>CM068367.1:360089764-364889764 GCA_034769895.1 Magicicada septendecula | reverse complement strand
ACAAAGGTAGCGATTTCAGTCACAGAGCGACAAACTCCTAAGACGAAATTACAGGAACACCATGTTGATAGTAAAGACTCTCTACTAATAGTGTTAAACACATCAGTACCTGATGTCAGACAATAGCTCAGACGAGCTATTCAAGGTGAATACAAAATTAAATGAACTGTAAGTTTTAACAAAATATTAACGGAGAATGTAATAGAAGAAAGGGTGCTACACATTCAAATGCCATTACGACATTGAGGATAAACATGTGGCTGAATTATTATGGGAAGGAATGTCCTCAGGTGGATTAAAATGTATACGTAATTGTACCGTGTAGATTCTAGGATGTTTAAAAAGAAGCCAAAGGCTATTGACATGTAAATTTATAAACCAAAACCATCTGGTTAGAAATTTGGTGATTTTAGTTTTACGTTTCTCAGAAAAGATGTAATGGAAACTGCGTTTCTAATGAAGAAATCCAGAATCACGGATTAAGGTTTTATTGAAGTCAAATGAATTGATCAAAACATCTGCATAAAGTAAGAAGTTTCTGTTTAACTATTGCAATTCTTTCAATGTTCTCCGTCATTGACGAATCTGGTCCGTGTGGCTGATTCTGCTCCACTATAATTCTCCACTTATTTATAATTGCTAATTTACGTTTTCATTAAAAATACGTAGTAAATTAAAAAAATGTAGTTTGCGTTTGTTTACGTGCCAATTTAAATGAATTTAACAAGAAGTAAACACACTATACAAATTGAATGTTATTATTAATTAACAATTTAAAGTAGACGTAAAGTAATTTAAAGGTATACATTTATATTCTAATAAATACGTATAAAATATTTCATTTTGCTGAAAATATTATCATAAACTTAGTAAGTACGTTAATTCCTAACAACACCTTTTTTTGTGAAGTCAGAATATATTCTCTTCAGTTTAATTGCTTGCTGCATGCACGCAGTAGTGAGGGAAACAAAACATTTATTTCTGTTTTTCTGTACGTATGTTTCGTCGTTCGTGCTTAAACACAGAAAATATTTATGCAGTACCACGCAGATACTTAACAACTAGCCGTACGTGCATGAATAACTGAAAGCGATTTACAAACAAATATAATTCCAGCGGTAACAGGACTGAATGAAGTGACAAATATGATTTCCTCTCTACACAAATCTTTCGGAAAAACGAGAAGCACGTACGTTTTCGCTGCGTGATCGTACATTTCACTTGTTTTTATCTCGTTATCATTGCGCGAACAAGCTTTTCCAGTTCGCGTCTCCCCAAACTCGTTTCCGAAGTGAGTAATATTTCTATTACTGGCAGCAGTATTTCATTGCTCAACAAATGCATGTGTGACATGAGGTAAGACCCAAGTTACTTAGGGTATTTATCGCTAATAAACATCCTAATTTCTTATATACGAATGTTCTTGAATTATAATTTTTTCTATAACAGGTAACTCGTATTATATTTACGTACAATTGAAATGATACTGAAGGTTTATGATGTTCTTGGGATTTATTCAAACATTTATATGTACATAAATAGTTTATCACAATTAATAATTACTGCCATTTAAAAACGGTGTACATCCAGGATACACAACCTATCCAGAATACGCATGCACTTCAAGGTCAAATCAACAGAAACACACTCCTGCCAATACGAAATTTTAAGGTCTTCTAACGTGTTAAACATTCTTAAAAATAGTCTTAATGAAAAAACTTAGTGGTCAATTTTTTAGAGAATGTGCAGCAGTAATATTCGTCCGGTCGTCGGAATAATGATTTGAATAAACAATTCTTAAAATCATAAAGAATAAATAATGGATGTACATAATGGTTAGATTCATGGGTGCAGAGTTTCCGATTCTTGCAGTACAAGATTTGCCTTTCTCAAATGCTCTTATAACACGATAAAAGTTTTGTAATGTAATGCTGTTATAATCACTGCTCTGTTGCCTGATCAAAATTATTTATATTCCCATTTTTTTAATAAGCTATTAAATAAATCTGCAAGTACTATCTTTGAAACAATATTGTGTTCAGTTATTGTTTTAAGACGCTTCATATTTTTTTAAATTTAATCTGGTTTGGTAACTACACAAATATAAATTATGTAGAAGTTATAAATGTTCGATTTTAATAAATACCCAGCATAAAGTCTATATGTTCATGTGCTTATTGTGACAAGTTGAAAATTATAAAAATAACATGATCGGATTTCACAGTTTACAAAGTGTTGTCTAAGATATTGTTACGACGGTCTACTGGATCGTCGTAGGTACAGTGGAAACAAAATAAGTACAAGACACCAATTAAGTCACTAATCACCAGCTTTAAATTTCACAGGTTAACAGTTCGTAATTAACAACACAGTCTCTTATAACAAATCAAATGAAAATTGTTCACACGCAAATAAATGTCAACTAATATTTAAACACAATTGTATTACAATATACAGTCCGATTATAAAACACAACACTTAACTAATAACCACTTGAACGCGCACAGTAATATCGCCCGAAAATAACTCGAACCGCACAGTAAATATATCGCAGCTATACTGAAAACTAATGCCGCTGCCGCCATGTATTTATACTTGCGCTCACAGACCAGAACGTTCTTAATTGCGTCTTAGCACCCGTGTGAACTACGTAATTAACTGCGGCCTTGACACAGTCCGCGCGGCTGGCGGCTTCGAGAAGACTCTCGCGGATACGTTGACAGTCACGTATACCACATACATTAGAGCGAGATTCTTCTGGCACATTCGACAAACAAGTAGATTGTTCTGTGATGTCGCAACACTATTATAATGTAGTATCTTACTTTTAGTGACTCGTAAAATAATGCAAATTAAGTTAAGTTAATTTAAGATCCCAAATTAATATGTTATACGGTATAATGACGTAAATTAGCTTTTTGTTTACATACTGTTACAAAACAGTATAAGCGCGTCTGTGCGGCGGCGAAGAAGGAAGGGAGAGACGGAGAGAAAGAGAGAGAGAGGGGGATAAGAAGAGGGTGAGTGAGTGAAAGGGATTGAGATAGGGGGAGAGAAAAATAGAGAGATTCTGCAGAGCGTAGCGTGTTGGTGTTCTCAGTTTCCTGAGTTTGTTACCTACTCATTAGTATCGATTTCTGATGTGTCTACTTTGTATGAATGATCTTTGTTTCAACACCATTTGCGTAGTGAGTTGTAATGTGAGGTGACTATCGTGTTTCCCGATGTACGAGTGGTAGGAAGCGACGTCATGTCACGTTATCGGCTCAGGACGATACGCTTAACGTTAACGGTCTCTTGAGTTACAATTTTCATGTGGGTAAAGTAAAGAACGTGCTCATCTATTAGCTCTATTTGCAAAAACTTTTGTATGGAAACAAGATTATTAATTTGAACAAATAACTAACAGATAATGTACCCTCGTGGCACATACATCAACTGAATTTACTGTCAGCAAACAATTTAATGGTGCAAACAAGAAATTAGTTTTACGACATTAGTAAATTAGTAAATAATTTTACTGTTTTCGATACATTTGCTAGTCGATACATTGTGCAAATATAATTCGTTTTGTATACTTTTTGTTCTTTTATTTTAAATATTCATGTCTTGAGCTCATTGTGTGTCTAATACTCGAAACGTTGCCGTGTCGCAATAGCTTAATACCGTCGAAGACTGTAAATGTAAATGTTAATAAGAACCCTAATTTAAATGAGAAAGTTATAATTGATGAAATTATTGTGATAACTTTAGATTGTAGAAGCGATATGATAAAGCACGGAGAAGATAATGCACGTCACGACTGTGCACCCTGCGATGCGAGTGGGATCAATTAGACCCACCAAGATCACTTGATTTCTAATGTTATTTGGACGGGACAGACCAGACAACTTCATCCGTTTCGTCCAGAGAAATCTCATTAAATGTTGCGCGACTTTATACAGAAAGTGTTCGAAATCAGGAAGTTGACTCTTGAGTTTCGCGTATTGGTACCTACAAAATCGTTGCAATACGATTGTACAGCCATGCGATTGTAACAAAATAGTTATGTTTTGAAAACAATATGTGTCAGAATTTTAGGATAAAATTGATTACATGCATAGCCCGTGTCCTTAATGTATATAAAAAATAAAATTATTTTAAAGGTTTCGCCAGAGCAAAATTTGTACGTTTGAAGTGTTCAAGAACAGAAATATTGAACTGATACATGAAATAGGCCATCAGAAACTTAACATATGACTACCGCACATGATTATGTATTTTGATCGAGTTTTCAAGATTTAATCTTATATAACGTGACAGTTAGATAAATTACCTTAATATGATCTTATGCCAAGTACACATGGTGCTTATTGTTCTTCTTCCGGAGTTCTACAGGCCGGGATGACCCTTGGCTTACACCACCACTCGCCCCCAGGTCTGTCTCTCTGTTGCAACGTTTTTCCAGTTTTGTACGTCCATTCTTCTTAAGTCTTCCTCTAAAGTCTTCCTCTGTATCCATCGCCTTTTGGGTCTGCCCCTTATTGTTGTTCCTTTCATGTTTCCATTTAGCACTTGCTTGGATGATGCTGCTTATTGTACGCTGTGGTAAATAGATAACAGTGCAATATAGAATAAAGATGAAAATATTTAATTAAAATAATGTCGCTTTATTCCGTTTTTGTACTTGAGCACTGGAACAGTCATGCTGGAAGACATGGAAGCTATCGTAAGTGACATTATTGTAGACAACCATGAATACAAAATTGTAAATGAACAAGACTTAATTGTGAATTAAATCAATACCGGTTGGCAAGGACAGACGAAAAGTATTGTTATCTATTGCAATTTTACACAGTGAAATATCATGACAATAATGCTTGTTGAAGAAAAATTCGATAAGTCAGGCGTGGGAGAACTTGTATAAGTATAGCCTATACATAAAAATAAAGTTTTACTAGGTTTTAGCATGTAGTTCCACGAACTTAAGTTTATATATAACGTATACTGTGAACACAAATTTGATACGTTTGTTTGTTTTGAGATCGCACTGTTTCTCAACGAGATTTTGGATTCGGGATTTTTTCAGAAGCATAGTGCCTTCATGCTTTACAGTTAGTTGAAAACATTTTATAAATTATGGTTGGATAAACGTATTGTATTTTATACTCAAAACTTTTATCAACAGAGTACAATGTAAAGATTAATGTAAAGAGTAAGGGGTAATGTAATGAGTAAAGAGTAATGTATTGATTACATAGTACAGTTGTATCTTGCTAATTCGAAAACTAAGGGACCGCAAAACAATTTCGAATCAACGAACTTTTCAGTTTCAGTTTTGTGTAAACTAATACCCATATTGTGTGCCTGTTTTAATATAACAATTATGGTTATAAACTCACTGTTTTAAGCGTTCGGTTTGTAGCAAGCGTTTCAATACGGAAATTGTATACATTTAATAAATATTTAATATTTATAATCACTTTACCTCAAGATATTTTCTCCTTATTTGGAACATGTTTCGGGTACCATCTTGTACCCATCCTCAGCCTTCCGGATTTTGTGTCTGGTGAAGTACATATGTGTTGGTTGGTTATTATTGTGGCTTCCTGTTGGCTTCTGGTACTTTAAATTGGTTTTATTGTGTATGATTGTGGTGTCTGTGTTAGTATTTAGTGTATTTTCAAGGCACCAATGAAAGCCACCATAATGAACATTTGGGAAAATTTACAAATATACAAACATAAAACACAAAACAAACTAATACCTGAACAAATACAAATCAATACAAAACATGACACAATTTTTAAAGCACTCAACATTGAAAATACACATTACTCTGTTAAAAATGGTATTATTAACACAGTTTATGTATTACTGTAGTAAGACCTGTTTCATTTCATCTGTGTACGTGCGTGCGTGTGCGTGTATATTTGTACGTGCGTGTGTGTTTCCATTAATATCCACAGTTTGATGCCTTACTGTATCGGACGAATTGAAACAATATCGATATTACATATCGATTTGATAATCCGTCTCTAGGTTTCCAGAACGTAGACTTTTCTTGGTTACCATATGTCGCATACACTTGCAATTAGTCACTTGACCGTTGCAGTTCTCCAGTGCGTAATTTTAACGATTTACCTCACCCATAGATTAACTCAGGACAAATGTATGATAATAAAACTAACCTGTTCATAGCGCTGCAAGAATAATCTTCCTAGCGCTAGTATAAGTAAACAATCCTGATTGAGCTCCTGCATCATCTGTGCAGTTCTTGAATTTGATTCGCGAATAGACCTATCCTGAATACTTTAAGTATTGGTAATGTTAGCGTCTTCAAAGATAAAAATTTTTGGTGTCGTAACTTTCAACACGTGAAATGGGGTCGTCTAAACAAAAGTATTGTAAACTCAAACAACAGTAAGTTTTAATTAGCTTAATTTTTGTTACTCAATACTCAATGTAGTGAAAGGAAAACTGATGTAACGTAGAAAACAAAACCACGTGGATACTTCCCGAAACTTAAAAAATACTGAAGTTTCAACTTTAATGATATAAATTGAATAATTCTTTAAAATTAATTTGCTTAATAACGAAGGGCAATTACATATTACAAATAATTCAGTCATGAAAGACTGAGGAAAACAAGCCTTCAATTTATGCACAGAGCAGTAGCAGGCGGCACTTGTTCTATATTATATATTAGAGGTTTGTTCCTTAAATAATTCAATGCGCATGACTAACTACACATACTATATAGATTAAACATTACTTATGAGAAATTGTAAGTTATCAGTGTTATACGATACCCAACACCGATAATTCACAACATACTACTGTATTATCTTAATAGCAAGACCACATAGAGGGCTCATTGATCAATCTATAATCTTATATGTCACAGGTAATTCTGCATGTCACTGATTAATTAGTTCTATTTTGGGCGAACGACAATGCACTGCTAATTAGGGCAGTCCATTGCACGTATGGGTATTACATGCTCGAATACGTTTTTGATAGAAAGAATAGACTTGGATGGGTCCTAGTGAGTAATGGAATACAATTGTGAGTAATTTAAATTTACATTCCAGCCAACAGTTTCTATACACCTAATAACAATGCACACTAATAATTATAAAATTCTAATTGATACTAACTCATCGACTAACACAAATTGAACATGCGGTGCAGATTTGGGTGGACCAAAAAAGCTGAACTATTTACCAAACTCTAACTATCGGTATGGAGAACCATACATGAATTCCCTGTTTTAAGATTTATATTTAAAATCAATAACTTGAATTCGGTTTGATAATTTCTAAAAAATATCGAACCCTCAAACTATTTACACTATTTATAGATAATAATAATAATGGCTCCCATGTGTACCACCGAAGCAGCTGAGGAGTCAGGCAGGGTAGGCTGCCTTATGCGAGCCGTACGGCAAACAAGGAAGGCGGTGTGGCCAGCACTACGCTTCAGCCGCCAATTATTATCCCCTGGATGTTATCTAAGGTACTCATTTTCAACAGGCTGAGTCGACCTGGGGGCTGAAAAGCGCACCTTGATTTTATGGTGCGGGCCCGTGAATCGAACCCGGGACCTCTAGAATAGTAGCAAGGTGCCATACCCACCCACTGGTCTACTGAGCCGCATTATTTATAGATATTTTTGTTATTATGGGATAATCACTTATTTATCAAAGTTAAGTACTTTACTCTTGTTAAAACACAAAACAATGCAGGTAAACTACCCCTATCCCTTAACCGAACAACCTATTTTTGATATTTACAGTTCTATTGAATAATTTCATGTAACAGTTTCATTATATATAATTAATAAGGTATCTTATCCTTCAAAATAAATCACTTTATTCGACATCAAAAAATTTCCTTTAAAAAAATTACCGCCTCCTCCTTCAAATCCATTTTTCATTTAAATTTCAAAATGCTTTTCAAAGTTTAAATGAATTTTCAAGTACTGTACTCTTGGTAAAACGTAACTTTGCAGGTAAACTACTCCCCTACCATAACCGATCGTCGAAAATCAATAGGCCCTCTACAATTCTGTACTGTACTCTTCACATTGAGTCCTCTACACCACGGACATATATTCAAAAAATTATTTGATTCTGCTTGAATTTGCAGTTATCGTTTGCCATAGGAAAAACTCTACACACAGACACACACACACACACACACACACACACACACACACACACATTTTGGAAAATGACTTTTCTTAATGTTTTAAGGGTAATGCAATCAGAATCAGCCTTTGAACACGATTTTTTTGCGATCACCATACTTCAATTTCCTTACGGAATATGGAAGTAAAAGTAATTAATGTAACCCTCATGTTCCTTAAATTAGCTAAAACGTGTTTGAACATATTTAAGTTGAAAATTTTAATGATTAGATTACAGCCTACTTCTTCAATAGCAACCTTACAATAAATAGGAAATTTTATTGTAATTACCTTCTAAAGTATTAACATAATACCCTAAAAATATCCTAAAGGGTATTATAATAAGAAAAAAATAATAATAATTAATTTATATAAAATAAAATAATTAATTAGTTTTAGTTTACGTGTCAACTTATACATGACGGGCGCAGATTTGTGTTTCTACAAAAACAGTTTGGTGTTTATAGTATCTTTTATTAAAAATAAACATTTTGTTTTGAAAACACATTTCTTATTACAATAGCATGTCGAATGTTTGTAAAAAAGTGCACTTAAAGTAGCCAGTAAAGTAACCAATAGATATATGCGCACGATTAACATGTCAATTTCACATATCAAACATGAAGCACTGAGTTCAACTTTGATGTCATTACCAAACACAGAATGTTGTTACATCTGATACGATTTTGTTTATATTTCGTTCTCTTATGAGTCTCAATATAACCACAGGTATATAGTTTAAATAACACTAAGTTACAAACATTTAACACTATGGAGATTTCATATTAACCTTAAACCTCTAAAACAAATTTATGTGTTTTCAAAAAACATGCATGCCTTCCATAACCCAATAATAAAAGCTATTTAAATTCTGCTATTACTTAATAATTTAATAAATATTACAATTAACATATTGTTCAATTTTAGTTATGCATACGATGAAGTAAGGGTATCGTCGTCGACTGTAAATTACACTTCCCAACAACTTACCCAATACACTAAACTATCTCTTCTTTAATAAGAATATAAAATTGGGCTGATGTATAAGATTATAGGTGTATAACTCTATTTGAAATAATGTATAAGATCTCTACAATTCTGACGAATAGTAAGACACTATGCTGAGGACAACTGTGGGAAATACCAGTGTGGCTTCACACGGGAAAGAAGTTTGTTTACATCGAGTGTTTATATGTTTTTTACTTGAAGGTCACATTAAGCACCAAATGTCAGAATAAATCAAGAAGAGTGTAACTGCTGGGTACCGATCATACCATGCAAATAAAAAACTCTTTGGATCCAAAATAAACTCACGACCTACTAACATGGAGATGTCAGGCCATTGGTAACAAATAAATCGAAATCATTTTTTGAACAAAAAATAATGGTTATTTTGGTTCTACAACTGAAGGAGACGTCACTAGAATAAGGAACAATTATGAAATAGATGCTATATTCAATGGAGGAGATACAGTACGATTATTAAATATAGAAGGAACGTGTGCTTATAGAAATTTTAAGAAAGGGTCGAGATAGGAAACCAAAGAGAATCCTGCATGGTAAAGTGTAGGGAGTAAGGTGGATAGAATGACAGAGAAGGTGATGGCTGGAAGAGTTGGTAGCGGATATAGGAAGAACTGGGATATGGAATTAGAGACTCCTGGCAGGCTTCGCCGGGTAGTGAATAGGGAAAGAAACCAAGGCTACGCAGAGCTGTAGCACTTTCGAAGAATTGAGTTATGGCGTTTTTTGTTGGTGTGTTAGGTTGTAGAACGTGTCGATGTAAGGACTTTCTCGAGCACTCAAAAGAAATTGCTAGGCACCACTTCAAATAGTTGAGAATCAAATCTTTCACTTAAAAATCTAATGCATACTTGCGTGGCGTAGAATTGCGTAACAAGTGGCCATTCTGCGTGCAACCAAATAATTGTCAATAAAAATTACAAAAAATTTCAATATAATTTTATGAATAGGAAAAGAGAACTTTCCGTAAAGGGAATACAATATTAAAAAAAAATCTTTCTAAAGGAGAATTGCTAAGACGAAACGTTTGTATAGTTGAATGTTCATAACGTAACTGAAGAAACGCATTTAATAATTTGTTATTGCCTTCCGAGAATTTCTCCTATCCGAATTCCTCTCATTGGCAGTTTATAGCATGTGGGCTGAGTTCGGCTATTGATATGTTTGACTCCGACAACGTACTCTCTTGTTTTCTTGAAATATATACAATAAACTTAATTTTAGTAAGTGCCTGCTCTTATTTTAGTAATTTTATAAAGAAAACTACAAACTTGTTTTCGTGATTTTCACTCGTCATATATTTAAAAACTATAATAACCACGACAGCTGTTTCGGCACACAGTGCCTTCTTCAGATGGTAAGAGCTGACTAGTTACGTACAATAAAATATCACATAAAGCCAGTGCTATGAAAACTGTTGTTGTTGGGGAAAATTATTGGAAAAGAATTGTAAGAATGCTAGGATGAGAGAGGATATTTTAAATTTATCGAAGGTTTGTTTGAATCAAAATTATTGTGAATATGATGGGAAAATTTATGTGGGTAAAGAAGGGCTTGCTATGGGTAACCCCCTCAGCCCCTTGGCTTCTGAAATATTTATGGATTATTTAGAAACCAAAATAAGAGCTCATCCGTATTTTGAATTGTTCATGTTTTGGTACAGATATGTGGATGATGTGTTGGCAATCTTTCTTGGTACGCGTAGGCAATTACAGAATTTTCTTAATTTTATTAACGATTTACATAAAAACATAAGCTTTACAATAGAAATTGAAGTAAATGATAGTATTAACTTTTTAGATCTTTCAATTACAAAACAAAATAATAAACTCAATTTTAGCATTTTCCATAAACCTACGCATACGGATATACGGATATACACAACACTTCTGCACATCCATACTCACACAAGTTAGCAGCTTTTCACAGTTATATTCATAGACTTATTAGTATCCCACTTTTAGATTCAGATTTTCAAAAAGAACTTAACATTATAAAACAAATAGCAGTTAACAACGGTTATCAGTCAAATCTAATAGATCAGTTGTTGAATAAAAAACTATATTTACAAACATTAAGATTGGTGTATCCTATTCCAACACATAAGGAAAAGTTCCACACACTTAATTATATAGGTACTGTATCGGATAAAATTGGTAAATACTTTACTCAAAAACATGTAAATATAGCTTTTAGGACGAAATCTTTTCTTGGTAGATATATTAAGAACAATAAGAGTAAAGTAGAGAAACTCCAAAAGTCAGGAGTATATGAGTTATCGTGTGGGTCTTGTGACAAAATTTATATTGGCCAGTCTGGAAGATCGTTTTCAAAAAGAATGTACGTCACAATTATAGTTTGAGATATCTGGATGGTAAATCTAATTATGCGAATCATTTGTCGGAAAATGATCATAATTTTAATGATAACTTTAAAATTTTACATGTATGGGAAAAAGGTAAAAAACTTGATTTACTTGAAGCCCTCGAAATTAATAAGCGTAAAGATTTAGGTTTGCTTTTGAATAACAAAACTGATTTAAATAGCTCTCCGCTTTTAAATTTGAAATTATATAAGTAAATGTACGTTCCTTTCTAATTTGTATATAGTTGTGTATATGTTATGTGTATTGTTTATTGTTCTAACTTAAGTCGATTATCGTTTTCATAGCACTGGCTTTATGTGATATTTTATTGTACGTAACTAGTCAGCTCTTACCATCTGAAGAAGGCACTGTGTGCCGAAACAGCTGTCGTGGTTATTATAATTTTTAAATATATGACGAGTGAAAATCACGAAAACAAGTTTGTAGTTTTCTTTAAAAAATTATAAAAATGGATTTTCATCAAGTAAAGGCCTCCAGTATAAATTATCTTATTTTAGTATTTTCTAAACGCTTTTCTGTATGCGTTTAAGTAGAAATGACACGCATTAAAACTATTTGGGTAAATTTTGAGTTGCACAAAGAAATTGAACATCAAAATAATTCAAGATGTTAAAAATAAAGTGCTTCGCAGTATTGTTGATGCACCGTGGTAAGGAACAATAAGGACATCCATTGAGAACTAAAAATTCCTATCGTTACTGATGAGATCAAACGGTTTGCAGCTAAATATGAACAAAGGCTTCATAGACATCAAAATTATACACTGCTACAATTTATCGATAATGCTCGACTAGTTCGGCAATTGCGGGGACCGAAACCCTTAAAACCGGTGTAGAAAGTTAAGTGTTTACAGAAATATCTGCACATGAAGGAAATGCAACTACAGTGACGAGTGCGCCAATGAGAGCACATTGTACAGACTACTAACAAAGAATAAAATTGCTTGGACGTTTCTAACTAGTTGCAATACAAATAAAAATGAAAATAAATTTTTCTTACAAATATTGTCATGTACACATATGACAATTAAGTTAGTAAGACGAAAGTGACAAGTGTTTCTCTGCCTACTGAAACCTAGGTAACACAAGAATTCCCCATTTAATAGAATTTATGTGACATGCAATATGACTTCTCCAAAACTATGGTTGGCATCGTTTGATCCCTTTGACTACATCTTCCTTGCGATAGTTTACTAGCTAATATGTCCTCTGAATATGTTACTAGCATTTCGCAAGGTAGGACGATGGTGAGACTGCTATCTTCGGGGTTAACGTCCGATTTTCTGTCTGGGTTGTTTCTCATAGTCTTACCGGACTAAAGACTGTCTTACCATTTTCCCTGTACGCAGTATTACAGCCGATTAAATTCAAATATATTCACGTCTGTAATATTCCAAAAATAAAAGATCAGGATAAAGTACTAAATATACCGGTCCAGTGTAAAGGATCATTTCTCTTACGCCTTAACTTGGCACTAGTGGCTACTCCTGGCCTCCACCAGGAATATTTGTCGACCTTCCAATCTAGACCAGTACTATCTTGCAACAACAGTGCCACCTCTTGTAGGATGTGGCACTTCACCACGCAGTAGAGTCTTGGCTGGAGAGAAGCTGCTTTGGGAGCTAACATCACTTCATACCACCCTGAGAATTTGTGACGACAAGTGCCCAGTCAACCTGGTACAAAGGTATTACCTTTCCAAATTATTTTGACCAAATAGGTAATTGGTGCATCCTCAAACATCTATAGAATTATAAAAAGGACGGGGAAGTGTGGGGCGCCCGAAGAAGTATTAAAGTGACCAGCTCTAGTCTATCTGCTTGGGAAGGGAACAAACCATTTTTTGTTTAATCCTTGCTAAAGATGATGATGATCTTCTTCTTCTGATAGTTCCTATCCGTTTCGGATGTTGGATATCATACATACTACTTTTAACTTTCTCTACTGCTGTACGGAATAAGTCAGTTGCATTCATGCCAAACCAGGTCCTTAAATTTCTCAGCCATGATATTCTCGGTCGCCCAACTCCTCTTTCCAAGCACTTTTCCCTGTAGTGTGGACTGCAATAAGTAAAATCTCTGTTCGTTTCTCATGAGATGTCCCAGATACTGATGATGATGATGATGATGATGATGATGATGATGATGATGATGATGATGATGATGATGATGATGATGATGATGATGATGCAATATGTTTTAACTCAGGATATGGTAGCCGCTTTGACCTTGTTGCTTATTACATTTTCCTTCCCCTTCCTTGCTTTCAGTGCTATAAATGCAAAATGCCTTACCTTTGTTTTAAGCTTTCAGTGGTTGAGATTCTACTGATCAGTCGTTATAGATACATGGTAGGTATGTTACAGATCAAAATAGGGTCATTCTAACCCAGTCCCTATTGTTGTTGATAAACAAAGCGGCAATCTAACTTGGATTTACTGAGTTAGTAACAAAGCGCCGGCTACACAAGATACATAATAACAATAAAACCCTTTGCACGCTGTACAACATTAAGACTAGTACCCTAAAAGCACCAAATTACAAGTATTCAAAGATGTTTTTAAATATAAATACGTTATGAACGTATTCTCTTCTCCTTCCAGCCACAAAGTTTTACAAAAAGCACATGTGTTATCATATCCAGTTAATATACGTTTCGTGCTATCACTTGGTTTCTATTTCTTATTTTAAACAGTCATTACGTTGAGAATTTAACTCTGCCTTCAGGACCTTCTCTCTCAACAAATGTTTGCTAATCCTCCTGCCACCCTCACACACGTTTTAGTATATTATTGTTAATACGTATTTATGTATGTAATATTTAAATCATTTTTGCAAAAGTATAGTCAAACATTAGACCCTTATATATCGTTGACAGTAAATGCAGTTTTTGTGAGTTAAATTATTTGTATAGAATAAGGTAATTAGGTTCAAGTAATGTATATTGTTATTGTTTAATTGTACTGTTTTTACAACAAAAAAGATTTGACAATTAGAGAGACTAGTGAGCTCCCTGAATTGCAGAACTCACTCACTACTTTGAACAAAAAACATTTATTATTAGATAAGATCGTATTAATATATTTTATATTTTTAAATCTGTAAGTAAATTTCTTCGTAGTATAATTATTAGCCTTATCTTACTGTACTTTAATAAACAAAAAGTGAAAGAAATTTTTACGCCAACCTTGACTACTCTACTACCTTTTTTAGTAACATAACAATTGGAAAACACACAGCCTTTTTTACTTTTAATTATTATGAATGCAATATACCTAAAAATTCCAAATCTGCTTTTTTCAGCTTAATTTACAATCGTAAAACGACAAATAATCTAGTCTTACGCCTTAAGTTATGTATGTTTCCATCGATAACTATGCGTAGATTTATATGGCATACTTTTCAAAAATATATAGGCTTACGTAACTAGTAACAACGTGTACAATAGTCCAAAATTTAGAAGGGGTGTTGGTAAATATTAATTTTATTGAAGATACGGATTTTGAATTTTGAATAAAGCTGTAACACCAAAACGCGAAAAAAAAGGAAAGAAAGAAGAAGCAGGTGTCAGATTTTGAAATGATATTGACGTACGTGGGAAGCTATAAAAGGAGTTAATACAAAGGAGTTTATCAGCCTTCGACGTCGACGTGCACATGTCTGTAACTATCGTAAATCTAACAAGAGCAGAGGTTCGGCACAGAGAAAATTTACCAGGAAATACACTGAGGCGTGTGAACAAGGTTAACAAGTGCAGCTGAAAGCGTGGAGAAATTAAGGGATTGTTCTGGCTGATAGGCAGAACAATCGCCAGAACGAAGTACAATGAGAAAATACTAAGAAAGGATACGACGGAGGCGAACACACTAATCAACGAGGCAGCTGGACGTTTAGCGAAACCAAAGATTGTTCTAGCTGAATGTCATAGAAAGACACCCTAGCGAGGAGTACAATTAGAAAATACAAAAAGAGCCACACAGAAGGTTATTAAACTAATGTAACGAGTACATTAAAGAAAAGGGTGGTTCTGAGTAAGGGCTAGCAAAAACACCAGAGAGAAATTTACTAAGAAAGGCCACACCAAGTGTGTGAACTCTAACAAAGGATGCAGCTGGACAGTGTAAGACAATAAAGGAATTGGTCTCGCGTGGGTATAGAAAAAGTCAGCGGGGGCAAGACAAGGCGATACTGGGAAATCTATAGCAAAGTGAAGTACACTCATTAACCAGATGCAGCTGTGCGTCAGAAGGCAATTAAGAGAATTTGTCTGAAAGGGACATAAGAAAAAATGGCAGGATGATTGACGCGTGTGAAATCAAACTATCGTCACAGACTGAGGGTGGAACCAAAAGCAAGGAAAATAGAGTAGGAAGTAAGATATCCTATCAGCAACCAGAGTTCAACGTAGGCGGGTTTCCAAGAGTAAAGTTCTTAGAAAACTAGAACGTAAAACCAATGGAAACGTAGCGGGACAACGTGTAAGAGAAATAGGAGGGAATTTTCGTAGAAAAGAAGAACGATAACCAATGGTAACAAAGATGGTGGACTAACAGAGTCTTAAGGGGGAATTAGGTGTATTCAGTATATAAAATAAGCCGAGAGCGCGATCGAGGAGTCTAATAATAATCTTTCGGGGGAGTCGGTCGTAAGTGTTGACGAGAGTATGTTATGAGTTTCGTGGAGTCTTAACTTAACAGTTCAGAGTCTTTACGGAAATTCAAAATTAGTCGGTAGTGAAAGTCCCGCGAGTTGACTTAAAACGTACAAAGATTTAAAATGTGTAAATAATTGTGAAGATTTGTAACTTATATTATATTTTGTAGAATCAAAGTTAACACACAATGTGTATAGTACAATTAATATTGAGAAGTGCGAACTAAGGTTGTAGTAATATATAACTTGTAAAACAATTAGGGTTGCAACATGTGTTCGAAAAAGGCGTGTGAAAACTATAACTCGTGTAACAAGAATAAACGTTATAACTAGTAACCGGTAATTATTCTATTGGAACGTCGGAAGATGCCGGAGTGTATTAATCAAAGTGGAGTGACCAAAAAAGTGTTCAACTATCATGCAATACCATATGATAGTAAACCACGATATGATTAGCGCATCTACACTTTCATGGCAGATCTAAGGAGTGGGGATGATATCAGCGCAGATCTACACACCGCAGATTGGATAACGTACCAACAGTAACTTTTATTCATTAGTTAATATTTTGTTAAAACACCGGTCTGTCCTACTCAAAGAACCTACGTATAAAATATGGCTTACATAAACAACACACGTATGCCTTATTAAAGATAAACTTCATATATTAAACATGAATCAATTTCTAAATAAAATATGTGTAATATGATATTTAATAGAGATAAGTGTTAAAAATTAAATCGAACCTTGAGATAGAGATCTCAGAATAAATGACAATTGAGATAGATCATATTTTAAATTAATGAATGATTATAAAATGTTAAAATCATATGGAATTAATATGAATGACAAGTAACGTAATAATAATAAATGCAACAATTATACTGATAAATGTGTATGCGTTTCATTATTTAATAATTACCTGAGGGATGATACAACAATTAGTATTCTTGAATATAAAGATTATTTGTACTCATCACGCATAAGTAAACTTAAACAATTACAATTAACATCAGTAGACTTCATTGTAACTTTAATTACTGTTGCTAGAATTGATGGAATATAATCTATTAATTAACACAATATAATTATTGGTAACGAGTAATTGAAACGTTATATTTGGCGCTCCAATCGCGGGGTATAAGAAGGTAATATCTAGTTAACGTAAATTATAGTTATAAAGATCTAGATAATTTGATGCTCCACATACACTTTTACAAATTTTTCAAAATGTTGACTTCTCAACCTTACTGGGGTGTTCAAATTTTAGCAACACTTAAGACGTTCGGGTCCAAAATGACCCATACGGGAAAAATTATTTTTTTCAACAAAAAAGTTTCTTGGTAGCCTATTCATATTTATGTTTTATACATTAGGCCCAAGTTCTGATAATGAATGACCAAAATAATCACCTAACAATGCAGTATATCAGCATTTTTATCATATATGTTGCCTTGCACATTTCATCACATTTTATTTTTATATATGTAAGTATATATTTATTTGTGTACTAAAACTAACATAATTCTGTATTTTTATTTGTTATGAATACAGTAAAGATTTCTAAGCACGAAACGAACACATTATTATATTCTGAAACAAAAACTTTATTGATAATCTGGCTATTAAAATTCTGTTTATTGGAAATTTAAAAATCTGTATTATTAAAAAAATGTACATTATTTCATAAACATAATTTTTATGAAATACTATTCTATACGACAAAGATTAAAGTCATTTCTAAATTATTATATAACACAGGCAAAAAACAAAATGGAAAATCTTATATTTGTATGTTACGAGACTATCTGTCAGGTAAACTGTTTCTGTTACGTAAACTTACACAATTTCAATGAAACTTCTATTACATATATGGGTGGGTGATTCTTGCAAGTAAACTTGTCACATTTTGAGCACTTCACAGAAGACTTATTGTCAGTTTTTGGGCACAACTGGCACCTCCCTCTTTTTCTCTGCATTGTATCTGGATTCTTCATAATAGACTGAGTTGGTACTGCATGTTCAGCTTGTACGCGTTCAACTACATCTCTTGCAGCTTTTCCTCTTGGCATATACTGTCGTCTGTCAATGTGTTTTTTGATCAAAGATTCTCCAAGGTTTTCTAAAAATATTCTTCTCTGGTCATTGTAATTTGGCTTCCATTGAAGGTTTATGGAAGTAAATAAAACAAAAGAATTGACACCGAAATATCAAGTATATTTGAAAAGACAACTATGGGCCAACGATTTGTTTTCCTTCTTGAAGTATAGTTTGCACACATCTTATCTAGAGTATCAAGAGCCTCTTTAGTTTTGTTGTAATCTAAACTAAGCAGTGGTTTTTTATCATCATTACAACTTATTTTGTCATCGTGGTGTAAAGTACTCTGTAGTACAACACACTTATTCTTTTTTGGAAAGTAAGAGACCAGTGTAGTATCCTTCGTAAATGCAAACTTTCAGGTCAGTGCAGGTACATTTTTTGTTTCTAGAAGTTGGGGAGGAAGTGTAGGCTTATTTTTCTTGATAGTTCCTATCATTGTAATACCTCTTCTGAGAAGCGTTTGGCCTAATCCATACGATGTAAAAAAGTTGTCACAAGTAACATTGTGGCCTTTTAGACCAACTGTCAAATCCAGAACTACCCTAAGACCCTGGGTTTTCTCTGGTAGTGCACCTTGTGGCTTTCCTAAATATGGCTGGATATTCCAAACGTAACTAGTGGCATTATCACATACAACCCAAAACTTTATGCCATATTTAGCTGGTTTTTTAGGCATGTATTGACGGAAAGGGCATTTTCCTCTAAAACCAACTAACCTTTCATCCACTGTGACATATTCGGTAGGATTGAAATGTTTTGGCAAAATTTCAACCCATTTCTCCCACAGCTCTCTAATAGGTGCGAATTTATCACTAGCGCGTCTACTTGGTCGAGTTTGACGATCATCAAAACGGAAAATACGAGAAATAATTTTAAATCTTTCCAGTGACATTGTTCCCCGAAATATTGGCCTTCCTTTTGTTTCATCGCACAAACTCTCAGTTTACTCATTATGTGATTTATAAACACCTGCCAGTAACAAAAGTCCAATATAAGCGTCTAGTTCTGTTGAGTCAATTTTTTTCCAATTCTCCCCATAAATACGGTTGCCTTCTTCATTTGTTTGGGTCAGGATTATATTTTCAACTGGAGGGGGAAAAATACTTTGAATGACGAATATTCATCAGTAACACGTGCAGTTGCATACCTGGTTGGTCCTGGTGTAAGTGTCATTACATCATGAGAAGGACGTCTTCCTATCTGGAGCTCAGGCTTGGTCTTCCACTGAATATCACCGTTTTTAGATAATAAAGTGTTATTTCCTGGTTCATGATGTACTTCTTCATCTTCTGAATCTGAAGACACACATTCAGAAATACTATCTTCAATTTCTGAAGCAACTTCTCCTTCGTCGGAGTTTTCCGATAACACTTCTTCAACGTCCATCACTGTTCATACAAAAGCCACTTCAGGTCAAACACAAGTATGGTAATAAAACCAAAGAAAGAGCACTAAAAATTACTGTAATTGAAAAAAGAATGTTTCACTGCATAACATAACAACAACCTCACTCACACTCTGCTCAAGGAGCACTGACCGACAGATGGAGAGGGAAAACATTCTTGTAGGTGGGCAGGCACTGTTGCTAAGTGGAGTAGGTGGGAGAGAATGTAGCAACCAGTGTGACCTTGTACTATCAGACTATGCATTTAATCATCAAACGAGACAAAGTAATGAAGCTTTTGAATCCAAAGTACAGCTTATAATATTAATAAAATAATTACTTCACCTATGGGTCCAAAAGGACCCGAACAACTTTTTTGTATAAAAACGGGTCATAAAATTTTATAAGCCGTTTAAAAAATTTATATTAGAGAATGATACTTATTTATAGGTATTTGACAAAGTCACAAAACGGAATGTTGATCTAATAATTTTTTAATAAACAGCAGCGTAAAACAAAATCTTTTGGGTCAAAAAGGACCCGAACACCTCAGCAGGGTTAATGCGGCAAGATGTTCTTAAAATTAAACAATTTTTATCATAAGCACTACATACCGAGTTGGGATAAAATTGAATTTAAACACCCGTCATTGATTATTGCAATTGTTTATAAATTTTGGTATACTTTTTGAGCTGTAGTTTCCTGTATATTTTGTAATTTTTAAATCTGAATACGATATTTACGTTGTGGTTTAAATTCTCTTTCATTTGATACTCCACAATTTTTTATATAATTTTGCCCTTTACATTTTTCTGTGCTCCTTAAATTTTTTAGCAATAACCTTGAAAACAGCAAGGTCTCTCTAGGATAAAGGTATGGACACCCATTTCAAGTTTTACGAAAATCGGTTGATGCGTTTAAAAGTTATTATGAGACATAGGCCTGCCCCAGAAAGACGTTTAGGCAGACTGGAAATGCCAAACGGTCAAGATAAAACTGAGAACTTGCTTCCTTCGTTGAAAAATTGGAAATAATAATCTAAACGATTACATTAATCGTGTAACTTATATTGTCTGCATGGTAGTCCGCGGTTCTGTTGGCAACACACCTTGGAAACCTGTACGAATAAAGAGTAAACTTTCACAAAATTAAACTTTTACTAAAAATATGTGTTACCTAAATCGGCTTATATTTTATCTGTATAAAATGCTCACACTGATAAAATCAAGGTAATATGTGGGTATCAAACTTTAAACGATTTAGAGCATTCTTTCCAAATTAGAAACAAAGTTCACTTCAGATCACTAGGCCTATTGTTAGTGAATTTAACTAGTGTGTTCTAGTTTTCTCTAAACATAACAATGTGTAAGGTATACAGACATTATATTACATTACATTACATGTACATCACTTACAGAAGTGCCATTCATGACGTTTTACTATAGCTGATATATCAAAAAGCAGTGTACTACATATACTAATTTTACAGTTAATTATTAGGCTTATATAATTAATAAAACGTAATAATCGCCAAAGCAAATAACATTGTAGATAGGAGCCTTGCAATTTATTATAGCTCTTATATCATGTAATTATGCAATTAATTAGGTACCCATTTAATTAGACAGAATGCATAAAGCATACTTCCTGTTACAGTAGAGTAGAGGGGCATAGACACTGCAATGTGCCGTATTGTATATGGCTATTACTTTGAACACATTCAATACTGATAATGTTTGTCCTGAAGTTAAGCTACTTGTGACACTCCAACAATACAATGTGCTGCACGGCACAGATGCAATAAAGGCTACATTATGTTACCTGCAAAATAAACGGCACCGATATAACTGTCCTGGAAACTATAAATGACATGTCCTCTGGCTCGTTACTTTCATAACTTTGAAGTACAGATAAAATGTTAATTATGTACTCTAAGTCCGTTTCATCTGACAATGAAAATACAAGGTGACACAAACCGCTCAAACGGAACTTGTCGCAGTTTGTATGCAGTTTCCGATAGAAGAGAGCGTTCAAGTAGAGATTAGGAAATTTAACCTGTGCGGACCGACACCTTGGCACTTTGCCTTACAAAAGACGTTGAAATTTGAATTTTAGAATCAGTTCTAACGATATTTTTTGGTCAAACGCCAATTTGTTTTACTAAATTTTAACCTGAATGCTTTTATGTTCATTTACTCAGCTCCCAGCTAGTAAATATTACTAATATGTGTATTATATTTGAACGTATTATTACGACGGTTTACTGATCGACGTATGGTACAGTGGAAAGCAAAATACAAGACACTAATTACCTGCTTTAATTATCACAATTAAATAGTTTGTAATTTACAAGACGTCTCTTACAACAAATCAAATAAAAATCGTTCACACGCAATAAAATTGATCACTAATAGAGTATCGCACAATTATAAAACACATAATACTTCGCAAGAATACTTCAAACGGCAGTGTGTAAATCGTAACTTAAACGCACAGAGTAATCGCCCGATAATAACTCTCAACTGTAATACTACGAACCGCATTCCGATAAATCGCAACTCAAACTGAACTGAACGTCTCTGAGTACTTGTATTTATACCCCGCTGAGGTTCCACAATATTCTCTAACTGCACGTCAAGAGTGCTACTAGAAGACACCCAAACATAATTGGTTGTGGCCTTACACACAGCAGGCGCGGACCGGTGAGTCCGGAACAATCTTTCAACGCATGTCGAGAATCACGTACGCACCTAACATTACAGCCGGATTCCACTGGATCGTTCGAGAAACACGTAGATTGTTCTGTAATGTCGTAACAATATATTTCATAAGAGAAAGTAATGCTTGTATTAACTTTATTACCGTCTTGTGAGAACTTAGAAATTTATGATCGGCTAAATTGTATCATGTTCAGGAGAGCAAAACCTGTTTGACGAATCTGTTTGGGTAAACAACTGTCTTGAAAACCAGCGCTACTAAATTATTTCTTCAGTGTATAGAAGTGAAAAGTGTACATACTGTGCTTACATTATGTTCTCATTCAGTTTCTGTTCATCTTGAAAGATTGTTTTAAAAATTCAACATTTTACAGGTTTGACACTCAACTGGTTTCTTTAAATGTTACAAACTGATACAAGTAATTAGTTAATATGACACTGTCATAAAAACATTGTTATTGTTTTACTGTGAGACAATATTATACTTATTTTTCCAATCTAACGAACGTAAGACACGACCTTCTGATTATTCTTTGAAGCATCACCGCAAGACTATAATTGCTTCTTTAGTCTCGTATCTGCCTAATTCCAAGTTTATCTACTTCAATGTTATGTTTACTTTTATTTTTATGATGCTGTTATAATATGAGTAAGTACACAGTTATGTATGAATTATGACAAGAGGCAGATGGGACTATTACTTCTGAATTCTACTGCTGTTACTTTTTCCTGCATGTTGAGTGTTTCCTCTTTATTATAATTATTATTTTTTTTTTGTAATAATTTGGAAGATTCTGCTTTTCATACATCCGTTTACGATTTCAAGATAACACAAGAAAGTATAAAAAGAGGCAAGAAGAATTGACAAACAATTCTTGCATCTTATTTTCCTAAACCTGTAAGCAAAAAATATATAACTTTTGAATGGTATATTCCATTGAACACAACAGACGCATATCGTATGCATGTGAAGCACACACAGGCCTATGTTACATGTTACATACGATAGGCCTGTGCGCTTCACATAAATATGTGTCCACTAAATAATATGAGATTGCTATGTACTGAATTTAATATAATGTTGACACAGGAAGTAAACCGTGGATCATAGAATGAAAACAGAACAGGCCTATAGCAAACATTGACACGCGCTCCAGTCACAGTAACGAAACTAGCGACGCTTACATTTTCTAATCACAAAGGCAACAGCGTCTCAGAAACATGTAATACTAGCATTACAGCCTCATAAACAAGAGGGTGGTTGTATGCTTCATATACACACACCTTTTATACCGCCCACGTATGGACCGGCAATAAATTCTTCTCCCGATCGCAAACTTTATACTATGCTACGATAAAAAATAACTGAAAGGGTATCCTAACGGAAAAAAGACAAATTCAAAAAAATGTTAACTCTAAAATTTAAATATAAGTCAATAATTTTTTTTTATTTTCCGGTTTTATACAAACCTCCTTGTATTATACAAAGAGTAAAATACTCTTTTATTTAGGCATAATTTTATGAGGCAAATGAAGTCTTTAACCGGTTGTTGTTAACAGATATCAGGTACCATCAACTTAAGTTTTATATGATTTGTTCAGTTAGGTTAAACAAAAGTAGCTTAGTAGTAATGGTAAAATAAATAAAGTCAAAAAAGTTTACATTCTAATATCAAATGTTACAAATCAAACTCTATTATCTGGTTGTTTAAAATGACTGGTATAGACTATATTCACAAGTCTATTATTAATATAATTAAAACGTATATATTCATTCCATCTAAAATACCATTCAAATGCTTCAGTTTCGACTATGCTTAAGAGATACTTGCAACTGGTTAGTAGATTGATCATTGTTGCTACCCCTGCCAGTATAAGTGTGTCATCAACAAAAGATTTTTAGTATGAGGTTCGAATTCCAGAAGGTAACTGATAAATAGCGTGTAAAGAATTGACACAAAAACGTTTGTCTAAGGACATCTCACTTTGATTTTCTTCAGACCATAATATCTTACCTCTTTTATACGTATCTTAAACTACTTTTCCATTAGGGTTTGATACAATATTTTGATGTATCATTTGGGACATATTACTTTCAACTTGAAATTAAATCCCTTGTGCTAAACTCTATCAGTAGTCTGCGCCACTTTCAAAGGAAAACGTTTCACTGACTCTTTTTTCCTGTGCAGTTTACCTATAGTTTAAATTTTTTCATTCATAATCCGAACATATCATTGCGGTTTTTCTCTCCGTTGGTTGGCATAATTCTTTCCAATCCTAACTTCTCAAAGAGTTTAGACATGTTTAGCAGTAAAAATGAGTAAATGTGTCATGCCCTAAACATAATGAAGCATTGTATGGATGTATTTTGGCTTTCATATAACTACAGACTGGGCACATTGTAATCTAAAGGAAGAATAAACGTGTTTGGTTAAACTACAATAAACTATAATATAGTAAACCTTCTAGGAAAACTACCTTAATAATTTTCAAATTATCAAATTGAATCCAAAATCTATCTTAGAATTTCTTCCTTCTAAGGTTTCATTTCTTCTACACTATGCTAGCGTGGTAGATTTAATACCTACGGTCTTTTGCTTAAATTTCCTCTAGAAGCAGCTACAATTTTCTCCTGTCGATGCAGGTAGAAGAAGTTCTCAAGGCACTTGGGCTTTGTATTTTATTATTCCATGTTCTTTTTCTATCTAATGCTGTTACTGGCGGAGTCTATGTTGTATGAATTCTCTGTTACTATCAATATAATATTTGATTCTTCAGCTTAATTCTGAAAAAGAAAGATTCTGTAAAATTGTCTTTGTAAAGTGTGTAATATGTACAATTCGTAATTTGTCTTTTCAATACAACACTTATTAATTTTCTTTAGTTATTACAATTTCGATTGTAATTACTTAAATTGAGATTATGAAGTTCATCTAAACATACATGTTATATTTCAACAGAAAAATTAAACTGCCTAGATTAACTATCCTGGAAACTATAAATGACATGTGCTATACGCTTAACTATACGTTATTGAGCGTATTAAGAAAATCGTAAGCACATACACTCTACATCGTTCTTTGAAATGAGCTTACTGATTTTTTAAATTGCCACAGGACCAGATACCGTAGACCTAGGAAGATCTAGTCAACGCCGTGTACCCCTCATACATGAATCTGAAACACTGTGCGTACATGGCAGCCAGTCGTGCATGTTTAATGGCAGACGTTAAGTGTTTAAATTTATTTACAGACAGACACGTAACTGGCGACAAGCAATATGCTGGGGAACATGAGACAGTTATTTTCTACTTGCATGTGACACCACAATATTTCCTTAGTACATAGGCCTACATGTACGAACACACTGATGTACTTTGTCATCCAGACATGCAGACAACACACTGAGCCGTCACCATTGTTTGTTTGCGTGTGTATGCTTATTTCTGCAATGTTTTAGTTGCTTCTTTGTAGCTAAAGTCTTTTGCATATGGGAAGACAATTAAAAATTGTGTGAATTATATAGTTAATAAATACAAACACAAATGAGTGTACTTATAGGCATACCATGATGCAAATACAACTTTCACCATTAAGAAATGTTAAGGGAAAATTCTTAAATTTAGTGTAAAATTGATAATTACGTTTTATTTATAATAAAAATTTTCAACCATCATTTCCAGCGTGGTGGACACAAACATTTTCTCTCTGTAACTGAAATGTTGGTTATCGATGTCAGGTGCATGTATTTTGCTATTTCTTCATGTAAACAAATTAATGCATTTAAGGTTACGTTCTTTCACGTAAATAAATATACAACATAAGATCTATATACTATATACTCAGAATTTTATTTAATTTCATTCATTTCCGTTTAGAAGACACAAATATTTTAATAGTATGTATTTTTGTTTGAAACTCTTTATGCAGGTACACGATTATTTAATTTGTTCAAATTCGCATTACACTTTTGAATAGTAATTTTAACAATTTTAGGCTTGTCATTAAGTGAATTTTGTCATCTTGTGCTGCTGAAATACTGTGGCAGCTCATTTTTAGCAATCCACATAGTGAAGTACATGCACACTACACATTTCGTAGGCTTACGGTTTACAATGAGCAATGACCTGCGGTTGTGAAAAAATATAAACTGATGCACCACGCCTATATTCTTGTTCTTGTTGATGTTTGTCTTCTTTCACTTTTTTTACGTTAAGATCTCGGCAACTAACACATTATGCCCAATTACGTCGACCAGGAGTGTTGCTTGACTCATATGTTCGATTCTCACATACATTCTAGTGACTCAACTAAAGTGGAAAGTCGTACACACAGGGACGCAAAACAAATCATTTCGAAGCCGATACATTAAACTGGTTGCTTTTTGCCAGGACAGAGTTCTGTCCATCGCTAACTTCTCATTTCCGGGGTCTTCTATCAGGTTACATTTTATTCTGTGTCTTCCAATTATACATTTCACTGCCACAAGAAAAACAGAAGGGCAGACGTGTCGTTTTTGTCCGTAGGAGTCAAGAAGACGTCAAGTCCGTGTGCCCGATTCGCAGTCTGGTGATGCAAACTTGATCACGACGCCTGCGATGACCTACCTTTTGCCATTTACGGACGCTCTGCTTCGCGGCAGAAACTTTGTTCTGCCATATATTTTACATCTGCTGCCACACATTAATAACTGTGGTTGTGGCAGCTATTTTTGCGTCCTCAGGTCGTATGGAGATTGCATCTACCTGTCGGCTGTCTGCGACGGACAATGGTGGTTGTGTAATCTTGCAAGTCTGTTGTTAGCAAGCAACACGTGGATTAAGTGGCTTAAGTGGTTTACGTGATAATGCTAAAATCTCAGCAACAGTAATTAACGTCGAATATGTAATGACGTCATGCCTGCTTTACAATAAATACAACATTACTTTACAATATGCCTGCTTTGTGCGTATCCTGGTGCTCTGATGCCATTGTTCGCGACTCACTAACTTAGGAGCCATCCACCCATTGGCACGATTGCTCTCACTGTGGGTTACAGTCTGTTTTCAAGCGGGACACACAACCTTGTGGAACACACCAGTTCCCTGTTAGCTAGCTGAAGAGTAACACCTGTTGTCAGCCCCACACGAGGTCAATATGTTGTGTGCGCCGAAGTAGGTTCTGATTTCTCAGGGACTCTCTCTTCTTCTTCTCCTTCTTATACCCCTCCCTCTCCACCTCTTTCGTCTTCTTCTTCTTACGTACTTGTTATAATAACTTACTTTATGCTGCATACAAAAATGTATTCATAAATTTTTCTGACAGTTATACCCTCAACTCCTTGATGTACGACAACTATAATTTATTAACAAACGATGATTTTAGGAACAGCAATACTCAACATTTATTCACGCGAACTCATAAGTATATATCGCTATCTTAATCATGATCTTCAGAAGAATAAGTGAAAAGCAAACTGTAAATTGTATCTAGAGTAATAGTTCTTCCGTCGCCCATCAAATACATAATCTCAATATATATAAGCGGAGAAGTCCTGACTGACTGACATAGAATCAACGTAGAGCAAAAACTACTTAAGATAATGATCTCAAAATTTCAAGGTATATTCTTATGGGGTCGTAGATGCTCACTAAGAAACGGTTTTAAAAACTTTCACTCCTAAGGGGCAAACCCCCTCCATTGTATGTATGTATCTATGTATGTATGTTCCACATCTCCTCCTAAACCACTGGACCGATTTCAACCAAACTTGGCACAAATATTTTACGCAACGGGAGAACCAACATTGGATAGGTGTTTTTTTCGATGGGGTCCTTTGGGGGGTTCTTTGGGGTCTTCCACATCTCCTCCTAAACCACTGGACTGATTTCAAACAAACTTGGCACAAATATTTTACGCGACGGGAGAACCAACATAGGATAGGTGTTTTTTTCGATGGGGTCCTTTGGGGGGTTCTTTGGGGTCTTCCACATCTCCTCCTAACCACTGGTCCGATTTCAACCAAACTTGGCACAAATATTTTACGCGACGGGAGAACCAACATAGGATAGGTGTTTTTTCGATGGGGTCCTTTGGGGGGGGTTCTCTGGGGTCTTCCACATCTCCTTCTAAACCACTGGACCGATTTCAACCAAACTTGCACAAATATTTTACGCAACGGGAGAACCAACATAGGATAGGTGTTTTTTCGATACGATCCTTCGGGGGGTCCTTTGGGTCTTAAAAAACTATTAGATCTGGTTACTATGGCAACCCAATAGAAGAGATTCTGGTTACCATAGCATCGGTGGAAGTCTCCCGCGTAGGAAATAGCGCGGGAGTCGTCCGACGGGCCTTCCCCGGAGTTCATCCACGGAACCCGGCGTTTCTTAGGTCGGATCCCGCGAAAGACGGCGGGGCCAGAGTCCACGGTTCTTATAAATAAAGATATAGGTTATGATATCAAAGGTGGTGTATGCATCTTAAAAAACGTCTCAATAGTGTGTGAATTCAGAGTTGTTTCAGTTTGAATTTAAAAGTGGATAAGTTAAGATCGAAGTAAGTTATAAGCGAGTATAAAAAACAAAGTTTTGATAGCGAATGTATTCAGATCATAGTGTTCAGACAATATAAATGCACTTGCTTCAGTTTGAATTTAAAAATTGATAAGCTGAAATCTATAGACGTATTGTATTGTTAGAATAAGTTTAGGAGACACTAATTTAACAGATGCCTTATTTCAACATTAACACAATGAATTATAAAACGACAGTTAAAAACGCAGCGCGTGCAAGTACTGTAGACATTTTATTGAAAACTAATTTAGCTTTTCGCCCTTTCCCAGAGTTAGAAATCGAGCAGGAGCATCACGCGCAACAGAATTCTTCTCCAGATATAAGAATACAGTTTATGACATGTTCTTAAACAGGTGCGCTACAGAGTATTCCTCCAGTGAGAATGCGAACGTAACAATATAAGGAAGATTATACAATATACAAGTAATATAACGTTAGAACAAGAATGGGTGCCTATGAGCCTATGAATAAATTATGAACCCGAGGAACGCTGGGTAAATCGGCTAGATATAGATATCTATATAACCCAAATACCACTGACTGACACACTGATCACGATATCTCTGAAACCACTGAATGGATATCAATGAAACTTTGAACATAGCTTCATCATAGGTCTTAGGTGCTCACTAAGAAACGGTTTTAAAAACTTTCACTCCTAGGGGGCAAAAAACCAAATACTGAAATTTATCGCGGGAATTGCATACTTTGTAAATGAAGTGGTTGACATCTCAGTTTACTGGAAACCCCGAATACATTTAGTCCTGAGTTTTTAATCATTGTTTTAAATTGAAAAAACCTTCTTTGTTTGCAGGTTTTTATAGTCGAGAAAATTTCGAAGTTCAATTAATTAATAAATGTATGTCGTTTTTTTCTCGGAAACGGCTCTAACGATTTTCTCGAAATAAATAGTAAATAGCTGTTGATATGAATGCAAATAAACAAACTAAGAGTTGAGAATTTGTACAATCCATCTAATCCTATTTTATTAAGCGAGCAATAATTGTACAATTACGTACAACGTGAAACTCCGTAGCGAAGCACGGGTATTTTGCTAGTTACTATATATTTTAACTGTGGGAATAATTAAAACTTCAAATGTTACTTGTTATTGTGTTTGTTACAGATTTATTTTATAATTAAATTTCTAAAATTTTGTTATATTCTTGCAGCATAAGCACATGCTCTGAGCTTAAATATTATCTAATCTATCCTTTAGTATTAAACTATGTGCCGTGTTTTGGGACAAAACGCGGCGGTGTTTTTTCTTTCGATAGTCGAACCACTAAGTTACGTATTTATTAACGTGGGCGTACGTAAGAATGTACGCACGCAGTATTGGACTTTGTCGTTATGAATTATCTCCCTGCCGGCCGACCCGTGCGCGCTCTAGGCCTGATGTTCCGTACCGTTTTTTCAGTAGCCGGTTCCGCCAGTTCAACTTTTGCTTTCAGCGTAACGTCTGGCGTCCGGCTGACAGAGTAAATGTAAAGGTTTTCGTCTTCTAGCAGCTCCTATGGATAAGTAGCAGTCTACGCGACCACCGGTAAGTGTGTTAACATATATAAATTAATTATTCATAAAAACAAATTGTATTTATTTGATATTAACTCATATGCAGTGCGATAGGTTTTGCAGTGATTGATCACCAGGTGGCAGGCACCAGGTTAAAAATTGTTTTATGTATGTTTCAATCTTAACGCTGGTTAACAGATATTAGTAGTAATAATATAATAATGTGTTATAATAATGCAGTAATAATCATACTCAATTCATTAAACCAGAATGGGGCGTAAGTCAGTTATTTTTCTGAAATCAGTGTACATCACGGACTTGTTAAAGTTTGCTAATTCCTGTAAGGGGGAGTTAAGTGCTTCATGAAAACTTGTGCATAACTATTAATTGAAATGATTATCATGATGGAATGACTGTATTTGGATATATTATATATTAGAATATTTAAAAGGGTTATTTTGAAGCGATTTATTAGATTCAATGGTGTTCTATACTTAGTGAATTTTCGGAGTTCATAAACTGGGCAGGCCATGCAATGTCAGCTGGTAAATGTGGTAGTGTGGTTTATTAAACTTGTAAGTAATCACAGATATAATTGTGCAGGGTTTCCGATATAGACGGGAATCTGTCCCGCTCCAGAAGGAAGGCCGAACTCCTGCCTCCGAGGATGTAGATTTAAACACTTCCGTCAGCTGTCGGCCGGAATGGACGGAAAAATACACTCAACCGGACCCTCTACCTACACGCTGCTAACCAGGTGATATTTAAGCTTATTAAACCAAAATGTTGTGGCCGATAAACTCTTTTGAGACACTTGTGCAGACGCTCCAGTTTGGAGAATTATTTCCGGACAATGGGGGTTATATGTTACTTGTAATTTTTTGTAAGGCTTACGTCTCATGAATATATCAATGTCTATCTCATTCTGAGAATTGTAAACTCGGCCAGGGTCACCCGGGTCGAGGGGAGTTTTCTGTAAAAAGGGTCGGCACTAAATTGTTTCTGTCTTAGGCATGCATGGACGGATGTATCTGTTCACGTTGGGAAATTTTACGGTTAATTAATTTTTCAGTTAATGGGGGCTCATGTATTTTATTATTAATTTAAAGATCTGGGAGGTGTTTTAACATGTGGGCAACACCTGTAGGGGCCGTTCACTGCAGGACTGTATCATGTCAGATTTTGCTGGATCTCGCCCAGACGCATGACCATGCCTGAAGTCAAGTTTTTTTATGAACACTGTAAGCATGTTTCAGTACCTTCATGACATAGATTCTGTTTTGCGAAATTCAATTCCACTGTTCAGCTAATTTTGTAAACTTTAAATTTTGCCATAGCCAGTTAAATATTGTCACAGTTTATATTTTGCCATAGTTTAAATTTTGTAACGGTTAACCTTTTATTGCTCACAATACCAATTAATTATCGTTAAAGAATGCAAGACTAATCAGTATCAGTTATGAGTATTCATGGGTGGTCACGTTCCACTATTTTTATAAATTCTGTCAAGAGAATAAAAGAAATGAGAAATGCAGTTAGGCAACCGGGCATCCATGTTAACCTCGTGATGGCACTCTTTATCATTATCATTGACGAGATTCGAAATTGATAATTAAACATCTGCGTGGTATTTGTGCGCAGGCCACAATGCTTACATAGAACATTTAGATTTACTTATTATCTAATTAGAATTTTGGGGCAGGTCTACTCTACTCTTTTGGGATATTAATTGAGGTTTTGGGGTTTAGTCATTTATTAATTGAAAATTAAGGTGGGCCAGATACTTGGCCAGAATAAGGGGGGTTGAGAGGGTATGATGACAAATATACGCTGCTAACCAGGTGAACATGTGATGTGCTACTTATATGTAAATGTCTTTCTATGTCGATTATATGTGTATGTTGTGTCTTATGTGATTGTTACATTATTATACTTGAATATGCATATGTGTGTGTATATATATATATATATTGTAATAAAAAAAAATGAATGAGTCTGTATGTTCTTAAAATGGTGTGTAATTGGTGTGGCTCTCGACGTCTTACTGGCCTGAAACACTTCCTTAAGTTTCCCAGCTGGTCGAGTCCCAATGGTAGCAAGACTGGTCGAGTAGCGTAAAGTTGATGAAGAAATATATATGTTCAGCTTCACATAAAGTTTCAAAACAAAAATTATTGTTTTGAAGGAAATTAAAAAAAAATTATGTTTATAAAAAAAAATAATTAAAAAAAATTAATTTTTTAATTTTATTAATTAATTAATTAGGATCAATTAATTAATATAGGGCTGTGAAGTTTTAAACAGTGTAATGCTCTTCTGAAAATTTTTATTAAAGTTTTAGTATATTTTAAATAAGCTATCACCACTCATAAGACTGTCTGTAAACCAATCGATACTTGTTTACCTTTTTATTTTTTAGGTTATCTTCACTTACAGGTGGTAAAGTCCTTGTAGATTATCAATTAGAATTATCTTATTGGTAATTAGTATTATTGAAGAAATAAAGAACTATTAAGTATTGAAAAGTATTAATGTTTTATTAAGTAATAGCAATATTGACTCTTATCGATTAGTATCGATTCTCAGGATATCGAAAAAAGTTACAAGTATATGATATAAAAATTATATAGGGTTCTTTAAACAGCCAGTTATTACCAAAGTCAGAGAAATCGGGCTAATATTTAAAAAGTATAACGTTACAATCAAATTAATAGTTATTAATAAACACAGACATTGAATAATAATTTGTAAATATAATAATTGTTTTCACCCAACAGCTGAGTTGAACTAAGAAGAAGGCACTGGGATCGTCAAAGCAAATGGCCGCCGTCAAGTTGATCAAAATGTTGCTCGTTCCTGCAGTGTTCCAAATAATGTATTTTCTGGCAATATTCCTGTTCTTGTGCCTGCAAATCTCTTGTTAAATGTTGTGTAGTGATTGGTGTACTGTTTCTGAGTTGTATTTAGTGTATCCGTATAATTATTAGTTCAAACACTTTCCCCAATTCCGACACTAATTTGGTTAAGGTATTATACAGTTTTGTGGTGTTTTTCAGAGTAGAAATGTATTGTTTAGTGTTAAATAGTGTTTCTTGATTGTTTCTGTTATAATATGATAGTTTTAGAAGTATTTTACAAGTCACTCGCGATTTCACAATAACGCACTATACACTCGCTTTGTATGACTATTATAGGTTAGGTTATCCACGTTATCAAACGTATGTCATGTTAACCGTTCAAATACCAATAATTAACTAACTGTTTCCTTCAGTTTCAATTAAACTCTTAGCCCATATAATATTATCCTTAACATTGTTCAAATATTTTTCACATCCTGTGTACACTTTTACATTTTCACTATATGAATGCCTAAACTTTGGTTATTTGTCAATTTTATTCACTAGATTTGATTTAAATTAATCTTTCAGTTCATTCTGGTTATTTTCAGATTAAATGATGCCATTTTATAGTGTTTTCTGTCCAAAAAATAGTAATTTCACTTTCAGTTAGGTATACTCTGAAAGGTCAAAACATTAAAATTTACTTCCTGTCATTATATAAATTCAGCCATTTTATCAGTTATATTTAATATTAATAATCCTATATTGTATTAAAGGTTCCTATTCCCTTATTTTCTGGTAATTAATTGAATTAGTTGTATTCTGAAACATTATTCTGAAATATATGACTCCCATGTCTAAATTCCTGAGTTTAGTCATTTTCATTTTTATTCATAATTCTGAATATAATTTATTAAAATCTCTCTAAATGGTATGTGCAATTATATGGCATGATCTCAAGTTTATTTTGTCTAAACCCCTTTTGTATATTTGCATTTAATTGAGCAATTTCTCTGTTTTGATGAAGTTTGGTTTCCATTCTTTTGGCCTATGATTTTTTAACAATTTTTCTTACAAAATAATTTACAAACAATATATGATGTGTGATACCCTCTCTGACTTTTACAAATAGTATTATAAATTAAACATGTTTTTAAATTACACAAAAACAATTAGTATTGGTTACAATACAAACAATAGTTAAAACAAATAAAGAATTTTTTTTTTTTAAATAAATGGTTGTCTTCAAGTCAGACATTTTGCAACACAATCCTTATTTCTAAACATGGAAATATGGCTTACAAAAAAGGTTTTTTACTAACTAACATCTTAATTACTCTCTACTATTTACAAGTGGTAACTATTTTTATAGTTCTGATGTTAGTTGTTTCAGACCCAAACAAATGGCCTTATATCTAATACATTTTTAAACATTCTTGTACTATATACATAAAAAACCTTATATTTATATTCTTATTTCTAACTATTATTATAAGTAGGATTCTACAGTTTTTATACCGTCTTTTACATTGTCTTTGGGGAATTGTACCCTGTCATTAATAAATAAATAGTATTAATTGTTCAAAAGGTATTATGAACTCTGTTTTTCTTTTTTCATGTAAAACAAAATGTTATTTTAAACAGATTCATGTCTTATGAACAACATATTGTCACAGTACATATTTTAAGTCATTGAAAAATGCATATTTCATTGCATCCAATGTTTGTGATTGCCAAGAATGAAACACAAGGTTCATTTTTTATAATACCCAAAACTATCACTGGTTCACTTTGCACTTATATATTATGTTAATGCTAAATGGTCGTATAGTCTTATTAACATAATAAATTGGTTAGCGTTTTTTCAATGGAGATTTGTTCCATGGGTACTATATTATTGTTTCATCTTAGTTCACAGGAAACTTTTACTTTATACACTCCTCTCTCTTAAATTTATATACATGTGGTTTTTATTTCGTTATAATTTTATTTTTAGATATTTATTTTGGGGATATAGGGATTTGGGTGTCTTTTATAAGAGCATGACATCTTCTTCAGGATGCTGCCCTCTTCTTCTTTCTTCAGTCTTCTTTTCTCCTGCCTTCTGGGACTGGTATCTTCTCCATCTTCTTCTTGTTGCCATCAGGTTTCTTGGGATCTTCTCCATCTTCTTCTTTATTACAGAAATACACAACCTGTATTGGTTGATCTTGGCTTATTTTAGGGTTTCTCTTCTATTTATTCTTCCTCGTTGTGTGTTTAGTCATATTCTGCACTGCTTTGTTATTTACTATTTTACCTTCCTGGGTTATACCTTGAAAACCTTTGGTTATGAGACTGGTCTTGGATGACTCATCACTAGTAACTCCTTTTACTTGAACTTGTATTTACTTTATAATAATGATTTCTTTCCACAGTTGCTATGAATTAATCTATTTATATTAAACTTAATGCTTTCTTCCAAATTTAAATATTATAACTTCATTATTCTAATGATCAATTGCCATTCAAAATTATGCCTACATCTGTCACGCTACAATATATATATTTATATCATGTTAGGATTTGTATAATTACTGGGAGGGTCGAGACTGTGCGCCATTGCACATTATTATTATTATTATTATTTATGCTCCACTAATACTCAAACTCAACTATTTGGCGATGCATATGTGAATGGACTTATAATAACGATTGAGGGTTTTGGAAGTGAGCTATTTTGACTGTAAACTACTCGTAATTATCTTGCTCGCCAAGGGCGCATGTATTGTACAAAAGCCGAACACAATAAATGCTGTTATTGTTATATTAAGATCAGAGTTTCATTTGCAAGTCCCATCATACTGGACCCAGCACATTTTGGCTTCTCTAGGCTCTTGCCTAGTTCTAAATAACTTGTGGCCTCTCTTTCAAAAAAAATATAAATAAATATAAATATAAAAAGAAATAAAAAAGGAGTTTGTTTTCTATATATAAAAAGCATAAAAGGAAAGAGGGGTTTCAACTATTATTAAAATTATTGTAATGTTACATAATATCACGGTACCACCAGGGCCCAAGAAACACTAATCGACAATCACCCATCACCAGAACAACCACATCTAAACTTTGAAGTTGATAAAGGAGATCAAGTTATAAATTAATGTTATGAAATAAAGAAGACATCCTTGGTAAACAAAAAGTATCGTTAAAGAAATGAAGACAAAACGAGAATAAACTAGACGTAAAGTGACTAATAAATAACCCAATAGATTAGGTAAAGTGAGAAAAACCAAGACAAAGAGAAGAAAATGAAGTGGATTTAAGAACAGCATTATGAAACCCAACACAATATACAAAATCAGGAAGAACTAAGATATGTCCTACACCCTATGCAAGATGAGAATCAATACAAAAAGTATGAGTGCTAACAAAAGCAGGCCAGAGTGAAGAACAGTTAATAACAATGAAACATTGACAAACTAATTGAGAAGACTTGACTGACAAAAACTCTAATATAAATTAATGATAATAAATTATGGTCAGGAGAGTGAAATAAAAATAGTCTAAAGGTAAATTAACTGTGTATCAGAAAGAATAACAAAAGTGCATCTTGTAGGCCAGTCATGTAACTAGAGTAAATGTAGGGATATAAATTACGAACCGATAATCATCAGTACAGCTATAATAAGAGTGATAAAAGACAAACAATTGTATACTAAACCTTAAGTAGTAATTAACATTGTTAGTAATATAAGATTAATAAATGAAAGACAAAAAACTCATCATGTGATGAACACATTGTTGTCAACCAAAATAGGTGACCAATAACCTACCTCAATGTCAATTGTACACTTAAAATAACAGAATTAAATAACGAAATGGTTATTAATCCAATTTCTGTTGGATGGTAATGAACTTATATATTATAAGGATAATACCAACAATAAAATTAGCTATCATAACATGGAAAATATATTGTAATTAGGGTGAAATCAAATACTGAAATGGACAGTCTAAATTTACCTAATAGGCAAACTAATAAACCTTAACATTAATAAATAATAGAGATGAAAAATTATCATCAGTAGAACCAGTAATGTTCAAAGTAACTTAACTTATATGATGTGACACAATTGTAATTAGCATAGAAATCTGTCATGACAATGTAATTTAAACATACTTGTATAATGAGACTAGATGCAAGAACTTTTACTGAATTATCAGAAAAGGGGTATATCCTATTATCAATCAAAGGATTGTAAAACTTTAGAATAACCATTGTGAGTATTTTGTAAAGGATGATGACTCCAAAATTAAGTATAGGAGGGTGAAGGTAAGTTATGTAACACCATATAGTGCCTAAACTATAGATGAATTAAAAGATTAAAATTCCAGAGAATAAATGTATAGAAATCCAAACTAAAGTGACCAGAAGTTGTACTGAGTGTTTATGATTAAGTGTGTAATGTAACCCAATCAAAAGGTACAACCATTGAACAAAATTAATTAAATCTAAGTCATGAGGCTATTGACACAGTAAAGCTGTAACCGGACAAAAGGCTTGCCGCATGACAAATGGCGCCAATCGTACACTCCAGTTATTTTGGTGGCCCTGAAAAGGACCTGGTGGCGTGAAAGCTGATGTTGTTAGTGCCGCGCTGAGATGTTCGGCGGCTGCGCCCGCTGTTCGTGGCGTACTGCACAATCGTACACTCCAGTTATTTTGGTCGCCCTGAAAAGGACATGGTGGCGTGAAAGCTGATGTTGTTAGTGCCGCGCTGAGATGTTCGGTGGCTGCGCCCGCTGTTCGTGGCGTACTGCAGTCCTCCTCTTCTGTTGGCATCGGGTGTAGAGTCCAAAATTTAGTGTTGTCTTCACCATTAAGGGATTATAATATAACCCAGTAACAGAAATAGACTGTATATTAGTGGAAACAAGTACTAGCGAAATCAGATTTTAAATAAAATAAATATAAGATAGATTTTAATTAAAAATATTGTAATAGACCTAAGTGATAACAGTGATCTTGGTCAAACATAAACAGAATTATGGCTTGTGGGGTATCTAACTATCCAAAAAGACAATTGCAAACGATTGACAAGGTTAGATTAGAGCTCACAAGTACCATAAAAAAATTAATTGAGTTTAAAAATATTTGTATCAATTTGGATAAAATACTAAGCGTCATTTTCATACTCTCCACCCCAAAGTCAGGAGCTCTTTTAGAAAGTTAAATATTTTTATAAAGGGAGGAGGCACGTTCGATGGAATGTAGTCGATCATCCCACCAATCAAAATAGTTATAGCGAGGCTTGGCCAAAACCGACGCCACGCTAAGCATTATTGTTGTACTGTCGATGAAGGAGACGAGACGAGAGCTCCAGACGCCAGAAGAGAAAAAGTTAACCTAATCTTTGCGCGTATCAAACGTCATTTGGGACCAACCTAACCAAATTTTTTCAAAGGTGTTAAAGATTTTAATTAACCTAGTAAATCAATCGAGTGACAGTGCGACTCGATTGCAAAGTGTACAATCCCTTGCAATCGCGGGAATATAAAATAAAAAAGGGAGTATAGTGACTTTGAATTAGTCTTAAGAAATTTATAAAATGATCGGTAATATTACCATGCATAGCTTTAAGACAATTTAAACTGAACATTGAAGGGGCATTAAACCTTATGAAGTTTATAATTAATAATTTTCGTAGTAATAAGAATCAGTGAACATTATTAACCCTATATTATAAGATGATTTTTAACTGACATTAGAAGGACGCTAGGCCTTATTGAAATTTTAATTTGTTTTATTTTTCAAATCTTTTCTTAATTGCCAACCATGTTTGCGAAAGTAAATAAGTTACCTGCAGAAGGTTATCCAATCTAGTGTTTAAGATGTTCGTTTTTTCACACTAAAAGAACTTATAAACTTTTGTGCACTTGAATTTTATTTGTTATTAAATCATTATTCTTTTAGTTCAATTGAACTGATATTATGCTGTCACACCGTGTTTAACCTATATGTTGACGCCAGACGTCTTTGAAGTTTATATAATCAATCAAGATTTTATTTATTAAAAATGTAATCACTCTCTTACTAATCAATTATTATTGTAGTGCAGTCTTCTAGTTTATTATCTTGCAGACTCAAAGAACTCATGTTTATTTCAAATAATTTAACCTAATACAAAGTGGTACATCATGGCCACGAAATCAGATTGACCACTCTGAGATTTAAAGAGAAATTTTATAAATGTAATTACTATTATGAAGTTCGACATTCTTGTGGTAATTGTTTAAAGAACCAAATTAATGAGTATTAGTAAGAAATAAATTATATTTCCACTAAATCATTAGAGTTGAGACCATTATTTCACTAGACAAGACATTTACAGGCTCTGTGGACCGAGTGCGACTGTTGGCACCACTTCTAGCGCCAACAAGAGGATTTTAAAATTAATCTTGTGTTTAGCTAAGCTTATATACTCTAAATGAGATCCAGGGCATCACACCAAGTAAGTACTTTCATCATGAACTAACTATGCTTTCAGTGAGCATCTACTTAGCCGAATCGTCTCTACAAGTGAATAAAATGTCAACGTCTCATTAAACTACGAACCACAATAACCAGTGAACAGTAAAAAAATATTAACTTTAATTAGGAAATCTATGAAACCGACGGCTTCATAATATTACAATCGCATCGAAACCAAACTTAAACCAATATAAATAAATAACTGAAATTAATTAACCAACTAAAAGGGTATAACTCCGTTTTGTTACAATATACGTATATAGACATAGCAAAGACTTCTTATAATTTAGAAGCATATATAATTTTTACATTTTCGTAATAACTCTCTACTATTGTTAAAAAAAGTTATAAAAAAAGCACATGCAGACCTTATGTAATGTCATGAGAAGGAACAACATAAATTAACAAAAGCTACGGAACCTGACAGCTATAGACGTAAACATTAAGTGTGCTACTGATGTCTACTGTTTCGGGAAAACTACAAAAGCACGCATACCAGACACAAAATGTAACATGTTGGTACTGAGAACAATAAGAATAATAACAGATTACTACTACAGTTAATGAGTGTTGTCCAATAGAATTTTAAAACGAAGACTTTACACGTAGATTTAAAACGAACACAGACTAAAGCTAACAGTGACAGCGAACACATACAGGTATTTGCATGAATACAATATTTTACTACATCATAAACATGCAACGGAATACGCTTTGCTATTTTCTTTATATGCACATACTTTTTATATCCCTCAGTAATAGGCCTATATTACAATCTTTGTCTGATTTCAAATACCAAACTAGAGTACAATAAGAAATAACATGAAACAGCTTTCGTTTCTAGTAATTTGGTGTAGTGTTTGTGTATATTGCATATGAAACAGGAATAGGATATACTGTTTTATCTATCTATAAATATAGTTTACGTTTGTTGTATTAAACTCAGTTTTAGAAACGCCATTCCAATAAACCTGTCAATGGAAACGAAAACATAAATAAAATAGTAACAAGACTGCAGAATTGGTTTTATGAGCGTTGCCTCATTGTTCAGTAGGTGTAGCCAGAAGATATGATTGAGTAATACGCTTTAGAAGACATTTGTCAACACGCAGTGATTACTATAAGAATTGCCAACCGCCGCCGGTATGCGTTGACTGGTCAAGAAGTTACATAGCCATTCTTTATTCACCTACATACACCAGGCAAACCCTATTCCTGTTTTGTGCCAAGTATACATGTTTCTTCTAATGATGGACTTATTGTAATAAGTTGTGTGCAGTATTATGAGACCTGTTAAAGAGTTACAAATAAACATAATAACTGTTAGCACTAACATATCAAAAATAATTTTTACAAATGCTGCTTTACAAATATGTGTAAACACGCAATTTGACAGTAACATAGTATACTCAATCTTCACGTAATTCTAGAGATTAAAATAACTCACTGATGTAATCTAACTGTTTATAAACTTTAAGACGGATCCACATCAAATTAGTCTTAAACAATTGTTAATTGGGAAATTACAATTGTGAATTAAAAAGAACTCTGATTAAAAATAACCCTCATATAAATTTATTTAAAATGCTTAAAACGCATGAAAAGTTTTAATTATTTTAGACATGAGATATATTGCTTTTATATACTTCTAAGAAGTGATAGAGATGTTTTAACTAGATGGAAAACAATGTTCAACTGTAAAGTTTCTAGATTGCATGCTGTTTTATGTGTTTGCAATCTAGTGTCATTACTTGTTTCGGAAGACTTGTTAAATTCAATGCTATCATCTATTAATGTAATCTAGTATAATATGTTACCATAAATGTAAATATATGCTAACTTTTATAAAAGCGCACAATTAATAGAAGGAATATTCTTTCCAAGAAATAATTTCCAAGACTGAGTGAGAGACTTTGATGATGGAGTGTGCAGAGAGTGGGAAAAACTATAGAGGAAGACAAAGGCTGCAGCACCTGAGGCAGATTGTTAAAGACGTGAGATGAAGTATTCGTAAATGAAGGGATTACTCAGGGTAGAAAAGTAATGTGCGATGCGACGGCAGACTTTGAGAAATACCGAACAAAGACCTCCTATTCTCGCCTGAGCCTTTTAATGATAGACATAATTGATAATAAAGACATTAACGTATTCAGTCTAGCGACGATCGAGATGTTGTGACAACTTATAGTTAGTTCCCAGTTGCGTGTGTCACAGTGTTCACTTCCGAGAGTACGTATTATATAGGAACACGCTAGAATCCCTTGTCAACCAGGCACGGGGTCACGAAAAGAAAATATGGAAGTAAAATAACACTGTGTGCCGTCACCGTCGCGTGTTTGTTTGTTGCATACGTAATTATTTTCCTTTTTATATTTTTATTTGAATTTTGAAAAGTACTGGGAAATTAAAGAACTATAGAAAAAGAGTGCAATCCCAAAGGAGGCAAGAAGCAATCTTATTCTTCTCCTTTGCTCCTGTGTTTAGGCAGTGCCTTATCGCCTGCTCCGACATCAAAGACGTCTTTCTGCCGTTTTCCTACATTGTTTCTGGCATGAGGTCTGTACGTCGTCACTTCGTTGGGGAGTATATTGTGTAGCTTATTTAAATGCATTTGAAGCGCAGCATACTGCGATTTTTCTTCATTATCTAATACTACTGTTAGATCATTTGCAAAATATATCATATTAATACAAATATTGCTGCAAGTTTAACTTCTATGTTCACTTTCTATTACCGCTTCCGCACCAGGTCGGCAATATGATATATACTTATTACGTTAATCAAGTGTCGATGGGCACTGTCGTCTTAATTTTCATGTTGTTGATAAGAGCTATGCTTAATATTTTTCTGATGTTTTTACAGATGTTCTAAATTGTATTGTTGTTTTATTATAGATACACTGATGGATTTTAATTATATGTCGTGGTCACTTTTCTTCCGTGATATTTCACAGTAGAAACTTCATTCAATCAAAGTTTTCTAAAATTTTAAATATTGAACAGGTTTTTTTCTGTACTCTTCGTGCTGTTCTGTGTTCTCCTTGAAGATAAATCTGCTATCGGTGCATGACCTATTTTATCTGGATCAGATTTGCTTTGTAATCACATTATTTTAATTGACAACTGTATGTCTGTTATTTGTTACTTTTGCGTATGTCTTATTAGTCAAGCTAATCAATAGTGCTAATCAAGCTCCATACTTGCTATGAACTGTTATTGAAACTTTTTGTACAACGAAATTACAATGTCGTTTTCCTATCTTCAGTTATCGTAGGCTATCACAACAGTAGTAAATCGTATAGACTAATCTTAGTTTATATCCACCATAATTAGTGGACCCGGGCAGTTAGTTTGTAATTTGTAACTTTATGTATTCCACCTTCCAGTTGGAGTGTGAGATCGTTTTGATAGGCATCTGTATCTTCATAGTTTTTATTACCGTCTTGACCTGCTTTCACGTGTTCCTTGTTATTCAGATGTTTTATCACATTTTATGCAACTCACTATCTGCAATATCTTGTATTTTGTCGACGATTGGTCCCACTTGTATGGTGTTTTTTGTTATAAGAGTGTAAGGTCTAGCATTCTCGACAACCTCGATATCCAGTAACCTGGCTAGACTGACGTCTATTCTCAAACTTGGACATACCTTACCCTGTATAGGCGACTTTGGAGTTACCCCTCCTACCACTTAACTTGTTTGCTTTGTTGAACTTGTTTCCTTGCTGTACTCGCTTTGCTTTCTTATTATCTCTCTGGCGATAAACGTACCTACAGTGCATGACCTACTTTACCTAACACAGATTTGTTATGTAATCACTATTTTTCCGCAAATTATTGTGACTCTGTTATAGATTACTAATATCTATATCTTATGACTAGTGTTAGCTACGTCAAAAATATTTACATAGTTAACACTGGACAAATATTTGTCTTTTGTTACTAAACAAAAGTTACCAAAAATAATTTACAAACTTATTTTGTAAAATATTCCGAAAAAAGGTTTCTTTATAAAATATTAGTACTTCGCTTATGTATGGAACTAATTGAAAATCTTTGACTGTTAAGCGGAGAAATTATAGTTCACAATAAATTAATAATAAATTTTTGTATGATTTATTGTACAGTTAATAAAGCAAAATTTATTTCTAGACATAATGAAAATAGGCTTTTGTGAAACGGAATAAGAAAAACAAAGGGAGAACTGCAAACAGAAATTAACAGAGTTCACTTATTATTCTGCTTTATATACGAGCTTTACATTTGTGAACACTTTTCGTAGAATCGAAATATGTTATTACTTCACAGAGGGCACTAGATACGGCTTAAAAGTTTCATTGTGTTTGCCAACTTTCGCAGATAAGTAAGCGCAAAATCTGAGTTAAAGCTTCAGTATTTGTTAAACTATATTCCGTTTCAACATTTCGAGCACGTACACACTTATCTCTACGCAAATAAATTCCATTCATTCAAGAGAAACATAAAAACGTTGTACACGCGGGTATCTTGTGTTTGAAAGCAAAACATAAGCTTTGTTAATGTTCTGCGAATCGAGTTTTCTGTTGGCGGTAACAAAATTTTAATACTCGCCCTCGTGTGTACAACTATGCATTCACTAAAATAAATTATTTCAATTTTGCCGACTCTCACAACGATGGATAAAATATTCAGTGGCTATTATGTAAATTTAGTTGCTCATGTAGGTGTTATCGGTATAACTTTCCCCGTCTGCTAGTCTGTAATTTATATATGACATATGCCTATAACTTGTAACTAATTTAATAATTTACTAATTTCTACAGTAGCAGTTCACTATAAAAATTGTATAAAATTACATTCTCATTACGAAATTATGTTTTCTTTAACTTTTTCGTAACTTTTATTATGCATATTAACAAATTTTTTCTAAATTTTAAGTGCTACTGCCGAATCATGACTTGCGTTTCATTTTGTTACTGGTTAATCATCATCAAGTTTAAATTAAATAAAGTTACTTACATATTAATTACATGTATTTTTCTACTTCTTTCTGTGTAACTTAATTTATTTTTCATTTACGAGAGGTAAAGAGTGTTAATACTGTATTAACATTTACGGTAACCTTATTTAATGAACAGTTCCTCCTTACGCAACAGTGTCGTAGAAATTACATATTTGTAGAGCTCTGTATAAAATTTAAATATCGGAAGTTTAATGGAAGTCGTCAATAACTTGGGAAAGTTAAAATCTACATGACGGAAGAGTTTTTTAGTGAACACTACTTACACTACTTATTCCACCGCAATTAATGAAATTAATTCTATCCACAAATTAATTAATGCATAATTCTAACCGCAATGGATGCAAACTTTAGATTAGAGAGCTAGCTGGGTTTGGTGGTTGTTGTGTACTAAGCAATTTTAAAAACTTTTCCAAGGTCAAGATACTTGCATCACATTTCATATAAAGGATTATGCAGACTGCTCTGATGTAGTGCAGAAGACTTTCAGTAAAATTAGTACAAATAATCAAGAAGTTTGCACAAGTACAAACGCTTCCAAGGTCATCGTGAATAAAGAGAAAATCGTAGCAAGGTGTTGTGTTGCGAGATGGTGGTAATGTTTTCCATAAACTATTACCATTTATTTTTTTACACTTAGACATGGCCACGTCAGTCTTTCTCATATTGTCCAGAACAAGCATAAAATAGGCAAAATTTATGACTGGCATAGGCATTAAACAAAAGCGAACAGGCTGCAATGACTAAGTAGGCCAACGTAAAACTAGAAAGAGAATTACAGAAATGTTTTTGCACTACAGACTGTAAAAAAACTTTGGCATATGTGCATTACATTTAATAAGGTTACATTTAAAAATGAAATTACATATGTAGATTTAAAATGTATACGTTTTAAATAAACAAAGCTGTATTAATTTTATGACCAAGCCTCGTATTTACGTGTCAAAAAACAAGCAGAAAGTTGTAATTAAAAAATATTAAAAATTCGTGTCAACCGTACACAATCACTGCCTCAGTAATCATTATAAAACATTTTTAATTTTTATTTTATACCTGAAAAATAGAATAACTGAATAACAGAAGTTGTCAAAAAGTAATCTAGTTAAATAAAATAAACTAGAATAATAATAATATGACCAAATGTTAAAATAATAATTAATAGTACAATAATTATAGTAAACATTATAATAATATAATAAACACTTTATACTGTGACATAGTGTTACATTTGTAATAGACATATTATATTATAATAAATATTTAAAAAATCTAATTGAATATTATTACACTAAACAATATTACAGTAACTATTCAATGTTATAAAAAACGTTCGTAATAGATATATTTATATTGCAGTGAGTTTTTTTAATACTATTAAATTGGAAGCTATGTTTGTATTGTATGTCTGGATTTCAAGTAAAACGTCTCATTATACAATCCTCTGTTTTATTTTTGTGAATAAATGAAAATCCAGTTTATTACAAACGTATTACCATCTTCGACCCAAAGCGCAATTAGAATAGGTATAACGTCGTCTAGTTATAGGCCTACCTTACGTACTATTTGCATATGAAATATAAGACAGAGAAACATACATTCCAAATTGATATAACTAGTTACCAAATAGCTTGCAATGATACCTATTACAGCAGAACACAGACATTTAATAATCGTAATAAGTTATTCCTTGTTTTAAGTTTCAAAACAAGCATTTTAGACAAGGAAATGTTTTAAAACCTATTATAATAACTGTGAACGTATGCGCAAACATAAGCCACACACGTGAGGCTGGGAAGTGCAGTAACAGCCGTGTGACTAACATTTCTATTCATACGTTATAAATACATATCGTTATGTGATGAAGCCGGGTAAACTATTAGAGCACTCGTTGGGAGAATGCATCGTTCCTCGCAATCGTTTAACTGTACGAGTAAATACGCAAAAGCATACGAAAAGTGATAATAAATTTACGCTGTATAATTTGATCCGAGTGAACAGTGGAGCACGGGTTTCTGTCGCTGACTGGTGCGCAAACAACTTGAAATTGCTTTACTATTTGTGCTTCCACATACAACAACTGGTTTCAATCAGTATACACACAGCCAGTTGCAAGTCGTCAACGCCGCTTCAATTCAACACAGCGTTCATGCAGTAACAAAGTAGTCGCGTTACAGTGCTGCAAACGGTACAATGCGTCAGTAGAATACAAAGCGAAAAAAAAACTGATCAAAGTTAATGTGAATTTTCTTTTTTCCTTATGATACCATCCAGTAATTTGTTGTGCGTGGTGAACTAGAAAGTGTGCCGTTGCTCGGAATACGGTACAACTACATACAGGTACACAAGGATGCTTGCGGATAAGTGTGAAATCATGGCAGCGCAGCAGCGTGGCGTGAGTAATAAGTAAATTTAAATCAGTCTTTGGCTGCTGAAAACGATAAGAACTGTAATGCAGAACTTGCAAGTGACTTTAATGAAATTAGTGATTGTTATTTAGACTTTTTTTATTTGCGAGATGTCCAATTATTAGATTATTTGATTATTAGACTGTCGTGTTAATGTAATTATGTAATTAGTCAAAAGTTTTCCTTATTTACCAACTGTTTAATAAAGTTTTTTAATCCAGATTTACACATTACGTGTACAAATTCACTATTTGCAATTAGAATTTAAACTTATCATCAATTTAATTACCGATTAAACAGTTTAAAATAATATTAGCCGTTAATAATAGCTAACATAATGGCTAGCATAATTTCATTAATAACTAGGCCTACTACAGGCACAGCTCCTAAAACCAAACTTTTGTACGAGGATTGTTCAATAGAAACACGTTTAGAGGCTGTAAAGAATTTTTTATTCAACGATTTTAAAAGAAGTCTCCGTTAACATTAAGGCATGAGTCCCACTGTTGCACTAATCTGTAGATTCCCTGCTGGTAAAATTCTTGTGGCTGTTTGCGGAACCATTCCCCAACAGCAAACTACCTCAGCGTCCGATTTGAACCGCCGTCCTTTTAGTGATTTCTTTAATGGGCCAAAACATGATAATCGCACGGGGACAAGTCGGGACTGTAAAATGGATGTTGTAAGACTTCCCACTTCATAAGACCAAGCAGATCGTCTGGGCTACATGGGGTCGAGCATTATCATGCAGAAGAATGACAGCATTTGTGAGCTTCCAGGGACGTTTATTCTTGGTGCTGACCCGTAAGCGTTTTAAGCTGTCTGCATGTCGCTCATCGTTTATGTTCTTTAAATTCTAAAGGCAACACACCTTGATAATGAAAAAATACGGTCACCATTACTTTTCGTGCCGAAGGTTGGTACCAACATTTTTTCGCCTTCGGAGATTGTGCATGCTTCCACTGCATACTCTGACGTTTGGATTCTGGTTCGTAGTGATGACACGAAGACTCATCACCGGCAACAATTTGGTGTATAAAGGCATTGCCTTGTTGTTGATAGCGCATCAAATGCTGTAACGATAAGGTTGAACGCAAATTTTTCTGCTCATCGGTAAGCAGTCGTGGAATCCACTTAGCAGCAACTTTGTGATAGCCAAGACTATGAATGATGGGATGAACAGTTCCCACGCTGATGCTCAACATTTGAGAAAGTTCTCTAACTGTGATGCGCCTATTGCCACGTAAAGGAGTTTCCAGCTGTCTCAAGTTTTCATCTGATGCTGCAACATGTGCAGGTCCGGGACGGGCCAAATCTCTTCCTTGTCAAACTTTATTGTACAATTCAACCGCTGCCATTTGAGAATAACTATAGTCACCATATACAGCTTTCATTTTTGTATAAATTTCCATTGGCTGACATTCCTCAACGGCCAAAAACTGAATAACCTCACGCAGATTATCTTAGAAAAGGTTTTCTATCACAGATACCATTTTTTCAACACATTCACAACGCTCAGAAAAGAGCAAACTGCAAATATTTTTGACAGACGCGTCACTACTACTTAAACAGACAATACAAACAAATGAATTCCGTTGCCATGGCGACGAAGTCACGGCTGCGCAGATCAAACGTGTTTCTGTTGAACAATCCTCATATATTTTAGATCAAACAACAGATGTAATTTTGAAGTTAGCCACAAAATTTGTGTTTCACTAGTTTTTTTGATACCACTTCCATTCACCATATAACCATCTGATTGTAGGCAGCAAATAAAAATCTACGAGGCTCTACAATTTTAGAAAGTAGGCCTACGCTAATATCTAAAATTAAAAAAATACATAAATATGAGAGGTTCCAATATATGTGCATGCGTTAGTTCTAACGGTGAAGTGTAATGTTTTGAAAGTTTTATTGCTATAAGAGCTGTGAGTAATTCTCCATACTTTGATACACATAAACATGGAAAAGGTTTAAGAAGTTACGAGTAACCAATAGTACTTTCCACAAACGTCATTGTGAAGGAAGAACGGCTTAATTACAGCTGCCACGCCAATTAGAGTGCATATAGTGAATGGCAAATTAATACGTAGCAGGTTTGTTTAGTTCGACTCTATAGTTACTCTGAACAAAGAATTACGGTATTTTTCTTATTTCAAATGTCATTTCGTCTGTGAGTAACAGAGATGTGTAACATGACCAACATGCACAAACAAAAAAGTGGCGGCTACGAATCCTTCTAGTTCTTATAGGGGAGAATGTTTTCAGAGTACATTCCACACATACAACCTGGACTTTATGGTGTAAACTTTCCTAAAGTGTATTTTTCGTGTTATTATACCTATGAAAAACTTATATAAGTAACTATAAGTATATATAAGTAAGTGTTATATAAACTTATTATATAAGTAAGACTTGATCTTTCAGTTGAATTAATCATATGATCAGATATGCATGTGATCATGCATACTATACAGGAGTAGGCCTAAACGTTTACGTTTGTATATTCACATTCTATCTCTAAAACTGTTACTTCAACGAAAAAAGTCATAGTCCATTTTGTATAAAATGCTGTGCGTTATCAATTGAAGAAGAGAAGCGAATTAAGTCCTCAGTTTTTACTCGACCGTTTGGTATTTGCCTGTCTGTCTGTCTACCTATTTGGAGAACGCCTCACAATAAATTTTGAACGAATCAACGGATTTTTGTAAAACGTCGTATGCGTGGCTGTACTTGTACTTTTCCCCTACAGAACCCTGTTTTTTATGAGATCGATCCCCCCCCCAAAATAGATGGCGGGAGGCACGAATGTAAGGGGAGAATTTTAGAAATATCAGAAAAGTCCATGTAAGCTATAAAATTAAAATAAATTAATAAAACTATATATTCAAAACCTGAATATAATGTACATTTTTGGAATCTTTTACTATAAGGCCCAAAAATGGGAGCAAGAGTTTTAAAACTTGTACAATTTTTGCCGAATGTTGGACTAAGTTCCGACAGGTAGGATTAACACAAATCCGATTGTTTGGAATTTTCAGCGTTAACTCTTACGATCACTCCCACAATTGTTACTTTACTGAACAAAAATACTGTGGTAATCGTGGATTTTATGATAATTAAAAATATATCTGATATCCAAAATTAATCCAATAATAAATGTAATTAATTCCAAATAGTGGGATAGTTCTGCAGCTTAGGGAGCTAACCAGTATATCATATTTACAATATGTTAAAAGTCAGAAAACAAAGTAATATTTTACAAAATATTAACGTATAACGGTTTTCTGTTTTTGTTTACTTATCGTTAAACGTTTAGCAGAAGTCGTATCGATGGCACTTGATAGACATGATTACAACGAAATTAAATTATACAGAAAATCTTAGTTGGATGGGAATTTTTTTTAAAGATGAAATCTAATTTTAATGGATTAAAGTTTTGCTCTTCATGCAGCCTGACAGTGAGAAAAATACTCCTTATGATTGACTTCTACTATAAGTGATGCATGTAGGCCTACTTAAGCTAACACTGTCATTAGTAACGAGTTGTGATGTTAGTGTTAAGTTAGTCAAAATGCTGTAAAGTTCTCAAACATGTAGAACACAAACCTACGCTCGTTCGTGCAACACCGAGTAACTGCTTGATATCAACGCTCCGTTACTTAAGGAAACATCACAGCAAGGAAACAAATGGGATTTAAATGAGGCCTGTACATAAAGGCAATATACAACCGGATTCAGTTTCAGAACGTAGTGATTAATTGAGATGTCGAGTCTGACATGCAGAAGGTGCTGTGTACACTTACATTTAGAGCTTAACATAAACATAAACAGTAACTCCAAGTCATTAGTACACCTGCTACCGATGCGGTTCGTCATACCTTGGGACACACCGCTCTTGTCGGTGCTACTAGGACTCAAAATCCACCCTGTTCGCATTCTTTTTTAGCAACTGATAACATTACCAACGCTGCGCGTATTAATTATTGTGAATTGTATCTTTAACAAATTATGAGCTGTTTTTGGAAAGTTATTATTATCAACTATTGGGACTTACGCACGAATTTACATTTCACCTCAACGAATTTAAAATTAATTATTGTAAAGAATCGATGCTCAGTAATAACAAAAACCTCATTTTTATCTTAAAAGTAGTAGTATGTATTGCTGTGTCTGCATACTCATCAATTTTAAAACTGCGATTTAAACGTGAAATACACATAACTATTCTTTGACCTCATTTAGCGTACACATGTAACCGTGTCAGATAATATTCGACTTTAAGCAAAAGTAGTTGAAAGTGTGAAGGTAATTTTAAGTATGTAAAGCGGCTTCAGTTTTTATGTACAAGAAAATATTTATTTCGTCACATGTCATCAGTTTTTGTTGCCAATTAAATCAAACACTCATAAATAATTATGGTTCCTGGTAGATCAGATATTTCCTAACGGTTATTTCCGATGGAACGGTGAGTACTCACTATCTAGTCATCAGCTATTTCAAATTGTTTTCAACCATCGAGCAGAGTGTGTCGCGTGCATTTGTTTAATTGCATATTTAACTACTGTTGTCATTCCAAAATTGTCGTCACGCTAAGGGGACGGCTCAATACATAAGTTACAGAATATCCTGAAGTTCTAAAGGTTAATGTTAAACAAGTGTTTGAAAACACTGTGAAAAATCAGTGTGACATATCTATGAGTTACAGCGAAAAATTGTACGTGTGCAATGTATGCAGATTTAAAAGCACAAACAAGCAGTGTATTTGTGACGGGTCATAAAAATACTTTGTAGGAGCCTTTGGTAGTGAATCTCGAGATTTTATTTACATAAGCTTTCCTTGCAACGGCTATATATACTTTGACAAACTGAAAATTGTATGTTGTATACATGTCCTATCAAAAGAGATTAGTCTGAACACAACAAATAATTCAACTTAGAAAAATTCATTCTTGCCCAAATGTTTCGTAAAACCTCTAAAGAAAATTTTTGAAGAATGTAGAAGTATAAAATATATGTGACCATAAATTAATTAAAATAAATTCACTTTTTAATTCTATGTTTTACCAAGTGCCAAAGAGTCTTCAATCAATATCATAAATTAATTAGACCAAGACTCCACGATGGAAATGTAATTATTGATACTTTGAGAGAACATGGAGTACTCACAGTTATTTCTGCTCAGTAATGAGGAGACGAACTCTTGTTAACCATAACGGCAGTGCGAAATTGTTGACTATTCGAAGGAGCTGTTATGGCCAGGGGGCATTAATTATGAAAAAGTGCTTCCGTGTCTATACGACGGAGCTTCATACATGATAAAGCAGGCATAGTGTTGAGAGCGAGTCGGTCAAACATGATTCCTGTTGTGTTGTGTGGTTCACTGCCTGCACCTTATGTGAGAAAAATGCTAGGAAGCTTCCTGACATCAACGATTAATTGCTAGTAGACGAAAACGTTTGTAAAAGTACGTATTTCTCCGATCTGGTATTTCACCACCGGACACCACCATACCCAGTGATCACAAGACAGGTCACGTAGCTCAGTGGGAGTAACTCGCCTATTATGCCAATAATTCTGATTATTCTATCTTTATGTCCGGAATTAATTTCAGACGATGCGTCATTTATTGCACTTGTGCCATAACTGTATGCAAACCTTACTTTGGAAAGAGATATGTTGTGCATCAAATCCAGTGTATCAAATGACGTTTCACATTGCTTCTATAAACAACCTACAAAACATAAAGTTATTTCCTCTGACGCAGCTCTACAGATGAGGAACGTTATCATAAGTCTTTGCGGAAGGAAGGCGGATACACTCGAACAAAAAGCCGTACATTGGTGGAAACACTGTAAGTGCCTTATTGATGCAGGCTGTACGTCATTTTCACAAAACGTGATTACGAAACAACTTGGGTCGTTCAAATACGCAAAACTTAGCATGCGTGAAGATGAACGATTATTTCTGCAGTGTACGATTATTTCGCAACAAACACTAATCGTACAGATTGAAAATTTGAGAATGGTCTTTATCATTCTTTGTTATCCAAACATTTAACGGTAAGAATAAAATTTGTTTGATACTATCAACCATTCCCTGATTCCACTTAAAGAGATCTGAGCGTATTTTCAAGTTTTAACAACATTTTTTTGTTTTTTTAGAGGAATTGTTGATGTTTTGGAAATATTTCGAACATAAATGTCCTAGCCCTGGTAATAATTTGTTTCCACGTAACTTGAAATTTTTGTATCTATATTCATATTTCCTCACGGTTAAGCTTGCTTTATAATAATTAATAATAACTTAATATTTTACACAATAATTTTCTGAATATCATTTGTTTCGCTATGTTTCCAAAGTATTTTTAACTATCATCTTTAGATATATATACGTCTGAAGATGACAGCTAAAAATATTGTTCAAACATTGTAAAAAAAATTATATACAACAAATATTATATATAAAAATATATTCTTGTATAAAATAAGAAATATTATTCATCATTTTTGTATTTATGCATTTTTAACGTACAAACAAAGTAGGCGCATGCTTTGTTGTGCATCATGTGTAACAAATTGTTGGGAATTATTTGGCATTCATTCCTCTAATATGGAAGCTGTGAACATATTAGAATCACAAAAACAAATTCCAGCAAGATATGTAGGAATAAAATTAAATAGTACATTAAAATTCATTCATTAAATTAAAACTAACCTGCACTTTTAGTCTTGATTGCGTTAACTAAATTTTGTTTGTTGTACGACTTTATCAGTGTTTAATTTCATTAGGATTCTAAATAAAAAGCGCTAAAATATTGTCTCAAGTCATTCAAACGTTAGAGACAAAAAAAAAGCAAAGTTATGCTAGCGCTAAGCAAAGCAGTCCCATCTACCCTGCATCTTCAACCCTCAAACAGTTCTAGTCCCGCTTGGAAAAACAAATATGCACAGAGTATTTTGAAAAGGTTGTGTAAGCAAGAGTGTATAAAGTCAGTCTCGGCTGTGACGCAGAATGACAATGTTGACAAGAAACGTGGCGACACCCAAGTGACAGCCTTGCGAAGCAACATGGATGGGGTTTTTAAATCGAAAGAAAGGTTGTTAAATTAGTAATTCTCTGTGTCGAACTGACAATTTCAGACTCAGTCTAGTTAGTCATTAAGATAGTATTATGTTATAATTTTAATTATTTTTTTTATAGTGAACATTAAATCCACCTTAATTAATGTTCGTATAATCTACGGATTGTTAAATTTAAAGATTTATTTTTATTTAAATGTATGCGTTTAAAGCATAAATTTAAATTCATTAAACTAAAAATTAATAGTACAGTGCACAAGAAACAGCAATTTGTTACGTTCCTACTTAACTATATTATTTGTCACGCAAATATGAATTTCATGTTTCTTATTTTGTACAAGGAAATCAGTTGAGTTCCGTGTGAAATACAAATGTAGTACTTTATTGTTAATAATTCAGCGTGATAATGTCAACACAATAAGTGTGGGCTCCGGGGTTAACATATTAAGTTTGGGATATTTATATGAAATTATATATTTATATAAAAACATTAACCTCATCGTAGGTTTTATTTATCTTTCACTCCGCTTCATATGTTGAATCAAAATATACTTTTCCTATAAATTTATGGAAATTAAAATTAATTATAGATACGATAAGACTATTTTACAATCTAAATTACGGACTTTTCTCCTTAACAGAAAATAAAAAAAATAACTAGGGATGTTTCGGAAATCCAAACAATCAGTTTTCAAAAAAGGTCGACAAAACACTGTGATCTTGGTCGATTTGACTTTGGTGGTGGCCAATGTTCAAATTTATTGTATCTCCTGTTGTTTTCATTTATTTATTAGTAATATTTAGTCTTTCTGTCATGCATTGTGAGAGCACTGTAATTTTTTTACGCTCTATCACTCGTTGATCGAGTATTATTTGTATTCATTATGAACTAATTTATAGATAGCCTGAAGTTGGTAATACAAAATATACTCTAATAAATGTGTAATTAATTTTCTTTAACGTGTGTATTTATATAATTATAACTACAAATGAGAACACACTTCTTTTGCTGCTCTGAATCATTAAATATTTATTCCTGCTTTCTCATTATAATAAGTTCCCCTTCTTTTTTATTTTCTATTAATTAACCAGTCATTTTCCCTTTTTTAAGGTTTCAGCCCCACCTAGCTCTCGGATGCATGAAAAAAAAATTTTTTTCAATAAAAAAACGTGTTTTTAGGTTAGAAGTACAATAACTTTGTTAAGTGACTAATAAATGCATAAACGTTAAAAACAAAACTCGTAAAGAATTTAATTCTGAGAAAAATGGTGTAAATAAAGTCAATAAAAATCAACAAAAAGTTCCAATTGTTTCCAATTTTCTAAAATTTGTTTTTAGGCAAAGATTTTTCTGTTTTACGTCGGATATCATGAAACTTATGGGAGATACAGTTCTGCGATCTGTTTTATTCGATTTTTAAGGTCAAAAACCATAAGAAACAACAGAATTCGCCCCTTCCCAGAATTTCAGAAAGTCTTCATTTACCCGGGCGAAATCTTTCGCTAGCCGTAACTCACTTACAAAGCGTTTCTGGACATATGTTTATATGAACTTTTTTTCTTCTTTTACACTATAGAACCATTTCGCAAATTATTTCCCTCTCCTCCCGGGACACCCTGTATAAGGAAGTCATTTGTGTACTGTTGCCTTCATTGCACGCTTCAGTATAGCTTGTGCGAATTCCTATACGCCCAACAAAAATACAAGTCTTGGGTGATAAGTAATTTTTTCATATTCTCATAATTCAACTAGCGAATTATGATTTGAGAATGATTAATTTGATGTTACTAAAATTTGCCAGATTATAAGGTAATCGGTACTTGACGCGGATTAGTAAACGTACACATTCAAATAATGTCTTAAGTAATGTCTACGCATGCGAGGTCTACTGCAAGCCGTGGACGTCTAATTAATTTTATGTGGAATTTTTTCTTAGTCTTTTGTGCTCGTGAGTGGCGTACCTCAAAAAGATACGTAGCCCGTAACTCATCAATTTGAAGAGAAATCTGCACTGAGCCTCTGCAAGTGTTCTCTCAACTTTAGCATCTTTAGCTAGTTCCTACTAAAACAAAGCACTGTCAATTAGTTTCATTATAAAATAAATTTGAAAACATCCTAAAACAGAGATTGTAATGTTCTATTAAATACTGTAACAGATACGTCGTTAACAACCTAATTCCGGATCACCAATTTGGCTTTCGAGAAAAGCACTCTAAGGTAGATCAAATACACAGACTAACAAATGTTATCAATAAATCGTTGGAATCGAAGATGTTCTGCTCAGGTGTGTTTCTCGACGTTTCCCAAGCATTTGACAAAGTCTGGCATCTTGGACTCTTATACAAAATAAAGAAAAATCTGCCACATAATTGTTACCGTATTCTACATTCCTACTTAGTGGGCAGAGTATTTCAAGTCAAGTACTCGGATGCTACTTCTCCTCTATTACCAATGGGGTCAGGTGTTCCGCAGGGTAGTGTCCTGGGTCCTCTGCTCTACCTCCTGTTCACCTCGGACTTACCGTCAGCAAGTGAAACCACTGTTGCTACCTACGCCGATGACACAACAATCCTAGCGACACACTCCGACCACTAAATAGCATCTTTTATACTACAAGAATCATTAAACAGCGTTCAGTTATGGCTTAATAAATGGCGCATAAAAATTAATTGATCCAAGTCAGTCCACGTTACCTTCACCACACGTAAGGCAAACTGCTCTCCAGTAACAATTAACGGTCAACCAGTACCGCAAGCTCAAAGTGCTAAGTACCTTGGGATGCATCTGGACAGGAGACTAACATGGAAAAAACATATAAAATCTAAGAAGAGTGAACTTAATCACAAGGTCAGAAACATCTACTGGCTGATAGGTAGAAAATCACTGTTAAGTCTCGTCAACAAACTGTTGATCTATAAAGCAGTTCTTAATCCAGTGTGGACTTACGGTATTCAACTTTGGGGTACTGCTAGTACAAGTAATATTGAGATTATCCAGCGCTTTCAGTCCAAAACTTTAAGATCAATAATCGACGCTCCATGGTTTGTCTCCAACAACTCTATACACCGCGACCTCAAAGTTCGAACCGTGAGAGAAGAAGTCATGCACCTCTGCAGGACTCACATCTCCAAACTAGAACAGCATCCTAACCACCTGGCAATTAATTTGTTAGACGGAAGTGAAGATATTTATAGACTAAAAAGGCACAAACTATTAGACTTACCATTCAGGTTTAACTAATAATGTATTCTCTGTATTTTCTGTATTGTACTGTCTGTGATATCTGTTCTATATATTTTTGTATTCATGTCATTAATAAGTGTTAATGTTAACCTGTGTATGTGCCTTATGGGCCCAGTTTAACATCTGAACTTATTGTATCATGTCAGCAGGAAGTGGAAGTGATTTTTGTTCATTTGTTTACATGTTTTATCATTTAGTTTTGTATTTTGTGTACCTCTTTAATCTATTATCAAAAAGAAGAAGAGCTGTCAATGGTAAGCTCTTCATAATCCTGTATGTGTGTTGTCAGCCAATTTGTTAAATGTTCGCTTAGTCGAACAGGTTACAGATATCTCCAATAAAAAAAAGATACGTCGTCATACGAAAAATCCAGAAGGCAATAGAAACTATTGACAGTAATTAGGTACAAAGGCGTATTGATGTTAAGTGCTTAAAGACGTTTCAATGTACAAAACACTATCGATGCTGGTTTTAGCATACTCTTGCTGCAGTTACACTTGAATATGAACTTCAAATCAAGTTACCCGAAGTCAAGGGCTGCTTAACAAATGTCTTCGACACTTTGCACTTTTAATTAGTCTAGCAAACAGAAGTGGTTGCTTTCATCGTGTCCTTTTAAATAAAGCTCTGTGAAAGCTCAAGTTCCACTTCTCACCATAAATATTATTAAATGATTCAGTTAATACGTTTAAACATTGCAAGCTGCTGTCTCTGTAACATTCTGTCTGTCTGCCTCACTCACTCACTCTCTCTCCCTCTCTCTCTTTCCTTTATTTTATTTGCTTGACAAATTAAAGACTATTAGCAATTATCTTGTCTTCGTACTGGTACAGGATATATCTAAAAAAGGTGGTGTGTGTGTGAGATTTTCGCAGAAGGTAGACTGAAATAAAACCAGGTAATGTTCTGTTCACTGCACACAAACTCAGTTCCAAGATGCAGCTTATTGCCATTTAAAAGAGAAAAAGAAAATTAGAAATAAAATATAAGAAAAAAATATGAATTTATATCAAATAAAGCGCACCTATAAAACCATTACAATAAATTATCGTCTTCCCGACACCGAATAAACGTGCACCTAAATTAATTGCATTAAAAATAATTTACTTTGAGACGAATACTAGTAAGGAAGATAAGAAAAGGTAAGAAATCAACGTGTTCTGAAAATACTTCGACCGATAATTTAAAAGAAGTTGTTAAATAAAATTGAAACTATTCTAATGGTACGGTCATGCGGTATTGAAGACAGGAAGAAAATACGTCCTGAACGTGTTTGAAAGGCATTGTGAAGGAAGGTGACGTAAAGGGAAATTCAAGGACAGTATGGTGATAGAACATTAGTAGAGCCAAAACCGGGGGGGTGGCAAGAGAAAAAGATGTTGGATAAAAAACGGGGATCAAAACCAGATTATTTGGATATAAGTGAAAAATAAGAAGAAGAAGAAGAAGAAGAAAAAGAAGAAGAAGAATGACGGATTCTATGGCAAAACCTTCAGAAGACAGATTCTGGAGACCGTCCTATATGTCTGACCACCCAGTTCAATCGCAGTCTCTTAAATATTGCATGTCTGTTTCGTGATTAGATTATAATTTTGGATGATTTTAGTTTCTGTGTTCAATAACCCGTAACTACTTATTGTGGCTTTAATAATGAATTAATATGACTTTGTCTTATTACTGAGTATAAGGGACTTGCTCTTTTGTTAGCTCTAAACGAACTAGGTTTTTGAAATATGTTGCATTTTTCATCAGTAATAAGACCTCAGAATTGTTCCATAGGTAAATATTTACTAAACAAGATTTTAAACAGAACAAAATAACATCTCAACGCTCAAATAACGGCTTCTAATTTTGAGCTTTGGATGAAAAATTGAAAAAATTATTGTTCGTTTTCTGGAAAGATACTGTCCTGGACCAATACTCAATAGAAAGAAATTAGTTAAACCATAAACTAGTATAACTAAAAACGTTTCAGCATATGGAACATGAAAGTAAATTATTACTCTTTTCCATTAGAATGGAGTAATCTGAAAGTTAATAATCCATTAGTTTAATTAATTTGAAGCATGTACTCTATGCCAGACTGTACGTACATTAAAATATTCATCGCTCTCCGTGACTGGTAGTATTAAAGCTATAAAAAGGTCCTATTTAAGTATAAAACGTTTCTAATCATTTTGCTGATGAGATACATAAAATCTGCAAATAGTAAACACACGTATGCCAAAGACTAACGTTAACTAAAGACTCAGTTGGTTAAAGCAAATGCACTAAAGTACTTTCATTAACTTAATTACCCATAAAATCACGTATGTTGAAAGTAATTTATATTAACAACAGGTTTTGAGTACTGCGTACAATTTTACATACTCCATTTACACCATATGCGCAGCAAAAACAAACTATTCTTTGGAAGTAAATATTTATGTTTAAAAACTTGGAGGCTTGCCCTGAATTTAGTTAAAGAGACGGACTTGTTGCTTAAAGATCTATGATGATGAACCAATCTTACCCACTGATAACTTTACTTATAAAAACCTGAAAATAAACTGAACCAGATGTTATCCCATGGAAAAAGAAAACAGCCAGCATGATTCGCTTTACGTTAGTAAAAATGTATATATTGTTTTATATCTTAAAAATCAAACTGTGTATAACAGCTGATTGGACTGTACAATAGACATAAACGTTGTCTCACTACGCTTACTGTAAAATCTTGTTATCTGAATTAGCAGTCTCTGTAACTCCAATTTCGTCGTGCTTATTTGCTAAACTGCTAAATGTCATGTTCTGGACGAGGCCTTCAGTGTTTCCACCATAGTGGAAACTGCGAAATGGTTTAGGACTTGAAAATTGTGGAAACACTGAAAGGCCTCGTCCAGAACATGACATTTAGCGGTTTAGCAAATAAGTACGACGAAGTTGGGCTTACTATAAACAAATACAATAAACAATCGATTATCAGAATGTCAACTAACTGGATGTCGTTTATCCGGATACTAGCGAGAAATTGGTACTGTGGTTGAAAATGAACTAAATTGTCTTTGAAAAAACAAAATGTTGGCATGACGCTTTCCTGTAAGCTCCTGATGTTAAATTTTTTCATTTGTATTGAATATTGTCTGTAATCTGTTGAACAATCCATCTCAAACGACATAATTTTATTCCTTAAAAATAAGTAGACTGAAATGTTGCTGAAATGTAGGCCAGTTATCATTTTATAGTTCGAATGGCGTTTTTAGTCTAAACATGTTTCCGTTCTTACGAGTTCACTTATCGCCTGCATTTGGTATGGGTTCTCTGTAATGGACACTATAATTCCTGCTAACATTTTTTACTACATCTTTGTTAAAATTTATTGGTGCTTTGGCGTACTTTTAACTCTTTTTGACAAAACAAAAGTTAAAAAATATTTCATTTGAGAGATACTAACTAGTGACTTTAACTATGTGGTAGATAAAAAAATAAATAATTAATCACTATTAAAATATATAGCTTCTATAGTTGATATAAAAACTATAGTGTATAGCATTTAGTGGATATGTCTACAGTTGTGGATATCGCTGAATGGAGCAAGATCTTTCTGAAGTATACACCAAGGGCTTTTTTAAAAAATTACTTACTTACTAGCCAACGCCCACCCTTGGCTGTTGGGCCATTAGGCGGCGCGCTGACCAGTAGAGACGTGAGAGCCTTGCCGTACCATCTTCGTCTTGGACTTCCGTGTCTGAGATCAAGGCTGGACATGCAATTAGGTGATCCGCATTCATGGAAGCGTATCCACAGAGAACACATTCAGGAGACGACAACACGCCAATGCGGTGCAGGTGGGAGGCCAGGTAGTCATGACCGGTTGTAGTTCTAAAAAGAGCAACACTAGTTGCTCGGGGTAGAGTTCTGTTGATGGGGCCGTCCGTAACCAATGTTGCCCATCTTTTTCCCACACAGGCTCTTAATTGTTTTTCTTTTAGCCATAGGCTTATTGAGGAATTTATTCGTGCTTTCGCAGATGCATATGAGCTGGGGGTCTCCGGCTGAGGTAGTGCTGCGCCCATTTTGGCGAGGATGTCGGCTTTTTCATTTCCCATGATGTTGACATGGCTGGGTACCCATTGCAGTTCAATCTGCCAGCCTAATTGTACAAGGTTCTGCAGTTCTCGCCTACACTCAATTGTCAGGGAGCAGTTTGTATCACCATTTGAGGTCACGTTTTGAATCGCTGCAGTCGAATCTATGAGGAAGACGGCTTTGTTAGGTGGTGAGATCTTGGCAAGCTCAATAGATGCTGCCTTTATGGCTGCTACCTCTCCGTCATAGTTGCTTAGCCGGCCTCCTATAGCGAGGTGGCCTTCAAATAGAGAGCTGTAGAACCCAGCCCCTGTTGCCCCTGTAGATGGTATAGAGGATCCGTCTGTGTAGATTCGTATCCACTGCTCAGCGGGAAAATGTTTTTGTACAGTGTGTAAGGCTGCTTGACGAAGCTCGGCTTCATTCGACTCAGTTTTGGTCTTATTATGGTCGAAGAGTTTCAAGTTAGCATTTGGGAGTTGGCTAAAGAATTCACGGTGATGTATAAATGGTGCTGCCTCATTTGGTTCTATGTCATATTTGCGTTGGAGTTCTTCATAGATCGCAATCGGGCATTTCTGAGTTTTCAGCCTTTCTGTCGCTGTTTTATAGTTATTCCACCGTTGTTGGTAGGCTCTTTTACATCTCTCCCAGGATATGAGGCACAGCTTTTCCCGTCTTACTTGGATAGGTTCGACTTGCAGTTGTGACTCCATGGCAAGTATAGGAGTTGATTTTGGCGCTCCAGTTATCGTTCTAAGGGCTGCATTTTGGACCAAGTGAAGTTTCTGGCATGCTGCATTGGAGGCAGTAATAGTTGCTTCTGCGCCATATTCCAATAGCGGCCGAATGTAGCTCTTATATGCAGTTGTCAGAACATCTTGATTTGCTCCCCATGTAGTCGCAGTGAGTCGTTTAAGTAGCCGGCAGCGCCTGGACGCACTGTTCGCGGACTGTTCTATATGGTGCTTCCACGTCATTCTGGTGTCTATATTAACACCCAGGTATTTAGACATGTTCACCTCTTCGAGTTCCGATCCACAATAGCGCAGATTGACCGTAGGCCGCCTTGTTGATAGAGAGAAAAGTTGGTATGTCGTCTTGGTGGTATTTACCGTCATGGCATTTAGTTTGGCCCACTCTTCTAGTTTAACAAGTGCACTATTAATAGTTGCTTCAAGACCCATGATATGGCTGCTAGTTGCCCAGATGATAAGGTCATCGGCATACAGGAGCGCTTGTACTCCCGGCACACACCGAACAGCCACCAGAATGTCATTGACCATAAGGTTAAATAGGCTGCAGCTGATAACGGCACCTTGGGGTAGCCCTTGGCGTTGAATTCGGTACTCTGAAAGGCAATCATTATAGCGGACACGAATTTGTCTTTGACTCAGGAAGGACGCTATCCAGTTAAAAAGGTTACCTGCGACGCCACTCAAAGCAAGTTTGTGAAGCAACATGGGTCTCCAGACTGTGTCGTACGCGTTTTTTAGGTCAACCATTACTGCCAGGGAGGACATTTTCTTGTGGTACCCATCCTTAACACTTTGTACAAAGTAGACGACTTGGTCCATGGTGCATCGGTGCGCTCGGAAACCTGCTTGGCATTCATCAATAACCGCATTCATTTCAAAGAACTGGTTCAGACGCCGCACAACCATTCTTTCGGCAACCTTGCAGCAAGCACTTGTTAATGTGATGGGGCGGTAGCCCTCAGGTGTATCACTTGGCTTTCCTTTCTTGGTAATAGGTATAATCTCCCCTTTCCTCCATTGCTGGGGGACGCGTGTTTTCCATGTTAGATTAATGAGATTGAGCAAGGCTAGTTTCGCTGTGTTACCAAGATTTTTTAGGAGTTCTGGATAGATTGCGTCGGCTCCTGCTGCCTTCTTCCCCTTTGTGTTTAATAGTGCAAATTCAAGTTCGGAGAGGCTAAAATCGCTTAGGCAAATTTTTTGTTCGGTTTTGTTGAGGCACTGCATTAGAGGTTTTTTATTCAGGTGTCTGTGTTCGTTTCTTGTCTTTCGGGTTCGGCTTATATTTGCGTAGTACTTGCAAAAGGTGTTAGCTATTTTTTAGGGATCTGTGATAAGATTGAGTCCGTTTTTTAAGATTGGGGGGTGAAGTTGATCGCCTGCACGTGGTGCCCCCTGCATAAACTAAACGATCAACAAAGGTTCGCCTAAAGCACGCTTTTTTAAAAAATTGAACGAGTTGTTTCAAGGAGTTTCTACAGACCTGAAGCTACGACAGATTACACAGAAACGCTTAAATGACATTAACATATAGATTGTGTACTTATTCGGAGATGAAAGATATTTAAATAAAAATTAATTAATGAAAATAGAAATTATGGTTTTAGCAACATGCACAATACTGATGAAACCGAAAGGCATTACCCAGAAATTGTTTGTTGTTACAATATGTGGAAACTACAATAGGTTTAAAAACAGCAGGCATTACAAAACCAACAAGTGGAGTGTGCGCTGTAAGTCTAATTAACTTTGGAGCAATGCGTGTGTTACGTAATTGGATCGCATAAATTATCAGCTCGTAATTTATATTTTCAAATGTTTGTATAGATCAGCGCTGTTAACACAGTTAGTCGTTGGTGAAAATAATTGCTTACTAGCAATTGATAAAACTGATTTAGAAAATGAAACTCATATAAATGATAGCAGACTCATGGAACAGTATGCGCCGTTTAACTAAAAAAAAATTTGAAATCTACACGAAAATATCGAAAAAAGATAATAAAAAACACTAATTGCCAAAAAATAAGTAATTCGAACACTAAGTGTAAAGAAAATCTTTATATATTTATAAACAAATTTATGATATTGTATATTCTTTAGAACATGTGCAACTCTACAAATAAGTTGCCCGGGCGAATCGAATAACTGTATTCTTGTGTCCCAATCGATGTCCTACTGCAGAATAAATTTCAGTATTCCAATAGAATCTCGTATTGAATTTAAATTTGACCTTTCCGAGAAGTAGTAAACTTTCCTGCTTTAGAGGTTGCTAATAAATTTTAATTTTTAAATTTAAGATGGAAAGGATGAAAGTAGATTAATATCTAGGTTACAGAGATATACAGAGTGAGCCAAAAGTACTTTTGAAAAAATGAAGTTTTTGATAACTTCTAGCGACGAACGGTTTTCGTAGTCATTCACCACTCACAATTCTAAAGCATTCGTGCCGACGTTTTGACAAAATGTATTGTCATCTGTAGATCTGTATACGAGTAATATAGAAATAACTACATATATAATGATTATTACGCCTAATGCGTATGGAGTATTCTAAATTTATCTTATTAATATAGAAACAATAATATATTTGTAATAATATCTGTTATTATATGTGTAATGTTATCATCACTTATGTAACATTTTACTTATATTCGCGCAACGAACTCATTATAATTATAACGAACTAATTATTTCTGTATTGTCTGTATAAAGATCCTGATGATATCAATAGATTTTGAGAAATCTTTCGACAGAAGCTTTTAAAATTGGACTCACAGTTACTAATAAAATGAGCAAAACTTATGGTGTCTAGTATTTTATGACCTCTGCCTATTTTGCCTAAAATATTTTACTTATATGAAACATAGGTTATCACTAGTTTATTTTCATTTGTAACATAAATATTTTGTTCAGTAGAAATAAAATTAAGAGGAAGTAACAATAGAAAAATAAATGAGCTACAAATTAAAATTTCAGTGTTAAGTTGTACCTTTATAAAAAAAATATAAGTACAGAAAGAAGGGAAGAAACTATACAAAGAGAACATTACATTTCTTTCTTAATGTTGTTGACACACTTTATTCACTCTAAGGCGTATAAAACTTATATTTAAGGAAGTGGAGTTATCGTAAGCCTATGAGGCACTACACTGTAATAATTAGTATGTATAACTATCATTAATTATAATTAATTCTCAAATACTATGAATGTAACAAACAGCGAAATACGGATGCGCTATTTACAGTGTCATAAATTATTGGAACACCTTTAATCTTGTTTAATATACCCTACAATAAGTGTAGATGTGTATTGGTAACACTTACAAAATATAGGTCTCGGATTTTAGACAAATATTACTTTCTTCTTTGCATGTAATGTATAAATTGAAAGGACGACAAAAGCTGCTTTAGAAAAAAAAAATACCCAGCGCAAAAAACAAGTTTCAAAAGAAATCGTAATACAGACAGTAATTATAGTAAAGTAGCAGTTACCCGCGGATTCGCACGAGAATATGTGACTTTTAATAAGTATTTTAATATAATTTTTATTGTCTATGTATAGGCCTATATGCCGTTCTGTCAGCTCGTATAACAATTTTGTACACATCAGTCAAATTCTCTTCAAAGCTGCTTTCAACACTTGTACTATTTTAACTTGTGCTAAATTATTATGTTGGTACAACAGCCTTTTGAGATTTAAAAATACCCGTTTATAAAGCCTTTGGGATATTTATAAAGTACCTATTAAATCAAAAACGCTAAGTCCTTTATTTTAAGTATTATTGTGTTAGAAGCATTGTATAACACATGTTTTCCTCAACCATGGCTTTTATTTATTTCAGCAGTAAACTAAAAACCAAAACCCGTTGTCACCTAACCTCCCAAATGAAAACAACAGGTATTTTCGCTTTGCATTAAGTAATAGGACAATTTATAATTAGTACACTTCTTCTTTTCCACATCGTAATATATCGATACAATCGCATATTATTTAAAACATCGAAAATGTACTGCTGGAATGGATAAATGTACAGTTCCGATACCGCTACATAGCTTTTGTTTATTTACTTGTTACTATTGTAATTAATTCTGGTCTCCATGGTTGTGTTTGACATCTTTATACGCGTCTACGAAAAGGCATAATTAAAATGATCTAAATTGTGCGAACGGGGCAAAATATCAAATTCCAAGTTAGACAGTGTTTTTGCCTTGTGTAAAAGGTTACCTGTGCAAAATTTGGTAGCAATAGGTGTAAGGGTGTGGATTTGTATTCAGTACACATAAATCCTCAGACTTTGAGTTATATATTAAGTTATATACACCTAACCTATTAAGTTACCTATTAAGTTATAGACTTTGAGTCTATATTAAGGTTATAGACTTTGAGTTATAACCTTGTTTTTGAAGGAAAAGACCTGAGCCATTTCGTTACTAATAAAACAAAGACGTTCTTTGAATTGTTTGGGATCCACGACGTGACAGAATACTGCAGTGATTCTCTAAGAAGCCATGTGAACGCTCTTAAGGTGGTCAATGATACCGCAGAAAGAGGAATTGCTCTGATAAAAAAGTTCAAAGAATCGGTCAGGGACGAACAACAAAAACAATTCTTGTTGAGGGTAGTCGAGCATCACAGAAAAGTAGTCACCAAGCGAACAAAAGAAGGGATTGCATCGTTCAAAGTTGATTAATATAACACATGTTTTGCCTGTGATACTACCTATTAATCTTAGTGTCTAGTTTTAATATTATTTTAAGTTTGTGATTTCTAGTTTCTCCAATAAAAGTAATTAACATTGAAAAATCGTATTTTTTGCCTACTTTTACAAACCTGATCAAAGTGTGCAACCTCTAAATATTATCCAATCTTCTTGAAATTTGGCATATATATCTTTTACATCACTGAGACTCGAGGCGTAAGCAAAGTCATATGAAAATCACATCTTTGGAAAAATGAAACACCCTAATATATATATATATATAATCATTATTATTTTTTTTTTGAAATTATATACATAATTACTGCAAGAAACTTGGAGTTACCAATATAGAAACCAATGTATATATATATATATATATATATATATATATATATTGCAACGGAACACAGGATTATAGCTATGTTGTTTATATCAGAGCACATGGATGACGAGCATTTTCATGTTTAAATTGGTTTTATGTAATACTTTGTGTTTTAGCCGTAAGTTTTGTATTTAAAAATGGATAAGCATGTAGGGTATACCAAATTCTCCGTAAAAAGATGTTCTTTATTGTCATGTATTTTTTGAGTGAATTTGTGCGCGTGTGCGGTTGTGATAACGTGTGATCGCTATATCTTCCGCGGTAATTAACCGATCGACGTAAAACGTTGACAATGAATTGTTTATGTAAATAGCTTCAATTTAAGTATACTCTATGCTTCATAACTAGTTTAGAAATATGGTTTTTCAAGTAGGAAAAACTCAATTTTAAACACTTATCATTAATAGGGTCATAAAAATTTTTAGATAAGTCAATGCAAGTTAGTGCATATTTATACAAACTTTTTCAGGAAAAGGTTATATCTGATGAAAGCATAAATCATGTGACTTGGGTTTAGCCAATCGGAAAACACTAAATTCAGTAACATTCATTCTCTGTAGAGTAAAGATCGGGACAGTCTGTCTGTAGAAGTTGCAAGGTGAAGTTGTGCTCGTGCGTGAGAGAGTTATTCTCGAGCGAACATAGAAAAGTATAACTTAACATAATCCTTGGTATTCGGTACGAAGTTCTGCGTACAGAGCCGAGTAGGTCAATTATTGAGATAGAATTATAATATAGTATAGTGCTTTTCGTGTAAGTTAAGATATCCGCTTAGGGAACTTTAAGACACTTCAAGATTGCGTGGAAGGTGTACGACTAATACACCTTATTAAATTGATACCCATATTCACCCTGAGATTGATAAAATTTACATATCAGTTAATAATAAACTATTCTAGGGAAAGTAATAAGCATCGTGTGTTTAACATATTTGAGAAGAGGAAGACAAGACGAAGAGGACGGGAGTGGCTGTAGGAAGCGGAGGATTGCACATACTGAGGTCGTAGCCTCATTCAAGTAAAACCGATATATTTCGAACATTATAAACTATTATTGCAAATTACAATACATGACAATTTATAATACAATATACCTCTTTAAAAACTATATTTGTGTGTATAATAAATAATTTTTCATCTCCTCCATAATAGACTTGTTTGTGATTTTTACACACTCACTAAATCCTTAGTAGTAAATAAAATTTTGATCTGTTGTAATATATATATATATATATATATATATATATATATATATATATTATATCGTTATATATATATGTAATTATATATTGTTATATGTATATATCGATTATAATTTATATAAACTCTTGAGAAACTTGTAAACAATTCTATCAAGCCTTAGTCAGTACTTTACTTCTCAATATTACGTAAATAGAGATATCACATAATCGTACAAAATTTCTTAAATATACGAATTCTGGCAAATAAATTTAGCACAGGAAGCCAGTGGAATTATGGAAAAGTAAGATTTGTGAAATAACAATATATCTCTTATTTTGTGCTTAGTAAAAATTATTACTACGGCGGCTCAGTAGACCAGTGGGTATGACACCTGGCTACTAATCTAGAGGTCCCGGGTTCGATTCCCGGGGTCGCACCATAAAATCAAGTTGCGTTTTTTAGCCCCCAGGTCGACTCAGCCTGTTGAAAATGAGTACCTGGGATAACATCCTGGGGATAATAATGGGCGGCTGAAGCGTAGTGCTGGCCACCCACTGCATTCCTTGTATGCCGTACGGCTCACATAAGGCAGCCTACCTTGCCTTATTCCAAAGCTACTTCGGTGGTATTCATGGGAGCCATTATTATATTATTAAAAATTATTATGTTTTCAGAATTATTGTGCTTAGTCTGTGGAAATTCTTGTCCTATAACATGAAACTGTCCAATAATGCATAGTTCAGGCATGATTCATAAATTTGTGGAATCATTATGAACACGTATACACTTGAGTTTATAACCTGGATAACGTGCTCTGCTGGACTGTACTACCACATTTCACTTCCACATTTTATGAAGTACCGGGAAAATATGTTTATGATGCAAAGTGCGCTGTAAGTCTAATACCGACCGCTCTTAGCAAGATACATTATTCAGTCAACAAATCCTCTGTTAGCCTCATGCAATATAAATAGCTTGCCGTAGTCAGACTTTAGAATCCTAGTCGTAGTTCCTAACTTTACTATCAGCAGGATGAAACTTATAAAGTCGCAGTTATTTCAAGGCAAAGATGTGTACATAATAAGATATTTCTCTATGATTCGACGTATCCTAAACTTTAAACTTACATTTATCGTATAGTAATAGCGTATACATTAAATCGTGTTTCTCTTTCTTTATTCTGAACTTAGCACAATCTGTTTTTTGTATTACTCTCGTTTTTAATATTTATTCCAGATTTTTGGTTCGTAGGCTATTGTAAAGCAAACACAGTGTTTAAAAAACTTCCATTATATACACATAAGGGAACTTCGTAAATCTTATCATTATTAATCATCTTTTTGATGTCGATGCATCATGATCGTAATTCTTTGTTCATCTGACACTTTACATAATTCATTGTCAGTTTTTATAAATATTTTATTATTTTCAGAGTCGACGGTCCCTTCAATCTTCAATATTTCGCCTTATCAGCCTGTGCAGCTTTGTTGAGACTTACATATCAAACCTTTTTCATGTTTACTCTAAAACTAACAACATTTGGCCTCATGTTACTTATGTACACTAATTTTGTAAAATAATATCCTGAGAAAACTGTTTACCCTTGTAAACGAAAATACAACAAAGGAAACCACAAATTGGAAAAAGAATAAATTTGTAAGAGCATTACAGAGACAAGTAACAAGAGGTCTGTGACACTTATTATATATCAGCTAACATATTCAGGACACTTGTCTTTTTATTGAGAAATGTAAAGAAGTTTAATATTCATCAAATCATTTAACTTGAAAATCCATGTTAGGCAATGTTCATAACTAATTTATAGCATTGCCGATCCTGAAATTGTATAACTTTCACGTCACAATCCAACAAAGACACCCCACACAAGTAGGCCTGTATAGTAGTTTTGTTTTCAATATAATAAAATAATTTTACCACTATGTCTACAAAATTTGAAACAAAACCAAATACCTACCCGTACTAATTTATATTCTGATTACTTTATATCCTGATAATAATAAAACTAATTGATGTCACGTACTTTTAGAAATAGGTCACTCATTACCAGAGTACTACAAAATCTGTTACTGAGACTACATTGGAGGAACAAAACCGTACTCACAATGTAGTAAGAGGCTGTTATAGCCAAAACACTTTATATCATCCTGGAAATCTGTGTGTGTGTGTGTGTGTGTGTGTGTGTTAGAAATGTTATAAGCTTGTGTTATATAATCTGTGTCTCATTCCTTTTAGGACAGGTCTTGATAAACCTGTACGCACGCACTCACCTGAGCGATCACACACACACACACACACACACACACACACACACTAGCGAGCGCGTGCGCTCTCACATTAACCAAGACCCGTGTGTGTTTTAGGTCGACCCGCGAATAATATTAAAAAGGATCAGAGAGATCGAGGACTATGCCGTACACGAAAGTTCATCTGTTTACTAAGAAATTCACTTTTACACTACATATTCAAAAAATCAGATTTTCTTATTTTCTTTGGGAAGAACTGGAAAGAAACATCAAAGCCCTACGAAAAAATGAGTAAAGCTTTTTAAGCCGAACATGTTGTTTAGACTGAAACAAAGTTACATATCATAATATATTCTAGAAGTGTGATGTGTTATTTGAAGGGTGGTTTGCTGGAGCGTGTCGGAATGAGTTCTCAGGCCATTACGTTTTACCAGCTCCAGCGTCACTGATGAAAAATAAAAGTTACTACAGAGTGAAGAGAGTGGTTTCGACGTTCGTTAACAGAGACATTTGTTTAACGGCGACGGTTCTCATTTGTTTTAATTATATGTTCACATCTGGCTGCGAGGGATCGCATACCACCTTGGCACCTCTAAGCGAACGCCAACTTTGTGGAACACGCTACAGTTTAAGAATAGTGCAAATTTGTAGTGAAACAGTTAGAGCTGTCTATACCTCTGACACTGATTTACGTTTCTTCTTTGACCACTTAAAACGAAATATGGAAACATGTTCATTATTGCAATAATAAATACAGGTATTTTTTTTTAAATACCAAATCATGCAATATTTTCTCTTTTCGGTGTCTAGGTGTGTGATACGAGATTATTATGTTAGTTCAGATTTATGTGATTGATATTCTGATATCAATAATTTCAGTAAGAGAAAAGTGTGTATAGTTCACTACGTTTACTATACTCTGCAGATAATCTGTGTGTGTGTGTGTGTGTGTGTGTGTGTGTGTGTGTGTGTGTGTGTGTGTGTGTGTGTGTGTGTGTGTGTGTGTGTGTGTGTGTGTGTGTGTGTGTGTGTGAAACAGAACCGTGTACTTGGTATAATTGAAAGCAGAACGCGCTAGACGTGACGCAGTAGGGCAGGCGTAGGTGTGTAAGTGACCCTTTCATTTATTACGCGGGACATAAAGTCTGCTGCTTAATGGAATAGTCTCACTTTCACTTAGCTGACTCGTTTTATGGTATCCTCGTGGAGAGGCTGACCGCCAATCAAATACGGTTGAACAATTTACACTTCTTTCTTGTTTGCTTCATGTGTGAGATCAATAAAATAATTTTATAAATTTAGTAACAAAAACAAAATAAATAATTTAAGAATTACGTCCTAATTGTTTAAGAATCAGGTGTTATTGACAGTCATCAAATAAGTGTCTACTAAGTGTTCTACTCAAGGAGGGAACCAATAGTTAATAGTACTACATTAATAGTAGTTAATATACTTATATAGTTAATATATACTAGTAGTTAATAGTAGGTTACATTCTTCCTCACAGACTAAAGTGGAACGGGGGTAATTTACCCACACTTTCTCATTAACTACCAGTAAACTACAAAAAAATTAGTCTACTCTAATTCTGTTACACACAGTGCAGAACACACAGTCAGTGCAAGACGAATATATTTAGTTTAGTAATAGCAATTGTCACATGCGAAAAAAGTACATCACTTTATCACACGAAAACCAGTAACGTCTATTGAATGTACTACAGTAAGGAGAATACTTTTTTTTAACGTTTTACAGATATGTAAACGGTATTGATTAGCTAATCATTTGAGAATGTAACCGGCAAAAAACATCAGATACGTAGATAATTCAATCCACAAAATGAAACCCAATTGAAGGCGATTGCTGTAAGTATTGGTCCATACTTAATTAAAATACTAGTAAAATATTTAGAATATGATTGTAGTTTTACATGAATGTGTTTTAGTGAAATTTGAAAATAAGGTAAATGTAGTATTATGTTTTCTTATGTTGAACACATTTCTCCATTGTTCTCTCATTTTTTATTGTTGTCTAATATCCGGATATCCATCTCCAATTTGGCGATACAACAAAGATAATGATAGGACAAATATCAGAAGCGTGTGGGAGCTATTTGAAAAATACTGAATAACTCGATTGTACTAAGGTAATACATTTTTGTTTCAAACTTGAAGATAGACAAACTATTACAAAAGCTGTTACAAATTTAAAAAGCTATTACAAATTAGTAAAAATAAATTAAATTTCCTTTAATTTTAAAGGAAATTTTTAGTTCCCTAACTTGTTTAACGTTACATAAATTATTACTGAAAATTATTTGGAGCATAAAATTTTAATGTAATGTTAGTGTATCACGGAAAAGAAAACATAAATGAATAACGGGAAAGCCTATTAGCCAATAAATAAATTTACCTATCATTAATTATGTGGATAAAATTAAATGGTCAAACAAAATTATAATTTTTTGGAAAATATTTACTTAGAAATATTGGTAAAATCGAAAAAAGGAATAGAAAACAAAATGTGAAAAGGAAAGTATTAAGAAGATAAACTCTTTCCTACATATTGCTTCTACTGAACGACCAAGAAGTTCACTTGAAGAACTACTGATGATGCAAGAGATGGTTTTTCTATGAAGTTCAGTGCACATGCATACACGAAACAAATGTAAATAAAGACCGATTGTGAAAACAGTGGACGCAGAGCGACCTTTCCCAAGATTTCTAGAGAGACAATGACATTTATGGCCATCTACAAATCTGAAAAATAAAGAACGCCAAAACAAATACTACTACAAACGGAAAAGACAGATAAGCAAAAATAATTCAGAAAATGCTTTAAAGGAATTTTAGATCAGGACATTGGCGAGACAGATAGGAATGTAAACTGGAAACCGAGGTACAGGGCCCGTACATTATTGTTATTACTTACTCTTAAATATTGTATCCTTTAAATATTAAAAAAATCAAGATTCTATATTTTTTAACTAGGTAGTAATTAATACATTTATTTTGCAACATGCCAGTATGTTTAATACTAAGTACTGCCTATAAATCTTTTCTATGAACTACATCGCTTACAGTCGTAGCCTAATAGATCGTAACGTTTCAATTCAAAACTACCTGTAGGCCTACTTTTAAACCTACACATTATAAAGAAATATCACAAATTTTAAGACTACACATTTTATAACCCACACAATTGAAAGAAAAATCACACATTTTAAGCCTACACATTGACAGGACATCAGGTCTGACAACTTACCTGTTTCTGGAAATAAGAGGGAGAGGGAGAAAAATGAATTATTCATTCATGCACTTATTAAAAGTTGATTAAAATTAATAAATAGTTTTAGTTTGATTTATACGTGTTATCTTTTTTATACGCACTGATAAATAAACAATGTAAACAAAGTTATTGCTTCTCAAGGATGTGTTGTACTTTTGCGATGTATATATGTACTTAAAATAGTACTATTGGACGAGTATATATAGGATACTGTTTAGCAGTGTGCGTTACTCAAATACCATGATAATTTCGTATGCAAATTTGTAAAAATATGTCCTATCCCAATTACACATAACTCCGTCCACTTTATGAGAAGAAACAGAAATATGATATTTTCCGTTAATACGCCAGCTCTAAATTTGACATGGTTTGCATCTTCACTTACTGTGAAGCCAACAAATGTAATACCATATTATTTGGGAGTCTCGTGCTGTATCTCTTTGTGACCTAAGATAATAATACAATAATTCTATGGGCGTATGTTAATTTTACCGTTAAAAGTAGACTTTACAAATATATTATGAAAATACAACTAAACGTTAGTTTAGCTCAAAATAGTCACATTCATTTAAAAAACCGACATGACTCTAATGATATAATAATAGTGTTTAGCTTCCCTAAATAATACACTTGTTTTCCTAAAAAGTGGCGTACAAAATAACTTGTGTCTTACGCTATTAAATAGCCTACATGCATGAACTGCTGTTCTAATGTCTAAATTTCATATGCATGGTTTTTAAACACTAGTATCTAAATAACAATTTACTATATTATAAAGTCCACATATAATTTTCTATTTTGCAAGATTAACGTATTTTATTTTCTTACCAGTACAATATAAATTTGCATATGTTTTAATACTAAAATGTGTTGTACCAAAAATTAAACGTTTACAACCTGACGTGGTAGGAACATTGTGAGACCAGACGATGAATTATAAGCACTAGATGCACGTAGTATGTGCCTCTGATCTTAGTGACTAACTCTATTTTCCATCGTCTGAAATACACCACTTAAACTTGGAATAATACAACAATGCATACTAGTCACAGGATCGTTACTGAATTGGTGTCAATCATTAGGTGGAGAGAATTTAATATGAAAGATGTAGAAATATATTAACGGCCTTGAATCTGAAACCAGTTTTTGTTGGAGAGAAAATTTTTAATGAGTAGTAGTGGAAAAATTCATATACCTATTCAAAATTCCACGAAAAACAACATCAACTTGTAACAGAAGTGTGACATTACTGTAGGAACTAGTTTTCAAAACCGATTCACTAAAATAATACAGTCATAAGACCTCTCTTAAAAAAGTTTATAAACACAAGTACCTTTATGAACATTTGTTATTTTCTTGAAATGTACGCCTGAGCGATATAATCGTTCGTGACACTCTGTCAGCTTTAATGAAGGGAACACAAGGTTGAAAGATAAAATAACGTTAGAAAAAGTTTTACGAGTACAGTATGATGTCATCAGGCTTAATGCTTGTCAGGACCTCGTATTGAATTTCTAACAGGTTTTCATCCAAAGCAATTAGTTTTCTGCCCCTGGATCGTTATCCTTTACGTTAAATCAACCAACCGAAATTTTGCTTTCATTTCTAAAAACAAAACAAATACTGTAATCCTTATAAAACTTTACAGAACGTAATTGAATGATACGCATTAATTAGTCTGAGCGGAGAGAAGACTTCTAACTCGACAAAAAAACGGCGAGTTTAATGATAACTCAAGTTAGCCTGAAACAAATTTTATGAAATTTTCAAGATATTTCTACCTTACCTCAAGACGTTTCTGTATAGTTTTTGAATAAAATCTATAAACCGGTTTGTTAGAAATGTATGTATGTTTAATTAAATACGTGACAATTAGGCATAGCTGAAACAATGCACTACTAGTTGGCAGCGAATTCGTTCAACAACCATGTTGGTCGGCGAGGTACCTTTGAGCAAGCGCAAGTGTCCTGTATCTGACTGTCGATTGGTATTATGCTTCGCAAATATATGTGTGTTAGAAATCAGAAAGCCTATGTTGTGTACAGTGGTCAAAATTCTATACGATGTTAGTCATCAACATCCATCACAAACAAATCTTGCTTTATGCGATGTGTTTCAGATATAACTAACATTGACATGTTGGAAAGATAATAGAAATGACTGCTCTCGCCGACAATTTCCATTATTGCTTCCTCATGCGATAACAATACGTAAATCACTGGGACTCACTATAGATAAAGCAGTTGTTGACATTCGTCAAAACGATAACACCGGGCCTGTCGTACGTCCCTCTTACTAGAATGAAAAATCTGTCAGATATAATTGGTTAACCTTCTTTCAATTTAGACGGGATTAAGTCAATACCGAAATCAAAAAATATTAAATTTTGAGAATAGTATTTATGATAGATTTTTAGTAGGCTATAACACAAATTTTGTAAACTTCGATTGTTCATATAAAGATTCTTAATTTTTTCAATATTTTGTATATTGCATTTTGTATATTTTTACTTGTAGGCCTACACATTGCTCAGACTTCAAACGTTCTACGTTCAACTACTTATAAACTGTGTGTGAAGTTATTTATAAAATAAAACTTTATTTTAATTTGCGATAAGAAACTTTTGTTTTCTTCTTTCAAACTGCAATCGGGGATTGGTGTCGCGCCACATACAGAGATCATCGAGTTGTGCATCGCGGTAATCTCTCTGTTTAAATTTGTATTAGGTTATAGTTTTAAATCTGCGTTCGCAGACATACATCCAGTCGTCTTGTTCTTACGCTAGAGTTTCTCCCATTAACATTTTTCTCTTCTAATTACCTCTAGTAATAACTAAGAACCATCCCGAGACGTTTAAAAAATTTTAATTTAAGAAAATTATAGGAACTCTAAATAAAAAATAAAAGCAATATAGAAACCTATAGGTAAACAGACGTACGTATTTGGCGTCTAAACCTTTCTAATTCTCGTAATAAGATACAGCCAATTTCGCGTAATAAATTTAGACAGTTTCTCATGCGAATTAACTCACGTACAAACTCACGTACAAAGAACACATTCTCTCTCTCTCTCTCTCTCTCTCGCGCGCGCGCGCACGCGCACGCACACACACACACACACACAGCAGTAGCGGCAGCAGCAGCACTAGCACCAAAGTGATTTAATAACGTGTACTCGTTTATTGTTATACTTTAATACACTATAGTAGTGTTAATTATATTTTAACACGTATAATATAATATACGTGTGATTAGTACACTAGATTGAAGGTTTATAAAAGTACGTTGAAATACTTCAGTTTATTGTGATAAATTGTCTTGTAGTTTCTGCCACCACGATATGTTTATAAGAACAATTACTAAAAAATTTAGGTCCAGTTTAGCCCACATGCACCTTATCACATTCTTTACAGTTTAATTTGTAGACTCTTATGATGTATTGGTGTTTCTTCAATATAATAATTCTTAATTTGATAAAAAAACTGTCGCTGCCTGAATTAGCCTATGGTTATAATTCTGTGTACTTGGAATTACGGAGACTGCAAATACAAATAACATGATGAAAAATGTTCGAAATCTTTAGCAATACAGAACAAGCGTTTGCAAATGTAACCTATGGTAGTTGTAATTTTAATGTTTTCTTTAAAGAATATATAATTTTGTAATTATTGTTTTACTTTCTTACTTATTTTCCCAGACGGTAGGCTAATTCAGAAGAAGAGTAATAAACATTCTGACTTTTATAAGGGGACCTCAGTAACAACGCAACACACGATCACAGTGATCCCAGCCAACGTATAACTTGATACTGCGCATGGTTAACAGAGACTGATTCTCTCTGACGGTCGTGTGGCATGAGATGTAACACGGCTCACAAGTTAAACAGGCCATCAACAGATCACTTCATGATGATAGTGACGTATTTTTCCCTCATCCCAGAGTTGTATGTTCTGTTATTTCTCATTATCATTCGTCTCTTTTATTTTTTGATACTTCTTGTACCTCAAGATATTAATTAAAGCCCTTATTGCCTTTCTATCTTCAATGTCCTTTCTCTATCGGCTGTATCTGATTTTCCATCGTGTACAATTTTTAAACCAATGTAATTACAGCGCGTGGAATCCATTATACACTGACCCCTATCTGCAATTAAATAATGTTTTTATCAACCAGTGCACAAGTCCCTCTTCCCGTTTTTTTCTAAAATTTCCTGGAATTCTACACTTTTATAGTTCATCTTTGTACTCTTCCGATAGCTACCTCATCAAATATCTTTTATCATTAAAGGATTTATATATTTCTATTTAATCGTACGAATCAGTGAACTGCAGCAAGTGTAATGAGTTTTATTTACTCACTTCAATGAAAAATTATTTTACTCTTGCACTCAATTAATATTTTCCTCCGAACGAAGCCAAAGGAGAACTGTATTACAGTTTAGGAACAATTCTATAGAGTTTAAATAATGTTCTCTAGACTACAGTGAGTTTACTACTTTTTGTCTCTAGAAAGACAAGCATTTTATCATGCGAACTCATTTTTTTGCATCGAAGTTAACTTTATCACGCTTCAGAAATCATCGAATAAATAACAAGTCTTCAGGAACAATAAAAACTTTTAATAATCTATTGTTTTACCAATTGTATGACCTAAATACGCATAAACATTCTGGACCATCGCGATGGACTAAAACAATGATTTTTGTGAGAAGTATTGGGTTAAGGTTTCGCTCTGTGTACCTGACAGTTCTGTGTCAAATGCAGTGTAATAAATTCCGCTCTGTCACTTCTGTGCTTACAAGTACAGTGGAAATATTATTTATTTATGTAATTCATAACGTAGCTCAGGAAGTACAGTACACTGATTACAGACTAATAAAGTACTGCGTACTGCATTCGTTAATTTATGTATACATTTTCCTCTTTAATAAGAGACATAAACATGTAGATAGACACGTCCTGTACAACGATAAAAATAAACACAACGATAGAACTAACGTGCAACGTCAATTAGAATAGTGGTGATGGAGGTGATATTTACGGCTGTGTATCAGTATTAAGTTAGGTCATTCTGTGCATTTAACTGTTTTCTTTTACATTATTTGATTGCTTTAGGTGTTTTTACATTTTATGTGCTTAGTTGCGTATCGTAACTATGAATATGTAAATAAAGTAGGATGACTTGTACTATGTACATTAATATTTAGCACTTTATTCTGTTGTGTATTAACAAGTAAAATATGTTGTTTAGTAAGTAAACTAAACCTACTTCTCAAAACAATGTATACAGTACAAGTAGAGCTGACAAATGTATGATTACGCTGTAATAAACAATAAAGAAGTTGTAAATAATTTGGATAAGTTCACCCTTATATGCTGAACGATCATTCGAACTCTTAAGTTAGCAAGTAAAGAAACAAGCCTAAAATTCTACAAGGTGTAGAAGGGTACAACAGGTACCATTCCCACACTTCTTTATGAATCTGAAATTGGACTTTGACGAAAGGCCAGGTCAGTTGCCTCCAAGCGGCTGAAATGAGATTTTTCAGGCACATGGCAGGATGGCATGGAGTATACTCACCATAGTCATCGAAGAAACACAGATATATACGGCAGGAACTGAATATTGTGAGTATACTCGACATTATTTTCCAGTATCGGCTGAATTGGTGGGAACATCTTTGCCGAATGGATGACTGCCGCATTCCCAAACAACTATGAACTATAAGCTGAGGGAACGGAGAGGTGTGGGACGTCCGAGGAAGCGCTGGATTGCCCAGCTCTAATCTTTGCCTGTTTGAGACCAGAACAAACTATCCTTGGTTTAATCCTTGCAGATGATGATGATGATAAACAATAAATGATAGTTTACTGCAGATAACTTGATATTTGAATATTAAAGCTTTCCATAAGTTCCATAAGCTTTCCATCGACACAACATATCAAATTAAAGGCCTTTTTAACTTTCCTTGGTAGATGAGGTAAAAATTCCATAAACACGTTAATTTAATTTATCACCAAGCCGTGATTTGTTTCCTAGTTGACTCTGCATTGTTTTAACGGCTTTATAGTTCATCCAATAGTGTAACACCTACAAAGTCTTTATTGAAATTCTGACTCTCATGATACCTGGCCTTTGTTATACGCGTTCTAAACGTTAACGGTCCTTAACATTGAGATGTGCTGTTCTGAGTAACAAGTGTAAATCACCATCCTCTATTGATGATTCCACATCAAATAGTCTTTTATCATTACGAATAGTATATACACATTGATTGTTTATACGGGTGCAGCACACAATTCTGTTTATTTGGCTTCAACAGCACATCATTACGATTCCTCCTTCACGTCCGTGATGAACTGAACATTACTTACTTTTAGAAGCATATGTAATCCAACCACATATAAATTTAATAACAGTAAAATAATAATAATAATAAATATAATAATTTGCATGAGGGAAACTGTGGAAAACTAACATTTGCAGCAGGAGGGTCCCCTCTCCTCGGTGTGTGTGACTTTCACTCATCAAAACCACAAATCCTTTCTTCTTGACGTCAGTTCATTCCAGAAACGCTTTCGCATTATTTTAGCATGGTGTCAATCATGTTTTGCCTTGTAAAATGCTGTCATATTTATTCTTCATGTAGGTTATAGCCCTAAGTAGCTCACTCATAGTTTGGCGGCCTGCGTTGATTTCATTTTCGTCTCATTTCTTGCTCCGTAGACCAGCCACTACGTAGGCAGTCAACTTATCCCACTGTTCCTCGCTACTGAGCATTGCCTCAATAATTTTATCACATATAATGTGCTGCACTTCAGTTTCGAGGAGTTCTCATTGTATCAGTCACCCATGGCATTCAAAGAATGCGTGAGACCCATCATTCCGGTGAGTCACAATGTACAAATCCTGGGTCTTCCACTTTCCTCATTTTATTAAGATAGGCACAAAAATATCCATGCCCTGAGAGAAACTGCGTTAGGTAAATAGTTGAGCTCACGGTGTCCTCGATTAATTCATCCGTCCAGGTGTCTAGCAAGTCTGGCAGTTTACTTTCCTCTAGGTACTTGTGTCTATCGTTCCTGCCAACTGTGTATGGTCTGTAACCGTACTTCATATTTAGCAGTTGTTCCAACTTCTATTTTTCTTTAAGAGTTAAGTTTTATTTCTTGTAGCAACAAATCAATAGGCATCGAGCCGGCAATATTGTCGGTTCAGATACCACGCGGTATGCGCAAGTTATCCGTAGTGCCTCTCTCCTCTTGCCGTATTTTCCATCAACAGTGTGTCAGTTCAGATTTTTGCCACGTACAGCAAGATAGATTTTGTACGTGTCATCACTTGCAAGACTTTAGTCACTAACATTTGCCATAAGCCTTCTTAGTGGCTCTGTGACAGTTTTATCTTTCTCAGAGGCTCGCTTTATCTGTTCCCAGAATGTCAGCCTCATGTCTAGAAACATTCCGATGTACTTTACATAGCTTTTAGTTTGTATAGTCTCTAGTTTCTTCACACGTAGATACACTGTAGTGCGATCCTCTTCCTTGTCAGCAGGACTATCTCTGTTTTCACCGTAGCAAAAGTCAATCCGTGGTCTTAAGATCAGATCAGACGACACGTCTCATCACCTGATTTACTCTCCTTTATGCTGCCTCTAAATCTCGCATAACAATTACTGTAGGGATATCATCCACATATCCCACTAAAAGCGTTTTCTAGCATTTCCACGCGTGGAATATCATAAGAAATATTCCAGAGATTTGGTGCTAACGTCGGCAACTGAAATAAATATAATAATAATATTTTTTATAGAGGGGGAAAATGCTTTAAGCACCTCAGAGGAGACCGTGTTTCCCCTGGTGTGTGGGATTCTCACTCACTAAAAACCCATCTCTGATCCAAAAACCACATAGTGTATTACTTCAGGATGGAGCCTATTGCGCCCTTATCGGGCTCCTTCTAGTTGTCTCTTATCTTCTACTGCACGTTGGGTCCAAGTTAGGCATGTCTTTTTTTCCTACTTGGACCTACTGAACAAATGCAGAGATGCAGTTCCATTCCGTCTTTCCGCGAAGCATAAGCACAACTACGCTCTTGGGCGTAAACTCCCCGAGCTCAATTTCCAGTACCATCCTTTCTCTTGTGAATCTGCAGCACTTGAAAAAGGTGTGCAAGGCATCTTCATGGCGTGAGTCATCGTATTGGCATGCTGGGCTTTACACCTTTTCCATTCTGTGGAAGTAACAATAATAATAATAGTAGTAGTAGTATATTACTACTACTACTACTATTAATAATAATAATAATAATACTAACAATATTAGAAATAAAATAATAATAAGTATTATTATTAAACTAGCACAACAGAAGCATCTGACTCAGAGTGAGCGGCTGCAAACGGCGACTGAGTGGGCGGCCGAACAAAAAGGTCCTCCAAAATGGGGGTTGTGGCGTTTAGACATAAACAACCAAACATACGTAAAAAGTGAAGGAGTTTGAAAGACAAAAGCAGGATGAAAAATAATAAAGATAATCCCCGGATGGAAATCCACACCTCAACTAGAGGGAGCCCCGACGGATACGGGGGGGAGGGGCAGTTCTGCTGATGATTTTCGAAGTCCAGTTGATAACTTCAAACAAGGCAAAAACACAAACAAGACGAAGAAGAGGAAAGAAAGGAGATTAAATTTCGGAACATGGAACATCCATGGCTGGAACACAAAGGATAAAGAAATCTTAAGCAAATTTAATAAAATGAAATTGGACATATTAGTCATCACCGAAACCAAGAAAAAAGAAACGGAACAGAAGAAATACAAGGTACAATACATGACGGAGTGGAGTAAATAAAGATCAGAGGGCAAAATCCGGCGTTGGAATACTTATCAAGAAAAGGTACAGAAGAAATTTAAAATCATGGGAACCAGTGAACGATAGAATAATAAAACTAAACCTGACTTTGTATGGTAGAGAAATAGCAATACTAGCTGTTTATGGTCTAACGGATGACTGCTCTGCTGCAGAAAAAGATTACTTTATGAATACGCTACAAGATGAAATTGCAAAAATTAAACAAAACTACGAAATCATAATAGCTGGTGATCTTAATGGAAGAGTCGGGAAGAGGGAAAATGACAAAACAGTAGGAAGATTTGGAGAACAGAAATTGAATGATAATGGAGAAAGACTAATAGTATGTGAATTAAATGACTTAAAAATTACAAACGGATTCTTTGAACACAAAAACATACATAAATATACTTGGACACAGGAAACAAGACAGCTGAGGTCGATTATTGGCTGTGTAATAATACGGAACAGAACAACAATTATAATAAAAGACGTCAGAGTTCAGAGAGGAGCGGAGTGTGGAACAGACCATAAACTACTGATAGTAAAAATGAAATTCCTATGGACAGGAGCCAAAATGCCAACAAAGACAGAAGACACAATTACGGCAACACAAATAAGTAAGGAAAAAAAATTCAAAATTCAATTATTACAGGACGAATCGATAAGGAACCTGTAAAGCAATTTTGTAAAGAAATTTTTTTGCGTAAAAGGAACAGTAGCGAGTGTCGACTGTCAAAAGTGATATATGTTGTAGCCAACCGGCCGCCGTTAGACAATAACACGTGCGCCACGTTAGCGACGAAATAGACTCCGCTAAGGAAGACAATGCCTCGGTGACAGCAGATGTTTGACATAAGTGTACGGCATGGGAATAAGCTGCAATAACAGAGAGACAAAAGACTACGTCTTCTTGGACCAATTACCAAGAAAACGTATACGAGGACGACGCAAGTATTTGTCAATCCACACGTGGGAGTTTAGCGACTACACATGGATGAGACAGATTCCACAAAGGCAAGATACAAACGGACGTTATAGGAACAAAGGACCACGCATAGTGACACAGCGGGGAACTTGTTTACCAGCAAAAGTAAGGAGTATGCAGGAGAGCTGTAGAGCAGATGTTCATTACCAGGAAAGGGACCGACATCAGCGTGTGAACTTAACGAAGGAAGTCGAGCATAATACAGCGATTCGTCACACCCGAGTTATAAGACACACGTGTAGCTGGACGGAAATTACTAGGGAAGAACTGAAAGGGGACCTAGAACAATTGGATGACAGACAACCGTGAAATTAGGTCCGTCGTCATACGGCGAAGGAGGAGCAAACGGCGAGACTTTTAAAGGAGGGGTCTAGAGTTACCTACCACGAACGAGAATTCGGTAAAGGCGGGTTGTTGAGAAGACATCACCATGGAAACGAAGGTGAAGAACGAATGAGGAAGTACCCAGAAGACTAGCTCGAGAATCAAGGAGGAGTCTTCGCAGAATCATAGGCGAAAAACCAATAAGGACGTAGATGGTGGGAAGAGTACACGAGATGTGGAGATGGTCGTGGAACTCGTGACATAAAAATAAGTATTGGCGAAGAGCAGAGGGCAGTTATTAAGTATCAGTTGTACACTTATTAAGATTCATTCAAGCAGTTAGTCTGTTAGGGAGTGAGTCGGTAATTATGTAAAACTGTTAGTACGTTGAAATTGGGCTAGTGAAGTGAATGGAGTTAGTGAATTAATTGTTGAACTTACTCATGTATTGAGAGAGTCAGTCAAATCGTGGGATTCAGTTGTTAAGACAATGTTGAGTTGATTTTAATCGGACTTTGCAATACCGTAATGTGCGTAATGAAATAAAAACTTTAAAAGGACTTAGTTACAATTCAAAGTTTATGTATTAACGAATCGCGTTAAGACAATCAAAGTTCCTGACGATATGTAATAAGTAGAGACATTGTACTTAAACGTGAAAGGGAATTCGGTGACATGAACTAAATATCGAAATCACGTAATGAATTAATAAGTCATTATATCAAATAAACACTTCAATTCTCGTAATGAAATGAATCATAAGTGGAACGATCTTGTTAATTGAATAAAGTATTAACTATTAATGTTTATGAACAAAGTTTAAGGGTAAAATCTCATGCGAAAGGGCCATGAGACAAATACATCAAACCCGAATGACCGCAATAAATAACTTTCCTTAAAGAACATATTCTAAACGAGTGCGAAACAAAATATTGTCGACGCCGGAGTGCAGATTTCAGTGAGTGTGGAAAGTGTAGATTCAAAACGATGAGGAGAGGATCTACCAAGCCATCAGCAACCTGGGACTCGATGGAGAATGAAAAGCTTCGCAGATAATCACCGTTTGATTTGGATACGTACTCCAAGTAAAGCCTTTATGTATTATTAGGTTAAGCAACCACTGTTCTGTTACTCACAAAGAAAACACCACTGAGTTTAATTAGAACGTTTGTTTAATTTCTTTTGAGCAAAACCGAATCGTAGAACTCAGAAAGAATGAGTATGAAAATATGAATCTATGAATTAGAGTACTTTGTACTATGTAAAGTAGATTATTAATTAATACGTAATCAATTACTAGATAAGGTATTAGAGAAATATTAGATGATTTAGCAATATAATGCATCCTACAGTATTGTGTAGTAATGCTAAATTTAATTACAGAATTTGAAATTAATTTCTAAGTATCTAAATAAACTATTGTTGTAAACGAAGATTTCTGGTGTTCGCGCCATATCATTATTATTAACCTAATTAATAACAGTTACTTTAGGTGTACGTACGATGATATCAACGGCACCCAATGTATGGAAGTAAGCAGTGATAGCATTGTCATGCCCAAAGTAAGTTTAATATACAAGGATTCATAATTGTACTTAATTAGCAAGACATTAGATTACACATTTCCATATGATGTACGAACGTGTGACAAGAAATAAAGTTATAGTTATATTTGAATTACAAATCAATAAATAATCAATCAATTGATAATAATAACGATAGATAAATTCAATTAATATATTTGCATATACTTATATTTGTATATAATGTAGATACATTTGCGTATGGCACACCAATGTGTGACTCGAGCAAAATTAATTATTTGAGTAATAAATGAATGCATTAATTAACATAGTAAAATTAATACAATTAGATGTGGCTTCCGGACGAGGGGCTTACGAAAACTATCATCAACACTCAACACTTTATGAACAAATAAATAAAACAGCAGTTAATAAATAAAATTAATTAATTAACAATTAATTAAATTAGCATAATAACAGAGTTCCAAACCTATACAAGCAGCATCTAGATCAAAAGTTAATAGAATTCAGGTATGATGAAGAAGTAAACATCACACATGAAAACATAAAAGAAGCTAGCAGCACTAGAAGCCCTAGGAGTTAGATCTTTTTCTCTGCACGGGAGGATGACAGGTGGACGGTCATCCTCCGACACCCCTTCATCGGCTTGTTCGATAACCCTGGGACTCTTTAGAATTAAGCTTCCATACTAGAAGAAAAAACGAACAAAGTAAGATCAAGCGCCAATCCCGAAACGCTTCAGTCAAGGGTAAGATGAGAAATGAGACAGGATCAACAACGTACTCTAACCACGAAATCTAAAACATGCCAGTCATTGTGAGACCAAACATCAGCTGTGCGGGAACGAACTGATATCGTCGCCGCTCTTGACAAACAGTCTCTGTCGCACTCACTTCACTGGTCGACGCACGATCACTAAGCAGTGGCAGTCGCGCGAGTTTTAAATGAGGTGGAGAAAGTGGGGGTTTTAAAAGCTGAACGCAGTCCAGCACACCCTCACCCCAAAAGGGCAACCTGGTTGCCCCAAGGAAAACTAATCTCAGAATTGACAACCATAGTCCATGACACTCACCGTCCTCTGGACTCTTACTTACTCATGAATTCTTTGGCTCTCTTGGGGAACTCAGACACTTATCCGCACTTAGGAGAACAGAGGCTCAGAGAGAAAACCAAAGAAGAAGAAGGACGAAGTGTAGTGTGTACATGCATGTGTCCCAGAATGTGTTTATGTGGGAGTATGAGATGTGCATGCTGACCTGGCCAGTTCCAGCATACCAAGACAAAGAAGAAGGAGAAAAGAAGAAAGACAAGTTTTGGGATCCCTCTCTGAGTTTCTGACCTCCTAACCCATCCAAACCCACAACTGAGACCCAAGGACTAATACCTAATCAGGACAACTTCTATTCTCTCCCCTTACCAAGGACCGAACAACTCTGACCATCCCCACACGACCCTCTCCGCCACGCCAACCTCACGGGACCGCCCCTACACGTCACCCTCTCTGGTGACCACCACCTACTCCTACTGCTGCCACTCACATACGCGTCCAAGGACCAAACAAGGTATCACTAACCTTGATATGTGAGTGGCCACTCTACAACTGTCCACCTCGTGGACCGACCACGCACACACAACACCACAATGCGACTACAAGCCTTGGTATGTGCGTGATCCACCTCCCTACACTAGGGCGGACGGCCCCGACTAACTAGGCAGAGAAGACGGCGCCGAGGGCACACGAACATCAATCGCAGATCGCTTTATCAAATTGCTAGCCTTAATATGTTATTAATGGGGGGTGGTAACTTTTCTACAGCACAGCCATAATAAACAGACATCGCCATGACGTGGAACTCCCACCTAAGAATGCGGCGTGGACCAAATTCAAAAACAACTGGGAAATTCTTGACCAATCTCTGTTTATCGAATGGTTTTTTTATTGGAAGCCATCTTTTCTGTGAGTACTTTAGAGCCATTTCACCATAATTAATATTCAGCAAGTCTGACCAATTCTACCATGGATAACTTAATCACTCCTTTGCACCGCGAACAACTGTTCACAAAGAAAATTCCACCCAGCAACCAACAAACGACTTTAAAACACTTTACATCCGAGGAAATTTGCCAAATCGCTTTCAAATGATCAACCACTACCAAGGAACATCCCTGACTGGCGCTACCCATGGTACTAGCCAATATCTAATTATTACCTTAAAATTTCCATATTTGCAGAAAAAACACAAACAACCGTTTAACACCACATATCATGACAACACAGAAAAGGAAGGACTTGATTTCCCTCAAGTGGCCCCAGAGTACTCTATCGATGCAATGAATGGGTGTATACTAAAGGCAGAGAGAGAGCTCCTCGAAATCATCAGAAGAAAACTCACGAACACAATGAATGTATAAGCTCACACTACGTAATCAACAAACAACTACACATCACATTTAAAACTTAACGATCAATCCCAATTAACAAGCAACAAATACACCTGAGCTACAACAATTAAAAAAATTTCAAAAATCGGTCCGTCGATGCGTGACCAAAATTCCAAAATTTTATCAAAGTCTCATCAACTAATTACAACTCCAAGACATCCGGTCGGACCATCACCGCATTCATCGGTTAATTAAACAATCCATTATACCATAAGGTAATCCGCATTATAACATGAGCACCTAGCTCCATAAATCATTAAAAAAAAAACACACGCAGAGACAAGAAGTAGCAAGTCATTGCATAACCTGGTGTGCTACAGAGGATAAGTCCACACCCCACAAACTGAACGGATCACAACCAAAACAGACAAGGACTGACGGAACCTGATCATGTCAAGAATGTTCTAAAATTTATGTGTGTCGGCAGAATTATAAAGATAGTCCAATTTCACTCTTGACGTAATATTTATAACATATTAATAACCCCACATAATCTATCTTACACTCACTATTACAACAATAACGCTTACATACTAACACATGTTAACCCCAATAAATCTCTACTCATTTCATTTCAACATTCAAATCAATCAAAATTTCAATTAATTTTCTTAAACGAATTTAATTCAAATCAATTTAAAAAAATATTCAATCTAAAATCTCAACTGAGGCAAAATTTAAACTCTCTCAAAGTTCTTGTATATATTTCCCAGCATCAATTCAGAGTATTGCAAGTCCTGACACCAGCATGACATGCCTAGACCCACACGCTAAGTTTTCAGCTAACATCTATTACAGCTAGTCAACCATAGATTCTATGAACTTCTATAAAATTCAATAAATCACCATTCTCTGTGCACCATTGACCTTAAACCACGCTCTGCTACCATTGAAACCTCCCCCATGTTTTGTGTAAGAGTTTTGTAATTTTTTTTTTTTTTTTGAGGGGTGTACCTTTCTATTTAGGACTAGGCACTCAACCTAGATGAAGCATAAAATGTGCCGGAACCCAAGCTACATTTGAAACATGTCTACTGGCTATGGTGACAGGACTTGCAGAATGAAATACTCATATAACAATAACAATTTCTTATTTATTGGTGTTTCTGTTTCTTTATAAATTTACAACACTTACATGACATGGTATAACAATTATACGCTTTACAGGTGTTATTGATCTCTTAAGTTGCAACACATACAAATAGCTAATCCATTGAATGGAAGTCAGTTATTAAAATCTCATGAATACATCACAGTTTCTGATAGTAAACTGGCTTAATTTTTCTTTTACATACACAACTCTGCATACAGCAATGTATATCTACACAGTAATTGAGTACACTTGAACCTGGTTGTTGAATACTCTGAGGTTGCAACTCATACAGACATTTAAGTTGACTAACATGCTTAGAGACATGCAGATATAACATGACACCAATTATTTACAAGATATTAGAGAAATCAGCTCATTGAGATCTCTTAAGTACCAATGCATTGAATCAGCCAGCTCATTTAACAGTTCGCACATGTGCTACTATACAGTTATACATTATTAATCCCCTTGAGAAAAATATACACATACATACATATACCACAACACATTAACATACACATACTACCCACAATTAATTCAAGTAACTATCTTGGGTGGAACCCCCTTGCTGGTAACACCACATCAATATCTCCCCAAGGTGTAACATCAATTCATCTAAAAATAACCCAATGTCCCCTGTAAAGTATGATAACAGTAATTCATAGTGAAGCCAGCTCCAGTGTCGGTGTGCTCAGCAAGAAATCATCAAGACAGAATTAAGAATTCATTAAACCCGTTTTAAGATTCATATCCCCGAAATGTGTAGGTTAATCATCTATCCTACTAGATTATGTAATATTGAAAAGCTACATAAGGGGACTCGTATCACCCACTCATACCCAGCTATATTTAAACAGTGTTCATGTGACTTTGAATTTAAGTTACTCACTCAGATATATGTTGTTACAACACAAATAAGCCACCCCAATACCAGGGAGAAAAAAGACGAAGCTACTATATAAAAAATAATTTGAATAATAAAATGTTTAATATAAATGAAAATAAAATGACAATAACACGACAAACGACGACTCGGCCTAACCCAAGTGATTGACCAAACAAACAGGAAAACAAAGAAGAAGGGAAAAAACCGAAACCAAAGAAAAATAAAATCAATCAGAAAATATACAGCAATTTTGAATAAAAATTCAAATATGATAACAATGGTAATAAACCATACCTTAACCAATCAAAGGGTTTAGGTTACCATAGAAAGGAGCCGTTGGTTACTAATTTTCCTTTAATTCTGATTACTCGTATAATGACGCTTATGTAGTAGGGACGCAAGATTTTGTATGGCATAAATTTTACTTTAAAATGTTAAAAAATAGTCAAAAGTCAAAAACATATACCAGTGAGAAGGAGATGAAGATTAATAACATTTAACTGATGTCCAGGAACAATTTAAATGGAAATTAAAAGAAGAAATTCCCAAGACTAACTGAAAAGGACGCCAGCAGCCTAAATCACTCAAAATTGATGAATTTTCCATTTCAAATGAACAACGATCTATCACAAACCTTCTGAACTGATAAGTATCATTTAAATACCCTAATTCCAGGAATAAAAGCACTTTAAATATCTCTCGAATCTATACAAACTCTCACTATGAATTGAAAATAATTTCTTTCAAGGATTAAATAAAATAAACTTACATAGAAAAAATGTTAACTAAAAAATAACCTCGCACTAGATTGCGAACTTTTGAAACACATATTACTACACTGCAGAACAAATTGTAGCCAGACTTTATATTATTTAAGTACGAATAATGTACGGTAGTGTACTTTTTTATTGTAATCATATTTAATGTTTTCCTTGTAATCAAAAGGACTCCAGATTTTGAACGAGAATAATTGTAAACTAAAAACCGCAACCATTACTTCAATAGAACAGCTCGTTTCAATACCGATTTCGTCAACTTGAGATAAAGCGTTTCATGTTTAATGTCGGAGGAAATTTATTAAATACCAAATAATAATATTATTGTCAAATTGCATAATTACCAAACAACCATAAAAGAAACAGTACAGAGTGTAACCATTGTTTTATTTCATAGGAAATTGTATTATATATGTGTGTGTTAGCGAACTTACAAAAGGGACGACGAGCGCTTTCGCTACCTGTTCGATACAGCAAGCTGTACAAAGGCGGGAACTGATTCGAATGCCCCGGCCGTCATCGCTGAAAACACCTTTTTGACACATTAAATCATAAATTTAATTGTTTTCAACAAACAATTTGGCGCCACCCTGGATTCACAAACCCCTATGGAATTACAGGTAAGGTTTCCACTCGGTTGTACTGATAATTGTGACAACGCTACGGACTTCGTTAGCGGGAACCATTGATGTAACGACAAGGTGTGAGACGAACACACCACACTAATACATAAAATACCATATACACGTCTTTACAGAGACGACTCAAATAATTCGTTACAGATTGACGAATCCAACGTGTGGCATTATACTACGGGGAATCTTAATTCATTGTTACAATGTATATGTGTAAATATTCCTCCTTTTTGAGTGTATCAAAAATATTTGAATAATGTAAAACCACAATCAATTCAGTACGGGATCCTATCTTATAAAACCAGACTACAGTTTCACACATGCCTGATGCATGTTCACACCAAACTTTACAGGTTAATGTTTCATGAGTTTATAATTTATAAGTCTGTTTTCACCTGGTTTCTGCAGTTTAAACTGGAGGAAATTAGAAGATATCAGAAGAAATGATATAATACTGAAAGATCCCACCTGAGTTTTCCAATTTTAGGTTTTATCCGGGCATGTGGTACAGATACACAGCTGATGACAGTAGGGTTACTTCTGGATCTGCTGCATCCTCATCTGTTGGGCTGTTCGTGACTGGCGGCGTCGAGGAGCTTAGATCTTTTTCTCTGCACAGGAGGATGACAGGTGGACTGTCATCCTCCGACACCCCTTCATCGGCTTGTCCGAGAACCCTGGGACTCTTTAGAATTAAGCTTCTATACTAGAAGAAGCAAACGAACAAAGGAAGATCAAGCCGCCAGTCCCGAAACGCTTCAGTCAAGGGTAAGATGAGAAATGAGACAGGATCAACAACGTAATCTAACCACGAAATCTAAAACATGCCAGTCATTATGAGACCAAAAATCAGCTGTGCGGAAACGAACGCCGCTCTTGACAAACAGTCTCTGACGCACTCACTTCACTGGTCGACGCGCGATCACTAAGCAATGGCAGTCGCGCGAGTTTTAAATGCGGTGGAGAACGTGCGGGTTTTAAAAGCTGAACGCAGTCCAGCACAGGAGAGACTAAACAGAGAAATAATACATACAAATGGGACATAAAGGATGATAGGATAGAAGAGATAAAAGCAAAGAAAAAATTATATAACAAATGGATGTCCACGAAAAAAAGAAGATTACAGAAACTACAGAGAGAAGAACAAGGAAGTGAAGGAAATGGTCAGCAAAGAGAAAAATGAAGCATGGGAAAACAGGTGTAGAAATGTAGACCAATACGTAGGAGGAGCTAGGAGTTCAGAAGCATGGAATGTAATTAAATCATTACGAACGAATAGGAAGGATAAAACCTATATTCGATACATACAAGACAATGAGTTGGAGACACACTATAAAAACCTACTTACGGAGCGTAGACAAGAATTCCTGACTAACGATGAAGAAGAAATAGAGACAGAAACAGAAAATAGAATTACTATAACGGCTGCAGAAATAAGGAAAGCAGTAAACTCGATGAAAAACAACAAAGCATCAGGCCCAGGAGGGTTAGTAGCGGAACTAATAAAGTACGGAACCGAAAAACTTATGAGAATGATAAGAAGAATGTTTGAGAAGGTTATAAATGGAGAAGATTTACCGGCGGAATGGAAAGAGGCACGAATTACATCGATATTTAAAAAGGGCAATAGAAAAGACTGCGAAAACTATAGAGGTATAAGTGTCATAGCAACAATGGGAAGGCTGTATGGTAGGGTGCTAAGAAATAAAATCGAGGTAAATATAGAGGGAAAGATTGGAGAAGAACAAGCAGGTTTTACAGTCGGGAGATCGTGCGTAGACCAGATATATACAATCCAACAGATCATAGAAAAGAAAAAAGCGAAGGACAGGGAAGTACATCTAGCGTTTATCGACCTTAGGAAAGCATATGATACAGTACCCAGACAAGAAATGTTTACAGCTCTATCACAATTGGAAATACCGAAATTCCTGACGCAAGCAGTAAACAATCTATATAAAAACAACAACGTACAAATTAAAGTAGGTAACAAAATTGTCTGTAGGTTTAAAACATCCAAAGGGTTATTGCAAGGCTGCCCAACATCGCCCACGCTGTTTAAGATATTTTTAGAATATGCATTAACCAAATGGAAATAGAAATGCCATGGAATGGGAATACCGATACCAAATGAACACCTGTACACACTATGCTTCGCCGATGACCAGGTAGTTATAGCCCAGGATGAAGAAGATCTAAGCTACATGGTCAGCAAGCTGCATGAAGAATACACAAAAATGGGATTGGAAATAAACATAAAAAAGACTGAATACTTGGCAATTAGAGATGAAGAAACAACAGATTTAGAAGTAAACGAAAATGTTAAAATTAGAGGAACAGACAAATTCAAGTACCGAGGATTTACACTCAGTGAACAAGGCACAATGGAAGAGGAAATAAAAAGTAGATTAGGGCAGACTAGAACAGGGATTAGACAATTACATTGTGTTATATGGGACAAAAATATTAAGAAAAGCACCAAAAAAATGATATATCAGACCATAGTCCAAAGCATTATGACGTATGCAACGGTAGTGTGGGTTATTAACAAAAAGAATGAAAGAAAGATTCTTGCAACGGAGATGGAATATTGGAGGAGGTGCTGTGGAATAACGAGGGCAGACCGAATAACAAACGAGGAGATCAGATGAAGAATGGAAACGGAAAAAAGTGTAATTGACTACATCGAAGAAAAAAGATTGATGTGGTACGGTCATGTCCGGAGAGCACAAAATAGGTGGATCAACAAAGTGACGGAATGGAGTCCATTAGGAAGGAGAAAAAGCGGAAGACCAAGAAGATTTTGGAGGGACGAAGTGGATAATCCATGGAACGTATAGGACTTGAGGAAGGACAATGGGAACATCGGGAAAATTGGAAAGCCAGGTTGAAGGAAGGGAGACGGCACTAGCTGTAGCAACCCTATTATATATATTGTTGTTATGTCTCCTTTTTGTATCACAAAAAATATTTGAAGTTAGGTAGGGTAGGGTGTTTTATATTATTTGGCCTATATAATGGCTTCAGTCACCCATTAGTATCCCAAGCATCTATTTTTACAGGCTCAGTAAGCGAAACTGAGAAGTAGAAACACCTTAACTTTGTCGTGCGATAGGTGGCTGAACCTGGGACTTACGGAAGTAGCTCCATACCTACTAACCGTATAAATGTATCACCATATCAGTCAAATTGCTGTAACATTATTTACTTGTCTCCTTATTTTTTATTTTTTTAATCTCCATGCACATTTCTAGATATGACGCTCTATCCAAGTTCACCACCGTAGGCCAGCGAATGTATTGTGAGTACGTATACTGTTCATTTAGGATACAAATGTTATCATTTAGGATTTAGGACCGTGTCACAAAACTGTGCTTACATGCGTGAATGTGCTCACATACATACGACTACATTAATTTAGCATAAACGAAACTTTTGTAATTTTTATATACAGCTCTACAGTGTCAGTCATTAAGTTACAAACAATAATAGTCCCATCTATAAATATGAGGTTCTAATCTTCGAATTCTTCCTTTTGATGTGCTTATCTCATGGCCGACTAAGCCTACCGATGTACATTTATGTGTGTGCTATCCGTTCAGATTCACCTATAGGCCTATGTCGTTTAGTCCGTGCACATACAGCAATCACTGTACTGTGTAATTGTTACTGTGACGTGTACATAGTCCTACATGTCCACAGACGACATATAATTAACTATTATGTAATTGCCTACACGCGTAGTACACAGGAGCATACCGTTTTGTTTTGCGACTGTAGCGCCAAACTAAAATTACTCGTTGTTTAAATATCTTAAATAACTTGAGAAGAATGTAATTATACTTTTCGTTTTTTCTTTTCTGATTACCACAGAAGGAAGAAAACAAAAATTATTGCATTGCAGGAGATCAATACCTCCAAGTATTCAACCGTGTAATAAAATGCCTTTAGCAGTAGTTTGGTTTGCTCGATGAACGTTTATTGCTCAGGAAATATAGCCATTTATTCCAGGAAATTACGGAGCCGTGACAGAGAACACATTGCAATCCTTCTCTCTACATTTGAACGCAAAATTCACTTTTCTGTTATCTAACAATGCAGAGACTCAACTAACAGGCACCGTAATTGTGGAAACTTCGAATACAAATGTATCAACAACAAATGCTCTGTCAAGTAAATTGCTTCCTTAATTTCCTTCACATGTCGGTTATAATTTGTTTGTTCTATATAAATTTTGATTTTTGTTTTATATGTATTATCTTGTGACAACAATGTGTTGGTAGTTCGCATAATGTCCAAAAACTTATGATATAATATTAAATACAGAAACCGTTACATCATTTGAGTAGATAAATGAATCGCTAATAATATATAATTCAGCAGAGGGTATGTCTCTCAGCACAGAAATACACTGACAAAGTACTGTACTCCAATTGTGACGTCACTCGCTGACAAATAAGCCCTAATGACCCTCTCCTCAATTTGGTACAAGACGAGTTAGAAGGGGGAAGAAATGAATATACTGTAGGCAGTCAAGTCCGACCCCAGCACGGTATTAATGCTTGTCACGACTTTCAGTGTGATCTTACACGTGTCAATTATCGTCCGGAACGTAGTTTCAGGTTTCTTGAGACAGTCACAAGGAACTAATGTTGCACTGCTCACTTTGATAGCACAACCCAACATATACTCGTATAGCTACGAGGTCTGTTTCTCTTGTACTCTAACAAATCAGTCTATCACAAAAGATCAGAAGAGTCAGATTTTTTTTCTTTCGTATTAACGTTGTGTCTTCGTTACGTTTTGAATATCCAGGTGACGGTGTCTTTTTGTTCCAGTATATCGAAGCACACAGAAATTAGCACTTCATTCACTTATGAAATTTTCATACCATCCACTGATGTAGTTTCCAAAATTACATTTACAAATTAATACTAACCCTAATATATTTTAACAATTAAATGGATCTTATCCATTAACTGCTATCTTCAGTACTTCTTTTTTCCAACCACAGCACATGATTAGGACCATAAAATGGCGATGCCGATAAATTGTATGCATGCAGTCTTTTGCATACGCTTATTTATCTTAAGTCCTACGTTCCCTTTTAGCAAATAAGTTTGGATGTACCTCATAGGTGAACTAAACAGTATATTATTTCTTAAAGACTTTGACGCATTATTCTTTGAGAAAATTTTGCCTAATTGTACGTCAATCGTAATGGAAAACTCAGTCTTTAGACAAACCGCTCGGTAAACCAGTACATTGAAGAAAGTACCTGTCGAACTTCAGAAGTTATAATGGCCACTTGGAGACAGAAAGTCTCAAGTCTACTCATAACCACTCAATATATCCCTACAGGGTCGATACTCTGAAGTTCGGGTTCAGCGCAGTTGACTGAGATTTGACAAATAACATATTCTGATTCGTTAAAAGCCTTGCATCATTCTAGCAAAAGTTACATATTATGTCTGAAAGTGTTTAAAATTTTCACTTATTGCTTACGACGTCGTCGATGAGTATTTTTCAACGCGCTCAGGGGAGATAACAAAGATGTATATTCTTAATTGTTTTTTAGCAATGTATCACATTTTAAAATCGTAAAAAAAATGTATTCCCACATAGTGAATGCTACATTTAATTACGATGACAAAATTGTCTCAATGACGATAGCATACATTCTGGTCCAAGTCACGTCTCAAAAAAAAAAAACATTGGTTTGAGCTGTATGACATTGTCTTCCTTGTGTAATAAGGACACGCATAACGCGCAGTCGACTATCCTGAAAAACGAATATTACGATAATTGCACAAATTTTCACGTATCGCACTAATTTTTAGCACTATTGTAACAACTGAATTATCCCTTAAAATAAAGGCCACACTTACAAGTTAATCACACTCCGTTGAATCCTACTGTGAGTTTGTCAGTAATTTTCAAAAAATGTAAGTTTTTTTTACATTCGCTATTAATAAACTCTAAGTAAGTTAACTGTATTTATTTGCCTTCAAATTTGACTCCTTTGACATTTTATATTTTTATAGTTAGGAGACTCTTTTAACTTGTATTATTTAATTTTACGAGCTCTTGGTTTATGTTTCTGTTCTGATTAAAGTATAATTTCAGTATATTGAAAGTATCCCTACAGCGTTTAGTAAAACTTCAGAGAAGAAAATTTTTGTTCAGACTTACGAATGCGGTATTATTTCAGTTACCAGATAGTACGATTTATAATTACTGATTGGAAATTATGACACACATAGAAACGCACACAAATGCTCATTTTTTCCTATCTATGCAGTATTAAATATAGTATATGATACAATTTAGAATAGTTGATGGAAAACTATACCGAAAACTTATATCCATGCAAAATATATATCTTAAAATCATGAAAACTTCCTGTATATATCTAGACAGAAATAAGCATATGACAACTAAATTAGTTATTATATGTACGTTTTTGTAATGTTTGAAATTTTCGATACTTCTGTGAACGGAATCAAATTTGTCTTAATCTCATTTCCTTTACCGTAATCAAATATCATTTTTTGTTTCAATTTCTAAAAAGAAATTACATGATAAAAAAAATGTTTTACGTTTCTTTTTTATTCTCCAAATTAACAACTTTTCGTGTTGTAACGAAGAACTTTATTAGGCCTAATCGCTGCAAGAGAAAAATGAACTCTTTATTTACACTTTCTTTTTTGTAAATTCTGTTTGTTAAGTGTAGGCTAAAATTCCCCAGGGAAGAAAATGTTTACAAAAGTAAAATCCGTTACTGTAAACGACTCTGTGTACAGAACAATTTCTTTCAGTGTGTTCCTTTAGCAGACTTGAGATTGACAGGTTGTTGGAATGGAAGTGCAGGCGAGCAGGTTGATAGAAATTTACTTCTCCGTTCTCCCCTACCTATCAGTTAGTCTACATCACATTGTGTCCTTTCTCACTACCTACACATTCGTCCTTATTTACGTTTTGTGAAAATAGAATGAAATTCACTAAAATGAGCGATTTAAAGTATGCTAAAGTAGTTAGACAAATGTACTTATATTATTACTTGATAATAATATTATATGCATAATAATAATGTTGTTATATAATATGTATCTTATATAACGTATTGTATATACATATTAAGATATGTATAGTAAACATAATTTTAATTCTTCTTAGTATTAAACAAGTTAAAATTGCTTAGCATTTATATCGTTAATTACTGCTAACATAGGGATTTAATTATTTTATAAAACTGGAATACTGAAATGTTTTATTTAGAAGAATATATTTATCTACAAATGTCACTCAATAAAACACAATAATTGTGCATTCAAAAAGTAATCCAAAAATTATTAGCAGAAGAAAACAGAGTCTAGTCCAGAAATTATAGTCTACAAAAACAAAAAGTAACTCAGTCGTACGGTCCGACATTTAAATTTACCAGTATCGATTATGTCTTAAATTTTATTTATTTTTGTAGGAAAATATAGTAATTTATCAGAAAATAGTCAAGTTTATACTCTAAAATGGTTACCAAGTGGATTATCATATGTGTGACCAAGAATTCAGCGAGTCAAATCACAAGTTCTGAAGGTGACAGTTTTCTGTCTATGCAATACACATTTTATATTAACGTTTTATTGAAAGTCAGATTACGCACAGTACTAAGTATATAAGGGAACCACCTACACTGAGTCAGATATTTTTCTTTCGTATTTACCTTGTGTCTAATACTTCTTCATAAACCTCTGTTAATTCTTGAAATGGCCACGTTTTTTAAAGGATGATAGTGTTATTGCGTGAAGTGTTGTTGTTTATTATTTTTCATTTTAAGTAATCCTTTCTCTTTTAGTAAATACCTGTTTATCCCCTACTTATTAATTTTATAATATTTTTTTCTTTAACTGCAATAAATTCATGTCTGTATTTTGACAATGTTTAATGTATCTTGTAACATTTTTATAATTTTGACACTTAAAGTTTGTTGCCCAACATTTCCATAAAACAAAAACTTGTGGTTACGTTCAGTAGGTTTTTTGTGTAGATATAAGAGTTCACTTAGGTTTGTAACAAATATTTAATTAAAAACATTTTTGGCATTTCTTCAACTTTAATTTTAATGTTACCTGTATTCTACTCAAATATTTGATACCGCTGAAAAATTAACTTATTACTTAGTAAATTGTCTGTAAGTAATGGGATATCAGTAAACATATTTATGATCCTTAGAACTTACAGCCATCGATATCTTCCATTTTTATAGTGAGAAACATTTCTAAATTTAATTATTTACTTTTTCGTCTTCTTGGTATATTTTTCTATTTGCATTAAAGTATATTTTATTATGTGTTTATTTTTATTTTTATAGTTATGCATAATCGCATAAAAAGGGTAGGTATCAAATAAAGAAGAAAATAAATTATTGTTCGTGTAATACTTGTAATTCTATCCGGAACAGGTAAGACAACTATTACCTAGTAGTAAATAATATATTATTTTTGATAAAAAATTTAATGTCTTTGTACGTACGCTAATTGGAGAACAAATCTAATTAATTCGAGGGTGTCCTTATGTAGATGAACCAAGCACATAAACATGTGAACCTAGTTTATTACGAAGCAAGTGATATATTTTCAGTTTAGCTAATTCACCGGCTGTTCATTTAATTTAAAAGTATATCAATGTTGCTTCCTGCTGGCGTTAACATTCACCTGGTATGACGCTGCACTGTTTTAACCCAAATGTAATCCGACCATACTGTAACATCTGGAAATTAATTAGTATCGGTTTAGTTTTAGTTTAAATGTTTTTAGCTTTTGTTAGAATTATACATTGGTGTGGCCACTACATTTATGATATCCAGATTTCTTCTGAGTTTCCTTCCTATGATTCATAAATATTATTTAGTTTATCCTTTGTTTTTGCTGCATGTCCCATGTTATTGTGATATTAACACGTTACTACGTTTACTTTATAGTATGTGGACTTCGTACATAGATTTATTAATTCCTCCACAATGTCTGTGCGCAAACAATTTCTTTTCAAGTCAGTATGTGGATGCTATTTTTGTAAAATGTTTTAGTGATTACATTTTCACACTGTTTGATTTCTCTGTTACTAGTTAAATTTATCTGTTGAAAAAGTATTGTAAAACGAATTTAGAAGCTTTTAAATTAATAACCTCTTAATCAGCACTGACATTCCTATTCTGTATAGTACTTTGCTTCAAGTACGGCATTAGTATGATTGTATGCAGGTTTACTTAAATAATGGAATGTGAACATACGTTTGTATACTGCATTTCTTCAGATCATCGGAACATTTAGATTTTTGGCCTTATTTTGGCGTTTTCAAATTTGTTATTTATGTTTCCTCTAAGACAGCAACTTGTACTTGCGTTTAATGGATGAAGTATAAAACTTAAATTAATATTTGATCCAAAAATTGCGTGGCATTTCGTTAGACGTAATTTTCAAACCGTAAAATATAAAACTGCTAGAGCGCATGAGATTATTTGTAAATTAAATACTTTGAATGTACTCGTAAGCAGAAACGAGAAATAAGTTCGAAATAAATAATTTTACTCAGACCATTGTCAATGTGTATATTGTGGAAAGTAAAAAAGAATATACTTACTGCCTAGATACGTGGTAGTAAACACAAGATTATTATCGTCTGTTAAGAAACTCGTGTCGGGAGAAAACTTTTCCAATTGACGATAGATAAGGGTGCGTCAACGTGTTTCTTTCGACAGATTTCGTTTCCATCAGAGGAGAAAGCGCCCACAAAAATAAATATTGTTAGCCTATTTATAGACTAATAATAAATAGTTCTTAAAATAATATAATATAATATAATAAACGTAAAATATAATTGTTCTGTGTTAAATGTCTTACAATTTATAAGAAATTCCTATTTCTTTTATCTAACTTAAATTTAATTCAACCTTTGTTAGTTATAACACAATACATAATATTTTCAGATCACAGTAATAATGAACTAACCGCCAGTCTTGAAGTCTGGATACGTAATATTCAAGAATTAAAATTTAATTGACAACACCCTTAGCACAAATCACTTTCAATTCACAAAAAACAAAACACAAATGGACAACAAACACTGGTACTTGTTTATGTACAGCTAGTCAACGTTTGAAACGCAGTGTAAATATAATTTAGGTTTACCAGAAACTTATCATTGGAATATACTGTTTAAAGCTTATTAAGTAATAATTCTCAACACTACAAGCTCCTTTTTGAAACTACTGATTTAACAATCACATTTGTGACTACAGTACTTATTACAAATACTGTGCACATGTATTATTAACTCTACTGTACTGTGTTTGAGAGTTCAAATACTTTTGTGCCACCTTGACGTATATTTGTTATTTCAAACATTCAGTCCCAATACATATGCATACTTATGATTAAGGAATATAAATGTGTTATTGCAAAACTTGTGTTTTGTGGTTATAACAACAATAAAGGAAAATATTAGTTGTTGAAATAACGTTGTACGTAGGCCTACGTGTATCTCTTTGATTCGTGTTTTTACTTCCATGTTCCATAAGGAAATGGAAGTATGGTGATGGCAAAAAAAATCGTGTCCGAGATAATTGCAGATTCTGATTGTACTACCCTCAAAACATGAAAAAAAGTCATTCTTCCAAAAGTGTGTGTGTGTGTGTGTGTGTGTGTGTGTGTGTGTCTGTCTGTGTGTCTATGGCTACAGATTTTTTTCTATGGCAAACGATAAGAGCCGCAAATTCAAACAGAATTAAATACTTTTTTGCATTCATCCCTGAATTGTAGAGTTCTCAAGACCTGTTGTTTTTGGTGAAGATCCGTTAAGGGAAAGGGGTAGTTTACGAGCAACGTTTTTTATTTTATTAAGGGTAATTTTTTTTTTGGCAAACGATAACAGCCGCAAATTCAAACAGAATCAAATAATGTTTCGTATACAGCCCTGCATTGTAGAGTTCTCAAGACCTATTGATTTTGGTGAAGATCGGTTACGGGAAAGGGGTAGTCTACCAGCAACGTTTTATGTTTTAACAAGGGTAATTTTTCTATGAAGAACGATAACTGCCGTAAATTCAAACAGAATCAAATACGTTTTTGCACACCTTCCTGGATTGTAGCGTACTCAAGGTCTCTTCATTTTGGTGAAGATCGGTTAAGGGAAAGGGATAGTTTACCTGCAACTTTTTTTTTAATCAAGGGTAATTTTTTTTCTATGGCAAACGATATCAGCCGCAAATTCAAACAGAATCATATAATGTTTCGCATACAGCCCTGAATTATAGAGTTCTCAAGACCTATTGTTTTTTGGTCAAGATCGGTTAAGGGAAAGGGGTAGTTTACCTGCAACGTTTTATGTTTTAACAAGGGTAATTTGTTCTATGACGAACGATAACTGCCGCATATTCAAACAGAATCAAATAATTTTTTGCATACGTCCATGAATTTTAGAGAACTCAAGGCCTTTTGATTTTGGTGAAGATCGGTTAAGGGAAAGGGGTAGTTTACCTGCAACGTTTTATGTTTTAACAAGGGTAATTTGTTCTATGACGAACGATAACTGCCGCATATTCAAACAGAATCAAATAATTTTTTGCATACGTCCATGAATTTTAGAGAACTCAAGGCCTTTTGATTTTGGTGAAGATCAGTTAAGGGGAAGGGGTAGTTTACCAGCAACCTTTTGCGTTTTAACAACAGTAAAGTACTTGAAAATTCATTTAAACTTTTTCAAACAATGGTAATTGTTAAAAATAAAATAACTTTGTTGCCAGGCAATAAAATTATAATTTTTTTATTTTAATGTAAATCATGTATGAGAGAAAATATATCGTTCGTGGCAGGCAAGCATATCTCAGTTATGTAATGTTTACGTTTCCATTTTATTATTATGGCTACCGCAATAAAAAGGCAGGGAACACACACACACACACACACACACACACACACAAAATTCGCGTTATTTCTGGCCTCACTCATGTTTATTTTCTTACATTTGCACGCTTTTTAAGTGGAAAGTGCCGAAAAACCAACGTAACGCGTGCAAGCCGAAAAATTGTCCAGCGTGGATTGCGATTTGCTTCCTGTGGCTCGCTGGGCAGTGTAACTGCACGTGTTTACAGAGGAACGATTCATAGACAGACTTTTCGTCTTTAGGGAATGAACCCTCTGCAAGATTCTGAGGGTCCATGAGTGACTTCGGAGCGCTCCTTCTTTTCCGCGTGTTTGTTCTGTGAAACGTACACTGTAGATTCGCAGCTTTACTCTAAGCAACGCTCAATAGGAAATGTTGAAAATAGGAAATGTTGAAAATATTTGTCCACGGTGTACCCTCATACACACTTAACCTGCTTTGATGTTTTAATTACGGACATCATAATATTAAAACTTTGGAAACTTGAGCACTACTTAATGGAGATCAAACATTAACTTATACAAGCCATTAATTTTATGCATATTTTTTATATATATGTGTACAACGTTATCGGCAACAATGAAGTAGTTTTTGCTAAAATTTCCTCCCGGGATGTTTGGCCGTTGTCCAATGTTTTCTACAAAACCAGACGGTTCGGCAAGCCATCGACTTCCAACATCAGTGAAAATCGAGTGCGATAACGTGAGGTGGTATACGTTAGTGACCACAGTACTGTAGTTAAGGCTGAAGCAGTAAGTAGAAAGAAGTAGTTTCTATGGTAATATTTCATTTCGAAAATGATTTTAAATATAAATCTTAGAACATGGAAGTCATGTATGGTTCTCCATACCGATATTTTTATTTTTATGACGAATGATAACTGCCGCATATTCAAAGTGAATCAAATAATTTTTTGCATACATTCCTGATGTTTTATGTTCTCAAGGTCTGTTGATTTTGGTGAAGATCGGTTAAGGGAACGGGGTAGTTTACCAGTAACATTATATGTTTTAACAAGGTTAATTTTTTCATGACGAGCGATAACTGCCGTAAATTCAAACAGAATCAAATAATTTTTTACATATGTGCCTGAGTTGTAGGAGACTCAATGCCTATTGATTTTGGCGAAGATCGGTAACGGGGAAAGGGCAGTTTACCGGAAACATTTTTTGTTGTAACAAGAGTAAAGTACTTAATTTTTATAAATAAAGTATCCTGATAAGAAGATCTTAATAATCCACTGTAGAAACTTAGATGAAATATCTATAAATGAAGAGGCTAGTTGAACGGGGTGCGGGTAATTTTCTATAAATGAAAATTATAGTTGAAGGGGAGGGGATAATTTTTATATGTGTACTACGTTATCGGCAACAAAGTAGTAGTTTGTTGTTAAAATTCGTTCCCGGGCTGTTTGGCCGTAGTCCAATGTTTTCTTCAAAACCAGACGTTTCGGTAGTGCCGTCGACTGCCATCATCAATGAAAATCGAGTGCGATAACGTGTGGTGGTATACGTTAGTGACCACAGTACTGTGGTTAAGGCTGAAGCAATAAGTGGAAAGAAGTAGTTTCTATGGAAACATTTCATTTCGTAAATGATTTTAAATATAAATCTTAGAACATGGAAGTCATGTATGGTTCTCCATACCGATATTTGTTTTTTTGTTTTTACTATTAATAAACAGGCGTACTAGACCAAAAACTACGTTTGAATATGATTCCAGTGGGTCAATACATTCACACATTCAGCCGTATAATAAAATGTCTTTTACAGTAGTGGGTTTGCTTGTTGAACGTTTATTGTTCAGGAAACGTAGCCATTTATTCCAGGAAATTACAGAGCCGTGACAGAACGCGTTGCAGTCCTTCTCTCTATATCTGAACGCAGAAATCACCTTTCTGTGATACAGCAGTTTAGGAACATAGCTAACAGTTAAGCCTATATAAATTATGAAAACAACCTTGGTCAGTATGAAAGAAGTAAATTGCACAATGCCTCTTACACTTTTAAATACAGTTTCCCGTTTTCTTTGTTGCAGCGGTATAATTTAGTCGGATATCAGAGTAGCCATAGTTACCATTAAACTTTGTGTTTTAAAATTTAAAGAATGTAATTATACATTATTGATCTCATATTATTGTTCGTAGAATACAATACTTTTTAACAGTTAGAAGAGGAAACGCTGACAAAAAATATTGCATGTCAGTTATGACATTACTTTTTTACTTCCATGTTCCATAAGGAAATGGAAGTATGGTGATGGCAAAAACAATTGTTTTCGAGATAATTGCAGATTCTGATTGTACTACCCTCAAAACAAGAAAAAAAGTCATTTTTCGAAAAGTGTCTGTGTGTCTGTCTGTCTTTCTGTGTGTCTGTCTGTCTATCTATGTGTAAATATTTTTTTATGGCAAACGATAACAGCCGCAATTTCAAACAGAATCAAATAATGTTTTGCATACCTTCCTGAATTATAGAGAGCTCAAAGTCTGTTGATTTTGATGAAGATCGGTTAAGAGAAAAGGGTAGTTTACCCTTTTAAAAAACGTTTTATGTTTTTTTAGAATGGTAATTTTTACTTCCATGTTCCATATGGAAATGGAAGTATGGTGAGTGCAAAAAAATCGTGTTCGACATAATTGCAGATTCTGATTCTACTACCCTCAAAACATGAAAAAAGTTATTTTTCGAAAAGTGGCTGTGTGTGTGTCTGTGTGTCTGTCTGTGTGTCTATCTGTGTGTAGATTATTTTTCCTATGGCAAACGATAAGAGCCGCAAATTCATACAGAATCAAATAATTTTTTTTATACCTCCCTGAATTATAGAGAACACAAGGTCTTTTGATTTTGGTGAAGATCGGTTAAGAGAAAGAGGTAGTTTACCAGCAACACTTTATGTTTTAACAACGGTAATTTTTTTTATGACGAACAATAACTGCCGCACATTCAAACAAAATCAAATATTTTTTGCATATGTTTCTGAATTGTAAAGGACTGAAGGCCTATTGATTTTGGTGAAGATCGGTTAAGGGAAAGGGGTAGTTTACCAGCCATGTGTTATGTTTTAACAAGTGTAGTTGTTTCTATGACGAACGATAACTGCCGCACATTCAAACACAATCAAATAATGTTTTGCATGCATCCCTGAATTGTAGAGGACTCAAGGCCTATTGATTTTGGTGAAGATAAGTTAAGAGAAAGGGGTAGTTTACCTACAACATTTTATGTTGTAACAAGAGACATTTTTTCATGAAGAACGATAACTGCCGTAAATTCAAACGGAATCAAATAATTTTTTACATTGTGCCTGACTTGTAGAGGACTCACGGCCTATTGATTTTGGTGAAGATCGGTTACGGGAAAGGGTAGTTTACCAGAAACATTTTTGTTATAACAGAGTAAAGTACTTAATTTTGATAAATAAAGTATCCTGATAAGAAGATCTTAATAATCCACTGTAGAAACGTAGATGAAGTATCACAGTACTGTGGTTAAGGCTGAAGAATGAAGTAGTTTCTATGGAGATAGTTCATTTCGAAAATGATTTTAAATATAAATCTTAGAACATGGAAGTCATGTATGGTTCTCCATACCGATATTTTACTTCCATGTCCCGTAAGGAAATGGAAGTATGATGATCGCAAAAAAGTCGTGTTCGAGATAAGGGCTGATTCTGATTGTACTACCCTCAAACATGAAGAAATGTTATTTTTAAGAAAAGTGTATGTGTGTCTGTGTGTGTGTAGAATTTTTCTATGGCGAACAATAACTGCCGCAAATTCAAACAGAATCAAATAATGTTTTGCATATGTGCCTGAGTTGTACAGGACTCAACGCCTATTGATTTTGGTGAAGATCGGTTAAGGGGAAGGGGTAGTATACCTGCAACGGTTTATGTTTTAATAAGAGTAAAGTACTTAATTTTGATAAGTAAAGTATCCTATAAAGAAGATGATAATAATCCACTGTAGAAAGGTTGATGAAATATCTGTAAATGAAAAGGGTAATTGAAGGGGGAGGTGGTAATTTTCTATAATTGAAAATGTTAATTGAAGTTGGGATAATTTTTTATATGTGTACTACGTTATCGGCAACAAAGAAGTAGTTTGTTGTTAAAATTCCTTCCCGAGCTGTTTGGCCGTGGTCCAATGTGTTTGCAAAACTAGAGGTTTTGGCAATGCCATCGACTGCCATAACCAGTGAAAATCTAGTGCGCTAACGTGAGGTGGTAGTCCTATACGTTAGTGACTACAGTATTGTGGTTAAGGCTGAAGAAAGAAATAGTTTCTATGGAAACATTTCATCTCGAAAATGATTTTAAATATAAATCTTAGAACATGGAAGTAATATGTGGTTCTCTATACCCATATTTAAATAATAATACCGCTGTGTTAGTGGTTAGAATTACATACATGTATAAAACTGTTGCACAGCACTTTAGAAAAATTCCCGATTAGCGCTTTCAAGCTTCACAGCTCATCATCAGATGGAAAATATCGTATTAAGTTTTTCTGTAGTGGTGTAGAACAGTGTTATATTTGTTTCTACTACCTTTTTTGACAAAGAAGCCCGATTAAAACGTATTAAATTCGCGGCACAATGGGTGACGTTGAAGAATGACTGTACCTCCGCCATTAATTTGACCTGCTCAAAATTGTAAACAACCATACACTGAGATACAAATAAATAATAGAGTAACCGTACAGGTACACACTGCAACGAACTGCAAGAGAAACTTTGTTCCTATTTGTAATATTAAGACTCCACTATGCAATTATAGGCTATTTCGTTCTGTGCTATATATAAATCAGATAGTGAAAACGGAGACAAGTATATTAATTTTATGTGCAAAGGAAATTTAATAATAAATTTAGCTTAATTTCTTGTAATATAACATAGAAATTTATGTGGCTGAATTTAATTACACTTGGGTATTGACTAAATTATCCGCCACATAACAGACATAAATTCTAAAACTCATGGGAACGTGCTGTTTATTATTAATTGTGTAAGCACCAATGGGCTTGAGGTGGCGCAGCTGAACTTCCACGTTCTTGCTCTCCCAGCTATGCGGCGATACACGACGAACATGAATTTTTTATGTTTTAAAACTGAAAAATATAATTTTCCAGTTTAATAAATCATTTTGAACTATTTGTCACAAACGCATTACAACTTCTTTTGTAGCTCTGAACTAAGGGAGTTCTTTTTCGTATAGTTTTTGCCCATTTCCCCTTACTGAGATAATACTTCAGGTTTTATTATGTATAAATATTGAAGAAAAGATACTAAACGGTCACGAATACCAAATTCAAAGCTGTTTTTAGTGCTCTTAAGGGGAGTCCCTACTGAAAATGGCAAAAATGTTTATTTTGTAACTTTTTAATTTATTCAGATTTTTTTATTATTTATTGTCGCACTAAATAAAGGGTAAAATTTCGTAACTGGAAAAAATATTTATTTTATTATAAAAATTGAATTTTTTAACGTTTCTTAGCAACGTTTTTAGAATATTTTTCAAATTGATATTCCAGAAAAATTAGAAGTTCTACGACGTTTTGTGAGGTGTCATTTTGAAGGGGATAAAATTATCTAACAAAACACATATTTTTATTAAGATGTAATTAAAAACAATTTTTTTTTGTGAGGAAAATATTAAAAATATTTTTTTTCAATTTTTACATATATAAATAAAAATTTATTACCAAGGAACTATAAGCCCAAATTAAATAAAAATACATGTTTTTTAGATAGTTATATCCCAAAGACCTGTGCAAAATTTCAGGGCAGTAAGTACGATAGCTTTTAGATATATCAAAAAGTATGTATATAAACATGAAAAATTGGATTTGCGGGAAATGCGGATTTTCTAAAAATATTCCTTTCTGTTGGAAAATTAAATATTTATGAACTACAAAGCCTTTATATGTTTTTTATTACTGTATGGGTATTAAAATAATAAATTATAACACAATAAACAATGAAATATTTTATTTTACATTTTTAATAATTTATAGAAACATATCAATATTTTTATCTAACATGTCTCTGTAGTCCACATTTCACTTTGATTTCTTTGTATAGTCCACAATTGATTATTTCTTTTACTAATCTTCAGTAAACGTTTCTTCTTCCTTCCCATATTTATTATTCGAAAATAATAACAATTCAAACACAAAATTGTTCAAAATCACATCCACAAAGATCAACACAGCAGGAAACAAAACATTGCAAAACATTGTTCAACAATACGTCAATCAGCTGTTTTGCAAGTCTGATTTTTTCTTTGTAAATAAAATAGCTGATGTATTATACTTGCAACATGTATTCCCAAATTAGTACTAATATAATATATATATGTAAAATTATATTATACAGTATAAATAATAGTATTTTGTTATACTATAAATGAAACGTAAATCGCTTAGGTGCTAGGTTTTCCCAAACAATTTGTTTTTGCCTACAAAATATTTCAGAAAAAATGTTTTAGTGTGTTTTTTATATAGTGAACTAACCATAGAACAATTTGGGACAAAAAAAATGTTGAATTTTTTATCAATTTTTGGCCATTTTCAGTAGGGACTCCCCTTAAGATTACTGGCTTTAAAAAACAAAATAAAGCAAACGAAAAACTTTTAGTAATATGAAAAGAGCTATGTGTAATTTATTTTATAATATTAACCAGCGCGACTGTAATAAAGTTTCACCTTTACGTTGGCAAACGTTACAACTTCCTTACTTCCAAAGTCAAACTATTTTTATGCCTCAAATTAGCAGTGAATCTATGTTTTGGTTTGTAAGTATGATATAAACTTGTAAAATATACTATGGAAGTATTTCTGAACCTACGAAAAATAATTACGAGAAAAAACGGAAGCATAAAAAATACGAAGAAAATTGCATAGATTTTGGTTTGACATGCGTTAAGAGACATCGAACACTGTCCACAATGTGTTTCGTTTGTTAAAATTACTGTCTTCTGAATGTATGTTGAATAACAGATTGAAACAACAGCTCAAAAAGTTTGGAAAACAGGTGATTAAATATAGGGTGTTAAAGTTTAGATTGGAAGATTTTGAAGATTAACCGATTTCAAGTTCCATATCTAATTTCTGTAGAATGACGTTATGGGTGATTTTAAAAAATAAGAGAAATGAATTATACTGGAAAGCACTTATAGCTTCTTCCTAAAAACCTTTAGTGAAATTAGTTAGTTGGATAGTTTGAGAATGGATAAAAAAGAATTTTATTTTGATAACAGGTTTGCGAGCACATATGTTTCACGTTTTTCCCAGTAAATCACTCATTGAGTTTTCATAACCCGAACAAAGTATAGGACCTTGATCCGGACAGCTCTCATTCCAGTGAATGCTGCTTTATTTTGCTACTTGGCGAAGTCATTGATAGTGCTGGATCTTGTATAGTAATCGGTCTGTATTCGTGTCATTGCTATACGAAGTTATCTAGTAAAATGACGTAAACTATCTTATAGTGTCCGTTATGTAGCGTATCCACCTCTAACACCTCTTGTTACTGTAGATTACATGACTACAAAGAGCTTAAGTACAAATTAAAATCAATATCAATTTCAATAACATGTTTCAAGCGACTCGTTGTTCAAAATATTTGTCTTTAAAATTCACTAACCCAAAATGGGCTATTAGCCATTCACAATACTTTTGCAGTAACTGGAACACGTCACGAACATCATCCGTTCAAACTGATCATTTATTATCACGACCCTAATAGGTACGACTACAATTCCCTAATACTCCAAATACTCAGTTTCGGTCATGAACCTATTATAGTCTCTTTGTCTCATAGTTTGAAAGTAAACGACTTTTTCACAGCGCTGTTCTCTCAGATGTATATGTGCTCCTTGATATAGGGCCTACGTAGGGTGCTATGAATAATTCGCCTTGCATATTATACTACACAGCTGCAGCACAGAATATAGGTAATGTGAACAAGATACTCAGAGAAGTTAATTATCTTTGCTTCATTTTCGTTGTATCGGTTTGTTTTCGTCGCCATTACACTGAAAGTAGTGGATACACACGTACACTGACATAGCATTGGCAATGCTCCAGAGAAACCGAAATAGTGTAAGAGACCGATGATGCCGTAGAGAGTTTGAGAGGGGGTAAAGTGAAAGAGAATGCAACATAGACAAATAAAATAAAGTAGGAACATTCAAACACAGATGGCAAAGGTAGAGAGGCATCATGTTCCTTTAAGAAAGAGAGTTTTCCTGGGGCTATTAATTCTTACTATGATTTTTAATTAATGATTAGTTATAGGACTAATTAAAAAAAAAACAAAGAAAAGACTAAGTGGTGGCTTTTTTATTTACCCTAGTACTTTTAAAACTCTACGTTAAAAGTATTAAATAAGTTCTGCCTGTTGGTAAACTGTAAAATATACTGAGGATATAAATCTGCAGTGTGTAAGCAGATTATTGTGTTCCACACGAGTTTATTCATATGGATGTGAATGTGTGTGTTTGCATATCGAGACTGTGCTCTGTGCTCGATATTAAACAGTCTGTCAGTCACTGCAGTGACCCAGATTCGCCCAAGGAAGTGCGGTTCAGCACAAATGTAAACAGAAATTTGTTTTACATCTCTATTGATAGTTTTGCCAGATTTACGTGTTTGTCGATATTTGAAATATAATTTTGGTAAAAATACCGACATCAAAGGATCCGTTAGTCAATCACGAGGACGTACTTCTAAAGAAAAATATTTGAAGCGTAGAACTGTTATTTTTAATATTACAGGAAAATTGGTAATTTTTTTATTGGATCAAAATATATGTCATGTAAATATTAAAAATCCAGGTTAAACAAGATACATTTATAACTCGCAATAAAAAATTAAACTCCACTTCCTAACACACACTTGAGCGCACACACTTCTATTTATTCTAAAAGTGCTAACTATAATACAATTTTCAAACCACTCTTTTAAAAGAAATAGTGCTTTTGCACATCTGATTTCTATACAATAATCACGGAACTATAATTTTCTTTATAATACGAAAATAAATTTTTTGTTCATATCTCACTTTCTGCTTATTTCAATTTGCAAAACTACAAAGGTCCATTCCGTTTAACATAATATAGGTTAGAGTAACAAGAACCGAGTACAACGAGATTATATTATATTCTCATTTGACTGACTAATGACAAAAATTTACGCAATAAAACGAGTTTTAAAAACATGTACTAATTTAATAAATTATATCAAACCACAAGTGTTCGTGAGTAAAGGGACTTCTTCATAATGGAAAGTTAATATTACTTTGAAAACCAGTAATGAAGAGTTTTGACGAAGACTTATCAATTTTTCCATTCGACGTTAAAAACTTAATGTGTTGTTTCTCCTTCAATATGATAAGTCTTCAGTACTTATTAAATCCCGATCATTAAATTAAAGTTTTTATATAACAATAACATAAATTGGCTGTGAATTGTGGAGTTAATTGGTTAATTTTGTAATGAGAACGCCACAACTTTGAGGTGAAATTGGTCTACGTACATAGCAAGACGTTTTGTTTCTTTTAGCATGTCCTGTCAATCAATGAAATCACGAAATATTGACATTCATATTGTTGATATATTTCTGCTTACAAATTCTATCTGACAAATTCGGTCTCTCTGTCTACAGCTGGGTACCGTTGCTTGCGTTTTGAATAAGTGAGCCTGTTGCATACAAATTACGACGAATAAAGCATTAGTGGCTCAATGATGGTAAGTAGAAAATTTTGTTGCATCAATCGTGAATAGGAAAATTACATAAATGTAACTTACATATTAACTTCAATTACTTTGGAAAGTTAAGATAAGTCACATTGATCTAAGCCATTGCAATTTAAATAAGACAATCCACAAGAAAGCGATCAATAGTCGGTTCAACGGAGCGTATGCAAACGAACTGGTGAAATAATAATACTATTTAAACATAGTTTCAGATTCTCAGAAGAACAGCAGAAGTTACACGTTTGAGGGATATTTCAAGGAATTCCTATTACAAATATAAGTCACACAGAGACCTTAGTATCCAAGTATCCACCTATCCTTTTTTTTTTTGAGTCGACGCACGTGTCGTGGTGCACAGCAGAAATTTCAACTTGATCTTTAAACACTAGTTATACACGTTGTTCATGAAACTTCGTTTTATAACAAACTGACATGTGTTTGCAATGGGGTTCAAAGAAAACAAGGTCGGACAAAAGATAAAATGCTTCCAAAGTATAGCTAAGTATGAACCACCGATATTACCCAGTTCTGAGAAGTCCTACAATAATTTGCACATACTTTAAATATGAATGCTCGTACATTTCTAACTTTCTGTAGTCTTTAAATGTATTAACAGCATTACCATTTACGTAACTTATGAATTATATTAAACAAAGCCTTCACTTGCTTCCACACAATTTGGAACACACTGCAAAATGGAAACATATATTTACGATAAACGTATACATGTATTGGTTATAATAGCATAGTGTTGATATACACGGACAACAGTCTAAATGCATTACGCCATGTAATTCTATAATTAGTGATAACAGATTTCTTTGTTACAATTTAGGCTTATAGGCGTAATGTAGACAAACAACAATTGATATTGTAAATTCATAATTATGGTAATAATATTCGCTCTTTTTCTTACCAACGAACAGCTTAGGGAAGTCAGATAGGCTAGGGTCACAATGCACAGAATGCAGTGTGGCCAGCGCTACGCCTCTGCTGTAATTTAAAGTGGTTAAAATACTCAAACACAAAATTAGTAAATACAATTTTTAGATGAGTTAATTCAAACATAAATGATCATTCATTAAGTATTCTCTGCAACTGTAAGTTGTTCAATTATACGCTTAGTAGTAAAACGTTCTAAATAAGTATTCGATAGTGGAAAACTATTTTGTAAACCTCTCTGGTCAAATTATCATTTGAATTACCAATAATGGTCTATGAAAATCTAGGCATATGTCACCGTATAAGAAACAAAATACAGAATTCGGGAACAATAATATTTCGTTTAACAACTGACATGTGTGTACAGCATTTACGTTAATGCGCTCGTCCCCATACCCAAACACGTAGTACACACAACATACACACATTACAAAAAAATGCACAGCAATTTAGTATTACTTTTACATAGGCCTAATGTTAATGTTTTCTTATTCCGATTGCTTATCTCGGAGTTGTTTCAAAAATCATTAGGCTATAACATGCCGCTTATATAATATAATACGTATATACCATACAAAGGTCCTATCATGGAAAACTACATGTTTCATTTTTTGGAAACTACATGGCTTATAAAAGTCAAAGACGAAATCTTTTCCTTAAGCCTCCTCCTCCTCCTCCTCCTCCTCCTCCTCCTCCTCCTCCTCCCCTCCCCATCTTCCCTACCTCTCCTCCCCTCCGCCTCCCCTCCGCCTCCTCCTCCTCCTCCTCCTCCTCCTCCTCCTCCTTCTTCTTCTTCTTCTTCTTCTTCTTCTTCTTCTTCTTCTTCTTCTTCTTCTTCTTCTTCTTCACCTCAGGTTTAGGCTAAAAGCTGTCCCGTCCTCAGCCCTTCCATCTTCTGGGTCCACCTACATCTCTTCTTCCTTGGCGTCCATAATAGACTACCGGTTTCATTAGGCAGCCATCACTCATGCTCTCTAAATTCTGTTTCCACTGCAATGAGCACTGTATAGGTTTACGCTCATGCTGTAAACCTATATCTCCAACTGGCCTCTTACATATTCATTTTCTAATATGATCGCGGAGGGAACAACCGTTCAACCGTCTCAAGACCTTCATTACAGTGGCTTGAACTTCATTACACCCATAGGTTAGCACGAGTGCTACCAAAATCTTATAAAGTTTTTTCCTTTGTTTTGTTACGTAGCTTGTCGCATTTGGTGCCAAACAGCAGTTAGTAATATGACGTTTATTGGTGATATCATAACTGACATCACACCTAGAAAGTTAAAATGTGGCAACAGTTCTAGATCGCTCATTGACCACTACCTTTTAACGGACTGGCCACTTTATTTTAAAAGTATTTTTCGGATACTGTCTAGTATAAAACTTACGTACAAGGCTTAAACAGTGCATAGAACATTGTAGGCCTAGATCATCATCTGTCTTATACAAATTATCTGATCATCCGTAATCTAGATCGAGTTTATACATTTATGGGCTGAGGTTAATCTAATTCCTTGATTAATAATATACCTTAATTGTCGATGGTGGTGGTGGGGGAATAAATAATGCAGGAACAAACTCAAATCAGTGAAAAAAAGGACAACATTTTTAAAACATAAATACTTTTTAAAACGATTAATACTGAAAATTAAAAAATTAAAGTATCCACCAAACCCAATCACAACACCGGTCACAATAAACCCCCATTATTACTAAACACAAACAATATTCAACCAGAAGCATAAATGCGTCAATAGACAAGGAAGAATCAATATGACTGACGATAACCATGCAGTAAATTTCTTGAAACATGTTCCAAATAAGATCACATATCTTTACACTAGTTTAAACAATATCAATTAATGAAAATTTCAAGAAAAGGAAGCGTTCCACACCTAAATACACACACGTTCGAGGGCGTGTTTTTTAATGTGGAGGGAGTTTTTCCTGTATGGACCTGTACAAGTTAAACAGATAAACACGTGAACGAGATTAGGCAGGAAGCAGAGATGTTTCCAGTTTAGCGAACTCAGGCGCTGTTCATTTAATTTAAACGTAAATCCAATGTTGCTCCTGCTGGCGTTAACAGTCGCCTGGTTTGACGCTGTACTGTTTACGACCAGAATGTGACACTGAAAAGTGATTCGTATAGTTTTTTTTAACTCAAAGTTGTCAGTAGATCTTACATATACTAAACCTACAAATGAGTTTGTGTTTTACGGTCAAACTAATTTTTACGGCAATGATATTAGCAACTGGTGTAGTAGCACTATGATGTTAGATACGTAGGCTATTATGTCAGCGGAGTAACGTGGAATATTCTCGGGTGTACTAGAGATGTGTTGCCCCTTCACTTCTCCCGCTTATGGTACAACATAACGGAAACTTTTACGCGCGGTTCCTGTAACAAGTGACCAGCGACCATCGTTTCAGCGACCACCATCTATCCTATAAACACGCGTTTCTAGGTAGCTTTGAGACTGCGATATTGTGTGCGTTTAGTACAAAGTGATTAATATGCAATATTGTGTGCGGACATCTGTAATTGGTGACTTCTATTAGCTAGTGTGATACTATTAAACAGGTAATATTTATTGTGGACTGCTTTAGTGTGTGTTGCAAAGTCGTAAGCTGGAAGAATTGTTTGCATATTAATGTTTATTGTTGTTTTGTTTCTTTAAACTGTTATTAACGTCATGATTAGTCTCCTCCTCCTTCTTCTTATCTTCAAGGATTAGATTATAAAAACCTGTTCCGCCAACAATCTCATCCCACGTCTCTCCTACCACTCGCTTTATAGTACAGTGCCGCTTTCGGCAATCGATCCTCTGTCATCCTTTGCAGATGATCACACCATTGTCTTCTGTAACCTGAAATAATTTCATTTATGTGCTCTAATTCAAGTTCTGTTTTGATATCCTCATTTCTTATTCCATCTTCCAATTTATAGTTTAAAATACTTCGAATAAACTGCATTTCAGTACTGTGAATCTTGCCGCATTCCTTTTTTGTCATGACCCACGCCTCACTCGCATATGCCGATGTGGGTATTCCAATTGTCTTATAAAATTTAATTCTTGTGCTGTGTCTTGTTTCATTTATACGATTTCTATGAACTGTACTACAAATATTCCTAAATTTATTTACCTTCTCTTTTATATCGTATTCAGGTTTATAGTTTACAGCACATCCGAGATATTTAAAACGGCTCACTTGTTCTAAAATGCTGTTGTTTATAACTATCTTAGTCCTGACTGGATATTTGCCTTTAAAGGCCATGGTTTTAGTGTTTTTCACTGAAATTGTCAGTGAGTACTCTCTTGCTACTTCTTGTAATTGAAACATAAATGTCTGTAAAGCATCCTTATTCTCTTGAATGAGAACTACGTCATCTGCATATAGCAGGGAACCCACACAAATTGATTTGTTAAGCGATTTCCGAAGTCACTCTGGATTGATTCCATAACTTTTGACGGTCTAAATTATCATATACTTTATTCAGATCAACAAAAGCGATATGCGTTTCCTGGCTATACTCCCGCCTTTCCTCTATTATCTTCGTAATACAACAATGCATCCACAGTCGACTTACTCTTTCGAAAAACCCATTCGCTCTTCAAGAAGTAATGCATCTGTTAGACCTGCAACTGAACAAATAACTATAACATTAATTATTGTTGTACTCTTAATCTCTAATTGAGAATTCTTGTGTATATTTTGTATGTTGAGTCCAGCAAGCTTATTCCTCTGTAATTACTTGCATCTGTTCTGTCTCCTTTTTTTATATAGCCAAATCGCTTTTGCCCGCCTCCATTCTTTCGGAATTTTGTTTTCCACCCATATGTTATTTAGAAAATGGATAATTCGTAAATGCAGTAATGTGTCACAATATTTTATTAACTCAGCATTTATTCCAAGTACTGGTACCTTACTACTTTTCATTCCATTCATTGCTTGATGAAGTTATACTATTGTTAATTTATTTAGACCTTTTACACTGGGCTTTCTTATATATTACTTATCATTTTCTATTGTGCTGACAAAATATAACTTCCTATAATGGTTTGGCCATTCATTTTCCTCAGTCATATTAACTTCAATCTTTTCTCTTTCAAAGATATTCAATGTTTTCATCACTTTGTATGCCAAAGTCTGTCTACCATATGAATCGTGTTCCATAGTAGCTACGAAGCGGTCCCATGAGTCTTGATGGTTTGTTTAATAATTTTCTTTGTTTCTTTTCTTATTCTCTGGTATACTTCTCTTAACTTTTCTGTTGGATGTGATATATATCTTTTAAAACTATAATTTTTCCTCTTTATCGCAGTATCTATTTCTTCTGTCTAATAATCAGGTATTTAGGCCTAATTAACCAAACCTAAAATCTCTGCAAACAATTTTTATCTCGACGACACTGATACTTTGATGCTGATAGTCTAAACCAGGGACTACAGGGATCAGCTACTTCGCGTCCTTGCGAAAGGCTCTCGGGACGCATCGTTCATGTTATTAATTAGAAGAAGAATTTACGATCGAAGTAAGTTATATCTAATACAACAAATTTTATACTTTGTTCTGTGTACATTATACGTTAACGTTAATATTTTCGTATTATACTCACTAAAAAATTTTAAAGTAAATCAAGTAAACAAATTGAAATTTGAAATTCGCAAATAAAAATATAAGTGTAGTTTAAACGTTGGATACAACAGTATAAAGAAAATTAAAGTTTGTCGTACTTAAAGGTTGCGTACTTATGGTTGCTTAATAAATACTTGTTATTTATGGGACGTTAATGAAAACTAATAAAAACAGATTTATTTTTCTATTTTTTTCAAATTCAGATTTGAGTAACGAGCTCTAGTAGCAAATTTTCCTTCAAGTGTCCGTCACTTATGCGTGACTTGTATTATGATTTCTCGTATTTTACGCAGAAGGTGTGTTTGCATCTGTAGGTTGATCCAAGTAATGTAATATACGTTCTAACTAGATTTGTTGTTCTTTGAATTTGATCATTCAATTCTTGGAAATAGGATTTAATTTCGTTGAGTTAAATTTTGTACTTATCAAATCATTGACCTGAAGATCATTTTATTCAAACTATAAATCAACGGTGCATTATCAGTATTAATACAAAATAAATTTTGGATGGCTTTGATTTCTTAATTTTTTCAAGTCAAAAATCTAAAATATCCTCTTAAAGTGTACTTTTATTATGTTCAAACTAAGATATAATTTATTAAATTTATCTCCTTGTATCTTCCCAGTTAAAATCTTTCTTCTTTTCCGCATGTTTCTTTTTATAGTGACGTAAAATATTATACACTTCAAATACAGCTACAGTTAATTGCAAGTAACACATTTTACGTTACGATATTTTTAAATTTTAAAAATCTCTGCTACTCTACTTTTAATTAAAAAGTTAAGTAGACACTCAGATATATAAATTCACCTACTGTCCATTTTCCTTTTGTTATTTAACATCACTTTCGTCTAAAATAAATTATTCATTGACAAATGTTCCATAATAGTTTACATTGGAATAGAAGGTGGAGTTAATCTGACGCAAACAAAAAACTCTGAAGAGTCTGAAGTGATATCACGGCCATCTGTATCTGAACATTTGCCCATAGAATGTAAAATCAACTCTTGCATTATTAGCACTGCTATAGCTTGTGACTGGGTTGTGAAAGTGAAAACTACGAATTTCAGATCTTGGAAAATCACATCCTTGTGCTTCACATTTCTTACTAAATCAGACGCCGGGCCAAATCAGTTGCTTCTGTGAGTCATAAGTTGCCGACATATGAAGACTAAAATAGACTTAATGCTAACGTCACTGGGACATACAGTGCTATTTTTTAAATCTTGACTAAATTACTTAATTGATGTAAAATTATATTGAAACATATTTCTTTTGGATTAAATGTTATGTTTATGAGCATACTCTAATATTCTTCATCTAACTCTTAACAACACATTGGGACTTCAAGATTTTCATAAACAAGTATGACATTGATAGGCCTATAAATAAAAACATTACCAATATTATCAATAATTGTATAATATTGTTGTAAAAATATTTCAGACAAAATGTTTAATCCAAATGGTAAGCGTTAAAATTTGTAAGTATAAATTTAGTTCAAAATGTATAATACTTGGAAATAACACAAGACTTTTACAGTGGACAATTCGTACAGAAACAAATTTTCAAGCTTAACACAGCGTAGCCTTATTTAGGTTAGAACATAGATATTTAATTGTGAGTATAAAGTGATAGTGTTTGATTATGGTCTCTTTTAAATTCCTGCAATTCAGACATATTTAAAAGGAACGGCCAAATCTTATGAACCCGGTCAATTTACTATGGTAATACTTTATATTTACATAATATATACATAAAGTTTTAACTTATCCAGCCAGTGCAACAGAAATTGTGTTTGGTGCCTTACATGTAGGCACGGTATCTTCCTACAGTTTAAAAAATATTTTTTATAAAACATCATTTAAAAAAACTAGCAGCAGTAAACTAATTCAGAATTGAGCTTTTATTTAGTTTGATCTTTAGTTCATTAACCTCGATCAAAGAATTAAACCTGAACTGATACATGACTAAACCTCTAAAATTTAATTCAAACTTTCCTTAAGAATTACAAACAATTGTAATGAACGTCATAGATATTCTACTTCTGAATCCAGTATAAAGTGTAATTACTGCTCTTGGTATTTGTGTGTATTGTTGTATGTTGATCACAAAGTGCATAATATGTCGCCGCAGATGTAATAATCTTACTTCATACTGTTAAGTAGTCTACTATATAGGCCCTATAAGTCAGTGTGTGTGTGTGTGTGTGTGTGTGTGTGTGTGTCTAAGTTACGATTTCAAGTAATTTGATGACGTAATGGGTGCTTAAATTCTGATGTAATTGCGTTATCGTAATAACATATTGTTATCGTTCGTTCCTATTATTGAGTATTAATTAAGAAAGCATTATATATCAATGATCGTGTTAAGTTGTTTAATGACCAAAATGACATATGTGTAATTAACGGGACTTTAAGTAATTAATGACTTAATGACTTTGTCAAGATATTGAAATGATCGTGTTAACTCCAACCGTATAAAAAACAAAAATAGAAAAATGGAATATTTCTTTCCCTGATTATTATGAGAAGACTTGTCACTCTGCCAAGATAGTCGTGAATCAATAAGGTATTATAATTACAGCACATAATTCTCATCAGTACAGTCACTGGGTTGAATGTTCAGTGAACACGTGCAGGACAGCCACAAAGCATAGAAAATTATTGAACAACTTGCTCTAACCTATTTTCCACACCCTTTTCCTGTCACCATGATACAATATTCTTAGAATGCCACATGTCACTAAAAAGCAATGTCACAACATGCACAAACAATTCCTTCGTCTACAACTACGTGTATGTGAAAGTCTTATATTTGATTTGACCATGAAAGTAGGAAAAATGAAAGTATCTCCTTAAGAAAAAAATAAAAATTCATGTGAGAAGCATTAGAGAACAGAATAGGACACAAAACAAGTTTTTACTCGTTAAATACTCGCAAGCGGGTGCCTGGCTACACTGGAAACACTTCAAAAAATGATTGGAAGAACAAAACGATTTGAAGAGTTTGGGAAATGTTTAAGGACTGACTAAAACATTTGATACGCTGCTCTAAGTCCATATTCTTTCGTGTCCAACAACAACAACATGTGCAACAGTAACAACAACAACTATTACTACTACTACTACTACTACTACTACTACTACTACTACTACTACTACTACTACTACTACTACTACTAGTACTACTACCACAGCTACTGCTACTTTATTATTATTGCATATTTGGATATAATTAAAGAGAATTCAACCTTGTTTGCCATAATAGGATAAACATCTCTAACGCACACAATTGAGTTAATTAGCTCTTCCAGGAGCCTCCAGGTAGTCTAATGGCTAGCGCGGGCGATTGATGAGCTCGTGGTCCCGGGTTCAATTCCCGGCAGAGGCTCCGTACGGCGTGCACTCATCGTCGTGAAGCAGAACTGAGTAGCCGATGAGATAACAGCGGCGCCACCTGGCTGTGAATACCGCAACTAGCGGCTGGCAGCGCGTTTTACTGGCCATTCAACAGTCACACAAACACAAAGTCGCGCGGTATGCCTTGGTCCTTTACGGACTGTTGAGCAGAGGTTAGCTCTTGCAGGGGACAAGTTGGAGCACTTCGCACTAAATTCAGATTTAAATATTTTATTGTCTGAAAGACACACACCAGACTTGCAACTGTACGATAGTAGTAACTACGTCTGCGAACCTGTGACTCTAGATCCGTGTAGGACTTTCACGAGTCCCCTTAATTATTCATGTGACAAATGTGTTGTTGCATGTGGATATCGATACATTCCCTAATAATGAAACCAAAGTTACTAAACATTCAGGATGACGTCACAGCATGAGGAAAATTGTAACCAGTGTTCTCCTAGCTTAGAATGAGGTTTTCTGGTATTTTGTATCACTGAATACTTGGTCGTATAGAACAGCTGCCTACAGTCTGGTTTTGCACAATTCTTTACATGATATTTCCGCTTGAACGGCGATCAGAAATGCTGACGCCTTACCCCTGCTTTCTGCATGCCCAGTGTGTGCGTGACAGATATCATGTCCGTATCAGTTCTATGCAGAAGCTGATGCCTATGTTAAGATGTGACCTGACATTCTTTTGTTCTACCCAATAATTTGATTAAGAAATACCTAATGTTTTAATTACTTTTATTAAAGATTAAAATAAAAGGATTTCGTCTTAGTGGATGTTTTCTGTTTTCTGTCTTTGTTCTGATACAAATTTTTTCGCAGAGTGGTGAGCGACATTATTTTTATTATCTGCGTAATGAGTTTTGCTACGTGGATAGTTTGGGCACACTTAATTTTGTGCAACACCTAGAAAGGAATATGCACGTTGCATAGCCTACTACATTTTTGACTTCCATTTTAGATATCTTTTCATGTGTTTTAATAGAATTAAAACATAGGCCTACATAAATATATTATGAGACTATGTGAGAAATTTTAACTTTAGGTTTTGCAGAAAAACTATATTTATTGTTTTAAAGTTTTATAATCATATTATAGTGAGTACTGGTAACACTCATATTTACAACTCATACCAATAGGTAAATGATTTGTGATTTTTTTGTCATTTGTTTGACATTTGTTCCGCTAAACTTGAATACAGAGTAGTTAATTTAAACAATCTTTACAGTAATCCTTGGCAAATTAATTTGTCTTCCTATGATTGCCTATGATTTGTCTTCCTATGCCTATGATTTACATTTCAGATATGCCGAAACAGGCCTGCGCCGTATTGCATTTATTGCATACGATGTGTTATTTATGTTTTTTTAAGCTTAAAACAGATTAATCGAAACACATTCATTTTGGGGAAACAATGCTACCTTTGCTGATACACGCGTATACAAGCAGATCCAAATATGTAATGAATTTAATCACTTACATTATCTTATAATAAGCACTAATCTTTATGTAGATTACATTAATACGGATTCGTCAATTCGTCATTCGTGTTGTTTTAATGACCAGTGCACTGCATTGATTGAAAGGTGGAAGGTGTGCGACAAGGCAAGTAATTCGTATTTCTTATAAACGAGCTTACTAATTTATGTCAATTCTCAATACCACGTTTCTGATTTATGAAAAAAAAAACAAAATATTAGTAACGTGTGTAGACCTCCGTTCAGAACAGCCCATTCCATCCTCATTTTCCCACATTTTCCTGCTGATATTCTGCTCTGTTTTACTTTTTCTGCAGATCTCTTAGAGAAGAACAGAATTTATAACAAAGGGTGTATAGGAACGGAGATTGCGTCACATCACTATTATACTTCTCCTTCACCGAAGCCATTTTTTTGTCCCCCTTTGCTCCTTAATTGCAGCGATGACGTATTTACATTAAAATATCACACTGCACATTAAACCCAAAAATGTTCATTTAAGGAAACAACGCAAGTTGTAATCAGATAACTGAGTAGAACAAACAAGTTGTTGTTATAACAATGACGAAAACAGATTTGTCCACGTCATTCAGTATTACATAAACTGCTAGTGATTCATATAATAATGGATAAATAGAAAGCTGACGAGAATGTAACCATTATTTACATAGATTTTGAATTTATTACATTTAGTTATTTGAGGAAAGTAATAAATTTCTTTTAGTGTCACGCTATGTTGTTTTTTATGTAGGTCTACATTGTTTTTGTCTGAATTAAAGTCGCCTTTAAACATTAATTTATCTGGCATGTTTGTCCATTTTTTGTAATTCAAAGGTTTGGTAACATAAACCATTGTAGATTATGTTAATAAACATTGGTTCATAATATAATAATCTTACTAAGTATTCAATATATTATCCTTATATTATACGTTTGTAACTTTCGTTTATCCCAGCAGCTTGCCTCACCCGGGCGAGCGCGATTACATACTCTCTTTTGACACATTTGTTTCTGTTTATGACATTGTTTATAAAACACCATTGCTCATAAAATACAAAACGGAGTGACGCTCCTTTCCCCAACGCTATACTGAATATTTCGTGAGCCTGTGTCCAGCGAAGTGGAACAACGGTGTCAGTGCTTGAATCAATAGTGTCACCGTTATCGCATCGCAGTATCAATCAACAACGGTGTCGCATTGATAGTGATACTCATTGCAGCGTGTTCAAGGCAGAGCATATTTTAAGGAATTTTCACTGGGCGACACTATACTCCGGCGCCCCTTCTACGCCCGCTGAGCGCCCCCCTCTCCCAAAGTGTTCATCGCTTTAGGGCAAATGCCTCACCAGTCACCAATACATTTGTACAGTTGTAGTATTGTACTACGACATAACAAGAAAAATAAACAATACTAAAAGTAGTAATTTACAGGTAAGAAATAAAACTAAATTTGAAAGTAAGTATGGCTGCTTTATTAATTAGTGTCAGAGGTAAATTATCTCTTAAATAATATTTCATTGAATAAATGCAATGCAAAATAATTTCTTGTAATATACAATATAACAGTACTAATTGACAGATTAAACAAATTAAGTAATGTTCAAGTAAGCCTAAATATATGACATCCTTTATTAAAGGTATACCAATATTTCACCAGATAATGTTAATTAAGTGTTTATTTGTAAAATTAAATTAGTAATTTAATCGTAAACGGTTAATGTTGCTGTAACTACATCAAAAAGGCTAAAGGCTATTAAAAAAAAACATCTGAGGTCAGAACAATATTGTTAGACTATACCCTTATACGTTAGAGTCTTTTGAAAAAAACGTTTTTGTAAATTTCTGGTTCTGATAAATTTCTTCATCTGGAAGTTTCCTTCTTCTTTCTTTGACCTCTAAAAATTTTGCTACTGCTGGTCTTGGGTCGAACAGCGCAGTCCGTACGCCATTGAGAGCTATATACATTCTAGAGTTGAGAGCTTTTCTGGAATATGAGGACTGTTTGTTAGTCTTGAGTGTTGTGTGAACAGACACTGCCCGTTCTGGTCCTGCACTGTGAGGCGTCACGCAAATGTGTGTCTGAACCAGCTTGGAAAACACTGAGTGGGTCTTAGACACTTTGAAGTAGGGCCTACTGTAATGGTACAATTTGGCTGACGCATCATCCATTTCCAGGGGTGCAGGTAATTTTTCACTGCAGAATAAGCAGATTACATCGTCAGTAAACGGCGAAACGGCGTCATCACCAAACATGTCTTTGACTTCACTTCGTACTGCATTGATCATATCTGGTGCAGTTCTTGCACTGAGAAACTTGTTCATTGTGTTCAGGATGTTATGCTGGTCGTCATAGTCTGACAGTGAGGAACTCCTTACAGCTGAGAACCTGAGAACTATTTCCTTCCTCACTGCAGACCAACATCTTCTCGTGGATGTGGATACTAAGGAGTTAACTGCTCTTCTTTTGCAAAACTCTACATCAGGTTTATCATCATTTCCGTTTTTGACTGCATTCTTTTCCAACAGTTGTTCTTCATATCCTCCCGGATAAGGTTGACTTTCCATCAGCGAGAGTGAAGTGACAATAATTTCTTTTGTGGTTTCAATATCAGGTAGAGTTACCATTGATCGTTGACTCTCTTTCTGTAGCCTTTCAATTTTCCTCAAGATATCGAGCATGAGGCTTGTTAAGAGTTGCTGGTCACCCTCTGTTTGCCACAGTCGCATAAATCCTCTTGCAGTGGCTTTTTCGACTTTTGATGAATCAGGGTTATCAACTATTGACGTCCAGTGCTTTTCTATACACAGAAGATCATTCCACACTGCTTTTGTTAAATTAATTAGATGTTCTACGAATCTAACTTCGAAGTAAGCTGGGAATTTGTAAACCTTAAGATTCTCAGCTTTGGCTATTTGTTCAAGTTCATTGAATCTTACAGATGACCCTCTGTAAAACGTAGCCACGGCCTTCAAGTTCGCTTTCCAGTGTTTAACTTCCATTATACTTAACTCAAGATCGGAAAGTACGAGGTCAGATCTGTGGGCAACGCACCAGATGCATAAAATATTTCTTTCCATGTAGTTCTTAATTCTGACCCACAGACCACTGTTCTTACCTGTGTTAGCATTTTCGCCATCCGTTGTCAAGCTCGTTAGTTTTTCTTTTGCCAAACTCTCAATTTCCAGATCTTCAAACAAAATTTTAACAGCATCAAGAAGGCCTTCTGCTCCTCGTTTGACGGATTTACTTTCACCTAGAAATATCGACCTCATCTCTTTGTCTTCAGAAATAAATCGGGCGGTTACAAACTTATTATCAACACCATATTTGTCACATGATCCATCTATCTGAATTGCGAAACAGTCAGCTTTTTCTAGCTCTTTTATGACTTTTTCCATCGTCAAACTACTGAAAATGTCTAGCATTTCCCTGTAGATTACAGGATTTCTATACTGCAGAAGTTCAGGGGAAGGATTCAGTTTAACAAACTGTGCATCCAGTCCATTGTCTTTACAAGACGCTATCTGAATGTCAGTGTGCATTATTGCTAGAGATCTTGACGGCCAAGAATCGGCACTAAGGGTTAGCTGACGACTATCATTATACACATCGACAGCCATCTCAATCAATATTTTAATTTTTTCTGCATTTTGAGATTTTAAACTCAAATAACTTTAAAATTATTAAAGTTAGGGATAATAACTTTACAATTAATAATTTTATTAGTATATATTATTGCACTCATTCTTTAAAATGTACATATGTAATAAAAAATATATATATAATGGAAGCCCAACAAAAAGTTTGATTCAATTTTATTAAATAAAATATTACATTATTATTTCCTATTATTAATATTAATATATTACTTTTTTACCAAATCGATGCAACTGAACAATTATTAATCCTATAAGAGCCATAAGGTGAACTTTGCACAATAAGTGTTTTCTTTTAATAGCAAATTCTTAACTATGCGAGGGTTCTTAAACTCATCCAACCAACGACAGTAACTTCGTACTACTAGGTGTCTCTAGCTGCTAACAGTCATAGACTACTAGCCGTGGCACCCTGTTCACCCAACCCTGGTTGGAGTAAAATAACCTGAACAAGAACCGTAAATTCCAACGATGAGCACCCTTTTTCGGTGCAGTAGGCTACTGCTGCTGCCGGCGCCCCGCCCGCCCGGCGCCTCAGCCCATCACTGGGCGACATTTATGTCGCCCAGTTAACATGTTAAAATATGCTCTGGTTCAAGGTAAATGTAATCTGCATCCCGTACACTTCCGTATCACTTCTTCCATCCGTATTATTTTTGTAACAATCAATGCTCCTTACTGTAACATGAAGAAATTTGCAGTGTCAGAGAATGTAGGTTGCCCATCTGAGTAACTTCATATCCCAGGTGTTAATTTCCATAGGTGAAGTTTGAAAAATGTATCTTCATTTAATGATGCTGTCTAGAAATTGAACACAGATTCTCTACCACCATAATTGTGTCTACCATTATTAATTGCATTATAAACAAGCAGTTAATTGGCAAACTTTCGATTAGTTTGTGTGTCTTCATTATCGTGTCGCTCCTATGAACCGGATTAGTGGCTTGTCACGACCCAGGAACTCACAGGTATATTAAGCTTCCAATACACTGGTATCCGAGCAAGAAGTGTGCAGTTTGAAAGTTTGTATTTATTGTGTGAATAAATGCCCTTGAAAGGGGGTTGTATAAAAGTTTATGTTTATCAGGCTCGAATGATTTACAGTTTTTTTTAAAGGTGACACTTTCGAATGAGTAACCGTGTAAAGACTAGGTAGGCCTATTGCATCATAATAACGTGGAGAATGAATCGGTCGCTTAGCCATATTCCCAGTCGACAATGAAGTAAATTATCATTTCATTTTACGCTGATGTGCTATCATAATTTTATGCACAAAATTTTAATCCAATTTGTATAATATTGTTTGTACCAGTATTTTTATCATTTTGAAAATATAATTTTAGTTTCATAATGCTGTATTAGGTGTTTAAATTTGCTGATTGAATTTGTTTAACAAGTCAGAAAGTCGTACTCCTTCGGTTAGCGCGAGGAACCCTGTCAGCCGTGTACAGGTATGTAGTGGAAACTCAATGCTAACTTGTGGCAAGCATTAACACGTTCTAGGATTACGGTGCATTTAACTTAGTATCTTCAGTGCTCATTTGTAGAGTCTCATGATACGTGTTGTGCTAAATTTACCAGACCGTGTCAAGAATATTTAACACGGTACAACTTGATGTTGTAGTTATGTTAACTAGATAAAACACACACTTACTCCTCCGTATATACAGTACATCCAGTTAATATGCAAGAGCAAGACTCACGTACATAATACAACATAAAATATTTTTTACCTTGAAAATGGTAAGAGTAGAAAGAAGGTGTTTGCGCAATCAGCAAAGTAACACTACAACTAATGGTTTCATTGAAACTGTAAACAGTAACGGTTTATTTTGCCTGTTAATCCTGTAAATTCCAACCAAGATGAAAGGTAAGAGTCAATAGTAAAAAAAATAGTCCACTCGATTTACACAGCTCGTTGCTTCTAACGCTGGCTGGCAGTGAAACAAACCTCGAATAAATAATTTATTTTTCAATAATATCACGATTCACTGTTTAAGCACTTAACGGGAAAGTGTTCAGGGTCAACAATATCGGATAGACCAAAATTTATGTATAGACCCGATACATTACCGTCACATGATCAACGCAGGCGTGATAGTAGATAGGTACTTGTTTTACGTTTGGAGGTAATTATAACGATTTAAAAAGTATTCAAACATAAAATTTTGAAATAAATCTTATACAAAAATTTTATACTTATTTGATTTTTTTGATATTGTTATTGTTTGGAAACTGATTGCATGTCTAAGGCAATATATTCAGTAAATAAATAATGTATTTGTCTTTAAATAAATAGTGAATATTCGTCTGAGGCTTTCACAGCCGCTCGCCTTGCAGGGCTATAAAGCTGTGGTCCAAGGTCGTTTTGTGCATACGTTTCGGCAGACAACTTCGTGCGGACACCAAAAGTTTATAAAATGAGTGTCCTACACACAGACACACGCCTCAACCACAGTTCAGTGGTCACTGACTACGAAACTTTGTCAATGTTTTGCAGCCTTCTGAATTGAAGATGGCCATCGAAGGAACGCCCGAAACGTATGCAGAAAACAATCTTGGACCACGGCCTTACAGCCCGGCAAACCGAAGTCCTCACAACAGTGAATATTTGTGTTTATAAAATCGGAAAAGAATCTAAATTTATGAAGTCCCTCAACTTTATGTAGTTTTAGTTTTGTATACCTATTATAAAATTCACGATTATTTTTAATACTTTCCGTGACTCACTTTATACTTTAACGAAAGTTCCTCATCGGTAATTTTTTCAAAACACATAGTCACATCAGCCTGGCTTGAATACCGCAACTAGCGGCTGGCGGCGCGTTGTACTAGCCGTGCAACCGTTCCACTAAACATAAAAGCCGCGAGGCATGCCTTGGTCCTTTATCGACTGTTTACTTTTTAATTTTTAGTCACATCAGCACATCAGTTACTATGTCACTAACCTTCTTATAGAACTACTCGCAAAGACTAAAGTTAATTTGCTGAACTAAGAAAAAGACACAGGTGTATCGTGTTAAGTTACCGCATGTTTGACTGAGTATAAAGTCAGTTAAGTGAAACAGACGAGAACTGACTGCACGAAAACGGCCAATGCGTACTGACAATGTTTGATATAAATGTTTCAGCAAGACCAAAGTCTAACTAAATGGTCGTTAGTTTTTACCGTGTATATAGTTTCATTGGTTAGTTTCTAAATTAGTAAACAAACAAACATGTTTATTTATTTTTTGTAATATTTATACGGGTGTGGGTCATGATATCTCTAAGAGAACATATTTGTGTAGGGAGTAAATACGTGAGGGATTGTCTTACAGTTCTGCCTTTTATGCGTACATGATATAACCAGTGGCTTAATTCAATATAAAAAATTAGTACAATACAGGTAGTACATCCCAACAGTATAAAACAATTTTAGAAAAGAATGCTACAACAGACAAACGTATTATCTAAGGCAAGATAACTTGATTTATTTGACTTGATTCTAACGACGTCAAAGAATTAATTTTAAACAATTTAAACAACTAAGAAACAATAATTGTTATTTGTTTATTCATTTTAAACATTTTTGTCGATGATCGAACAAAATTTGTAGTCGTCTTCAAGATAATTATAAGTCCTTTGTGACACCAAAATGACAACTGTGAAATAGACGTTGAGATTTTGTTACTAAAAAAGATTTTAATTTAAATGGAAGGCTAAAAGTTTATAAAGGACCTTGCAGGAACTGTTAGAAAAAATGTCAGTTTCAAGACTTGCAAAACAAGTCCGGAAATATAAACCTGTAGGACACAGGTGTGTGATTAGACCCAGCAAGACATGGCTGGAGGATCTTTGAAAGCGGAACATGTAGCACCTTGCCTATGCCGTGATGTCAAGATGATGATGATTCGCTCACTCAGATGTCACTGAAAATCGTCTCGTAACAAATTTTACCTGCAGAAGACGTTTCACAAAAGTCTAACAATAATATTTTTAATTGCGTGCTTTTAAAAAACCTAATTCGTTTCCCATTTTGTCTGAGCTGCCAGAATAAATAAATATATTTATATTACTTCTGACAGAAGAGAATGTATTCTGACGGACTATTAAACCTTGACAGGCAGTTGTGTCCTCGAATTCTGTTTAATACTATCCACTTAGAACACTGAACAGCAGATAAATTCAGAAATATTTGTTGCTATATGTTCAGCTTCGAATGCAGACAAAGGTAGCCTAAGCACACGGAAAACTGCTCTCGCATATTGAAATAAATAAAAAATAAAGAAAAATAATTTTTTCTTTTATGAATTTGCTAACTGCTATAATTTTTATTGTTCGACTAAGCTTTTCGTCATCACTGACATCATCAGGTCTTAAACAACCTAGGCCTTAAGGTTGTTTAAGACCTGATGATGTCAGTGATGACGAAAAGCTTAGTCGAACAATAAAAATTATAGCAGTTAGCAAATTCATAAAAGAAATAGTAAGGATGGCTGCTAATTTAAACAATACGAAGAAAAATAATTTTATAAATATGGAAATTCAATAAATTCTTGTACTTTTATACAAGTATTTCCAGAAATAAAATCATATTTTTTCCATTTTGCTGTATATTTTTGATCATATAGATGTGAGATAATTATAAGCAGTTGTGTGTGTTATCTGTGAGAAAAAAGCAAGTAGGCTATTTGTTATTTTGCCCTTACCTGTTGGTGTATGATTCGCAAACACAGTTCATAGGAATCGGTCGTTAAGTAATAGACCAGCTTAGTGTGTTGTAACATTATTACAAAGTTGCCTGCACGGGCTCATGACCTACTTACTTTGTTGTCTCATATACCGTGTGACTTATGTATGTTGTCAATACATACGCGAGCGACAATTGGAGCAGAATAGATTAGGAAACATTCCGCTCATACGATAGTTTATAATGGCTTTCTAATAAACTTCCCGTAGTGTACCGAAGGAATTATTATAACTACAAAGAGCATTTAAATAAATATTCATTCTGACTAATTGATAAAGAGATCTCCATAACCTAAAAATAGAAAATAATATAATTTTAATATTAGAAATGTTGATTTTATCGTTCGGAAATAATAGACAAATAATTGACCTGAGTTCGACAATAATGCTGTATCTTGTAAGTCATTTAGACTGTCCTTTATAGTGTAAGTTCCTGCTGGTCCTTTAACCAAGTGAATGAATTTCACTCTGGATGTGAACGACCAAGCATGTTGGTCTTGGATTCGTACGAATTCATGGAAACGCATTCTGATTTAGCCGGTCTCGGTCAGTTGCGACGAAACGATGTTACTACTTGTTCTTACTCGGTCAATTGCGCCCCGCTTGGTCGCAACTGACCTAATCTGTAGAAACTATAGAAAAGTTCCTATTACAAACATCTGTAAGGTTTTAATTCTATAACTTGTTGCGGGTTAGGTTAGGTTAGCTTAGGTTAGGTTAGGTTAGGTTAGGTTAGGGTAGTATAAGAATGAATAGAATTGTAGAGGTAATGTCCGTATTATTATGACAATAACATAAAATTGTTAGTAACAACTGGCACCGCCTTACGACAGCGTAAAGTTCACTCTACCATAAAGTTTATTGTTAACGGTATACCGACATTGGAATGTGTCGTAGAGCAATACCATTCCAGGAGTGAGTCTTCATCACTTCACACGCCTTGATAGATGTAGTCTAAGTCTGCTGCTTATCGGGCGATATTTTTTATTTCAATTAGGCTGATCGCAATTCGACTGGTTTCAATTTCCACATTCACCGGGTTGTATACGATTGGGTCGCAACTGACCGCGGCCTGGTATAATACAAACAGTACAGTAGCTACGATCTCGAAAAATTTATGACTTTTAATACAGATAGTAGGCCTAAAAATTACAATACAGTTTACTTAATTTGATGTGTTTCCTTCTGTATTTTTACATCAATCTAACCTGCTAATAAGTACTATCGTACATAACAAAAAGTATACAACTTTTCAGTTAACATGAACGCATGCAAGTATTCCGAAGTCGTCATTAATATACTACACTTGTTTTGTAAAAGTGTTTAAGCTGAAATCAAGAACACAACACCGGGATATAGGCTACATGGATAATATAAATAAAATGATGAAAACCTTTCGTTATTTTATCAAATATAAAATTATTACACGGTCAAGAAAATATGAAGTGTACACTATTCCATTCTTATTGATTTATTTCTAAATATATTATTATTATCAACGCCTTCTCTTCCGGAAAATATGTCATACAATCTATGTGAAGAATAACACATCGTAAGAAGTGACGTGTGTTCTTTGATAAGTTACTTACTCATGAGGCAGTGCTGCTTGACACACCCCGCTCAATTTAGCACAAGACATGTGGGGATAGGTTACAAATGAAGAGACTCCAAACACTACATTGAGTGTGACCCGTGTGTGCGTTAATGCCTGTCACGACGGTGTCCTGAGCTGTAGTATATTGTCACACGACTCTGTCGGCGCAGAGTTTACTACTAAAGCCTAATGTGTGATCACTTTCGTTACAAGCAGTGTAATACACTGAACACACACACATTTCTAAATTGATAAATGCGTAAAGCTTAATTAGTGAAATCAATATGTGTGCAGCATACTTCAGAGAATATACAGGATCACACGTTTTCTTAAAGACTATTTACAGACGTTTACGTAAAGAAATTTGAAATTTGAAGAGTTTAAATGGAACGCTATATCCAAGCAATAAATTTAACACAAACTACACATTACTTGAATCATGCATTATAGTTTACTGCAGACACTTAAAAATTTGGTTGAATGTCGTATGAGTGGTAACGGCAACTAGGTTGATAATTATGGACATTAACAAGTATTAGTGTAGAAAATTTAAACATTTGTAAGTTGTTATTTTAAAATGATGCTATAAAAGTGAAGTGTGGTGTTTTTCTCGTTATATGCAAATGAGTTAAAAGCAGACCTGCGAGTAATCCTATTATTTGGCGTCAAACACCAAGAGTGCAATGATAGGACGATGGTTGAAAGTTGTGTTTTGAGTGGAGCTGAATCATGGGCACACAACAGTCGTTTCAGCGAGAAGAGTATTAGAGATATAGGTTACTGGAAAAGATGCTGCAAGCAAAGAGGATTGTAGAAGCCATAATAACAAACACCACAGATAAAACTAAGTTGAGTTGGTACAGGCACAAAGGTTGGTACAGGCACCAAGGTTGGTACAGGAAGCAGGTAGCCACAGAAAGTTTTTAAATAAACGCTTCTTAAGATAAATAGACAGGGTACCCATGGACTTTATGTAAAGGGAAGAAACGTGGATGGGCGATGTAAAATGAAGTAAGGCGGAAGAGATGTATAAAAAATGCATTTTATACGGACTGACTTGCGAGAAATGGCCGATTGTACTATAAAGAACTCATGTGTTTGTGCGTGTGTGCGCGCGCGCGCGTGCGCGTGTTTTGGGGGCATAATAAAAGTAATAGTACAAATACACATATTTGATTCTTACATTAATTAAAATTTTTGTATAATTTCTTGTTTCATATGGACTGTCATAAAATGATATTCTCTTCTTGACGATATTTAACGTTTATTAAAGTTAAGCTAGATTTTCCATCTCATCATACACGTAACACTAACCTCGTCACTAGCAGTTTTCAACTAGTGTTATCTTTATTCTGCCAATCAATCAATTACCAGAATATCACTTATTCTATGACATGTCTATAAAGTTACTAATTCTAAGGCAAAATTATAATTTACTCGGAATAATTTACTAGGAACTATTGAGCTGCAACGGCTATTAAGTTGGACTTCTACTCCCGGAAACTGAGTTGTTGCAACTAAAATTCACTTAAATTTTGATCTCTGCTCTCACAAGCAGAGTAAGTTTATGAGTTTATACTTTTCTTATTTAATTTTAATGACAACATACCTTATAGTTTTATTACCATGAATTTCAAAAATGTTAGTTTAAAATATCTTTAGAGTAGGCTACATTGTTGTGTATGGGATGTACAACATATTTTTCATGAGCATAAGCTTTGCCACAATCGTGTAGCATATACCAGCATGAATGGTAAAGTGCAGTGTAATGAGAGTGCAGTCAGTCAGTCTTGTTATTGAAGTCTCTTAGTGTTAGTAATTACTGATACTGTATCATCGTACTTACAAACTCATCAGCAAGCGAACAGCAAAACGTGACAAGGAAGGGGTTGCATATTATGTGTGTGGTGCGGTATGACTTGAGTGGTTAGTAACCATTAAAAGAAATAGAGAGGACAAGAAAACTTACTGAAGTGCCAGAAAAAAAAGACATTTGTTAAGTCACGTATTCACGTAAACACAATTAATAACTATTCTAGTAATTGTAGGGAGAAATTGGCCGAAGAACAAATATTTGGATTATGAAAAGATGAAGAGGGCACATGCAACATATTATGCATTCAAAAGAATAACGAAGAAGATGAATTGGCTGACTGTAATGGCAAGGCGAAGAAACATATATAATATTATGTCAAGTGACTGAATATACTGAATATTCTAAAGATAGACAGACCACTGACTTTACTAACTGCTTTGTTACGTGTAGCCTACATAGCCGTCAATGTAGCTTTCTAACTTATATTTAAAGTCTGTTTGGCTTTTGATGTACGGTAATTTGTTTGATAACGTTAAGTGTGTTGAAGGTATTCACGTCCTTTTTATTCGCAGGTGTTTAACCCACATTTGAATATTCCATTTTTTAAATCGTATAAATATCTGCATAACCTTGTATTTAAGTCACCAAGTATGATTATCTACCAGTTAGAATTATACTTGTCCAGTATTACGTCTAATGCAAATATGAAAATATGGATTCATCAGGCCTGTAGACTGTAGAAAACACTTAAAGACACATCAAGTCACTTATAGAGTCTAATAAGACATTGCAGGACAGTTTACTATTGACAAATTAAAGTATATGCTACACACGTGTAATCATAAGATACTGCGTGAAACTGTCTTGTAATATGCCAGGCCTACAGGCTTACTGGTAACATGACAATGGAGATTTTAATTTGAAGATTTTAAAAACATATGCTACGAGTAATACATCGAGAGGAATACACAATAACAAAGACGTAAACGTCAAAAAAACTGGAAATAGAAACTATAGCAATACGCTATACAGTGATGAATGTTTATGTTTAATTTGAAAGTCTTACCTTACACTGTGTATTTGCAGTTACTGGTAAGTTACTACTAATTTTAGACCTAAGCTAATCCACTACTAATGTTGTATTATCGCATATTGCTTTTGTTTCTTCGATGGCTACAATTTTAAGTTGTTCGTACAATTGGTTTCTGAGAAGAATCTCAAATCATTTATGTATCCGTATTTCAAGCAAGAATATGATTTTATTAACCTTTGAAATTATTTTCGCAAACAAGTTGAACGATACAGTTCCGTGTTATTAAAATACTATTATGTGTTAAAACAAAAGGGGACCGACTGTGGTTAATACAAGGGGACTTGTGGTACGCAAGGGGTTCCATAAATTAATTAAATAAACCGTCAAGTAAATCATACGTAAAACCATAATACACTTGTTACAAAATTGAATTGATTTCCTTTTTTATCGTTAATATTTTCATTCTGTATGTAAAAAGCTGCTTTATCGTTACCGCTCAGACAAAGAAACCTCTTCTCTTTGAACGAGTTCGTTTTTCTGTCACTATTTATCACGCTTAACTGTTCTTATTGTATTTACAGGCTGTCTTGTAATTTTTGTTCAACCATTGTGTTCTCGTAAAGCAACACTTTTACATTTTAAAGTTATCATTATGTTTAATTATTCGTGATTATTAACCGATTATCAGTTTTTATAGTCACGATTTTTGCTATGTTTTTGGTACAAATATAATGGCAATAACTTGACAATGGATAACTTGGATAAACTTGGATGAATAACTTGAAATTTGCGATCATTAAACCTTTTGAAGTTGTGTGATCAGACATATCAAGATTTAGTAGTACTACTGATTGTACTAACATAAATAAAAATCGGTATCACTAAGGGTGCAATATTCGTAATATAATTCTGAGTGTAAGAGAACATGATATAAGGAGCTCATATGAGGAACCCAGTGAAATGCGTCGACAGGTGCTGCTCTCTAGTTTTACGGCTCCATAGTGAAGGTATCAAGACTGCGGCAATACGTACATTCCGTTATATGTCATTAGCACTTAGTAATATCTCGTACTGTTAGAGAAAGGAATTAAAAATATTTAATTCATGATTGGCTATATCATCCTTACTTATATCTGCTTATGTGAAATGGGTCGTAAGTGAAATGGGTACCGGCTCTTTGTAATTTAATTTATAAAAATGTTTATTGTCCTACATTATTTTTAGTATTCATTATGTTATGACAACACCAATGTTGTGTCATAATGACAACATTATGTTGTGATATTTCTAGACAATTATTTCACTGCGATGACAATTACTTATAAAAAATCTAAACGCGTTTTTACTTGATAAAGTTTGAGACTACCGCAGAGAGGCTGGAAACTGTGCTTGTCCCTTTTAAGTACAGACTACAGGCAAAAAAAAGATCATGTAAACTGCAATTATGGAAGTGAAAATTACAGATTGTAACTGATATGCTGCTTGAAACAGTACTCGACTTTTTTTGAGGTCGTAACAGTTTTCTTTATAAAGCGAGTTTCCGGTCTCAATAAATTTATTCGCAAGTAGGCTTACTTCTTTACTTTTGTTTAAAGTTCTCAGAGTAAACTAACGTAAGCATTAATAATTACTTATCGTATAATCATGAGGAGTGTTAGTAGATGTATATATTTTTATTTTGCATTAAAAATACTTGGAAAACCGAAATGACAAATTCTTGGAAAAACAAAATCACTCGTTTCCTAATTTAACTGGAGCCAGGGCGCTGTACCAGACCACGGTCTGGCAGCGGAGAAACTGATAGAGAATTAGTTAAAATACATTTTTTGTCTAACGACACTAACTGATAATGCGATAATAATGTGTATACTATTACAATAGTATAATAATATTTCACGTGTTTACAGGGTGATAGCTTTCATTCAGTACCCTACACTTTTTCTTTACTTCTTGATAGCTTAGCAATTTTTTCTGACTCCACATCACGTTAAAGGGAATAAGCAACGCCTACAAGAATTAATTGAAAATAATAAGTACGTAAAACCTCACAGTAGGAACAATGAATAGAAGCCTCGCACCTTAGGTTATGAACTAAGTCGTTTAGGTTGCTGCGCAGTCCACAATATCGCGTGCTACAACATGTAAAAAATATAATTTTGCTACATTTGCTTTAATAATTCGCTGATAGACTGCCGAACGAATGAACGTTTGCATACTGTTGAATGAATGCTAGACTGCTGAATCATTATGAACATTCGCGTAACGATCGATACGCTGTTGAGGAGAGCTTTGTTTTTCACTAACGATGGGGGAGCGTTCCCGTTAGCGACAGCGTTTCTTCCTGCCCTGTCGACCTTACGTTGCACCCTAACACATCATAACATGTGTTGTCACACAGACCGCGCTGACCTAAAGCAAGGTAAAGCGTCAGCAGTTCACGGTCCTCATTCAAGCATGAGCGTAACATGACAAATTGCGTGAAACCAGACTGCTAGCAGCTGTTTGCACTGACTCAGACATTCTCCGATATTAAAAAGCTGAGGTAAGATTTATACCAAACAACACGGTCTGTATTGAGTTTCCCGTCTGTAACATATCGTGGATCTCTTGATTTTGTGTTCAGTGTTACAGTATCACAGTATCTGCAATAATACTGTAGATGGGTTATGATATCGATTCGTATTAAGGAGCACATAAAAACCTATGATTACGTAAGATTTTCATGCACAAAGTTAATATGTTCACCAAGTCTCATTTTTCTTTTCCTTCTTCACTACAAAAACATGAGAATCTCTTCTCAGAATACGTAACTTAGTATTACATTTTTTTAATCTTATGGATAACGTGGCATGTAGCGCAAAGTGACAGACGGGAAATAATTACGCAATAGCACGCTTTATAATTTATTACTTTTTAATAGGTTGGCTGCTCTATATAATATGAAGAAATTACAGTTGGAGAAGACGTGCTTAAGAATAAAATAAATGTCTCCTTAAATCTGCCTCCAAAATATCTTAGACGTGTCAACAAAGTAGGCTGCCGTTCGGCATACTCTGTCTATTCCTACGCTTCGCCCGCTCATTATTACCTCAGGATGTATCCCAGGTACGCATTTCGGCAGACTGACTCGACCTGGAAGCTGAAAACGTACCTTTATTTCTACGCTGGTACTACCCGGAAATAGAACCCGGGATCTCTGAATTAGTCAGTCTAATCGATAAACCACTGGTCTAATCTTACCACAAAATTAAGATAGTAAACACAACGTTTTCAATAAATAGTGGTAATCACCCTACTTACTAATTGATAAATTTGAAACCAATTATATTTGTCGTTAAAATGGTTGTCTGGAAGCTAATTGTGAATAGAAGCCACGTTTCAAGAGTAAAGATAATTGAGTTCTTCAAATGTTTGCATTTTACAGAACAACCGTAGAGAATGTGAGTTTTGTATTGAATCGATTAAGAGCATCTTATAAAAACGTGTTCCTTTTATGAACCATTTACGTAACATCCACAGACAAAATTAGTCAACGTAGAAATAGATTATACAAAATTCCATTACAGAGAAAGCAAATTTCTATTAAAATTAAAAAATTAAGCAATAAAAAAGATTTAAACATTACTGTTTAAATAACAGAAACTGTTTAAAATAATTTTTCTCTAATATTAGCTGAGCTGCAATTTTGTCATTTTGCTAACACGCGAAGCTGTATGTGCCTCCTGTCGATTCTCATACGGTTCTCACAAAATACTGCCCAGTTAAAGGGACGATTTCAGTTGTAAACAGTGGCACATAAAATATCAGGAAGGTGACATTAAAGAAGAGAAAGTTACATTTAGTCTTTAGTTTTATTGGTTTCATAATGCTGACGGATTCAGAACATTATCACTTTTGCAGACATCGTTAAACTTTTATGAGTTGCTGAATCACACATATATGTTGGTTACCCGTGAACTTCTTCTTAAAAAAAAAGTCTCTCTTAACAGTGGCAAATAACTGGATGGTTTCTTAAATCTCTCCAATCTGCAAATCTAGCACAACTCTAAATGTTTTTATACATTTTCAGTAATATTTAGGTTAAGAAAAATATAATTTCCCTGTCACTGCCTCATCATTATTTATAACGGTTTTTAGTACACTATTTCCGTAAGTTTTAAATAAATGCATTAGTTGTAATTAGTTATCATTGAAACCGCTTAAACATGAATGTTACTTCTTAAGGCTTTCAAACCAGCAGGTATTTTCACGTAAAATACGTGAAACGTATACGTACAGATGCGTAAATTTCCTTGAATACATCGTTTGGTTAAGTAGTGATGCAAACACTATGTTATTTGTCTAACATGGTCACACCGTCTCCCCTGCCATAACATGGTACAGGCTATTTTTGATAACAGTGTGTGGTTTTTTTGTACTAAAGTTAAACGTGTTGCACTAGATGGAAAGTTTAATTTGAGTTTTACTTAAACGTTTCAAAGTTATACAGTAGCTTTTCTACCAGTGATATAGGCCTATGACTGCATTCAGTAACTTCCTGAGCACCAAATTATCGTTGTAGTACTTGGCTTTTATTTAATATGTAAAATGAAACTATAATCGTTGTTCTATTGTTATGACGGTCTACTGATCGTCGTATGGTACTGTGAAAAACAAAATACAAGATACCAATTAAGTCACTAATCAACAGCTTTAATTATCACAATTAAACAGTTTGTAACCAACAAGATAGTCTCTTACAACAAATAAAATAAAAATTGTTCACACGCAGTAATAATGTCAACTAATTATAATGTCAACGAGTCTCGCACAATTATAAAACATATAACACTTGGCCACAATACTTCGAACCGCAGTGGAATAAATCGCCACTTAAACTTAACTACGCATCGCTGAATATTTATAATTATACCCCGCTGAGATTACAGAATAATCCATAATACGCGTCAAGTCTACACTAAATAGTAATTGCTTGCGGCCTTGACACAGTGCGCGCGGCCGGCCAAGTCTGGAACAGTCTCGTTACGCATGTTGAGAATCACGTACGCACACAACATTACAGCTGGGACAGCCGAGAAACACGTAGAATGTTCTGCAGTGGCGTAACACTATACAAGTTCCCTCAAACTTAATCGTACTTAATATGATTGGCCACAGATCGCTTGACATTAATCGTACTTAATATGATTGGCCACAGATCGCTTGACATTAAAACTTCTTAGTTTAGTACTAACTGCGAAAAAGTGAATGAATAAGGTTTTGTAAGCTTTGGTCAATTAAAGACACAATTTTAAAACACCTGTGCTGCTGTTGTCGTTTGGACAAAGTTTACTGCTATAGATGGCAAACAGAGATAATTACTAGTCTTATACATGTAATAAGTGTTTTATGTAAATGTGTGTGCGTGTGTGCGTGTGACACACAGAATTTTGACAACTATCACACATTTAAAAATAACTAGTAACTATTACAAACATACACAAGTGCACTAACCATTAAACCAATACACATAAACACATTACTATTTATATTCGATACGCGCGCGCGCACTCGCACACTCGCACAAACATATACATGCGTATACGCGCGCGCGCGCGCGTGTGTAGTTGGGGAGTGGCAAATGACCAAAAGGCAAAAGATGGGAAGATGCTGATGCTGTGGATGCATGAGAGATGATAGGAGTGCGAGGATGGAGGTCCTTTGCTGGTGATGGAGGATAAGGATAGAGGAGCCAAAGCTCGACTTTCGGCTGTAGCGTCATAGGAGGAGGGTAGCCTATATAACAGTAGTAAATATATAATTACTCATTATGTGTACATTAATTATTTCGAGGTTGCCTAAATAAGGCTCTTGATGATGAAAATATATTTTGTTGAAACGTCGATATGTGTTTCAAAATCGTGTTAGTCTAATCCTGACCATGACCCAACCACACAAAACCTTATATTACTAGAAGTTATCACAAAATGAATTCTTGTCAGGTATTATCAGCCTTACGGCCCACGCTGTACGTAGGCCTATTATCCTTACACACGAGCTGAAGGCTGGTGGAACAGATACTTGCTGTAAAAAAAACACACAGTTTTCCAAAAATATTTTAAAAAGCAGCGTTTAGTATCACTAATCTAATTGTGGACACCATAAATTCAAAAATATAAGTTATACGCACGCAGATAAAGAGAGGATTCCTATTTTATAAACAGTTTATTCTGTAGAAATAATTCACACATGGAGACAATAGGATTCTCTTTGGACATAATTCTGCAACCACATCATGGCTATAAACATAACTTTATGTACACAATTTAAATATGACTATGAATGTGACTTGGACCTTGAGTGATCAATTACTTAAACATTTCACACACACACACACACACACACACACATAATGGAAACACATTTCGACAATAAGAAACCTTAAAATTTTGTCATTACTTTACTTGGAAAGTTTTCAGTACAATCGGCAACTTAATGATACAATGAAAACCATAATACTCATAATACATATGTTATTAATGCTTATTCATCATACTCTGTTTATAATAATATTCATCGATTACGACCACTTTTCTATTAATTGTAGCTTATTATAATAAAAAATGTTAGAAGAAGTGTTTGCCCTCTAGAAAGGAATGGGTAATTCAGTTCGTGTCTACTTGAGAAAGGAACACACACAATTGTCTAACCTGAAACTGGCTGTGATGATGATATAAAATATATTTTGGCAATTAATAATTATTAATATCAAATAAACCCTAACGGAGTTATAAATAGTGTGTACATAAGGAGGAGATTTGGTTTGTAGCGTAGATGCAGCAACACAGAGGGAAGCCAAAATAAGGAATGCTGGTTGAAGATAAATAGACGCTGAGACTAGAAAGTTACACTTTTATCAATGGACAGGAATTAAAACCTAACGATTAGATACACATGGAATTTCGGTAGTCGTAGGAGTAGGAGTGAGTACATTGGGACTAGCCGTGGTGAAATCGTAGTGTGTTCGACTTACAAGCGGCTAGGCGTCGACTCCTGCCCTGAAAAGTTATTAGGCCTACCTGTCTTTTTACATCATGACTATTTTTTCCCAAGGCGATGAGAAACTAGTGAGCGATACCTCTCTACTAAGCCGTTTGGAGTCGACGTACAACTTAGGTCCCATGTACCTGTGAGGGAATCTATAAACACACACCCACTGTATTTGAAAGAAAAATAACATCTACTATTGGTGACAGAGATAAAGAGTTTGTTTTTGAAGAAGCAAAAAGAGGTGATTAGAATAGAATTTTATTACAAGTTTTCTTCTTCTTCTTCTCTTCAAGGATTAGGTTGTACGAACCTGTTCCGGCAGCCATCTCATCCTCGGACGACCCACGTCTCTTCTACCAATGGCTTTATAGTTCAGTGCTGCATTCAGCAATCGATCTTCTGTCATCGTTTGCAGATGATCTCACCATTGTCTTCTGTAAATTGAAATAATTTCATTTATGTCCTTTACATCGAGTTCTGCTCTGATATCTTCATTCCTTATTATATCTTGCAATGTATACTGTAATTTAAAGTATTTTGAGGAAACTGCATTTCAGCACTCTGAATCTTGCCGCTTCCCTATTTTGTCATGACCCAAGCCTTACTTGCATAATCATCGTGGGTATTGCAATTGTATTACAACTTGTATTATAAGGTAAACGAAAAATTAAATACAATTAAATTACATTAAAGTAGAAATATTTTGGCACTGACAGTCATTATTACTGAAACCTATAGTAAGTTCTGACAACATATTTTGACCTTATATAATATTTTCAAGAAAACGTACTCTTTCAGAAAATATAAGTTGAACGCGTATTTGCAGTCTTTATTCCAAAGAGCTCCTATCTCCGGCTACAATATTTTAATAATTTTCATAACGTCATTTACCATATTTCTTATGATTGAACTTGACATTTGTTCATGTCTGTGCCTTTTGTCTGATTTGTCTATGAAAACAGGATGACGCTGTCTTCAGAAGTATACCAGACAAGACTGATTACTGAAATCCAACGGAGGACAGAACCACCCAGCGAGGTGCGATCCTCATAAGGAATAATTCTGAAGACGGTCTTAGATTTCAGAGGTTGAAATGTCAAGTGAAATTATACCAGTGATGGTTGACATCAGAGATATGAGACTCACTGAATACACGGAATAAAAAAAATAATTTGAGAATTGGTAACAGTTTCTAAAATAAAGCTGATAAACTGTATACTTGTGATTTCTCTGGTAATATTCTGACGTGTATTTAAATGTCATTTTACTAATAAAATATACTTAACAAGTTTACGATGAGTTTGTCGAAGATCCGAAAATTTTAACTTATATTTGTTCACTAAAACCACATATATTTTTACAATACGTAGCGGTACGTTTTCCTTAAAAATGAACTGAGCGAAAGAAAACAACAAAAGAAACTGTTTAAATAAAAGAGGTGTGTTCTTTTGTTGTAGTGAGCAACTCTTGCAGCGAAATGTATTACTGCATAGTAGAGGCGCAGCGTGCAAAGCCTAGCAAAATAACGGAGATATGCATTAAGCACGAGTGAGTTGAAGCGTTTTATTACAATTTCACTTAATGAAAAATGAACACTCACTTTCCATCTAGTCTTCCAACTCTGTTACGACAATATCTTACTTGATACTTTTCCGTTTCGAGTTTTGTTTATTTCTGTATTTTGTAAGCGTTTGCTGTTTTCCTGGTCACTGTTTGTGTACTGCACAGAGAAAATACTTCGGTAAAGCGTAGATGTGCAAGTAAAAACCTTATGCGGCGTCCTCTTGACAACCTGAAGTGCACAAAATTTGGATCTAATGCGTTTTGTCATCTTTCTTCTGCAATATCTTATCACCGAGATAGGTTTCTGTTAATTGAAACTTGATAACGGTACATGGACGGTATTCTTAACCTTACACTTAACATTACAAAACACAATTTTACAATCATCGGCTTGATAAAACTATGAAAATCTGTTTCTATGAACTTCAGTTATATTACAATAGTAATTCATTGATTTATGTCGTGTAGGCTATACATCCTAACATTTCCACTATAGAGAAAAGAAATATCAAAATCAAATAACTATAACGAATGTTCAGATTATGATTTATGGCTTTATATGTCTCTTAACGGTATAATAATCGGCTTCCGTTAGCAGCTGCTCTTTTGAAGGGTGTGTATTTTATAAAACATCCCTTTCACATATTACATCATCATCACCTTCTTCACAGCAAGGCATAGGCAAGGTGCTGCATGTTCCGCCTTCAAAGATATGCAAGCCATCTCTTCTTGGGTCTACCCTCACCTATCACCTGTGTTCTATAGGTTTGTATTTCCAGACTTGTTTGGCCAGGCTGGAATATCATATTCTTTCTAAGTATTCTCTCCACTGTTGTTATAATCTTTTAATTATTATTATTATTCCGGCTGCACAATGTTTACAGATTTTCCGAACCAATTATTACAGAAGTGTTCGAATTCTCATTTACCTTTATTGAATCCATCCGGCTCCAATCTATTTGGTTTTTTAACATTTTCTTTTTTCCAATGAATGGGGAGTTGGCCTATTGCATTAACCCCCAACCTGGAGGACCAGGGAATTTTTAATCGAGGTTTATTTCCTTTAGCCTTTTGGTAAACCAATATACAACTAAAGGCAGCAGCTGTTAGTTTTGGTCCGCCCCCGGGTATTTTATTTCCCCGGTACCCACCATATCCGGTGAGCATATTCCTATCCGCCACCGGGGGAGGCGCCTGATGGAAGAGTAGCAACTCCACACAGGAGTCCTAGTCTTTTCATTTTTCATTCAAGTTAAAAATTACTTGCACCTCTTCTCTTGTGTTCCCATTCTTTATGCGGTTAAGTTTGAACACCTTTTGAACTTTTCGAAGAATAGTTTTGTTAATTTCGATTTTATAATTTTTTTTGCTTCAACATATTGGTAATTCTTTTATTTTTAGGATTACTGGCATACAGTGTTGTACTTAGTTAACATATCTTTTTGAAATATAAAAGAAAAATGTCAAGAAAATTTAAAAGTTTCTGAACCGTTCTTTTGATACAGCCCTGGTTTTGCATAAAGAAAGTTATCAGGCAGTATCCAGTTAAGAAAAACGATAATAATGGTTTATATGGAAGTAATTTTGACGTGTATATGTAAATCAGATTTGGATTTTACAGAGAAATCTACAGGTTTAACAAAATGAAAATAGTCTGTATTGTGACGAATATTGGCATCTAAAATACTGTAAATCATTACTCTCCTCGCAATTCAATGTACTAAACTACGTCTGCTTTCTCTTTGCTGAACGTTTGCTGTTAGCAGATTTTATACACTACTGATGCATTCTCATTAATTATGATTGTCATTAACTGGCGTCCTCGAGCTGTGTCTATCTCATACCCCTGACTTTGCGTCTATATAATATATTTTACAGCTATCTACTAGTGTTCTACTGAAGGGAAGGAACAACCACCCTATCCTACTCAATCCCTAGCTTAGCTTGGCTTTTCAGTGTTGCCCGGAATTGTAGGCTTACTGCGTACAAATAACATTCTCACGCAAACACTCACACTTACACAGAAATCTCCTGCGGCGATTGGATGTTTGCTTGTATGTATTCAGATTCATCACGACAATAATTAGGACTAAACAAAAGTTCAGGCTAGGATCTAGACGTTTAATGAATGCATACCGCATATACTTAATGACTTATATAACGTAAATATTAAAAATGTGTAACAGGATTTAAGAGCACGATGCTAAAGTGTTCTGTCGAACACGACGGTAATTTATTTAAACAATGTAGGCCTATAACATTAGGAAACAGTGTTTTCCAAATTGGTAGTTTCATGTGTTGAAACTGAAATCTAAAGAGCTCCATTGGAGACGCATACATCATTAATATACTGCCTTTTTACAGTTTGTTCAGCGCTTCCTCGTTATTGCGTTTGGTGTTTTTTTGAATTCCTTATGTATAACACTACATCCTTTTGATATTTTCAAAGAAAGCCACTATAGTATTTTCCACAGTATTATATCATTAAGTATTTGCACGTAACTTATGTTTTTTAAAAATCAGATCCTAAAATGTATATACCCGTTTCACTGACAGTAATGAAAATGACCATCGTTAAAATATTGTTTTATACACAAACTTCTTAGGACTGCTTGTGTTTCAAAAATTTCATTTATTTATATATTCCGGTAACTTACTTAATTCCATTGTCTGTAATTTTTTCGTATAATTCACTAAACTTTGCGGATTTTTGATATTAGGTGTGTGCCAGTGTAAATCCGGCTGTCGAAGGTTTTAGAGAATTTAATTGTAATATAACGCGAAAAGGGTCAGTTGAAGTGACCCTTGTACGGCTCCGTTAAAGCTGCGCGCGCACCTCGTAGGGAGGTTCGGTTTGGTTAGATTGTGGCCGTTGAGTTCAGTTCATCGCCCGGCAAGCAAGAAAGGACCGACTACCTGATCCGAGCAGATATTACTACGCAGTTTTCTTCCACTCCGATGGCTGGCTAAATTTACGAGACTTCCCGGTAAGGATCATAGCTCTTATTGTGTGTGTCAGAAATAATAATAAGAGATTACATTTAATTAACGAAATGTATGCCGCCGTATGAGAAAGACGAATGCATGTGGTGCGATCCGACAGTTTCTATATTAAAAAGATTACTTAATGTTCAGTATATAGCCCATGTTCTTTTTATTATTATTCTAATATTGTAAGAGTCACTGTAATTGTCATTGTCATTGTAAATTTATAGAATGTTATATAAATTCTAAGCTAAAGTCAGCGCGTAGTTATGGAATGGAATTGTGCACATACATGCATCGTTCATGGATTGCTCGTGTGACTCTCTTTGATTAACTTTGCAGTAAAAAATAACTTGTGAGAACACCCGTAGAGGAAACATTCTTAATATTGAAACATTATTAATACTGTGAGTGCCTTGAAGTTAATCATTTTTTTGGGCAAATTGCAATAATGATGCCGCCACGTGGTAATCTAACCTGTGGCATTCTGTCGGAGCATGTAAGAGCTCGTGCCAATGACTTTACGCTCCGCCTTTTAATAAAATCTTTTTATTTTTGAATTAATCATTCCATGGCAGATTTTTTTTACTCTTTAAGCAATTTGCAAAGAATTTATTACCGAAACTAGGTGCATTTATCTTGAGTTGGTTGAAGGCCCGTTCTGAGGTTATTTACCTGTGAACTTGGGTGTACTTTTTTATGAACATCTTTTCTAATTTTTATGAATTAACAGGGTTCTCGCTTAAAGACGGAGATGCTGGCCTTGCTGATTGAACTCCATCCTCATCAGCCATGAACCATCAGAAACGGACCTGTTCGGAAAAGGAGTCGGGTGACTAACTCAAGATGTAACGCTTGCTCAGCATAATTAAGGTGATATGCACTCCTTTATTTTTTTTTGGGTGACCGGGCCTACTGTGCTCCTGATTAACAGTGTAAATTTCTTTTGAAACCACGTGCCCACGTGGCCAGACAGTCTGGTGTAGGGTGTGTCAGTTGAACATTCATTCTGAACATTATGTGTTAATGTTAATGAACACTTTAATAATTTCACTTCATAACACTAAGTACAATGTTTGTAATTGTGTGCTGCACTGGGGGAGCGTGCTAGAGATTTTTTTTACACTTAAACATTTTCACATATTGCCAATAGTCATCACCATACGTACTACAAAATTTATATCACATGTTAGGGATTCTGGTCCGGCTGGTTCAGAATGGGGTTGATATTAATTTCATTTTGGGTTCAACATGTAAGGGCTGGGGAGTTTTCGTTTTCTTTTTTGGCTGTTTTCGGGGGAATAAAAGGGGACATAGTTTTTGCCAGGCACATGTTCATACAGTTAAGGCAGGTTTGATTCCTGTCACATAAGGTTAAGCACAAGTTGGCGCGCTCCCACATCTGTTAGGACACAACAGTCCTTATTATAAATTCATTTATATACAGCCATTCGGCTTTAAAAAAAAAGAACTTTTATATTTTCTGGGCATATACTAATTAATTTTTTGTACTTTATAAAGGTCTATACTGATTAATTTTTTTTACTTGTAAAGCATATACTGATTAAATTTTCTACCCTGTAAACCATATACCGATTCATGAATCCATCTGAATTTGTAAAACAAATTAACATTTTAGAATCGCATAACAATTGCTTAAAATCAGGTGATGCAGTTTTTTATTTTTATTTCATGCTGTTGAAGAAACTTAAAGATTTCATATGCTCATGATGGGGCAATTAGCAGTTGCTATCTATACATATGGGCGGTCCGGTCTCTCTTATGGTTTATGAGTGATTATCATTCTTTCAGGGGTTTTTCGTATTTATTCAACTAAATGGAAATTGATGAATGACGGTGACTGAAGGGCGAACAGTTATGACTGCCGGTTTTAGGGCTTGGTAGAATCACTGCCTGTTGAGCATGTGTATTCCAGGGGTATTCGTGTTCATAATATTTGTGTATAATTATGAGTGTATGTGTCTTTATGTTTCTGTACGTGTCTTTATGTTTCTGTCTATGTTAAGCTCTAGTCACAAAAAGGGGAGGGTGGAATTATATAATCACTGAATGTATCTGATATACACATATATATATATATATACAATCATCACAGATATACAGACCTTGTCTTTTGACACTATTAAGAATATGGGGCTTATTTATTTATTATGTATTTTGTGCGTTACTCCTGATATTAGGTGACAAACTTATGTGATAATTTTTCATTTACACGAAACGGATTATGGGGTACAATAAAAGCTGTTATTGTTATACTACAGCCGAGTTTCATTGCAAGTCCCGTCATGCTGGACCCAGCACATTTTGGCTTCTCTAGGCTCCTGCCTAGTTTTAAATAACTTGTGGCTTCCCTTTCAAAAAAAAGATAATTACAAAAAAAAATACAAAAAAAATACAAAAAAAAATTTTATATACAACATAAAAAGGAAAGAGGGGTTACAAATGGTAGCAGAGCGTGGTTCATTCTAGGGTTGAACCCCTGGGTCCTTGGGTGTGACGGGGCTTGTAGACTCGGAAATGTTGAGGCTATTGTTATGACATTGTTTTTCTCAGGTATATGCCCGTGTAGGCTAGTTTTAGGTCGTATAACTTGTGAGTCTGGTCGCACCACTGAGGCGGGTATTTGTGTTCGGAAAATGTGATCGCTTGTACTGCCGGGGAGTCTCAAGCGTGGCCTGGGTGATAGAATGTTGCGGATTCAGGGTCGGAGTTTACCGTGTGACATTGGCGGGATGCGGTATGGCCCGATCGGAAGTCGGTACCGTCACCGACTTATGTCCTGTTTACGTTGGATTACTAATTACCGAATTATGAATTTTGAGTGTTAGTTGGTTTTTGTGAATTATGTGTTGATGAGACGTGTGTGTCGAATTGATGTTTGATGTTACGTGTGTCCAGTATTGTTGGTTGTTGCTTGTCTCCTTTTGTAGTGTGAGTAGATGGTTCCGAAGTAGGCCAGGTCTCCGCAGCGCTAGAGAACCCGGGGGTCGCTCAAAGGAAGGACAGTACTTGGGTTTTTCTAATTCTTGTGAATATGTTTTTGTAGGTTATGTTTGTGTTAGGTGTTTAGTGGGGATTTTTTTTATGATTGTTTGTTTTGAATTGTGCAATTCTGGCGGCGGTATGCTAGAAATTGCCCCACCCTCTTTCAGGAGTTCTCCAGAAACTTTCAGTGTTAGATGGAATAGATGAGGAGCAGTTGCTAGTTTTCTTAGATCTTGTTCTGCAGTTGGCAGATTTCCCGGGGGTATCCGATGGGGAGGTCTTGTCCCTTATATACCCGTATTGCCGGGGTTCATTGGCAGGGTTGGTTACCAACACTCTGCGTCGGGGTGACAGTGTTGATGCTTTCCATGGGGAGGTGTTGAACTTCTTCCTACCCATTCAACGACGTGCCCAGCTTAAGCTTGAAAGATTCTATCGCCTACAGGCCAACAGAGAGGCGTTAGGGGACTTCGTGCACGATATGCGGAAAGCTGCCCGGGTGTTAAGGTTGGGGTTGCCCGAGACAGAAGTGATACAAGCGATTCTGGGAGGACTGACTCCCCAAGAGAGATCTCGTTTGGCATTCGCGGACCGTCCACGTTGTTTTGCGGACCTTGAACGGCTGTGTGTGGTTTCAAGAACGGTCCAGGAGGTTGACGAGTCCCGGGGAAGAGATGCTACAGATGTCCAATACTCCAGTGGTTCATCAGGAAGAGCCAAAAGGGACAAACATGGTGGTTGGAGGAGAACGGAAGAGACTGTCCGAAAGCCTGAATATTTCGGAAGTGTCGGAGGCTACAAGGGGGTGGCAAGTGAGAAGACGGTAACAACAGCTACAGCACGGAAAACAAAGAAATATGAATTTAACAGGGGAAGAAGAAGTTATGTTAGGGAACAAACATCGGCAAGTAGGGAGCCTGTACCAAGGCGTTATTCCTATTCGGAGAAAAAGGACACTGTAAAGGTTCAAGAGGAAGTACAAGTACCTAAGAGAGTAGTGGATGAAGAAAGTGAAGCAGAAGAAGAGAAGCGGAATAGCTTCTGTGGATCGATACAGCAAGACAAGAAGACGTCTGTGGACATTGAATTACCGGACTCAAAGAGGACGTCATGGTTGAATCCAGAGGCCGCAGAATTTGTTCCGGTATTTCCATCTCGGTTCGTGAGGGATCCAGATCCGGTAACATCATCATTGCCTACGCCGGGATGTGAGGAGTCACTTGAGAGTGTAGCGTTGCCATTGCCAATAGAAATTAATTTAGTCATTGCACATGAACCTGGACAGCTGGATTCCAGGGGGGAAAATGTTGAGGACGTTGTAGTTGCTGAAGGTGGTCAAGGAGTGGAATCGACAGAAGAGGCAGAAGAGCGGTCTGCGGATGCTGCACAGGAAGGTATAGTTGTAGGTGTTAGGGAGACTGTAGAGTCTGAAGTTGCAGATGGACACAGGGATGTCCGGGCTGCAAGTGTTTCTGAGGTTGTGGATGGACAAGGGGATGTTCATGCCGCAAGTGTGGTAGACGTAGATGAGGTCGAAGTTGAGGAGAAATTTGGGGGCAGCGTCGTAGAGTTTGTGAGTGAGAATGATGTAGTGTGTGAAGATGTGCAGACGCCTTCTGTAAGTAGTGTTGAGGATTCCGAAGAACGAAAAGAAGTTTCATGCGGACCTGGTGAGCAACTAGAGGATGAAGATGCGCAGTGTTCGGATGGTGGTAGTGGATGTGATGGCGATGATGTTGATGAGGAAGGTGTTGAGGAGGATGAGATGGGAGAAGAGGTTAGTGAAGAAGTTTGTGAAGCGGCTGGTGACCAATGTGATGAAGAAATTGGTGAGGAGCTGAGCGAAGACGCTGTTGAAGATGGATCAGAGGAGCAACTGGAAGATGCTGAGGATATGCAGTGTCGTGATGGTGATTCGGATTATGGGGACGAAGAAGGGGAAATTGTAGAAGAAAAGACAGAAGTAGAAAAGGAAGAAATTGGAGCAGAGGAGTTAGATGATGAGCATAATCCAAAGCGGAGTCAAAGGAGTGAAGTAAGTTGGCTTGATTCTGATTCAGAAGAAACAAATCCGTACGGCTCAACACGAAATAATTTCGCTGAGAGTGGTGTCCAGAAGGAAAGAGTACCGAAAGTCCGTCATAGAAAGGTAAGAAGAAGAGGTTAACGGGTAGCGGGTAGATGTTCCCCACAGTCCCAGTGGTGTTCGTCTACTTCAGGGTTGCGCCCCTGCCCACGCGAGCCTTGGTTTTCTCCAGTCAGTCTCCTTTTCGGAGGGAACCATGTCCTTACCCTTACTCCTAGCTATTGACCGTTTAATGATCCTTTCCCCGTTTCATCTTCCCGATTTTCCTACCCCTCCCCTTGGTAAAAAAAACCTATCGATAATAAGGAGTTAGAGAGACTTGCCGGAAGTGAGGAGATTGTGGTCCTCGAGAGTGTCGAGGTCTTGGAGATTGTAAGTTCCTCTGTTTTGGTTCTGAAACTCATGATGGAGAGTGATAGCGTGCTGTTGTTTCTGATTAATGGTTGTAAATTTTGATTGGGAGTTAGTGTAGAGGTCGAGCCATGCCGCATTCTCCGGTTGTTCCCGGGTGTTTTTGTTTAGAGAGAGAATTGTGTTTATTTTGTATCGACGTCGGTGGAGTAGTAAAACCCCCTTGCTAGTCATGGTGTTTTTGGTGAAGTAAGAGATGAGATTAATGTTCGTGTGCCCTTGGTGCGGTCCTCTCGGTCTGGCTAAGCGGGGCCTTCCGCCCTTGTGGTTGTGTAGGAATGTGGGCCAGCCATGTGGCAAGGATGGAGATGCCTTGTGGGTGCATGTGGCTGGTCGGTCCAAGAGATGGACGAGGAGTAGTGCGGTCACTCACATACCAAGGTGGGAGATACCTTGTTTGGTCTTAGGACGAGTATGTGAGTGGGACCGGTGTAAGTAGGTGATTGTCACTGGAGAGGGTGACGTGTTGGGGCGGTCCCGTGGGGTTGGCATGGCGGAGAGGGTCGCATGGGGAATGGACGCAGTTGTGTGATATCCGCTGTTCTCCTGAGAGCAAATGCTGCTGAGCCACCGTAACCACGATGTCCACGAGCTTGTTTTGAGACCCCTACTGGACTGCAGGGTGCTCTCCCGAGTTTAAGAGTGGGGCAACCGGATTGCCCTTTCGGGGTGGGGGTGTGCCGGTGTAAATCCGGCTGTCGAAGGTTTTAGAGAATTTAATTGTAAAATAACGCGAAAAGGGTAGGTTGAAGTGACCCTTGTACGGTTCCGTTAAAGCTGCGCGCGCACCTCGTAGGGAGGTTCGGTTTGGTTAGATTGTGGCCGTTGAGTTCAGTTCATCGCCCGGCAAGCAAGAAAGGACCGACTACCTGATCCGAGCAGATATTACTACGCAGTTTTCTTCCACTCTGATGGCTGGCTAAATTTACGAGACTTCCCGGTAAGGATCATAGCTCTTATTGTGTGTGTCAGAAATAATAATAAGCGATTACATTTAATTAACGAAATGTATGCCGCCGTATGAGAAAGACGAATGCATGTGGTGCGATCCGACAGTTTCTATATTAAAATGATTACTTAATGTTCAGTATATAGCCCATGTTCTTTTTATTATTATTCTAATATTGTAAGAGTCACTGTAATTGTCATTGTCATTGTAAATTTATAGAATGTTATATAAATTCTAAGCTAAAGTCAGCGCGCAGTTATGGAATGGAATTGTGCACATACATGCATCATTCATGGATTGCTCGTGTGACTCTCTTTGATTAACTTTGCAGTAAAAAATAACTTGTGAGAACACCCGTAGAGGAAACATTCTTAATATTGAAACATTATTAATACTGTGAGTGCCTTGAAGTTAATCTTTTTTTTTTTGGGCAAATTGCAATAATGATGCCGCCACGTGGTAATCTAACCTGTGGCATTCTGTCGGAGCATGTAAGAGCTCGTGCCAATGACTTTACGCTGCGCCTTTTAATAAAATCTTTTTATTTTTGAATTAATCATTCCATGGCAGATTTTTTTTACTCTTTAAGCAATTTGCGAAGAATTTATTACCGAAACGTGGTGCATTTATCTTGAGTTGGTTGAAGCCCCTTCTGAAGTTATTTACCTGTGAACTTGGGTGTACTTTTTATGAACATCTTTTCTAATTTTTATGAATTAACAGGGTTCTCGCTTAAAGACGGAGATGCTGGCCTTGCTGATTGAACTCCATCCTCATCAGCCATGAACCATCAGAAACGCACCTGTTCGGAAAAGGAGTCGGGTGACTAACTCAAGATGTAACGCTTGCTCAGCATAATTAAGGTGATATGCACTCCTTTATTTTTTTTTTGGGTGACCGGGCCTATTGTGCTCCTGATTAACAGTGTAAATTTCTTTTGAAACCACGTGCCCACGTGGCCAGACAGTCTGCTGTAGGGTGTGTCAGTTGAACATTCATTCTGAACATTATGTGTTAATGTTAATGAACACTTTAATAATTTCACTTCATAACACTAAGTACAATGTTTGTAATTGTGTGCTGCACTGGGGGAGCGTGCTAGAGATTTCTTTTACACTTAAACATTTTCACATATTGCCAATAGTCATCACCATACGTACTACAAAATTTATATCACATGTTAGGGATTCTGTTCCGGCTGGTTCAGAATGGGGTTGATATTAATTTCATTTTGGGTTCAACATGTAAGGGCTGGGGAGTTTTCGTTTTCTTTTTTGGCTGTTTTCGGGGGAATAAAAGGGGACATAGTTTTTGCCAGGCACATGTTCATACAGTTAAGGCAGGTTTGATTCCTGTCACATAAGGTTAAGCACAAGCTGGCGCGCTCCCACATCTGTTAGGACACAACAGTCCTTATTATAAATTCATTTATATACAGCCATTCGGCTTTAACAAAAAAGAACTTTCATATTTCCTGGGTATATACTAATTAATTTTTTGTACTTTATAAAGGTCTATACTGATTAATTGTTTTTACTTGTAAAGCATATACTGATTAAATTTTCTACCCTGTAAAGCATATACCGATTCATGAATCCATCTGAATTTGTAAAACAAATTAACATTTTAGAACCGCATAACAATTGCTTAAAATCAGGTGATGCAGTTTTTTATTTTTATTTCATGCTGTTGAAGAAACTTAAAGATTTCATATGCTCATGATGGGGCAATTAGCAGTTAGCTATCTATACATATGGGCGGTCCGGTCTCTCTTATGGTTTATGAGTGATTATCATTCTTTCAGTGGTTTTTCGTATTTATTCAACTTAATGGAAATCGATGAATGACGGTGACTGAAGGGCGAACAGTTATGACTGCCGGTTTTAGGGCTTGGTAGAATCACTGCCTGTTGAGCATGTGTATTCCAGGGGTATTCGTGTTCATAATATTTGTGTATAATTATGAGTATATGTGTCTTTATGTTTCTGTACGTGTCTTTATGTTTCTGTCTATGTTAAGCTCTAGTCACAAAAAGGGGGGGGGAATTATATAATCACTGAATGTATCTGATATACACATAATATATATATATATATATATATATATATATATATATATACAATCATCACAGATATACAGACCTTGTCTTTTGACACTATTAAGAATATGGGGCTTATTTATTTATTATGTATTTTGTGCGTTACTCCTGATATTAGGTGACAAACGTATGTGATAATTATGTGATAATTTTTCATTTACACGTAACGGATTATGGGGTACAATAAAAGCTGTTATTGTTATACTACAGCCGAGTTTCATTGCAAGTCCCGTCATGCTGGACCCAGCACATTTTGGCTTCTCTAGGCTCCTGCCTAGTTTCAAATAACTTGTGGCTTCTCTTTCAAAAAAAAAGATAATTACAAAATAAAAATTGCAAAAAAAAATACAAAAAAAAATTTTATATACAACTTAAAAATGAAAGAGGGGTTACAGGTGGTGTCAAGTAACATAAAATTTCAAACGTTCTTGATATAGGCTAACATTGTCCAAGACTTTACCCCCCTATTTTGAGCCAGCAGAACTCTTTCGTATTCACCAGAAAGTTGAACCCAATTGTCAGATTTTCAACTTTCTGTAATTACTATTCTAGTTAACCAATTGTATACTTTAACAATTCATTTGGTTTAGAACACTAACTAAACAATATAAAGTTTCCAAGTTTATATTGATACAAGAATTAGTTTTATTAACATTTCTTTTAATTAGTATTTAACATTTCTATGATATACATGGTTGAGGACTGTTAGTTTAGCACAAAAGAGGATTTTTCGACAAAAGATGAAATCAGTGTAAACTGGGATAAGCCCGGAGATTATCTGAAGAGATACATTCTATTTTGTAGAATAGAGAGATAGCAAATACTACTAGGACAGGAACTTATTCTTAATTCTAATCATTAAATACGAATTTTTTACCTAATAATATGGAGCATATTTTGGGTATTAAACACAGTAAATCTAAGTTAATTAATTTAATGATGATGGACTCATTTTCTAGTCACAGCACAAATTGGAGTTGGAAAGAATGCGCTTAAATAAGAGGGAGAAACACTAACCTGTAAGGAAATGTAAAAAGACGGAACGCAGTCTAACGCAAAGTATAGACGGCTGAGTGAATTCTCATTGGAAGAGGAAAAGAGAGGACATCCAAGAAGATATAAGGGTCGAGATAGAAGAGGAAGCTGAAGGGCTGTCACTTGGGGGGGGGGCGACTACAGCAGTATAAATCCATAGCTGATACTTTCAAGTATAAACTGGTTCCTATATATAGCCTCCCTTCCATCAAAACTAAACTATCTTTACTTCTTCAAAAGCTTATAAGTGTAAATACTTTTACGTTAGTTAAGAGAAAGACAAAAAAAAAGAAATTAAGTTGACAATTGCAATTTCAGTGAAGTTAAAATTGTGTATAGAAATAATATTTCTACTAATATTGATCTACTTATATATTAATATTATATTCAAATAATAATGCTCTTACTATTATAAATTTTGATACTGTTATATTGTCGACTTGATTTAGCAATTTTATGTGGTCACATAATATAGGCTAATATATAAACTGTGACTCGTCAATCAAAAAATAATCAATTATTAAAATCAAAAAAAAAAGAAAAAAAGGAAAAGAAAGGAGAAGCAGGTGTCAGATTTTTGAAATGACAGTGATGTATACCAGAGGAAGTTAGCACAAAGGCGTGTGAAATCCTTCAACGTCGACAGGCATATTTATGGACATATCATAAATCCAACAGAGCAGTTGGTCACTTGAAGAAATTCGGGTTTGTTCTAGCTAAATGCATAGAACAATGCCAGAGAAAGAGTCACGATTGTAATACTGAGAAAGATACAGTTAGGGTGACTGAACGAAGTACCAAGAACGCCACAGCAGAGTTGAATAACCTAATCAACGGTGCAGCTGGAAGTGTTCTTGCTATAAAAAATTGAAAAACACCAGAGATAAGTATGAATGGGACATCCCCAGAAGAATACAACGAAGGTGATTGAACCAATTAACAAGGCAGCGGGAGGCTTAGCGACTAGGGGTTGTTCTAGTGGAAAGGTGTAGAAAAAACACCAGAAGGGAGTACAATTACGACATACCAGGAACGCCACAAGTAGAGGTGAATAAACTTACCAGCTGTGCAGCTGAACACTAGGAGACAATTAAGGAATCGTTCTGGCCAGAGAGTATAGAAAAACGCCAGAGAGAGGGTTATTAGTTAAATACTGATAAAAGCTACAGCAGAGGTGAGGGAACTCATTCTAATCTTCTAATCCCCCTGGCAGAAGGAGGGTTAGACCAGGAGGTGGAATTAAGGTAGGGTATGAAGATGACCTATCAGGAACAGCTTTCAATGTAGGCGGGTTTCCAGGAGTAAATTTTCTTAGAATAAAGGAACTTAGAACCAATGGAAACGAAGCAGGATGACGAAAAGAGACTTAGTGGGGAATTCGGTGTATTGACTATGTAAAATAAGCTGAAAGCGCGATCGAGGAGTCTATTAGTAAGTTTTCGGAGAGTCGGTAGTAACGTATCGATGGAGTCCGTCATAATTTCCGTGGAGTCTTGACTTAAACATTTAAGAGTTTTATTTAAATTCGGAAGTAGTCGGTGGTGAAAGTTCAGAGAGTTAACTTAAGACTTATGTAGAATTAACATGTGTAAATGGTTGTGAAGATTCAGAAACTTATACTATATTTTCATAAAGTCAAATGAACGAATAATGTGTGTAATATAGTTCATATTGAAAGAGTAAGAACTAGAGTTTTATTAATTTATAACTTGTAAAAACAATTAGGATCGTATCATGTGTTCGAAATCAGTCATGTGCGAACTGTAACTCACGTAACGAGAATGAATGCTATAAACTAGTGAACGGTACTTATACTAATGTAATGTCGGAAGGTGCCGGATATTATTAGTTAAAGTGGAGTGATTAAAAGTGTAAGCAATCAAATATTACGAGAGTAAACCACGATATGGTTCAGCAAGGTGAGGATTCATGCAAAGGATTGGGAAGCGCATCTACACTTACGACGCAGATATCAGGAGCTGGAGATGGGATCACCGCAGATACACACACCGTAGACAGGAATAACGTACCAACAGTAACTTCTATGTACTAATTACTATTTTAAAAAACACCTGTCTGTCCTACTAAAAGAACCTACGCATAAACATTTCCTACTAAAAGAACCTACACATAAACATGCCCTACTAAAAAACCTACGCCTAAACTTGTCCTACTAAAAGAACTTACGCAAGTAGTAAACATTAAAACTTGAAGTAGTATGATTACATCATTTCAATTAAGAATAAATTCATATATTAAAAATGAATCCATTTGGAAATAGAATATGTTGTAATATGATATAAGTATTAGACATGCTTGAATATAAATTAAATAGAACCTTGAGATATAGAGACCTTAGTATTTAAATGTCTATTGAGAGAAATCATGTCATAATTAATCAATTATCATAATATGTTAAGGGTCAAAGAGAATGGATATTAATGACAGTTAACGTAAATTTAATAAATGAATTAAATTTGACTGATAAATGTGTATATGTTTCATTATTTAAATACCAACCTGAGGGATGATACAACAATATTACTTAATTAGTTTTTCTTGAAAACGAATATATAAGTTGTACTCATCATTTCTAAGTAAATTTTATACCATTACAATGAACATCAATAGACATCTTTGTAACACATAAATAATCGTTGCACAATAATATACTTTTTAAATTAAATTTATTTATGTTACATTTTTATAGAGTACTATTCCTTCGAATCACTACACATTTATGTGTATATTTGTGAGATACTTGATACGGACTCATTTGATTTTAACGTAATGATGATGGTATCTGGTTATGAATGTTATAGATGACAAAATGCAGTTCTGTTGCTTTTTGCTTTTGAAATGATTCTCATGTAGACTTGATAAAAGAGATAAAACATGTAAGCTTATGTCCCCTCTTTACAGTGTTAATATGTGTGGATAAAATTAATATACCGTATTTAATAATCTAATTTAAACAATATACCGCGGAAATGGGGTCCTGTCTTGTTTAGTACCCTAATAAACAATCAACTGCTAACAACTTTTTCATCCATCAACTGCTAATTATTTTTGTGTATGTGAAATTGTATTTAACGAAAACAAAAATAATAGAGTATACTTTACATATAGTGAATGGAAATTGTTACTTCCATATTACTACTGCAGAAAAAACGACTGGAAAATAATAATTAAACTACGGAAACAACCCACTCAGCAGAAGAGATTATGTATTACAGGTACTGCAATTCCAGTTTGAATGTCTTAGTCAGTTTAGGCGTTATGGGTTCACAATCATTTAGGTGAGAACGGGTTTAAAAATACTACTACTACTACTACTATCACTACTACTACTACTACTACTACTACTACTACTACTACTACTACTACTACTACTACTACTACTATCACTACTACTACTACTACTACTACTACTACTACTACTACTACTACTACCACCACCACCACTACTACTACTACTACTACTACTACTATCACTAATAATAATAATAATAATAATAATGCTATTACTACTGTTCCATATCATTTGCTTGAGTGGCTAACATAGTCATAGGTAGGTAGATTTAAACCTACGTTTACGTTCAGTAATCATTCACTGTTACCTTTTCACTATACTATAACTTACAGTGGAAAAATGTTAATCAAACGTCACGTGCTAACGTGATATTAATTACGTTATTGCAGGCCATTACGTAATAATGTGTGTTTTGTTACCGTTGCGTCTTTAATTTTAGCTCGTTACATGCAGGAAACGTACGTGTGTATCACTGCACACGGAAACAAAGCAAGTAGGTCACGAGTCCATGGAGAAAACGTAGCAGTGAGACGACAACACATAAAGCTACCACTTTATTTGAAAACTGCTGTTGTCTGTGCGCAGTACAGTATATGTCACCTGTATTTATGTTGATGAGTACACGAACACCGTACCCCTGCGTGTCCGCGCACCAATCCAGCCATACACCACGTATTGCAAAAATGTATTTTGTGTTTGTAACGTGAATTTTAATAATAATACGGCTAGCGCGGTGTTTATTCCTATATAACAACATAAAAAATCTTAAATTCATTAGTTTTTTTAGGTAAATCGCGTTTTTACTAATTATAAATTCTTCGAACACAAAATATACTATGTACCTGTAAAAGTAACGTTAATAAGAAATCAGTAAACAAATGTTATTAAATATTGAGTATTAGACAAAATTAAAAATCAATACCTACATGAAATGGCAAAAAAATGAAGTACGTATTACTTAAAATTATAAATTTAGACGGATAAAGGAGTACTTCACATGGAATTTATGGAAGTTAAGTAGACCAGTGGGTATGGCACATGGCTACTAATCTAGAAGTCCCGGGTTCAATTCCCGGGCCCGCACCATAAAATCAAGGTGCGTTTTTCAGCCCCCAGGTCGACTCAGCCTGTTGAAAATGAGTACCTGGGATAACATCCTGGGGATAATAATGGGCGGCTGAAGCGTAGTGCTGGCCACACTGCCTTCCTTGTATGCTGTACGGGTCACATTAGGCAGCCTACCCTGCCTACTCCTAAGCTACTTCGGTGGTATACATGGAAGCCATTATTATTATTATAAGTTTATTAGTTTAGTTCTCATAGCTCATGTTCTCATAGCTCATTTTGCCTTCATGATTTGTTTCACACCCGACGCTGAGAGGTAGAAGAGCTACATAATAAAGATTTGTCTTATTCTTTCACTTCCTTCTTATACATTTTTATTTTAAAATTCAAATGGCCTTTACAATTTTTTATAAGGTTTCACAACAAAAGAAATCTTTCAGATGAAACGAACATTGATCTCTATTTGTATTAAAATTACTGTATCCACCTTTGTGATGCTGACTATTAATAATCATAAATCAAAAGCTTATAATCTTACAACATATCTGTTTTTTACAAAAATATTAGATTATTAGAAATGGTAGAAAATATTTTCAGTCACATTTCAATTTGTTTGACAATTGAAGTTAGCGATAATTTTTCATGTGAAAGTAACAATTAGGCTACATACTGATAAATGACTGAGCATTTCGTACGTCGGCACTAACAAGAAAATGATTCTCAGACTAGAAATTAAAAATGTAAATATCGCATTAAAATACAAGTTAGAGTGATCCAACCACTTACAGAGACTAAGTAGGCCGAAGATCACACCAAGGAAAAACTTGTCCATAAGCCTGATGTTTACAAACCAGACTAACCACTCAGTCTATCATCCACGCCGACCGTTCTCCAACACACCATCTTGCATACCTCACCAAAATCCTCCAGCTTCATACGTCTAAAACTGGAAACACTATAATGGCTATTACCTGGACCAATTGTACAAACAAACCGAAACTGAGATAGCATCATCCCTCTCTCTCTCTCTCTTGTTATAGTCGGTATTTTCATGGCACATTTCGAGAAGACAATAGCAACACACCCGCTGAAACCGGCCTGCTGGTTCCAATACGTAGACAACACATTCATGTTATGACTAAACGTAAAGCAGCCTACCAGTTTTTTACAGAGACATCAGCAACAGAAAGCATTAAATTCATCATAAAATTGGAACAGAAAATACTCTGCCTTTTCTAGATATATTCATATTGAATCTAAGCTAGCTTCAATCATACCGTGTGTAGGAAATCTATACACACCAACCGTTTTACCAATGCATTCTCACGCCATAATTCAGTCAAATTATGGTCTATTGTAAACAACATATGTCGATGAACCATCAAACTCAGTACATCTAATGATCTAACATGCCTAAAATCTTATTGTTAGATAATTATTGAAGAAATAATCCAAATTCTCTTATTTTAAAAAGACATTCATACAGGGTTTGTTAACATTCGCCAGATTGTTTACAAATACATTACAGGCATAGAGATTTATTATTTTTGTTTAATGAAAACGTCATTAGGTATTTACATTTTACATTAACCAGAAGCCTCGATCATTCAATAATGATACTCGTTACACATAAATATTTGTTCTACCCTAATGTGTCTTGTGACGGTAGCGACAGATATCAGCTCCCCGTGCTAATCTGGAGTAATCGCAGGGAGCCATCTGACACGTTCGCCGCAAACACCTGCCTCTACATCTCGTTGCCGAGTGAAGAGTATTGCGGCGCAGATGGTGCTATTCTCCAAGCGCCGGAAGGAACCGTGAAGACTAGTGAGACTCAGTCGAAGGTACTTGCCCTGGTTGAGAGAAGATAAGTACCTCGGTGTCCTTGATCGTCGTCTCATCTGGTGTGCCCACGCACAGACGATAAGAAAAAAAGCGTCCGCCTGGAGAGTGTCGTCTGGCGTCTCTGTTTCCGATACTTGTCAACAAGGCTATGACCCGCAAGCATATGAACCGCGGCCAAACCCCCTATCGGTTCCTCCTCGTCTTTTGAGAAGTGGACTTGTTGTCCGCTCCTTGGATGACACCGTGCGGCTACTTGCACGTCTAAGTCTGCAAGAATAAATTCAGCTGGGACATCACTGCCTCATAGTCAACCACCGTAGTCGTGGATTACCAACAGGGATGTATTCAGATTGTCAGCTAAAATTGGCAGACTATCTTCTAGAACGACCGCGCAGAGCCTGGAGAAGAGGAGATAGGGAAGACTAACCTGAAAATAGAATTTGGCATCCAACATCGTTACCGACTTCTGGATCTGCTTCGCCGTCATCGAAGTCTACTTTCTAGTGGCCCGATGAGCATCACATCTGCGGCCAAACACGATATCCGTCACAAGGAGAATAGGCAACCATTCCACCTGCCGACGTACCGGTATTCGGACGAGAAGAAGTGGATCATCCGGGAACAAGTAGAAGAGATGTTCCGAAAGCGGATCATTGAACCGTCCACCTCTCCGTACAGTTACCCGGTGATGACTGTAATGAACAATTACACCACATCTCAGTTCTGCGTACACTTTCGGAGGCTGAACGGGAAGACCGAGCACCACTGCCTTGATCTATGATACGATCAAGGACCTAAGCACGGCAAATGTATTCTCGATTTTGGAGCTGAAGAGCGGCTAGATTCCGCTGGACAAAGCAGCAAAGGAGTACACAGCATTCACGGTGTCAGATGGAGGTTGTTACCAGTTCCGGGTCCATGTGCTTTGGAGTGAAGAACGTGCCCAGCACCTTCCAACTGATAATACGGGATGTGCTAACGGGGATCTTGCGGGTTTGTTGCCACGTCTACCTTGAGGATGTCATCATATACTCCCCCGACCGGGAAACTCACCTGCGACACCTCGATCATGTTCTGGAGAGGCTGAGCCAGCTGACCTGCACCCTCAGTATGTCTCACTTCGGGCGAGAAGAAGTATCATTTCTGGGACACGAGAGAACACCGGACGGCAAACTTCCACAGCAGCAGCACCTCAGAGCAATCGAAGAACAGCCGGCGCCTAACATCAAGCAAGAGCTGCAACACGTCTTGGGCCCTGCAGCTGGTTGCGAGAATATATTCCCCGCTTCGCCATGATCTCCACGCCCTTAACGGACCAGTTGCGTACGAAAAAGTGGGATAAGTCAGCACAGCGAGTCTCCGAAAAGCTCAGGCAGTTAAAGCTATCTCGGTCGGAGCGAAACTTGCCCATTTTCCTACAAACGGACGCCAGCCAAAAGGGCGTTGTGGCAGTCATGGCCCCCACATCCTGAAGCGGGCCCCAGGCCAGGATCTTTGGCGGGCCCCTCCTACCTACCGCTAAGTTTAAGGGCAGCGTAATGTTCTACTGGATTTAGGATAAAATAAGTCAGTTTAAATGATGACACAAAAGTAATATTTATATTTATTTAAAAAACTATATGGATTTACATAATAAAACTTACAATAATATAAAAAATTATCTCAAAGTATATTTTCTAGCTTTTGTCGACGCAAATTTTTCAATAACTTCAGTAAAATCAACTTGCTTAGCTAAATCATTTTCGATGCACAATATTGCTAGATGATTAAGTCGCTCTTGACTAGTTGTGCTTCTTTGCCATGTTTTCAATGAATTTGCCAGTCTGCTGAACGATCTTTTAGCTGAAGAAACAGTAACTGGTACTGTACAAAACAGTAAATGGCGAGACAGCCATTGGCAAATATACCTTGCAGTTTTTTGTCGTAAATTGCGTTCAGAAGTCTAATTGGGGTTCTTTCAGTACCGAAAACTGTCTTGTGAATACTTTTAAGGTGAAGGATTTCGTGCAGAAAGTCTTCTGACAAATCTTTCTCATATGTATTGTAATAATTAATAAATAAGAGTGTAATGTGTGTTGCTGATAAGCTGTTGTGGAGTATGTGAGACTCCGATGTAATCAAGCCGCACTGTTTGGGCTAGCCAATTTGTAATACAATAAGTAAATTGTAATGTAATATGTTTAATTGGTGTGTAATTGGTGTGGCTCTCGACGTCTTACTGGCCTGAAACACTTCCTTAAGTTTCCCAGCTGGTCGAGTCCCAATGGTAGCAAGACCGGTCGAGTAGCGTAAAGTTGATGAAGGAATATATATGTTCAGCTTCGCCGAAAGTTTCAAAACAAAATTTATTGTTTTGAAGGAAATTTAAAAAAAAAATTATGTTTAAAAAAAAAATAATTATTAAAAATTTTTTTAATTTTCTTAATTAATTAATTAGGATCAATTAATTAATATAGGGCTGTGAAGTTTTAAACAGTGTAATGCTCTTCTGAAAATTTTTATTAAAGTTTTAGTATATTTTAAATAAGCTATCACCACTCATAAGGCTGTCTTCAAACCAATCGATACTTGTTTACCTTTTTATTTTTTAGGTTATCTTCACTTACGGGTGGTAAAGTCCTTGTAGATTATCAATTAGAATTATCTTATTGGTAATTAGTATTATTGAAGAAATAAAGAACTATTAAGTATTGAAAAGTATTAATGTTTTATTAAGTAATAGCAATATTGACTCTTATCGATTAGTATCGATTCTCAGGATATCGAAAAAAGTTACAAGTATATGATATAAAAATTATATAGGGTTCTTTAAACAGCCAGTTATTATCAAAGTCAGAGAAATCGGGCTAATATTTAAAAAGTATAACGTTACAATCAAATTAATAGTTATTAATAAACACAGACATTGAATAATAAATTGTAAATATAATAATTGTTTTCACCAAACAGCTGAGTTGAACTAAGAAGAAGGCACTGGGATCGTCAAAGCAAATGGCCGCCGTCAAGTTGATCAAAATGTTGCTCGTTCCTGCTGCATTCCAAATAATGTATTTTCTGGCAATATTCCTGTTCTTGTGTCTGCAAATCTCTTGTTAAATGTTGTGTAGTGACTGGTGAAGTGATTCTGGGTTGTATTTAGTATGTCTGTGTAATTATAAGTCAAAACACTCTTCCCAATTCCGACACTAATTTGGTTAATGTGTTATACAGTTTTCTGGTGTTTTGTGGTGTTTTTCACAGTAGAAATGTATTGTTTAGTGTTAATTAGTGTTTCTTGATCGTTTTTGTCACTATGTATAGGTTCTGGAAAGATTTTATAATTCACTCTCGACTTTACCGTAACGTACTGTTCGCCACTTATCTTTAACGTTGTAAGATAGGTTAGATTGTCACAAAACTCTCGTTTATGTTAACCATTCAAATACCAATAATTAACTAACTGTTTCCTCTAGTTTCAATTAAACTCTTAGCCCATATAATATTATCCTTAACATTGTTCAAATATATTATCACATCCTGTGTACACTTTACTATTTCACTATATGAATGCCTAAACTTTGGTTATTTGTCAATTTTATTCACTAGATGTGATTTAAATTAATCTTTTAGTTCATTCAGCTTATTTTCAGATTAAATAATGCCGTTTTATAGTGTTTTCTGTCCAAAAAATAGTAATTTCACTTTCAGTTTGGTATACTCTGAAAAGTCAAAACATCAAAATTTACTTCCTGTCATTATATAAATTCAGCCATTTTATCAGTTATATTTAATATTAATAATCCTATATTGTATTAAAAGGTTCCTATTCCCTTATTTTCTGGTAATTAATTGAATTAGTTGTATTCTGAAACATTATTCTGGAATATATGACTCCCATGTCCAAATTTCTGAGTTTAGTCATTTTCATTTTTATTTATAATTCTGAATATATTTATTAAAATCTCTCTAAATGGTATGTGCAATTATATGGCATGATCTCAAGTTTATTTTGTCTAAACCCCTTTTGTTTATTCGTATTTAAATGATTAATTTCTCTGTTTTGATGGAGTTTGGTTTCCATTCTTTTGGCCTATGATTTTTTAACAATTTTTCTTACAAAATATTTTACAAACAATATATGATGTGTGATACCCTCTCTGACTTTTACATATAGTATTATAAATTAAACATGTTTTCAAATTACACAATAACAATTAGTATTGGTTACAATACAAATAATAGCTAAACAAAATAAAGAATATTTTTTTAAATAAATGGTTGTCTTCAAGTCAGACATTTTGCAACAAAATCCCCATTTCCAACATGGAAACATGGTTTACAAAAAAGGTTTTTTACTAACTAACATCTTAATTACTCTCTATTATTTACAAGTAGTAACTATTTTTATAGTTCTGATGTTAGTTGTATCAGACCCAAACAAATGGCCTTATATTTAAAACATTTTTCAACATTCTTGTACTATATACATAAAAAAACCTTATATTTATATTCTTATTTCTAACTATTATTATAAGTAGGATTCTACAGTTTTTATACCGTCTTTTATACATTGTCTTTGGGGAATTGTACCCTGTCATTAACAAATAAATAGTATGAACCGTTCAAAAAGCACTATGAAAACTGTTTTTCTTTTTTCATGTAAAACAAAATGTTATTTTAAACAGATTCATGTCTTATGAACAACATATTGTCACAGTACACATTTCAAGTCACTGAAAAATGCATATTTCATTGCATCCAATGTTTGTGATTGCCAAGAATGAAACACAAGGTTCATTTTTTATAATACCCAAAACTATCACTGGTTCACTTTGCACTTATATATTATGTTAATGCTAAATGGTCGTATAGTCTTATCAACATAATAAATTGGTTAGCGTTTTTTCAATGGAGATTTGTTCCATGGGTACTATATTATTGTTTCATCTTGGTTTACAGGCAACTTTTACTTTATACACTTCTCTCTCTTAAATTTACATAGATGTGGTTTTTATTTCGTTATACTTTTGTTTTTAGATATTTATTTTGGGGATATAGGGATTTGGGTGTCTTTTATAAGAGCATGACATCTTCTTCAGGATACTGCCTTCTTCTTCTTTCATCAGTCTTCTTTTCTCCTGCCTTCTGGGACTGGTATCTTCTCCATCCTCTTCTTGATGCCATCAGGTTTCTTGGGATCTTCTCCATCTTCTTCTTTATTTCAGAAATACACCACCTGTATTGGTTGATCTTGGCTTATTTTAGGGTTTCTATTCTATTTATTCTCCCTCGTTGTGGGTTTGGTCATATTCTGTACTGCTTGGTTATTTACTTTTTTACCTTCCTGGGTTATACCTTGAAAACCTTTGGTTATGAGACTGGTCTTGGATGACTCATCACTAGTAACTCCTTTTATTTGAACTTGTATTTTCTTTATAATAATGATTTCTTTCCACAGTTGCTATGAATTAATCTATTTATATTAAACTTAATGCTTTCTTCCAAATTTAAATATTATAACTTCATTATTCTAATGATCAATTGCCATTCAATATTATGCTTATATCTGTCATGTTACAGATTGCTTCCCTCCAGAAGTAATTATTTCAGACATGTTTATGGATGAAATAATTTCTTATGATAATTTCATCATTTCTTATAATTCATTTTCTTCTCCATTTTTATATCGACTTTTTTATAATTAGAGTTTAATTAATTTTATGTATATAATTATTTGTTTTACTACTGATCCTTTTCGGATAGTTAGTGTCTTCTGAGATATATTATTATTGTAATACATTTTCTTCCTTTATCAACTTCGTGTTGCATCCTTGGGATATTAATTCCCTAACATTCCCTATCACGTGGGCTGGGGCAGATCAGAGGGGCACTGTACGCTACTTCTCTGCTGGCCATACACCACTTCTATAAATTGAGTACAGAGGCATATCCATCCCTGCTCAAAAAACATAATGCTGCTGGAATTATCTTCAGTCAGTCATCGAATAAATAAATAAAAAGTAGTCTCATTTTCGACTAATAAAAATATCTTTGGATTCTCCACTTCGTAGTCTCTCAGATTATCTCACATTTTCTATCTTAATAAATCTTCATAATCATTATTATATTCATTACATATATATTTTTTCAAAACTCTTAACTTGTCTGATATATTTAATTTAATTATGGTTGAAAACCTTTCTTTTATTAATTCTGGTTACTGTTTACAATGTAACTCTCTTTCTTCTCCATCTGAATTCTCTTTATACTTTCTTCTGGTTACTCATAGTATTAGCATGGTCTTTATAAATAGTCTTTCTTATTCATTATTTGAATGGTCTTAATGTATTCTATTTAATTTTTTAACATTGTATCTTTACATTAGATATACAGGTTGTTATATTGATCATTTTATTTAAACATTTTGGTTCTTTCCTTTCTCTTAGAAAGTTATTAATCCGCCTTCGCATTCATTAACATTAATTCATTTATATTATATTTCATGTGGTATTTATTCTCTTTGCATTTCATATAGGTCTTATTATTATCATTGGTTCAAAATCATCTTCTCCATATGTTTGGTATGAGTTGTTCTTCTTTGCTCTTAATTAACTGTTTTCATTATCGTTTCAAAAGTAATTGGTCTCTTTGCTTCCAAATTTTTTCTTCTCTTGCATATTACACTCTTTTTTGTTATTCTTCTCTACTCCTTCAAATGTTAGGTTTTTCCACATTTATTCTGGATTCAAGTTAATTCTCTTTTCTGAATTAACCACTTTATTTTCTTCTCAATTCAATCATAATTGACACATAATTATTTTTTGGAACTTGGTTAGTTTTAATGTAAAGTTCAAACTATTCTTTTTATTTAATTGAAAAATATTTCTCATACATCCTTGTAATATGTTGATCTTATCTTGTTTCAAAGTTCTGACGTTCTATCAACATTCAAATTCTGTTTAATTCATTTATTCCCAGAATTGTTTCATTCAGAATTGTTTATAGCACGGTGATCTTACTATTGTTTCTGAATGTTTTGGTATTTCTCTAAATTCAAATTCTTCTTAATTATTTACCATAAAGTTTTCTCACAAACTTAGTTATAGTAAGTTGGTCTTACTTTATTTTTAAATTTTTTGTATATTAACTTCAAAATTCCTTTCTTCTTAATTCTTCCAAAATGTTTTTCTCATAATTCAGTGGTAGTAAGCTGTGCTTGCTTAATTTTAAATTTTTTTAAAATTAAGTTCAAAATTCTCTCTCTTTCTCTTTCTTCCATAAAGTTTTGTTCTAAATTATCAGGTTGTAGTAAGATGTACTCACTCAATTTTAAATTTTTATAATTATATTTCAATTCAAAAGTCTTTCTTTTTCTTTCTTCCATAAAGTTTGTTCCAAAATTATTAGGTTGTAGTAAGATGTACTTACCCAATTTTAAATTTTTATAATTATATTTCAATTCAAATGTCTTTCTTTTTCTTTCTTCCATAAAGTTTTTTTTTTTTCTTCAAATTATTAGGTTGTAAGTTGTTCTTACATATTTTAGAATTTTCTCAAAATTAAATTAAAAAATTCTTCTTCTTTTAATTCTCCAGAATGTTCTTCTCAAAATATTAGGTTGTAAGATGTACTTACATTATTTTAGGATTTTCAAAAAAAATTAAAAATTCTTTTTCTTTTAATTCACTAGAATGTTCTCAAAATATTAGGTTGTAAGATGTACTTACATTATTTTAGAATTTTTTAAAAAATTAAATTCAAAATTCTAAATTTCACAACTCATTCTTCATAATATTTCTTCATAGAAGCTTGATTGTACACTCCTTTGATTTTTCCTGAAACGATTTCCCTCAACTCATATGTATTGTTATGCTTATCATTTACCACAACATATGGGGTTATATTGTACTCTACACTGGCCCATATTATTTATACTTTAATAAGTTGATCTCCACTTCTTCTTTTCTTATAAATTTTCTTTTCTTTTATATACCCAGGAAGATGGACGATTTTCTTTATGTTACTGCATTGCTCATATTTTTATTGGTCATGTTCATTTTCTTACATAGTCTTCACTCATAAAACCCAGTTTTGTTTCTATGTTTATTCTTCGTATCATTTCCTTTCAATGATATTTATTTCGTCTCCTTCAACATTGTTTTTCGCCGTAGTCGGTTATCATGATCCGTCCCTTTTCTTGATGTCGTGTGGTATTTGTGTCAACCAGGGTCCATCATCTCAGTTGCTCTTATAAAATTTACCCTAGGGCGCGACACTCTATTATTACTGTTATTATTGTTATTACTAAATTTATCATGATAATAATTTCGGTTAGGTTGGTAAGGTTTGTCATCATTATTGTTGGGATATGGATTTCTCTGACTGTATGGAATATTATTATTATGTTGATAAAAATTGTTACTATTGTTTGGATAGGGGTTGTTATTCCTAACGCCGTTAAAACTACCGTCAAATTGGTTATTACGCGGCGGGTCGTTAGGGTCGTCGTTATTACAGGGCTGGTTCCCTCTATCATCATATTGTATACACCAATACTTCTCTGGTCCATGTTTTGTGTTCCCTGACAAATATATGTGAGGATCTTCATCTGGGTTATCACTTATTATTTGTTTATCTGAAACACCATAAGCTGGTTTACCATCACATATCCACTCTGAAGGAATATATTTTAGTCTAACCGTACCCTGGAATGGTCCTAGATGGTACGTTAATGGAATACATTCTGGTGATTCATCTGTGTCATCATTACAGTCTGGTACGATATCACATTTCCATCTTTCTGTAATACTCTGTCCAGTCCAGCGCTGAAATTGATCTGGTCCACATGTTGTATTCTGTTTACCTCTGGTCCTTTCCCATTGGTAGACTACTGTCTTGTGGTAAATTATTTCTGAAATTACTTCGATTCTCCTTCTATCATTCATAGAATTCATGATGTCTTTGTCATAGGTAATTGGGATATTATTGCCATCAATTAACCCATGTTTCATCATCTCCAACTCTTCCTTCGTTTTTATTACATTTCTTGGATGCATTCCCCTTTTCCTTTGCTTAATATTTTCCTTGTTTCCGTTAAGTTCAACTTCAGGTACTACCATTACTTGTTCCTGCGTTTTATCCTTTGGTACTTCTTCTGATTCTGGTTGGCTATCATTTTTTATTTCTTCGGTCTTCTCCTTTCTTAATTCTTCCCTTTTTAATCTCTCCTCCCTCATTTTCTTAGTGTCCTCTTCTATTTCCTCAGTCCTTTTATCCTGATCATCCATCATTTGTTGTAACTTTTCTATTATTTTGTTCAACTTCTCCTCTCGTGTAAGTCCTTCCATTATGCTTGTCATCGTTCCCTTTTCTATTATCTTTCTCTGGCTTTGTAGCTGTTGCCTAGCTCCAACTAGTGATTGGGCAGAATGTATTGGCCTTCCAATCGCTAATTAAAGCCCCACGTTGGGCGCCAATTTGTAATAATTAATAAATAAGAGTGTAATGTGTGTTGCTGATAAGCTGTTGTGGAGTATGTGAGACTCCGATGTAATCAAGCCGCACTGTTTGGGCTAGCCAATTTGTAATACAATAAGTAAATTGTAATGTAATATGTTTAATTGGTGTGTAATTGGTGTGGCTCTCGACGTCTTACTGGCCTGAAACACTTCCTTAAGTTTCCCAGCTGGTCGAGTCCCAATGGTAGCAAGACCGGTCGAGTAGCGTAAAGTTGATGAAGGAATATATATGTTCAGCTTCGCCGAAAGTTTCAAAACAAAATTTATTGTTTTGAAGGAAATTTAAAAAAAAAATTATGTTTAAAAAAAAAAAATTATTAAAAATTTTTTTAATTTTCTTAATTAATTAATTAGGATCAATTAATTAATATAGGGCTGTGAAGTTTTAAACAGTGTAATGCTCTTCTGAAAATTTTTATTAAAGTTTTAGTATATTTTAAATAAGCTATCACCACTCATAAGGCTGTCTTCAAACCAATCGATACTTGTTTACCTTTTTATTTTTTAGGTTATCTTCACTTACGGGTGGTAAAGTCCTTGTAGATTATCAATTAGAATTATCTTATTGGTAATTAGTATTATTGAAGAAATAAAGAACTATTAAGTATTGAAAAGTATTAATGTTTTATTAAGTAATAGCAATATTGACTCTTATCGATTAGTATCGATTCTCAGGATATCGAAAAAAGTTACAAGTATATGATATAAAAATTATATAGGGTTCTTTAAACAGCCAGTTATTATCAAAGTCAGAGAAATCGGGCTAATATTTAAAAAGTATAACGTTACAATCAAATTAATAGTTATTAATAAACACAGACATTGAATAATAAATTGTAAATATAATAATTGTTTTCACCAAACAGCTGAGTTGAACTAAGAAGAAGGCACTGGGATCGTCAAAGCAAATGGCCGCCGTCAAGTTGATCAAAATGCTGCTCGTTCCTGCTGCATTCCAAATAATGTATTTTCTGGCAATATTCCTGTTCTTGTGTCTGCAAATCTCTTGTTAAATGTTGTGTAGTGACTGGTGTAGTGATTCTGGGTTGTATTTAGTATGTCTGTGTAATTATAAGTCAAAACACTCTTCCCAATTCCGACACTAATTTGGTTAATGTGTTATACAGTTTTCTGGTGTTTTGTGGTGTTTTTCACAGTAGAAATGTATTGTTTAGTGTTAATTAGTGTTTCTTGATCGTTTTTGTCACTATGTATAGGTTCTGGAAAGATTTTATAATTCACTCTCGACTTTACCGTAACGTACTGTTCGCCACTTATCTTTAACGTTGTAAGATAGGTTAGATTGTCACAAAACTCTCGTTTATGTTAACCATTCAAATACCAATAATTAACTAACTGTTTCCTCTAGTTTCAATTAAACTCTTAGCCCATATAATATTATCCTTAACATTGTTCAAATATATTATCACATCCTGTGTACACTTTACTATTTCACTATATGAATACCTAAACTTTGGTTATTTGTCAATTTTATTCACTAGATGTGATTTAAATTAATCTTTTAGTTCATTCAGCTTATTTTCAGATTAAATAATGCCGTTTTATAGTGTTTTCTGTCCAAAAAATAGTAATTTCACTTTCAGTTTGGTATACTCTGAAAAGTCAAAACATCAAAATTTACTTCCTGTCATTATATAAATTCAGCCATTTTATCAGTTATATTTAATATTAATAATCCTATATTGTATTAAAAGGTTCCTATTCCCTTATTTTCTGGTAATTAATTGAATTAGTTGTATTCTGAAACATTATTCTGGAATATATGACTCCCATGTCCAAATTTCTGAGTTTAGTCATTTTCATTTTTATTTATAATTCTGAATATATTTATTAAAATCTCTCTAAATGGTATGTGCAATTATATGGCATGATCTCAAGTTTATTTTGTCTAAACCCCTTTTGTTTATTCGCATTTAAATGATTAATTTCTCTGTTTTGATGGAGTTTGGTTTCCATTCTTTTGGCCTATGATTTTTTAACAATTTTTCTTACATAATATTTTACAAACAATATATGATGTGTGATACCCTCTCTGACTTTTACATATAGTATTATAAATTAAACATGTTTTCAAATTACACAATAACAATTAGTATTGGTTACAATACAAATAATAGCTAAACAAAATAAAGAATATTTTTTTAAATAAATGGTTGTCTTCAAGTCAGACATTTTGCAACAAAATCCCCATTTCCAACATGGAAACATGGTTTACAAAAAAGGTTTTTTACTAACTAACATCTTAATTACTCTCTATTATTTACAAGTAGTAACTATTTTTATAGTTCTGATGTTAGTTGTATCAGACCCAAACAAATGGCCTTATATTTAAAACATTTTTCAACATTCTTGTACTATATACATAAAAAACCTTATATTTATATTCTTATTTCTAACTATTATTATAAGTAGGATTCTACAGTTTTTATACCGTCTTTTATACATTGTCTTTGGGGAATTGTACCCTGTCATTAACAAATAAATAGTATGAACCGTTCAAAAAGCACTATGAAATCTGTTTTTCTTTTTTCATGTAAAACAAAATGTTATTTTAAACAGATTCATGTCTTATGAACAACATATTGTCACAGTACACATTTCAAGTCACTGAAAAATGCATATTTCATTGCATCCAATGTTTGTGATTGCCAAGAATGAAACACAAGGTTCATTTTTTATAATACCCAAAACTATCACTGGTTCACTTTGCACTTATATATTATGTTAATGCTAAATGGTCGTATAGTCTTATCAACATAATAAATTGGTTAGCGTTTTTTCAATGGAGATTTGTTCCATGGGTACTATATTATTGTTTCATCTTGGTTTACAGGCAACTTTTACTTTATACACTTCTCTCTCTTAAATTTACATAGATGTGGTTTTTATTTCGTTATACTTTTGTTTTTAGATATTTATTTTGCGGATATAGGGATTTGGGTGTCTTTTATAAGAGCATGACATCTTCTTCAGGATGCTGCCTTCTTCTTCTTTCATCAGTCTTCTTTTCTCCTGCCTTCTGGGACTGGTATCTTCTCCATCCTCTTCTTGATGCCATCAGGTTTCTTGGGATCTTCTCCATCTTCTTCTTTATTTCAGAAATACACCACCTGTATTGGTTGATCTTGGCTTATTTTAGGGTTTCTATTCTATTTATTCTCCCTCGTTGTGGGTTTGGTCATATTCTGTACTGCTTGGTTATTTACTTTTTTACCTTCCTGGGTTATACCTTGAAAACCTTTGGTTATGAGACTGGTCTTGGATGACTCATCACTAGTAACTCCTTTTATTTGAACTTGTATTTTCTTTATAATAATGATTTCTTTCCACAGTTGCTATGAATTAATCTATTTATATTAAACTTAATGCTTTCTTCCAAATTTAAATATTATAACTTCATTATTCTAATGATCAATTGCCATTCAATATTATGCTTATATCTGTCATGTTACAGTATTTACAAGTTTTGCTGCTTTTGCGGTAAGTTGACCATCGTCTAAGTTCTGGAAGCTCAAAATGGGTGAGAATAATTCACATATGGTATCTGCTGCTTCAAATCGTGTCATTAAATCATTGATAATAAAATCCAATACTGGGTAAACTACGGAAATTCTGAAATCTTGTTCAGGTTCTATAGAAATTTTTCGGTTTTCGGGAAATTGAGGTTGCACTCCTACTGCTTCAGCAACTACTTTTGCTTCTTGAACAACACTTTCCCACGAGTCACGTAAGTGCTGCATCTCTTGCACTAAGTCTCTTATAAGTGCGGTCTCGACATCAAGAGATATTCCTTTACTTTGTATGACAACGTTCTTGTTGTCAATACTTGCTAATATTTTGTGCCTAAACACTGTCATTAGCAGACCTTTATAAGATCTGAAATATTTTTTTAGGCATTTAGTTGTGTTCAGTGCTGAAGGAGTTAATCCTGTAGCCATCTCTCCAAGAATGACATCTAACACAGCAAGTATGCCGGGATAATGTTTAACAATTGGGCGCACAGCTTGAATTCTTTCACTCCACCTTGTTTCTGAAAGACTTTGAAGAGATAATGTTACGTGTTTTTTCAATACTTCCCAGCGTGCAGGACTGTGAGCGAACAAAGAGTAGAAGTTTTCTATATTCCCGAAAAACGTTATAACATCTGGGTTGAGCTTTGCAGCGTTGACTCCTACACGATTCAATGAATGTGCTCCGCAGGGAGAGAACAAGGCACATTTGTTCTTTTCTAAGATGCGGGACTTAACGCAGTTTATTTTGCCACGCATATTTGCGCCATTATCGTAGCCTTGCGAACGCAATCATGGAGAGGTATATTGTTTTTTCCAGAGTTGCAAGTATTTCTTCAGTTATTTTTTCTCCAGTTTTTCCAGTAAAATTCATGAACTCAATGAAACGTTCATTCACTTCGAATTCGTTTCAATCTTGGTTTTGGGATATGTGTCTGAGAATTAGGACGTTTTGTTCACTGTGAGAAATATCTGGTGTTGCATCCACTATTATTCCGTAGAAAATTGCGTCTCTTCTTTGGTCAAGAATGGTTTGGAAAACTTTGTCTGCACAAAGGCCAATAAACTCATTTTGAGAATACCACGACAAATAATGTGCATGTCCTTTCATACTTTTACCTTCCACCTAATTTTGTTGAACTTTGGCGAGATGTTGTCGTGTCACTTCATCGTACTTTCCAATCAACTCTAAAATTCCTAAAAAATTCCCATTATGAACATCTCCAACCTTTGAGTTCTCTCCTTGAAAAGCTAAACCTCTAGATGATAAAAATAATGTTACGTCTACAAAAATTAAAAATCGCAAGAGTAAAGTGGCATTTCCGGTTACCCGATTTTAGGATGGACGAAAAAATGTACGCGGTATCAAGAAAAAAACGAAGTAAACATACCTGTAAAAACTTTTGGCACGCCGGCGAAAAAAACAACGAAGTAATACACTAACCACGTGGCAGATCACTTTCAAACTGAACATAAACATTCAGCAGAGCTTATCCCACAGATATTCACATACCGTAAACATTCGTAAGTAAACACGCACTGTATAGGCAAACATCAGCTGTTTTTGTTACTTTTCAAGGCTTCCAGAGAGGGCAGCACTAATCACAAAGCATTTCTAACGATGTCATACCATACGGACAATGTTGTCGAATACCGCAGCAAACGGAGACGTTTTTTAAACGATGTGGACTATAGGCAAATTGCTCAGCGAACGGAGACAAATTTATTCGACTACAGTCGAATTACACGGCGAAAGGGTTATTAATTCTTCCACTGACAATAATGAAATTAAAGCGTATTCATCTCCACGTGGGTGAAGCCGTGGGAAAAAGCTAGTATTTTATAAAGAAGTCGCTTTTTGTCTTCTGTTCATCTCACTTAGCTATCCGACCCACCAAGCCGGGCCCCTCCTAATCCCGGGCCCCCCCCAGGCTAGAGCCCCGTCAGCCGCCCCCTTGTGGGGGCCATGGTGGCAGTCCTCTACCAATGCACCGAAGTAAAGACTTCGTTTGGAATGGACTAAGAATTTACTTCCGCAAGTACGTCCGAGTATGCGCCCTTCATAAGCCAAATCCTGAACCAGATAACAGCGCGATCATGGACCCAGCAGATACTAGAGCACAATCGCTCCTCGACATCATGGGCCCATATCCGCTTACCCGAGCTGGCAACCAAAATATCGTCGTGGATATATGAACATGTGTCGAGATGGGTGAAAGTTAAGGGAGTGCGGATGGCGGACGCCGACACCATTATCCCCTACCTAGTGTCTCATACTTGTGAAAACTATAATCAAATTTATTTCCATATGTTTTATTATTGTATTTCCAGAGTTCTGAAAGTAATTGACTTTAAAGCTTTTGTTTTATACTTATAAAATAAAAAAAATCTTTATTGATACATCCTGAAACTCACGTGTATTAAATTCTGTAACCACCTATGCGAGATTCAATAAATGTTTGAAACATTTTTATTAAACAAAAATGTGCAGGTGAAACTTCTAGAAGCAATCTTGGACAACTCAACTTTAGAAGACTGGAAAGAGCAACACCCCACAATACGTTCCAAACAAATCCTTGATCATTTGTGTGACTTACCAAGTCATTTATATAACACACAGCGACAACAATACGAAGCAAGCGTAACATATTACTAAGTTCCTGAAACTTTTTCTATCGACGTTAAATCGATTTCATTTAACAACTACAATAATTTTTAGTTGTTGTAGTAGATTGTTTTCTAGATAGGCCTACTAAAACACGATATGTTGTCGATACATTATGCAGCATAGGACGCAACGCACGGTTCTCACTTGAGACGTACAAATTGTCTTCTCTAGATTGGCACCATAGTTCGTCGTTCGGTCCTATAGATCAAGTGAAAACTAATATTGAAATCTAACATTTTAATAAAGATTCGTACAATCTTAACCAACGTCTGTGCATGTATGTAGACTGTGAGTTGATGTGATGACATAATTGGATGATGGAGTAAACATCCCATAATCGTTAGACCAAGCAATTTATTTAGTTTAATGTAACAGCGCTTACAAATATTTTATAATTTTTTGCAACTAATTATAATAATTTTATGGAATCCTGTACTATGAGTATTCAAAATTAATTATTTAATAATCATGTTTCTGTTGAATGGTTAACTTACTAAAGAAACCGACAAATTGTCAGGATTAGTTATATTCAATTGATTGAGTACATACCAGAAGATTCGGTGTCGGTAATGTACAGTCCATTACATTATCAGCTAACAACTACTTACTTGTATTTACTAAGAATCTAATAATTGGTTGGCTCTACGGCACCAGGGCCAGCACCGCTCATTAACTGCCTAGATACTAGGCCGGACAGCACACATAGAAGGCACTCTTTTTCTCAGGCTAACTAATTCGGGAGTGGTAGTAAATATTAAATGTCACATATTGCCGTATTTAATAAAACCTATTGCATATATTGCATTGTCGTAAATAAAACCCAGAATCTCAAAATTAGTTAACTACCAAGCCTTCATTTTGTGAAGTTTCACTTGGGTTTAATTAAAGTTAATTTTGTTGAAATTCACTTTATAGCTCAATTTTTTGAAAGCTATTAATTTATCTACTTTTCAAATTTACTTACTTTTGATTTTTGTTAAAGTTTCCTAAATTCAAAATTGTAATCTAAACGCTTTTTATGTAATCTTTGAATTCCTGATCCGGTGTTAGAAATGGAATGGAGGAGAACCCATATGTTATTCATAAATTTGTAACAAATACAATGCTCTTAGAAGCGATATTTGACCAAACATATGTTTCAATTCCATATAATACCATATTGTTTTCAATTCGACACTTAATTATTTCAAAATGTTAATCACAAAAAAAAACTTGAAAGTTGTAATTATGATAAGTATATTACTTTTTTGACAGTTAGTGTATACAAACATGGTACAACACGTTTAAGTTGACAAAGGTACAAGGTTGATAAAGTACGCGTATTACAGGAGTACTGTCGACAATAAAGAAGGATTTCGACTGGCTAAACTATAGGACGTACAAAATCAAGATGACTTTAAGTTTTTGTATAATTCAAAATAGATTGAAGTGGTTAATTTTCAATCTGATGGAGCTAACCATTAGTTCTTGTAAATCATATGGTATATATTGTGTTTCTTGTAGAAATTTAATAAATTCTTTAATTATAGTTTGATTGAAATTTCAATGTGAAAAATTCACAGAATTTTAACATAATTACAGAGGTTCACAGGACGTAACATATTTAGGTTTTAATGAGGCTCACTCGACTTTTCCAAAAACGTACGGAGATGATTGCTTGTAGGCGATAGTTGTTAGTGGTCTTTGAAGAATTTTCGTTAGATATCATACAAGGTACAAAAAGTACAAATAGTATTTCACAGAATCTGATTATGTTTGTAATTTTTCAATTAGTTCTAAAATTAGTTAGTAGGGTATTTATAATTATATTTTACAGTGGTAATTTCGTCTATTAAAAATACTAACGTTGCTGAATACTTAAAATCTTTTGTATTTTCATGCTTCAAAAGAAGGTGGTACGTATGGACTACTAAAACAAGTCAATAAAACAGTGGGTGACGTCAGCCCGTAGTTACAATTAAGTACAAACAATGACAGTAGCTATTACAGTATCTGTTAGTGCATTTATAATTGCCGGCAAATTATATCTTCTTGTGTAATAAAACAAATATTGGAATTAACCAGTATACTCGCTAATTAGCATAGCGAATACTACTCTGAATTTGTATAATTAATACGACCTGTTAATCATAATCTTATTGAAGCGACTTCTGATATTATTATCATCTAACTTACTACTTTGATTTTACAAATAAATTCTTGCATATAAAAGTTCGGACTGCACCACGTTTTATAAGGACCGTTAAGACCCAAATTAAGACCCACTAAACACTCTTCATTAAACAAAACATGTCCTAGTCAACAGGATATGGACTATGAAAAACGTAGGAAACAAAACCCAAACTACCCGAATAATCTACCCAAACCCCTTAATATAATTAATCAATTTAAAATAGCAAAATAGACTAGATGTTTCCAACAAGCAACATTTAAGACTGGCAGCCGACAATCTAATGAAATTGATACAAAAGAAAACGTAGACATCGTTCTAATTCAAGAACAAATCTAACAGACCTGCTGCGCTGAAACGCCTTTTTATGTATTAAAAAGTAAATATATTTCGACAAGGGATGGTAGGCCACACGTATCCCAAGTTGAGCCAAAAGTAATGAGCTATTTTTAATTTTACTACTGCAGAAGACCTCCGTAGGATGGCCAAAACATCTAGTTAATTGAAAATGTTATCATAAAGCAATCGAACACAGCCCAGTAGGCCAGAAATTTTAAACTCTTTTAATAATGATGCCTGTAGTGACAGCCTAAATAGTAAATAATTTTAATGACATAAGATAGACAGTGAAAGAAAAAACTTGAAGAAATTGGACACAGGTGTAATCCAATCGATGGCAGCAGCATGCTCAACAAGCTTGTATCATCGAGACTGAAGAAAAAAAAATCACTATCGGAAGATGAGTAGACGAATTCCACAAAGCCTTCCAATAACCCACTTTCTAAAAAAACAGTCTTCAACAACGAAGTCAGAAAGAAATCATTTCCGTGATAAAAAGGAAAGCGCCACATTAGCGAGGAAGACAATGAATGCGTTCAGGGGCAATACCAGCGGACTAAAAACAATTTCGAGCTAAGAGAAACATGGAGAATACATAGTTAAACAAATTTTAAGCCTTAATAAGAATGAAGAAATAAACTCTTATATTGGAGAAAATATTGCAGCACGACAAATACACAAACCTATGGAAACTTGTATACAACTAGCTTCTGGAAACATTAAGAACGGATTAACTATTACAAAAATGTAAACCGGATGGGTCACAAACAGCCAACCTGAACGAAACAAGACGATTTAGTACCTATCGTCATAAAGGTAAGTAAAACAAACTACCTCAAACAAGCCAGAACAACCACAGAGCAGTCACAGGATACACAAGACGACCAATAATTTACATTAGAAGGAATTTAATAAACTATAGTTTATATATAAAGTATTTACTATATAAACTATTATATAACCGCTACCTTGACAACAAACCCGAACATTGTTGAGAGGGAAATGACAACAATCCAGGTCTGCTAACTTGGTTTTGTTTTAATATCCAATGTAATATCTTACTAAATATAAAATGTAACATGAAAAGAAAAGCAATAGCGTTTGCCGTCAACCTTATTTTGGCAGACATCGGGGAAACTAGTAGCGAAGTTGAAAATTTCCCAAATACCAGTAAGTCTACAATAACAAGATCTGTCAGAGATCTTGAACGAAGCTAAAAATTCCCAGAAGATAAGTTTTATTATATGCCTAAAATAGCATTTATGTGCCTAACATAACAAGATATGTTTCAATAAAGAGAATCGTAAGTGTATGCTCATCCCAGAAACAAGGGAAGAGAGAGAAAAGAAATATTGATATTTCTTAAAGTATGGCGATGGATGAAGTAACTGGTGTAAATTATCTAAGCACAATATCCACAGTAAATTTAAATTCAACATAAACATAAACTATATAGCAGAAAGTTGCATCAAATCAATCCACGCAATATGTAAATCAGCTAAACTAAATTGGGACTTAACTCCAAAGCGTTTGATACAGTTTACAAGGGTGAATGTTTACCTCTCATGCTGAATGGAACGCTCTGAAATTCAAAACCAACAGGATTAAGTATACTAGGGTCAATACGCTCATAAAAAGTAAAATCGCATAAACCTTCCGCTCAAGTTCAAAGAAAACTTCCGCACTCAATGCTATGACCCTCCCCACATTCAACTAAAGGCAAAGGAAGCAGCTAGCCTGAGCCATATAATGAAAGGTAAAGAAAAGCAAACAGAGTCTGACTAAGAATTTACCACATCTACCAATATACATATAATAAAGAACACCGTAGAATATAACGATGACAAAGTCGAAATATTCACTGCGGGAGTAAAAATTAACTTGCAGTTGATGAAGGCGTTGCCATATTAATTGAAAATAAATTAGTAGAAAAACTCGACAATTGGTGCTCAAATAACCGAACCGAGCAACATGCCGTTTGCAAGGTTAGAAGAGATCCGCAGACACAGAACACATGAAAGAAGTAAATAGAAGGAAAGCAAGGAAATCGACAATATACACGGACATCAGGAGTCAGTAGACTTCATTATGAATCCCAGCAACTGTAACCATTTTGTAGAAGCAACAAGGTAAATTACAATAATGCTACACAACGCTAACTATACAATCGACTTCAAGTGGATGAAACCTCATGTAAGATTTCACTGCAACGAACTGGCAGACCGACTACCAAAGGCAGGTGCACGGAGTAATCAGCGAGAATTTTCTTTCGACGAATTATCCAAAACTGCAGTGATTCAAGAAATAACTGAAAGAATACGCAAATAAGAGAACCTACGAATGGAAGATAACCTACTTGAGGTGCAATGACTAAACCGGTTGTCCCTAGTTTTAAAAACAGGCTTAAACAAAACTAAAACTGACTCCCAACTTTAGGGCAATAGTGACCGGACAAGAGTAAAATCGAAATATTACTTCCACCGTCGTAAGGCATATTCAAGATCGCCAGTAACACAAGAAACCTTTCCACTCCAACAGAATTCTCCCACGTGTAGATTGTTTAGATGTTTCATCCTATAGCTTATACATCTCATCAATCAACAACAGGATGGACTTAATGTCGTATTTCGTGCCAAATAAGAAAATATAGAAATAATAAGGATAGTACTAAGAAAGAACATTTCTTTCATTCCTCAAATGAATTTCCATTTATGTGTTGTAAACAATAATATAGAGGATTAAGAAATATTTTAATGTTTGGAATAATGATTTTCAATATTACAAAAATTAAAATAACCAAGATGGCTTTAAGAAGGAACATTATAATGACTACTCTAAAACGCGTGGGATGAATGGGATTTAATAGTTAAGAACATTTAATGAGATGAACGTTTTAAGAACCACCCTGTGTTCTGGCATAGAATATTATCGTATAGAATGAAAACTGATATAGTCGTATATAATTTCAGTACGTACTCTGTCAAAACAGTTGCATTACGATGCATTATCATGTGATTGTAAAGTTTAAATTTGCGTTAAATTAAAATGCTGTTTTTTACATTCTTTAAACATGCAAATTTCTGCAATAACGATTAGCCTATGTTTATAACTAAAACACTATTACGTTATGACTTGAATACCACAGTTTTGGGTTTTGGGCAGAACACAATGTGTACTGCTCGGTTGTCAGATTTTAAATTAAGAAAATATAGTTCCCAGAAATGGTTTGTAAATAGTCATCAATGACTAAACATTTACCAAAAATTTAGAAAAACACTAACCAGAGAGTAATCAAAAGCTATGATGATAAATTTATTAGAATATTTTTTACTCTCATAGAGAATTTTAGTTTTCCGCAAAAGTAGACAGTAAACCTATAAATTTCAGAAGAAAGGCACATTTTGTACCAAGGACTTCTCTCCTATTATCGACCAGTTGGTGGAAATCGATTAACATCTTCTATGATAGAAGAGTCTTCTATGCATGAGTGCATGTGTGCGCTCGTGTATCTCGGGGATGTGTGTGTGTGTGTGTGTGTGTGCGTACGTGCGTGCGCGAGTGCGTCCTTCTTTGTATTTATAAGTCATGGACATAGGCCTATATGAGATCGTAACATAAATTAATGTGTCTAATGGACACTAAGTTATTCAAAGTTGACATTTGAAAAATATTTCAAGGGGATGGTAAGTGCGGTATAGCCTACATATCAATAGTCGTAAAAATGACGCTTGAAAAAGTTATTAAACCAAGTGACACTGTAATACTTTCTTCTATACTAGAACCGCTCGAAATTCAAACTGAGTCTGAAGTAACTCTTAAGTAATAAATGAAATCAACTCTAAAACAATAAATTTAAAACTTTGCACAAACACTGTTATCTCTAATATGACACACATATAATGGAGTTGGTACAAATGTCAATAGCTGTTATATGATTTTACTAATTATGCTTCTTGTAGAAATACCAGCTCCGCAATATGACGATTTGTAAATGAGACGGTATATCGGTACTGTGTCAACCGTAGTGTATAATTTACCGGTCTGAGTAGAATCATGCTACACTTAATTAACAGTTGAATAGTGTCTCTACGTAGATAGTGCATGCAATTAATCTACGAAGAGATATTACCGTACCTTAATGATCTGTGTGATTGAGTCAGTGGTTATACAATCCTTTACGCTGTACTTCCAAAGGTTTCAAATCACTTTTTCCCCAGTTAAGTCGTGTAAAAGAGGATCAATAATTTGTTGAACTACTCTGCTGTTTAGTCTTAACCACTCAATATCTGGTTATAAAATTTGAACACATGAGGAAATAAGAAGAAATTAGCAATATTCGTGTAATTGCAGTATAGTTTGTTCTGTATACAGCGGATATTCACGCATGGCTTACTCTAAGCATCAATTCCTTAAGAAGCCAGGCAACTGTGTTAACATTAATCAATATGTCATTATCGACCGACATGTCTATATGAACTATTAATCAGTACTTGAAATGAAAGGAAGAATGCATGGAAACTCACACAAACGTTAAATCATATTTCATTTTGGCAGAGTACTTTAAGTATGCCATTGTTACATTACCAATAATGGCGTAGCTTTGTGGTAAAATTCATTTATTTCGATTTAGTTGCCATAGAATTAATTTATACCTATTGCTTGAGGTTTCCTATCGAGAGCATCCACGATCGATTGACATATTGACCGTTATGTTGCTGTGCTTTTTCTATCTCTGAGTAACCGTCCGATATAGTTCCAACATAAAGGTAGCTTTCCATGCTATATAACTATTATTTTCATAACCTAAACGTGTGTATGAAAAGTATAGTCAACATTGACGAGATTGTAAATAATCATTTTTATCAGCCATACGCCGACAACCGTAAATAGGATTTAGTATAGGCAATCCCAATAACGATTTTTTATTCTCAGTCAAATTTGTTCGGTTTTCATAGGTTAAAACTTTATTTAAGAAACACAATTTATTCACATTAACTGTTTCTTGTTTTTTTCGTAATTAATACTGATTCATGTATACAATACATGAGCCATAGTTAAATGAACATGCCTATTTTAGTTAAATGAGGAAGTAATACAGTTTACTTTTTCGCTAAGGATTTAATGACTGTTGTGGAAAGCAAGTTTCCATTATATAGTCCCATTTTACTTAACCAGAGATAGTAGGTTCTAATTTTGTGACATTAGTGAATTATGTAAAAACGTTTTTATAATCGTGAATTTTTTTAGCAACGGTGAGACGATTTATTTATAATTGTAAACATACAAAATCTGTCTAAATTGTAACGAGTCCAAATGCATAAAGTTCATTATTGTCATGTTCAATATTTAATATTGTTATACCATTTAACTTGAAAATCCACACATTTAGGAAGTCGTTGATTCCACTGACTGAAACAGTACTTGAAATCTTCAATTGGTCGTGGTCAGTCTTTACCTGGTTCATAACAATCTTCTGTGTGTTCTCTACGCTTTAAAAACAGCTTACCCGAAATTTCTCTTAATTTTTGAAGAGAAAGTAGTCAGGGAAACCGTAATTATGGACTTAAATCAGAGGAGTAGAGGACTGGGTTAAAACAGAATGCCCCTGTTTAGCCAAATTTTTGATTAAAGAAAGTGTGGTGTGACATTGAACATTATTGTGAAGAAGCATTTAGGAGTCGACAGTTTGTTCAGGAGTTGACTCAGATCATAAAACTACATGTCCCTAAAAGTCTTGCGATTTACATTTAGTTCATAAGCAATCACTGATTGCTCAGAACGAACAGTCTTGATTTGAACTCTCACAATTTCATGGGCATCCGATAAATCTCTATGCCAAAAAAAATCCGCCTAAGACATGGTATCATCTCCGTAGCTATGTTTAATTTGTAAAAAATGGTTCTGTTACACATACTTAATGTTTTACATACAGAATCTCAAGCTTTGTCGTCACCTCAATCGGCTACCTCGACTGCAGAGATCGTTCATTATTTTGAACGAAGCTCATTTAATCAGCTAAATTTCAATATTACTTAAATTTTTAATTATCTAAAACTTACAAAACTCCCCGGAATTACTCTACTATTTTTTTTAGGAAAGTGACAATGTAAAGCACGCAATCACACAATATACAATAAACATTCCAAACTACAGCATTAGTTTGTTTAGTTAAATTTATAACCATAATTCCTAATTGACAGATAATTTAGTCCTAACCTTTAAATATATGTATGTGTCCATATATATGTACAGGCCTATATCTAATAGAATTTCAATACCTAACTTATAAAATAATAAAGGTTTTAGCAACGTAGCTTCCAAACGTTTTTGAAAGCTATCCAAAAATGTGGAAGCAGTGCTAGGAAACGTTAATTTTGTAAAAAATAATTAAAGATACTATACTTATATTTTAAATAAAATTCCTCGTAATTTGGTGGTTTTACAAATCTCATAAAATTCTGAGCTTTATTTTTGGCCCGTCATGCTCTTCAAGTTAAACAATTTCGAAGAAAACACTGCATTCGGATTTCTGACATAGCATGAACTTTTACAATATTTTAAAATTAATGATCGATTTTTGAATTTTTTGGATCCTAAAGTTTGGAAATTCTGTATTCAGATTTCGATTACACTTATCTTTATTATGCTAACTGTCATAGAGTTTTGTAATTTTATGAAAATTTGGCCCTTACTTTTGTCCACTCACCTTTGTTGTCCCGAATCACGAGGGCTCACTCAATCTGCGCCTCAACAGAGACGGTGAGCCAGGTATTGAGCATGAAGTGCGCCTCGAACCCAAAAGAATCCCGCGAGGGGCAGCATGATGTGGAACCGCTTATAAACAACCAGTTCTTGGAAAATTTGGTAAAGGAGAAAACATGTGTCTCCTAGTACCCTCCGAAGCATCTACAAGAAACATAATGATAAATTATATAGACAGGTCTTATAAGGTCTTACAAAAACAATTGTATTTATTTATTTAGTCAATGGACAGCTACAGTATTTACAGAAAGTTAGACAGTCAATTTTTACCTTGTGTAAAACACATTTAACAAAAGTTACAATGTCGATTTCATTATTCCGAAATAGAGTCAGTTTTTGCTCAATGAACACTTGTCGTTTCTCAGTTTTTTTGTCCGTCCTATGTGCGCTGCCTCCCCGAACGCTATTCATTCTTACGTAGATGCCCGTCTGTATAGATTTTAAATTGTTAATGAACGAATAAATAAGGAGGTTGTTGAACTCCCACGATTGTCAGAAACAAATATTTCAGCTACCTGCTATGTACAAGGCACAGATCAACCTTGCCCCACTCCCACCGCTTCCTTCACATGAACGGCATTCACCGCAACATTCAGTTCACCATGGAGAGAAACGGATTGTAAACTGGCGTTCCTTGATAAGTTGTTCTAAAAATAAGACCGATGGAGATCTCGGACATCATGTCTATCGAAAGCCGACGCATACTGATCGCTGCTTGCATCATGATTCGAATCAGCATCACAGACAGAAGGTCGCCTTGATCAAGAATTTGGTTTACCGTTCTAGTCGTATATGTGAGCCCCAGCATCTTTATGAAGAACTTACCCATCTTGAGGTGGCGTTGCAAGTTCTGCTGCGGAGGTAAAGAGAGTCGTAAGGGGGTGAAAATCTGGCCGGGCTGATGCGACAGAGAAGCAGCAGGAAGGCCGAACGGCGTTCTTGACCTATGTCAGGAATACGACTCACTGCACTGAGAAGTTCCTCGAGCGGGGTGGGGTGCGCACTGTCTTCATGCCAACACAAAAGATTCAACAACGCCTGCGATCGGTGAAAAACGCAGGGATCCGCTTGCTTCGTGAGGTGTATACAGAATCCTTGTTCTTAGGCGTTGTAGGCCTATATCGGCGTTACGAAACGCAGTGCCTGCACCCGCATCTCTGAATACCGGTGACATTGGCGTCTTGGTCCGCCCGAGAAGTCGGCTATAGAGGAGGATGAGTTGTCTTTTGAAGGTAATACAGTCTTGTTTGCGAAGACCCCCAGTTCCTATTCTCGGCTCTTCGGTACTTCCCTCGGTTGCGGAGAGACGCGATTGAGATATTCAAGGATGGTGTCTTGAGTAGATCCGACGAGACCTTGACCCTGAATAAGTATTAAGCCGGTGGTTAGACATGCTGAAATAAGAGTCCGTGCTTAGACGTGGCAATAAGAGCTCACCACAACGTGTTTGGTTTACAGCGTCATGGTAGCAACTTGAACAGCTCAAGTTATAGCCCTTGTTGCCGTAAGTTACACTATTTTCAAAGTAAGCACTACATATTGATTTGAGTTTAAATTCCCACTAATCAGTTATACGGTATGGATTTGTACAATTTATATCCATTTTTGAGTTTGGGTGTTCTAAAATTTTAAACTTTTCAAAACTGAACACTGTTTAGATTATGATTAAAATTCTCCTCAATTTTTATACCTAGGATGCATTTGTACAGTTTTTACAAACTTATGACCTACTTTTTGCGCACTGGTATCTCAAAGCTATGAAATGTCCAACACCCAGCAATACACTACGGTTTTAAATGTCTTTAAATCTCTTTAATTTGATAACCGACATGGTTCATTGCAATTTTTTTACAATTTTCCCGGCCGCTTTCTTTCAAAGGTAGGGTAGATCTATCTAAAATCTAAAAACAATAAGGTTATATGGGGTAAATGTGATGGATTGGTAAGCTAGCTATTATAAAAATCGGTTGACGTACTCAAATAGAGTGCTTTCCCCAAATAGATAGATAGGTAGACAGACAAACGATTCAATTGAAACTGGAAATTTGCTTCGCTAGTTCAGCTAATTGCATTTTCAGAGATGTCTGAGGAAAAGATAATCTTCCTACTCTGTATTGGGACATCGGCTTCCCAATCAAATAAACGATCGGTGTCTTACCTTTCATACCTTCGTTGCCAAATATCACGGAGTGATTGCATGTAATATGCAACGGCATGTGGTATGTGTGTAGGTGTGCGGATGTGGTGTGTGTGTGTGTGTTTTGCATATTTATTATAGCGTAACACAATGCAGGATATTAAAATCTGCATTACCCATATTAATAAACAAAACTCTAGATTATTTGGATTTAATTTAAACAAATTATTGATATTACAATATACTGCTGCAGATTACAGACATGTTGTTTACCGTACGGTTAAAATCGCATAATAGTGCCTCTTGTGTCAGGGTGCCTCCTCGCTCTTTCCTTTAATCAAAGCCTCTTGTTTCAGTGTCACAATAATCATTACCACCACCATCATCAACTACTTCGTTATCATCATCATCACTTTTATACGCATCAGATGTCTGTTGTGTTCCTATTCCACTAGTCTTCCTCGGGGTAGTTTCATTCATGATTGTAATACCATCTTAGTGTTTTAAGTTGTACGTCAACAATTCTTAACATACTTAATTCATTGGAGATTAATGTACGCCACATCATTCCTGATGTATTTATTTAACGTGCTATTTATTGTATTAATTGTGATGGACTTAATGTTGAAAAACAAAACACTAGTACTCTGTATTTTTAGCTGTAATCCATCTCATACGAACTCTAACGGACTGAGAAAACATTGTCTCATACGATCTATGCTGACATTCCGGTCTTACTTTGCTTTGCAAATGAATTCTCATAGAACGGATATTGGTAAAAATATGCTGGGTTTTCTTTATTTCCCTGAAAGGAGGGAGGGAGACACTGCAACTGAGATTTATAACCTTTAGTTGTTCAAGCCAGTTGTATCGTCTACAGTTTTTGACCACATGGTTTCTTTTAGCCATCTTTGTGTGTAACAGTGAGAAGACATTTCTCTTTCTTAATATCTACATGATTGTCAGGTCTTTTGTACTTCGTTAATTACTTTAAGCCGGTTAAACCAATCATCTCTTCAAAGAAAATGTGTGTGTGTGTATGCGCGCGTGTGCGCGATTGTATGTGTAAGTGTGTACGTATTTGCGTGCGCGCGCCCGTGTTTGTTTTTAAACTATGGCCATCGGCTCGTCATTATTACCAACCGTTTTTCACAACTAAAAAACTTATTGTAGAGCTCGACATATTTTGCTTTAATAAAAGAGGATTGGAGAGTTACACAATACGTTATTAACAGGAATCAAAGCGTTTCACCCTTGTTTGCTACAAATTTTATCTCCGCGTTTTAATATCTGTGAACGTTGGGTCTGTTCATACAGCTGCCAGCAGTCGGCGGTCCGGCTTCACGCAATTTGTCATGTAACATTCATGCTTGAATGACGATCGCAAAATGCTGACGCTTTACCTTGCTTGCTTACTGTCTAGTGGTTTCCTTGACAGCAGATGTTCACTTTGTATCAGTATCGTAGGAAACAGCTGCTGCCTTCAGCTGGATAGTGAGAGATACTTCATATTCTTATTACGTTTTCACTTCCTTTCATAACATTGTTTACGGATTAATTTACTGTCAAGATAAACTTGTATTAATATTTCTTCAACTTAATATGATAGCCAGAAAAGTAAGGAAAAGAAAGAGTCGGACCAAACACGTTTTCATATTATCTGTAACAATAGGAAACATTTGTAACTTACATAGGCTATAGTAAGTAAAAGAATAGTAAAAAAATGTTAACGTAATCTGGTTTCATTAATGCATATATCGAATCTAATGTACTGGAGTTGATATGTAGTTTTTCAACATTATCAGTGTAACATTTTCTTGAAATCAATTAATTCATAACATATTTGTAGTCTGTATTTAGATAAGAAGGAAATTCAGAGACTTGTTAACATCTGCCCCACTTTCAGCAGCAAATATGGAAGTCTGTTTACATTATAAATTAGTAACACTGTTACAATTAGTTGCACACGTAGGCATATATACTATAATAGTCCAATACTTCTATTACGCATCATTTAGTGGCTACACTGTCCTTGACAAGCGAATAATATTTTTAACTCTTTGTGTGTTTGTGTATGCTTCAGTATGTTCTTATTCTTATATTCTAATACGCACTGTACATAAGATATAACATACTAAACTTAGTAAATTCACTAGTCCGCTCTCGCAAAATCAAAGCGCATTTATAGCTAAACTGACCGATCGGACTACAGTTACCCCCTCATATGGGATGCCGATAATCGTACACTCTAGAATTTTTTGCCGTCAATATTTTGCAAGGTAAATGTTTATACAATAAGATTCGCACTATCACTATGTGATAGTCATTTGTAGTTGTTCACGGTACGCTCACATAAGATTTATTATAGCAGCAATTCGCCGTAAACACACATACACACAGTCTCTCTCTCTCTCTCTCTCTCTCTCTCTCTCTCTCTCTCTCTCTCTCTCTCTCCCTCTCCCTCTCATCCTCTCTCTCTCTCTCTCTTTCTCTCACTCACTCAAAAGGCTGAGATGTGGTGTTTCGACTTTAAGTCGCATTTGATGATCTTATATTTGATGCAAACACTTCGGCAAAATACTCCGTGCCGTTTATTGGCTGCTTGCGTTCTTTTGTTCGATGAGAGCGTTATCTCCATGACCTAAATGGTTGCAGGTTTGCGTTCAAGTTTTAGCAGGGCAATTGACGTGACACAACATTTTCAAGTAACGAAAGTGAATCCCACGATTACTCTTCGTCATCTTAACTCTCAAAACTCTCATGTAGAATGTGTGAATGCCTTTAGAAAGCTTTTTCACTTTCTTTTTATAAGGAGGTGCAGTTATTGTAGAATACAGTTGTTTGCAATGACTCAGACTGAAGCAAACAAGCGTCAACTTTTGGCCCAGTTGCTGGGGTGTGGAAAGGTTTAGGAGGGCAAGGACTCTCTCCCATAAAGTAGCAACGAATTCATCTATTAAGTCGTCATGTTGGCTAGCGCAACTTTATGTCTCTAAGTCACCAAAAATAAACATAGATCTGTGTGGTAAATAGCACGGTAAACGTGGCAAACATGTTGCAAACAGAAATAAAAACGATAGAGCACCAACAGGAATTAAAGAACGAAAGTTACAGCTTTTGCGTGAATAGATGTATTGTAAAATTATTAGCTGTTTGTTTGTTTGTTAGCCGATCTTATTTGTTTGTTAGCTATTATTGAAGTAGCTGAAATAGGGTGAGAAAGGGTTTAGGACAAGGAATAAAAAAAAACGTATTGAAAACCTTGAAATAATGTGATACTAAATTATTGAAATTGTGGTGAGACGATTATAATTTTCACATAAACTGAAAACGTTTTAAAAGTACGAGACTTCCGGAATTTACTATTAAAACTACTTTTTAATTTTCTGCCTAATTTATGTTTACTTACAATGTTGTTGGAATCTATAAGACAAAGTTTTATACTTTCCCGAAACAAGCAACGTGCTTCAGTCTATCATATTAGACTTCCGGTATTACAGACATTCCAATTGAAGGCGTTTTACCTTAAATTTTATTTTGTTTGTGTTTTCTCAGCTAGTTAGTAATGATGTGTCATTCTTTGATCCCCATTCGCTCTTTGATCCATATTGTCTATGACTCATTCGCTAGATGCCATTCCAATATTTTTTTAATATCAAAAACGGTTATTGAGAATTCCTATGTCCGGTTTCCAGTGGACGTGATAAGAAGGCTTCAGCAGACTTTATTTCAAAGGGCTAAAATATTGATAAGATTTTTACTGACAACAATATCTTGTAATCTATCTTAATTATAATATAACACATAATATATCTTAATTATAACACATGTACATATACGTATAATCCTACAAATATTTAAAATAAAGATTTCTTTCTTGAATTTAAACTATCACAAGCAATTATTCTGTTTTTCTACAGACTATTAAAACATCTGAATCTGAAAGGCTTGAATCTTAAAACTGAATCTGCTTGTATTTATTTGTATTGTGAAACAAACTTATTGAAGCACAAAGTTAGTAACATGATTGACTTAAGAACTTAAATGTAGTATTTGCTAGACAATTATTTGATTAGATTTGTTTTGCAAACTATTCGTCTTTGTCAGCAAATCTTAAGAAAACGAAAGGTGTGTTAATGAAATTATTATTGTTATAACTGTAACAAATTCTCACCCTGTAGATAATCTGCCTTTGAATTATGATTTAGCGCAAAGTGAGCTTTCGTACTTTACATCTATATGAACACGCAATTTAAATCTTTCTCGTGATGAATTCAAATATCATTATTAGAAATTAAACTTTTATTTTTAATTTCAACTTTTACTTTGATTATGATTTGATGAATACCCAAGCACGTGTTAAAAATACTGTTGTGAAATGATTTGCCATAAACTTCTTTTACTAAATTTAAAAATAGAGAGATGGTTCTACAATGTAAGCAATTTAAACCTGCGTATGCAGGTATTCAATTACGCAGTAAATTTTTGTAAATGAGATAAACAAGAATAAATAAAATAAAATTTAAAAAATTCTGAAATTTGAGTACAACTTGGAGGAGGAAGCCAAGACGTAAAATCTACTTACTTTCCTTGCTTCTCAACAAAAAGGCTGATAGTTAATTAGACCCATCACTGTACTTTGTCATCCATAAACCATGGTTTAACTTATCTGGAAATATCGGTTTACAAAAGAGAAGGTATCGGTCCTCAGAAAGCCAAGAGAGACCGTTTGGCGATGAGACGGCACGGTGCGGTTTGCCTGGGTAATCAGGTTAGGGGCCAACATTGTTTGACATGTGTGGGGTATTAACTCTGTGCTGTGCTGCGTTAACACAAAATTATAATTGAGACACTTTGATGAACTCTGCATCCAGTTTGCTGTTTCACGCGAGACTGCTTCTTTCATGAAGATGCAGTAACATGGAACAACGAGAGTTGTCAGTCTAGATTTGTCCCCAATTTATCTGCATGTAATTTCTATATCTTGGGTTTTTTGAAAAGCGTACAATCTGAACAGTTAATACGAACGCAAGAAGAAAAATGCAAATCGCAGTTTATGCCATTGAAAATACTCTTTTTGGATCAATTATATTTGAGTGTAATTTAAATAAAACTATGAATTAATATAGTATCCAAAATAATTCCAAAAATTTACGGAATTGATATTTTTGGGAATATTGCTATTGACATTCTAAATTTCTCATGCGACTAGATAGGAATTGGTGTAATAACAACACAGGAGGAAATACGTTATTGGTTTTAAATTATGTTATCACTTACAGTGCTATATGTACGTGTATTCTTATAAGTACTGGTAACAGGCTTAAATGATTATATTGCCTTTTCAGATTTATACGAAAGAGCACTCAACTTGTAGCCAATAACTAATTTTGTTAAAGATATTATTTTTGTCTATTTTATCATTAGATTTTTAAGTCTCCAATGTTTACGGGAACGTATTGGTTCATTTAACCCTGCTGTACTTACAGTACTGAGTGACAAAAGTTTACTTACTTGAATTAGGGTGTTCTACGTGTTGAGCTCTACCTGACATGTGCAGCAACGTGGTGGAAACTCAGTAGCAAGTCGTGACAGGCATTAACACACTCCGGGATTACACTGCACAAAACCGAGCTACTCTGTGTCTCCCTGTTTGTACTATCCGTTTATATTGTACTAAATTAGGTAGACAGGGTGAGGAAATTCTTATTCATTTGAAGTTACAAAATTAATGATCACTTCGTTCAGTCTTCATATTTCTTCTTAATTAAAAGTTTACTTCTTGCTTTTAGGTATTTCAGAAACTAAAACTAGAAGCAAATGAACAGGATGATAAGCGTAACATAAGTATAATTTCTAAGTAACTGAAGCTGGTCCTATTATAAACTATATGCTCTGAAAAAACGCCTACCAACCTACAAACTGGCAGGCCTACAGTATACTTCGCAATAATTTTTTTAATAAAATTCCACCAATTATTAATCATTTTAGGAGAATAGGTTTACATATAGGTTTATATATTCTATTCTTATACTTAGGGGCTGTACTAAGAACAGCATTGTAGCGCGCGTGTGTTTGTACCATTGTTATGGTTCTGATACACACATATACATGCTCAAGCACGCAGCAATGAAGTATTACTTTTACAATTAGCAAAACACTTTAGTATAAGATTTATACTTTCTGAAGGTGATTTAAAAATTGCAAAAATTGGCATACTTAAGTGAAATATAATTATTATGAAACATTTGCAAAGTGTATACTACTTTTTGTAAGTTTTAATAATGTGTCGTCCAGCTCCATGAAAGGCAGCTGTAAGAGGTAATTTTATTCGTTTTAATTTCAAGCAATCTTTTCGAATATAAAGACACGGTACCGTACCTAAAACATTTTCTGCCACGATCTGTGTTCCCCGACCAATTAATGTGATAAAAACATAAGAAAGTTTTTTAATAATTAATATTATCTATGAACCTGACTCTGTAACTTAAACCTTTTAATACAAAATTCTACTACGTATAATGGGGGTAAAAAAATCTATTTGAAAATGTAAAATTGTCTAGTGGGTAAGTGCTTATATCACATGTAAGTATTCATTTCAAGCCCTGTGTGTTGTTTGCTCGTAAAACATTACGCTTAACGTCTTTATTAACAAATACATGGTCTCCAAGCTCTAACAGGGTTTACAGTAAATTTTCTCTACGTTTGTTTCTTGTCACATTGCTATGGAATCCTATCGCACACTACTGTAGTGCTTCTGTGTACGTGGCCATCCTGATGATCGTTCACTTATTGTTGTTTCAAAAATAGTTAAAACATTAACTGGAAAACAGATTATCTTCTTTGACTTCGTTAAAACGATTTATATTGCGTATCCGTAAAAATAGTTACTAGCTTGTGCTCTTATGCATACTTGATGGTTCACAATTGACTGTAATAAAACAAATAAATTTTATTTAAATATTTTCTACTTTCTCTTTTGTCAAGTGAACAAACAAACGGCTGTGAACTGAAAACGGATAAACAAAGTGATTGAATTTAAATAGTGGTGTGTTTGTGTACAATAAATCTTTATATGTGCACGCTCCCAGGCACCCAGCAGGAAAACCCTTGTGTTTTCCTGTTTAAAGTGATTTTATGCAACAACAGTTTCTATAAACAACTTATAGTATCAGTTTTTCTATTACCCTTCTTCCTCTGCCACACACACACACACACACACACACACACTTCTCTTACTGGAGTGGACGTGGTATTGCCTTTGTTTAACACTTTGCAACAACGAGCGGTTACAATAAGGATGCTTTTTCGTTGTTTTAATACGACGACTGGTTTGTTATTCGTTATACCATCGGAAGGCATAAAAAGACTAGATAAACTGTTACTAGCCTTGTGAAAGCCTATAACGTGTGTTGCGCGCGCGTGTGTATGGTATCCCGGAGAGGGAGAGAGAGAGAGAGAAATAGACAGACAGACAGAAGAAAGCGTGATAGCGTGAGAATGACTATGCAGGCTCACTTCTGCGCGCTGAAGTGAGATTTAAGTAGCAGTTTCTTAGTTTTCACACTTTATAAACATTATGCTACAGGATTTGAATATTCTATTTATTTAAAATTTATTCTAAAGTGGCCTATGTTAACCTCCTGACTTACTGAATTGTAAATTTTCTAAATTGAATTTCCTTCAGATGTTATGACAAACTTAAATGTTATAATTTATGTTTAGTTGTACAAACTACTATTAACTAATCGTCGGGTCGTCGGGACATTTCCAAACTGGTCTCCTCTGTCAAACAACGAAATTCATTCACACTATATCCATTGGCGACTGTCAGAAAATAAGTAAATTAAATTGTGCAGTTACCGTGTTCACAGGTACTTAAAGCAGACCTGTACAAAGGCAATCGCTATTACGAGTGTGGTTATTTCAAATTCATAAAATCTTAAATCGGACGATTTCCGTGAATCTTCTAACAAAACCTTTTTAGGTAAGATGCTTTCCTAATAGGTTAAGTTCTGGAAACACAACATTTAAAAGGTGAAAAGAATCCAAATTTCTCATTAACACATAGAAAATGTATTGTATGATACAAATCAAGAAGTCGGCAAGATTGTAATAAATTTGTTAAATTGAAATTAATCAATACTTTTATAATAAAGAAACAAATCTCATCTACAAAACAAATATTAAAAAGCTGATAAGATACGCAAATTAGTAGTATTATATTTGGTAAACACAATATACAAATAAAATTTGCAGATTATAAATTGACACATATAAATGGTATGCCGGAAAAATAACTTAACGTAAATATAAGGACAAAAGACCAATACAAGTCTTAAAAATGTATATTAATACAGCTTAGACATAAATAAAAGTACTCCATAACTTTACTTCTATCCCTCATTTAGAAATGAGATGATCTTATAACACCAACCATCACAATTCGAGCGTTCATTATCTTCTGTTAGTTAGGCCTAGTTAATTACTCTTGTAGGGTATTTATTTTCATTGATCCTCATTACATGTATTTACCATGTGAGTTGTCTCGTTTCTATTCTGCCCGTTGTGTGTTCTCCTAGTACGTCATGTTTAATTTGACATATGTCTAATTTTGCCATTATACACGATATCCTTATGAAATCTATTTGTTCGTCTCGGTATTTTTTCCCTTGACAGTACATACATAGCCTAACAATAAAACGTAACACATTCAATCATTCAAAATACTTTTTATTGATTTTTCTATAGTCCTAATCGTTGCTCATTTCACATTGTTGATAATTTTCTGTTGATATTCAAGTCCACCATTAGACTGGTACAAATTGGTGCGTGCTAATCACAATACTATTTGTTAAAAAACGCACTGCTGATAAGAAAAAAACACGCTTGCACAGACTGTGAGCTGACCTCATCAAGTGTTAAAGTGAACCTTGTCACATGTACGTTAGTGACACAAACGGTGCACGCTGTGAGACAAAGGAGAAATATCAAAGAGAATAAATGAACAAAAAACAGTGGAAAGGAAGCAAGGTAACGTACCAGCACTTTTGTGACGGTACTGAAATATGAATGTTACATTATAAATTGCTAAAAATTGAGCTGTAGAATGCACACTTCTGTGAATACAGTAAATATCGCAGTAAAATCCTCAGCGAAAAAATATATTTAAAAAGAAAGAAATTACGACCAACTGTGTATAATAAAAACTGAATAACTTATTAATTAGGCTACGTTTTGCGACTGTATGTAAGCTGGAAGCAACAGACAAAGTTGCAGCGTATTAGAATATTAGCCCGCTTATATATCAAAATTATAAAAAAACGCACAATTAAAAATAGTACAAATTAACGTAAAAGCGTTCAATTTTATTAAGTTATAAAACAGTATTGTATAATCTCAAGGTATGAGATTTATACAATAAATAAAACGAGGAAACTCGTACAGTATAAATAGCCTTAAATCAAAATACGTTTTATCCATATTTGCTTTTGCACATGTTGTGTAAATAATTTAAAGTATTCCCCAATATATTATTATTCATACTGTAAAAGATCAATGAGATAGGTTTTAAGACAATATTCATTGTTACGAACAACTGCTACCGAGTAATTCGGTTTTCGTCCTGGGCACTCCTCGACGCATCAACTGATGCGCTTCGTGGAGACCGTGGCCGAGGCCGGTTGCTCGCGAAAGCAGACCGTCGCCGTTTTCCTTGATGTCGAGAAGGCGTTCGATCGTGTTAGGCATCCAGGCCTAGTGTACAAACTTACGGAGATACTGCTTCCGGATTGCTACACTCATCTGATTGCTAGCTTTATACGGACCAGAACCTTTTACGTGAGAGTAGATAACACCCTTTCTTCGGCAAGGGATATTAAGGCTGGTGTACCTCAGGGAAGCGTCTTGGGCCCCCTGTTTTTCTCTGTGTACGTGAATGACGTGCCCAAGTTGCCGGGCACCAGGTTGGCTATGTTCGCTGACGACACGGCGGTGTATGCCTTCGATCGTCGAGCTGAGACGGCAGTTATCCAGAAACAGTTGGACGAGTACGTTGAGTGGGCAGAGAGATGGAGTGTCGCCATCAACGCGGCCAAGAGCACAGCAGTAGTCTTCTCCAGTCGCTTAAGGCTCCCAGACAGACTTTACGTAGGCGATACTCTGTTGTCCTGGTCTCGAGAGGTCAAGTACCTAGGGGTTCACCTCGACCGTCGTCTTACCTGGCGGACCCACTCTGCACAAGTAGCCCGCAAGACTGCCAGTCGTCTATATCAACTCCGTCCCGTGCTATGCAGTAACGCCATGACCCGCCGCCTGGAAGCTTATCGTCTCCGCCTATGTGGTGCCGATGGTTACCTACGCGATACCCGTTTGGGGCTACTTGGCCAAGACCCATAAGCGAAAGCGTCAGTCTCCCCTTGACCGAGGATTGCGCTGGGCGTGTAAAGCCCACTACCTGACATCGAACAAAACCATCCGTGACTCCCTGCGTGTCCGTTCCCTGGACGTCATTATACGGACACTGTCCCGCAAATTCTATCGCCGCTCCGCCCGATTCCAGGGCAAACACCTGATTAGCGTCCTCGGTCGCTACCAATCTGTGCCAGGAAAATCTTGGGCCCGGCCTCGGCGTACTCTCACCCTCAATTAACTGACACTTAATTGACACCTACGGCCGGTAGCAGGCCACACCCTTAATCCACTTAATCCAGACCCTATATATCGTCCCTGCGGCAGGAGCTCTATTTGAAGCTCGGGACGCAGCATACGAGCGGGCGACGGGCATGTCCTTCGTCCCGCACAGCCATCGAACTTGTGTAAGACATTTACTCAGTTAGAGTTTCCTCGTACACGTTTATGAAAAATACGTAAACATTTACATAAAATGTTTAAATGTCTAATGCGTCGTATAAACATTTGAAAACGGTAAAGAACAAAAATTATATTAATTTATTAATATACTGTTATGATAGTCACACCGACCGTCGTGTTGTTAGTGGAAACAGAATAACTGACACCAATGAACTCGCTAATTACAAACTTAAATTAGACACAAACAACAGTTATAAATTAACAAAGCACTCTTATAAAATAAGTCAAATTAAATTTGTCCAATACACAACTATAATGTCATCTTGTTACACTTTTGAACTGATGAAGAGATTAGTTACTTTCCACAACAATCACTGGGAATCGGACTGTAAAATCGCCAGGTCTAACTGAACAGCCCCCTTCGAAATCCAGTAGGCCTATTTATACAGCCGCCGCCTTGTTTTTTAGTGACATAGCGGGCTTTGATACAGGTAGAATGGTCAAGTAAAGGCTGGAAGGGGCATCCAATTATCTAAAGCGTTGTATAATTCTGACTCACAGAGTGATCTCGAAATGCCTGAAACAATTTCGAGCAAGACGTCATGAACTAACGTAGCGATACGGTACTATCTACTGCCTCGGCGTAGCAGTATGAAGATTGTTATTTATTAGTGATTATTTTATGCAAAATCATAAAAATTTAGGAAAATTTACTCTTGGTCCTAGTAAAAACAAAATAATTAGACTAGAATTGTAAACACTAGATTTTCTTTTTTTTCGTATTACAACGCTGACAAAAGAAAACTGTAAAACTGAAAAAAAAAAACACGCACATAAAATACGTAAACGATTTCAGCCTTATAATTAAAATAACATATTTTTAAAATGTGATGAACCTGTAGGTCGTGGTAATTGCATGTATAACAATCCAAAACGTAAGGTGACTTTTGTTATGCGACTTTATAATAGCGTGGTAGAACTAAATCAGACTCCGATCCAATTTTCTTTTAACATACAAAGGTGAGTTGTACTAACATTACTACTGATATACTGTAGGTGACCATGCCTGTACATCAGCGAGCCGTTTTACTCCAGGCAGTGAGTTTAAACTACCGTATAGAGAATGTAATGTCCACTCTGCTACTGTAAACCAAAGTATTAAACATTGTCATACACAATTATTATAAATTTAAGATGAAAAGCTGGTTTGAGACTTGTATCCAGATTTAACAGTAAAAGATGCGTTAAGTTAAGGGGGAAAAACTATGTATTTGTTAAACTGATCTACCAGTTTTAGTCAATATTTCAATTTCTTAATTCATTCTGTGTTAGCTTATGTTAAGTACTGTAAGGTTTTTTACAGATACATATTTAATTCAGATTTTTATTATATTTTCAACGTTAAGAATTAACTTACTCCAAAATTTAACAATGAATGTAGTTTGTGCTGCAGCGTTACACTTTTAACGTCTTTGTAAAGTAAATAATACAAGACAGACTGTTGAAAATGTTCATTTTCTATGGAATAAAAGTAGACAAACGCGCGCGCACCCGCGTTAAACGCTCAAATACCATCTTGAATCGTCAACAGGTGTATGGAATGTCGCATGAAGAAGGAATAGTTTATTTCTGCGTGTTTACGAATAACAAAAGTAGACACTTCGGAAAAATGTCAAAATCAGTCGATGATCACTGTCGTAATATTCTGAAAAAATTAAGTCTTAATTTTTATACTATTACTTAATAGTAACACATTATTTGTATGTTCTGGAAAGTGATGTTTACTTTACATGTATTCACATGAAAGATTTGCAACACTTGATGCCACAGCAGAGAAACGTTTTGTAATCCATTTTAGAATTAAGCCGTACCATAACAAGGACGCCGAGAATTTCGTCACAATACACACATGCCCTGAGCTTTGTAGATTTATTTTTTATTGTTAATGTCGCACCAGACAGACTTTATATTCTCTTCAATACTATTTCCTGTTGTAATGTTATTTATAGACTGACACTATAAACCTTACGTACAAATGTGTGAATGTCCGCTTGAGATAAGTTTTCTTGTTGCACCTTGATAGACTAAATTCTGTCTGTCTTATACCACACAACGCATACCCGTTGTAACATATAAGGCTTTAACATTTTTAAATATCCAGTTTCCCATAACATTATTTTTCCTATAATTTTAATACTGTATATATCTTATTGTTATTTACAAAATTGTATGTAATTAATATTTTGTTACAATATTTTTCATAATGTTACTTAATATTATAGTTTAGTAATATTCTTACAAGATTAAGTTGCATTATATAACTTTTTATTTTACCGAGGAGAAAAAGCTCTTTATGCACCTTCAGGAAAGTCTTCCTACACTGATGTGTAGGACACTCACCCACTTAGACACCCACCTCAACTCAGGGATGGAAACTCATCCCAGAACAACTTTCGTATTACACCGGGGCGGCGCGGTGCCTATTGCGCCCTAATTAAGCTTCTTCTTAGCTCATTTTACTTCAGCTGATGTATTCCTTGGTCTACTTTTTTCTTCTTCTTTTGACGCAGTACAATCTCCACAAATGCTGCCACATGGTTCCAACTGTTTCTGTTGGATAATGTGATCCCCACAATGTTGTCTGGTGTCATCGGCCCAAATGCGATTATGTGATCAAAAAGTATCAGGATTGATTTTATTTACACAAATATTGTAGCACACAGTTTATTTCCGTACCTGCCTGTATACGTCGTCGTATGGTTCGGTTGTTATGTTATACACCTACTAACTAAGTCGTTACGTCTTTGTGTTGTCGAATCTTGTAATGTTTATTCAGTTAATTAATTAAATTGTAATTGATGTGAATCACCACTATCGAAATTGATTTAAGAGTGGATTTAAATTAAATTGGGCGCCATATGGAACCTTAGATTATCATTCCATAAATTTATTGTTATTAAAGAAATCAAGAATTTACTTGGTGTTTTGAAATCATTAATTTAATCTAATTATTCTTGTTCACTCTGATGTTAATTCATTTGTTTTGGTTGGAATATTTAGATAATACGTAGCGCCTCCAGGTTCGACTCTGCCAACGTAATCGTTAAGGTTGCTTGAAAATGCCAACTTTCGTAAATAAAAATATCAATTATGAAAATAACAAGTTGTATGAAATTAATCTGATTAATTCCTTTATTATTTTCCTTCAATTATGTTTGATTGTTTCTAATTTCGTTTAAATAACATCTGATTTGACAATAAATTGACCTGACTTATGATAATTCTAGCTCAGTAGTTTGGCAACACTATTTCGATTAAAGTTTACTATATATTGTTGGATAATATTCTCAGGCATGAATTCTTTTGATCTACAACAATACTAACGAAATTAACTGCCACTAGTTATTAAACTTTACAATAATTACTTGATTATTTGATTATGGTAGACACCAATAATATCTTATGTCTAAAAATGATAAAATCTTCACATAGGCCGGACAGTGGCTAAGTTCAGGTTATCCTCCTGTGAAGGTATTAAATAGTTTCCAACATGAAACTCATTGAATAATAATTATAAAAAATTAAAAATTTACTAGTGTGTTATTGTTACGGTGTAGTGAAATATCGTACATAAGTGTCAATACAGTAGTGAAGTTATTTCAATATTATGATTTATAGTTTGGTTAAAATATTTTCGAAGTATTTTACACTATACTTCCCTTTTTTTATTCACTGTTTATTATTCACAATTCACTTGATTGCCCATATTATTTCACCACTTTATACTTTTTCGGGGTTATGTTCTTGTTGACATGGAACACCTAACCTCGTTTAAGCTGATTCGGACTATTAATTTAGGTTAATTTTGACGCGAAGAACAGTAGTTACTCCTTTGGATGATGATACACGAATTGATCGCGATGCGCTAAGCTTTTTTTATTTATAGTCGATGGTTCGCGTCTCGTTTTGATATCGAGACCTCTGGCTGTGGGGTACACCCCCTCCAAACATAACATTCTAATTTGTTAATAATTACGTCATGGTCAATAATCATTACGTCATTTTAATTAGACAGTTGAACTTAGCGTCCTTTTCATTGTTGTTATTGTTCAGCTTCCATATCCTAATTTCACAAAATTCTTAAAACTAATATTGGTTTCTGATGATAATTACAATTATTAAAATATTATTAGTATTGCATTGCTTGCTTAACATTTGATATCTTACATGATATATTCCTATACATTAATAAGAAAATAAACAATTTTTAATGACTCGCCTATACTAATACATTAGTTTAAATTGATGTTTTTTGTTACAATTTTTGTTTCCTTTCTTGTAAATTTGTTTTTATGTTATTAATAAAGGTTTTAAATTGTATTAAACATTATAATAAATCTTAACTTGCTATACAACTCTTAATCTGTCTAATAGGCTTAACAGTGAGTTGGGTCACTATGACTATTTTTACATCTTACAATAAATGGCATAACTATTATCCACTGTAACAATTGATATTTAATTCTAATATACTTTATAATCTTTTGAAATACATTTGGTTACTTAATACATGTTATATATTTTACAATCTCTTTATTTGTCGTACTCAGTCTAGGTATGATCACTATGTCGAAGTACCTATCTGATTAATTATCTTCTCATGATTAATATATAAGCACCTTAGATTAATTATTTCTTAATCTAATTACATAATTCTTTTCTTGACATATTGTACATAGGCTATTATAAGTTTTAGGCCTTATATGGTCTCTGTCCTACTATTAAGTAGAAGCATGATGTTGTTTGACTTTGATTTCTTCTTAATCATGTTATTCTTTATTCAAAAACAATAATATTGGTTGATTTAACATCATTGGCCAGTATTCAGTTCAATTGCCATACTTTATACTATAAATTGAGTTATTTTACATTCTCTCTTATAATCCAATTATTCTTCACTATACAAAATTAGTCTTCATTCACCTCATACTCTACTACATTACGACACTAAATTAACATCTTTACAACCTAATTACAACATAAAGTTCTCCAATGTATTTGTCTAATGGTATATTATTTACTCACAGATATTACATTATCTACACATTCAGTATATTTTATATTTAATCAAGGATTATAGTCCCTTGTCATATATTTCTTTCAAGGTTATGTTACCAGTTACTATTTATACATTGTTAATAATACTTTACATTTTATTTATTGTTTATTCTGTGTTATTTCATATTTTAATTATTATGGTTTATAATTTTTTATTACAATTCTATTCTTATGATATTTTACAAACTCAGTCTTAGATCTGAATTTTAGTTTAATGGTTATTTTTGTTACATGAATGATTTCTCTTATTCTCAAATATAACTTGGTTTATATACTAATCATTAATGGTTTCTACATTGTAGTATTGATTATTCTCTCATTCTACTAATCTATTGGGTAACTGTTAATGTCAAAGTTATAGTCTGGTCTAGTCTTTTAGACGTCTGCTTGTCAAGTTATTTAATACATTGGCTTTCAAGTTTACTTTATGTTTTCATTGTACTCATGATTCTGTAACGATTATTTCTTTATCTATTCCTAGTTGATAGACTTAGTTAATATAATTCCTTCCTTACTTAATTCATTTTTGTTCTTCATTATTGTGGTAAGATACTTATTTAGATTAGGGTATACACTTTACGTAGAGAGAAACATCACATTACAATATACAAGAGTTACAGATTTTTGAACTTCTCTCTCTCAAAATAGTCCCCTTTCGCAGCCACACACTTCTTCTAGTGCTTTACCAACTGTTCTAATCATGTCTTAAAGTCATCTTCTGTAAGAGCCTTAAGTTCTCTCGTCGCATTTTCTTTTATCTCTTCTATGGTTTGAAATGACTTCCCTTCCAATTGATTTTTTATCTTCGAAAAGGAAAAAATGTCACAGGGAGCCATGTCTGTCGAATATGGAGGATGCTGAAGCCGTGGAATATTGTGTTTAACAAGAAAATGCTGAACAGCATGTGACATGTGGGCCACCATTCACCACTCTGATGCAACTGTGACTTTTTGTGTCGAATTGCATCCCCCAGTCGCCTAAAAACAGAAATGTAGTAATCCTGGTTTACTGTTTGGCCTGGTTGAGCAAATTCATGATGAACATGAATTTCTTGTATTCAAAGAAAACTGTGAGCATGGTATTGACTTTGCTTCGGCTCTGTTTTACCTTTTTTGGTCTTGGAGGAGTTGGCGTCTTGCATACTGAAGACTGGGCCTTAGTTTCTGGATCGTATCCATAAACCCATGATTCATCACCCGTTACGATCGATTTAATGAAGTTCTCATCGTTTTTAGCACATTCAAGCAGGTCTTGAGCGACTGATAATCGGGCATCTTTTTGGTCAGCTATGATCATTTTGGTACAAACGTTGCAGAAACACGTCTCATTTCCAACTCGTCAGTAAGACTAGACTGAACTGATCCAAAACAAATATTTAAATCATTTGCTAGCTCACGAATGGTGATTAGGCAGTTTTCTTGCACAGCAGAACGCACAAGCTCAACGTTGTGGTCAGTCTTGCTGGTTAAAGGCCTTCCTGAACGCTCTTCACTCTCAACACTTTTACGCCCATCTTTAAAACTCTTAAACCACTCATAACCCTATGTACGACTCATACAATCTTCCCATAAACGTTTTGTAACTTTTCAAAATGTATCTTTACATGTTCACCAACGTTTTGGCAAAACCTGATACAAATTCTCAACACAACACAACACAAAAATGGGCGTTTGTAAACAAACCAGATCAGGTGATCAATCTTGATACTTTTTGATCACACCTCGTATGGTTATGTCATCGGACCATCATCTCTAGTCTGTTTCTCCACAGTCCACCTAACACATTCAAACACCACACGACAATGCCGGACTCTTTGCTCTGCTGATTTTGAACACAGTCACGAGAATACCTGTCTCGTGTGAGAAACTGTGTGAGCCTGTTGTTTACCTCGCCCAAGTGGCTATTAGTCAGCTGTATTAGTTCTCATTAAAAACCATATAATACTGCATTTTATAATTATTTATTAAATAAGTACACGCGATGTATATAATAATAAATTTACAAAGAATATTTGAGTATATGAAAAACATTATAATTTTTATAAAATGAATTTTTTGCAGCACTACAATTGGATTGTATTGAGAAGTGCCCCGAACGCCATTAACACATACACATATTTAACGAATTACAAATTTAATGTAAAAATTTAACGAACACATATACACGAACACATTTTTATTTTAACTGTGTGTTCAGACGGTAAAAAGAAAAAATCAAGAGGCATACTTAAACGTTAGACAAGAACGATAATACGAGCAGGCGACGGAATGCGGACACTGAGATCGGCAAACCAGATATATTGATAAGATTTCATAAATATTTGAAGCAATATGAGAACGGATACCTAGAAATCAGCGTTTCCCACTATACTGCGTGACATTTTCTACATTCCAAATGTGGAGGAGGAATTTAGAATTTAGATACGGGGTATTCGTAAAGAAAGGATATTTAGACTGACTTTTCTCCCTTTTGTAGTAATGTTTTGAATTAGACTATGAGTAAATGAATTTAATATAACATAAAATGTAAGTAAAAACAGTATAAGTTTTGCACAAGCTAAATATTGTTACTCTGAACATGCAAATATCATGTAATGTGCATATTGTCAACAAATTTAGCATTTAAACATTAAATAATTAAATGTGCAATAAATGTTTTATTGTAAATGTAAGACACGTGTGTATAATTTTTGTCCTAAGATCCGTTATGTCTCCAGTTTTCCCAAAAGCGATATAACTACACTGACAAACGTCTTTCTGAAAGGTCCGCCTATAATTCCAATAAAATAATGAGAATTTCGTAGGCTTTCACGGCCGCAGTCAACCGTGTTGTTTACTAAAACTTTTTGGGACCTGCGAGCCGTGATCTTCGTTGAAAACTATATCTTCGTTACTGCCTACCAAAGTTGTTGCCAATATTAGGACATTATACTGCCTTCCTATCTGTCCTTATTCTAATGTCAACGACCACTTGAGGGGTCAGGCAGTAACGTTTTCAGCAAACAACCATGGCAGACAAAACCAAAAGTTTTAATAAATAACATGAAAATATTTTGTTTAATAAAAATTATTCACGTAAAAACATGCGTACACAGTGAATGGAGGGTAATATAAGCTTTAACCCAATTAAAATGTAAAAATTTATATTCTATATTTTCTTTAAATTAGTAGTGCCCGTCGATCAATAAATTTTAACAATGGAAGGTTTAGCGAGGATCGGTCAATAAGTATAACAGCTCTTGTGCGTGTGAGCGTGTGTTTAGAAACTCCCCCTCCCACACACACATACGAGCACGCAACCACGTTCACTCAATTAATTGATCTTGTTGTGTTTGATATTTTCTTTTGCATCCGTACACAGATCTTGGTGATGACAATAAATATTGTCGAAACATCGACACAAATAACTTAAAAATTTTCCGACAAATAACCTGATGACAGATCCTCGCTATAGCGTTCGTTCTTAAATTCTACATTTTGTAATATTCGTAATATTTTCAAATAACAATTGTCACTATAGTAATTTCATCAGCGAGCATAAATCGTCATAATTGTTTATTCAGTGTGCGTCGGATTCGATAGTTTCTCTTCCGGTTTGTTAAGTTAAGACAACAATGAAACACTAAGTTAAGAAATATGTGGTAGGCTAAGGCTATTTGAAAATGTAAATGTTGAATGGAACGTAATGTATGCTGACGTACGGCACATGACGCTCCGCGTCCTTCAGTTTAACATAATGTTGGGAGAGTAATACTACCCTTAAACGGTTCTTATCTGACCAGATGATGAGGCCAGGCACGCAAACCTTTGAGTGTATGTAAATTACGGCTGTGCATTTTGAAAATGATATCTGATATGCATATTACAAGAATACTATAATGTAAGAAACAATTTAGTTTGCAAGGAGATGCGAAGCAGAATTGTTGCATGCCGTATAATAGAAACATTTGTACATAACTAAAGAAAACGGGTTTATTGTTAAGAAAACTTTCAACTCCATAATGTGATTAAGACAATTTCCCTAAATACGTTTCTTAATGAGTTTACAAATAATCACAAAGTTGTCAATCTTTGAGCACCTAATGTGGAAGAAAAATCTAAATCACTATCGTTGAATCATGTCGACTCAGAAAGGAAATAAATAAAGTTTGCACATTTAAATGTCTAAAAAGATGTTTAATGAGTACACTGATTTTTATTTTAAATCTTTATTACAGTCTGCTTACAAATATTCATTACTGTCCACCATTAAAACATGTAAAAAGTCAACGTACAACGTATTAAGAACATTTCTCATGCACGCAACACACACAGATACAATTGACAACTAATTTTTGACAAAACGAATTACTTCCTTAAAAATTTATTTTCAATTATTGACCCCAATATATCGAAATAATAATTAATATATTGAGTCACCGGTGAAGAGGCTCTCCTTCATCGCCACTGACGCTGTTATATCAGAGAGCACGAAATACTGGCTACAATTCCGACAAGAATGAACAGCCTGATGATAGTGAAGATGACAATAATCATAATAACGATAAAATTTCATATAATCGGAAGATGAAAATTGATTCACTTAACTTGAAAACATGATATTTTCAATAATACTTCTACCGTGTATGAAACCATATGGACTCTAATAAATTACATAGATTGGTAATTACCTTTATCTAATTTCTTCCTTGCAACTTAATTATTTGCGTAACAACGCGTTTCAGGATCACAGTCCCATCATCAGGTTATAAAATTAAATCATGCACTAGTCACTCGTCGTTAAGTTTAAAAAAAATATAAAACCACTGCACAACACTCGTATTCGCGCAAAACCCGTAGCTATGTATATTCACTCACGTGCGCGTCGTCGTAAAGTTAAAAGTCAACTGATTTGTTATCACAAACTTACACAGACAGTCGTCTGCTTTCTTCCTGTTGTGTGCGTATTATTGTGTCAAAGAAGACGTTGGATTTAAATGACAAGATATCATTCAATAACTCATCACGTTGGAATTTACTTGCTTTGTAGATTATAAATTCTTCCATTGCATCCATGAAACGTCCTTTCTTACAGTAATGTAGAGGTTTTAAATTTTGTACAAAACTGGTATAATTGTGGTTGTATTCCATTAAATGCTGCGCGTAACTGGACTTTATATTATTGACATTCTTCTTGGGCAGATGTTTTATATATCTATCTTTAAAACCTCTTCCTGTTTGTCCAATATAGAATTTATCGCAGTCATCACATACAATTTTATATATGCCGGAACATATTTCAGGATTTTTCTTTCTTTTTGCGCATAATACGTTTTGAATATTATTGTTTGTTTTAAAAATTACTGTAAGGTTATATTTTTTTAATTGAATTTTAATGATTTGTGGTATCAAGTTAGTGTACTCAACTTAAATATAAATTTATTGTCCTGTCTCGGTTTGTTTGTTCCTAGATTCTTTTTGTGTCTGTGTTTATCGATTAAATTGTCGACAATCGTGCTGCTATATCCGTTGGCGATTGCTATGCTTTTTATGGTGTCAATTTCTTTGATAAAATCCTCCTTCTCTAGGGGTACATTAAGGAGTCTGTGGACAAACGCGTTATAAGCAGCCATTTTTTGTGACCATGGATGGTATTAGTCTGCATGTATGGTTATATTATTTGTTGTAGGCTTTCTATAGATCTTAAACTTAAAGCAATCTTTCTGTTTAATTAAAGTTAAATCTAAGTAATTCAAACAATTATTACCTTCAGTTTCTAGAGTAAATTTGATTTGGGTGTTTATACTGTTCATGTATTTACTCATGTTTTCAAGTTGTCTTAATGAACCGTTAAAAACACAACGGTTTGTGTTTTTATATTTTTTGAAAACTTAACGACGAGTGACTAGTGCATGATTTAATTTTATAACCTGATGATGTGACTGTGATCCTGAAACGCGTTGTTACGCAAATAATTAAGTTGCAAGGAAGGACTTAGATAAAGGTAATTACCAATCTATATAATTTATTAAATTACGCAACTTGGAGACCGTACCAAAAATGAACATATGGATTCTTCTCACCTGAACGTTCTGAATAAACACTAAACTAGATACTAAATTGTGGCATTATTTGCTAACGATTTGAACAATGGTTCAATTACGTATAAACTGACACAAAAAATACCAAGTAATTTAGGCCCCGGCAAAGACTGATAATAACTGACGTTATTAACGTCAATTACACGAATGGACCGATTGTTAACGAACATATTAAATAATGTAAACAAAGACAGTACATTGACGAAAATAGCCAAATGGCATTCTTTATTTTTACTTTGCACTATTTTGTAAAGTATTTTCCCAATGCTGACGGGTACTTACCGTTCAGAACACGAGGTATACTGAAGTCTCAACAACAAATTAACCTACTTCATGTCTCCTGTCTTGTAAGTGGTGTATCTTTATTATTTCATGTCTACTGCATGCTAGTTTGTAAATATATTTCTCTTTGGTTGCTATCTTTCCCGCACCCACACTGCATCCACGATATGCTGTTACATTTAGCCTCTTTAGCAACAGTAACTACATTTGTTCGTGTATTCTAGTACACTTTTCTTTGTGAAATATGCTAGGTTGCAACCTCCAGTTATTACACTAGGTACTTCTAAACGTGGGTTATATATAATAACTTTCGTGTATTTAAACGCATTCGCTTCATAATATTATTTAGAATACATTGTGATTACAAAACTTCACAAATACGATTACGCAAACAAATATATTTTGCCAAATAATTTGCACTATGTTTAGCCTTATGGTTCTACCTTTGCTATAAATGCAAGGCCACTTGCATTCCCAAATGTGCATGATGTTATTCCTCTAACTGACGTTTACCTGTACATCGTGATTGATCGTGCAGAAATAGATACATTTTACGTTAGTAAGATTTAGTTCCTGCACCGATTTAAGGCTTTCATTATTTTAATCAGAATTTATCAGTCGAATGTTTACACAGTATGCTTAACCGGTTACTGATCCTTCATTAGTTTACGATTTGCTTGTTCGAAGGTATACGAACAAAGGAATCTAAGAACATGGAGAATCATGGACAATAATTTTGGGACCTTTAGCTATATTTAGAAGTTAGGACTGCATATTGAAATGTACTTATTGTATTTATATAAGCTTTTAATACACAAAACAATGTGGTGAGAACTGTGTAATCACTGATTGGTTTGGTAAATATAACAGGTTTTCTGTTATTGTTTTCCGTGTTGACTCTTAAATGTTGACTTTTTATTTTATTATTTCTTATTCTGTTGAACTGATTTTGTGCACCGAGTTCCTTAGACACTTTGTTGAATGATATTTCTTTCTGTCGTTATTTCTGGTAGGCCTACTTTCATAGTTAATTCGTACATTTTAGAAACGACAGAAGTCTCACGATTTCCACTGTAATACTCAAAAAACAAACATGCAATACTCTAATCGTATCTAACAGTTCAAACCATCTACCGTGAACTAAATAGAAACTTTCCATAAATTTATCAATAAAATTTACCAAGTTAGGTGAAGATGTTGCAACAAACGACATATAAACTAAACGTTATAAAAACCAGTTTAAAGAAACGCTACTTTGAAAAGTTCAGCACGCACACACACCCGCGCGTGGGCTATTTTAAAATCAAATTTAGCAGCATACGCCATAAATACAGAACATGAGTACTTATAAATTAATAACATACCACAAAAAAATTATGTACAGTACAAAGACCCAATAATGAAAAATTGGGAAGACCTATACACATTAAAAAGTTAAAACGTAAAATCAACAAATTAACACGCAGGCAAATATTAATCAATACAAAACAGGACACTTGAATACTCGAAAAACGAATATTATGAACTAAAAGGTATCACTAAAGTATAATGAAAAAGTTACCAACACACCAATGAAAGGAAAACTTAACTTGAACACCCGTCACTAAGTACTTTATTAGTACTGTGTGTGTGTGTGTGTGTGTGTGTGTGTGTGTGTGTGTGTGTGTGTGTGTGTGTGTGTGTGTGTGTGTGTGTGTGTGTGTGTGTGTGTGTGTGTGTGTGTGTGTGTGTGTGTGTGTGTGTGTGTGTGTGTGTGTGTGTGTGTGTGTGTGTGTGTGTGTGTGTGTGTGTGTGTGTGTGTGTGTGTGGAGAGAGAGCTTGCTGTATTAGTTTTATATATATATATATACACGCACGCGTGCCGGTGTGTGTGTGTGTGTTTGAATTTTTATTGTAAATTCAACTAAATAATTCATATGTAACAAAAAATCCTTCTCATAAAAACTGAAGTTTTAAAAAAGTTGTCGCTAACTCAATTCTCTCAACCAACAACATACATACATGGACCGCAAATCCCAGAGCCAACAGAAAATTCATCAAGTTTTTTCTGGCTATATTAATATATTTCACGCCCTTTCGTCCCTTGCGAACGCATTTTACGCAGTAGAAAACGATGATGTGTGGAAACACTAGCTACATTTAACCATCTGATAATTATCAATAATCCGTTTTTAATATCAGTGAGTCTCACCAGAAACTTTCATTACGCCTCAGTTAGCGAAAACATTTGCTGTTTGAATACGTTTTGATGAAAATAAAGTCTTATAATCTGTAGATGTGTAGAAGTCAGTCAAAGCAGTTTTTCAATTTTAGTCTTCAATCAAATACTAATTGTTTATTGGTTGATTTATCATGATGTTGACATGACATCACCATATTCTAAAGAAATGCTACTATAATTTTGCAAGGTTTTGTATTTTCTGTGTATGTGAAGTATTTCTGTGTAAAAGTATTTCAATCTGTGTGAAATGTGAAGAAGCACTAAGTTTTCACTTCGTAAGCGTTAGTTTACCTCTTGACTCATCTGTTCCGTTAAAATTGTTACCAATCAAAGAAAAGATCAGTGAATTTCCAAGAGTACAAAAAGCAAGAACAGGTGACGTGCATCCTCAGCACTACGCATATGTGTGTCCAGTCACCATGTATAACATTCAGGTTATGTGTTTTCAGTGTCAACAAAGTTCATGTCTATGTTATAGAGGAAACTAAAGCAGTATTGTTTAACAAATATTGTAACAGAAAAGCAAAGTTGAGCAAATTAATAAAACTCTATTTAGGCCTATTTAGTTTAATGTGTCACTTTATACATACGCCAAACGTACAAAAGTCTGTTATTTATCTACTTTAAGCAACTATAATTTCTCGTGGACACATTTATTGCTCATTGCAAAACAATATTGTAGGTCATCGCAATATGAGGGATATGAAGGCCATTGATGTGTCATTGTAACGATATATAAAACCATGTCTTCGTGGAAACAAGCAAGTGTACAAATTAAAAACTTCCGAGTATGCGGTCAATTTGGATATCGTAATTGGTTTTCCTCCGGCCCTTTGCTTGGAAAGTAATTAGTTTTTGTTATAAACTAATAACAAAAAATATACTAGTTACAATAAAAATAGGTCAATAAAAAAATTAAATTAAGTAGTTAGCCGCAACTTGTAACGTGTTTAAATCGCAACTACAAAAATTGACAAATTCAATGGCTTTTCAAAATACGTCTTGGTTTGGTTTCACAGCCATTGTTGTTTCCCTCCATATAGAGGTCATTTTGTTTCTCAGATATCTCTAAACGTGTGTCAAAATTAAAATTGTGGTAAAATTAATTGATGGTTCACCATTACAATCAAAATTCAATTTGTGAAACCATAAGCTTTTTAACGCCACAAGTACGAAAGATTTAATTTCCATATTTTCGTCACCGTGTTCTTTGCTAACACACCTGTACAGTTAGTTATTCAAGGTAATTTATGTCAGACACTGTTCGATTGATAGCTAAATCGGAACAACATGCTGGCGTAACACTATGCACAGTGATTTTTAGCTTTTATGTAATGTCCAACTCATATCTGATAAATATTTGTACTCATGTCGGTTCTATATATAATTCCATTGTAGTGTACACAGTATTATTTAGTGTAGCCTAGTTCTTCTATAACATACAAAATTCATACCCAAAAATGTATCTCCTTTTACGTGATCAATATAAGAACGGAATGTGACAGTTACATTCAAATCAGAGAGGGAGTGATAGCAGCGTTTAACTTATGATTGCAATATAAAATTTTAAGAATAGCCTGATTTTATTTTTAACATTAAACACTCAAGAAATATATTTTTGCTACGATCGCATGGATTGTGAACTTTAACAACAGAATTGGGGATGGATGGATTGTCGAATAAATTGTAGAACGCCAGAGAAGTTGGTCATTTTTATTAAAATCCAAATAATCACTCTCGTAATGTAGGTCTCCTACATTATTATTGTTAAATAGTACTATAACAACGAACAGGTTGATAAATAACAACAAACTACAACAAAATTACAATAGTTCAAAATACAATAAACATTTAAACACTTGATTCTTTCAGTAACACTATAAACTAACACGAACTGAATCACCTCGTCGCAGATTTCACAACTGAACAATTCACCTTGTTTCTCTGGTGTCTTTTTTATAAACAGGCAAGAATACTGTATCGTATAAGGTTTTGCGAGCAAGCTCCACATGCCTTGAAAATAATCGCGTAGCGTCTCGAAAGACCGAATGCCAGGTACAATTGCTAGTCGTCATCCAGCTGATTATGCAGTACATGATAAGTGATAGGAAACGTGTAAGCTTTATACACGCTGCCTACATCACAACGGACACAACAGTATCTAGTAGATAATTATCTCGCATTATAGGGAAGTGGGTAGGTACAAATCCCAACGAGTAAATGGTCCATGCAATTTGAGTATCTAATATACGGAAGGAACGAAGATTTAACTTTAGTATGACGACCGCGAAGCTTGTGCAAAAAATGTTGAAAGTATGTACACGGTCTCTCATATGATCGTTAAATATATGAGTGAGTATCAGGTTATTCAGGATTGAGTCAGGAGTGAGTCAAAGATTGCGATATGGTGTTTTTTAATGAGTATAAGTTACGTGAGCCGAATAAGGCCATATTTCTAATAAAGCTAATTGTTTGTTGTTGTAACAATACCTGCGCAGTTCTGTAAAACGAGTTTCACTGTAAAATGAGAATCACTGTATCTATTAGCTACCACCAGCCGGTGGTAATTCTAGAATTCTGAATCTGCCAGCTTCTTGTAGACGAGCACTAGTAAAGTGTTTATCGTAACGTTATTTATACGTGCTGTTATTTACTGTGAGTAAATATTTTTGTACATATTATTTTATTAAGTCAATAAAGTAGCAAGAAGTATATATATTCTTTCAACCGACTTTCATATAGTGTTTTCATATTTTCCTATTTATAATGTTTTTTCAAATTAAAATTTATATGTACGCTGTATGTACGCTCTTTAAGGCCGTAGTATACATAACAGGGAAATCGCCTTCGTCGTCTACAACCTGATTACATGAGATAATTGTTCTAAATATAAACATTTTCATTAACTTACACATTACGTTTTTAACCTTGAACTACTACCCTCCTGCTTCGTCTCCATACGTTTTTACTGGGTTTTTGCGCAACATACGTGCACTTTATTTTAGGCATGAACAGATAACATTGTAGCAGAAAAAATGATACGTGCTAAATTAACTGCACATTTACTAAAAAGAAGCTAAATGAGACAACGAACAACCATACCCTCGGCTCCCTCGTCTTCAGTATCAAAGAGGACACTACGCTTAAAAAGCGGCTCAATATTTCAAGAACTTAGCCGGAAAATTATTTCACGGCGGTGAAGGAAACAAATTGTGTCAACGTATTTTCCATAATCGGCATGGCTCTCATTTTAAATATTACGGCAAACCGTATTCAACTATTATTCAGTGCACCCATCATTAAAGCTATTGCTGGTAACAAAAGATTACTCCTTTTCCATAAAAGTGACCGTAATGTGGCCAACAAAAGGCTTACGGTTGAGCCATTGTAAACGACCACTTTTAAGAGGTCCGAGATATCCTAGTAAAAACAGATTACTGGATCTACCGGAAATAATCTATAAGACAAATAAAAAAATAACAGGCAGTCTAACACCACTCATCAGGAGCAAGATGTTTAGTTTAGCAGAGGCACAAAAAGGATTCATCTTGTAACTTCAGAGAACGAGGAAAATATTACGATACTAACGTGTGCCACTGTCATTTTTCCGCTGTAATTCCGGTGATTCTCTTTAAAGGACAACGACTCAAATCGCAATGAAACAACACCATGCCTAGGGAAACCATGTCTACTCGTGTTTAAAAGGCTATATGGTGATAATTCTGTTCGTCCTTTGGCCTATATATAACATGTTGATATATCTTCTAAATAAAATAATATAGAAAATATGCAAGAGAAAATAGAAATATTTTTGCAAAATATTTTATAAACATTTTTGCTACATTGTTATAAAAGTATACCCTTTTTAAAAAAGATTTTCAATAACTAATTCATACAACTAAGACCTGGCAGCACTTAGACCATACGTTTAAATTTGAACAAAAAGTCAACTTTTCAACAAACAAAAATCAACTACATATAAGTTTTTAGGTGTAATTTAAAAATTACGAAATCGTAAGTGGTTATTCCTTTTACGAAAAAACAAACAAAAGCATACTATTTTTGTTTCTTTTTGCAGTTCTACATTTATAATCAATAAAACAATAAAACGTTAATCGTTAGCATGACCTTACATCATAATAACAAAAACCCGTAATAGCCTGTATTTAATTAATTCCATTATTAAAAAATCTCTTTCATGAAGAAAATTACTGCCCAATGTGAAGTGAAGACAATTTACAACGATAGTTCCAATGGCGTAAGTGCTTTAAGGTCGACGACCCTAAGTGCGGGTGTAACGTCAGAATAATGATTCTCGTTATTATTTAGCTGTTTGTTTTTCCTGGAACGTTAGTAGCACTCCTCGAGAGCGCTACGCTGCAGTAATTGATTTCGCTTGCGGTATCACATGTATATTTACAGGAATTGAATAGAATAAATCACGCGACACCATCGCACGCTAAATGTTTAGATATCGTTTACACATCCAACAGAAAATCACAATTCGACAATGAATTAATGTCGACCATTGTATTAGGTAAAACACGGGTTTCACTTTATTGAAAAAGTTCTACGGTGCGGTGTTTGCCGTTTGATTCAATTTGGAATCAATCAGTGTATTAACACAATCTGTACACAAAACTGGGAAAAATACAAAATAAATTACGTTCCCGTTTTTAGCGACAAAGCGACAAGCGAACAACCGGGTGGATCAATGTGATTGAAAATTAACCGCTCTTCAACGTATGCAGAAGTCGATAAAACGAATGCGTTTTCTTATTGAATTTTATAGTATTTTAAATAACATATTCTCAAAACGTTCTAGAATAATTGTAGTAATATACTTTATTAAGAACTACTTTAATACATACACATCAGTAGCTTATATATATATATATATATATATATATATATATATAATTATTGTTTTAAAACAATGTAAGCAAACAATATTAGGAAAATGCATATTTTTGCAGTGTCTGTAATCTCTCGCAGAAGTAGGCCTAAATTTGAACACAATTACTTTGAACACAACGTGAATGTTTTGTAAGATGATAATAAAAATGTAAAGTTTCGGCGAAGAAAGAAATCATAATCCGCCTTAATGCCTAATTCTTAATTCCTAGTTAATGATGACCTAAATTTAAGACATCTTCTAGCCGAACGTACGAAAGTGGTCTGAAAAAGCGGTGTACGATATTAAAATAAGTAGCACGTTGTGGATAACCGATTAAATAACTGTTAGTTTACGAGCTCGAGAGCAATTATATTATCTACACGCGTACTAGTATTACTCTCCGTTTAGTTACTATATTTTTATATCACACCTTTACGCAGCTATTGATAATTAAGCTGAATCGTTATTATTTCTCATTTTGAAAACGCATAATGGGTAAAAATGTTTAATTTCATTTTGTATTTGCAAGATAAATTGTAGGAGGTAATCTGATATTTTCTAACTTTATCGAGCGAAAGAAAAATTTAGAAAGTAAAATCATGTAATGATGTGCCAAAATAAGTCGATTCTGCTTCATTGATTGCTCAGTTGATTACGTTTATTACATTTAAGCGTACAAACGTTTGCTCCAGACAGCTAACTAACTTATAAACGGATGTACTTACATAATGTTGAAAAATACAATAAAAAGTAGCTTAAAATAAAAATCAATCATGTATGCGTGCGAACAAACTAAGTGAATGAACATTATCAAATTGAGAACGGAAAAATCTTAATTTCAGTAAAAAAACTCGTTTGAAATGTTCTTAAAATTTTATAATTTACATACGCTATATATATTTTATAAATTTCTGAGCCGATGCGATGATAAGGGTATATCCGCTTTGGATGAACGAATTAAATAACTGAAGGCTTTCTAAGCTGGTGGAAAGATAAACAGATTAAAAAACACATCTAAGTAAGAAGTTGAATGAATGTAAAAGTGCTAAATTATTGTGTACAGCACGGTATAGAATTGTATATGTTATATACTGATACACAATGGGTAACAATTTTGTTAACTGGATAGATTACAGTTGTGGGTAATTGTTAGCACAAAATTAAGTGAAATTTATAAATTATTAGTTGCCCAAATTAGGTAAAACATATATTATGTGTTCTTAGCAAACGGGTGTATTATAATTGACTATAACATAGTAAGTTAGCGACGTGTTTCCCCCCCCCCCCCCCAAAGAAACCAACGCGCCTTATGCATGTTCTGTTCTGATTTTTCGGATAAAGCATGTTTAAATTGGACGATGTTATGTATCACTAGACTAAATGCCATTTCATAAATATGATAAAGTAGCGCGTTTTTCATGGCAGATACTAGAACTAACGTATTTTAATAATGTACAAATTGTAAAATTTAAAATGTATTTAATATGTTCATATAACATCCAATTTTCAAATAAAACATGAACTTTGAAAGCAAATACTCATAAACTGTATTTTGGCGCTTGGTCTAGTGTACATAATACTGCTCAATTAATACCAAAGTAAGCCTTTTAATGATATGAGTACTTCGTCTGTGTTGCAGCCTTCTGAACTGAAGACGGCCGAAACGTTTGCACCAAACAACCATGGACCACGGCCTTACAGCCCGGCAAGGCGAAGTACTCATATCATTGAAGCCGGCCGTGAAACCCTCCGACAGAATTTAAGCATTTTAGTGTTTAAAATTTTTTTCTTGAATGCGATATTAGTCATAATTGAAAAATATGCTTAACGTAGGCCTCGTTTATAAAAAACTCTCTTTGTGCAGATTTAAAAAAACTTCAAGTTCTTACATTACAAAACAACGCTTTGACTTTTTAAAGCTATAATTCCTGCGTTTATTTAAGGAAAATTCTTATTAACCTAGACTTATTGATATTAAAAATACATAGCTATTACTAGAAATAGTCATGTTTTGTATCGTGGATATGATGGATAGCGTTTAAACCGTATCTGTTGTTCCAATCAGTTTTCGTAACCTTGGTTTCATTCTTCCCCTTCGTTCGGTTGTCCCTTATTCCATTATACCTTTTGACTTCTTTAAATAATATTGTAGGCTACATTTTGTATTCAAAGTAAAAATTACTTGTTGTACAAATGGACTGAAGAACAATAGGCCTACGTAAACACAGAACTCTAAATATGTCTAACATCATAAATTCCAATGTTGAATGTGTATTAAGAACAAACATTTTAAACTTTATATTTAATTACAGATTTGTTGCCTCCATGGTTAATTTGGCGTTAAATGAGCACACACAGGCATATGGTTCTTAAACAGTAAGCTCTAAGGCGTTTGAAGTTGTATGTAAAAGTTATTTTGGAATGCAGGTGATAAAACTGATGCCTGACAAACGATTGAAAGACCCAGCCAATGTACGTATTTGTGACGTATATACAACTATGGAAATAATTTCTCTGAGCAAGTATCAGTCAGTGTACTTGACATTAAATAGTTTACCATATAATTATCAAAATTTAATTTTTCCTTAAGACAACGATTATTTTTGTAATTATAATACAATAATGCACGTAACCACACACACGTACGCACGTACACAGGCAAACATTGGACACTAAAGTGTAAATAATGATAACCTCTGCTAGTAATCGTGAAGAATGTGGGCGTAGAACCAAATTGATCTTAGAAATCAAACCGAAAAAAATATTAAACACGCTGCCAAGAAAATCACAGAGCTTGAAAACCGTAAAAATTATATTTTATATATTTGTTACATAATGTACTGTGCAAATACATCTGAACTGTCTTGGAACCCGCAAAACCTTGTCGTTGTTAATGTTTTAATATTTTTTTCAATAATTTACTAGAGACGTTTTCATAGCTTTTGTTCTGTAAATATAATAATCATATTCAGCATTAACATTATTTACAATTGTGTTACTTATATTTTTAATAAGTACACTTAAAAAAATATTTATGTAGCATGCGTAGAAATACCGTAGATATCGGCTGGATATATTTAAAATGGAAAATATCTGATGGATTATATCTGATTTGAAGTAGGCCTACTACATACAATTAAGAAACAATTAATTGTAAGTATATTCTGTAACGTGTATTGACAGTGGAATGCATTCGCATAGCAGCAGTGCGCGAATATATTGGACGTAGCCATGTAACAATTTTGTTCAGCAAAACGGAGGAGTGTTTTGATTGTGTAGAGGGAGCTTGCGACGGTGTTTACCGGAGCTGGAGGTAAACGCGGCGCATGCGTGACGTCACAGCACTCAGCGTCGGTCTGGGATAGACGTCAGTGGTCAGACTTCATCCGATCGTAACCATGTTGTTGTTGTTGTTGTTGTTATTGTTAACACTATTCATTAACGCTTCCGTTCTGCATTGTTTTAACGTACGCTGTCTGATACGACTGCACCAGTGAACCGAATCAGCGTCCCACGTACCGCACACAAAATGTCGACGTACGAGTTTGTAAGGTTAGAAATGCATACCTAAACGTGAGTGTGAATGTGTGTGCGTGTATGTGTTAGTGTCTACAGCATAAATCTCTTAACATACTGTGTCGTCGCTACAAGTAACATGAGTACGCACAAGTGCAAAGACAGGAACTACATACGGCGTTTGACTTGGTTGTGACTTATGTTTTTTTAAAGCGAATCTTGACAAATAAAATTTTTATCTGGTGTAAATTAAAACATAAATCATATGATGACTTTTACTAAGTACAGTATAACGTAAAAATTATCGTAGAGTTGCGACGTTAATGTACAGACAGTTGGCCGTGTAACCAGTTACTCGTCTGCACAGTGCTGGATTTGTTAAACTAGGAAATGGGGTTCAGTGCTGAAGTGATTAATTATTAGTCTGTATAAAATGGCGTCAGGACGTCTTCTGTTGCTTGTTGGATATGGTACAACAATTGGTGAGTGTTTTCATTAACGACATCCCCTCTACTCGTAGCTGCTAGCTTGTTGATACTAAACAAACGGCGCCCCTTACCAATTCATAATAATCTTTTGTCGTGTCACACATTTCTAGCTTAATGGTGGTAGCGTTTTTTAAATTAATAAGAAAACATTGACGTAAAATTCTTTTCTTAAAGCTTTTAACAAGACGATATTTTTTCCTGTTTTAAATATTATTGAAAAAGTTTTAAGAATCTGTCTCAACTGTATATTTATAAATTGTATAGAAAACAACTACTATTTATTAAAGTAATTCCATTAAATAAGTTATTTTTTCTACACAACTGTATCAGTAACATTTATAGTATTGACATAAATACGTAACATACACTCACGGCGAACTATCGGCTGCAAAAGAACATGTTTATTTAAATACTCACGCGGTCGCGCGTCATTAAACATGCACGCACAGCAAAACCTATGCATTTGTAATGTTACTAAACTGTATCATCCGATTTGGAAGTCTTGACTCCATCAAGAAAGCTATAACTGATAATTCGAATTAAATATTGTCCTTGTTACTACTCATTTCCTTAATAATTAATTGTAAGTTTGTTTTGCAGGATAGATAACCGTTGACATACATTATTCGACAGGTTATTGTATCTATAATTATCGTCCTTATAAAAGCTGCATTGTGTGGCAATACATTATAATTTATCACTGTCAGTGAATGATGTTGGCTACACTATTGACCAATAACGTGTACGCTATTTCTTTGCATAAACGCTTTGCATACCTTATCAATTAAAACATTAAATTCATTTATAAATAAAAAGTATACCAGTTAAAGAAATAGTTCTAGTCATTTCAGTGACAAACGATCAATATATTCTGATTTGCTGACACAATATTTTAAAATTTAAACGGGCCAATCAGAGTCACAGCTTCGCAGTTTCTTTTCTTACTTTAATATCTTTGCCAGGTTCCTCCAAATGTTGCCTTGAAATGTGTCCACCATCTTTTCCCTCTTCTTTCTATCTTCCTCTTACAATCAAGTATGCTCTCGGCTATATTTTTTATCTACCACACATCAGCCGTTCTCTCTATACGACCCGATAAGGCTATTATTATTTACTATACCACCTTATAAACATTTGGTTTATTACATGTACCTTAATTTCTTCCTTGTATATACATTCTCTTTTTTGCTTCCTTTCAATATCCTTCTAATTATCTTTCTTACCCAACTTTCTAATGCCTCCTGTGCATTCTTGTTAAACTCATCCTAACATGTTCGTTGCTGTCCTGCAAAAACACACTAAGTCAGATTTTTTATTATGAGTAAAGGTAAAATATTACGAGTCCCCTAGTGTCTTTTACCACGCAGAAAGTACAATCAAGTGCATTTAGTGTAACAATAAAATTTTTATTTTCTCACATAATGACTTAATTGACTTTACCAGTAGCTGAAACAAGTAATACTGATACTTATATACGTTCAGATCAAAAAGTGCCATTTTCCGGCTTAGTGTGTTTACTCAGTATACCGACGCAATATTAAATTATCTTTTCATTATCACTGAAATGCGTGATGAATCTTGCGTCTAGTCGAAAATATACAGGTTACTAAATAAAACAAATTAATAGAAATAAGTTATACAAATTTTAGTAAAAGTTCACTCACTAATAACAGCGTTAATTGAACAATTATGTAATGCAAAAGTTTTTAAAAATGTATAAAACTTGGTACGTTACACAGATTTTATTTAACTCTGACAGCTGTTTTGACTTCTTAAGCCATTGTCAAAGAGATGAATGAAGACTAACCACAGGATGTGTTTATATATTTTTAAAAACCTTTGCATTAATATGTTTCACCAAGTGCCCAACGAGTCATCAATTATTTATGTAATGTGTTTAATAATTATTGTTTATTTTCAACACATACATTTATCGACACTTTACTGAATATGTGTGGAAGTCAAAAAATATAAAAATTATGTTGATGTGATTTAAAGCACCAAATTCTTAGATGCAGATCCAATATCTACAATAATTTAATTAACTTGTCGCTTTACTTTTGTCAAATTACTGCTCAGAAAAATAGTATCTAAATATTATTATAGTATTTATATTATTATAAAGGAAAATAGTATTAAATTGCAAATGTAACGTACCCCTGCCGCTACTACGTGATCGGTTCTAAATCTTATAAGCTCATGTATGGAACGCCTAAAACTCGCTTTACTTTTCCATGTACCATATGGTTCTCTCACGGTTACTGACGAAAACGTAAACAATTAAGTTAAAAGTTGTGCCCACCACCGAGTGGCCCATAACATCTGGCAGTGATGGATAGTATATAGCGCAGAGTGACTTTCCACCAGCGTTTTTTGAAACCAACATTCTCCGCCAGTTACTTCGCTACCTTAAAATATTGTTATTGTACGTGAAAGGGTCTAAAGCACACGCTAATTAAAATCTGTCGTAATGTAATCACGTCTTTTTTCTATACGTCATCGTATTACTGAGTATGTACGCTTTGCAATAAGTTTCCATCATTGTACTATTAGGAATTTTTAAGAATTGTGTTCACCAATAAAAAGTTTACGGTTCTCACACACACGCGCGCGCGCGCACGAGCTTTTGTAAGTAGACCGCCTATTTGTAAGGTTAGATAATATGATTCCGATGTTGTGAGCATTTGTTGTTAGAATGCAGCTAAATTATTACGTTTCCTATTATTCTATTTAAGGAACGAGAAAGTTCGCGCGGGTTGTATCGGTAAAATCTTTGAGGTACGCGTTGTGTATATATATATCTTTGTGCATGTGTCTTTACGTGTGCGCGTATTTGATAGGGTCATAATAAGAAAGGGTAAAGGAAAGTGTTGATAAACAAGGGAGAGATGGTGAGGGAGACAGAAGTAAAGCGTGACATGGAAAGAGAGAATAACGAGGAAGGCACACACACGCACGCGCGCGCGAGAGATGGAGGGAGAAAAAGAGGGAGAAAGAGAGAGAAATAGAGAGAAAGAGAGATGGGGCTGATAGGAAATGTGTGCATCGCAGAAAGCTTGTATAATAAATGATAAATGACCTTCTGTTTAATACGATTCGCAAAATGGATAATCTTTTCTGATGGCCAACCTCACAATCTAGTATGACAATTCGACAATATCCACTTAGTTGACAGTACAAAATTTAAAGTAGGTTAGGGAAATAAAAACATTTAATTAAAATTCATAAATTATGGAAAATGATAGACTAAACTAACTAATTTAATTGTCGCGTGTAGTGACACGAAAGCACAGACGAAAGAATTATTTTGATCTTGTTAGAAAGGTTTGAACAGTGTAACATAACTTTAATATGTAGCAATGACACAATGCAACTTTCCAATAATTAAATTTATAGGAATGAAGAAGGCATTATAATATGAATAATAAGGCATTCATAAGTCTTAGAAGTAATTCTGTAGAATAACTTCCTGATATATATTTTGTTTAACTAAGAGTCTGAAGACATAACAATATAATATATATGAGTAGGCAATGAAGGATTATCAATGCGTGAAAAAATGTGTCGGAATCTATCCACCATTGTAACCTTATAAAATCACAGTAACGTTTGAGCTACTAAAATCGTTAGATCTCTTCAGGTTAACTTGAATTACATCTGATGCTACACTATAACTAGCAACAATACCGCAGTACTATAATCACACTTCCAGGCATCGCAACTGTGATATAGAGTCGTACACTTGCAATGAAAATTAGAATGTCATACCAGAAAAAAAGATATATCAGGAAGTAAACAAATAAAAATACGTAATTCAAGAAGTCTAATGTACCAGAATAAGATATTACATCTGACTTAATAACTTCTCTGTCCATTTAAAATTATATAACACGCTAAAAACTGTAAAATAATATTTGAAGTGTTACCTCATGTGTGACTGAAAACCGATCTGGAGAAATGGCAATCGAACACGAAACAAACTTCATTTTGTAATTATTGCTCTGCGATAGTGTTACTGACTCATCTTGTTGTTAATTTTAACATAAGTTAACTTGAAGACAGCTGCAGACTATTTTAACAAAAACGTTGCTTTATAAAAATAAGGTTTCCCTGATGGAAAGGTACGGAAACATGGTTCTACGAAGTAATAACAATGTAGAGTTACGAAAATAAATACTAGAGGACGCTCTAATAATTAAATATCTAACTATACGCGGAAAGGAAATAGAAAATAAATCGTAAAATTGTCATTATGAAAATTCGACTAGGTACGTTAATGTAAAAAACAATTCACACTTCTGTGATACAAGAGGCAGCAGACGAGAATGAAGTATCTTTTAACCAGCAACCAGCAGCTTGTTCTTAATGAAATTTATTTTGGAACAGTATTCTGTTTTATAAGTAACCTGTTGATTTTATTCCCATAATATTAGTAATTGCAATGTATGTTTTTTTTTTTTACAGAATAATATCGATACAGCAAAGAATTTTCATAATTTCGTAAAATGAAGTTTTTAAAAGTGTCTTTTTTCAACAGACAAATAAGCAGTCATTTGACTAGAAAATAAATAATTTTTAATTAAAATATTTTTATGTTCATACGTTCACTGCTTGTTGACGTTGCTATCGATTTTGTAAATAAACACATCAAACATTTTAGTTAGAAAACAATACTATGTTCCGATAAACAATTTTCATATTACACATACGAAAAGCTATGAATTTAAGTGTTTTTTAAGACTTTACTTTTACATTACACTCTTGAATGTTCAAAATTAGATATTATCGCCAGAGTGAGTTAAATTGTTTTTAAAATTCTTACGTTGTGTTTTTTCTTAGCTATCACAAAAATCGTGTCAAAAACCTCAAGACAAACTTGGCACATTCGTTGCCACATTACGGGACAAAGCAATTAAACCTTATGCGGCACTATACGAGACTCCTAAAAGTTAAATTGCTTTTTTTGTTCTGCGGTCTTATAAACTGTTTTAAAGGTGAGTTGGCTGGATTATTTACGTGTAAAGTGTCACCTTCAAGGGAAAGAATTTTAACCTCCCCCAGCATTAAATAAATTAAGTAGGAAAGTTTTAATAGTACCTAACGTAGCATGTAAAAGTTTAAAGTTAAGGAGAAAAGGGGACCGTGTAGTGTTTGTAGAGGAATGCAAACCGCCAGACACTCGGGAGGTTTGTTCTTACCTGTTCGCCTCGCCTCTTCGTTATGAATTAACTCACTTCTTTTGTTTTGATTCGAATTTACGCTCTTTACAGCTTTCGTTTTACACATTTTAATATAAAATGAGATAAATGTCACTGACGACACAGTTCCCTACAGTGGCATCTCACATACGCTAAGATTTAAGAGCTAGTAGTTAAATAGATGTGTTATTTTATATTCTGTTAGGATTATTTCTGGATTTGTTTACTAATTTTTCAATGTAATAAAATTTAATTTTACATTTTGAAATCAATAGGTACGCAGTGCTACTCATATTTAACTCATCCTACATTATGCTAACTTTAACGAAAAATTGTTTGACTATTACTTCAACAGTAATTCATATCAAACATCTAGCTGCTAGGAAACAGTAAGTTCTCAAAATGCGTTCCGTTCTCGTATTTAAAGGATACTGACATACGAATAAGGTGCAAGACATAATATTCACAATGACGAGTAGCCTATATTTCGTACGTAGCAGTGACGCTGGAACTGAACATGTTATAAAATGTTTTTTCTCTGACGAATCCGTATCGTTTTTATAGACGTAACAGAGCACTTCTGTTATTATTGTTTTCTGGACTTCAGGTTCAGGTTTAGAGAAACCTTAAATTAGGTCGAGAGAGTTTATTCATAAGTTCACGTTTATAAAATCTTTTAATTGATATTTACTCAAATATTATTATTGGGTGTTCTGCCCTAAGGCAGGTCTTCAAATGGTAAAAACTCTCCAAGCTGTCTTATCGCATGCCAGTCTTTTCGTTTCTTCGTAACACCCTCTGATTTTAATGCTATCTATTATCTTCATTCTTCTATGCCCTCTTCTTTTCTCTCCTTCTATGACACCCTCCTTGGCAGTTGTGAGCAAGCAGTCTCTTCTTAAACAATGACCTAACCAATTCCTTTTCCTATTTTCTATTACCTTCAGGATTCTTCTCTCTTCCCCTATTCTTCTTAAAAGTTCATAATTCCGTATTTTATCAACCCACCTCACTTTTTCCATTGCTCGCCAAACCCACATCTCAAATGCTTCTAATCTTTTCTCATTCAAATAAGTAATTCGATATTTAAGTTATTCAAACAAACGGATTATTACACTGTGCTATAATATCACGTGATTATCGTGTCATTACCAGCATGGGACGTCGCTGTAGGCATACGCATCGGGTACAAACGCCCACGTGGGTTACACTTAATACTACGTTTCCAGCTGGTTACAGCTTGTTTACAATTTGTTATTTTACAGCGTGACGTAGAAAATAATATATTATTCGTTTTCTGATCCCGTGCGCAGCCACTTTTATTCCCTACGAACATACGGAGATTGTAAAGAGTGGTATACTGAATAGTATAAGTGCTATTCTAAGTGACTGCTACAACAAAGAAATAAAAGGTTTATTAACTTAGCACTGTTATATCACGTTAACTTAAATTGAGTTTTAATAATTACATAAACTATGAAGGGTCGTATGATCACGTTATGTGAATGTTAATAACCACTAATTGCTTGCCATTTATAAAATATCGGACAAAACCGATGCAAAGCTTTCAATATGTTATTATGTTCAAAAGAAAGTGCTGTAACTGTAATGAGTACACAATATTCAAATACAAGGCGGAAATTTGCCCCAACGATTAATTCTGCAATAATCTTGAGTTTATCTGATATCTTTATCGTTAGGGGTGGCAATTAAACATGCGAAGCGGGAGAAATATTTGTCAGATCAGTTTCCCGCCATACTTGGGTGTGGTAGCAAACAAAAAATTCAACAACCCTACTCGACAGTTAAGTAAACAGAGTCACAGCCTCTTGGCTATCTAAACTTCTATTACAGTCTGCTTTGTAGTTTCCTTCATTCTTCCGTGTCCTTCATGACGCTCGCAGTTAAGTCTAGCTTATTATAAGTTCGTTCATAAGACTTGGATATACGACATAGCATATTCCGCTACGTAAAAATTATTGTCATATAAACTATAGCCTTACGTGCACAAGCTGTCTTTGCAAAATGTATAAAACAAACGTTAATTGTAAGTGTAAATGTGTGTACATGTGTGTGCGCACGTGCGTGTGTGCTTTCGAACTACTTGGCATTTATCATACGTTAGGATTGTCTTTGCAAACTGATCGCTTAAGACACTTCTCTAACTTCTGATAATGTTTTTAAGACACTTTCACGATCACAATCTCAGTACCAACTTCGTCAAGGAAAGGTGTATTTGACAAATTAAGCACTTACAAACAATTTCTTGTATACATCAATTGTAGTAATAAATTCTAATAAAATTGTCGGTAAAAGAGTCTTGTAAAAGTATCGAACAACATCTTGAGTGCATGCAATTTAACAGCACACAAAGAATTAAATACAACAAACTACGACTATTATAATGTGTTCATGATTTGCAATATACATTTTCATAATATCATATAGAAAAATTTCCATGTGAAGATATATAACCTACTAGAAGTAATTCATGTTTCCTGTAGTGTGTCATGAAACATAACATTACCATGACTTTCATTTTGTTGCATTTCTCGTACGTTAGCTGGTACGTAGATGGAATTAATAAACAAAAATTCTACGTTCAAAGCTTAAGGTACTTAACTCTAAAAATAACGATAAACCTATTTCTAATTTACTTTAACATCAAGGTTACAATTATTGATGAGTATATTCCAATATTAACACTTATATTTTTGTAACAGGTATGAAGTTTGATAAACGGTTTGAAGAAGAGTTGACTGGTTAAAGGCATTTGCAATTATCACCTTCTCTTTCTATAAGTTTAACGACAAAAAATGTGAGAAGGACAGAAATGTTTTATACTTTTAGCATTTTGCAAAATTTTTGGAAAGTTTATGCACAAATAATAACCCAAATAAATGGTTACACATAAGGTAAATTACGTTATAGAAATAATTTTAATATTAATATTTTTAAATTAATTGATATGTAATACTTGTGATAATGTCGACAACTTGTTTCTCTTTAAAGAATTGTCACACCCAGGTGCATTGACTTGTGTCCAGATAAATTCACAATGCACCCAAATTTATATTACAAGTTTCTTAAAAGTTAAGGTAAAATAATATTTTTCTCGCAGTCACCAGTTACTCGCCACGCACATAACAAACCGGCATTCTTGGTAGAAATTGCCAACTGTTAGCGACCAACGTGCTACAACCTACGTACCACAAATTACCACAGTGAAAGTGTTTCTGTTGATAAAGCGCTGTATCTGCCTTATGCATCTGGCTCTAAGGCACGTAGAGGCGCATTCGTATTGCGTACATACAAATGCTCACACACAGACATATGTATAAGGCGGTAGCCTATTATTGGCACAACCATAAATGTGGTTCATCCAAGCACAAGGTAATAAATTCTATTCTTATTTTTATGTCATTTAAACATTTATATATGTATATACATATGCATATATATATATATATATATGTGTGTGAAAACGTAATACCTTTAGGTATTGAAACTACAAAAACGTAATACACTACTTGCAGGAGAAACTATATTGAATAATATCACAATATTATATAACTGCTGCAAAAAACGTCAAGTTACCTATATAGAAAATTATATATATATATACAAAAATATAATATATATATAAACATGTAAACATGTAAATTGCAAAAATACAAATTATAATTTATATAATGTATACGAGTAGGTATAAATTGTAACTCATTATATAAACACATTATATTTATGTATACGTGTATACGTAACATATTTGTCACACACACACATGTGCATACATATAATTCAACGATTGTTTTGTAAAACGTATATTATATAAACTGTATTTTTGTAGTAGTGTGTGACAATATTTTGTATTGCAGTGTGGTTTATAAGTATAATTCAGGAGACTGTGTTGATGTCCGTAAATTAACTTCAAGGGTAGAGATTGCTATAAAAGTAGATTTATATGTATTTAAAAAACCAAACATTAATTAATTTTTGTTTGTTTGTTATGCTGTGTACGGATTTCCTATGTACATCTTCGTGATTCGTTAAATTAATTAATTTATCAATAGCAAACAGATATGAGAGTGTTGCTCGTATTTCCTTTTTCCTGTTCGTAGTTGCATTGTTAATAAACGCGCCAGTAGATTTATTATCATTTGACTAGTAGCACAACCAATTAACAATTACAGGGAAAAAATTCATATCTGCAAATTATGAGTAACATGAAACTTATTTTTAATTCAGATTTATGGAAGTGAGAGATGTACAGAATACTGACACAGTCAACTGTGCTGATTTATGTCAGTTGTAGAATTGATTTCACTGAAACCTAATATACGTATTACAGTACAGAAGTTACCTGCCACATTACTTTATGTAGTGACATATTGTTTTGCGTTCCGACACATATCACTGTCACCAAACAGTATTGTTTCATGTTTATTAGATGTCATTACCGACAGGGGATTGCTACATGTATATTTGAGATAACTACAAACTTTTCACTTGTTCTTAATATAGCTTTTCTTATTATAAGGTACTTATTTCCCTTTTTTTACTTTGTGTTGCGTCTCAAAAATGAATGTGATATAACGTTTAATAGAAAGAAAAAGTTAAATTTTTTTGGTATTTAAAGCCATTTATTAAAGTTACAATGTGCAGTAACATGTTAATCAAACAGTTTGCAGAATAATTATAGTAAAAGAAAGTAGGCATAGGGCTATAACATAAAAACTTAAAAAATGTCCCTTCGGGATGGTCGATTAATCCGATTTCCGTGTTGATCGCACACTCTGTTTCTTTTATTTCTGTTCAATATAGATTAGAGTTCAAGCTTGTAGGTACGACACGAAACATGTATACATGAAATCTATTCGTTTTATTGGCTATTCACTTGAACCATTAGGGAAAGTCATAGTACTACATTTTCCAGAGATAATGTAACACATGTTTCTCTATCATTTCAGCGTGAGAACAATTTAATCCAGCATGCAGTTCCAGTGTGCAATGAACTGTATACAGGCCGAATACATTAGACTATATAAAGTATAAATATTCCGGTGAAAAGGATTGTCCAGATATAAAGACTTGTTTTACACATGATGTAACGATGTAAATGTAGAAATAAAACTACTTAGGAAAGTAAAGTTCAGACACGATGCTCTTTACCTTAACCATTCCGTATAATTAGCAGTGCACAACACATGGACTTGTACTGGTCGTCATCTACCTCTTCCTTGATTTGAATTTTGCTCTTCACGGTACTATCCGGAAATTTACGAAGTATTTAGTAAACCCACTGGAATAATCCTAGTACACTGAAAGAACAATACTTGAGGAGTCAAATACATGAATTGTAGTTGTGCTGTTCATTTCCGTTGTGTGTATTTAACCGAAACCAATGTTAGCCCATTTATGATCTTCCAAGTCCGAAAGGTAAAATATTCTTGTAAACGAACGTTTATTACACTTTTTCATATAACGGGTGCAATATGTTTGAAGAAGATTATGTACATAGTATGTTTTTTATTTATGTTTTGCCTTATAACGTGTCTTGATATTATTTCCGTGTCTTCATGATACACCCTGTATGTTTTTTGTGTGTGCAAATCTGTAACGACGATTTATTCTACTATAATATAAAATTACCCTTCGGTTAGTATTTTATTTTTTTCTTATCTACATTTCTTTGTGTTCGACATTGTCAGTGTTAATCATTTTTTATTTTTATGCACAAAAATACAAACTCGCACACATGTGTATACGTATAATGTTCTTGTACTGTTATAGTGTTTTATACTGAATATACTTATGACATAAATGCAACAGCAGTATGTTAGCTACGAAACCTAAGAACAATGATATTAATCAGAAGGTTATATGAAATAATAATTGTCTGCCGAAAATAATAACCCAGCTTCAAAGTATCTCGTAGGATGCTGACGACTGTCGGCGTGATAATTGCCTTAGAATAGATAAAATATTGTCAAAAACGTGTAGCATGGAGAAAAGTACAATATGGGATTTTATGTCACGTGCATTGACCGTCATAACTGTATAAAAGTGCAGCACTTGAAACTTAAAACGGACAAGCTGAAGCTGCATCAAGTTTTAAGGGACAAGTCTGTAGCCAATCGCCAGATTATATTAATTCCGTGAGGGAGTTACAGAGTAGCTTGTTTCTCCAAAAGAACAACGTTTTAGGGGAAAAATGTACTTAATAAAACCACCGGCCAGGACGGTTAAGTTTTTCATCCTCTATTGAAGCCTACTCTAGCGTGTATTTTGGCAAATTAGAGTAAGGGATAATATACATGTGCGTGTGTGTGTGGGGGGGGGGTGCATAAAATCTCTCTACAGACGAGTATCTAATAAAAGACACGGTGAACACAACGGATACGAACGCGAATCGAACACTCGATGGAAAGAACACGACGTTCAGACATGTTCTCTCTCTTTTACACAAACCTTGTAATGAATAAACAAAATGGAGGATGAAAATTAATACAATGAAATAAGTAGGTACTAATTAGATAACATCACGATAGATTATGAGGTACTTGCTCCAAATGGCCACGTTGATTCAGAAGGCCTTGAGTCCTGTAACATAAAATACGTATTAACAATCTACAAGACTATTTTTGAACATGTCTATTCCAAATGTGGGTTACAAGGACAAGAACCTAACGTTCCCGGAGGGCTCTAATTGGTTTTTAATTGTCAGTTAAAAAAAAAATGACAGGTGTAAATGACGGCCAGTGTCAGTCAAAGATAGAGAGTATGAGATTAGAGACTAAATAGACATTTAGCAACTATCCCACTGAAGATACGGGGTAAAAGAATGAGCATGAAGTACTAGGAAATGTGCTTGTAAATCAGAGGCAGGTGTAAAAGGCTGGCTGCTATAGGCCAACATGAAAGTTATATACTCAAATACCCATACATATAAATTACTTATTAAATAGTTGTAATAGACTATAAACATAATAATATATTATTTAATAAAAATAATAATAACAATTTAATTTATATATGCATATAGCATTATATATACACATACATAAATATAATGTTGTGTGTGTGTGTGTGTGTGTGTGTGTGTGTGTGTGTGTGTGTGTGTGTGTGTGTGTGTGTGTGTGTGTGTGTGTGTGTGTGTGTGTGTGTGTGTGTGTGTGTGTGTGTGTGTGTGTGTGTGTGTGTGTGTGTGTGTGTGTGTGTGTGTGTGTGTGTGTGTGTGTGTGTGTTACAAAATACTCATATTATATTCAGTTTTTTAACTTTATACTAATTTAATAACAAATGTATACTTTATGTGAGATACGTGATTTTCTGTTAATATATCTTATTTCCTGTGAATCGTAAATGTTTTACATACGAATGAAAGTGTTAAGTGCTTTTGAAGGACTTAATGTTTTTAATACCCGTTGCTACTTTAAACCGTGTTCATTCCAGAGATTTCATCTTTTATAAGGTTTCGTTACCTCGTTACTAACCACTAAATGTTTAGCGAATTGATACCTGAAACTGCACTTCCCTAGCGATTTGTTGCATACATCACAGGGTAGAAAGTCGTGAATTAATGATGAGACGTACGCTGTGTGGTATTACATTTTCTGTTTATTGTGTATACCCTGCAGGCGAGGCGTTTTCTCAAACTACAGTTTTATTATTTAATTGGGTTTCTCTGTTGTGAATTAAACCAAGTTATTACGGAGGGCGGTCTAAATCCCAAATCGAATTTTAACTCGAAGCTCAGTTCAATCTGCATGTTTTACTCATCTTGCCTACACGATAGGAACGACCTTATTGAAGTAATGAGGTACTTGGGAGAGCCCGATGCCTGTTTCCACACTGTAGCAGATTACGAACCGCATGCCAATAGACTTTGATGTGTAGTCTGTAAAATATAGCAATACCCATATAGCAAATAGCAATAACAATATAGCATATGAAATTAATTTTTCTGTACCACAGGTGCCATCTTTATGCGAATAGAAATTATTCCCAATTATACTCAGAAAGATTAGGTTTTATATTCACAAAGAAAATATTATATTTTCTGCTTAGTACCTTCTCATAAAATACGTTAGAGATTTGTTGTTTTCTGTTAAACAGATCGTCCTAACGCTCTTGGAGGGCTCTATCTGGTTTTCGGTTATCAATCTACTTGTCTTATTTTTTATTTTTTGGATATTTCTTCAGACCATTGATTACAAAAATTAATTTAATATTTCATTTTTTATTTTGAAACTTGAAAAATGTTTTTACGTTTCAAAATTGCTTAACACTACATATGCACTTACTTTGACATTAAATTGGGAAACTATTTTTAATAACCAATGACTGCTGGTGTTAGGTCAGGTTTAAGGAAGTAGGCGCTCTGTATTCGCTGTGAATTAAAATATGGGCCTGTTGTTATGAGAGAAATACTCGTTATAAGACAACACTTTTTCATTGCCTAATATTATGGAAATTACGACTATGTTGAGTTAACACTAACCTTGAGAAAGAAAAGAAAAGTGATATAACGTGCGGTATATTGACGCGCGCTGTGTTATTTGAAGTAAGGCGCGTTATGTGAATTAGAGGTTCGAGTAACGTTACTGCGGCAGAACCGCGTCAATATTAGCCTGGTGTGTTATTGACGAAAGTAAAATTATTTGTAAGAAATAATAATACAAATAACAGAATGTATAAAAACAACATTAATACGAACCTATTAATCCGATTTTATCTTATTATGCTCTATGTGCGATTTGTATGTGTAATTTGGAGTCGCTCTGTCGCCAGCAAACTTACTAATATTCCACTGAGTTTTATAAATGCTTTTTGGCCTTTGCACCTCTCTTACACTAGTACGACAATGTACCCAACGAGACTGAGTGAATCAAAGGGCTTCCCAGCATATTTTTTCTCCTATAACAAAGGAGCTAAAACATGTCGTACCTCTAACAGTTGCTGGATAAAGTCATTTTATGCTGAATCGTTCAGTTTTATGTCTTGGAATAATTTTAAAACTTTAAGTTGCCTGTGTCACGTTTACATGTTCATTCATATATGTGATATTTCTATGAGAAAAGCAAGTCAACCTGCAGCTTCGAGTCTAGTGCCACGGGCCAGATGACCTACGGCGCGGAATGAAGAACTGTTTGAATAAAGAACTGTCCCGAATTAATCGGAGACGTCGGAAGCCTTAATACATAAAATATAGAAAGTCTACATGAACACCTTAACGTATATAAACATAATTAGATTAATATTTTAGAAACAATAATATTTTGATGTATGAATAAACACAGCATAAAAGCCTGAAAATTCAATCAGCATGCTGAGGGAATCGAACCCAAACCAGAAAATAAACCATCAACTATAACAAGCTATGTTTCTTAAAACAGCTGATAGGACAAACTGTGAAAACAAAAACCGTTTTACTTCCATGTTCCATAAGGAAATGGAAGTATGGTGATGGCAAACAAAATCGTGTTCGAAATTATTGAAGATTCTGATTGTACTTTCCTCAAAACATGAAACAAAGTAATTTTTCGAAAAGCGTGTGTCTGTGTGTCTATCTGTGTGTCTATCTGTCTATCTATAGACTTTTTTTATGGCAAACGATAACAGCCGCAAATTCAAACAGAATCAAATAAATTTTTGCATACAGCCCTCATTTGTAGAGTACTCAAGACCTATTGTTTTTGGTGAAGATCGGTTAAGAGGAAGGAGTAGTTTACCAGCAACATTTCTTTTTTTATCAAGGATAATTTTTATTTTCTATGGCAAACGATAACAGCCGCAAATTTAAACAGAATCAAATAATGTTTTGCATTCAGCTCTGAATTGTGGAGTTCTCAAGACCTATTGTTTTTGGTGAAGATCGGTTAAGGGAAAGGGGTAGTTTACCGGCAACGTTTTATGTTTTAATAAGGATATTTTATATGGCAAAAGATAACAGCCGCAAATTCAAACATAATCAAATACTTTTTTGCATACAGTCCTGAATTGTAGAGTACTCAAGACCTGTTGTTTTTGGTGAAGATCGGTTAAGGGAAATGGATAGTTTACCAGCAACGTTTTTTACTTCCATGTTCCTTAAGGAAATGGAAAGTATGGTGATGGCAAAAAAAATCGTGTTCGAGATTATTGCAGATTCTGATTGTACTACACTCAATACATGAAAAAAAGTCATTTTTCGAAAAGTGTCTCTGTGTGTGTCTGTCTGTCTGTCTATCTGTCTATGTGTGTGTGTGTGTCTGTAGATTTTTTTTCTATGGCAAACGATAACAGCCGCAAATTCAAACAGAATAAAATAATGTTTTGCATACAGCCCTGAATTGTAGAGTTCTCAAGACCTGTTGGTTTTGGGGAAGATCGGTTAAGGGAATAGGGTAGTTTACCTGAACATTTTGTTTTAACAAGGGTAATTTTTTCTATGACAAACGATAACTGCAATAAATTCAAAAGAAACAAACTACTTTTTTGCATTCCTTTTTGAATTATACGGAAATCAAGGTCTGTTGATTTTGTTGAAGATCGGTTTAGGGAAAGGGGTAGTTTACCTGCAACGTTTTATGTTTTAACAAGGGTAATTTTTTCTATGACGAACGATAACAGCCGCAAATTCAAACAGAATCAAACAATGTTTTGTATACAGCGCTGAATTGTAGAGTTCGCAAGACCTAGTGGTGTTGGTAAAGATCGGTTAAGGGAAAGAGGTAGTTTACCAGCAACATTTTATGTTTTAACAAGGGTAATTTTTCCTCTGACGAACGATAACTGCCGTAAATTCAAACAGAATCAACTACTTTTTTGCATACCTTTTTGAGTTACGGAGAGCTCAAGGTTTGTTGATTTTGTTGAAGATCGGTTAAGGGAAAGGGGTAGTTTACCGGCAACGTTTTATGTTTTAACAAGGGTAATTTTTAATTTGTCAAACGATAACTGCCGTAAATTCAAAGGCAATCAAATAATTTTTTGCATACGGTCCTAAATTGTAAAGGAGTAAAGGTTTGTTGATTCTGGTGAAGGTCAGTTAAGGGAAAGGGGTAGTTTACCAGCAACTTTTCATGTTTTAACAAGAGAATTGTTAATATGACGAACGATAACAGCCGTAAATTCAAACAGAATAAAATAATGTCTTGCATGCGTACCTGAATTGTGGTGAACTCAAGCTCTGTTGATTTTGGTGAAGATCGGTTAAGGAAAAGGGGTAGTTTACCTGCAACATTTTATGTTGTAACAAGAGATTTTTTTCATGACGAACGGTAACTGACGCACATTCAAACAGAATCAAATATTTTTTTGCATGCATCCCTGAATTGTAGAGGACTGAAGGCCTATTGTTTTTGGTGAAGATCGGTTAAGGGAAAGGGGTAGTTTACCGGCAACGTTTTATGTGATAACAAGGTTAATTTTTTCTATGACGAACGATACCTGCCGTAAATTCAAACAGAATCAACTACTTTTTTGCATACCTTTTTGAATTACAGAGATCTCAAAGCCTTTTTGATTTTGGTGAAGATCGGTTAAGGGAAAGGGGTAGTTTACCATTTTATGTTGTAACAAGAGATTTTTTTCCATGACGAACGGTAACTGACGCACATTCAAACAGAATCAAATATTTTTTTGCATGCTTCCCTGAATTGTAGAGGCCTGAAGGCCTATTGCTTTGGTGTAGATCGGTTAAGGGAAAGGGGTAGTTTACCTGCAACAGTTTATGTTGTAACAAGAGAAATGTTTCCATGACGAACGATAACTGCCGTAAATTCAAACAGAATCAAATAATTTTTTACATATGTGCCTAATTTGTAGAAGACTCAAGGTTTGTTGATTTTGGTGAAGATCGGTTACGGGGAAAGGGCAGTTTACCAGAAACATTTTTTGTTGTAACAATAGTAAAGTACTTAATTTTGATAAATAAAGTATACTGATAAGAAGATCTTAATAATCCACTGTAGAAACGTAGATGAAGTATCTATAAATGAAGAGGCTAGTTGAACGGGGTGGGGGTAATTTTCTATAAATGAAAATTATAGTTGAAGGGGGAAGGGATAATTTTTATATGTGTACTACGTTATCGGCAACAAAGTAGTAGTTTGTTGTTAAAATTCCTTCCCGGGCTGTTTGGCCGTAGTCCAATGTTTTCTGCAAAACCAGACGTTTCGGTAGTGCCGTCGACTGCCATCATCGAATGCGATAACGTGTGGTGGTATACGTTAGTGACCACAGTACTGTGGTTAAGGCTGAAGCAATAAGTGGAAAGAAGTAGTTTCTATGGAAACATTTCATTTCGTAAATGATTTTAAATATAAATATTAGAACATGGAAGTCACGTATGGTTCTCCATACCGATATTTTACTTACAAGTTAGTAAATGTCGGAACTTGCCAAATAAAAATAAACACAATTAAATTTTAGAAGCATAAATATTATAGAAGTTTGGAAAGCTGTTCCGATTTAACCAGAGACGTCGGAAGCCTTAGTATAGAAAGACTAAAATGTCTATATGAACATCTTAACGTACATAAAGGTAAAATGAGCATGTTTTGATAATATCCATAAATACAGCATCAAAGCCAGATAATACTTTTCGCCTGCGGCGAGAATCGAACCCACACACCGCGTATTTGAACCTATTACACCAGTCTCTGTTTCTTAAAACAGCTGATAGAACAAACTGTAAAAACCAAAACCGTCGTCACAATTTAGTAGGAAATTTCGGAACTTGCCAAATCAAAAAGATAAAAACAATACATTTTTGAAGCCTAAAGGTTAAAAATTAAAAAAAAAAATATAGTTGTCTTAACGCCTTCAAATGTTTAAATAAAAATGTATTTTGCCTTTATTATTCAATAAATCGGTGTAATCCATAAAATCTGGTCACGTTACGAAAGCATGCGTAGCGGGATGTGCAGTCTAACGGGTGGACTACGCAAAATCTAACCCTAAAGACAAATGGATGAACTTAAATTTGGCCTACATAACTATTCTGGTAAAGGCATGCCTGGGATTATTTACCTTGCGTTGATGTTTTTATTTTTATATGTGATTTAATTTAATTTGCAGTTTGTTCTCGGATTGAAAGCGTTTTAATTTTTTTTCCATACGTCAAAAATTTATAAGTGACTGTAAACGAATATTAGTTAAATGTATTCTTGATATTTGGTCAGAAACACGTCAGACGTTTTCTTCGTGATAGCTGTAATGAAATTATAATGAAAACTGGTCTAGCAACTGGTTTAATAAATATGTACAATACTATAAAATGAATGTAAACAATGCTTAGATATTTGTTAACTAATCATGAAATGAGAGCCTGTTAGAAAAAATTTATTGTTATGATTTAAAAATAAAAAATATGATTTTATTAAGTCAAGGTGAAGGCCAAAAATTAATATAAACATCGTTAGGCATTTCAGCCTTTAAAGGTAAATTATTTATTTACGTGTTGTAGAATGAGTGAAGAATTTGTGCCGTACAACTGATTTGTATAGAGGGAATGTTTACTAAGTTGTTAACAGAAAACAGTGACGCGTAGTTGGCACGTAATCGTTGTTTAGACACTGTCTGCGTCTACACTTAACATTTGCTTTACTTCATTCGTTTGTGTGTTTATAGGGAGGGTAAACACAGTGTATACAAATACGGGAATTTACGTCAAACTTTCCCTGCTTAATAAAGTTGAGCAAACAAATTAGTAAGAATGTTTTAATTGGAGCGTACTTCAAGTTTGAAAGTAAAATTGTTTTTTTGTAGTGCTGGGTTGCTAACAATAAAAATAACTACCTACTACGCACAAATGTTCCTGTACCGCGGAATGAATATCGTTTTTAAATGAAGAAGTGAAATTATTGAAGACACGGTTAGTTGGTTGTTGATTTCTCGAAAGGAAACCAAAAGACCTAAGTGAAACATAAAAAATCTTGTCAGAGATAAGTCTCTAATTGCCTTACGCAGTAAGGACCAGACAGTGTTTCAAAGTACACTGGCTTTTTATAGCAGCTACCACTACGTGCTGGCTGGAGAAGAACACGAATATTTGTTTGTATGTCTGTTGCTTATCGATGCATACACATAATATACTATACGTATATCCTTGTGCGCGTCTGTTTTTATTAATGGTGTTTTACTTTCTATGTTTATTAATATTGTGCCCAGTATTAATATACGTTGTTTGTATCTTCTATCGATATATCATCTTGTGTATATTATAAGTTTATTTATAATAGTTTTAATAGGAAGACAAGCACATTACTAATAATTTAAGTATGACAGAAGTGTTGTATGTAAACAGAATTGTATTACCGTGACTCTTGATAGTCCTTCCTGTTCTAGATGTAAGGCAATCAGACGCTTTTATAAAATATATTAAAACAAAGTTTAACAGTTCCCTAAAAATTCAAGCAGTAAGTACAAAAGTATTTTCCAGAAGAATTTTTATAGCTAATAATATCAGTGACAAGTCTGAGAGCGACAGTGGACTAGTGATGTTAACTTTGTGAACTTATGGTGAGTCATTAGATAATGTTGACCGGTACCACAGAATCTGAATAGTGCACCTAACCGGGCTGGATGAGTGATGTCTGTATGTGTATATCCTCAAAACACGCCGAGAGGATACGAAAACTCTCTTTCCAAGAAGCGATGAAGTAATCAGTTTTTGAGCCACAAGGAATGTTTATACGAGAATGGCAGAAACTCTGCTACAAGTTGATGATTGTGGTGATAATATTTTGGTAAAATACTTGTGTATGTCATAATATTTGAAATTTTGTAAGATACTCTTGGGATTAAGTGTACTTTTCAATAAGCTTAAAATTAAACTAATTCAGTAGCGATTGTAAAAATATGAAAACTTATTCACGAAAATCAAATTAAATTAATGGCAATAGTTTTTTGGATTTCGTTGTCCATGACGTGTCCGTTACTTAACTAAATACAACTATTTCATTAACGAGTGTTCCGAGTCGTTAATGAAATAGTTGTATTTAGCAATACTTTATCCCGTTGACAGCCACGTTTCTTGATATCATTGTTGACGACAAACGTTTCGCCCATTTCATCATAAGGTATCCTAAGGGTTAAGCGAAGAGTTTTTCATCAGTAAAGCTAAGCCTTTTTAGTCGTATTAATGAGAACGGGCGGAACGTTTGCTGTTAAAAGTAACACAATCAATATTATTGTCAACCGAAAACCGTGTTGTTATTAACAGTTTCGACCTCTTAAAAATATGAGTCAGTATTAAATTAATGATTAAGTGAAAAGATGCTCTGCAATATGAGTGCCAGGGAAGCTTACACAGAAACATTTCAAGTAGAATATGTAGGCCTAAGAGGGATAAGTGCCAACCGTGTAACTGTACAAAAGGTTTAGTGTTTAGGGTACTACGACACATGGGAGGTTGCTTCAATGTTAATTCGTTGCGTAGCTAAGTACAGTACTAGCGTTTTAAGAGGGGAGAAATTGACAATTTTCCAAACGTCGACACCGCCTGCGGGGAGGTTGCATGCATTCTAACTATCCACGTGTCACGAACGTGCGTCCCGGGTTTGTTTGAGAGACATTTTATACGACTTGCACAGCTCGCACTTCTGACTGTGACGAATACTGCGCGTAGTTGATAACAGTTGTCCTCTAGTTAATGCTTAAAACATACAGTGGTAATGTAGTAAACTGAAGTCGGAATTGACTGTAGATACGTACTTAATGTTAAATTATTTAACACCAACAATTTTCTGTCAAATATGTAGTAAATAAATTGTGCCAAACTTAGTAACTGGTAAATAAATTGTCACCATTGGATATCTGTTATGTTACCACGTTATTTTCCTCTCCTCCAACTTAATCCTGCGTCACGAGTTTGTCATATTTCCTCTCCACAGCCTTCTATCATTCTAGCGTTCCATCCTATCCCATATTCCGTAGGCTTTGATATGAACTATTTCTGCTTTTAGACCAGTCGTCTCCTTTCCTTCTTCTCCTCACCGGTTGTCATTCTAATATATCTGTTTCAGATCATCTTTCTTCGTCCGTTTTATACTTGATGGCTATTCCAGTTCACATGGCCATAACATTCCAATTCTTACTTTGTTGGAACCACTATTTGCCGGGCGGGCTGTTAGGCCGTGGGTCCACCGCTGTGTACAAGACAGACGTTTCGGCCCCACTATCGGAGACCATCTTCACGGTAGGAAACGATTGGCACGGTCCCAACCAATTCACCCCCATGATAAGGTGGAGACTATGCCAATTGTTCTCGCCACTGAATATGGCTTCTGATGGTGGGGTCGAAGCTTCTGTCCTGCATATAGTCAGTAGATCACGGCCTAACAGCCCGCCCGGCAAATAGTGTTCCAACAGTGATGACGCCGGCCGAGAAAGCTAAGGAATTCTTACTTTTAGTGGAGGTTTTGTTACTGCCCGCAGAACTGTTGGTGCGGACTTTACTCTCACGTGTATACTGCTAACATGCAATTCAATTCATCAGCCCTTATACCGTCTCTTACTTCCATACATGTACTTCAGATCCATGAACACATTATACTACACGTCATACTCTATCTGCTCTGTGAAAGATACCAATGTGTGTGAATGACTGATCCGAAGTTTTTACTTGCCTAACATTTTATATTTCCTTCCTCTGTACGTAATTCCACAACCTATCAATCAATACACATATACAGCTTTTTAACCAAGTTTGTCCCAAGTTTTCATAACTCATATTCCTGTTTTAGCGGTTTCGTCATATATTACGTATCATCCTTGTCGTCTGAAAAAGTAATTCCTGGGCGAAAAGTAGTGAATGCAGTATTTTAGGCCTACATTTTCTCGTATTTTTACACATTTTCTACACCAATATGCTTGGACGCACTCTCTCCACACACACACACACACACACACACACACACACACACACACACGCGCGCGCGCGCGCGCGCGCGAACTAATGCTAACAAATGTATGACTTCTGGTAATGTAATACAAAGCAAATTTTGAGATTTATAGGCTTGCTATTAGGTAAGACAATACGTCAGTGAGCCTACTACAAGCCTAGTATTTATGAAGTAGAAGAGGCAAATAGTAAACATGTAAACCTTTTTTACTTTACAAAAAAACAACTCAATAATAATATTAGTTTCATTTATAAATAACATTTTTAAATAAGTGAAGTGCTGTGAAAGAAGAGATGAATAATCAAGACAACTATAAATAACAAATTTGTAGAAAATGTACAGACGCGAAACGAGTTCTTCTAATTTAAATATATATAAAGATATGTTTATAATAATAATTTGCTGCCTATACAAAATATAGTAGTTAAATATAATCATGGTATTAGGGCACAAAATATGTCTATGTCTATGCAGTTGTATTAAATTTAACAATGCTCACGTGTCGACATGTTTGACAGTACAAAGCATTCAAATTACAAGTTGTATTATAATGTGAAATATTAATTTCAGAAATTTGTGTAGCAGTAATAGTATCTTATGGCTTTAGGCTTTTGTTTACTATTTTATTCCTATCGAACAAAATTGACTCACAAGCAGCAGTAAGAAAACCTGAAAGCGAAAACGGCGATCAGGCAGTTTTGCTGATATATAAGAGAAACAAACGCTTTTTGTTTTGTAAATTAGTTTCAAGTTTTCAAAACAGTGCAGCAAATGTTAGAAAACGTTAAAGCAAAACGTAGTTAACCATTATTTGCCGTAGTCTGTGAACATATAATATACCTTACAGTAGGTAAAAAATTCTCCGAATCAGGCAACATATGATTCTGTCATGACACGAGGGGTAAGGAAGACTTGAAAACAATTTTGGACTGGTTCCAAGTTTCGCTTATCCCACGTCCCTTGATTCCATTACTATAACAAGGGTATCCAGAACGCCCATTTCTCCTGTATGCCAGCATCAACGTCAATACATTACATACAGAGCCGCGCATATTTTTATGCTTGCAAGAGAAGGCAGAACGTCGGTAAAGTTTTAAACATTGAACCTCTAAAAGCTAAACTAGACGACGCATGTATGTGTATATATGTGTGTGTGTGCGCGCACACACACACACACACACACACACACACACACATATATAAGAATATTATTTATCGACCGTGTTAATTATGGTAACAAGTTTCGAGTTTCGAACTAATAAAAATGCAGGTTGTATGCGACGTTTCGAGATTTATTTTATCTCATATTCATGCGGACAACATAAAATATAATGAAATATAATTGTAATGAGAGTTAATTGTTACATATAGGTTGTATGATATTAATAGTGGCGTTGTTATCTATAGAATAATTAATAGTAACTAATAAATATGCTGATACTACATATCATATATCACACTATATCACAGATATGAATCCTGTACATATTGATAGTTCAGAATTAATTTTTGCAGGTATTCATGAATAATTAGAAGTGTACATGTCAAAACTTGTTAAACTATGGTTTAGTAATAATCAGTGACTGTACACTGTATGACAATAATGTTAACAAAACATCAGATTTTCACGATAAACATAGGAATTTGTGCTGTCACCATGAGGATTACTTTTGGAAAGTTGGCAAAATAATATAAACTCTCACTGATTTTAAAAAGGAAAATTTTTAATCGCCCCTGCTTTTAACATTGTCTTATGAATATTGGAAGGAGAAATGAACATGCCATAGATACAAATCCTATGGATTCTACACAGGCGTTTGGGAAAGACTACAGTCGAATTACAAAGCGAAACAAGGGAAAAATTGAAGTTGCACAAAACTAAACCAAAGTGGTCAAATATTAACAAAATCAACAAAATTAAGAAAACGAAAATTAAAATCTCGCAATATGTATATATGAGGTCGAGAGACATACAGAGGCTACGCTTTCCAAAGTGGATGGATGATCTGTTTTAGTACCTTCGTACAGTAAACTAATAAGAATTACTTAGAAGACGAGTCAGTAGAATATAACAAGAGAAAGGCATTTGCTTAGCAGTTGAAGGAACACATATATCTGAAAAAAATTACAACTACAGTAGAATTTTCATTCGAGTTACTTTGGTTAAAAAAGTTGTATAAGTACCGTCCAAATAAGGACAGGAGTCCTTATGAAGGAAATGTGAAAATTTTAATTTGATATTCAGTTTGAAGCTTGCCAGCTATAATTAGTCTCAGTCATGTACGACTAGTACTGTATATGACAAATACCTAATGTTTCATTTTCGGCTTTGCTTTATGTGTCGCACCACTACAACTTTATCTTCACACTTCTCATATACTCAAGAATGGTATATAATATCAAAAAATTGTAAATATTTTTCGCAAGCTCTTTGATAATGATATTTTCCTGGAAAATGTTAAAGTAATAATTTCCAATTTTGTTTAAACAGGCAAACAAGTAGCAATATTTATTTCATCAAACACGCTTGGAAAATTTCTTTTAATGACGCCCTACCTCGTTTATTTATTTCAATGTTTATAGTTTTGATGGACATGATGGACAGTTCATATATTTGAGCTGTCCAGAAAATTGTGACAGGTTAATAACTAACGTTGCAAACAAATTATTAGACCAGTAAAACTGACCGTAACTTATTTTAAGTTCTCATAACATTACTTATTCATACTCATACTTTACTAATATGATTCTATGTTACAGGCCTCACAGTACTTGAAACCTTACAGATTAAATTACAAAGTTTTTTTAATTTTTGAGACGGTTCCTCAATATTACGAGATAAAGATAAAATACACAAATATTGTTCACCTTTTGGCGACCACAAACCAACCTATTATTTTAAAATAATTAATAACCATATGCTACGGTAGTCTAAATTTCGGGTTTTAATAAAAAGGTGTTATACGTCAAACCCTTAGGGCAAGAAATTAGAGATTAAATTGTGAGCACTCGAAGTCTCAGTTACTTTTTATCCAAATTGGACGTATCTTATCTCATGTTTCTAAAAAGTTCCTACAAATTTCGTTCATGTTCTTTTGTTGTTAAAAAAAATACATTATTTCCAAGATTTTAACCTTTGCTTTGGTGGCGAATCCATATTCATAGAACATGTTTAATATATAATTATATATCATTTATGTCTTTCAGTGAGTATTAGATTTAGAGGATATGGGCCTATTATTTTGTTGATAATTTAAACCAGCTACTTTGCTTAAGCTAATAAATTAACAGCAGATAAGCCAGGAAAAATAATATAAGCTGAACTGTCAATATTATCTCGCCACTTGCAGGAACAGGCATTTCATATTTTATTGCTTAAACACGGTGATGGCGACCGACTCAGACGTGGGCCGAGCCTTGACAAGCCACCTAGGATGCGTACAGTAATGAAACCTATCCTAAAATAATTATTGTTTTTATAGAACAAAAAATAAAAGAATCCTAAAATGTCTTAAAATTTATTAAAAACCTTAAAAGAAATTGTAGGCCACCTGGATATTACTGTACGGTCACGTAAATAATTTTCACACGTGAGAAGCGGAGGTAGTGTGACGTAAACAATGACCTGCAAACATTTTCTAACCTAATCTATTTTCTAGCCTGCAAACATCAGTTTGTCCTACTTACATCCTTAATATTATGCTACACTGACCGCTGGTATTTTGTGAAGCGAACGTGTTTGTTTTGAAGTATGAAATTTAGTTTTGTAAATAATGAAAAATTTACTTTGACACCACGTGGTCTAACCACAATATGTCTTCGTGTTTAGAATAATCATTGGCGCATGCGTAGAACGTATGTAAAGCTGTTTCCCGGCGTGAGAATTCTATGTGCGACCACCTATGCCTGTTTAAGAATATAAACTTTACAAATTTTATAAAATATATTTATAAGAAACGACAAATTTAACTATATATTTTATTATATCTTTTAGTTAGTTAGTTAAGAATAAAATAAAATACTTTATGAAAGAATGACACATTAAGACTTACCTATTGTTGACAGGCGTAATTATTATTTTATATTCAAATTAAATTACAACAGGTAACGAGATAATAAGCTCTTCCCATATGTTTCACCCGATGTTCTTCATGTTTTTGTTTTTACAAGCAACCGCACTTGTTCAGAGAGTACAGTTTATTAAGGTCAGTCGTTTTTCACATTTCTTAATACAATTTTCAAGGACGTGTTTTCTTTTGCAAAATTATTTACTTCGCGTATCAGCAAACACTGCTGATAATGATTTTAAAATATGAAAGTTGTGCAAGCGTCATTATTTCGTGTATATGAACACGTATTTTTTGTGCACACAAGTGACTGGTTACGTGGTAGCAATTAAAGGTGATAACCAATAACTATTTCATTAAATAGTTACCTTAAATAGTTAATACAAGTAGTCTCAATATTCTTGTAATACGTAATGGTAAACTTGATCAGTTTAATTAACGGAAATGAGAATGTGTAAACTACACGAGGGTTAGCTGGAAAGTTCTCGGAGCGACGTCTATAGCTTGTTCGTACAACTAAAATCTGTCGTGTAGTTCAAGACGTATATTTCGCGTGAACACCTTTTAATTTCCAGATATATCTGTCAATTTATTCACTTTTTACCATCTGTTTGAAATTTCCTGTCACGCGTGTTTTTAAAATGCACAAAATCAATCATCGTGTTGTGATGAATTCTCTGTTAAAAACGTTTTAGCGCCGCGCCGATGGAAAATCAAAACAAAATTGTAAATGCGTTAGGAGATACTGCGCCTTCAGAAACAACGGTAAGTGGGGCACACTGGAGTTTAAATGTCGTCGTACAAGCACTGAAGACGATCCCAGTAGTGGACGTCCAAAAAGTGACATTATTGAAAAAATTTCATAGGGTGTTGTAAGACCGCAGATTGAGGAATGGATGGCGTTGCTGAAATCATAGGCATCTCAAATGAGCGTGTGCATCATACTTTGACTCAAGAACGTGGTGTGAAAAAGCGTTGTGAAGGTGGCTGCCGCATCTGGAGTTTGCATTTTTTGGGCGTCCAGTGCGGGGGGAATCATTTTCAAAGCTCGTACTACCACGTTTAAACTCAAGTGGCTACTTACAAACCGTTAGCTTTTAAGTCGCAGCATCTTCTGATACATTTACAATATTTCGTTCTGAATTTCAGTTGGCGCTAAACAATTTTTAACAAAGAATCACATCACGATGTTTGATTTTGTCCTTTTTTCAAAACACCCGTGACACGTCAATTTTAAACAGCTTTCAAACAATGAATAATTTTATACATAGGTTTGGAAATTAACAGGAGTTTACATAAAATACAAATCTTGGATTTGTAGCACACGAAAAATTTTAGTTTTACCGCTAAGCTACAGATGACGCTTCGGAACTTTTCAACTAACCCTCGTAGATATATAATTTTTGTTGCCAACAGATTTATGAATGCGAGTAAACGTTTAGTTAGTTAATGCAACTAATTCAACCCTTGCAGTTTACGTGTCGGCTATCATTTATAATGCTATACTACTGTAATTACGGTATTACGTTTCTTTTCTCATCTAAGTTACCTTGAATATGTGGCGATGCTAACACATCTGTGCATGTGATTAAAGACGCCTGAAACTTATAATCCCTTTTTGTAATCCCTATTTGCATTATGTAAATGTGAACATTCTACACTAATCTGGTGATCTTTAGTATTTCTAGACCAGCTAAAATATTCTTGGATTATAATTCAGTAGAGGAATTATCTCTGGAATTAAACTTCATAGTAACACGTATCCCTCGCCTCAGCACTCGTCTGACGTGTGGCAGTGCACAGTATCACGCGCGCACTCGTCAGCAACTCAGGAAGTTAGGCTGTGGTCACAGTACACACACAATAACAATACATGCTTGGAGGATTTAGTTATTGTAACGTATTTAAAGAAGTTTGTTGCTTTGTCATGAACCAGCTACAATACGAGTTGCGAGGAAGACTTTATTAATTTTTGAATTGATAGTTGCATTTATTATCGACAATATTCGGTTAGAAATAAATCAACATTGTCTTTTAATTAAAATTTGTATTTCCTGTTCCGCTACGGTTGTAGTATCATACGAGTCGCTTAGGGAAAATTTGGTACCTTCACTTCTGTGTTCCAATGGTGATTCAAAGGAACTTGAATCTTAGACGACTGTTAGCAGATTGTTTTCTGTCCATAAGTGAGATTTTAGAAGATACGCCCCATTTTATTCCAAAATCGATTGCTTTCCTGTGTGGAGCTTACATTTTGTTAGAATTTTACATGACAGAATTTTTTTAAAGATGTACGGTTTTTAATAAATATCATTAAAAAAATTGAGAAAATAAACACACACACGCTATATACACCGTCGATGGCGTCGTGGTGTCCTTTTTCCCGTTTAGGTCATCGGACCTGTTCTACCCAACGTTTCAGTGGACGTCCTAAACTACGGCGCCCCTCAGGTTTATTTCGTCCCAACATTCTCGGTATGCGGTTCTCATTCATTCCAGACAGGCGTCATTCCGAATTTGCGTTACATCTCTGCATCCTACTTCCTCTTCGAGTCAATCTTCGAGTCAACTCAATCCGTATGGATCCACTTCTTATTGGCTTCCGTGTAGCCTCTAACTCATCTTAGGAATTTCATCTCCGATATTCTCATTCTTTGTTTCTTTATATTTTTAGATATCCGTGTGTGTCTATATAGACCTATAGTCCTATGTATGCATATGAGAATGTGGTAATAATTTAAAAATAACACTAATCCAAAATTTATAAAAATATTAACTGCAATTTAAACAGTATTGTCTTAAAATCACAGATGTATTGTTTTGTAAAAGAGAAGAAATGAAAGAGGGAGGGTTGCTCGAAAAAAATTTCCTGTCTGAGTTTTATTTAACGAAGAAAGAAATTGAAGTGGTCTACAAGCGATCATATTAAACCGCTTCCATGAATCTGAGAAAATGTTTAGGTAAAAATATTTGTTCTTAGTTTTAATGACGAGCTGAAACAAAACAAATTTCTAATTTGTATGCCTTTCATCTAGTATAAGATTTCAGCTACAGAAAGAGGCGCATGTGTGTTAGCGTACACTGGAATCTGAAAAGACAACAAAAGAGTACGTTTTAGAGGACGCGTTGAACAAGAGTCAAGGGAGATTATGTAGAGCGTGGAGTTGATAGAAGAGGTTGAAACTAAAGTTAAAACATCAATTTATATGCAAACAGCACTGAATTGAGTTAAGGTGATAAAACAATCCATGACAAATGTTGTGCTCACTCTGGTCTGTAAAACCAGGATTACACACACATACACACTCACTACGACCGTCTCCTATCTACGTAATATGTACTCTCTTCCCCCGTTTGTTGGTTTTAATAAATTTACGGGTGTATTTTGTTTGTAAGTACACAATTAAAATATATAGCTCAACCCTTCGCATACACATCACTTCGCAACGCTATTCTGAGTTGTTTTTCATTTGTGTTATTTCGCGTCCCTGCAAAAGCACTTTTATGGATCCATCCTTTGTTTTGTTCTATGTTTTCTGCTCGTCTGTTTTACATTTTATGACTTTTTCATAACGCTTTGTCAGATTCGTAATAATTAATTAAAATACAGTACCACATTCAGTACAGGCTAATCAGAAACTGTCAGATATTAAGGACATGTAAACTATAAATTAAAAACATTCACGTCCAAATTTTTTTATATAATTGTGTGTGAGATCATTTAGTTAATTTGTTTCAAGTTTATGCGAGACATATTTTGTTATTATTACTAAGTCTATCTCCCTCCTGCCTAGCTATGTCTTCTATTATAGTCACTTTCTATCGGGCAATCATTTTCTATCGAGGTGTTTGCCTTTTCACTTATAATTCGTATATCGAGTGTTCTCTAACTTTGTCATTTTTTCAATGATTTGAATTTCTTATCCGATTTTTTAAATTTATGTTTAGAAATCTATAGATTTTAGGTAACTTTACCTCACATATAGAGTATTGCAAGTAGGATATGAACAATGTATTTTTATAAACTCTAGACTTTCTTTAATGAATTAAAGGACATTTTTGCTGTATTCGTTCCTAACACTAGACGGAATAGTATCGAACCTGGCACAGTTATAGCTTGGGGTTTTGCAAAAATAGTTACGTGGTAGCTTAAAACAAGAGAATAAATTATGATTTCAATTTAAAATTTACAGTTTCATATTTCACTGAGTTTACTTTTCACAGTAAATTTTGCTAAGTGGCTTAGATCAAAATTTGTCATACGGGTGCTCTACGGCAAGAAGCACGCCACTGATTGGTTAGGTTAAAATAAAATTTAGTTTATGTAAAACAAATAAAGATTTGTACGTACGTACGCAACTATGGATGGATGCGTGTATATTGCTAAAGTATTTTGTTATTTATCATAAGCAAAAGGAATTAAAGAAATTATTTTAGGCCTTATCAGTCTCAACTTAACGCTTAGAACTACGATAAATTATTCACTCTTATTAATGCCCGTTACATTATGTGTTAATATATTCTTACATTTTATTTTGAAGCTTCCTTTCAATAATTTAAATAGTGTAAGAAATATGTGATTCAGTGGACTAAGAAAATGTTGGTTGGTTATGTGACGTCATCGCACAGGAGGAGGAGGAGGAGGAGGAGGAGGAGGAGGAGGAGGAGGAGGAGGAGGAGGAGGAGGAGGAGGAGGAGGAGAAGGAGGAGAAGAAGAAGAAAAGAAGAAGAAGAAGAAGAAGAAGAAGAAGAAGAAGAAGAAGAAGAAGAAGAAGAAGAAGAAGAAGAAGAAGAAGAAGAAGAAGAAGAAATGGAATTATATTTTTTTGAAAAATTAATTTTGTTATCAGTTTCAGCACACAGTGGAGACATTAGTAGACTGGAAGTCCCATCAGACCTTTAGTTCATTTTCTATTTGTTATTATTTACAGACTGATCTGATATACAAGTTTTCCCTTTAGTGTTGTTACAGATATCCAACAAGCATTTGCGTTCGCACATATTCGCTTAGCATAGTATTCTACAGTGTTTTAAAGAGACCGTTGTGGGTTAAAGAGGTACTAAAACAGGCTACGTACGTTTTATAAGAACTGCATGTATAAGTTGATTACGGGATTTTCGTGCCTATATAATATTAAAAATTACATAATACCTGCGTAGATTAAGTAGCAAAAGTACGACTCAATGTAAAAGTAATAATGAAACACGACAAACAAAAGCCATTAAATAAAATATTTTAACAATACCTTTTAGGTTATACAAAGATAATAAAATATATTTTCAAGTTGAGTTAAATTCTTACTATTTTAAACTTTTAGGTGGGTTTTTTACCAGTCCTTAATAATATTCTCACTACTATAATTATACTTTTTCTTTAAGGAAATATTAATGTAAGCCCACAGTCAAGCTGAAAGATGCAGGCATAAGCTGACAACAGTATGTTTAATGGTCTTTGCTATTTACGTAAGTGTCCTTACAAATATGCTTTTATTTATAAAATGTGACCGAAGTCTCGCGCAGGTAGAGATCAGAATATAAGGTATCGTCGTAAGTGATGTAGTACGTTATTGTATCAATGGGTACGTAAGGGAAATAAGACATGTGTTTGGGCAATATTTTATAAATGTAGCGCCTCCGAATATTGGTAAGAATCGCAAACAATAAATAACAAAAGACGAGTGAGCACTTCTATACAGATCTAGATATGGTCGTGAAACAAGTTTTTATCGCTTAGTCTGATGGAGCAATCGATCCACTTTTCCGTCTCTCTCGCTCAACGTTATTTATGAAAGACAAACCAAGTGACCGAGAGAAGCAATTTGTTCCAATTGCCTGACAGGGATTGTTCCAAGCTAAGATCGCATGTCCTTCTGTGGTTTGCCATTTTATTTTTTAACATAAATCCTTTTAATGTCCTTTACCGCTCAAGGAGAAAAGATAATAAAAGGATAATAAACTTTCTGTATATTACCAGGCAATTTAAGGAAGAACTTACTCAGGTTAAATCTCTTAAGGGAAGAAATATAAACTCTTTCCACTTAGCGCGCTTACTTTAAAAAATTAAAACAACAAATTAAGTAGATTGAAATTAAACCTATAAATGAATTATGAAAGCTTTATAAATGTAGATAGCATATTATATGTCTGTCAATCTCTCCCTCTCTTGCTCTCCCTCTTTCCATCCATCTTTTGCCAATTATGTAATTAGACAATACAGTGGCTTCCATACATAAAATTCTCTCGCCTTTAATTTTAAAAAATTGCAGCATTTGTTGATATTAAAACAGTTATTGATACAGCTCTTTTCTTGGTAAGTTAGTCTGTGTAATAATAGTTTACTTTCAAAGATGTTTTTCTTAGTTGAAACTTGTTTTGAGCATTAAATTTTTGTTTTTGTTTTGAGCTCATCCTCAACCAACTTCTTGACACTCAAAGTGTACACACACAACACGCGCGCGTGCCTTCATATTCAACTACCTCATTTGAGAAGCACCGAAGCCACCGTTGAGTTTAATGGACTCTATAATTTGAGCGCTTAGTCTTATCTCGAGAGCCGGGAGTTCATTTGTACAAAACCGATTAACGATTCTGCGCGTGCGCTAATACGTTTTATGAGCAAACGGAGGAAAGTTCCAGCTGGATATCAAAATCATATTGGTTACATGTGCATTTAGTTGTTAACATAGTTTTCACTTAATTTGAAACCTTTTTTCCAGCGCAATTTATAAGGCAGTTAAAACAGGTAGATAAGGCGATTTTTTCGAGATCCTCAAAATAGTTATTAACGGCTTCGCTGATTTTTGCTTCACATTTTTCTCTGCCCATTATTTTCTTATATAAACACGAATGTAGTTATTTGTTTGGAGTTATATGTGGCAAGTATGGTGGGTGAGGAAGCAAATCGGCCTTTAATTTCAGTGTATTCTTTGATTTCAGTCAGCGCAACAATTGACGTGTAAACCTGTGCATTGTTTTGGTAAAAAATCACTTTTATTTTAAATGTTGCCATTTCAACTTGATTTCATCATTTAAGTACTATAATAAGTTTACATAATAGTTTCCACTAATTGTCTTTATGATAACTAGTGGGAGTAGGCTATTCCACACGTTTCCAAAATCAGTGTCATTCTCATAACCAAACTGAATTTTCTTTGCGTTGTTTGGTTTTGGTTCGCTTTTCTTGGCTCATTGTTTTAACCTTTTAAGTCTTTTCAGCAGTTATGACTCGACGCAAAACGTTAGTTGGAGTGTGCTTATATAATGACAAACAATCGGTTGAATCATCCTTTCGACATTCTTTTGATCACGTGTGAGGTAACGAGGTAACTATCTGGCGCACAGCTTTGTTATATCCAAGTGTTCTTGTAAGTAATTGTGCACGCGTTCCCTTGAATGCCACACGTCTATAATATCTCACTTTCTTCTATTCCACAGTGTTCCAAAACGCACTTCTAGTTTTCTCAATCGTTTCTAACGTTATCACTTCATGGGGTATTCACTACGTGATTTACAGTTTGGCTTGTTCTTCCCATTTTAAATTCAGAAATCCAACGCTTATCTTTTGTATTCGATGGAGAAGGATCCACAATCATTGAATCCAGCCCATTTTTTATATGTTTTGCACTTAAATTAAAAAACAGAAGTTTAAGCACCCCTTGGAATTTAAAAGTATCCACTGTTAAAACAATGCTTGAGGCGCTTACTCTGATGACACATGTTAAACTAGTATATTGAGTTGAATATGGAACTCTAGTTTGCGAAGTATAAGATAATACAACACGGTTAAAATAATGCGCATAGTGGTACCATCTCTACGTGAACTCCGAAACTTTTCACCCTACCCGGGTTCAAAATGAATAAATATTTATTTACTTTTAACTTCGTTTTAGTAAACTTTATGTTGTTTCAGAGAATTTAGTATTTATTCTGAAGACCGCAAAGTGAATTACTGCATACGTGAATAATTGTTTGAATAAGTGTGAATTAAACAAATGTGATTTACTAAACTAGTTATTAATTATAGTTTAAAACACACAGACCGTTGAAACAATATATATCACCACAATATAATTTCCGTGATGAAAAGACTTATTACATGTACTGTATTTCAATAACCACATTTACATAAACAGACACACACACAAGCGCGAGCGCGTTTAAAGTATAGTTTTACTATTGTGTAAAAATATATTTACGCTCTACATTTATTTATTTATATATATTTATTATATTTTCGTTTATTACACGCGTAAATTAAATTCAGTTACTATTCAGAAGCAATGAGACAGGTATTCTTTGATAGGATGTAATGGTAATTCCAAACGCTGCTTAGAAATGTGTGTGTGTGTGTGTGTGTGTGTGTGTGTGTGTGTGTGTGTGTGTGTGTGTGTGTGCGTGCTGAAAGAGGTTAGAATTTTCTGTCTTACTTCTTTCCACGAAACGTTATTTGTAGAAACTATTTGCATCAAATTAAACAAACAACAGGAAATATAAAGGGAAAAGAATGACAATAATAATAAATATGCCTTACAGTGCTGTTCACCGTTCTAAAACTACTGCATTATCAGTACGTTGTGCAATCTGAGAACGATATTTTCAATAAATCTACTTCAGACGTGCGATAAGGAACTATGTCAACAGGAAGAAGGCTGCTATGATGAATATCGCTGTGGGTTGAGGCGGAATGAGTGTCGATCCCTGTCACGCTGTAATAAAACAAATGTTACACCATAATTCACATTGATTCTATATTTTCTTGTAGAAAAGTGTTATCCTGTTTTTTAAACTGTGCCTCCGGAATGTAAACATGCCCCTTTCCCTACATGCACTGCGTTGCACTGAATGAATATTCAATCTACTGAAATTTGTATTATATTTAAAAATATAAAACTTTAATTAACGACCGTAATTACGGGTTTCCATGTTGGAGAAAATTATTTGAAAAGTAGATTAATATATGCGATTGCTCCCAAACCCAGGAGCATTAACACGATAATGTTTAGGAACTGAGTGAGAGGAGTGTGCTGTTTGTCTGGCAGACTGCCACGTTCCTTGTAAGCTTCCTCATTGAACAAGTGAATGTAAGGTATCCATGCAGTTCTGTTGGGTATCAGAGTTACATATATATCGAAACACGTATATATTCAGTGGTCGTCATTTGCGCGCGCGCGTACACACACACACACTCATATAAGCCAATTACCATTTCAAATGTTGTTGGAATCGATTATTTTGGAGGTCAGTGTTAACAAAATATTATGTACGTTGTCATTGTGGTTGTCAGTATTTATTAATAATAATAATAAATAGTATGATATTATGTAGTAAATATAATTTTCATATTAATCTTATGTCACTTTTGTATTTTTAATATACTAGAATTTTATCAGGGTTATAAAATAGAAGCTATGTGGAGTAATGATCTTGCGGTTCCAAAGCGCATGTTTTTCCTATAAATTAAAATTCTACAGACGTCTGCACTACAAAATGGCATCACAGACATTTTTTTTACATAGTACGTACTTTTACTTTAAGAAGGGATAGGTCATAAAATATAAACTTATAACAAATGGAGCTTGATTTGAAGCCTACTTTTGTATACCATAGCAATTCATCAAAAATTAGGTTAGTCGATGAAAAACGCCTTCTAAGCTTTTCTGAATCAAGTATAAAAAATACCTTGTCTAGAATATATATTTATCAAAATAATGTTAAAATATTTTCAACTTTGTATCCGACACGTATTCTCTATAACTTGTCATTTTATATATCGTTAAGTATTGGTTTTTCAATAACAGTAGGCAGGTTTAAAATTCTTGTTTATAAACATTTAATGTCTAAAATTTATTTTATTTATACCTTAGTAACATAATTCATTTTAGAAATATCTTTCTTCCACACTTTTCCTGCTCATGTTTTACTATAATTGTGTGTTCTAAATTAGTTTTTCATAACCTCATAAACGGGTTATAGTTTCCTCTGGTGGAACCGGAGCATGTGATTAATTACTCTCATAAGCCGCCGGCTCTTGTTACATTCTCCATATCAACTCTTGTACGCCTGGTGTTCCGTGCTTTCAAATTCAGAAAATTAGATGTACATATTAGAAATATTTCATCTACACGATGTAGTAGATATTGCGTCATTCTTTAATACCTCTTCTTCTACTCTGGCCGATTACAGTCGCTAAGTACACCAGACCAGCTCAGTATTTACGTTACATGCTGCTGTACAGCGGAAAGTTGTGCGATATAGCCTACATGCGCAAAAAACGTCCTGTGCGTGTTCTGTTGTAGTAGGTATTGCGATTTCAGCGTAAAATACGGGTTTCCTTCTTTTTGATCCTGAGAATTTTCGATTCATTTACTATGCAGTTCCAAATTGTCCGGTCTGTATTGACTTTTGTGTATATGTGAGTGTGGTGGTGCTAAATAGTCGTACGCTGGCTACCCTTTTCCTAACATGATGCATTGTCTACGAGCGAACAATAACGTAGTGTACAGTTAGTGTAGCGTATGTAGTGTAGCATAATATGTGTAATGCAGAGTATTCAGTACGAGTGACGAAAGTTAGCCAGATAATTAAAGAGTACTCCTCTGAGTAATTTAACACGCGAGCAGCGATGGCAGTTGAGAACTATTATACCAAAACCAACTTTGTCAATTAAAAATGTAGGCACAATCGAACAAGAATATGAACAAGATCTCATTGTATAAGAGGTTACCTTGATTGCCAAGGTGTGCTGAAAGAACAAAACGCTTAGCTTTAGGCCTATATATGTCACCGACTTAAGTGGTGTTCCCCGTTAGAAAATTGACGCAACGTCCTAATACTTATTAAAAGAGTCCAAATAATTCCTCTCATGATTTCTCTGTACTTTACTTAATTTTTCTACAACGTCACAATAGTTTTTAGTATTCCTTATTTAAATTGTTATATTATTTAGGAAACACTTTTAAATAACTTACAATGTTTTTCTCACAGAGCTTTCGAGAACTTGCCGTGACCTCTTCGCAAATGCTTCTGGATTACATTAAATAACGAATCCTATTCTATTTACTTTTGTTCTTTCTGAGGGTTTTTCATCTAGTATTGTTTTACTTTTGTACATTTGAAGGTTCGAAGGTACGTAATCGAAAGCGTTGTACTTAAAAAACGGAAGTTCTGGAAAAACGATTCGTATAAATGAATGTAATAACTCCTGTTTCATAAAACTGTTACGTAGCAGCACTGTAAACGTGTAACGGTAAATCACATACTTTTACTTAAACAAAATCACGCTCTGAGCACCATTATATAAGAAATATAAGAGTTTGCCTAATTGCTTCTACATAATCTGGACCTAAAACACTTTTACTAATTAGCGTTACTAGTCTTCTTAACTTTACTAATTTTGTAGTACGAACTGATAATGGAGGAGACACTGAAAGGCCTCGTCCGGAACATAGCAGGTTTAACAAATAAGCAAGACGAAGTTTCAAAAAAGCACGACTGATAATTTAAATAACAAGATGAATAATTATCTAACTTCGATCGTGTTTTCAATTGTGATGAGTTTGATATTTCGTTTTGACTTCTTTACAGGGTACAAAACCCGCATACAAGAGCTGTATCATTCAGTATTAACCGTTAATAGATTTTTAGTTAATTAAATTTGAAATAAAGTAGCTATTAAAACGTTTTCCTTACAAAAATTATACTTATATAATATAACTAGCTGTTACCTAGTTATATTGCATCGCAAGCAAATATTGGACTTTTAGTATTTCAATATAATTTTTATTTTCTGTGTCTATATGGCGTTCTGTCAGCTCGTATAACAATTTTGTACTCATTAGTCAAATTCTCTCCAAAGCTGTTTTCAACACTTATACTATTTTAACTTGTACTAAATTATTATGTTGGTGCAACAGCCTTTGGAGATTTAAAAGTACCCGTTTATAAAGCCTTTGGAGATATTTATAAAGTACCTGTTAAATAAAAAACGCTAAATTCTTTACTTTAAGTGTTACTGCGTTAGAAGCATTGTATAAAACATTAAAGGTTATGTTTTCCTCAACCATGGCTTTTATTTATTTCAGCAGTAAACTAAGTATCGGTATGGAGAACCATACATAACTTCCATGTTCTAAGATTTATATTTAAAATCATTTTCGAAATGAAATATTACCGTAGAAACTACTTCTTTCTACTTACTGCTTCAGCCTTAACCACAGTACTGTGGTCACTAACGTATACCACCTCACGTTATCGCACTCGATTTTCACTGATGATGGAAGTCGATGGCATTGCCGAAACGTCTGGTTTTGTAGAAAACATTGGACTACGGCCAAACATCCCGGGAAGGAATTTTAACAAAAACTATTTCTTTGTTGCCGATAACGTTGTACACATATATAAAAAATATGCATAAAATTAATGGCTTGTATAAGTTAATGTTTGATCTCCATTAAGTAGTGCTCAAGTTTCCAAAGTTTTAATATTATGATGTCCGTAATTAAAACATCAGAGCAGGTTTAGTGTGTATGAGGGTACACCGTGGACAAAAATTTTCAACATTTTTATTGAGCGTTGCTTAGAGTAAAGCTGCGAAACTACAGTGTACGTTTCACAGAACAAACAAGCGGAAAAGAAGGAGCGCTCCGAAGTCACTCATGGACCCTCAGCATCTTGCAGAGGGTTCATTCCCTAAAGACGAAAATTCTGTCTATGAATCGTTCCTCTGTAAACACGTGCAGTTACACTGCCCAGTGATCCACAGGAAGCAAATCGCTATCCACGCTGGACAATTTTTCGGCTTGCACGCGTTATGTTGGTATGGGTTTCGGCACTTTCCATTTAAAAAGCGTGCAAATGTAAGAAAATATGCATGAGTGAGGCCAGAAATAACGCGAATTTTGTGTGTGTGTGTGTGTGTGTGTTCCCTGCCTTTTTAATGCGGTAATCATAATAATAAAATGGAAACGTAAACATTACATAATTGAGATACGCTTGCCTGCCACGAACGATATATTTTCTCTAATACATGATTTACATTAAAATGAAAAAATTATAATTTTATTGCCTGGCAACAAAATTATTTTATTTTTAACAATTACCATTGTTTGAAAAAGTTTAAATGAATTTTCAAGTACTTTACTGTTGTCAAAACGTAAAATGTTGCTGGTATTCAATTGAGATTACTACAATTCAGGGATGTATGCAAAAAATTATTTGATTCTGATTGAATATGCGGCAGTTACCGCTCGTCATAGAAAAAATTACCCTTGTTAAAACATAAAATGTTGCCGGTAAACTACCCTATTCCCTTAACCGATCTTCACCAAAACCAAAACGTCTTGAGTACTCTACAATTCAGGGCTGTATGCAAAACATTATTTGATTCTGTTTGAATTTGCGGCTGTTATCGGTTGCCATAGAAAATACCCTTGTTAAAACATAAAACGTAGCAGGTAAACTACCCCTTTCCCTTAACCGATCTTCACCAAAAATAATAGGTCTTGAGTACTCTACAAATCAGAGCTGTATGCAAAAACTTATTTGATTCTGTTTGAATTTGCGGCGGTTCGTTTGGCATAGAAAATACCCTTTTTAAAACATAAAACGTTGCTGGTAAAGTACCCCTTTCCCTTAACCGATCTTCACCAAAAACCGAAAGGTCTTGAGAACACTACAATTCAGGGCTGTATGCAAAAGAGTAGTAGATTCTGTTTAAATTTGCGGATGTTATCGTTTGACATAGAAAAAAAATCTACAGACAGACAGACACACAGGCAGACACACACACAGACAAACACACAGACACTTTTCGAAAAATGACTTTTTTTCATGTTTTGAGTGTAGTACAATCAGAATCTGCAATAATCTCGAACACGATTTTTTTTGCCATCACCATACTTCCATTTCCTTAAGGAATATGGAAGTAAAACCAAAAACCGTTGTTACCTAATCTCACAAATACAAACAACACGTATTTTCGCTTTGCATTAAGTATAGGACAATTTGCAATTAGTTCACTTCTTCTTTTCCACTTCGTAATAAATGTATCGATACAATCGCATATTATATAAAACATCAAAAATAAAATATACTGCAGGAATGGATAAATGTACAGTTCCGATACCGCTAAATAAGTTTTGTTTATTTACTTGTTACTATGGTAATTAATTCTGGTCTACATGGTATTGTTGACATCTTTAGTAGTAGTATTTAATATATTTCATTACTTATTCATTGCATCATCAAAAATATATATAAACATAAATTTTATAATCCTTTAAATCAATTACAAAATATAGAGACGTATCTGTATATAAAATTACAAAACATCGATAAAATCGCATAGTAAAAAAATTAAATCTGCAGTAACGAATAAAGGTACAGTTCCGATGCCGCTATATATCATTTGTTTATTTAAATGTTACTATGGTAGTTAATTATGGTCTCCATGGTGTTGATGACATCTTTATACGCGTCAACGAAAAGGCACAAATAAAAGTGCCTAAATCGTGCGAACAGGGCAAAATATCAAATTCCAAGTTAGACAGTATTTTTCTCCTTGTCTCAAATGTTACCTGTGCAAAATTTGGTGGCAGTCGGTGTAACGGTGTGGACTTGTATTCAGTACCCATAAATCCTCAGACTTTGAGTTATATATATATATATATATATATATATATATATAGTCACTTTCTGCTACAGTCCGTTTCTTGATGTATATAATACATTTAATATTTATATTATATTTAACTCAAGATGTTATTTTTCCTTATTTGGAACATATTTCGGGTACCATCTTGTACCCATCCTCAGCCTTCCGGTTTTTTTGTCTGGTGAAGTACATATGTGTTGTTGGTTGACTATTATTATTGTGGCTTCCTGTTGGCTTCTAGTATTTCAAATTGGTTTTATTGTGTGTGATTGTGGTGTATGTGTTAGTTTTTTGTGTATTTTCAATGTTGAGTGCTTTGAATATTGTGTCATGTTTTGTATTGATTTGTATTTGTTCAGGTATTAGTTTGTTTTCTGTTTTATGTTTGTATATTTCTAAATTTTCCCAAATGTTCATTATGGTGCCTTTGTGTGGTATATGTTTTATTAGTGTTACATTGATTATATCTGGGAATTCATGTCCTGTGTTTATTGCATGTGTGGCTAAATTGGATTTATATATTTCTGGTTTTTTGTATGCGTTTAGGTGTTCAAAATAACGTTATTCAGCTGTTTTTACTTCCACGTTCCTTAAGGAAAAGGAAGTATGGTGATGGAAAAAAAATCGTGTTCGAGATTATTGCAGATTCTGATTGTACTACACTCAAAACATGAAAAAACGTCGTTTTTCGAAAAGTGAGTGTGTGTGTGTGTGTCTGTCTGTCTATAGATTTTTTCTATGGCAAACGATAACAGCCGCAAATTCAAACATAATCAAATAATTTTCTGCATACAGCCCTGATTAGTAGAGTACTCGCGACCTGTTGTTTTTGGTGAAGATCGGTTAAGGGAAAGGGGTAGTTTACCGGCAACGGTTTTTTTTATCAAGGGTAATTTTGTTTGTTTGGCAAACGATAACAGCCGCAAAATCAAACAGAATCAAATAATGTTTCGCATGCAGCCCTGAATTGTAGAATTCTCAATATCTGTTGATTTTGGTAAAGATCGATTAAGGGAAAGGGGTAGTTTACCAGCAACGTTTTATGTTTTAACAAGGGTATTTTTTTTTTTATGGCAAACGATAACAGCCGCAAATTCAAACATAATCAAATAATGTTTTGCATACTGCCCTGAATTGTAGAGTCCTCAAGACCTTTGTTTTTGGTGAAGATCCGTTAAGGGAAAGGGGTAGTTTACCAGCAACGTTTTATGTTTTAAAAGGGTATTTTTTATGGCAAACGATAAGAGCCGCAAATTCAAACAGAATCAAATACGTTTTTGCATACAGCCCTGATTTCTTGAGTACTAAAGACCTATTGTTTTTGGTGAAGATCGTTTAAGGGAAAGGGGTAGTTTACCGGCCACGTTTTTTGTTTTATCAATGGCGTTTTGTATGGCAAACGATAACAGCCGCAAATTCAAACAAAATCATACAATATTGTGCATACAGCACTGAATTGTAGAGTTCTCAAGACCTATCGTTTTTTGGTGAAGATCGGTTAAGGGAAAGAGGTAGTTTACCAGCAACGGTTTTTTATCAAGGGTAATTTTTTACTTCCATGTTCCTTAAGGAAATGGAAGTATGGTGATGGCAAAAAAAATCGTGTTCGAGATTATTGCAGATTCTGATTGTACTACACTCAAAACATGAAAAAAAGTCGTTTTTCGAAAAGTGTCTGTGTGTGCGTGTGTGTGTAGATTTTTTTACTTCCATATTCCTTAAGGAATGGAAGTATGGTGATGGCAAAAAAAATCGTGTTCGAGAATATTGCAGATTCTGATTCTACTACACTCAAAACATGAAAAAAAGTCGTTTTCCGAAAAGTGTCTGTGTGTGTGTCTGTCTGTCTGTCTGTGTGTCTGTCTGTAGTTTTTTCTCTATGTCAAACGATAACAGCCGCAAATTCAAACAGAATCAAATAATTTTTTGCATACGGCCCTGATTTGTAGAGTACTCGCGACCTATTGTTTTTGGTGAAGATCGGTTGAGGGAAAGGGGTAGTTTACCAGCAACGGTTCTTTTTATCAAGGGAAATTTTTTTTTTTTTGGCAAACGATAACAGCCGCAAATTCAAACAGAATCAAATGATTATTTGCATACAGCCCTAAATTGTAGAGATCTCAAGACGTATTGTTTTTGGAGAAAATCGGTTAATGAAAAGGAGTAGTTTACCTGCAACGTTTTATGTTTTAACAAGGGTATTTCCTATGGCAAACGATAACAGCCGCAAATTCAAACAGAATCAAAAGATTATTTGCATACAGCCCTAAGTTGTAGAGTTCTCAAGACCTATTGTTTTTGGTGAAGATCGGTTAAGGAAAAGGGGTAGTTTACCTACAACGTTTTTTTAACAAGGATATTTTATATGGCAAACGATAACAGCCGCAAGTTCAAACAGAATCAAATAATGTTTTGTATATATCCCTGAATTGTAGAGGACTCAAGCCCTTTTGATTTTGGTGAAGATCGGTTAAGGGGAAGGGGTAGTTTACCGGCAACCTTTTACGTTTTAACAAGAGTAAAGTACTTGAAAATTTATTTAAACTTTTTGAAAGAATGGTAATTGTTGAAAATAAAATAATTTTGTTGCCAGGTAACAAAAATAAAGTCATTTTGATTATAAAATATAAATATTTACAAGAAAGGAATTTTCAGTTTTCAAAATTTAAATATATTTTTATAAAACAATGGGTTCTTCATTGAGGTGGGGACCATGTCACTCACTCCATCTCAAGCCTCTCCCATTTTGCAGAAAAAGAGGACCCTGTCAAGGCTGATACTTTGACGACAGTGACAGGGCTTTCCACCAAATTCAGCAGAGTGACAGGTAGGCCCAACTCTGATTGGCTCCTCAGATTTCCCCAGCGTTAGTAGGTTCTATGAAAATATTTTATTTCAAAAATGATTTTAAATATAAATCTTAGATATGTTTTATAAATCTCATGTTTTATGTTTTAACATGGGTAATTTTTTATATGACGAACCATAACTGCCGTAAATTCAAACAGAATCAAATAATTTTTTACATATGTGCCTGAGCTATAGAGAACTCAATGTCTGTTGATTTTGGTGAAGATCGGTTACGGGGAAAGGGCAGTTTACCTGAAACATTTTTTGTTGTGACATGAGTAAAGTACTTAATTTTGATAAAGTATCCTGATAAGATCTTAATAATCCACTGTAGAAACGTAGATGAAATATCTATAAATGAAGAGGCTAGTTGAACGGGCTGGGGGTAATTTTCTATAAATCAAAAATATAGTTGAAGGGGGAGGGGATAATTTTTTTTTATATGTGTACTACGTTATTGGCAACAAAGAAGTAGTTTTTGTTAAAATTCCTTCCCTGGCTGTTTGGCTGAAAATGATTTTAAATATAAATCTTAGAATATGGAAGTCATGTATGGTTCTCCATACCGATATTTTCTATTGCAAACGATAACAGCCGCAAATTCAAACAGAATCAAATAATTTTTTGCATACAGCCCTGATTTTGTAGAGTACTCGCGACCTATTGTTTTTGGTGAAGATCGGTTGAGGGAAAGGGGTAGTTTACCAGCAACGGTTTTTTTTTATCAAGGGTAATTTTGTTTGTTTGGCAAACGATAACAGCCGCAAATTCAAACAGAATCAAATAATGTTTCGCATTCAGCCCTGAATTGTAGAGTCCGCAAGATCTGTCGATTTTGGTAAAGATCGGTTAAGGGGAAGGGGTAGTTTACCAGCAACGTTTTATGTTTTAACAAGGGTATTTTCTATGGCAAACGATAACAGCCGCAAATTCAAACATTATCAAATAATGTTTTGCATACTGCCCTGAATTGCAGAGTCCTCAAGACCTGTTGGTTTTGGTGAAGATCGGTTAAGGGAATAGGGTTGTTTACCAGCAACATTTTATGTTTTATCAAGGGTAATTTTTTTTTGACGAACGATAACTGCCATACATTAAAACAGAATCAACTACTCTTTTGCATACCTTTTTGAATTATACAGAACTCAAGGTCTGTTGATTTCGTTGAAGATCGGTTAAGGGAAAGGGGTAGTTTATCTGCAACGTTTTATGTTTTAACAAGGGTATTTTTTCTATGACGAACGATAACTGCCGTAAATTCAAAGAGAATCAACTAATGTTTCGTATACAGCCCTGAATTGTAGATTTCTCAAGACCTATTGTTTTTGGTGAAGATTGGTTAATGGAATAGGGTAGTCTACCAGCAACGTTTTATGTTTTATCAAGGGTGTTTTCTATGGCAAACGATAACAGCCGCAAATTCAAACAGAATCAAATAATTGTTTGCATACAGGCCTGAATTGTAGATTACTCAAGACCTATCGTTTTTGGTGAAGATCGGTTAAGGGAAAGGGGTAGTTTACAAACAACATTTTATGTTTTAACCAGGGTAATTTTTTATATGACGAACGATAACTGCCGTAAATTCAAACAGAATCAACTAGGTTTTTGCATACCTTTTTGAACTAAAGAGAACTCAAGGTCTGTTGATTTTGTTGAAGGTCGGTTAAGGGAAGGGGTAGTTTATCAGCAACGTTTTATGTTTTAAAAAGGGTAATTTTTTTATTACGAACGATAACTGCCGAAAATTCAATGAGAATCAAATAATTTTTGCACCCTTTCCTGAGTTGCAGAGAGCTCAAGGTCTATTGATTTTGGTGAAGATCGGTTAAGGGAAAGGGGTAGTTTACCTGCTACATTTTATGTTGTAACAAGAGAAATGTTTCCATGACGAACGATAACTGCCGCACATTCAAACAGAATCAAAAATTTTTTGCATGCTTCCCTGAATTGTAGAGGACGGAAGGTCTGTTGATTTTGGAGAAGATCGGTTAAGAGAAAGGGGTAGTTTACATGAAACATTTTATGATTTAACAAGAGCAAAGTACTTAATTTTTATAAATAAAGTATTCTGATAAGAAGCTCATAGTAATCCACTGTAGAAACGTAGATGAAATATCTATAAATGAAGAGGTTTGGTGAACGGGGTGGGGGTAATTTTCTATTATTAAAAATTATAGTTGAAGGTGGAGGGGAGAATTTTTATATGTGTACTACGTTATCGACAACAAAGAAGTAGTTTTTTGTTAAAATTGCTTCCCGGGCTCTTTAGCCGTAGTCCAATGTTTTCTACAAAACCAGACTTTTCGGCAGTGCCATCGACTGCCATCATCGGTGAAAATCGAGTGCGAAAACGTGAGGTGGTATACGTTAGTGACCACAGTACTGTGGTTAATGCTGAAGCAATAAGTAGAAAGACGTAGTTTCTATGGAAATATTTCATTTCGAATATGATTTTAAATATAAATCTTAGAACATGGAAGTCATGTATGGTTCTCCATACCGATATTTTCTATGGTAAACGATAACAGCCGCAAATTCAAATAGAATCAAATGATGTTTTGCATACAGCCCTGTATTGTAGAGTTCTCAATACCTATGGGTGTTGGTAAAGATCGGTTAAGGGAAAGGGGTAGTTTACCGGTAACGTTTTATGTTTTAAAAGGGTATTTTCTATGGCAAACGATAAGAGCCGCAAATTCAAATAGAATCAAATACGTTTTTGCATACAGCCCTGTTTTGTTGAGTACTAAAGTCCTATTGTGTTTGGTGAAGATTGGTTAAGGGAAAGGGGTAGTTTACCGGCCACGTTTTTTGTTTTATCAAGGGTATTTTATATGGCAAACGATAGGAGCCGCAAATTCAAACAGAATCATATAATATTTTGCATACGTGCCTGAAATTTAGAGTTATCAAGACCTGTTGGTTTTGGCGATGATCGGTTAAGGGAATAGGGTAGTTTACCAGCAACATTTTATGTTTTATCAAGGGTAATTTCTTTTATGACGAACGAAAACTGCCGTACATTTAAACAGAATCAACTACTCTTCTGCGCATACCTTTTTGAATTATACAGAACTCAAGGTCTGTTGATTTTGTTGAAGATCGGTTAAGGGAAAGGGGTAGTTTACCTGAAACATTTTATGATTTAACAAGAGTAAAGTACTTAATTTTTATAAACAAAGTATCCTGATAAAAAGCTCATTGTAATCCACTGTAGAAACGTAGATAAAATATCTATAAATAAAGAGGTTAGGTGAACGGGGTGGGGGTAATTTTCTATTATTAAAAATTATAGTTGATGGTGGAGGGGAGAATTGTTTATATGTGTACTACGTTATCGGCAACAAAGAAGTAGTTTTTTGTTAAAATTGCTTCCCGGGCTCTTTAGCCGTAGTCAAATGTTTTCTGCAAAACCAGACTTTTCGGCAGTGCCATTGACTGCCATCATCGGTGAAAATCGAGTGCGAAAACGTGAGGTGGTATACGTTAGTAACCACAGTACTGTGGTTAATGCTGAAGCAATAAGTAGGAAGACGTAGTTTCTATGGAAATATTTCATTTCGAATATGATTTTAAATATAAATCTTAGAACATGGAAGTCATGTATGGTTCTCCATACCGATATTTTTGTTTGTCCTATGTAACATTTATTGCAATCTTGGCATTCAATTTTGTATATGCCGTTAGTTGTTGTATTATCTTTGTTGTGTAAGCTATTTAGATTTTGTAATTTATTTTTATTAGTTTTGTATGCTATTTTTATATCTGTGTTTTTAAATAGTTTTGTTAGTTTTGTCATTTTATTATTTATGTATGTGAATGTGGCCCATTTTTTGTTTTTGTTATTATTTATGTGTTGTTCAGTTTGACTAATTCTTAATTGTTCAGTTTTATATTTTATATTTGATTTTATTTTCTATTTTGTTCACAGTATTTTTATTGTATCCATTTTCATAACCAATTTGGTATATTATATTTCTTTCTTTGTCAGTTTCTTGTTTGTTTAGGGCAATTTTGTACATTCTGTTAAATAGCGAATAAAATGCTGCCATTTTATGTTGTGGTGGGTGGTTAGAATGGTTAGGTATAATGATGTTAGTGGAAGTTGGTTTTCTATATATGCATATTGTATGTGGTTGTTGTATCTTGTGATGGTTATGTCTAAATAGTTGATTTTGTTATGTGTTTCTTTTTCTTCTGTGAATTGTATTTTAGGATGTATGTTATTGATTTGTTTCAGTATGTTCTCTGCATTTGTGTTTTTCTTATTTGATACATATAGCCCATCATCTACATATCTTATCCATATGCCATTTGGGTCATGTGATTTTATGATATTTTGTATTTTGGTGTCTATGTGTTGTAGGAATATTTCTGCTATTATGCTTGATAATGGTGATCCCATTGCTAAACCTTCTTGCTGTTGACAAATTTTGCTATTAAATTCAAAGTAATTTTGTTTTAGTATTAGTTGGAGGCTATTTTTTATTTATAACAGTGTTCAAAAATCTTTACTTTTATAAGATTTGATTGTCATATATACTACGATTGTATTTCTAATTAAATAAAACATATTAGAGATCATGAACCTAAAAACAAAACTTCTTTGTACCTAAATGTTAAACGTAATGAGAAGTACAGTAATTAGATTTCAGTATTGCTCTTAACTAATAAAGAGGGATCGTATAGCGTGCAATCAGTTTCTCTTCGACATAGGTGTATGTGTTTTAGTGGTTGATTAAAAAACAAGGTTTAAAACTTTAGTAGAATTGATTAATAAATACTGCTACCTAACTTTTATGGAATAAATATAGTATAACTATCAACTTTTTAATAACAACAAAATAATAATGATTCTTTCTTCTACCACAGAGGTAGTTAAGAAAGGTAGGCTACCCTATGTAAACGTTCGCCATAAAAACAGGGTAGTGTGGCCAGCAGTACGATTCAGCCATCCATTATTATCCTGGGTGTCAGGATTCCAGGTAGGCATTTCTATAGGCTAAGTCATCCTGGGGATTGAAAACGCATTTTAATTTTACGGTGTTCGCGCGAAGTGCACGTTGATTTCATGTAAGTTCAATACCCTGTCTTCTCAGTGATATATTAGGATCCAACAAATGCTGTACACCGTACAACAATCAGTACACTGTACAGTCAGTACACTGAGCACGCTGTTAACGTAATAGTAAGCTGTCACGTTTTCCAGATTAATGATATTGTGTTTTGGCTACTTTTATTTATAAAGAAAGTGTAATTTTATTTTTTTACTTTGTTTATGAATACAATATAACGTAATAAAAACTTCCTAGTTAATAAAGAATAAAATACCTATAACAATTATAATCCAGTAAAAAAATAATATTATAAACCTAACTAATATATTTAAATGATTTAAGTTGAAGTTAGTAGATTAATATGTAATAAATTCTTGCTTCCTTAAAGCAGTATACTTAAAATATCTGCAGTTGTTTCTAACGCGTTTTGTTCATACACTTTTTCAATTGCAATTTAGGTACAGTTTATATTTTGTCATCACAATTTTATTAGTTGCAAAAAAACTGCATTGCGTCCACTTCTAAAGCTATCCGAGCTATCTATCTGTTTTTACGTTTATTCGACTAGGTTTCCATAGTTTGATGCATTTGATATATGAGTAGGCTATACGAGTATGAAACAAAGTGTATACAATATGTAGTAAAGAACACAGACAGACAAACATGCGCGCGAGCAAGCTAGCTGGATTTTCAGAATGAGGTTAGAATATTTAACGCTTAGACTCTAAAATTTTATTGTTTAAGATAGTCGAAAAGTTCAAACCAACGTCCTCCTATTCCACTCATTGACAAGTTTTCGGAAGGCTGCCCCCAAAAATGGTAAAATCTAGAAAATATAATCGCGTCTTTCCATTATATTGTCTTCTTTTCTCAAAGTCTGCTTTTCCTGTACACGTATTTTTATTCCAAAGCGATGATTTAACCTATATTATATTATTTTTATAACCACCACAGTTACTCTGTGTGGTTTACTTCGAACTGTTAAACGACACGTTATGGACGGCAAAAGAAGATACACAGCTACAGGGTGTTTCAATTGACAGTTTGAGTTTGACACGTAGCGAATTTTAACGAATCCAGATTTATAATATCCTTGATAACACTGTACATCCGTTTGTAAGTTACAGACTAATTATAAAATAAAGTGATAAAAGTATGGATGATAAAACGCCACAGTTAAGATACTCATTAAAAGCAGATATAAATTAGGGAAGAGCTTAAGTCGGAGAAATAATAGAAGCTATAAGACGTTGGTAGAATGATCAATAAAAGTAACGAAAACTGGTAGAATAAACGAATGCAAAAATTTATGAAAGTAAAACAAGCATGTTTTTAACGGATACTAATTTTTTGAGTGCCATAATATTTTAATCGTATCAATAAGGGAATAGGTCATCGAGTCTCATTTTACAACAAATAAAATCTTTGTTACTTTCATGTATAAATATTTCATTACTTTCTTTGAGTAAATACGTGTTTACTTAAATTCCAAACCCTATTCCAATGCCTCTTTGAAGACACAGAATACATTCTTAGAACAACATATGTAATCAATTGTTTATATTTACATCAAACATAAAATCTATGAAAACAGCACATGTAGTTTTACATAAGTGCTGTTTGCTCTGAGTTATTTCTTTTCACCATAAAAATTGTTAAACTGTGTTCACTCATTTCTCAGTGCCCTACACATTTAATTATAAACTCGTTTTGCAAAAAAAAACGAGCGATCTTTCCTTATTTTCTCATTTCCATAGATAACACCGATTTTGGGCGGTAGAAAAATGAATGTAGGTTGTTGCTGTGGGGTTGGGCCAAGTTGATGACAGCCAGTTTTAATAAATGCCTGACCATTTTGACAGCCACTGCTATCTTTCATTGTTTCGACACCGACTGTGTTGCTTCGCTTTTTCTCGCATTTATCATGGCATTACAATGAACGATGCCAAAACCACAAGAGCTGCTTTTAACACGATCTCCAAGCAAATTTTTACTAATTATTTCTCGTACAATTATAAATATTGCTCACAAGCGGAAATTCCAATTGGCGTATTTTGTATAAATGGATTATTTAGAATGTCAAAAGGAAAAAAATAATCTTATATAAAGGCATATAGTTTATAAAATATATTACCGACAGAGGTTAAGTTATTTTTGATCAATTCTATAAAGAATATTTTATCATATGATGATCGATAAAAGAACATATTATCAGTTTGATAAAATAACTAAGGACATCTTCGTTTCCTAATCGAGTCAAGAAGCATTTAGCTAAATCCTGAACAATCAGGAAAGAAAATTGTAGATGGAGATACTTTTCGGAATATGATTAAGAGTTTCAAAGATTTAAGGAAAAGAGAAAAAATACATAAAGACTATCTGAACAGAAGAAATGAAAAAAAGCAGTGAAAGTATGCAGAAGTACTGGAAGGACAAAAAGGGGAGTGGCCAATATAGGAGAAACATTAGGCAATGTATTTTAGGAGTAATCATTTATTTCGTCGTTATTAACAAAATTTTGAAAAGGTTTGTAAATTCCTTTCTATTATGTAACAAAATGAATACAACTGGGCACACAGGGACAACAAGGACACAGATTTTGCTTACCGTCAATATAGCATTAGTGAGTACAAGAAAAAAATACAGTGAAGGCTACCTTACTCATCGTAGAAGGTGAGACTTCAAAAAGAGGTTTCCAGATTAACGAAGAGAAGACGAAATACATGCCAGTATGTAGACACAAGTCAACTGAAAAATTGAGTTCTTCATCGAGGTTTGCATGTATGTTAGTGTGTTAGTTGTGTCGTTACGCAAGCAACCTTAGCGGAAATTACTGTTACTACGTATGTGGAAGTTATTTGTATCGAAAGTTCGTCATTAGATTAGAATAAATGTTAGTCAGAATCTCAAAGCTTAAATGATGTACAAGCATTACAAAGCCTATTGTAGCTTTACAGTTGTCCCTTGATCTTCCGTTATGTAAATGTTACCCATCCACTTTAATTTTCTTTCTTCTGTGACAAACATTCAACGATATTATATTCAATTTGCTCCTTACTGTGTTTTGTCTTCATTCGGCTTCCGATTGTTTCCAGCAGATAACCTTTTTAAAAAAAAGCTCTGCAGTCCGTCCGGCTTTTGTGTTTAGTGGCTAGTACGGTTACATGGCTAGTACAAGACGTCGCCAGCAGCTAGTTGCGGTATTCACAGCCAGGTGGTGCCGCTGTTATCTCATTCGGCTACTCTATTTTGCCTCACGACGCTGAGTGCACGCCATACTGAGCCTCCACCAGCAATTGAACCCGGGACCAAGGACCAAGCGCACATTAATCGCGCGTGCTAGCCACTAGATCACCTGGAGGCCCTAATAAAACTTTTACTCACCTAAAAAATTTAATTTCAGCTGTTTGAAGCTACCGTTCTCTCCTACCGTCCAGGTTTCCACTAGCATAGGTAAGAACATGTAGCACCATTTTGTGGCAAAAAAAGAAAATTACATTTTAGTATTTAGTCTTGCTTTATTTTTCAGTGTATTTTGTACCTTTCCACAAATCATCTGATATCTCCTTAATTTTTAATTTTCATCATCATCAATCTGATAATTATATTACAACCTAGAAAATTAAAATATTATATACCTGTTTTAACATTTTGTCTTCAATTGCTATTTTAGATTGCACTGGGAATTTTCGTCTAACGGCCATAACCTCTCTGAGAAACCAGTTCAATTTGCAAAATATAAAGTACATAGGCCTATTCATCTAAAATCATAATTGAAGACGCCAGGTAAATTTGTGATTTAAATTTACAAACTAAGAAGACACCGATAGGTGTTAAACGTGGATGAATTCGTTTTAAAACAAACCACAGCAACAGCTACACATGTAGCGCACATAAATTACTGTATACATTGTGGCAGGATTTAGTGTGTTACGATGACGACCCAAGTTTTTTTTTCATATTTCAATCCTCAGAAACAATTCTTAACACTATAGTTAAGCAACAGTGCATCGCGTTGTTCGCAACGTTTTATCTAAGCGCAGAAAAAAGAATAAGTAGAAATTCATTCAAACACAAAAACAGGCTGTAAATATTGCTTAAAAGAAAAATGTGTCTTTGTTCTGAGGACACTAATCTGGATAATCTGAAATTGTGTACATGGTTTGTCCTACTGGAATTGAGCGCGTGGCGGTAAATTCTGCTTTTTCTTTGTCTTAGTCGACGGGACGAGATACTTTGAATAAAAGACATGGGTTTAAACGTTTTGGTTTTATCACTACATAATCTGATGCAACGCATTCCGTTGTGCATAAAGTGTTTCTGTGAATAAGCATTATCTGACTATGTTTATTATGCGCGTGTACAGACTGTTATTAGTTTGTGTTAAATATGGTCCTGTTTTACTGTTCCATGTAGGTAGTTGGGAATGTGTATAACATTACGGTTGCGCGCAACTGTAAATTGCATGAAATTTTAATAAACTTCATCAGCTTGTAACTTTATACTGTCGTAACCGTGCATCCAGTAGCGCGAAAATGTTTCAGTCTTCGGCGCGTACTTAGACGCCCCACAGCTGTAAAATTTACGGTAAAATTTCTTTCACTTCTTCTCTTTCCTTGGAATCTGTAAATTTTAATCTACCTAACCTGGCGGTGTGGGTCTCACTGGTAAAATTTCAAGTTAACTAGCCTCCCGACTTTGAATTCTACAAGATTTACATAATAACGTGCTTTTCTTATTTTAAAGTTTATTAATACCTTTAGACGTAATTAGTTTTCAGAAATTTAAACAAACAATAATCTCTTACGGTATACTACAAAATCCGAGTTTTTATTATGATATATCATTACTTACCTAAAAAGTTTTATGTTAATATTCCCACAAAAATACTAAATATAACAATGATTTCCTTTTTTCCACCGAAGTGCTTTACAAAAGTCAGGCAGTGTAGGCATTAGGACATTACGTCATGGTAGGAAGGTACTGAGGCCAACACAGCGAGTAAGCAGCCCAATGTTACCACTGCTATGCCAGGTGGGCATACTTATCTGTCTGGTACTTCGGAGTCTGGACTCTGGAAAACACGTCTTCCTTTTACGGTGCTGCCCGGCAAACAAACATGGGAATTCTCTGTTAGCAGTCAATCCCCATACTCGCTGATTTGTTATTAGTACTGTGCAAATATGTTTAGGCTATATTTCAGAGTCAAAAAAAGCTCATTGCAACTATAAAATATTATGATACTCTTTCTAGAAAGCGGATAGAAAAAGATGTGCATATTTTTATGAAACAAAAACAGTTGGAATGAAGTGATCATCAAGTTTGTAAAATAAAAAAAACTATTCATTATAAATAAATTTTCATAATCAAATTTCGGTCGGTATGTTGCTATTGCCTTCTCCTCCAAGTGCAACGAAGATACTGGTGAAGACTGGAAAAAGTGAATATCCCATCGGAAATTCCTTTTGTTGGTAAAATTGGTATTCAAAAATGAAATAAGTGCACGTCGTGGGCCTTACGAATAGCTTTGTCAGTTTTATAGTGCGTTTTGTTGGTCTCAAAGAATCAGTAAAATTTAAGAGAATTTAGATATAAATTTTAACCCAATATCAAAAACTTTTACAATTATACTGTACTGGTTCCCTTATGTAGATTATACTGTACTGGTTCCCTTATGTAGATTATATTGTACTGGTTCTCTTATGTAGATTATACTGTACTGGTTCAATTATGTAGATTTCACTTAATTAACTTGCATCCTCAGAAGCTATGATTGGTATTAGCCAATGACATAAGGTCGAGACATATTAAATTACACGGCATATAACAAAAGTGGGAAGTTATTCACCTGTGTTTCAATGTTCATAACAAATAATATTCTATCGTCCCTCTTATGTTTATATGAAATCTCCGATAATATACTTAGAGCAGTAGTATTAACTAACAAGTTTGCTTTTAATATATTTTTACTACGTAATACAGGAGTCGTTAATTTATTATTATTATATTCGTATTAATAATAGTGAAAATTTATTTCCATATTGACAGTGCCATTGAATGTTATATTTTGTCAAAACAATGAACTCTAAGCACGTGATTTGATTACTTTGTCCCAAACTTTCAACGGTGAAGAACAAATTTATTGTTTCAATGAATACAAAATAAATATTCATTAGTTGTCACGTCTCTGTCGCCTTGGAGATGTTATTATATTTCTACCCAACCGAGAGACAGATTCAATTAAAGGGGAGACTTGATTATTATCACCATCAAAACACCTTAAACATCAATTTGTCATTCTTGCGAAACAGCACATACAAAAATAAATTCAGTGCGTAGTTTAATGCTTTTGTAAGTTACCGTTATCACTAAAGAATGTAAATAATTTTCATTATATTACGTTTCTTTTTAAAGGTAAATATTTAAGTATGCCATCGTAAGATTAGATATTCATATAATATCTCTATACTCAGAGGTTACACTTCTTCTTCTTCTTTTTCTTCTTCGTCGGCACCTCACGGAGTAGTCACTCTGCCTGTTCCGTCTTCACAGAGTATCTCTCCATGTTGTTATCGGTCTTCCTGCGTCTCTTGTACCAAAGGGTCTATATCGAAACGCGACTTTAGGTAGTCGTCTATCCTCCATTCTGTCCAAATGCTGTAACCAATCTCTGCGATATGTCTGGATTTTATCATTTATGGAGAGTACATGTAGAGCGCAAACGATCCTGTCTCGTGCAACTATTTGTTCTTCACAGAAACTTCATTTCGCAAGTTTTAATCTGATTTTTAATCTTCTTTGTAGGAACCCATGTTTCACATCCATATAGTAACACAGACTCTGCCATTGTTTTATAAAATTTAAGCCTTGTCTCTTTCCATGTCTTTGCTCAACGTTCTATGTATGACGTCACACATCATCTGAAACCTCAATATTTTTGTAGTGATATCTCGACCTGTGTCGTTTCCAATACTGTTAGTGCAACCCAGGTAACTGAAGTCAGAGACTTGTTCCAAAACTGTTCCTTCAAGAACAATTTTTATCTGACTGGAAACTTTCCCCCAAAAGCCTTGAGTTTTGTTTTCTGCTTAGATGTTTGAAAATAATATTGCTTACAAATATGATTTAAACGATGTAAAGAATACTGCAACTCATCCTCTGTTTCCTGTATTAAGACTGCATCGTCATCATACAATAAAATATCCAAACTCGTGTTCTTGTTAAGTCGAATTCCTGAGACAATACCTCGTCTCCACAATTGGATGATGTCGTCAAAATATAGGCTATATTCAAAGCGTAGGCGAAATACTACATCCCTGCCTTACCCCTTTATTTATAAAAGTTTTTTCAGTCTTTGTCTTCCCAGTATTTACTATTATATACATACGTATAAATACCAGTATTTAGAGATGCAATATAGGCTTCTAATCACATTTATCAAATGTTGTGGACAGCCGCGACATTCCATAATAGACCATGATTTGTTCCTGTTCACTCGATCTAAAACTTCCTCAAATCAATAAATACAACATGGATCTGGAGGCTAAATTCTCTCCTTTCCTCAGAAATCCGTGGCAAGAAAAATACATTATCTATTGTTGAATGTCCAGTCCTAAATCCATTTTGCTCTTCTGCTATCAAAACTTCAGTTATTATCTTAAGCCGTTTATTTAAAATCCTAGCATATATTTTATACCCAATGTTAAGCAGACGTATCACTCCATAATGTGCACATTTAGGATCCCCTTTCTTAAACAGGGAAATAACCTCCTCTGTCTCCATGATTATGGAACTTGACTAGTTTGCCAACATTCATTTAATAAATGCAATAGTCTCCAAAGCAAGAGTTGCCACCATATTTTATAAGTTCCATACTGATTCCATCAGGACTTATTGCCTTTCCATTTTTTGTCTCTCTTAGAGCATCTACCAGTTCATCCATAGTTATTTGATCAACACCATTAACTTTCCAAGTCTTATCATTCACTGGTGAAGCCTGCTCGCCTTCCTGAAACCACAGCTGTCTATAGTAGTGCTCTATCCACCTGTCTTTACCTGTTAAACTTATTCTTGCCATATCTTTCTCAAATTGAGTCAAATGTTTTAACATTTTATATGCAAACATTTGTCGACCGTGTACATCATGTTCTACTTCACTTATGAATCTATCCCATGGTTCTTGGTGGGCCTTCCTTGTATATACTTATGCTTGGATTCAACTGTCCTTTTTTTGTAGCCACTGATTATATGTTTTTGTTTCTCTTTCACTGCATGTTCTTTGTCATCATTACAGATTCTTAGCCCCTTTATACTCCTGAACTTATTCTTTTTCCCAAGAGCTTACTGTGCTGCGTTGCCAACACAACGTTTTATATTCTGCCATTCTCTCTCTACATCATTTTCTGTTGGCGAATCCAAACGATAATGCTGTAATCTCTGCTGATATAAATTCTGTACACTATAATCTCCCAATAGATAAATTTTATACTCTTCTTCATGTGTTGTTGTTCTCCGTACATTACTATTCTTCCACTTTTCCCAAACAATAAATGTTGCCAACACCAAGTAATGGTCTGAGTTAACGTCACATCCTCTATAAACATGTACATCCTGCATATGTGGTTTCAGTTTTTTATTTATCAAAACATAATCTATAATAGACCTAAATCCTCTTGCACAACATGTATATTTATTTATATCACGCTTCCATGCTTCCTAAGAAAGGTATCTGTAATTTTTAAATTATTGGAAATTGCAAATTCTCTCAGTTTCTGTCCATTGTTATTTAATACTTGTTCACCAAACTCACCTATTATATTTCGAACTGTTGAATTTCCCACTCTTGCATTAAAATCACCACAAATATAACATGATAATTTCTTTTTATTTTCTCAAATGTTTTTTAAAGTTCTTCACAGGAATCTTCTGTTTCTCATGTTTGTCCTCTTCTGGGCCATAAACAATAAACACCAATTACTGACTGTTACACGTCCTCTATTTATTTTTAATCTTAACACAATGATTCTGTCATTTATAAATGTATAATGTTCTATTCTATATTTCCATTTATTTGCCATCAATATTGCTACCCCACAACTTGCTCGTCTGGACTGTGGTGCACCACTACATAAAGCATTTTGTAATAATTGAAATATTTTGAGCCCTTAAGTTTTTTCTTAGTTTCCGTTACTACAGCAACATTATAACGAAAGAAATATAGGGTGTTGTTGTTTGTAAAAGTGTTGTGTCGGGCGTTACCTCCGCGCACTTTTGTTACTTACTCTGTTGACTGGATCCTCTGCAGTGATGTAGTCCTGTAACACAACTTAAAACTATGCTTTTGTGGGCGCCACTTGGAAACGTTTGTTCCAAGAAAAAATTAAATGTGATTGATAAAATTTTTAAATCTACAAAAAAATTTAAACAAGTCAGTTTAGCTTTGAAAAATCAGTTATGTTTAATGATTCTTTAAAAACAACAAACAAATCGTCTGAAGGACTATCATTCATAAAAATTATAAAATTGCAGAGAAAAAATTTTACAAGTTATTATTATTGACAATTTTTTATATGTCCAATCAAGTATCGGCTAGTATTTCAGATTCTGACTCAGTTGACAAGCATGAGTTTAATATATGAAAAAACTTTAATCTCAGGACGTGACTCCTTTGAACTACCAAGACATATCAATTAGATGCCTTACAAGAAAAAAAAACTAAGTGATTTGAAGGTGTATGTGTGGCGTGTAAAGTACAACTGTGTGATAATTGTAACCAGGTAACAATGATTTTAATTTTGGTAAACTCACGTTCCAATGGTCGTTTATTCTCTCACTGGACACTTCCTTCGGGTAGTTTCTCGATCTCGCCTCTTCGGGTGTACACTGAAGCTATTTAAAGTCAATTTTTTCGATCGTTACTTTTTCCGCACTTTTTGTCAAAACGTTTGGCAGTAAAATCTCGTTCAAACGCCGCCACTACGAATCATCTGTTTAGCGTTGATTCAGAAATCTGCCACCGCAGCGCTGACTCCCATGCAGTTTTGAGGAAGGCTCAGTGTATTGTTTTGTTTACGTTCGGGGAAATTATGTGTCACGTTAGTCAGTCAATGCGAACACAGCAGAATTCGTTCTCTATTAAATGTTGGGACCCTCCTGGGCCGTCGACGTTCTGGCTGCGTGCTTTCTATTAAAATTTGCCGTATCGCTGCTCTATTTCAGCGATACTTTTTGGCGTATACTCTCGTTGAGGTTAAGTCAGTCGGGTATGTCTATGTACGGGAAAAAGCCTTCCTGCCGTGTCTTGTCGATTTTTCGCCTCTCGGTTTCGCCTTAGCTGCGTTGATCAGGGTTGTGTGAGATGCATCAATTCTGGCGTTCAATCTTCAAGTGTTCTTCTGGTCAAATTTTGTCTCGCTTTTATACTAAATCGGGATGACTGTTTTCGTCGCCTTCGGTATATTTGTGTAAAATTCTTTCTAGATTGTTCGAGAATAAACGAAATGGAATGTCATAGAACAAATTTTCACTTCCGTAGAAGCTTTTAGAACGAATTTCTTATTCTTCATACAATGGATATTTCAAAATTTACACTGGTATTTATCAAACAGTTTCACATTAGTACTTACAATTTGTATGCCATTAATGTATTTAAATTCCTTGTTTTTTACTGAATCTAGCGATACTAAATATGATTGGTATCTAATTAACTTAAGTCTAACAAACATTACAATTTACAACCTTCACCTTGAGTTGTAGTCATTAAAAACTCAATATTATTAATAAAAATTGTTGTGGAGTTATAAAGTTCCCTTCATAAGCTGGACATCTACTACTACTACTCTCCTACAACAAAATAAACAAATTTTAACATCAATAAAACACAAATAAATACAATTTTATATGGCCTCTGCTCATGGCCTAGGTTCTTGCCAGTTTTCTAATACAGTGATTAGTCTTTTTCCTTAATATATATATTATTTCACCACTATACACACAGAGTTTATTATTTTGTCTATCTTTTGTGATACCTGGTTACTTTGTACATATATTATATTTATCACAAGATGACATAGCATCATTGATTGTCTTGAGATGTCATTTTTTATGGTGTGACAAATCTCACTCTAAATAGTTAAATTCTTTTAGAATTGACTTTACTTTCAACTGAGTTTATTTCTTATTAAGGTATTTTGATGTACTGTACCTTTCTATTTTATTTTTGTTAGTATTCTGTAAGTATTTAGCCAGATATGATTATTTTTGTACTGAATAATGGGCTTCAGCCATACATGGTATAAGTAAATATTTTGCTGACTTGACTATTACAACGTTAAAGTTGGTCAGGTATATTAGTATAGTTGCTTTATATCATATTACAGCTTTCTAATACAGTTTGGTTGCATTTTGGCAACATTAAATTCATAAATTATACAATATTAGATGCCTATTACATGTTTTTAGTTAACACTGTTTTTGGCTATTTTGACTGCTTTTTATTCATTTGACAGCTTCCTTTATTTAAGATAAATTGTTCACTATTGTCTGCTTGACAATCACATATAGTTTTTATTTAAATCTGATAATAATTAATTTTTTCATGAAATCTTGGTGTATGGTCTCAAATCCAACACATTAATATTTTTTGTCATTGCAAATATACAATTTTTATTTTAACTTAAACTCTTTCTAATAATGTATTTAAGTCATTTAATACATTTATTTTATTTACATCACATAATATAATGATGGATCGTGTCCATCTATTCACAAAAAATAGTTTTTAATACTATATTCATAGTTATAAAACTTAATAATTATTGACTTCATTCTGGTGGATTCTGACATTATTTCTCTCTCTTATAGTGTCTTATGGTTTTTTCACTCTTATTCACTTTAATAATATATATGGGGTTTTGTCTTAGTCATAGTTTGGTCGTTTTTTCAAGTTGATAGAAATAATTATTATACAAAATTACACAATTTTTTGGGACTACTTGGGTTCGATACTGTTCACTTCACTTTCCTCTTATGCTAACTTACTATATAAATGATTTCTTTTTATGGAACGTTCTGTGACGCTACATATGCCTCACCGTTAAAGTTGATAATTTTGGAAAAACATATCTTTGGTTTTGATGAAATTATCATCTCTATAATAACCCTTTATTAGCTTCTTTATATCTCATTCTTTTATCTTATAATTAAATTCCTGTACTACTCCTTTAATATATTAATCCAACTCAATATTCCTAGTTCGTTCTTTGTCATATCACCTATTCCTTTCCTTTTTACCTTGATGTTTTATAATTAATCTTTGATATAATTCCCTATCAATTCCCTAACTTACATAGAGGGTTGGGAGTCAGAGTGGCTCGCTATGGCATACATTCTCTGTCCCTTCCTGTCTATCACTACTGAAATCAGAGGCAACACATCCCTGTTCAGAAAATAATAATTGCACCTTTGCAACAAATAATAATAATAATAATAAAAAAAAATACAATATTCAAAGATCATAGGCTCCTACACATAAATTCCCTTTCTTAAACTCTTCTGATTAATTCACAATTATATTAATATATCGTTCTCCGCAGGTTAAAATTATCGTTTAAAATCATTCAATGTTAATAGCTATATTCATATTCATCATTACCTCCTTATGTAACACACTGTTTTCCCTTTTTTTTTCATTTTTCATTTATCATTTCCATCTAAATATCAAATATATGACAGTATTTCTTCCTCTTTTCTCCTTTACTAAGTGTCCATCTTGCAATATTTATTAATAATAATCTCTCTCCTTCTCTAAGTACGGGTAAGCTGGTAAATATACGTTGACATGGCTATTGGAAATAAATCTTGCCTATGATGGAATGTAGCTCGTAGCTCGTAGCTAATGAGGGGACGGGGCTCAAGGCCCCTGCATGGTAGCAGTGCCCGGAGTGACTCCTCCGATGACTGCAAGTAGGTCGGGCTCTCTCAAGGACTTTAGGTAAAACAAGGTCAAGTGGGTGGGATGGTGTGCTCCTTTTGCAGTTGGGTAGGGGAGAGGATCTCACAAGTGAGGTGCTCAGCCTAGCCAAAGTCTGGTAGAGTGTGGGCCCTGAAGCCAGCGGTGACGCGTCCGAGTCACAGCGGAGAAACCTCCCGGGACATATGAGTACCGGTTGGCCAACGCTGCTGCCTCCGACGTGGCCCCACTGTCCGCATAGCGGTGATCAGCACAGGCCCGTTGCGTATCCGGGGCGGGCGCCTGATGAAAGAAGGCACTTGCACAACTGACATAAGACAACCCCGCCGAGGCCGCAAACGACCAGGGCAGACCATTCAGGGCAGAGTGAGTGGTAATGCTACGTCTAAGGTGTGGTAGGTGTTCTGTTTGAGGTAGGGTACTAGCGGTAGGGTGTTGACTCCCTCAGGAGAAGGGCCCTATGTAGGAGACTATGGGGGGTCGTCCAGCAGAGTGCGGGGTCTTTTGACTACGTGGCAAGGGGGACCTTCGTCCCTGGCCAGGGCACGGAGGTGGGGGTATCGGGAGTCTGCAGCCCGGAAGAAGAGGCCCACAGAGAGTCTGAAGACAAACTCTTCCACCGTTTGCAGACGGAGGCCCGTCCTGATAGCTCTGTTACAAACAAACCAGGGCGAGTTGGAGAGGATACGGACGGAACTGTTTTGGAACTGTTCCAGCTTACGCTTCGTTGTGGCAGATAAGAGGGGCCACCACGCTGGGGCTGCGTAGGTGAATACTGTCCTGAGAAGCAGGAGATACAGGGTGAGTTTAGTGCGCAGTGAGAGGGGACTTCTGCGCGAGATGAGTGGAAAGATTTTGGCTCTGACGCCACGGGCCTGTCGGAGTTTGGTTTGGACGTGGCCGGCGAAGCTTAGTCGACTGTCAATAGACACCCCCAAGTACTTCACCGACTTCTTCCAAGCGATAGCGTTCCCATCTAGGGTGAGGGGCTGGCATGCGGTCCGCTTGCGCGTGATGCAGATCGCTTCGGATTTCTCCGCGTTGATCGCCACGCGCCACTTACGTAGCCAGGGAGGCAGAAGGTCGAGTTGGCGTTGTATCACTGTGCTAGCAAAACCAGGGTTCTGCGAGCTGTAGTGATACATGGCATCGTCAGCAAAAAGGGAAAGAGTGACGTTGGGATATACGGGCAAGTCGTTCGTGTACACGAGGTACAGAACGGGGCCGAGGACTGATCCTTGGGGAACGCCAGCGTCTATGGGGCGGTCAGAAGAGACCGCTCCATCTACGCTAATGTGAAAAGTCCGGCCGCGGAGATACGACCAGAACAGTCTCACAGTTGATGCGGGAAGGGGCGTGTGTGCCAGTTTATAGAGCAGACCTTCGTGCCAGACACGGTCGAAGGCCTTACTAACGTCCAAGAGGACGGCTGCGGTGTGCAGCTTTTTGTTTGCAGCGTCAGAGAACTGGGTAACGACGCGGACTAGTTGTAGGGTGGTCGAATGCTCCCTGCGAAACCCATACTGTTCGCTGCGGATGAACCCATCAAGCAGCGGTACAACACGGGCGTGCAGGAGGCGCTCGAACACCTTCGATAACACGGGCAGTAGTGAGATGGGGCGATAATTTTCAGGGAACATGCGAGATTTCCCGGGTTTAGGGATCATGATTACCCTTGCGTTTTTCCACAGGCGAGGGAAGTAGTTGAGGCGGAGACATGAGTTGAACACGTCCAGGATGTGGTCAGTGACAACTGATGGGGCATTCTTTAGGGCGGTCGCTCCTATTCTGTCCGGGCCGCAGGCCCGTTTAGGATTTAGCCGTGCGATAGCATGGACGAGATCGGCTTTTTCAAAGGGGGGTGGGGGATCCGTCAAAGGTTGGGCGAGATAGTTTTCGAGGAAGTCCTCGACGCGAGCCATGTGGTCCGCGTCGAAGACGCCTCTGTGAGGGGTAAATTGTTCCTCAACGGAGTTTGCGAAGACCTCAGTCTTGCGCTCCGGTGAATGAACAACACCCGTCGGGGAGTCCAGGGGATGGCGAGTCCTCTTTTCGCCAAGGAGGCGACCAGTGGCCTGCCAGACGGAGGCGTGGTCGACTTCCAGGGATTCAAGATAGGTGTCCCAGCTATGCTGATTGACATCAAGCAGGAGTTGCTTGACGTAATCAGACTGTCGGCGATACTGCCGCTTGACAGCGGGATCGCGAGTGTTTTGCCAGCAGCGGCGAAGGCGCCGCCGCTGGCTGATGGCTTCTTGGACTTCGGCAGGGAGTTGAGACTTCCTACGATGTGCTGGGACAGTGTAAGAGTGGGTATCCATGCAGCGGGTAAGAGTGTCATGGAGATGCGTGACTTGGCGGTCCAGCTCCCTTCGAGAGGGCGCCGGGGCCTCGGGGGCTGATGGGAACCTACGGCACAGCTCGTCGTGGTAAGAGCGCCAGTTGACTCTCTTACTAGGACGGGCAGGCGGGGAGTCGCTTGTTCGTCGGAGCGTCACAACCAGCGGGTTGTGGTCGGACGATAGGGCTGAGATGGCCTCGACCAGGATGGGGCAGACAGCGTCCTTGACAAGAACTATGTCGAGAACGTCTGGCTGGTTGGCAGGGTTGGCGGGGATGTATGTCGGTTCGGCCGGGCCGATGACGAATATGATGGAATGTGTCCATCTCGTAATATTTATTAATAACAATCATTCTCCTTCTATAAGTACGGGTAAGCTGGTAAATATACGTTGACATGGCTATTGGAAATAAATCTATATTTTATATATATATATATATCTTTATGCCTTTGGTGTAAGGTGTCCTTCTCGTAGTATTTATTTATAACAATCATTATACAATAATATTTATATTTATTTAAAAATCTCTATCTCCTTTCTAATTATGGCTAAGTTAAAATATTCACGTTGACATGTTTAGTCAAGGTACCTTTTCTATGATGCTGTATTTGACTTGGGTCTTTGGTCATGGTACTAGGTCACTGATTGCGTATTTGACTTGCGATTTTTTTAATCATGGTACTTTTTTAATGAAGTCTGGTTATACGTTCCTTTTACCTTGTTCCTGATTGTGTCAGTTACCTCGTAGGTATTGTTTTTATGTTTGATAATATTTGGGTTATATTTGTCAGTTTGGGTTAATTATTTCAACTCCTTTTGGTTGTGTGTCCCTTATATTATGTCCTTATTTATCATTCCCATTCCTTTTTAATTCCTTCTCTTTGCAATATTCGACCTTCGATGTTTATCACCTCTACTCCTTCAAATGCCTGGTCTATGACATTTATTCTGGATGATTGGTTTCATGGCCTTACCATCTCATCACATGTTTGGGCCATAATTTTTCTGCATAGCGGAATTCCTCCTCTCTCTCACTTTCATTTTGGGGATCATTATCTGGTTCTCGGCCAGTTTCTGCCAATACATGGTTTACATAAAATACTCGGGGTTTTTCGTCTTTACTTGCCTGATTATGCTGTAATGAAAAACCTGGACTTTCGTGAACTGTTACCCGATTCTCATTATTATTTTGATTAGCGTTTGGCTCTTGTTGGTTGTTACTTTCGTTTCGGGGTGGTTCGCTACTCCTACCCTCTGAAAACTGTTGACGGTTATTCGCCGTATCACCCTGGCTACCTGGCGCCTGTTGTGGGTAAAACATGTAATTGGGTACATTAGGTGGATATGGCCGTCGGTTATCGGCCATCATATAATTTACCTGGGGCCTATATTCATTTCGGTTTCTCCTATCGCTTCCTCCTTGGTTTCCCCCGTTGCGATAACCATTACGTTGGCCATAATTACTTCCTCTATAATTATTCCCGCGATAACCATTTCCCTGGTGGAAGTTCCTACTGTAGTTATTCCCGGTGTAATTACCTCTGTTTGGTCCTGGATAGTTGCGGTTAATTGGGCCCTGAGTGGTATCATTTCGGCCATTTGGTGGGATATTATTATTCTGATTATTGGTGTTTAGATTATTACCGTTCCCACCTCCATTCCGGTTTGGTCCGTTATTATTGTTGTTGTACTCTACCTTACGATTGGGGGGTTGGTAATCCTGGAACCTTCCTGTGGATTCGCAATTTTCCAATAATTTGGCCAGATCGGCTATTTTGCTTATTTGTTGGTATAATTGGGCATCCTTGATCCCATAGCTGTAATGTCCAGCTAACTGCCTTACCAAACATTCTTCTGGGATCGGCGGTATCAACTTCCGTGCTAAACATACCTTTCCCAGGAAATAAGACGTCGGGGACTGTCCATAGGACGCGTCGTATTTGCCATAGAAAATGTCCATTCTTACCCTGTTTTGTGCGGTCTCTGACCAATACTTTTCCTTAAATTGGCGTTTAAACTCTGCTAAATTTGTTATTTCGGGCCGTACCGCTATCCACCAGTTATCCTTAGTATTTTTAAATGTCTCGTCAAGCATCTCTCTTATCCTGTCCCACCTTGTTTCTCTACTTCTCCCAATAACCTCCTCCATTCTTTCCAAAAATTCCATTGGGTTTCGTCGGTAGTCCTGGAAGTTGATTACTTCCCTGTTTTCACCATGACACGTATGAGTGTTTAGTATTGGTGTGTCTCTCAGCGCCTCTAATCTTTCCTGCAGGTTTTTCTCTCTCTGGTCTATTTCCAGTATACTATTTTTGTTAGTTTTTATTTGTTCATCCAGCCTGTTAGCGATGTCATATGTTTCCTGCATCCTCTCGCTAACGTCTTTCTGGACTTCCTGCATGATGGCGTCTTGGTTCTGCCTTACCTTGTTTTCGAGATTTCTAACATCTTGTTTGGTCTCTACTGTTTGCTCCTCTATACTTTCGAAACGTGTATTGTTTCCTTCCCGTAACCTTTCCAATTGTTTCTCCATGTTTTCGACCTTCCTGTCACTATCGATCTTATTATCATCGATCCTTTTGTTTACTATTTCGTATTTTATGCTAATTTCTTTTTTCAGGGACTCTATGCTTCCTTTTATTTCCTCCTTATCTTCCTGTCTGTTTTTATTCAGGGATTCTATATTTTTGTTCATACCCTCCTTTAAAGATTCCATCCTTTGGAACATTTGCTCATCATTTTTTTTTAGTCTCCTCCTTGTCTTCCTGTCTATTTCTATTATTCTCTTCCTTATCTTCCTGTCTATTTTTATTCATCTCTTCCTTATCTTCCCGTCTGTTTTTATTCATATTTTCGTTTAGCGTTCGGAACATCATCATTATCATATTCGCGTCAACGCTTCCTGTTATTTTCTCTGGTTCGGGATTCTCTGTTTGTTCTACCATTTGTATGGGTTCTTCTCCCGTTTGTTCTTCTAATTCGTCTGCCGTTTGTACCGGTCTTTCCATTTCTAGTGTGGGCGGTTCTAATTCTGTTTCCTCGACCTGTACTGCCTCTCCGTCTTCCACACTCAACTCGGGTTCCACCGTCTTCTTCACCTTCTTTCCCTTTGGTTGCGGCATTTTAATATGTTGGTAGTTGCCGGGCTTGTTACGTCTTTTTCAAGCCTCACTAGTTGGGCTGCCAATTTATAACGAAAGAAATATAGGGTGTTGTTGTTTGTAAAAGTGTTGTGTCGGGCGTTACCTCCGCGCACTTTTGTTACTTACTCTGTTGACTGGATCCTCTGCAGTGATGTAGTCCTGTAACACAACTTAAAACTATGCTTTTGTGGGCGCCACTTGGAAACGTTTGTTCCAAGAAAAAATTAAATGTGATTGATAAAATTTTTAAATCTACAAAAAAATTTAAACAAGTCAGTTTAGCTTTGAAAAATCAGTTATGTTTAATGATTCTTTAAAAACAACAAACAAATCGTCTGAAGGACTATCATTCATAAAAATTATAAAATTGCAGAGAAAAAATTTTACAAGTTATTATTATTGACAATTTTTTATATGTCCAATCAAGTATCGGCTAGTATTTCAGATTCTGACTCAGTTGACAAGCATGAGTTTAATATATGAAAAAACTTTAATCTCAGGACGTGACTCCTTTGAACTACCAAGACATATCAATTAGATGCCTTACAAGAAAAAAAAACTAAGTGATTTGAAGGTGTACGTGTGGCGTGTAAAGTACAACTGTGTGATAATTGTAACCAGGTAACAATTTTAATTTTGGTAAACTCACGTTCCAATGGTCGTTTATTCTCTCACTGGACACTTCCTTCGGGTAGTTTCTCGATCTCGCCTCTTCGGGTGTACACTGAAGCTATTTAAAGTCAATTTTTTCGATCGTTACTTTTTCCGCACTTTTTGTCAAAACGTTTGGCAGTAAAATCTCGTTCAAACGCCGCCACTACGAATCATCTGTTTAGCGTTGATTCAGAAATCTGCCACCGCAGCGCTGACTCCCATGCAGTTTTGAGGAAGGCTCAGTGTATTGTTTTGTTTACGTTCGGGGAAATTATTTGTCACGTTAGTCAGTCAATGCGAACACAGCAGAATTCGTTCTCTATTAAATGTTGGGACCCTCCTGGGCCGTCGACGTTCTGGCTGCGTGCTTTCTATTAAAATTTGCCGTATCGCTGCTCTATTTCAGCGATACTTTTTGGCTGAGTTTATTTCTTATTAAGGTATTTTGATGTACTGTACCTTTCTATCTTATTTTTGTTAGTATTCTGTAAGTATTTAGCCAGATATGATTATTTTTGTACTGAATAATGGGCTTCAGCCATACATGGTATAAGTAAATATTTTGCTGACTTGACTATTACAACGTTAAAGTTGGTCAGGTATATTAGTATAGTTGCTTTATATCATATTACAGCTTTCTAATACAGTTTGGTTGCATTTTGGCAACATTAAATTCATAAATTATACAATATTAGATGCCTATTACATGTTTTTAGTTAACACTGTTTTTGGCTATTTTGACTGCTTTTTATTCATTTGACAGCTTCCTTTATTTAAGATAAATTGTTCACTATTGTCTGCTTGACAATTAAATATAGTTTTTATTTACATCTGATAATAATTAATTTTTTCATGAAATCTTGGTGTATGGTCTCAAATCCAACACATTAATATTTTTTGTCATTGCAAATATACAATTTTTATTTTAACTTAAACTCTTTCTAATAATGTATTTAAGTCATTTAATACATTTATTTTATTTACATCACATAATATAATGATGGATCGTGTCCATCTATTCACAAAAAATAGTTTTTAATACTATATTCATAGTTATAAAACTTAATAATTATTGACTTCATTCTGGTGGATTCTGACATTATTTCTCTCTCTTATAGTGTCTTATGGTTTTTTCACTCTTATTCACTTTAATAATATATATGGGGTTTTGTCTTAGTCATAGTTTGGTCGTTTTTTCAAGTTGATAGAAATAATTATTATACAAAATTACACAATTTTTTGGGACTACTTGGGTTCGATACTGTTCACTTCACTTTCCTCTTATGCTAACTTACTATATAAATGATTTCTTTTTATGGAACGTTCTGTGACGCTACAACATGTATTTGTCTCTCTTCAAGCAATTTGTTTATTTCCACTTCTTTTTCTTTAAGTCCTCTAACATTCTAGGTTGCAAGTCTTAATCTATCCATAATACCTAGTCTTTTATCTTTAGCATGCCTTGGTCGTTATCCCTTAAATCCATCCGGGTTTCTACTGTGAAGAATTCGAATAATTACTTGCTCTGAAAGAGTTACCAGTCCTTCGTAGAGGGTGACGTGACAGGACTGCTGTTTTATGGCTTAAGTCTAGCCATCATGCGTAATATTATTACATGAGGGGTTGCTCCATCCGCTCAACTCTGACCGTTAGGATCTTCACCCTTGTTACCCCGGGCACGGGCCTCCGTACCATCCCTGGAATTTGCGGATGAGATATCCATACGAATCATTAATGCGAAAGTTTCTCCTTCCCTCCTTCATCCTATGCCATCTCCCAAATGATGGGTTATTCGGCATTAGGGGTAATTTCTTACCTCAAGGGTAAGGGAGTGCCCTGCAATGACGAGCAGAGGACAGCTTATACCGGCTGTATCGGTCTCCGGAGCCGCGTTAGCCGCCCGTAGGCGTTGCCCATCCCCCACCCCCAGGACGTGTGGTTGGATATTTCCCTTCATCGAGGAATGAAACCATAAGGAGTTACTCATCCTCTCCAGTACTTTGGTTATCTTTAGTGGGCGAATTATTAGATACAGACTCTTGGACAAGCCAGACAAAGAATGTATTGGGCAGGTATGTATTTGGGTTTCCCAGTAGATGGTGGAGATTTAGGAACTCATAAATAGGATTATTCACAGGCGAAAAAATTAAAAAAATTGTACATAGAAACTTTTAAATTATACACTTGATGAAAACTACTTATTCTCTCCACGTCGCAAACCGCTTTGAAGGACGTATTGCTTCTGGGATAGCGACAAATACATTTTTGCTGGGATTTAACAAAGAAAATTAAATCGAATGTGAAATACGTTTAAACGTTTAAATACAGATGTCGTAATGAGCAAGCGGACATGGAAAACAAAGAGCCTTTCCTATATTAAACTGTGATTTTGAATAAAAAATTAGGCAGTTTTTAAGCTATGAAGAATATTAGTCTTTATATTAGTCTTTAGATGTGCATCGTACTACATCTAAAGAGCTTGAGCTTTTTAGAAATTAATTTCAACAAATAAAAAAATTGTATTTTACATTTAAAATTTCTTCATGTGTTATGTTTGCCAAGCTAACGGATTTCCTTTTGGAAACTCGAGTTCCTCCGAGACCTATTGTAATTTCCAGACTTGGTCTTGTTCATTATTTATGTACCAATTTCCTACCTGTTGTAAACTTCTATGTGGTATTTCTTAAAATTTTTTAAATTATACTTTTGTCACGAAGGTAACAAATATGATACAAATTATTTAAAATAATGGATACTCTGCATTTGTTGTGGTACATAAATTCTGAGTCCAGAAAGTAACAAACATTGTTAAACATTTAGAAAAAACAAACCTTGCTTAATTAAAAAAATATATTCTTAAGCATAGTGGGGTACAGAAAAACTGTAGGAATATTGAAAAGTAACAATTTGGAAAACGAATGAAGTAAATTAAAGAAGTAACAAAAGAAATAAGAGTTGTCGCTGCTGATGACCCTTAATACCTTAATACCTGTGTTCAGTGATTTTCTCGCCTTTAGGGGTACGTAATGATGAGAGTATCAGAGAAGAGATCTCAACACTTTTACGGTTTCAATTTTAAGTATAGTTCAGTACTTACAATTTTGGGTGGCCTTTAAAGTTAAGAAATAATTTGTTTCCAATGCTGCCGGACTTTATTTAACTAAAGTACGCCTTAACTTTGTTTTAAATATTGGTAAATGTACTTTTTTTAACATTTGCGAAATAAATAAATAGTTATTCATAAATTTTGATGTCACTAACTATCTATAGTGAAAAATACAAGCATTTTATTTAAATACAAATTTATAGGGAAAAATATTGTTTTGTTAGCTTAAGTATTTTAATTAACTAATGTGAATTTTAAGTAGGTCTATATTTTACAGTTGCAAAGTTAAACGCAAGTCTAATCACGTCTTACAGTAAAACTGTTCTATTATTACAGGATACATACAGTAGACCTATTTTCTTCAGGCTGCACTGTAACATATAATTTTTTCAGAATTTCATGGCATGAAGGGAAGAATATAAAACAACGCATAATCTCCATATTTTTAATCTGAATTCGTAAACAGTAGGCAATTTTCTGTGAGGGCGTAATTAGAGCAGAGGGAGGTATATCACGTATTCCAGCCGCGCATTAAGGTTAGCTGCTGCTGCAGACTTGCTACAAAATATTTATTTTCTTCCGTCGTCTAACGATATTAGTTCGTGTTTGAACATTTATTAATAGCAGTACAACCCTGGAGGTGCAGGAGAGAGGAGTTTGATAAGCGCTTAAGGATTAACTTTAACTGAGGATGAAGTGTGCTGACTCAGAACGTGATTAGAATGATAATAATTTTTAAGCCTCGAACGTTCCAGTGCTTACACACGAATTGGTTCCAGCGTAAAATGTAAGTACTTAGTGATAAAAAAAAACCATTCAATTTAAATACAAACAAAGTATAACATTTGGAAGGAATTTTAATTATAACATACTTATTCACAATTATCTCGACACATGTGATAGTAAACAAATCACACGCACCTCAGAATTTGTTATTGATCCAATAAGAGAAATATTCTTGGTGTTCTCTTTAATGTATTGCTATTCCTGTATACCAGTCACAATATTTTTAAACACATTATAATTTTGTATTTGTGAATACTGCTTTATGTTTTCTGTTAATCGAATTCGACTGGCGAATAGTGTAATTATTGCTGGACACACGACCTCCAGAAAACAAGTTGCCAATGATTTAGCGCAGACACACACAACTCCAATTTGTTTTCAGGTATGTGTATTGTGTCGCGCCAAACTATAACACTGAAATAGTAAAAATTTGGTCATTCTTTTTGAAACACTCTGTACAATTAGTAAATATGTTTAGTGTCACTAAAATGTTAGTAAACGACAGCTGTTTAATAAACTATTTTGATTCATTAGAATAATTTTTATCTTGTCTTATGCGATTAATATTAAATTTACAAAAATTCAAAAAATTGTATCTGTATACGGTTGATTCATCGTTTAGTGCGAATTGTAAAGTTAAAAGACTATGCACATGGCCTTGCAAAACATCATGCATGAAGCACCAAAATATCCACAATGGAATTGTTTCACAACTGAAGTATATATTGATATATTAGGTAACTATATCACAATATCCCAACATACCATACGCTTTTAAACTCTAAATATGTAAATGTGTACTTATATTGGAGGTTTGAATAGTTTAAATTTATAATATAAATAAAGTGCTAGTATACACTTTAATTTTCTAAGTGTAACTGTTTTACGAACGGGATGTACATTGTCTTTGATGATAATCCGCTCTCATTGTACATCCCAAAATCAGCAATATGATTGGAATATTGGAATACTTACGCCTTGCAACTACAGTTGGATAACTAGATGAACATCCATTGTGTAACTAGGTATGTAACTATGTATCCATTGTGTAGGTAGGTAACTAGGTTGTGTTAGCAACCATAACAGAGACATAACAGCTTATACAATCCACTAATTGCAGATTAAGTAAATTTAAACGTTAGTAATTTGCACTGAAAATTAGACCTATAAAACATTTTGTCTACATCCTTTTTTAGAACATCGTCTAGTCGAAAAATTTAATCTAGTACGCCTTATTGCAATTGTGTATTTATAAAACACTTGACAAAATGCTTTTCGTGAAAATAATGTAGTTAATTGTTTTGTACCGCCCAACACTGATAGTCACGCAAGTTTTCTTATATTTTATTTCAACGATTTGTCTAGAAACACATTATATATATTACAAAGTAACAGGTTTGAAACTGATTGCACTTGCAGAAATAAATTTTTATTAGGTGAATTAATACATTTATTAGTTATTCCTTTTTTTCAAAAAATACATTTATATCTAAAAATTGCTAGTTTGAAAATACATACATTTTGAAATATTTGACAGTAAAGAAAACAGAGTTTATACTTGTTTTACACTTTATAATATCGCTTTCCTGGATTTGCTGGCTTAAGTTGCATCGGTCCGGACGATCTTGCGAGCCTGCTTCTACGCTTTCCAATCGGCCGTTGTCCTCCTAAGGTGGAATGTCAATCTGAGGGTTTCCTCGTAGGTGTTGTGTCCGTCCAATTTGCTTCTGATTCAGTCCTCGTTAACGGCCACCGGTCGTTGAAGATCTCGAACGCCGTGCCTGACTAGGTGGAACTAAATTCAACCGCTCCCTCGTCGATACAGTCCGACTTCCCAACGACTGGCTGGAACACGAAATTGCCACCGCAAACTTCCGAGTTCATATGAGATAAAGCGAGAAACTCCTTATTAGAGACTGTGTAACTCACGGCTGAGCTGTGATTTTATATATATCTACGCACGTGATATCATTTTTACAAGTTAATACATTCTAGATTGTACTAGAAAGTCGACTACGTGCTGGTGAACATAAACTTCCGGTTTCTATACTTTTCCAAACCACGTGTTTTAAACTGCATGGTATTTCATGACTAATTACCTTACCAGTTAAATACATACTATTAAAATGTATTTAATACTAAAATAATTATTTATTAATAGTTATTCCAATTTGCACAATAATGTAAGTGACTTATAGTGTGTGTGTTAATTGTCTTACTGTTAATTTTCTTCACGCAATTCATAACACGCACACCATTTATTCACTTTCACACTACACTGCACTTCTGTTTCCTTTATTGTTTATAAACGTCTTTAAATATGTTAACAGGCAGTACTTATGCCAGTAACAATATTGTCTTATCACATTAACACCCTTTGCACAGGACACCAATTAAATCTTATTGTAAATATGCCCCCATGTATTCACATAAAGTGTGAACGTTTGTTTCATTACACACACGCGCGCGCGCGCGAGGGGGGACCCAAAAGTATTGAGAATTTTTCTCTGGCAGTTGGTAGAACGCTAGTTCCGACTTCTCCCGCTAGGTGCCTTCACTAGGCACCATTTTGTATCAGTTGCCCTAGCGGCATTGTTGTGGAAACAGCGCGGTCAGTGTGACTATATTTTGTAAGCGCTGTTTCACGTTTTCGGCGAATTGTCAATGGCTGTTTCACGTTTTCGGCGAATTGTCAATGGCAGACATTAAATACCAAGTGCTAACATCAGGTTCTGTTTCCTGTTAGAGAAATCAGCTGCAGAAACTGTCGCAATGCTTCGGACGGCTTATTGGGAGAAAGCTTTGAGCCAGGCAAAGATTTACGAGTGGTTTTCTCGTTTTAAAAGTTGTCAAATGTCAATTGAAGACGAACCACGACCGGGACGTCCCTCGACTTCCAAAACGGACGAAAACATTGAAAAAATCCGTGTTGCGATCATATTTGATCGTCGTAGAACAATCGATGAATTGGAGGAAATGACTGGAATATCCTGTAGTTCATGCCAACGAATTTTGACTGAAGATCTGAAGATGAAACGTGTTGCAGCAAAATTCGTTCCGCGTGTGCTTTCTTGTCGGCTCAAAGCTTCCTCCCCATAAGTCGTCCGAAGCATTGAGACAGTTTCTGCTGCTGATTTCCCTAACAGGAAACAGAACCTGATGTTAGCACGTTGGTATTTAATGTCTGCCATTGACAAATCGCCGAAAACGTGAAACAGCGCTTACAAAAAATAGTCACACTGACCGCGCTAAAGTTTCCACAACAATGCCGCTAGGGCAACTGATACAAAATGGTGTCTACTGAAGGTACCTAGCGGGAGAAGTCGGAACTAGCGTTCTACCAACTGCCAGAGAAAAATTCTCGTTACTTTTGGGTCCCCCGTTGTATATAGGCCCAAATTAAAGAAATATTCAGTAAGGAAAGAGCATAACAGGGAACTGTGAAACACACTTCATCAGACTCACATGAGCCGTCTATTAACATTTATGCTTCTTGTACTAATTTATTTCCTACCTGCGTATGCCTTCAAAATATACGAGTATATGCCTACTGTTTTATTGAACATATACATTGTTGAATATAGACGTATTCTATGAAACTGTTTTATGATTTACATACGTAAATGGGAAAAAAACGTATTTTTGGCCTGCTGAAAAAGTGTGCCGAAATGGAGCCGATACAAACTGAGCAGAAAAAATATATTTTTACGATTGCCTAGAAACAAAAGTATATCTTGCTTTAAACATTTCATTGCTCTTTCATTTCTAGCTCCATGAGGAATTTCGTGTTCTTACGTACCTGTTGACTTATGTGGCTATCCGTCAAGGATGTACAGTAACAGAAAGGAAAAGTTAAATAACTTGAACACAGGTAATCGATTTTCTAGCATTGTGGATTATACCATGATTGTCTGCAAACTTAAGTTCCAAAAACTACCGGCAGATCCCTATTGACACGTAAATCATTAGGATTAAGTTTTGCGTAAATGTATATTTTTCTGCCAACATACGATATAAAACACATTTCAAGTGTTTGATTAAAAACTAGTTCATCACGTCTAAAACATGCGGTGGACCATTAATATTCATTGTTTCGTTAACAATAAAAGTAAGGCATCCTTTGTCTAAAAAATGTGAATCTCTTGTTTGTGGGATATGAAAAACTCTACGCACATAAAGTTTAGGTACAGGCCTATAAAATGTGCTTTAAAGTCTGGAAAAGTTAAGATGATTTAATTCGGGCCTGTCGTAGTCCTTACTGAACTCTAGGTAACATACATCAGATCTGGTCTTATACATCAAGATTAAACAGGTCTTCGTGGATAGTGACTTTTTCTAGAACAAACAATGAAAAGAGGCAATTAACGAGTCTTTTGGACGCGTTAGTGTTTTTGAATAGTCAGATGGCCTGTTTTAGGTTCCACTGTAATGCGTTCTAATTATAGATATAGAAATTGGGTGTGGATAAAGTAACAAGTAACATGGTATTGGAAAAAGGTAGCATATGAAAAAGGGTTTTCAATTAATAAATATCTCGATCGAAAATACTATATGCACTGCTGTAGAGATGTTAAAAATCTGTAGTAAAAGCAAAAAAATAAAGCATGGGATAATAACTGCACATCAATTGATTACTATATCAGGTTTTCCAGAGCCACATAAATATGGTAAACATTACAGTAATTAACAATAGACATAAAAAAGAGTCAGCTCTCAATAATCTAATATCCTGCAGTGGAAAGGATATTATCAAGAATTACTGAAAGAAAATCATCCAACATTCCTGTCAAAAATTACAACGGGATTTATCACTCTTATGTGTCGTTGTATAAGGAATGCAAAATTTATGTTACCGTAGTTAAAAAAAAAAAATGTAACCCATAAAAAATGGTCGGCCACCAGGTTACAAATGGGTTCCTTTTAGACAGATTCTTTAAAAATTGGACAGACCTACTTTTGGACTTTCTGGCAAAAGTCTTCAAGTTGCTTTTTAGAAGGTGAAGAACTCCTTCTTGAATGGAAGACTGCACATATTTCCAGCAGGCACAAAAAAAGCAGCAGAAAAATATTATCAAATTACAGATGCTAAATGTAATCAACTGTATCTCAAGGTTGTATGAAAATGTTATTAAAGAAAAATCGGAAGCCAATTTGAGAATATTGAAGAACAGAATGGATTTCGTACAGGCCGATCTTGTATAGATAATATTTTCCCATTAAAACAACTTGTTGAAAAAAGTGGCAAGAAATGTAGACACACATTTAGTGTTTATATACCTCAAGAAGAGATATGATAGTGTTGCACTGAATAATCTGCGGTCAGTGTTATTAAAATTGGTATCAATGCTATATATGTTAGACCTGTGGAACCGCATATGCCAACATTAATAAATGTAATAATAAAGAGCTTCATAGTTACCGTTAATTAAATAAAGTTGCTAGTACATCTGCGTTAAGAAATAGAATTATTTAAAATTCTTTTAGTCAGATATTTTAGGTATGGTAAGAATTATCGGTAGGTAGCGCTCAATTCCTTTTGCTAGGTTAGACAAATACATATATGCATAACGCTCTTTATATGTTTCATCTCCAGATATTCTTCTTTTTGTGTCAATTTACATTGGAAACGAGAGAATCAGTGATGCATGCACAATACCATCCTATCTTGATACTTTCAATTGATATTCATGAGAGTAATGTAAAATGGGAAAAGGGGGAACAGTAAGGCGGAATAGAAAAGGTAAGTTGGGGAGAAGACAGATTTGCTTTGCCTGCGTGCCTAAGGCTTTGATCAGCTTTGGATTTACATGCCTTCCTTGCTTTATTTAGTTTGAAGAACAAATAGCGAAACAATTTTATCATTCACTATGTAGTACATATAAGAAATATTACGTTTGGATTGATTTTTCCAGTTATTCAGAAATCCCTTGCTGTTTGGATTTCGCTGAAGAATTGAAATAGAATTCTCTACGCCTTAGTTTTGTTGCCGGACACTTTTAAGGGAAACGTTTTTAATTTCCATAGAAAATACGAAAAATGAAAGAAACTTATGAAAACGTTACTACAAACTTTTAGCGCTGGTGATACGCTACACAACCATAGTAGTAATATAGTGTTAAATCTAAAACGTGTTAATTTAAATATGGTCACAAATGTTGATCTATTTTCAAAATGTAGTTAGTGCGAAATGCACGTATTCTATATTACCACAAGTAATGGCAATTACGTTTTTTAATTAGGAATGTGTTGTAGGGTCACAGCTCTATGAAGAGGAACTGTTTATAAATGAAGCGATTGTCTCGATGACAAGTAATTTCCAAATATTTGCAATAAAAAAAAACAACTTTTTTGTTCATATAATCTGTGCTTTTAAGCTGAAAGATCAGTTGTAGCAATTATTGTTCAATTAAATATAAATGTTAAATATCCAAATATTTTAAACGTATTTTATGAAGATATGTAAAGCAACAAACAAAAAGGATCTAAATTAATCAAATAACAAACTCATTTCTTAAGCAATATGCAATGATCTAGACTAAGATTAGTAATATATATATATATATATATATATATATATATATATATATATATATTACGTTCACATTTTTAATGACGAAACATTTATTTGAAATATTTTGGTATTTTTCTGATCTACTGACTTTAGTGAGAAATCAGACAACGTAATATGTTTCTGTGTTTACATTTCCGAGTGCGTGTGGATTATGTTTTCTAAGATAAAACAAACAAATTTGCATTTGATGTGGGACAGATCTTGACACTTTATGATTTTCTCAGAGAATTATCGCTATGTAGATAATTGTAAACATGCGTCACCGATATTTACAATACGATGCTCTTGATTCACTATCTAATTATAATAAAAACGGATAAGATTGCTGCGAAGAGTTTGAAGGATGCAATTGAAGAAACACGATGTGATAGAAACCAATAAGGCAAGAGCTTCAAGTATTCTTTCGAGTAGGAAGTTTTAGGTGGTATCATAGGAAACATGGCACTGTATAACTGGCATAACGTCTGTATAACTAGAATGATTAACGTAATGGCGTAACTAGAATACTATAAAAAGGAAGTAAATATAAAGCAAAATGAACAATTACAATAGGTATATCGTTAAAATGTAAAAACTACATCAGACGAAGTGCGTAATACGTTAGGTGGAGATGGTAATAACTGAACGTAATTCTGATTACTTCCAAAACATTAACTGTGAAAATGCGGTAACTGCTGAGGATGTTAAAATTTTTTTACATTACCTTATAGAGGCTAACTCACTTGTCCGTATTTTTAATAATTTAATAAAATCAAGACTATTATGCCTGAAAATGCATATGCCATTTGAAAAATTGTTTTTACAGAGGATTAAATTACTTTTTTACAGTACCTTTTTTGCTTTGCGCTTTGCGTAAAGAAGTTTGACATGTTACAAGATAGATAGTTCCACATTTTCTTCTTGTTCCTCTTGTTCTTTTCCTCTACCCAGAGGTTGGTGTGCTTGGAATTTCTTCTATTCCAGCCTCTTGATCACCACGTACTTTCTTCCTTCTTTAACTCCAATCTTGTTACTTATGCCTGGAGCTTTCCCTCTATTACGTTTAATGTTTCTACGCAGAGCCTTTCCCTCTACTACGGCCCTGAATTACCGTTCCACCTTTAACTCTATGCTTTAGCGGTTGTCTTACCGTACGAAGATCAATGTCATCCGTCAGATAATACGTAATGTTGTGTCACTATTGGAATCGTTTCCTGTTAAATTAAGAAAACGAAGAGAATGAGATAATTAAGAGTATTTTTCTTAAAGTTACAGTAAAGATAGAGTAAAGAGTGAACCCTATATTTACCTATAATTTACGATGATGCGGAAATAATAAAAAGCGGAACGATAACAAAGATGGCAGTAGCAGAATCGTTACAGAAATAAGAACGACGGCAATCTTAAGCAGGAAAATACATGAGTAAAAACTTGAGTCGGACATAGCTGAAAACACACATCGCTGTTGACAATAGAATATAATAGGTCAGGAGTTGTTGTAGTTGATGGTGATTTTGAAATGATAACAATGTCTGAAGTTAAAGGGTAAAGAATTTGTGAACAGCATAATAGAAACAATTTCAATTTTCCTGTAATAGAGAAAATATCTTAGTATTTGGATAGTTAACTGAGAACATAGAGTAAACATCAAACACTTTAAAATAGGCCTAAATCATTGTAGAGAAAATATTGAAAATTGAATGTTCTAGCAGACGGATAAACAAACTAAAAATCGGATTAACATTCCATTGTAAAACTCCGTTTTCACACACGAGAAGAGCAGAGAGAGTTTAAATATAACGTGGTAATTGAAGAAAACGCTGAAGCAGTCCCACGCTGAAAATATGATATGCTTGCTTTGTGCTTAAGCAGAATGAGGCGAGGAATAGGTCGGCGGACTCAGAGAAAATGAATTTTTTCTGACGAGGCTGGAAGTACGCTAAATGGCTTGTATCTACAATTGGAGAAAGAATTGCATAATAGTAAAGAACACGTAGTTTGTTGAAGGCGATGCACACATAATTGAAAGACGATTATAATGTAACTGGTAACAACCTTAATTGTAACAGCTGTACAGCGCATCCAGCGAGGATCATGTTATTACTGTATGTAAAGTAAGACATATTGCAACGTTGTTGTAATCTTTCTGTGAGACGTATATTTAACAATTGTTTGTTGCAGTCCATAAATAGGTAATTATAGTAAATAGTTCATTATTACTAAAGACTGTGACGTATAAATATGATTACTGAATTATTACATTCTTGGAGAAGTTTTGTTTAATAATGTATTTCTGGGAGAGCAATGACCAAGGTTACATCATCACGCGCATTCACAAGTTACCTCATAAGTTTATAACAAATAAATAACTGTACATAGTACATGTGTATTAGTGTGTAAATGAGTTTTTGCCTATCTGAGCACGATGTATATCACATGTATCTTTATTTTTAAACGAAACTAAAAAAAGTTTTTTTTAATTCACTTGATCTCTTTTTCAAAAAAGTCATCAGATATTAGGTCTTGTAAAGCTTCCTACACATACAATGAATTTAATATGAAATATGAAAATTACATGATAGACTACTTAACTGCATAATATGCCTCACGTTCATTTTAAGTAGCGTAAGCTTCAGCTAACTCAGTTTATCATTTGTATGGACGGTTCCTTATTTTTACATTCTTTAAACATTTTTTAAACAAATTAGACATATATGTTCACTTGTCACACAAGGTATCCGTAAATTTGTTTGAAGTCGATGAAATAAGTTAGTGTGGATCTTTATTATAGAATACGTCTTTGCTTATAACATACCGTAATTAGATCCTGTTACTTTGTGATTATGTGATTCTGCAACTGCTTTATTTGTTTTCAGATCAGCATGGTAAACGTATTTGACTACGGCACGGCAGTCGTCCTTGGGGACTATAGGTATGTTTATACTTATGTTATTTGTCTGATGTAGTATGCATGTCGGTGTAACACGCGCGCGTTCTCACGCAGGTTCAGTAACGCTACTATATAACTTAAAATTCCTAATACGAAAAGGATGGTAGTTACAGGTCATAAAAATAGTTAATTAGCTTAATATGAAACCCTTTCGTTGAGCCTTTACGACTTACAATGTCCTCATGCTTCAATAGCCCACCTATCTCCTGGTTATTTCTTATTATCATTTTCTTTAACTGGACCATAAACACGTCGTACAATCTTTCTTTCAAACCTTATTAGTGTTTATTTCTGTCAATGTCCATGTCTCGATCCGTAAGTAACAACCGGTCTGATCAATGTCTTATATATTTTTACTTTTGTGTTAGGACTCATGAGTTTTCTTCTCAATAATCTACTGTTAGCATAATATGCCCAATGAATACAGTGACCAAGTCACCTGGAGCGGGTGGATGATGAGTGTATGCCAAAGAAAATCCTTAGGATGCAAGCCTATAAAAATAGAAAGAGGCGCCGACCTTGGATAAGATGGTTGGATGATGTGCTGCAAGTTCTAAGAACGCATGTGCTGCATTACGCCGGGATGCAATGGATAGGAAGCACCGGAGAAGATTGGTGCTGGAAGCCAGAACTCACGTTGTCCTATAGTGCTTAAGAAGAAGAAGATATAACTGTAACGGCCCCAGTTATGGCCGTTACGTGAAATTTAAAACTAGACGCTTGGCCTAGATGGAGCGAAAATGTGCTGGAACCCAGAGTGACAGGACTTGCAATTAAACACTCATTTAAACCGTAACAACTTTTTATTAGTGTTTCCTCATTTCATTATCATAACATATTTTGCTACAGTGTTCAAACGATTGAATTCTTGTGTAATTGATAGCAGTTCTTAGTTTTCATTTTGTCAACAAATATATATACCGGTATTCGGTATATTCAATCTGTATTAATCACGATTGCCAATACTAGTAACAACAAAAATTAATCAAACAGTATAACAAGTGGATGCTTTTAGCATAGTTAATAATATAAATCACAAATCTATATCCACAGGACTTGTTCTAACAAAATTTTAATCATTATAAATATGAAAATACTGTTTATATGTATGCTTGCTTTCATGCTTTGAAAACCGGTGGAGTGTTGTTGTCGAGGTTTAATAAATGGAATCCCCTACCTGTACTTTTGGAGAATTAATGATACCAAGTAGAGCCTGTGATGATGAGTGTTGGTACTGGTACTGGTGAGTTCCGAAGCTCCTGCTTGTCTCCTTCTGGGCAGCTGTCTTTTTGGTGTTCTGGAGTATTTCTAAGTCTGACGGCGATAGGGAGCGTTCTAGTGCACAGCTCTGCCGATGGTGACGGATGTTGGTGTCACCATCTCCGCGTATCTCCTTCTCCCGGCTGTGCGGGGACCCTGTAACATTTTTTATTTGTAGCGGGCTGTCAGGAAATACAACTACCCCCAACTCTCTCTCGCCTCGGAACACAGACACCACACACACACACACTGTCATAATTTTTATCCACACTACTACTCTGTTATTAGCAATACTGTTCTGTGTAATAAGCAAGCTTGAAAATTCACATTTATATTTTCATTAACATTTACAAAATTCAAAACATTTACATTCAATTACTTTTACATTTACTTTTACTTCTACCTGCACATTTACTTTTAAATTTCTCAAGCAGTCAAGTGCAAAGTCGCCACGTGCTCCCATATACCGGAAGTAACGTGAGAGTCACACACATACACAAATTAACACGCATTCTCATTATTAAATTAACACACATAACCCCTTATTAAATTAACAGCGAATAATGCAATGATTCTCACCTGAGGTACTTTATAAATTTACGAACTCATAGTAAGTTGAACAAGCAGTTTGCCACACGGCGTCAGACTACGAAAAGCCCAGTCGGAAGGCTGAACATGAAATGAGGCAGCTTATAGGCTTCTAACGAACCATGCCACAAAAAAAAGTAACTTGTTACGGGGATTGTGAAGCTTTACCGAAAAAAGCTGATGCGGGTTGCTGAATTACATCGCCGTAGCGCGGGCAACCTCACTGATCAAGACAGCTGGGCTGCTCCCACTGCCACACATTGGCGGCCTTCTACATTTAAATCATGCCGGGAAAATTCAAATCCCGACACAAAACCATTTACTTATCAGTATATTTATACAGACATCATGTCTACTTCTATGAGAGCTTTTACGACCTGGCCTATCGCAAAGAAACAGCAACAGAAATAATTTTGTTTAAGGCTCTTCAAGTTTAAGCTGTTTAGTATGTGTAACCAGCCCTTCCTATTGATGAAGCAACACTGCTGAAATGACCAGAGTAGAGTTTCTGCTGTTATGTTAGACGTGTCCAGCACTAAGTTTGTCCATCTATAATGAACGATGAGCATATGAATCATATTTTTTTAATGATGACATAGTATCTTAATGGTGTTGTTGCTATTTCATAAAATCATGACACTCGACCCACTCAGTGAATACTGCATTAGTTGAATTATAAAACCATCAGGAAATAACTGACAATTGGAAGTAGACTATTTAGTTTAAGACAAAATCGAAAATGGTTTGCATAGAAGCTGTCTTTGAATTTTTAAACGTTTAATATAGAGTAGAATGTCCGTGACTTGAACTAAAAGCCAATACTATAGCTTTACCTCCTCTCTTAAAATTGTACACATCAGGGGTACCAAAGAAATCTTATTTTACAGTATTTCAGAACTTCAGTTCTAACGTTGTTTTCCTGTGTTCTAGTTCTGTAGACTTTTTTTCATGTCACTCAATGAGTGTATGGCTGCTTCTTGCGATAACGGCTACCATTACTTTTCATAGTTATTAAAAACCTTATGAAAATATTAAAAATTTGCTGTTATTGTCAAAAATATAATTTTCAAAGCAAATATTAAAAATGTGACCTTTCTTTGACAATAGCCAAATAGCCAATCTTATCCAGTGCCACCGTAATTAAACGTACTACCCAAAATACACAAGGAAGAATACTGATGTGACCAATTTACAAAGCTTGATTTGGTACATGTCGGCAAAACGATACCTGGAGTCGTTTTTTTTTTTTACCGAAAAAGACACTTTGTGCATAATGTAAAGTTGCTACGATGGTCGATGGGCACTTTACTTGCCAATTTTGACGTAGGATATTTATTTACAAACGTGCCTACACAGAAGAATGTAGAACTGATATGCAGCACCCTCACCTGCCTTACTTGGACTGCATAGGCCTGTATAAATTCGACATTTATATGAACGTACAGTAGAAGCGGCATTGGGTTATCTCTTCACACCGGTTGCTGCGAATCTGTGTATGGAGAATTTCAACAAGTAGCAACTGACACGGTAGAACTGAAGCGATCGTAGTATCTTTTTCTTAAAAAAAAGATATAATGACGTGTGTCAATCCGTAAAAATTATTGTTTCTAACTTGTGTAAGCTGGAAATACCTATGCGTGTGATTAAAATCTTGACAACTTTTGCACTATGGTAAAAGTTTTCTCAGAGCTTTCCTATTTGACTACAGTATTAAAGGTTAGGTTATGAACATTTACAATTTCCTCTTTATTGCCAAATGAAAACATCTATAGACGTTTACCAGCAGTTACGCTCTCAGTTTCCTGTTTTTTCTTTTCTACAGAACACTAATTGCACCCAGTATTCTAACCTTCTCTGACGCAGCTTTTCTTATATTTCTTCCTCGTATATTGTAATGCGACATAATGAGCATAACCCGATAAGTGTATAAACCCCCTTATATTATGATATAAACTAAACAATATACCTAACCTTGTTAAACCAATGAGAAAGGTTAAAACCCAAAATAAGCAAAAAGAAGTACAATATAAGCTAATGTAGAACAAATATGTACTCTAAACCATTAAAAGTGACTGTTCATAGCAATAATAACTAATTGTAAAAAGAAAATGTAATCACAACAAGAACAATAAGTGATTGAGTGTAAAATGTAAATGTAAGATGTTGGTTACTAACTATACAGACAGGACTGTCAATAATAGGGGTAACTTATTGTGAATGAAATTTATAATCACAACTAAAGGCAATGTGTCATCATATAATAATATTTTATGTGTGAAATATCTGATATTCAATATACCTGTGTATTACCAATTTGCCAAAAGACTTCAACCTATAAAGAGCCAAAAGGTGATTTTGGTTGTTAATTTAATTTATTTTAATGTTAACTGAATAACCGTGATTGTATAAAATAGTTCCCTATTTTATTTGTTCATGTTAACTGAAGGAAATAATAAAATCATTTTTGTTGTTTAAATTAATGTGTTAAACCTTATTAAGGGTAATAAGAATTAGATTATTTAAATTGACCAGGTGTCAATAATACTTAATAATAGGTCATAATAAATTGACAAACTATACTATTAGATATTAAGAAGTTATTAAAAGAAAGTTTTATTGCTTAAACTTGGTTTGAGTTTGACCATAATGGCTTAACATTATGGTAATATGTTTGTTTTATGTCAATGTTGTTCTTTACTTTGTCAGAATCAATTCAATTGATAACAATAACATAATGGATAATTCAATGCATGTAATAATAATAGTGAACCAAGCCACAATGTCATACAGTAATTTTAAAATGAAACTTTGTACTATTGAGAAATACCAATTAATTGGCCAATATCAAAATAGAAATTATTGTAAATCCGACTATTATACCATCACAGGACTTTAATAAATAGTAAAAGATGGTATAAATACTAATTTATGCTTTATTTAAGTGTCAGAAGCAACATTTTAATTAATTAATGGAATTTTAATGTGATTTGAGATGTCAAAAGCTACATGGAATGGGTTATGATATGAAATTTTATAAAATGTTAATTTAATTATTAGGACACACACCTATGCCATGTGAGGTGTCTACATTTTTGTCTTGTTATAAGGAATATTGTACTGTAAACCAATTTGAGATTTATTATATAATAGACAGGGAGTCATTGTAGCTAGAAAATGTAAAATTTTGTATCTTAAATAATCAAGGTCATGTGACCTCTTAACCCGACGATTTTGGCCAATGAGAAATTTTGAAATTTGGTCAAGCCCGTTGAAGGTATAAGGAAATTTCTTCACTTGATTGTTAGACTCGAAAGTATAAAGAACTACTCTGTGTAAAAAGTATATGATAGAGTCAAGTCCAAGTCAGAAGAAGAGTAAAAGTAAAATACTGTAATTAAGAGTGAAACTAGTAAAAAAAAGAGAACCAAGAAATAATAATATAATAATAAAACAAGAAGAAAGAAGAAAATAGTATCTCTAAAAATAAATAAAAGTGACCTACAAAAGTGGTGAGACCGAACCTTATATACTAACGCTAGTAATAATTATACAACACCAGAACTAAATCACAGTAACATTTATTCATCAGAATCAAAGTGAAAAGACCAATTCAACACCAGTGAACAATTTATTTGACTTATTGTATTTTAAAAATACAATTTTAAAAATCTATCGTTGCTTAGCGTCAGTCCGCCATCTTGGCACAGCCAACTGAAACCAACGCTGAGTCGACACTAACTATTGTGTTCTCACATCAGACCAAACAACTATTTCATTGTATTTTCTTGATTTTAATTTTATTGTTATTAGTAAGCAAGAATTATTTTAATTGTAATATGTTGTACTTAGTGTGCATTTCGTACTTTTTAATAACAGTTAAAAGAATCCAGGAGTTTATATAACTATCGAAAGTTCTGGTTAGTTATAAATTAAATTAACTCTGAATCGAACTGAGATTAAGAATCGACTTGTGCATTGTACCAAACAAACATTAGAGCAACGAAGGCAGTAACTTATGAAAATAAATAATGATATTTTTTCCTAATTGATGCTAGTTGTCTTTTATTAAAAAAATGAAATAGAAATAAAGAATTTTATTTCAGTATAAGAAGATAGAACCCGACCACAACGACGTAAGTAATTCCGTCAAGTGTAATAACCAACGGTAAGTGAGGCTGGTAACCTCAATCTTGACAACTCAACACGAAAACCAACACCCGTCCCCAAACAAACAGTAATCCACGTTAATAAATAAAAGTTAAAATAACTTAACTTCACTCACATATTAAGTAAAGAAACACGTCTCGTTAAATAATTGCCACCAGCAACGGGGGACTGAATACGTATACTTCACGTAAGGTGCGACTGGAACCAATTACTCGAGATAAAATATTATCGTAAAAAATATAAATTGGTATTAGAACACAACTAGAAAGAAATAAACAATATACAGGAAACCATATGAAACCCCTTGAATAAAAATCGCTTGTCACGCTCTTAATCTCTATTTGTTTTCCTCACATATGTATTTTTTTGAGGCGTTGCTGGTTTTGCAGTTTAAACTATTAGTTGCGTAAAGTCTAAAGTACATTATTATTTAAACCGGTAAATCTAAGTCCTTAGCGTTGACAGATTTCGCCACAAAACGCAATGTGTGCAGTCTGGCATTACAATTTTCTGTTTGTTTTTAGAGTTAAACCTTGCGATGAGAGCTTATGCTTATCACTAGTTTATTCTCAACTTTCTCCTTTTTATTAAGCAGGTTTATCAGCCTGGTTTCAAAGAGCCATTTTATTTTTTCTGGTCAGTTGTCCCTCGCGCTATTCAGAACGACTGTACAGAGAGAAAAAATTACGACGTTGGTATGTGTCTCGATAAGTTTTTGTTTTTGTCTTTCAATGTAGTGACTTAATTTGTTAATTTTATGTCTGAAATGACTGTTTTTCTAAGTTTTGTACAGAGCTCCTCATTTCCCATTCTTTATGCCACCATTTGTGTCTGATGAACTGAGATTGCGGGTGTTGACAATAACTTGGCGTTAACAAACGTCTTCTACGTAGATGGTTTTCAGGCAGTAATTTCTGCAAAGTGGATATCTTCGAAGATACAACGCAGCAGATGTATGTCCCATAGAAACTTGGTCGGTTTCTAATAAGTTTCTATTAACACCTTACGTACGAAAATTACTTTAAATTAATTTTCTTCTTCTTCTTCCATCCTGGAGTATGTATGACACCTGTTCCAGTTTTTAAAGATCATATGCATTGTGAATTTAAATTGTTAAATTACAAATAATTATGTTTAAATTCATAAGCCCATATGTTTCATATACAGTACGTACAACGCATTATATCGCTTGTTGCGTTTGAAGAATAAAGACCAGAATAACAAATTGTCTAAATAGTAATTTTGTCCTTTAAAATACCATACTTAAGAGGATCAGGAGAAACTATTCTCTGGCTGTAATGAAATAGTTTCCGTTTTTTGTCAATCAGATATAGGAGTGTTGTGATTACTCCATACCAAAGACAGCGTAAAGTAGAGTCATAAATGCCAACTTCGGACCATAAAGTAGTGTTTTCCGGATCGTGCCTTATATGCAGCGAGTTTCTTGTAACTCTGTACTATAGTTGGATACGGCAAAACAAATTGTAACTTTTCATTTTGATACATTCTCAAATATAAATAATTATTATTTCCTCTTTTTGCTATATCAGTATATCTAATTCAATTAATCATCTATTTAGTCAGGGAATTGAAATGACATGAAATTTTACTTTATAGAAATGTCTTACATTGAATAGGCCTATACGAATAACCAGTTATTTATGCCTGTGAATTATGACTAAGTCTTTAATTGTATTTGCTTTCAGGTTTGCCGTAGATTACTTCCGAATAAACATTTATCTAGTTTATTATATCGCCGGTGTTTATCTTTTAATTCGCATTCATATTTAATTTCTTGAATACTACTCCCCAATGCGTCTACTATGTTTCTGATTAACTTTGAAGTACCTCTTGTTTGACACTCGTTAAGTACGGGTATTAATAGGGTTTCATTACTATTAATAAGATGTGAAAGAGATATTCTGTGACAGTTGCAAATATAAAACATATATCCATAAATTAAAAAAAATTAAATAATCTGATCTTCTATACACTGATATTTTACGTAGTATCGTACATTTATTTTACAACCAGCGCTTATATTGTGATTTAAAAATGTTTGTATTTAACATTTTAATATACCGTAGTTATAGAGCAAAATTAGCCTTTAGTTATCTGGTTAGACAGTTCCATATTGTTTAGGATTATTCTACATTAAAGATGAATATCTTATAAAAATGTATTTACGCTTCATATAGTGAATTTTAGATAGTCATAGTCTCTACCTAAATTTGTGTTTACGCTTCATGTAGGGGACTTTAATCAGTCATATTCTCAACCCAAAATTTGTGTTTACGCTTCATATGGTTGACTTTAGTCAGTCATATTCTCAACCTAAATTTGTGTTGACGCTTCATTTAGTGGATTTTAGTCAGTCATAGTCTCAACGCAATAGTTGACATGTCGCATATTCTCACATGTTTTTTTATTAAAGACATAATTGATAATATTTTTTTAATATTCACAAAAAAATTAGTAACTAACTTCGTTTTAATTATTTTCAATTATCTGCTTCAACTAAACAGATTATTTTACAATAAGACAGACGTTGCTTTTATTACATTACAGGTACACTCATATTAAATTTTTACATGCGTCTTAAATAACCCATATGGATTATTTTTGTTTGTTTGTCATTCGTTTTAAAATTTATGCAAACAAGATACACACGGAGTGTAATATTGGTGTTACAATCAATACGGTTTGAATTATTCTTATGCAGTTTCGTAAAAAATTGTAAATATTAAAGTTTGACAATAAACGTTCATAACAAACCGAACTAGCAGTAAGAAAGACTACTACCCGGTGAAGCACTTTAAAAATAGCATTTAATTGGATGGAAAATTTTACTTGAAAGTGTGGAGCACAGTGTAGAAGTACGTAACATAAGTAATAATAACTCGACTATTCTGCTCGTTTGAAGTAGCAACTCTTGGAGAGGAAAATTACGTAATCACCAAGGGCTAAGGGCGTTGCGCTACAGTACAGAGCACTTTCATACTTTGTTGAAGATTTCATTTTGGTAAAAGTTACATCCGCAGAGTGGCATAGTCTCGACCCAGTACTTGACTCATATTCTCACATGTTTTATTACTAAAAATATAATTGATAATATCTTTTTTAAATATTCACAAAATATTAGTAATCAATAGCGTTTCAATTATTTTAGATTAACTACTTCTACTAAACAGATTATTTTACAATAAAGCAAAAGTTGTCATTTTCATGTTGCTTTTATCGCATAACAAGTAAAATCATATTAAAATTTACATGCGTCATAAATAATTCATAATGATTATTGTTTGTAAAAACAATAGTACTGTGTTTAACATAAAACTAGCAAATTAAAAATTCTTTACGTACATTAAATAAATAATTATGCAGTGTACTTAAAAGCAAGCTAAAGTGAAGAAAATATCATTGACACTGTAATGAATTAGATACAACAATCAAAGTTTGATAACACCATGTCGGCCAGAATCTGATTGCTGAGGATCGGACGTGACAGAATTTGATAGGCCTGGGCAAACTGCGTAGGATTATTCAACACTTCTAACGGTTATTGACCCATTGCATACCCATGTCAGCAATGTGCCAATATCCTAAATTCCACATTACATTGTAATATGCTTCAGTGTTGTTTTTTAAATAAAATTTTGTAATTTTAATACTGAAAATATTAACAATTGTAATTAACTTAAGTTTCCCTAGTCACTTCTTTGTGTAACAAATATAAGGACACAAAACATCAATTTTCCGTTGTAACCCTCTTCAACAGTGCACACAGTGTATACCGACATTCTGTGACAAACTATGCTCAATTTGTAAGCCTATCCTATAGGTATATAATATCTAAACAACAACGCACTATTTACAGAGACGAAATTATAGTTTTAAATATAATGTTAAAAGTAAGTTCGTTCAGCAGCAAAGTAAGTACTTTAGTATGTCATTAGCAACATTTGCGAATCGAAATGTTATACGTAGTCTGTAATTTTCTAACGTAGTCCCTACATTTACAATAAATATTGATTTCTACAAATCTAGTCTAACTTGTTACCGAATGTATAAAGTACTATCGATAGCATACAATTTTTAGCTACCGTAACTGACTACCGATAATCGTTTGGGGGTGTAGTGTCATATCTCATGCGACAAAAGTTCATCCTTATGGCGCTCTGCCCCAATTAAGTATGAGGTGGAGCTTGGAGCATATTGATAGTCACTTGAAGTAATTGATTTCGAAGCTCCTTTCGTGGTTAAAACATTTCAATGGTTCCTTCTAGACTTTTTTAATAAGTAAAGAAATGTTCATCACAAAGTGTAATTTGTCTAGAGTATTAATTACGTATTTGTAAAAACCGTCAAAAGCACGTGTTACCTATGACTTGGATCTCTAAGTCGTCTGACGCCGGCCTTCATACTAGTACCAAAATATGGCACAAATATTACCATACGGACGTCTCTATATAGGGCCTATCGTACTGTTTAGACAAAGTACTCTACAGATAGGCCAAAGTATCTGGGTGATTGGGTTTAGCGATCCTATCCGCACGCAAAATGTTACCACCTTTCTTCCCTGCACTGTTTCAACGTCGGTCAATCCCTCGAGCCAATGCATGTTTTTGAGAAAGACATTCCACTAATTTCCCTGTCATCCGGCCAGTCCTAATGGCCGCGCTCTCATTTACTTTGTGCACACTGTAGGCCTCGGCGTGAGCGACATGATTGTGTTTTACTGTTACCTGTTGCTCACATTTCAGCGAAAATATAAGGATGCACGCCTACACTCGAATGAATGTGATCGTGCGAGTGATTAGGGCATTGGCTTACATAATTATTATTCGTTCATTAAAAATTATTTAATTCATAATAAAAAGTTATATAAAAATGTTTGGAATTCTTCCCCCTATAAATTGTTTTCGTTATGGACACTCCATTCGTCCACTGCATAAGAAATTATATTCAAAACCTAATACATTAGTACACAGTACAACACTTTTCTAAACGATTGACACTGTAATGAAATATAAACAGTTCATATTGTTTAATTTAATTTTAACTTCTTGGATTTCGTTGTCCATGACGTGTCCGATACTTAACTAAATACAACTATTATATTAACGACTCGGAACACAAAGTTTTTTATAAGTAAAAACATAAAGTTTTACCTTACAACCTGAACCGGTTTTCACTTGAAGTGTTTATCTGTGACATCCTAAACGAACAGACACAATTCAAATCGCACGCATTATTCGAACACATCTCACCCCACACACACACACACAACATCGATCTTTCGAAATTCGATTCCGTCGCCCACAACAGAACGGACAGCGCTAACAGCGGCAACCTCTGAAGAAGCCTTTTAAAGGTGAAAACCGGTTCAGGTTGTAAGGTAAAACTTTATGCTTTTACTTATAAAAAACTTTGTTCCGAGTCGTTAATATAATAGTTGTATTTAATTTTAACAGTTTAGGTATTGTCTGTCCCCTTACCGACTTCAGTGGATAAAATAAGTTGCAAATAGACGTTTCAGCGTTCTTTAAATTTCTAGCATAGTAGAATTATAACGAAACACTAGCACAAAGTAAAGAGCTACCGTTGTTTAATGAAACTGCAATAAATCAGAGTGGAGTTCAGAAGCTGTAGCGTAAAACAAAGAAACGGGTCGGTGTGATTCTCAAGGAAATCCAAGTGCGAAGGGAAGCTTCGTAAAATTTATTGTGGGCGTAAGGCGCTGGAGGAAATTAACTATTCCTTTAGAGCCGAAGGAGAGAGAGCAAAGGGCATTGCAATTATTCCAGCAAAAAAAAAAAAAAAACTGAAAATAAGAGAATTTTAAAATGAACTAGGACGTTAACTATATATCGCAGATGCGAAAGTAGTTTGAGAAATAATGGTTGTGTCGGAGCAGGTAAAGTGTTAGGGACGGTAAGTTGTATAGAGATTTACAGTGAGTGTACTTTCTCAGACTATAAGTCCTAACACCATGCTTTTATTTATTACGTATTGTCCTCATAATTGTTACGATATAGTAAACGTAAGTAAACCTAACATAACCCTGAACATTTTTTATATATGTTTACCTCTATCTCACGTTCGTAAACAATTTTTCCCAAAATAAGTTTTACAAAAAATAAAATCGCGAGCAATTGCACACAAATCATTGCACAGGTACTTAAGTGAGATTATATTATTCCTCTTTTCTTTTCTTAGTGGCAAAACCTAAATGTAATTACTCCGAATCTTGTAAGGTAAAAATGCTTTTATTGATCTTAATTACTCGTTATTCACTATGCTGTGATTGCACTATTCATCATTACTCGGGGAAAGTTATGATCGCGGAATTGCTAACACAGAATTTGAGTGTATATTATATTCATTATCTACTGAGCAGGAGTCTTCAAAGAATCTAGGATAGCGGAAACAGGGACACAGTGCCAAGTTCTTTGTACAGGGAAAAGCATACCAGGCGGTCAGATGTACCTAAGAATTAGTATTATGTTGGGTAATCGCAAAAAGTTAAACATAAGCCCAATTACTTGTTGCGGCAATAAAAGACAAAAAACGGGGGTATCCGCTCATCATCAATATTCCATTAAGTACGTAAGTTTTCATTATATCAACTGTGACTGTTCAAACTTACCATATAATTGTAAAGTTTTTATACGAGAACATCGTTGTTACGCGCACACACGCACATATATACACTGCAACCTGACCGTCTTGATACATTTTATATATTTTACTATGTGTCACGAGTCAGAATAATCTCTGGATATAGTGAATGCTCTTATCTGTTTTTGTTCCTACTGGCAATGACTTTGCTTTTTCACAGCCAATACATATTTCAGAGAAGTGTAGAAAAGTTCCTTAGTACAGAACAATTTCCTAATTTTTCTAGTAGAATCATTCTACGTAGCTGAAGTTATTCAACGCTTGCTTCTACTTCAGTGAGCCGTCCCACTTTACTTCCAAATATATTACGCAGCATCTTTTCAGTGTTTTCAAGTTTACTAGAACCACGTTCTCTGAAGCAAGTTCTACTATACCCTCTACTTGGATGTAAGCATACGTTTAAACGCGGTACGAAACATTAGTAGTTATCCGATTTTATTTTACAGAAGCAAAGCTCAAAATTATTTTACTATAGAGATTTAAACATTACAAAACAAAAATAATGAATGACTCAACTGACCAGTAATTTCATAGACAAACTGTTTCATCATCATTTATACTATCAGGTAGGCCGTATTTGTTTCCCATGAGGTATGCGATTAAGCAAATCACTTACTATGAATACTATCAACGTTGTGAAGTAATCTACTTTATTTTTCCCTTTAACATATTTCCTGTCGTAATCGTTCCATACTGAATTTCATATTGCATTACGTAAATTATATTTGGTGTTAACGAAATCGAATGCGATTTATTCTCAGTAAGTTGACAGTATTGTTTTCTAATAGAACGCATAATAAGCAGTCTATACTACTCTTTATAAATATATGTTACGAGAAGTGTAACATAGTAGCATATTTATAATTATGTTTATAATTACTACAGTGTTCACATAGTCCTATTTCTTGCAAAGAATAACATTTCACTTGTCGTGTACAAGGAGGATACATTGACGAATTAGTACAGTCAATTGCAGCTTATACGCCGAAAGTGTTTATCTGAGCAGCCAATAAAACTTTGTTGAAACTGAACGTAAGAAAATTAGTTTCGATAAAGCAAACAGTCTTAGGTAATGTCGTGCTAATTTGAGTAGCTACAGCGCTCAATTAAACACCGTGTGTGCCGTAAGCAAATAGAAAACTCTACAAAAATATTATATAATTTTATTTCCACCGGAGTTGAGTTTACACTAGAGCAGTACTGCTAATATGACGGCTAAAGCTTGTTAAACAAATAGTGTATATTACTATATTGCTGTATTGTGTGCGTGTGTGTGTGTGTGTGTTGTTATGTTACTAACGTCTGTTCTCGGTTCAGTGAAATGTAAAATTGATACAGAAGAATGGCTATATATGTTGTAAAATCTGTTCCAAGCTGGATGTAATTGCCGTTATGCAACAAAGGCAATATCATTTTTATTTAATTAAGAACGGAGAAGAACGTGATCGCTATTAAACAAAACAGGAAGTAGACTTGTCAAAAACTAAACTGGTTGTTATTTTACTTGTGCAGGACAGTCTAGAAAAAAATATTAGGCCTACTGTATTGGAGGAAGTACAATAACATTTGAGACATTCTTAATAAACAGCTGAATTACCTGCAACTTTGCATTACAATAAGTAAGAAAAGTTGTCCTATTCATTTACACGGTATTGTAGAGGTTTTATTTATTGTAATTCTCATAAAAAACCAGTTACTTAGTGTATGAGGTAATCTTAATGATTAAATATCTTATTTGTTTACACTAATTTCACTTGAAAGATTTCAGTGTAATAATGATCTATGTTGATAATAAACACATTTCTTTTATTACTATGAATGTGTTCCACTGTCCTTAGTTAGCAGCTGATAGCAATTTTTTCGTTTACTCTACTTTTCTCCCATTATTGTTTTGCTCAGCATTGTTAAACGTAGTCCTCATAATTTCTACATTTTTAAGTAGACTATTTTTAAAAAAGAGAAGTGTTTTATTTGCAGCAAAGGTGCTTAATTTCAAATTATTTCTTATTTATTTAGTTAATTTAGTGTTTTGGTAAGATAAAATATAAAACTTACATTGCAGACACGAATCATTTGTGTTTACTATTGTTACAAATTCATTTTGTTTTGTCTGTACTCGTTAGGCTAATAACAGATTATCATAGAATTAGCCATAATAACAGGTTATATTATGAAATTATAAATGTCCATTCCTAGACGTAATGGTAGTGCATGTAAACGTTTACTAAATCATGTCAAACAAAGTTTATGAACATAAATTTTGTTTATCCCATTCATTTTCTCTTACTTAAAGGTTTAATTTTACGCAAAAGTAAAACGCCACAGATTACTTTTCGTGCCATGTAAAAAGCTATGGAAGTAAGTTGTTCCTAGCATTCGCATTGAGTACATACAGCGTTGTAATCTGGATTATATATGCTGACAGAAACGGTCTGCGGTGGGTTGAGAAAGTAATTAGTACTGCCTAGCATTAGGGTGATGAAACAAGATGCCTGGGGTAATCTCCGGTCATAGGTAAAACGATGTGTCTGCACCAACCCTTAACGAAACCACCAAAATTTCATTAAAGAAGCAATATGAAATATTCATTACGTACGCATAAATAACCTTCTTAACTTTATACTTCATTTCGTTCAACAAAATTTTTCATTATAATTACCATACACACATATCAATATTAAATCGTGTGTGTGTCAAATGAGTCACAAGTGTCCCTAAATGTACCTCTCATCCGACATTATGCAGAGAACTAACAGTCTGTCACGGTAATTTGAGCTTTTAACACGCGCGTTACAAATTATTATGTCATGAGTATTTAATGGCCTTTATGTACACAAACGTTTATGCGCTTCTACATGTTAAAAGCTGTAATGTGCAGCATAGACGCAGTTTAGTGTTGTCAACGCGTAAATTGTAAATACGGCTTCCACAAATGTGCAAAGTTAATTATGATGGCATGCGCTCCCTCTTGATAAAGAGAAACAGTGAAATAGTTAATGAGAGAAACTCACGAGGTTCACGTAAATATTTTTAATGTATTGACCAATAGGTCAATACGAATGGTTCTATCATGTGCCTCATATGTAACACTTCCTAAACATCAACATGCAAGACGACACTTAAATGTAATACGCGTGTTTATTGTTTATGAATTTTAACTAGTTTAAAACCCACTGGACGTAATTTGATTTCTTGATGAGGCAGTTTTATGAAAGGCATTTATATTTCTTACAAAACAGATAAGGCGTATATATAAAGTAAATATTTACCGTAGTAGGCTGTGTGTTTCTCTAGTGGTATATACTTCACACGATTTATTTTTAATGTCCATATCGATTATTGCAAATATTGACAGATGATCAAATTAGTTGTTTAGATTTTGATTATGTTATACATTTTTCTTGTAAAAGAAATGCGTTAATATTTCATGTGATTTTAAATGACTATGTTACTTAAAAAGGCAGGTCCATCTATAGGCATCTATACATTTTAGACAATTTAGACACGTAATTTTCTTAGACAGTTCACCAAATTTTCTTAATTAAACATATAAAGAGAAGTATCAAATCCACGTGTACATAAACATCAAACATTTTAGTGTAATCTAAAGTCGGTATTACTGTTTTCGACAAGTATCTGTGGAAATATAATTTTAAATAAACGTCTTTTAAAAACAATGAGAACACAAATGTAATGTTAAAAGGTAAGTTGTACTTAAGTATAGCTCATAAAAACAACAGTTATTTTATCATAAATAATTAACTTAACAGAAAATTTAATAATTTAGTACTTTATGGCTTCTACACCACACGTATTAACTTTGGCATAGCTATATAGTCAATGTAACTTAATTACTAACAGAAAATGCAATTAATTATGAAAATCAGTATAAATACGTTGTGATGTAATGTAACCTTAAGCCAACTGAAATTAGAATTGAAAATATATTTTGCGACATCTTACATAAATTTATAACCGTTTTTCTAAGTAACTTGCGCACATCACCTCAACCTGTCTGATTGACGCACTAATTAACCTGTCCTCATCCTTTTTATACAATTTGCCGGTTACCTAACACATAATACGTAATGCAAAATATAATACATGTCTCATATGTCAAGAAAATTGAATTTAAAATATTTTAATTATAGTGTTCCAAGAATGTGGAGCTTATTAAAATAATTTCTAAACCTACAACATTAAAGTTACATTATTTGATCACAATAGTCTTTGATCATTATTGTCGTTCTTTAAGGAAATTAAATTAATTTTACATAAACGTAAAGTAACGATAGGACTCTGACATTGAATCAATAATTTTATGCAAGCTCAATCAATAGTGTACGTATGTCAGCTTGATCCGATTATTCTGGTATTGTCGTATTTCTTAAACTACTACTTTTCCATCCACCTTGCATACACATGATGTGGCTGTGGATATACGTATACATTATATCATTATTCTACACCACTTTTTATTCCCTTTCTTCAAAAATCTAGTATTGACAAGTATGATGTTTTTAGAACTAATGAAAACATGTTTAAAAACGCTATACTTTAGGTTATACTTTAGATAAAATTTATAGTGTAAGCGTCAATGATAGTGCGACGAGAATTACTTCCAAGAAAAACGAACGTAACATTAGAGAGTAAGAGAACACTGTTCAACGTGGACGCATAGAGGCCATGCGAACTCGTCATGTGATGACGATAATCAAAGCAAAGCGTATAGTACAGAATTCCTTACAAGCGATAAATATAGCCAGAATCAAGCGATACATTTCGTGCAAGTAAACATGCAATAAGCGCGAAAAATTACACAAATTACTTTAATAACTTTATAGTTTGTTGATGTTTTCTAGTTTTCATATTATGAACGACCAGTAAATTCAAATTCAAAAGAATTATTTAAAAAATCTAAGAAATCTGTCCGGTTTTCCACGAAATGTATTTTATGATTGTAAATGTGCCTTCGTCTAAAACAAAGTCTGTTCCGGGCTCGTGGAAACTGCTTTGACCACTATCTTGGGTAGGCTAACGCTCAAGCCGTATGTAGGTTTATATGAAGGATATCAATATTGTCAATGGTCTAACCACTACATATGTCAACATCTCGCAAGCCGACGTGATATTACAAGGACAGGATTTACGAACATGTCCCAAAGCTTTAAAAAATGCCCTAAACTCTTTTCTTGTGCTGTAATTAAATTTTTCCTCTTACCGGTATTCATCATTTTGTGCATACGATACACGCCAAACTGTGCCTATAGTGTACGTACTTTCCTTCGAAGGCTAAAAGAATAAATTTTTTTGACAGGAATGTAATTTTAACGTCTCAAATCTGGTTAAATATCTCTCGATTTGGTTAGTTTGTCTTTTTATCCTTTGTAAGTTTAGTAACAGTAAGAAAGTTTTTACTTAAATGTCTTTAATTTGAATAACTATTAAAGCGTTGGTCATCATCATAGGTCTAAAGCACTGAACTCCGGGTAAGGTTTCAATCGTGTTGTCTCCATCGACATGATAATGTTTTTAGAGTAGTACAGTTGACACAACTATTCCTGCATTTACAGCTTTGTAAAATATACGGATTCTAAATAGAAAAAAATCGCTAAAGTAGGGTCCACTATGGACAGGAAAGTCCACGTTTTTGCAGTAATTGAAGTAGATCTTTTAAAATAGTTACATTAACCGCAAATAAGGAATTGCATTCTTTAGAGTCTTATTTTCGTAGCTGGTCAGATGTGCACCTCTGAATCGAATGTATTTCTTTTCTTTGTTACCTGCTTGACTTCACAATGTAACATGAAAATCTGGAAATGACTAGTTTCTGACAATAGAAAATACATCTCACTTTTGTCTCCAAACAATTAACATTTTTACACAAGACCCGTCGTTATTACACGTTTACCTCTACATGATTTCCCACACAGGTATAATTTCTATCTCCTGGTATTTATAATTCCTATAAACTTTAGCATTTTTTTTAAAATTTATAATCACTATCACTTAACACTGTTTTGACTTCTACTTTTTATTTGCTGCAATTCTTTGTAAATTGAAAGTGTAACTAAACTAATTAACGTCTTGTTTTTTAAAACTTTACATATTGGTCATATATATTTACTTATAAATTCATTTATATAGTGAGAATATCAAGACTGTAATTTTGCAATACATGAATACTATAAATTTTATGAATAAAAATGTTTTTGTAAAAATTATAGAAATGTAGTAATAATATATTTATTAGGATAAAATGTAATAAAGGATTTCTTCTGCACGGGGAATAGGAAATTCAAAAAGTGCATGTATAGTACCTACAGTGCATATAGTAAATGTAGGGTAATAAAGTAGTAAAGAAATATTGATAGGTTTTGGAATAAGGAAACGTGATGCTTCTGTGTTTCACTACAGTTATTGGTTTATCATCATCACCACGGTGTAGTTTACAGTACAGAAACAATTTTTATTTATATCCACAGTAGCAATCATGATTTAGAACACACAAGACATATTTTAGTTAGAACAAAATTTGAGAAACGTAGCGTCAGAAGAAATTACGTGACGTAGGTAATTTACTGGAACGGACTACTGGCTGTCTCAATTCCTTAGGCTTGAAATTAATATGCAGATAGAGATTAAGAAAAAGAAACAACTGAAATGGGTGTGAATAAATGTGGAGCACAGTACTAATATATATAGGAATGGGTGATGTAGTTACAGGTTTCTCCGTCGTGCCAATGAGGACACAAAGGAAAAGGAAGAAAAGTGTAGTCGGCACATACAACTGGTGGAGCGCGACAAAGAAGAATGAAGCTGACATACAAACTGGGCTAATAAAGTACCCATAGTTTGCCTGTGAAATACATCTGCCACACGATTGGATATGATCTCCTTCTGCCACAAACACCCCCAGCATATGCAGGCAATGTAAATATAGCTAGCATAGTTCAGCGAATCACCATCGTTTGACAGGGTCGTCAACTGCAGCTGAAGATGAACTACAGCTGTTTAGTCAAAAAGTCTGGCTACATAACAACAAACCCAACAAACAAGTACGTTATTATTGTGGAGAATACTACTTAATGCTACAATTCTTGACACGCAAAAAAAATTAAACTTTTCAGGTATTAATTTATGTCACGAAAACTTTTGTATACCCTTTATTTTAGCACGGTAAGAAAGCGAGAAAGGAGAATACAAGGCGTACACACATTACGCAAACACACACGCGCGCGCGCGCACACACACACACACACATAAAAGCGTAAAATGAGAAAATATTTTAAAGTAAAAGAATGCTCGTAATTTGTCTTCGAAAGCGAGCTCAGATCTAAAAGTTACGAGTAAAATATGAGGTAGGTAAGAATTAATGTGACATTTCTCTTTACTGGGGTAGCCTGAGGTAGTTTACAAACTCGCTCTTAGATTTACGCTGCATGTGGTTAGTCTGAAGGAACTGCGTCTGGCCAGCTGCCTCCACCCTGTTCCTGTTCGTTACATTAAACCTGTATCAATTTTACATGCTGCTCACCATTTCGTGTTACCAAACTTACGATAAATTAATGTGAACACTCCCCCATTGTTTTAGATCACCCAGCTTTTAGTTTCATTATTTTAGCAATCCTTATGATTATGCTATATATTTAAAAATGTATGCAAAATATGTGCAAGAGTTTTTCCTTAATTCAAAAGAAACTTGAATATATATCTAGTATAAATATTAGTCTAAAGCCTATCAGTCTGCTTTCTATTACTTACTTATGAGCACAGTGACTTATTCTTCCATTGTTTAACAGACGACGTTACTTTCTAGCGGCGGTGAGAAAACAGTTTAAGAAATGTATATCACGAGGAGGTAAGCAAGTGTGTCTAACTACGTGTTACTCAGAAACTCGACCAACTATTTACAATTATTTGAACTTTATGTGTGTGTGTGTGTGTGTGTGTGTGTGTGTGTGTGTGTGTGTGTGTACACAAACTAATACACTCCGTCATTTTACATTTTGTGCATTTATCTACGTATGACACGCGCGCGCGCATATTAATAATGTATGTTATATACATTAATATAGTTTTACGTAAAGTTATGTTTACTTGACGATTTTCAAACCGTTGTAAATTAACGGAACAAAAATATTTTATGTAGTTCTGAAATTTTCATTGTATTTTCCACGTTTCTATAGTTATATCATTACCTTCTGTTAGGAACGTTGTTTACGATTATGAGATTACGTCTATAATATTCTACACTTGTTCTTCCATATCCAGCAAAGGGGGAACAGACTGACCAAAAATGGAATTCCATATTCTATTGGGCGAACAGCTACTAACCCACATAAACAAAATACACAAAAACATAACCTTCACTGCTGAATACGAATACAACAATAGCATAAACTTCCTAGACATCACTATCACAAAACTAGACACAGACACACGAATACACAACTCCTCCAATCACCCAATAGAACACAAACTATTTGCCTTATAAAGCATTATACACAGACTAAACAACATCCCACTAGACGAAAAAAATACCAAGACGAATTAAACACGATCAAATATCTAGCAGAAACTAACAAATACGACAGAACAATAATCAATAAACTCCTACGCGAAACACAAAACAAACAACATAGAAAGACAGAAAACAGCAAATTCATAAGGCTGACATATATTAATAACCGGAGTGAAAAAATAGCCCAAAAATATAGAAAGGCAGGATACAGAATCGCGTACAGAACTACAAATAAAACAGAACTCACACTATCAAAAATCACACAAAGAACAAAACTAATTTGGTTTACCTGGTGTATACAAACTAAACTGCTCAGGATGTAACAAATTATAGGCCTACATAGGCCACACAGGACGTAGCTTTAAACAGAGATACATTGAATACACAAAGGCACTACACTCCACCACCGAATCCACCTATGGAAACCACCTCATTGAAACATACACATACACATACACAAACATAAAAAGCAACATGGAAATTCTACACGTACATCCAAAGGCCGAAAACTAGACACTCTGAACAATTAGAAATATACAAAGACACAAAAACACACACAGAGAACATCCTAAACGAACAGACACAATTCAAATCACAGATACTTCTCGAACATATCACACCACACACGCACACACACACACACAACATCGATGTTTCAAACAACGGCGCCGTCACCAAGAAGGAGACTGACAGCGGCTCCTAGCGGCAGCCTCTGACGAAGCTTGTAAGAAACAAAAATTTTTTTCGGCTACAAGGTAAAAGTTTAACATTTTTACCAACAACAAAAAACAAGTGTTTTGAGTCATTAGTGATATATTTATAATTAGCCAAAATATTTTTCTCTCTTTAAATTTCGAAATGTTTGATAAAATTTAACAATTGCCTATGATTGCCATACGTTTATTTCCACTTAACGTATCCTATACATGAAATATTATTTATAAATGTTTAACATATTGATAAAAACTAACATAGATAATTTATAATTATGTTCTGTTAAAAATGGAGATAATCGTAGACATATATTAAGAAAATATTCGTGCTTCTTCTTTGACCCACAGAAAACCTCAGAAGTTCATTCTGCTACTGAAATGTTTATCTTTTCTCAGAAATATTTCTTTTTTTTCTTTAGCGTCTTGCATCCATGTTTCTCATCGGAATTTCTTTAATTTTCTTTTGTTTAGCAATCTCGCAATTTCTTGCTAGGTCTATCTTCTCAGATTCGTTGTAGTCCCTCACTAATTTTGGGGATTTAACATAGCTCACGTTTTATTATTACGTTTGAATAAATACTTACTGATGTCGAACGTCTACTCACCAGTTCGCCGTTCAATTCGAATGTACTGCCTCGCCGTCTGGTTGACCAACACTGCTTAGTGAATCGACTTCGTCAACTATTATTTATTCTATATTTTTATTGCTCAAACTTTTATATTACTTTGAATAAAATCAAACATACAGTTTAAAATGTCTACGAGGTTTTATTAACAGTTCGGGATATCGTTGATAATTACAATTTCTGCAAAATATAATGCTTAATCTTGCGCCGGCATGTTTACTTTTTCGCAGTTGGCTATTATGTTCGCTCCGTCCGTATGTAGACACTGCGATGGGGTTTAGTTTTCTTCTTTTATTTAAATCTCAGGGGAAAGTTCTTTTGACTACAGAAAATGTGGTTTTACAGACTAATAAAAGTACAAAATCTTACAATATCCCTTATAACTATTATTGAACAGGTGATATACTTAAATAATAATAGTAAATTACCGCTGTGGGAATTTAGTTCCTTATAGGTTATTGATGCTCAGCAAACTTTCCGTTTTTAAAACAGATTCAGAAAAAATTCAAATTGGAGTCATATATTTATTCTAGTAGAGGTGTTTGTGAAATAAAATTAAGTTCCAAAAGTTTATTAAAGTGATTAGTGAAGTGAAACGTTGTATTCAATTATTGTGGATTGTCTGGTGTTTTTTCAGTGAAGTATTTAAAATATACTTAACGCTCTTTCGTCTCTGCTTATCATGAGTAACAATTCTCTGGAATACTGCTGCTTGTCCCTTCTGGTGTAGTTCCGTGAATTCCAGGTTCAATTTTCATTAATGATCCAGTTATGGTGTTTAAATTTCCTCAGTCCTGCTGGCTAATGTTGGTTTCAAGGTTCAGTTAGGTGTTCTTCTATATTCTTCCTTCTGTAAGTTGTTAATTCTTCACAGGGTCTTCTTCAGCAATTTTTCCAGATTATTTCTTATTTCTTGGGTTGAATTGATTTAATTCTCAGTATTAGTTTTATTATTGTTATTTATTCTGTCTTCTTAATCAGTGTTTTAGACAAAATAGGCTAAATGGCTTCTTTTTATATCTTAGTGGGCTTCATACATCCACCCTACTCAAACTTCAATAATGGAATGATGATTTATTAACCGCTACCTATGTAACAAGGTTTTGTTGTCATGGCAACTCTCTGTAAAAAACTTATTCCTATTGGCTGATAATTTATAACATTGTTATATCAAACTAATGTTTTTCTATTCAAAATTATTAATATCTTTTAAAGTATTATAACTTCCTTATACTATTTGTAATATAAAATACAATAACACCATTATTTTGCTTTTTGTTTACAGATTAATTTGATACCACTCATAGTTAACTTTGGTCAATTTATAACAGATTACTAATTTTTCAGTTGGGTATTTCTTTAGTTAATTACATTGCACTTTCTTTAACTAGTGTTTATGTAGTTTATTTTATTCTCACTGGGTCCTAAACAGGCTTTTTATTGATTATCACTTTTTATTCACTTATCACCTCTTTACTAATAACTATTGTTAATCAGGTTTATTTTATTTTATTGGCTTTTGCTAGCGTGTATATTTTTAACATAAATTATTACATTGTATATTTTATTCATATCTTGGATTTTATATTTCCCTTTCTTTTATCTTTTCTATAGATTACAGATTGCATATTATTGATTGCCCTATCTAATTTTGTACCTTTATTTAATATACATTATTTTAGTTAATAGTTGAGCTCTCATAATTGTAGTCATATTGTGGTTTGAATTATTGTTTTTGTCTCACCTTATCCAATCTATTGGGTTTAGTCCTTGTCATTGTCTAAGTCAAAAATTAGTTAGTAGTGTTGTGCTATAATTCTTCATGTTATAATCTTTTATTTTCCTTCAGTTTTCAGTTTTTCTTCCATTAATTATACTGGTACGTCTTGTGCTTTATTATGTCACTTTACATTAGTTAAATTAAAATTAAGCAGGATTACATAATTATGTAACGGGTATTACGCGAAAACATTGAGATAAGTATCATTGAATTGATGAATATTATAATTACATTAATATTAATATATTAAGTAGTACTGGGACTGGTTTTTTTTATGTTTGTAGGTTTAGTATCAAAACACTATTTTATAAATCACTTGTAGAACGAGACATTTACATTTCTCTAGGACAAAAGTTACTGCCTGTTTTATTATGGAAATAACGTTGCGACGCTAAACCGTTCTGTAATAAAAGTAGATAATTGAGGTAAAAAGCAATAATTTTTATGCCGACGTGTTACGTGATTTACCACCAAACAATTTTGCCTTCAGAGATGTTGGACGTGTGAACAAGCTACGTGCTTCAAATATGAATGAGCTGCAAAATAAAATTGAGTTTTTGAGGCGGAGGAATCCCTTGCAATAAATTGCAAAGCCACCGACGAACAGCTCAGAGTCGCAGCTGGCGGTCGTCTGAAAAAATCTACTTTGCACTAATTTATACAGGAATCACGAAACCAACACCTACACATATTACGGTTACTTATAGCAATTTCTGTGCATACGCATTTTCTACGGTAATTGGTGGATCCGTTGTTAGTGTGTATCATATCTAATTGCACTTTTTATGAGTATAGTCTATGGTAAATTTTGAAATGCGAATCTTAATATTTTGTATGTGAGTCGTAACGATATTTGCTTTCATCAGAATTACGAGACCAACAACACACACACACACACACACACACACACACACACACACACACACACACACACACACACACACGGTCCTACGTGTGTGTTGTTTAATCTCTCTTGCGTTAATATATAAAACGTTATTAAATAATAATTACTTCAGTAAGTGTACTTTTCTTATTTTTTATTAAAATAAGAAAAATGAATTTACAGATGTAATTATTATTTGATACTATAACATATAACACAAATACCGCAAGAAACATCGAGAGTTGAGACTCACAAAGAGTATATATATATTCAAACACTTTTTGCTACAGTCCGTTTCTTGATGTATATATTATATATAATTTTTATAATGAATTTACCTCAAAATATTTCTTTCCTTATAGGAACATTCCGTAGTCTTATTTACCTTGTATGGTATTATCAATTCAAACACTTTTTGCTACAGTCCGTTTCTTGTTGTATATATTATATTTAAATTTTATAATGAATTTACCTCAAGATATTTCTTTCCTTAATGGGAACAAATGTTCCTAATAAGGAAAGAAATATCTTGACGTAAATTCATTATAAAAATTAAATATAAAATTAATGTTGTTCTTCTTATTATTAGTATCTATTTTCATACGTGTATAATATGTTTATATACAAAGTACAGAGTAACTGATTTCTATGCTTCTACTGTTGATATTACTGTGATTGCTAGATGATTTACTTGTCTTAAGAACCTGGAAATTTGTTTCAATACACGGATATCCAGGGTAGTGTTAAGTAAACGTGAAAATATAATGAACAAGAAACAAGATATATGTTTGCAAACTTGTGCATCACAGGAAAGTCGGAGTTTTAAAAAATTGTGAAATCCGAGATTACACACTTGACGCTGTAAACATTTTTTTTACATATCTGGAAACAGAAATTAATAATTCAAAATATATAAGCCGGTATGAAAAATTTAAAATCAATACAATTACTGGAACGTGATTGTTTAATGAAATAATGAATCTCTTCAAACCTAAAATAATCTCCGGGACGACTAACATGAAACTTTAATGAACTCTGATCAGGCCAGTGGTTAAGTATTTATCAGAAGATTGGATAACAGAAGGTACTCCCAATATAAAATTTCTATCACAATAAGGAATGTATGTGACCATGTGAAAGAAGAAGAAAACTAGAGGATGAGAAGTTTGTGTGAAGGGGTGAATTGCTGCCATAAGTGGATAAAGATTTGGTAGTTTGGGAGGAAAGTCAGAAATTAGAAACGCCTGGGAAGAACCAGAAGTAAGTGAGGGTGAATAAGGTATAAATTCATGGTTTACCCAGAGGTGTAGCAATTAACATATGTGTGTAATGATATATTATGAACTTACGTGTGTTCAGTATACCAGACCTAATTTTTAGTAGAATAGGAGGGAAGGAAGGTTCATTCAGTCAACTGTGGTCAACAATGATATGAAATGTTCTCTTTCTGAGACCTGAAATGTTTTATTAATGCATCATAACGATAAAAACGCTTGATGATGTGATGGCATTTCTCAAGCATCCTACCAGCAATTTATTGGTGACCACGGAGGTAAAATCTGTAGCTGTTAGGTTACAGTTAAAGAATGGCTCAAACATATATAAAAATTATCTTCAATTAGAAACCGTTTGAAACATGTCTAAGATTAAATTAATAAAACAAATTGACCGTGATTTGAAGGTTGGTGTAAGGGTAAGGAATTGAGAGAACCATCATTGGAGAAAGCAGGAAGTAAGAAAACTGCAGTAGTAGCCAAACCCATCCCGGATTGCCCTAGAATGGAATGGAAAGTTTAGAAACATAAATTTACATACATGCAATATGGGTGTTAAGAAAATGTACATGTCGGAGAGAAACGCGTGGCTAAATTTTCAGTAGAGATAAAAAATGTATTTCTGTTCGTCCTGTTACCAAGCTTTTATTAGTTTGAATAAGGTAATTAATTAAAAAAATAAATTTCAAACTTACGCCTACCATCAATTGACGAATTAATTTGTAATTTATTTTTTGTGACACAAATTTAATGCAAACAAAACATTGTGCTTGGCAGTAAGCACAAAATTATTAATCAAAACTTTCAGTAAACATGAAATTACAAATTGTGATTCATAAGAGTGGAAGGCGACTGTAGAATTGACTAACAATCGAAGTGCCGGTAATTGGCTGCACGCTCCGTCCTACGCTATTGTTACCATCATTAAAACTTTTCACATTTATCCTTTATACAACACGAACTTCATTCGGTGTTTTGTATGCATGAAACTAAATGAATAAATTGAATGCGGTAGAAAATATTTTAGGATATTTTCTTTACGTTTCATAAACACAACTGTACGTTTACCGCAGAATACAGGTCAGCAGTCTCTGACGACCATTTACTGCTTCCAAAAACAGCCGGCCGAATAGAATTATTCTTTACTACAAAATTGCATTGACGAAAAGGGAACAGTATATTTGTTGATAAGTAGTATTGTTAAATTATGTGTAATAATTCACTACAGTAAATCTTTTTCAGTCTTCTTCTTCTTTTGTACAAATACATGCTCTCCATTTCTTTTAATCTAACTAGAGCTCTTCCTGACATCAAGCATTCAAACCTTTCTTCTTCTCTGTCTTCTCTTTCATTCTAGCTTTCCCTCTATGAATCTTAGCTGCAGACAGTTTTTATGTAATATATAGTTATAGTATCTATTCGGAAATAGCATCTATTCCAAATACAGTTATAGTATGTATGAAATATTCCCGGAAATTGTTTTACATATTTTTTGTATATAAACGTTTCCTACGTATAAAATTTACATTGTAAAAAAACGCAATTTACACGTGTTTCTGGAAATCAGGAAAAAACTTGAAGTTAATCACTTTCAAATTAATTTAAATTAAAAACAATTTAATTTAAAAATTTTTAACAACTAATATAGTAAATAGAGATAAAATATAACCGATTCTTATTTAATTAGAAACTGTTGTTAATGTTTCTTATTTAAAAGTTACTAATTGTTCAGTATTGAGGTAAAAATACCACTGTAAGGAAAATACTGTGAGTTTAACACACATTTTGAAGTGGGAACTTCGTACACGACACTATGGTGCCCGACTCACTCCCGGACACTCGGCGCTCTTAGAGCAGTAAATTGATTAAACGTGTAAAGAAGCAGATGACACGAAAACAGTGTTGCCAGACCAGTCAAATATCTTTGCCCCACATAGCTACCAAAAATTTACCTACTACCACAAGTATGTGTGCTTTAAGCTATGCGTAATATTTTAAAGAATGTGAGCATATTCTAGATATTTAAATACTGTTACAAGAATAACGTAAGTATCAAAATCAGTTTTATTTATGATAAAAGAAAATGTACTCACATGCTGAGATATCAAGCTGAACTTTTTAAATCCTTTCTATGTGCTAACTGTAGTTCTTTATTAGCCAAATACATTTGCAAAAATTTCCAATTCTTTAATTCATAGGAACAATTTAAAATCGGTATACCTCTTTTTTAGCGTGACAACTATGTTGTGGCAAAACACAATATAAAATATCAAAAACAACTGTGGAAACTCCATGGACTCGTGCAAAAAAGTGAAAGACTAATGTTCGATACTCACACATTAAGATGTTCACGCAAAAAATCTATTGGTATTACAGGGGACAAACTGTTATCGACTGCTAAGTTCGTGTGGTCGACACTTGTTAATGGACTAGTTAATTGTAGTTAATATTTTTCAAATTTCGAATTTCTCTGGCGAAATTAATGTTACTATTTGTACATTGTATAGTATTAAATCTTTGATAGGTACATGCAATTATTTAAATTATCTGATGTAATATTAATTTTGTATTGAATAAATAATATTCTCATAGATGTGTCAACGATATCTAGTTCATATTATTGGTAGTTTTCTTACACGTCTCGGGCCTGTTCACGTTCAAAAATGCTGCTAGTTGACATTGATTCATTACTTATGTTGAGACGCATGCACATGTGGTTATGTGTATCAGTGATCTAGTTTTTTCTGTTTTAAAAGTGAGCTAGTCAGTAGTATCAATAAATAAGAAGACATCACAAGCCGCATACTTAACTGTGAACTTTGTACTATTAATCCATGTAGTCTAGTATCAAACGTTTTTTTAATACATTCATGCTAACATTGATGTAAATAGTTTGGTTGTTAGCAGATCTTTTACACTAAATATTAAATACAAAATTATAAAAAAGTAAATACAAGTTTCAAATTTCTTGTTAAAAGATTTAGCTTAATTGTGCTCCTTGGCTTGCAGTCTTATAAATGAAAGAATATATTTTTATTGTAAGCACACTAGGTCTGTTGCATTTACAAATTTAAAAATACGACGCGAATATTAAATCACGTTAAGTAAGCTCATAACTTTATGTAGGCGGTTATTTCAATTGTTTGAGAAAATCGCTGTGATTTTAATTTCAGTTAGTAAACGTGCGGTAAATTATGCGGTTTTTAATGTAATTTTTAATCATTTGTTAGTAACGAGCCATATTTAAACTTTTGAAAATCATATTGTTACACTGAAAAAGTTATTTGTTACATACTGTTTGCATATGTCTGTCTATTGAGAATAATAATAGTGTGATATGGTTCTATTTATGTTCATTGTACATATAGATTTTTTATAATAAAATAAGTAATATGTATTATATGCATTTTATTATAGTATAAACACTACTATACCCTCGTGTCTTTTAATTATCCTTTCATTCTTATTTGAATCTTATATTCTCTATAGCAAAACCTCTCTTACACCAAACATATACGAGGAACCTTTACAGGCTGAATCAGTTCACTGGCTACTGGAACTGAAGTTCTCACTTCTGAAGTGTCCCACGACACACCCATATTTGCCTTCTTTCCAAACAAAATCGGGAAAGAAGACAAAAATTTCCCAAGGCACAATGAGACATATTCATTTGTTCGTTGGCTAACACGGAATGCGAACAATGTTCAGTTCCATCCATACTGCTCTCTCACTCTTTCAGTTTGTCTGCCTTTCTATTACCCTCCCTCCCTCATTCCTCTTCACTTTGTCAGCCTGTTCCTCCCTAACGCGCGCGCGCACACACACTCACACACACTCACACACAATTTTACAGAGGTCTATCTACAGAAGATGGAGATTCGTCTATCTGGCTATCCCACAGTGCTAAAATACTATATTAACTATTACGAGATATTTGAAAATGTTTAAAAATTATAAGCATTATAATAAAAAACATAAACAAGTCCGATAGATCTCAATGCGTATGTGAAATAATTTTACTATATATAACCAGTGGAGCACAAAAGATAAAACAATTATTAATTATTCAAGCGATGACCGATTACAACTCCAAGGTAGATTATTTCTGTGCAACAGAGTTCTTCTGAGGCCTTTTTGAAAGTCTGCACATTGATATAGCTACATACAAATATTTGTCATATGACTGAGGCAAACACGTAAGGCATTATTTGTGTAGTTTAATTATTTTGTAAGTTAAATGGACCTCAATGATAGATCAATGTAAACAGTGTATTACTATGGAAATCAATGACAAGAATTATGCTGCTGGTATTTTGTAAGCTAAAATTAATAAAATCAAAAAAATATACATATGTTTTAAATTAAAATTAAGTGTACCTTTTTTTAATAGTTACCTAAGAGGAGGGTCCTCGTAGTTCGATAGTATGTAAAAACCCTCTCTTTCTCCTCAATCCAGTTGTTCGTGGGCTTGCAATTTCTTCCCTTCCGATGGCAGTCCCTTAGTTACCACATACCTTGTTCCCCCTTTTATCTCATCCATATACTCTTGTCCGCGCCTTCCCCTTCCACTACCCCGTCAATCATTCCTTCAGTCAGGGTGATAATCTGCCGCAACATTCCTAAACAAGGGATATCATATTGGATCTTTAATAGTCATTTCCCGTTGCCTTCTCCATCCTTTGCCGTTGACTTGACAGACCCCAGGTCAAGAGGACATCCTATCTTTTACCCGCTCATCCACCTACCTTGGAGGCTTGTGGAGCTTGGCAAAAGATCTCCTTATCCCAGGAGATACCCGGTTCCTTGCATTCGTTAGCCGCCTGTTTATACAATATGTATAAGCAAATGTTACCTCCTATCTACCAATGGGAGGTGAATTTTCAGAATTTTGAGTAAAAAATGAAACTTAATTTACCGTGAAAAATTATTGCTAATTGTCTTAGAAGTAAACAAAAGGTGACCTAAGCACCTTAGGCAGAATGGTTAACTAATTATTTGTTAATTATTGGTTAACTAAGGAATATATATCACGTAAAATTTACGTTTGAAAGATAGCAAGACATTAGCGTTATCATCATTTCTTGTACCACCTATTTAAAACCCCGTAGAACTTTTTTGGCAATGCCACATATTTCGTAGAAATAACTCCATGCTTTCTCCGATTTTGGCATTATCCAAACATCGTCAGTATATGTGCCATGGCATTTATTTATACACGTAAACGTCTATTTAAGCACGTCTTTCGATTTATTGTGGTGTAAGAGAACGATTGGATGTAAAATGTTTAATGATTAGCGTTGATTAACTTATTTTGATGAAAGTAAACGAAAGCATGCATCAGGTTCTTTGGAAAAGATATTAATAACCTCTGCAGTACCTTTGACAAGTGATCGACAAAGGAATAAAAGTTATACAAAATAGGGCTCCCGTCGTATAACAAATAATATGGTCTAAACTAATATTTGTATTTAACAATGACTGAAATGTTAAATCTCACATACTTGTTGCAGCTACAACAGTAGAAGTTATTGCGACAAAACTGTGATTAGGTTTTGGTAGAGACATTTAGGGTTTCGACGTTTCTGTGACTCTTGTTCCTCTCACGAAGGAGTTTAGGCAGCGTTTTATATACCTAGCTTTCTGGACAATGCAGCTGGTTTTATCTTACGCAGACTGTAAAACTTGTGTGCTCTAATCCATTGACATACAAAGGAAACTGAAGTCTGAGGTGCTGACTAGACTATGTTCTTCTGGGCTACATGTTAAATCCTACGAAAGTTTATAACTTGATGCTTAAAGAAAACAGGAATTACACAATTTTTCGTTGTAAATTGAGAAAAATATATTTTTTCCAATTGCATCAGATAACTATCGATGTCTACATTAAGACAGTTTAATCGAAATTTTTTTCCAATTGCTATGAAGTAATACGTACGGCCAGTATGTTGCTTCATCACAATGATTGTTTACTCGTATCAGTAACCTCCTCGTATTGCAACTCTATTGTGCAAAATCACACCGTGGCGAACTCTAAAAGCATGAGAAATGTCTAACGCAGATCTCGTTATTATGAACGTCTGTTAATTTTACACATGGTGTACTTCGTTTTTACGTCATATGTTTACAGACAACAGCCGTGCTGGTGAGCAGATAATATTGCTAACAATAGGTGAAATTTTAAATTAATGTGCTGCGTCTGTTCGACGGTAGTTTTCACACCCATAGCTACACAGTGGATGTGCACAGTGGTTGGGCACAAAGTTAGTAGCTACATTTCCCATGCGATGTTTTAATGAACTCTGCCCGCGTAGTAGGATGTAATATATTCCTAGTTTATACGGTACACTGTTACTCGTATTCGGACAAATATAAATCAAAGCGAGTTCCCGTGTATACAGTAAACTGCATAATTAAACATACTCGTAAAATACTCGTAAAAGTCAAACAAATGTACGCTTAGTAAAAATTAAAAATGGGTACCTGCTGAAAAAAAATGTATAAAAAATATAAAAGACATGACGTCTCCTGTGATATAACAGTCAGATATCTATATGAAAGGATAATTTAGCTTTGTTTATTCCTATCGTTGTAACAGCGGATGTGGTTTCTTTTGTCACAAAGCACTGCTCTGTCAGCATTAATCACCTGGACATGTCGCCGACAAATTACGCCCCTGTTGCTTGCCATAAAAAATTCAGTATGGCCGCCTACCGCAGTACGATTTATAATCTAGTTTAGTTATTATACTCTAAGTACAGCGAAATCATTTTTATACAGTAGCTTGAGCTAGTATCTGCACATCAAGTTAAAAAATTTTTTAAAGATAATCGATAAAATTTAACAAATAATGCAATCGTTGGTAGAGAGACAACCCGTAGACTTCGCACATAACCAAACACACACTCATGTTTTCTTTCTGTTTGTGTCCGTATCTTCTTACTTTCCCTTAAAGTGACACAAGCACTTTGCGAATTCCCCTCTTTCTCCTTTGCGACTGCAGCGATTCTTGACTGACCTCTATGATACAACTGGTTTCAAAGCTTCTCCTTTTGGAGGCACAAACAGATGTTGACATGTGTAAAATGTACGTTGGACTGTAGCTTGTGTTTAGATAGTTTTAAATCTTCCCATTAGAATATTTTTTTTGCACAATTTAGAAAACGCCGCGTACCATTTCGAAATATTTATATTTATGATCTCTACGTGTGATCATATAATCCTTGTGAGTGGTACATAAGACACTTTTAGCTGTTAGTGAATATTTTCAGTTTAAAATATTGATTAAAAATAGAAACACTACACAAACTGTCCTGTATCATACTTAGCTATTTAAGAGACTAACTCTCTTCATGTACAAAAAACGAATTTTTAAACCCTATAGTCGTTGCAGGTTACAACATATACACATAAATATGTAAGCTGGCATTAAACAAATTTTATTTAAAAGAAGTAAGTAGGCTATAATGATTCATCGGATACGGTCTCTAAACAAAATTAACTGAACGTAATTTACAAGCCTTAGAAAATCGTGATTATTGTTCTAAGTATTAGATGAAAAGTAATAATAAGGTAATTTAGAAAATAATCGAAAAATTAAGTTCCTACCTTAATAGTGATTACCCCTCGTCTGATAAAACTGAATTGTGATTCTGAAGTTAAGTATCAAAATGTATACAAAACTGTTTAACAAAAAAAAAACTAAAAATTTCAAATAGCGTATAGAAGAGTAATATTAGAGATTTAGTTGGCAATAATTTTTCATGCGTTTATTTTTCTTTGCAGTGCCCTTCATTTGTCGCACAGAAGAGGAGCAGCCACATGTGAAATATCCATTGATTGATTACTTCAGTCTTCACAGGTACACTTGTGAGTATGGTGAGCTTCAAAACTTCCGCTACGTTTTGAGTTATCCTAAAAATTTATTATATTACTTCAAATATTTAAAATTTTTGCACTGTTCTTCTGTAGATTGGTTAGACTGCTAAGTTTCTAGTTGTCTTTTGTTTGCAGACCATTATGTATTTTAGCCTATAAATCTAAAGACATTATTACATTAGGATTATGTTTACCTCACCAAGGCATATACTTACGTACAAAAAATCTGTTATGCTATCTCTCATTTTTACTCATGTCCATAAGCTGTGAGAACAGAAATATGCAACACCGCTGTACTTTCTAGTTCAGTTAAGGCATCGAAATCACACTAAATTTTCTAAATTTTAGAAACAAGTGTGACATGTGAAAACATCTTGACACGTGAATATATCGTTAAAAGTGTAATTAGCGGTACCTTAGTTTAATGGAAATGCATTGTCTTACTGCAGAAAACTGCAATTTGTGAAAATGTATAAACCAATTAGTACACAGTTTGTAAAATTAATATCTAAGACACACTTATTATTACATGTATTACATTACTACTTCCTTATTACGTGTAATACAAATTTTCGTTTATTAATATCTGATATATGCTAAACATTACACACGTAGAGTGCAATTTTTCGAGTTCATAAAGCGTTAGAATTTTAGAAATACTTGTATAACTCGTAAAACTAGAATTCGTTTCTACTCCTTTCTTGTGAAGCAAGTATACTTGTAACACATGCAGTATAATGTAAATTAAAAAAAAAGGAATAAGTTATTTTAGAGAGGAAAAACAAAATTACTTGAAATGTTTCGAACTTATGATCTGTTAAAGTCATGATAATAAAAGACGATCATACTGTAAAATATCTTTAACAAGTAGTAATCTGAAATATAGTAATACTTCCGTCTGTTTTTTTTTTTTTAAATATACCAACAGGTTTTGCTTGTAAATTTAAAAAATTAAAAAATAAGTTTTTATACCATAAGTCAAACAAAATTCTAATGTTTAAAATTTGAAACAATTTTTTACGTACCACATGTCAACTTAATATATTTGATCATACAGAAACTTTGTAGAAAATACAGTCTGACATCAGTAGAAGGTGAAATCTCTAACAGCGAAAAAAAAAAAAATATATATATATATATATTCATTTATACGAAAACTTTCTATTTATGACGAAATTAAATAATGGCAACATAGATGAACAAAACTTATTAATACAGGATAAAAGGTTTTAATTATTGAAAATAATTTTTAATTTACGAATTGTAGAACACTTTGTTTAATTTAAGATTGTTTTATCCGCTGTGGAAAGTTTCATAGTTCTAGTAAAAGTTAGTTCCACATTCAATCGTATAATTCATCCACACGTAGAAGTCGCGAAGTTCATGCTATTCCCATCAATGATAATTGATTATTTAAAACGTATCTACGATTTATTATTCGAAATTCAAATATTTGTAAACATAAATATAATAAAACATAAATTACAGTTTCCTCCGTCTTTATAGGCTGTAGTGTTAATCTGTGGGCATTTCCTGATCAATTAAGAAATCCGCTGTTGTCGTTAAAAGAGGTTAACGATGAATGATGGTAGGTAGGCTGCACTTTAATTAGTATTCAAGTGGCGGCTGGGCGAGGCTCCACCAAGTGGTCATAAGTGACACTTGTAATTTGTGCAACTCGGCACTGTGCTGTAAACCGATGATTTGGTCTATTAATTAATATTGATATGCATAGTGATCGCTACAGAAACCGCAAACGATATAATAGCGTGTTCAAGTAAGCCTGATTTTTCAAAGACACACGCTTTTACAGACACGGGAAATTATTTTAAGGAGTAAGTTGTTTAATTAATAAAATATGGTGATGCGAATCGGATTAACAATTAGTATATGTTTCATCGTGAAACAAACGTTTTGTCCATATCAAAATAGAATAGTCTCTAATATTTTATTTAATAAATAATTACTTTCGACTGTTATTGAAGTTAATAGGCCTGTATTCTAAAGCTGAATGTATGGTATAGAATATGATGTAATTTTAAGCTGAAAAGACGGATGACGATGCAATTTATTCATCTTTTCTTTGTAACTAAAAAGTTTATCACTTGAATTCAACGTGACCAATAACGTGCAGACGACAATTATGTATGAAATATCGTGTTGTAATTTACGTTGGCAACACAAGTTAATAATCACTCGTATAATTGTTTTAAAATATTTGTATGGTAACATTTTCATTAACGGTAGGAATATGTAAATTTTTGAACGTTGGCGGATGCAGTGTTTCGTGCGTTCTGATAAAATTATTCATTTTACTTCCATATTCCTTAAGGAAATGGAAGTATGGTGATGGCAAAAAAAATCGTGTTCGAGATTATTGCAGATTCTGATTGTACTACACTCAAAACACGAAAAAAAGTCGTATTACGAAAAGTGTCTGTGTGTGTGTCTGTGTGTCTGTCTGTGTGTAGATTTTTTTTTTCTATGGGAAACGATAACTGCCGCAAATTCAAACAGAATCAAATAATTTTTTGCGTACAGCCTGATTTGTAGAGTACTCACGACCTATTGTTTTTGGTGAAGATCGGTTGAGGGAAAGTGGTAGTTTACCTGCAACGGTTTTCTTTTATCAAAGGAATTTTTTTTTTTGGCAAACGATAACAGCCGCAAATTCAAACAGAATCAAATAATGTTTAGCATACAGCCCTGAATTATAGAGTTCTCAAGACTTATTGTTTTTGGTGAAGATCGGTTAAGGGAAAGGGGTAGTTTACCTGCAACGTTTTATGTTTTAACAAGGGTATTTTCTATGGCAAACGATAACAGCCGCAAATTCAAACAGAATCAAAAGATTATTTGCATACAGCCCTAAATTGCAGAGTTCTCAAGACCTGTTGTTTTCGGTGAAGATCGGTTAAGGGAAAGGGGTAGTTTACCGGCAGCGTTTTTTTATCAATGGTATTTTCTATGGCAAACGATAACAGCCGCAAATTCAAACAGAATAAAATAATTTTTTGCATACAGCCGTGATTTGTAGAGTACTCAAGACCTGTTGTTCTTGGTGAAGATCGGTTGAGGGGAAGGGGTAGTTTACCAGCAACGTTTTTTATCAAGCGTATTTTCTATGGCAAACGATAACTGCCGCAAATTCAAACAGAATCAAATAATGTTTTGCATACGTCACTGAATTGTAGAGGACTCAAGGCCTTTTGATTTTGGTGAAGATCGGTTAAGGGGAAGGGGTAGTTTACCTGCAACCTTTTACGTTTTAACAAGAGTAAAGTACTTGAAAATTCATTTAAACTGTTTCAAACAATGGTAATTGTTAAAAATAAAATAATTTTGTTGCCTAGCAATAAAATTATAATTTTTTCATTTTAATGTAAATCTGTACATAGTATAAAGTAAAGTCGGTCCGTTTTCTCTCTGTGTTTGAAATCGCTAATCTCAGGAAGTACTGAACGGATTTTATTCAAGTTTTCGCCAATAGATAGAGTGTCTATCGAGGAACATTTATGTGTATAATTAATACATATATGTTGTACATTAGCTTGGCTATCACGGTTTATGTCAAGTAAGTGGTATAGTTTACATCTTATATATAAAAATGAATGTTTCTTTGTTTGTCCCGTATGCGTTCCTATACCATTCATCCGATTGCGATGAAACTTCGGTGAGTTGTTGTGCGCACGTCCGCGAAGGTTTCTTCCACATCTCCTCCTAAACCACTGTACCGATTTCAACCAAACTTGGCACAAATATTTCACGCAACGGGAGAACCAACATAGGATAGGTGTTTTTTTTCCATGGGGTCCTTTTGGGCGTTCTTTGGGGTCTTCCACATCGCCTCCTAAACCACTGGACCGATTTCAACCAAACTTGGCACAAATATTTTACGCAAAGGGAGAACCAGCATAGGACAAGAGTTTTTTTTTCGATACGATCCTTTGGGGGGTCCTTTGGGGTCTTCCACGTCTCCATCTAAACCATTGGACCGATTTCAACCAAACTTGGCACAAATATTTTACGCAACGGGAGAACCAACATAGGACAGGTGTTTTTTTCGATACGATCCTCTGGGGGGTCCTTTGCGGTCTTAAAAAACTATTAGATCTGGTTACTATGGCAACCCAATAGAATAGATTCTGTTCTAAATATATTATCGCATTAAATTGAAGACCACGCGAACGAAGTTGTGGGCAACAGCTATTTATTTTTAAGAAGCCTACTTTAATTAAACTTTATTAATTAAACTAACATTTTCATTACGTACAACATGAAACTCCGTAGCGAAGCACGGGTATTCTGCTAGTCATGTATAAGAGAAAATATATCGTGCGTGGCAGGCAAGCATATCTCAGTTATGTACTGTTTCCGTTTCCATTTTATTATTATCACTACCGCAATAAAAAGGCAGGGAAGACACACACACACACAATTCGCGTTCTTTCTGGCCTCATTCATGTTTATTTTCTTACATTTGCACGGTTTTTAAATGGAAAGTGCCGAACCCATACCAACATAACGCATGCAAGCCGAAAAAGTGTCCAGCGTGGATAGCGATTTGCTTCCTGTGGATCGCTGGGCAGTGTAACTGCACATGTTTACAGAGGAACGATTCATAGACAAACTTTTCGTCTTTAGGGAATGAACCCTCTGCAAGATGCTGAGGGTCCATGAGTGACTTCGGAGCGCTCCTTCTTTTCCGCGTGTTTGTTCTGTGAAACGTACACTGTAGATTCGCAGATTTATTCTAAGCAACGCTCAATAGGAAATGTTGAAAATTTTTGTCCACGGTGAACCCTCATACACACTAAACCTGCTCTGATGTTTTAATTACGGACATCATAATATTAAAACTTTGGAAACTTGAGCACTACTTAATGGAGATCAATCATTAACTTATACAAGCCATTAATTTTATGCATATTTTTTATATATATGTGTACAACGTTATCGGCAACAAAGAAGTAGTTTTTGTTAAAATTCCTTCCCGGGATATTTGGCCGTAGTCCAATGTTTTCTACAAAACCAGACGTTTCGGCAATGCCATTGACTTCCATCATCAGTGAAAATCGAGTGCGATAACGAGAGGTGGTATATGTTAGTGACCACAGTACTGTGGTTAAGGCTGAAGCAGTAAGTAGAAGGAAGTAGTTTCTATGGTAATATCGAAAATGATTTTAAAAATAAATCTTAGGTTCTCCATACCGATTTTTTAGTGTGTTACATATGAAAGAAATGTTAACTAAATTATAACTAGTCGACTTTTACGTGTTTATACATGTCTCACTACTTATTTATAAATCTTTTACTTGAACAAAACTGTCTTGTTCTGCATTGAAATAAGAACATCACATTCTCTAAGTTCAATGATTAATTCTTAAATGTAAAAATTAATTTTTATGTAACATCAAGTGAGTTCACAGAAACAAAACTTTTAATGCACATCAGCCTTATAAAATAATTGTATCGAGTTCTATATTAAAAAAAATGTTTTTCTGGAAATTTACTACAAGTTTATAATGCAAAATATATTATTATTGTTGTAATATATTTGCCATGAGTGACTAGGTAGATATTACGCCATCTACGTACTATGCGAAACGATCTTCATGATGTGACAAGGCAAATTACACAACGATAAATTATTGTCCTCTTCATTTTTCTAAGTTGTCAGTGTATTCGTTTTTACTTCCATGTTCCTTAAGGAAATGGAAGTATGGTGATGGCAAAAAAAATCGTGTTCGAGATTATTGCAGATTCTGATTGTACTACACTCAAAACATGAAAAAGAGTCATTTTTCGAAAAGTGTCTGTGTGTGTGTCTGTGTGTCTGTGTCTGTCTGTGTCTGTCTGTAGATTTTTTTTCTATGGCAAACGATAACAGCCGCAAATTCAAACTGAATCAAATCATTTTTTGCATACAGCCCTGATTGGTAGAGCACTCACGGCCTATTGTTTTTGGTGAAGATCGGTTGAGGGAAAGGGGTAGTTTACCGGCACGGTTTTTTTTTTTAAATCAAGGGTAATTGTTTTCTATGGCAAACGATAACAGCCGCAAATTCAAACTGAATCAACTACTCTTTTGCATACAGCCCTGAATTGTAGAGCTCTCAAGACCTTTGTTTTTGGTAAAGATCGGTTAAGGGAAAGGAGTAGTTTACCAGCAACGTTTTATGTTTTAGCAAGGGTATTTTATATGGCAAACGATAACAGCCGCAAATTCAAACAGAATCAAATGATTATTTGCATACAGCACTAAAGTCTAGAGTTCTCAAGATATTTTGATTTTGGTGAAGATCGGTTAAGGGACAGGGGTAGTTTACCAGCTACGTTTATGTTTTAAAAGGGTATTTTCTATGGCAAACGATAACAGCCGGAAATTCAAACAGAATCAAATAATATTTTGCATACAGCCCTGATCTGTAGAGTACGCAAGATCTATTGTTTCTCGTGAAGATCGGTTAAGGGAAAGGGGTAGTTTACCAGCAACGTTTTATGTTTTAAAAGGGTATTTCTTATGACAAACGATAAGAGTCGCAAATTCAAACAGAATCAAATAATGTTTTGCATGTAACCCTGTTTTTTAGAGTACTCAAGACCTATTGATTTTGGTGAAGATCGGTTAAGGGAAAGGGGTAGTTTACCGGCAACTTTTTTTTTTAAACAAGTGTAATTTTTTTCTATGGCAAACGATAACAGCCGCAAATTCAAACAGAATCAACTACTCTTTTGCATACACCCCTGAATTATAGACTTCTCAAGATCTGTTGGTTTTGGTGAAGATCGGTTAAGGGAAAGGGGTAGTTTACCAGCAACATTTTATGTTTTAACAAGGGTAATTTTTTATATGACGAATGATAACTGCCGCAAATTCAAACAGAATCGACTACGTTTTTGCATACCTTTTTGAACTAAAGAGAACTCAATGTCTGTTGATTTTGTTGAAGTTCGGTTGAGGGAAAGGGGTAGTTTACCAGCAACATTTTATGATTTATGAAGGGTAATTTATTTTGCGAAAGATAACTGCCGCAAATTCAAAAAGAATCAAATAATGTTCTGCATACAGCCCAGAATTGTAGAGTTCTCAAGACCTGTTCGTTTTGGTGAAGATCGCTTAAGGGAATAGGGTAGTTTACCAGCAACATTTTATGTTTTAACAAAGGTAATTTTTTCTAATACGAAAGATAACTGCCGTAAATTAAAACAGAATCAACTACACTTTTGCATACCTTTTTGAATTATACAGAACTCAAGGTCTGTTGATCTTGTTGAAGACCAGTTAATGGAATGGGGTAGTTTACCTGCAACGTTTTATATTTTAACTAGGGTATTTTATATGGCAAACGATAAAAGCCGCAAAATCAAACAGAATCAAACAAATTTTTGCATACGGCCCTGAACTGTAGAGTACTCAACAAATATTGTTTTTGGTGAAGGTCGGTTAATGGAAAGTAGTAGTTTACCGGCAACGTTTTATTTTTTAAAAGGGTATTTTTTATGGCAAACGATAAGAGCCGCAAATTCAAACAGAATCAAATCAGTTTTTGCATACAGCCCTGATTTCTTGAGTACTAAAGACCTATTGTTTTTGGTGAAGATCGCTTGAGGGAAAGGGGTAGATTACCGGCAACGGTTTTTTTTTATCAACGGTAATTTTGTTTGTTTGGCAAACGATAACAGCCGTAAATTCAAACAGAATCAAATAATGTTTCGCATACAGCCCTGAATTGTAGAGTTCTCAAGATATGTTGATTTTGGTAAAGATCGGTTAAAGGAAAGGGGTAGTTTACCAGCAACGTTTTATGTTTTAACAAGGGTATTTTCTATGGCAAACGATAACAGCCGCAAATTCAAATATAATCAAATAATGTTTTGCATAATGCCCTGAATTGTAGAGTTCTCAAGACCTTTTGTTTTTGATGAAGATCGGTTAAGGTAAAGGGGTAGTTTACCTGCAACGTTTTATTTTTTAAAAGGGTATTTTTTATGGCAAACGATAAGAGCCGCAAATTCAAACAGAATCAAATCAGTTTTTGCATACAGCCCTGATTTCTTGAGTACTAAAGACCTATTGTTTTTGGTGAAGATCGTATAAGGGGAAGGGGTAATTTACTAGCCACGTTTTTGTTTTATCAAGGGTATTTTGTATGGCAAACCATAACAGCCGCAAATTCAAACAGAATCATATAATATTTTGCATCCATCCCTGAATTGTAGAGTTCTCAAGACCTGTCGTTTTTGGTAAAGATCGGTTAAGGGAAAGGGGTTAGTTTACCTGCTACGTTTTTTTTATAAAGGGTAACTTTTTTCTATGGCAAACGATAACAACCGCAAATTCAAACAGATTAAAGAATGTTTTGCATTCCTTTTTGAATTAAAGAGAACTCAAGGTCTGTTGATTTTGTTGAAGATCGGTTAAGGGAAAGGGGTAGTTTACCAGCAACTTTTTATGCTTTAACAAGGGTAATTTTTTTATATGACGAACGATAACTGCCGTAAATTCAAACAGAATCAACTACGTTTTTGCATTCCTTCTTGAATTAAAGAGAACTCAAGGTTTGTGGATTTTGTTGAAGATCGGTTAAGGGAAAGGGGTAGTTTACCAGCAACATTTTATGTTTTAAGAAGAGTAATTTTTTGACGAAAGATAACTGCCGTAAGTTCAAAGAGAATAAAATAATTTTTTGCATACTTTCCTAAATTGTAGAGAACTCAAGGCCTACTGATTTTGGTGAAGATCGGTTAAAGGAAAGGGGCAGTTTACCGGCAACATTTTATATTGTAACAAGAGAAATGTTCCATGGCGAACGATAACTGACGCACATTCAAACAGAATCAAATATTTTTTTCCATGCATCCCTGCGTTGTAGAGGACTGAAGGTCTATTGATTTTGGTGAAGATCAGTTAAGAGATAGGGGTACTTTACCAGCAACGTTTTATGTTTTAACAAGAGTAAAGTACTTAATTTTGATAAATAAAGTATCCTGATAAGAAGCTCATAATAATCCATTGTAGAAACGTAGATGAAATATCTATAAATGAAGAGGTTAGGTGAACGGGGTGGGGGTAATTTTCTATAAATGAAAATTATAGTTGAAGCGAGAGGGGAGAATTTTGTATATGTGTACTACGTTATCGGCAACTAAAAAGTAGTTCTTTGTTAAAATTCCTTCCCGGGCTGTTTAGCTTCAGTCCAATGTTTTCTGAAAAACCAGACTTTTCGGCAGTGCCATCGACTGCCATCATCAGTGAAAATCGAGTGCGATAACTTGAGTTGGTATACGTTAGTGACCACAGTACTGTGGTTAAGGCTGAAGCAATAAGTAGAAAGAAGTAGTTTCTATGGAAATATTTCATTTCGAATATGATTTTAAATATAAATCTTAGAACATGGACGTCATGTATAGTTCTCCATACCGATATTTTACTTCCATATTCCTTAAGCAAATGGAAGTATGGTGATGGCAAGAAAAATCGTGTTCGAGATTATTGCAGATTCTGATTGTACTACACTCAAAACAGGAAAAAAAGTCGTTTTTCGAAAAGTGTGTGTGTGTGTTTGTCTGTGTGTCTGTGTGTCTGTCTTTGTGTAGATTTTTTTTCTATGGCAAACGATAACTGCCGCAAATTCAAACAGAATCAAATAATTTTTGCGTACAGCCTGATTTGTAGAGTACTCACGACCTATTGTTTTTGGTGAAGATCGGTTGAGGGAAAGGGGTAGTCTACCTGCAACGGTTTTTTTTTATCAAGGGAAATTTTTATTTTTTTTTGGCAAACGATAACAGCCGCAAATTCAAACAGAATCAAATAATGTTTCGCATACAGCCCTGAATTATAGAGTTCTCAAGACTTATTGTTTTTGGTGAAGATCGGTTAAGGGAAAGGGGTAGTTTACCTGCAACGTTTTATGTTTTAACAAGGGTATTTTCTATGGCAAACGATAACAGCCGCAAATTCAAACAGAATCAAAATATTATTTGCATACTGCCCTAAATTGTATAGTTCTCAAGACATATTGTTTTTGGTGAAGATCGGTTAAGGGAAAGGGGTAGTTTACCTGCAACGTTTTTTTAAAAAGGGTATTTTTTTGGCAAACGATAACAGCCGCAAATTCAAACAGAATCAAATAATGTTTTGCATACAGGCCTGATTTGTAGAGTACTCAAGATTTTTTTTTGTTGGTGAAGATCGGTTAAGGGGAAGGGGTAGTTTACCAGGAACTTTTTTTTATCAAGGGTATTTTCTATGGCAAACGATAACAGCCGCAAATTCAAACAGAATCAAATAATTGTTTGCATACGTCCCTGAATTGTAGAGATCTCAAGGACTTCCGATTTTGGTGAAGATCGGTTAAGGCGAAGGAGTAGTTTACCCGCAACCTTTTACGTTTTAACAAGAGTAAAGTACTTGAAAATTCATTTAAACTTTTCAAACAATGGTAATTTTTAAAAATAAAATAATTTTGTTGCCAGGCAATAAAATTATAATTTTTTCATTTTAATGTAAATTATGTATGCGTTAATATACATGTATAAAATAATATATCGTTCGTGGCAGGCAAGGATATCTCAGTTATGTAATGTTTACGTTTCCATTTTATTATTATGACTACAGCAATAAACAGTCAGGGAACACACACACACACACACACACACACACACACACACACACACACACACACACACACACACACACACACACACACACACACACACACACACACACACACACACACACACACACACACAAAATTCGCGTTATTTCTGGCCTCACTCATGTTTATTTTCTTACATTTGCACGCTTTTTAAATGGAAAGTGCCGAAACCCACACCAACATAACGCGTGCAAGCCGAAAAAATGGACATCAATTTGCTTCCTGTGGATCGCTGGGCAGTGTAACTGCACGTGTTTACAGAGGAACGATTCATAGACAGACTTTTCGTCTTTAGGGAATGAACCCTCTGCAAGATGGTGAGGGTCCTTGAGTGACTTCGGAGCGCTCCTTTTTTTTCGTGTGTTTGTTCTGTGAAACATACACTGTAGATTCGCAGCTTTACTCTAAGCAACGCTCAATAGGAAATGTTGAAAATTGTTGTCCACGGTGTACCCTCATTCACACTAAACCTGCTCTGATGTTTTAATTACGGACATCATAATATTAAAACTTTGAAACTTGAGCACTACTTAATGGAGATCAGTCATTAACTTATACAAGCCATTAATTTTATGCATATTTTTTATATATATGTGTACAACGTTATCGGCAACAAAGAAGTAGTTTTTGTTAAAATTCCTTCCCGGGATATTTGGCCGTAGTCCAATGTTTTCTACAAAACCAGACGTTTCGGCAATGCCATCGACTTCCATCATCAGTGAAAATCGAGTGCGATTAACGTGAGGTGGTATACGTTAGTGACCACAGTACTGTGGTTAAGACTGAAGCAGTAAGTAGAAAGAAGTAGTTTCTATGGTAATATTTCATTTCGAAAATGATTTTAAATATAAATCTTAGCATATGGAAGTCATGTATGGTTCTCCATACCGATATTTTATTTGGCTAATGCTAGCAAACTAAACTAAAGAAAATTGTTTTATTTAACATTTGTATAAGCAGCTAATTGGTTCATTATGTCCTCGTTTCACCTAGCGTCCAACATTTTTCAGGAAAAACTGTAATGATATTGATATTGTTACGACATCACAGAACAATCTACGTGTTTGTCGAATGTCCCAGAAGAAACTCGCTCTAATGTGTGTGGCCCACGTGACTGTAGACGCATTCGCGAGAGTTTTCTCGAAGGCGCCAGCCGCTCGGACTGTGTTAAGGCCGAAATTAATTACGTAGTTCAACGAACGCTAAGACGCAATTTCGAACATTCTGGTATGTGAGCTCAGGTATAAATACATGGCGGCAGCGGCCTTAGTTTTCAGTATAGTTGCGATATATTTACAGTTCGGTTCGAGAGTTATTCTCGGGCGATATTACTGTGCGCGTTCTCGTGGTTATTAGTTTAAGTGTTGTGTTTTATAATCGGACGGTATATTGTAATACAATTGTGTTTAATATTAGTGACATTTTATTGCGTGTGAACAATTTATATTTGATTTGTTGTAGTAGACTGTGTTGTTAATTACGAACTGTTTAATTGGAAAATTAAAGCTGGTGATTAGCGACTTAATTAGTGTCTTGTACTCATTTTGTTTTCCACTGTACCTACGGCGATCAAGTGACCGTCGTAACATATCTTAATTTCAACCAGCGAACACTCACTAGTGGTTGAGATGCAGGCTAAATATTTATTCTGTGAAGGAACCAAAATATTGCAGTAATTGTTTGGCCAGCTGTAGTGAACCGTCTTGAGGCTAGCAGCTGACCACCGGTTGCCATAGTAACTCCGGGCTAATTCTGTCTTAACCCTTTCACATTCCCCTTGTAACCACTCGTACTGTATTAATAATACTTTCCATTCAGACGCGTTTTGGCTAACATTTACTATTTATCATATTATATCTAAGATACATTTTGTAGCTATACATCACGGGAAACTTTAAACAGAATCAAAAGAACACATGCCTGATATTCAAAAGAGAACTTACGTAAATGAATGAACGAGATGCAAAGAATTACTGCATGTTTGAAATGCAGCAATTTCAAAGGGCAATTATAAGTTGTTGCTTTTTAGTAAAGATTACAAAGGACAATGACTTAAATAATTGTTTTCAACCTTATGAAAGTTCTTACAAGGTACGTGGTTTTCTTTTGAACCGCTTTTATTTCAATGTGGTGCAGAATTAATTTTATAATTAACATTGTGACGCATAGTAATTTTACAAAAGTAAGATGTTAAGTTAAAGGCCTCTCCTATCTCATTTCATCTTCAGGAGTAACGAATCATTTCTAGGTGTCATCATTGTTTAACAGAGAGATTAAAAAGGAAAGGAGAGAATCTTTAGATTTTCAATATTTATTTTTTCAAATAGTAACCAGACAAACCTTTCATTAATGAATCAAGTCTAAACTAATTATGATCTGATTAACACAATAGTTAACCTTTAGTTTATTCATTATTTACGCTAATAAAAATTAACGGAAAGACTTTACATTACTAAGTAATTGAGTTGTAAAGATTAGAATGAATCATTATCATCTCTCAAATGATAATGATGAGTAGTTTTTAATAAGCTGCGTGGAATAAAAATGTGTTTTTGAAGTGGTTTTGATTTAGAAAGTGTATTTCCAGATTAAAAAATTATCTGTATAATGTAAATGTATTAAATGTATTAATGTATTTACGACATTAAGACTTAACCAACATTTCAGTGGTTAAAAATATCTTACGTTTTAGTATTTAAAAATTTAATTTTTAAAATTATTTAAGATCTTTATTTATTTACAGATTTAAAATATAAGATTTACAAGTCTTAAAGTTTTAAAAACAAAATACCATAACATCTTTAATGTCATGTCAATGTTTAATATTTAAGGAAGAAACCGATTCGATGCCCAATGTCAATCTATGAAACTGCCATCACAGGATATCATGTGATAAGGCTCGATGTAGAATGTAAGTTAAGATTATAAGTTATTAAGTTTAATAAAAAATAATTTTTACTTTTAACACAGTCGTCAATTAAGATATTCATAAACGGAGTGAAAAACAGTGAATAAATAATAATAAAGAACACACTTGGCAGATACACTATAAAAACTCAACACAACCTCAGTCTCAACACATCTTAAGACTGTAACTAAATACTGTAAAAATAATCTTCTAATTACATCCGTTTCGTTGTAACATATACTCAGTGAAGCTCAGTTTATTTACTAGACGCCTGTATATTGAAAATATAAGTAAATAATTTTGTAATTGTTTAAAAAATATTAACTACTAATCAATAGAAAAAATACCAAAATCACTAAAATAAAGCCTTTACTTAAGACTTACAAATAAATGAAATAAAGGGGTGTAAGCAGATTTGCATAAAGAATGTGGGGGAAATTGTTGAAACTATTATTATTCTGGGTTGCTGGGTCGTGGTCGATTGCTTATGTTTTCGTGTCTAAACGTTTAGGCCACACCTCAGACAACCATCTTCAGTAGAAAAAGAAGATAGGAAGAAAACGTTTGCTAGGATGGCAGGCCGGACTCATCTCACAGTTGAGGAGTAAGCAATACTTGGAGGTGTGTTCGGCCTATCATCTTTGCGAACGTTTTCTTTCTTTCTTGTTTTTATAGTGAATGTGGCCTCCGGAGGTGTATCCGAAATGTTTAGACACGAAAACATAAGGAGTAAGCCACGGCCCAACGGCTTGGAATATAACAGTTTCAGCAATGTTGAATCCGGCCGTGATAGCCTTCGCAGCAATACGGGAAAATGTTCATTCACGACTCAATATTACAGGAACACCATACGCAGCTGTATTTTTAGCAGTGATGTTTATGACGGGTACACTTTGTCGACGATATTTTGACATGATACCCATTCAATAACAATAGAGTACAAAACAATGTGAGGGAAGGAAATAAAGCCTACTAGATGTTATAAGTTTTTTTTGGAAAAATTATTAAATTTTATAATTCACTTAGACTATCAGACAATCCTAATAAAAGTGAACAATGATTACTAGAAAATTATGACGAAAGCAATAGTATACGATTTTATTTTAAACAATATCTCTTATAGATGGGTTTTGTAATTGTCAATAAGATCACACATCCGTTGTTGCATATATTTTCTTCTCATCGGTATCAATGTTTTAAAGTCATCCCGTCCTACAAAAATGTTTATTGTATATGTTGAAGAAATACATTGTTTAAAGAATGTTATACTTTATAAGCTATAGGTCAATGAAGGTAACGTGTGATTGCGTGGTAGCATTCTACTTTCTAGTGTCGTAAATAATTTTTATATCTTCATAAGTTTTTTGTAAAATTAACAATATTTCAACTGAGTTTTTAAACGCTTACTGTAGCTTGCCTTTAACATTAACATTCTTACTTTAGAGACATGAGACAATTTTTATCATTTACTTTGATGGACTGCAAAATATGAATTTCAACTATTCTAATAATGACTAGGAAACTTGTTTATATTAGCACAAACAAGAGCTCCAAATTTCATTGTTACATTTCCCAAGATCTTTGTTATTTTTATAATAATTTTTCACTTTACAGTAGCTTTTATTTGAAGAAAACATTAAAACGACGAACGAATGAAGTAGAGTACTTGGTTTGTAAGAGTGCAAGGGTATGTAACAAAGTATTCGAAAGCATAGTATTTTATGCTTTTAATTTTCTGTGACCTTAAAGATTTTCTGTGAGTTCAGGACAGTAGCAAAACAGTTCACTATAACATTTGAACAGCAGTTGTCTTGAATTATCCTGTCAATTATTAGTGTTTACCCTTTCCTGCATAAGACGGGTGTACTTCCTGTTTCAGGCGGAAAGAAATTGCTTCAAATGAACTTCTTTTTCAGTTTAGGTTGTAGCTTGGTTTGTTAAATAACACGTTTGCAAACAGTTTGAACTTATCTTGAATCTCAGAATAGCAAACATCCCATTGACGCCCACATGTGAATCTGCGACGTAACAAACATGTGTTTGTTTTTACTATCAAAACAAACGGTTAATATATTTGACAAAATTTTCAAGTTTTGTTTCCAATAGGTGGACATTAAATTTCATCACACGGAAACTCATGGTTAAGTCCACGTTACCCTAAGTATGTTTGTGATATGCGAAGAGTGTGTAAATAAACATAACACTTTAATAATCAAGTTGATATTTATTTTCTCTTTCATAGTAAAAACCTTTCCAAGACAATGTGGTATCAGCCGATCTCTGCAAGTATTGTCGCTACCTACATCGATGCTTGTTCGTAACTTAACTAATGGTTAATTGTACGAATTAATTTGTTAATAACAAAGAATTACTTTAATTCTTTAATGATAATCTTACTTGGACTTTATGTGTTATTGTGCTCTTAGTAAAAGTACAAAGCAAGTATTTGCAGCGCCAGTATGCACCACGTTTCTACTGAAAATGACTCATTAAAGTAGAGCTTCACATGACGTTCTTATAAAGGTCCTTTATTCTGTACGGTTTTAGCTGCTTTACTCTAAAATAAACACTATTCGTGGTTCCACAACTTTAATAGTATGGTGCACTTTAGTTAAACTTAATATCACACCTTACAAATCCTGGAAGTGATTACTATCTGTGTCACAGTGTATATTATAATATAACATGTGCTACTAAATCATACATGCTGTAACATAGTTTTCAAATCGTGATACTATTTACTAAGTGTTGTAGTAATCGTACGTTTATTAATGTGGTCTACCGTACTACAATGACAGCACATTTTTAGGGAATCCTTTTAAGGAATGTATTCAGTTATTATTTACCGTTACACCTGTTATTATTATTCACTTCGTTGCACCTTATTACCGTCAGGCTACAAATTGCATATGGCGGCAATTGAAATGGAGTTTTTAATGAGTCAAGTGATTCTGATTTGGCTGTTTAATGTACAGAAAGAAAAACATGTTTTTAGGTTATATTTTAATAATCATTAGGAAGAATCCTCGTTCGTCATTTGAAAGAAGTGACCAGTTTAATTTATTTTCTTCATTACTCTTAGATATGAAACGAATTATGATACTACATTAATTACAGTATTAACCAGGTTTGTATTTATTTTCTCCCAAATATCTAAGACTCTACACCGGATTCTTCAGATACTTGTATTTTTTCACAAAAGCTATATATAATTTATAAGTGACGAAAATAAAGTGAACAAGTGGTGCTAGAGGCAGTTTATAGGCGTGAGAAAGAAAATCCAAAAGCTCATAACTCTTAATATAGGTTGAAAAAGTTTAGGTGCAGGATGTTGAATGGACGATGCGATGAAGTATCCGGCAGATTTAAGTTGTTTACCACCTTGTCAGTTCTTTACTGAAGAGCCATTTATCTTTTTCACAATATTTTCTCTATTAAGATATGCATTGTAATACATTTTCAACTTTCTAATTAAAAGATCCATCTCAAGTTAGCGGGGAACCTCAGCCCTCCAACTTTTGAACAATCTTTCATCTTTCTTTCCATTTAATTATCTTATTACAGTTTGTTAAAATTTAATATAAACTTAAAATGTTTTGTACTTTATTATTCAAAACAGTGAAGACATTTCTAAAATATACAGTACGCTTAACTTTAAACAAGATTTAAGACACTTCCATTCCCTATTACTTAAGAGAAAATAAATACAAAAGTTTATACTATCTAAGGACTACGATATTTTTACTGTGACCCAATTCATGTCTTACTACAAGAAACATTATTAATTCTAACACTAATGAAACTATTTTATACAAATTCATATACACGTTTCCAACACTTACGTACAAATACGGGGCGACATCCCCTCCCCACACACACACACACACACACACACACACACACACACACACACACACACACACACACACACACACACACACACACACACACACACACACACACACACACACACACACACACACACACACACACACACACACACACACACACACACACACACATTAAAAACAAACGCCTTAACATTCGTTTTTTGGAAAAAATATGCTGCTAATAACAAAGTAGAGTGCTGCATTATTATGGGTAAATAAACCAAAGTTTAAACACATCTACCGCAGACAATTACCCTCGAGTCGTCTCATATTGACAAAAGAAAATTTTTGTGTGAAATCTTACATCCCATCTACTTTTGAGTAAAATACTTTAAATTCCAAACCTCAAGAATGGATTTTAACACAGGCTGTACGATACAATTTCCACGTATATTTATGTACAGAGGTGAATAGTGTATTGAGATTGATGTAGGCCTATGCGTCAAGATATCACCTACTTGGTATCCAGCTGTGTAACTTGAACCATAATGTAACGATCATAAAACATGTTTCAAGCTGAGTTATGTAAACGTCGTTTGCGACAGATCATGATTCGCGCACAATTCTGCTTCCAACTCGGCTGGATTGTTACCACCTCTTGCCTCTCGTACAGCACTGTAGACACTTTACAGCTCACAACTAAACAGAATTATTGATAAGTGTTAGGTTAGGTCACTGTCGAGTCGATTTAGTAAATACCTTACATCTCACACGTAGAATAATTAACAAATTAACGTAACCGCACGAGAGAAACGTAAATTTCCTTTAGAGTCTCGTTTATGTGAATAATGTTACTCCCCCCCACGCAACCATGAGACTTTGTAACAAACAACAATTTTGAGCTTTCAGCGGATCGTGTAGAACAATAAACTCCCAGATAAAATGACGTTTGCCTATGACAGACTTTTGGATACACTTATTACTGTTACCAGACTATTACTGCTATCGGTAATATGTATAACACATGTAAAAATAAATGAAACCTCAAAAATAACATAAAATAAAATGTAAATTTTATATACAATTGATTATTATAAAAACAATAGTCATAAATCACACACGCGCGTGCGCGCGCCCACACACACACATCTAACAACTGAAGGAACAAAGAAATGATTACACGTACGTAACATAATTAAGAATGTGTTTTCAATTACCAGTGAATACAGACTGAAGCAGATGAAGGTAACAATAGTTCCAGAAGCACTGTTGAGCTACGCAGAAGAAACCTAACGTTTCATTAAAGCTAATTATGTCTGCGTATTTGTGTGTGGGACGGTGCGACAAAGAGAGAGAGAGAGAGAGAGAGAGAGAGAGAGAGAGAGAGAGAGAGAGAGAGAGAGAGAGAGAGAGAGAGAGAGAGAGGGGGGGGGCAGACACAGAGACGGACTGATAGACAGATAGACAGAATTGGCGAACGGGTTGCGTACAAGTTAATGAGAAACATATTGAAAATTGAGAGTATTTGAAATAAAACTTGAGAATACTCTTCTTGTGGTTAGCACGAACTGGAAAGCACTTGTTTCTTCTTTATGTAACTGTGTGATTTACAGTTATTCGATGTGTATTCTTTACGCAGATTTAGCGAAACTGCGCTAAAGAGTGATTGCGAAAAGAGGGTATCCTTTAGAGATGATATTCATGTTTTGCTTTTCTGTGCAGGAATTTATGTAATATTTAACAGTACATAAAGGTAAAGGCACTGTAGTATTTATTAATACTTGTGAATACTGAGTTTTTATTGCATCTTATAGTTTCGCCTAAGAGGATAACGTAACGGCCACCAAGTTTGTCATTTTAACAACCACAATGGAACGAAATATTTTATTGGTAGACTGACAAGGGAATGAATTATACATTATACACAAATTGGCAATGGATATTTGGTACGTTATTATTTCTTGTTTAAGAAAAAATTACCTTCATTTATATACTGTATTCATAATGTATATAATGTATACTTAGCTGGTTAGTTCCTACATTATATTTCTATATAGCTAAAAAGATTACACGACCTACTTGACTGTTGTACATACTACGGGTCTACTGTTACTTTAAATATGGCCCTCCTTACCTAACACAGGACTTTTCATTTAGATTGAAAAAACGCAATCGATTAAAATACCATAGAAGTCGGAAAAGGATGTATTAGTTTTATTTCTAATATTCTGTATTTTGTTTGTATTATATTTGAGAATTATTGAAGTTGTTATTTGCGCCGAGCAGAAACGTGGCAGCGCATATTAATAACGGAATATCTGCGGCTGTGTCATTTATCACTGCACTAAGCCTAAGTGGCGCGTGTGAGCAGTTAAATCCGGTCAACAGGTCTCTTCTCTTCGTTCACACTTCTCGCAACAAACTTTTAATCCTCTCATATAATTAATCACATGTACGGAGTTTTCTGACTCTTGGGTTGCTATAATAAAATCTTTCAAAATGAATAGGCATATATGGTCAAACGTATCAGGCACTTAATATTACAGATTTTAATTGAATATAAAATCTGGTTAATTATCACCGAAACTTACTACGTGTTAGTTTCTCATTAACTGTTATAGAGATGAGAAATAATTGTACCGTTAAGAAAATATAAAATTACAAAAACTTCAGCTATATTTAGCTAAGACAATATTTGGCGAGTTGTGTTTTGGTCGAAGCTAATACCTCTACATCACATAGCCCTAAATAATTTAATAACGTATAAAATAATTTACTACATGTTAAGTGGTATTTATATTTCTGAGATTGTCCTTACCCAGTGGATGACATTTTAAAATAAGTTTAGTAGGCCTATGGCGCATTATGTGTATATAAACGAACGCAAAATTTTACGATATTTTGCTTCTAAACGTCCCATTAATTACAGATACGCAGATTTAGTGTCATTGGTGATATATTATAGACTATAAACTGAAATCATAGGGACAAACGATTAAATCCACATGGTTGGTCGCTGGAAGGAATGAGTGAAATAAAACGTTGAAATTATCTGTCCTTTCGTGTATTAAAGAAATAATTTTTGAAAAAAAAAGTTTAATTGGCTGTCTATCTGTCGAATACCTTAAATGTAATAAGTAACGGCCGTGTCAGTTATGTCGGTTACATAATTTTGGACGTAGATTTGCCTTATCCTTGTATTAAGGAATGATACCAAGGAAAACTGTTTTAATAAAACAAGACTGTTTTAATATTGTATGGACAAAATTTTCATATACAGTACAGTTTTATCCTGGAAAAAACAACTAAATCTGTTTCAAGTCAATGGAACTTAATTTTGATACCTGTCCGTATTTTTATACCGTCTTATTAGCTTATTCACTCCAAACGTTTTCGCTCATATGTTTTCTCTACCGTCGCATTCTACATTGTCCGACATTTTATTTTTGGCTCAGTATTCTTTCCCCTATGCCGATATATTAAGCACATTTTCTCTGCCAATATATATCTTCTATTTTTGTGCAAAAAATTAAGAGATTTATTTCGTCCTCTTATATTTAGCCGCACTATATATGCAATTTGAGACGTTTTTTAATTTCAAAATTGAGACATATTGTAATACTGTAAATCGTTCTTTTGTTAGTGTCTGCATACCTTAATTAAATCGCCGTGTTATAAAAAGTGACAACTTGATTTCTTCTTCGGTTATTGAAACCGAAAGCTGGTCACAAAGTTTCCTCGCGTATTGTGTTACTGGAAAACTGTACTTAATACCACCTTATCAACATTCAAGTAGACATTCAACATTAATCGGCATACTTTCAGAGATGTACAGATTTTTTAAAACATTTCTCAGCATTTAGTCTGTAGCATTATTTTATACTACTTTCCATAGTATTTGTACTTGATGGGTTTTTATAAAAATTTGTTTAATTTCTTTGACTTACCATTTTTTAAACAAAGGTTTAAGGATTTACCAGAATTAAATACTTTCAAAAATAATTTTATTAACCAATAGCTTATGAACATCTGTTCCCACACATTACTAGATTATCCTTCATTCTCAACAGAAGAGTTTTTTTGTTATTAGAGTTATTAACCTAGGATCCCGAGTATTACGGATTGAGCATACCCCCTTTGAATAATGTCCTCAAATCGAGTGTACTCAAAACACACTTTTCTCCATATAATGTCCTGCGCACGCGCGTGTGTATGTGCGCGAGACGGTGAATGAAAGGATATTACTAAATCGTGTCCATATTTAATAACACTTGTGTAATTAGACCCTATCTGTGATGATTCGACGTTAAACGTTACACTCTATATAAGCATTTATGTTTTAAACTTAGACAGCTACATAGTAACATACTTTATTTATTGAGGACAATGATTATTTAACGATAATGATATTATAAATGAAACAAGTTAATGGTGTGTTTAAATGACTTACTGACCTGTCACGTCGTGTATGTCAGTCGGTGTGTGATGGTGTAACAAGTTTCATTGACTGTGACACGCCATTCGTCAAAATTGTTACCACCTAACGAGTAATACGTATATATCACATCAGTGTGTGGCCTAACTTCGGTAAATTCAGTTAGAGACGTCAATAATTTTCTTCAGAAGAAAGATGCAAACAAGTATTATATAGCCAGACTCAGCATTGCCAAGGCATGGCACGCTGACTACATAGAAATATACAGAGTTAAAGATAAAATAAAACTATAATACTACAATAATTAGCAATTAATTTTTACATTTGTTAGGAAGTTAGGTTGTTCCAGTTGGCACACAGAATAAATGTTATTGTGAGTTGTAATAATATGTTTATAGTGCTGTATCTCGGAACTGTGATTGTATCATTTTATAGAACAATATAACAAAGAAAGTGCAGGGACATATATACATAAATAGATAAACAAACGTATATACAGATACACGGATAGACGAATGTAGACAGGAATCTATACAATAGGCATTTAGACAGATGGAGGTGAGAGAGACGGGGTAGACAGACGTACAGATAGGAAGGCAGACAAAGACGAAAACTTACTGTACGAGATATGGATGAAAAATTAGTATGTGTTATAAAGGCGTGAGGGTTGAAAAACGAAACAACAAAAACATAGTTTCAACTAATTTTAGTTAAAACATTTAAATGATTAAAGTTCGTCAGAGGCTACCAACAGTATTCCAATGTTCAGGTAGATACTATTTCAAGATACACGAGTAAAGGATATAAAACTATTCTGTAAACATTTTGTGGACAAAATTACAGTGACGCTTGAAACTACGTAAATGGCGGCAATTTTAAACACTAGATAACGTGGTTACGGGTTTCCTATAGATTGCAGTTCCTGCTTATATTGACGTGAGTATAACATACATGCAGACACTATATAAATATGTGGGGTTAGTCAGCCGTAAACATTGTAACAGACACCTTTCTTACCTGTTGGTAGTGATCACAACTAGTATTCGAGAAGACGGTGCAAAATAAGTATCTTAAATCTTGAATAGAATAGTTCTAAGTTATTACAAATAACAAAGGTAGTGATTGAGTTGTTAAATAAGTTAATAATTATTTTGTTCTTTTGAACTAAATTCTCAGTGGTTTGCCTCAAATTTTTTCAAACAATTGCTCTATTTTTTAAGCAACTTCAGCTCATTAATAATTTGAATATTGACTGAAAGGCTATTACGACTGCACTTTTTAGGCAGCCAAAACGTAGTAATCCTTCTCCGTGTTGGAAAACAAGAAAATAGCGTGAAAGTCACTTCCGATATGCTATACTAACAGAATGTAGGGATAAGTAACAAATAAATTTTATCTAGATGTTCTAGATGTAATACAAGTGCAAGTACACAAACCCTAAAAATCACTAAAACTCAACATTATATGCTACTAGCAGTTTCCCCCGACTTGGAATGAGAATATTGGACTTTTGATAAGTATTTTAATATAATTTTTATTGTCTATGTTTATATGGCGTTATGTCAGCTCGTATAACAATTTTGTACTCATTAGTCAAATTCTCTCCAAAACTGTTTTCAATACTTGTACTCTTTTAACTTGTACTAAATTATTATATTGGTGCAACAGTCTTTGGAGATTTAAAAGCACCCGTTTATAAAGCCTTTGGAGATATTTATAAAGTATCTGTTAAATCAAAAACGTTAAATTCTTTATTTTAAATGTTACTGTGTTAGAAGCATTGTGTAACACATTAGAGGTTTTCCTCAACCATGGCTTTTTTTATTTCAGCAGTAAACTAAAAACCAAAAACCGTTGTCACCTAACCTTACAAATGAAAACAACACGTATTTGCGCTTTGCATTAAGTATAGGACAATTTACAATTAGTACACTTCTTCTTTTCCACATCGTAATATATCGATACAATCGCATATTATATAACACATCAAAAATATACTGCAGGAATGGATAAATTTACAGTTCCTGTTTATTTTGTTTATTTACTTGTTACTATGGTAATTAATTCTGGACTCCATGGTGTTGTTGACATCTTTAGTAGCAGTATTTAATATATTTCATTACTTATTCATTGCGTCATCAAAAATACGTATAAACATAAATTCCATAATTGTTTAAGACAATTACAAAATGTGTAGACGTATCTGTATACAAAATTGCAAAACACATCGATACAATCGCATAGTAAAAACATTAAAAACTGCAGGAACGGATAAAGTTAGTGCCGCAAAATATCATTTGTGTATTTACTTGTTACTATGATAGTTAATTCTGGTCTCCATGGTGTTGAGATCTTTATACGCGTCAACGAAAAGGCATCATTAAAAAGGCCTAAATCGTGCAAACAGGGCAAAATATCAAATTCCAAGTTAGACAGTATTTTTTTGCATTGTGTCAAAGGTTACCTGTGCAAAATTTGGTGGCAGTCGGTGTAACGGTGTGGATTTGTATTCAGTACCCATAAATCCTCAGACTTTGAGTTTTATATAGCCTATATAAATTGTATGCTATAGGACTGCAGCAATACACAGAAATTTTAAGTGCAGGACTGACACTATATTGGAACCTGAGAAAATAATATTATAAAATTACCGCAAAAATTTCAAATCTGGAAAATACACAATTTTCCAATATTTACAGGGGACTACTATTAAATTTTAGATCGCATTAGCAGTCAGCAAACAATTGGCTACGAATTAATATTTATACGTTTCAATAACACAATTTATTACATTATTTATCACTTAGTGGCCGCCTCTGATAAAGTTTACAATGAGCTAAGCTGGTTAAAGCAGAGGTAAATATCTTTGTTACTTTTATTTTATATTTTTTAAATATATTTTTGTTAATTATTACACTTGATTACATTTAAAAAAAACTACAGCCTGAAAGAGCTTAAAAGACAATGGATTAAAATTAAATTTACATCACGAAACACAAAATTAACATGCACATGTTACTCCAAACATTGCATGTGTAATACAGACTGCACATAAACCGCTTGCCTCTAGTCTATTGTGTGTGTTGGTTGAACTAAGGGAAATATGATTGACACAGAAAAAAGGATTTCTGTTTCTCCACATAGCAAGGATATAATTCCCATTTTTTAAGAGTATTTTATAAAACAGAATAGACTCCTGAGTGTTTGACAAATATTATGGTGACAGCTGTGAGTCGTTTTTTGTAGTGTAGATTTATGTTAATCCTTGTGCATATAATAGTTCATCCTATCAGGGAAATAAATTTTTCTATCCCTTGTCAAAAAGATTATTGCAAATAATTTAATAAACACGAATTTTTATATTAGGTGTTAAATTTAAAATAACAACGAAAAATAAACCCAAACCCTTTTAAATATCCAGCTACTGCGTACGGGTACATAACATTCCACAGTATTTGCATTTGCCTGAACAGTTTGGACTATTCAAATTATGTTTACGAATGTTAATCATCAAAAATTTTAAATCGTCATTAAAATATGAGGTACGTTTTTGTAATCTTTATTCATCGTTTTAAACGACTAGATACTGCTTTACTTTTTTACAGGATTTCATGCAGTTATTTTCCTGATTTCTGAGTTATTTTTTCGATTTTTAACAATTTTACAAAGAAGGGTCTTCCTTAAATATTTAGATTCACTATATAAAACTAACAATTTTAACATTGAAAACATTTATAAGGACGTGTCGCACATTTGCGGCCGATCGCTGGTGCGTGATCGAAAATGGGAACCGGTGAGTTTCCCTAGGAACTACTTTTTTGTTGTCAATAACGTAGTACACATATAAAACTTCGCTTATGAATGCGACTACATTTAACTTATAATCTGTACATTGGTAAATGAAGAATGAATTCATTGATTGGTGAATGAAGAATGAATTCATTGATTGGTGAATGAACATAAATATATATATTTTTTAGATTTATTGAAGCATTTTCAATGCCCTTTTCTGTGCATTGCATTTGTGCAATGCCTGTAAAGTTTCACGACAACTTTTAGAGAGACATCGTCTGTATAGGAAATAAAAATAGTTTTAATTAAAAACATTTTTTTTCTTAAACTATGAAATGTTGAGTCTTTAAGGGTGAGAACGCTCACTCTATTTACTTTTGAGTAATTGCTTCGAAATCCGAGCCGATTGTTTAGATACGGCTTTATCACTAGGTGATAAAATACTTACTGCTTACGTCTTTAAATCTTCGATCAGTAATTTCTAAGAGTTTACACAACCTGTAAGATTGAAATAATGTATAAGATTATAAGTTTCATTCTTCATACAAAAAAGCTTAATAACAAAAGACCTTAATATATCCGTTTTTGTTGCTCTTTTATCATGCTGCTACTGTTCTCTACAATAGAGTTATTGAAAGGTACAAAGGGTTTTGCTACTGAAAGGTAACATTCATGAGGTTGGTTAGTTTTACTGTTCTTCCTTTCTTGGCAATTGCCTCAGCTATTCCCCGCTAACGTATCGGGAAATCCTGTAGTTTTCTTACAATTTATATTAACAATTTATAGATTCCCAATTTTTCTAGTTCCGCTCTAATATTTAATACTTATGTACAATCATATATGTGTTAACATGTTTTATATACTGATAAAGTACGTTCAAAAGAACTTGGAACACACCTTTTGACTTACTTGATCTTTATTCTGGCTTTAAATCCGTTATTAATATTAAAGAACCTTACTTCACCGTTCTTTCTATTATTCTGTTGACTTTACAAAGAGAAATCGATGCAATTATCATCTTTGGTTAGTCGTATAGACAACATTTTTAACTTTTGTTTTTAAATTTTTGTGTTCTGTTTCCTACTTAAAAGACAATAGTTAAAGTCACTAACGGGAGATACAATAGTTTGCATTCATTGTCTGCTTTGACATCACAATCTACCTGCAGTCTATGTATTAGACATGGGGAGTATAAAATGTATTTTAAACCTAACTGTAAATATTGTTTTAACCCATTTAATTGACGCGTAATTTATATTATATATAAAAGAACCCAAGATTATATATAACCCAAGATTCTAGCGATTTTAATTTATCTTTAATGAAATACAATGGTCAGATGTGCATAACATCCAAAACTGCAAACTAAACCAACACCGAGCATATTCAATGAAATGATACATCAACGGGAATGACAGTGTCACTGTTGGTGGGTTTCTTTCAAAGATTAGACAAAAAGACAGCTTAAAGGAGGACTTCACATAAGTGAAAGTATTAGCAAACTTTTTGTTGAAAGGAGGAACAGCGACACCTAACAGTGGCATTGTTGCTTTGGCAATCACTAACTTTTAATAACTCCTCTCAACATTCAAACGGGACTTGAACGAGGAGAAAAAACTGAGTCAGAAATAAAACGTGCCACGTCTCATATAAAATTATGTGTAGATAAACAAGTTTAATCCCTAATCAGTTCAGTTTTGGCATATGACAGAAGAAGCTGAGTTATTAAAATATCGACAGCAGAGATAGTAGGTAAAAAAGTGTTTAAAAAAACTGTAAGACTATCCCGAGAGTACGAAATGCTTTATCAAAATTAAACAGTTTATAATTAACAAGATAGTCTCTTACAACAAATCAAATAAAAATTGTTCCTACGCAATAAAAATGTCCACTAACAGAGTACCGCCGACGAATTATAAAAATATGGGTATGGAGAACCATACATGACTTCCATATTCTAAGATTTATATTTAAAATCATTTTCGAAATGAAATATTACCATAGAAACTACTTCTTTCTACTTACTGCTTCAGCCTTAACCACAGTACTGTGGTCACTAACGTATACCACCTCACGTTATCGCACTCGATTTTCACTGATGATGGAAGTCGATGGCATTGCCGAAATGTCTGGTTTTGTAGAAAACATTGGACTACGGCCAAATATCCCGGGAAGGAATTTTAACAAAAACTACTTCTTTTTTGCCGATAACGTTGTACACATATATATCAGTGGCGAAGTTACATGGAGGCAATTGAGACAATGCCTACCCTAAAAAATTCTGTAGAATAAAAATTATAAATACGTATGAACTACATAACGTAAAGATTATACATTGTTACTGCGACTGTCAAATTTATTAAACCGAAACGTGCTTTATTGAGCGACCGCTAGATGGTGACAGGTGAGATTCGGCATAGTTCGTTTAAAGCGAATGAGGCAACCTGAACTTGCCTCAGCGTTTTTTGTATACATCGTATGTAAGCAATGTAGTGGTGTGATAGGGAAGTGTAGGGAGGGGGGATTGTCCCGCGCTGTACACATAGAGCGTTGAGGCATGCCTCACTTCTGTGGTCCAAACAGTTAAGTTAAAGCGCCTGTGTTGTTTCTAAGTGTTTATTTTATGCGGTTATTAAAAGTGTCACTGTTATTCCGCTGAACTAACAGATGATCAAGATTGTTATTTGAATTATTTGTAACATTAAACATATATATAGAAACTAATCAAGTTTAAAAATTTGAAGTTCAATCAGTTGTATTATTGTGTATGACTAATACAAGGATTGTTCAATAGACACACGTATAGAGCTGTAAAGCATTTTTTATTCAACGATTTTAAAAGAAGTCTCCAATAACATTAAGACATGAGTTCCACTGTTGCGCTAACCTGTAGATTCCCTGCTAGTAAAATTCTTACGGCTGTTTGTGGAACCATTCGGTTACAGCAAACTCTACCTCAGTTTCCGATTTGACCCACCGTCCTTTTAGTGATTCCTTAAAAAAAATTTAAGATAAGATTTTTGCCTACCCATTCATTAACTACTAGCATCGCCAGTAAGCAAATTGATGTCCATTTTTTCGGCTTGCACGCGTTATGTTGGTGTGGGTTTCGGCACTTTCCATTTAAAAAGCGTGCAAACGTAAGAAAATAAACATCAGTGAGGCCAGAAATAACGTGAATTGTGTGTGTGTGTGTGTGTGTGTGTGTGTGTGTGTTTGTGTCTTACCTGCCTTTTTGTTGCCGTATTAAATGAAAAATATTATATTACATTAAAATGAAAAAATTTTAATTTTATTGCCTGGCAACAAAATTATTTTATTTTTACTTCCATATTCCTTAAGGAATGGAAGTATGGTGATAGCAAAAAAAATCGTGTTCGAGATTATTGCAGATTCTGATTCTACTACACTCAAAACATGAAAAAAAGTCGTTTTCCGAAAAGTGTCTGTGTGTGTGTCTGTCTGTGTGTCTGTGTGTCTGTCTGTAGATTTTTTTCTATGGCAAACGATAACTGCCGCAAATTCAAACAGAATCAAATAATTTTTTGCATACAGCCCTGATTTGTAGAGTACTCACGACATATTGTTTTTGGTGAAGATCGGTTGAGGGAAAGGGGTAGTTTACCAGCAACGTTTTTTTTTTTATCAAGGGAAATTTTTTTTTGGCAAACGATAACAGCCGCAAATTCAAACAGAATCAAAAGATTATTTGCATACAGCCCTAGATTGTAGAGTTCTCAAGACCTATTGTTTTTGGTGAAGATCGGTTAAGGGAAAGGGGTAGTTTACCAACAACGTTTTTTTAACAAGGGTATTTTCTATGGCAAACGATAACAGCCGCAAATTCAAACAGAATCAAATAATATTTTGCATACAGCATTGGTGTGTAGAGTACTCAGGACCTATTGTTTTTGGTGAAGATCGGTTAGGGGGAAGGGGTAGTTTACCTGCAACGTTTTTTTATCAAGCGTATTTTCTATGGCAAACGATAACAGCCGCAAATTCAAACAGAATCAAATAATTTTTTGCATACGTCAGTGAATTGTAGAGGACTCAAGGCCTTTAGATTTTGGTGAAGATCGGTTAAGGGGAAGGGGTAGTTTACCGGCAACCTTTTACGTTTTAACAAGAGTAAAGTACTTGAAAATTTATTAAAACGTTTTGAAACAATGGTAATTGTTGAAAATAAAATAATTTTGTTGCCAGGTAACAAAAATAAAGTCATTTTGATTATAAAATATAAATATTTACAACAAGAAAAGAATTTTCAGTTTTCAAAATTTAAATATATTTTTATAAAACAATGGGTTCTTCATTGAGGTGGGGACCATGTCACTCACTCCATCTCAAGCCTCTCCCATTTTGCAGAAAAAGAGGACCCTGTCAAGGCTGACACTTTGACGACAGTGACAGGGCTTTCCACCAAATTCAGCAGAGTGACAGGTAGGCCCAACTCTGATTGGCTCCTCAGATTTCCCCAGCGTTAGTAGGTTCTATGAAAATATTTTATTTCTAAAATGATTTTAAATATAAATCTTAGATATGTTTTATAAATCTCATGTTTTATGTTTTAACATGGGTAATTTTTTATATGACGAACCATAACTGCCGTAAATTCAAACAGAATCAAATAATCTTTTACATATGTGCCTGAGCTATAGAGAACTCAATGTCTGTTGATTTTGGTGAAGATCGGTTACGGGGAAAAGGCAGTTTACCTGAAACATTTTTTGTTGTAACATGAGTAAAGTACTTAATTTTGACAAAGTATACTGATAAGATCTTAATAATCCACTTTAGAAACGTAGATGAAATATCTATAAATGAAGAGGCTAGTTGAACGGGCTGGGGGTAATTTTCTATAAAAGAAAATTATAGTTGAAGGGGGAGGGGATAATTTTTTTTTATATGTGTACTACGTTATTGGCAACAAAGAAGTATTTTTTTGTTAAAATTCCTTCCCTGGCTGTTTGGCTGAAAATGATTGTAAATATAAATCTTAGCATATGGAAGTCATGTATGGTTCTCCATACCGATATTTAACAATTACCATTGTTTCAAAAAGTTTAAATAAATTTTCAAGTACTTTACTCTTGTTAAAACGTAAAAGGTTGCAGGTAAACTACCCCTTCCCCTTAACCGATATTCACCAAAATCGAACGTCCTTGAGACCTCTACAATTCAGGGATATATGCAAACAATTATTTGATTCTGTTTGAATTTGCGGCTGTTATCGTTTGCCATATAAAATACGCTTGATAAAAAAACGTTGCCGGTAAACTACCCCTTCCCCTTAACCGATCTTCACAAAAAACAACAGGTCTTGAGTACTCTACAAACCAGGGCTGTATGCAAAACATTATTTGATTCTGTTTGAATTTGCGGCAGTTATCGTTTGCCATAAAAAAAAATCTACAGATAGACACACAGACAGACACACACACAGACACTTTTCGGAAAACGACTTTTTTTCATGTTCTGAGTGTAGTAGAATCAGAATCTGCAATAATCTCGAACACGATTTTTTTTGCCATCACCATTCTTCCATTCCTTAAGGAATATGGAAGTAATACATAATACTTCGCCAGAATACTTCAAACCGCACTGTGTAAATCGCCGCTTAAATGCACTGTGTAATCGCCCGACAGTAACTGACTTGACCGCGTCTGAATGGCTGTATTTATACTCCGCTGATTTACAGAATAATCTGTCACTTTTAATTGCAGACTTTTAATTTTACCCCTATGATTATTTTTTTTGACATGTCGCTCGTTTGTATTAAGGAATATGTGAATCATTTTCGGTTGACCATACACAATAGAAGGTGCAATTTCATATTCCATACTTCTTATGTGGATTGTCATGATAGTTCTGTTTTGTCCTGACAATTCAAAAACTGTTTGAAGAACATGCCAAATGTTTTACTGAACAATGACAAGCTTGGATATCATCAGCAATCAGCGACATAGTTTTAATTGATTTTATTAATTTTCCCAGCTTGCCATATAATTTACATTACACTGTTCATAAGAGGATGTTGCGTTTCCAAGATAGACCGCCTTACTTTACCCCTTATATAATTTACACAAAATAATTTTTCAGTTTGAAATTGTTGAAAATATTGCACTGTGATTCTCAAAAAATAGACACACTATGTTGCACAATGTAAAAGTGATGGAAAAACATATGATCACAGACTTTGTCAAAACACATAGCCATACACGCTCGCGCGCACACACTCGCACGTCAGCGTATTCTACACGTGCGCGCCCGTGTGTGTATTTTATTACACATTGAAGTAAGTGCATACCATCATAAAACATCGGAAAAGCGCTAGACGGGAGAACAAAAGCTTTGAATAAAGCGCCTTTTTGGAGAATAAAATTTATGAATATGTAGCGCAATAAATAACTAAAAGAAGTGTTCGGAACGGTAAAAAAGGGCGCATGTGTGCATGTGTGTGGTGTATATGTGTGTATGAGAGAGAGAGAGAGAGAGAGAGAGAGAGAGTGTGTGTTTGAGTGGATTTGTGTGGCTATTGAAGAGGATGTATAAACAACACAGTGAAACAATGGACGTGTTGCACCATTTGACCGAGTCTCTATAGCAGTGCTAACAAAACTTTGAATTACGTTTGATTAATACTGTTTGTGTCTGGTCCGGCTGGCAGGTGCAGTGATAAACATGTAAATTGAAGTCCGTCTACAATGTGCGTTTTTTAAACACAACACAAGCGGGCCGACCATACAGGGGGACACAAGCGCGAACCCGAACAATACGTTGTCAGTTGCTTTCAATGTCAAATAATATAAACAATCCAATTTGTAGAGCGAAACCAAACAAGTGTACGTATAAGCTATAATTACATATTGGAATACTGTGTGACAAGGGTTCGCAGCATAGATATACCCCCCCCCCGCCAAAATGCACGTATGGGCCAATCAGCACAAGCGTACCAGGTAATAACGCATAACGGGTTTGTAATATTTGAGAAAAAAATAATATTTTCATTTTTCAACTTTTACTACTCCTTTTTAATCGAAAGCCAAATATTAAATTTGTAATATTTTACTTATCTAAAATTAATTTTTATTTAAAATTTTTTATAGGTGGAATGTTTGACGTCGATTAAAGAAAAGCAGAATTTAAAATGTCTTAGTATACTCACATTAAAACTTCAAAATATGATTGAAAAGTTATGACGTTCTGTGACAAAAAGCCACCGAGATGATAACACTACTGTATAACTACCCAATTTCAGTTACTTTGATTTAGAGATTTAAATTCAGATTTACTTCTATCGACTGAGATATTTATATAAATGTCTAGTAGTTTGTGTCTACCAAAAGAACTTAAAATGCAGAAGATATGAAACCACTTATATTTAAATCGCTTTTCACAAATTTACAGGTAACATCATAATTTAAACTTTATATACTTTAAAAACTTTTACAATCGTCATAATTAAATATGCAAATCATATTAATTAATATAATAAAACGGTAATTGGTTAAGTCCAAAGTAAAGCGTAGCTTATGATAATTAGGCAATGGATAAGATAATCTTTTCTTGTTTCCTTAATAAATAAATTTCAACATAATTCTTGTAAGTTAAACTGAGAGTTTATTTGATATGTATCTAGACGACAATAAGTGATGCATTGAAGGTATTGACGCGGACTGACGCTTGAGAAAGAATATCCAGGTGTGTAAATAGAAAAAAAAGAATGTAAAGATACAAATGGGTATGTGGTGATACAAATGAATGCAAAGGATGCAAAAGTCATGTAAATCTGAAAGAAACAAAACACAGCTTGAATTTATCATTAGGCAATAAACGAAATTCCAGAATGTTGACTAGATTCTTATAGTTATAAGAACTCGTTTTCATTGCATATACATAAATAGAAAACTAAAAATGCATATAGCCTACATAGGGCTTGACCTAGACTGTTAGCAATGTTTATAATGTTTGTCTACAGAGAAAAAATTTATAATTCCAAGGATAAAGAAACTAAACAAATAACGGGAAAATAAATGGAGAAAAATTGCGATCCAAAGGGATGTAGAAAATAGTTTAGAAGCAAATTTTAAGTCAAAAATGTAAATTTACGCTACTTAATTTTAGAAAACCAGACTTAACCCTAATCACAATTATGTGAAATTTTATTAAGCAGAGTATGTCTTACTTTTAAGGGGACCGTTGTCTCAAGAACAGGAACAGTTTTCTTATCTTTACTTACGGACGTAAATAACAATATAATTTCAAACGCATAGTTTTATTCCAAAGCCAATCTTCTGTATTTCTTAAGTTGATCCACGAGTTACAACTCACGTAATTCCACACATATTTAGAGCGAGTTGTTACATAGCGATCCAGTTGGATGAAAACTACACCGATATTGAAACATCGCGAGATCGGTTTCAGCTTATGAATCGAATTGGTTGTACTCTTTTTTCTGTCTAAGAATTTCGGTATAGAATTTCTGATCAGCATCGTAGAAATGGTCTGATTTTTTTAAATTTCCTCAGATTCTTGTTAGGAAAATCTGATTCCAATATCTGGCTAGAACAGTCTTTCAAATGAACACGAATGTAATAATTGAATAAACGATAATCTATAAATTTTAATTAGGAAGAAACTTATAGATTACTATTCGTGAAGGCTCATTTGACTTTGTTTAGAGAACTTTTATTATATTTGTGTGTGGTTCACCATTGCCCAGGCTCATCTACAAGTGGGCACTTTTGTTTCCCTCGGATACTGCTCTAACAATTTCAAAGATTGTCCTCTCTCAAAATTGTTACCTAAATTTTCCTTTTAACTCAAAGAAACAATTAACACTTTTAGAAAGTTTTAGTGAAGAGCCTATAAACTACTCAGCGACACCGCGGCCCGCAGTTTTATTTCTTCCGGCGTTAGCAATAGTTTTATTTTCCTTGGTTTCACGTCAATGTCTTTTCCTTACAGTGTATTACTCCCGCTGCTTTCAATAACTCATCGAAATTTACTTTTATGGTCACGTGTCTGTAGAACTCTTTGCATGCGTTTTTGCCCAATTAATTTGACAGAAGTGCAAATAATTGAAAATAAGAACAAAATTTACAGCTACTTAACAATTTTAACGATTTTATACTTTTAAATTATAATTACTTAAAATGTACCAGTATTTTATACTAGAAGCGCATACGTATGTACCAACGTATTATATAGTGTATACGTTTCAGTAGAACGTTTGGTAAATTTTGTTGCATAATAATTTCCAAATTGAAATTAATTTATTTTGGAAATTTGCTACATTATGATCGCTAATAGAACTGAGAGCTATTCCGACTACTCACATTATATTAGAATGTTATCTATTATACTAGTTATAAACGGAGTTTTATTACCATTATTGAAATGCAATGTAAAATTGTAGGCTTCGACAGGCCTCATTAAGTATGTAAATTGATTCAAAAAATTTTTAGAAATTTATATGGCATAACATTATTTGAACGTGTGGCAGATAATACACAGTTATAGACTGCAACCGTACCGTACATTAGAAATTGCACATTCTGCATTTGGAAATTACATTTTAATATAGTAAGATTAAATGAAGATTTTTGTTTACCAAATTAAGAAATCCAGATATTTGTTAGATACTGAAAATTATTTTGGAGAACATTAAATGAGAACAAATGTTTACAGTATTTTTGTACATGTATGTATATAATCCTTGCGGAATTAAAACATGTCCGCAATGAATAATGTTTGTTGGATTACAGATGAGACCGAGCTCAGCGGTGGGGATGTAAATCACGATTACCCCTCCTTCAAAAGGGTGCAGATTATCCCCAGCGTGCAGTGGTTCGGGCCGTTTCAATAACAGCATCCACCCACCCAACTCGCTCTCTTTTCAATAACACGCCATGCCAGAAATCATGCTTAGGAAATAATTAACGCTGGCAATGCCAATGAATGCTGCTTTTTCACTGTTCCAAATAAAAAATAATAAATCAGTGACAAAAGTTAGCCACTAAATTCCAGAGAATCATTCATCAATTCGTAGCGTTGTTCATTGATGACTACCTATTGTGCGAGAGAATAGCGCAGACCGAGCTAAAAAACATTCCATTGTAAGTCTGTGTAAATAAATAGACTACAATCGATACATTTTTATGCGATTAATCAATCAATTTTACACACGCTCACCAAGCCATTACACATTAAGCGCTGACAGTACTGTGTCAACAGTTATTGTAAAACTGGATTTTCTGGGTTTCCATTGTTACTACAGGACAGCAAAGTTTACTAAATGTCAACATACAGTAAAATATTTACTAAATATTAGGCGTGTAATTACACTGAGACTTATTACTTATCTTTCAGGCTGTTTAAAATATTAGTCGTTTCAGAAGACTGTATCATAAACCTGTAATTATAATTCCAATTTTAAATTTAATTATAAACACCATGTTTAAGTGAAGATGCCTTATGTAAAGGAGTATTTGATTTAAAACCCAACTTTCCTTATAAAATACTGAAAAATATTTTGTTAAAATGATCTGGCCTAATTTATGAGCATGTCTCGAATTTTCCTAATTGCGGAGACAAGGATAACACAATCAGAACTTTAACATTGTTTCAGTGCTCAGAAACTTTTATTTAATAAAAGCCTCAAGTCTCTGCGTAGGAAGTATTTCATACATAAAGCGCAAATACTAAAATATGAAAATTCGGGAAAATCTTAAGACGTTCGAAGCAAAAACTTGAGGCTTTGGTTAAATAGATTAAGAAATAATGTACGTTATCGCTTTCGTATGAGTAAGTAAGAGCGTAGTACAGTAAATGGTTATTTCTACTAATAATTTTATACAAACCACTATGTTGTCTTTGGTATTGACGAACGCTTTCGGCAGTATTGTATAAAATTATTAGTAGAAATATTTGAGACCACTAACACTCCAATACAACAATAAATGGTTATTGTTATTGTACTTAGTGGCTTCAACAAGTAACGTAGCTCTGTACAGGTACTCTTCATAACTTGTCTGCCCAAGGGTGTTAAGAGACAATTTGAAAGCTTTAAATTGGTGTTAGTGCAAAACGTATACGTTACAATCATTTGGCTTTAAGAATGTGACGTGAAACAAGGGTAGCATAATCGGATAATGTTTACCACGATTCCAGCAGGCAAGGCAAGGCGGCTCACAATGGGCGGACTAATCCTATTAGCTGTTGATTACTCAACTACTTATTCTAACAAAACATTGTTACATTTCCAAATTGCTCGTTGTTGATTTAGCAATAAACTGGATTTACTGAGTGTCCAGTTAGCCCCAACATTTTATTCGTTTATTTTATGAACTTAAAATTTGTAAAGCCAATTGAATAATGTAGTGATTAAAAGCGGATAATATTAAAGTAGGTTTAAATATTAATTTAAAATTTTTATAAAACCGCTGAAAAAGGATTTACGTATTTCTTGATACAGACGCTTGGATAGGTTATAACAAGAAAAGAGTTAGTGTAGATAAAATTAGAAGTAGATAACAAAACGAAACACAAAAATGTCAATGTCTGTATGAAACACAAAAAATTGGTATATTTATTGCGACTCTATGTTTTTGTTAATAATTTTTAGGAAATAATCAAAAATCTGTTTAGGCTTTACACAGAATACTTCCGACGTTTCAATGAATGCAGTGTCTTATTTTTGTTGTTGTAAAACGTATATATTCTCAGATTTATTGATAGGGTAACATATCGGTGTGACTACATCGTAATAATTACAGTACAATATTTAAAACTAAGACCCATGCAATTTAGGAAAAATTATGTTTATCTTAGTTTATTGGTTACGTACATTAGAAAACTTTAAGATATTACAAAAATCTTGTTAGCAGTATACTCTACGTTAAATTAAACTACTGCTTAACTTTTAACTTCTGCGATTCACTCAGGAGCTTAAAAAAATATGAAACGGTAAGTATGTATTCTAGGCAATAAACTTTGGGGCCAAAGCAGATCTCTCGTTTGGACTAAATAGTTCCAGTATTAGTCAAACCATAAAGAATATCTTGCAGAATTCAAGGTATATTAAAAATAAACTGAAATGTAGAGACGTTTTTCTGTGCAGTATGTTATATTTAATCTCACAAACGATTATAACATAATATTGTATAATATAATTAAAAATCACTCCCACACAAACAAACAAAAATTATAAAGCAGAATCTATAAATAGAAAAATGACTAGTAAAACCAGTAACAAAACTGACATTTAGTTTCTAATCCTAACCTCAATAAACACAAATTACGTATAAAATATTTGGTAGGTATCCTGATAAAGTTACACACTAGAATTTAGTAAAACACCAAATGCAGCAGGGGCTTCCGTGCACTATTGTAGGCGCTGAGGATGAAATGTTAGTTTCAATCCAATTCAAGTGGTTTTTATTGTCGTTGTCCTGGATTTGTTTTTATTCAACTTGGACATGGGCCTACTACTAAATAAGCAACTTCGTAACTTCATTTTACATTTTTGCTAAGGCTTGAATGAAGTATTTTGAAACACCAGGAAAACAAACATACAAACCCTCACTCTATCAAAGCAAAGTAAAACGCATAGCAACTAACAGAAAACAAATGACTTAATAGTATTTGAAAAATTATAATAATATCTATCTTTTCTAATATTACATAATAGACTTGTACGATGATGACGGGCAACTACTACGAGAAATAACTGACTAGTAATTTGTAAACCAATGTTACGCATTGAAAGATGTATACACTATTTTCAGACAACAATTCAAAATTATAATGAAATGATTATAGGAGCTAGTAAAAAAAATTTTTATTAGGATAAGTAACAATATTTTAAATATTTAAATTGACGGCTGAGATAAAAGTCAACTTGAAGATGTTATATATTTATTCCTTTAACCTATCTACTTAAGTGCAACAAAAGTAAATAAATCAACCTTCCACACATATTAGGCATACATAATACACTAGCTCTGTAGCAGCTACACATTACAGGACACAGCACAATACAGTAATGCATACACAATACATTCATATAACATTCTCAATATAGTAATAGTGTATTCATATTACATATAACTCCAATATTGCATATCCCCTTTCTTCTTGCACATACCTCTACAGCTCACACTCAATCCCTTATTGTACCTCTTATTTCCACCTTTTTCAGCACTTATTTTATATGAACTTTGTAGGAATTTCCTAGTCTTTCCCTTGTGTACTTCTCCCTAAGGTTTCGTCTCAAATATTCTCCTCGTAAGTTTGTCCTCGTCTACCTGATCCTCATTTTATTCTCGACACCCTTTCTTGTAAAGGTTGTATATCTAAAAGTTTTTGGTACACGTCATTCCTTACCCTATGTTTTTTAACTTTCCTTGAATGCTTTCTTAGGAACCACGTGTTTTTCTAACATGGTCAAAGTTCTACTTCTGTAAAGAAGAGTAATAATACGGATATCATCTTGAGTATTTGAACTCTTTATTTATGTCGGAATTTCATTTTTATGAAAGAAAAAGAAGTTTTCATTACATTAAATAATATGCCAGTGATGCCAATTCACCCATTAATTTCTTTCTCAACTCTACCATTCTCACCAATGATCGAGCCCAGGTGCTTAAATACTTTCACATTTCGATACGTGCCTTTTTTTCTATAATACCTTTTAGTTCTATAATGTGCTTTGCATGTGTTTACTATTATCATCGTCTCCGTCAAGTTTCACATTTATTATCATATTATTCTTTTCCGGTTCTTGTTACAAGACATTCAAATGGAACTGCAGCGACCTTTGGAATCTTCCAAGATACTCATGTCACTAGTAAACGACAATTCAATCAGTTAGGTACCCTCCAATCTCCAGAAGCCTAATCTTATTTTTTGCATTCTGGTTTTCATGGTTTTCACATTTTCCGACCATTCATATCAGACTATAGAGAATAATAACGGAGTCAACTTGGCCTTGCTTAACTCCAACTGTTATGTCATAGGCTATTCTTTTGACACTTCACTATTTACTCTCAACAATACTGTCATCGTTTCTGTACATAGCTCTCACTATCTCAATTTACTCTCTATGAAAAATTGTCAATACATTTTGCCTATTTCTGTCGAGACGTTTTAAGATTATAATGCAGACATATAATTTTCTGTGTATCAATAAATGTTTCCACTGTTTTGTTGGAATATAAAAACTGAGTCTAGTGTACTCCTATTTCTCCTAAACCCATACTTCGTATATGTAAACGTTCTGTTTAATCTTTGTTTAGATTTATTTTCTACTATTTTAGTCAGAATTTGTCTAGAGATACTTAAAAGTGTGATCCGTCTGCAATTTTGTCAGTAACTTTTGTCTTCTTTTTATTGAATGTAATATAATTCCTTTCCTCCGATCCAAAGGAGCTTTTTGTCCTCGGTTTTCATTTAAAATGTTATTTTATTCTTTCGTAGGTGCTTGACGCATTTATGTTTTGCTTGTTATATTACCGCTTCCTGGAGCCTTGTTCAATTATAATTTACGCATGACCTCCAAATATTTATATTCTTTTATTAGCTCAGTATTCCATGTATAATCAAACTGATTCTTGTTTTTTGGCTCTCTTAGATTACCCTTTGACAAGGCTTTAAAAAAGTTCTTTCATTGATACTGACTTCTCTGTGATAAGTCTCCCTTTTTCGTCTCCGATAGTCAACATGTTGAATAATTTCTTCTGAAAAATTTTCTTCGCAGTTCGTTAAAAATTTATGTTATTAATGAAGTTACTTTTAATAGGAAGGCGAAGTTTTTGATGACACTTTTTTATTTTCTTAGATTGCCTTTTTTACTACTATACTTATCTACTTCACAATGCACCATGTACTTTGATCATAAGTAATTTGTCCACACCTCCTTCTTCTCCTTGACTGTAACTTGTGTCTCCTCCGTCGAACAAACCATTCTTTTGTCCCCTCAGGTGTGTTATGTTCAAGGTGTAAAAAATTAATCTTTAACTTCCGTCTTCGCTTTTTCGTGTCCCCTATAAGCTACCAATAAAGGCGGAGTAACTTGCCCAATTAGTTTTATTTTTAACTTAGTTTTCCAAATATAGCCTTCTCACCATTCATATAAAATAATCTCTGCAAGATAAATGTGTCAAATAAATATTTTAAGAAAAGTAACTAAATATAGTTTAAACATTCGTAACTAAAGCTGTAAAAATTGAAGTATAAATTTATTTTATTAATTGAAGGACTACTAAACAGTGTAAGTAAAATTCTCATATATTTTATTATGATTATATGAAGTTTGTTTTTAAATATTAATTTATACTGATAATTTCGATGTATTTTTATACTATATAGGCCTACTATTCGTTTTTAATTCTAAAGATGTTTATAGAAATCGGTTTTCATTACATACATTTTTTATCAAAGTATGTTATTTCTGCTTACAATACGTTCCTGTAGCAGTAAGATAATACTAATGGATATGTTTTGATGCAAATCACCCTTACAATCTAATTTTGCTGTTAAAAATAACTTTATTAAGAAAAAATGATATTCTACAAATTATTAATTTGAAACTTAATAAACGTAACATTATAATCATTCTGAGCCTAATTGGAAATTTACCATCACCCCTCAGAAAACATGTTCCACCGTAGCTAACCCAACAAAAGGAAACAAATTTTAACAAAAATACAACTAGAAGAACAAATAACAATTATAATGTTTTGAGTAGCAAAGCATTGAAGGAGTACCGTGCAACTAAAACGCGTATTAAACAGAGTATGAGGACACAGGTTGTAGGCCTACATAACAATAAACGACGAAGAGTAAAGGTAAAAAGAATAATAAAAATTATAATTGGATAATTTATAAATTAATGTGTAACCTACTTAGTAGATAAGATTATAATTATATTCATTGATTACAGAAACAACCACATCACAACAAAAGAATACGTTTGTCGAGAAACTATGAAACATATTATTTAATGTATGACAAGAAAATGTCTAAATTTACGGGTTTTAATTAAACACTGTATGGTTCATTTACAATAAACAATTAGCAGCTTAGTAAAAAGAGGGATGACTGTAGAGAGAACAAGAAGGACAGACAATTAGTTTGAAATAGACTAATTGCTAAAGAGATATGAAAGATATATACCAAATGCGTGTCTTAAAATTCGAAATAATGAAAACTAAAGACAAAATTTTAAATTCAAAAATGTTAAATTGTTCAAATTTTAAAGTATTAATGATAATGACTCGGCGTATAGATCAGATAACAGTAAGACAATCATACGCGTATTACATTAATACAGTATAAATCTAATATAGAAAGACTTAGCGATTAAAATTGATATTTCAGTATACTTTATGAACTTTACAAATTAGGGAGGTATTTAAAGATTACATTAGAAACTGGAAGTGTTCTGGGAAGTGTGAGTTGTCTGTGGTGTACGATAAAAATTAACGAAACAACTATTTTTATACAAAAAAAAGTTAACAGCAGTCGTTCTGGCTAATGGCTTCGTTGCTATTTTTCAAGTGTAATCTGACTCTTACACGTTCTTCCTTGCAATTTTCCTGACTGACGTACGTAAAGATACTTGCACAAACAATGGATAAACGTTTTCCTACGGTACAGTAGGAAGGTTATGTCTTTTACTGTCCAGCCTTAGTTCCTTTACAATTTAGTCAAATAATTCGCACACTGGAAATTGCTCACAGACGCTCATGCGCTTACTCGACTGTCTGTTCGTTTCAAACACTAACATTTATGGAAGCCGGCTGTAATACAAAGAGACAATAAACAGCCGAGAAATGTCGTATGTCAATTAGCTCGTGCAAAGGGATATTGTTAATCTATTGTGTAACATGTAATTCAGACATTTGCATATCAAGCAAACCTAATCTGTTCTGTCAGAATGTATTTTCCAGGCGTCACGGTAATACTTAGTTTCCACGAATCGCATGACAATGTAAATTTGCATGTGTTCTTGTCTCAGGCGTCACGTAGCATGCAGACCTTGGTGAACGCGAACGCCCACTCTGCTGTGCTGCTAGAAAACACCAGCGTACGACACTTTGATATTTCATTCTTCATGAAAGAAATAATTTCTGATTTCTTAGTGGCTTGGGATCTTACACATCTTATTGATGTGTGTTTGAAAACAAACCAACTGAGTATTTAACTCAGTTTGTTTTTATTGTGTTTTAAGATAAAACCACAGTTACTTTAGTTCTTTAGTCCAGCTAAATTTTCACTTTTTACTTCCTTTAGAGTGACGATGGTAGGTGTACATCCTTATAAAATAGGGGTTCTAAGTAGACAAACAAAATTGTCACATATACTATTTAATAGTATGCCACTTCTCTTTCCTTAAATGGCTTGATTAAATCAGTGTACGTAGCAATTATAACTAAACATATTTAACTTAAAAAATATATTCGTTTAAATTTTCTTTTACATTGTTTTCTGTGGTCTAAAACCAAGTAATCTGTAATCTGTTTATAGCAGGCGCGAATTCTCCATATGTGCGACGTGTGCGCCGCACGCGTCGTCAACATTATTGCTGTGAATAAACAAATTTAAAACTCTACTTATGTTTCAAATGAAGATGTGTTATTGGAAAGAAGGCAGCGGTGTTAGCGTGCCTTCAGTACCGCACCAACCAGGCGTGCCGAGAGTTGTATTGTTTCTAAAGTTCTTTGAGATTTTCGAATAATTTCTGTTGAATCGTGATTCTGTTTTTGTGATGTGTTTCTAAATCATGGGAAATCATAATTGTACAATTGATGACATTTTGAAAAATGGGTTTTCATGTAGAAGTTTCGAAGAAAAACTTAAAATTGTTACAAATGGGAGACCGTGCCCTCCGTTGCCTAATTTAACAACTAAACACAAGGGCAAAAAGGAAGAATACACTAGACACTTTTCAGTATCATCTTTCAACTCGATTCCATGGTTAACTGGCTGTGAGAAATTAAATAAATTATTTTGTTGGCCATGTATTCTTTTTTTCCAAAGAAAAAAGTGTGTGGACGAAAACTGGATTTTCCGATCTCAGTCATTTATCCTCTGCACAGCAACGACACGAAAGATCGCAGTCTCATGTAGAATCATTTCTTAAATGCAAGATGTTTGGAAAGCAGAGAATTGACGTTTTAATTGACTCCCAACATAAAGACAATATCAGCAAACACAATGAGCTTGTTAAAAAAAATCGAGACATATTGAACAGATTAATAGACGCTGTTTGTTATCTTGCAAAGCAGGAACTTCCTCTGAGAGGCCATGATGAATCAGCCGACTCATTAGACAAAGAAAATTATTTGGAGTTTCTTGAGGCACTCAGAGCATATGATCCTCTTTTAGACAACCATCTAAAAACAGCTACTGTGTTTCGAGGTACATCTCCAGCAATACAAAATGACATAATCAATGCTATACGGGATGTTATTATAGACGAAATAAAGGAAGAAGTTTCTTCAGCAACCTTCACTTCTATCATGCTGGACGAGTCGTCTGATATCTCATGTAAATCCCAACTTTCAACTGTGCTCCGGTTTGTTAAGGATGGTGCTGCTTGTAAACGCTTTGTTGGATTTACTGACGTAAGTTCAGATAGAACAGCTGAAGGACTATTTGCACATGTGACAAGTTTCGTGGAAGAGTTTAATATCAGTGACAGATTGGTAGGGCAGAAATATGATGTTGCCGCAGTAATGAGCAGTCCCTTGAACGGGCTTCAAGCTAAAGTTCTAGAATCTTACCCAAAGGCTCTCTTTACACATTGTTATGCCCATGTTTTAAACTTAGTTCTTCAACAATGTCTCTCAAATATAAAAGACTGCAGGATTTTTTTTCAAACACTTAGTGGGCTTCCAGCGTTCTTTTCCAAATCCTCAAAAAGGACAATTGCTTTGGAAGAATTTGTACATAGGAAACTGCCATCAGTTGCTCCTACCAGATGGAATTTTACTTCAAGGTTAGTGCAAACTGTCAAAGAATATAGTGTTCAACTGATAGAATTTTTTGAAAGTATTGTGGAAAACTGTAGTGAATGGGAAAGTGATACAGTAGTCAAATCAAGAGGTTTTCTCTCTTTTTTGAGTGAGTTCAATACCGTATTTTTGTTGGAAGTATTTTCCAAACTGTTTTCATACACAGATGTACTGTATAATATTCTCCAGAGTGAATCTGTAGATAGAATGTACTGTCATCAAAAAGTTATTGATACTGTACAACAATTGCGAAGTGAGAGACAAAATGGTTTTGATGCCCTATGGATAGCAGCTAAAGGTGAGAGAAGAGGAGCTGAGCCTAGAACTAAAAGAATTTGTCAGGACTCTGAGGACAACTATTGTCTTCGATTGTTCTGTGAAATCATTGTGCAACAAATAGATGTGAGGTATGGTTCAGTTTCGAAGTTGAGATTCTGTCATCTCCTCTCACCTAATAAATTTTCCATTTACAAGGAAAATTTTCCGTCTGTCCTTCTGGAGTCCTTAGGATCAGTGTATGAGTCATTATTTGATCTTGTAAGACTCAAAAGTGAACTTTCAGTGGTATATTCCAGTGATGAATTTCATGCTCTACATGTCTTTGAGTTGGTCAGGTTTCTAAAGAACAATGACTTAATTTCTACATTCAAAGAAGTATACATGTTAGCTGAGTTAATTCTGACTATACCAAGTACCACAAGTTCAGTTGAACGTTCTTTTTCGGCTCTAAAACGCATTCACAACTACTGCATGAGCACTCAGAGCGAGGACATGTTAAGCAGTTTAAGTATTATTTCTATTGAGAAAGAAATACTCTACAGACTGAGACTCAAAGACTCATTTTATGAAAGGGTAATTGTAAAGTTTTATGTAAAGAAAGAAGAGCAGAACTTGTTTATAAATAGATATGTAAACAGGAGAAAAGTTGACTGAACTAACTTTTAGGATACTTTTATTATTATTATTATTATTATTATTATTATTATTATTTTGTTGTTGCATTTCCCTAAATAATGCAGCTTATAAACTTGATAATTAAATAGTTTCATAGTAGACGGATATGATTATTTTTTAAGAAGCACACCCACCTTGTCAAAGCAGGATACGCCCCTGGTTTATAGTGATTATCTTAACGTGTGAACTTTGTTACTATAACAATTAGGACAGAAAGATGCGAATATAAAGTACGATTTAAGAGTACTGTATGGTCGCGCAAATGATTCTCACGCGGGAGAATCGGAAGTAATGTGACGTACACAAGCTACTGTCTAACCTGCAAACATTAGTTTGCCCAACTTTGCTCCATAATACTAGGCTACACTGACGGCTGCTGTTTTGTCGTCACAATAAATGTGAAGTAAGCGTATTTATTTTGAAGTATAAAATTAGTTTCGCAAGTAATGGAAAATTTGCCTGGACACCACGTGGTCTAAACACTAAATGTTTTTTTGTCTGGAATAATGACTGGCGCATACACAGAATATATTATGTAAAGCTGTTTTCCGGCGCAAGGATTCTGTGTGTGACACCCTGATGTTTGACGGAACCGAACCTAGTTTGAAGTTATACAAAATATTATAGTTTAAGTAACCTTATCATTTTTGATTTGTTAATAAAATATGATTTCTTGTGTTTGTTTTTTCTTTGTATGCTTTTCGTTTGTTGTAATCATAGGAGTGCGCAGGGCTACTACAATTGGGAACACCCTCAGTAAAACAGTCTATAAAATTAACATTGAAAAAAGAAACTGGTTTAATTCAAAACATGTCACTATCTTACTTTTTTGACCTAAACAACAACAATAAGAAGAAGGAATGGAATAAACAAAAACCTTAACTAATATATACACCGGGCTATTGTCTATATTTATTTAAAAATAAACTATGTACATAGTTTGATGATTTCAATAAACATTTATATCTAAGTTTGTAGGTATTACAAATTTAAATTGTAAGTAAAACCAGGTCGCGATACAATGCTTACAATGATATCCTTCTCTTGAAAGGGACCATCTATTTGAATTCGTAAATAATTTTCTTCTGACCTAACATCTAATGTCGTTTGTGTACTATAAGTGGTAATAATACGTTGTCCAGTCCTTATTGCTTCATAGTCGATCTTAGTTTTATTTTTAATGCGTTTGACTTTTAGAGTCCTCGCTCGCAAGAGCAGCTGGTAACTGGAACTGTAGCAAATTTCCTTGGAGCCATTCTTAAATTGTTGTAAGTTGCTCACCTTTGGAAATCAGAGAACCAGAAAATCCATTCCTGAACACACTTTGGAAGGAAATGTTCACCTTTTCTTGTTTTCAAAATTTCAACTCTGCTCTAAGCTCGTCTACGTTTATACAAAAACGCCTGCTGAGAGTACTTAAATCTTGAGTTTTCCACTTGTTTGGGCCAAGATTCAAACCTATAATTTTTCCAACAGCGCAGATCAAATTTTTTGTTTCTTGGTTGAATCGATCGTTTAAACCCCCAACTACGACATCTAGAACAGGATAGTAAGTAAAAAGGGGAGTTCTTCTTTTTCGGTTTCTTCATAAAAAGCATTATTTTGAGTTGCAGCATCACTCAAAAGGGTAGATACTCTCCTCTTCTTCGGCACTGATATTGCAATATATAGCTTGTCACACAAGTCTTTCGTTTTTTTGTACATTGCTTCGAACTCCCCTTCATCTTTTTTCCTTTGGACTAATGCAGAGCTACATTTTCTATCTCTTCAACAGCATCTAGGTCTGGACTTTGAAGAGTTTTGTTAGTTTTTACGATGATTTGAAGAGTAGGGTGCATGGTATGTACGCAAGCTATGAAGTTAAATGTTTTCATTTGGAATAAAATTCCTTTTCCTGTTGCTATTGCTTTTGAATCAGATGAATCTTCAATTACTTCTTTTATTGCCTTTATAATATTTTCGAACTGATTGACTACTGCAGACACTTGACTGACAAGAAAGAAGGAAAGTGAGAGAAAAGGGGCAGCGGGGTTATCACTACACCCCTGTCTAGACTGAAATCACTCTTACATATAATTTTTTATTAGTGTATTTTTCTGTAGCACATTACTTTTCACTGTCTTTTCTCATCTTTTAATTTATCCGAATTTGGTTTTTTATGTAAACTAATAGGGGGACCAAGTCCCTCTGGTGCCTCCACTGCGCACGCTTATGGTTGTAGTTAACAAAGTCAAAACAATTAAATTAAATTTTTTGCAGTTGTAAATAAAAGTGTGTGTCACACAATGAAATATATTTAGCATCCACAGCTTACTGATTTACGCCTATATCTCAAGGTCAGTTACAATTCCTTACGATCCAAGGGACCAAGCAACGTATTTATTATGTACATTATTAGAATTAAATTTTAGTTCGCAGTCTACATAACGTATTATGTGATAACCTGTTTTATCACATATTATGTAGCTGTTTTACTTTCACTTAATTACAAGGCATACGATGATGTAACAAACTATTAGCATGTGAATCTTAGTTCTGTTTAGTAAGCAACATTACTTAGGTACTAATCACAACAATGTAGTAATTGAAGTTATTCTTTATAGGTAATTCAGTAGCCCTACAGTTTGTTAAACAGTATCAAATCAGAAGTAAAAAAATTAAATGTAGGGTATTTAATAAGCTATATTAGGTTTAATTATATTTACTATAATACAACAGGATTTTTAATGGATCCAATTTGGTTAAATCAAGATACTTTTTGTTATTTAAGTCTTAAAGAAAATATCTGAATTATCAACGTACACTTATTTTTAATCTTTAAACATTATTAAGAGAATTTTTAATTAATATTTCTTTAGCATTTTCATTTTAGTTAAATAAACTAAACTAATGTTATGATATAATATTTGTGATATATATGTGTACTTTAAAAGCGTTATTGTGTTGTTTATTTTTGTAACAATTAAAATGACAGGGATCTAATTTGTAGTTTATTTGTTTATTTAAACTATTTAAAAGGCTTTCATGATAACAATAAAATTATGTTTTTAAGATTTTATATTTTCTCCGTACGTAAAATGTTTTAAACGTTGTTACATATATTTTGTACTGTTTGTGAAGTTATATTTCTTTATGTTGTCATACTGTTCGGAATTGGATTGTGTTACGGTACATAATATACGCAAATGAAAAGTATTCCAATAAAGGTTGTCGGACTAATTTTATTTACAACAACATGCACGGTGACCCAGACATGATACAGTGTCGTACGTCGAATTAATAGGCGACACATTGCCGACTCGTTAGTTTTATTTTTCCCTCCCTCGTTATGCGCCGAACGTCTTACTTACCGTCGTCATAACTCGTACGCCTCAATGCAATGACTGAAACACCACGAAACGTTTATTGAAATGTCGTCCGCATTCCACCTTTTTCGCTGTACGATTCGGAGATGGGTGGTTTGCTCATATAGAAAATCAGTTCGTGATGAAAATCAGCACGATTACATCAAAATTCAATTATGTAGCAGGCAACACGGACATGTTGGTAACAAGGCCGCTGAATATAGGGAAGTATCAGATGCTAAAAACAGGTCTGATACACTGCCTTTCTGCGTTGCAAGACCAGAAGACGCGTAGAATGTTCGAGCTCGAAGAGATAGGTAACAAAGCCTTCACAATTCTTCCGAGACATAATCGCTGGCAGGCACAGTACTCTCAGTCGAGGATTCGAAGTCATCGTGGCTAAACCGTTTATCCAGTTGGATGCTGGCAATATTGGCGAAACAGAAGAGCGCCGACCTTAACTCACTGGCTGATGTGACCGAAGTTGTTTCCGGTGCTTCCTGTGCCAAGCTACAGGTTTTGAAGCCGCTCCGACGAATATCAACACAGCGCCCGCCTCCGCAGCAGCTTCCAACTTCTTGAAGGGAATGTTTTCGATGTTGATGACAGCAAAAACGGGGAGAGTTAGCTGCTGCGTAAAGATAAGATACTGCTTATGCAATGTTCAAAGATGTGTTCAGATATGAAGGTTCACGCCTGTAATTGTAACGCTTACGTCCGATGTCTACATACCTTTGCTACCAATCAAATTTCTCTTTCCGTATTTTTGCATACTAACGTTTTTGCATATTTTTGTATGTTCATTCTATATACTGAACCCACATGTGGCAGGCGTCTGCGGTCGCTTCGCTCAACCTACATTGGCATCGAAACGGCGGGCTTAGTACTAAAAATTGCATCTCCCGCCGTTTCTGCTCCCTCGCAGCTCAGAGCATATTGCATATGTGTCCAGTGCATAACAAAACTTATAATCATTTATAGCAACAGTAACACATCGTCAAACTATTACTAGCTTCATAACTCAGTAGTTGCTAAGATCTCTCATTCATATCTCTACCGCTCATTGTAACATGTATACTATAATTATTTTCGTATTTTATACTGAGTTCATACGCCTGTGTCTCACTTGTAGACGAGGGAACCAAACTAAAAGGACACCAACATAACTAACCTAAACTAGAGGGGAAACAACCTAACCTACCTAATCTAACAAAAATGTTGGAAGAAGGAGGTTACTTGCACAAATGAAGAATTTAGAGAATTAAAACCTAATCAAAGGTTGAAACATGAATGTTTCTATTAGTTGCCACGGATTCGATCAGCTGGGACGAAGTGAAAGGGCGGGGCGCAATTGACCTGGTAAAAACAGCTAAAGCCGTCTTTCCGTCGCAACTGAAAACCGAGACCAATCTACAAAGCCGTGTAACCCATATTCAGTCACCCACAATGAGTATGTCTTTGATGTATCTGGGCACTGTCCAAAAAAGATTAGAACAACATGAACGTCTTTGAAATGAAGCCCTTATGGAGAATTTGTGGAGCTACATGTCAGAACGGCCGGTGGCTGAGGCGTTTTGATCATGAACTGTACGAAAAGTATAAGGAGATGTCGACAACCCCCTTAATGGAAGTCAAGGAAGATTAAGTGAACTATACGTGTTGTCTGCATGCGGTAAACCAGAACGGAAAATAATAATGTGGCAATCACGATGGAAAGGAAAGAACATGTAGACAAAACTAATGTGGAGAAATGAGTTTCAAGATAATCTTTACGATTAGGTTTTTGCTAGGTGTTAAAAAATAGATGATGTGGGCTCAAAACAACGGCGAATGGCGACGTGTCGTAGAAGACGCCGAGGCTCATGTAGGAGTGTCATGACAGGAGAGAGACAGAGAGAAATAATTAATATTTCTATAAGCGACACAACTTCGAATTACTATTGTGTTATGATGGACTCCAGTAAACCATAGAATACGATAACGTCCAGATATGGTCTCAAAACACCTCAGAGCAAAATTTATTGTATACAATCTTGTAAGTTATGTTGTATCCTTAACTCAACATACCTGAGTACAGCATCCAATTAGGAAATACAAAAAAATATATCACATCACTGCGATATTAAAACAAAACTAACTTTTTAATTTCATTTTAAAAGTAAAAGTTTAGATTTCAATATTGGTTATAAAATTTATGCTGTAAATACAACTAAGCAAAACAGCATATTCATTATCAAGATTGAATGAGTTCTTATTTAATTTACCAGTAAATTTCAGCATTTACGAAAATTATCTATATGGAAATCAATTAAAAAGGAGATCCTTCTACAGTTAACAATGTCAATGCTGCCAATGACAATTAAAAAGGATTCAGAGATATGTCTGTATGGTTCCATATGCACTGTATGGAGAGAAAATTAGTAAGTTATACAGTGAGCAGAGAGCACAATAGGAGTGAAGACATTAGGGGGTCTGCACGTGACAAATCTGTGCACAGTGTGTTTGACGCATGTGTGCAACATTACCATACACCGCCGCTAAAAGGTTTCCTCTCTGCTTTTCGTTCCATTTAACTTGGCTCTCCTGCATTTCATCCTTTCATATTTCATCATTATAATATATGTTCACTATCTGATGTTTTTAACGTCATGGAAAGACTGATAATCTCCGTTTTTTAAAAGTAGAATACGTGAGCGCATTTATCAGATTCATAGGGTCTGTAACATAAATACAAATTTCTTTCTGAATTTTGGATCTAGTTGTTCACAAAATATCTGTGTTTGTGTGTGTGTGTGTGTTTTAAACCGATTATTTTTGTTTACGATATTATAAAATGCATAATCGTTCTACTAATGTTATTAATCAATACCTTGGGGACAGAAAAATTGTATTTAAAACACATGGCAACAGTGTTTGTGAAGCTGAGCGTGTGTTTGTGTACAAAATGTTTGCAAGTGACTTAGATGAGGAAAATTAATTTCAGTATCGAGAAAAGGAACTGAAGTTATAAACTTTGACTGAGAACTTAAATTTTTAAATTATTTCTGTAAACCGTTTGTTGCTCTTAATGTTCCCAAGATTACACTGTGCCTCTCTGAAACGACATTTTAATTATAGAAGTACGTGCTTGCACACAAACACACACATAGACGCACACACAAATGCTGACTTAACCAGAGTAAAAGCGACATGGCTTTCGGAATTGGTAGAAAATAAATGCAAAATTGTTTGCATATAGCTTAACGTTGTTTTCTCCAGTGCTACAATAATTCTGAAATTAATAGTTAAATTTTGTAATTAACATCAAAAATAAGAATTAATTTGAGATAATCTAACGAAACACGATTTTAAACTATTCTCTAGGACTGCATTTGATTTTCCTAAAATACAAAGAATTTTCTACTCATGAAGTTGGGTATAATACAGTACGATTGTCTACTCTAGTATTTATGTTCCATATACGGTTTACTATAATTTTAATATGGACAATTTCGACCACAGCCTCCGTACTCGTTGTCTCGTGTTCAATACATGTTCATACTACATTTGTACTATGAATTTTTCATGGATTAGATTTAATGAATAAAACAAAACCAATACAGCAAAGTTTGTAATTCCGTATTGGCGGAGAACAGCGAGAATGTAATTTTTTAGCTGCATGCAAGATAAACTAAGGTCATTTGAATTGAATATATTTCCACTCGGTTCGGCCTTGCAGGCACGCTCCTATAAGTTATAAGGAAGCTGCAGATTAAAGTGAAGGAAACTTGCAACCAAGGTCTGACAACGTTTTATTTTTCACTCAGAATCAAATGCACAAATGCTAACTAGTTTTCAGTTTCTAAATATACTTCAGGAAATTGACATTTCGTCCATCATAATTACATTCTTGTAGTTAAAAGTTGAAGGATTTCTTGGTCACACTGGTCATCTTAGAGTTATAAAGATTATCTCTTATCTTTATAATCATTCTTTTTCAACAAGGTGGGGAAATGACGTAAGACGAAGTAAAATCCTGGTTTGAAGTATTTTTTCTCGCAAAAATGTAGGCCTATTACTTGAAAATTACGTAATTGTAAATTGCGTAGGTAATTACAATTATGTTCGAAGAATCTACTTTTTCATTTCACTTTTTATTTAAAGTGTGTATTTTTTTTTTTTAATCAGTATAACATTTGTCTCTCCATTTAAGCTGATATGTAACGCTATTAACAAAACTAGGCCTATTCAACACGAACAGAGAGAAAGGAATTCATGACAGAAGTCAGCGAGGTGTGTAAATAGTGTTTAAAAGAGCAAAGCACGTGCGTTTCTAAAATAATTTATTCAATTTAGTGTATTTAATTGTATAATTAAATTGCATTTAGCTGTAATTTAATGAAATGAAAAGGTACATTCAAATATTCTCAACATTCATTTTTGTACCGTTGTTAGTAAAGCCTATTTAGATTTATTCAAACTTTGTACCAAAAAATAATGTGTTTAAAAGTAAACTAAAATAACATTTTCGGCTAGACGTACAGTTATAATAAGGAAATTAGATTTGCCCTTTTGTGAAAATTAGAATACATTTATAAGACTAGCTATACAAATTATTATTTTAAGAATGTGGTAGCAAAGATAAGCCATTAAAGAAACAATTATTTCTTTAAAGACAATAAAAGAAAACATTTTCTGTAGTAAAGTTTAGTTGACTTTTAGCGTATCTGGTTGCCTGTATTCACTGGGGGGTCGTTATGGCGTGCAAGACGACCTCCTGCCGTCTTCCTGGCCTGAACAACACCCTTCCTCTTGATGATGTTTAAAAGTTGGAATTTAAAAACTTGACGCTTCCTGATGACTTTCAGTTACGTCTTCTTGTGGCTAGCGTATTATTTTCGCATACAATTTCACGAGATTACAACTAACTTTATTAATCACAAAGTCGTGTTCTTAACGCCTATCTTTATATTTATATTGCTTGAATCATTCAATGATGATGTAGTTAAAAACGCTTCTGCGCCTGTGTGTATACATGCACTCTCGTTCGTGCGTGATTGCGCACGCGCAAGCGCGTGTGGGTGTTTGTATAGTCACCACTATATCACTAGCACCACTAGTGTTTATGACTATCACTTATCTACAAATTGTTTAGTAAATCAAATCAAGGACATTATTTTACATTACAAAACTAAGGCATCTCTCAGATATTCCAAACGTACGAAGAGACGTGATTCCTTGATGTCTCACTTCTTTATTCAAGCAACTTTTATATAATCAGCCACTTTGTCACTTACTCAAGTGTTTTGCCCATATACATTTTACGTTCTTAAGTCTACAAATAATGCCACCTATTGTACTTCGCTTAACTAAGCATTTTTCTTGTATTTCCTCGTTCTTAATCATTCACTACCTCCTTGTATAGTACCTTCTGCTTGGTTGTGCGCTCTGCACAGTTTGCCTAAAAGTCATTACACGCAGAACACGTTCAATATATTATGCGTGACTGTGTACATGTTATTGTCGAAAAACAATTTCCCAAAGAACCCTCCTTTCATTTATTTTGAGAACTCTTACGGGAACCGGTGGTATCCCCCTACCTCAATACTTGGGAGTATCTTTTTGCTACTCTGATTGAATGTTGTGTGTGTGTGTGTGTGTGTGTGTGTGTGTGTGTGTGTGTGTGTGTGTGTGTGTGTGTGTGTGTGTGTGTGTGTGTGTGTGTGTGTGTGTGTGTGTGTGTGTGCTGTACATTGCACATCAAATATTTTGCCAGTCCACAATATAATCGTCTGCTAATTTCTGATGGGGTGTTGTTAGTGCTGTTACTTTGAGACTCCAGGTTCTTAAATTCATTTACTTGGCTTATGCTGTCAACACCTGTGGATAGTCTCTGGATTCTTGAATAGCAGCCTATTAGTTTCTCGCATATATTTTTTTTCAGTATTCAAATTCAACCTTATATTTCTGGAGCCTTCCTTGACTGCATTAAAAGCTTGAATAGATCCCTCCTTGACCTGGTAATCTTTATCCCGTGAGCAGTTATTTTTGCTAACATTACCTCTTGTATTTATTTGAGAATCTTACACGCATTTTCCATGGTACTTTATAAGGGACATGAGAGACTGTCCCCTTGGCAGAGACCGGGCGTGAAACACAGTTTTGGACTTTACACGTTAATTTGGAGAATATTTGCTTTCATGCGAGAAAGATGGCCAGCATTCGTCGAGTTCCTAATCACGCGCACACACACACACACACACACACACACACACACACACACACACACACACACACACACACACACACACAGAGTCACTCACTCACATATACAATACAATTATAGTAATCGAATACGATTAATTCTTTTATCTTTTGCTGTCAATTCCTCACAAGTATTGAGCCGGAATTTCATCCGTGTTTTTATATTGTCTGTTACTTAGTGTTTAGTAAAATTATAGTCATAGACAAAATAATAATTAGTAAAATTATAGTCATAGAAAAGTAATAATATGTGCTGTTTACTCGAATTAAGATAAGCAAATATTAGCCTTTACGCATTATTCAGCATAAAACAGATTAAATGATTTTTCTGAGCACTATGACTTTGTTCTCCATTGAGGACGTTGTTACGTTTATTTCGCTTGTACGCTTCAAATTAACTCCGTATTTAATGAAGTTTCCATATGACACAGATAATTAACTTAAGGAATTACACCGTACACAAAGTATAGTAAGTTACTGTATTGCGCGACGTATACTGGTTTTCTACATTGGATATGATGGAATATTAGATTCTCTCATTACCTCCAGACAGACCTATTCTATCCATATTATCAAATGCACTTTAAAAATCTATAAATAAATTTATAAATTAATAAATTAGCTTAGATCCGTCGTGTGACTTGCTTTTTGTTTCAATACACAAACATTCATAGACAACTTCAGTATCCGGTCGCCTTCAAAGGGTGCGCACCCATACGGACGTGTGTACGTACAAAATAATGTGATTTTTAACATTTAACGACCTCAGCTGAGTGAATTCATCTGAAGAGGGACAAAATGTTCAAAAACGCGTAATTGTAAATTAAATGTGGGTATGGAGAACCATACATGAGTTCCATGTTCTGAGACTAATATTTAAAATCATTTTCGAAATGAAATATTTCCATAGAAACTACTTCTTTCTTCAGCCTTAACCACAGTACTGTGGTCACTAACGTATACCACCTCACGTCAGCGCACTCGATTTTCACTGATGATGGCAGTCGATGGCACTGCCGAAACGTCTGGTTTTGCAGAAAACATTGGACCTCGGCCAAACAGCCCGGGAAGGAATTTTAACAATAAACTACTTTTTTGTTGCCGATAACGTAGTACACATAAAAAATTATCCCCTCCCCATTCAACTATCATTTTCATTTATAGAAAATTACCCCTCCCTTCAACTACCCTTCTAATCTATAGATATTTCATCTACCTTTCTACAGAGGATTATTATGACCTTTTTTTTCTTATCGCTAGCCATAAAAAAATTCTACACATAGACACACACATTTTTCGGAAAATGACTTTTCTTCATGTTTTGAGTGTAGTACAATGAGAATCAGCCCTTATCTCGAACACGTTTTTTTGCCATCACCATACTTCCTTTTCCTTACGGAACATGGAAGTAAAAACGAAGTCACACGACGGATCTAAGGTAATTTATTAATTTATAAATAACGAAGTGACTTGGATACCAATAACAATATGTATGTCAAAATGTTAATAAATGTTGTCATAGAATGTCACGTTTATGTGTTGTCTCTAGAATGCACCGATGCATTAATATTTGGTCTGATGTAGATTTTGCTGTCACTTTGATAATTTCCAGTGTTTTTTGCCGCATATGGCAGTAACCTATCGTGTATTACATATACTGCTATCTTATACACCAGTAACTGTATAAAATAATTCTTACGCGGAACACAGTTATTTTAGTTAAAAATTATTAAGTTTTTACCATACTGCCTAAATTAGTTTTCGATCGTTAATGAGCTTCATCAGAGGCTGCCGCTAAGTGCGCGACCGTCCTGTTTTTCGTGACCGCGCCGTCGTTCGAAAGATCGTTGTTGTGTGGGTGTTGTGTACTGTGTCCAAAGAGTATGTGTGATTTATATATTTTCTGTTCATTTAGAATGTTGTTTCTATGAATGTTTGTGTGTTTCTTTATTTTTAGTTGTTAATGAGTGTCTAGTTTTGGGCCTTTTATGTGCAGGTATAGGATTTTCACATTGTATATAATGTTTGTGCATGTGTCGTCTGTCTCAATGAGATGGTTTGCAAAGGTAGATTCGGTGGTAGAGTATAATGCTTTTTTGTGCTCAATGTATTTCTGTTTGAAGCTGCGTCCTGTCTGGCCTATGTACAATTTGTTACATCCTGAGCAGATTAATTTGTAAACACCAGGTAAATCTAATTTGTTTACCTGTTTGTGTGTTTCTTGCCAGTGTGTGTGTGTGTATGTGTGTTCCGTTTTGTTTGTACAGGGTCCGTCACGGGAACCGCATGTTTTTGTATTGGGTAGTACGGCCGAGCGGTTGGCATCAGTGAGTGTGGGTTGGCCTTGATTTGTTTGTTAGAGTGGGAAGTTTAGTTGCCGCCATGTCGTGGAATGTGGAGCATCGTACGTTCGCTCTCTGGCGGTTTTTCGTAAACAATGAGTCAGTGACGCTGACACAACGTGACTTTCGCACCCATTTTAATATTCCGGTCCGCCGACCTGTTCCAGACTGCAACACCATTTTGAGATGGTTTGAAAACTTCAACACAACTGGCTCCGTAATGAACAAAAAACCACCTGGCCCTGTCAACACAGCCCGTACGCCCGAAAACATCGAGCGAGTTAGGACGTCTGCGATACAGAGCCCTAAACGGTCGGTTCGCATATGTGCTGCGAGTTTAGGGATTAACGAGTCAACAGTGCGAAGGATTCTGCACAAAGATCTTCATTATCACCCATACAAAATTCAGGTATGTCAGCAACTTAGTGTAGGTAATTATGAACAGCATCGTGTCTTTTGTGAAACCATGCTTGAAACCATGGTCAATAATGAAAACATGATTTTTCTCATGAGTGATGAAGCCCATTTTCATTTAAATGGGTTTGTTAACAAACAAAACTGCAGATATTGGTGTAATGAAAATCCTCAGAGGTTACATGAGTCCCCTCTTCACAGCCCAAAAGTAACAGTATGGTGTGCTGTTGGGGAGAAGGGCATTATTGGCCCGTACTTTTTTGAGAAAAACAACATTACTGTGACTGTTAATTCAGAGCGCTACATTACAATGCTCCAAACCTTCTTCTTCCCAGAACTTCGACGTCGCAGATGGGCAATGAGGAGGGTATGGTTTCAACAAGATGGTGCAACTGCACACACAGCTCGTAATTCAATGGCTGTCTTACGGGATCAGTTTCCAGGCCACCTTATCTCCAGATATGGCAATCTTCGCTGGCCTCCTCGCTCCCCCGATCTAAGCTTATGTGACTTCTTTTTGTGGGGATATCTCAAGTCCCGAGTATATGTTAACAAGCCACGCTGCCTTGAAGATCTGAAGACGACAATCCAGGAGGAAATCGTTCATATTCCAAGTCAGATGTTAATTATCGCTACTCAGAGTTTTCGGGACCGGCTACAATCATGCGTAAACATAAATGGCCAACATCTGAGCGACGTGATCTTCAAAACATAAATGAACAATGAAATTCCCAACATACACTATGTATTGTCATAAATAAAAATATTTTTTAAGCCAAACTGACTAAGTACATCTTATTTGAAAACCATGCGATTCCCGTGACGGACCCTGTATTTCTGTATGCAATACTGTATTCTGATTTTTTAAATTTGCTAGCTATTTCTCCAGTGTGGTTTTTAATATAAATGTAGTAAATTTGTTGTTTCCTGTCTTTGTCTTTTGTTTTGTGTTCTGCATAGGAGTTAATTCATTATTTATCTCCTACTGTATCCATTGGCTTCAGCTAAATATTTGATTGTGTTTAATTTGTCTTGATAGACTTTTTCTTCTAGTGGGATGTTGTTTATTCCGTGTATCATGGTTCTGAAGGCAGATAGTTTGTGTTGTGTTGGGAAATTGGAGGAGTCATGTATTAGTGTGTCAGTTGTAGTGGGTTTTCTGTATAGGCTACACTGAATTTGTGTCTGTCATAATAGGTATATAATTGTATAGTTATAGAAAAATAATAAATGTTTGCTTTCTAGTTGAATAACAGTAAGCAAAAAATTATATTTATTATTCAACAATGGGCAGATTAAAAGACGTTTGACTTTCTTCAGCATTAATAACGGTGTTACGTTTAATTCGCTTGTACGCTTCAAACGTACAGCCGTGTGTGACGTATAGTTTACATATGACACAGATAATTAACTAAAGGAAGTACACCATACAGACAGGAAACAAAGTACAGAACAGCGTGACGTATGCTTGTATTCCTCTACTTTATTTAGGAAGAAGTTAAAATTGAAGTAAGTTTAAGATCGAGCTTCTACGCCCTAAGCAAACGTTACGACGTAAGAATATAGCGTTTTTCCCCTTCCTATTCCGTACAAGCTTGTTTTGCAGTTACTACATTGAAATTATAAATGTTACATTTTGCTATATACGTCGAATCGTTTTGTCTGTATAAAAGTAAAAAGTAATATTTAGCCTCAGTCTAAACTTTGAGAATGGCTCGACTTACGAGCTGACCGTTTATTAAAGTTAATTAACGTAACACTTTATGTTGTTTCATTTCTTTTTAATGGGAGTTGTTTTAACAATGAAAACCACAAAATCTTACGATAAAGATTACCTTGTAGTTAGAACATGTCTGTTATCTCTTCGCCAATCAACGCTTAACGTCATTGTTATAATAATCACTGCACATTGCCCTGAAAGATATATGTGATAGTGACGCCTGACCAGTGTTTTTGACCATGCTGTGTAAAGTTATATTTCAGTAAGTGACTCCTCTGATTCCATTCCTGTTTTATACACAGTACGTTAAAATCTCAATATTATAGATCTGTATTTGTCATTCGACGTTTTTAAGAAAGTAAGTGTAACAATTTTGTGCGCCTTGCCGTACGCCCAGATAAAAGTTGTTGTTTACAAATGTTATTGCCGATAATTTACATTACATACGTTTATACAGCGAGCAGAGAAACGGTAGGGTACATGAATACACTATTGTTAAGAAACTTCAGACATTAAATGTATCTATTATATTATTTTGTTACACACATAATTATTATCAGACTACAGTTATTGCATAGCAGATAGGATTATACTTCTATGAAGTTAGTGTTGATACTTTTACGAAGTTAGGGTGAATCAAAAGCCATACCTCAGCGTTATGGTTAGGTTAATATGTAATTTTGCAGGGATTTCATACTTGTTGGTAAACATTATTTTGTTTTTGTCAAGTATTATGTTTTGTTTAGTGTTGCAGACTGCATTAAGATAATATGATACATTGTAAGAGAATAGACACATATGATAAAAACGTTGAGAGGGTCAGGATTTTACGACCTCTGATGATGGAAACTTTTTCCCCAAAACATGTCGTACAACAAAAACAATAAGTCGTTAGATGGATTATATTAGAGTAATTAAGTAACATATTGCGAACTGGGGATGGTATATATATATATATATATATAGTATTTAAAATTTATATTTATATTACCTCAAGATATTATTTTTCCTTATTTAGAACATGTTTCGTGAGCTCCCGTGCTCTCATCCTCAGTCTTCGCGATCTTGCGTCTGGTGAAGTATTTGTGTGTTGGCTGGATGTTATTAAGGTTTCTTGTTGGTTCTGATATATAAAATATCAGAGACCAACAATAAACCTTAATAGCAACCAGCCAACACACAAATACTTCACCAGACGCAAGATCACGAAGGCTGAGGATGAGAGAACGGGAGCTCTCGAAACATGTTCCAAATAAGGAAAAATGACATCTTGAGGTAATATAAATACAAATTTTAAATACTTTATATATATCAAGAAACGAACTGTAGCAGAAAGTGATTGAAAATATATGTATATAGCACCGGACAAAAGGCTTGCCGCATGACAAATGGCGCCAATCGTACACTCTAGTGTTTTTGGTGGCCCTAAAAAGGACCTGTTGGCGAGAATGCTGATGTTGGTCATGCCGCGCTGAGATGTTCGGCGGCTGCGCCCGCTGATCGTGGCGTACTGCAGTCCTCCTCTTCTATCGGCATCGGGTGTAGAGTCGGTTGCCGGCCCATCGACGTCCTATCGCTGGCGCGGAACTGGAGGGCGAAAACGCAAGAACGCCGGTTCTATTCTTCGGCCGTTCCTTCCGACTGACTCCGCGCCGATGTCGTCCGAGAGAGGTGAGGGTGAAGTGCGTCCGATGGCGTGGCGATGAAGTGTGTACAATTTTTTTCGCTCTGGGCTTTGCGGTTGTGCGTCGCAGAGACGAACCGCTCGGGATCTGAGTTCCGAGCTACCTTCTGGAGCTCCTGCCTCGTGGCCCTGCCCAAGTAGGGCGTGTGCTCTAACTTATAGCAGGCCGATTCTCGGCTGGTGTGCTAGCCTACACTAGCGACTAGCGCAGTATACACCGAGGGCGTTTCCACGAATCACCTGGACGTATACGGTACCTTCCCAGCCCAGCCACTAGAGGATTGTCTGGGAACCTCGCCGCACGTGCATAAAATTTGCGTGCAAGCCGCCTGAAAGTTTCGTCTAAGGAGCGGACGCCAAGAAGGCGTGATGAGAAACGACGGGGGACTTTGGCCGCTAGCCGAAGACCCCTGTCGAGGACGCTCTGCAACTTCTTTTTATGCATTGCGGCGAGGTAACCCCAGACCGGGCAGGCGTAGGTAATGACCGGCAGCAGATACGCGCCGACGATCATCCTGCCCAATTTCCTGGTCATGGCTGAGCTGATCAGGAGTGGAAACAGTGCGCACAGACGAGCGGATGCTCGCTTGAGAACTGTCTGTGCGTGGGTACGCCAGGTGAGCCGACGGTCGAGGTGTAATCCGAGGTACTTGACCTCTTTGGACCAGCGCAAGTACGTTCTGCCGATACGTAACTGCCTAACAGGGTTCTTCCGTCGCTTAGAGAATTCGACGGCTACACTCTTGGAAGCGTTGAGTTGCACTCTCCAATTCTCAGTCCAGTCCACGAGCGTGTCGAGCTAGCGCTGCAGTCGTAGGACGGCCCTTTCCACATGACGATCGGCCGTAAATACGGCCGTGTCGTCCGCAAAGAGGGCCATCTGGACTCCAGGCTGTCTCGGCACGTCGTTGACGTAGATCGAGAACAGAAGGGGGCCTAGAACACTACCTTGAGGGACGCCGGCTGTGATTCGTCTCTCGGAAGAGACTGAAACTCCAACTCTCACGCAGAAGGTCCTCTCCGTCAGAAAGCTAGCAACCAGATGGAGATAGCAGTCCGGGAGCTGGACTTTCCCAAGCTTGAATAATAGGCCATCATGTCATACGCTGTCGAAGGCTTTTTCAACATCTAAGAAACAGCCAACGGTCCGTTCTCTCCGACACCCGGCTTCCGTGACGCATTCCACCATTCTCATCAGTTGATGAGTGGTCGAATGCCCCACACGAAAGCCGAATTGTTCGGGGACCAGCACGTCAAAGTTGGTTAGATGTTCTCGTACACGACGCTGCACGAGGCGCTCAAAAACCTTGGACGTAGCGGAGAGTAGGCTGATAGGCCGGAGGTTGTCAGAGCGGGTGGAATCTTTTCCCTGCTTCGGGATCACGATGACCGTCGCCTTTCGCCATTTCTTGGGAAAGTAGGCCAGTCTGAGACACGCGTTGAACAAATCAGTCAAGAATTGAACTCCAGGCTCGGGAAGAAGTCGTAGAGCGGTGTTCGTAACACCGTCCGGGCCTGGAGCTTTTCTTGGCTGAAGTTCAGCGAGCCGATCTGAGACCTCTTCCAAAGAGATGGGTTCGGGCTCCGCCGTGATCGGAAAAGACAGAAAGTCTTCCACAGCCATCTCGACTTGTTCGTCGAAGTCTCAGTCCATGGGCGGGTTGGGAGCGAACTGTCGCTCGAAACACAAGCCCAAGTACTCGGCCTTCTCTCCCGGTTGACCCAGGAGTCGTCCGAACGGCCCAACAATGGCGGGGAGTGGAGGTCGTCGCCTCCGTCCCGTCAATGCGGAAGGTATTCTGTACGGGTGACTTTGCGGGTCCGCATCCCCGTCCGACGTAGTTCGGGCCACGTCGAGTTCCCAACAGCTACGTCGGAACGCCTTCAGACTGTCACGCCACCTTCATCGCTGATTGGCTAGCTCCGAACATGTAGTTGGTCACGTCTCGGCGGCTACTGATGCCGGATTAGCTCGCCTCGTATTCTTCAGGTGTCACGCGCCGTGTCGCTGGTACCGGAGAGAAGACGTAATGAATCGCTGTTGCCACAATATATATATATATATATATTATAATACGACCCTCTTATTCCCGTAGTATCTTAATGGTATAATATATTACGTTCCTGAAATAATAACGCATGGCTATGATTTAATAACATAATGGTTTAATCTCTGTAACATAAATTCAAATTATTTGGAAAATTCCATTCGATACATACGGTTGTCACAATCGATATTTATCTCAGGATTTATAATTAAATAATTTTCATATATTTCGTGGGAATTCTTGTGGCTGCTACGAAAAGTTCCTTTACATGTTAATTAATAATAGAGAGTACCTTTACAAACAATATATTACTTATAATCTAAAAAATTACAAAAATTATATATTAAGTTACATACAAGTTTTGACGATATTCAGTACGCTTCGTAAAAGCATGTAGGTTAGAGTAACGTCAACATCATGACTATTTGTCCGTCTCAGAAAATAATGTAGTTTATTAATGTGTACAATAAATGTTTTCCTTGTAATCACTGTTCGCTTAGATATTGAATTTGGTTGCACTTCAAAATGTTTACTAGTGATTAGTGTTAGTGTAAATTGTTATATTGTCTAGTGGTTGTTCCTTGTTGGATAAAAATATTGTCAAATTATACTTTACACATCTAGACGATATTCTGAAGTTTTTCTGGTTTATTCTGAAATTTTTCTTGATTGTGTGTATTACTTGTTCATGAAAATTGTAGTGGAAGGATTATTATCTTCGATGATGGTCTTTCAGATCTTCTTTCACAAACGGGTTATCTATTTTTATATTTTTTTAATTACATCTAGACACGCACTATTCAACTGTTTTCCATCACAATTAACAATTAAGTGTTATTTCTTCTTTTTTAGTCACAGAACTCATACAAATTTCTTAAATTTTGATTGGTCATTTATGTACAGGTTAAATGTTATAGGATCAACACCCATTACCTACTTTATATTTTATAAATTACCTTTAATAGATAATTTTATTATTATACTCTAATTATATATGCAATGTTTATACAATTATTAATTAGATAATTATAAACTATTTGATACTAAACATGCCTCAGTTTATAACTGTAAAACCTTATTAATTTGAATTTCTATGACATGTGGTGGAACAATTTGTTATGGTTGATTGTAATTTCTACTTTGACTACCTGAGATAAATATATTTACATAAATTAACTGGTGACATAAAATCTTATAACATACAACAAAACTCTTAATAATAATAATTGTTTTTGACAGTTTTAGTTTATTTATACTGCTAAACTATTGTCTGTATGATAAACTAAAATTCTGTCTAATAATAACAATAAAACACTTTTCATACAAAAATAATTAACACTGTTTAACAGTAGTCTGTGTCACTATTTATATTATGTCACTCATATAACTGTAAGGTTTGTGTCCCTTTTTCTATCCTTAAAATATGTCGATACAATTTTGTTAATACAATTTTGATTTATGATTAGGCACTCTTTATTGGTTTTGGTTGTTATTCAGGGTAAGTTGATTAGGCCTACTAGGTTTATTTATTTAATTTTTGTCTGTTTACTGCCCTATTCTACTGGGTTATTTCTGAGTTTCGTGATAATATTAAATAAGTCAAACCAACTAGGTTTCCTTTAATTTGCTTTCAATTATTATTTCTTGTTCCTCTCTGGATCGGATTTCACTATTATTTACTATTCTTTTGTAACATTTTGTTTCGTTACAATATATATGTACAAAGTTTATGATTTCAGATGTAATTCCGCCTAAAAAAAATCTAAACGTTTGGTTTATTAGGCCAAACCTAAGCGTTTTACGAAAATCTTATCAAATATTGAAAACATGTTTAAAAATGTAATTTCTTATATTCTGTGCAATATTCACTATTAAAGTTCTTGAAATGAACTTTTTTCTACAACTATTGTTAAGTTAATTCTGAACAATTCGGTGAAAGTAGACTTGTATAAATGTGGTTACAAAATAAATATCTTGTACTGTTATTGAAAATAACAATGGAAATGCTAATTATTTATTCTTGTAACACAATTTGCCTAAGATTTTATTTATACGATACACATGCAGCATTAATTTCTTTACCTGATTGAGAAAAAATATTAACTATAAGCATATAAGCACTATATTCATAAATAAGTTCGCATAAGCACTATATTAACTATTTGTAAGGCCTTAATAATTGTTTTCTAAACAAAAACTTGTAAAACTTGCAATTTTTAAGTAATTCTTTACACGTTTTAATATAATTTTTAGAAAAATTGTGTAAAGTATGGCCTCTGAATTTATAGAATTTTTCAGGCGGAATTGCATTTAACCTCATCAATTTTTATTTTTTTTAGTTTCATTCAAACAGATGCAGCGTTGCGTTATTTTAAACTTGAGGCCACAAAATTTTAATAATCGATGGGCCATAGGTAGGTAACAAACAGTTTCCATACCTATGTTTATATAAACTTATTGCATCACATTTGCGACAGGAATACGTTTATGGAATATGAGGAAAACTTCCTGAAAAACAATATGCGCGCGCGCGCGCGCACACACACACACACATTATATGTTACTGTACATTATACTATCCTCCACACAGTGTTTTTCACCTATAGACCTGTGTGGATGCGGCTACTACTATGACAAGGAAAAATTGTGATTGGTTTTGTTTAAAGGGAGAGATGTCGAGTAATCCTAATCAAATGTAGAAAATAGTGCGCTGGGTACTATTTTAATATATATATATATATATATACGTCTATATAATTGTACACACCCACAACGTATACACATAGTTGTAAGTACGCGAAGCAACATTGTAATATTTTTGCTACATCCTTGTTCTCCCTTTGATCCGTTCTGCACATTACGGTTTTGACTTTTCGCGTCGTGTATTGTAATAAATTGTCGGGTTTTACAGTGTTACATATTTGCTGAGCTACTATCTCTAGTGTAAATAATCATATTAACAAATCGCTGAAGCATTCACTGTGCGCTGAATACAAAGTTTACATTTACGCTTCCGCTGAACAAACTGTATTGCAATAAACGGTTCACTTTTCTGCAGACAGTACTATGCTGGAAGAGCAAATACAGAATTCTCAAGCAACTGTTACATTATGAGTATGAAAACTATAAATTTTATTTAAATTGGAAATTATAATAATACAAGCAGCATAATTAAAAATAAAAATGGTTGGAAAAATAAAATTAAATAATAATAATAATTATTGTTATTATGATTGTTATTATAACGTGTATATCAGCCATGCCAGCGCCACTGGTTTATTGACTTTTATGTTTATATTTACATTCATTATGCAGATGTGTGTGTTGAATCTTCTCTTGTATGTTTACGACCAAATAGACCAACAAACATGCACGATAATATCCACAGTAATCAGGAAAAAATTATTTTGAAGTGTTCATTTCTTAGAGGCATAGTGAAATATTGCACTAACATTTGAAAAAAAAAAAACAGAAAAACATGCTTCTGGATAATACGCCTTTCACTAAGCGATAAAAACTTTTAAAGAAGATTTCCCTCTAACTATTCTCTAAATTTAGACAGTTAATTTTTATTGCCATATACTGCCCAATGTAATTCTTTCATTATGTACTTTCCATAAAGTCTTTTTTATTTGAAACACATAACACTTTTCTGTTATAACATGTACATGTTTTTTATCATTTCATGTTGTAAAAGTCAAATTTTCTTTTCACAAAATATACTGTTGTTGCAAACAAGTATTGCAGAATTAAATTCATCAATACTGATTCATACTAATTTTTAAATAAAAAACGTTTATTATTTAAATACAATTCTAATTTAAATCGTTTCTCTATTTTAAGGACTATACGCACTTGGCATGTCTGAAACTAGGTGAGTTAAAATGTGTTTCTCTGTGGAACAACAAATGTGTTTCTAAAGGACGCTTATATATGTCACTCGGTTTGTCAAGAGATAATTGTTCTTTCATAAAAAATTAAATTTGTAAAAGTTGTCAGCAGTTCCTTCGTTTCGAAACATTTTAGTCATAAAGCTTCTGTAAACATGAATTGAGATTTAAAGGCGTACAATGAACCATACTATTATAGCAGCTGAAATCCTTTTTAAAAGGAACATAAAATGGTATCCTCAGTGTACTTATCAGAAGAAGGCAAAATCTTATTTTGTAGTTTTTTTAATTCTGCTCTAGCTTCTATGTAGTTCTATAATCCATTCGTTAATTGAAATTGAAGAAAGTGTTACATACGCACGTGCATACACACCACACCACAGTCATCGTTCTTATTACACACGGAATGTGTACACTAACTTACACATGTTCTGTTAGCTACTTCCAAAATCTCCATCTTCTGTCTGTGTGAGAGCATGCGACACAAAGTGTAACAAAGTTGAAAAGGTTTAAGAGCTTTTCTTAATACTCTGGCACTATGAAGTAAGCAGAAATTCTATCTTCTCAAAATATCTTCGGGTTCGTTAGTTGATTATCGTGTGACTTTAAAAAGATAAATAATTCATCTTTGACATTTACTTCAATTACAAAGTGAAAATATATGCGATTATTTATATATAACTTATTTATAAGTTATTTAAATGCAGGACATCCATACTTGCAAAGTTTATGACACAACATATACCCGAAAACTGTTCAAATGTCTAAAAATTGCGTAACGGTTTACTAATGACTTTTTTTATATGAACTTAACCTGCATTATATTTACATATTAAATTGGATGTATTTTATGGGAATGGATGATAACCAGTAACAATAGTTTATAGTCGCACAACAGAGTCTTTTGAAATCCATTCCAATCGGAATTTTTACTTGACTTGAAATTGTTTTTTTTACAGAAATTTTGAAACGTGGAACCTCACATCAGATTCCATGTAAAATTGTATATTCAGCCACCAATTGAGTTCAATGAAATTATAATGACTGACATACCTTTGGTAAAGAAACGATTTGCTGGAAGGTATGAACAATCTGTTACAGCTGTGGATAATAGGCTTCATTACAGTCACCATATCACCGCATTGCTTCAAGTGCTCTTTTCAGACCACACAATGCTACCCTAAATTTAATGCCATTGACAAAACGCTTATGCATTATATTTCACCACAGCAGTTGTAAAACGGCGTTTTCAATACGTATTCCAGTTTGGCTAAAAATGTCAATTAATGAATTGTGTGTAATATTCTTATAAAAATATAGACTGAGATCATTACCCCTAGGATATTGTTAGATTGAGTAATTAAATTCGTTTCTCTTATACTGTACAAAACAAGTATTGATTTTGAGGGATGTAATCCGCTTGGATAACCATTCGTGGAGGGGTTGTAATGTTCATGCCACAAACCCAACTACCTCGTTTTACCCCCATACTCCATTAACAAACTACAAATACTAGAATAAATATGTTTTGAAATGACTTACTGGCAACGTTGTTTCAATTGTGATGTATTAAGTAATGTAAATAATAATGACGGCTAACACGCCAACACACGCTACAAGTTTAGGAGTAGTTAAAACATGCTCAATTCAAATTGATTCTTCTGTGTTAGCACTTTCTAGCTGTTTGGTATTTTATTGATGATACGCTTAAAATAGCTATGAATGTAATGATAAATAATATCTTTTCACAAAATTATCTTTCCGTGGGGCGTTTATTATAAGAGCATTTGCTAATATTATTGTTTATACTGTATATTACTGTATATAACATATGAACTCCAGAAGTGTAACTTACTCGTTTCTCGATCTCAACATATTTTGTTCCCACACTATGCTTATTTTTAGTCCTAAAAAAATTACAGTTAAGTGCATCTTGTTGGCACAATCAAATGCAAAGAAAAATATGTCGTCAATCTTTAACAGTTTATATAATATATTTCTATCATTTCTTTTATACCGTAACAACAAGACGGTCATGGACGGAACTTGTAGAGTGTTTAGTCTTGAATTATGTATACATAGATTATTGACTGAATCAGAGAGACACATATTAGCTCAAAGTTCATAAGTTTTTAGTATAGCTATCAAGAATCAAATGTATATGTGCAAGAATTTTTGCAAGAGCCGATTTTCATGAAAATAGACATTTTGTTGAACCTAAGTAGTATTTAGGGACTATATAGATACTATTTGAGTTGGTTCTATATTTCTCGTTAACCATATTCTTCCTTTTCCCTGTTTTAGTTCATTACTAATGTGTTCGCCACCTACAAAATGTTGCTGCTGAGGGACTCTGTTGTTCAAATATATTTTGGACTATTTTAACAAATTAGTGTTTGCCTTTTACGCTAGGGTACATGAATTATTCATTCTAATTTTGTCTTTACTTTTTGTTATTGTTAGGGCTTACAATTTGGTACGTAGCACATCATGCAGGGTTACATCTATCACGTCAATATACACGATAGTTTACTCTGGTCAAGTAATACTACTTCATTCAGTCCAAGTAATTTTGTGTTCATAAAAAGGTAGTTATGTATGGAATGTATTTTCATTTTTTTATAAAATTACGAAAATTGTCGTTCGTGAAACAAGTTTGTTTTCGAAATACAATAAAATTACGATCATTTTAACAAATGTTTAGAAATTACCAATAACCAAACAAAATAAATGATGATGATATATAAACATATAAACATAAGAATTGCATTCTCATGACGACAACGACTAAAGGACAAAGACAACAAATATTATAATAATTGTAATACCATTAATACTAATGATATTCACAGTGATACTAATTACAATTTTTATAGGAATATTTGTGTGAAAAAATTCCATTACTTACATGTCCATTGTAATTTCTACTACTATAAAAAAAAATCGACAAAGCATCATAACTAAATTCTTTATAAAATTTAATTAAGTAAAAAAGTTGCTGATTCAATATACATTGTATTATAAATAAATACAATTGTATAAGACACTGTTTATATTATATATACAGTTCACCCATGGGTAATAGAAAGTTATGTAACACTGTAAGCCATAAACACAAACGTATAGAGAATTTAATTTTGAATATAGCGTAGCAACGGAAGTAGTAACTTATGTAGGCGAGTTTAGTGATACATGCGAGCAAAACAGAAACAGTGGAAACAAATTACAAAATAGAAACTGTTGTGAGAGCGCTTCACTCGCCTACGGACGGGTAATGTTGATTAATCTGAAACACTTCGTTTCACTGCTTCCTTTTTAATTAACAAAATTATTATCTTTATAATGCGAGTGAAGATTTAATCTGTACATTGTTTTAAAAATGAGCTAACGCCCAAGGAGCAATGCATGAGAACTGTAATGCATGCACGGTCTGTATATCAAATAGACTTCTTCACGGCTTACAGTGTGTAGTCTGTTCCGGCTCCAAACTGGTCGGACCATCTCTTCTTGTGTCTTCCCAGGCTTTTCTTTCCTTAAAGGGTGATACAATAAGGCGAATCTGTCACTGCCAATTCTGCTAATGTGTTGTTTCCAGCTTTATCTATACTTATTGATGATTCTATTTACTTCTTCAACTTTCAGCTCCTCTCTTATATCAGTTAGACGTTATATTAAATGAAGGTTATACTCTTCATTAACATTGAATGATACTGTAAATTTGACTGACATAGATTTAATTTTAAAGCTGAGTAATGCTATCTCGAAAAATGTAGTAGGTAGAAAATACGAAGGAATAAGAAATATTTGTGGAATGGGAAGTATGTATCAGTAATTTTTATCTTCAATAGATATGTTAATAAATGTTGTATTAGTCTCCCCTGTAGACAAAGCAGACTGCGGACAGAAGAAATGTTAAGAAAAGGATTTGAACGAAGAGCTTACAGCATCATCTCTAGTTATGGAAGAACACAGAAGCAAAAACATCATATATGCTCCAAGTTACAAGATGCTCTTGCATCTTCAATAATTTTCACGGAACAGTTCTGTCAAATGTTACTTAAATTATAAAGCATCATAATTACGTTTTATATCTATCTAGCTTAATATATTACAAGTTTTTTTATTGAGTTAAATATCTTCCCTCGCGAAGAATATTACATATATATTTACTGAACGAGCGAAGCGAGTACTAAATTTTAACTCTACCTTTATCATTTATCTATTTAGGGTATGTCTCAAGATAACTTTTTAAACGCTCCAACCAATTTTCTAAAAACATAACGCAACTTTATACTTCCTTCCCCCCCACACACACCTATGTTTCTGAGATTGATCCTAAGCCCCAATATAAGGAGTTGGAAGGAAAAAATATAAGTAATTTAAAATTTTGAAATAATTGTAGAAACCCAAGGGTGATTAAATTATGAATTATAGAATTCCTACAACATTATGAATATAGTCTTAAGTTTTGGAAATTTCAAACTTTTAGGACATCAAGGCTCACAAAATAGTTGACATTTTAAAAATTTTATTCAAGCCCTTGCACGCTAGCAGACTAAAAATAATTTTAATCTAAACCAGAATGTAGTGTTTATTTGTACACTACTTTGGCCAACGGCACCACCGGCCAAGAATGCATGCCAAAATTTTTAGAAACTCTAAAAGACAAATGCATTCCATTACAACACCATAAGATAGCATATCGAATAATGTTTTATAAGCAATAATTAACTTTGATACTTACCATATTACTTTGTAAACCCTACATGTGTGTGTGTGTGTGTGTGATATATCTCGACTACTTATTCTACGTGACACCTATACACCGCGATGAATGTGTGTGCGCGCGCGTGTTCATATAAACAAAAACAAATAAAAAATTAAATAATAAAACTCCTAAATTATGAGAAACGCTGTATGATAACCTCCTAGTAGTGTTTCTCCGCTAACGCTAACAATCATACATACGAAGGACTTTAAAAAACTGAAACTTATTAATTTCATTTTGTCTAAAATATGTGTTTTATTCTTTGAAAACTCTAAGAGAGTTCTGCAATTCACAAAGTTTACTGGTTTATTTTTATTTATATTATTTACTGTTAAGAATTATTTTATCGCATTGTTATCATGAGTATACGTCGTGATGTGCTAGGTGAGATTCAGGACAAGTAGTAAATCATAAATCGTTTGAAACAGCTGGAAAGCGTGTTAGATTCAAACAAAGAATATAATGGAATGTAATGTATTTGGTAGATTCGGTTTCTGTGTTTCGCTCTAAGTTTCATATTCTAAGGAGGCAAGTAGCCTACTTGTAACATCAATTTGAAGAAAGTCGCATATTTAATTTACGTAAACTATATCCGACAGGCACAGTCACTATTAAGTAGGAAATAGCGAGTGATACATGTTTTTGATACAACTAAAGGAAAGTAACAATCGGTTCCAATTTTACCCGAGAAAGAGTAAGGATTTTTTACTACTTGTAATGACGCGATGTTCCAAACTTTCTCCGCTTAAAATTACCCCCCTCATCAATTGCTTACCCACTTTTAAAATATGTATATTTACTTCTATAGTTTATAACGTTTTGTGATATCCATTCCCGCTATTCAATTCCTTTACATAAGTACTATCGCTAACAAAGGAGCTACCTTTGCTAAACATTTAGATCAAACCCCTTTTCCGAATTTCCCGTTAATCCCAGAAATGCAAGTATCTTTTCGTATTTTTTGGTTTCGAAAAATCATTAATACTTGAATTTTGTTCGGATCTGTACGTATCCATTCGGATGATTTGATGCGACCCTAAATTGTGTTGGAGTGTTTGTAAATTCGCACTTCTCTTCATTAAGCAAGAACTGGACTTTCATAGTTTCCGAGCACAGTTTTTAAATGTTTAATACTCTGTGAATTAGACAATCAAAAATTCTTATCTACTTAAAGAACAATGAAAAGTACAAATATAGTTAACACTTGCATGTTCGTCTTAAAAAGAAACTGGATACTCATAAAAATCTTTAAAAAGATATGTTTGGCTAAAACATAGGGAATAATGATTAGTGTTTTATTACGTGAGACAGTGAAAATCACATCATATGTTTATGTAGATTAATTTACTTATTTTGAAGTTTGTGTAAAGACTTTTTTACGATTACATGTGCGAACAACTTATCAGTATTTCATAGGCTCTACTAAGATCATAGGCCGTCCTTAACAAACTTGAGAAAAAGTAATGGAAAAGAAATATAACTGCAATGTGCTTCGTATCTATTTATGAACACTTTATTCCCGAAACATATAAACATTTGAGGTTCGCTACGAAGAGAGGTTCCGATTCACAAATCTTAAGCGGCACTAACTCACAAACCATTATATGAAAAGCGATTTGTAATCAAAACATTCCATGATCTTTTTTAGATAATAAGAAAAAGTAAAATTAGAACAACAATTGTGTTAGGTAAAAAGCTGTTCACAGTAGTCCAAGTTAGCATAACGCTTATTTCAACAGATAGATTTAATGTCAAAACAACACTTCATATGAAAAATAAAAGTAACAACCAATTCTCTTGGTTTGAGAGTGTATGCACGTTTTCTTGTCAATACATATTGCGAATCTGAATTTGTTTCTTGGTAAAACTAGAAAAACATTTACTTTTGTGTAACTACATAACATATACTCATGCAAATAAAATTTTAATTTTTTCAGAATTCATGGCTACAAGTATCGAAACATTAGGAGTGTATAATAATGATTCACAATATGTTCATCCATTTTTCATCTTTCTATTTCGAGATGGAGGCAAAATGAGGATCGTAAAGTTTGATTGTTCATGACCTGAGCTACTTTTACAATACATTGTATGATACTTACCGAGTGTCATAAAGGTTGTCGGAATTATCTGAGCAGAGCACTGCTGATACAGTAATTCGTGGCGTAATAACGACAAAGGTTACCTAGTTGAGTGGTAAATAACGGTCCCCCAGCTTATTTGACGGGATGTAGCTGGAACACGGGCAGGAACAAAATTATCTTCCTTAATACCGCTGTATTATCCTTTAGGGTTGGACCCGAGCCAGGAGGTGTAGTAGGCAACATTTCCGGTCAGTCACCAGTTCCGTTCTTCATTGTGTTTTAGTCTCGCAAGCTGTAATATCAACAAAAGTTTTTGCCCCCTTATTGTTCGCTCCGAGTATTGTTTCTGTTGAAACCACTTCTGTCTGTTTCTGCTCGTCCTGCATCGTACATACCCAATGTAATTCATTTACAGTACACGAATTGTCATAATTCCCTTTCCATTATTTGAATTTCACTTGAACCTTTTTATAATACGAACGGCTGCTTCATTAATGCAGTGTGAGATTCAGATTCGTGTTATACCAATAGTTCATTATGTTAAATAACGGCTGTTAATGATTGCTGTAAAATGACTGTAAAATTTTTGAAATGCAGACACGTATCCTATATTGTATTTTCTGTTTATCACTGAGTACAAGCATTCGTATTCTCATTCTACCAGTCTAAATGATCGAATGCAGTTATTTTTGGAATCATATGAATTGACACAGCAGCGTGTGGTTTCTATATTGTTAAGGTAAATTTATACTTACATAAAGTTCATTTCATACATTAATGTAATTTTACTTAAATGATGACAAAAATAATTTAAAACATTGTTTGGTTTGCGATGTTAGTCCTAAACCGTAGTGCAAACAAACATTTGCGCTTTCCATAATACAATGTGGTACAGGGCTCTCTGTAGTTCTTTCAACAGAAATCATGCTTAAATGCATACGACTAACTTGGGTCTTAAACAGCAAGGAATCAAGGAAATAATGACTTCAATAGGACCATCCTACATGTTTATATCATATTCACTCTACGTAAAAAAATTCTACATATCTAATCACACATAAAATTAATGAGTTGTTTTTATCTATGGAAGTGAATATTCATTGTTTGTCCAAGAATATATTAAATAATTATTTGCTACTAACATTGGGTTAGCAAATTTAGTGATATTAGTCTATTACGATACTACAAATGATACTACAAAACTTCAAACTCTTCCAGAATTGTTGGTTTGTAGACTACGTGTCTGATAGGATCCGTGAATGTTTTGATGTCGAATTATTCGTTAATTATTGATGATAATTATTCGTTAAACTTTTAATAGTGTACTTAAAAATTTTATGAGTATTAATTGTCTGTAATAAATAAGACAATACAGTCCTCATGAAGAAAACATGAATTTAATACAATAAAAATATTGGTAGTTTATTTTTACCATTAAAATATGAAGAGATCGATTAGGATGAGACAAGCAACAACAATTAGAAAAATAAACTGCTTTTTATGAAGTTCAAAAACAGTAATAAAATAGTAAATGAAATTACAATCAACATGACACTTGTAGAGAGTATGGGTTTATATACACCAGAACTACACCAAATGAACAAGAGGAATAAATAAAGTATTAATTGTACAAGTGGATTACTGAGGACTGCGCTAAAAATAGGCTACAACGGACGGGGTGAGAAATTGTAATTGTTGTGATTGAAGCAAACATTATGGTGTCCAACAACCTAAACAGCATACCGAACAGGAGGCGGTGAAAAGGGTGTGGGAATTCTTCTACTTTTCTCCTACTTTACCAAGAAGGAGAAAAGGAAAACACTATGTCATTTTTGGATAGTGGGTGTTGACATTGCCATGGTAGCAAAAACGTTGACGAACGAGAACCCACCAACACGGAAGAGGGAAACTAGGATGCGACAAGAGACTGTAATTGAGGATTATGATGAAAAAAGGAATGTAATCATTTAAAAACATAAAAATATTATATAAACATGTAGGTTCTATATTTTATTAAGTTGGCCGTTACGATTTCGTGTTAGAAAAACTTTGCACCAGTTTGACGAGATCATGAAAGAGTTAACAGGAAACGTAGCCTTAAAGTTAGCGTGTAGGTATGTTTGGAACCTCAGTAACTTATGTGGACGTAACTTACTGTCACTTAATGAGGAAAAAAGTTATAAACCATTAATGTTGTGTATTAAAAAATTTGACAATTGAAGTGGATGTTCTATAAAGGTCAGCAAAGTTATATGGATTGTAAGGATAGAAACAATAAAAAAAATTATGAATGGCCAACCACACTTAAATGTAATAATTATTATATTAAAGAACAACGTATGTAAAGCGATAAAGTAATTTTACTGAATTTTTTTAGATGTACTGTAAAAAATTACTTTTTATAAATCTTATAACGGATCTTTAAACTGTTGTTAGACAAAGCCATAAAATAGATATGCTATATAGCATATCATACACGTTTTTAATACTTGTTTAATTTGCTTATAAATTAACTCAGCAATATTTATATTTATAAAATTTGCAACCTACTTCCATACTAGGATAATAAGATTTGTGAAAATGTTTAAACACATACACATCATTTAAAAAAATAAGTGTCGTTTCATTGCTGTTAACGGAAACTATCAGCATTATTAGTTACGGTGGCAGTCTATTGTTATAGCTTACTTTATTCCAGTTATTCAGTAGATCTAAGTACAAAGCAAAAACGTTTCTTACTATGTTTATACGCCTACAGTTATAAAAGGCAAAGCATATTATCCCGTTAAGCAGATAAGGCGAGCTAATGTTATAGAAAAATCGTATTTCAACGTGTAGTGTCGTTAAGTTAGTGGCCAGGCAGACCACTTTGTGATAAAAGTTCTTTCCATATAGGAACTCTGTGCAGCGTTCGAAGTAATGCCTCTCACGCTATGCAGTAATATCAAGCTCCACCCTGGAATATTAAACTCCACCTTAGCACGCACTGCTATTAATAGGCGTCCAGGAAAGTTTTTTCACTTACGTAAGTGTTTAATCGTACCCGTCTCGTATCGTTATTGGATTAAATAAAGTCATTACGTAAATGTGAAAGAAATACGGTATTGAACATTGTAAGTAAATTTAACTGATGTCCGTTCAGAATTTGCACTACTATGCACAATTACATATGAAGTCTTTTATTCGTTCTCTAATAGAATAAGATAGTTATCTTCACTTAAACGTAATGTGAAAACAGCTTTTAGGATAGGTTTTAAGACGGGAACTTCAGATTTTAACTAAAGTTAAAATTTGTTTGTATATAAAAAGGTTTTACCAGAAAGAATACAATTCCTTATTCCCCACATTTGAAATTAACAACTCATGATTCAGACTAACATACCCCAGACAAATTCCGCTTTTTGAAGCTTCTTCGTTTACAATTAGACTAAAGTATTTTATTGCTAGAGTATAGTACAAATTGTATCATTTAAAAAATACAAAAAGTGCCCTAAATAACTTGGCATGACAACCTCAAATCTTGGCACAAAGAAGGAAATTCACCGCTTTAAAAAAAATCTTAAAGTATATGCATTTGTTCAAAGTCTATAATGAATACCAATTTATTTAAATATTAATTGTAATAACAGAATGAGTTTTACGTTTAATTTGGATAAACATTTACCGAGATAAATTATTTTTAAAAACTATTTTTTTAACTCTGATATTTATCATTGTTTTACACAAAATTTAAGAGCCACATAAGACACAAATTTTTACGTAAAAATATGTAAAAACAAATGTTTAATTATCTTGAAGCTTCTACTTCTTACATCTGGATATATTAAACATTAGCCAAGTTACAGCCAGAATACTGAAACAGATAATTATGATGGGAAACGACGTTTTGTTGAAATGCTATGTGTGCTGTAGTTTACAATATCCAGGTATTACAAAACAACGTAAGTTTAAGTTATTGTTTAATATTTTATTTTAATTCATTAACATATACATAATTGTAGGCTATGAGTATAAATAAATACTTCAAAGTCACTGAAAACCAGAAAAAAATTTTCAAAACACTTTTGTTAATGTTTTTTATTATACTGTAAAACTCTATTTGTAGTATACTGTATATGTATTATACTGTGTTCAACTCTTGTTTTCACAATATAGTCGTAATCAATATCTTCTGTTTCGGAAACAGAAACGTCCATTACGAATGCCAATGACCCGACCTAGCCGTCATCCATTCCGATAACTTTACGTTTCAACACGATCATTTTTTCAACTCCAAGCAACAAGTTTAAAAAAGTTTCTAGTGATAGTCGTTCAAAATTCTTTTTGAACTCAAATGCGTCAATATTTTCCGTCCCCATTAAATCAGTATTTTTTATATCATCAAACCAAATCTAGATTTGATAGTAAACATACTCTATTTAATATGCTAAACAGCTGCATCACGTAATGTTTGTAACGTTGCCAAGTTAGACTTTTTATGTTTTATTGTTTTTGAACAGAAACTTAGATATATCTTTTATGGTTAAAAACAGTTAGTTTCTTCGCCCCATAAATTTCAAAACATTTATTCAGCTGCTTTCAATTATTTTATGAACAGACAATGGAATTATAAATATATTTACTACGGTTTGCAAGTCGTATTTTTTTAATAAATTAAAAATATTTATGTTATGTGTTTCAGAAAATACTGCAAGTGTCACACGCAAATAACAGATGCTCACATGAAACCCCATACACCCATATAGTAATGCGCCCGTATTTTAACGACCCCCTGTCAACACACACGTACAAATAACATACTATATATAATTTGTTTAAAATGTTTATCGTGTTTTAAATCTGGATAAACCAAATTTCGTGTAGTGTAATCCATTTCTTTTTTTTTCAATTATGTAAAATACAACTCTGTGAAAGAGGAAATTTTTAGATATTCGAATAAACATTGTGATCCTAGTTCAATTGTATGTATTCACTCAAATTTATCATATAGTCAAATTGAAAAATTAAATAAAAAAAATATTAACGTTAATATATCGTAGACTTACTTAATATAAGGTGTCACTAGTATGTATACTTTTAAAGTTTAAAATAACAAACTATCAACGGTTATTACAAATTATCAATATTTTATGAAAATAGAGGATATTAAATGTCTGTTTCTCCGAGTTCAATTGGGTTAAATAATTTTCAAAGGACACTATGGCTAGGGCAATGTGGTTTTTATGGAATATATTAAAATTTGTTAGAAGATGCATTGAAGATAATTCTTGCAACATTATCCAAATTTTCAAAATTCAGTTTTCGTTCAAACGCCACTCCTTACGTAATTATTGTCATAATAAATTTCAGTGCTACTATAATTATTCATTGCAAAATATCATTCATTATTGACTATGCTGTAAATTTCATTTAAAAGAGAATTTAATAAAAACTAAAAACCAATAAGATCTCTAATTTTTGAAATATACAAAATATCGTTTTCTTCTAAAATAATTATACATTTTAAATAAAATAGTTAATTTTTACAACACGACATTATTTTTAATTAAAAATGAAGTTAAATGTGTTCTATTGATTTTTTGATTTGATCCATTCTGTGTGTTAAATATCCAAAACTGCATTCTGTAACAAACATCACGTTTTAAAAAATTATCAATTTATCATTTTATTTTATAAAAATAGAGTATTTTTATGCGCGCTTTCCGAATTTAAATAGGATAAAATAATCCCCACGGGATAAGGCAATTTACGTATATGGAACATATTATAATTTGTAAAAAGGTGCATTATACACCCTTTTTTCATTAATTTTCGCGCAACGTTAACCAAATTGTATTTTAAAATTTAGATTAACATTTTCTAATTTAGGAAATATTTATGGCCGTACCTTAATTTATTTTTATTTTATGAGTATCTAATTGGTCTTAACTTCAAAGAATTAAATTGGCTGTCATATATAATACCCTATATGTAGACTAATAAAATCTTATAAAAAATACTAAATTTACAAAAATTCAAGGAAATCAAGGAACACAATTTTCAAACATTTCTAGCTCAGTCAATTTTTATCCATATAAAAAATACATTTAATATTGTCGGTATTCGACTAAACGTTAAATTTGTGTTCTTAATAAAGTTTGTGATAATGCCCAGTTTTGAAAATATTTTGGAAAACCTGTTTTTTATACCTTTAACGCCTAATTTAAGGCTTTTTTCAGAATTTTTAATAATCCTTATTGACTGAAATTCACATTTTCCATATTAGGTTATGATAATAACGTAGATAAACAAACATTATTTTCACAAGTTCAACAATGATTCCTGTTTACCTATTACATTATATTATGGTTACCAAACTATATACCGACTAATATTTTAATAATTCAAATTAAATTATGTAACCAGATCCTGTAGATGACAGTCTTAAAAAACTTGTCCTTCAAAGAAAAATAATCAATATTCTTATTTACACGTATCCTAATAGGTGAAAGGAAAGGTTTTTGTCACGTTTGTGATATGGATTGTGTCTGTAGTGTTTAAACAATACAGTACTGGAAAAAATGCTACATAATTTGAGAAGAAATAATTATAAGAACAATTTAAAATATTTAATATCCCGTAAATTATTGGTAGTTCTATAGAATTATGTAAAGTATAATAAAGTATATGGCGAAAGCTATATTGCTGGTAAAGTATAGATAGCACAATCGTAGAAAATAACATTTTTTAAAATGATAAAAAATGATACGAATGATATAACAATGTGATCTTGATCTCCTAACTATATAATAGAAAACAATTATAATGTGTCTAAAATAGTTTATGTAAATGTTCCTCTTTATATGTCGAAGTACGAGAGATTAGAGAGGGCAACAACAAACAGATTTGGTATTATAAATAGAATAATAAAGAGGACTATTATAATTAATTTTTTTGGTTCACATTGGGCGACTGAATAAAGGATAGACGTAAGCAATTTTAGAGTTCTATGAGTGAGAATCTCTTTAGAGTTCTATGAGTGAGAATCTCTCTACGTCACATCAAGAGGACCAGCTACCTTAACGCAGATCCCAAGTATGTTACTTGGGACATAATCTATGACTTTCTATATAAACGTTTACAGCTGAGTACGGTAAAATTACCTGATCCATCGCGTAGTGAAAGAGGTTTGTAAACGTTAATAAATATATCGTTTATGGAGTTAAAATTTTATAATTTGAATACAATTTTACAAGGAAGTACAAAACATTTGACTTTAAAACAACAATTTTCTGATATTTTCATAAATCATATTTTGGTATTTAGTGATGCATAAAAACATTATACTCCCGTAGCTTTTAAGCGCTCAGTTTACTCTCTTGCAATGAGCCGCGTGATACTCATTAGTTCCAAACAATTTACTTGGAAGCCTGTACGTGACAAACACAGCTTATTGATCTAGTTTAAAAATATGCAGAAACTTTTTGAGATTCACCAAAATTTGTCTGAAACGAAGTCACGTGCATTTCAGTTTTATATTTTCTGTATCAGTGAGCATATTCTATTGGTACATTTTTCTTTACCCGTGGAAACGGGAACAACCAGTTTCGTTCCAAGTTGTAGTGAATACTGAAGAGCAAATAGAAATCGCAACGCAAGAAGATAACGTTCTACATTTTTATTTAGTGAATAATTTTTATTTTTTTTGTGTCACTATAAATGTCTGTAAATTTATTAAAAATATTAAAATTGGTTTTATTTCTATTTGAAAGGTATAAAGCCAGTTTTGTTAAACTTGCTTTTAAGAAATAATATTTTTATGAAAGTCAACTCCTTTAGTATGTTGTACAATTAAAAACTTACATATAAATTTAAAGAATGCGGACTTAAAAAATAAAAGAATTGTTGAAACACAACATTTTCTTTTTACACGAAATCTGATGTATTATAAACTGTCCTGTGCATGATGCGTGGTGCGTACTACACGAGTAACTGAACAACTAAATGAGTTTGCTGCTTCAGACAGTAACAAAAGGTAATGTTTATTAAGCTACTTCTGCTTAACAAAGAATTGATTATTCCCGTAGGCGAGCTACACTGTGTTCAACCAAAAACATATCTGTTTTCTTGGGCGTGTTTTGTAAATGGGTTTTCATTACTGGCGGAGGCTAAACAACTGGAGTGGAATGGAATGTGGTGCTGAGTAATTGGCACTACTTTACAACAACGTTACAGATATACGTACGTCCCTCAAAATGATCGATTGCTCTTGTTTCAAAACTGTTCGCTTACTGTGTTTACTGACAGATGTACAGTTGCGCTCAAGTGGTAACCAATTTTTACACAACTGGTTCATTAGATTCTCAGAATCCATTTACTCCCCCTTTACCTGTTCAGGATTCTTACTGAACGAATGTTACAAAGTCGACAATTGTGTGATATACAAAAGTAAAAATGTTTCTTATTGATAAATGTATCGTTATTTCTCAAATACAACTCAAGTTGTACTTTTCATTTTGGTTTCAATGTTTTGTAACTTTTGAATTCTCTTTGGGGGTAGCCATTTTTACTAATAAAATAACTTCTTCACATGTCCGAATTCTGGAGTTTGTTTATCTTTTTCTAATGTTGAGGAAATCAGCAAGTTGGGCTGTTTATGAGAATGAATATTGTTACGAAACGGAACATTCTCGAACAATGGACTGTGTCGTTCTACTTGTTTCTCGGCTATCACAGCAGAGCCCAGCTGTAATGTCTATGTGCGTACATATTGCTAATTTGTGATGAAAGACAATTACGTGATGTTTATCATGCGTCAACAATCGAGGCTTTCCAGACCGCACCGGTCCTCGCACTGTGTTCAAAGTCAGACACGACACTGTTTCTTTTAGGAGCGAATATTGTAAGTCGCTTAAAGCGATGTGATAGTCTTTTCTCGGCTCTCATATGTACCTGTTTCGGACTCGTTGTTTCTCTCTTATTGCGTCTCACACGCCGGTGTTCCACCATGGCAACGGTGTCCTGGATAAGCGATCACCTATTCCGTGGATATGACCTATAACTGCTGAAATGATAGCATCTGTAAAACTGTGCACGTCTTCCTCTACATTTACTTTTACATCTGCAGATGGTATTGTAGAGTACGACAAGGATGCACGTTGTCACCTTCTATTTTAAATTTAGCCTATACATAGACGATGTAATACACCATTGGTATGATGGTGCGAGCCTTCCAGAACATTTTGTGAAGCTGATATTCTGCAGTTTTTACATTGTCATTTGCTGATGACGAGGCTATCCTGTCAAACTCGGAAAGCGGCCTTCAGATTGGCTGTAAATTCATTGAGTGAATTCAGCAAGGCTTTAGGATAACATAACTACAGGCCAAGGCGATAGGTTTTCAAACAGCTGATTCCAAACGAGCAAAAATTGCTAATAGATGGTACTGTTCTGGAACATCTGGACTGTTCTGGTTTGATTTCTTCTATGCCTAGTACTTGGAAATTAGCGTGTCTTCAAATATTCCTGGTCACAGTCGCCTTCTTACTTGTGACACTAATTCCCTCACGTTTATGTTTTCTCAAGTGTGATACACTAAGGCTCTAATGAACCGCCCTACCATACCTGTCTCCTATTTATTTACTGGGTTAGTGTCCTCTGTTTTAGTGGGTGAATCGACAGGATGTAGGGGTGTATAGGAGCCCTGAAAAAATTATTATACCCAATAATAATAACCTATTATAATAGGTTGCTATCGCAGTAACCTAATAAGGAGGCGACAAAAATGTTATAAAATTGTTACTTGTAATCTATTCACTGAGGACGCGCGGGACGTATAAAGTTGAAGTATTCTCGTAAAGGCGATACACGAAATATTTTCGGACTTCTAAACTAACTAGTAAAAGAGAAAACTGAATAAAGAATATAAGTTATGAATATACAACCGTTATTTGTATGAGAACTGAGTGCGAAGGAAAAGAATACATTCCTTCCTTCTTTATTGAATACCAGGAAGTAATAAAAATCGTTGTGCCTACATACAGACACATATATGGCGCTGCCTATGCACACATACACGCGGGTTTGCGCGGGCACTCGTTTCCTGACGTTTATTACATCACTTGTCGGATTCTGCCGTTTTTGTATGGATACTAAACAGTTTTGTGAGTGAGTATTTGTTTGCAGTTTGTTAATTATTTACCATTGGCTGATTTATAAAATCTAAATAGTTCTGCTGCCCGTACTGAAACACTAATCGGATCATTCGCTTTTCTCCGAGATAACAAATATTTAGGTACAGAAACCTGAAAAACACTTTGCTGAAATTAAATAATTATATGACGCAGTCTGATGCATGTGAATAATTAATGAACACTCTTCTACCGTGTACAGTGATTGGTAAATGTGATTAATAATAGCTTCCCAGTCATTTCAGATTAGTGAAGCACAGTAATACTAATAATATACATTTTCATTACCTGGAGTACTGGACTGACGTGCTTGGCACTCATTCTTTCTCTGTTACACAGTGTTTCTCTATCACACGGCACACGCGCAAACTCGATCACACACACACACACACACACACACACACACACACACACACACACACACACACACACACACACACACACACACACACACACACACACACACACACACACACACACACACACACACACACACAAGTAATATACGTTTAAATTAGTAGAGCAGAAACGGAAAATATTTTTCAATCGACGTAAAGAAAAAGTCTTTACATCTAGCAACACGGGAGTTCAGTACAAATGCTCAATGAAGCACAAAAATCATGAACCGTGACTAGACTCTACGAACTTTTCTAAATTACGTTAGTTGAAAGCCATTCCTATAACTTGAGTTTCCAGTTTTAAGGTTTCATTTATTAGAGATCGTATCATCCAGAGAAATAAATCTAATTATTTGCTAGTTCTTACTAATGCTTGTAATTTGTAATTATTACATTCACAAACCAGAAATGTACTACTAAATGAACTAATATTTATTATAGATTTTATACCACAGGAATCAGTATTGTTTACATTTTACATTGTTTACGAACATCAGAATGTACAAGTAGCGTAACAAGTTTTATGATGCTTATCCAATTGCCTGCACTCAGTTTTATATAAGATTGCTGTATATAAGTTTAATAATTTATTTTCTGCTACCAAATAGAAACGTTTCTATGAAATTAATATGCATTAAGTACTGTAAATTAAAATTATCTATCGGTCTAATTATAATTATAATCTTTGACTTCGTCAATTAACTTTGAAAATAATTTTTAACTTTACTTTTTAGCTGTGTGGAAAAGTAAAGAATGTGTTGTTATTAATTTGAACGCAAGTTGTAAAATAGTCACTTTTCTAATTTTTGCAGTCTAAACCTAGCTTGCAAGGTTCGTTGTCGATGTCTGTGAATGTCGGTTGCACGACCAATTGCTCTGCCATTGATAAAAGACAGTTAGTTGACTGTTCAGGTAAATATAGAGACTGGAAAAGAAAACCGATAAACTTTCTACAGTACTTTGAAATATAGAAATATATATTTTTTCTTTACAATTTTTTATTTATTTATTGAATTTTTAAGAATTCTTGATACTTTGGACTCAGTAACTTGAAATCTGATGATTTGTATACGGTTTCTTAAAACAAAAATGGCTTAATACTTCATAGCTAATCTGTGTCAAAACTATATATACAATCAAAATTAAGTCAATATTAATTCTTTAATATTTATGATTGTTTATTATTACAGCTTTAACAATGGAATATAGGTTTTTCATGTTTTCTGCAGAGGTTAATAAAATATTTGGTGATTTGTTTTAAATATATAAAAGTGGGGATAATACAAAACAGTTAAGTAACACAGCCTAATGAACATCTAACAAAGTCCAGTCAAATCACTGTGACCCTGTTGCCCTGTCTATATGTTACCCGGAACAGGTTTGTATTCATGTGAAAACTCGTGAAGGCTTTACATTTTTATTAAGTTTTATATTAAGAACTAGTTTGTTGTAGTTGCAGAGTACATTTTTACAACACATGTTTCTTAACGTGCGAGTTGAATTCCTTAAATTAAAAGCAGTAGTTTAACTATTTTAAGATTAGTAGTCCGTCAATGGAATAATTGTTTTGTAATTCATAAAGACGAAACATTCATAAAGAGATTCATTTGTAAATATACTTGCTTTCACCGGCAAAAAGTAAAATAAAATGCCTCAAAATTCTAAGGAATTAACTAATTTGAAAATAGTGTTATATCGTTTGTGATTTCAACTCCGTGAATCAGCTTCTTTAAACCTATGTGATGTGACACTTGTGCTCGCGACCAAGATATTTGAATTAAACATAGAATACTACACGGAAAAATACTACAAATCAGCAAAAAGGAAAGCATAACGATAGAAGAAGTCAGCTTCTGAACAAGCTTGTAAACAAGCGAAACACGGTTAGGCCTCAGTTAAATCTTAATTAATATTTTATCGGAAAATATCGTTTTATCTAATAATTTAGATATAAATTACATAATAATTAAATACACACTCATTACGTAATGAAAGAAGAACTACTTAAATAAAGCAAGTAAAGACATTTAAAAAAAAATATTTCAAACTGTATGTAGCTTGATGCAAATTATATAATCTTGTAGAATGTGTTAGTAAACAAGTAATATAGTAGTATATACTTGACGCACTACTACAGTCTAATTGTGGCCGCAAGAATGTGTTAGTAAACAAGTAATATAGTAATATATACTTGACGCACTACTACAGTCTAATTGTGGCCGCAAGAATGTGTTAGTAAACAAGTAATATAGTAATATATACTTGACGCACTACTACAGTCTAATTGTGGCCGCACAATACGTAATGACTGATTTGAAGTCAATGAAACTACGTTTTGAAGGCAAGGGTTGTAATGATCTGTATGTGTTACTTTAAATAAAGCCGTGTACGTGTTATAAACCCGTCCCTTAAAGATACATCACGCTAACAGTCACATTCTCAAGTATACGCACATAATAAACGGACATAATCTCTCCTTGCCGTAATTAATTGTCAATATTATTATTAAAATTATTAGGCTTGTTAGGTCAGCATGTCCACAATACTAAATATCTGTTCTCGCGCGAGTGAAGGTGGCCGCCGTGGGTTCTGCCGAAACATCTGGCTCAAATTGTTTCGGGCATTCTGCACCACGACCAAGTAGATTGGTCAATTTTAATAGTCACTTTACATTGGTAATCACCGCACCAAGTGCTAATCCATCTGATGATACGTAATTAATACTTATTTTTCTTTTCGCTTATTAAGTATACATTTATTATAATTTAAGCCCTCTATTACCTCAATATGATAGTACAGTATTAACTTCTGGAATGAGCACATGTATAAAATGAAGACGGACCTATAAAATGTAGATCTGTTAGTGTTGAATGGTCTGTTATTGTCAACATTTATCATTGTTTGAGGCTGGAAGATTTAATCTTGTGAAACCAGAAACAACGTACGAAGGTATTTCTTTCGTTGACTATTTTCACCTATTATTATAAATAACTATGAATTGCAAGTTCCGCTAACATACTCTTCTGCTAAGATACCTTTAATTTGAAAAGTTATGGTATTTCTAATCTACAGTCAAAGTTTTTACAGTAAACTCTACATTTCTACAAAAAACCCATACAGTTCTAGCCTAGTATACAGTCCTAATGTTTACTAGCATTTGGCTACAATAAAAATAGCATTCGTTATCGCTGACAACATGTAGGCCTACATATAAACACAGTGTTTTCCTACAATTACAAGAATATCATTTTATCTTAACAAACTATAAACGTAAATTTATTGTTTAGCACAAGAACATTATATTCAAGCATTATAATATGTAGCTACCATAACAAGTTTTCAAATTGTCAACTCAGAGTGAAATTAATTTATTATGTCGTAAAGACATATGTTTAACATTGTACTGTCTAAACATTTTTAAACACCACTGCGAAAGAAGTGCTTCATTTAAAATTGACTAATTTTGTATTAACGGCGTATTACATTATTTTCATTTAATTTGCTCTACGGAAATTTTAATCTCGTTTAACACTGAATGAAAAAATATATTCCATATCGCACCTTTCCTATGTTGCATACAGCTGGAAGTATGAAACAATAAACATACAAAAACATTTTCTGATACGTTAGCAGTTCCTTATATATCCAAAAATTAAATATGAACTCTATACAGGCTAATTATAACATAACGCGCGCGCTCACACACAAAAATACCTTTAATTATCATGCATACGTTACTAGGGTTATATACTCATAATTTCATTGCTATATGTGTACATAATTATGTACATTATTATGTGTGTGTGTGTGAGTGTGTGTAATACTGTGTATAATTTATAATACACATATTTATAATTATTAGACATTTGTGTCGTTGTACGAGTATAATGGTGTTTTTCCGAAGAACGAGTGGAATGCCTACGCGCCTACAGGAAACGTCGTACTTCCCGGTGTGTGGGACATGCACCCACTAAAACCCTACCTACTTTGTCGTAGCAAGGATCATCGTGCTAATAGAGTCCTACACGTTTCAGGGTGCTGCTATTTTATTGGTATTTGTATTTTTCCAGCGATGCTTTTGGGGGTATTTACTGAATTCTAGGTGATGTCTCTTATCTATCCGTTCTTTGCATCCAAAAAAAGTATGGTATGCATCTTTTTTCTCATGTCCATAATGCGGACAGTTTGGTATAGCAGCCACAGTATGGAGATTCAACTAAATTTTTTTTTGTCGCGTAAGAAACGTTGTTTGGTATTATTTAATTCATTCATGCCTATTTATTCGGGCTTCCAAACTGTTGATGAGTTTCGTTGTCCATCTTCCTTTGATCGCCTGTGGCAATCGTTCTTACCATTCATTGGTGTTTTTTTATCCTTGTCTTGTCTGTGCTATTCTTTCTGTCCCTTATTGGTCTATATTTTCTTCATTGCCAGTATGTCAATTGGGATCGTGCTTATTTTTGCCTGCAACTACCAACACTGCAGAGTGTGAAACGATACGATAAGCAGGTATAACAATCATGCATGTCTTGTACTGAAATCAAGAGGTTCTTGTATTTCTTGTTGTTGAATGAATCAGCCCAGATCTCTGCTCCATACAGCATACAGCATGACTGATTGTGCGACAGCACTCAGAAGATACCGTTTAGTAGATTTTAGCGATCCAATAGGCCTATTGGTCATTTATCTTTCTTAATATAGTGGTGACAACCATTGTTTTGTCTGTTGCATTTTTATAAAAAATTAAATAAAAATGTATTCTCGTCTTAAAAAACTGCTTCTGGAAAAGATTTTAGAATGGCTATCCAATAAAATAAATATATACCTATATTGTCGGATATTTAAATTCGTTTCTCGAAAATATTATCGCATTCAGAAACAAACTAATAGGAGCACAACTCGTTACTTTCTACACAAGATATATTAGGCCTACTAGTATTAATTGAAGACTACGAATTATTTCAATTCGATTAAGGCGTTTTTGTACCAAGTGTAAGTTCTACTTACTTTTATAAATAAAGCTAAACGTTGTGGATGGTATAAAGTTTAGTACACTCGACAAGAAGAATTACGTATGGTTTTAACAGCAAAACATCGATAATTCACATGGCTTGAAAGAATTCACTTTGTTTAAATACTGGGGTCAACGCCCTCCTTTCTTTCTAAGGTACAGGTAATGGTTTCCACAGCGCAAATTGCTACAGCATAACTCACGAACATAATGTGCTCACAGAAACAATTTGTGTCACTGCAAATTGATGAGATATCTATTTATTACAAAGCGGTATAAACGATTTACAATGGTGGACTTTAAATTAATGTTCCAACAACAGCTAATTAATAACGAATAGTAGAGCCAAATAATTGTTTCATTCAGAGCGACAAATGGCGTATTGTACATTTCACGGAACGTTAGCACATTTTGTTTTTAAAATAGTGTACTACATATAACGATTATATAACTAAAAATTTTATTGGCAATTTATATCTTCAGGACCAATTCACAATGAAATGAATAATAAGTACCTAACTATTTACATTCCAGATAGGCGTAAAAATAAACAACTGGCATTTCACAAAATCAATGTTACATATACCTTTATATATTACATTCCTTTAGTGAAGTGTGCAATCCAGTTTCAAAAGTTTCAAATTGACAGCAATTACGTGTGTATGTGTGTGTGTGTGTGTAATAGCCTATATATATACATGTGTGTGTGTGTGTGTATATATATATATACATATCCATACATACATACACACACAAATAGAGAGAGAGAGAGAGAGAGAGAGAGAGAGAGAGAGAGAGAGAGAGAGAGAGCGAGAGCGAGAGAGAGGTATGAAATATTCAAAAGGTTTAAAATGTAGTTTGCTTATAGCAAGTGCATCAGAATTCAAGAATTGCGTTAAACATTAACATATTATCTAATTTTACCGACACATTTATCCAACTTTATTTGGCATATTTAGTATGATTTTTGTTGTTGAAATGAAACATATTAAAATACGTCTAAGTGTTTACACTGCATGCGCATCGGAACAATTTTAGTATAAGTGGCGCAGATGTTTTCCATCATAAAGTCGTAAAGTAACGTTTTATGGTTTTCTTGTATCCTGCATAATATAATGGAAAAAATTGAATTTTTTTGAGGCTGGTCTTTAGGAAAAAGAGTTTCCTGTCGGAATTTGAAGGTGTTATCAGAATGCAAAATGTTTTGTGAATGTAGGTTACCTAACAGCTTGTTGTAAAATATCAATTTTATCTGACTACCTGTGTACGGGCGCAGTCTGTCACATGCACTTTTTGGCCGTCTGATAATAGCACGATCAGGACGATCATAGTTTGTGTTATCGGATTAAAATCTCTGTCTCCCTTCCCCCTCACACTCACATTCTTCTTCAATCCGCAGATTCTTTCTCCACAAGGCTACTAACTTCAGTTTATTCACTAGTTACTAGGTACTTCACCAGGTATTCAACTTGTTATATTCTTCCACTACAGACAAAGAAACGTAGGCCTATATCCGCACAACAGGGGCCATGTTATTTTTTAATTAGCTTAATAAGTTACAAACAAAGACCACGGTAAATAACGTTTCAAAGTTATACAGACATTAGAAACGCAAAATATGATGTATATTTTCTAACGGCTAAAATATATCTTTCACAACAAAAATTATTTAACAAATGAAGTATACAGAAATGATGATAAAATAAGAGAGAAGTTTGAATGTAGGGCCTACTAATATTCAATCATTTAATTGTGTAACTAATTTTTAAATACGCGTACAACAATAATAATTATAAAAAACGTCAGCAGCAATATTAATAATACTGTCGAAATTTAGTAAATATTATAGGATAATTATGGTCAGATAGTCAACACTATGTGTGTGTGTGTGTGTGTGTGTGTGTGTGTGTGTGTGTGTGTGTGTGTGTGTGTGTGTGTGTGTGTGTGTGTGTGTGTGTGTGTGTGTGTGTGTGTGTGTGTGTGTGTGTGTGTGTGTGTGTGTGTGTGTGTGTGTAAATATGTTATACAATTATTAACGTTATGTCTGACGGATGGGCAATACACGATGAATTATGCCATCTAGGTTAAAACACCGTAATGTTCTGCGGTGAAACAGATGTGTACTCGTGTGAACACATTAAATAATTGTCTATGAATGAACGTTATATTTTAACGCAAAATAAACAAATTAACAGAATAATTTGTTAATGGATTTTAATGATGACGATGATGATGATAAAATTGAAATTTGTCTCTTCGCCAATTTTACAAGAGATGGTACCCGTTTGTTTACCTAAGCAATACTAATAAACAGATAAGGTTTCTTTATTTTGCTCCGTATAATGAATTTGCTTTGTAATAATGTGGCTCTAAAGCTTACAGTTTACGGTGGTGAGAGGTGCATGATAGGGTAAGGATTTATGAAAAGACAGCAACAAAATGTACAGAGTAGTAAAAATGGCAGAAGAGTGTTGTAAAGCTTTTCATAAAGCTGGATGGGAAGCGTGCAATTCAATAAAGACCGCCACCCTTCAGCACTATTACCAGGTCCCCTCGCATTCTTCAACACAGTGTTATGCTAAATCTGTTCTGAACATATTGTACGAGTGCGTAGCCATACTTTTACGGCTGTATCATGCTTTCATTTTACAGCGTATTCGAATCACGTACGTTCGTGTTTATTACTTTTTAATAGATTTTCAAATAAAGGAGCGTCTACGATATTGTGGTGTGTGCGTGCTTGCTATTATGTGAAAATAATGGACGTAGAAGTTTAAGTTTATTGTCAGTCAATATCTATACTAAAACGTAACGACACCCTTAGTATAAACGTAGAGCAAATTACACATACTTGTGGATACAATTTTATTGTTGATACTTCGTAGAGATAGAAGAAAAATGTTTCGTGTAAAGGTGTTAACGAATATAAAAATACATAAATAAATATGCATATAAATCAAAATAAATACGCTCAAATTAAAACTAAATATTTGTCACGCTTTGCAAAATGAGGAGGACGAACGTAACCATGTATTTCATTATTTCCAACTAATTACTGTACTAAATAATGCAGTTCAGTCTTGTAAAGTCAGCACCGCTTAACAAAAAGTGTTTTTAAGTCTAAACGCAGGTTTTATTTTTCTTAATATTAAACATTTTTCTCATTCTATTGTGAGGAATATTCAGTCCCTCGACGTTAGAAAACCTTAAAATACGTAAAACGTTTGATGCTAAAACTATGTAGGACAAACATTGGTTCCAAGTATTGAAACCATGAGATTTTAGTAACCTGTAGCTAGACTTTTGTCTAGGAGGCTCGACACAAAGTGGAAAAGATAATCAGTATAGCCGTTCATCTGTCACGAAACATCCAATATTTCTTTACATTGTCGAAAAAATTTATATTATTGCTAATTAATATAAATAATACTTAGATTTACCTTAAAAGGAAAATAAAATAACATAATATTACAGCTTTTTAGCTGAATGAGAAATTTCGGAGGTTTTAAATCCTTAAAACTCACCTCTGCCTACACATATTGAACTAACATGTTTAATGTGATGAGATATTACTTTAATGAAAAAATTCAGGCCTTAACTAAGCTAATTAGTTACTTAAGGAAAAAATAACATGTATTTCCTTTTTGCTGCATGGGAAACATTTAAATATCCTATAGTCCTAGTTAGTTTTCAGTTGGTAATGTAATGCGTTTTGACGAGGTGACAGTTTGAGGAATGTATAGCCTACATATAACATAATGCGTTGGTCCAGTCACGAAGGATCGTATTTATTTTACAGAAGAATATTACTTTAAGTTTGATTAAAATTACACCTGGCGACTTTCTTGTACACCGTGGTTGAACAAATACGCAGTTTCAAGTAATGTGTAAAAAATGTGTTTTTAAAACGTCTTGTAAATTTTTATTCCAGAAAACTTAAGACCATAAGATAAAAATAAATTATCAATTAAAATGAGAATTTATTTTATAAATTCGTAATGCATAATTTGCAGGCAATATTTTTTTTAACAGGTTTAAGACCCCGATTGATGAGGGACAAGGTAACATAATTCAAAGATATAAAATTTTTAAAACAATTAATGTATTAATGTCTCAGATCGATATAACAAAAATATAACAACATTTTTTGATAGAAACAATATTATAATTTTCAAATGTATGTTTGTAATAAATAAACGTTTCTCACATCTTCAGGTTTAATTTTACGTACACAGCAACGAATTTCGTCGAGAAAATTATAAATTACTTTTCTTAAAATTTCAAACTTAACTTTACATTTTAAAAATAGTTTGCTTTCTTTCGACTGTATATAAATGATTGAAGAAGATTATCTTGTTTAATTTTGAAGGTTGTTTTTTGTAACGTGGCATGTTTAGTTAATATAAGATAATATAAGCTAGAATAGTAAGACAAATGGCGAAACAAAACAAAAAATAGTACATTTTAAATCTCAGAACATTGAGATTAAGAATTAAATATGAATACGCCTCTGCTTTATGTGCAGCTTGAATTGTATGTTAGCCTGTTTTTTAAATAAAGAAGAATATAGTTAAAAAAATATCTTTGCTTAGGCACTCATAAAATATTTAGAATCTTGTACTGAAAACGTGTATATCAACTTGTACACTTTATTTTCAGCATGTTAAACAAACTAAATGTTATACAGACTATACTCCTTAAAGATAAAACTCTTCAAAACGTAGTGTAATATACTACAACAATGCAAACGATCACTACCATGGCACAGTTGTGATAGTTTGTTTTGCTGTTAACACATACGACAGTAAAACCACTGTTATTTGTCCGATAGTGATAAAGTGTAGCTATAAATCAGGCAAGAATGCCCGACATGATATCTATCTTGGATTGCATGCTGGTATTGCTCTGTCTTGGGACACTGTGATTCCCCGCCTTAACGAAGTAGATAACGTGTACGTCAACTAAACATAGCTTTAACATTTATTACCTTTTTACTGATTGAATGCGCCAAAATAATATCTGAATAAGATTAATTCAAAATTATATAATCAAACAAAAAATGTGAAATAAATTAATTTTCATATTTTTTTAATTAAATCGTAATTAGAAACCTATACTGAAATGTTGCTGAAAATAATATGCTTTGGATAATATGAAAATTGTTATGAACACATATGAAAATTTATATTATGATATTTACGTAGCAAACCTTTTACATAGAAAAGACGTTACTTTTTTTAATCAACTGTTGTTTAAAAAAATAACATTATTAGACACTTTTGTAATAATCAAAAATTATGACCTGTAACTAAATCCGAGTTCCCACAATACGCTGCCTATGAATGCAGACACACGTGAGTTTAGAATAAAATTAAGTTAACGGTTATCTTAGGTGCAGGAAATTTAAGTTTAATTATTATGTCACTGATGACATACAACTGATCAAAATATATATGTATCTCGGATACTTTTCCAAAAATAATAGAAAAGGTACAGAATGCTTGCGGCATAAACAACAAACTCTGGAAGTATGGCAAAATACTACCGCCTCAAAAACTACATGTCTGTAGTACTGTTGTAATAACAATATGGGCATATGCCAATTGTAGGCCCAATCTGTAAAATATATTCAAAAATGAACAACAACGGTCTTGGGGACCGTAATGGAGGCATTAATCAGTTGAAGATCAAATGACATTTTGAAAGGATAGATCAGAAAAAGGATGCAGTAGGACCATATACACTACAACAGCCAACAGATAAACGTCGAGAATAGAGTAAGGAATCTTACGTTGTTTTTATAAATTATTGAAAAATAATGGAAGTGAGCACTCTGGAATGGAATATACCTTGGTACACTAGTCAACTCGGAATGCTGATGACATGGTTATAATTGCTGAAAATGAAAATGATGTTAGAAGATCATTTTTGTGTAGTGAAAATATATTTGGGAAAAATAACGAAGTTTATGGAGTCAGAATAGTGTCAACAATGAAAAAGCGGAGGAAGTAAAACATTTTAATTACCTTGAATGTGGTACGACGTACACATAGGGTACGGCACGGATAAAACTTAACTAGTGTGCTTACATCAGTGGAACCTCCAATATGTGCCTTAAAAATAAGAACGATAAGGAACCTCAGGTAAAGTTTTGTAAAACAAATGCTGTTCAAGCATTAATGTTTAGAAACAAAACAACATCAATGAAATGCCAGACATAAATATAAGAAACGAAGTTTCTCGAAAGGTAAAAGATATACCAGAAGCTGAAACAACAATCGATACAAAAAGAAGCAAGCTAAGAATAATTTTAGTTTTAATTACAGAGTTAAACGTAAAGACTGAACTGTAATAACCCGGACCACCACCCGGACAGGATGAATACAGACAGGTCAACACTGGCAGACAGGTTGCGTTACAACCAATAACGCAAGGGTGGTGGAAAGTAGGTAGCCTGTGCCGTCTCCCTTGTTAAGACAACACAAAAGTCGGGAACTAGTTCAATTCTTTACCAGTTAATCAAACTAGCTGCCGTTGTTAGTAAAACCTCCTTACCAACAAATTACAACACAATTATGACATAGGAAATTGACAAGGTTTGCACAAATTTATTCACTCACTTGGTGTTAGCGAAAATATCTCTTTATTACCATTCAAATATTATGTTTGACTTTGTTTCTTTTTTTTAATAAAATTTACTTTACTAAATTCTGCCTTTACTGCTTTAAAGATATTAAGTATATTATTCCTTTTATCTCAAAAATTTACTTATCTAGATGTTAGTTTTAAATACCTCGGATCCGGGTCTGAACTTTCTCAAAATAATTAATTTATCATAAACTTCAACCAAATTATTTGAAGAATAATATTGGTGGTAATCTACATTATTATCTTACATTTATCTATATATTGCTGTTACTATTACTTCATTACAAAAATTACAAATCTGATAATTTCTTCTTTACATTATTAGTTTCTTTTGTTAAAGTTCTTTAGTGTTCTTTTGTTACTTCTCTTATTAAGACGAAATATACAAATGTTGTGGTTGGATATCACCTGAATTTAATATGAGGTTGTTGCTGGGTCCTTGGGGCATCTCCTGTCGTCTTCCATGGGTGGAGTACGTGGTTCCTCTTGAATCTACATCGGGTTGATTATGTCTGCTCTCGACGATCGGTTTTTTACTTGAAGTTCATACTGTTGTAGGTTCACTTTTCTTCGTCCAGATTTTGTCGTTCACATTTTACACCTTAATTGTAGTTCTTACTTTGCAGTACTAAAGTCTGGTAGTTACATATCTTACAACTTACAGTTTTATATTTTTAAAGAGATGTGTTGGCTACTTTTTCCTTTCTGCATATTCTCACTAACTCTACACACACTACATTATTCAAAATAAAATCATCTCACGTTGAATCTACGTTTAACGCCATACACTTACGTGTATGTAGACAACACACAACTCACATCTTTTCATGACGAAGTTCTACTGGCGAATGCGCGTATAGTTTAGGGGCGAGGGCTCAGTAAGCTGGTGCGTATTTACGCACTAAGAAAATAGTTCGTACTTTATATATTATTAATTATTCATTAATTAGAATGTAAATACTTTATGTTTACTTTATTATGACTTAGGGATTTCTTTATTTATATAGTCGCATTTTTAATAATTAAAGTAATTATTATTATTATTCTTTACTTAATACCTTTCTTGGCGTGTTGGTACTGGACAATTTCAAGTTGATTCAGGAATCTGGGTATAGGTAAGGGTGGATGATACTCTTACTTATTAAAATTAAAAATTTTAATTTGTACGATTTTCGATATATTTAAAATCGTCACATCCTCCTGCACTTAACTATGAAAAACGGGGGGGTGGAATAATAATAGAAAATCTAATAAACACAATTATATTTTTATCTTTCGTGAAATTCCCTTTCTCTCGTTTCTTAACATCTACCTTACTATTATTTACATATAAATAAACCTTACTTATTTATTAATCTATTTGTTACTCTTAGTTTCCCGTAACTTCACAATATAGTGGCCCGACTGATTACCTTGCATACTCTAACTATATTGGTTAGCTTTCTGCGCTTTCTTTATCCCTTGTAAAGAATTATTCAGTGCGGCGCCATTGTGACTGTGTTACGTATTTATCCCTATATCTCTTAATACTACCAAGGTAATCTAAAGCCAATCCCATACTTGACCTTAGATCCTCTCTTAACACTAATTTCTTATTCTACTGAGATACGCGGAATTTCACAAAGTGGGAACCTTTATTTACATTTAAACAATTAGCAGTTACAATCTAAGGGGGGTCAAACACTGGACGCATTGTATTATACACTAGGGTGGTTCACCATTGTTTCTTCGGTATCAATTCAAGACAATAGGGGTGGCTTACTACAATATTTCCTGCACGAACAAGTTTGTCTCTATTACTGTCAAGCTGGGAAATTATTTTGAAGCAGGCCTTGACCGGGCGTTTACACGACTCAAATATACTTTTATTATTATTTTCTCTTTACTCATTTTACTCCTACACTTTACACTTTTATTACACGTTATTTTTATTCAAGCTATTATTAAACCTTTTTATTTAAAGTACTTATTATTTATTTTATTTCAAACACTTATAAACTTGAATTTATTTAAACACACATATCTATATCTTATTGCATTTGAAATCTTATATTAATTAATCAGCATAACTTTATCTCACAACAATTCAATTCTCAGTACTGACATATATAATTAATTAAAACAAAACGCTAATACCATTGTATCGTAGAGAGAAATTTCATATACGAAAAGTTCATTGGTTTAACAATAGCACAAAGAGTCAGCTGTTTTGGGAAGTCGTCTAGTTGCATAGGGTAGTAATTCAGGACAATACAAAACAGGAAAAACGTGTCTAATGTGGTTTTGTTTGCTTTAGGGAGGAGGGGTTATGAATGAGATGGGTGCATACAAAGGGGAGAGTTTACATTCCTCAACACGTATTTAACATGAACAGACTGGCTTCTATCGACTTGTTTGGAATGGAATCCTTACCAGCTATGACTTGCGTAATACGGCAAAGTCGCGATACTAATATTATTATAACATAATTAAAATTTTACTCATTTATTTTTTTGTTTATTTCTGAGTGAATAAATTTATGTTTGTCCTAGTTATCGTTAACGAATTATAAAATTACACAACAACAGCAACATAATTATTTCTTGCTTTAAGGTAGTAATGGTGCAATTTTGTGTGCCACGACGTACATAATTATTTTTAAAATAGCAGAGTGGCGCAATTTTATATGTGACACTCTGTAAACAATTAACTTTTTTTTTTACAAGACAGCAGAGTGGCGCAATTTTGTGCCGTCTCCCTTGTTAAGACAACACAAAAGTCGGGAACTAGTTCAATTCTTTACCAGTTAATCAAAGTAGCTGCCGTTGTTAGTAAAACCTCCTTACCAACAAATTACAACACAATTATGACATAGGAAATTGACAAGGTTTGCACAAATTTATTCACTCACTTGGTGTTAGCGAAAACATCTCTTTATTACCATTCAAATATTATGTTTGACATTGTTTCTTTTTTTTAATAAAATTTATTTTTCTAAATTCTGCCTTTACTGCTTTAAAGATATTAAGTATATTATTCCTTTTATCTCAAAAATTTACTTATCTAGATGTTAGTTTTAAATACCTCGGATCCGGGTCTGAACTTTCTCAAAATAATTAATTTATCATAAACTTCAACCAAATTATTTGAAGAATAATATTGGTGGTAATCTACATTATTATCTTACATTTATCTATATATTGATGTTACTATTACTTCATTACAAAAATTACAAATCTGATAATTTCTTCTTTACATTATTAGTTTCTTTTGTTAAAGTTCTTTAGTGTTCTTTTGTTACTTCTCTTATTAAGACGAAATATACAAATGTTGTGGTTGGATATCACCTGAATTTAATATGAGGTTGTTGCTGGGTCCTTGGGGCATCTCCTGTCGTCTTCCATGGGTGGAGTACGTGGTTCCTCTTGAATCTACATCGGGTTGATTATGTCTGCTCTCGACGATCGGTTTTTTACTTGAAGTTCATACTGTTGTAGGTTCACTTTTCTTCGTCCAGATTTTGTCGTTCACATTTTACACCTTAATTGTAGTTCTTACTTTGCAGTACTAAAGTCTGGTAGTTACATATCTTACAACTTACAGTTTTATATTTTTAAAGAGATGTGTTGGCTACTTTTTCCTTTCTGCATATTCTCACTAACTCTACACACACTACATTATTCAAAATAAAATCATCTCACGTTGAATCTACGTTTAACGCCATACACTTACGTGTATGTAGACAACACACAACTCACATCTTTTCATGACGAAGTTCTACTGGCGAATGCGCGTATAGTTTAGGGGCGAGGGCTCAGTAAGCTGGTGCGTATTTACGCACTAAGAAAATAGTTCGTACTTTATATATTATTAATTATTCATTAATTAGAATGTAAATACTTTATGTTTACTTTATTATGACTTAGGGATTTCTTTATTTATATAGTCGCATTTTTAATAATTAAAGTAATTATTATTATTATTCTTTACTTAATACCTTTCTTGGCGTGTTGGTACTGGACAATTTCAAGTTGATTCAGGAATCTGGGTATAGGTAAGGGTGGATGATACTCTTACTTATTAAAATTAAAAATTTTAATTTGTGCGATTTTCGATATATTTAAAATCGTCACAAGCCAAGGTAGAATACGTAGGTAAAGTCGTATGCTTGCGAAGTGAAGAAGAAGCTGAAGTGTCAGTTTTGATATAAACGTTTGGTTCATTATGATAAACATTGTTTGTTTACGTTAATATTACTCATTTGTTTGTAAGAAACACATCATTCGCAGAACAAAACAGACAACCTATAAATTGAAGTGAGCTGTAAACGAAATCGCGTTAAATACTATTGTGTACAAGGAATGCGTGCCTTTTTGACAATGCACAGTACTACTGGATTAACCTACTTTAGTGTTTGTACTATAATTCTATTCTGTTTTATAGAATAATACTACTATACCAGTACACGTTGTTTCTACGTATTACGCTACGTATCTACGGTATACGTTAGTGTACCGTTTGTATTCTAACATACTTCACAATCAAATGAAGTTTATAGATTTCTACTCAAAATTACGTTAGAAGAAAATGAAACAAACCAAAAGCAATAACGTGTAAAACTTTCAATCTCTTCTACATAACAACGTGCAATTTAGGTATCAACTACTAAATATTAATAAACACATTGACTTCTCAATAATTGTAAACCCAAAACCAAAATCGGGATTCAATTAGTGCAAATTCAGCTTTTACCTTAAACAAGCGATTACAGTGTTTAAAATTAATTGTTAATTTACATTTTAAGGTGAATATTAATTACAGCATAATTCTGTTAATTTCACCAAAATCACTGATAACAGAGACCATTAATAACAAAATTTAATTACATTTACCTACAGCATAAATAGCAATTATTGTCCGACGAGTGGGTAGAAAAATCAATTTCACACGATTTCCGCTGATACTTTAAATGTAGATATTACACAATAATTTATTCAGCTGCGTGTGTCGGTGCATTGACAGTGTACGTAAACCGCAGATAAACCACCCGGGTCACACACACGCAAGACCACGTGCCCACACCCTACTTACACGTTTTAACTTATTATGGAAATTATTTTTCAACTGAAATCATCTGTAGTAGGGACTTATTTGTGTTTTTCCATGTCAACCACAAGGGTTTTATTTCACATGTCATTCTGTCAGGGTAATTTCTGGTAACAAGTAATTTCTAACAAATTATTAAGATCTTCCGTTCTCTTATTCTAATTACCAATATTTATACCTAACATAATGTATCTATTTATGAGTATTAAGCAATAACGAGAATGCATAATAAGAAGGGAAATATTAGACACCTGAGCTTGATAGGCCTACATGGTTGCTAATAATGCAGGATATATACGGAATAATATGATTTCTATCAGGCTTCCCCTCAAAATTGTATAGCATCTCTTCAACACTGAACTTATAATTTTGAAAAAAATATTTTTTTTTGCAATGAACACGCATTTAGATATGAACCCCCATTAATGAAATACCAACATATTAACTACACCTGACGATACAACCTATCCAGCACAGAATGCAGCAACAGAATGATTTATTTCCATATATATTCAGTAGAATGTACATATAACGTACAAAATAAATTCAAAACTAAATAAAAGTAAAAGTATAACTTACCAATTTGTTAAAAAGGAATAAGAATAATAAAAACATTATAAGCAAAATAGAAATCACAGTAGATCTGTAACAAGTAAACAACACATTTCATAAATCAACTTGTAAAAGACACAAATACACATACAAAATAAAATTAATTTGTAACACATCTTAAAATAAAACAACAAAACACTAAATACCAACAACACACAACAAACTAAATACATCACACTCACATACCATAATTCCAACACACACAAAATCGCCAACACATTCAGGAAACACAAGTACAAAATAGCATACAGAACAAACAATACCATCAAAAAACATCAATTATACAAACACGGACATAGGCAAATACAACAAAACAGGTGTTTACAAATTAAATTGTAATGATTGCAATAGTTTCTATATAGGCCAGACGGGAAGATCTTTTTCATCTCGTTACTCTGAACACCTAAAAGCTTTATCCAACAACAATATACATTCTGCGTTTGCCACACACATACACACAAAAAACCACAGCTACACCAACATAGATACTAATCTTGGGATATTACACTACTTACCCAAAAGTCGAAAACTTAACACAGCAGAACAATATGAAATATACAAACACTACAAAACACAACCAAACAACATACTTAACGACCAATTAAACTATAAATGACACACACTGTTTGACACAATTATACATCAAACTAACAATAATTTGGTTCCCTGCGCCAATCCTCTTCCTCCACACACCACCCCCACTAAACCTTACAAACAAAAACCGTTACAAGTTACAGGCCAGTCTGTCTCAAACTGCTGACGAAGGCGAACACCACGCCGAAACGCGTTCGGAAAGATAAACAAGTAAGTTTCACAAGTGAAGGTTCTATATTCTATATTATTAAGTGAGATCATCTATGAAAATTTAATGTGAGAATCTTCCAAATTGCTGAACCCCAGCTCTAGTTCACGTCTTCATAAAAAAAGCGAGAAAGTAGGTGTGGACAACTATTGTAGCATTTGCTCCTCTCATACAAGATTCTGTCAAAACCTCTTCAGACCAGGGCAGAGGCACAACTGGATTTTCAGTTGATATAATACCAGGGTCTAGAAAAGGGCGCTCGTGTGTTAAAGAGATCACGAATTTCAAATCTATACTTTCATATCTGAAACTTAGGATTAAGAAATTCGTGGTAATCCTTGTCGACTTCAAGAAGCCGAATGACTAGCTTAATCGACCACCCACTTAAAGAATTCGGTTTGGACTATTAAACATGAACAATCAGTAACAAACTCTGACCGATACCACCTGCAAAGTGAAATTCAGGGGGACATTTTAGACGCTTCCGAAATCAGTGTAGGGCAGCAAGGAGATGGAATCTCCCGTCTATTCTTCAGCTGTGTTCCTGATAAAGTTATCCGCGAGAAGCGCCAAGAACTGAGGACCAAAGTGGTCAAAAAGAGAATCAGTCTGTGATGTGAGAAGGTAGAATATCAGGCATTATTAGTGGACTTTCATTTGTCATTACTGCAAAAAAAATCAACCAACACAGGATAGAAGCGGCAAATGTGGGCTTACAGATTCCTTTTCAGGAAATGGAGTTCACAGACAACAAGCAGGTGTTGAGAGAGCTAGGTGGTGAAAAGCGAAACATTAAACGCGTAGAAGAGTTTAAATACATAGGCTTGTGGCCGGAGTCCAACATCTCTAAGAAAGAAGCCCCGCATCAAGGATCAACAAGATGAAAATCGTAAACCAATGACATCTACAACAAACGATACATGTTCCTTACTAACGAGCCTACACACTACTACAAAGTCATTCGACCAGAGGACCTTTACGTAACGGAATGCCTGGCAATAGAAAAGGTTTGACTGGTGAAATGCCAACGGAATAGAAGTCCTGAAAACCCGGTGAAAGAAAACATCGAGAACGAAGGCGCCACAGCCACGAAAAATTCATATATATGGAAAAGATAATGGTTACAATTCAGGAAATCAGGATTACCTTCTGTAATCACATAACACAAATGAGTCCAGAGAGCCTGAGTAATCTGTTCTTTGCCTATTCTTAAGTTAGTAAACCAAGGTAGAATGGAATCAGCAAAATTTTGGGATTACACGTGAATACAACCAGAAACCTGAGCCTATTAAGAAGAATTCGGGAGCACACCACAATTTCTAGGAAAAGCGAAAGCTGGGAACAAGCAAATCGTGGAATGAGGAAAGAAACAAAACGCTCTGAACAGAAATGCAGGAATATTGGGCAAAAGATAAATCCCAATGATGAAAAAGGTTGAAATACGTAACGTGGTTTATATTTGGCCGAAACAAAAAATATTAAATTAATCGGTAACAATAAAAACGATAGTACAAAGGAAATTACAATAGGCAAATTCAAAGACACAGATATTAAAATATTACACAAAACAAACATTAACAAAATAAAAAAAGTGTATTCAAAATTTTGTCTGATCCAGGGTTGCCCGCGGTATTTTTGTGCGATTCTCTATAAAACGATGTAAAAAGTTGACAAAAAATCATTTCCCTTTGCTCGTGTTTAACCTAAGATTTAAATTACTTTACATATCTATGTTTTTAAAATTAAACTGTATGAAATGTAGCATACTGAATAATGTGATCTCTGCTTCTCTGTATGGAATGTAAAAATCCGTATTTTATTAGCATTTGCTCAAAGTATTTTCAAGGACGTCTTTAAAATTAAAAAACTTGAATTCTAACAGGTAACAGAGACCTGACAGTAATTATAATTTTTGAAATGAAGTATAAAGAAATGATCATATGACCACAATTCAAATACTATACTCTATTTCCTATATACATAATTCAGCAGTTTTCCTATATTGAATAGAACAAACTTCCTTATTTTTGGAAAAAATGTGAATTTTTAGTAAACAAAATATCTTGTTTCCTAGTACAGCATGAATCATATAATATAAACTCAGATACATCTATAAAGCATTTGAATTTATTAAAATAATTGGATAAAGCCTATATGTGAATGACTGCGCACGTAGATATGAATGCGCATGCGGATGTCTTCTGTTCATGTTTATACGAACATGATGAAAAATTTTTACGACTGTTGTAAACAAGTTGAGAAAATAGAGTGTGGCCCCTTGAATGCAGATGATACTCGAGTATACTACTCGAGTGGCTCTATAAAAACAAATTTAGACAGCTAAACAATGGCACTTACAAACTTGACTGCAAAGTCTGCCACAAATCGTATTTTGGCAGAACAGAAGACACTATTAAAACAATGGTTACCACATTAAACACTCACATGCTTCTGAAAAACAAACGAACTTTTACAAACCTAATTTAGCAAAACATGTAACAAATGGAGAAAGAGAATTTTCTGCATTAATGATACCAAATACCGTGACTAATAATGTGTGTAGTTACCGTGCGAAAGCACGGAACGTTTAGGGAAACCTACAAGTAAACAAACATAAAACATGAAATTAAATTACTTCCTGAAAGAATACAATATATACAGTCCGACACAGTCTCCATCATATATGTTCTAATGTATATATTTCCGTATAAATGTCTACTTACACAATTTCTGACACACTTTCTAAAGTATTCTTTGTGTATTTGATCGTGAATTTGATCAAGTGAATATTCTCCGTGATCATTTTGAAATTTATGGTAAATAATTTTTTTTTGCCTTTGTATTTTCACTTTGCTTTTTTACAGACGAAATAGCGCGAGTATTCAAACTAAAATGGAGACTGTACACGCACATTTCATTATGATGCATTAAAATCAATTAAATCTGAAGGTTTTTCACACTTTACTTTCCATTATTCCATAAAATCTTAGAAATTTTTATAAAAGACTTCACTTAACTTTTCAATATGGCCTTGTTCCTCTTTTTTATATAATATAAGTGGTGGTTTACAAAGACTGTAGTTTTCCAATTAGAATTTCAAATTAATTAATTCGATTTTTATTGTTGGATAAAAACAGGCTGTTTGAATGAACGGTAAAGTGGTATGGGTTACACGGGGTGGGCGTGATGCCAGAGGGTGTTGCCAGCGCAGACAATAACTCGAGACGCCGTCACGACGCCAAAGCTATTCCAAGTGACCGCTTCCTCACTACACCTTTCTTCTTGCTTTCCGTCGTTCGTATAAAACATATTTAATACCCATTATACATTTTAATTCATTAGCAATTTTACCTGTAAAAATGTACCCGCACCAAATAAACAATAATATTTTTTAATGTTCGAATAATTTATTTCAAAACGTACATAATAAAAACTTTAGTTAAATGTGTATTGTAAAAATAATTTAATGTTATAAAGTATTTTAATTATTAAATATTGTTTTAAGAATTATTGTACTAACTGTTATTGGACGCACTACACATCTGTGACAGTATAATTGAAATTATAAAAACTGTCACTACCAAAATAATTGAGATGTGAATTTAAAAAATGTTTAAATATACTTTCTGGTAAAGTATTGTGGCATTGACTAATTTCCGACTTAACGCGCATGCTTTTGCTCAGGAAGTAAGTAGATGTTGCTGTTGTTTGACATGCACGCACACCCACAATTGGTATCGAAAATATGGAAACATATATAAAATATTTTATGTGTACGAATTAAAATAATATGAGTATGAATCACCATAATGTTTAATAATCCTAATATTAGATATAAAGCTAAAAAGATCATTGCAACTCGACATCGCGCAGGAAAACATACGTATCATCGGCATCAGATTCCCATTTCGCATTGATACTGTAAACATGTAATGTAGGAGAAAGATTTCAAACTCCATCAATGGTTGACTAACGATGTTTTATTCTTAACTAATCGACGACTCTAAAAATATTGTAACATTTATTAACAAATTTACGTAACAAACTGCTAGTAGAAAAATGTCACATTTAAACGAAAATTGGTTTGAACAAAACATTTATAGTTTTCCTCTTTACGAAAGTATGTAAGTTTTTCCTATCAAATTTATACATTTTAGATACATCAGCTTATATGAAAAATATGCATCATGATAATGTTATTATATTTAAATAATTAAAACTATTTTAAATTTGAATACATTTTTACAATATCTAAATAAGCAAATTTTTAATTATATTTAGCCTTTTGGCATTTCTGTCAAACCTCCGATACCTAATTAATATCAGCCCTTCATCTGTCAGTCGATTATTTACGAATAGCAAGTAACGTTCATATTGTTGCGCTAGTTCGTAACGTCATCTTTATTTCCATAATTTTTATCAATATTGGGAGCCGTTTAATTTAGTTTTTAGTAATAAAGTTTCGTTTCACCTTAGTCATACCCATACCGTAATGGTTTGTTATCCTAAAAAGAGCGTTATGAGGCACCACAAAAATGTCCTTAGTCCCTTTAATTCTCACTCTTTCCGGACTAAATATTTCTGTAGCTCTTCGGAGAATAAACACGTCTATTTCTTTCAATTGGTTTATGTGCTTCTTAGAGATGGATAAGTCCAATCCATCAATTTAAAAAATTATTTTTCAAATAACGCCATCTTTTTAAATTCACCTTTTCATTCTATAGGTTATGTTATTTATTCCACATTAATAATATGATATCACATTTATGTCTGCCCTATTCAGCTATTTCTCCCTTGTATACCCCCTCAGCGTCGTAGATATTTCATCTTCTTTGCCTTCTACTACTTCTCCTGTGATCACGATCAATTAGCTACTTATATTTCCTTAATTGTGAATTAGTAGACGTTAGTTGCAGAAATCCCCCTTGGTAGTTGGAAACTCTACGTTACAGTCCAAGTGTAAAATGCATCCTTCAAAACGTATTACCAAGTAGAATCCTAATACATGAAGGTAAACACATAACTTACAGATTTGAAGGGTCAATTCAATTATTATCGGATTTTCGATAAAGACATTTTGTTTTCCATTTCCAAACTGGAATTTGCAGTATGCCTATGGATTCCATAAATATTTTGATCTTCATTTTTTGTGACATTTAAAATTTGAAGACATTAAACTGAGTTATGTTTATTAAGAATGTAACAAGCAATTTACAATTACAATAACAAACACAAGAGCCTAAACAATCATTTTTAAAATTTTCTCGTATGCCCTAGAAAATAACAAGCATCACGAAGCTGCCTACAGTCCAGTGGAACTCCTAAGTTATAAACTTCAAGAACGTTATATTGTCCTAATTTGAAACAAATAAAACATTTCTATTTACACACGTAATACTTCCCATAGCCGCAGTGTATTTACATATAACTGGTGGCTTGTGTCTGACTTCTCTTTCTGTTTTTCCTTTTGTGCTCAAAACTCTTTAATTTTTTGTTATTTAAAATGGATCTCAACCAATAAATCGATTTTTTGTCGAGAAATACTTACACAAGTAAGTTTAACTGGCGCCCGGGGCCTTATCTTTGAAAACAAATTTAATAATTACTCTAGTTTTTAAAATAATTAAACCAAATTATTATTAAAATTAATAATGACCAACTACATGAATTATTTTAATCGAAAATGATCTTGTGAAAGTAACATCTGAAAAAAGTTTCACTGTTTAAGTAAATAAAAGAGAGTAGATTTTATTTCATTTGTTTATTGCAATGTATAATTGGTTATTGAAAATTAAGTCTACGTGTTTTCAAACTACAACTCGACATACAGATAAGACGCAATAATATTATAAATTTTCGCGCAACTTATTATAATAATTATAATAATTTTAACAGTAATTTTCATAATAACTTTTCATAATTTTTCAGTATATTTTATATATTTGTCATGTTTGTCATATTTTACATAATTTTTCAATATACTTTGTCGACATTATTACTTTAGTGGGTGAAACACATCGACTCAGCTTTTACATTGAAGATTTTATGAAAATATACAGTACTTAATGTCTTTACTATTAAAATTATCCGCGCTATTATCCGTCAGACCCAACAACAAAATTTGAACCAAATAGAATCTGATGGATCACCGCCTAACAGCCCGGATAAGGATAATTTCAACGTGTTGACAAACCCGGCCGTGAGAGCTTACGTTTTTTGTTTAATACGTTTCTTATTTCCTTATTATTCTACTAAAATAATAAAGATTGTACCGTTAGACATGTATTACCGTTAGACCTATTTATAATTAAATACTGGCTTGTTTAGTTTTACATTACTAGTGGAAAATTGACCGCCTAAGTTCCTGAAATAAATTGTACCCCTCAGACACTTTGAAGCTGGAAAACAATAACTTAACAAGTTTGTTACGTATATTCTACTAATCTGTGTGGTTATTTTTTCATTAATTTTTCTTTATATCCCGCTAATCTCTACTTGTTGGACTACTGATGTTATGTACCAACTACAAACTACTTTGTATTTTTCCGAAATGTTTATATATTACCAGAAGAAAGTGCTCCATATGTACTTACCGATGGTGATTGTAGTTACCATGATGCTTAAAGAGTGATTATTATAATGTCTATGCCACGGTCGATAGCATCACTATTAAAAATGTCATCACTATTGTCGATGTCGCTACACTGAATATTTACAACAATAAGTAAAATACACACACACACACACACACACACACACACACACGTGTGTGCTAAAAGCATGATACAATTCAAATGTTGCCAAGTAATACGCCCAAATACTTCAACAAATATATAGGTGGTGATCACACTTTACCTGTGTCACAATTATTGTAAATGCTGCAAAAGGTTTTTAATTATTCACTATTTCTTCTTAGCAGTTTGCTAATATCTCATTAGTATGAATTTTCGATAGTTTCGTCTTGAGTCATCAGTTTTTCGACTGGTTTAGGCTGGTTTCGGATGGGAGTGCCAGCTGTCCTGCACTTGATCTTTTCAGCGTTGGTTACTTATTTATACATTTTGCACGAGCAGATTAATTTTAAGTACAATATTTCTGTAAAGGGTAATAAGGCTAACTGTATAAAAATTAATATTTGACAGATCAACTAGAAAACAATTTTATCCTCTTTAAAAACTTACACGTAAGCCACACATACAAGGACGCGCTGGAAATCTTCGTATAAAGAGTGCTGGAAGTTGTCAGCTGTCAAAGGTTTGCGCTGACTGCGTACACTGTGGATGTTGTACCACAATACCAATGTAGCGTCATTCAGTAAAGCGAAAATGACTTTGAGTTTTGTAAACTGAAAATAATCACAGGGACTAGGATCTCGAGAGAACTGACATACAAATACGCGAGGGCCTTTTTTGACCAAATACTTCTGCACAGAAATTGTAATGTGATCTTGAGTGTTACCATGATAAAGCATGAAAAGTCGCTTCCGGACTGAAACCATCCAGCAAAATTTCAAGAGCAATGTAATGACTTATATGTAATTCATAAACCAATTATTATTACCATCAAGTGACCACAACTCCACACATTTGTTCGAGCTGTACTACGTCACGCAAAGTAGGATTAACCCTACACAGTTTTGTAACCATCCAAAATTGTTTTGTGCCACCTGAAAATTTGTGCCTGTTCATGGTTTAATCACTGTAAGATTGTTTTAACGCGTTCAATTTTTGTTACACTGTTAAAAGGTTGATTCAAAATTTGATTGCATAATGTTGGGTTAATTTTATGAAGCTCTATTTTTGTGACAAACCCAAACACTTAAACAGATCTGGTACAATCAGATCTGGTAAGGTTAAGAAGTTGAAATTTTTATAAAAGTACCAAACGTGATAGCTATTATCTGTCGCATTCTTGGTCACATTGTGCTGCCACTTCATAGATAAATTTCAGGAACATTAGCTTTTACGCAAACTACAAATATGGCTGTTAATTAGTTTTCTAACTAATAATAATTGTTCCAGTCACGATTATTATTTTATGCCATTATTGTCTCTTATTATTTTTATTATTATGTTTATTATTTCATAACCGAAATTCTGTTTTGGGAAACTGATCTTTGACGGAATCTATGAAATGGGAAAGTCAGTAGCAAATATTACCACACTATAAAAATTCGCATTCATAAAACACTTATTCTCCTATACATTGTTCACAACAATAAGTAACAGTCGATAAGTCAACAAATTTGCTAGACTGCTGTGGAACAAATAAACCCTGAATTTCAGTTTCATGAACACAAAATACACAAATATACAAAAACTACACAACTGACATTTGGTGAATAACTTACTGACTAACTAGTACTAACCTACTAATATTGTAGTAACTTACCATCTTACTAAGCATTGCTATGCTTTAAAAGTCTCCGTGAAAGTAACCAAGGACGGAACAACTAGGAAAGTACCAGACCAGCAATTTTTTTACTTTCTGTGACTTTCTGGAACGTGCTTATTTACATCAGATGACGCGACTCTACATATATCTGGACAATTAAGGCTGATACACACTGAAAGATAAGCGAAGTTAAGATTTACTATATTTTGTTAGGCTTGTAAGTTTGGTTTCATACTCCTTGCTAAGAAAACTCTGTTTTCATTACTGCTTTTCTCTCGAATTGATTATTGTTTCTGGTCTGCTTATTCCATTTCAAGCGTTATGCTTCCGAGATTAGTCCTTGAATCCGCTAATTATAAATTTGATTAACATGGATATTATTTTAGTTGATGAATTAAGAATTTTATAATATAAAAATTCTTGAAAAATAAAATATAACCAAAACGAAACGCAACAAGTTTGGTTATGCGGAAACAATATTGGTTACGTGCACACAAAAGGTAATCTGGCTGGGTGGGAGATGTGAAAAAATAACTGCCGGCCAAAATTTCAGAAAAACATAACGCGGCCCATGAAGCACAGCTTAGTTAACTTATCTTTCTACGTAAACAAACACATTTAAATAGTGGTGACCTAACTTACATCTGAAAATTTTGATAATTATGACGCTAACTTTAGAACTGCACAAGGTAAAAGAGATTTTTTTGGGAAAAGATCCCTTCTGGCGTTCAGAAACGTGTTCCTGAAAACAATGAAGAAATTTATACAAAGTCTTATTTGGAGCATATGCACATATGCCTCAGAAACCTGAACTCTGAGGAAACTGAAGAGGAACTAAGGCCTTAAGTAAGACGTAACAATGAAGTTTTGAAGAGAGTGGATAAAGGAAGGATCCTTATTAAAGCCATTGCGTAAGGGGTGCAGTATGGTTGGTCATCTGGTACGCCATTTAAACTGGTTTACCACCCTGAGCGAAGGCATGATTGAGGGTCGTAGTAGAAGGGGAAGGCCCAGACAGGAGTACATGGATAAAGTAAAAGACAGAAGAAGGTATGGTAATTAAAAAACTGTCTTCGGAAGGGAAAGAATTGGAAGCCCATCAACTTCTGGTTCAGGAGAACAACAGAGAGACGCTGTTATCTTATAAAATCTTAGGTTAGCTCAGTTTAGGTTAACTTTCAGAGTGAACTGGCCTTTACACTTGCATAAGCCGACGCCCAAACACAGTCTAATGGTGAGTCGTCAACAACCAGCGTTGGACGCAACAGTGTTATATTAGGCGTCGCTTTAGAAACATTCCGTATTTATAAAATTAATTAAATTACGGGAAAAATTGGTGACAGGAACACAATTGCCTATTTGCCAGTCTTATTTTTTACTATAGCGTATCTCCATATTTCTCCTTCTGTCTTTACCAATCTCAGTTTTCCTTTTATTGACTCACATTCATTTACTCTCTTTCTCAAACGCGTTTCCGTGTAACTAAGCAAATGTGTAAGTATGTGGGCAGTCTATGAATACGATATATGAAACGTTGCAGATTTATTTCATTAAAATTTTTAAGCACTTGAATATTTATTAGGTGTAATGTATAACATAACAGTGCAAATACAACATATTATAACATGATATATTCAGTTTAAATACAATTTCGTAAAGAAAGCATAAGAAACACTGCGCGTTCTTAGTTTATGATTTAAAGTACAATTCTTGTGACATGTTAAAAGATAGGCTAACGTGTACTTATAATTTACAGTTTGATGGCGATGTCCGTGCTACACTGTCTACTGCCACTGTTTGCGGCCGCTCTGGCGTCTCCGCCGACGTGTAGAGTATCAGAATTCTTCTGCGACACCGGACAGTGCGTAGCCCTGGACAGGTACTGCGACGGCGCCGATGACTGTGGTGACAAATCTGATGAGCCCAGATTCTGTTCCCGTAAGTACCTCTATAGTTATTAATAAACGTAGCAAGTTCTTGGTTAAAAATTCTTGAGAGTTTACAATATTTTACCTTTATATATCCATACAGAAAGTAAGACTTCTATACGATATTTTGCGGTTGCTACACAATAAAAAAATATGCACTCAATACTATTTGAAACAATGAGTTGTGCGTTGTTATAAAAAAAGTGTGTCATCATAGACAGAATTTTGTGAAAGATGGTTTGTGGAATATTATGAAGGTTTTAGGACCCATAATTTTACAATTTCAACGTAAGTTACTATTGTTTAGCAGGTACTCAGTATTCTCCTTCACGTTACTTTTTATGTACTTTATGTGGAGGGCTAAACTCTTATACTAATTAAATATGGATGTACTATAGTAGTGCTTGTAGTTTGCAATCTGCAGACGAAACTTCTAATTTTTTAAAAGTATATTAATATATAATTTTAAGATTATATAATTGTAATATGAAGGTGATTGTATACATAATTTCTTCGTGTTAAAAACTCACTTGAAGACTTTATCATTAACATTATTAAGTCTTTTTACTGCAAAATGTGATAACCAAATATTTTCATGACAAAAAAAAAATAGATATCAAAGGTATTACAATATTTTATTTTGGTGGTACAAAATTTGTTTGTTTTTACACTGTGCTGAGTCAAAAGATTCAGCGCGAGTTTAGTAAATGTATCGGCAGTTTTGACGGTAAAGGCAGTACGAAATTTAAGGCAGTAATTAGTGCTGCGCTCTACCTGTGTTTAGGAAAAATTAATAGTTTAGACAACGGCGGTCGGGGGGCGGCACTTGCCGACTCTCGGTTGGTACGAAAATTCCTGTGCTGCTCCCTGGCGTTAATTGCGGTACGCAAACGAGACAATGCCGAATTACCTAAGTTTTGTCTGGCAAAATACTTCAGGGTTGACGGACGCTTTTTCTCTTCGGTGGAGAGAAGTGTGAAAATCTAGCATCTACTTCTTATTATTATGAGATAAGTTTCTTCACGACTGCGGGTTCACTGAACAGAGACAAGTCCTGCTGCCACTGAACGAAATGACATCTTAAAAGCTCCACACTCGACACCGAAGAGAACAACGACCGCAACAACATGCCAATCATGAGATCGCCACGCTATAAATAAGAGATCATCCTTCTGGGCACATATAAGCAGGTGAAAAATATCCATTTATATTCACACGTAGAATCAACATGGCACCAGTTATACATAATCATCAGTTTTACCGTTCAAGTATACATTCATTTGGATCCCCAATTGATGGGACAGTTTAGTGTGAACACTAAGTATTAATTGTAAATTTCAATATATGTATAGTAAATTGTCAGTTCAGAGACTGACATGTCTACAACACAGCATCCAACTTAGATTTCCACTCATTTCTTTATAGAGCTTTCGCTACAGATTTAAAGTCAGTTTTGTTATTAATATTTTCTCAAGTTTAATTTACTATGCATAAAAACATATATTTTCTCTTATTTTTAAAATCAGGTTAGGTCATTTGTATAAAAAGATTACTGGGGAGGTAGGTGTTATTTTAAATTAGTTTCAACCAAGCTGTGCCTGTCGAAACACTTTTCAACTTGTTTGTCGAAACAAGGTTGTTGAGACAAAATTTGTTGAGACTGGTTATAAGTTGAAGAAACATGTCCGTCTCTGACACACAATGTATTTTTTTATATAAGGTGCTAATATGGTGCAATTTTTCTCTTTTCATTAATTGGCCCTATTTTAGTCTATATAAATTCTTTATATTAATCATGGTAACTGGGGGGCGTTAATTATTTTAAACAATTTTTATTTCTCACCTTAATTAAGTATTTTAGCACTTAGCCACTTAGGCACTTGGTTTTAAATTTTAATGTCCTGGGGACATTTGTATGCTATACTTTATGATACACATGACGTGCAATTAACCCACACCATGGGGGTACATTTATGGAAATAAATCTTTAATCCTAATTGGGATTCCTATAAAGAAGAAGTTTAGAATTTATATACACCAGAAGGGTAATATAAAAAAGGGCGTGGCAAGAGACCTTTATGTATTTGTATACTATTGTATATGTAATTTGTCTTGTGGAACATGTTATGTCTGTATATTTCTGTGTACATTTTGGGGGAGATATATATATATATAAATATTATGCATTGCTGTACTTTTGGTGGGATATAGGGATTTATTATTAAAATTTATATACACCAGTAGACGAGTATTCTATCTCAATAATCGTGGCTGATCATTTCTTTAAATTAATTATTTTATTTAACAAGTATAGTAAGTGTCACCTTTAAAGTTCATTTAAATTGGATGAGTAATTATTTTAATTATTAATAGTAACTGTGAATGAAATCATTTACCTTCATCAATTTATATACTGCATTTTAAAAGAAACATATGATATACATTTTATATTTTAATAAATAGTTTAATGGGAGTTTTATTTTGAGGTTAATGATTATTTTAAGTTTTCAATTCATTGATGGTGACATAGCAATTATTTTCTTGGATTCAGTTTATATTTTTCAGGTGGCCTTGTTGAGAGGGTATACTTCTTTAGTTAACCATTTAGAAGGGGAATTATAAATCACTGTTGTTTTTTGTTAGTTTTATTATGAGATAGAATAATAAAATGGGATTGTTAATTATTTAATTCTTGAGTTTTTATTGCAAGTCCCGTCTTACTGGATCCAGCGCAATTTTTAGCTTCTCTAGGCCTTAGCCTAGTTTTAAATAACTTGTAGCCCCTCTTTACAAAAAGAAATATTCTTTTTGTTTTAACTACTCAAAATGAAGTAGGGGTCACAACACAACTGTTTACATTTTAGTGGATCCGATTGCATCATCTGCAATAGCCCTACAGCAAATTGTTTTGTTCACATTTTGTACTCTCATGTAAAATCACTTAAACAAAAAATACAGGTTACATTGAAAGACGACTTCTTATAGATATAATTTTTATATCTATTTGTGTCTTTGCACGATTAACATACTTAAAACCTGCATAAATATAATTCTTAGTACTAAGCTTTTCGTGTAATGAAAGAGATTTTAGTGGTTCCAACTTGAACGTAGGACTTTCACATTTCTGTGAATAGAGAAACGAGCTGTTTCCTGTCTGAACAGTGTTCGCAGAGAAAGGATTCAATGTAACGTGTAATAATGCTGAAATTAAAGACATGGCGAAGCATGTGCCCTTAGTAAACAGTTTGGCTGAATGCGAGAATCGACAAGTAGTAATGCCTGTACTGTACATACACGTTTTAACTTTACCAAACAGCTCTACTTTATAAACCAGGGCAAGGCAAATAGCATTCAATACCAGTTGCTTTTGCGGAGTATTCATACGTATTCATAGATAAAATCAAACTAAAAGTTAAACAGGCACAAGTTTCATCTGTAAATGTTCAAAGAATCACAACAGGCGTATGATGGCAATCAGAAAAAATTTAATTACTGGTCATACCAAAACGAAGTACGGAAAAATTAAATTGAATAGACCATTGACATTATAAGCTATACAAACATTTTAAGGCACATTTTTTTTACTGGTACAATTTTTAATTATATGTTACAATTATTTTAGACGTTATTAATTAAACGCATTGCTCTAAGTTTACCATCGAAATTGTTAAATAAAATTTAATAAATTAAGCTGGATCGGTAACTACGTAAAATATTTATTTTTTGACATTTAAAATAAACCTTAAAAATTCTTTAAAAATGTGAAAAAATTGATGAGCGGTCCGATTATTTTCCTCGCGGTAGGACTCATCAGGCCTGTTTAGTTTAAACTACAGTACAAAGACATCATCTTTCAGTTATTGCTATGGTTATATTACACCAATGTTATTAAATATCATAACGGTCAACCGTCATATGAAGAGCGTTGTTTAATTTTGACACTAACGATGGCGGTTTTAGTGTGACACAATGAGTCAACTTTCACACTGCCGTGTTGACTTGCGGTGCCGTGTAGTGTGGTGACATGGGTTGTAATGCTCTCAGTGTGGGCTGTATTTCACTATGTCCAGCCAGATCGTTGGTTCATCCGGTCCTAATAAGGTGCCTGACTAGTCAGCTCGGGAAATTAAACACGTTCAAAACGTACAAGCCTATAAGTACACTGATAAACTTAGGCCTATTTACTACACGGACTAAAATATGTTACTCTAACAGCCTGTGATGGGTATTACAAAATAGTTGGCTATTTTGACAACATTCCAAAAGATAATTAATTTAGACTTGGTTCTTGAGCATTAAAGAACTTCGGAAACTGATTAGTATATTATTTTAATATAGTAAACAATGACGCGATATCATGATTGATTACGCAGTAATCAGCCCGGATGAGAATGCTAGAATGGCGACGTATGATTCAAATCAGGAGATTCTCAATTTTCTATACATCTAACAGAGAGAGATCTTTGCCAATAAAGGACAGGAACCCCTAATACATGAACCGTAGTTAGGCAGCATTTTGATTCCATGATAACATAAACAGCACGATTAAAAGTTTATACGTTCATATCGTATCTATTCAGACGGAGCGACTGTACTGAATTGAATCGGTCCGGATTCAATTTTTGTTGTAATTGAGGATGTTACAAGATTCATGAAGTTTGGTTTTTTATAAAAAATGAAGTAAGTAGACATGGTAATGTTTATTTATCTCCACCTTTACATTTAACACCCTCGTTAATCAGATTCGCCACGTAGGCTACAACCAATATATTAATACCGAGAGTTGAGTCATACACACAGACGGTATAAGCGTTTGGATTGTATTACGATATGAATTGCGCCACACATACACACCACTGATAATGGAATATTGACAAAATACAACAAAATGCTGAGCGTTCGGTGAGTATGTCTTACATCCCTGTGTTTTCTTACATACGTGCACCGAATTAATAAACTGGGATCTCCTAAATTTTAAGAATATTATCTTATAAATTTATATACACCGTGAGGTGATTCGTTACTTGGAAGTAGGCCTATCTTAAAAATATCTTAGACAACGCTTCTACTAATCTGAATACTGACTAATGTGTTTTCTAATAACTTCAAGAGTGTGAGTGTTCATTCATTGTTAATCTTCCTAGCTTTATTTTTAAAACAACTACTGTAACAACTGTAATCAATTTGTAAATCAATTTGTATTATCACATACATGTAAATGTTACGGGCATCATAGTCATGTGAACCAAACGATTTTATGAACCTTGAATACAATAATTGCAAATCGACTACATTTAGAAGTCGGTTAATAGAAGGAAGAAAATCGCGTTATAGGACAAACGCCTCGCCCAGGATAGAAAGGCGTACCGGAAGTGGATGGAAAAGGAAAGGAATAAGAAGAAAAACAACAACAACAACAAGAAAAGCCACGAGAATAAGAACAAAAAGAAGCAGAAGTATACACTTACAGTGACTCAAATCGTAGATATTACAAACAGACTCGTCAGGACAATTCAACATATGTGTGGCCGAAACAGAAAGTACCGGAAACAAAACTCATTCGTCCATCTCGACAGTAAAATTGACTAAGCAACGCTTTACAATAATTCGCAGAAATGCACATAAATTTGTGATCTAGAAAATACGTTTTGTATGCCAGTGTTCTAAACAGCAAATTTAGTAACAAGTAGGTCTCTACTCTTTACTAGCAATGCTTCATATTTTCACGAAATCGAACTGTTTTTTTCTTCATCTATTCGCGTTCCAGTATATCATCCTCGTTCTGTTCCATAGAATTTTTGTAAAACCCAAAGCTTCCAAAGCTTAAAGATAAAAACTAAAACAGATAAGCGCCAAATTCACGGCTACTTGTCGGTGGTACAGTACATTTTCGACGAGTGTCATTGAAATGTATGAGATGTAACCTACTGCCGCTTGCATGTACTCGCGCGTATTGGAATTTCACTATATCCAGCACTTTTGTTACACACCGTTTTACATATCGCACATCGTAACATTTGCATATCGTTTAAATGTTTTCATATGAAATAGCATAGCAAAAGATACATTTGTTATAACGGATATACAGTCTGAACTGATGTGGTGTGCCCTGACCGCAGGCTGGAACGTAAACAATACACTCGCAATTGCTACATTTAATCCGCACTATCATAGTCGCCACTGTTTGTTAAACCGTTTTCGGATAAAGCTGTTGCATTGTTATATAACAGGTCAGCGATTCAAACTTTTTACGTAGTATAAACATAAAGCCAACTTAAACAAACGGACAACCTCAACATATTTAGATATTAGATTTCTCTGTAAGTATTATATTCGCAAATATACTGACTCCACAGCAAACTGTTGCAAAATATAATTAGTGTTCTGTCTTTCAGCTTGTCGCAAGTACAACTCGAATTTATAGATTACAAGTACAATATTTTAGAAATTTATAACGGCACAAAGGCCAAACATTGATATGTTTCAGCGCGTACGAGAAACAATTCTTCTGCCCTACAAATTATATATTAAATTTGAGACTTGTAAAGCTGTTAGGTTGTATCACGGACAGTAAGATAGTAAAACAGTAGTAAATATACGTATGACAAAAGCGAATTAGTCAGATTTAACAATAATCTCAGCGGGGCCAACGCTGCGACACTTGTGAAAGCTTATACAAACTTTACAAAAAAGTAGCGATTATAAGAAAGGAAATTTACTTTTAGAAGAATATATGAGTATCGTAGTTTAAGATAAACCATAATCCAAATACTGAAAATTATAAGACAAAAATAATCGGATTCATAACTGTATAATGTTTATAAACTTACTTACTTTTGTGAAGATTTCTTTCTACTATTTGTTTAAGCATCTTTTTCGCTGCACACGTTTTTTTGAAAATTTAATCATACTAACAAATAATCCATACGAAATGAGGTCAAACACTTAATGGTAAAATTTTAGTTGCTTATGTTTTCTCTCGCCCAGTCGCATTTCAATAGTGCTATTTTGTCCACTAATTGGAAGCAGCACTAAACATCAACGTTAACGAAAATTTTCAAAAATGTTATGAACGGCATAAGGTGGTGGCAGATATGCACAGTAGCCCCCTAAGTTAATGATAAAGATTAATCATTTCAGTCCATATTTTGTTTTAACCTCAATTATATTTTAACAACAGACAGTAAAAAATTATTATTTCAGTATTCCGGTAACAGTGTATTAGGCTGTACGGCAAAGTGTGGCCTGTTTAGCTTCTCTAAAGAGGCGTATTCTCCGTTTAGGTAATACGAGTATATGACTGTTTACTACTATCCCGTATAGCAGTGTGGGCTTGTAATTGTTTGTATATAAAGCTGCATTTACATAGTGTTTTACAATACCTGTAAACATACAGTCTTACGCATGAATTTTTATTAAAAATTGATATGAATTGCATATATTAATATAGAACTTTATATGAATAATATGGCTTTTAAGTGATTTTCTAAGTGAAGAACATGCAATACTGCTTCATTATTATGTGAGCGTAACTGGTAATTTTTACTTAGTTTGATAACATATAAGGGTTTTGTGTGTAATTAATAACGATGGTTTAGATCACCTAAAACCATAAAGCACCAGGAAGTAATGGAATAACGGCAGAACTTCTAAAATCTGGAGGAGAAGTGTTATGGAGGGAATGTATGGTCTGATAATATCTATATGGAGAAAGGAGAGATTTCTAGGGGAATAGACCTTCAGAATCACACAGCCGATACATAAAAAATGTGATAAGCTACTCTGCACAAACTATAGAGGAATTACATTATTGAATGTAACATACACAGTTCTATCTAGTTTTATAAATATTAGGTTGGCTAAATATAGTGAAAGAAATTGTGGGCAAATATCAATCTGGCTTTCGACTTAATCGCTCAACCTGATCATATATTTAAATAACGACTACTACAGGAAAAAGTGTACGAATATAACATAGACTCACATATACTATATGTAGACATCAAACAAGCTTTTGATAGTGTTAACAGAAAAGAAATGCTAAACGACCTTCACATCTTGGGAATACCAGCTAAATATGTAAGACTAATAGAAGCGATTTTGGTTGGTTCTAAAGGTGCAGTAAGAGTTAATCACTACTTTTGGTATTGATATTGGGGTGCGACAAGGAGATGCACTCTCCACTACGTTGTTTAACCTAGTTCTTGAGGCAGCCATTTGAAAACTAGATGTTTCTGGACACATCGGCGTGAAAACCACACAAGTGTGCGCTTCTGCTGATGACATATGGCTAGAGGAAAATCTACTAATACTAGATAGTGAAGCGCATAAAAGTGGTTTAAGGATAAATGAAACCAAGACCAAATACATAGAACTTTAACCGGATGACACAAACAACCAGGCATATCCATCAATTGGCACTTATACATTTGAACGTGTCCAACAATTTTCTTACTTAGGTTCACAAATTAGAACAACTACTGCAGCAATGAAATAAAGTTCCTCATCGTACGTGGCGACAGTTGTTATTACTACTCTGTAAAGCTTTTCAAATCCAGGATGTTAAGCAAACAAGTTGACTATGTACAAAAGTCTTATACGACCGGTAGTAACATACGGATGCGAAGCTTGGACAGCATAGACGAGCATATTTGAACGAATAGTTCAACGAAAAGTCTTGCAAAAATTTTTCGACCTCTACAAACGGAAGATGGCTATTGGAGGATTTGAATAATTGAATGAACTAGACCAACTGATTCAGGGTGCCGACATAGTCCGGTTTATTAAGAGCAGAAGGCTTGAATGGCTGGGTCACGTAAGGGCGAATGGATGACAGAAGAATGGGTAAGAGAATTGCAGATTGGAGACCGGTAGGAAGAAGAATTAGAGGCAAACCCAAAAAGGAATGGTTGGATGACGTGGAGGATGACTTGTGATAGCGTATATGAAGTTGAGGGGATGGAGACGGATGTGTAATGAGAGGGCGGAATGGAAGAAAATCATTGAACACGCTAAAACACACGCTGGGTTGTAACGCCAGGAAAAGGAAAGGAAAGGATAGGAATGTTCTAGACCATCTAGTAATTTTGGACTCCTAGCATTACAGTTTGTTTCAATAACGTAAAAATCTTGCTTTAAGTCTGAAATTTTTAATTTTGATGCGTACTCTCAGATGTAATATTGCTGAGGAACCGATATTCATTTTCCTGAGTGTTAGATAATTGTTTACGTGCTTCATGATCGTTCGCAATAATATAATTTATTTTGATATAAATTTAACTCCAAAAGTAACATTCATTACTTTGTAATCTTGTATTAGTGGATACATATTACTATAATTTCAAATTGCTTTTATTTGTAATATAATTCTAAGGAGTGAACGTTTTTAAGGTAGGTTTTAACAGGCGCATAGTTGTTAAACGCCTACGCTCATCTTCAGGGGAGAGCAAAACCTGCCCTTTGTTTCGTCACCATTGCTGTTAGACTATAAATATCCCTTGATGCAAATAACGTCGGAAGCAGAGTTTCAAAGATTTTATTTACGACCGCATAGTACACACCTCGCCGCCAGCAAAAATCAAAGGGAGTAGATGTGACTTACCTTTCCGTTTCAAGTTTACAGGTGCTTTCACGGCAACGCTGAAATTGTAGTGTTTAGTTTTCTTGGGCTGCGTGGTCAGTGTTTTTTTGCTGCGCATTTTAGTATCTCGTAATTTTAACCGCAGGTTTAAAAAATCTTAGAAATTTAGAAATACACATTTTTATAAATATTTTACACACACACACACACACACACACACACACACACACACACACACACACACACACACACACACACACACACACACACACACACACACACACACACACACACACACACACATTCTTATAAGAATTTTGGAATGCTTCTATACAATTATTTTTTCTGATCATTAATATATCATATTATATTACATGTGTAAATCCAAGTTGTAGGCTATACAATGTGTGGTTGGTTGTAGGTTTTACTTGGTTACAATTTTGTTCCGTTACGATGGTCACCCTGGTAAGAGTCGCCGCCTTTAAGGGCGTTACACCACACTAAGTTCAACCTTATATGTGCGTTCAGAATCTTAACGGATTTGTCATTTTCCAACAGCTGCGTTAAAATTAAAATTAAATTAATTGATTCTTTAATTCCAAAAGTAAGTTTTACTTATTTCCGTTTTAATGTAGGCCTATTAATTTTTTGCCTTTTGAGGCCTTGTTATCAGTTGCTCGTATGGACTTATATATAGGTTAGTGTTTAGGGCTACTGATATATATATATACATATTTATTTTTTTATTAATATTTAATACAATACATATAACTAAAAAGTATATTAATAAAACTTACTATTGTCATGCAATCTTAGCCTACATATTTCATTTTCCTATATTGTTTATACGTAGGTATAATAAATAAACGTTCATAGGTAGGCCTACATTTTAAATAAAGCTTTATTTCTGCTTTACCTAAACATTATTACTTTCCTTCGATGATCAAATACAATATGTCCGTCATCCGTTGAGTACAAGGGACTCGTCATACACGTGTGATCTCGTACTATTGCGACTATACTTAGGTGTGGATATGCATACTCCTACACACATTTTATTAAATGTCACAGTAAAAAATCATTTGAAGAAAATTGCCAACTCGCTAAGATACAGAATTGCAAGGTAGAACAGCAGCTAGTAAAATACCAAAGTTGCGGTTTCATGTAGTGAACACACACACACACACACACACACACACACACACACACACACACACACACACACACACACACACACACACACACACACACACACACACACACACACACAGCATGGTAAATTACAGATGTAAATATTACCCTCTGTAATCCACTTGTATATAAATTGTATAGTGTACCGATGGCGGCTAGTATGTGTATATTCCAGCCTGTTATGAGTACTTTTGTTCACTACTATAACTTATCATATTTTACATTTTCTCGCTCCGTTATTTCTCGATTGGTATACACTGCTACACTTTATAATTTTTACTTTTCTTTTATAGTGAATTATATTACTTTTACCTTACGAAATCAATGGCTTTACGAATATTTGTAGAAGTTGCATTTTGTGTTGTTTGTAGCCTTATTGTTCCTTGGCAGAATTCAAACTGAATAATTCTTCTAATGATTCGTTTTACAATGATTTTGTGTTTCTAAGTTAGTTTGGCCTACATAAAATTTATTACAGTCAGAACATTTAATTTTGCATACATCATTTAATTTATGAATTAAATCACTTCTTTTAGGTTTTATCCTGTCAAAATATGTATTATTATTAATATTATAAATAATTTTTGTTTTTTGAATGATTTTATGATTTTATCATGCATATAATATATATAATGTATGATGCATGTGATGTAATTATGCCTATTCAGGTAAAATTACTATATTTAATGTTCTGAATATTTTGTGTATTTTTATTAAAATAATAATTTAGTGTTCCTTTAACTGATTTTGTTTCCCATGTTAACAATAATTTTTGGATTATATCTGTTTTGTATTGCAATATCATATTTATATAATTTTCTCTTTTTTTCGTTTTCGTAATTTACTGCAACATAGGCCTATTTATATTGAGGAGGATGAATTAAATTTTTTGGAATAATCAAAGAATATTGAGTAGGTTTTCCAAATATAGTGTATTCAAGTTTAATGTGGTTGTTTATAATAGTACTATCGGAAAAATTTATTTTATTGTCAATTTCATGTTCTATAGTAAAAGTTGTATTGTTATGGAGATTATTATTTACATTAAATAATTATAAACTAATGAATTATTGTTTTAATATGACAACCTGTTAGCATTATGTTCACACTTATACGTTCACACGAATAAAATAGCGCGCGCGTGCACACCTCCCTCTCACACACACGCGGGCGCGCGGACACACACACACACATTAACGTATATGACTTTTATATATGATGTATAATGTCGTATATTTGGAAATATACAAGTACGGAATTATTGTGTATCGCAAGCCAAGTGTCTTTTCTGCTTTTATATTCATCTGTCCCATGTCAGCCTTTCCTTACCAATGGCGAAATAGGTAGGCCTACTGTTATTGGCTTGTAACACCTTGTATTTGACCCGTCTATTTTTCTCACAAGTCTCCGTATACAGTCTGAATAATAAAAGACAAATCGTAGGACCCTAGCGAGCATGGTTGTATGTGTCCTATGAGTACTTATTTGCAAAATTTGTTCCGGTTGTAATATTATCATCCTGCAAGAGACCGAATACTGTAATAATGGTAAATCTAAAATAATTTAATTCACACAGCTTTCAGTTTTTCAAAATTAAAATATTTTTATGAGACTTTTAGAAGTCATTAGCTTTTAATATATATTTTGTGCGCGTACTGACTTAATTGCTTGGGATATTTCACTTTCATATGTAACACTTAATATGTAAGGACCCTAAGCAGAGCTGGAAATAAAACTGCGTAATGGAATTTACATTTCTATTCTTCTGTTGTAAATTTAATATTTGCATATTTCGGGTCCTTCTTATACTGAATAATAGCAACCTCATTACATACAGTGTGAAATAATACAATGAATAATATTTTTAACGGCCTTAGTTTTTTAACGATCATGAAAATATTAAAATAAAAATTCAAATAATTAATGTTTACTTTGTTACATATAGGTTATGATATTACTTTGAACCTACTAGTAGGTGTATTTGTTCACTACGTATTGTTTGTTACTGCACACTATTTTGTACTTATTAACAAATACATGGTCGAAAAGAACATATAAAAACAACTCAAAGTTGCTAAGAAGAAAAAAATGAACGAGAATAGAGTTTATTCTCATCATACGTAGCAAATAACAGTCTATTTTTAAGGTAAAAACATTGTCTTGTATTCAATCAATCATGCTTTGATCGCAATGAGAGAAAAACCAATATAAAAAGTTTTCTCTTAAAAATTGGCTGCTTCACTATATCTGAAACAATTTTTTTGTACAGACTATTGTGGCAATGACTCATTCAGACGTATACCAATAACATTTTTTGTTTCGACAATGGTCTAATTTTACAACGGTTACAAGAATTCACTTTTGGTCAAAGGTTTTGTTACACTTAAGACATTAGTAGACAAAATTTTATTTTTTGGAACACTACAAAGTGCAAAGACTTGGCCCTTCTACGTTATTGTTTCGTAATCAATTTTGTGAACCAAAAAAAAAAAAATTAAATTTATAAAATAATATAATTGCCTGTATTTCAGCATACACTTCAACGGAGATTAAACATTGGGAAATTCTTAGCGTGAGGTTTTGAAATAATTTAGTCATGTAACGCTAGATAAATTTTAAAGCAATTGCATAATATGTGGATTGTACTAAGACAACTCCCTTGCTCCCAGAAAGTGTTAACATTATCTATTTTGTTCGTCAGTTCAGCGTAGTCATATATTCCGTTGTACACAGAGTCTCTTACTTACTCTTATGTTGCGGTTCATATCTATAATCACTGACTACAGAAATTATATAAATTCTCTAAAGCCAAGGAAGGTAACTGCCAAAGTACAAAGCGTAAGGTTACTATACCAATGAATATTATACGAATGTTGATGACAATAGTTGAAATTGCAAATGATAAATAAACAAAAATATATATATTACATTTAATATTTACAATGAATTTACCTCAAGACATTTTTTCCTTATTAGGAACATGTTTATAATATAATGTATATAATACATTTTAGGAAAATGTATTATATACATCAAGAAACGGACTGTAGCAGAAAGTGTTTGAATATGTATATATAGTCATTTCAAACATTATGATATTTTTCTTACTAAACAAAACAAAAACAAATAAAACATTCAACTAAAACTCAAAGTGTAATACATAAAACCACAGTATTAAAATTAAGTTTTGCTTTCTTCTAGAACAAAGATTCAGTTTCAAACGTTAGTCATGTTACAATATTTGCTACGGACATTTTGTTTCGAGTCCAAAAAAATGAATGAAACCCAGAGTGTTCCTGATGACAAACATTGGGTCTTTGATAGCATATTTTCTTAAAAGATTCCTAAACAGTGGTTTGAACGTGAACTTATTACGTTTGTAATTTACATACATTGTTAATTATAATTAAATCTCCCTTACAACTGATCAGTAAATTTTATTTCTCTGTAGATAAAATCGGTGATTATATTGGTATTGGTTTTGTAAAAAACAACACTTTTTTAAATAAATTGCAAACTCAGGATAAACCATCCATGTGAGAATCAACTTTGACCACTTATCAATTGTAACATACCCGTTCCATTGGCATCAACCTTTATTTTGTAAAATAAAAAACTTCCTTTTAACTTTTTTAATAGTACATATTTTCCAGTATTAATTTGTATAAGTAATTATCTGTATGTAATTTGTGTCTAAGTAACAGCAGTATCTAATTAATAATGCTATCTGCAACTAGTTAAATTATGCTTTTGGTAATTACATCATAAAATTTAGTTTTCAAACAAACCCTGCGCGGTCGTGATTCATTAAATAGGCTACTTAAAATCACTTGAGTTTTTTCTATTTTCAATTAATTTACAAATAAAATTCATTTTTTTAAATCTATTTTCAAAAAATTTAGCTTATTTTCAAAGAAATTAGCTTATTCATTTTCAAAATAATTATTTGAGATCATAGATTTTTTAAGTACCAAGCTCTATTCTAAATCTTGTATATAATGAATGAGTAGTCTAAACTTTTACAGGTTATTATAGTTACAAAATCTGTCAAAATAACAAAATGATATATTAAAACACATTATTTGAATTTGGCTTAAATACACGTGTATATATTTTTTTAATATTACAGTAAAATTTATCAACAAACGTATATACCTATACTCTTGTTGCGGGCATTTATTTTATATGAAAACAATTTTAAGTATTCAGTTGTGAATTGTACTGTACACAGTGGGTAGTTTGTTTAATAAATTATGACGTTCATAAATTGTGTAAATACTGGAATGTAAATAATATAAAAAGCAAACCAAACAGCGGAGAGAGGATGTGTTGCCCTGGGGAGACAGTGGTGCGTTGTTATGCGAGGCTAGGGACCTCTTCACACCGAGCCATTTCCTTACACTGTCCGTTTATTGAATCCTACTGGCAATGTACAACCTCTATATATATGAGTTCACATTCATCCATAGCTGATCAAATTCCGAACAATTCAAATATATCTCGGATTAGTTGTCACACGGTGACAGATTTATGTTCTTTGTGGAAGTTGCATAAACCGCACGGTTATGTACGAGTGCCGACAGTAAACGAAAGAATATTGATGAAGCGGTGTTTTGTTTGTCGGTTGTAAAGAGTAACAGAGGTGACAATTAGATCAGCGTTATTATATATGACTGGAACAAAATTATACAATCTTAAATAACTAGAAAAATTAAAACAGTAGGCGAACGAGCACTAGCCAGAAGAATTGATGACAACAAATTTTTATTCCTTTAAAATTATTCTTGGTTGTCGTTCCTTACCATTGTACATATAGTGTTTAATATTATACCACTAACAGAGTTTGGTGAAGTTACCAGTGATTCACTAAAATTTCCGATTGATACCTGTTAGAATGGAAAATGACTTTTAATTTCTGTGTTGTGAAATCCCTTGGTTAGCTATTTGCTAATTCTATATTGCTATACTTTTATTGTCCGTCTTTCCCCATGCATTCTCCAAATTAATTACAGTTATACAGCAAATGCACGAGGTCGTTAATATTACATTTTTCCGCATTTCAGATGTTTCCAGTGCTCCTTAGCAAAATCTAATTATGCCGTCACTACAAAGTTATAACTTTCAATAAACGTTTGTGATTGTTAAGTATTTCAAAAACTATATTTTTGTATATGCTACATGTATGTGGCAATCAGGTCTCAAGATCTTTATGTGTCTGAATTTAAGGTTCAATTTTATTTAACTTTACGTTGCTTTATGTCATCATTAACTTACATTACAATGTTAGACGGTCTCACGGATCGTCGGAGAGTACAGTGGAAACAAAATACAGACAACAAGGTACTCTCATACAATAATTCAAGTTAAATTTGTCCACACGCAACTAATAACGTCAGCGTCAAGTGGAAGATCCTAATTATAACACAGTAATCACTTTCCACAATCACTTGATCCGCACCGAAAAAATCACCAACTGTAACTAACTGACAAAGCCGGCCGGTGTTGGTTATATAGGTTCCGCAGAGGTTCCAGATTAACTTTCCATCCTTTTGACAGCGTGCCAGCATAATATGTGTAGCTACAAGTGCTCTCGAACAGTCTGGAAGGTACTTAAGTGCTATGTGAATGGACGGCCTTGACACAGACGAGGCACGCTGGGTTAGTCTAGAAGCTTGGAGAACGACATTCTCGTCTTTTCGAGAGCGTTCCGTAATTTTCGTAACAAAAAAGTTATAAAATGTTGATATTACTTTTTAATTCTTAAATTAAGCTCTATTGTTGAAAATTACAAAGCTGAATCTGAAATATTTACTTTGCAAAGTAATTTTAAATTTGGTTCCATTATATGTTGTGAAACTTTATAGTTTTAAATTTGTTTTGATATTGATTTTATCATTACTATTACTGGTCAGATATTATTAGTTTGCACGAGTCATATAATTCAATTGGTTATTGTTAATGCTTTTGCTGTGAAAGTAGTTTCAACAACAGCAGTATAATAAATACAATTTTAATTTTTATTTGTGCTAAACGGACAATTTTCTGAAATCTACGACAACTGTTTGTACACAAGGTTCAAAGTTCAATCTTTCTTTAAATTTTGATTTTCTGACATTAATTTGGATTAAGTGTAGAAGTATATATTGTTTATAAAATACTTTTTCCTTTTATTAGGTATTTCAAGCTCAAAATTTAAAATAGTTTACCCATACAAATTTAATATATTTAGTTTCACATATTATGTTAAAAAAAGACACATAATTTCAAAACCATGCGAAATGTAATTTAGATATTGTTGTACGTTCCAGAAATTATACAGTATTGCCGAAATGACTATACTAATGTAGCCCGCGGGTAGATGGCCAGTAATTCCTATATTTGAACTAGTATTTACTGGTCCAGTATTGTTTAGACTAGATATTGTGTTAACGTTGTGTTGCTATTTCACAAACAGAATACAGCCACAGTACACAATACACAATAAAGTACACACGTGGAGTACATACACGATATCGGACAGAATGCAGACTATTTCCTGATATTGTCTGATGTACAACGCTGATCAGGTCAACTTAGGCTTCATAAAACGCTAACATGGTATTCGTAGTGTGCAACATATAATTTCCTTTTCACAACAAATACTTTACTGAGGAATAAAGGTTAATTGTCAAGGCTAGTGAGGATTAGCTGTGCAATTACAGATTGAGTTTGTGTATATTTGTTTAATGACAATACGTTAATAATATTAATTTTTTTTTAAGAAAGGGAAAAATACATTACGCACCGTCAGAGGAAACTGTCTGTCCATGGTGTGTTATAACTAAAAAAAAAAGACCTCTAATTCAGGCATTCATAACTATCCTCGTAACAGCGTAATAAATAATAATAATAATAATTATTATTATAATTGATTGATGTTGATAGAAGAGGATATGGTGTTATTGTTTCATTGTTATAGCCTATTGTCCGAAAATTTGATATCTATTGAGATCGTTTTGTAGGAGTTGAAAGAAATAATTTTCTTTACACATAATATTGTCATTAACTCTATATAGAGAATAAGTTAGCAGGCCTAAGTTTTTTACCAATTGCGAAAGAGTAAGAGAAACTACTAATAATTTTTAGTTTCAATATCTTTATTTAGTTGAAGGAAACGTGTACAAAGCAGGACTATCTGAAGTGTGTAACATTTATAATCTATAGAATACGTGTTTTAATGAAAAATATTTATTAATTATTTTTTACTATAAACGTTTCCTACACTTATGTTAATAGCGTTTGAGGTAAAGCGTAAATTAGTTTCATGTGTATTAGTAAAAAAGGATTAACTCTACAAAGTCCGTAATAATTAATTTCAATGTCAGTGATCTTCCGTCATTGTATTATAATCAAAACAAACATAAAACGTATAGGGTTAATAAAGTATACACAAATACGTGTTGTCGATATTACGACAGTTTATAATAAAAAGTTTAATTCAATAAAGGTTCAAGTCATATAGCTAATATCTCACAATCTATGAAATATTTAGAACATAAGTTTAACACGTGTAGTAAGGCAGAATCTAGGAAAAAACAGATTTCGGTTGATCCCAGCGTACGAAATAAAACATCTCATGAAGGTTGCACAGCGCAAACGACACCTGCGCTCACACAGGTAAACGTCCCATCTATCCCAAGGACAACTACGCCTTGTGTCTCAAACCATATCCTGGTTTTATGTCAGTGAAAGGTTGGATTCGATTACGTCACATGATAAATCCTAGTGGAGAATCTGGACTCCAAATTAAATTAAATTTTGATATCAAGAGAATAGATGTATTCTATACAGATAGATAGTAGATACATTTTTCAAATGTATGTTTACTATTTCCACGTGACTTGAAACATTAGAGTTCAGTGAAGTACTACTAATGAACACTGTTGTAAATTTTACTAACCAAATACAATACAGCAGTGAAGTGAAGGACACGACCATACAAGTAGGATCTCATTGTTCATAGTATAAATAAGATAATAATTTGAAAAGACAAATATTTACGTAAAAACATCTTAAAATTTATCTAGGCAAGGCTACGACAAAACATTTACAGGCATTGCACAAATGCAATGCACAGAGAAGGGTATTTAAAATGCTTCAATAAATCTAAAAAATATATATATTTATGTTCATTCACCAATCCATGAATTCATTCTTAATTTACCAATGTACTTATAATTTATAAGTTAAATGTAGTCGCATTCTTAAGCGAAGTTTTATATGTGTACTACGTTATTGACAACAAAGAAGTAGTTTCTATGGAAACTCACCGGTTCCCATTTTCGATCACGCACCAGCGATCGGCCGCAAATGTGCGACACGTCCTTATAAACATTTTCAATGTTAAAATAAGATGAATGAAAGCTTTCACATATTTTATAGTTTGGAATAATAAATACTACTGTTCACATTTGTATCATTAGATATTATTATCCGACCTAAAGAATTATACGTTGATTATGTGAAGAAACCTAGGAAAATAAACGTATAAATGAGACAACTGTCAAAATATCAAGGCCGCCTTCCCGTATAAAAAAAATCATAATCATCTTCAACAAAGATCAAACAAAATGTGGTTTGTTCCTGTCCCAAGCAGATAGACTTCAGCTGCGGCTGTCATCCACTCGATCAAGGTTTTCCAACCATTTTAGCCGATACTGAGGAATCCTATCGAGTCTACTCATAATATTCAGTTTCTAATAGTATATCTGTATTTTTCTTCGATCTTGAAGAGTAGGCTTATATCCTGCCGCATGTCTGAGAAATCTCATTTCGGCTGATTGAATACGATTGGCCTGATTAAAAAAAATATATTGGCTAATTCTTCTTCTTATTTTCCATTTCCTTCTGCCGACAAACGCTGTTTTCTTACAGCTGCTTTCGGCAGTACCTTCTATCATGAGCGCTGTGTTTGACTTTTAACATCGCTTCTACTACCCAATTTCGGAATGTAGTCGACTCCTTCAAATTTTGGTCTTTCTCTTCCTCTTTCTGCCTCTCAGAAAGCGATTTGACGAGCATCGCCTTCATTTCGTCCATCTCATTACACGACACAGCGCTTTTGTCCTTACTATCTCAACAACTGATTCTTGCTGAAACAAATGTCTGATACTTATATTCTTAATATGTTCTCTCCTATTTCTTCCATCTGCCCGCCTCAAAATCAACTGACTTGGAAGCTGCTTTTATGTTTCTGTTCAGTGAGGTTATCGGTTTCATATAGTAACGTGTGTAGACAAACTTTCTTATATACACATAGCTTGACTTCATCTTGTGATTTACTTCGTTCATACAGTAACATTAAAAAGCTGGTGATTTATTTGCTTTCTGTACTTTGATCTATATTCACATCAGTTTTTGCGTATGATGTTACTATTGTTCTCATATACTCAAATCCCTTGACCTTACCTAGCCGATTTCCTTCAGGGGCTTGGTTATGATCAATTTGCTTGGTTATGACCATCACTTTAATTTTATCCTCATATACTGAATAAAACGGCTATAAAATGAAAAAAAGACGATTCTGCATAAAAAAACTCTTAACTCAGAAATTACTGAAACACAGAATCTGAAAAAAAGACGACTATTTCCTCGTGTCGATTAAATTTTGTGACGGCGGAGGATCACTATCACATCAGCTGTTAACAAGGAAACATTCTTAACTGGATACATCCACTGTGACCATATCGGGATGTAATGTATTACCAGAAAGAGGAAGATAGACCTTATATCATAGATAGCTGTATCTGTCAATCGCTGACGTCAATAATGTTTGCTTTCTAAAGCCGGCCACTGACAATCGTTCCAAATGGCATAATGGAATGATGGAGTGGCGTGATTGGAGTCATTGGAGTGAAGACAATTTTAAGCCGGCCACTGACGATCATTCCAAATGGCATGACTCACGATCACTCCATTTAGTTTCCCTCATTCCAGTATCAATCATCATGGATAACAGATTACTAATGATTTCAACCGCTGTTTGTTTATGTGTGAAAAGAAGGAGACCTAAAAAACAGTGGGTGAAACAATGGCTCCTTAATCGAAGGTCTCTGTCACACGTTAACCTCATGAATGAGCTAACCCTGGAACCATCCGACTGGAGGAACTATCTGAGGATGGACGAAGATACCTACTTCAAACTTCTTCAAATGGTGACACCCCTTATTAAAAAACAAGACACTAACATGAGGCAGAGCATCAACGCTCACGAGAGGCTAGCTGCAACCCTTCGTTTTTTGGCATCTGGGATGAGCTATGAAGAATTGAAATTCGTCACCGCAATATCTCCACAGCACCTGGGTATTATAATTCCGGAAACCTGCTTGGCAATACTAAAATGTCTCATCAACGATTATTTGAAGGTGAGTTCAAACTTTTTTCATTTCTAATTCATTATATCAACATTTCTAGATAAACTAGACATTTTTAGGTTAAACTAGATTAAAATGAAATTTTGTCACACATTTCAATACAATTTTATTGATAGAAAAATATCATAAATTAACAAAATAAAATACATAATAAATACATACTTAAAGAAAATAAAAGTAATAGTTTATGTAAATAATATACAATAATAAAACACAATAAAAACTATGAAATGTAAAAATAATGAAAAAATTTAAATATTTGCTTAAATAACGCTATGCACAGCATCCATATAAGCATGCATTATGGGGTCTTGGTTGCCAGCCCGAATTTGGGAGGGTTCCTGGGCCAAAGAATAATCAGTACAAATTCGCGAATTTAAATTAAGTGCACCTAACTCGGCATAATAAATAGCGTCATTTATTATTTTTTGGCAAATTGTTATCTGTCCTGGTTGAGTTATTGAGCGTAGCTTCTCAGCGATGTATTCTCCAAATTTGTCATGCTGCTGTTTTGGTGGCATTTGGACAGTTGGGATCGGAAGGGGCTCATCAATTTTGCTTGCGATTTTTTCCAAAACCTTATCCGCCTTTGATCTGGGCCTTTTAAAGCTTCCTCCGAGTGGCCCAGGAGTTGATTCCTGAGACTGTGAAGATGGTGTGCTGCTCCCAGATTCATCAACCTAAAATTTAAAAAACATCTATTTATAACAGCTTAAATTAATAATTTTTTTTTTCAATTTATTTTGTTTGTATTATTTCAAATGTACACACTATCTAATTCTGAGTATTTTTTTGTTCCAGTTGCCCAATACTCAAGAAGAATGGCAAACTATAGCCAGAGGCTTTGAAAACAGATGGAACTTCCCCAACTGTTTAGGGGCGGTTGATGGGAAGCATATAAGAATCATCCCACCAGCAGGAAGTGGTTCTGCCTTCTGGAATTACAAACATTTTCACAGCTTGGTTTTGATAGCTTGTGCCAATTCCAACTACGAATTTATTTGGTGTGAGATTGGAACTAACGGCCGGATTTCAGATGGTGGGGTACTAAAAAATACTGAGTTCTACGAAAAACTTGTCCTCAATGAGCTCAATATCCCACCACCACAAAGGTGTACAAATTCAACTGATCCCTTACCATTCGTGTTTGTTGGAGATGAAGCTTTTAGTCTTCGACATGACTTCATGAAACCTTTCAGTCAGAAAACGTTGAATAATGAAAGACGAGTTTTCAACTACAGATTGTCACGAGCTAGACGGATTATCGAAAATGTGTTCGGAATATTAGCTAACCGGTTTCGGATTTTTCACACCCCTATAAACTTGAAGTTAGATAGAATTGAGATCGTGACACTATGTTGTTGTGTACTTCACAACTTTCTTCGTAAAACCTGTGTTCGTTATTTCAACGAAGATGACATAGAAGAGGAAGAATCACGTTTTGGGAATTCGCTGGTTTCTTTGGAAAACAACCCTCATAATTCAAGCGCACGAGCAAAGTTGGTGAGGGAAATGTATGTAGAATATTTCAATGGGGTTGGAGCAGTACACTGGCAAAACCCTTCAATCGCTTAGTTAAACATAATTTTACTGCATCATTTTCAAAATGTAATTTTCAATTATTAGCATTTATTGTAAAATTGTTTGTACTACGGCTTTTTAAAAAATAAATTTGTTAAACAAGTAAAATGGTTTTTGTGTTGGCTTACCTCGTCATCAACAAACATCTCATCCAGTATGGAATAACCGCTCTTCGACTGACGAAGAACTTCCTGATCTTCCAAGAAAGTCATCAAATCGTAGTACCAGAGCTTTGGTACATGAACCTCATCAGGACTTGTACCAGACCGCTCAGATGCTCGGACCTATAAAAAATGTCAGTTTACGTCATTAAAACAAATTTTACGAATAAAATTAATATTAATTACTACGAAATAATATGAAATAAAAAATTCGCTTCATCAGATCGATGTTTACATTACAAAATAAAGATTTGTTATTTGACCGAAGTGTTATGCCGCGTTTACACCGGAGTTAGTAACAAATGTTCATTCTTGGAAGATCAAAGAATGTTACCGACTCTTGGTGGTTATCAACAAATGTTAGAAACACGTGTTATTAACTCCGGTGTAAACGAGGCTTTATTTCTGGCGTGTTTTATTTGATTCGCTTGATAACATAAAATTGATCTGAAAACCCGGGAACGAGCCTCGATTGGATAGACAAAATAAATAATGAAATATTATATTGCATTGAATTTGTACGTTTGTGAAAAAAAATCGTAAAAACAAATGAATGACTTACCTTGTTCAACTCCTTCCTGAAGGAACCACGTAGAGAGGTGATTTTTTTTTTAACATAATCCCTGGTAACGTCCGGGTCCTTTTCTTTAAAAAAAGCGAGGAGTTGGTCCATTGCGGAATTTCTTTTTGATTTGTTGTGGTAATCCGATCTGTGGTTTTCCACAAACACGGAAGCTCTTTGTACATCTCGATAAATTGAGTCACAAATTCTCTGCCGGCAGCCATGTTAGTTGAAGTGTATGCTTCAACCGCTGTGAGTCGACTGTTCCAAAAAAGGCAAGATTCCCCCACTCACGAGCGTTCCATCGCGCCATTCCATTGTTCCATTCCATTAGTTTTCCACACTCACGGTCGGTTGGAGTGATGGACTTTTGGAGTGGCGCGATGGATTTTCGGACTGATGGAATTCCAACCACTCCACGTAACTCCAAATAATCCACTCAGGTTTTTACACTGACGGTCGTTCCACAGTCCATTTGGCGTGGAACAATTGGATTTTCGCCATTTGGAGTGATCGTCAGTGGCCACCTTAACATACACGTTTGACACGCTATTATGCTATTATAAATACATGCTCATCACCTGCAAAACATTACGGGGAATTTGGATTATGTCGTACTTAACTATAACAATAAAGCATATACCTATGTTAAGTGTGCAGCAACGGCAATATTTATTCATCATTCGAGTAGTGTTTACTTACTGAACGACCTGTTTAATTGCGAACGTTCTACACCGATGTTATTGTATAGTTTATATCGGTGTGATTACACACTGTGTTATGAACGCCCAAACAATAACACAATTGAAAACAAACAAAAGTAGATTCAAACCAAATGAGAAACGTGATAACACAATATTAATTATTTTTTGATTGGCATGCCACTCAAAACTGACATGTCAGTTTACATCACAAACCCAATCCGTAGTTCTAAATAAATCCACGTACGCACTTCTTCAATCCGTGTACAAGTTAAGCACATAACAAGTAATGTCGTACATGAAGTCGTGAACTGATTGTAATGAAAGTTGTGATACTATTACTAATGCCCGTACAAAAATTTTCCAACTGTATTGTGTACATTTCATGAGAATGGAAACAATGAGTCGACACCTCAAAATAATGAACTATAAACAGCTTGACAATTAAAAATGGTTTTGACTAATTGGCCGATCTAACAATATCTACAAAAAACGGTATACGTTGTTTCCACCAAATATGGTATGCAAAGTGATTCATAACCATATAAATATGGTTGGAATGGCATAACAACAAAGCTTTAAACTGAAACATATAGAGCAATTTTTTTAACTGGAATGGAATATATGCCAACTTGAAAAACAGACAATTTTTTTTGTAAATTTTAGTAAGGCTGTAAGCCAGTATAATTAGGAGTGAGAAGAATGGAAAGTAGTAAATACGAATAGACTGCCATATACCATTTTTCGAAGACTCTAACGGACATAGATAGACTGATCACCCTTTAATATGTTTTCCCCATTAGTAATCAGGAGGTTCCATAGCCCGAAGGTTAGTGTAGAGTGGAAGGTTGGGAAAAAAGCGCACGTGCAGTAATAGGTTAAGGGTGTCTTCTAGGGGGCTTCACATTAATCCGCACTCAGTGCACAGAGAATACTCATGACAGTCTTTACTAAACAGTTAGTACTCTTCATTGGTTACCGTATATTACACGTCTATTTAAACGGCTTTAAGGTTTCCAAAATTTTAAATGTTTTGACTTTTTTGACAATAAAAAACGTTTTTGTCATTACATGTGATAGAACTTAAAACTTAGGACTCTTTTCGTGGATTTAATAGCATTTGTAATGTACATTCTGCTCTATACTTTGGAATTGAAATTAATTACTCAATCGGGGTAAACCCCACAGCTATGAAAATGTTTTCGTGAAAGATATCTAAAAAATCTTTCTATAATAATATACTGTCAATATGAGTCTCTTTATTGGTTAAATCTAACAAGTTCGTAATCACTTTTTTAAAAATATAAATTCAAAACTCGGTCAATGAAGGCAGACATTTTATAAACTAGTGGTCTGTCAAAAGTGAAACTCAACTTTATCTTCGAACAAATAGTCAAAATGTTGTATGAACAAAAAAATTAATCTTTCACAAATGTAAATAATTTATACGCTAAGCGTAGTGTGACTGAAACTTGCATAGATGCAGATGAGCTTGCGTGACTGCTACCTTTATAAATCAATCTACGCAAAATGGCTACCCCGCATCATACCATCAGCCAAACTGTTAATTAATCGTTATGTTCCATGACAAACGATCGCTCTGAACTAAATCAGTTCCGTAATCAGTTAATTAAACTGACATGCAGTGGAATGTTAGCTCCTGTTTGCGCGCGTTTAAAATGATTATTTGTTTTGAAGCCTGGCCAGAAACACAACGTTAACAATAAACCGATGTGACTGCAAGCAGGAAACTGTCGAGCGGAACCCATTGCTTTCTCGTTTCGTGCATTCTATAAACTGAAAACTGTGCTCTGTATTTGGTTTGAAACATTTTTGTTATCAAGCCATGTTCTATATCGATGTGCTGCGTCAACTCCAGTGTATTGTTTCTGCAGCGACAAATCCCAGTCTCACTACGGGATTACCGTAGCCACGGGTCATTGAATACAATTCTGTAAATATATTTCATTGCATTCATAACAGTACGTACCATATGAAAATATAACTTTTTTTATATTTTCCTGTTTGCCCTTTTGTCAATTTCTCAGTCATTTGTTTTTCAACTGGTGATTAATGTTTTGAAACATATCTTACTCACTTATTTTCTGGCATTTCTCTTACTTTTATTGACAAAGACGTTGCTAATAACGAAAATATTTTCATTATTCTACTGATGCAGTGGTATGTGATAGCGCTTTTCATAATAATCGCCTTTCATTTTCAGGACATATAAGGTCTAATGACCTTAATAGAGCAAAAAAAGCAGTACTTTCACCCAGTTAATAATTGTATTCAGGCGCCTTTTTAATAACAAATAATTTTATAATAGATGTATGCTCGATTCTGTGTTTGAGTTTCTTTGCCAATTGAAATGATGCGTAGCCATTATATTAAAATCATGATATACCTGCCCTGTCTGAGCCATTATGTGAAAGCAGAGTATAGTAAACTCACGCTTCCGCTTTCAATTAAAGAGTCAAGTTTTATGGTTAAGACAAGTACGTTAATATTTATGTTAGATTGTATATTTACAAATATTCTTACTTTATACCTCAGTTAATCTGATCTGAATATGTTTTCTTGCACATTTACAGAAGGATATGTTCTTACAAACGTGGATAGACACCGATCTTATTTTCCGACTTGTATGTTATGTAGTTAGAACAAAAGTTGAATTGTAGTCGTCAGAACGGTTTCCTTAAAAGTTGCGTTTATTACAAACGTAAGTACAATATAAACCAACAATGTTTAAATAAGAATTTAAGTAGTAATGTACTTAAGTGTTGCTAGCTTCTTCTGACGTCACATAATACAGACATAAGCAAACAGCTGACCAACAACTAAACAAAAATAAATCAATAGTGACGGGTATGATTTTTAAGAATAACATTTGCTGCGGATGTGAAGATTTCCACCTGACACAAGGGATGTTATCACAATGTGTGCTAAAACTGATAATAGTGTTGTTATTTTATCAGCTAACGTGTAGGGCGCTTTGTGTGCAAAAAGGATTTCCTTGTGAACTGCAACAGCTGTGCACACTCTGCCTTCAAGCCTACATTGGAAGTCAATCAAGTCACTATTGGTTCTTATACCAAAGCATTCGCTCCGTGTGTTTTTCGTTACACATATAATGTAATAAGGTTACTCCCAGTCATTGACCTTAACCTGAATTTAATTGCAATGAATAACAAGCAAACCACTTTTAAATTTCAGTCCCTTTTTAATGACTCAGTCTCTCTTAAATTCATTGGTAGACATACTAATATGCTGATAAAGATTTCGAGAGTCAGTATATAATTTAAATACTAACACTGCGTGGCCAGTTCTGTAGGTTGTGTACACTACTTTTTAGCTGATGTTTCATGATGTTGTAGTTTATAAATCGATATTATTAGACGATGTACACCACCAGTTCTTAGGCGTGTGGCATAGGTACACTAATAAATGTGAAGTTTATGGACTGATTCACGTATGCAAAGACAGTAATTATAACACTTACATGAAAACGTTTAATTTTAAAACTGATTAACCATATACTTAGTAAGATGAGTTGTGTAAAACTACTTTTATGTTTCAAAACATCTATCTACAGCACGTGTCTTATACTTGCGAATCCTTGCGTGTACCAGATCATTGTCGTTTTACAGAAAAATAGTGGAAAGGTTTTTCAAAAAATATAATATAATATAGAATAAAAGTCCCTAAAACACTTTATTATCAATACCTTCTTCAGTTTATTTACGTTTTTCATTACTATTACAATGTAGTCACTATGAAAACGCGGAGCTTTCATAGCTTCGCGTTATAATTCAGAGCGCTGTATCACGAAAAAATGATTTGTTTAACAACATGTAACATTATGTCGTTTAATTTATCTTCTCTGTAGTTATAACTCAGTTTTAATTTTATTTTCTAAATTAACTAATAATTTTACTGTAGATGTAATTGTGTGTTTACCCGTTCTTACTATCATATAATTTTCTTGTGTAACAAGCAAATAAAAGCTGCCAATTAATAAGATTGGCCGGAACCTTATATATCATCGATTAAAGTAAATTGTCTTGTACTTGAAATGTCAGAGGGAAAAGCTGAAAAGGGACAGGGGCCGGAGACAGGGTAAGAAACTTTCACAACGTCAAAGAAGAGTTAGTTTTCCTTATGATAGTCAAATGTATGTTAGGATTTCACTGTCGTGGCGAGAAACATGAATTTATTGGAAATGTTTATTAAGGAATTAATTTAGATGCGGCCCAATGTCACTGGCTACGATAGTGAGGCCGCTGGTTTTCACAAAAAATTATTGGTAACTCCACTTACTCCAGTTACCACCTAACCACATAAACGCCACCACGCCACCACGCCACCACGCCACCACGCCACCACGTGTGGCGTTTGACCATCTGTAAACATTGTAGCTACTACATACAGTGATCGGTAGTTTAACTAGACAAAAAGTGTATAGGACTACATTGTATGGGTTAGAATCGATGTCTTTAAACTTCACACCTTTGCGGACTAGTTTTATAAAGATCGTCGACATATTACGACCGAACAAATTCTATAGGGCTACGCAGTCACGTTATCGGTATAAAAGTCGACCTAATCGACGAGTTAGCCGACAGTGGGAGAATTGTTCTAGCAATTGTTCATTCCCCATTCTTGTCGTTTTTTTAAAGAAAAATCTGTAACTAATGTACGTTTCTAAAAGTAAATGTTTTTCACCTGTGTTTCAGTTCTTACAAACCATAAATGATATCAGTCATATTCACGTACATAGAATATATCACGCGCACTAAGCTTCTTTGTACATATTCATACCACACTGGTAAGTATTGAAGTTTGCCTCAGTGATAATATCTGGTGGAAACGGTTGTCACTGAAGAGAACGGCACGAAGAACTAAAAGATTAACGGGACAGAAGGAGGTAGAACACGATGGAATTTTGTAACTCGAATTTTACTTCTTATTAATAATATATAGATAGATAGATAGGCAGACTGTTAGTTAGATAGACAGATATAGGTTGAGACGGGAGAGGAAGGACGGTATAGAGGGTAGATAGGGGAGATTTTGATTTGAGATATCACCGTGTAAATGTCGTACTTCTAAAACAGTCACTATTTTAGAAGTTATAATAGCTACACTGTGGGCTGTGCTACGTACAAGCGTTAGTATATTACAACACCTGCTCTGTCCATGTGCGAAGTTTAGCAAATATTTTCTGTATGTCTTGCTTATATTTCAATTTGCTGATGGTGGGTATGGTCAGTCTCATCAGCAGAAATTCGAAAAATTTCTGATAACATAAAAGTTATATGCCAAGTTGCTGGAGATTTTCAGTTATCAATTGTTTTATCAAGTTGATTTAAGCTTTAAAGGTAACTGAAAACATATAAAGTAAACAATTTCAAAATGTTTATTATATTTTCTAATTTTGATTTATAAATAAAATTATTAATTACTGTATCACGTAATTGAAAATGTTAAATTGTACAAAGTGTTAACAATAAAACAACCTGTTCCTTAATTTTTAAAGTCTGTTAAGCAAAATTTACATTGTTTATTTTCCAGTTAAGAAAGAAAACAAAAATTTTATACGTTTATAAATATTTTGTATTGTAGAAATAGAATTTAACATGAGTGTTCCCTAAAAATGCATTTATTCATTCCTAATAAAAGGTTTTAGAAAGCGGCAAGGAACTTTTTGATAAAATAAACGTGTTAGACTTTGAGCTCCTAACTTTTCTCTAACAAAAGTCTGGGTTGTTGGTTATACTACTATAAGAGTATTTACAAAACTGTACGTGCGACTGATACATTGAGATACATGTTAAAGCATTCAAGTAACAAACGCATAAACAAGGGTGCATTTATAGAACATGTGTGTTACATACAACAAACACTTCACACATAAATAATAATACATAGGTTTTTTTATTGTGTACAGAATTATTAACATACACATCACCTGAGTGCTGACTTTTCGGTTTATGTCTGGTTTGAAATTTGCCGAAGGTCCATGTTTTATGTGAAATGTAAGTTCCCGTGGATAATTCAGCTCACGCTCGTTGATTCATTGGGTATGCGCTGGCCAAGCCAGATTTATCAGGGAGAACGTGAGTTGTGATCCGCCAGTTGTGTCAATATTGCCGATAAACCAGCCACTAACACATTTTTGTAGCACAGCTCCAATAAAATTCGTTTTGATATTTTTCAACAATGCCCAGTGTATTATCAAATAGATTTTATTATATAATATTTTACAGTGAAAAACCTAAGTTAAAGTATTCACGTGTTTGTATACTCACCTATAAGTACTGAAAAAAACTTTTGGTTTTAAGCAAAGTAAGAAGGAGTATTTAAAATTAATATATATGTGCAAGTGTGTATGCGTGTGTTTGTTAGTGAGTATGGGTGCTTATGTGTGTGGGAGAGATGGTGACGGGTGGGAGAGACAAACAGACAGAGGAAGAGTATTTTCCAGTATTAAATCCTTGCATCATTACATATTTTCCAATACCTGCAGTAGATACAGGCCTACCTGACTGGGGCACTACATTCTCCCTACTTCTAAATAATATTACGAATGACTAGAATTCATTCACTAACATTTTATATTCTCAAAATTCAGCTTTTTCAATAGTCATATTGATGGACATACCTATGAGCTCATATAGCCTAGAATTTATTAAATATGGAATTTTTCTACCAACTGTCAAGGATTACAAATTTCCTTAGGTAGTGACGGCAGTTCTAAGTTACCGTTATAGAATTATGCTACCATGAAGAATGTTTCTTATAGTTTTTACGCAACTATCGTACACTATCCTATTACGCTCTTTAGGACTGTATATTCTCAGACATTCTCTTTTTCTTTTTTGTTTACTTTTCCTTCACATACTGACATGTCTCTTTCGTTTAGTCTCCTGTGATGCATAATGAGACCTTATGGAATTCGAAAACTAAAATTTTGAAATATAATTTATTTTTCAATTATTATATTTTGTAGCAAGAAACTTAGAAAAAGTTAAATTTACACACACACACACACACACACACACACACACACACACACACACACACACACACACACACACACACACACACACACACACACACACATTATACATTATCATAATTTAATAATACTTTTTTAGAAACTTTCTTTAATTCTGTAGCATTTCAGACTCGGTCTTATCCCCTTCGTCAGCGGTTGGTGATATATATCGAGAAAAGGTGATATATCCCTGAAGAGCTCTGCAGAATTAATAGTAAGTTCTTGGAAAAGTCGTATTAAATTATTATTACATATAATAATTAAGATCAAGAACAACGAAAATGTTTATTTATATGTAGTAATTACAATATTATCGACTACTGCCCAGTCCAGAAGAACTCAAAAATTTAATAATTTATATTCAAGTAAAGCCGTAACATGAAAGTAAATTTAAAAGCAAATTGATAATAAATTAACAATGCTTTGATTTTTTAAATGTTTTTGAAGTTTATGGACAAAATCAAAAAATTACAAAATTTCAAATTTTCATGTCTCTTTTATAATGTTAATTACATGTAAGCAAACACGTAAGTGTACGCGCGCATGCATGAAAACACACACACACACACACACACACACACACACACACACACACACACACACACACAGGCTAAACAAGTAGCTAAGGGAAACAGAAATCCGAAGAGGAAATTATTGTCTGCGAATCTAACACACTGAGGTGGAAAGAGAAAGAGCTGCAGGAATTCATTTCCGTTCTATTTCTTTGCTTAACACTAGTCTCCGTTTATTTTATATGTTCGCAAGCGCGCATGTGAGTACTAGATTTATTAAATGTGTATTGAACCTTTAATACACTACCGTGTAAACTATATGAGAAATCATATCGAAACTTACTAACGTATTTCTTTGATTTGCATCACATTGAGTCATATCCAGGCGTGTTATGACGTCATAAACAGTCTTGGTAAGGTTACGGGCTACGGTACTCTTTGGTTTTTGACTCTTTCTGATGTCCTAATATACTGTAACGACGATCTCACTGATCGTCGTATGGTACAGTGGAAAACAAAATACAAGACACAAGATACAAGAAATGAACAGAGATTTTACTTACTGCAGTCCATACTACAGGGAGAGAGAGGAGTTGGGCGACCGAGAATATCATGGCTGAGAAATTTAATGACTTGGTTTGGCATGATTACGACTGACTTATTCCGTACAGCGGTGCAGAAGGTTAAAATAGCCTGTATGATCTCCAACATCCAAAACGGATAGGAACTATCAAAAGAAGAAGAAGAATGAAGTCACTAAAAACCAGCTGTAATTATCACAATTAACAGTTTGTAATCAACTCGTACAATAATCCAACTTACATTTGTCCACACGCAATAATAATGTCAACTATAAAGAATTCCGCACAAATTGTAACACCCACTTGATGTCACATGACAAATCACCCAAAGTAAATTGACTTCCAAGCGGCAGGCGTTGGTTTCAATATTCTGCAGGGTTTCATTATATGCGTTCTTAACAAGCACTCGAAAATTCTAAAGGATACTTCAGCGCGGCCTTGGCGGAAACACGCACGTACTGGCCTACGCGAGAATTTCGTAGAACAACGTTCTCCATAGTAACAGAACGTTCCGTATTGCGTAACAATACGGAATATTGAAGGGAGGATTTGACGATGTTAACTAATTTTTAATTATTATTTGTCTCTTAGGAAATTACCAAAACACTCATGGTTACACAAAACATTTGATATGGTATTTATTTCCTTGGTAATAATGTTAAAATATTCAGTATTTTAAGCTTTTAAGCATCTTCTATGATTAACTATTAACCAACAGGGAATATATTCTGCGTTATATGTAACGCAGCTGACGTAGAGTTACGTATTTGTTTCGCATTAAATTCGTAAACAACTCTGAGAATGAGAGATAATTATTTAATAAACTGTGCCGATTTTAATTATTAAGTATAATTGAATTAAATACGTACTATTGCACGCCATAATAAGATAGTGTATATTATATTTTAAATTATTAAAGCGTAATTTACGTAGTGACATTACCCAAACATATTGCATTTGCAACAGTTTGCGTACTAAGTTACAGATGGCACCTTTCAATATTTATGAATGTAATGATTGGAATTTACATTTGTTGGAAAATCTTAGAAATTTTTTTTACCAAAGTCATTACTCATCTTGAAAAATCGGTAAATATGAAAATATGCTGAAAATTGTAAAATATATAAAATATTATAAAGTAAATATAAAAATATGCTGAAAATAAATTGTCACAAGCACAGACGAAGTACACGGAAAAGTTGGACGGTACCGTAAAACTGTGTCTACCGTAAAACTGTGAAATATACGAACATTATGAACATTAAACAGGAACATTTCCACGCCATGGGCGCGTATGAGTCTATATGCCTTTACATGTACATGCACTGTAATATTAGTACCTGTTGTAACAATACATGCCTGATACATAGCTAGGACAGATCGCTAATCAATGTTTTGTTCACGCACCGTCATACACGCACGCACACCTATAGGCTACTTATCTAGGTAAGCATATGTTTGTATGCATAATTTGCCGACTCGGCCACGGTAACGACACAGCTAAGTACACTTTGAGGGCAGATCGTTAATCAATATCCACCTACACGTGGACCGTAACATACTGTGTTCGCCCCCCTCCGACACACGCGTTCATAAATATGTGTGTGTATGTGTCGGCGCGCGCGCGTGTTTAGACATATTATTCGGTACATACGTTTTATCGGTTAATCAACATTTCACTTATAATTTCTTGTCTGGCTTTTCCAAAACTTTGCCATTGTGTTCCTGTGTTCTGTTATCTTAGAACAGTAGTTTTCTACAATCCATAATTTACTGGGGGTGCAGAAGCAGGTCTTGACAACTTTGGAGATTGATTACAAGTATGAAGCAACGTCAGACAAGTAAAATAATATACTAAATCGTTGTGACTGGGAACGGAATACTCACAGAACACAAGTTGGAATACAAACGGGGTGAACAAAAGTTAGTATGCTCGGATTTAGACTATATGACACGTCATATAAAGACAAAAATATATATACTTTTTACATCTACGTGATATTTTAAGCAAACAAATTTTAGTAAAACAAAAGTATAATTGTGGACATATTTATAGCCAGGATTTATACAACACGGAAAATGGGCAGACTTAGACTGTCCTGGTATGAAAACATGAGGAAGGCCATGGAACATCATAACTGGGCAGAAGAAGATGCAGAGGACAGAAATAGATGGCGGTTAGGTGTGGGTATGCGGCAATAGCCGATGAAAATCCCATTTGAGAGAGATTTATACAATAAAGGAAACAGAAATGAATGCCAGCAACAAAAAAATGTGGATCACCATAGACTAAAGCTCAGCCGTATAAGGAAAATATGTGGTAATACAATTGTAAGCAAGCATAATTATGACCGGCCGAAATAGCGTTCTTTTCCTATTCTACTGGAGGCATTGGAAATAGAGAGTAACACGCTTCTATTTGTTTTCTTTTTCTTTTTGAAAATGCTAAGAAACTGTCGTGACTAAAGTGACACGATACTGGAACGGATCCTGCACTTATATTGTAAAGACAGCAAAAGAAATGTTTATTTATGCCACAAAAATAACGAACACATATTTTTTTAGAAATAGCTTTTGAACTACTGCTAGAAAAAAACTATAAGAGGAACTAATCCTTGAATTTAAACAAATACCTGTTGACAATTATTAAAAAAAAAAATAGTATAGGAAAGAGCGCTCAAATAGTGGCGGCAAATCGTATTGTAGCATCTTGTAGCATCTTCAAGATTAGTGAGGACTTTTAGAGGGCTGTAAGATGCCATGGCTTTTAGTTAGTGCTATGGAGAACTAACACTTCGAAAATGTTCATTATTGTGTCTTTGCGTGTTAACAAGTTTTTTGAATATTGTGTAGACTATTTTTAAGTCTCTACAGAATTTTCCAAACACTAAATACTTAAACACAAATAAAAAAATTCATCAAAACCAATCACAACAGTGCAATAAAAAGAGACTATCAATACTAACCAGCAGCAATATTCAACCAAGCCAGAAACACTTCACCAGACAGCGCATAAGCATAGCTAATGGTCTACATATTCTTGAAAACGTGTCTGAAGTAAAAGAAAAACCATGTAGAAAATATTTTATGTCTACTAACATGGCAAATGTTATAATACTACCGGTATTAATTTATTTACTAATATTATTTACTAATTAATTTACTTTTTGTGAGATAAAGGATCTGCACATGCGCGCGCGCGCGCACACACACACACACACACACATAGCGTCCCATCTTTTAGTAAAAATATCCTACCGACATTTTAAGAAACCAAACAGGAATAGGCGAAGACAATCGTATAGTAAGGGAAACCGTATTACATATGAGTGCGTGCGCGGATGCGTGCGTGTGTCTTCATAATCTGCATATATATACTTACCATGCTGGTAGAGTAACAGCACTGCGTGAAATTGTGAAGGCTGATCGTTAATCAATAATAGCCTCACACACCACCTGCATAATTACTGAACACCGCACGCGCGCGGCCACACACGCGCGCACACACACACACACACACACACACACATAGTGGTTTGCAGGGACCCTACTGAGTATAGGGAGATGTACTACACTCTTGTCTTATTCACAAACACATACAGACACGATAATTGTAAATGTCGATTAGTCCGAAATGTACTCTGTGAGTTAATTGAGATTATTTTATTGATGCAGTTCTACAATTTTTAGTAATTTTATGTTACAACCTTTACTGGTATGTCATTTATCCTTGTTTACTTTCTCATTTAATCACTGCATAATTGTTGAGACATACAATATTTGTGGCACATACTGAGAGCACATATTGGTGCACATTTGATGCAATAAATCAATTTCCATTGACGCTTTGAATTTTCCATTGATGCTTTGTCTGTTCAGGAGTGTAAACAACACGCATTCCTGTGCGAATGAACCAGTTAACTTTATTAATAAAAAATGTTTTCTTAAAATTATGTTGCTTTTGTTTTGTGATAAAATAGGTGACTAAAAGCAAATGTTCTCTTTTAATTTATATTACAAATAGTGTTCCTTTTTTCTAATCGTTTCTCCTTTCTCTATAAAATGAAGTAAGTAAAGCAGGTTTGATAATAGGATTTATATGTAATCGCTTTAATTTATATAATTGGTACTTAATTCGTATGCAATAAGTTCAGTAACTTTTACTTTAACAGAAACAAAATTAAGTTTTGGGTTAAATCATTTTTTTGCACACACACACACACACACACACACACACACACACACACACACACACACACACACACACACACACACACACACACACACACACACACACACACACACACACACACACACACACACACACACACACACACACACACACACACACAAATCTTGTCTTTTAAGAACATACACATATTAAAATATCTTTTATTTTAAACTATAGTGATATTTCCTTAGCATACAATTTAAGGGACTTTCCATTCAATTATGCTCTATTCAGTGTATATACAAAAAAGGTTTACCTTAGTTAATCTTTGGCTTAGAAAGACCGTACTTTGGAGGAAATATTGAAAAAGTGCCTACGAAATTGTTAAACTAAAATATGAAAAAGAATGTGGTTCTCCGTCTCTGTTGATTTTCAACCATTTTAGGAGGGTTCAACATGCTATTGTCGTACTAACTACTTAATATTTTTAGGGCAGGCACAGAAGTAGATCTCACACTATTTAGGCTGCAACTTATTTTACAGACAACTGGGCTGCAACCTTTTGCATCTGAGAGGGAAGAGTTCTGGCTCAGAAATCTTCCTGTTTAGAAAAACTGTCTACCATAGGTTTCAATTAGATGCTTTCCATTTTTCTCGATCACGTGCGTTTGTGTTCATCTGCAGCCCCTTCTGATTCCTTGTAGTCCCTTCAGTTCTTGATGTCGTCAAGATTTCTTACCCGTTGTCTCTTGCTTTTCACCCTTCCCTCAATGATCCTTAGCTGCAGAGAGCTCCTACGCAATATATGCAGCAACCAAGATGTCTTTCTCTTTCTTATTACATTTAAGGGTTCTCTTTCCTGTTCTGTTCTCGTCAGAACTTCATCGTTTCTCAGTCTAACAGTCAACGTCACCTTAATCAATCTTCGTCTCAAATACATTTTAAAGCTCTCTCCAGATACATTTTATCTTTCTTTTTCATGGTCCATGTGTCACTTCCATGTAGAAACCACACTCAGAATAAAACATTCAGATAATATCTTTCTCATATTAATTGGATCAGAAGTTTTTTTGCATTCAGTAATGCTTTTGCCTTCTTAAAAGCTCTCTTAACCGTATATATACTTCTTCTACTTTATTCTGTAGAGCTTCCATTCCGTGTCACCGTATTCCCCAAATACTTTTTGGAAAAATCTTTTCCCTTTAACATCTCATCTACTCTTACATACACAGTAATCGTCTACTCTTAAGGTTCTGTTTTGATTACGCATTCTTTGTTAGAGAGTAGGTCAAGAGGTTTAAATATTTGGAAACAGTAGTTACCTGAGAAAGGCTAATAAGGAAGAAAAATCATTGTGTGCAAAAAGCAAATCAATTATACAACCAGATGTATAATGTTATTGTAAGTAAGAAGTAGATAACGGTTAAAATCAAGTTACGAGATAAAAAGCAGTTTTTCTACCCACATTACTCAATGGGGCACAAACATAGTCTACAATGCTCGATAAACATAAAAGCTACAGAAAGGCAGTAAAAATAGATGTTTAAGATGAGCAGCTGGAAAACCTAGGAGAATTATAAATATACCATCAGAAATTCGTTCCGGCAAAAACCATCACTTGTTGGGATAGTCATACCTTGAGGATAGGCCATAGGAAGATAAAGTTCATCATATAATTGCGCATAGTCATGAAAGAGGAAGAAAGCGCATTGAATAGCGCACATTCAGTTCTTGGAGAGAGCAAACTACTACACGGAAACTTACCGATTCAATATCTTTCTGTAAATAGGCTCAACCTACAGAAAACAATAATTTTAGCGTCTTCTTGTTTTCAAATGTTTGCAAAGTATCTTGTAGAAAACCGGAAATTTATATGTAGGCTACGTTAATAATAAAAAAGAAATGCAGTTATCTTCTATATATATAAAAATGAATGTTTCTTTGTTTGTCCCGTATGCGTTCCTATACCATTCATCCGATTGCGATGAAACTTTGCACGCTGATAGCAAGTACCCAACGGAAGGTTTTCCACTTTATCTGATAACGATAGGTTACAAAGAACCGAAGTTATTGCAAAAAAACTCATTTTTTTAAACCCGCGGCTTCGATCGCGAATATTTGTAGGCCTATATGATTGTTGTGGTAACTGTCGAGTTGGTAAATTGCTAATGGTACATCTACAGTATATTAATAATATTCTTATATTGTAAGTTATGAATATCCAAAAAGTGCAAAGCAATAGATCCATCATTCATATTTTCTCGATACGTAAAATCAAAATTTGATAATTTAGTAGATATTTAAAAACATGCAGTAACACAATTAGATGAAATGTTTATTCGTATAGAATAATACAAATAGTGTATACATAAGTATATTGATATCAGTTAGTCCATTTGAATATACTGTATACATTTTAGTAGGGATATGGAATTCATATAAACAATACAATAATTCATTGTTTGATTATATTGTAACATTGATTATATAGTACACATTGATTCTGACAAACCATACTCTTTGACATTTGAATATTCAGTAGGCCTATGTGCAGTAGGAATAATTAATTGTCGAGAATTATACTAAACTTAACCTACTTCATCGAGAATTATGCGATGAGCGTCAGTGATGTAGTATCAGTGCCTTTTTTCATTAATTTTACGTCATCGGTAAGTAATAAGTGCAATATGTATTGTATTGCATAAATTATTAATTGCCCCCTAGAGATTTATTAGTATAGATCAAATAAATACATTTCCTTTTTTTTAGCTTTGCAATGCCAAAAAGATGATCATGTTAAGGAAGATCTACTGCTGCTGCGGAAAGAAAGAGGCGTCTTAGAGCATCTGAAAATGACGTCGGGAGTTGAAATGCAATCAGCTCCTGGAAACTCTTCAGAAAGATCTGGATTAGAAGAAGTCTCACGGGTTGAAAGTCCTACGATTCGTGAAAATAGATTAGCGGCACAAAGACGCAGGCAAGCGACTCTCAGATCACGAGGTCCTACTTTACGATGGAATGCAAAATTAAATAGTGGTTTCAATTATAATCCAGTTACTAACTACGCGAATGAAACAGATATCGGGTTACCGAGTATGGTTTGCCCTCATTGCAAAGCTTTAAAGTGGAAAAATGAATCACATGGATTATGTTGCTCTGCAGGAAAAATGCGATTAGATCCCATACTTCCTCCTCCAGAACCGTTAAAATCAATATTATATGGAGAACATCTTTTATCGAAAAAATTGTTGAATGCATTAAGATCGTACAATTCAGCTTTTCAATTTACATCATTCGGAGCCAATAAAATAGTCGAAGGGAGCTTCATGCCTACTTTCAAAATTCAAGGGCAAGTATATCACCTCATGGGATCATTACTCCCCACTCAAAACGAAGTACCAAAATTTCTACAGGTGTATTTCATAGCTGATTATTTACAGCAATCTGATACAAGAATGGATCATATTGGTAACTTGGATAGTAACAGAACTTCAAAATTTACTTCACGCAATCAACCCATATGTTAGTGAACTGAAAAGTGCGTTTGAATTTGTAATATCTGCGAATAATAATCAGTACAATATTGTGATCCATGCTGATCAAACAGAAAATAATGAAGAGCACAGGGGTCGCTACAATGTACCGACAACTAATGAGGTGGCAGTAGTTTTAGTTAACCAGGAATGCGATAAACTCGATATAATAATCCGTGCGAGGGATCATAAGCTACATCGAATTGCAGAAACACATCGAGCTTATGATGCTTTACGGTACCCTTTAATGTTTTGCAGAGGAGAAGATGGTTATCATTTTACATTAAAATTAGTCGATCCTCAGACTGGGTTACAAACTACTAACGCGACAGTTACCACAACAAATATTCGCGTGCGAAGCCGCGGGTACCTGCTAGTAAAAAATAAAGACTAATAATAATATACGTAACAACTGAAAATATGACGATGACGTTTATGCGAAAGCGACTCATGTGGTCCCCTAGTCACGCCGTTATCATGTATTGAAGTTTATGCTTACGATTAAGATCCTCGATTACAATCAAGGAACATTACTCTTCCATTAAATCGACAGTTTCCCTTAAATTTCCCTTTCACGACAGTTAAAGTGAGGACTTTTTATTTAGCGGAATTCCATAATTTTTAAAAATATAGCAAAGTAAAAATTAATTACTACCCGTTAATATATTCTATCTGAATTTAGTAAACGATAAAAAACCTAAGTTAGTTAGCATTATTTTATTATACCGCAGATCTGTTTTTGGGTAGTAATTGTTAAGAATAACACCAGTATTATTAACAGCCACTGACTGTTCGTACGACATATGAAAAACGTAACGTTAATGTGGTTTCGTTGTAACCTTTTGAGTAGACTCAATCTGATATTCTGTTAAAAGTGTGACACTTAAAAATATAATTGTAACGGTTAAAATATTTAGACGTTATAAAGTGTTTTAAAATTATAACAAGTGTTTAGAAGGTACAAACAAAATTATTCTTCAAGCCTAAAATATTAAGTTACGATATGTCTATGAAATTCTGAGATTGTTTTATATGCTGCGATCGAATACTGCACAGCTTTAAACAAATGCGTTGTATGTTTCGATTTGAAAAATTATTATATTAAAAGTAATCCGAATTAAGGATGACACCGCGTGCTATAAAGTAAATCATGCTCTGAGCAGACATGGAAGATTGTATGAAATTAATCGTCATGGGAGACTACTGTACAGCAGTGATGGTTCTGATATAATGTTGTCATTCGACAAACATTTATATGAGAAAATGCAAGTTACTAATGCACGCAAAACGGCAAAACGTTTAATTGGCTTTGTTTCTGTTTAACGTAATTATCAACAATTTGGAGTCTCACCTGTAAAGTTTATAAAATAGATTCACTTAATGTTTTATTGATATAATAAATTTGGGTAATCATGTTTTATGTGCAGCTGTTTATAGAGAGGAAGATGTAGAAAACGGAATTCTACATACTTTACCGGAAATTGAATGAGATTTTAAAAGTGTCAGTGTATTTAGATTCACTGAATTGGCTTAAGACGAACTGATTACAGGTAGATTAATTATCTCGTTCATTATACTAATAATAAATATCTTGACATTTAATGCACATGTATAAGTATTCATACAATGCGTACATTACAGAACTTTCAGATTGTTGTATTAGTTGGCGTCATTGGAGGAATTAATTTTGATCAGACTACTTTTTAGTTGAGGCTGACACTTTACAGTGCAAAACTAATTACACAACGTAAGCTTTAGTGAGATTTGTGACAGGCGGAAGCGTGGCTGTTTTGTCTTCCGTTCTGTATGGGAGATTACGTATGCACGCTTTATGTCAGTCTTGCTGTACGTACGAAGTAACATTTTGCAATCACTGCTACTGAAAAGGATGATGACAATGGACGCTGACAAAGTTTTAATATGATAAAGTACTCATGAATAACTTGTATTGACGTATGCTTCGCTACTCTTTAGAAACCTTGTACAATTTTATCAGCTACAACAAATCTTTGCATTAATCAATTTATTTGCATAATTATATATGAAGTTTCCTCAGTGTTTAATACATGTAATACTTTTAATCGAATTTAGTTATTTTTTGAGATTTGTAGAGCGTTAGTATTCATAGAACGTCGGACAAATTTACATCCAAATATACCGTCTTAATGGAAAAAGAGTACTAAGTTAAGTTATTAAAATGGATTTGACATGCACTAAAGATGCCAGAAAAGCGATGGCATCTTGTTGCTGATTATGTCTAATTTCAGTAACGTAGCAATTGCTTTGTATAGTACATTATGTAAGGGACTAGAAACTAAAAAGGAGACGAATAACACGAGAAATCATATATTAAACTAGAGAATACCTTATCAAAAAAATTAATTTTTGGAAGCGCTCAGATGTGACTGTAGCATATTGCCGATTAAATTTAAAATGTAAGTAGGAAATGGAAATGTGCCTGTATTGTGTAAAAAATTGATAGATTTAAAGTTTTTTGACCCAACAAATCTTCTTGAAAGGATGTCAGTGCTTAAGAGGAAAGGACGGTAGTGTCAAAATTTGCAAGGTAAATTTAGTTATTCAAAAATATTTTATTCTATAATTTTGTAATCAACTTGTTTAATATAAAGTACTGAGTAATGAGTAAATGTGGTGACAATTGTTCCTTTAGATTTATTAATTAATACTTTGCGTAACCCGATCTTTTAACCAATGTTTTTTATACAATGTGGGCTATAGATTTCTCTAATTAACTGATTTTTTGTGGACTGTCATTCGACCACGTATATTAGTAATGAAAAAAATAATAAATGAAGACATACGTGGACACGGAATACGCTTGTGTGTGCTATTGTAAATGTTTAACGATAGATACTGACGACATACTAAACGTTCCATGGCCTTTAAGTATAAGTTATATGAAATAATTGAAATTTATCTATTCCTAGTCATAGAATTTTTTATTTACTTACGAAAATATAGTTTCGAAAAATTATCACTGTAGATTCGAAAAGAAACAGTAATAAATAGGAGAGATCCGTGTTAATCATTTGGCGCTTCCAGCTGTTAGCAAGGTCCTTGGTCCGTTTAAGTCTACTAAAATAACACAGCATCATAGAATAGCTGTGTTGCTTCCTCATTAGCATACCTTTGTAATCGCTGAAAGTGTCTTTCAGTAAATTGCTTGATATCAGTAATTGCGATTACCACTTTTAAATCACAGTAGAGATCACTATACCGAATATACAATAGATATTTTCTATAGATCTGAGGACTCTGTTATTAACAACGTTCAATAACCACAGTAGTACTTTTTTAGCACACCTCAGACTATGCCATAAGCCAAAAAGTGTTTCGAAAAGTCTTTAGAGTAACCCCATTAGTAATGACAACTCAGACCGATAATTCAGTTTTATGCCAAATACTTAATATAAATTCATAATAAATATAAAATATAACGTAAACTTGCTAGGAAACCACATGCCAGTGTGTTTGTAATGTCGGCTAAAAATCACAGTTTCAAAATGTTCACCGGTTCCTTGGCCTCAACTATTGCACGATTATTCTCCACCACCACCTAAAAAATCGTAGAACTAACTCGTAACGTTTTTACGCTAATCCGTCGACCTTGGGTAAGTACAAATAGCGGTGGCTGAATAGCGGTCAGTAAGTTTGTATTTTGCAACCCAGAGAGTGCGATTTGGGGCACCGTTATGTTATTTAGTGTAAACCGTTAATTATTTTGTGCCAAGATTGTAATTGAGTGACGTTCATTATTTGCAGTGACAGTGTGGATTTAACAATATTGTAAATTTAGAGAAATGTTTTTTTATTCGAATGTTTTTGTTTATTAAAGCAAAGTTGTAATGAACGTTTTCCCTGGTGTTCAATTTTTTCGTGTTAAATTATTTGTGTCCCTTTTTAGAAACATATGCTACTTCTATCGAAACCTGACATCCTACAACCCAGCAGGTAATGTTCTAACGTCCTATACATTATAATACGCAGGTAGTGTTGAATAATTTTGTTGGTAAACTCAATACGTAGCGATCGGTTACTACAGATGACAAAAACTATGAAAGATGTCAGTTTGGACCGTCGAAATATGCGCCAAACCCGTAGTGTAGAGAACAACCAGGTTTTCTTTATTAAAGATTATACAAAATTCGAATGTAAGCTGCGACTACACACCACAATGTTTAATCATGTTGTAGCCTAGGAAATAGTTTATCTCCCTCAGATACTAATCTTATATGACGTGTTTATTTTATGACTTCCTAGTTTGCTTTTCTAATGAGAAGTGCTCGGCCTCATTGAAAATGTGGCCTCACATACTTATGAATATGTTTTGTCTCAATGTAGTACAAAAATATGAGTAAAGTATGCAAGTAATCAAAGTTTATTGATAGACAATGTATTTGTAAACGCAGGAGCAGTTAAGTTTGTAGACATCAAATTATATAGGCCTATGCATATAACATTTCCACTAGAAGACAACAACTGTGAGTAACATATTGTATATAAATGTATGAACATTAGAAAGCGGACACAGAGAAAATGTAATATGAGGGTGCGCGCCCTCGCGCGATTGCGAGTGATTGAAACTGCTGCGCTGAATGAACGTCTATACTTAGTTTTTAAAAACAGTCTGAAATAAGTAGAAATGGCAATATCTTTTTAATAATACAAGACCAAAATATATGCTCTAATAATTTCGAAAGCAATAGTTGTAGAACAGACATTGTGCTCTTCGTATTCCACTCCAGTGACAACTTAAAGCCTGTTGAAATTACCTCAGCACTGGAAACGCGAACAAAGAAGATTCACATTTACAACTCCATCCGAGTGGAACTTCCAGCCGGAACAACCCCGCACCGCGTCCAATCAAGTTCCTGGATTCACGTCGTTTCACTTCTTTTCTGACACCTCTATTTCTACGTCGTAAGTAATTAATTCGAAATGAAAAATGTCATCCAAACTGTACACTCATTTTCCATGACAGTAGACACAGTGTTTTATACTGCATGTAAAATTTATGCTAGAAATATTGTCGAATCCAAGTATACTTCTTTAAACACATTTTTATAAACTAATGTAAATGTAATAAAATACTGGTGTGTGTGTGTGTGTGTGTGTGTAATAGTGGAAGTAAAGTTATTGAAAACAAAATTACACTCAAAAATACTGAGCTACACCTATGTAAATTCTGAAACAGTTATAAACTTACATCCAACCTTGAATGTGTTTATTAAAAAAAAAAAAAAAAAAAATAGTTTCACATATTTCTCTACAATTTTATTTCATGACGAAATTTTATTATGTTGATAATAAAGCAATATTTCAAGAACACTTACTTTTTTAGCATATTTTTTCAGATCGCTTTCGGGGACTGGAAATATCCCCTTCCTCAACGCTGTGCAAGCGGTGTCTGTTTACTTGCTTCTATGCTTCGCTTCTTTTTGTTTTTGTTATTCTTGTGTGTGCGTGAGAGGTATTGTTACATTATTATTGTCAAAAAGTAATATAGCATAACAATAGTAAATTGACAACACAACACCAACTTCACACACACACACACACACGCGCGCGCGCGCGCGCACAATATATATATATTTTAAATAGTGGTATATCATCAACGTGATAATAATAATCTTTTAATAAGTTCTCTATACCAGTGTTCACAAACTATATATAGAATATTAGGTTACGTATGCGCGAGCGCACGTCTCTGTGTGTGTTTCACTACCTACGGCTTTATTAATAACAGGAAAAGTACTGTTATTTTGTCTCAGGAGGTTCAGAAGAAGGTTTGCCGTAGCTTCTAACTTTATATCACCGTATTCAATCTATGTCAAGCGCGCATACTCGTAAACTGATATTTCTGAACGAATTAACTTATTCACAAACCCACATAACTTAAAAAATTCGGTTTCTTTAAATATAATTATTTTGTACTGAATTAATAGAAATGTATCGCATTGCGAAAAATTTTACTGCATTTATTTATTAGAATACAGAACAAAATATACAATCGTCATTTAAATCTCTATCGATGCAAGTTGTTAATATGAAATCTCCCTCTCTCCCACTATCTCTCTCTCTCTCTCTCTCTCTCTCTCTCTCTCTCTCTCTCTCTCTCTCTCTCTCTCTCTCTCTCTCTCTCTCTCTCTCTCTCTCTCTCTCTCACTCTTTTCCGCCCGCAATGTGTCTGTACACATATTTATATTGTTTGTAAAAATGATTATGTACAAAATATACATATGTTGCGATATATAGATGTCGCATAGAATAAATAGTTGAGATGTACGTTATTGGAATGAAGTGGATTTATTAATGATGCTATTACTTTATGACAATCTACTGAGCTATTAACACCGTTTATAAAAAACAAACTGCCTCTGTTGAAATTTGTAACAAAAACTAAAATTTACTTTCTATACAATGAAATAAATTAATGTTTTAAAAATTATTTTTGTCTTTTATAAACTAACGTAAATATAATAAATTACCTGTGTGTATGTAAGTAATAATGAAAGCAAAATTATTGAAAATTACACTCAGAAATACTGAACTACACCTAAATCCTAAAACATCATATATGCATACATTTAGTTACTGATTTTTAAAATAATTATTGTCATCAATTAAATATTTTTCTTACGACCATTCTGACGTAAGTTCTTGTCTAAATTTTCCATTTCTCAAAAGCTATTTAGATTTGTGTGTGTGTGTGTGTGTGTGTGTGTGTGTGTGTTTTAATGAATATCCCGTAAAATAATTACTTCCCCTCGCACATGCGTAATACACAAGCGGCTAAGCATCCTTCTCACAATAAAGTTGTCTTACTTGACTGAAAATACTTAAAATTAACCTTTTTCATAATGTTCCTTATCGATTAAGTTATACTCTGCAATGTACTTATTCATACATTGTCTTGACGTTCTGTCAAATGCTTTACTCTCTGCCAAAATCCATATGCGATTAGAATGTCCATTGTAAAATATATATATATATATATATATATTGTGTGCATGTAAATCCCCCCCCCACACACACACACACATCTAAATAGCTTTTGAGAATTGGAACATTTAGACAAGAACTTACGTCAGAATGGTCGTAAGAAAAATATTGGTCGTAAGATAGAAAAAGTGGTCGTAAGATAACTCACTCACACAATTAAGACAAAATTAAATATAGGTATAAATTTGTTGCTACAGTTCTTTTCTTGATATGTAACTTATTCTTAAAAAGTTATATACCAGTATATAATCCAGAGTTTTTTCTTACTTGGAACAGTTTTCAAGCATTAACCACTGTGCTCGTCATCAGTTATTTTTTATTTTTAACGTAATGAAGTTATGTGTCTGTGCTGCAGTAGACCATTGTTGACTTTTTCTTGATTTGGCTTATATAAATTATCGTCTATACCTTTCTAAAAGCAAAAAATTAAATGCAGATGAAATATTAAAACACCTTAACAACAAACACACAAGTATACATTTTACAGAATAAAAATAATAATATCAGTTACTTATATGTAGCTATTACTAGAAACAACAATAATTTGCATTGTGCAATATACAGAAAACTCAACTGGCCTAGCCTTAATATACTTAAGAATTCACCACAACACAGTACTTAGGAAGGCACCAACCACAACACAAAATGGCTGCCTTTAATTCGCTCTTCAATAGAAAGTTTTTGATAACCCTAAACACTCAGAAAATAATAAAAAGAGAGGCGTGTAGTATACCAAAATTCCAAAAAAAATGTATACAGTAAAAACTGTGTAATTAAAATAGAAAATAAGATGAGATAAAATGAAGACAAACATTTAAGAACTGTTCAGCAGAGTTATACAGAAATATTAATAACAGCAACACCATTACAACAACACATAAAAAACAATATGACAAAACTTACAGCACTATTTACAAATAAAAAATTTCTTACAAAACAAACAGGAAAGAATACACGTACTAAATAACTCATACAACAAAGATGATACTTTTAACAATAGAATAATAAAGAAGAATGCAATGACTGCAAAAAGTTTACATAGGTAAAACAAAAAACAATTAAAATAACGTTACTTTGAAAGCGTAGATAAATTAAAAAAACCACATGTAAATATCCAATTTAGCCACACATGCAATAAATTCAGTCCTTGAATTCCCAGATATCACCAACGTGACATTAATGTGTAGGCTACTGAGCAAACGCACTATAGTAAACATAGCCTATTGGAAACATATATAAACAGAACAACAAAATAAAAATACTGGAACAATTACAAATCAATGTGAAACACAACGAAATTTATATAATTCTAAAAATTTGTAATATTAAGAGAACAAAGGTATTTTATCTTAGTATTACATGACACTTCAGCAGACCTATAAGCCCCAATCAACAATCACCAATAAAAAGCCAGAGCAGCAATCTCCCACTTAACTAGATTAAAAACTAACTTGGTTGGCGATAAGAATACTGTTTATTACTCCAAACATGTTCCAAGAAAGGAAAATTTCTTGATTGTATATTAGTATTAAGTAAATCCACACACTGTACATACTGTTTATGCAGGGATAACTACTGTTACTGGTTTTCCACTATTCCTTTTATTAATATAATCGCACGAGGAGCCTTTAACCTACTGCGTCTACAAAAAATAAATACGAATACAAAATAAGTTTTCTTATGAAACCTTTTTTTAAATTAATTTAATTGAAACATACAGGCTATGCAAATTTGACAGTAAAAATAGCTCTGAGAAATTTTAGTTGTATTGAGGTAAAAGATGTGAATTAAATAATGAAATGAAATGCACACGTAATCGTATATTAAACTTTTACAGCTCTTTCAGTACCTTAAACAAATCCTCTTGTTGCCACTGCAAAGGAAAGAATATACGAAGAGTACAACAGGAAAAACTGTAATAGAATATAACAGAACTGTGTTTACCGTTGAATCTACAGAATAGACTTCTGTTTTTATAAACAGGGATGCGGTTTTCATAGCGTTGTGTGGCCCTTTTTTCACGGGTATTACACCGTACGCTTCCTGTTCCACCTGAGGTTATTGTAGTCAAACGAAATTTATAATGCATGAGATTTCCAATGTACTGACCTCTGCTGCTACTAGTGGTGCGATTGTTTCGACTGCGGGATCTCAAATAAAGCGGCGAGGAAAAGTTTTCCAATTGAATTTCACATGTTGTTACGCTACGAATTTTGTTTCCCCTTTGTCGGTTACCCATTACGTTTCCAAATGCCCAAGATGAAACGATCGGTAGCCTACTGTCTTTAATGCAGCCGACTCATATAATTAATATTACCGCAAATAATGTTTAGGCTAATATAACTTGTGTACACTCGTGTAATATATACATTCGTGTAGTATATACATTCGTGTAGTGTATATAAGCGAATGTATTGCTTACGTTGCTAGTTACTGGGCACGTTAATTACTGGGCACGGCTGGTCTACTGGTTGGGATAAATTTCGAACAATTGTCATCTTCGTTACATTACCCATGCAAGAACTACACGGTGATTTTGTACTAACTACAGATGAAATCTCTGCCACTCTAAATTTGCTGTTTAAATTTATGAACTGGATGAACAATATTGTATTAAGAACAGCAGATCTTTTTCGATATGAAACTAAATTTGAGATAGTAAAATTAAGAGATCGTCGTAATAAAAATTTGTATAGGTACAAGCAATGAAACAAATTTTTATGGCAAACATAGTAACGTTAAATAAATTAACTTACAGTACCCATTAAAAGTTTTGTCATTGTCAAATATTTAATGTTAATGTTGAAAACATCGAGCAACAGGCCATGGCCTCAACACCGGGTAACGAAATTAACGGAAAGAGTAATGAATGTAATTACAAATTTTAAACTAATATGTATTCATAATTTTGTCCTTATAACCAAACTTTTAACATCTCCTCAAACGTGTTTTTTAAAAATGTATTACAAATCATTATCAAAACTCGCGGTCTTGTGTTGATTGTTATAAACTATTTCTCCGTTGTGTTCTGACGCTGCGGTGGCTACATCGTCTTCAAAGTGGGAACCAATGGGAAAAATTTACTCAAAGACTGGTGACAAATAAGAAGTATCTTTCCACCTTTGTTACCAATATTTGCATCTAATCGTTACTAATATTTGGTAATATAATTGTTACCAAAATTCTTATCGGTACACATTCTGAAGAAGGGTGTCGGGTGAACCATCAAAATGTCAGAACGTACCAGAGACAACGTTTATAACAATCAACCACAGGGAAGCCAAGACAAGAAGTTGACTTGATTGACAATGACTTGGTTGACTCGGGCCAATCAATACGCAACTAATAAAAATTGTATTATTTACACAACTTAATAAATATACCGTCCTTTTATTTACATAATTTAATAGAAACACAATTTCACCTTGGACAGTGCATACACATACATTTTATTGGCTGCCAGAGTACTTTCTCTGGCTTATAAATTATAGACTGTAACTGACGACGTATGAAACACAAGGAGCACATGCAAACTTAAATTGTCGCCGATCTGGAATCAAACCTTTTTTGATTATAAAAGTTAGAAGAATTTGAAAAAGGAAAAAGTGGTGCAAGACTAGGGTGATAACAACAAAGAAGAGCAAGATAAACTGCTTACAATGACAAAGAGTTTTAGAGATTAAGTTAAACAGAGAGCAGCGCTTGCTGGCTGGCACACTAAATCTCCACCTCAATGCCTTGAATAGTTTCGGAAAGTGGTGTTTTGTTCGCAGGTGTCGTGTGCACCCTTCTATTATTGTCTCCTCCTTATAACTAATCAAAGGAAGAGCTGTTCAGTTACATACGTAAAAGTAATAGTGTTGAAATTTACTCAGCATATTTTATTTCCTTCGCGTTCTGTATTATACCAGCACTTTATTTAGGCAAAAAGTTTTCTCAAAGCATAAAACGGTATAGTAGCGTATGTAGACGAACAGATGATTACGTTAAATTTGCTTCAAGGATTTCCTAACTTCAACGTCAGGTGTAAACAACTGAACTGAGTAGCTAAGTAAACGATTTGAGTAGTAAATAAGCTAAGTAAGCTGAGTAGTAGACACTTATGTAAACGATTTAAATTAAAAATTGTTAGTCATAATTTTATTTTTTTTACAAACGTATTAAACCTAATGTAGTAATAAGCGCGTCTGATTATTGATGTCACTGTAGCTGAAGGTATTAGTTGAAGAAAATAAGTACGTTTTCTTGATGCATTCTTACTATACATGAAGATTAAAAAATATTTATATTGTAGTGATTCCTTTTGTATGAAAATTTATGAATCACACACACACGCACGCACACACACGCGCGCGCACGCACGCACACATGTACATATAAGGTATAAAGAGTATATTTAATGTAAAAATAATGCCAACTTCCATGTCGTAGGTATGAAAAATATGTCTAACAAATTTATATTTATGGAAGATTAATTTATGTCTTCTCAGAGTAAAGCTGAATGTTTACAGTTTCCTTTGTGAAATAAAAATTGGAGTAGAAAAATAACTTTACATACATTAAATTGGTTAGCTGATCGAAAGAGAGAATAATTTCCACGTACAGAAATATCGTTTTTAATTACGAAAATGCCCCTCGTAGATGTTGAATTGAGACACAGCAAAGCTACAGCATGAACAATCAAAATTCGAAATTTTCTTTATCATGAAAGTTTTAAATAGTGGAAAACTTTAAAAGACTTATATTGAAGAGAATGTAGTGAAAAACGTTTCCTAGTCTCTGATAACTACTTGTATTTAGTACAGACACGTAGCAACAGTTAAAAACAGTAACTCCAGAAATGTCTATATTTTATAACTGTACTTGTTGTTAATAATTGTTATAATACTTATGAGACGTTTTTTATTCTATACCTCTACATTGTTCGCTTTGGTCTGCGTGGTCCTGTTGTGATAATTTTACATTATTTTTAACTCCCTAATGAACAGCAGCTCAACAACAACAACAACATAGTTTTATTACCAACGCAGCTCTACAATAACACATCTTACATAAATTTAGTCTTACCTACTCATTGCTGAGTCCTCACCAATTATTAAATCCCCCCTCAAAATTAGAATTTTCCATAACCTCACTGGATATTCGCAATAGACTATTTTCATTCATTCTACACATCTACCATACTGACAAACAGCATATATTTTAAATTTAAATATGTTATATTTACATATTAAATGAAATATTATATATATATATATATTGCAATGGAACATCGCAGAAAGGGTATTTGTAGCCAGGACTATATGCTTTTATACCAATTTATGACGTTATAGACATGTTGAAAATTGATTTTGTTTAAATTTGTAAAATAGCTATAAGCTTTGAACTAAGAAATGGGTAAATAAATGTTGTATGTCAAAATGCCCATACATTTATTTTCTGTCATGTTAAGTGTGAATTTAGTGCGCGAGTGCGCGTGTTATTCGTATTTACATGAATAACTCTGATTTAATTTGACGTATTGAATTGAGACTTGGACAGCTCATGCTTCTAAATTAGCGCTACAGTTTTCTAATGCCAAAGACTCGAAACATATTATTTTAATATGTATTTTTTAAAAGAATTCATCTTTCTAAAGAACCCTTATCTTCTGAAAGTCATAAAACTTTTTGATAAAATCTATACATGCTTTTGCAGACTTCTGCCAAATTGTGCAGGACTTCTGTCTATCAATTTAACCCATCAATCACGTGCTAGGGGTTTTGACCAATCAGAGGCCCATATTTTCATTCAGACTGAGTCTCCGCGAAGGAAGTTTCAATCAGTTTGACCTATCAGCTAGACCTAAACAGACGTTCTCTCTGTGCGAGTTTTCCGTATCAGTATACGTTTCTATATAAGGGTTACGAGTACGGAATCTTAGCGACGAGTTGCCCGTTTGCTAAAATCCTATTGGGTACTAGAACTCAAATAATATAAATTAAATTATTAATTAAATAGTGCTATTCTCGCGAGAGTCAAGTATCCTCTTAGGGTCGGGTGTATTTACCGGAATACCAGGACACACCAAGACTCGGGAAGGTGTAAGTACAATACACCGAAACCACATTAATTTAAATTAAAACCCATTATCGAGCCCGGAGTAAAGAGATAAACGCTATCGGTGTATCGGCGTGCGTGCGTGTGAGCGGATTGTCCACGTGTCATCAGAGCAGCAGATTTCAGCAGGCAGCGAGTGGTAGCAGATACAACAGGCCGTGAGAGGTGGCATTCAACGGTTCAACGGTGTCGTAAAAGGAATTCAACGACCAAGTAAAAATTGACATTTAAGGAAAGAAACTTTCAAATCATTTTGCAGACATTAATAAATTTAGAATAAATAATTTTTGTCAATCACAGACCATTTAAATTTGTTTAAAATATATATCTTATTCCAGATAATAGACTCTATTATTATTGTGTTTATAATACTATGCCTTATATTTGTTTTGTCGCAATATATATATTAATGAACAGAAATTTTATGTGACACAAGAAAGTATAGACTGGTTCGTGTAGAAATGGGGACACTGGTGGGAAGGCATCTCGAGAAACATAAGAGAAGAGCATGTTAGAACAACTCTTCCATCGATTAACATTTAAACACATTTTGAAATGAAAAAAGTATATTATTTCCTATTAAGCATTTTACTAACGTAAATAAAGTCAATTCTATGCATCCGGTTAGTAAATGTTTTGAAAATTTACACGGGTTGTAGAAACTTCCATTGACATAGGGCTAGAGGGAACTAACGTAATTAAGAAAGTTTTGATCCAGCATTGTTGTTAATTTGTCAGTCTAAAAGTTTGTGTTAAAGGAAAAGTATCGTCAAAAATCAAGAACATAGTATTGCAGCAAAACATTTCTCATAAGTTTACTTACTTTACAGATTAACAATGAGAATAGTTAGACGATTGAATAGAGTGCCAGTTCTTTGTGACAGGAATAATTTCTTGACAGAATCAACATTACGTTACTGGGAGCATTTGTAGTATAAGGACAAAATAGCATAGCTTGTAATTTTTGTATTTATTTTATGTTTCTGGTCGTTATCCTACATTGTTTAGCGTTCATATTAGCAGCCGATTGGTTAGACTATTAGTTTCAATACATTTATGCTTTGTGCGAGCGCACTCGCAGATTTATCCAAATGCATATATTTATATATGCAACTATTTTCTACCTACTATTAAAGCGTTATTATAGCTTAACGATAAGTGTAACACAGAGCTAAAACACATGCATGTTTAGGAAGCTATATAATATTTTTACTAACGAACAAAAGGTATTACTACTTGATAACAACAAGTACTCTACTCTAATAGAAATAGTGGAGATTATAAGAAACATGTTTTAATGTATTTAAATGTATTCAAAAACAGGCTTGTAGTGACGAACTTACTTAATGTAATTCACCAAGAAGGTTGGATCAGATAGCTGGGCAGCCAAATATGGCTACATTTGTAACCTCAAACAACCTAAAGGGGTCAGTTGTTAGTCGTGCGGAAATTACACGTCAACAAAAGACAGCTGATATTTGGACCGCTTAAATAATTTAACAGTATTCAACTTGAGAGTCTTAAAATTCGTTATTGGTAGAAAAGAAATACAAATGTCTTAAGTGAAAGAATATTTTCCATAATATGCATACTTTTTAGTGAATTATTGGTTCACATGTTGTTGTTAATATTGTTACGACGGTCTCACTATGGTACAGTGGAAAAATAAATTATAAGCACCAATTAAGTCACTAATCACCATCTTTTAATTTATCACAAATAACAGTTTGTAATCAATACGTTATTTAAGAAGATTATACTGGTACAATAATTAAAGTTAATTTGTCCACACCAATAATAATGTCAACTAACAGAGTCCCGCACAATAATCACTTTTCACTAATACACCAATTGAGACGCACTGAGTAATCGCCCGACGTAAACTGACTGACCTTCGCTGTATGGTTTTATTTATACCCCCCCTGAGATACCAAAATAATCTGTCACTTCTCGGATGACGTGTTAAACAATTGCCTATTATTGGCGCTCTCTAATCCACTAGAAATAGAGCAAACTGTCTGGCCTTGAACACAGTGTGCCGACCGGTGTGGTTTGGAATAGCCTCGATTGTTGACGCATGATAAGTGTCACGTAATTGTCTTTCATCTCAAAGTAGCAGCAATATGTACACACACAAACATTACAGCTGGGCTCTGTTGGGATAGCCGAGAAACACGTAGAACGACACACTCCATTCTTCGGAATGCTCCGTTGCGTAATAATATGTTGATTATTATTATTATGTTACTAGTAAATGATTAAATATTCAGATTAAATAGAGTATTGTTACACTAAATCAGTAAAAGGTTTAAATAGCTCGGTTAATTTTCCCTTTTTTGTTTAAAATGCTCAAAATGTAGTAATCGTTTATAAGACAAATTTAATGAAAAATTTACAAAGAAAACGAAATTGAATAAATAGATTTTAAAATTGAATAAATAGTTTAAAGAAAGTAGTTTCATTCTGTTTCAAACATAATAGCAGGAACTTAGTCACGTATTGCTGAATAAGTTGTATCCGCCTACACGTATGTAAATACTCAAACGCACGCGCGCGCACGTAAAGAATTCGGAAAGAAGTGATTTTAACAGTTGAGTGTCTTTCGAATGCCTTTCCCAAATATTGGGTGTACAGAAGGTGACTAAACACTAAGGCACACTATAAAGTTGGATAAATATTACATACAGGCAACTAAAGCAGTTGACAAACTACAAAACTTAGGTAACATATTATTTACCTACTTCGCAATAATTCGTAAAATTATTACAAATGTACAGGACGGAAAGCCGTGTTACTGAGCTGACAGTCAGTTATCTACATGAAAAACAGAGATAACTATAAGTTTCTTAATTAAAAAAAAAAAAATGGTTACCATTCTGTGTCAGCATTATGCAGCAACGTTAACATCATTTTAGAAATATTTTGTTTCTTTAGGGAGAACTGAATAAATCTGCTTAATAATTTCCTAATACATATGTTAACTACTGATGGGAAAATGAATAATTCATATGAATAAACCTACAGGTTTTTGCCAAGGAACGTTAGTAATCTAAAAATGTATCTTATAAAATTAATAAGCCCTTCATTACCTAAAACCTAAAATTGAAACCAAAAAACCACTGAGCTAAAATTTCTCTTTGTTTATATCACTCGGTTTACGCACTAATGTACGTAATGCACGTACTGACATTCATTACGAAAAATATTGATCGAAAGTTAAAAAGAAATACAGTATAGCAGTTTGATTGTTAATGTGTACAAATAACAATAGTTCCGGTTAATAAAAAAAACATAAACAATACGGAAAAATTAAAATTTTCAAAGCGGCATACATCTGTGCTGTTCGTCGTGTGTGTGCGCATGTGCGCGCGCGCGCGAGTGTGTGTGTGTGTGTGTGTGTGTAGTTGTGAATTACAAAGCATAACTATACAGATGTCATTTGCAGAGGTTTACGATAAGGGAATCTTCTAAGTGTGCTTCTTTGTAACATTATAACGACGAAATTAGAATAATTGTTTGCACACAGAAATGATAGAATTAAACTGGAGCTACAATCGTCACCTATGTTATTTAGTATTAGGCTATAGTCTGAAAAAATCAAGTGATGCGGATCGTATCTATTATTTCAGTTTATTAACACAACAAAAGTTTTAAAGACATGTTTGAATTGGTTATTCAGGTCACTTATCTACAAAATCTGTATAATATTTAACGTATTTCTTCCGTCGTGTGAATTCGTGTTGCGCTCGATTGATTTACGCGTTTCGAAACATATATTTCGTCTTCAAAACTAAAAAATCACTGTTAGCGAGGTTTGCAATTTTAATATTTAACGACCTCGCTAAGAGTGATTTTTTATTTTTGAAGACGAAACATATGGTTCGAAACGCGTAAATCAATCGAACGCAACACGAAGTCACACGACGGAAGAAATACGGTAAATATTATACAAAATGTTTTAATATAGGTCTCCACGGAGGACCCTTGATATAAGATAATTATTAAAACAGTAACAAGATTATAAAAATTTAGTATCAGCTAGGTCAACTTGTCGTAATTGTTAAAGATAAATATTCCATGAGTTTCAAACTCAGTACAGTGGTCATGTACGTTATGCATAATTTACACTTACGTGAAAAAATGAAGAGAATATATATGTATATACTTCAGTATTGGCGTGTGTGTGTGTGTGTGTGTGTGTGTGCGCGTGTACTAGCGTGTGTGGGAGCGTGTGCGCGTGGGTATGTGTTCAAGCGTGTCTGCTTGTTGAAATGAGGTGTATATATGTGTTTAAGATTGCGAGTGGGAGAGAGAGAGGGTGAGAGTGTCATGAGAGATGGGGAGAGTCTTGTAGTGTGAGTACTAGAAAGAGACAAGAGACAGACAGAGAGCGAGAGAGGGGGAGAGAGAGTGACAGACAGACAGAAGAAGCGAGAGAGATACTATGACTACCGACATATACATAATTTTACAACAGACTATGGTACTCTGTATAGGCTAAATTCTAGGTAAATAATATTTTACAATAATATAAATAATGACTAATAACCATTTTCACAAGATAGATTGGTTTCCTATAATTTTGTGTGTAACTCTTTAATGTACTTAATCTTTAATGTAAGTTGGTAACTCTATAATGTTACCTGGTACATAATTCTCTAATGTACTCGTATGTGAGTAGGATAGTGTAAGTAGAGATGGGGAGAATGTTAGAGTGCCATTGCAGAAACCACGAGAGAGAGAGAGAGAGAGAGAGAGAGAGTGAGCGGGAGAGAGAGTAGAGCGTGAGTGAGGGGGAGAGAGAGCCAGAGAGAATGAGTATGGGGGGAGAGAGTGTGAGGGAGAGCGAGGAAGAGAGAGAGTGAGAGAGAATGGGAGGGAGAGTGTGTGAGTTTTGACATATAACCTACATAATTCTAGAATATTCTATAGTACTCTGTATAGGCTATAATCTAAGTTCTCGGTAAATAATAATTTACAACAGTAAAATTTTAAGGAATATCCATTTTCACTTGATAGAGTGAATTACCATAAATTTGTGTTTGTAATATTTTGTAAATTTTCTGATGTAAATTTCTAATTCTCTACAGTTATTCTGTACAGAATGCTTTAAATTAATGACTCTGTACCAGTAGTGAGTGAAACATGATTAAAATAACTTTTAATAATGTACACAATTGAACATCCCTGCAATCTGTATTCAGCTATAATACGTTTTACTAAGTTATACGTAGACATTTATATGTAGGAATGTTTTCTGTACCAATTATAATATAAAAAATTGTTGATTACAGCTTTTATAATTAATTACAAATACCAATTAAGAACTTTAATATTATCGGTAATTTAAATTGTAATATTGTATGTTCTGGGGTATTATAATTTTCTCCATGTATTTAAAGAAAACAATATGTCATAATGCAATTATTTTGTTGATGTAAAACAAACACTTTCAACTCATTCACACATACACACATACGCACACACGGACACATACACAAACACATTAACTCAACTAATTTTTCTGTTGTGTTTAATATTTTCTCTTGTATCCGTACACAGGTCCTGTTCATGACAATAAATATTGTCGAAACGTGGACACAAACAATTTAAAATTTGTGTTATACTTTTTTGACCGATCCTCGGAAACCCTTCATTGTTAATATTATAAAAAATATAATAATAATTTACTGATAATGTTATGAATACAAATTAAATATGGTGGCGAGGAGAGTAAGGTACTTGCAAATAGAATTTGGTACGAAGAGTATGAAGAAAGTGAAGACATTTACCTAAGACTATGATTTATGAAATTGTGAATTCATAGTTAACATTGGCTTATAAAAAATTGCCTGACCGTTGGGAGCCCAAAATGTTAACGGACGATCAGAAGAAAAAACGGATGGTGCGCGCTCACTTTTCCTATACAATATGCAGAGGACGGAGATAATTCCTGGACTCTAATGTAAATGGGGATTCGATGGTTGATTGTCGTATTCCTGAATCGAAAAAACTATTATTACTACGGCGCCATACACATTTCCTAGTTCCAAGTATGTTTAATATCAGTTTCATTAAAAACATGGCTTCAGTTTTTCTCTTTGTCAGACACGGAGACATCGACGAGCTGTTAAAAACTAAAGGCCTTTGCATTTTTATTTATCGGACACGCCTCGTATTTGTTAAGAGGAAGTAAAAGAACAAATAGACGAGGTTGACAGGATAACAGATCGTCTAAGCGACACATTACGAAATAATCTGTTGTCTTTTAGCTGAGCCATAGAAATATGACACTGTATGACTTTTGACACCTTGTTTATTTACCGATATCACAAATAATTTTTCCACAAAAAGAAAATATCACACACACACACAGTCCAATTTCTATCCACAACTGTGATATCGAATTATTAACACAACCGTAATTTATACTAGCAAAAAGAGTACACATAGATACAATTTTCATCTACAAATGTGGTATCAAATATTAACACAGGGACTAATTCTGTAAATGAGCAAGTAAGTGTTAAAAAATAAAGACGTAAACAATGAAATAATAATGTATTGCAGAAAAGTAGAAATAAGAGTTTAGAATTTATAATTGGCATTATGAACGATGTGATCATATGTGAAGAATAAATGGAATCAGGAATATAGGAATAGATAGAAGTAAACAACAGAAGGAAATTGGTTGAAAAGCAGATCGAGGTACCCCTCGAGTAGAGTTTGTTTAATAAAATAATAGTAGGAAAACCATATTTCTAGAGAAAACTATTAGTATTATTGCATAAGTCTAATATGATCATGCTTGCAGAAAAAAGATATTAATTTATTACGAAATACTTGTATCTTACTAAAACCAATTTCATTTTACAAACACGATTTTAAAAATTACTCTTTTAAAAGAAAATAAAAAATACTGTTGAAAATGTATTCATATTCAGAACAAAACTGTACCAGTACATTAAAGAAGTAAAGAAAAAATGAAACGCTTTCTGAGTAAAAATATGTTCCTTCCGAAGTACAGTTATAAATCTAACCGTATGGATGATTAATTCTTCTAGCCTAGCCTTCCCTTTGAACGGAAACCTTGTACATCATTTTATTGTAAATCCGAAAATAAGAGGTTTATTTTACCTTGCATAATACAACCATAGCAAAAGCATGATTTCATTCATGTATAAAAGATGCTACTTCAAGATACAGCATTTAATTTGCAGAATTTACTAAAATTGCTTTATTTTTAGAGATTGATTTATTTTGGATACATTGCATATACTATTATTTTTTTAATAATGGATCTTATTATGCATAAAAACAGTAATACATAACACTACTCGCGCGCGCGCATGTGTGTGAATAATAATTAGGAACATTGTAATATGTATTATAGTTACACAATGTGATTTATAAATATTATCACATCGTATGTAATGTAACGTACACTATGTAATGTATGTTTGTATGTATGTATATATGTATGAATGTATTTATTTATAACATGTATACACTTATATTGACATGACACTAAACAAAATATTAATCGTATTTTAAAAATCGTATCTAAATGAAAAATAAAAAGTACAAAGGTAAAATAGGTATTAATAGAAAAGTTAGTCCGATAAGAGTCGTAATTTTAAATGATGAATGATGTATCATTGCAGATAATTGTATACTAGTAAAGAAATTAATTTCAAATACACAAATGAAGGAAAAAATTAAGTGAACGCTTATCAAGAAGTAAAATTCCTTCACCAAATATAATATCCTGAGATATTTTCAATTCTACATTTTCTATAACATTACAGAAAGTGAAAAAACGTATTTATCATAATCATCACATCAACGTTTCTATTACAAAGCCCAGTAATATATATCCAGTAGATATTAGCCTATAAGAAGTGTGAATAGCAACTTATCTACAAAATATTCAAACGTTTAATTTTAAATCATACTTAAATTGTACATTAAAATTGGTGTGTATGAGTAATATTAAAATCATAAAAAGCTGAACAAGTTAATACAAATTATTCAGATTAACCTTACAATAAGTAATTAACTAATCTTAAGTCACAACCTTATTCAAATACATTTATTTCCTGAAACGTTATCTGTTAATTTACATAGACCTGCGAAATAAAATCTAAGAGTAAAAATTCTCATATTGCAAAAAAATATATTAATTAAGTTTCAGTTTTCTCGACTTCTGATAGTCGATTAAATTAAGTAATTTTCCAAAAGTGTTTATTAATTTTTTGTCAAAATTACAACGTGTATAAAGTAACTAGAAAATTTACTAAAAATATGATGTTAAATTTATAAACAATTTATCAAACAGAGACTTCTGTAATTTGGACAAATCTACACAGAATTTATTTAAGGTAGAGTAAGTGCCCAAAACAACATTCCTTTCAAACACAATAATTGACAAGCTGTCTGTCATTATAATAATAATACAGTGCTGGATTATTTACCACAAAATCTCAGTTTGAAGTATTAAATGGAATATCTCCAGGTCCAGTACACTGGATAGTCTGGAAAGTCAACAACATATTAAAAAGTACAGGAAAACCCTGAGAGCACGTAAAGTGACAGAGTGAAGAAATTGAAGCTTTGAAACACGTGTGGTGCAGGAGAATTTTGAAGGTGTTTTATCCACTCAGAATCTTACCTAGGCTTGATTCAAATGAAACCCAATAAAACAGACGCCTAAGCTTGATGTTATTTTAAACATGTTTGGATATGTGAAAAAACTTTTATATGGAAAAATAATTAAATTAAAAATTGTATGATTATCAGAGATTACATAGGCTAATGTACAAAATAATTTAAGATGTTATTTTCTATGTGAGCTGATATCACAAACGTACAAATAAATCTAACAATCACTGCTAAAAATTAGCTATTAATTATATGCATACCTATACAAAGAACGTAGACACGCTCACGTGTGTGTAAAATTGTGTAAAATTAAAATTATAATGAAAGCTTTAAAGAGATACATGTTTCTTTAGTAATTTTTCAGCAACTGTGAGCACCTCAAGAATATTCACATGCATCAATATTTGTAATCCTTACGTTATTATTTCTGCATGTGTGATCATATTTACTGTTCTATTATTTTCATATTGAATCATAAACGGTTAAGTTGATGTTAGTTGTAAGTTTGTTACCGCGGACATTATTGTACCGGTAACTTATACTGAAATGTTAGTTTTCAGCATCTAAATGTCAGCAATCAAACTTAGAAATGTCAGTTATGCGTCTAGCTCTACGTGTTTATAATAATATCTTTGCGTAGACTAGTCGTTCGTCTTGATTTCAAGACGTTTTCAGCTGCTTGAAATCAGTAGAATAATAATAAAAAATGTTATAGGTTAGCAGAACTATCACAGTATTTAAATATAAATTTATATATAAGTTAAATAACAGTTATTTAATATCATACTCTACAGTAATTCGAGAATTATGTATAGGCCTAACGTCTTTTAACATAAATTTCATACATTCGAAGTGAGGATTTCGAAATAAATGCTTGGATTTAGAGGTTGCTGCAGTATTTTGTCAAATTAATTTTATGTTCAGTAATTTCAAAATTGTGGTCAATTAAAATTAAGATTTATTTTTAAAAATTATATATTATGGATTTTTGTATGTAAGTTTCACAGCTTTTTGTAATCAACGGAACCAAATGCAGTCTAATAACTCAACTGACAATAATTCTACGAATATTCTCGAGACGTTTCACAAGATGAGGGGATACTGCTAACGGATGTGTAATCTGTAGCCACGTAAATTTTTGCGAATATTTTACAAAACCTTCATTAGTACACTCCCCGGGTTTCATGATAGCTAACAAAGCCTTTAGCTGGAAAGTTATGTCTTTCCATAAACCTGATAATTTTACTGAATAAAGTTAATAACTGATAACGTTCAATAGAATAAATGACATAATGTAAATTAATAGATTTAGTTAATTAAAATTAAGACCGGAACTGATTCCATGAAAGGGTTATGTGACAAAAAGAATGTAACGCTGACTAAAAGCCATACAACAATTACTGTTATGAGTTTACCTTTTTATTGAAATGTCAGAGGGTGTATTAGCGTTTGATATTGTGTTGAAAACTTGATGGCGGTGTTTTTCATTAAATAATATATATATATATATATATATATATATATATAATCATTTCTGACTAAACGTCTAGTTTGTTAGAAGTAATGAAGCTGAGAGACTTTATAAATGTTTAAAATTAATCTTTGTTTCCTCTGTCCAGTAGAATTTTATACACTTATTACATTAATATTTCAAACACCAGTGATGGCTTACTTTCGTTAGAGCTGTAGTTCAGATCTTGGAAGTTAGTCTTGGAAAGATTCCTTTACCATCAGGCTATCTCATCTATGACATACCGTGGAAGGGGACCCTTACTGATTATTATTAAAAGTGATATTGAAGGGGAAACCAACACTCATTGATTTATTAGAAGCGTTGACAGGTTCAGTATTGACATGTGACGGCAAATGGAGGGAAGTTCCCTTCTTGCGACATGAAGTAATGAGAACCATTGCTTTATGCCTTAGCTACAAAGACGTTTGTATTTGGTTTATGCTTGTGAAACAGCTCATTGTTGTTCAAAATGTTAGCATTTTAGGTCTATACTTCTCGCTTTAAGTAACAATAAAACTATCCATGCAAACGTACACTTGTGAAATAGCTTGGACTAAGGAAAATTATTTTATTACCAATTAATTAGTTACACAGATAGCAAGAAAGAGGAACGAAACTACATTTTTTAAGACGATCCAAGAAAATAAATGGAACTGATGGCCAAACAATAAAGGATGTGTCAAGTACGAAAGGGACGACAATAAATGGAGTTGAGTGTAACAATTTTAAATATAGTTGTTTCGTACTAAACAAAAATTGAAGACTGAAAGAACACTCACCGAAGTGTTGCTTTGTGTTTAGTTGAAAGGACTAAAGTAAATGGAAGTGATGAACTTGATGGTGAGGTGAAAATGATGTCGGTAGCAGGTACGAAATTACTGGTATTGCTGAATGTGTGATTGACAACTAAAAGCATTGTTTCTATACTAAACACTGACAGCAGCCACCAGAGTATATATTTTATGCTTACTTATGGTTTTACGCGTATAAGCGCGTGTGGAGACTGATAAGATTGTGTACACGTCCCTCTACGGCACACACACCTTGCTGTTAAACGCGGTGCCACTGAGTGATTTGCAATTCAGTTCATAGCAAACTATCGCCGTAATGTTTTAAAATTGAAAATGTTTATAAGGACGTGTCACACATTTGCGGCCGATCGCTGGTGCGTGATCGAAAATGGGAACCGGTGAGTTTCCATAGAAACTATTTCTTTGTTGTCAATAACGTAGTACACATATAAAACTTCGCTTATGAATGCGACTATATTTAACTTATAATCTGTACATTGGTAAATGAAGAATGAATTCATTGATTGGTGAATGAACATAAATACATATATTTGTTAGATTTATTGAAGCATTTTCAATGCCCTTCTCTGTGCATTGCATTTGTGCAATGCCTGTACTTTTTTTTTCAAAAGGAGTAATCAGTTTCAGCTGCACTAGTGAGGTGGTCCTATAATAGTTCCCTACAACAGTAACCCCACAATAGTTCGATTCAAGGTTAGACTGAAGTTTCTTTAATTCAGTCCTTATTTTAACCTATTATAATTTTACCTTACAAATAGCTGGTGTAACAAACTATATTTCTCGTTATATCCAGTTATTTAAATTATTTGATTCACAAATGTCTTTGTTCATTTAGTTAAAATTTTTTTCTGCAATGTTGATTATCAAAACGTATTGACATATTTTATTAAAAAAATTCCTTTCTTGTTTATCAATTAACAAGACTTACTAGACTATTTGCTTTATAACTGGTAAAACAAAACTATCAGCAAACGTTTAGTACATGTAGTGATACGCATCAAAGAATGAGTATGCATTTTTCAATTTTGTCATTCAGTAAGCATAATAAGACAATGAGTAAAACGTATGGTGTCGTTAATATCAATAGAAAAGTTATATGAAAATTCAGACTTAAGATTTTTTAATTATGCAGTGTATACTTCAGCGTGCTACAACACCTACAGATTAGAAAAATTTATCTAAATTTGAATAATACACATGTGGTTCTTGTACCGTATAGGTTTTGAAAGCTGACTAATTGTATCGTTCAGAATATTGCTAGACTACTATAACTTTCAGTTTAAAGAATACAATAATGTAGCTACCAGCGTAATTTGAACAGTAATCGTGGAGACAGAAAGATTGGTTTTGTTTGTAGGCGTAGAAATAGGTTTAATAATCATAAGCTCCGGGGGAATAATTAGGTTAGGTATAGTCAAAATTTCCATCACACCAATTTTTTATTTAAATTGTTACTAGTTAAACGAAATTCCTAGCGCGACAATCTAGAACTTGCAGGTGATTGTTTACGAGTTTTTCGTCCAGCAGTCTGAGATCAGTTCATGATTACGATATTACAGTTACTCGGTTGAACTCACGTTGCTAAATGGACATTGCGTGGATCTTCCTCTACACTCGAACCAACAACTCTTGTACACAAGACGAAATTGATCACGAGAATTGTATATTTCACAACAGCGACACAGCCCTGAGTAGGTTATAGTGGATTAGCATGTAAGGTTAATTTTAGCAGGTGCAGATTATTATTGTATGCATGACACTGATTATTTATTTTACGATCATTATTCTTTAGTAGGCTATATTAGATAGCTCAGTTAGTACAACACTACACATTCACGATAGCATATGTAATGTTGTTCCGGTGCCTTGATGTATATTAAACTCATAATATAAGTTCTATTTCATGTTAGACTGTTGCAATTATTAGTCTAAATTTCTATATAATTTTAAATGAAATGGAGTTAGGTTTTTCTCCATTTAATACTTTTTATCCAAAAACCTTTATTGTAAGATTGATTGCTATTCTCCTTGAAGATTATGAGATAGTTACTTTTAATTTGTACTCATCTGTTTAGTGTTTAATAAAAATAATTAGAATTGTTCATAGTTAAAAAAGTAAATACTTTCTTATTAGTAGTCTATCGTATACCATGTGAGGTCCTTTTTTCAAAGCAATTTCTGATACGTGCCCTCTTGAACGTCCAAACAACGGATGCTGTGAATTTCTCTTTTTCTGACGTTCGGTCTCTTAGAAGTCAACGTAAGTCCGTTACGTTGGTCGCGTCATTTCTCCGTCTGGAGAATACTCTTGTGCACGTTAGTAGTCTCTTGTATCCACGTAGTTCTGTATTACTTACTCTCCAGAGAAAATCCTGTCCGATTCATTATCTTACATCTCTTAGTCTCCGATCTAGCAACCTTTGTGAGCTTCTGGACTGTAATCTACTTTAGTTGCACATTTGCACATTATTTAAATTATTCTGCTGTTTCTTCTTGCTATTTTTAACATATTCCTATCTGTGCTTTACTCCGACGTTGGCAAATTTTGTGTCATTCCCAAGTCCACTGTCCTCATCTGCACTCGCAATTAAGTCGTGGGAACGTACACGATTAATACATTTTCAATTTTCACGACTGGGATATGAGACCACAACACCCAGTGGCGTATATGGAGTAGAGGAGATAAAACCAAGTATTTGACACGGTATCGTTAAAGAACTATCGTTGGTCCGAACAGCTTTTGTCAGTGTAACATAACAAGATTACACCCCAGAATAACGACAATTAATTCATCCAAATTGTTGTGAATTATGCCTAAACGCAATCTTTTTAGAAATAAAATACAAAGAAGTACAAAATAAACTTAACAAAGAAAGAAATGAAAACAAAATATAATATTTAAAGATAAATAATAATATAAAGGAGGAAAAAGTAATACAAAACAAAAGGGAAATATTATAATAAATAAATACTTGGGAAATAGGGAATGAAAATTTAGGAATTAATAATTTACTTACAATGACAAGACAATAACTGACGATGACCATTATACCCAGAAGAGAAGATCAAAGAATAATAAAATGTAAATAGTTATTAGGAAACATAAGTATAGTGTATAAATATTAAAACTAGTAAGTAAGTAAAAAGACATTGGTTATATCATTAGACTAATAAACTAGATGGAGGTCTGCGAACCTCAAGCAGTTATTTTGTGTCAGAACTACAAAATATAAGTGACATAAAAATTTACTAATAGAATAGTATTAAGCTATAATTATAAAAGTTAAGTGGTTTAGTAATATAAAATAGTGAAAAGATCATTGATAAACGTTATAAAACAGTGTAGAATGAAAGTGAATAGGAAATGGACCTAGTTATAATATGCACTGTGAATAAAACATATAAGTTATATAAACCTACTATATATAATATAAAAAAGTGTATAATGATTAATAATAGTGAAATATTACGTTACAAACTAATAATATGCATTAGTGATGAAGGAAAAATAAGATTCAACTGAATCAGGTTAATTATAAAATATGAAACCGAACCTGTGACCCATAAATGTAATTTATCCAAGAGCTGTGCTGAATGAATCGGTATTTTGTAAAAATAAATTAGATTGTGGAAGAATATTCTAAAAGAAGCCAGAACACATTAATTTAATGCTGGACATTATTACAAAATAATTTATGATATAAAAGTAATTAATGAAGAAAAACTGTAGAAATAACAAGGAGTCTAATGTTTCAATGGAATATATTGAAAACTTGAAGGCCAGAAGATAAATATCAAGCACTAATCTGTAAATGAAACTACAAATTTGGTGAGATTGTTCCATCATGTTAAAACAAACACTTAAACAAACATTATTCAATTCGAAGAGCGAGAATAGTGAAACACTATAACAGAAACAATATAAACATTGTAATTATGAATTTTATTTGTTCACTATAATTATTATTAGTAACAGTTCCTGTTTAAGTTGTTTCTTTTGTATGATCCAAAGGACCCATGACTCAACATACATACACAACACCAAATTAATGAACCTAATTTATAAGTATTATTTTGTTTTATTTTATATGTATGACTTGGACAGTACATAGACTTTAATTTTTATATTAATCCTGAGAAAAAGAGTTTTCATATTATCAAGCCTAAAAGAGCTACAACTGAAGAAAGGGACATTGAATGTTAATACATTTAAAGACATCTCATAAGTAAAGTATCAATACATTTTATGGAATTTGAGACAAGAGCAAATAATTATTTATTTCAATAGTTTAAATAAATACCAGGTAAATATTATAAAATTGGCACCAACAACTTGGGGCTAACAGAAACAATATTTAGTTACATTATTTGGGGCTAAATAAGTTGCATTAATAAATTGACATCCAACAACGTGAGGAGTAGCTATTAGTCATTAATCACATACAGTAGAGTTGTATTATAACATATATTGTAGCATGACACATAAGCCTACAAAAATGAATGGTGAATTGATCATTAAAATAATATAATAACATGTTTAAATCCGAAGAAAGCAATATAATAAAGAATTAATTCAGAACAACCGTGCAGTACAATCATTGATTTAAAATATAAGTTCATATAAAATAAATGTTACAAGTGATGAATCATCAAAACCAATTTTAATAACTAAAGGTGAAAAAAATGTAATACCGAGGAAGGTAAGGAAGAAACCCAGAACATAACTAAACCCACAAGGAAGGTAAGGAGCAGATAAGGGAGAGACCCAGAACATAACTAAACCCACAACGAAAGTTAGGAGTAGATAAGGAAGAAACCCAGAACAAGGCAAGATCCACCATAAAAGTTGATGCATTTGAAGAAGCAAGAAGAGTAGGTGAAGAAGGAACCCAAAAACCCGATGACATCCACAAGAAGATGAAGAAAATACAATTATAAGAAACCAGAAGAAAAGAAGACATCGATGAAGAAACAAGAAGAAGACAGCATCCACAAGAAGAAGGAATGCTCTTGTAAAAAATACCCATATCCCAAAATAAATAAAAATAATAATAATAAAAAAGTATAAAAAAGTATTAATGCAGAAACCCACATGTACAATAGATATAAGACCAGAAAAGTGTATAGAGTAAGAGTTGAAAGTGGACCAAGGTGAAATAATAATATAATACCAAAGAACAAATCTTCATTGTAATCTACAAATAGATCTCTTGATTTTAGTAAGACTATATAACCATTTAGAAATAGAATCAAGGAATGTAAAGAGAACCAGTGCAAGTTTTAGTATTATAAAAAATGAACCTTAGGTTTCATTATTGGCATTCACAAACTATGTAAATAATGAAATAATACAACTTTTAAGTGACTTAATTTCTGTACAGAGGTAAGTTAATACATGTGTTAGTAAAGAACTGCCAATCTGTTTAAATGACATTCATTTCAATGATTAATAAAACAAAATCAGACACCGAATAAAAAGTGAAGTGACAGGGTACAATTACCCAAAACCCAATTAAAAACAGTTAAAAACTGCTAAATAAACTTAGTATAAGGAATATAGAGAATAAGAGTATAGTAAATAAGGTTTTGTTTGTGTAGCATAAGACATTTAAAAATGTATTAGGAATAAGAAAATTTAAACAGTTCAGAACCACTAACATTCTTTAATTGTAAAATATTTATTACAGGTATTATTGTTAATAATTAAGTAAGATGTTAGAATGGAAAAAACATTCTTTATAAATAATATTTGTTATGTATGATTATTAAGCTTTGAGTATAAAAAATGTCTGACAACTATTATTTGGAATTATTTTTTATATGTAAATAGTATGAAACAAATACTAATTGTTATTTTGTTTAATAGAAGAAAATGTTTAATTTATGTTACAATGTCAAAAAGTCAGAGAGGGTATAACTCAATATGTATTATTTATAAAAATTTGTATGTAAAAACTGTTAGGAATCTAGGCCAAATGTTAAAAACTGAACATCATCAAAACTGAGAAACTAAGTACTTAAATACATTTAAACTGAAGGGATTTAGATAAGGTAAACCAGAAACAAAGCCATGTAATTAGAAATATAACTAAGAAAGATTTTGTAAAATTATAGCCAGAATTATTGATAAAAATGGAAATGACAGAACTCAAAAATTTGGAGAGGGGAGTCATATATTCCAACATAATATTTTAAAACTTAACCAATTCATCTAATTGCAAGAAATTAAGGGAATATAAACCTTTTATTACAATATGAGATTTAATAATCATAAATATAACTTGATAATGGCATAATTTGGAAAACAACAGGAAGCTAGACCTTAAAATTTAGAATATACAAAATGAAGGAAAAATTATCAATTTTAGATCAAAAACTTAATAAAACGGCATTATTTCGTATCAAAATACGCCGAATGAACTGAAGGATAAAATTAAGTAACAACTAGCTAATAAATTTGAAGAATAACCAAAGTATAATCAGTTATATAATGTAACTTTATTACATGCACAGGATGCAAAATAAAATTCGAACAATGGAAGGAATAATATTGCTTTGGCTAAGGTCTTAGTCGGAGATGAAGGACGTTAAGTAGTTAATTATTAAACATTGTACGGGACACTTGACACGAGTAATTTAACCGTATTAACCTAGTTACGAATACCGTAATGGCGAATAATTGTACGATCCGAAATTGAATATCGCGAGTTGCGGTAAAAAACATTTTACAAGTCATACACAGTGAAAGAAACATATACAAACACTGAACTAACATTATACAGCACAGAACAACAGTGGAAATAACATTTAAACCCAATAAAACAGTAATATAACTTAACCAAAAAAAGTGCATAACCGACAAAAGTGAACCTGACTTATAAATACACCAATTTTTCAAATACAACACCGAAACTGAACCAGAGACACTACACCAACATCAGCAGAAGATTTGCAGACACCAGGACGTAAATTCAAAAGGAAAACATCTTTATTTGAACACCAAAACTGCGAGGTCACGATTTCTAACTTCAACGGCGGCCATTGCTGAGTAACCAACACTCAACTGAACACAGCCTTCTGTCTGCCTGCTGGACGGTTCGCAACCTATTTACTTATTTCTATACTTTAAATCGAATATATGTACTGTTAAAATTAAGAAGTTACCTCGTAATGTTAAACTTTTCAATCTTTGCCCTATTTCTCTGACTTTCCCTAACATAGCTGTTCAAAGAACCTTCATATAAAAAATTTGTAATAACAAAACGATACCCTGAGAATCGATTTACATATCGACAAGAGTCAAAATACCTAATTGTTAATAAAATTATTAATACATTTCATATTTAAACAGTTTTTCATTTCTAAATATAGCCATTTAACAATACCTTAATTTAAACAGAAATTACTACAAGAATTTCACCACCAGAAGGAAGATAACCTCCAAACCGAAAATAAACAAGGATCGATTGCTATTGGAGACAAGCCTATAAGTGGCTGGAGTTTTTTAACAAATACCCAAAAGCCTATAAAACATTCAAATTAAGTGATAAACGTTTCGGAACATCACGAAACTTAATTAATTAATTGTTCTTAATTAATTAATTAAAAATTTTTAATTAAACATTTTTTAATAAACATTTTATTTCTACACTAACACATATTTATATATTTTTGTAACACACAATAAACACGTTTCGTTACAATATATATATATATATATATATATATATGAATCTTCTAATTTCTAACTGATCAAGTGTATATGTGTACGCGCGCGCCTCTTTGTGGATAACCTAATTTTTTTGCAATATTTAATGTTATTGATAGTGTTTACTTCTAATTATAATAACTTATTATATATATGATTGTATTATTAATAAATTCTTTTGTCAAAGTGTTAATTTATTTTATTCGTAAAAAATATATTCTGCAAGACAAATGTGAGTCATATATCTAAGGTACTAAATATAAAAATTAAAGTATGCAAAGTGTTACTCCAATATCTGCATAGAGTAAATCTAAATTACGTAATTTCCCTTTTGAATTTATGGTATAATGTCCATGTTAAATTACCTTGTAAATATTTTATTAACACGAATAAAATAAAACCGGTATATTTAAAATTAAGTAAATCACAGAAACAATTAGATTGAAACCAGAAGGAGATGACCAAATTACTCACATCATCTTGCTACATCCACAAAATGGTGAAAAAAATACAAATAAAAACCGTAGTTATTGTTGTATAATTACTTTAAAAAAATAGTTAGTAATAAGTAAAAAATTACCAATAGATACCAATACAGTACGCAAACAAAAAAGCGATTTGCATACAAGATTCTAAAAACCTGTAGCATATAATTTATGAAATTACGTCAAAATAATTCGTTTAGGTTATTATTATTATACAAAAATATTTGGGAAATCGCATTAAAATTTGTGCATGTTTGAACGCTTTACACTTCATAACTGATAAAGTGTATTTAGTTTTTATCTATTCGTTACTGGGAACTGTTCATTGCTCTATTCTGAACCCTGTCAAACCTTTTATTATTTCTCACTGGCAGGCGATAATGTAATTACTTCCAAAATACAGAAGTAAATGAGGGCAGATTATTGCACGTGTGTGAGAAGAGGAGTAAATTTGAAATGCAGAACTGAGTAGTGAATTGGTCTCTATGTTCTTCTAATCGCTTATTCATGAACACTAAAACCGTAGTTTGTTTCCTTTGTGATGTTAATTTCTAATACAACTGTAACATCTGCGAGCAGAGAAGATTAGTATCCGCTCTGCACTAGCTCCTTTATTTTGATTTTTATGGTAAAATATAAATTTTCGTTTGTAGTCCAGTGCCTTCTACATGGAGTAAAAGTAAAGTATTTAATCTCTCTTTTGAATTTACGGTATGACTCACGTGTTAAGTAATCTTATGCTAAAAACGACGATCCTCAACAAATTAACAAAACGTCTGAATGTGACTTATTTGACTACAGTTAGTGAATGTTAAATCTTACAAAGTGGACGATGCTCTTTCTGGTGTAAAGGAAAGAACGTTCAGGGAATCAATCGGATTTGGTTTCAAGTTTTTCTTCGTTGTCGACTATATTTCCGTATAAGTTTAAAATATATAACCGATCAGGGGTAGTTTTTCGAAAACGTAGCTAGTTAGCAATACAATCAGAAGGTTTGAGATATAGAAAAATATAGGCCTTCGTGTATTTTTCTTACGAGATCGTAATGTACTGAATCCTTTTGCCGGTTGCCAATTAAACGTTTACTTAAATATATTTGTTGGGTGTAACGTTAAAATTAATTTGCCAGTGACTTAAACGTCTAATTGAATGCGTCTTGTGTGCGTACTGAAATCTACTATTTAAAATTATTTTGATTTTTATCATTGACTGTGTTAATAGTTTAATTATGAAACCATTTTTGTTTGCAAAGTAATAAGAAATTATTTATTAAGAATCTCGAAATGTCATTTTTACCTACAAATGTCTCAGGAAATTAAATATAAAACAGGCAGTCTACTAGGAGAATCAACTTAGAAACGTACTATAAATACGATAAATATAAGTGGTCAAGTAGGTGTGAAGTTAGATGACTGCACATTTTTATTCCCCATGCTTTTTATTTGGAAAAGATGTGGGAACGAAAACAGGAACGACAGATGTTCACCACCTTCCAGATTCATAAAGAAACATGAAGACACGAATAAGTTAAATTGTTCAAGTTAACTTTCTCTGAAATTAAATCATTTTCCCAAATTGTGTAAATGTGGCTGAACAGTTAAATAGTGCGTACAGAAGGTCTATTGATGTTCATAACAAGCGAGTAACTGATAAGAAGTATAATAGCAGTAAATATAATATAAACTAAATAAGATTCTGTAGCTCATTCCAACTAGGTATTTGAAGTCATCATGAAACAGCCTCGTTCTCAAATCCAGGGTTTTTAGAGAGTTAAGTGCTGAATTTGTAGTGCTGAATTGGACACAACGAGTGTTTAGAAAATACAACGATTTTCAAAGAAATATTTATATCTTTATAGGTTGCAGTTAATAATCGTCTTCGAATACACATGGAATGCCTATGGAAAGATTTTTCAAATTTTTAAATCCAGTATGCAAAAATGTACAAACGTGTGCTTCTTGCATAACGCAAGAAATTAATGATCAGTTTAATCAACTCCAACGAAACTAATATTTGACCTATGCCGGTGGTGCAGTTATGAGCGGCTCTTCTAGAAGTGGCCAAAGCATCGTTAGGAAACTAATATTCTAAGGCTGATCACGTTTATGGTGATGCACACTAACTGAGCATTGTATTGGTAATAACTGGATCACGCAATCGGAATGTGCGGATATTTTTCACATATTTTTGTCCTTTTTTCTCACCTTTACGGAAGAATATCAATCCTAGATGTTGTAAAAAAGAGACTTCCATGCGCAGATCCAACAAAATGAAATTTTCACAGCACATAGTTTTCATGTTACAGAGGACGTCTCAATTATTATAAACAACAAAAAACTCAATACATTTATGATTTACATCAAATGGATAAGCGTTTGTAATAACTGTACTGTTAGTGTTCCTTTTAATTGTGTTACAAGTCCGTATCAGGTGTTTCGTGACCTATAAAACTTACAGCATTGTGTTATTAGTTTTATTTAATGTGGGTTTTTAGTGTGATTACGACAGTGCAGTAGCAGGAAGTATGGACAGGATTTACAAGTCCCCGATGGCTAGTGTCTGGAACTGTAACCGCACGGCAAAACAACAGTCTACTTCTTGCGTCTATGTTTTACACCGGACGTCTAATAAATAATGGATACCCACTAACCTCTGTAAACTTATAATGGACGTTAATTAATGACGGTTTCTGACAAATATTGCGCACACCGTCATTATGAAGTCGTACGTTGTTTGTAGTTCTTTTTTTTACCTATGGTTGAACGCCATTATATTTTCCATTGAGTATATATTATCACAAATCGTGACCCAATTAGTGATCGCGACTCGAACATCGTATTATAACGAACAGTTGTTATGAACTTTACATCATTTTTATTTTTATTTGTAGTAAAAGTTTCCCCATTCTAAGACGAAACAACTCAATGATGACGAGGACTACAACGATGATGATGATGGGAATGCCTTATCATCGGGTGGGCGAAACGTTTGGAATAAATGAAATAAAAACGTATATTAATAGTAATCGTCTTGTTGTTTAAAATAGAAACCATGAAACGTACATGTGGGACTGTGTAGAAGTAATTTTTAATTATGCATCTACAAATAAATCACTTAATCTTTCATGTAATCGCTTAATCTTTCTCACGTCCAACTTAATGTCCTTATTCATTACAACTTATTGCATTAATATATATAATGTCTCAACAAATTTTATCGATTTTGTAAATCTTATGGGAAACGTTTAAGTAACAGAAGATTCTTCCCGGTAAGATTAATACAAGTATTTGTAACTTTCTGTTTTGAAATGTGCTACTGGTGTTTATCAGTTCCCAGTCATTCAACTGGAAACATTGCGTTTCAATAAATAGTGTAAATCAATCATTCCTGATTAGTAGTTGCATTTAATAGTGATGCGGGTAATATCAGACTTCCAGTGTTGATTACGTTTGCAGAATTCAAAACGTTAATAACAGTTGCGTATAACAAAGCCATACGTAAATTATCACCATACTAGCGTACGTTTGTCATACCCTTACGTGTATTATGCCTCAGAATGAATAATTACAAACTATACGAACGGCAATTTGAAATTTTGTTACATATCTAGGTGTTATCGAGGTAACAAGTTATTTCGCATTTTTGAGGTCAACGTTCACGCATCTTAAAAGGAGGTTCGCATTTTGTAAAGGAGGTGGATGAGTTTTCGCATTTTCTTTGCATCGTTCTAATTTGAAGTGTGGGTACCAACTTATCGCCAGTGGGTTTGGATCCAAAAATTATTAATTTATTGTCGCCAATCAGAAATGCGAAAATGTGGTTTAAGAACTTTTATTAATTTGTGCTTGAGAGTATTTGAAATGTGGCTGAGTGTGTTTATAAGATGTTCCCCTAGATATTATGTGTATGCTAAAATTTAACGCCATTAATTTTTTAATAAACTTAATGTATACCTAATTAATACTTAATATATTAAAACTCCTGCCCTTCTTATAACTTGACTGTCACAATATATACATAGGCCATGCCATGTTTCATTTAGCTGTATGAAACACGTATGTAGAGAATACCTTTGTGGAAATACAAAGTTACAAGAATTTTGTAATTAAAAAATAATGTAAATTATATGTATTTACGTTGTATTACCTCTCACTTCTTCAAGAAGCAGCTAACTAATAGGCCTACATAAAAACACGATATATTAAAATAATGTCTGTAAAGGAAAATATTTCTATAAAATCTTTTGCTTACTAATATCTATTAAAATAACCTAATGTGTGACATCATGTGCAGATAGTAAGGGACATCCACACGCTACGTTTTAGTTACCTAAACAACATGAAACCTAGAAATAAATACAAAGCATAATAGGTAAACGTAAGAAACACAATACTGATAATTTCAACGCGGGAAGAGCGACAAAACATTCTGTTCAATTTATTGTAAGGCCGGGAGAACGCAAAAAATAAATTATTAAACTCACTTTCATAAAATAAATTGTGTATAAAACGTTTTTTATTAATAGGAAGAAATAAATTGAGTTTAAAGATTATGTGAGTGACACAGTAAGGCGTAAATAATGAATATCGTAGTAAAATGATGAGGTATTTTGTGACAGTGATAATAAGTGGAGGATTGATGACAGCGGGGAGCAAGGGACGGATATCAATACGTGCGCTCTCACACACCGTGAAAATGAAATGAAAATACACGCCGACTGAAAACTTCGATCGATCAGCTGCTTTATTCAGATAATAAAGAAAGCCAGCTCACTTCTTGCAGCCTCGAATTCATCTCACCCTCTGTAATGTAATGCATGAAAATATCTCTCCATAATCGAACTCCACGGTACGGATCCCTTCTCTATTATAAAACGTACTTTCTGCATGCATCGTCTCTCAAAGATTGTGTATTATTGACAAAAAATATATTCCCGTAAAGTAAACTCAATTGAAAAACTTTTTAAATTAATTTTATTTCTCATTAACTGCGAAAACAATTCTGACGTGTTAAACGAGTGATTTGCTAAATTTATTTCTCTTCATTATAAAATGTAACTCGTTTTAGAATTAATATCTTGATTATGTTTGTATTACTGTAAAAGTTTGCTTTGATTTGTTTGCTGTTTCTAACGTCAGGTGCACCGAGTTGTTTTTTCAGACAGTTCCTTGATTCTTTTTAATTTCATAACTTCCTTGGAAGTACACAGACTAGTTTGACGGGAAAGATAAAATTATATTGTAAAGTACTTGTTGAAATTTTCCGTTTCTTTGCTTTGTATGTTTGCGTTTCAACTTTCTTGTATACGATTATAATTTTAGTATTCCTGCATTAGTCAACTTTAAATATTTAACACAACTCATTAGCGTTAATTGATTGTTTCTATTAACGTTCCTTTATCGGTATGTTCAATCTCTAAATACCTAAACATTTCAACTGGAAAACTATGGTGTACTGTACACAAATTGACACTTGAATTTTATCAAAGCTGACTACATTGACTTTGAATGATTGAATAGCCAACTGCACGACACGATTGAATGATCGCAGATAGGACTGATTGAAACGAACCTAAAATTTTGCGGTTACAAAACGGAAAGCATGATTATAAAAAAGTCCTAGCCTTGCTGATTCAGTGTTTTCTGTAATAACAATTTTTGCGTATCTGCTTAGATGGCTGCTTTAAAATATAAGGCCCTACTACAGAGAAATTAACTAATATGTAATTCAAGTTGTTTAAACCAAAAATATCTGCGCGTACTACAGTCGTTTGTAGAGGTTAGATCAATTCTTGTCAAGTAAGTTTTATTATCAAGTAGCATTTTAAGGACCGTTTAATAAGCATTTACGCATTAATCATGCACACAATTACCGGTACGGATACACTGTTTGAAGAACGTTTGGGCTTAAGATAAGGTTAGCTCGTCACGGAGTAAACGTTCCCAATAATTACCTAATTTTGAATATCTCATCACAATAGGAATAGTAAAAACATGTAGAAATATAGCAAACGAATTTATAACATACGTAAATATACACAGTAAATGATATCTAGGAACTTATTACACTGGATATGTATTAATATCCAGTCTCAGAATCCAGTGTTAGTTATGTCTAGTTTGTAAATCGGTAGCCTAAATACTCTCTGTACCTTAAGATAACAGATTTCCTCGTTCAAAACTTGTAATGTAGCAGACAAACAAAAGCAATAGTTTGAATGTTGAAGAATGTATAGATATTATAGCAGCAAGAAAATTACAGATCCTCCATGCGTGTCAGTTTCAATAAAAGAAAATCAATCATATATGTTAATCTATGAACTCACAATCTCAATGAGTATCTACTAAACTTTAAGTCCTGTTGTGTTAAAACATAGTGCACATACTACTAATGTTTCTGTAAATACTACGTTCAACAAGCGTGTTATCGTATCTATATTTCATTACGCCTAAACGTTTTACGCCAATCATACTCTATACATCTCACAACTCGCGCACTACACACTTCTAAAGTGCGGTCACTAAATATTTAGTGACACTAGTGTGTTGGATTTTATGAGACCAAACACATATTCAGCCTCAAACAAAAATTATATAGAAAGGGTTTACTCATTGAAATTACAGCATGTCTGGGATCTTAAATTATGTTTTGCTATATCGCTTTTGCTGAAAGTAAAGCAATATAGTACTGCTTGGCCTTATCCAATATACAGGTTGTGTGATGAAGTGACGGAAATTTTTAGGTGAAGTGTCTTTTGAATAATTATAATTCGTGGACTTCAGACCACTTTATATAAAACTCCTGTTTTCAAAGCATAAAGCCAATGAGTTTCAACATTAAAATAGTTTCATGCGCAAAACGTGTAATGTAAAGTTATTCTTTACATTAAAATTTTGACAGAATCTTTTAGATCCTATATTTTCAAAATAATTATTTTCCAGACCCATGTTTGTTTGCTTGCATTTGGAAACATGACCTGAAAGCGTTTACGTAAATTCCAAAATCCCGAGTATAGGCCTACTACAGAATTAAAACTAATAATTTGCGTATATATTTTATATGCAATTAATTTACATATCTTGTTCGTATTACATTAAATACTACATGTAAAGAACACACAATATCACGTCACAATATATACGTTTATTTTGTAAGACGTGAAAATATATATATATATATATTGTGACGTGATAATTCCTTTCACATAAAAATAGTTTGGTAAAAGTAAACATTGAAGTACAAAACAATAAAAGACAATGAGCCTAAGTTATAGAGTCTTATTATTTACATGATTAGTAGGTAAAATAATACAATTATTGTATAAAAATTTGTGTTAGACCTTGTTATATATTATAATAACTATTGTATTTTATTTTTGAGTATGTTAGAAGCAATTATAAGTGTTTATAATGGATAATTTATAATATAAATAAGAAGGTATTTGCTGTAGCCAAGAAAACACTTACATCTACCTAGGAATGTAGAAAGGATTATTACAGCATATTAGAAATGTTTTAAAGATATAAAATGTATAAAAATAGATAGTGTGATTAATTAGGCTTAAGAAAAAAATGTTAAATGGTAATAGAAATAAGAAATTTGGTGATATAAATGAATTCTGGCGTAAGTATCACTAGGCATTATAAGGCCTATAGTGTAATCAAATGATTTTGTATAAATTAATTACATTATTATTATTAACCAGTAATAACTAAATGTACAATGATAAAACGAATTGATTTGTACAACTACATTAATAAGTTAGGTATAAAAAGAAAAATTTACTGTAAACCTAATTTATTGAAGTAGTCAAAATTTTATAAAATTGTAACTTGGGAATTAATAAATAGAAACTAGTCATGTAAGATGTCAGAATAATCAGTGAGAAAAGATCTGTTCAATGGTACTAATAACTTCAAGCTAGTACTTAGTACCAGAAAATTAGATCAGTTATAAATAATTTTGTATATTTTAATCTTAAAAGATGATGTCATAAATAAAAATATTTTGAAATTCCACCAATGGAAATTTTAGACTTTTGGTATCTTGACAACCCAATATTTAAACAAAACGTATTTAGTCCTTTGTTAGATTTCATACAGTACACTTGAACAAATTTGAATACTCTGAAGAAAGAAATAGAAACTGGAATCAAACTAATCAGGTTAGATGAAGGAAGATATAATGAAGAATTATTGAAGAAGGAAATTTATATTAAATGATATTAACAAAGAAGAAATATATTAAAGTGATTAAAAAAGTGTATAAAACCAATGAAAAGGAAAGTATTGTGAAGAGGTACACAATTTAGAAAAAGATTAAATAACATTTACCTACAATTCGATATTACATTTTCCACACACTTCAACATTATTAAATACACTAACACTGAACTAAGACGATTATATTTTTATATAATTATTTCAATTTGAACTATTATTCATTTGTGTTTGATAATTATAAAAGGATAATCAAATCCTAAGAAACCACTTAACCTATAACTGACACTGTTAATCTTATTAACTGTTTGTAACTATATTTAATTTACGATTGTTTTACATTATAATAGATTTATGTTTGTGAGGTTTTGTACTTCATAAAAGGTATTTTCGTTAATATTTTGTAGTCTAAAAGGATCCACGACATTAGTAAACAATGAATAATTAATGTCAGCCAAAGCCTGAGTTTAAGAAGTATTGCAGCCAACTGAGCGAAATTATTTTACTAGCCTGGATACAAATATTTATGATAAAAGTTATTTAATTTGATTTAAAGAAAAAATAAGAAATTTCAAGAAAAATAAAAGAGTATTGATTACTATAATTTGCATGAATAATTATTTCTTTTAATAATTAACAATTTTGTTGTATATTCGAATGTGAGTTTTTCTTAACCAGAGAAGAAAGGTTGGCAGCCCTACTTTTTGGCACTAAGATTAATTTTTATAATTTAACGAGGTAAGTTAATTTAAATAAATAAAAAGAAAGAAGAATTGAATAACAGGAAGGAAGAAAAAAATTATTTAAATTTTTAATTGTTTTATATTATAAAACAATTTGGCGCTCAACAACTTAAATAAATAATCTAAACAATTGCTTATTTTTAAAACATTATTGAACTTTATAAAGTGGCACCAAAACAGACCATTGGGAGATATTTACGTTATATATCATATTGGCGCCAACAACTTGTGGCTAATAAACACACAAATTTACGTTATATAACAATATACATATATATATATAAGGCACTGAAGGATAGTGTGTTAAATTATTTTGCATCATAAACTAATTTACGTTTAGTTATTCTAACTATTAATACCTTTAATTGCGAATAAACACGTTCCTTAAAAGTAATATTATTTTACTTGGATTACCTTTTAAATTTTATTTTGTAAAACAGTATAATTTTACAATCTGATGAATGATGAAAAATGGTTGATAAATATATGGAAACATTCCTAATTAGTTGTACAAGTAAAATATCAAAACGAAAAAAATATAATTGCAGTTATGTAATATTCTAGATCAATAACTATGTACTTTTCCCGTTCCCAAATCAAATTTGATAGAGAATTGATCGTCGTTGTATCTCATTTATTTAGTATAAACATTTATTCAGCGTGCACAGTGTCAGTTTCAGTACGTTAATTGTAATTGTTATTGGTTTTCGATACGTTAATTATCAGTTGAATAGATGTATTACGTCGTAATTGTACCTTAATCAGATTAGTTGATCATACAATGGCGTAATATTATTAAATTTAATGCACGTGAGTGTCAACGTGCCTATCACGGAATAATGTGATAATATTGCAGATTGGTGTACAATAACTTTGAGGTTATATACGTTAAATTGGTTTACATTTCATTTGGCTGGTACATTCGCTGCATACGGTGTTATACCACGTTAATAATAAAACTTCCAAGATTCACAAAAACACAGTTGAGGTGTTAATAGTAATTCAAATAAAGGTAGTAGAAATAATTAAATATTTCCTTTTTTATTTACTATTTATTTTAAACAAACACGACAAATGTCTGCCGTATACATTGACGTCCATAAAACAATGTAATGTACAAATAAATATATACTTAGTACACGCATGTGTGTATGTGTGTACGCGTGCGTACCTGAGTGAATAATAATATCATATTAAAAAAAAACAGAATGGTGGAAATCCTTAAAATATACTCGATAATTGTCTATTTTTTTTAGAACAGAAAGAAGAAAATACGGAGCACGTAAAGTAGGAATAAGTATGCAATGTAATCTGTGATGAAAGTATTGAACTTCCGCGCTGAACTCATTCTGTATATGACGTTCCGTTGAAACAGTTACCTTATTTCCACATCATTTAATCTTCCTCGTGCAGGTTTCTTACATTTTCTTTCCTAAGCACGAGCTTATCGTTGTCTCCGGTCACGTTCTTCCTAGTCTCTTGGGAAGATTCCAGGCAAAATTGATTTCTCAAAGCAGATTCATGTACGAGATTCACGTTTCCGCAAACAGCGGAGTACGTAATTCTTTTAAATTGCTTTAAGGTAAATTCTTTAAAATCTCTTATGGCAAATAAGGTTAGTTAAAGTTAAGTAAGACAAATGAAGTTACTTTGATATTGCTTAAAACTTTCGATTTTTGTGATAGCTGTTCTTTAGAAAAATGTCACTGCTTTTAAATAGATCTGTCTATGTAAGTTAACGATTAATTTTGAAGGAGTCCTTAAATCACTGTAACGCTTATAGTTAGTTGCATTATCTTATACTCACTCTGAAAACGCATAAACATAAACGCATACGTACGGAAAATTACTTTCTACGTACCTGCACAAACACAGCACGGATTCAACTAATCTTCCCTTAAACTATACTAATTCTTTGGTGTTGGAACACATCCTTCGTTTCTAAATAACAGAATAATAAAGCGGATATGGCAGTGTCTACTGATAAGCAGTGTTACGGATATTTAGTGCCAAAAAGTGCTTGCGTGTGGATGCGTGCGAATATTTTTTGTAAGATATATGGACTAACACACCGTCTCGTAGAACTTTGAAAGTCACTGAACCGTAAAGAATATCGGCGAGTGGAAGTAAAATTCATGAGACGAAGTTGGTTTCGCTACAAAGGAAAATGTAGTAGAAGGTTGGACATTGATTGTAATGTTCGCTTGGTTAAACACGTTCAACTTGTGTCCAACTTAACTTAGTTCAGATATGATAGAAACGTCACTCGAGTGTAGAATCAACCGTCCTCTGATAATGTCAAATTCAACATTAACTTTACCAAGTTTTCTCTGTATGCACACCGCACTGTGCTATATAGGCTGTGACGTTATCCCTCCAATAGTTCCCCTATGTTTAGCATACGCCATGTGCCAGTCATATATTCTCTGCCCTGTGTTCAATTTTATCACGGCTTTCGCTTTAAAAAACTAAAAGTAAAATGATTTATTCTAATTTAAAAGTAAACCTTGATTAAATTTGATGCAAGTTTATTCTGTATAATTAAGGTACAGAATTTTTTACAATTATAAAATACTAGAACATTCCCAGTCATTTACGTGACGCATTAAATATAGCCTACTAGTTTCTCATATGTACAAGGCCTTAAACACATGTTTGTTAAAACTGTTTATTTTAACGGCTTACAAGGCGATAATAAGAAGATTTTTTTCAAAGGAAAGTGACGAATTGATATTATTTTACGCTAGAAATCAATATAAACGTGTAAAGCTATCATCATTTATGAAGTTGCTATTAGCTGACACAAATCAACGTGAAACAAAAATTTATTTGAGTTGTCAGCTAGTCTTATCTGTAACAACTCGCAAACATACAACACACCTCATTCGTGTACATACGTAATCCATACCCTTGTCACTTGTAAATGTCGGTCACTGTGATTCCTGTCATGTGTAAAATGCTGGAAATGGAATGATTGGCAATTCCAGTAAGTCAATAATCCTGCTGTTGGATACATTAAATATACTATTTTAGGAATGGTGATTATATTTTTCTTTTTTTATTGTACAGTTTATCTGAGCTATGGCAGTCTTTTTCACTTTTTATAACTAATGAACTAAAGTGACATACTAAAGTAAAATAATGGCAAATAAAATTGTAACATATTTGATTAATCAATTTCTCATACTTTCTACCTTTTTAAATAAAACTTCTTATTTCATATACTGGCTAATTACATTCATATAGTGATTATACATGAATGTCTGTGCAATTAAGACATTCTTGTAATTTGTAATGTGGATGCTTCCGTGTGCATTTATTAGAATTTGTTAATCACCTGAGTAGGTGTTGCGAATTTCGTTCGTGTTCCATCAAACCTACGGTTACTCTATGTCCACCATACGAGAAGATAATATTGTAAAATTTGGCTGCTGGAACGTCCGGCTAACAGTTCGCCACATCCTGTCTGATAGTGAGTAAACAGAAATCCTCACACACAGGTGTCGCTACATCACAGCTTGTGTGCAGTGTTGAGAGAGATTTGTAATTTTCGGCACTACTTTGCAAATTTTATTACTTGGCAGCGACGTTATTTTCTGCAAATCATATAGACTTCAGGGTTTTGTGCATCTACGCTATTGATGCATTTATTAATTTTTTAAGTAAAACAAGTTTAATGGTACTTTCAGCCTTAATTAAAAATTCTAGGAACTGCTTCGATAAACACAACTATAATATAACTACCGTAAAGTCTGAAGTTTCCTCTGTTCGAATTCCGCTAAGGCGACTGAATTGCGAAATTTAATTTTATTACTAGACTTCCGTCTTACTTTATCAACATCTTGCCTGGTATACTTTTATTATTATAGACTTATATGATTATTGCGCGTGACGCTTTTAGGTTATTATAAGTAGTGATAGCAGTGCTTTTCCAAATTTAGTGTACGTTTTTCACATGAAAATACACAATACTGAATAATGATTACAATTATAAACGTAACAAGCAATTGTTATAACTATGAAAGATGTGTAGGTATAGAAATTTACATTTATTTGTCATAGAACTGTACATCTATTATATGTGTAATTCCCGTTTGCTACATCTGCTGGTATCTAAGTGTAGAGCTGAGTTGGATTGTTGTGGATTATAATATTACAACTAGAAAAAAGTTGACAAATTTCCTGTCGACTGCGCAGTCTATGTGAATTCGTTGTAAACAGAACTGATCGAAAACTCATTATGTAAACAAATATTTGGTTTTGCTTATAATTTTGTAAGCTCTAAGGGCATATAATGTGCACTACAAATATTTTGTAAGGTTATATGCATTATTTCGATGACAGTAAATAAAAAATATATTTGTGAAATAAGTTATGCCTATATTATGGATATAGTCTATTTATTACCCACTATAAGACGAAGTCGCAGAACTACAAGTCCGTTTAATAATTTTCGTCATCGTTATCACTACCTAGCCTACATATAGATACCGCGCCAAATGAATTGTGAGCCCGTATAATTCTGTGAAACTCAAGCTTTGTTTGAAAACAACGATGATTGCCATAATTTTGGTAAAGGTAAGGTAAGCCTTTCTCCAATATACGTTGAGTATTCTTTCTAAAAGTTTATATTCATTGTCGATAAATCTGTCAACTAATAATATAAACAATTCAATACAGTTATTGTTCCAGTCTCTTATACACATTTTAGCTCTTTCTATGTCAATGCTTGCGAAATCCGTTACTTTGTTTTAAATGTACAAATTTCACAGTAGGTAAAGTAATGCTTCTTCTATAAAGTTTGAAAGAATGTAAAAGGCTCTTTGTAAAATTATTTGTGTAGACAAGTACGAACTAACTGATTGCTGCCAAATTCCTAGCACACATGCAAATAATATCTGGACGTGTCGTTTCAAAAATATTAGGCACACACACACACACACACACACACACACTCACGAGCACGTATATAACAGAGGCCCCAATGAAATTTGCTTTTCTATTCGTTTATTACTAAAATTATATTAAAGGTATTTATTAATTGTTATTTATCTTGTTACTTACCATTATGAATACTGTTATCTTTCTGTTACATACCTGACGTTTCTGTCATATACTAACATTTTATAATTGGCATATTAACAAAAATTATAAAATACCACTGCTTGCACTCTGTTTTTATGATATTACAATATTTGAAACTACAGTCATGGATTTAGAGTTACATCGTTTCCAATGAAGAAGTAAATTATTAAACATTTGAAAACTCTCTGGAATTAGACTTTCAACCGTAGGTGATTAAGCGAACTGAATTATATACTATGACCTACTTGTAATATAGTACGTCGCATTCGAAAGACGGTTCACGTTCATGTTTTTGTTCCAGCTTGCAATAGAACATACTTCGGAGACGTGGGAAGAACTTACGAAGTGGAGATACGCAGACCAAGAGAGGACAGATTACCATTTTTATGCCACCTAAATTTCACTGCCGGTGGAGGAGACTTCGGTGACCTCGTACAGGTATGTTGTCAATCTCGAAACAGTTTTCAGTGTTTCCGGGTTTTCAGTTGGGCCGTGTGCTTTGATTTGTACGTGACAGAATGTTTTTATGTTAAACCAGTAGCGGCTGGTCGTTCCAAATTTTGGTGGTTTTTAGTATTTGGTGAAGTGGGTAGGGAAGGGGTTACAAGACGTTAAAATATCATAACCACAGTTATACAAAATCATTACTATAAATTTTATATCCTCAAATAACGGATAATGTTTACCTTGAACCATCGGAAAAACCAAACTTGACAGCTTAGAAATCAAGAAGGCTGTGCTGATTTCATGACGTAACTAAGTATGCGCTACAACGCTACTAGTGGAGCGTTGCCTAAGCTTTGCAACCACCAAGCTCACATATGGAACATAGGACAAATTGTGAAGAGTAACGCAAGTCCTTCCATATGTTTATGTTGTAAGTTTGGCATTTATTGTTAAAGCTGCAAGCGGCCTACAACCACCAGCCCGCGCGCCACATTTTATTGTACGCGCACATTGTCACTTAGAATTTAATACGCTTCCCTTTGAAATTTATGACATTTTTAATTGCTTAATTTTTTCGAATATTATTTTATAGGTTTATTTATTCTATATCGGTGGTTGTAGAACGCTGCAACCATAACATCAGCCGCCACTGAGTTTAACAGGACTTAAACTACTGTTATTTAAGGCATTGATACGTTTCACTACTCAGTAGGTCTAATTATTGTAAGAGTATACGTACTAAAGTAGTCACCGCTTACTACGCGTATACGTACTGAGGAGCATGCGTGACTTTAACGCAATTAAGCCTGAAATACACACATGCTTGTGTAGTGTCTGTGCGCATGTGACATCAAGAAACGTAAATACTAAAGTAATTAGGCTATATTTATTTATCAAACTGTTTCATGTAATGTGTATTAAATCATATGAGACAACCAAAACCGTGATGAAATAAGATCTTCTTTCCTAATTACGTAAGAAATTCGGAACATTTTATACGTCTTCTTAGAATTCGTGTATTTAGAGTGTAGATAAGACAAGTAATGAAACTGTAATAACTATATGATAACTAACTATTTCAAATATTGAAAGTCGCCTTTGTTAATAAAATTGTCATTGTCTCTTTGTTCATTATGTAGCCCCTATAAGCTAGTTTGCAGTTCAGTCCATCATTTAACAATCATGCAACTATTACTGTAATGATGTAATGGTATTACTTTGCAGAAAATAGCAGCGACACGATGGTACTGAAATTTCAGACTAATTTATTATATAGGAATATTTTTTACATTAGTCTAAGAAATTAAATCTGTTTACTGACACATCTTGCAGTCAGACGTTTTGTATCTTAAATGTTATTTTTCCAAAGATTTTGTTAAGGCTGTATGGAAACAGTCTTGAACGCAATAAGATTATACTAACCGTCAAATATATAAGATTAATTGTGATAATTCGTTCATACTGTAGTCATGTTAGCCTATACGCTAAGTTTTTGTAGGCCTTACAAAAGCGAAGGTGAAAACCCCGTGTCTATTTTTGTCGCTCGAATGTCAGCAAAGTTCCTTGACTTGAGAAAATACAGAAAATACAGATTCGGTTCACTTGAATAATTTATTCATCACTGGACTTTGCCGTACACGTATGGCAGCCTCTGTCTCGTCGGTAAGAAGATTATAAACTGTTTTATCAGTATCTGTAGTCGAATGTGTGGGAACAAGACTACATATTTTCCTGCATGATTTTATAATTTTAATAAAAATTAATGTAACAAGAAAAAATACATGAAACACGCCTTTTTCAAAAACGACGTAGGCCTATACACATTGTAAACAATAAAGTGTATACACTTTGTTATACATTTGCATGTCTGAACACAGTGTTTCAGAAACCTTATAATTTCATATCAGTGAAACATAAGGGGTTAATTATTTTTTCGTTTGGGTCACGGTTGACGGACGACTATCAGTTTTACTAAAAATTTCTGTTTTTATTTAAGACACTTCAGAGTAGAAATGATTTTCTGCTTAGTTCTGTTAAAGAGGAAAAGCTTGTATTTCTCAGGATAACATTGCTTTCATAGTTATTCAACATCTTATTGCTAAATAATTTCACGATTTCCTCATTCGATTTTGTTTTCCACTTACGAGCTGTTAAGATTACACAATAAACTGTAACCTATTACATTAATATCTACTCCCTATGTAACCTATGTAATATTGCTGAGGTATTATTTTCGGTAGACATATCGGCTCCTCTGCGTGTATAGAGAAAACTGCAGTAATGGTATCACCTTTCTCCACTCATGTTAGAGAATAAAATTTCTACGATAATATGTAATAAACATGTTGTTTCATGGTGATGTTGATCCGATATCGGTTAATCAATTTCCGGCTTTCTTTATTGTCACGTCACTAAATGCGTCTTAATTTAAATATCGATTCTTTTTTTTTCATAACTACAGTTTTTATGAAAGTAAAAACCTCACATATACTGAGTTTTACCAAAAGTATTCACAAAACGTAATTTTCTTTAAAATCATAACGAATTTGTCTAATAAGTCTAACAACCGATATATTTCATATTGAAGGCTACAGATACGATACAATAGGATAGGCTATTGATATGTATACATTCTTTTGATATTCTTCCAATCACCTTGAAATACAGTGTACGTAACTCGCTAGTATGATGTGTAAAAACTAATTACACACTCAAACGACTTTTCTCGTCTAAGCTAACGTTTTTTATTGCTCATACGGTAAATGAAATATTCACTAGTTTCTAGTAAACGAAATATAGTTGTTAGACAACTTTATTTAATTAGATAAGCGGTTACTTTTAGCCTTCTCTTATTCAAAGTATCATCGTTTAAATGAAATCTGTAAATGTAATTGTAAGTTTGACTTATAGCCGACAAGTTTAAACTGATAGTCGGCTCTAGAACTATACAGACCCTTTGGACTCCGTAGCACTTATCCTCTAGTAATTATAATGCACTATTTCTTTTAAATCCCATTTACTAACCACCTAATGATAATTTATAAGTTATCACCGCTACCATATGTGTGTGTGTGTGTGTGTGTGTTCAACACCTTTCGACTTCCTAACTTGATCGCCATTCCTCACTGTTTAAGGCTGTACCATATTAATTAACGTCTTTCTATAGTGTGTGTTATGGTTTCCTCAGTCCCCAAAACATTTCTGATGCCATCATTTCGAACTATGGCCAGTCGTGATTTTCTAGCAGATCCCCTCAGAGCATCCATTTCTAACGCTTTTAGTCTCCTCGTGTCCGATCTATTCAGCCGGCAAGCCTCAGAGCCATACGTTTTTATACTCCTATTATAGTATTATATAACCTTAAATTTATATATTTTGAATTATTCCGTTCTGTATGATGTCTTTCGTGTCGTTACCATCCCCATTTATTATAACGCCGAGATAGTTGTAGATATTCACTACAAGATAATATTCTTGCCCATTCTCGAGCTCTGTTGTGCTCCTGGGGCCTCCTATGCAAATATATTTCGTGTTGCCTGTATTGGTTTACATACGCTTCATATAGCTTCCTGGTTATATACTCCAGGTCATCTTTATCCTATGCTACAATTACCTGCCGAAAACTGTAGATTATATATGAGTAGCCTGGTTACAAAGATGGCTATATCCGTTTAGCAAAATTTTACAGGAGAGCAGAAAAACTGGTTTCTATAAAATTATTAACACTAACAACTTGAATTTTTTTCTGTAGATCCATGGTAGTCTAAAAATTGAAAAAGCACTAATATCTGCTTTTTTGAGTTAGAAAATAAGCAGAAATTTGCAGCTGAATTATGGAGTTGGCCATATTTGTAACCAAGATTGGGAGTTGGCTGATTTTGTAACAAAGATAGGATACTGGTGACTGTTGCAGTAATTTAGTTATCAGGAGTATAAAATAAAAGTTTGTTGATAAACAGTAAAACAAAAAGTCATTTATTATCAAAAAATAATACATAGATTCAATAATACTTTTATTAAAAATCAAACAAATTTAATTAAACAGCAATATTACCAATACTGAAAGAACACAAATGTCAAAACAAAACTTTATTGGATGTCATTATCTTGCAAAATAATCTCAATAACATCGTTGCATTCATCAGCAGACATATTTTCACAGTCACAATGAAAAGCTTCTTTAGGAAGTTCAGGTTTTGTCATTTTCTTCTATTATTTTCTTAAGCCATTGCAATTTTTGCAGTTCCTTCCAGTTTTCACCATTATGCTTAACAAGCAATTTTTCAACGTCAATTATTTTAGAGGGCTTCACTTTGACACCTATAACTAACTATGTTGGATTAATATCCATAGGATTTTTGGCTTTCTTTGTTATTGACAAAGACTGTGCTATAGTTGTTATAGTTGTTTTCTCCACTTGCAGATATGGAGCATTTCATTTAAGTTAAAACAAGTTTTCGAACTTTTGAAATTTGGAAGTGAAGTGCAGCCGGATCTTTGACATTTTGTTTTGCTTCAGGTTTCCAATCACAGTTAGTCCAGTCAGTTCACAAAATTTTGAGGGTACCATGGTTTTGGAAAACCTGATGGTACTCCTCCAGCTGAATAAGAGTTTCCATTTTTTGTACGTCTCTTTCAATCAATCCAAACACTCTATCACTGGGCATGTATGAGTGCCCAGTAACAGGGAAAAGATGCTGGTTTTCTTACTCCTTTGTCTATTCTCTGGCCTATGTCGCTCTGGAGCATCTGCAGAGCAATACTTTAACAAAAACATATCTTGAGCAACTTTTGATCTGACCGCATAAAACGCTGCATGAAATCTCTTCAAGTCCTCCACCCGCAAAAGACTGCAATTTTTGCGTTTACCTCTGTGACCATAAGTAGGAAAAATGCTTTTTGGTCCATATCTGGAACAGACAAAAGTACACAAAAATTAGTTTTTCTTTTTTAAATTAACTGATTAATCTGTAATTAGTATGATGAGAACATAAGTGAGTACAATACCCAATATTCACATCTAAACACAACACACTAAACCAGTATTTTGTTGACACATTGGTAAATTAAATAGTAATTGTGCTAAAGTTGCTCAAAACAACATTTACTATCTTCTTTACAGTTTGATATTGCATTATTTGTAACTGAAATTCTACTGGTATTATTTAGAACTTGGCATTACAACACTAACACAATCATCATGATTATTGAAGACACTAACAGTGTTGATTAAAATGTAACATTATGTGAAAAAAAAACCTTTTCACAAAAATATCTCAACTAATGTAGTAAAAAATGTACCGTAAAGTAAAACTAACCTCACTTCCTTTGCTTTTGCACGCTTCCATTTTGTCGTATCTGGTACTCTCTTCCTGCTTTTACTTGGAGGAGTTTCTTCCACGTTTTGCTCCATAACAATCAAAACTTTTGATTACTTTATTAAGTGTAATAAAATCACACTCGCAAGAGTAAAGTTCACAAAATAAATATCACAATCTATCATAAATAACCCAAACAACGCAGTGTACAACAGACGATAATAACAACATTCCCATCAGCCCTGCAGCTGTCACGTGATAGGATCTAAAACTCTGATTGGTTCTAAATGGAGTTGGCCGATATTGTAACCATGCTGCTTAGGAGTTGGCCGTATATGTAACTAAGCTCATTTTTCAGATGTAATTTTAACACATTTCTGGCAATTTTTGTCACAAACTGACTTCATGTTCAGATATCTCGTACAATTCTACATTAGAATCAATCATAAACCCAATTTTGAAAAAATTGGAGTTGCCCGTCTTTGAAACTAGGCTACTCATATATTTTCCTCAATTTCAACTCAGATTCCCCTACATTTCCTTTTCCACGTGGTCAGGGCTTACGCACACATATTTTAAACAATGTCGGTAATTCATATCCCCCTTGTCTTAGCCCTTTGTTACTGTGACATCCTGGTGACAAACATTTTCCCACTCGTACTTTCACTGTGCTTCCTCTATTAAGTTCCTGCACAGCCTTAATGAGACTATGACTAACCCCCGTACCATGAAGTGCCTGCCACAGTTTAGATTGCGGCACGTTGTCATAACCCTTGGTCAAGTCTATAGGTAACAAGTGCATCACCGCTTTCATAAATGTATTAGATCTATGCAATGAATTAACGAAGTACTGAACTTTTACTTTCAAATGATTTTTATAAAAAACACAATTTTTAGTAACTTGTCGTTTCCTTGTAGTATGCCGTTACTGTGTAAAGCGTCGTTTTTTATTTTGAGGAGTTATCTTTCCCTTTGAGTTTCTCAAAATCAAAATTCAGTCTCTTCGAAATAAAATTTCAACTTCTTTAAGAAACTGAGTATTGAATATAGAACTGCCTTCAGACTAAAACAGTAGTTATTAAACAAGAAGCAACTTTTTCTTAATATTTTTTAAAAGTGCTTGCTTTTCCGGCCCTTTTAATTATGCGGAAAAAGTCCCAAACACATTAACAGAATATATGTTTTCTACACATAAGAGTAATTAGCATTAAGGCAAGTTCCTTTATCGGAAATGTACTTTATTTACATTTAACAAGTTAACACCAAACGTCCCATTAAAACCAGTCTGTTGAAGGAAAATATAACTATGATCAAAATGGTATCAAAAGATGCGTATCAAAAGACTCTGTAGATGACAAGAAATGACCTGTATACAACAAAATTCGCAAACTTCAGGAGTAAAATAACAACTCCATTTACGCTTTATGAGGAGAAGAGTTAAAACCATAAATTTACTGTAATCGAAAGTTTTGTTTCTACGAAACATTTTTTTGTATTAAGTCACAGAAGGAAATTTGAGATTATAACTCTCTCACGCTGCTTATTTTCATTAGGGGTAAATCCAAAAATGGTGCCTTAATACTGAGTGTGGTTTCTGAACAATAGTCACAACTGACTCAAAGAAATATCATTTGTTTTAAATTATGTTAACTATAATTTCAACACATTGTTCTGGTTCATTATATCTAACACGTTTTAAATGAATTGAAACAGACCCTTAGAAATATTTTGCGACCTGATTTTCCATTGTGGTTATGGGGCAGCTAATATACTTTTTATATTACGGACTATATACTAATATATCAGACTTCTGAAACACTAAAACTTGTGAAGTCATGTGTTGAGTACTTCTCTGGTTTCCAACAAGTTTACTGTAATGAAAAATCAGTAATCTGTATTTTTTAACTTAACACCTCAGTATCATTTGCATAAAATGATGCTTTAAAATGCGTAGTGCAAATTTCGAATGGCTCTTTGAGAAGTGTCGAATTCTGAAGAGAATCCTCGTCGAAGTTTAAGCCTCACAGTGTTTTATTCCCTTCACTTAAGAAACAGCATTCTTCTTGGCGCGTTTCCAGTACTTCTTTCAAGATTTTCTTTCGAAATAGCCAACGATCTATACCATTATACAGTGTCCAGAACATTTTGAATCTGTATCTTTTTATAAAATAGAAAAAATACAGTAGGTTTCTGTTATGTGAAGTTGTGAAAAAATATTTTCCATGTAATTACTCCTATAATTGTGTAATAACTGTTCAACGTATTATATTTCATAATATTTACATGAAACACACTTAAACGTCTGTGCATTCTAGTTTTCTTTATATTAAGAATGCCATTCTTACAATCTAATGACAAATCATTGTCATCTAATCTGTTTCTTCCACTCCGTACAAAACTAGTTGCCTTCTGGGTTATAATACAGGATTATGTAAGGGTAATAAGAATATTGGGAATAAGTGAATCAATATTAGAAAACTACCGCTCACAAAGTAAATGTAAATTACTCTCATATCGATATGCAAATCCAAATTAGTTATATAAAATTTTTAAAAACCTAGCTGACCGTGTATTCAGGTGTTTAATCTGGTTAACTCCCAAATGGAAATCGTAGCGTCTGCTAAACGACATGTGATGTTGTAAGTGTGTTCCTGTCTCGTCCATCATATATCAGTTATAATGTTGCTTTCCCAACGAAACCAAAAAATCGCAAAGTCACATACACTGGCACGGCCAGCATGATAAGTATCAATAAATGAAATGAAAATTTAATAAATTTTAATGACATGTTTGTAAACTCAGGCTTTACAAAGAAAATGTATTGTTTACAGATTGCATAAAATACTGTAACATGAATAAACCTGAATCATTCGAAATTTTGAAGTTAATACTCTCTGATATCCCCAGGATCAGTAGTGTTCTTATTCCACCATGTTCGGACTACCCTCATAGTTTTTAATGAAGACTTAATTCTTTTACACACACACGCGCGCGCGCGCGCATACACACACGTCTGTATTATAAATATATAGTCTTATCATTATGAATAATTATCGTGGAAGTGGCTCTATATGAGTGTCTTTGCCATTGTGTCTGCAAAATTTTTAGCGATGTAGTAAAATTGTTATCGATAAATATTATTAGAGTTAATTGTTCATGTAAGATTTAGGCTTAACATAGATTTGGTATTTTGTTTAGCAATGGAGGTTTGGCAGCGTACACAAAAAGCAATGTGTTGAAAAAATTTCTATTTTGAACAATTAACAGAGTTTCAAAAATTAACAAGAACATCTGTTCGTTTAAAGACACTTTGAATTTAGCTTATGCATACCACAAAAATATAACAACAGGCAAAAATATAATCGTCTCAATGCAATGTTCGGCTGGACAGTTTAAAATTCAAAAAGATAAGTGAAATTTCCACAAATTTAGGTATTGCTTTGTGGTTAACAAAATCTATAAAAATTCTGTGGCAAACTTATAAAAGGAAAGAAAAATGCGTTTCTTTACTTACTGCACAGTTAGATCTTAACTTACAAAGCGTGTCCTCACGTATAACAGTGACCTTTTAGGCCGACACAGTGTTTATACATTCCCGCTCATAGCGTCCGAATATTTTTAACATGTAGAATAATATTAAATTAAAAAACTATTTAAGAAACTTAAACCTTACAAAGATTAAAGTAATTTAAGCTTTGAGGGTCAGCAAAGAAAGATGCAATTGGTTCGGTATAGAATGCGGTTAGTCAGGTCTGCTCACTAGAAGTATTATTTGTCTCTGCGGTACACAAGAGTTAAAATTTAATGTTAGTGGGATTTAAATGTGGCTAATTATATCAGACTATTAGGCATACAGAAGAAGATTTTCTAATGTTTCAGAGATAAACACAACACATACTGCCTCCCGTTGGCTTTCCAGATTGATTTTCGCGTGAATGAAACATTAAAATAGGTATACACCAGCTGATAACTACGCAGTGAGAAAATTGGTACAATACCAACCAATCACTACACAATAAGAATTCAGCTACAATAGATTTTTTGGTTGTAACACTTACTTGAAATTCTGCTGCAGGAGAAGAAATATTTTGGGGATATTTATGACTCTATTTTGTACAAACACCAGAAAAAGAAAACTTTATTTCAGCAGGATCAAACAAATCCTGTTACTGAATTTACGTAGAAGACTGAACAGAAGTAGAAATATGTCTGTTATAATAGTTTTCTAGATCTACACAATGTTTTTTTTGAGATCCTTCAAAACCCATCCATCATTCTCATGCACAAAATAAGAAACAAATTCGCACACACAAAGGAAAGCCAGTTCTAATAATTACTATGTGATAAATAAATTGTGTCCCGTCAAAGGATTTTCTACTGCATTTTATTTCTACTGCATTTATGACACATAATAATAACATTAGATTAATAGGAAGAATATTGGTAGGCAATTCTGTGCTAGGTATATGAGTCGGACACTTGTCAAAATTATAGTGTAATCCTTAAAGAAATAATTTCGTCGTTAAAAAAGTACTTGAAGTCTGTATACACAGTGAAGATATTTCATCACAACGTGGCATATTCTCACGACGACTTCCGCCTAATTCTAAAAATTAGAAACTTATAACTGTCGGTTGATGGTAAATTGAACAAAATATTTGTAACTAAATTAGTAACTCAGCTAGTTTGTTTTATTATATATTAGGATATGCGTGTTTCGCAAAAGACGGATCATTTATATTTATCGATATTTCTTTCGTTCGTTTCGAGTCTCCTTTTGAAAACGGTTATCGGCGATCACTGGTTTACACCAGGCTTCGTTCAGTAACCTGAGCTTTTACTTGATTTTCCGTTATGGGACTGTAGATCAAAAACCTTTGTAGTCTCTAGTGATTCTTGGTGTGGACATATACTCTGTCTACCAATCGCTCTGTAAAATAAGCTTACTCTTAGATTAGCGAGTTCAATTTTACCGTGAAAAATTATATACTGTTACACTAAACACACAACAAATTTATGCTAAATTGTAATAATAACAGCGTCTTGTACTCAGCTAAATACTTCAAGGTATTAGCAATATCATGGTAATACAAACTGTAACAGAAATTGGTCTCCTAATCACATTACCGCAAAGTCATTTTCAGTGACAACTTATGACGTGTCGGCTACGTCATAATCCAGGGACCCTGTGATAATTGACGCTAGCCAATTATACAGGCTGCCTACGTTGTAACAAACTGAAACTCAAAACACAAGACTAACAAAATTACAATTATTCTAATTATAGGAAACAAGGGGAGGGATTTAACTGATTTATGCACTCACTTTAGTATGTAACAAAGATGACATCTCTTTTATTCACATATTATACGTAACACATTACAAATAAAGATAATATTTACTCTGAGATTGTAAGGGGGTTTTCTATCTAAAATAAAATGATCATTTAGATAATGAGTTTACCTCGGATCCGAGTCTTTCTTTTTCTTGTTAAGAATTTTCAAATTTACCATACTTGATTATATGATTACATTATTCCTTAAGTACCATTTGAAGAATGGTTTTATTTAGTTGAGCAACTTTTGAAGTTACATAAAGAAAGTTAAGTTACAACGTATGATTACAAGAATTGGTGGTTACACCAGTTTAAATCTTAGAGCTTATTGATTGTCTTTTGAAAGTCTTTTCATCTTTAATTACTTATATTTTAAAATATGTATAACTCACGGAAGACGAGCTCCCGCGTCACCTCTTATATTATGGTTGACTGTCCGTGTCTTGACGAGAGATTCTTCCGTACTCTTGTAGTCGAGGATTGTCCTAGGGGTAGTCTGTCCAGTAACGATGAAATGGATGTGATGGTGCCAGCTAACGTGAAGTCGTCAGGATTCTCGGCGGTAGAGTAAAGGCAGTATAGTTCGAAGTCGTCACTTTTCACTGTTATTCACATCACCTGTTTAATTGCACCGTCGTGTTGGAGTTTACGTATTGTTTGTACATTATGTTGGAATTTCTTTTAACTTGAACAATATTTGACTGGATATTTAAATTACAGGTGATGTCACCTCTTACACACGTTTTTCCTTTTTCTTACATGTTTGTTTCACAAAAATTTACTCACTACATTTTCGTTACTTATGTCTAGCTGTCCACACTTTTAGTGGAAGTTAACACTTAAATTAAAATACACACAAAATAACATTTTGTGAAGAGCCCCAGCGTGGAGCTGTTTACAGTTAGAAAGCCGCATCGTTAATCCCCAGTTGTTACAACAGGAAAGTCGCAACGACGCGGAGCGAATACTCCGCCATAATATAGTTCCATCTTTTATTTAATACTACAGTCTTACAGTTAGACAAAATAAACAATCGAGATTTTCCTCGTATACTGAAATTATTACACCTATTACTAGTGACTTTAAATTATTAATTCTTTTTATTATGGTTTACACGTATCTCTTATTTAATGCCGGCTCGGTATACAAGTTGAATCCGGAATTCACAGGTCATAGCATGATAAGTTTAATAAAGGGTTAACAGTTTTATTCTTTAACTTTTGCTTCCACAATTTTTAATTAATCACTAGTTAAATTTTCTTATTTAAGTCCCATCACTACCATGAGTTAGTCCAGGGGTAATTGGTTTAATAGTGCTATTTAATGTTTTTTAACTAACTTCCCATTCTTCGATTTCTATTATTAATTTTTTTATTTTATTTTTTTACAATTTAAATCGTCACAAACTTACAGTTTCAGCAATATACAGTAACAAAGAATTGACCTTGGACAAACTAATGTTCCTTAAAATTTCAAAAATGTCGAAATATTTTCAAAACAAGAAGGTATATGCCTATCGTAAGCGCTTACAAAGTGAATGACCAGTGGTGTCAAAAGAAAAAAATTACTCATTTCCGACTACCCAACATTAAAAATTTTTCATAGTTCCGGTCTGATGATGTGAGCTGTGAGCTTTGAAGCTTAAAAGCGCTAATCGGAAAACATGTTTCTATAATGGTGTGCGACAGTGTTATTTATGTTTGTATATCTGACTATATTATATATGATTATATCCACTAACACAACTTAGTAATTAAAAATTAATACTTTTGTTTTTTAAAGCTTTAACATTTACTTACTCTCTCATCTTAGTTTAAAATTCCACGTTTGTCAAGTTAGCAGTAAAAAACAAAACATGAGAAATGGACACTGTGTTTCTTTTCTTTAATCTACGTTTCCTACTAACTGTATCTTACACTGACCATTGTGAATTTTACGAGTAAATTTATACTTGTGCATAAAATAATGTTTCAATTATTTGAAGCGTAGTTAAGCAATTATTTAAGAAAATTACTATTATATTTAATAATTTGTAAAAGCTAATATTTAATTTTAATTTTTAAAAATTACTTGTCAACTTAGAAACAAAGCAGCACAATGTGCTTGAATTGTATTGACTATTCCACTAAAATACAAATAAATGTTTAACAGTCAGTTAAATAACTTATTTTATTTTACAGACATGAGCCTTTATATTACCGTATTAATAAATGTAATAATTTATGACCTGCGATAAATCATTGTCATAATTTAGCCAACACTGTTTATTCGAATCGTTATTTCTAATAGAGTGGAACCGGTACAAGCGTTACCATTCCAACCTACCCACCAAACCACACACACACTCACACACTATCCTGTTTGGAAAACGTAATTGTAGTAACTAACCGCTACAGCTATCTCTCTTGGAATCTCTATAGCTGAATAAAGGTCTTAGAACATTTATTAACATTAAAATCTGAAAATTTGCTGCCACTAAAATCGGCCCGTAACAGTACAAATTTAAAAAGCCTTACACCATTTAAATACATATCCCAAAAATACACGCTCGAGCGCGCCCACGCCTTAATCGATATTATTTTTAGAGATCAAAATATCTATCATATGAGGATACATTAATTACAAAATTCAATATGCACAGTAAAATGTTTTGTAACATTTTCTCGTACACATTTGTACATATAGTAATTCTGTTTTATTTTACGTGTGATAAAATTATTCTTGTATTTGCACACTCTTAATCTGTTACGTCAAAGCATCCTATCACAATACGAACTAAGAAAAAAATTTAATGGGAGCTCCTTTTAATAAAATCAAGAATAAGTTAAACAAATTTACGTAAGTTTCCAAGCCTGGTTAAATTTTTTGTCTCTAGTAGTTATTATTTTATGCAAATTAATCTGCAGGAACATATCGTAAGTGTTGATGTTTAAAATGACGTCAATACGTATCACAATACACATTCAATACATTTCATGTAATGTCTATGAAAATTCCTCAGACGACATAAAAATTCAAGAGGTATGTCTCTAATGCTTAGTTGGTTTAATTATAAGCTGTTTTCGAGATAAACAATCTAAATTATGCATTACCTTCAGCGACTTAGCGTCCTCAACCATTTTATATTAAGCGAAAGCATTCACAAACATAATTTCATAGGGTCTTATATAGCTAAAAGAAGGAACAAGTAATAGATGAGCAAACAGCAATTTACGACAAAAACCTTGAAAACATCTATTTCTTTTGATACTATATCGTGTAAAAATTGGACCAGTTGAAGTACTCTTTGTTTTACCAATTGTTAATGTAAATATGAACTACTTCTACCCATATTAATTTGCATAGTTCAAATTGAAGAGACTGCCGTTACTTTCTTCTTCCCCATTGCCTAAAGTTTTATTTCAGTAAATTTGATGTTGTACACCGAATGTCTTTTAGGTGTAGAAAAACAAAAGAGTTACTCCACTCCACTAGTCCGTTAGATATGGAGACACAACTGAAAGTAAAAAATAGTCTACCATAACTGATACAAAAATAAGCAGGTGGGCTACTTAATGATTAATTATAAATTGTGAACATTCATATCATTACACATCGATTAAATTTTAAAAATATATAGTTCTCAATGTGGAATATGCATATCAGTATTTTGAAATTTGTGTGCTCCTTTACAATTAAGCTTAATTAATTTTTATATGCAGTCTAATTAATAAATTCGTTCATTTTGTTAAAGTATATAAAAGATTTCATTTGATTAAAAGTCGTACATAAAAGTTTACTTTTATAATAAATATACCTATAACAAGCAAGTCAATTACTCACGTACAATTAGGGAAGTATTATGGCACCTACATTTTTATTCATATTTAATATACACGTTTGTATTTATTTAAATCAGTCTACATTCGTCCATGCCTCAGTTACTCCTTGTTCTATCTAACATAGTATATTAATGTGCAAACCCCATAGTTTATGCAACTAAGTGTTAGTGACAGTGTAGATTTCCTTTTGCATTATATTCATAGTACATACCAGTCTATCCAAACAGGCTGCAAAACTGAATGCTAGGTATGTATTGTAACAACAAAAATGAAAGAAAACCTATATAATATTGAACATAACATATCAAGTTAGTACTTTCATAATATTGAAAGTTTGTGTTTCGTCGAAAACTGAAAATTGATTGTCTTTAATACTTTATAGTTACAATCCATTACTTAATGACCTTGTAATGTTGTGTGTGTGTGTACGTGTGAAGAGCGCGCGTGTTTGTAAGTTTGCATGCGCGAGAGGTTTTCATAAAGAAATAAATGGAGTGAAGGAAAAACACACTCGTTGGAAAAGACAGGGAACGATACGACGGGAGAGTTTTATATTGGGTAAGGGTAATGGTAATTGAGAAAGGGAGTTTAATATATTGTTGAAGTTTGTCACTGAACTAATGAACAACTTTGTAGTTATTAATATGTTTGTCTGCTGGCTCCCTTTATGGAACACGAATCGAAACTGAGTCCGCTTGTCTAATTACTCTCAATTAAAGTCGGTTCAACTTGAGCACAGTTCTCTTCATTTCTTCTTTCTTTGTTCTAGTGATTAATATTCTGGCATTACATAAAGTAAAATGTAAAAACTTTTTTCATATTCCAAATGAATTTTTAAGTTACAAACAAGGGTTAAGCCAGTGCAGCCACTTTATAAATCTGTTAAAAGTTGTGCTTTTGTAAGACTGTAGTAATAAATTGAGACTAGTTTTTAATAAAGTAATTAACGCAGAAATACAATTGGTGTTTTATTTAACTTCAAACTCCCACCGATACAAATAAACCTGCTGAATAATAACTGAAAGCATGTTCTGCATTGTAATATATGATTACATATTTTATAATCTCATTATATAATTTTTGTAATATAAACTTTACATTTTCATTGTTTTTAAAGTGAAATATTTTTAAATTACAGAATGAGCTATAAATCATTTGACAAAATGCATTTTTTATAAGTTCTATTGAAAAAAAGGTTTCGTAAGCTTCGATCATAGACTAAACCCAATTCAAAACATTTATGTTAGTTAAGTTAGTCCAAACATTTATAGACAAAACTCATTGCATCATCAGCGCCTGTGTACGAGGCGTGCAGAAATAATTACAACACATACAATGAGCACTACATTTAGTGAATATTACATTTTCTTAATGTAAGAATAGTAGTATACTGTAAAAGTTATTATTATTCTTTATTTATTTAGTTTCTTCACAACAATTTACATAATCGCGCATTATATGTGTAGGACTATTTATTACTTACGTATTGCTACAATATCTTGTCTTGTTAACATGATAACAATAAATTTTATAGAAACATAAGCAAAAATGTTTTAAAATTATGTCTAACTATAGACCGCAATTTACAAATCCTTTCTTCGTATGTTGATTGACGATCACTATTAAACTGGTAAGCTCCCTGGCCTATAGGATTTGCTTACTACTTGGAACAAAGTAGGCTACATTTACTTATATTAGATAATGCTAAATTAATCAATTTTGATTTTTAAAACTGTGAGTAAAGCACTTCGTAAGTTTGATTCTTAGCGCTACCGGAGAAACACCATGTGGAGGTGACATCGTATTTATTTATGTTTCCATAGTTATCTGTAGGCCTATACCTAACAATTTTCACAAATATAGCCTACACTGTTGATAACAATATTTGAAGTGTTTTGGGCAACATAGATTAAACGTTTGAAGAAGGTCCAAAGTTTACAAAGGGTGTTGATATTTACTAAGTTTGAAAATTTTTAAATAGGCCTATACCTAACAAATTTTTAAATAAAATTTTAATACACCATATGAGTTGGCCAATTTTTATATTTGGCTTATTTGAGCTTGTGGATAGTAGCCTACCAAAATTGAAAAAGACTTTTAAAGTAACAGCTGCATTTCGATTTGAGTTAAATCCCTTAAAGTCTGATAGCCAGTATGGATTTGTGCAATGTTTATAGACTTCTGATTAATATTTTGGGGTCAAAATTTTGAAATCTGCAAACCATATACGTTATTCAAATTTTGGTTAAAATGTACTACAATTTGTTAACACATGTGGATGGTTGTGATATATTTTTTTAAATTTTTACCACTTATATTTTCCTCATGTCACCCAATTTTTGGGAGATCAACTTCAAACAACAGAGGTATGTGCGATACAGCTATGGACACGTATATTAAGTTTTATTAAAATTGGTTGATGCATTACAATACTATCTTGAGAAATCCCCCAAGTAGGGAGACAGATATATATATATATATTGGCGGGGATCCCACAGCTACTACCGCATCCCGCATCTCAATTTTCATATCAACTTATTCTGTGTATCTTCATTCTTCAGATTCTTTTCTTCCATACTCCTTTCGATCACTTCTATCCATTTTAATCTAGGCCTGCCTCTTTTTCTTTTGTTGCTAGGTCTGTATTTGAACGCACTCACAGGTATTCTTTCTTCACTCATTCTCATTAGGTGTCTATACCAGAAAAGCTGTTTACGTTTTATATCTTCTATTAATTTCTTTTCTATTACGTTTGTTCTTTCCCTGATTACGTCATTCCTTACACGTTCCACACGAGAAACTCTGGAAGCTCGTCTAAGATAGTCTGTTTCTACAATCTTCCTGCTTCAATCTTCCTGCGGTTCTTTTCGTTGATTGTCAATATTACAAAAATAATTATAAACCGGGCTGTTAGACCGTGTTCGGTTGAATATTATGGTTTGAACAACTTGTGCCATTAGTAGGCTAATGGTACTTGTCTTCTTGACTGAAAGCATAGAGAGTAGGCCTACATTTTTACTACTTATGATACATATTACGCTGTTGGTGCTACTACTGTTTGAAATAAAAAAAATGTTCAATTTGAATTAGGTTTCTTATTTTTCAAAACATGCATAATAGATTCTTAACTTCTGCCATGTAGCACATATAATAAATATCGGTATGGAGAACCATACATGACTTCCATATTCTAAGATTTAAATTCAAAATCATTTTCGAAATGAAATATTACCATAGAAACTACTTCTTTCTACTTACTGCTTCAGCCTTAACCACAGTACTGTGGTCACTAACATATACCACCTCACGTTATCGCACTCGATTTTCACTGATGATGGAAGTCGATGGCATTGCCGAAACGTCTGGTTTTGTAGAAAACATTGGACTACGGCCAAATATTCCGGGAAGGAATTTTAACAAAAACTACTTCTTTGTTGCCGATAACGTTGTACACATATATATAAAAAATATGCATAAAATTAATGGCTTGTATAAGTTAATGATTGATCTCCATTAAGTAGTGCTCAAGTTTCCAAAGGTTTAATATTATGATGTCCGTAATTAAAACATCGGAGCAGGTTTAGTGTGAATGAGGGTACACCGTGGACTAAAATTTTCAACATTTCCTATTGAGCTTTGCTTAGAGTAAAGCTGCGAATCTACAGTGTATGTTTCACAGAACAAACACGCGAAAAAGAAGGAGCGCTCCGAAGTCACTCATGGACCCTCAGCATCTTGCAGAGGGTTCATTCCCTAAAGACGTAAAGTCTATCTATGAATCGTTCCTCTGTAAATACGTGCAGTTACACTGCCCAGCGATCGACAGGAAGCAAATTGATGTCCATTTTTTCGGCTTGCACGGGTTATGTTGGTGTGGGTTTCGGCACTTTCCATTTAAAAAGTGTGCAAATGTAAGAAAATAAACATGAGTGATGCCAGAAATAACGTGAATTTTGTGTGTGTGTCTTCCCTGCCTTTTTATTGCTGTAGTCATAATAATAAAATGGAAACGTAAACATTACATAACTGAGATATGCTTACCAGCTACGAACGATATATTATTTTATACATGTACGAGGTGTGTTAAAAAAAAGACCTAACTCGTACATAAAGACCTAATCGTACATTTGTGTAGCACGTCAACTAGCGCATAGAGCGAGCTGCAGAATTGAGTGCTGCTAGCGACAGGTTTTGACGCCTGAATGCCGTTCTCTGTTCCGTCACGATCTTCAGTCTTCGAGCTACACCCGCTGTAGTGGGCACGGGCACACACCGTCCGGCGGATTTATAACGAAGTGAGAATGAAGATCTTAACACAACGTGTGTGTATAAAATTTTGCTGCTGACTTCGTAAAATCTTTACAGAGCTATTTCCATTGTCTTCCAAAGTTTTCATTACCATTTGCATTGGTACGCAGTTGTTGACCGATTTCAAAACGGGTCTCTTTCTGATCGTCGTCAACAAACACAGTAAGAATTTTTCAGTGATACGATACATTTAAATTTTTCTATCAAAATTTAATTTTACGATCTTAAATGGATTCTGTCAGAAAGTATCGGCATTTAAACGACGATTTACAATTACCACATCACGAGCTCTCTTCCCATGATCTCGCTTCCCACGATATCGCTTTGATCTGCACCGACCATTGTTTTTCCCTCTTTAAAAATTCTTAAACTAATCGTTCCCCTCACGCAGGCTTCCGCGTATGCTTAATTGAAAACCAGAATGTCTCTGAAAAGTTTTAACCTAGTTTTGCTGCAAAATTTCATACGCACACGTTGTTCTCGCGGTCTTTCTTAATCGCTTTGTCACTAATCCGCCGGCCAGCGTGTGCACGTCCTCACTAAATGTGATATACCTCAAAGACTACTGCTAATAGCGGAACACAATAAGTGTTAGTTTGTTGTCAAAAACTATCGCTAGGTGCGCGCAAAGTCGCGGCGCGTCGTTTGTGCGGATTGATGTGTTACTCAAAAAGTTTGGTCTTTTTATGAACACACCTCGTATATTAACTCATACATAATTTACATTAAAATGAAAAAATTATAATTTTATTGCCTGCCAACAAAATTATTTTATTTTTAACAATTACCATTGTTTGAAAAAGTTTAAATGCATTTTCAAGTACTTTACTGTTGTTAAAACGTAAAAGGTTGCAGGTAAACTACCCCTTCCCCTTAACCGATCTTCACCAAAATCGAAAATCCTTGTGATCTCTACAATTCAGGGACGTATGCAAAAACTTATTTTATTCTGTTTGAATTTACGGCTGTTATCGTTTGCCATAGAAAATACGCTTGATAAAAAAACGTTGCAGGTAAACTACCCCTTCCCCTTAATCGATCTTCACCAAAAACAATAGTCTTGAGTACTCTACAAATCAGGGCTGTATGCAAAACAATATTTGATTCTTTTTGAATTTGCGGCTGTTATCGTGTGCCATAGAAACACCCTTGTTAAAAAAACGTTGCTGGTAAACTACCCCTTTCCCTTAACCGATCTTCACCAAAAACAATAGCTCTTGAGAACTCTACAATTTAGAGCTGTATGCAAATAATCTTTTGATTCTGTTTGAATTTGCGGCTGTTATAGTTTGCCATAGAAAATACCCTTGTTAAAACATAAAACGTTGCAGGTAAACTACCCCTTTCCCTTAATCGATCTTCACCAAAAACAATAGATCTTGAGAGCTCTACAATTCAGGGCTGTATGCTAAACATTATTTGATTCTGTTTGAATTTGCGGCTGTTATCGTTTGCCCAAAAAAAAAATTTCCCTTGATAAAAAAAAACCGTTGCAGGTAAACTACCCCTTTCCCTCAACCGATCTTCACCAAAATAATAGTCGTGAGTACTCTACAAATCAGGGCTGTATGCAAAAAATTATTTGATTCTGTTTGAATTTGCGCTGTTATCGTTTGCCATAGAAAAAAAATCTACAGACAGACACACAGACACACACACACACACACACTTTTCGAAAAACGACTTTTTTCATGTTTTGAGTGTAGTACAATCAGAATCTGCAATAATCTCGAACACGATTTTTTTTGCCATCACCATACTTCCATATTCCTTAAGGAAATACATGGAAGTAAAAATGAAATTTACAAACAACAATTAGTACAATTCAACTAATTCTAAGTTTAAATTACTATAACAATTTGTTAACGTTCAGTTTGTCTTAATATGTTTAAAAATTGCTGGGCAGAACAACCATCTTGTAAGCGACTGATACTTTTGTATAGAAGCCGCCATGTTTAAACAATAGTTTCTGATGTAATGGCCGACGCCAAAAAGGATGCCATGCCAACAGTTCTTTAAAATTACAGCTTAGTCGTGAATGTTTATTTTGTCCGGCTTTGTTTTAAGGTGTACAATTTTATACTGTTTAAATGTTCAGTTTTCTCACTAGTTATGCAGACGAAATATCAGTGTCCGAGTGTTGGGTTTACCATTTTAGTTAAGGTTATCTCGAAAGAATGTGTTTTAAATATAATATTACTCTTTACCTGGCACGTAATATTCGTAATAGTACTCAGTTGATTATTTCTTACTTGGCTTTCCTTAGTATGTGGTTAATTATATTTTGTCTTGTAGATTATTCTCTTCGTACGTTTTTAATTATATCTTTCTTGTAAATTATCTTCTTTTGGCCCTGTTAACACGATTATTATTCTCTACGACTGTTTTTCTGTACTTTGAATTATGAGATATACAATGATTAATAAGTACTGAATATTTCTTTTACTAACACACAGCACGTTTCTGCTTCGATGTTCTCTGATCAAACGCTTAAGGAAGTGTGAGTTGGCGTCTTTTTATAGAACATACTACTGTCAGATACCAAATTGATCTGTTTTTGGTTTTGTTTTACACTAAAATGCTTTTTTAAATTATTATTTCTGGTTTCAAAACGGTTTTTTATGTTTACTACGTAGTTTAAATAAACTTATTTTATTATCTAATTTACACTTTGTTCACCCTTTACACACCTTTATAATTTATAAGATTCATTACAATGCCTGGCTTTACATAATGCTTGTAACTCCTTGATTAGGTCAACGTATAATTTTAATTTCCATTTCTTACAAAGCACTTCATCATTTTATACATTATGATTAATTGAGTTTCGCTTATTTGTACTATTACATACATGAATTTAGGTTAATGTTTTTCAGACTTTTACATACACTAGTTAATATTATATTAATATTTTTATTTTAAATCATTTACCAGTCTAGGATAAGTTGACATTTCACCAAACCCAATATGACTGAAAGCCTTCATGCTTCTCTATAACCCAACCTTTTTATAAATGTCTACTAGTTTATCAAAGTTTATGTATTGTAACAATTTACAGCAGTACAATATGAGAATAGTACAGGTTTTGCAAACAGTGAAGGAATCAATCCGTTTTCAACTACGGTCGTAAAGGCGCTGCTGCACAAAAAGCAATGTTAATTTTATTACTTACTTGTACTCCTCACTTCCTTAGTTATAATATGTGTTACAGTTAGTACACCAGATGTGATAATTATTAAATCAATTGATTGGATGAAAACTATTGTACTCTTACTTGACTGCACACGATCCATAGCATTTGATTGCATTACTTGAGTGCATTACTATTGTAGCATTACTTGATTGCATCCACTTAATCATAGCATTTTATCGTTTCCCGACTAGGCAAGAAATCATATCACCTCTATACAGTATACTTCTGTCATCTTACTTTAATTGCCACTGTCTGTACGATAATATTTTAAAAATTATATTTTCTGTTTAGTCCTATTTTCATATTTTATTATTTGCTATTTTTTTCCACTTAATGTTATACCTTAATTGGATTCCAACTCAGTAGGTACGTCATATTTATCCAACAGGTAAAACGCTTGTATTTTTTTGTTGCTATAACATTATTTATTTTAATGATTTAACAGTTGTTTTATTTTATTAGATTAAGCATATATGTTTGCTAATTAACCCGTTATCAAAGTAGACATTGTAAACGATGGTACGGAAATATTTATATACCTAAGTACAGACATAAGCACAACTTTATTAATAATAGCCTTGTCCGTACTACAAACGATTATTAGAACACACTACAATCTGTATTGTATAGTGACGATAACTACACAGTGTACTGCCTAAAACCAGAAAACCAGTCTAATGTGAGTAATAGTTTCAATTATAAAAATATTGAAAGTATATTAGCGTTGTTGTGTAGATAATAACAATAAAAATTTAATATTTGTGTAGCATTGTCAATAACGGCTATTATTGTAAAGCAGAATACGGATGAACATGCTGACGAGGGGTACGATGCTCGGAACTTGTCTCATGTGAGTGAATATATCCCAAATGTGATTTAAAAAATGTTATGTAATTTTAGACGTAAAGGAAAGTACTGTAAAAAATTAATTTACATTTGTTTATTTACTTAAATCGTGTTTCCCCTCGTTCCTGAGTACGAACCGCACAAGATTATTTTGGATTTTTTTTGCAACGAAAAATTAACCAAGTGTTTTGTTTGCAATTCTTTTACGGTACTTTGGCTATTAATTACGAGAAATAACAGCGAAGCTCTTTTTTGTGTGGAATCCTCCGCTTTATTTTTGCAACGCCTCTCTGATTTTATTACTGGTCAATATTTTCCTCTTCCTGTAGTCTGTAATATATAATTCCGAAGTGTCATATTTACGGCTGCTTGCACGGTCACCGATATCCCTTCGCCAGGATTTTATTTTCCGATGGCACAAACACCGTTGGAAATCTAAACTTTCACCCATCTCGTTTTAAAAACCCGGAAATTGTGAACATTTTGCCTTATGTAGACTGAATCACTAACAGCGTGTTTTATTATGGAGCCACATTAAATATAAACAAATAGTAAAAATATAAACAGTATTGCCTGATGTAAGATTTTCTCAGGTGTAATGTCTACTGCGATCATTAGCGATGGATGTGTATTGTTCACAATATTTAATATATTGTTTGTTAAAATAAATAGCAGTTGTAATTTATTTCATGAATTCCAAACATTAGAGTGCCATACATGTGTTATTTAGAGTGTAGAGTTCTGGCTGGTTCGAGTTTAAAGAAAAAATGTGCGCATAAACGCAAGCAAATAGTCCATTGCTGAAATAAAAGTAAATATAACCACTACACAAAACATTAAATAAAATGAACTCTCTGCGAAAATAATTCTGTGTGTGTGTGTGTATGTGTGTGTATTCACTACAAAAGTTAACATATTAAGAACAAATAAAAGTTGTTAACAAGTAATCAGCAGAATCTAAGAGACTACGTTCTCGAATTAATTTTTAACGCAGTAATGAAAGCATGAAGTACCGATACGCCTAATCCAGAAACGAATTTAACATTGCGTATCCCAGTAAAATAACAATTAACAGATATACTGTAATTTCCGAGCTGCCCGCTTGTTTTGGTCTATAAATAATACCTGCTTGTGTAATAATTACTTGGTCAACGATATTATGTCCCACAATTGCTGTTATTGACAGAGCTGAACAGTACAAAGTATTAACTTACACTACCATTAGCAATACAACTGCTGTAATAAACGTTTCAATATTTTTATAATTGTCGCTATTGGCGCTGAATATGCAATTATCACGAACAATCAAATTCTGTGACGTATGATTTCGTGCTCGAAAATTGCAAACGTGAAAAAGAGGAATTGAAAAATTCAATCTGTTAAGTTCATTCGGCTGTTACGTGTTTTGATGTCTAAAGTAGGGAAGTAATTGTGACGAATAATTTTCAATTTTGTACTAATAAAAAAATGTCATCGTGTTTAAGTTAAGATTTCAAAGATACTTTATTTCCGTAAACAGTGAAACGAGGCTCAAGTCGCTTGTAAATGTTTTGAAGTCTTAAACCAAAGTTTCAAGTAGTATACATACTACCAAAGTATTATGGTACTATGTCGTGAGTTTATTGTCATTTTAAAAAATCCCTCTAGCCCTTAGGCCTATGTAAATTTAATACTTATTAACTAAGCGTACGGTGAGGAGCGTACTCAGATCATATTCCAAATTCACCGTTGATGTGAGCAACCTCTGGTCTAAGGATTGTGTTTCGTCTTGTCTCTCCAGTTTAAATAGCCTAAACAATGAACAAACACACACTTGAAATAAAACTTTATACTGCATCTAAAAAGCTCTTGTCCGCCTTTTCTTGTATATTAATATTCTTGTCATCAGTGGCGTATATAGAATCTGGCTAGGGGGGGAGGGGCCACCGGTCGAGTCGGCTTCATATAAGATTTTTATTATTAAAGACTAATCAACATTATTAATTTTAAAGTGGTTGAAAACGTGTGATAACATCCTGAAATTAATTTCATTAAATTAAACGGTAATACACACAAAATACGCGTTACTGAAACGTTGTTTAGAAGATACTTCTAATTCTTTTATATTTCATATTTTAAAGAAGTGCTGGGTAGTAAACTTGTTTGTGTATTCAAAAAAGGATTACAACTGTATTAGCGTACATAGTAAAAAAAATAAAGTTGCTTCAACATTAAGAGATTAACAAAATCATCACCTTTTTTGTGAGCTTCTGGGGGGGATTCCGGTCCCGTTCGCCCCCCCCCGTAATTACGCCCCTGCTTAACACACCCTACTTGTACTATTTGACAATTACGCTTTTGGATTACTAGATGGTACTAGTTTGGTAAGTACAACATGAATCGCAGTGACATACTTACTTTTTAAGGTGAAGGTTCCGTACGCTTTCTGATTACATAGAAAAACTTTTTCAGGCGTGTCAAGGTTCTTAATTTAAGAAAACAATTCTGTTGTCAAGCTGAATCCTGTTAAAATGAGAATTCCGACAGGCATTTGAAATACAAATGAAAGTAGATGTTTACTTTGTCGATAAAAGAGAGTACATTTTTTCTGTAACCATGTGTTTTTAGAATAGACAAAAACGGATGTTTACAAAAGGCAAATCAAAAATACTACCTACAATGACTGTGTTGACTAGCGTAAAGTAGGGTTTATAAGCACCAAAGAATGCTTGCTTAGTAACACGACTCCCTTTCACTCGTAATAAAGTACTCCCTACTCCTAATAACTTGAGTAATGAGTAAAGATGGGAGAGAGGATCAAAAGTGCGAAACAGATTATATTGTATACGGTATGTAAACACATGATGGTACGTTAACAAGATCGATTATTTGTCTGGGACTTAAACTCATTATCATTTCTTCTGAGATACATTATTTGCCTACTTTGTCTAACTCGGCTTCTTTTTGAGATATAACGAAACTAAAACCTTTTTCAAAGTAGCCACTATAAGTCTGCAAAGTTTCATCCAGATCGTTCCAGCAGTTTCTGAGATTAGCGGCCAAACATTTGCCCCTACAGATTTATTAATAGACATGTATGGTTAAATTAAATTACCAATTAAAATTTAATGTAGCATGTGTGTGACATATATATATTATAACGTTTTTGACTATGTCGTCTATCTATATCGTTGACGATACTTACGTTATAAATATTCAACTGGTGTAATCGTAATAATAATAACAACGTGATAATGTTTTGAATCTTTTAAACATTTATAATTAAAACTTTCAATTAAATTGCGAGTTAAAACTCATTATTATTTGCATGTGTATGTGTACTCATAGTACACATCCTTGTTAATAAATACAAGTAATCTCATATTACATAGAAACATAAAATAATCTTATAACTATAAATAACATTGCTTATTATATAATATTGCTCTCGACTTGCTCAATTTATTATGATTAAATTATTATTAAATTTTCTAAACTTTTTTTTAAAATTCTTATTGTTGTTGCATATGCATTTCTTATTTATGACTTATTAATTACTTTAGAAAAATTGCTATTCTTTCAAAATTAATTTAAATATTTTCAATAAATTAAAATTTCAAAAATATACTTTTATAATTCAAATATTACTATAATTATTATACAAGAACAATTACATTTACAAATTATTTTACACTTTTTTAAATTATATTGTCTTTCTTTTTTTTAATGTTTAATTGTCTTTGATTAACTCTTTCGTTTGGATGAATACATGGCTTTCTTTCACCTTAATCGTGGCGGTTCCTCAGCATATCCTCTTCTGGTCCTGAGTCCTTGATCCTGGTTGATTCTGCGTAGTCGTGTAGTCCTGGAGTCCGTTCCTCGTCCTCCGGATCCTCTCAGTAGTCCGATGACTCGTACTCTACGTCTGGAATCTATGCCATGTAGTGTGCTGCTCTCTCATCTTCCGTAATAGCCTCTGTCTGCAGCGGTGATCCCACGAAAGTGATGATGTTGTCGGACATAGCCTCCGGCTCCCGCTGTGGTTGATCGAGAAAGAGAACAAGGCTGGCGTGTCTCGCGTATTTATAGTCGAGGGCGCAAAAATCATGTTTCGACAATTCTCTGCAGGAATCAGCCTGTCGTTGCGTTCTTTTATAAACACGATTATTTACACACTTATTTCACTGATCTTCGCTACATGCGAAGTTTTTGCAAATTACCCGATATTCATCTGGTCGGTAATTTTTATGTGTACAACTGTGTGTTAACCGTTTTTCTTTTATCTCAATTATTATGGGTTTTATTTATATTTATTTGCACTCTATTTGTACTTTTTATTATTTTTGCATAATCTTTCGTATACGCGTGCGTCTTTATATTATTTACACTGTGGCGTATTTTGTTTTGTAATATTTCACACACACTTGTCACAGTTTCAATAATTTATATATTTATTAACGTTTATTTAGGGGTGATGCTTTGCAGGAATTAATTGGCTGCACTCACACATGTAAGATACAAGTGTACACAGATGCAGCTGTGTGTGGCGTGACCTACCTGTTCAAGCAGGCAAATTTGTTGTTCACCTTTACAGCTTTCTATCTGAATTATTATACTTCTGACAATACTGATTATTTATTTAATTTACACAAATTATCTTAACTAATTGTGCAATGCACAGTACCATATACATTCGTACTGTTGCAATATATATATATGAGTACTCTCTCTCTCTCTCTCCCTCTCTCTCTCTCTCTCTCTCTCTCTCTCTCTTTCTCTCCCTCTCCCTGTTATTGCACATACAAAGTTGCGGGCGCGGTAACACACACGCACACATTGTTACGTGACTCTGGGAAGCAGACGGATAACTGTCATTATGTTAGTGATAATAACGAGTCTAATGAAATTGAAATAAAACCATTCGCCAATGTAATAAAACAATGTTTCGTGAATTACCTGATACGTAACAGAACCTTTGACGAACATTTCTTAATCAGAAAAATTATAATTTATTTTAACAGAAATAGTTTTGCGTGTAACTTCTGTGTTATTGAAGAGAATTAAAGTTGGCTGAGTTTAACATAAAATAACGTGGTTGTTCAGTGATGCGCGTAACAAGGATTACACACTGGAATTACCAGGCTGGAAAAAAGAGACAACCGGCCACAAAATACAGTTGGCGATAAATTATGCAGCATTTTAAGTGTCTGTGGAAGTTTCCCACTATGTGCGTGTAACATGTTTTGTTAGGGTAGCCTTATTGTGTTGCAGTATGTGGCTTGCCACAAAAACAAATTATGTCCATACGAATGCTACATTCACCAAGCGACCCTCGGAATGGTTTTTTGCCAAAAAAGAAACCATGTTTCGTTAATTGGATTTCAATAATAAAAAACAGCACTAAACACGTGTGCCATTCATTCACGTATACGCACACACCACTCAGATGTACTACATCGATACACATATGTAGGTACTATCATAATACGAATTGAAACAAAAGAGGAATTTTGAAAGAGAGAGAGGGGGAAAGTGAGTGAGTGAGAGAGAGAGCGAGATAGAGAGAGAGAGAGAGAGAGAGAGAGAGAGAGAGAGAGAGAGAGAGAGAGAGAGAGAGAGAGAGAGAGAGAGAGAGAGAGAGAGAGAGAGAGAGACAGACAGAGACAGAGAGAGACAGACAGCTAGACAGATAGACAGACAGACAGAGACTATCCAATGTAAGTACCCTAAGGTCATGAATTTAAAATGGTGTAAATCATTTGGAATCGCAATCACCTGAAACAATGTCATTATCCTGTAGAGACAAAAATATGTAACGCTACTTCTTCAGACCATACTGTCATGTGGTATGAAACCAAAAATAAAAAAAATCCTCATAACTATAAATATAAAATTTATTTAATTCTGCCATATTGTGATACTTCGTAAATAATCCATTATGCAAGTTATCATAAAAAAAAAGATCGAATGTAAAATGTAATATCCTCAGAGAAGCGTAGGGCATGTGAAATAACAACTTGGGAAAGCAATATTACAGTTTCGACGGGCTCTAGCGAATGTTATGTAGTGGATACGATGATGAAGAATCCCTTTACCGGCTGTAATTGCGTATAGAGAATAGCGCATAACAAATTTTTGCGTTGGTATATCTAAATTGTTAAAATTTATCGAAATGGTGAAGGACATTGTATATTTAGTAGGTAAATTGATAATAATGACACAATTTATGCAATAAGGCACCTGGCTGGTGACGGGAAGCCGGGAACTACATGCATACACTACAACTATGAAGTCCAAGTTAGAGCTACTCAGTAAAAAGCAGACACCATATAAAACAATTACAAGGAACACTGTCATCCGTACCTACTAAAAGTTGGACACAATTGGAAATACTGAGCATACACTTTCAGGTTTTGAAAGAAAGAGGTCCTATGAATATATTCTTACGCCTGTGTGACATGAACGCCAGAAGTCTGCCAGCGATGCTTAAAAGGTCAGATAACAGAGCAATAACGAAGGCGCTGTACTTTTCTACTCCTTCGAAAGGCTGGTCGATTACTCACCACGCGTCGAGGAGATTGACGTTGAACAATCTTGCAACCTTGCAAGAAGTGGCCAATCAGTTTTTGAGATTGCGATTCAATGTGTTGGTTTAGAGCGATTCAGTATAAAGTAATTATTAATGTGAATTATGTTGTGCAGATATCTGTAGCTAGTGACCTTAATGCTTTATTACCACAATGTTGTTTAGGTGATATATACTGTTAAGTTAGGGCGTGATTGTCGAAGTGAAGAATTTTTTGATGTATTTATTGTCCTTTGTTTACTTAAATAAACTGGGAGTAAGTAATTTCTTTGGAATTCAATTTAAACCTGACACAATTTTCAAAGCACGCAACATCGAAAATACACAAAATACTAATATATACACAACAATCACACACAATAATAACAATGTAAAATACCAAAAACAAACAGGAAACCATAACAACAACCAACTAACACACAAGTACTCCACAAGATTCAAAATTAAGAAGGCTAAGGATGGGAATACTAAAGGTCCCGAAACATGTTCCAAATAAGGAAAAAAACATCTTAAGGTAAAGTTATTATAAATTTTAAATATTATCACTTTAAATATTATTTTAAATTTCAATCACTTTCTACTACAGTTCGTTTCTTGATATATATAAAGTATTTAAAATTTATATTTATATTACCTAAGATGTTATTTTCCTTATTTGGAACATGTTTCGAGAGCTCCCGTGCTCTCATCCTCAGCCTTCGCGATCTTGCGAATTACAATAATTTGTATTATTGTGTGTGATTGTGGTATATGTATTTGTATTTTGTGTATTATCGATGTTGAGTGCTTTGAATATTTAACATAATACAAAACATCAAAGCACTCAACATCGAAAATACACAAAATACAAATACATATACCACAATCACACACAATAATACAACTTTAAAATACCAGCCACCAACAAGAAACCTTAATAAAATCCAGCCAACACACAAATACTTCACCAGACGCAAGATCGCGAAGGCTGAGGACGAGAGCACGGGAGCTCTCGAAACATGTTCCAAATAAGATTAAATACTTTATATATATATATATATATATATATATATATATATATACACGCTCATATTTTTCTTTTACATATATTTTATATTATTATTAAAATAACAAAAGTTTTTACAAGATTAAAACCTTTGTTATTATTAATAATAAATAATTATTAATTGTAAAGTAACTGATATCTGTTTAATCGTGAGCAGAGTTACATGTACAAGAGCCGCAGCCTGGTAAACTTTGTCAGAGTGGAAAAAATGAGGCTACCAAGGAATACATCAAAAAAGGCATTGGAGAAGAATAAGAAAAGAAGACGGATACGCCGTTGGGATAACATAAGAAATTATGTAAGACCGATGCTGAGTGTCATTTGACAACCAGGGTTATAGAATAGAAGCGTTGAGGGTCTGAAGGTCTAGTAAAAGAAAAAGAAAAGGAAATAAAAAGAAAAAAGAGAGGAATTGATTAACAACAATTTAAATTCACGTCTTTAAAAACATTTAAAATTGTTTTCGAATTTTTTTCTCCTCAAAATTAGTTTTGTACGTAAACGGTTTTCTACAGCCTAGCATTGTTGTATGTAACAGAATCGTCATTACATGTAAATGTTTATAAATAAGTACTTACTTACAAACCTTATTAACAACGTAACGCCAATCTTAAGTCGTGTAAGTCCCCATTAATGGTTATCGTATATTCTTATAATCTTTATATGTGTAAAAGTATAGACTAATTGCATACTAAAGACGTTTATATAAGCAATGCACTATGAAATTAAATGATAGTATTCATATGTGTGTGTGACAACTTACGTGTAGACACGGCAGAAATAACGTGAGTACGCGGGTAGCAAATAACAACGGATTTGTGTTCTCATCGTTGCGAAGCGTAAATTACATCCATAAAAAATATTGAAATATGTAGGTAATATTACTAGTGGGAAACATTACTACTATAAGAATGACAAAACTTTAAGAGAAAATGTAGAACGTTTTATGCGAGGCACGGCACAAGATCTTTGCGTCTGACAAATGGGTGAGATATAATATGAGCGCTGAAACGTCTTTAAAATACTATCCGCTAGTTTATTGACAACACCTGCTTACACTTCTATCAAACTAAATTAATTTTAAAACTACTGTACATTATAATATTTTTATAATCTACATGTGTGTGTGTGTGTGTGTGTGTGTGCGTGTTCCTACCCCTATATTGCGAAAAACAAGGGTAAATGCATAATCATATTCGCATACGGATACATCTTTCTATGAGTACTAATTATATTAACTTACTAATGCATGTTTCAGCAATTGTAACCTCTTATTCCTGGAAGACGTTAATACAAAATAAACAATTCAGATTATATGGTTTGTTGCAAATACCGTATTTTGGCCAATAGTTTTTTGTACACATTCGATTCCCGGTGATACGGTGGGTCGTGCGTTTGTTTCCAGATCAGTGTAGCCAGAGTCCTTCTTAGAATATAGAATATAGATCATTTAGAACAAAGAGTGGTAACACTTTCCATAACCGTTACGGATATTAATTTTTTTAGGATTAATGGGCAAAGAGACAGAATACAAATCAGTCTGTAAAATAAATACATTTTTTAAATAACTTTTTCCTTTTTATGAACACAATAGTTGGATGTGTTACCATTTAAATGATCACGGTAAATTGTTTTAGACGTTTTACAACTGCAGAATCAGTAAGTCACCAGCCGTATAAATTTAATTGCCGACCTGTGGTAGACCAATGTCAACCTGAACTCCGCCATATCTACCGCTAACGCGCATTTAAGAAGTAAATAACTTAAAACCTCGTCGTCTAAAAGAAGTGGTCTTAATTATAGCCACATTGTCCTAATTGTTTATGGAATAGATAAACTGATATAGCCTGATTTGAGCCTTAATCTGGAAAAGTAATATCATTTCGTAGTATACTTAGGCATTTTAGAGTGTGTCCCCCTCCCCATTAATGTGGATTATTATAAAGTAGAGGACGGACTAATTTTTTTTATAATAAACTATTTAAAAAGCAGCCATACATTTTCAGCCTTAACTGGTAGAAAGAAAAACTTTTAACATTATAAATACTATACTTTATTTTAGTTACATTACTTAATTAACAGAATGTAGCCTATTTAGTTAGTCGATTTACAAGTGTTAAGAGTGGAATTTAAATGGTAGTTGCTGCCAAGTAAATTATTGCATTATAAGTCATTTTTTGTGTCTACCGACAAATTACGGATTCGAGACCTTCAAAGTGTTTCGAATTATTTATCAACAGACAAATAATATGGAGTGAGCCATAAGCTACTTGGCACAAGAAGTTATTCTTAGTTAAGTACTGACCTTAAATTTATATAGGAATAAAGTTTTTTTGTAATTAACAAAATGTTTGGTGATTAACTAAATAAACTCAGTTTAAAATATCTGTGCAGATGTTTTGACAAAGTTTATTATAATCACCAGGATGTACATTCGGCCACACAAAAATAATTAATAATTATTAATTACACAGATTAATAAAAGATTGATTAATGAGGGACTATTGTTTTACCGATTCTAACAAGTAATGAGGGATTATTGTTTTTTATGTTACAGAAAGGTCAGTAATAAATATTACACACATAATATCATTCCTATATAAATAAGATATGATTGTAAAATTATGAGATTTAATACGTAGGCTATATCAGTTACTGCCGTATTACTTGTAAACATGTCTAGATGATGAAAACATTTTGTCGAAAATTTCACAAAACTGTTTTAAAATTGTGTATAGTCAATAGCCGAACGTCACTAAACAGTACGTCACTGGAAGTTATCATATGGTTCATTTTTTGATAACATATGTGCCACCATTTCTATGAGAATTATGAGTAATCGGGTGTGTTCTTTAAGTTTAAAAAATGTACTGTTAATAGTATCAGGTTATTACTTTGTTAGTATCCTTTTCTTAACTTTAAAATATTTAAAAAGTTGTTTTTTATTAATTCAATTTTATTATACAAAATTAATTATCTTAAACATTAAAATAAATATTTTCATATTACACGAATTGGATTAGCAAAGTAGGCCTATAAGGAACCTATTACTTTGGCAACTAGTAGATTGTTACAAATTTATCTTGAGGAATTTGTAACTTTTTAAATTACAGTCCATAATAGGGATAATTATTTGTATGATTGAGAGAAAACAGTTTAAGCAGATGATAAATAGGCTACATTTTATATGCAAATATTATCCAATATATATAGGAACAGAGATGACACAAAAGGGTGAAATCCGCTCTAATTATTATGTAAAAATAAGAAAGTTTTACAAAATTTTACAGCAAACTTGCTTGAAAAAATATGTTTATCACTATCATTCCAAGTATATAGCCTACAATGGCGACGGTGTTGGTGGATAAAGATACTTTAGCTTATTATAAACTCTGGCATAAATTATCTCAAAATGTGTAGATGATAAGTCGCAAAGTACTTAGTATGGAGATATAATGAAGTTGCCTTTGTACGCCTGCTGGTAACTGAAACAGACAGCTGTTTTTGGATAACTCAGAGATGCCCTTTTGCTCAGCGTAGAGCATTACAATATTTGACTTTAATACAAAACTTTTCAGAGTGTGGGGTGATACATAAGTTCTAGTGGTCCATGTGAGTCAAAACCCAAGGTAATCAGCTCTTGAACGACAAGCTTTCTTTTAAGTCCAACGGACTGTATGACACGGCCATACGCGTGTTGGAACAACACATAGATAAAGGTAGATATAGTGCGACGCGTAACGGTTAGTCGCTTGCGAATTCCGATACGATGCGCATCGTGTAGTGGTGTAATTGTATACACGCGGTACTATGACTTTGTGTTCTGGATGATGTGCGAGTGAAAGTTTTTATTTGTATTTTATTAAGTTGACGTACTCCATGTGAGTGATTCTTGTTTTTTACCAACCTGATGATGGCATGAGTCACGAAACGCGTAGTTTTAAAAAAAAACATTGAAGTTGCAAGGAGGAGCACCAGTGTACCCGGATACACGAGGTAATATTAACTATAATTAGTTAACTTTAGTTTAATTTGATACACATAGATCAAACCAAAAGTCAGATTTAACCTCATGATCATGTTGCTATCCTATGATCATTTACTGCAATATGTTGACAGAACGACAACTGAGACAATGGTCGAGATTGTTATTCATTTCACTAATTAATTACAATGTGTTTTACTTATATATTGAATGTTCTCGGTTACTTACCGAGAAACACTCTATGAAGGTTTTCATTCATCACGTTCCTAAGTTACAAAGAGATTGAGGGGAGGGAGAATAATGTCGACAGAAGAAATCTTTTAGTGAAGAGTACTTGCAGCGGATGCGCACGGAATAACCGCCTCCCAGAGATCTTATTAGAGACAACTCTCGAAAGAGAGAAAACAGACGAACAATCCGTCACCAGGCAACGACTAGTTTGTGAAAACGAGGTGTATTAGACAAAGTTATGTTGTAAAGATACAAAATGTGACGTTACGATAGTAGTATATTTAATGATATCTTGGCTAGATACTAAGCTTAGAACTACCACTGCTTTAAATAACTAACCTACTCGTGGATCCAGTGACAATAACAGATTCAGTAACTTTAATCATGAAAATAACATAAAAGTAGTATCTTTCCTTATGAAACGGCGTCAATGTTTACTCTGATTTATTCCTGACCTGTACGTGATACGAATGAGAAAAGATCCCTTTGTGGATTGTAACGAGGAACCGAAACTAGAACGATCATAAAGGCTACTAAAGGTATATATTTACAGAGTATGAATCTCAAGAATGGGTGCAAGGTGGAGTTTTAGTTAAGTATTCTCATGTATCTGTGCAATTGGTAATCACCATTTTGAGTCACTGCAAAGTTTTTTTGGGCGAGTAATAACACCTTTGAGAAAGTCTGTCTTACTAATTGTTATTTAAGATGAAACAAAAAACCTCATAAAGTACTAATTCTCGCTTACTCCGCAGGAGGAAGACGGAGAGAATTTCTAACAGTAACAGAACAGAAACCTCATAAAGAACTGATTCTCGCTTACGTCTGCAAGAGGAAGACGGAAAGAATTTCTAACAGTAACAGAACCGAAACGTTTAAAACGAAAGGTTTTCTAAAACACAAAATCAATTTTTTTTACTTCTAATTTAATGCTTCTCCGTATTTAGAAACCGCATTAGTAAGTAGGCCTAAATCCTTAACCGATAGTCTTACGGAAGGTAGAACTCCAGGTTACCGTGTTTATCGTTTCAAAGTCACCCGCCTGACATGGAGGTAAAATACAATTTAAGATCACGACGCGTATTCCACTGTCAGTACTAGTCACGCTTTTACAGCCACAATGATACGCCCAAGTATTCATCAGCGTGTGTGGTGCAGCCACCTGCTACGAACCCGATTGTATGGCGCACCGCACTTGACACCACCGCACCAAATACAGTATGTACAAGGCACCCTGCAATCGTGTAAATAAATAAATAGGGCTGTGCGAAATGTCAGATAAATATTGTTCACTATGAGAGGATGTACATAATTCATAAGTTAACAATTTTGTGGACAGAGAGGATGTGGACGAAGAGAGGTAGAAAGAGAAAGAGATGTGGAGGGAGAGAGAGAGAGAGTGAGTACGAGCGAGGGTGAGGCAGAATTGAAAGACAAGAAATGTCGTTCAATCTCTTCGTATTTGAAGTTTCGCTTATACTGGACTCATTTGTGGCTTTTATGACGTTAATAAACAATAAACAAAAAGGTTTAAACCGGTTTAAAGTCACGTAGTCAATTTCGTATACGTAGACTAATCCATTTTTAAAGCAATTCCATTTTGAAGTGTAGTAACATATTTAAAGCAATACCGTTCCCCTGCAGCGTGACCCAATTATGTCTGACGCTGCAGAACTTAATTCATTGCCTTCTTCCTTTATAGTAGAACGTTATCTAATTATTTATTTAACTCCTTCATTGCCTTGCCCTGTTTAACCTACTACTCAATGGCGATGCGGTAAAAATTATTTATTAATTGTGTTTATCAAAGCACCGTTGGCAAGAAAACTGTTACATTAAATTGCTTTATATTCCTTTTAATATCGCTTTATTTCCACGTTATATTTGTTATAAAATGAAAATAGATTGAAAATAGTAAATATTTTCATTACCAATTATCTCAGTTATTTGCTGTCTAGACAGGAAGTTATTTGCGACAACAGAAGATTAAGATTTATCGCTCACGTTTTTATGTTTTCTATGTTTTACGACACTATTTTGTTTCCATAGTAGTTTGATATAAACAGCGTGTCACTACTAACAATTTTTATTTTCAACTACGAATTTTGTTGCGAGTTCTGCGTATGTTAACCGTTGGATGGTTTCTAATATCATCGGCAGTAACCTATAACTGGACAAATAGACCCACGTCCGCCGCCAACACCCAACGACAACTTCCCTGATCGACCTTTCTTCACTCCTGACAAATATCCACAGTAAATAACCAGGTCTTCTTTATACCTGGCAGAAGGGTATCGTTGTGATCACTTCTGGTCTCTTGTCCTGCAATATAGCAATGTCCTGGCCACTTGCTGTTTCCTCCCTAACCAGATGTTCTGACCGTTTTCACAATACATTATTTATCGTATCCTCGCGTGTATAACACGCACTTTTCCTTCAAAGATTTTCTTTTCAAAAATGTGGGTACATATTACTCACAAATAAAGCAATTATTTGAGAGTATGTACAAATTAGTGCATGCATACTTATGTAAGAGCAGCAAGTTGTAGTTTACTTACCTTTATTACACTGTTATAGCGTCTTTTAGAGTTACCGTATTTTGCCACTGCAAGCATAAAGTAATTAATTAATCCTGTATTGTGAAGAAACAAATTGTGTATTCATCATTTGGTAGAAGAACGTTTCGCACATCACACGGCAAAGCTTAAAATACGCAGAACATAATTGCACTGCAACTGTGGCAAATCATATCATTTTATGGTGGCTACGTCCCATAAAAGCTACGTAAAAATGGCACCAAAGGTTGCAGGATACAGACTGACAATACAGCAGGACAACTGACAATCACAAAACCAGAACAAAACAATATGACAACCAACTATGTCATGACTGCAAGTAACCTAATCATGACATTTCAGTAAAGCTACAGCACAGTAGGCAATCTGGAATCTATAATACTTTTTAAGAACGCTGCACTGAATAACATTTATGAAACTTGAAAATTGCGATTAACTTTCTTCACATAAGTAACCGATGGTAAATAAAATTGTTAACCGCTTTCACTAATTGGTAAATACAATTTCTTCGTCATTTTAAAAGTCTAAGTGATGATGCAATGCATGCAACACAGTAAGAACTTCCTGTTCACGCAAGCCGGGCATTATTTAATCTTTATCTCTGATCTTTGATCTACTAACTTATCGATACTTTATAGGTTAAATGCGATTTGCTTTTAGATTTCATTTTTATTAAGTACCTGTGTTGTGATCGAATTCAATTAAGATAAATATTTTTAAACTACTATTTGGTCTACAGTACATACTCTCTGCTCGTACATACCTCGACGTTTCGTAGTCATTTTCAGTAGGTGCATATATATACATACCAGTATGGAGTTTTAGAGAACTTAGCAGACCAGCAGGCATGGCACTTGGCTAAAAACCTAGAAGTACCAGTTCAATTCTTCGGCGCATCATAAAATCAAGCGCCACACTGCCTTCCTTGTGTTCCGTGTAATTCATATAGGCAGCCTACCCTGCTTGCGTTGAGCCTTGTGAATGTACCAAAAGTAAATTTTTGTTGTTGTTGTTGTTGTTGTTGTTCTTCTTCTTCTTCTTCTTCTTCTTCTTCTTCTTCTTCTTATTATTATTATTATTATTATTATTATTATTATTATTATTACTTTTTTATAGAGGGGGGAAAATGCTTTATGCATCGTCAGAGCAGGCCGTGCTTCCTCTGGTGTGTGGGACACTCACCCCCTAAAAACCCACCTCTAATTCAGGCATTCATATCCATCCTAGAACCACTTAACGTATTACTTCAGGATGGGCCCTTTATCAGGCTCCTTCTAGTTGTTTCTCATCTTCAACTTCCCGTTGGGTGCAAGTTGGGCCTGTCTTTTTTTCTAGTAGGACTCACTGAATAAATGCATTGATCCGGTCCCATTCCGCCTTACTACCTTACTACGAAGCATAAGCGCTACTACGCTCTCGGGCGCGAACTCCCCAAGCTTCATTTCCAGTATGCTACCGTCCTCTATCTTGCGAATCTGCAGCACTTAAAGACGTATTGGAGTAATTATTATTACTATTACTATTACCTATCTTTTACTATCGTTTTTTCGTTTCGGTCCGCTATGGACAACGTTAATTAAATTGTTTCCTCCTTTGGGCTTTAAAGTCTGCCCAGTAGGTAATCCTGCAATCGTTTTCTGTGCGCTTTTTTCTTTATTCAGTCCACGTCTTGCCAGTACTCAACTTAGGTTTTCCTAGATACCAGGTTTGGTTTAAGTTTCTTCTTAAGAGCGTTATGTTCCTGTATGTCTTCACGCGTGACACCCACTTCTTACAGATCCCTTTCCACTTCGGTGGACCACGCCCCCTTGGTTTTCTTACTTAGAACGCAAGCAAAGTTCCTGTCGGACAGTCTCTCTGGGCTCATTCCTGACATGATTATTATTACTATGATTGCTGTTACTTAGCGACCTTCAGAATGAATTTTAAATCGACCCCAGAAAAAGTGAAACAATCACAATCTTTACTTCCCACCTAGTCAGGAGGGGGAGACCACACACGCGCGCGCGCGCGCGCACAGTTCACCTAAATAAATATGATAATCTAATTAAACCCTTTCGTAAATCGTTTAACATTATACCGACGTATAATACAGAAGTTTAATTATACAGGCATACATGGCGATCTCTTACCACAATGGTACCACTAAACACACACGATCAGGCGGTCTCATCATAACACAGTGGACCTGTATCAGTCTTTGTAAAGCATCAGGAGTTTACTCGTTACTTAAGAATTTCCTACTGTTTACGGTAACTCACTTCGGCTCCGTAGGCCTGCATTTTATTGTTTGCAGGTCATTCGTAGTCTGCAAAATACAATTCGACATCCACAAATTTGGCCACACAAAATATGACATAATACGCAATATTTTAATAATTTCTTGTATTTCTCGTATATCAACAGTGCTTTTAATAAGTACACCAAAACACGAATTGAACACTGTTAGAGCATAATATGAATAACAGAAGCCCGACGACATAGCAAAGACGGAGTTCAACAAACACTTGGTGACTAACAAGAAGGTAACTATTGCCAACCGTACTGATGGATATACGACAGTAAAAATTATATCAGACTACAAAGACTGAAAAAAAGCTAACACAAAACCGTTAAGCACATTGGTTCCTGCCATGTGTATGCGAGCTGTGAAGGTTTTCTTAGTGTTTTGTCTCCCTGGTAGAGTTTTATACGTTCAGAGTAACGAAAATTTGAGCAGTGAATATGAAAATTAATACGTCTCATTTGACGATACATTCCTCTACTAAAATGTAGACATTATAAAATTAACATTTTAAATTGAATAAAAGAATATGACAATGTCACTAAAGTTTCATACAGTTAGAGGCAGAAATAAAAAAGTTGCTGAAACATTAACAAGCACGAGCTTTGTGACCAACATCATCCTATTTGGATTCCTATAAACACGTATGTACATGTGGTATAGTTTATGATGTTATTCAAAAGTTATAACGTATCTGTAAGCCCACAACAATTGTTGGCTCACATCACATTTCCTGAAAATATTTTCTTTCGATATATTAGCGTATCCGGTTTAGTCATTTCTACACTACTGTATATAAATCACGTAGTTTATCTCGCAGTAGAGATTGGCGGCAATTTACTTTTACTACAGAACACACTAAGTCAACGTTTCCGGCTAAACAAAGGCGTATTGTATGTATAAGCACCAGGTTCATACATACAAAAGCCATAGCCAGTAGTAGTATATCTTTGTTTGACTTATTTATGGCTTCTCATAGACCTACTTTCCTCAACAGCGCATTGTCTTGGTTTTACAGACTTAGACCTTTATCTATAATTAATTCTTGTTACGAAACTAGCTCAGAACTGCTCACAACAGAATTTGTGTACCTTCGGAATATAAACTATTCAGTGTTCGAACAAATTTCTGGGGTAGCTGTAGACGTATTGAATTCATTGTACACTGAAAACAAGCGTGTCGCTAAGTGAATGAAAATGTTACAATTTTTAAGTAACAGTTAATTATAATTGAACTCATAGTTTACACACACACACACACACACACACACACACACACACACACACACACACACACACACACACACACACACACACACACACACACACACACACACACACACACACACACACACACACACACACACCGTTGATTAATGTTGATTAAATAAGTGTAAGTAAAATTAGGGTTTCTTCGACCATACAAGGCGAGAACGACAGTGCACCTTGAACAAGAAAAGTAATTCTTAAATGCATTATTAGAACATAATTCTCTTCAAAACAGTATCGTATAAGGAAACTAATGTGTTATCCTACGGTAATGTAGTAGATAAAAGCTGCATCTAAATCTGTTCAAACGTCTGCTTTTGCAAGTCTGTTGCCTCTTTCAAACGTTAAAAAACTGTGGACCACAACTCTCCTAATATGCGTGATCTTATCACCATGATCTTATATACTGAAAGCACTCTTAATCACATAATCCATATTTACAATTTTGTAAGATATACTTGTTTACGCTGTTTCTAATATTTGTTTACTTTTGTTGTATCAGCACACCATTTCTATAGTCTATCACCGTTTCTGCGGTGATCTGGTTATAAGTTTTTTTAGTACATTTGTCTTATTCTTTAAATGTTACATTCGCACACACACACACTCACTCACTCACTTACTCATCATATTAACAACTTCAGGTTTATAGATCTCGGGCTTAATGATGGTGTGCCTAGATAGTTAAATATTTACTCCCTTTTTCTAATCAACTGCAATTACCTTGTCCACGTATTACTTATCTTCTATTTTTGACCTATTCTTAAATTAAAATATTTGTTGTGACTAATTTGTATCACCTATTCTTATCAGTTCCTTAAATTTTTCTGTTCGCTGGGATGTTGTTATACGCTTGTTAAAAGAGCAGCAACAAACATACTAAAATATTTTGTAATTTCTCTAACTGCACGGTGTGTTCTCTATGAAAGAATAGTGTCACATGAAAGGATTCTGGCATGATATACTATTTTATTTTCCTACAAAACAAGTATTTTGCTTACTGCTTTATTTTTATTAATAATCTCAGTCATAGGAGCATTATAGAGAAATGAGCTCACCGACTAACAATGCTATTAACTGGAATTGGGCTCGTAAGAGTTACGTTCAACATTCTAAGAAATATTTCTGATTAATGTTACCAGAAATTCTTGTAACATTGTAAGTTTTCCTGCATGGTAAAGTAGGTAACATAAATCCTACGGACGAATCAGATCAAACTCTTTCTTAAGATCAATGAAGCAGAGAGATTCTGGCTCACTAAATTCGTTCTTATTTACAATAATAATATTTATATTCGTATAATGTGATTGTCTTTTCCATAGCAGTCATAATAGCTCATAAATTAGTGCTGATAATTAGTTAATGTATTAAAAATGTCAATTATTCAGCCTTACTAGGTCTAATTAGATCCAGGTCTCAATACAAGTCTCTATTTATTCTAAAAATGCTTTTTTTTAATAGCTTTGTTTTAGATCCCTACACAAATGCAGTCTGGTACTTATGATAGTTTGTAAGGTGCCTTGGAACACATTTCGCATATGCTTATTACAGTCAAGTTTGTTATAAATAATTAAAGGAACTGTGTCAATGTTAAAGTTGTAATCAATGCTTTCCACTGTACCTTGCCTGACTCCTTGAATTAGTGAATAGACGTTTTCGGAGGCACAAGATATACTACCCTCAATTGGACGTCCTTGGTCAGTAGTATTTTAGGGTCCTTTTAAAGGTATGACCCACATAGCTTCTAACACGTAGACTTAGTTGGATTGGTTTATATTATGTATATTGTAACAGCTCTTGATCAGCAATTTTTTATATACATATTGTAACTACCCGTGACTATTCCCCACTGTTGTGAGCGCCAATTTGTATCTATCACCCTTCAGGACTTACAGATTCTTTATGCCTCACCTTGGATGTGTCAAATTACCACAAGACGGGTTTTAAATTAATTTATCCCTCTCTTTGTGTACATCCATTAGTAAACCTTGTTAATTCTATATAAATAAAAACACATGGAATAGTATCTGGTAATAATAATATGGTATTTTTATTCAAAAAAATTTCTATAGTCTATTCAGTGTAACTATTAATATAAATTATAAATCTCAGGGTCGATTCTCTTCTCTTTGTTTATATTGTTTTTAGGTTCTTTTGGCTGATATAAAGGTTCAGTAATTATAAAGGAAAAACAAGTATAGAAAGTACATTACATTACAAACAATAATAATGATGAATAATATAAATTGAGTATTAATTATAAGAATATATATACGTTACAAAATGTAATTAGTTCAGTTCGGTTTCACACAGCCTTCTGGTATCCGTGATGGAGATTTCCAATATCAGTTTGTTTATGTTGTCCAGATGACGGAATCCACTTCTTTTGGTGTTCAATAAATGTTTATTTTCTCCTTTTCTTTGTCCGAAGCCTTATGGTGGAATATTAGGATTGAAGTCCAGTGTCCTGTTATTAAGTTGATCCAAGTGTAGTTGTTCCTTCTGGTTGTTGGATCAGTAATGTTTTAAAATTGATTTGTTTATGATATTTCTTTATCTGCTCCAATTTTATATTCTGTTATAGTTTGATATAAGGTTTTTTACTTTCTATCATATTATTTTTTTAATAATATTCATATGTTTTGTATAAATAATTAGCTTGTTTTCAGAATTTACACTCAACTCTCCTTCTTGGCTTATTATTTTCTAATAATAATCAACAACCTTCTTTTTCTCTCTTTTGGTTTCCTGGATACACATAAATACTCTGGTCATATCTGTTCAAATTGAGATTTAGTTGTCATAGGGTATTATTTTTATATAATACATTATTTTACTTTCTACATACAAGTTGCTTTTTAGTTATTACATCATAATACTTAATACAATTTACATATTATGTTATCTGAAAAAACTATGAACAATTTTAATATCAAATATTATATTTATTTGTAATTTGACAAATATTTTTGAATAATTTGTATTTACTGAACATAATCATCTAGGCCTATGTTGACTGATTACATTTTTATATTGGAAGACTCATAATCGATCCTGCTTACACTTGTTTTATATTAATTAATTTTTTTTAAAATATAAACAAACTATTAATTAACAATTATATTTTAATTACTATAATTCCCTTTAGGGCTTAACTGAATGCACACTTTTAAACCATTGTCTGTGTGATTAATATCTATTAAACTTATATAACTCAACACTAATAAAGAAAAACTAAATGTTACTGTCAGTATCATCTGCTACTATGGATTAGTAATTAATTTCATTAAATAATTGTTTATAATTACTATCCACTCACAGTTATTCTTAATTGAATCCCACTGTATCTCACATCCTCTTACCAATTAATTACACTTGTTTTATATTTCATTTGTAGCACATCTTAATTACATTTTACATTTACTTCTAAATTTGTACTGTACTTTATATGCCTTTCTTATTTGATTCATTCATTATTCATTAAATTTATTATCATTATTTATTTGTTTATGGACTACTCCAAATCTAACTGGGTACTGTCTATATAGTATAGTAATCTGTCATAGTAATGACTGTTGTAGGACTTTTGGTTTGTAAATAGGTTCACACTTTTTTTTTATTACTGTTCTTCTTTTAAATTATTTTGATTTCGATTTGTTTAGATAACTTGTTGTTATTGCTTGCTGATGTCTTCAACAGTTGAAGTGTATGATATTATGGTATTAATATTGCTTGGTGATAAGATTGATATTTATTAAACAAATTCTTCATTATTATAGGCAAATTGAAACCTACTTTTCTTGTCAATACCAATTATTTTCTTCTTTATCTCTGGAGTTTGTTTATTTGTATTGGTGGCTTTAACGAATTGTAATTCTTGAGTTTTCTTTTGGTTCATTGTATATTTTATTTATATATTCCATTCTTTTATTCACATTGATTCCATACTAATGTTAAATGATTCCCCCTATATTAATATGGTATTATGAATGAATATCGGCGTTGAGTGGCCCTTTTACGTCCAATTGCTTATCCGAACATTCACATACCTGGTACAGTGCACATTGGCTACTGCCCATAAAATAATTCTAAAGTGGCGCCTTAGCTTTCTCACTCTGTAAATAAAATAATTATAAATCTTATCATTATACACATCATTGGAATCTTTTATCTTCTGAATATTTTTCTTATTCTACATTGCCTTCCAATAACTCCATTTATTTATTATATTCAATATTACTGTTGGTATATTTTCTTAAGTAGATTTCATTCTCTTTTATATAACTTCACTTCAGAATTCAAAGATTTATTAGCCTTAATGTCATTCACCTTTGTTATTCAATACCTCTTGTAACATAGTAGTTTTAATTATCCTTCTATTATTCTATCTCTTTTTATACTGCAACTCTTCTTCAGCAAGTTCATTTTCTAATTAGTTTATTAAATTTCTCTTAGGCTTTGTCATTAATATTGTGCTCCATTATTATTATTATATTACTATATATATTATTTAAGCTTGATTTAAATAGATGCGCTTATTTCTCTTAGAATTTTGGTGTCGTTAAAATATATATATATATATATAATGGTTTTGCAAAGTTGGTGTATCTTACTTATATAGTTTTTATCAACATGTGTTTACCTTTTTATTTATTAAGTAATCCTTAGAATTTATAAGCTCTGTGTGTGCGCGCGCGCGCGTGTGTACGTGTGAGCACTCGCACTCGCACGAGGGCGCTTAAAGTTAGTATAACATGATGTTGTTTAAGAATTGTCATAAAATCGAGCATAAATACAATATATGTGTAGACGTTTCGAAAAATTAATTGTCGTCTTCATACCAGTTATAAGACCAATTCCTTATTCGTTATCCTAGCCACAACGTGCTATTCAGCTTTCATGTGTGAAGTGGTGATATTTTCTACTTGTTACTAGGTAATCAAGTACCGAATTTTTTAATTTTACCTACCACTACAATTTTAAAGACCTGTTCGTTACATGAACAAATCTTTATCGCTTATCATCCGTTTATCATTAGCACTTACATGTTCATCATGAAAGTAATTCTAGGGTACGGTACTCATAGGGCTACACTTTCGACTTAAATTTTGTAGACGTCCTTAACTAATGAAGTATTATTAGTTAAATTAAAGTCTAAACGTGAGCTTTAACTTTCCCTTACTCTGATCTTTAACTATCGCCTCGGAACTGAAAAATTACCGTTTTCAACTAAAACAATATTGTTTTTAAACGTGATAATTTTTAATATTTAAATTCAGATCTGTTGACATTCCTGTTTGCAACTTCTATTTTTCTAAGGAATTAAAATTACAGTACCAGAAATTCCGCCATAAATAAGTTTTTCTTTATCCCTATATTTATTACGTTGATGACTTTTACTTTTCTCTGTTCCTTGTCCTGTCTAGTCTCAGGTTTTATTGTTACTCATTTTTATAATTCATAAACCTTCTGTTAGTCTTTAAATAACCATTTAAATAATTTCCTTCTTGCTAACATGAAGAATTAGGTTATATTAAGAGATAGAAAGAGAGAAAGTGTAAGAGAGAGAGAGAGAAGTGAGAAAGGTAGATAACCACATAGACAGATAGAGAGGAAGATAGACGGAGAGATATATAGAGATAAAGAAGAGTTTTAATAAAATTGTGTTTACAAATTTTAGTTTACCATTCGAGTCTACTTGCGGCCAATTTGCCAATTGAATAAGTAAGCTAGTAGTAGGCATAATTAGTATTACTCCGAGGTTCATTAATGTATTGTTTGGAAGTATACGTAAATTATTAATGTACTGTATTAATTTTAATCGATTACATATAAGTGTATGGTTCTCCAATACCACAAACACTTTTGCACTCCTTCCAAAAGTTAAAATTTCGAACGTTTTAGTTTCTTGTTACCTTTCATCCTGAGGAAATCGAAATTACGGTGTTGGCATAGTCCTGTTGCTATAGTTAACACAGAAGAATATGGTCTTCACAAGAATATCCTCTTTCAGCAAAAGTACTCATTTTATTATTTATTAATTTATTAATCTTATATTTTATAATTTGCCACAAATGGTACATCAATCTGGTACATACACGGGCCTGATTTTTGTAGAACTGCTTTTTGTTCGTTACAACTCTCCGCGCATGGGTGTCCAAACCTGGCCGATAAAATGCTGACAGAGTTTCAGTACTGTAATTATGTAACGTGACCTACGGTAGCACAAGGTTTACAAGTATCAATAAGTGAAGAAAAGCTGTATAATAAAAATTAATAAATAGAAATGATAGAACAACACCACTAACTGAATTAGACGTAGACAAGGTCAATGACGATGACGAGATCCAATAGATTGGAAAAGGTGATCCAGAAAAAATAGTTAAAGTCCTAAAATAAAAATACCCAATTGTCAATAAGAATTATATATATATATATATATATATATATATATATATATATATATATATATATAAAAGTACAAAATTCAGTAGGGAAATAAATCGTATGTAAACAGTAGGAAATTTAAAAGGAAAATGAAATGTAAGAACAAATATAATGATAATATAAAGAAATAGTGTTGATAAATAAACTCTCAAAAGACAATATTATAAAAATAAACTAAAATAGCAATAATTAAGTAGGAAAGTGGTGATAATTAATGAACCTTGATAGGACCCAGTGATAATAAATACATGAAATATAAAATACAATGTTAGAAGGTGAACAAAAAAAAGTGATAATTCAGTAAGAAAGATAATGATAATTAATAAATGATAGGACCCAGTGATAATCAATGAACTATATAAAAACACTAGGTAATAAAGTGAAGTGTAGTCAGGAATAAAGAAAGGACTTGTGATAATAGCCAATAAGTAATAACTGGACCCAAATATAATAAATAAACTGTATAAATTATAAGGGAAAGTTAAGAGTAGACATTGGCATAGTTTTAATGAAATCAGAAAATGTTTGTAGTTGATATAACAATGTTTATTAGAAGTAAACCACTGATAATTGTTTTTCATTATTTTAAGGAAGTGTTCTAGTATATAATAAGGATGGTAAGAAGTCCATTGTTTTATTTTAATGAATTATGTTTATAAATTTATACTAACCACTATTAAAAATAATAGTAAAAGACTAACATGTTATGCTGAAAACAGGAAAAGGGAGTTAGACACTGTATTCTGTAAGTGAAATTATAAGGGAATACTAGTACACACCTTCTGTTCATTTTATTATATTTTGTTTTGGTTTTAATTAACCCAAATGTTATTATGTTGAGTATTATATTTAACAGAACCGTTTAAAATACATGTAAAACCTTAGATACTGGCATTGGCCTAAAAGGTTTGTTAAGGAATTGTGTTATGTTATATGATGATTAAACAAATGTTATAATTTAGTTTAGGTTATAATAGTAATTATGTTTAGAAGCACATAAAATTAACAAAATTGACATGAACAGTTGTAATGAGTATAGGTGAGGTGAAATATGAACTCTAGGCACTTAGGCCTATAACTCGTAACCAGAATTTTGTAAAATTTAAGAAAAACAATAGAAATTGATAAAATAAAGTATATAATCCGGTTAGGTTTCATAATAATAGTGTAGGACACAAAATTGGATAGAAAATATTTAGTCTAAAGATCATTTATAAAAGAAAACCAAATGGAAAATGTATGAATCTGTTATAATTTGAAAAAAGGTAGCCTTATGGGATATCAAAATAATTTGTAACCAAAAAGCAAACTAGTGGTGTTATTATATTTAGGATTACAGCTAGTATAAAAAAGTTATAATAATTTAAAGATTTATAGTAATTTTGTGTAGAAAAATGTTAGCTTTCTATAACAATGTTCTAAATTATCAACCAATGTGAATTAGTGTTTGGAAGCTAGCAACTATGGTAACTAGTAAATAAATTGTATTATTCCATTGTTAGCTCTTGATGAGTGCAGACGTATTAAACCGCAATGAGTAAAGAAAAGAATTAACTAAATAAAATCTATAAAATTTTGATGAAAATAATAAACTAAATTACAGAAATAATATTAACACTCACACGAATTAAAAATCACTAGAAGAAATTAAATAATCCATGAGGAATTGCTGAGGAATCCCAAGTGACTGAATACGAACCATTGGAAGGAAGAAAATAGCTAAAACCTATAAATGAATGACGGAATCTTCAACAACAAAGATGAATGATGAAAAATAAATACCTAAACTAAATACCTAAGAAAATAGAAGAACGCAATTAACGAAAAAAGAGCAACCAGCAGTATTCGTGAGAAATACTACCCGGATAGAAGAGATAAAGGACTGATAAGTATATTTTAAAATACGACCTTAACAGTAACACAAAAGAAAAAAAGAAACAAAATGTGAAAATACACCTTCAACACAATTTGTCACTTTTTAACAGACACTTGAACTTTCTTTGATTAAATGAACACCTCAAATTGAAGAATAATCTCAATCTAACATTGATTCCTTAAGTGAATATATTTTAAACGAAAAAATTTATTAAACTCAGATAACCTCCAACGCTAAATCCAGCAGCTATAGTTTACCACTAATTATAAGTGTATAACAATTTATATGTTATTTGTATGGTATTTGTAAAATTTTGTACTTTTATTAGTCTATTTGACAATATTTTCAGTAGTCCCAAGAACTTCGACCTGAGATATAAATAAAACGAAAATATCAACACCAATCCACGAGTTTTGCTAAGCAGCGGCTGGTCAGAATAGCCAACCGCTAATAATCAAACGTGCCGGCGGGAAATTAAAATATATAATTTGGAAGAAATTGTAGTAAAATGAACCAATTAATAACTGTTAATAAAACATAATAGAAGCATTGAACTGTATTTTTGATTTTATTTAACTTTTCTTTAAAAAAATTGAGTATTCACTTATCATTAAATAAACCTTGCATTTTTGGTTTACCAAGAAGAGTTGGCAAACCCTAGTTTGAGTCAGAAAATACGAATTCGAACATCCGAACTGGTGAGTAGACTGGTGAGTAGTTATAAACATTATAACGAGATAGATTGACGTGTTATAAAATTGACGCAACCAACGTGTGGTTAAATAACCATCCTAAATACATCGTTATAATATGTAGGCCTATACTGGGGTGAATCGTCTATACTGACCTACATTGTGCATCCCGGTGAATCGTCTAAACATTTCATATCTTAATTTTGACAGACCACTATAAAATACAGCCTGTTAAACTTAATTTAAAATTTTCCATAATACTGTAGTACTATAGTTAGTTGTATATTACTAATATGTGTTATTAGAAGAATTCAGTACGATGAACGTGGTAGAGTTTATAGAAATGTGTGCGATGGAAGAAAGTAAGAATTAAAAAAAAAATGCGACCTAATTTACATTTTAAAATATCTATCTTTAATACTCACACAGAATCATGTACACTCACACCCGCAGTTGGATTAATATACCGAATTCTTTCATACATTCTGAGATTTCTTAATAGATCAGAATATTTTATGATCGATGAGAAATTGGAGATGGCAGTTTTTTTGACAAAAATTGAAAACATTGCAGAACATTCTCTATAAATGTATCCTGCTTTAGAATATGAGCAGTTAGCAATAGTAAGTAGAGCGGATAAAAAATATAAATTTATTTTTCCTGTGTCATGTATATTTACTATGCAAGTGTCATCTTACTAGGAATGCATCATTTCAATATACGCTCAGTGTAAATGTAAAACATAAAGAATGCATCAAAAAAATCTTAATTTCGTCTCTTTCGGTAAGCCTTCAATAATAAAACTTAACCAGAATATAAATGCCCTTCTTGCAGCATTCTACTGTATAATTGAAATGTTAGATCTATACTGACCAAATAAAAAAGCACACAAAATTGGACAATTATTTAAATAATGTTCATCAGTGTAGGGAAAACTCAGAGTTATATGAATGGTTAATGAACTACTTTTATGAAAGACGTATTTCAAAAAAAATATGAATAACTTTTGTAAAACGTATTTTACCGTGCTCATAAGCAAATAACGCAGTGGTTACCAATTGGGGTGCCGCTACACTATGACGAAAATGTGTAAAATGAAATACGTATTGCAGTTTGCTACTTCTTTACTATGTGAAACGGGGTTCTCCAGTTTTTGTACGATTAAAAGCGACAAGAGGAAACGATTAATATATGTGAAATAAGAAATGAGAATGCGCCTATGAACAATTTGTTTGAACATTAAAATTATTTGTGCTCCACATCAATTTGGATTTCGCATTAAGGCGTCTATGGGATCCTTATTCTCTAATACTGGAATAATAATAAAGATTCCATATTATTTGAATTTTTATAAAAAAGATTTTTATCTTTTTAATAATAAGTAAAACCAATTCAGTTTTTTACTTCCATATTCCTTAAGGAAATGGAAGTATGGTGATGGCAAAAAAAATCGTGTTCGAGATTATTGCAGATTCTGATTGTACAACACTCAAAACATGAAATATCGGTATGGAGAACCATACATGACTTCCATATTCTAAGATTTATATTTAAATCTTAATATCGCCTGCCAAGCGCGATATATTTTCTCTTATACATGATTTACATTAAACTGAAAAAATTTTAATTTTATTGCCTGGCAACAAAATTATTTTATTTTTAACAATTACCATTGTTTAAAAAAGTTTAAATAAATTTTCAAGTACTTTACTCTTGTTAAAACGTAAAAGGTTGCAGGTAAACTACCCCTTCCCCTTAACCGATCTTCACCAAAATCGTTAGTCCTTGAGACCTCTACAATTCAGGGAAGTATGCAAAAAATTATTTGATTCTGTTTGAATTTGCGGCAGTTATCGTTTGCCATAGAAAATACGCTTGACAAAAAAATGTTGCTGGTAAACTACCCCTTCCCCTTAACCGATCTTCACTAAAAACAATAGGTCTTGAGTACTCTACAAATCAGGGCTGCATGCAAAACATTATTTGATTCTGTTTGAATTTGCGGCTGTTATCGTTTGCCATAGAAAATACCCTTGTTAAAAAATGTTGCTGGTAAACTACCCCTTCCCCTCAACCGATCTTCACCAAAAACAATAGGTCTTGAGAACTCTACAATATAGGGCTGTATGCAAATAATCGTTTGATTCTATTTGAATTTGCGGCTGTTATCGTTTGCCATAGGAAATACCCTTGTTAAGACATAAAACGTTACTGGTAAACTACCCCTTTCCCCTAACCGATCTTCACCAAAAACAACAGGTCTTGAGAACTCTACAATTCAGGGCTGTATACGAAACATTATTTAATTCTGTTTGAATTTGCGGCTGTTATCGTTTGCCAAAAAAAAAATTTCCCTTGATAAAAAAAACCGTTGCTGGTAAACTACCCCTTTCCCTCAACCGATCTTCACCAAAAACAATAGGTCGCGAGAACTCTACAAATCAGGGCTGTATGCAAAAAATTATTTGATTCTGTTTGAATTTGCGCCAGTTATCGTTTGCCATAGAAAAAAAATCTACAGACACACACACAGACACACACACAGACACTTTTCGGAAAACGACTTTTTTTCATGTTTTGAGTGTAGTAGAATCAGAATCTGCAATAATCTCGAACACGATTTTTTTTGCCATCACCATACTTCCATTCCTTAAGGAATATGGAAGTAAAATATCGGTATGGAGAACCATACATGACTTCCATATTCTAAGATTTATATTTAAAATAATTTTCGAAATGAAATATTACCATAGAAACTACTTCTTTCTACTTACTGCTTCAGCCTTAACCACAGTACTGTGGTCACTAACGTATACCACCTCACGTTATCGCACTCGATTTTCACTGATGATGGAAGTCGATGGCATTGCCGAAACGTCTGGTTTTGTAGAAAACATTGGACTACGGCCAAATATTCCGGGAAGGAATTTTAACAAAAACTACTTCTTTGTTGCCGATAACGTTGTACACATATATATAAAAAATATGCATAAAATTAATGGCTTGTATAAGTTAATGATTAATCTCCATTAAGTAGTGCTCAAGTTTCCAAAGTTTTAATATTATGATGTCCATAATTAAAACATCAGAGCAGGTTTAGTGTGAATGAGGGTACACTGTGGACAAAAATTTTCAACATTTCCTATTGAGTGTTGCATAGAGTAAAGCTGCGAATCTACAGTGTATGTTTCACAGAACAAACACGCGAAAAAGAAGGAGCGCTCCGAAGTCACTCATGGACCCTCAGCATCTTGCAGAGGGTTGATTCCCTAAAGACGAAAAGTCTGTCTATGAATCGTTCCTCTGTAAACACATGCAGTTACACTGCCCAGCGATCCACAGGAAGCAAATTGATGTCCATTTTTTTGGCTTGCACGCGTTAGGTTGGTGTGGGTTTCGGCACTTTCCATTTAAAAATCGTGCAAATGTAAGAAAATAAACATGAGTGAGGCCAGAAATAACGTGAATTGTGTGTGTGTGTGTGTGTGTGTGTGTGTGTGTGTGTGTGTGTGTGTGTGTGTGTGTGTGTGTGTGTCTTACCTGCCTTTTTATTGCTGTAGCCATAATAATAAAATGGAAACGTAAACACTACATAACTGAGATATACTTACCTGCCACGAACGATATATTATTTTATACATGGAGGAGTTCAGTGACATACACACGTACAGAAAAATTATATATATAAAGATATTAACTCATACATAATTTACATTAAAATGAAAAAATTATAATTTTATTCCCTGGGAACAAAATTATTTTATTTTTAACAATTACCTTTGTTTGAAAAAGTTTAAATGAATTTTTAAGTACTTTACTGTTGTTAAAACGTAAAAGGTTGCAGGTAAACTACCCCTTCCCCTTAACCGATCTTCACCAAAATCAAAAGTCCTTGAGGTCTCTACAATTCAGGGATGTATGCAAAAAATTATTTGATTCTGTTTGAATTTGCGGCTGTTATCGTTTGCCATAGAAAATACCCTTGATAAAACAAAAAACATGGCTGGTAAACTACCCCTTTCCCTTAAACGATCTTCACCAAAAACAATAGGTCTTTAGTACTCAAGAAATCAGGGCTGTATGCAAAAACTTATTTGATTCCGTTTGAATTTGCGGTTGTTATCGTTTACTATAGAAAAAAATTACCCTTGATAAAAAACCGGTTCAGGTAAACTACCCCTTTTCCTCAACCGATCTTCACCAAAAACGACAGGTATTAGGAAGTCTACAATTCCGGCCTGTATGCAAAGAATTATTTGATTTAGTTTGAATTTGCGGCTGTTATCGTTTGCCATATAAAACACCCTTGATAAAACATAAAACGTTGCTGGTAAACTACCCTATTCCATTAACCGATCTTCACCAAAAACAACAGGTCTTGAGAATTCTACAATTCAGGGCTGTATGCAAAACATTAGTTGATTCTTTTTGAATTTACGGCAGTTATCGTTCATCATAGAAAAAATACCCTTGTTAAAACATAAAACGTTGCAGGTAAACTGCCCCTTTCCCTTAACCGATCTTCAACAAAATCAACAGACCTTGAGTTCTGTATAATTCAAAAAGGTATGCAGAAGAGTAGTTGATTCTGTTTTAATGTACGGCAGTTATCGTTCGTCAAAAAAAAATTACCCTTGATAAAACATAAAATGTTGCTGGTAAACAACCCTATTCCCTTAACCGATCTTCACCAAAACCAACAGGTCTTGAGAACTGTACATTTCAGGGCTGTATGCAAAATATTATATGATTCTGTTTGAATTTGCGGCTGTTATCATTTGCCATATAAAATACCCTTGATAAAACAAAAAACGTGTCCGGTAAACTACCCCTTTACCTTAACCGATCTTCACCAAAAACAATAGGTCTTTAGTACTCAACAAAGCAGGGCTGTATGCAAAAACATATTTGATTCTGTTTGAATTTGCGGCTCTTATCGTTTGCCATATAAAATACCCTTATAACACATAAAACGTTGCCGGTAAACTACCCCTTTCCCTTAAACGCTCTTCACCAACACCTATAGGTATTGAGAACTCTACAATACAGGGCTGTATGCAAAAAATCATTTGATTCTGTTTGAATTTGTGGCTGTTATCGTTTACCATAGAAAAAAATTACCCTTGATAAAAAACCGTTGCAGGTAAACTACCTTTTTCCCTTAACCGATCTTCACCAAAAACAACAGACCTTGAGAACTCTAAAATTCAGGGGAATATGCAAAACATTATTTGATTATGTTCGAATTTGCGGGTGTTATCGTTTGCCATAAAAAATACCCTTGTTAAAACATAAAACGTTGCCGGTAAACTACCCCTTCCCCTTAACCGATCTTTACCAAAATGAACAAATCTTGAGAACTCTACAATTCAGGGCTGTATGCGAAATATTATTTGATTCTGTTTGAATTTGCGGCTGTTATCGTTTGCCAAACAAACAAAATTACCCTTGATGGAAAAAAACCGTTGCAGGTAAACTACCCCTTTCCCTCAATCGATCTTCACCAAAAACAATAGGTCGCGAGTACTCTATAAATCAGGGCTGTGTGCAAAACATTTTTTTATTCTGTTTGAATTTGCGGCAGTTATCGTTTGCCATAGAAAAAAATCTACAGACACACAGACACATAGACACACAGACACTTTTCGGAAAACGACTTTTTTTCATGTTTTGAGTGTAGTACAATCAGAATCTGCAATAATCTCGAACACGATTTTTTTTGCCATCACCATACTTCCATTCCTTAAGGAATATGGAAGTAAAATATCGGTATGGAGAACCATACATGACTTCCATATTCTAAGACTTATAATCTGAAATATGCTTGCCTGCCAAGCACGATATATTTTCTAATATATACATAATTTACATTAAAATGAAAAAATTATAATTTTATTGCCTGGCAACAAAATTATTTTATTTTTAACAATTACCATTGTTTGAAAAAGTTTAAATGAATTTTCAAGTACTTTACTCTTGTTAAAACGTAAAAGGTTGCAGGTAAACTACCCCTTCCCCTTAACCGATCTTCACCTAAATCTAATGGCCTTGAGTCCTCTACAATTCACTTATGTATGCAAAAAAGTATTTGATTCTGTTTCAATTTGCGGCAGTTATCGTTTGCCATAGAAAATACGCTTTATAACAAACGTTGCTGGTAAACTACCCCTTCCCCTCAACCGATCTTCACCAAAAACAAAAGGTCTTGAGTACTCTACAAACCAGGGCTGTATGCAGAAAATTATTTGATTATGTTTGAATTTGCGGCTGTTATCGTTTGCCATAGAAAATAACCTTGTTAAAAAAACGTTGTAGGTAAACTACCCCTTTCCCTTAACCGATCTTCACCAAAACCAAGTGGCCTTGAGAACTCTACAATTAAGGGCAGTATGCAAAACATTATTTGATTATGTTCGAATTTACGGCTGTTATCGTTTGCCATAGGAAATACCCTTGTAAAAACAGAAAACGTTACTGGTAAACTACCCCTTTCCCTTAACCGATCTTCACCAAAATCAACACATCTTGACAACTCTACAATTTAGGGCTATATGCGAAACATTATTTGATTCTGTTTGAATTTGCGGCTGTTATCGTTTGCCAAAAAAAAAAATTTCCCTTGATAAAAAAAAACCGTTGCTGGTAAACTACCCCTTTCCCTCAACCGATCTTCACCAAAAACAACAAGTCGTGAGTACTCTACAAATCAGGGCTGTATGCAAAAAGTTATTTGATTCTGTTTGAATTTGCGGCTGTTATCGTTTGCCATAGGAAATACCCTTGTTAAAACCTAAAACGTTACAGGTAAACCACCCCTTTCCCTTAACCGATCTTCACCAAAATCAACAGATCTTGAGAACTCTACAATTCAGGGCTGTATGCGAAACATTATTTGATTCTGTTTGAATTTGCGGCTGTTATCGTTTGCCAAACAAACAAAATTACCCTTGCTAAAAAAAAACCGTTGCTGGTAAACTACCCCTTTCCCTCAACCGATCTTCACCAAAAACAATAGGTCGCGAGTACTCTGCAAATAAGGGCTGTATGCAAAAAATTATTTGATTCTGTTTGAATTTGCGGCAGTTATCGTTTGCCAAAAAAAAAAAATCTACAGACACACAGACACACAGACAGACACACACACAGACAGACAGACAGACACACACACAAACAGACACTTTTCGGAAAACGACTTTTTTCATGTTTTGAGTGTAGTAGAATCAGAATCTGCAATAATCTCGAACACGATTTTTTTTGCCATCACCATACTTCCATTCCTTAAGGAATATGGAAGTAAAAAGTCGTTTTCCGAAAAGTGTCTGTGCGTGTGTCTGTGTGTCTATGTGTCTGTAGATTTTTTTTTCTATGGCAAACGATAACTGCCGCAAATTCAAACAGAATCAAATAATTTTTTGCATACAGCCCTGATTTGTAGAGTACTCACGACCTATTGTTTTTGGTGAAGATCGGTTGAGGGAAAGGGGTAGTTTACCAGCAACGGTTTTTTTTTATCAAGGGAACATTTTTTTTGGCAAACGATAGCCGCAAATTCAAACAGAATCAAATAATGTTTCACATACAGCCCTGAATTGTAGAGTTCTCAAGATCTATTATTTTTGGTGAAGATCGGTAAAGGGAAAGGGGTAGTTTACCTGTAACGTTTTATGTTTTAACAAGGGTATTTCCTATGGCAAACGATAACAGCCGCAAATTCAAACATAATCAAATAATTTTTTGCATACAGCCCTGATTTGTAGAGTACTCAAGACCTATTGTTTTTGGTGAAGATCGGATGAGGGGAGGGGGTAGTTTACCGGCAACGTTTTTTACCAAGCGTATTTTCTATGGCAAACGCTAACTGCCGCAAATTTAAACAGAATCAAATAATTTTTTGCATACGTCAGTGAATTGTAGAGGACTCAAGGCCTTTTGATTTTGGTGAAGATCGGTAAAGGGGAAGGGGTAGTTTACCTGCAACCTTTTACGTTTTAACAAGAGTAAAGTACTTGAAAATTCATTTAAACTTTTTCAAACAGTGGTAATTGTTGAAAATAAAATAATTTTGTTGCCAGGCAATAAAATTATAATTTTTTCATTTTAATGTAAATTATGTATATATTAGAAAATATATCGTGCTTGGCAGGCAAGCATATTTCAGTTATGTACTGTTTACGTTTCCATTTTATTATTATGACTACTGCAGTAAAAAGGCAGGGAAGACACACACACACACACACACACGCACACACACACACACACACACACACACACACACACACACAAAATTCGCGTTATTTCTGGCCTCATTCATGTTTATTTTCTTACATTTGCACGCTTTTTAAATGGAAAGTGCTGAACCCATACCAACATAACGCATGCAAGCCGAAAAAGTGTCCAGCGTGAATAGCGATTTGCTTCCTGTGGATCGCTGGGCAGTGTAACTGCACGTGTTTACAGAGGAACGATTCATAGGCAAACTTTTCGTCTTTAGGGAATGAACCCTCTGCAAGATGCTGAGGGTCCATGAGTGACTTCGGAGCGCTCCTTCTTTTCCGCGTTTGTTCTGTGAAACGTACACTGTAGATTCGCAGCTTTATTCTAAGCAACGCTCAATAGGAAATGTTGAAAATTTTTGTCCACGGTGTACCCTCATACACACTAAACCTGCTCTGATGTTTTAATTACGGACATCATAATATTAAAACTTTGGAAACTTGAGCACTACTTAATGGAGATTAATCATTAACTTATACAAGCCATTAATTTTATGCATATTATATATATATATATATATATATGTGTACAACGTTATCGGCAACAAAGAAGTAGTTTTTGTTAAAATTGCTTCCCGGGATATTTGGCCGTATTCCAATGTTTTCTACAAAACCAGACGTTTCGGCAATGCCATCGACTTCCATCATCAGTGAAAATCGAGTGCGATAACGTGAGGTGGTATACATTAGTGACCACAGTACTGTGGTTAAGGCTGAAGCAGTAAGTAGAAAGAAGTAGTTTCTATGGTAATATTTCATTTCGAAAATTATTTTAATTATAAATCTTAGAATATGGAAGTCATGTATGGTTCTCCATACCGATATTTGAGTAAAGTATTCTGCAACTTTTATGGAAAGTATTAATAAATAGCCGACATAATAAATAATCACGTATTTCATGCAAATAATTTTTTGCGGTGCAGCAAAATTTATCTGCCTGTTTTAGGATGACACGCATTCCAAAGTCTGGGAAACATTGACTCAACGTCAAGCGGTACGCTGATTGCTTGAGTGACGTAAAGCAATCCGATTAACAGAATAAGAAATAGACACCTCTGTATCATCGTAAAATAAGTATATTATAGTCCTTCCCACTCTTCAGTATGATGATACAGTTTTCATGTATTATTCCATGAAGCACACACAATACAGAAATTTGTAAATTTTCTATGGAGGTATCTAGGCGAGAAAAAAGATGGTAAATGCTCAAAAAAATTGCGAGACTGAATTCAAAGAGTATAAAGAGTCCATAAGAACAACCAGCCTCAGTATTCCTCTCTCTCTCTCTCTCTCTCTCTCTCTCTCTCTGTCTCTCTCTCTCTCTCACACACACACACACACACACACACACACACACACACACACACACACACACACACACACACACACACACACACACATTCCATTTTAAATTATACTCCGTTGTAACTCATGGCGTTGTCATACTGGTACTTATTATAATTGCTTTGTGTTTACAATAAAATATATTAATACTTATATCCAGCGTAAATGTAATTATAGATTGCTCTTAGGTTTTTAGTAAGAAATGAATGTTATCTAACGCGACTGTTCATTTCCTGTACATTAATTAACATGTTTCACAATTACCGCTACTTCGTAGCACTAATTATAATTATCACTTACCCCTACTGATTTCCTGTTAATAACGAGCTACTTCGACTCACTGTTACGTGCTGCACATTGGAGAGATTACAACGGATTAGTCACTATAACCCATTACATAAACAGATCATTTTTTAAATGCTGGGAATAAACGTATAATGTACATTATGCAGGAACACTAATTTATTGTGATTTCCCACAGATAACGTATAGGTACCTTTCAATCTGCTACCAATTACTCAATGCCATTTAACTCATATCAACTGCCAAGTGTTTAATTTCCTCATGTGTTTCATAACATTTACTATGCGCCCTAAAAAATAATATTTCTAATACAAAATATCCTTTACAAAGAATTTTTACGAACAGATATAATGAATACAATCTTACATTTTTCTTGTGGCTTGTTATTTACAAGGCTAAGCAAAATACTCGTGTAACTTGAGAAACGACATTCCTGAAAAGCAATAAGTTTGCAGCGAATTATTACTTTATAATTTAAATGACTCTAACATAGCAACTAGAAAATAATGTGTAACAGAAATGTAACGTCTATTACAAGTATTAATTTTTATAAACATAGTGTTCCACTGTATTATATCTTGTGTTACGAAAAATTCTTTTTTTCTGAGGCCTATACTTATATTAATTGAACTTTCCACATAGTAACTATATGTTCTTCTTCACTCCTCCTCATCATAAAAACCCTCGAGCTCCTTCGTCGCCACCACCGCCACCTCCTTCACCACATCCACCTTCTTCTTCTTTTTCTTCTTTCAGCATTCTTCAATCCATCTACATCCTCCTCTACCCCCTTCCTCGATAGTGAGTGTATTTTTAAACTTCTTCGTGGTAATCCTGTTGTTCGTGTCATATCATGTGCCTGTTTTGTTCGCCTCATTCACTTCGTCACTTGTGGCCTAGAAATCTCCACTAAAATCTTGTCACACGTCTTCTTATATTAGCTACTTTTTTTATCTGACCTAACTATTACTTTTCTGATTGCGGAGAGAAATGTGTGATTTGGCGTTCTCTTACCTGTTCCTCTAATAACTATGTGGTATGCTAATTATATAGATAATGCCTTAATTTTTTCTACAATCAATGGTCTGATGAATGTTGTATCATAGAAAATACTGCCGTCTTTTACTACGTCAGGTAAGGGAATTCCGGCCCGAACGTATGACCCTGAGTTGACCGTATATGGTATAAAGTTTACATAAGCCTCCCGTTATCACTGCAGTTTTTTCGTCTTAATACGTAACAGTTTCATACTTTCGATTTTATCCGTTTATTGTTAATTCTAATCATTATATAAAAATTTTACTTTTATAATATCATTCTAGCATTTTAATGTAACACAAATTCAGTGTAAGTGTTGTTAGTGCAGTTCGCTTATTCATTACGATGTGTCTTCGTTGACACCCGTAGGTTATCTCCGTACAACAGTTTGCTACAACTTCTATTTAGTTTCAGATTAACAACTGTCATGGATTCTATGGGTCAGTTTTATTTCATTATCTGACATTTAAACAATTACATATTTTTACGAACATTCAAACTTCGAAAAAATAGTATTGCACGTTTTATAACTTTGCCAACATAAAAGCCATGTCACTCGTATACGTGTCAAACCAACAATCTTATTTCCAGCTAAAAGCTACTGACTGGTTCCCAACGTACCGGCCTCTAAATATACGCTACATCTCGAAAGCAGAATTTATATAACATATAGACGATTAGGAATTGTTATTAGAGGAACGTTATTAGAGCAGTATTAGTGAAGGAGTTGTTTTTTGAATCATTCGTATTGTGGTATTGTAATTTACAGACTTTGTGACTGTTTATTATTTTTCGTGTTTAGTTTTGGCTAGCTATAAAGCTTAGAGAAAAATATAATAGGAACATGAATTTGCAGGCGTCTTAACAGGAGTCGACTAGAGGTTTTCCTGGTTTTTAGTAACCCATTCCATTGTTCTACAATCATGATCTTGCCATCCTCGTAACAGTATAAGGTGTACGCAAAATGAAAGCCTAGGAAAAAGATTCCACTTTAATCGATGTTTCGTATTCTCTTAAATATGTTAAGCGTCCTCACTTTGCAACAGTAATTGTCCGTGTGTTCTGGAATGCTCTACTGTAGCTAAAACTTAAAATAATAATGGAAAATAATGTAACAATCACAACAGTAACAATATAGGCTACGTATAAACAGGTCACTTAGTTAACTGTGTTTGTTAATAAACAGGTTTATGAAGTGTGCCGTATATCTTTTCAAAGGCAATGACATAGTATTTTGTATGTACGTTACATATCTTCTTGTTACTTGATGTGTATGGTATATTCAAAAATGTATCGATTACAATACGTCATGTTTAAATTTAACAATAGGCCTATAATAAGTTTAACTAAAATTTTGTATTAAGATTTGTGATAGTTTACTTGTATTGTATTGAATGTTGTATGGTTAGGAATTTCCTTGTTATGTTTCAGTTGACCTTCGACACGTTCACAGTTGGAAAATTCGTGTCGTTCACTTCGGACGGTTGTCCAGACGGACACATGTCAATTAGAGAGAGTGAACGTCCCAATACTGGCGGCCAGTGGTGCGGAAGTGCCTGGGGCTACACTGTCTACTACAGCGAGGGCCGATCTCTAAACCTTACTCTGCAGCTCGACAAGCTCTCCGAACAGGTCTTTACACTTGTTAAGCTGTTAAACTGAGTTTACACTATTAAAATAATGTCCTTAATATTGTTTGGTTAATCTACGGCCTTATCTAAACTTAGAGCACAATTTACAAACTGAGTTTACAGAAAAAAACGGACTCTAATTTAGTAAACGTAAAACACATACGCACGCTCCCATGAAGACGCACTGGGTGTGTAATTCTATCAGCAGCACCGAATGCTCCCCTTCTTTTGCCGTTGTGATTAAATTACAGAGTATGTCAAAATCGCAAGCAGATAAATGTGTTACGAGTTAAAAACACATACTGTGTTAGATACTGTATGTATTCATTCTAGATGTAAATCTCCTTCCTGTAACGAGATTTAATTTAACAAATCGAAACCGTAACTTATGAATAAAAAGACTCGCGTATGTGAATTGTTTAATTTTAAGTTTAGTATCCAAATACAATACACATCGCCAGTATTCTTAATGAACAAGTTACACTCTTATATTAAAGAGAAATTTTTAACGTTTGTAATCTTATTAAAACATTGCAATCGTTCTGTATTAGCAGTAAATCTATAATATCTTGTTCCTTAACATTTTAAAGCATTTAGAACTGATGTTAAGGACTGTTGCAGTTATATTAATATCAGCAGTTAATTAAGAAAAGTTGAAGGAAACTGAGTTTGGGCTACAAACCACCTATGACCAGAGCTTTTGCTGGTATTATTCTCGGTTCTGATTAATAGTTTCTTTTCCATAAATATTAAATAAAACAAATACAGAGTATATTATTTTTAGTATATTACATTATCACCATCATAATCATTATTAGTATTATACATATAGCGGTTGCAACCTTCTACTCTCTAGCATTATCTTCAACCGTGTCTGACTTCCAAATTTTCTCCTTCAAAATCATGTCTCTCTATCATTCTATCGTCCCTCCAAGTATTTGAAGTCGTCCTCTTTGCTTTCTTTCTACAGACTCCGCTTAGTAAAGTCTACTATTTATTTATTCTTGTCGACTTTTGAATTTGTCTGTACCATGCCAATCTTTTCTCCTTTGTGAAACACAGAATGTCTCCTTTGACCCCCATTTTTTCTCTTTACATACAATATATGATACCTTTTTAATATTATAAGCCTACAACTTTTATAGTAAGAATACGTATATTTCTACTCTTTTCCCTTTATTCCGGTTTTCCAAACAGTAAGTCCATAATTTCTCAAATTTATTTTTAAAATTACCGTTTCCATGTAAGATCAATTGTTTCAAGTAAAAAATATTTTATTGTTTCTTATAAAGAGGGATAATTTTTAATTTTACTTAGTCTAATAATAATGATACCGACACTTTATGCAGGAACTACTTTTATTTTGGTACTGTACTTGGTTAAGGTTTTATAATGGTGTCCGTTATTATTTCAGGGAATAGGTTATAACTTCGACTTTAAACTTTCGTATAAGTTTCTCAAGCGAGAAGAAGCTCACTTACGTTACGGCAACAGTACGGTAGCTAGCTGGCGAGGTGAACTGATCCAGGGCAGCTACTGTGACAGAGTATTGGAGAGATGCGATTCTCGGCCGTGCCGAATTCAGAGTCCCAACTACCCAGGGGTGTATCCTCGGAACATTACGTGTTACTACAGAGTGGAACATCGACAGGTTGCTCGTGGAAAACATGCACTGCTTGCTGTTCGCCAAAGGAACAGTCACAAAATACACATCAAAGACCAGATTGTTAAGTATGATAGAAGCCAGCGAGTGCTAAGGTAGGCCTAAATGATACTATTGAGCAATATATTATTTTGACGCAACACAAAACAAACCGCGGACTAAATAACAATATAATCAGAAAGATACACAAACAAAAACGTGCGTGACGTCTTACATATACTGATTGTTAATATTCCAAATGGAAAAAATACGTTTTTGCAAATTTATATGTACCAGTAAATATAGCATTCGCAGTACCTTTTAACAGTTATATTATTGATCTCACGGCTGGCGTCAACTCTGCCAAAGTCGTTATTCCTTGCCGGGCTGTTAAGCCGCCGCCTAATACTATTTATTACTACAGAAGTTTCGGTCCCACCATTGGAGGCCACCTTCAGTGTTATTTCTAGTATTAACTTTTACTTTCAATCGTGTAACACTGAAGATGGCCTCCAATGGTGAACTGGTGGACACCTTGCCACTTATACTTTCAATCGTGTAACACTGAAGATGGCCTCCAATGGTGAACTGGTGGACACCTTGCCACTTATACTTTCAATCGTGTAACACTGAAGATGGCCTCCAATGGTGAACTGGTGGACACCTTGCCACTTATACTTTCAGTCACGTAACACTGACAATGGGTTCCAATGGTAGGGCAAAACGTATGTAAACAGTATTTGACTACGGCCTAATAGTTCAGCAAGGAATAACGTCTTTGACACTTATATTATTGTTTAACTGTGCACATGCTCGTTGCGAAGCTGTTTATTGCACCATATTGTTTAAATTATAGTAAAAAATAAGACAATAAAATAGTTTTAGTGATTTTCACTCGTCTAAAGTGATTTTTTGACGAGTGAAAATCACTAAAATTATTTTATTGTTTTATTTTTTACTATAATTTCCAAAATGGATTTTCACCAAGTAAAGGCATTAAGCATTAACCATATTGTTTAGCTGATTGTAACAAATTGTGTTTTAGTAACACGTGAAATACAAGATACAACCTAAGATGTCAAATTTTGATTCAATGTCCGAGATTTTCTGTCAACAATGGACCTTTATTAGATTAAAAAAAACCTTTATTGCCACTAGTGCTAAAGTGTATTCTGATAGGCTCTGGGGAATCAGAATCATACTCGTTAATGTTCTATCATTTATGTGACTGTAGGAAAGAAATAAATTAAATTTTTTGAATGTTATTAACTCCACTGGTATTCCCTTCTAGCGCGAAAGATAAACTAGAAATCGATAATTTAATTAACCACGAAGTATAAAGTTATTGTTCATTCTCTGAGGAGAGCAAGTAGTCTATGAGTTTACACACTCACAGTACGTACTTATACTATGTACATTGCGTGCACCCTAAGTCAAGGTGTTTCCAGAGTTCATTTGATTTTGTATTCCTGTGACACTTGATTCCGCCTTTTAACGGAAACTAACGGAATCAACGTTTTAATTTGACTGACTTACTGAAATAACATATTTGTGCTTACGTCACTGTATTCTTTTGGCACAAATAATCCTATATTTGCGCGCACGTATTTACATGTATCTTACTTCTAAGTATATAATTATCTTTAATAAACCTATCAATAGGTTTGTGATGAGAATAACTGTTGCACGTTATGTGTGGAGCTGTCATTAGAAAGTAGGTTAGCAAGTTCGCATTCAAACTGAATTTGCGAACGTTGTTGACCTGTGTACCGAGATTACATTGTGCAGAGTTCCTGTTTTGCTTTAATAAGGCGCCAACATGTTTAATGCAACGTGGGGTCTCGTTTCGCGAAGAGCAAGAGACTTGCCTCTAGTATCGTACGCGGCGGTGGAAGTAACCCTTTTTGTGCCCTGAATGTAAAAGCATTCTATAAAAATAAACGTGGGGAACACAATTTCTTTTGTTGAAAAGGGAAACAAAATTACAATGGAAAGGCACAAAGCTAGCTAGCGTTCTTTTCTTTTCTAAAATTGAATTCGTCGGTACAAAGAATGTTGCACTCTGTGTATAATAAACAACACACACAACATAGCAGCCACGAATACAAACGTAAAACTACAACAAAGTCAGTCGTCTCTGTAAAGGTTAAACGGCTTTGCAGCTAAACGATGTCCTAGCAGTGTTCACACCAATATTTCGTGGTTTCTGCAATAACAAATTGGAACTTTAAACTTCACTCCTCACAGCAATACATTATAAAACTTTTGACGTATATGTTTGTATGCTTACAGTCTCGTATTCCTGCAGATTGGAGTTTACCATGTTTTATATTTCTACAGTCATAAATCTTCAAAGTAATATATTCTTGAACAGCAATCGGAAAATATTGACGTTTTGACTTGTGAGATAAAAAATAAATCAAATCTAAAATATGTATAAATTTGGTCACATCGTTTTAAGTTATTGAGCTTTTTGATGACGAATTACGTTCATTAACGCCCATGCTACGATTGTTTCTTGTGGTTTGCCGTATTTGCTTCTATCTACCATGATGTAATCTTACAATAAATTAATAACAACACGTTGCAGTCAGTTTGTAATTTATCAAGTTAATAAGACTTTAAATATTATATCATATCAAGTAAGAAGTCAATACTTTAAACTTATTATGTAATTAGTTTTATAATTTTAAGATTATTTAACTTCATATTACTTATTAGTTACAATACATATAAGGTAACTGAAAAATGTATTTACTACATAAATGACCATCACAATAACAAAAGCAGCATCAACAACAACAACAACAAAAACGACAACAACAACAACAACAACAACAACAACAACGACAACAACAACGACGACGACGACAAATACTACTACTATTACTACTACTACTACTACTACTACTACTACTACTACTACTACTACTACTACTACTGCTACTGCTACTGCTACTACTACTACTACTACTACTACTACTACTACTACTACTACTACTACTACTACTAGACACTGAAAGTCATTCATTTTCTGAACAAGCCGTTTTCAGCTACGAAAACTCTAAGCAACAGTAGTGCGTAATATGCAGGTAATATGTAGAAGAGACGATTTGTTTAGTGGTCAACTGTAACCAGCCTTCCGGAACAGGCTTACCATTCGACGTTGGCATCTAATTCTTTGTTCGGTGTTTTCAAATCAGTTTCCAGTGTATTGCTTGTAGTATTGTTAATGCGCTGAATTAAAAAAAAAAAAAATTTCCACAAGATTTTGCGAATAATACAAAAGTCGATTAGTTTACATCAACGCATAACAAAATTGACAAAATCGTCATATAAACAGTTCAAAGTGGTAATTGCTGTCGTCGCCATTGCTGAGACTTCTTTCCTCGCGGCGTCTTCGGGTTGCCTTCCTTTCATTTATTTGTCGATTCGCTGCCTCCTGTTCTCTGCCATTTCCCGTTAGGTGTCTAATCCATTACTTGCTTCGCAAACCAGATCACTGCAATTCGCTGTCCAAAACCTTACTATCTCAACCGTTGCATCTTGATGTCACGTACTATTTGTATTAGGTAACTGCTGTTTTGTCCCATATTCGTTAATTGGGGATCCTGTCAACTCGTGATCTTCTAGTGTCCTACGTCCGCAAATCAATTCCTGTCGTCTCAACCATTTTCCCTGTTCTTAATTGTAAAAGCCATACTTCAATATTCAACGTAATTTTCACTACTACGTACATCATAATGTAGTATCTAATATTAACTATTAATTTTAATCGATATATTTTTGGCCCAGTGAAAACTATTCACATGGCAACGGCTTGTCGTACTTGCATGTTCCGGACTTTTGTTGTTTTGTCTAATCTTCCATAGTCTGTTATTTTCATGCCCAAATGTCCAAATTTGTATTTTATTAGAATATCGTCTATATCTTCCATCTTCAAGAACTCGTTCCGTTCCCTTTCTTCAGCATATATATGTATTTAATTTTGTCTACGTTAACCTGATTAACTATAAAGCTGTACTACCGTATCGTCTAATGACGAGGAGCTAACGACAAGATGATGACTACACGACGATGACTATAATAATGCGACAGTTTGTACACAAGTATCAGCAAGTGTTTGTTTGACTAGGGTGTGGGACCAGTGCAACGTAGTGCAAGACTACCTAACGGTATACGACGGAGCGTCGACGACAGACCCGGTGCTAGTAAGGCTGTGTGGAGGCGACGTTGTGCCCGACATAGTGAGCAGTGGACCCAATATGCTTCTCGAGTTCCACACGTCCCCCTATGACAACCCATTCCACCCTGTTCCACTCAGCTACCTCCCGGGTTTCGAACTTGAAGTACAGGTAATTGGCCAGTGTTAAATAATAATATATAAATAATGTCAAATTAAATAAATATGAGACTAACAACTTGATAGAATATAACTACACCATAATACATATGTGCAACCGCACATTCGTAAAAATAAATAGATATTTATGACCTTATATTTCTTATGTTATTTTATGTTTGTCTTCATTCCTTTTTACTTACTTCTGTTTGCCTGAATGTATAAAATTATGTGTTCAGCAAGAAATATTTTAATTTAAAATATACATTGTAATAGCTTGTTTATAAGTGTTGAAAGAAACTGTTTTGAGTTTGGTAACCGGAAAGTTTGAGAAGATAAATGAAGCTGAATTAATTTCATAATAAAATTAAACTCTCAAATATGTTGAGGAAATTCGGGAGAGCAAACATACAGTACACCCCAACTGTGCAATCATCTGCAAATGATAAGAGTAAAGTTTTTGCATATAAATTTACATTTTGATAGTGTTCCATGTTCCATAAGGTATAACCGTTTGGAAATTAGCTGTGCTTCTCTTAGCACTTATCGGGAATAGCATCGTTATACGTGACCCCCTACGCACATAACTCACCGGGCTCGCCGCCCTAGTTAGACCCGACCCTTTCTGCGTGCTGCCCTGCCCCGCGCTCTACGTGATGTACAATTTTATCGTACATCCAGCCAGCCAAATGTTAAATGTATCAAGAAATTCAAATTATCAAAAAGTTTAAATCCTACAGACATTATGAACAGACGCACATCACAACAGCACGAACGCACAGAACGTGAGACCTTAAGTCAGATCTCACTATACTAAATCAGAAGGAACATTATGTACCACAGAGTGTATGCCTACATACATTCATTAAAATACGATTCATACGTTAATTAAAAATAAGTTATTCATTTAAGAAATAATTAATTATGAACATCTAAATACATTAATTTTAACCGTAAGTAGACCTGTATTCGGACTTCGCTACACACAGACTCTCTTCGGAAACGACAATGTAATCGTAAATAATTTTACAAGAATTGAAACATTCATAATTCCTTAACCTACACTACGTAATCTCTACACGTGAATACATGAATAACGAAATAGTAGTTTACAAATTGAAATAACTTGCTTTATAAACTACCAAAGTATATTCTTGTATGTAGTTTTGGAACAACCGACAAAGTATTTCATAGAAGCTCAACACAACTTTAGTAAATTATAAAATTCAATTTATCGTTATTTTACGTTTGCGCAATGTTGTTAACTTATAGGCTTATTCTCTCTATACGTGATTCCGTAATTATGTGTGTACGTACTCTAGATGTGTCCGGAATAAAATATGTGCTGTGGTTTTTTGAAGGTGCAACCTATATGCTGAAATAATTTAGCAAAACCGACCCTTCGCAGGCCTAACAAACAATTCAAACTTGGTATTACACGCGCGCGTCCGTATGCGTGTAACACACGCACTCTATATCTCTCTTTCGCAGTAGCTCTCTCTGTTACAAACACACACACATGAGACTAATTATTCATAGAATTCCGAAATATATTGGAATATGCGTATTATTTTAAATTATCAGGATAACTAAAAACATACTTCATCAATTAATACGCGTTTCATTCAGCTTTACAAATATGCACACACACACACACACAGACACACACACACATTTCTCTTAAATTTGTGTTAAATTATCTGTCATCGCTAAGGTACAAAAGTAACAAGAAATTTAAATGTTGTTCTTTAAAAGCACACATTGGGCTACAAACACGGTTAACCTGAGAGAACGCTGAAAATATTTGACTCTAAATAAAATAAAATGAATTCCTTGCTAGACCGAATGAAGAAGTAACAAAAATAAGAAATATTTTAACTTTGCCATGAATCAAATGTTTTTAGATGCTGATTTTTTAGGATGTAATATAAATACCCACACAATTGAAATAAATCTTTTAATAAGAAACACAATTCGTTAATTCAGTGAAAACAGACAAGTACAAATTTCGTTAAGATTGTTTTAGTTATCAGTGTATTAAATTATTTGTCAGTGTTTATTGTCATTACGAAAACATTCGTCTCTTTTAACCTGATTATGTTCTCTGTATGTGTAGTGTTATGTTTCGGTAATATCCACCTAGTTGTTGGTGCCAATTTATAATAAATTGGTAAGACTCGTATATTTGGTAAATAGTATTTTCTTTTATTAATTCCACACAAATGGTTGTAAATCGGTGACACAAATGCAGGTTCCAAAACCGTTTATTCTTCTTTTTTGATATTAATTATTTTTGTTTCCCGTTTTAGGCGCCAAATTGTTTTGTCATTAAAACAATTAAAATTACACATTTTATTTATTTATTCCTTTTATCTTCATTGGTCGACTTACTTTTTATTTATAATTCAATTCGAATTCCGTTCCTAAAAATAATTGTTACCAACCTATCCTTTGTGTAAAAAAAATCCACATTTGGCTATATGAAGAAATAACATATTGTTAACATAGAAATAAATTAAAAGTACATTTGAAAATCTTCAATACTGGTTTTATTTCTTTTGGATTCCGTATTTCTTTCCCTTAAAAAAAACTAAATAATTTTATACTACTATTATTGCTCCAGCTATGATGTTTACACACTCAACGATTGGCACTAATGCTCAGGTCTTTAGTATCTAATATCACACAATTTTGGTTATTAGATTTCAACTTGTTGGGTTCTTGAGATTACAGAAAAATTAACAAACAACAACCTTTAAGAAGTACAAAACTTCACATAAAACACAATTGAATATTATATAAGTGATTAATAAACTAAAATTAAGGTTATAAATATTTTGTTTAACAACAGTCTGTGCTTGTAGGTTAAGTGTACCCTGATCAATATTACACTTCCAATAAGTTTATCACCATAGATTGATAATTTAATAGTGAGATAAATGGATTGTTACAAGTTTATTTGTTAAGTGAATATTGAAATATAGTCTATCAGTGATTGAAAATGTGTAAAAGTGTATTATGGTTTATTATACTTATTAGTTTTTATCTTCTGATATTATACTTAACACTATCCTTCAATTATTAGGTTCAACTTATTTTTCACTGTTTATACAATTATTCTTCCATTTTAATATGATTTCACTTTCAATTTCCTTCTTGTTATATTACTAGTCTTCATAGCATCATTTCAATTCCATGTAATATCACTTTTTATTTTATCTGGTATGGAGGTTTTAATCCTTTCTTCTCTGAATCCAATAATGAACTAACAAATTTTAATGTAAATCTTGGGTTGTCAAGGTACAAAACTATCTAATTCCCATTGGTTGAACATTTTTTTTTACGTTGTTAGACATGACTACTCTTTTTTATACAAATTAACAAATATCTTCTAATTAGTATGATCTTTTTATACTACATTTAATCCTAAATATTACAACACCAATGCATTGCTTTTTTTCATAAATTAATTTGAAATCAAACATGAATATTTTCTGTCAAGTACTTACAAATTTACAAATTTAACAATTTTGTTTTCTATTATTAATTAATTCAAAACTAATTCTTTTGTATACATTGTGGTTCTCTAAAATTATAAAACCAAACTTAAGATGATAACACACATGGTATCATTAATTTCTACTGTTTTAATATCCAATTTCACAAATTTCTTAATTTTACTATAGGCTTCTATGGCCTAGTGTATCTGATGTTCATTATACATTTATTATAACATATCCTTTTTGTTTTATGAACCTTAAATATTTTAAACACAATTAAAATGAAATAAATTAACTAATACACAATAAATGATTATTCATAATCATTTTAAAACATAATATAACTCTTTTTTAGCATCCTATGTGAATGCCAGTCTTCCATACATAACATACATTCCTTATCATCCAATTAAACATTGTACATTTACTGTATGATAGTTCTATTCCTTCCATATTCTATTAACATTATTGTCATTTACATTTAGATACCTATCATTTATATGGAGCTATTTTTATTTTCTGACTTAGACTATCATCTACAGCTTTGTACTTCAATTTTTTTTTATATTTCTCATACACTTATTATGGGAAAAGGGGTTGGGTAATAATCATAATGTTATATATGCTTCTCGCTCACTCTTCCAATCAATTGGGTATTGTCATAGTCATAGTTATTGTCTAGTCCATATGTCGATATTGGTTCTATCTTCTAATAATTCTGTCCATCAATTCTTTAGTATATTAATTCTCTTTATTCCTTCAAGGTTGTAAATCTTTTATCTGTTTCTAATGGTAATTTTTTTTTTTTATCGTTCTGCTACCTTATGTCATGTTACAGTAGTCACCAAAATAATGAAATTCGTTTCTAAAATGTTCATGTTTAGGTGCTGTTCGTCGAGGCAAGATCACACAGCTACGTTCGCGACGGTAGTCACTGCGAGTTCCTTCTCACCAGTTTTGACTCTCCATGGGGTGTTCTAGAAAATCCAAAGCATTCTCTTCCTCCAAACACGACTTGCCGCTATCACTTTCAGGGTCGTCGTCATGAGACTGTGTGGGTGTCGTTCATTAAATACCACGCGGCAAGCGCCGACCCCGCAGCCTACCAGCTGAGCGCTGAATGCAACGCAAGGTTACGTATCTGGGATGGAAGAATATCCACCGTTACAGGTCAACAGGTAAGATCACCACTCACCTTGCATGTGATCACCTTTATTATACCAAAGACAAGTAGGTCTAAATAACAAACCCGCCATTACTCAAGCCGAAAGCAACTCAAAAGAAAAGAAGAATACTACCTTAGTATAATTCGTTGATTGTGATCAGAAGAGCTTCACTCAAACGTAAATCGCTCTGCATATGAGACGGTTGTAATCTACTACACCGGAGTAGTAGCTTCGTAACAATACGTAACGTTGCAGGTCTGCCTGAACTTTGTATCCTTCCTGCACTAAATAGTGTGAAACGTTTCTCCTTCCCTGACAACTACAAGTAACTGTCTTGGTTGACATTATGAAGGGCTAGTGGGACAGTTACTGTCTACAATATGCCATTCTCGTTTCACCGTCTCTTACTGCTTCTCCTGAAATGCTAGCGAACACACATGCACGTCTTTGTTAACTTTGTAATGATAACTTATCTTGTCATTTGTTTTAGGTAAGAGGCTACAAATCTGGACAGATATGCTTTTGTACAGCTATTTTACTTTCACTGAAATTTAGTACCGTGATAACTGCTTTCTTGTTATTCTATAGTCCCTGAATAAATAGGTAACGCTTTACAACCAGTAACATACAAGTCAAACAGGTAATGCGTAGTCCATATCGCAATCCTGGCCAATCTCTAATAGTCGTTTTAAAGTGAACACGGTGTTCTGTATGTGAAGTCTTCGTTCGGTATGGACCGCGTCAGTTATATCTTGTAAGACAACGTTTTACCCATATTACAATGGGTATGCTCAGGTCAGGTCCCAGGTGCCAACGGTGAGGTTGGCAAGAAGCTCTGTAGAGGTGGACTCTGGTAAGTGGAGTCAACCCTGCAGGTGTTACACCGCTTGTATTATTTGCACGGTGAGACAACTCTTGTACAGTTAGGCTAGAAAGTAAAAGACACCGAGTGGAGCTGAGCGTTAGTGATTCGGTGTTGATGGTATCGGTTTGTTTGTTAACCTTTATGGCTTCTGGGACTGTCCTGTTATATCATCTATTACACAACCCGATAACAGATGCGTTTTTGAAGATTATCATTAGATTATTTGTTGTAGAACGATCAGCAACTGCCAAATTTTCAGCTGTTAAATTTTGTCTGACATTTGTTGTTGCAGCTAACATGTGTGTCTGACGTGTACTTGGACTCTTTTAAAAATCAGGCGCCACGTCTGACCAATATAAAGACAAATCTTTCCGCAGCTGCACGGAGTTCTGTAGTGACCTTCAGATTGAACGGTATTCTGACTTTGTTTTCTAGAATTGTTCCAACTTCTTATGTGGATGAAACACTGTTTTAATACCACATTTCTTTAATATATTGTTAACTTTGTCTATAATATCTTTTACATAAGATAAGAATGCTCTTTGGTTATTATCTTCTTGGTTGGTGTTTCTAAAGGTATTCAGTCTCCTTACACGCTTTATTCTTAGCATTCATGTTATGGCCGTCCCTCTCATGAGCTTGGGTTAGACCCTTTTTCTCCTTAAAGAAGTGGTCTTAACCAGAGACTCTTTCACTCTGTGTGTGGGCTTGCTTTTGTGTCAGGTTATGATGAGAAGTTGTATGAAGGTATCTATCAGTACGAGTAAGTTTTCTGTACACCCGATAACCCAGATATATCCTATGTCCGGTGTCCGAGATGTAAGTGTATCTAGGAAAGGAATTTCAGCATTTGCTTCCACTTCCATAGTAAACTGAATAAAATTATGTAACGAGTTTAGATAATGAAAGTCAGACTGTGGTTATTCTTATCCGAGAGGTCGGATTACAACGGTATCATCTAGATATCTATAAAAATGTGTAGGTTTTAGCCTCGATGAATCTAACGCACGTCTTTCAAATATCTCTAAATAAATATTGGCACCGACTGGAGATAAGGGCGATTCCATAACTGTTCCCTGTAATTGTTCGTAATGTTTGCCTTTTCATTAGAAATATGTCGACATAAGTAATGCATTCCTGGAATATGCTGAACCGCACGTACTTTCAAGACGTTGTTATATTTTCGTTTCTGATTGATGGCAGGTCGGCTATATATAACAGGTACACCGGTAAAATGACAGTCCTTTACAGTGCCCCCAGTTTGATGAGAAGGATCTTTGTGTATGCATCCACATATTTTATGTATCCCTGCCTGCTAAATGGATTTGAATAACAGAAAAACATGATGGTATAGGTTTCCTTTTAGTGTGGATAGTAACCGTTGTAGCCGCACTTGGGCGCACTTTAAGAAATGTCAATGACATCAACTGAGCAGAAGTTCTTTCTGTTCAGTGTTACTGATTATCTGGATATTTCTGTGTGCTTGTTTGACAGTTTGTTTTATAAAGAAGAGAAACGTGCGTTATTTTTTAAATGCTGTGCCAAAGTGAATTTTGGTGTTATATAAAATACAACTTCACACATATTTTGGAAATTACTTGCTTGATATAGACTAAATTTTGGTCTATTTTTACCCAAATGTTATATGAGTTGTTACTTTTGGGGATTAATTAAAAAGTTTAATAAGAAAAGAATAGAGTACTCGAAATCATATAACATACAATAATGTGGAAAAAAGCTTACTTGTAATTTTCCCATTTTCTTTTATACTTTTAAGTTCCTTACAAAAGCATAGAGCTTTATTTTCAAACACGGTTTTCATGAGGGGTGTAAAGAATACTTTAAAACACAAAACGTCGTCAATTTTACCACAAAGATTATAACACCCACCAAAATAAATATAATTTTTATAACATACAAAATCAATTTCTAAGTAGTTTGACTATTAATTTATAATTTAATTTCAAAAAACGTTGTTTCCAACCCTCCTAAAAACGTGCTGCTTAGACTCTACTGTAGACTCATCGAATTCTTGGATGAGTGCATATGTGCCAAAGAATCTCTGGAGTAATTTTGTATTATCATATAATAATGTTATAATAAGTCTGGTTACTTTTCGTGTACTATAATTATCTTGAATTGCCAATGCATTCCTATCACCGACTAACGAGTGGTATATACTATGACGTCGCATATCCATATGTTAAGATTTCCCATGTTTCTAGCCTTTCATATTAATATTCTAAGTGGTTTGTAATTTTTCTTCAGGAATGTTCTTTTCAGAGCCAGAATTGGGCAATATATTTACGTCGTTAAAGAGAAATGACGTCCTCCACACAATTTGAATTACATACAAACTTGAAACTTTTTTACGGGATCTTGTTTATAATATGGAGATAGTCAATTATCAATTAAACATTTTCTGATGAATTGTTTCACAAGGATTCAAACAAAACCATTTCTCCTAATTTATTTCAAATTATACTTAACATATTTTTCAGCAATAGTGATTACAAATAACTTTACAACGAAACAAAACGAAAATAAAATAAATTCAATTAATCTTTTTAATCTAGTTTATTAAACGTAACATATCTAGTCAAATAAATTTTACATAACACTGATGCAAAAAGTTTAGTAATTGTAAACTAGTTTATTGTTTTTAACTACCATTATTTTATAAGTCTTATTGCTGTAGTAAAGTTAACTGGTAGCAGTGAATAAAAAAATAATCTACTCCTGAAGTCAATATTACATCACATGTATTATGACACTGGAGACTTTAGTGTTTAGCGAAAATGAATTAAGCAACGCTGCTAAGCTATCCAGAAAAACCCCAGACACTTTACATTAAACTCTGTTTTGGTGGGGGGGGGGAGCGGCTAAGACAACTTTATTTCTAGTAACAACACAGTAGTTATATGTACTAAAGTAACTCGTAATCTGTCTGTAGGGGAGGGGGAACAAACAACTTTATTCCAGTAACAAAACCATAGTCGTACGTAGGTAAGTAATTCGAAGTTCATACTCTTGTCTACTGTACAGAATACAGAATCTATATTCCAACTATTTTAGAGAATCTGAATCGTTTAAGAAAACGAAAAGGGTATTGGAAAGCATGTTAACAATATTACTAAAACTAAAATAATGTTATACATTAGCCAATTTGTAAACAATGCATTTAAACTTATAGGCCTACCTCAACACCATACTGAACAGTGAACAGTGAATAGAAGTGCATCAATATAAAAAAAGAAGACTAGAGAATGGTCTTACATTTTATTTTTAATATTTTAAGGGGCAAATATTTATTCGTAATTGCAACATTAATACATACTTTAAAAATCGTAGTCTTAAAATCTGGTATAAAATGTTAAAGTTTATATGATATGTACAAACTTGTACACATTTAATTAGTTTGATGTATGGTTCCACTATGCGATAACGCTTTGTTACGTAGGAGATAGTCTTATAAATCTTCAGCTTGTAAGCCAGGTCGATATTACAGACAATCTAATAACCATAATAAGTGTCCTTTAACACATAAACGTAATCCTCCAGGCAATGTGTTGTATTAACAAATTCCTAATGCTTATATAATAATTATCTAATGTTACTTCAAACGCTCATACATTAAAAAATCTCTTACAATATCGTGTCATACAGAGAAGACAGCATCTTCACTGTTCAGTATATTTTATTTCTTAGATTGGTTCTGCTACAGTATAACCACAAATTTATGTAGTGCTGTGCAAACTGAAAGGACCTCACTTTTCCCGCCATTGTCCTGGTTTCTACGGACAATTGCTTTAGGTCTTCATATGCGATTCTTTCTTTGCATGTGTAACCATGATGCGTGGTAACGAACGTCTTCAGAAAAAATTCCCGTTGAAGCTTTTAAGAGAACAGGTAAAGATGTTCAAGACGATTTCAGATATTGTTTTTTATATTTCCTTTACTGACTATTTTTTATTTTCTCTGGCATTATAAAAATTAACGCGTGTGTGTCTCCTCCAAGTGTTTGTGTTAGTTATATTGTTACTAGGGTCTAACTGATCGTCGTATGTACAGAGGAAAACAAAATACAAGACACCAATTACGTCACTAATCACCAGCTTTAATTATCACAATTAAACAGTTTGTAATCAGGAAAATACTCTCTTACAATAAATCAAATAAAAATTGTTCACACGCGATAAAAATGTCTATTAATATAAAACACAATTGTATTACAATTGTCCCGAGCAATTATAAAACACATAAAACTTCGCCGCAATATTACGAATCGCACTAATAACCACTTGAACTGACAGAGTAATCGCCCGACAATAACTCGCAATTCAAACTGACTGAACGTCGCTGAGTACTTATATTTATACCCCGCCGAAATACCAGAGTATTCCGTACTCACAGTAAAGGAAACATTAGAGCGTAATTCATTGCGGCCTTGATACAGTGCGCGCGGCTTCTGAACAGTCTAGCTAATGCATTGAGAATCACGTACGCACATACATTAAAGCCGGATTGCTCTGGAACATTCGATAAACACGTAGATTGTTCTGTAATGTCTTAACAATATAAAAAATATATATACCTATTTAAGAGTGTGAGTTTGTTAGTGTATATGGTATGGTATGTAAAATTATTATAAAATTTTGTATGCAAGTATTTGTTCAATTAAAACTTCCTAATAAAGTTAAAAAAATTATATGTAAGAAATTGTCACACAATTATTCAATATATAGCTCTGTGTGTATGTCTGTCAATCTATAATTTTGAAAATTTTATTTTTGTTTTTTAAGATATTATTATTTTTAAAAATGTTTGGTGCTGATGCGCCGCCATCTAATATAGGGAAGGCTTGACTGCTGTATTTTGTGAAAATTTTGCTTTAATAAAGTAAAATGATAATAATGTGGAACTAAATACGAAAATTATATTATTAGCTAAAAGTATACAATTTAAATCGCTATTGTATGCTGATGATCTAAGCTTAGTAGCGGATACTGGAGCCACTTTTGTTTGTATTTGCCACTGTAAATCCTTGTCATATCAGAAGTATTGTATTACTGTACTTGCACAATCTAACAATTTAGTATAAGCAACTGCGAATTGAATATAATTCTATAATTTTTTTTAACTTGCCATCACATACGTTCACAATTTCGTACATTTTTACATAATTCAGTATCATCTTACGGAATTAGTTTACAATTTCGTCATCATAAATTTGAAAAGTTAAATTGATTTGGTTTTTGTCCATACTTGCACGTCGCGTGCACAACTACAGTAATTCCACAACATAGTGCATTTTTGTGTAGATGTAAAAACAACTTATTTGTAAAAAGTATCTTAAATAAAAACATTACTACGTACTTATTAAATTTTAGATAACTAATATTTTTTTTATAAATAACATAAGCACTACTGCATGTATATAAAAGCTCCACACACACACACACACACACACACACACACACACACACACACACACACACACACACACACACACACACACACACACACACACACACACACACACACACACACACACACACACACACACACACACACACACACACACACACACACACACACACACACACACACACACACACACACACACACACACACACACACACACACACACACACACACACACACACACACACACACACACACACACACACACAGAGAGAGAGAGAGAGAGAGAGAGAGAGAGAGAGAGAGAGAGAGAGAGAGAGAGAGAGAGAGAGAGAGAGAGAGAGAGAGAGAGAGAGAGAGGGTGTCTCATGAGGAATCTCATGGGGCATCGTTCAAGAATGCATTCTACAGGCTCAAATAAAGAAAAATGTTCATATAAACACACACAGAATCAAAAACGTTTTTCGATTTTTAGCTTGAAAAAAAATTATTTTGGTTTCTGCTGCAAGGCTACAAATAAGCCGTACTAAAATTATTGAAGCTTAAATTACAGAGTAACATTGATGGTTTAATATGGTTTTGACCTGGACGAGTGAAAAAAAAGGATCCCAAAGCTGCATCTTACGTAAGTTTTTTTTTTAAATGTCGTAAATCTCTAAAAGAATTAATTCTGAGAAATCTGATGTAAGTTGAGTCGAAAAAATAAATGTACGTAATAAAAAATCAAATTTATTATAGAAGAAACACATAAAAAAATGTAAGAAATTCCTTCTTCCGGTAATGTACTGCAAACCATTGGAGCCTATTTATTTGTTAACAATAACAATCTGTTAATAGAAACAATTTATTCACTTAGTAAAAAAACATTAATTTTAGTTAATATTGGTAGATTAATATTAGAATTAATAAGTTAACAAGTTAGAATTAATTAAATTACTTACGGTTGCAATTAATATTTACAAAATACAGGAATATTAGTAATTAAATTACTAAATCTTTACTTTCTTTGTGAAATAACATTTTTCAATGGGAGGAGTGGCGCATTATAATTTGAAAACCAATCGTCTATGTCGGGGCTAGTGTAATTAAAAACGTCTTACATATATGATATTTTGATAGTATAACATAACATACATATATACATAGTTATATAAATAACATGCCAAACAGATAACGTAAATATTGTGCCCTAACTTTTTGTAATCTAAATAAACCTTTTTTTTTCAGTTGAACGTGAGTTTGTTGGGAGAGTTCTGCAAGGATGAAGTGCCTCGACTGTGCGACCACACCCTTCTCAGCAACAGTTCCCGCTTCACGAGACCTTGTTCCCTAGCTGAAAGTTATGTTTCAACAGGCAGTGAATTAACATTAGACCTTTTCCTCCGTCAGGGATCGGTACTTTTTCCACTAAATTTTTTACTTAGATATGAATTTGTAGATACTTCACTTGAAGGAACTCATGTGAAGGGATCAGACAACCCCTGTGATAGAGTATTTACCTCGTCTATTACGTCTCCTTCTACTGGACGGTTCCAGTCGCCAAGGAGTGTGTTTTACTACGGTCGCGGAGGTGCACACAATCTGAGCTGTATATTGAGATTCGAACCAGCCATTGGAGAAAGAGTTAAACTAACGTTTACTAGAGCCAGACTTGGCGACAGGCCTTGCTCTACACAAGAAGACGCAAGAACAGGTCGCTGGAGGTGCGTCAATAAGGAAAACGTATCAGGGATAGCTGAAATTTGGATTTCAGAATACCCGTGGCCCGGCATTCAACTTCCTAGAGACTGCATCTGTTCCAGAGTGGTAGAACCGTTAGTATTTACGACTTTAACGTCATCGGTGGTGGAAGTAAATTTCACTGTAACTCTAATGAATATTACGCAAGACTTCAACGATTTCCACTTAGAAGGCGAGTACCAGTTTATTAGCAGTACGTCTGACGCTGAAAGTGTTTTATGCTCGAAGTCTAAAGAAGAGAGACGTTTAAGAGGCTCGAGCGGTGAAGTTATGTTACGCAGTCCCAATACGAAGAAAGTAGAGTACAACGAAATTTTAGCAGAACGATTAAACGACGAAAACTTGGATTCTGTAAAAGATGACATTAATAACTGTGGAAACCACCCATGGTTAATTGAACCTGAAGACACTTCAAACAATTTTCTGTACTTAAAAATAAAAGGTTATGAGTTACTTCCATCGCACTGGAGAATTGAATCAATACAGTGCCCAACATCAAACAGAATATTGGTCTATTCAGGTGTTGGTTCTCGTGATCCAAAAGTAGTGTGTCCTATTTCAGGTCAAGGTATCAACCGGCACAGAGTTGTAGAAGTGTTTTCCGATGGCTGGAACAAGAGTTCAAGCTTAACTCTTCTTACTCCTCACGCTAGGAGTTTCGTTGTTGAGTTCTTAGAGCGCGAGCCGGGAACATACTCAGTGTCTTGGATGGAAGTTTCCAAGAGGCCTCTCATCACAGCTACCAGCTCGTTCATCATGAGCTCAACTAGCCCTCTTGATTGCCCGTACAGGTAATGATTCATTTGTTTTCAAAGAACAATAAATGGTTTGTAATGCTTTAAATTGTTTTTCATATTAACTGCCGAAAGCTATTTAATTAATACTGCAATAATTACAGAATTATTTTTTAACAGCATATTAAAATTTGTGTAATGAAAAAAATTACGTGAGAACAGATATGTCGATGTACTGGCATCAACAAACTCTTGTGTAGTGTTAGCAAACGTAAATAGTATCTAGAATTGATGAAACGTTACCTTCAATGGTTCAGTTTTTATCTATTATAACAATTAAAAAAAACTTTGGTTGGCCATCTATAAAGGAATTTAAAAGTGACGATTTGATAATTTAATAAACAATAAGTTATTTAAACTAAGTATTAAACTCATTTTAAAACATAATACTAAAGAAAACATAAAAAATATTCATCACTCACGTGACAGTCATCGAATACTACGAATAGCTAAGGCCAAACCGTTCGTTTAGATTACAGAAGGAAACCGTTGATCATACAATGGATAACCCAGAAGAAAACCTGATGGTTGTCACAGAAATTTGCAAATGTTTTATTTAAATATAGTAGAAGCCCGATATAGCGCGGTTGTCGGGTGACATACTTTCCCCCGCGTTATAGGCGTAACCGCGGTATATCGGAAGGTGACCTGTACAGTGACAAATGATGGGGAGGGAGGACCGGGGAAAAGGCTACAGCATAATGCACTACTATATACTGTACGTAAATTACGTCACCAAATGTAGAAATAAAAAATAAGAAAACTATATTTTAATCCAATACGTATTTTAATCTATTTTAATCCAATGGAATATAAAATACACTATTTATACATTGCTCACTCGACCTACTGTAGGCCTAATTGTTGGTCTTAAAACAGTCCGTAATTGTTGTTTGACGGGATAATGCACAGCGTTTCTTTTCCGCGTATTGTTTTATAAACGCGAGGTGCAGCAGATGAACATTATTAGATTCACTTTGCCTCTCCATCCACGAAATTACTTTGTTTATGTGTATTATCACTTCACTAACATTTGGAATAACTTCTTTCATTTCCACACCATTTTCATTTCCATCATCGTCATCGTCTTCTTTTTCTACGCAATTTTCATTTCGGACTGCATCGATGTTATCTTTATCTCCTATACATTCTGTAACAGGCTCACCGTTGTCAACTTCTGCCCAGTCATTCAAGTCATCTAGAGTGAAGTTGCAATGCAGAGCACTACTCGCAGACTGTACATCACTATTAGTGAATCCGGCAACAGAGCAATTTCCATCGGCGATGTTTTGTTCAAAGGAACATTTCTTCCAGCAATTCTGAATCGTAGCCGTACTAATGCAAGACCTATTGAATATGCAACTGTTTTCAGGTTTATTGACTTAAGGTAAATTTCCATTTCCTCATCAGAATTCACTATAGCACTCAGAAGTTCACGGCGGTAATGCGCTTTAAATGCTTTTATGATGCCTTGATCTAATGGCTGAATCAGTGCTGTAGTGTTTTTCGGCAAGAACATGACTCCGATTTTCCCATCTCTTGACTGTAGCATATCAGCAGGTGGATGTGCTGGACAGTGGTCAAGGGTCAGTACAGCTTTTTCTTCGAGGTTTAGTGACCGCAGGTGGCTTCTCACATATGGAACAAATTCTTCATGGAACCATTTACCGAAAATATCACTTGTCATCCAAGAATTTTTTGTATTACGATATGTGATGGGTAATGACGTCATGTTAACATGTTGAAAGCATCTAGGATTTCGGCTTTTCCCTATACAGAGAGGTTTAACTTTGTGGCTGCCTGATTTATTTGTGGCAAACAGGAGGGTGACTCTGTCCTTATTTATTTTTAATCCAGATTTATTTATTGAATTATTCACATCCAGAGTTCTGGTAGGAAGCATTCGAAAATACAGAGCAGTTTCATCACAGTTATACACTTGATGGTCATTTAAATCGTTATCGATCATTACTTGTTTAATGCCTGAGGAAAAAGTGCTGCAGCTTCACTGTCACATGATCGTGCTTCCCCTTCAATGCTTATCTGGCTTATACCATGAGATTTCCATCGCGAAAACCACCCATCAGATGCATTAAAGTCACTGTTGCCATGTAAATCACTATGGAATTCACAGCTTGAGCTCTAATAACTGGTCCTGACAGTGGCACACCTTCACTTCGTTTTATTAAAAACCACCTGTACAGACACTCATCTAGTTCACTATCCTTACCTACTTTAGTCTTTTTTCTTTGCAACCCCACTTCACTTTTAACTGTGTCCACAAAACTTTTAAGTTTATCTTCTTCCTTCATCCACCCTCTAATTGTTCCTTCTGGGATGCCACACTCACGTGATAAACTTGCCTTTGACTCTCCGTTCTTCACACGATCAATTATTTTGAGTGTATCACTCACAGAATATGCTTTTCTTTTCTGCGACATCACAAAACTCTACACTATGCGAATTTATGACAAAGACTATACACTTTGATAAGATAATATCAGAGTATGATCTTATACTGTACTGTAATATGAGGGAGAGAAGGGATTTAGTTGGCTGCTTGCCTTCGCATGAATTCTTAGAAACGTAGAGACTGTAAATAGCTCGGGCAATTGTGTATGTCTACAAGTACACTTGAACTTACAATTCTGGCTGTTGTTTACAACGCCGTTTCCAACAACAAGCCTTTGTTTACAATAAACGCAACGCATTCCAATGTTGTGGCTACGGAAGTCACGATAAACAATTCATAATTTACTCACTCTCTACAAGTAAGAATTTTCGCTAATAACGGGCGACATACTCTTCACCGCGTTATATCCGAATCCGCGGTATATCGGACCGCGCTATATCGGGCTTCTACTGGAAAGACCCGCCCGTTGCTCTCTTATTTTGAATATTTAAACAATAATCTGTAAGATGTACATGTTTTACGTCAAACTGTCAGAACATAACTGCTTACAGAATTGTTAGTATCAGTTGAAATAAAAGTCTACTTCATTTTTAGGGGGCACTGGGAGAATATTTTCCGGCATTTTTGTCACTTTTTATAAAAATTATAACATTCCTAAAATCCAGATATCTTAACACTCAAAACAACCGTTCTGGATCAAGCTTGTAAAGGTCTGTAATTTCCTTCCAGCTATTCACAATCACATTTTGTGGAATACTTTAAATTACATTTCTTTCGCGGGTCACCACATCGTGTAAATGATGTTTCACGGTGTACACTGTAGAATACCTGAAATGTTATGTATTGAGCTTTGAGCGATGGTTGATCCCATGTAGCTCTTTGCTTGCGTATTTCGGTAACTAAGTTTGCAAATTTTTGGCTTCACTTCTCAGCATTTTCTGCGTAATGAGTCCCAGGATTTTCTGTATCCTAATTATATTAGGATAAAAGGAATACTGAAGTGTGAAGAGATATTTTAGTTTCTTTTATAATTGTTTCTTTTTATTGGTAGGAATAATGTATTAAAATAATTCTTAATAACCAATTGTTAATCAAATTTGTATTATGATACCAATAACAATAATCGTTAACATAATAAATGTAGTAGTATACAGACAAAACCGTCTTATATATTTATTGAAGAAAACCATATTAAATTAATCATTAGAATTAGCTGTCAATTCCTTCCAAGTAATATTAAATAATAGAGTAATATAACCTGTGATTACATAACTACTAATGAATAAATTATTATTACAATTAAAAACCCTGAGATAGGAAACGTTGACAATTAATATTAGCATTGCATTTGACGCCCACACTAGGGAACAAAAATAAGAGTTATATTTGGCGCTCCAACAACTTTTATTAAACCAAATTTTCCCTAGCGTTTTTTTCAATTTTGCTTTAATTTTTAAATACTTAAAAAATTCCCTTACATTTTTATATTTATCTGCTTGCAATTCGCATGTTTTATTCTTCGTATTGTTTAAATTAGCAGCCATCCTTACTATTTCTTTTATGAATTTGCTAACTGCTATAATTTTTTATTGTTCGACTAAGCTTTTCGTCATTACTGACATCTTCAGGTCTTAAACAACGTCTATCAACAGTACGTTGTAGGCTTTTATACTTTATGCCCCTCCCCTTATGTCATCGCCCATCCTAATCCTGAAGCTCCAAAATTTAGATGTCAAATTAAGTTACATAAAAAAGAAATGCCATTAAGACCTATAGTATCATTTATAAATTCGCCAACATACAAAATATCAAAAGAAATAAGTAAAAGAATCAAAATGGCATATGAAAAAGAAGAAATCCACAGCATAGAAAATAGTAAAAAGGTAATAGAAAGATTAAAAGAAATTACCATAACAAATAAGACAAAATTAATGTCATTAGATATAAAAGATATGTACACCAACATACCAATAGCAAAAACAGTAGAAATAATAAAGAAAAACAAATTAAGTAATGTAGAATGGAAAAACGAAATAATAGAAGGATTAGAATTATGCCTAAGCCAGAACTACTTCAGATTTAATAACAAATTTTACATACAAGAAAATGGATTACCAATGGGATCACCGCTTTCACCATTAATGGCAGAGATATTCATGAATAGCTTTGAAATCAAAATTTTAAAAGATATAGATAAAGAAAGAAGAATTAAAAAATGGATCAGGTATGTAGATGACATACTAATAGTTTGGGAAGGTGAAGTAAATGAATTTAAAAAATTTACGGAACAGCTAAATAACATAGAAAAAACAATAAAATTTCAAGAAGAAATTGGAGGATTAGAAATTAATTTCCTGGATATCAATATAAAAATTGAAGATAACAAACTTAAATTCGATATATATAGGAAAGAAACATACTCAGATTTAATAATTCCACAAGAATCATATCATCCAGTCAATTATAAAATGGCAGCATTAAATTCATTTTGCTATAGAGCTATAAATTATCTAGAAAATGAAGAACTCAAACAAAAAGAATTAAAGAAAATACAACAAATAGCAAAAAATAATAATTACAACCCTAAAATAATTAATAGAATAGTTAAGAAAATAGAGGAAAATAAAGAAATAGAAAATAACAAAAAAGAAAAAACAAATGAAGAAAAGAAATATAAAGGAGCAATAACATACATAGGATATCAAACAAAAATGTTACAAAAATGTTTCGAAAAATATGAAATACAGATAGGAATAAAGAAAACGAAAAATGTATTCGAATATATAAAAAATGATAAAACAGAAGAAATTCCATTAACAGAAAAAAGCGGCGTATACAAATTAAAATGTGGGGAATGTAATAAGATATATCTGGGAGAAACTGGAAGAAAATTTAAAATTAGAATGAATGAACACGCAAAAGGAGAAGGGGTTAGAGTAACGAACTCACTATATGCAAGACATTTCAACGAATCAGGCCATAAATTCATAAATCCCAATGAAAATATGGAAATAATCAAAATAGAAAACAATCCGCAAAAAAGAAAATTAATAGAAGAACTAGAAATAATTAAAGTTAAAAAAGAAGATAAAGATAAATTAATGAATATAAAAGTAGATTTTACAAATGAAGGAATATTTTATTATATATTAAACAATAAACAAAAATAAATTAAAATAATAAGAATAAGACACTAAAAAATGACGAAATGTAAAACGTTACAAAAAAATTATAAGTCAAGAATGAAGAAATTAACGGGAGATTCTTAAAACAATTTGACGGACGTTAGAAAAATGCCTAACGGAAAAAGGTAGACAAAGTTCCCGTGAAGAGCGGTAGCAGCTGAACCAATAGGAGGGGCGATGACATAAGGGGAGGGGCCTAAAGTATAAAAGCCTACAACGTACTGTTGATAGACGTTGTTTAAGACCTGAAGATGTCAGTAATGACGAAAAGCTTAGTCGAACAATAAAAAATTATAGCAGTTAGCAAATTCATAAAAGAAATAGTAAGGATGGCTGCTAATTTAAACAATACGAAGAATAAAATTAATTACTTAGAATGATAATATCTGATTCAGACCCAGAGAAACGGATTATTGCTGTATATAGACACAGAAATAATTCAATTTGTAACGGATTTGTCTTCATAACACGTATGTCTTCAACAGAATAAATCAGTGTGTTATTGTTTCTTATAATTTCAGGTGTCCCGAATTGAACGCCTGCATTAGTGCCGAACTATGGTGCGATGGCTCGTGGCACTGCCCGTCAGGATACGACGAAGAAGAGAGCAACTGTGCATTTCAGTTCGGCATCCCATTGCTGTACGTATCCATTGGTGCAGGCGCCCTCTTGGTACTCACTCTACTTATAGTAGTTACAGTCTGTTTGAAGTACCGCCAGCACCGCCGTAATCAACGGAAAAAGAAGACTGCCGCTAGACCGAACAACCACTTGCACATCAACCACATGCACAACAACGGAGACGCTGTCACCAAGAGGTATCCCACGTCACCTGAAGATTTGTTTCTTGACGGAAAAGACAGTCTGTGTTGACAAAGCGTGGTGGCTATGGAAACAACTGTCTGATACAAGTGAACTAACGTCATTCCCTATAAATAATAGACAATTGGGCTTTCAGGTCGAACTATTACTTTTTTATACACGAAAAAGTTTTGAACATTAATAAAAATTGAACAGTGTGTAACAAATTCGTGTGCAGTTAACCTTAACTTCTGTGGTTCCAAATATTTGCTCATTCCAGGACGACAGAGAAGAAAACATATATGTATATGTGTGTTTTTAATGTTATGCAAACGATTCTTAACTTCATCATAAACAATTGTTTAGTTATTTTAAGAAATATGTAAAAACGTTGTATCTAGATTGCTTTTTTATTTAATCATACATTAGAGATTAAATTATTCTTTTCCATGTTACCCTCAAAAATACTCCCTCGAATCCATTTAACCTAATTAAAATTATTTTTAAGACAGTAATGCAGTTTGATTAATTTATATTTTTTTTAAACTTATGGTCTGTATGAAAAATTATTATTTAAGACTTTGAATAAATACTATTACGAAAACCAGAAATGTTAATCGGGCAAAAACATAATGCAGCAATGAAATTTTTTCCAATATTTTAAGTGATCTTTTGAAATTGTAATTACACGTTAATACTTATCACAAAATATTGAAATGTAATATAATTATTGAAATCATACACTTTCATTTATTATAACGTTATGTATATTTTTGTAAAAGTAACGTTATTTATATTTATTGGGAAATGTTTTGAGCAAAGGTAGTTTCCACTTTAAACTATGTTAACCTTCTGGATCTTACCCTCACAGTTATATTTTTTACGGATATAATATTTATTATGCATGCTAAAGAATTGTTGCCAGCTAATGCGTTTCAGAAATACTTACCGTTTCAGAAATACTTACCGTTCCAGAAATACTTACCGTTTCAGAAATATTTACCATTTCAGAAATACTTCTGCTAGTTTTTTTAGAACGAGTTATTACCGCCAAAACATATCCTAAATCTATGGATTTAGCGAGACAGTGAAGTCATAGTTAGCAAAATGTGATAAGTGTATAGTAGGATATCGGAATTCCATTTTACTATTAAAAAAACCGTACCAGATGTTTATATCTGAAGCACAAATTCAGATATATGCTCAGCATTTTGAGACTAAAGTGTGATTATAACATTGAATATTCTTTAGCTTTATTTTATTGAAAAGTATAAGTACTTGTATAACATCCCTCCTTTAGAAACGTTAATTTACCAACTAAAAAGGTTTATTAAATATCTTTCCCCTTAATCTAGCTATTCAGTTTTGCAACTGAATACAATACAATACAATTACCTCAAATAGTCTATTCGCCTATTAACATATTCCTGTAATACCTGACCAATATGACTAATATCACCAATGTGACAAAGAAAATGAATACTCACAAATTGACCTTTTTAAGGTTACTACAATTTTTATCATTGGGACAGCTGCGAAATTTTACTTAAAATGTTTTGAAGTTTTGTATGCCATATATTTTGGATTTTTATATCTCACTACAAAACCGCTGTCTCTCAGACAATTGTAACTGCGATTTGTGGTGTATTTTTCGAATCTGTTGATAGTACTTCAAGCTATCGAAACACAATACAATTTTTAATAGAAATTACGTTTGTGTGCAAAAGTCTTACGTATTCATTATATAATGAAACGTGTGTGTTTGTTTGTATCGGTCTCTGTCTGAACGATGTACACTTTATTTTCTGTGAACTTGAATGTTTGCTTGTATTGCCTTTCAGTTTCACTGTTCAGTATCTTTCAGGCGTATTGACACTAGCTCTACATCTATAGTTGGACGTGCTTAATTAAGCAAAGTTAGTTGCTAACTATAAAATTAGATTAGAAATGATACTTCAAACACACGAAATTTAGACACGTTGTGACATTCATTTTTTGCAAGCCCTTGAGTGGATGAATTACACTGAAAAGTTTATCCATATGCGCATTTGTAAATCACAAAGGCGACTGCTAAATCCAAGTAATTATTTAAATGAACAATATAAATTCAAAGTCTACGTTCTTACACCCCAGTTTATTAATTTAATAAAATTCTTGTAGGCATTTTAATGAGTTTATATAATAAGGCGGTAAGATATTCGGAAGACGACAACGTTACAGCGGAGATTAAGGTATAGACGAAAAGTACACAGATAATGACATGTTATGTTTACAAATAGTCTATTAGTCTCTTAATACATAACCAGCAAATAAAAGAATTCATTGAGTAGATAAGTAGTATTAAAGAGCTAATATCGCACAACCATATTGCCTAGTCTGTAAATGAGATTTGCCTTGACAATCCAGTAAAGCTTGTACGGTTTGTGTCAGTCTGTCTCCGTTTGCAGGATTACGACACGATGTAAGACGCAGCATCTGGATACGGAAAGGCTACAGTATTTATAGTTGGTTACTATAATACTTTACGTAAAGACATTTAACAATCCGAAAGGGGGATATACAAATTTTGAAAATATACCTTTGCACATTTAACTTTTTTGTTTCTGATTTTTTAATAGTAGCCAGAATAATAATTTCTGCTAAGAAGAGAGCACTTACCGATTACTAATCATTAACTTAAGTATACCTAAATGATCAAATTTAATCGTACAATATTATTAATGGCATAAGAATCAGTATTACGAATATAAGTCAATCGCAAAAGTTAAAAAAATGTCTACCCGCGCGCTCGCTCACGTATTCCTGGTTACATACAACCCGCTGTTCTTCTTTATAATGCAGTACATTAAAACGTTAGCTGTATTGTTATGGTAATTAAGTTTTGTGAAACAAAAGACGATTAGGATCCGTAACGAGAGCGGCGGCCAGCCAGCATAACAATGAACATTATTATCGTATTCAGACCCTTACTGCATAACGTATTCGTTATGTCGTCTCATTACCTGACCGTTACTCACTGCCGACAGTCCCTTTGTTTATTCCCAGTATTTACTGAATAGGTCGCTGTTTGCCGTGTATCGGTATCCATTAATGTGCAGTATCCAATCTGACCTTCAGTTTTCAAAACTCTTTACTTGATAACGTATCTAACGAAACATGAAGACAGTATACGATATATTCTCTAACAAACAGCAAAATTTGATAGTTATTTTAGAATTCAATTAATTGATATTCACAAATCTTTTATCTTCTTACTGATTTTCCTTGTTAATCTGTTTTAAATATTACATGTACTTTGCATGTGACATATTTAATTACAGGTATCACAGTCGACATCGCTGCTACCATTATAACGACCGTTTTTAATTCTTTTGAAAGATATAACAGATTTTAACCTCATTTAACAAGTTACCGACAGTGACATTAAACTTGTAAATAACGTACGTTATACACAAAACAATGTTAAAAGCTCGGAGTAGTTAGGATTACAGAAATCAATCACGGCCACGAACTTTGATACATAAGATTATGGATACTACAATTTTTTAGAAGCAATTATTTCTTCTATTCCATTCAAAACAATTTTGAAAGTTAACAAACTAAGCAATAAAAGTGAAAAAGGATTCTTACACAGAGTTATGTACGTTTACCCTTTTTACAAATTTAACTGTGACACAACTTACAGAAACATACAGATACAGATACAGCTTACAGATATTATGTAGACAAAACTTGGCCTGCCTTTCACGGGCCAATCGTCCATGTCCATCGTCGTGTACAGACACACATGGCCAATCGGGCACAGATACATATCCATCGTCGTGTAGGTCTATCCTTCAAACACTAAAATCTGTGTAGAGTTTAGTTTGACCTGACTTGGCTCTGGACAAAGTGGCAGTGCGCCGCAAAGACGTACCAGGCTGGAATCTGAGTTACGAGATGTTATACAGTTTAGTTAAGCCTCGCATATTTCGTGATATTAGTCAGTGTTTTCGCAGAACCCTTTATTAAAGTCATTGCCGATACAGTCTGCTTTTTATGTTAATAAAGTTGATGAATGCGTTTGATATCAATATGCTGAAGTTTTCTAATTCTCGCTGTTACTTTAAATTAAGAACGAACATATGCTTAAAAACATTTTAAGTCTTTATCATTCTTAATATTTGCAGTTACGTTGTCACTGTCTTCGCCAATATACTTTTACTAGGTATAGCTAATCTTTATGTATTCATATTTGCATTTTGGTTTGGTTTAGGCTGGAAAGAATACATGGTAAAGTAGATACTATATTAATTATCGTCTCTGACCTTAGTTCTGTGTGTGTGTGGGGGGGGGGAGAATCTGCATGCCTGCTTGTCTGTCTGTCTGTTTCTGTAACTGTATGAATGTATATATGTGTGTATGTTGTTGTAAATATGTAAAACATCTTATGCATATTCTGGACACTCTTATGCCTAATACATAAAACGGTAAATATTAGAGTTAACTGAGATAAAAGGAAATTTAAATATCATTGTAATATTTTATGTTTATTAAAACTGTACACTGGCAACTACCTACCACTAAGTAGGCCTACTCAGTGAAGATCTGTAAGGAAAAAAACAATAAACATAATGGCCAAAGTAAATATAAATAATCAGTAAACTAATATATTAGATTATTTCAACAAAACCTTTATAATGTAGCAATAAATAGCAACCTGAAACACGTGTGAATTAAGAAAATAAGAAATAAATTTCTCACATTTCTATAGGCTATAAAGAACTTTTATTTGAGAGCAAGAAGATTTTGCTCGTAGTAAACTCAAGCATTTTAGTCAATTTTATTATTTTACTTTCCACATTATAGTTGTATGCATATTTCCTTGAACATTGCTTTTTGTTTTCCTTTAAATATAGTTAGCGATCCGTAATCGGTTTTGCGTTAGTACTGTAAAAACCGCGGCGCGGCTTCAATTCAAACTTCGCAATAACAAAATGTAACCTTTGCGTTTAGAGGAATATTCACTACTTAATTACCGAACAGGAAATAATACTCCTGTCTCCTAACGTCTGCCCACTTACACTTTCGAAGTCGGCAAAACAGTAACTACCTTTGGTAGCCATATTTGTGTATAGATAAGCACAGAGGTCGCCTACGCTTTATTCGTGTGCGGTTGTCACGAAAGAACTCCTTTATAACAGGAACTCTTTGTAAATTAAGTCGTGTAAATTAGAAGACGTTAAGTCGGTTTCAATCAATTCTGTAATCTTTGGTTCCGGAAAATGTGTAAACATTGTACAGCCGCAATAATGATAAATTAAAAGTCGTATGGGAAACAACATAGGTACTTTTTTAAACACAGAGTGCAAGAAAATGAACTGGTACCGCCGATCACACAAGATTAGTCTAAGAGAGTAATTGGGTGCATTCTGTCACGTACACCACGGAAATTTGGAACACAGAAGCAAACATTGCCGTCGGGATAGAGAAGTGGAACAAGGGGAAAGGATGAACCGCAAACTATAAAAGATAGGATGGCGGGCACAGTCGTAAAGAAAATCGCATACATGATGGAGACAATTGATTGATGACTATTACATAAAACAAAAGGCATACATGATTTTGTTGGACGACTATTTCGTATCTCAAAGAGTTAAGTTTTAATATTACTGTTTTAAAATTTACCGTACGTTAGTATACTTTTTTATTCAATAATGTAATGTGATAATGCATAGTACCAGTGAAATTAATAATACTCATTTACATATATGAGTGAAAATACCGTCAAAAGAATTGTTAGTTCGTGTACCTACCAATAACAGAAGTGTAGCCAATACATGTACAGAATTGCAGTATTACAATTACGGGGAAACAACTTCTGTTTGAAATTCAAAAATTTATTTTACAAGTAGTTGATTTTAGGTATTAATATTAATTATAGAATCACATGGAATCGTTTAAGAAGAAAAAAATTATCCTCAAATAAGAAAGTTGTCCGTTCAAAAGTTTTCCGTAGAGACTTGCAAAGTCTGTATTAATTTAATCTTAATAATAGAGCTTGAATCTCTTTCCATTTCTGTTTGCAAAGAGAACTCACATTCTAGAGCCGTAAATCAATAAAGCTGGAGAAAATTATAAAGATAAGCAAATATACCGCACAACGTTGAGCAAGGAAAGGAGGGCGGGACGAAAATGTAATTTTGCACTTTATGCTGTTCAACCAGTGGAAAATTTGCCGAGGGTTGTATTAAAAGCAGCCCTCGCCTGATCTGTGCGTATTCTGCAAGTCATCAAATAATGACTGGAGATAATGCATTAGTAACTGCGATTTCCACAAACATTTTTACCGTCGACGACCCCAACCACAAGCGCTTTGACATTCCCCTACATGTCGCACTTGTTTTCTTTAAATATTTATTATTTTTTCATAATCCTGCAAGAAAGCACGATATTAAAAGTGAATTTTATAACTTGTATTGAGAATATTCTTGTTTGGATATGTTATTATGTAAAGTAACACTACGTATAACGCAAAGTTTTTTACATGTAGAAGAACACGTGTTCCACATACAACACGTAGATTATAGAATACATATACAATTTTCTCTGTCAAACAAATAAAATAAATGTCAAACAGATCAAATAAACCTTTGCGTTCGCAGTCAGTGCACACAAATTTTATTTATTAATATAAATAAATACATCATAAATGTACACGGAAATTTAGAATATGTGTACTAACACGTATGGTACATGTTTGTGTACTAAATACTACGTATAGGCCCATTTATACGTATAATCCTCAACTGTGGGTAACCATGGCTGTATGCAGTCTCTACTACAATGTATTAGTTAATTCTTTGCCGTTATATTTGTACAGTCTTTCTAGTTGTCGATTAAATCATTTTAGTTTCTTTTACATTGCCCTATAGGTAACACTTTTTACAACATTTTGAACCGCATCGTTAAGGTATTCGTTCTGGGTGGAAAATATTTATGACTATTGTGATTCTTCGGTCCATTCCTTAAAACGAATATTCCTTAAAATTAACATTTATTCATTTCCGAGACAGCAACGGAATTTCCCATCACGTACGACGACTGGTTTGTGACTAAGTTGAACAATCTCTTATTATAACTCTAAATTTTGTAAAACTGTTATAGTTTATAAATTTGATGGATGGGACATCCTTCTTTCGTTATGAATCCTACAGTTTATTAATTTCTTTTTACTTGTGTTTCGCAGAAAAAAGGCAAGAGGTAATCTTTAATTTGTTTTATTTATCAGGACTACAGCCTTAACACCTGGCTAAAGTCAAACAAAAAAAAATTAGGAAATTAAAGCCAAAAACGAATCCATGTAATTTTTGCAAATATCTGATGGAACGTTAGTTTACATTCTACTTGAGTTGGGATTATGAGCCTAACCTTGAGAAATCGTTTAATCTGGTACAAATATAGTTCAAAATTCGTTCCCAGTATGTTGTACATTTGTTTAAGTTTTATTTCAATTCTTAGAATGCTTAAATTATTATACCTGCTTCTTCAAGTTTTTTGACGCCGCGTCGTTTTGAGTGTTTGCATGTTGTTCTACTGAAAGAGCCTTTCTCATTTGTCATTGACATAATCAACATTATGTAGACATGGAGTGTTAGCAAGTCTACTACTGTTTATGACAGCACTACAATTTTTAAGACAGTACTGTACTGTTTATGACTATACTTGTTCAATTTATAGTGAAGCGTAATGTTTACAGGTGAGAAAATACAGAGGGGAACATCAAGGACATTAAGGCAAATACTAATATAACTGTTATGTGCGATATCTGCAACAGTTTTGTCTTTTTTTTTTTGCTGATGTCACTTTAGACAATATTTCTTGTCCATGCACATGAGTTTATACATACAAACTTAACGTACGCCATAAAAATGGTCGTTATTCGTGTAGTATATCTACTGTAGTTTCTACCATAATCTTGTTAATCTTCATTTAACCTTTTCACACTACTACTACTACTACTACTACTACTACTACTACTACTACTACTACTACTACTACTACTAAAATATTTCCGTAAACTCTGAATATTATATTCTTGACTGGAATATCTAAACAACCGATACTCTTTTAATTTCTATGCTTCAGTTCGCCAGTATTCATAATATTCATGCTTCATATTCATAATCTTCTTCTTCCATTTCTTTTCATTGTAATTGTACATAGCCCCATAAATATTTTTATTTGTATCATCATCTTTATCATTCCGTTTCTTATATTTTATTGTCCTTTTTTCAGTTGAGTTCTGCTTTCTGTTTGTGACTAAATTATTCTGACTCCATTTCAGGCGATCCATCACTTTTTATTTATTAACCAAAACCCAAATGGTACAGGTGAATGTTTGCTCCTATGCACAAAAGGAAAGAAAAGGAACTTGCTAAATTTCGCTGGTGACTAGAAAATAACTCAACGTTTTAAATACTGTATAATTAAAACGAGAGATAAAAAGTTTCCATAAACAAAAGAATACAGTCTACATAAATCAAAAAAAAGGGAAACAATTTACTGTCGCAAGCTTTGTTTAAACTAAACACTGTATGCTAATCTGCATATTAATGGGTTTAATTCAGCGAACCGAGAGCAGGAAAGTGTGTCAGACATGGAGCAGTCGGCTGGAAAATGGCTGCTGTGTCGTTGGCAGGCCTGTTCCACGCACTTCACCTAAATAACCTACGAATGGTATACTTAATTTATTGTTTTCAACAATTGCTTTTTTAATTATTTCTGTGTCTAAATGTGGCTCTTGTGCTAACGTTGCAGAGGTTTAAGGAAATGAATGTTGCTGAAAGCTTATGATGAAATATCAAGTAAAGTAAGTTCTGTCAGAGGCTTACTACTACTAATTTTAACAACATCAAGTAAAATGTTCAATACAATCGTGTTGAGATACAATTATAAACGTCTTGTATAATTTATCATTTCTACCTCTCATATCATATTTTGTATTGGATTAAGTATTATTACAATTCACCAAGCAGGGAAAATGATATTACTGAACGAAAATCAATGTCATGCAGCAGTTACGCCTACATCCAGTGAAGCAGCTTCATGAAAACAACTACACTTCATAGATCTGACGCAGTTTTTCAATGTTTCATCATATCGAAATAAAACCTGTTCATTAGTCATTAGATCTGAAATATTTCTATGCATTACACCATTACTAGATTAAAGTGCTTTAGCGATTACATTGAATTGGATTTTTAGGTTTTCGCTACAATTGACTCTTCGAGGGTTCATTTTGACTATGACTGAAGACATTAATAAATTATTTTACAAGCTGTGTTTTCTACATGAAAAATTGTTGTTCGTGTGATGATGTGCTGGCCCAGATACGTTAACTCATTTCCATGAGGCAATGTGCAGCAGTCAAAAGAACAGGTGCACATTATCTGATTTTCATGTCACATGAGTTGATTTGGCTGGTTGGTTTTAATTTTAATTTTTTTAAAGCCAGAATCCCATTCCATCCAGATGTTGGCTTCAGACTGACTGATATAATCGTGTGGGTTCCATGGACTCCTAGTAGTATCGTTCCGTCAGCAAAGCTGATACGTGAGTATTTCTGGTTGTCGGCAGGCCAGCTATACAGGCCCTCAATTGATGTAAAATAAATATGTGTATGCATTCAAATGATTTATCAGGAAAAAAACAATAGGCGGGTTTTGATTAACAGGAAGAAGTGATATAGCATAGGATTTTTAGTTTGTATAAGCTTTGATGCCACATTTCGAGTTGAGAGATGTCGGTGAAAGCAGCCGAGCAGTAGTTCTTTATTTCAGTAGTATTTATTTATAACATATATATATATATATATATCATATAAGCGTAAGAAACTGTAATTAGTACAAATAAATAAATATAAATAGAAAAAAGTATTAATTAAAATAAATATCTAATTGAAATAAATGGAGGTAACTGTAAATGAGAGCAGAAATCGAGAAGTCAATGTTAATATTTTTAATATGGGCCTACATTTAAATGAAGTAAATATTTTTTCCATCTTATGAAGTCGTGCTATATTTCCGATTTTGATTTTCAATCAACAGAAAGACAGATGTGTTACCTTTTTTAAACTCCCGTCATTGTTCATGTTAATCGTATAATAATCTTGTACTCTCCTCCAACACCGTTCGTCAAAGTTGTTCATTTTTTCCATCTTCACAAGCAGCGGTTAGTACTTAAAACTAAATCCATACTTCATCTTCAAATAGTGTGACTTTTCTTTCACATCAACGTCATGAACTCTTTTCTTTTTAAGCAGATTAAATCTACATCCTAGTACACATACTACTACAGCAAAATTGTATTACTTCAAAACCTGAAATTGATTGTGAAGCTTCTGTTTCTATTACTTTGTCTTGAAAAAAATGTCCATGCAAATAGTCTATATATATGAGCGCGTGCGCGCGCGTGTGTGTGTGTGTAAACAGTAACAGTAACATTACGTATAACTGGCGATAAGACTACCAACCAGAAACGTAACCTAGATCTTTCATAGAATGTTGTACGTAAAATAAAAAGACTTTTACAGAAGATAAATTATTTTATTTAATAACTGATTACAGATTTGATAGTGATATTTTACGACTGATGATAATACGACCTTGGGTAATAAAAAATACTTTAGAGCGGTTTAGTTTGCATATGCAATTGGTTGCAAAATATGGAGCTGGGTCACATAGCAACTGCATTGCGGTGAGACACGCTTAAAATATTCACTATACGTGACTAAACTCCGTTCCTGAATTCCTGCATTCAGTGTGTAAACAAATTATTTTGCAGCAGTTTTACCAGCTAGAAATAAATTACGATTATATGCTTATTGATTAAGTAAATTCATTCTTGCGAAATATTTTGACTTACATAGTGTAATTGTTATACCAAACACATAAAATGTTTATACAAACTTGAAATATTAAACTTGTTGATCTTAAACACATAGTTATATCGCAGCGTTTTTGTGAAGTATTTATTTTATCACGGTGTACATATCGTGCTGAGATAATAAAAAATTACAATTTTGAAAATTTTTATTGAAATTTCTCAAATTTAAAAAAATGTAATGTCTGAAGTAAGAAATTTTATTTTAAAAATATGCAGTTTCCCTTAACTGGTACGAGAAGTTTCAATCAATTAGATAAGAAAGGCTGCAATAGATATTGAAATTAGTATGAAAATTCCATTGGAAAAGATGAGACTAAAGAGAAACTGAAATGAGTGCAAAAGATATCAACGGACAAAAGAAAACAGAGCGATGGGGAATGCATCAATATAAACAGTTTACTATTTGGACTCCTGGCCCGATTTTGATTTTCAATCTCGTATGGACATACATACGGACGTACACACATATTTGTTACATACTCCTTACACTCTGTTAAAAAAAATTAAATATTTCCAATATTGAAAGCGAAATATTAGAAGACTATTTTGGTTTCACTCTCTGTTATTGTTTACCACTGAGACGAATCATTCTCCGTTTAATTTTTCAGTTGTTTCTTATTATTGTAAATATTTTTATTATTACAATTTTTACTGTCATTATTTTCATATTGTTTTATCTCACTACGTAGGAATTATATTTAGAAATAAGAATTAAATTTGGAAATCAACAGTTTGACTAATTTTTTCTTAATTTGAAAATCGGGTAGTCTGACAGAAGCAGAGGGTGCGGGGAATAAAACATTTTTACCCTCCCCACAACCTGAGAAGACTATGGCTTCGACTAGATGTTTATGCAGCTTCTTGATTTAAGGCCAGGTACTGTTGCAATGTTTAGGGAGGTTCAGGTTTTTGAGAAGCCTTATTGGTGACCCCGCCTTGAGAGGGAGGCAGTGCTGAGAGATGCCTGGCGGATTGATATTTTGCAGGTACTTGATTGGCTAATACACTATGTCGTCTACCTCCATCACCGAGTCCACCGACCGATACATCACCGTCTCGGCAGTGAACCCCTCCAAGATGTGAGCTGGACTATCATGTCATTCTTAGTCGTTAAGATCGCCGTCTTCCTCATCCAAGACAAGTCGGGATATATAGACTTCACACTAAACTCTGAAATCAGACACCAGACACCAGGTTTGTCTAGAATGTGTATTTTCCCATCCCTCTATTTCAGGTTGCCGTCTCCAATCATCATAAGTAAATCAACAAACTCCCCTGCCCTCAACTCGTTTTCAGGTGAATTCGAACATTTAGTCTCAGAGTGAGGTCTCTAAATTTTAGGCCACAGGACATAAGGCAAGCCTTGACTTGGTTAACTCGAGTCCCCCGTGGCACGACAGGGAAGGTTAACCTGAAGTCCCCTGCCAACAATACAGTCACTCCAACCACCCATCAGACTCTTATTGTTTCTGATGTCCTGAAGGCTTAAGTCAAGTTCCTCAGAATACCTCCTCTGTCGGCCATCGTGCATTCATTCCACACAATTAACACACAGGTACTTTAGCAATGTTGTTTTGTTTAGATATTACAGACTGGTGTTTCAGAACTGTTGAGGTTGAGAGGCAGCTGGACAGCAGATTGGGGCGTCTTCCCACCTTTTAGCAGTGTGACTGCGATGTCTGAGTAAGCCACAGCAGTAGCTAATTCTCTATCTCTTCTTACTCTAGAAAGTAGCAGACTGATAAAGAAACGTTTCCTAGGTCCTGCATAAAATAAGGAAGAAAACTCGTCAAGAAAAATAACTCGACCATTTGAAGAATCGATACTTGTTCTGACTTCATCGTACACCAGCTTCTGGTAGGAATTAACTGTCGGCTCATTTTCAACAACCTCTTGGTTTAGCTTATTGACCTCATAGGCTAGCTCTCTTAGATATTCGGGATTGATTGTAGCGACCGTAGGAATCGCTCCAATAACCTCTTACAAGTAAAATTTTTCAAAAAATATCTTCGCACTTACCTATGACTTAAGAGGAATTTTTATACCAAATTTCATGTTTGTAGGCCTTCTAGTTTCGGAGATATTGTGATATATCAGTCAATCTGTGGCGAATGACAAGTAGGCGCATACAGCAAGTAAGCGATGGAGGAGAAGAGGCAAGCTCCGTCACTCTCGATAGTCACCACACGGTGAGGTACCAATATATCATCAATATGAATGGTTTTCATAGTCGTTCAAAATGGTACAGGTAAGTAGGAAAGACGGTTTAGGGTAAGGATGTGGGTAAGGAGTTTGGTTACCATATTTACCAGTTAGCAATTAAGATTATAAGTTTGACTTAAGGGAACTAAAACTGATAGCCCTCTTCAAACTTGTCTATGGGTCTGAGAATTGGACTTTAACGGAGTCCCAGACCAGTCGTATTTAAGCGGCCTAAATGAAATTTCTCAGGCACGTGGCAGGATATCCTCTTCAAGATCGCAGAAGAAGTGCAGACAGGAACTGAATATTTTGAGTATACACGATAGGATAGTCCAGTATCAGCTAAAATATTTAGAACACCTTAACCGGACGGTTGATTACTGCCGAATCCCCAAACAACTACTTAAATATAAGTAAAAAGGACGGCGGGGTGTGGACGTTTGAAGAAGCGTTGGAGTAACCGGAACAAACTACTTTTTGTTTAACCCTTGTTGAAGATAATGAGGATGAAGTTTGATTTAAGATGTTCCCGCAAATGCGAAAAAATAAATTTGATTTAGTTTTAGTAGTTACTAACTTAGGCCTATTCTAGTTCTCCTTTCTTACAGAAACCTTAAAACTGATTTTTTAACAATTATAATATAATTGAAACAGTCACACGTAATAAGTCCCTTAAAAAGCAACTGCAAAATATTTTTTTACATAAAGGAGCCTAAGTAAAGTAAACTAGACCAGTGAATATAACTGAAAAGCAAAATGAAATCGAATTAAACTCGTCACTTCTAGTTTAGAAACAATGCAAAGAAGCCAAAATATAAAGTAAAAAGTAAACTATTTCTTTTCCTTTTTATAGAAACCTGGCCTGTAAGAAGTGTATAAAGTAATAAATCCGTTACTTTTAAAATTTTCGTAAATTCATAAGGAAAAATAAATATTTTTCAATTTCAAGTAAAAAGTAAACTGAAATGTTTACTTACTAAAAAAATTAAAATAATTTAAATATAATAATTTCGAAGCTTCTGAAAAATTAAAACTATAACTGACGAAAACAAAATTTCCAAATCTTAAACATAAAATTATTGTAGGTTGTTTCTACACAAAAACTAAAATTTTAGAAAAAAGAATTGTGAAAACCAAAAGACGCTTTTTGGAGAGAATACGAAAGACAGAAAAATAAAATTCGAATGAAACAACAGGTCGATCTGAAAGAGTAGGCCTACAAGTCACTGCAACCAGTCGTAGACGGTCAGCTACAGAGGCTGAAGTGAACTGTCCAGGTGGCCGCCCTTATCAGTGTGCAGCCTTATTTTGACCCCTCCCCTCAACCGCCAAGATTGTCTTTTATAACTAATAAAAAAATAATAGTTATAAGAAAGAAGAAAGAAATCTTAAGCTTAATTTTGAGAATAGAATAATGCAACTCCTACTTGTTCACAGAACGCACACACCTGGTGAGAGGTGAGGGAAGAGATTTCAAATACTTCTGCTCGTGCGCATTGTTTTGTGTGGCAAATACGTAAAACGTATATCCATGTGACAGGTCCATCGATGGTAACCTTCCACTAAACACATTTGTTTATTATTCTATACTAAAAATAAAAAATAATATAAAATAATAGTATAATACTTGTTTTGGGAATGTGTGTGTGTGTGTGTGTGTGTGTGTGTGTGTGTGTGTGTGTGTGTGTGTGTAGGATATATTACTTAATACTATACTAATACACAATCAAGATGTTTTTTCTTACTTGCATTATGTTTCAGACAATGCCATTATGGCATGGCTGATGGTGAGTATACTGCTTAATGCTTAAAAATGTTCCAAGTAAGAACAAACATCTTGATCGTATACAGTTTTAATAACTGTAGCAATAAGTATCAAGGAAACTAACGTTTAACACTTTATGTGGTGTATCTCAAACGTATCCTTTCCTACGAGGTATAATAAACTAGGTTGTGAAAAGGAAGGCCTTTGTTCGTAAAACTGAACTTATTTTGAATCCTAAGCTTATAAGTTATAGCTTGAAGAATCCATACAAAAAGGGAAACCTTTTTAAGACACTTCATTTTTCCGCTAATGAACAGGTGAGAAAATTGAAAAATGGAAGTGCGTCTAGCCGGTTCTGAAATTTATGTGAAGATGACGCTCAACAAAATACGATTCAGTATATGATGTGTAAATAGAAGGTGCATGTAGAATGTGCATGTGATAAGAAAGGACAGAATGTGCATATATTTCTGAGTAAGATGACAACCAAAAAAAGGCTTCAAGTGTACATAAACATTAAGAACTTAAAAAAAAATAAAGAACGTATGTTAATAAACATAAGTAAATAAACAAATAAATAAAGTGATCTTAAAACAAATTAATTATGTAATTGGTTTGGATACTTTTCTTCATTGTTTTATTTTGAATAATGTTTTAATCAGTACCTAAAACAATTCTAATACAACTTTAATACCTTCTTTAAATATTGTTTTTTAGAATATATTCAGAGATAAAAACTGAGACTCATAAGACTCATAAGTATAAAATTGATAGGCACATTGTAGCTCATAAGAAAGGTGAAGTCATTTTTCGATTTGTAAGCTACTTGATTCATTGCATTGAAGTTTTGAGATAAATTTTATCTTTTAAATTTGTTTTTTTTTATGCCTAGTAGATACCTGTATTAAAACGTTATATGCAGATTAATTTTATGTTATTTTGGTATTTGGTCCATCGATGGAAACTTTATGGCTATAATTCATATAAGCTAGGTTATATTATAGAATATTATAAACATTATAGACATATATATTATATAGATTTATATTTATAAGCTATACGTTTTCAAGTTATATTTATGTTACACTATAAGCTATAATTCATAGCAACCAGTTGCCATCAATAGTTACTTTATTAAAACGTTTTTCTCTACTCGCTGTGGTGTCTGTCTGTCCGGGTGGAATCTTGCGATTGATTTTTAACTACCTTCAAGACTAGCTAGAGCTTTGAAATTTGGCACACTTATGTATCTCCGATGACAATACAATAATCCATTGAAAAAATTGTGAATTTTGCAAAATTGTGAAAATTTAAAATTTTGCACACTTGTGTATCTCAGATGACAACAATACAAAATAATCCATTGATGAAAATGTAAAATTAATTTATATTAAAAAGTCAAGAAAAGTGTCAATTTTGCAAAATTATGAAAATTTGAAATTGTGCACACTTTGGCATTTTGAAACCACTTTCAACAAAGTATCAATCTACTCACTGAAAACACAATTCAAAATGTAATATAAAACTTCACACATCAAAACAACAGTAAACAATATTTCTGCAGTAGTACACATGTTTTTCAGCTGTTTAACAAGTGTATCAACATCGGAAAGAAACATTATAGAGGTATAAATAAGCGTGAATGTATAAAAGACACTATTTACATTTTGCGTTACTATGGAAACAAAAATCAACGCTATATTGAGTCAAACAAAAAAATATTAAAAATACATATAGTTATCCGATTTTTATGATTTTTATACCATTTTATTAAGAAAAGTGTAAAGAAAAATATAAAAATAAAAACGCAATTTGCTAGCATATAAAAACAAAAGTGTATGTTAGTGTTTGTTAAGTGAAACAAAAGTGTATGCTAGTGTAATATTAACGTATTCTGAAAGATGCCTAACTCGCGTGTTCGTGCACTTGTGTGGTTACAAAGGACAGTTGTGCTTTAAGTACTTCTTTGTAAGAGCCGCTTTTTTGTAATGATGAAGGAGACGGCGACTCAAAAGAAGCGACGATTGGAGAAGAAGCGACAACACTATCGGCTCAAGCGTTCGCAAGAAACGGCTGAAGTTAAATTAAAGCGACTTGTAAATCGTAAAAAACGCGTGTCACAAGCTCGTGCTATTGAAACCGACGACCAACACGTTTATCGTCTTGCTAAAGATCGAGAATACACTTCTCAAGTTCGTGCGATGGAAAAAGACGATCAACGCCCTTTCGACGCGAAAAGATAGAGTATACACCTCTCAAGCACGACTCTATGAGACAGAACAAAAGCGTAAGGATATACAGCAATGTCGCCGCGATGCTCGTGCTCAGCGTGCTGCTGATGCGCAAGAGTTCCATAAGGAAATCAACAACGTCTGCGATAGGACATGTGATATCTGCACAAAGGAGTGTTACGCTAATCAAGTGGTAAAATATCATATGATTGCTGCCAAATCATATCTACCTCCGGAACTCACGAACAAAAATGTATTGGAAGTTTGCCATCGATGTCTTGTCATTTGAAAAACAATCGCAAGACTAAACATCCATCAAAGGCGTACTGGAATAATATGGAGCCCGGTGACATTCCATGTTAAATTAAAGTTCTCACTCAGTTTGAGCAAAAACTCTTGTCTCGCATGATACCTTACGTTAAAATAGTCAAATTCGACGGCCGATATGGCCAATACGGATTCAAAGGCCAGGCCACGCTGTTCGCACTTGACATTTTCGAGGTAAGCGAGAAGCTGCCTTCTATGTTGCCTCGCGACAGTGATAATGCGGGAATGGTTGTAGTCACAGAGACTCTCGAAAATTTAAATATCTCTCGTGAATACACAATTTCACGCGAACGGGTGTATGCTGCGCTTAGCTGGCTCTTGGCAAACAATCCGCTTTATAAGGACGTGACAATCAATGAATTTGCAAGACTCGACCGACAAGACATGATTCACGTTGTTCCAGCTGAGCCACAACAGAAGCAAGCTTATTGCAATGAGGCTCATAGCAACGATAATTTTGCCAATGATGATCAGTTGCAAAGTGCCATGCCAATTTGTGACACTTCAAGGATTGTTCGCGCTTCCTGGCATCGGGGTCGGAGTGACATTTTCAATTCCAGTTACGCTGGTTCGCAGTGCTTTGCTATGGTCACAGCAAATATTATTAGAGCCATCATTCTTCCTCCTGGTCGTTGGACCACTAATACCTTGAACCAGAATATGATTGAAGCGGATGGTTTTTGTGCGCTAATTCACTTTGAGACTGAAACAAGAGGTGGGGAGGCGTTTCCAATACCTCCTGATGGCTACCTGCAATTACGCAATCTGGACGTAGTCAAGAACGATATTCTAATGTTTGACAATTCGTTCGAGCTCGTTTATGATGACAACTGGCTATGCCAGGGCAGCTTGATGGATCGCATGCATGATGGAATCATCGGCCGAACTTTGCAAAATGCTATTAGTCATTTGTTTGCAGAATATCAAGCTGGCGTTCTTGTTGTTGCGTCAAAGTCATTAGGCCTCATGCACTTCAATGACAAGTATTACTTTACCGACTCGCATGCTTGCGGCATCAAAGGTGCAAGCGCACGATGTGGTGACGGTAAAGCATGCATCATTGAATGCGACACGATTGAGGAATTTGTTCGCATTTGTCGACGCACCGTTCACTCGAAAAATGAACCTTTTGTGATTTACTTCATCGACGTGCGTGTGAAGGGCGTTGTCGTTCAGATGGATGAATGTTTGCGACAACATCAGCATGATATACCACAAGCAACTCATGATGATCCCGTGGTTGATGTGCATCCTATGGTTGATGCACATCCCACACCCAAAAAGCATATTCATATTCAGACATCAGTCATGGCTCCTATCGATGTCGCTCAGCCAGATGTTGACGAAGTATTAGATGATGCATTTGTTGATGGCGAAAATTTAAACGAAATTAAACGTAAGACGAAGGACAATATTGTTAACATAAATCACGAATTAAGAGCAGAAGAGTATTCGTGGTGGATGCTTTTTCCGTATGGAAACAACGGTTTGAAGGAGAACCGTGAAGTGATTATTACGCCATTAGATTACTTTCAATCGAGAATCCTTTGTCGCGATACACGTTCCAGCGCAATTACTATCTCTTGTATGCGCTTTCGATGAACGAATATCTCAAAATTCAGTCCACTATTTCTGCTTGCTGCAAGAAGGTAAGAGGACAAGAGGGAGCTGTCGAAGATCTTCACCTCTACATGCGAAACTTACGTGGGTTTGCAGCATACTGGCGAATGGCGCATAACGAATTGGTATCGCAAATTCGTTGCCTTGGACCACCAACTTGGTTCTTAACATTGAGCTGCAATTACATCAACTGGCCAGACATGCGAAGAGCTCTCTTGATTGCTGACAAACGATCGAATGAGGACCCAACAAATATCAGTGTTGACGAATCGCAGCGTCTTATTGAACAATACCCGGTTGTAGTCAGCCGTCATTTCATGAGGAGATTTAATGCCTTCATGAAATATATTAATAACAACGCGAAGATTTTAGGTGGCAAAGTTAGAGATTACTGGTGGCGTGTGGAATTTCAAAATCGAGGCAGTCCGCACATCCACATGGTTGTTTGAGAATGCACCTTCATTCGAGACCGAAGAAGGAATTGAACTAATCGATGCAGTAATCTCATGCCGACTCCCATCTGAATCTGAAGATCCTGATATGCACAATTTGGTTAAGTGCAATCAAACGCATCACCACACTCATACATGTTACAAAAACAACTCTCAAACATGTCGCTTCGCCTTTCCGCGTAAGCCGTGTCAGCACACTCGCATTGTTGCTCAAACTTCAGACGAGTTCATAAGAAACGGCGGAAATCTGCATTCTGAAACGACGAACTGAGGAAAAATTGATAAATAACTACTGCTCCGCAATCCTTCAATTGTGGGATGGCAACACTGACATTCAGCCATGTGGAACGAAAGAGGTAATCGCCCATTACGTTGCGAAATATATCGCAAAGCCTGAGCCCGTAAACTTGAATCAGGGTATTGCAGAGGCGATCAGACAAATTCGTCAAGAAGATTCAAATGTTGCTCGCAAGTTGTTTAAAATATGCATGAGAATTATGAAGGAGCGTCAAATTTCTGCATGCGAATGTGTATTCCGGTTGTCACCTTCCATTCCGCGGAAGTTCGAGAAAGTGCGTGTTCTTGAACACGCGTAAGCCTGAAAAACGATATCACATCCTGAAGTTTGACGGCAATCAGGCAACGGGAGTGTGCTCCAACATCTTTGAGCGATACGAGAAGCACCCTACAAATCATTCAGAATACAACTTCAAGGATATGAGTTTGGTTGAGTTTGCAGTGCAATTTGAGCCATACTACACCAACAAAGGCGACACTGAAGAAAGCCTTGATGAAGACGATGCGGAACAGTTACAACAAAGGCGAAAGCTCATTACTCTCACAGACAAATCAAAAATGGTTGTACGAAATTTCCCAGCGGTCGTACGAGTGCCATTCTTCATGATGCACACGGATCCCGAGAACTACTTCTATAGCATTCTTCTTCAATATCAGCCTTACGAATCTGAGAGTGCTTTGCTCGGAGAGTTTGATAATGGGCGAGATGCATTCCTTGTCCGTGAACAAGAATTGAAGGAGAAGAGCAAACACATGGAGGCTTTCCGCAAAATAGATCGCCAACTTGAGATCGCTTTCAACCAAGCTCATGCATTCGATATTCTGCAGCGATCCCAAGAGTTTGTTGAAGAAGAGCTCGAGGAAGAAATTGCAGACCAAGGTATGACTGATGAACAATTCCAATCGGCTTGTGCTGCGATGAACATCAAGCAGCGAGAGCTCTTCTCTGCAGTCACTCGCAGCATTCAGGAGCAGCTGAGCGGAAGCAAACAACGCCTCAGGCTGTTTGTGACTGGCGAGCTGGAGTCGGCAAGACCTTCACTTTTAATGCACTGGAAAATCAAGTCAATCGCTGCTTCGGCAAAAATGCAGTGAAAGTTGCAGCTTTAACGGGTGTAGCTGGAAGACTAGTCAGTGGATCAGCTCTACATACTATGCTCAAGTTACCGGTTCAAAAGGATGGCTTCTTTGTCTCCAACATGCCGATGTTGACGGGAAATTATTTAAAGATTATGCGAAAGCAGTGGAAGGATATTGAATACATCTTCATTGATGAAATTTCGATGGTCCCTTACGAGATGCTTTGCATGATCGACTCGCGATTAAGACAGCTCAAGAATAAGGATGATGAAGCATTTGGAGGTCTCAATATCATGCTGTTTGGTGACATGATGCAGCTTCCACCCGTTAAAGGAGCTCAGGTTTTTGAACAACCAGTACGATTCTTGCCAGCACCACACCTCTGGCGCTACTTCAAATTGGTTGAGCTTACCGAGAATATGCGCCAGCAGGGTGATACGTGTTTTGCCGATCTGCTTAATGCCCTTCGAATTGGTGAGCTCAAGGGTCCCCACTTTGACTTGCTGCTGTCGAAGACGTTGGTGGATGCAACAGGCGAATTCGCCTTGAACAAGGCGATTCGCATCTATCCATTGAGAGCGCAAGTAGATGCCCACAATAAGGCTGTTCTTGAGTACTACCGATCACAGGGAGAGAGAATATACAACATAAAGGCGCAAGATCATGTAGCCGATGCTACGCGCAATGTCGAAAATGTCAACTTGGACAATATCATCCCAGCCGACATCAACAAGACTGGGGGCTTGCCCAAGGATTTGGAGATATTTATCGGTGCAAAAGTAATGTTACGATCCAACATCAATGTCGAGAAGGGTCTTGTGAATGGCGCAATTGGCAATATCACCGAGATAATTTGGCCGTATTTCCGTCGCGACCAGACATACGACACAGATGTTCCCTCTGTTCGCATATACTTCGGTAGGGATGGCATTCATCTGATTGAACCTCAATCTATTCAGTTTCCTGCTAAATTCAACTATGGAACGATCGAGAGACGAATGCTACCCATTGTCTTGTGTTGGGCTTGCACACAGTTTATAAGATGCAAGGCTGCACCGTCAATTATGCAGTCGTGTATCTTGGAAAATGCTTATTCCAAAAGGGACAAGCATACGTCGCTTTAAGTAGAGTGAGGTCGCTGGATGGAGTGCGAATCGTGGATATGGAGTGCAGTAAGCTCTCGGGAAAGATACCCTGCAACGAAAAAGCCATTGAGGAGATGGAGAGACTGCGAAAATATAATCCTCCAGATGATCCTCAACCAAGTTGAAGGAATTGTACTCAGAAATAATTTCGAGAGATTGTTTAAATTATAATTACTTTGCTCTTTAATCTTGCTTTTGTTTATAACTGATGTACTATTGCGCTACTCATTCTATGTAATTATGTTAAATTTTGTATACTTATGCATTAGCCCTATGGGATAAATCCCCACGGGTAAATATATAGTCTATCTATCTATCTATCTCTTTTTCGTTCCAGCACGTTTTTCATTGTAGCTGATATTTGGTGTCAGGTGTTTTAAGTATTTCCAAAATATAATTAAAAGGAATTGTACTCGGAAGTAATTTCGAGAGATTGTTTAAATTATAATTACTCTGCTTTTAATCTTCATTGTGTGTATGGTCACCAAGTTGCAATGGTTAATTTTAAATAGGTTAGATACCTGATAATCCTTCATGCAACTTACTTGGTCGCTATGCACGACGCGTTTCGGGATCAAGGTCCCATCTTCAGGTGCTCACTCGGGTCGAGCTCGTCAATTCATAAAAACACACACATAAAACATAAAAAACACTGAATTAAACACTCATACTGCGCGAGAGGGGACGATGGGCACACACATAAAACATAAAAAACACTGAATTAAACACTCATACTGCGCGAGAGGGGACGATGCCTCGCGCGCAGTATGAGTGTTTAATTCAGTGTTTTTTATGTTTTATGTGTGTGTTTTTATGAATTCACGAGCTCGACCCGAGTGAGCACCTGAAGATGGGACCTTGATCCCGAAACGCGTCGTGCATAGCGACCAAGTAAGTTACATGAAGGATTATCAGGTATCTAACCTATTTAAAAAATCTTTAATCTTGCTTTTGTTTACAACTGATGTACTATTGCGCTACTCATTATATGGAATTATGTTACATTTTGTATACTTATGCATTAGCACTATGGGGTAAATCCCCACGGGTAAATATATAGTCTATCTATCTATCTCTCTCTCGTTCCAGCACTCCAGAACATATTTGTCGAGCACATTTGCAGGACTCAGAGACTAAAAATGATAAAATAATATATACTTAAAAAAATTTAAAAAAAAACTTTTTCTAATGGACTAAAAGTATCAAAATAATTATATTTTGGAAATACTTAAAACACCTGAGACCAAGTATCAGCTACAATGAAAAACGTGGCGCGCATTTCAGAAAATACGATCGTTACTCATATCATAACGGTTAATGGAATTCAGTAATTGTTTCTCTAATAATATATTCAGAGGTATGAGTTTTAAAATAGAAGTCATTCATGAAAATACTTGAATATAAGGTAATACTTGAAACAACTGAGACCAAATAACAGCTAATACAATGAAAAACTTGGGGCGCACTCCAGTAATTGTTTCTCTAATAGTATATTAAGAGATATGCGCCCCCCTCTGAATAAGCTTGCTTCTGTTGTGTTCTTTAAAATTTTGAAATGTACACTGAAGGATAAAAAATATTAGCTGTTGGAAATAATTAACACTAGGTGAAGTACATCCATGGAACTTTTGACTTTTTTGTTGGTTTGGAGGAAGCTTGTAACAGTTACTTTATGTGGAAAATAAAATAACCACTGAACATGTTCAATGAAATAATATATTCAGAGGTATGAGTCTGAAAATAGAAGTCATTCATGAAAATACTTGAATACATGGTAATACTTGAAACAACTGAGACCAAATAACAGCTAATACAATGAAAAACGTGGGGCGCACTCCAGTAATTGTTTCTCTAATAGTATATTAAGAGGTATGCGCCCCCTCCGAATATATTATTAGAGAAACAATTACTGAATTCCATTAAACCTTATGATATGAGTAACGATCGTATTTTCTGAAATGCGCGCCACGTTTTTCATTGTAGCTGATATTTGGTCTCAGGTGTTTTAAGTATTTCCAAAATATAATTATTTTGATATTTTTAGTCCATTAGAAAAAGGTTTTTTTTAAAATTGTTTTTAACTATATATTATTAAAACGTTGTTTTTAATTTGCACTACAATAATTAAAGAATATATCAACAAAGTAAGTATTCATGGTCAGTCAGAAAATATTGGAGAAATATCTGCATACTGAGGAATAAATCTAAGTTCAAAATACGGATACAAAAAAATAAAAAATCTGTTATGCGGTCCGACTATAACCTTCCCCTGTTATTATTATTATTATTATTATATTATTATTACATTATTATTATTATTATTATTAAATATTAGCTTCTACTAAATATATATACTTATATTTGTGTTTTCTCAACATTTACATTTACTTTTTTCTTTACGTAAAGCCATAGTTTTATAAAAGTCCCAGCATCATAAAAAGAAATCACACTATTCAATAAATCAAATTATGAAAACGGTGAATGAAATCTTGCCAACTGAAATAAAAAAGGGTGACTGTCTTGTTAAGGTGTCTGATCAATATAGCTTTGATATTTATTCGTTCCCTTAACGAGGCGGCTGACGTCAGGCACTCAGGTAATTGCACCAATTATAATATCATTAAAAATTGTTTGAAATACACTGTGTGCAGAGAATATTTTCTTATATCAACGCTACTGAAAATTAGATCAACTATTGGAGCACTAATAACTTCATTAAAAATTGTAAACAGAAACTGTTTGTTAATACTCTTTGTTAGTCTATCGTTAAAGTTTAATCTTATTAACTTGTTTTTAAGTAATTCTACTTTGCAGACTAAGAAAACCGTGTGCATAAGCACTTTTGTCACTAGATATTAATTACGGTAAATAATTTTATTACATGAAATAAGAGGAATTAACTTATAATATTTTGTCTTTTTTATAATCTTAGTAACATGCTTAATCTCACTAATAATACACTTCATGATTAATATACTTAAACATAAAATGGGAAAAGCTTCGTCATTTAAAGTAACCAATAATGTTTATGCACTACAACGTATGTGAATTGTGCCAAGTCTAGATACTGTAAAAAGTTTGTTACCCTTATTGCCTAAGAGCGAAGAAGTGTATATCTGTAAAATCTAATACGGCGAGCATTCCAGTTTTACCTACAGTATCCGTTCCGTGATTGAAATATGTATACGTGTAATATATTGCATATGATATTTGAATTAATTTCACAAGTTTCTTTTCATTGTTACTTGAATGAGGTGTAATAACAAACACTATACGTTTACCGACCGGGCAGAGAGAGCTCGTCAGCTGAGGTGAAAGCAACTCTCTAGAGGAAGAGCACCCCAAAATCAAAGTTCCTGGTCCTGCAGGTTGGGGGTTGGATCGGAGAATTCACATAGGCCATCTGTAAAACTTTTATGTGCAGAAACATGTCAGTTTCTTTCGCCAGCCAGTTTTTACAAATATGAAAATGATGGGTAATAATTTTTTCCCCGTAGGGGCCCGATCGGATCCGGGGGGGGGGAGGGCACCAGTCCTCACAATTTCATGTTACTGCCAAACAAAGAACTCGCAGTAATCATCAGGTAAATTTTAATATTTGACTGTGGAATACGCTCAGTTTATACCGACCCGGAGCTCTCAGAGTGCTCCTAGACCAACTTGACGCTTTTACAATATACATAGCTGTGATACAGGAAATCCGGTGGACAGGTCAGAGAATTCTTGAGAAGCAGAGCCACACTATCTATTACAGCTGTCATGATAGGCTGCATCATTATGGCACCGGGAGAGTTGATTGACCCAAACTACGTTGGGAAGACGGTGTGAACTACGATGCGCGCCATAAAATTGGGACCCGGAACTAGAGAGCAGCTGCACTTGACCGGGACAACTGGCGGAGGCTGTTAAAGGAGGCCTTGACTCAGTAATGGATTGTTGCGCCGCTGAAGAAGAAAACGATTAGCGAATCCACGTATTTGTCTAAAGATAGAAATAACTTATACTCACGGATAATACGAAGTAGATCTACTTCATTTTTAAACATATGTATTAAAATAATAGTATTCTAAGAAAACTTACATAATGAGTAAGTCTAATGTGAATGGGAAAAGTTCGCTCTATTTTATTTACAATAAAATCAAGAGCTTAAACTAATATCATAGGAAATAACTAATAATGTTATTGAACTGGCGAAACGAATTCTTAGTTTTAACTCGATCGCCTGGCATTTGTGTGTCTGTTTGTTTCTGTGTTTGGGGTAAGTTTTACGATAACTTCTAAATGCATTAATTTTGTTCGTGAAACGTGGTGAAACGTCCCCCAAATTTTGTACATTTTTTTTTTGAGGGGCGTTACTTAAAAATTTAATAACTAGCCGCATGGACTAGACGGAAGCAAAAATGGCTGGACCCATCTTGACAGGACTTGCAAATAAAACGATCAGTTAACAGTAACAACCCTTTTTTATTTTTTTATTGGTGCTTACTCATCTTACAATCAAAACACATTATACTCAAACACTTGAATATGAACAGTCAATATAATCAATAAGTAAAAGTTTCATGCTACTGGCAATAACTAATTATTCAGTCTTCAAAAACAGTTTTTAACAATTGACTTCTTGTGTATTTCATACCCGTTCTTAATTTTCATTTTACGAACAAAGATGTATACATATATACATTCAGTACATATCAATAATAATCGCCAATGCTGATAACTATAAAATAATTCAAGCGTAACAGGTGGATTCTTTTATCACAATTTAAAAAAAAATTATATATATCACAAATCTATATCCACCTGACTAGTTATAACAAAATCTTAATCGTTCTGAACATGAAAATACTGTTTATGTCTAGGTTTTTATACCAATCATTATATGCATGTATACTATCTGTCTCAATAAGAATTGCCAACAGCAGTAACAACCAAAATTATCAAGTAGTATAACAAGTGGATACGTTTTAACACAGTTAAGACTATAAATTTTGACTTGTAGTTGTAACAAAGTTTCGATTATTATAACAAAGAAAATACGGTTTATGTGTAAGTCTTTACATCAATAACATATAATATATATATCCCATTTCTGTTAATACATTGACAATACTAATAACAATAGTAATTAATTGAGCAATATAGAAGGCAGGTCCTTTAACACAGTCAATAATCTAAATGACATATATATATATATATATATATATCTATCCACAAGATTGGTTCTAATTTAGTTCATCAGAATATGCAAATACTGTTCAGATGTATACTTTCTTTGTGAAATGAAAACCGGTGTGGTGTTGAAGTCGAGATTTTATAAACGGAATCGGCCCACCTGCACATTTGGAGACTTGGCAATACCCGTTAGATCCTGTGAAGAAAGGTGGGTGAGGTTGATGGTTAGTTCCGGACTCCGGCTCGTTTCCTTCTATCTAGCTGTCTTTTGATGTTGAGGAGCATCTATAAGCCTGACGGCGATGGAGGAGTGTTCCAGTGACCAGCTCTGACGATGTGACGGTTGTAGTTGTCATCATCAGGTCATTCACCCCACTCTTGGCCTGTGCGAGAACCCTTAGACACTTTATAAATTACGAATCGATATTAGTAGAAGAATGCCTTGCTTGCCACGCAGCCAGACCTCGAAGTGCTCCGTGGAAGGATCGAGAAGAAAATGAGAGAAAGACATGAATTCCTTAAAACACGAGACCACGGAAAATAATCCTGTAGCAATCGGTCAATCAACTGATTAACCGCCCACTCTATAACATCGCCGCGAGACAGTAGCAGCGCCCTGAATTGCGTCACCGTTCGCCAGCGCGGCATTTACGTAGTTAATTACGACTTTGGCTGTCTTCTGCTACAACGTCACTGTGCGATGATATAAACTCGCCGGGGCAATACCTTTGCAACGGCACAGTGGTATGCGTATCCACACCTTGCATCCGCAGAACCTTTTTGTTTTTGAGATTGTTACTCAAAAAAAAAATTATTGCTGGGGTAAAAAATATAAGTGGTCAATGTTTTGAAAAATCACAAAAATTCATGCTGGATATCAAATTACACAGAATTTAACCAAAATCTGAATACAGTATTCCGTTTTAAAAATTAAAAAAAGATTAGAACACTGGAGCCTTACGTAGAAGATAAGGCAACTTTAAAAATGATGTAAAAGTACATGCCGAGTATGAGACTGACAGAATTTTTAACTTAACTCTAAACGTAGTACTTACAATGAAAATTTTGTACCTTTATGAACGCCACACACCTAAATTGGAAATCACAATTAAAAAACTATTACAAAATTCTAAGTGGGATACCAAATTGTGAAGAACGTTATTCAAAATATAAACTTTGCATTTTTAATACCGTGACAAAATTAATGGCTGTCGAACATCGGTTAAAAATTTCGATCCTTCTTCAAAACGCATAAAATATGTTTGCAAAGCTATAGGCCTACAAGCAACTTAATTCTGAACTTTTCCTTATACATATTGATATCAGTCGGTTTCTTTTACTTTCTAAGATACAACAAAATCTTCATTAATTATGGTAACGACTTATGGACTTATAGACTAAACACCTCGAAGTGTTTCTCAGCGAACGCAATCATACGAATGCGGAAATTTACACACAGTTTAATAATAAAATGTATTAATTTGATTTATCTAATATTAAATTTATTTTATTCAAAATAGTGAGCGAGTTCAGCAGCTCAAGGTGCTTAATAGTTTCTATTTATTATATATTTAAACGTTCTGTAATATGTAACATGTACCCATATAAAATTAAAATTTTTATTATTATGCTATGTCACATGTACACGATGGGAACATCCATGTATAATTTAAAGAACTGAATATAGATACTTTCACTCACATCTTGAAAACGTAAAACAGTTATAAAAGAAATTAACGACGCATATTTTAAGTAAACCTTATTCAATTACGATGAAAAATAAATAAAAGTTACATATCTTAAAAAATATAAAATCTTGTTTGTAAGGCTAGAGTCAGGTTAGTATAGTATGATGGATAGCGCAGTAACTTCAAAAGCTTAATATTTTTGGTTCCAATTTATCTCTGGCTGGATCGTATATCAATACTTCTAGCCGTACTCCGAGTCCACTGTTACTTCGGTACTTGACCTCTCAGCTGGGAATGTTAACTGCTATGAATCTGGGAGTAGCGCGTAATCCTACTTGTGTTCCGTACGGCTAATGCACTGTAGTCCGGCCAACGTTAACCTAAACCCATCTAAGAGTGTAAATTTAACCCTTACGTTTCTGTAAGGCGGAATGGGACCAGAATCATTCCTGCACAAATGATTTTTGTGTTGACTGGTAACTGCATTCTTTTAAGCGGCCTCAAAATATACTTTTGATCTTCTGACTTTATTTTTGATTGTATGTAAAAGTGAGTCTATATACTGTTTAAGTACTGTAATAATTCTGCATGTGAATATTAGGCTACAGTAGACCTACGCAGTGTATAGCAGTGGTACTTAATGCGTGCACAAAGAAAACTGTGATCACGCGTAACGTTGTCATGATGAGCACCGAAAGCAACGAGTTCAGGTTTGTTTTAAATTGTGACATACACTCGGTAAGTTATGTTACTTTGTATGTAAATATTTAATGTTTAACGACTTACAACAAGCCGAATATATCTTAAGATGAAAAAATGTGTTGAAAAGTGTTATTCATGGGAACAATACAAACATCCGATGGCAGGTAGAAGAAATTATTTTCTTAACTTTAATTAATTTCCTCCAGCTATGTTACTGAACGTCCGAAACTGAGAAACAAGCCATGGTGTTGTACGTAACCTGTTTTGGTGAGTGCATCTTTTTTAGCTAAGAGATACCATTTGCTCGAAGAGAATGCCGTTTAGTATTGTAATATAGGCCTAGCATGTAAATACCAGGAAAGTACAAAATTTAACCGTCCGTTTAGAGAACATGTTATAACGCACTCTTTCAAATCAATATTTTTCAATAAATTCTTAAATTGCACATTATTGAACAACCGAAACGAATTCTCAGTTTTGTCTCGGCCGTTTGTCATTAGTCTGCCTGTCTATCTTTCTTCCTGTATGTCTCTCTATGTATTTGTTCGGGTATGCCTCCTGATTACTTTTGAACACATCAACCTAAAATTTGATATGCGTGTCCACACTCTTAGCTTACAGAATACTATTTACTAGAAATTGATCCCTCCAAAAATAGGGGGTTGGAGGGAAAAAATTTAGGGGCTAAAATTGTAAAAAATTGCAAAAGCCCGTCAAATTAAAAGGAATTTAACTCGCGCACAGAATATAGTATTTACTTTTTAAAATAAAAAATGTACATCAAAGCCCATAAAGTAGGTGAAAATCCTGATAAAATTGAAAAAATATATGTGCAGTATCAAATTAAAGAGAAGTTTAACTACCATCTGACTATACCGATAAGGTTTGGATATTTCAAAGTTTTGGGACTCCAGCGTCAACTTCTTGGTTGTCTAGGGTGCTCATGTCCTTTCAGTTAGTTTTCTTCGTCTACATGTAAGAACCTATTAAGTCAGTGTACACTGGGATAGTAATTGTAATATACATGTTACAATGATCGGTAGTGAGTGAGATATCATGGCAATTATTGAGTTATTTAGCTAGTAAAGGAGTGACGAGATGTGTTAATGTCGGTACATAACTTTTGTTATGTGGTGGATCCACATGTGGTATCCTCTTAGCTGTGAGCGGAACGAGCAGAAACACCATATTGAAAGACCAAGCATTGCGATCTAATGCTTCGATGTCTGTGACAAATGAGAGAGGTTTTTAGTAACCCGACAACTGATAAGCGGCCGAAGGCCGGTGTTTCGATGCTTATGTAGTGTGAGCGAAGCAAGCTCAGAGGTCTGTCACTTACGGGTTCAGTATGTAGAGTGTACAGTAAATATGCAAAAATTTGCACGGTGAAATATGATTGGTCTCAACCGTACTAGCAATACGTCAACGGTAGACACAGTCTTTGTCTATAGCTGAAAGGACAATGTTTACATCCTAGTTTTCCGGGTCGAAATTGACCAAGTTTATACTTTCAATTAGGTCGCAACTGACCGGATTTTGTACGATTGGGTCGCAAGTGACTGCGGTATGTTATTTCCTAGTATTTCCGATTTTTATTATTTATATTTTTATGTGCTTATATAATTGTCATATACTTAAACTATGTTGTTATAGTATACAGAAGTACAACACACACTATTAATGTTTTATTAATTTTAATATATTACTTAATCTAGTAAGTGTGTGTGTGTGTGTAATATTGTATATTATATATTGTGTTGTATAATGTATATTTGTGTATTGTATTGTGTGTGTGTGTGTGTGTGTGTGTGTGTGTGTGTGGTATGAATGCTGCAACATTGGTTTAATTTTTCATGTTTTAACTGCCTATACAAGTGTGTAACGTTATTGCATCTATGCATGCGTTATTGTACAACCTATGCAAAAATTATTGTATTTAGTTTGTGCTCGCTAATGGTAGGCGATGTGTGAGCTACCTGAAAATTAAATTTTAATTCTTAAGGAAACGGCCACTTTAAGGAAACGTTGTATAGTTTGAATTACGAACAGGATTATCAACGATGATGCCAATTAATCCAGGGGTACATAACATTTAATCGAGGGATCTATAACAATTAATAGAGTGGTTCAACAAGGGTGTAACTTGTCTCCAAATTTATTCATACATAGACGATGTTGTGCGACAATGATGGGAAAAATAAACCCCGGAATTAAATTGACTCCATTTAGTCAGTGTATCAATGCATTCTTATTCGCGGATGATCAGGTTATTATGCAAAAATCAGAAAAAGATCTCCAGTTAGCAGTGCAAAGAAAATAGTTTTAGAATATTAACCTAGAGAAGAAAAGTTATGGCCTTTAAAGGATAGAATTCGATACGTTCCAAAATAATTGTAAACAATAAGGCTATAGAATAGGTATCTCATTTCAATTTTCTACGGTGCGATGTAACTTATGAGTATGACAGCGACATCGATATAAAAATAAATAGATTTCCAATGTTATGTGGTACCACACACAGAACACTTGGAAATAGAACAAGGAAAGACACCAAGATAAAATTCTATAAAGTGATGAGAACACTTGTTTTAACTTATGTAAGTGAAATTTGAACAATGACGAGAAACGATGAACGAAGAATACAAACAAGTAAAATGAAGTTCTTGAGAAAAACAAAAGGTTGCACCCTTAGAGACCAAATATGAATGAATATGTAAGAACCTAGTTAAATGTATGCCCCGCAGAATGAGAAAAGGGCAAATAAAATTGAGGCAGCATATCGAGAGAGTGGAAGATAGAGACTACCTAAACAAATAATAAAATACAGATATCAAGGAAGACGAGATATAGGTAGACCAATGAGGAGATGGCTTCAGTGAAAGTGGAACAGGCTGTAAGCCTACACCTTGGTGTGGGGAAGAAGAAGAAAAAGATTGTTAACGATGAAACCCATGGCGAATGGTACTAAAGAATGTAACAGTCCTTTACGCTTACGTGTAAGAAGAACAGAAGGAGCAGAACAGACTGAGGGGTACCGAAAGTAAACAATTTAAGGTCTTCACTTAACGAAGTATAGGATGTTGTAGATGACCTTGAACAAAACTAGCAGATAAAATGGTTGGAAGAGGACAATTGGAAACTGGAGACTAGAAGGGATAATAATGGTTCAGAGAAGTAAGAAAGTGGCAGCTGTAGAAATCTACAAGTATGTACGTGCACTCACACACACCTAGACACATTCACGAGGTAATGAACTAAAGCGTCAAATGTTCACAGTAAAACTCTGAACACAATCATTTATAGAAAGCTAAAATTACTTATACAGCGCGTAAAATAATATAACGTTAGGGTTAAACCGTTTAATTCATTGCTCTAACGGTAGATTATGTGTCTACTGTTTTTTAGGAAACAAGCTGTTTAATATTTGTATCTAGCATTCAAACTTCTATTTTCGTGTAAACTAGACTATATGTTACTTGTACTGTATTATATTTAATTATTAACTAAAAGTATTCTGTAGTTACACGTAATATCTTAATATTAAAGAAAATCAGTAATAATAAATAGTTTGGTATTCTTCACATATATTCACAATTAAAATCGCAATAACGGGGATTTGTTATAAATACTTGCACAAAAAACATATTTCTGTTAATAGAGCACAGTAAGTAATAAAAGAGATGAATAATTCAACTACTTTCAACGGAAGTGTTACTTTCTTGTTTTACCCTATCCAACTCGGAGTAATGTGTCTCATAAACTCCGGCAAGTGGGTATTAAATAATTAATTACCGTCTTTAGTCTTACCAAGCTACATTACAAATTGTGTTGTATTTCTTACTGCTGTAACTTGATTAAACAATTACTGCACAAAAGAGATCTTACGGTTCCCGTAGTTTAATTAAGGATTAGATTAACACGGGCTGCTTCAGTCATACAGCATACGTTTCCACACCCATTTGCTGCCAGTCCCAGCACAGAACAGTGGAACATTAAATTGTTTTAAATGCAGATCAGCTTGAACGGTCTCACATACAACTATTGTTTTCTAATCACTAAGTTTAACGTGTAACGTAAACATTTTAGTTTTACAAACTTAAGCGAAGAATCACGTTCAGATGAAACATAACTTGATATCTGTACAAGTTTTCTCGATACTTTCGAAAATTAGTCACTTCCATCGTATATCAGTTTTAACTTACATATTAACTCTTCATAAAAAAATATTCGTAATTTTCGTTGTTTTTCGACTACATCTAACCTTATATTCGCTATGTAAAACACAAGTCTTTTCTAAAATTACATGGGAAGAAAAGCTACAAAGCTACTCTTGTGCAGCAAGTAAAACGCCGAAGGAGACACGTTTATTAGAACAGAAAACATTGCATGTTTTGAAGTTTAATATGTTCTAAGTTTTCCTGTACGGGTTCTTTCTACAGAGAAAAATTATATATAAAGTTCCGCATTGGTTTAAAGGGTGCATTGTTGAGCACCTTAAAGGGTATTATGTATTGAGCATCTTGTTACGGAAACTCAGTACACATTTCAGGCATAGGCCTACTCAGCGTACATAAACGTTAAATTTAGTTTTCCACGTCTTTTTTACATATATTTTGACTTTTTTAACAAATTATTTAAAGACGATTATAATCTATTAACCCTCTATTTTAATGCGATTTAGAATTTTGCAGTATTACAGTATGAGGATCGGTTTCATAGTTATTTTGACGTATTTTCAAAGCGTCGTTAAATGTTTGTACACGACAAAAGTGTACGTTCAGATGCAACAGAAGAGTGTTCAGATGCGACTGGTGTTAACAATTTGTCACCTGCCTTATTCAATATGGTAAACCAATGTAATAGAAGTACATACGCTAGTGCTTATAGAAATACGTTTTTTCATATGTGTGTTCGAAATTGTTAATGCCAGTGAAACGTGGTTGTCAATAGGAAACTGTGTTGTTACCAGTGCACCTAGATATGCGTATACCGCCAAAATCCCCATTAACTTTTCTTTGTTTACGTCTCCATTGTGCATTCTAAGCATCTTCCAATGATTTCAGTATATGAAAATATTTATTCGTTACATGGCCATGTACAGCAAATCTTGCCAACATCATTTAAGGGAATAGATAAATGTTGTGACCTTTTGGTATGTTTCGAGATCGATTTCTTAATGAGGCTTATTTTATAAACTATTTTAGTCGACCGTCTACAAAAAGAATATTAAATAGATAAACTGCTAAATTGCATAGAATTAAAACTTTCTGTATTACAATTGAAAAAATATTTATAAATTTAGTAACTCAAAGAGGCGGATAAATGGAAGGGAGGAGCACCACTAATTTTAGAATTTACCGTTTACAAGAATACACAAATATTTTATTAAACTAATAATTAAAAGATAGATTTCAATTAATTCCAACATTATGAAAAAATATTTAGTATCACTTACTTATGAAAATATCTGTATCGACCAAGAAAGTATATAAAAATGATTTTAACACAATTAGTGTTAACACAAAATTAAAAAATTTTAACTAAATTTATTTAAAACCTTGAGTTTTTTACAGTTATTAATATTAGTTACGATAATATTTGGTTTATAGTTTTGCATAAAACACACACACACACACACACACACACACACACACACACACATACAGGGTACAGTACACCAAATGTGCACACGCATTCACGGTCACCACACACATGCGTATGGAGAATAACACTATCTGAAAAGTTTTAATAATTTTTATTTAGAATAGGGACTTTCTTATTATTTTTTTTTGCATTCATCGCATCCAGTTTTGTGTCTAAAGAAATTTAATTAATTCGAACTAAATTTTTCAAAAAGGTTATAATTCGGATTTCAGAATACACGTTTTGATTATCATTTCATACGTAGGAATTTGTGTATGCATTAGATTTAATTTAATTTTAATTACCTATGGTTTAAAATTTTCATATACTTTAAAATTCCTAATTTTTTTTTAACAATAAAATGCATTTTATAAAAGTTTTATAAATGATTTTTTTAAAACTGGAATCGTTTTCCATACACTTCTTTTTTATCCAAATACAGATGTAAAATTATAAATATGAAATAGTGACTATGACGATTGGATATAACTGATGTCTCTGACGATTCCTTTCGTTTCAGCGACAGGAATATTCTTCGTAAGCAATGTTACATAGAAACTGAATAGGGTGTGTGTAAATATTGGACGTTTTTTCAGTCCGTGAAAGAAATGTTTTGAGTTCTAGACATACGACGTACCTCTGCTGCCAACCAAAATGTTTCTGCAAAGCACTGTGTGTTTTATAATTCATAGATTGTAGACATTTCTAATATTGCTATCTTCAGATTACATTCCATTCGGTGCCCTGAGATTTTATCCAGTCCTGTTGTAGTCGTTTACTATTATTTTGCTTTTGGATTACTTGGTTAGGTTTGAGGATATACCATTGTAGTTAAGTGAATCCGCTACTTTCGGTATTGTGTTGTCTCATTTAGTAAGACACTTTCTTCTTTCGAGAATGCCATAGTTATAACTCTCTCGGTCACTAAACACAAACGTCTGTTGACAAGTAATTTCATATGGAAATAATTTACAGTGCCACACTTTCTAATCTCTTACAATTAATAACAGATGGTGTCCAAATAGTTCAGTCACTTAAGGCGGAAAAAAATATAAATTTCAAATTAAGTGGCTTCTACGAGATTTTTTACATAGGGCTACATAAAAATGTAAGAAAGAAATAAAAAAAAGTTTACAAAAATTCAGTCGCGGGTTTTCGAAAAAAGGGAGGGGGAAGGTACAAAAAAATTAATTTTTCGTGATTATCTTGAAAATAGTAAATTCATGAGAAAAGTACAAAAGACCAAAAAGAAAGAGCATAACAGTCAGCATAATAAAGATTATTGACTTTTTTTTGTCAGGGCGGTAATTGTAGTAGAAAAATTAATTCAAAGTTGGGCAAATTTTTCACAAAGTGGATTTTCACATAAAACAATGTTTATTTAATAGACATGCAATTTTTTCAGGAATATAAGTTTCAAAACTCATTATTACCCATTTATGCATATTGTGACGATACATATCATCACCATGCATATAAGAACTGTTAAGAAAATAAGGAAACGCTTAAAAAATTAAACTAGAAAACAATACTAATAGAAGAAACCGAAAATCGAATGAAAAAATGAGGATTTACTCAGAATAAAACATTCAAAGTATGAAAGTCGTAACTGCGAGTTGGTGAGATTTGGATAACCTAAATAACGAAATAATCACACCTTTACACAACACGAGATTCACCAAAAACACTGTTAAACCAGACACTTGTGAACTTTAACAAAACTTTATTCAACAACATTGTGGACATTAAATTACTAAAATACTATTTAATTTAAAGAAATTAGTCGAAGCAGTTTCTGAGGTTATTCATATACAGGCCGACGACGGCCATTTTGGAACGACAAATTCCGCCATTTCGATTGACTTTTGGAAATAGAACTGAGAATAATAGTACACTTGAACCCAAACATTAGTTTAATTTTATTGTTTATTAACAATGTTGCTTAACCAATTGTGATGTATTGTATTTTATCCTAAAGCATTTTTTTGATCTTTCCTAACAGCTCAAAGAATCCACTACCTGATATTATAAATAACATAGTAATTTATTTTAAACATTTTATTGTTCGAGTCGAGTTTGGTGAGCGAGTCGATACGGTCACTACCCCGTTCGATTCACGAACCGTTGAACTGACCCAGATTTTAAATATCATCGAATAAAATAATTTATTAATTTAAAAAGCATTTTATTTTTTTGAAAGTGAATTAAGATAAAGGATTTTCAGGTGATAAGTAAGAAGAGGAATACGGCGAGAGTGAAGAACAGTGAGAAATTAGGGGATAAAAACCAGATAACCTACAAGACTGAGTCGAATCATTAATCGATTGTGGAAAAAGAACACAATCTATTCTACTTATAAAGAACAATTATTTTGGCGACATTTTCAAAACAGTGCGGACGTGAACACCACACTAATAACCGTAAACTCGATGACGACCTGTCATTACCTATCATTCTTTTGAATTAAAGTAACTAAATAACTAATAAAATCAAATAATAAAAATAATTCAGTAAACAATAAATTTATTTCAAAAATAATAAATATTAAAAAATAAACAATAAAGAAAGCAACGTAGCAAGAAATTATAACTTAACATATTGACACCACAACTTGGAGCTTTCACGGACACACAGAATTAATTACTTACATATTGGCATCCAAAGTTTAGGGCTAAAATTAGGGAAAAATTATTGTAGTAGAAAATTATAATTGTATTACAGGTGACCTGAGTTTAGCTGGCAGCTGCTAGAAGAAACAGAAAATGCGGAAAAGAGCCACGTCAAAGAAACGCGCGGCTGTGGCCGGAAAGGAAATCAATATGGAAGAGAAAGAGTCAAGATCGGTTGAAGAAGTGGAGACGGGCGATAAGGAGGAAGCCAGAGGAGATCCAAATTTTCTGAAATTTATAGAACAAATGAATGAAAATATTAAAAAAATGAAGGAAGATAGAAAACAAATAAATGAGAAATTGGATAGTATTATAGAAGATAATAAACGAAGGAGAGAAGGATTTAATAATGACAGGAACCCGTCAAAGGAACCAGTAAATCAGAAAATAGGACATAGTATTAAGGAAGTAAAGAATAAAGAAGACAAAAGGACATTGTTATCTGAGAATAAACATAACAGAAACAAAGAGAATAATAAACACCCCGATAGAAGATGAAGAAAATACGAAAAATACGTCGAAAGGAACTAATAAGTACACGGTAAGAAATGGAAATTATGAAGAATGGACTAGTTAGTGTACTTAATCTACCCATTACCAACCATAAAAGAATAATTAATGTTAAGAATTCTAGAAGGAACTTAATAAACATTCTCGAAGGGACTCAACATAAAACAGTGGGTGAAGACTTAAAAGAGTCTATGTTCAAATGCAATACACCAGAAAAAGAAATGCATAATAAAAAATAAGTGATGTCATCAATAACTGAAATACTATTGAAATATCTGTTCAATACACTAAATGGTAAAGTGATTGATGTAGGCATTGATACTAATGAACATGTGGTATTAGAAGAATTGCTGTACAAGGTAGCAGAGACCTATATCACAAGGACGGAAATAGTTATGCACACCAGAGTGATCCGAACGACAAGTGCAGATGAAATAATTGATCATGGGTAAACTAAGTGCAGATGACCACCGAGAAATGGAACTGATTTTCTGATTACCGACCAAGAAAGCCAATGGAAAAAAAGTATATTAAACACTAAATTAATTGAGACCAGTTAATAATAATCAAAAGGGAAACATAAATGAATACTTAAGACAAATTAATGAAAATAATTAAACAACCAAGATAAATGCAGATACAATGAAACACTAACAAAGACCTAAAAGAAAACCTAATAATGAACAAAAGGGGAATATAAACGGATAAATATGAAGGGAATAAAGAGATTTTAAAACAAATTAATTGAGAAAAAAATGAAGAATACAAATGAAGATATGAAGGACAACGGTAATAATACCTATGAAATTTTGGATTCCAATACACTGAAAAAGAAGGGTACATACAACCAGTCATCCATGAAGCACTATTATTAAACAATTGAGAACAGAATCACTGAAATAATAACTAGTACAAAATAGTATGAAATGAAAAAAAAACCATATACAAAAAGGGAGTACATATAACACCCATCACTAATATAATGTAACGGAGAGCTAAAAGGCATGAACGAAAGGCATAAATAAAAATAGATAAGTATTACATGATTGAATTAATAGTAGCACGAATGATCCCAGAATAGTTTTATAGTCGTACTTAGACTACTTTTAGATTTTTTTACTTGAAATGAGTTGCCTGTAGAAGGACTTCAGCAACCATTGACCTGAGCAGACGATACGTTTCTCTGGACTCAGAAGGTGAAGGATGGACAGCGGTGAAATGGAGCCAAAAATGCCCACCCGAACTGTACCAATTCACGTGATTGGGAAAATTAAATATTAAAGGGATGAAAAATGAGGAAAGAAGACTATATATTAAACAGAGATTACAAAAAACCATAAAACATAAAACAAAAAATAATATATAAGAAATCGAAGGGAGAAGCTCGAGTAAATAAACTGAGAAGTAAATAAAATGAATGATTATTTCATCAACACCTAAATGACATCTTCCGAAATAACCAATTTTAGTTATGTGGCAATATGTGATGATACATATCATCACCATGCATATAAGAACTATTAAGAAAATAAGGAAACCATTAAAAAATTAAACTGGAAAGCAATACTAATAGAAAAAACCGAAAATCGAATGAGAAAATGATGATTTATTCAGAATAACACATTCAAAGTATGAAAGTCGTAACTGCGAGTTGGTGAGATTTGGATAACCTAAATAACGAAATAATCACACCTTTACACAACACGAGATTCACCAAAAACACTGTTAAACCAGACACTTGTGAACTTTAACAAAACTTTATTCAACAACATTGTACACATTAAATTACTAAAATACTATTTTATTTAAAGAAATTAGTCGAAGCAGTTTCTGAGGTTATTCAGATACAGGCCGACGGCCATTTGGAACGACAAATTCCGCCATTTCGATTGACTTTTGGAAATAGAACTGAGAATAATAGTACACTTGAACTCAAACATTAGTTTAATTTTATTATTTAATAACAATGTTGATTAACCAATTGTGATGTATTGTATTTTATCCTAACGCATTTCATGATCTTTCCTAACAGCTCAAAGAATCCACTACCTGATATTATAAATAACATAGTAATTTATTTTAAACATTTTATTGTTCGAGTCGAGTTTGGTGAGCGAGTCGATACGGTCACTACCCCGTTCGATTCACGAACCGTTGAACTGACCCAGATTTTAAATATCATCGAATAAAATAGTTTATTAATTTAAAAAGCATTTTATCTTTTTGAAAGTGAATTAAGGTAAAGGATTTTCAGGTGATAAGTAAGAAGAGAAATATGGCGAGAGTGAAGAACCGTGAGAAATTAGGGGATAAAAACCAGATAACCTACAAGACTGAGTCGAATCATTAATCGATTGTGGAAAAAGAACACAATCTATTCTATTTATAAAGAACAATTATTTTGGCGTCATTTTCAAAACAGTGCGGACGTGAACACCCCTCTAATAACCGTACACTCAATGACGACCTGTCATTACCTATCATTCTATTGAATTAAAGTAACTAAATAACTAATAAAATCAAATAATAAAAATAATTCAGTAAACAATAAATTTATTTCAAAAATAATAAATAATAAAAAATAAACAAGAAAGAAGCAACGTAGCAAGAAATTATAACTTAACATATTGACACCACAACTTGGAGCTTTCACGGACACACACAATTAATTACTTAGAATATATTATTATGTATCATTTTTTACTTATATATTACGCATTATGATAAAAATGTTATTAAAAAATGCACTTTATAAATATATTCGAAAATAGTTTTTCTTCCAATCATTGAAGATTTTGACAAAAAATAACTTTTAAAACACGTTTGTTATTATACAAATTATAAATTATTTACTTATAACTTATTATGATTTACAAAATTATTAAAATATCGTTTTTTCTTCGATTTTTTGGAATTTTTCACAATTATCAAGGTGGAAAATAACTTTTTAGTACATTTATTATTTATTTATAAAATTTAATTTTACAATTATTCTTATAATGATAAATATATTTTCAAAACCTTTTTATTTTCAAAATTTAATTAAGAAGTTGCGATAATTTGAAAAGATAAACACTACACGTGCTCCGAAATAAAATAACAGTCGATCCGGCAACGTTTTACACACTAACACTTACAACGTACAAGCTTGTGTGTCGGCTCACCGCGCATCTGTATGGCGCATGTGCCAGCTAAAGCTGTCCTTGCGCTCCCTAAAATTCTTCAACTTTCGGGGTCTGTTCTTTTTATGCCCATGCACGGATATAAATTCTCACTATGTAGAAGAGAAACCTCAAATACTGTAGTTTTACGTACAATAGTTACATTTTAATATTTTTTTTTAGTTTTCAACTATTAATATTAATACCCGCAATGGATATAGTTTTACATTTATTTAAATTTAACTAAATTTTAACAATTCTTTACACCGCAGTCTTATAGAAGACACTTTGACCAATACTTGTTCATAATTTTGTTAAAAAATATTTATTTTAAAAATTTCTGTAGAAATTTTAATTTAAGAGAATGATGTATACTTGCGAACTCAAAAAAATGAGTTCGCTCATTTTATTCCAATAAATCAATACCAATTTTACTTCCATGTTCCTTAAGGAAATGGAACTATGGTGATGGCAAAAAAAATCGTGTTCGAGATTATTGCAGATTCTGATTGTACTACACTCAAAACATGAAAAAAAGTCGTTTTTCGAAATGTGTGTGTGTGTGTGTGTGTGTGTGTGTCTATAGATTTTTTTTCTATGGCAAACGATAACAGCCGCAAATTCAAACAGAATCAAATAATTTTTTGCATACTGCCCTGATTTGTAGAGTACTCGCGACCTATTGTTTTTGGTGAAGATCGGTTGAGGGAAAGGGGTAGTTTACCAGCAATGGTTTTTTTTTATCAAGGGTAATTTTGTTTGTTTGGCAAACGATAACAGCCGCAAATTGAAACAGAATCAAATAATATTTCGCATACTGCCCTGAATTGTTCAGTGCTCAAGATCTGTCGATTTTGGTAAAGATTGGTTATGGGGAAGGGGTAGTTTACCTGCAACGTTTTATGTTTTAACAAGGGTATTTTTTATGACAAACGATAACAGCCGCAAATTCAAACATAATCAAATAATGTTTTGCATGCTGCCCTGAATTGTAGAGTTCTCAAGACCTTTTGTTTTTGGTGAAGATCGGTTAAGGGAAAGGGGTAGTTTACCGGCAACGGTTTATGTTTTAAAAGGGTATTTTATATGGCAAACGATAAGAGCCGCAAATTCAAACGGAATCAAATAAGTTTTTGCATACAGTCCTGATTTCTTGAGTAGTAAAGACCTATTGTTTTTGGTGAAGATCGATTAAGGGAAAGGGGTAGTTTACCAGCCATGTTTGTTGTTTTATCAAGTTTAATTTTTTTCTATGGCAAACGATAACACCCGCAAATTCAAACAAAATCATATAATATTTTGCATACAGCTCTGAATTGTAGAGTTCTCAAACCTATCGTTTTTGGTGAAGATCGGTTAAGGTAAAGGGGTAGTTTACCGGCAACGGTTTTTTATCAAGGGTAATTTTTTCTATGGTAAATGATAACAGCCGCAAATTCAAACAGAATCAAATGATGTTTTGCATATAGCCCTGTATTGTAGAGTTCTCAATACCTATTGGTGTTGGTGAAGATCGGTTAAGGGAAAGGGGTAGTTTACCAGGAACGTTTTATGTTTTAAAAGGGTATTTCCTATGGCAAACGATAAGAGCCGCAAATTCAAACAGGATCAAATACGTTTTTGCATACTGCCCTGGTTTGTTGAGTAATAAAGACCTATTGTTTTTGGTGAAGACCGGTTAAGGGAAAGGGGTAGTTTACCAGACACATTTTTTGTCTTATTAAGGGTATTTTGTATGGCAAACGATAACAGCCGCAAATTCAAACAGAATCATATAATATTTTGCATACAGCCCTGAAATATAACGTTCTCAAGACTTGTTGGTTTTTGTGAAGATCGGTTAAGGGGAGAGGGTTGTTTACCAGCAACATTTTATGTTTTATCAAGGGTAATTTTGTTTGACGAACGATAACTGCCATACATTAAAACAGAATCAATTACTCTTCTGCATACCTTTGTGAATTATTCAGAACTCAAGGTCTGTTGATTTTGTTGAAGATCGGTTAAGGGAAAGGGGTAGTTTACCAGCAACGTTTTATGTTTTAACAAGGGTATTTTTTCTATGACGAACGATAACTGCCGTAAATTCAAAGAGAATCAACTAATGTTTTGTATACAGCCCTGAATTGTAGAGTTCTCAAGACCTTTTGTTTTTGGTGAAGATTGGTTAATGGAATAGGGTAGTTTACGAGCAACGTTTTATGTTTTATCAAGGGTGTTTTCTATGGCAAACGATAACAGCCGCAAATTCAAACAGAATCAAATAATTGTTTCCATACAGGCCTGAATTGTAGATTACTCAAGACCTATCGTTTTTGGTGAAGATCGGTTAAGGGAAAGGGGTAGTTTACCTGCAACGGTTTTTTATCAAGGGTAATTTTTTTCTATAGTAAACGATAACAGCCGCAAATTCCAACAGAATCAAATGATGTTTTGCATACAGCTTTGTATTGTAGAGTTCTCAATAACTATTGGTGTTGGTGAAGATCGGTTAAGGGAAAGGGGTAGTTTACCAGCAACATTTTATGTTTTAACCAGGGTAATTTTTTATATGACGAACGATAACTGCCGTAAATTCAAACAGAATCAACTAGGTTTTTGCATACCTTTTTGAACTAAAGAGAACTCAAGGTCTGTTGATTTTGTTGAAGGTCGGTTAAGGGAAGGGGTAGTTTATCAGCAACGTTTTATGTTTTAAAAAGGGTAATTTTTTATGACGAACGATAACTGCCGAAAATTCAAAGAGAATCAAATAACTTTTTGCACACTTGCCTGATTTCTAGAGAACTCAAGGTTTGTTGATTTTGGTGAAGATCGGTTAAGGGAAAGGGGTAGTTTACCGTCAACATTTTAAATTGTAACAAGAGAAATGTTTCCATGACGAACGATAACTGCCGCACATTCAAACAGAATCAAATATTTTTTTGCATGCATCCCTGAATTGTAGAGGACTGAAGGTCTATTGATTTTGGATAAGATCGGTTAAGAGAAAGGGGTAGTTTACCAGAAACATTTTATGATTTAACAAGAGTAAAGTAATTAATTTTTATAAATAAAGTATCCTGATAAGAAGCTCATAATAATCCACTGTAGAAACGTAGATGAAATATCTATAAATGAAGAGATTATGTGAACGGGGTGGGGGTAATTTTCTATTACTAAAAATTATAGTTGAACGGGGAGGGGAGAATTTTTTATACGTGTACTACGTTATCGGCTACAAAGAAGTAGTTTTTTGTTAAAATTGCTTCCCGGGCTGTTTAGCCGTAGTCCAATGTTTTCTGTAAAACCAGACTTTTCGGCAGTGCCATCGACTGCCATCATCAGTGAAAATCGAGTGCGAAAACGTAAGGTGGTATACGTTAGTGACCACAGTACTGTGGTTAATGCTGAAGCAATAAGTAGAAAGACGTAGTTTCTATGGAAATATTTCATTTCGAATATGATTTTAAATATAAGTCTTAGAACATGGAAGTCATGTATGGTTCTCCATACCGATTTTTTATTTTTTTTTTCGAAGATCTATATATGTAAAGTTCATATTGCGAAGTTTTTTTTTTAATGTAAATACATTTGTAATAAATTGTTAATATGTTTATTCATTAGTTGAAAAAAATAAAAAACAAAAATGTTTTTACTTTATTTTAAGTATTTAATAATAATTTAATTATTTTCTTTTCATTTTACGTAAAAGTACAAACATTTAGCTTTAAAATTCTTTTTGATTTTTGTCTCTAGGACTACTATAACGGATTTTATTAAAATTTGTATATTTCAATGTCAGAAAAAAGTTGCCTTCCCGCTCATCGGGGCGGACTCCGACAATCAATTTTTTCTGATATTTCAATTCCATTTTTCACACAAAGTATTGGCCTGACAAAAAAAATGATAATTCACTTTTTTGTTCTTTAATGATAATTTAATATTCTTTAATTTTTGTAATTTGTCTTTTTTTCGTAAATTTGTTATTTTTCAAGATAATTGAAAAAAATTAATTTTTTGTACCTTCCAGCTCCTCTTTTTTGAAAAACCGCGACGGAATTTATATGAACTTTTTTGAATTTTTTCTCACCCTTTTATGCAAAAAATCTCGTAGAAGCCACTTAATTTGAATTTTTTTCCTTCAGTGACTGTACTAAAATTGGATTTTCGTAACAAATGACAATTTTAGTTATTATCATAGCTGCAGATTAAGTATTACTTTACAAACACAGATATATAAATAATTTTGCGTAAGGTAATTAAGTGAATGACAATATCGAAGTGAAGGCTTGTGTAGTAACAGTGCCCTGTAATATGCATGCTAATGTATTTATTCCAGTATGCTGAGCGTAGCGTACTGGATGTGCCAAACACGAGCAGTCATCAGTGAATTGGCTGCTGTGTCGTCAATAGATGACGCGACCAGATAGTTTGCGAAGTTTTAATGTTTCGTGCTGTAAATCTGTATTCCATCTCTAATTTTATATATATATATATATTGCAATAGAACATCGTAGAAAGGGTATCCGTAGCCAGGAATACATGCTTTTATACTAATTTATGACGTTGTAGACATGTTGCAAATTGATTTTGTTAAAATTTTGTAAAGTAGCTATAAGTTTTGAATTAAGAAATGGGTAATTAACTGTTATGTGTCAAAATGGCCATAAATTTATTTTCTGTCATGTCAAGTGCGAATTTAGTGTGCGAGTGCGCGGGGTCGCGTGTTATTCGTATTTGTGTGAATAACTCTGGTTCAATGAACGTATTCAATTGAGACTTGGACAGCGCATGCATCTAAATTAGCGCTATATTTTTCTTTTGTCAAAGACTCGAAACAGATTATTTTAATATGCATTTTTTAGCAAAATTCATCTTTCTATAGATTCCTTATCTTCTAAAAGTAATAAAATTTCTAGATAAAACCTATACCTGCTTCTGCAGCTTTATGCCAATTTGTTCAGGACTTATATCTATCAGTTTAACCCATCAATCACGTGTTAGGGGTTTCGACCAACAGCGGCCCAATTTTCATTAATCTTGGGTCTCCGTCAAGGAAGTTTCAGGCAGTTCCACGTACCAGCTCGACCTGAACAGACGTTCTCCCTGTGCGAGTTTTTCGTGGCAGAATACGTTCTTATATAAGGGTTACGAGTAGAGAATCTTAGCGACGAGTTGCCAGTTTGCTAATATCTTATTGGTACAAGAACTCAGATCAATAAAACTAAAATAATTAATTTAACTAGTGCTAGTCTCGCGAAAGCCAAGATATCCGCTTAGGGAAGGTATATCTACCGAGATACACCTGTGTAAACGTGAGGACACCGCAAGACGCGGGAAGGTGTACGTTCAATACACCGAATCCATATTAATTTATAGTACAATCTAGTATCGAGCCCTGAGTTAAGAGATAACCGCTATCGGTGTGTCGGCGTGCGTGCGTGTGAGCTGAGTGTCCACGTGTCGTCAGTGTTGCAGATATCAGCTGGCAGCGAGGTGGCAGATTCAACGGACCATGACAGGAGCAGTGTGACGGATCAACGGTATCAAAAGAGAATTCAACGAACAAGTAAACATAGACATTTAATGCAAGAAAGTCTCAAATCATTAATAGACATTATTAATCTAAAATAAATAGTTTTGTTAAACCACAGATCATATTTAAATTTGTTTAAATATACAACCTTACTCCAGATAACAGACTATTATTATTGTGTTAAAAATACTATGCCTAATAATTGTTTTGTCGCAATATATATATATATATATATATATATATATATATATATATATATATATATATATATAGTTACGTGATATTTTACCCATCAGCTTGATGTGTAATTACATGAATAAAATATGTTTATAATTCACAAAAGTACCAAGAAACATGATAGTGTTTGTGTCAAGAACTAATTATTTAACTACTTAGTTAAATACTATCTATTTCTTTTATTATTTACTTAAAGTTAACTAAGGTTCTAATAATTATGTTTATTAAAGTTAAAGGAATGCGAATAATAGTTATGTTAACTATTAAAGTTAATAAGTAAGGAGGACAATATTTTGGAACTGACTTACAGTGTTTTGTTGTATTTATAAAAACTGTATTGTATACAGAAAGTGAAGAAGAATTGTCATCTGTTACTAATAGTTATTAGTAATTAGTTTGGCTGTATTGATTAATATTATATGTAATAATGTTAATAACACAAATGTTAATATTAATAGGAAAGTACCAAAATAATAATAATAGAGATTTGTAAAACTAGGCATGAGGCCTAGATAGTTAAGGGATTTGGAATAAGAATTTATATTAAAATTAGAATAAAAGCATGTCAGGTTAAGTTATATTGTTACTAATTGTGTCCAATAGTGTTAATAAAGTGAAGAGTACAAGAAGAACTAATAATAAATCATTTTGGGACAAATAATTAAAACTGTAAATGGTAATTCAAGAAATATGTAATAGAATATAATCAAAAGTGGTATCAAAATAATCAGTGTTCCATCAGAAACTCAAAAATACTTATAAATTGAAGATCAAAGATCTTATAAAAAAGTTATGACAATTTAAAGAAAATGGAAGGTAAAATATTAGACGTTTGTTTATGTTGAGGCTCAGATAGCACCATAGTAACATAAAATGTTAGAATTCACACCAATAAAAGCTAAGATAGGCCTTAGCAACTGAAATGTTATAAATTAAATAAAGAGGAGTGCATTATTGGATCTAAATGAGAAAGGTTGATATTAAAATAAGAGTGACTAATCCAATATATTGTAAATTTGATATCTGTGAATTTAAAGTAAAGTTAAATAATACTACTAAACAAAATAAATAGAAGAAAGAAGTACAGTATCATTCTAATGAAGTAAACCAAGGAATCTATGAAGAAATACCATCAACCTATCCAGGAAGAGAAGTATTTTTTGATAAATAACTAAACTGAAGCAATTTCATTCAAGGCCTAGGCCACACTGCTCAAAGATACGGTTTACACTTTTAATTAAAACAATGTTGAACTTTCACTGGGAAAATAATCAATGAATAATATTATTTTCAGTATAAAAAACTATTAATATAGAGTAATACTATCATCTAAAGTGAACTAGACCTTAAAAACACTTAAATCAACATAACCCAGAAACTGAACATTGTAAAACTATTAATATAATCTTGTTAAGACACTTTGTAATTTATTGTAATCCCATGTATTTTGGTACTTTTCCTAACATATCTGTCGTTTATATCGTAGTCAAAAGGACTTAACGTAAAAACATACTATTTGTATTTTATTTAGTAATTATACAAAATAAAGCCAATGTATGGTCCCTGCGACATAAGAGTTACTGCTGCCATTCTGAGCATATTTAAAGAACAGCCGGTCAGACTTTGTTAATAATTATATTTGTCTTTTAAAACAATTTAAAAAAGATAATAAAGGATTTGAGTTCAATAACTACAGATAAAAGGTTTTCGTTTCTTTATTTAATGGATAAATAAATGTGTATGATATTATAAACACCATATAAGTGACTGTTAATTTGCTTCATAAACTAGCTTAAGTTGGCAACACTCCCAACCAGGAAGTATGGCAGACGATTTGAATCTGCCTTGCTGAGCTTTAGTTATTACAATCGTCTATTAAATAAAAGATTGAAAGAGATTGAATTATAGCTGAAAAAGAAACCTTTATGATATTTTAAAAATAATACTTACCAATTTACAAATACATTTTATTTGCAACCTTTGATTGCAAATTGGCGCTCAACGAATACTAACAAAGTACACATTAAATAACCTAAATAACCAAGATATAAACAAGGTACAATTTAGATAGTACGGAGATATCTTTACGTTACAATATATATATTGTAATGTATATATATATATATATTATATATAATATATATATATATTATATGTATAATATATTATATATAATATATATATATATTATATGTATAATATATTATATATAATATATATATTATATGTATAATATATTATATATAATATATTATATGTATATCAACTAATAAACAACTAATAAACGTAGAAGTAAACAGAAATACAAAATTATATTCATTCAACATATCAAACATGTATACAAACATTCCCATTGAAGAAACTATAAATATTATAATAAATAATCTGAAAACAAATAACGAAAGTAACACATACATTAAACAGTTAACTAATACTTTAAAAACAATTTTAAATCAAAATTATTTTCAATACAACAACAAATTGTACTATCAAACAGATGGCCTTGCTATGGGAGCACCAACCTCCGCTATCATATCAGAAATCTTCCTACAAAAACTCGACGAACAAATAATAAATATAATAAAATTAAACGACCCATTAGGATGTTATTTTAGATACGTTGATGACACTCTGTACATTTCCCAAAACAATGGTATAAATATAAATAAAATATTCAACTCCATAAATAATTTACATTCTAAAATAAAATTCACGTTAGAAGAAGAATCTAATAATAAATTAAATTATTTAGACGTAATAATAAAGAAAAATGAAACAAATTTTGAATACGCAATATACAGGAAACCTTCTCAAACTGACTTAGTAATACCAAATACTTCTAATCATCCTCCCCAACACAAAATGGCAGTATTTAATTCCATGATTTACCGAATGCTTAGGATCCCATTAAGTAACACAGAAAGAAACAAAGAAAGAAAAATTATCCAACAAATAGCAATTAAAAATGGATACAAAATAAAAACTATTAATAAATTAGAAAATAAAATTAAACATAAAATCACTAATAAAATTCCTAAAAACACTACATTTAAAAATTCATCTATTAATAATAATATAAAATATACAACCTTCACTTATTACGGAAATATGACTCAAAAACTAAATAAAATATTTAAAGATACTAATTTAAAAATATCTTATAATACAGATAATATAATTTTTAATAAAATAAAACTTAAAACTAAATCCAATACTCACAATAAAAATGGAATATATAAAATAGAATGTCCAGATTGCAATAAATTTTACGTGGGCCAGACGAAGAAAAAACTACGAGATAGATTCGTTCAACACCGCAATGCATATTTAAAATCAAATATTTATAAATCTAATTTAGCCACACATTGTCTAAATAATTACCACCAGTTTCCAAACATTGAAAATATAAAATTAATTAAAAACATACAAAAAGGTCAAAAAATGAATATTTGGAAAAATCTTAACATTTACAAACACAATAACAATAATTTATTAATTAAAGAACAAACCCAAATAAAAACAAAACAAGACGATCTATTTAAAATTATAAATTTACTAAAAATAAAAATAAAAATGAATAAAATATAAACAAAATTTCAAATATAACCGAGAAAACAGCTGCTGAAGAAAATAAACATTAAAACAATCGTTAACTAATCGACCTAAATCGATTATCAGTTATTTTATTTTACATTAAAATCGATACAAATTCGATTATTCGTTAATTTTATATTAATATAATTATTTCTATTGTTATTAATTCACTTAGAAACCTCTGATGATACTGATATTTTTCAGTGAAACGTGCGTCAGGTGTTAAAAAGAATATACAATATTATCTACTTGCAGAAGAAACAAATTGAAAACATCACAAATTATATATATATGTATGTATATAACATGAACATTAATTAAGACTTGACAGTATTATGTTATTTTTTGCATTTACATAGGTTTATGTAGTTACTTCTATGTATATATTATTATATGTATGGCTATTACGGGCGTCAAAACTGCGTTGGACACAGATTCATAATTTACAACCTGTGTTTAATTATACTGTCCGCGTTCATGTCCAGTGAAATTAATGCGTAGACTTCGTGTTCTTGTATGTGTAGAAAAATGGAAAACGTGCATGGAAAAAGTATAAAAGTTACATAACGTGTAGTGTTTTAAATTGGTAGTCGGATATTCTATTTCATTTATGCAAATTGTAATCGATGAGAAGAATGTTACAATTTTGTAAGCTCTTTTTCAACTACTGAGTAGCTCAGGTAAAGCCTGTTGAGTTTTAGAAAGTGTTTCGTCCGTCGCCAACCTAACGTACAAAAATAACTGATTTGAACATGATCCTTCTGTCTTAAATTGTTCTACATAATATGCAAAGTAATCATTGTCTTTACTTAACAATCATTTAGTTATTCACAACTTAACAAAATTACATACACGTTTACAATGTCGCCCACCGACACTTAGGGATAATATAATATCTTTTAAGGTAAGTTTTGATTTTCTCTCACACTATAAATTGATATCTGACAGGCATCGATCAACAAAGTTCAAAACGAACATCTTTTGTAAATACTTGATCAGTCGACATTTTTTATAAATTATGTTGTGTACAAATAAATCGTAACTTAATAATATCTGTTGAAGAAAGAATTTAGGATAGTATGAATATTTTTGCTAACAGGTATAAAAAAAACATGATTAGTTCAGTAGAAACTAATTTAGTTACGCTTTAATAAAATATCTTAGATAGTGGAATTATAATTTTACACACACATACACACACATACACACACACACAAACACAAAAATACACCTTTTCCAAACAAAAACACACATTTTTCTCCAAGTCTCTTTTTCTAACCCAATCACCATACCTCTCTCAATTGACTCTTTACTATATCAATCGTAACCTACTTAAATACTTTTCTAGCGACGATACTTTTATCTTCTTGAGAGTGGCTGCCATTAAAACTCGTACTTTTTCACATCGGTAGTTCTACATTATTTAAACATACACTTATTATTACAATTGGGTTGTCTTTATTTCATCAATCAGTTTTCTCTCCACTTGCTTTGTTCATTTTACTTTTTCTTTTGCAACCCTTTCTAATCTTGACATTCTACAGCTCATCCATAAAAACCTCATTTTGCTAGCTTCCAGCCTTTGCCTACCACGTTATGTTGTATGCCAAGATTCTCTTCCGTCAAGAAGAATACTCTGTATAATTGTCTGGTATGAGCGGCATTTATATAAAGTAAATATATTTTTATTTATTGAATATATCAGTGACCTCGTTTGTAAAGTTTGAGTGCACATAATTAACAGTCTACCTTCTACAGAACAAGATATAACATTATTAGACCTTTTCTTTCAACTAAAATTGATTTTAACTATATCAGTACACACTTCAGCGTTTGGGAAACACTTTACATATAATTGATAAAAAACTATAAGTATTTGTAATAGTTGTAATGACAGTTGCAAGGTACTGATATCAAAAGGAATTAATGATAATTGTTTTTTATTTATGAATAATAATTTGCACATTGTTTTACTCTTTTTTGTTCAAACTGTTAAAGTCATAAGCAAACTTAAAGTTTGATTTATTATAACGTACTTCAAACGATTTAAGATGTATACGTGAAACGTTTAAGCAGTGGCGGTTGTGAACGAGACAACAGCTATATTACAGACCACTGCTGCGCGCTCAGCATTGTGGAATAAACTCATTAGTATGCAGATTAACAGCCGGATTTCTCCTGCAGCTTGTTGAATTAGTTTTCATTTGTTTATCTGACTTAACGCTTTGTTATTGAATCAAATCAACGTTATCAAGTGTATTCACGTGTTAAAACTTGTTTCAGACTGGAGAATAAGTTAAAATTATTAACATTTTAAATGAGGTACTATTTTATGAAAGTAAATATAAATATATATAGCCTACAGCTCAAACTAAAATTGCTGTTTTCCGCGTTAACTCATGATGTAGCAGTTAAAACCCTGTAGGAAATTTGCGTAATGTACACAGATAACATTTTGAAAATGCTTGTAGATAAGATACGTTATTCTTAAAATTATTCATGACATTTTCTGTAATGAGTTAATCATTACTATGTATTTATTAATATACTGTGCTAGCGTATTTATTGAATTTAATAGCGATAAATGGAATCACATGATCGTGAAATTATCCGGTAGAGGTTCTGCCACCCCTCAATCACATAATCTTGTAACTGCAAAAAGTTTTTAAAGGTTTGAGGTTCATGTTAGCAGTCAGCTGTATCATTCAGAAGTAGTAATGATTGAGATAGACATGATACATGAAGTTTCAATATTATGTCTGCTTCTGTCCTTCTATCTCTGTTTCCTTTCCATTTCCATTCTGGTCCATCAAACGTAAAATTATCTGATGGAATATAATTAATTAATTAAGTGTATCGTATTTGTTACATGATTATATTGTGATTTGTGGAGTATTCCTAGTGACGTCTTTTCTTTGAAATTGTAATCAAATTGAAATTGTAATCAAATTTTTTATGAGGTTACATAATTTCAAGTCAACAATTATCCTGGAGAATTTATTTAGTGATCATAATAAGCAGAAGTAGTAAGATCGGAGGGATGATTTCTTCTCACCTACATTTTAGTTGACTCAGCAAGATGGAAAACCGTACACACTAAGACGCAAGACGACATTTTCAAAGCCTATACAGTTATCTTGCTGCTTTTACGAAGAAGAGATTTCTGTCTATCGCTAACTGGTCGTTTCCGAGCGCTACTTTCAGGTTACCTTTTACTCTGTGTCTCTGCCTCAGTACTGCAAGAACACTGCAGTCTTCGATTATGGGTTTCACTGTATGTGCTCCGCCCAAGTGCAGACGGGTTCTTGTCCTTGTAGGAGGTACGAAGAGTTCAAGTTCGTGTGCTAATGCGCAGTCTCGTTATGCAAACTTGCCATTTACGGACGCTCTGCCGTGTGTTCCACATCTCCTGCCATGCATTAATAATGGTGCTTGTGGCAGCTAGTTTCACGTCACCACGTCATATGGCAATGCATCGACTCGTGGGCTGTCCGCAGCGTTTTTTTCCGCCAGCTTCTTTGTTACCTTCCTTTGTTTGCTACTTTTGTTACGCATGACATAACGCCCTTATCTACTGTAATAACGGGCTCACTGTGCCCGGATTGTCTAAGGCAATCCGGAAACTCTGTGAATCAGATAGATAACAAATTTCCTGTCACCTCGGTGTTCACAGAAAAGAAGAGCCTACCACACCGCGGTAGTTCAACTTGCGCAGTGTTCAGGAGTTGAGGCTTGCTTCTAAAGTAAAATTTCTTGCTTCTACTGGCAACATCCACCCGACAATTTGGTTTGCGAAGCAGCCAGGGGACCCATCGCACGTAACTTACGCTTGGACCATCGGCGCCTCAATGTTGTAGCCCCGAGCTATTTCGAACGTACGGAACCTGGCTGGTGGGGTGAACATAGAACGGCGGTTGTATACTCTAGCAAGACTGTTGTTCGTCAGCAACAATTGGTTTATTTGGCTTGGTAGTGCTAATATTTTTACCACATGACTCAGCAAGAGCAGTTGACGTCGTAGATCTATGGAAGTCATTCCTGCTTCACAATATAACCTTTGTGCAGGGCTAATGAGGAATGCCCCTGTGGAGTAGCGCTCCCCTGCGTTGAGAACAGAATTCAGTTTTTTCAAGCACGGCCACCTGGTTCCATAATCCATTTTGGATAATGTTAGCGCGGCGTACAGGCGCAATAAAACTTCTCTATCTGCTCCCCAGGTTGTATGGGTGATGCACCTGATTGCGTTTAACGAGGATTTGTATCTCGCAGCCAGGTCGTCCACATATGCATTCCATGTTAATTTTCTGTCGAAAGTTAGGCCCAGAAATTTGATGACTGGCCTACAGAGCTGCCTGACATATTTTATGGTTAACTTAGGGACTGGGTGCTTTCGGCAGAAGTCGACACAGGTCGGCTTTGTTGCCGAGAAATAAAAGACTATATTGCTTGCATTTTCTACCAATGCATTATAGCCCCTTACATTTTATCCTTGACAATCGCCGTTGCTTTGGCTGAGTAGAACAGCACAATATCGTCAACATACAAGCACTTCCCAACTGACGTTTCTGTTCCCCGTTGATGACGATGGTAAAAAGCGTGCCGCCCAACAGATACCCCATGCGGAACTCCATTTTCCAGCTCGTGAGTGGCCGACAGTGATTGTCCTACCCGAGCACGGAAAGTCCTGTCTCTAAAAAAGCTAGAGATAAATTTTGGCAGGTTAACTCTGAACCGTCAATCATGTAGATGTTGCTTGATGTTAAATCTCCACGTTTTGTCGAACGCTTTATCCAAATCGAAGAATCGTGGTATAGAATGCATACCACGTTTCTGCTTTCTGTAACTATTCTAAACTGCGCTTTCCAGAAAAACCAGTTGATCAGTAGTAGAATGGGGCCGTGCTTTTCCAAACACCAGGTGAGGCGGCTGTTTACCATACTATCCAGTAACTGTCATAGACAGCACGTCAACGACACTGGACGATAGTTTTCCGCTTTCAGGGGATCCTTTTGCAGCCTTCAGAACGGGGATGACGATCGCCTCTTTCCATGATCTTGGATACTCCCCTTGCGTCCATAAGGCGGTTTAGAGTGCAGTAATGCAGCCATAGCTACAGCCTGCAGTTGACATATGATGTTGTAAGCAATATCGTCCGGCCCCGCCGCAGTGTCGCCTGGAGGGGCCGACAGCGGACTGTAACTCCCTCATTGTGAAAGGCACGTTGTAATTCTTATAACCTTGACATTTGAAGTCAAGGTTGTGCTCGACTTTCACCTTTCCTTGCGAGGAAATTGTGAGGATAATTTTCCGTACTACTAACAGCGGCATATCTCGCATCCAAGCTGCCAACAATTTCATTGGGTTTGCAAATAAATCCACCGTCGTGCTCTATACGTGCAACAGGCTTAAACACTTAGGTGCCAGCGATTGCTCTGATCTTCTTCCATACCTCTGTCACTAGGGTGGCCGTGTTATAGTCGACACGTAGGTTTCCCACCTCGATCATTTTGCAGCGAGTATTGTTCCACGAGCAGCGGCACTAAGTCGCTGAAAAGCAGTGCGATTGTCTTCGGTCGGCGCTCGTTTAGGGCTTGTCGTTTCTCTCTTATTGCGTCTTTTCAGCACGGTACCGGTGGTCTGGATGGACGACCTCCGGTCCTTGGGATATGCTCCACAGCTGCTGAGATGACAGCTGTGAAAGTGTGTACGTCATCTTCTATATTTTCACAGACGTTCGTAGGTGTACAAGAAGTCTGGAAGCCTGTCCAATCAGCACGGTCAACGCGCCATCTTTTCGGGGTGCGTATAACGCTCTTTGGCTATTTTTTTTATTATTATTTTACTACTACTACTACTACTACTACTACTACTACTACTACTACTACTACTACTACTACTACTACTACTACTACTACCACTACTACTACTACTACTACTACTACTAATAGTACTACTACTACTAATACTACTACTACTACTACTACTACTACTATTATTATTATTATTAGTCCATCAGATTTGCTAGGGCGATAATATCACTAGAGATGGAGCTAGCGGAGTTCACACCTTGGGGTGTAGTTGAGATTATGCTTCGTGCAAGGTTACGGAGCATCGGTTATGGCACGCAGCACCTTACTCTGAAGCCTTTCGATAATTAGTGCGTGGAACAATCGTAAAAATATCTCACTTCCGGATACTAGCACCAAACTTTGAGGGCTAACTAAATACATACCAAAGACTGTAAATCAGCCGGGAGACAACCTTAGAAATGATTACTTCACGAGCAGTGACGTCATCAATATGGGCGCTCAGCCGATTTTATAAAGTCGCATATCTCAGAAACCACTGATCAAATTTTGATCAAATTGGTCTCATTTTAAAGAACAGCTGTTTATCTAAAAGAAATGTTATTACATATATTGCTGTAAATGCAATAATTCTTGAGTATTCTTTCACTAATTACATTTTTAGCGAATTTCCCGAAATTCAGCTAATACAGTAGGTCGTGATGTGCGACTTTCACCCGAAACCATGATAGAAATTTGTTTTAAGGTCCCTAGAGTACAAAATGGCGATGTTGGACTTAGAAGCAGTTCCCGAAAGCTGTAAGCCATAATTCCACACAGGTTAAAGACATGTTGAAAGCCAGTAGATCATCTCTCATTGACAGTAGTGATTTTTTTCTCATGAGCCAATAATTTTGTAAAACTTGGTGATCAGTCATTTTCTCTTCAACAATGTTTATTGTAAACTGTTTGTTTAGGTATTTTACAGAGTACTTAGAGGGTGATTTATATTGTTTTACAGAGTCGGCTGACAGGATAGGTTTGTTGGTATTGTATCTTGGTACTTTGTGAAGGCTAATTTAATTTCGTTAAAATAAGATTCCGCATTTTTGCCCATTTTTTAATAACACTTGGAGCTTTGTAGCAAAATGAGTGCTTCTACTGGGTTTTTATTTATAGTAAGAATCACAGTATCGTCAGTGTACGTAGCAGTGTTCACGTTATCAGCGGCGTAGCTAAACCGAACGTGGACGTCGGCGAAATCCGCTTTGCGAGGCCCTTTTCATGTCTTGGTTAGAAAAGTGCTAATAAATTGAATTATACTACAACACGTCACAAGAATGAGTTTGTTATATATTAAATAACCAAATATTTATTTAATTTCAATATATAATTATCATTCATTACGATATTCTACGACTATTAATAGAAAGATCAATCAATATCACTTAACCTTATGTATCATTGTGATACAGTACATATCCCATCATCAGTATGGCTTTGTGAAAATAACAAACCCTTGAATAACAATTACCTCTAGACATCTAAAGCTAAACAAACATATTATAATATTCGCACTTTTCGGCTTTTTGCTTCACTGAATTTTTTCAGAACTGAGTCATAGCTTAAACGAGGCGCTATTTCAGCTTCAATCGATAAAACAGCCAATGCAGATAGTCTCTCTTGGCTCATCGTGCTTCTCAAATAGTTCTTAATCAGTTTCAACTTTGAGAAGCTGCTCTCAGCAGAAGCTGTACTGACCGGAACTGTCAGCATAATTCTGATCGTTATGTAAACATTTGGATATATTTCTTGCAAATTATTTTCTAAAATGTATCGTATAAGTTGTTTTACATCTTTTATAGAGTCTGGTGAATTAGACCTGAAAAGCTGGAGTTCCTCGAAAAGCTCGAAGGGCTGAATGTCGCTGTTTTCACCTTCCCGTAGTATTGTGTCAAGATCATTACAATGCTTTTGTAGGTCTTCTTTTGATAGAGATTTCAAATAGTTCATGTCATAAATAAAGCCAAATCTTTTAAAATATTCGTTGAGAGATTCGAATCGACATTCAGTGTCGGCTATGATAGCATCTATCATTGTTATAAAAAAGTCAACTTTGAACTGAATTTCTGGAGATTGTATAGGTTCATCAATATGTTCATACCCAAACATTCTTTTCTTTCTCACTATTCATTTCTCTTTAAATTGTGTCGGGATTTCGTAACTACTTTTTTGACATGGAATCCATAGGTATGTAATGTCTTACTCGCACGTTTCGCGAAAATCGACCGTTATGTTTCAAATGTACTTTCGGCATACCACTATCTCACGAACTGCTCAACCAATCCCAGCAAACCAGGTGTCAGGTGATCGAGTCACTCGGCCCCCTTCCAACAATAGTACTGAGAATTTTGACAACTGTCTTCAGTCGCCTCTAGGCTTTGTCTGCGTGAGGGTGTTTTTGCGCCGAAAATTTCTAAATTGCTCCACTAAAACTTAAATATCTCGGGAACTACAAGTCCGATCGCGAAAATACAAAGTGCGTTGTGATCCTCGGAACTAAGTCTCTCCAATAACACCAATTACGAGTACCAGAAGCACTCACAGAAAATAATAACAGCATTTGAACTCAAAAATTTGAAATGCCTCGACATAAAAATCGCGATAAAACTCGAACCAAAAATTTCAAACCAAAAACCGGGAAATCCTACGCAGAGCGTCAACAGGCCTATCGTTTGAGACTAAAATCAAAGAAATCGGCCGAGAACTTAGAAAATGGCAACCATTTGAAGATTGACGAAACCCCGTCAGCCCCCAAACGGCCCGCATCTCCGACACCTGGGTCATCCGGCGTGCCCTCAAAGCGACTCAGATCGAGCGTACGGGTAGCTACCAAGAAAACAGACGATGAGAACATTAATAACTTGTGCTTCGACAACATTGGACCCTCGATGCTCTGCGCAGAACAGCCCGGTCCAAGTCGCCGCTTCAAAGGAGTCGACGAGGAATTCTCTAAGCACTTTATTAACAATCCGTTCGGCTCGGTGTGTGGGATCTGCGATCGCTTGTGGTTCAAGAGTGATCTAAGACCGTGCGTACCATCATACATAAGTCTCTTGGCCACAGTGTTCGGAGCGGACGAGTACTCTACGGCGATATGTAGCTGTTTATTTAACCAACCCTTCATTCCTTCCCAAAGCACAAGTCTGCCCATGATTCCATGTCTACCGGTAGTCCCACGACTACCAGGTTTAATTTTTTCTACAAACAATCGAGCTTGTGCAACAGCTTTTTCAAATCCTGTATTACGATATTCTTGTATCCAGTTACAAAAAGAACATAAAGTGTCAATGGCGCCCTTCAAGTTGACTTCAACTGACTGCCATAGTTTGCTTATATTGTTGACACGCAGCAAAATTTCGTACCATACGTGTACTGCAACAACAAACTCAAAAGTGAAAATTTCATTCAAGATAGCTTTACAGTCACTCAGAGTATCGGAATTTTTATCTTTATCTTTCAGATCATTCACGCAATCGATGACATCATAAAATTGCAAAAATATCGCTTTTACTGCTGCAATCCGACTCTCCCATCTCGTCTCAGATAGAGTTTTTACCGTCAATTTTAATTTAGATTTAACAAGCTCCCAGCGTTTACTAGATGCTGAAAAGAGAACATAGATTTTATTTATAAAGCCAAAAAATGTTTTGGCTGTTATAGAAGAATTTGATGCATCTATCAAAAGCAAATTCCAACTGTGACAACCACAAGGCGTGAAGAATGCTCTTGGATTAATATTAAGTATTCTTGTTTTGACGCCTTTATTTATGCCAACCATATTAGCGCCATTATCGTATCCTTGTCCTTCGACAATTCTGGATATCCAAACCATTTTTTTCTAGTTCTTGCAAAATTGAATTTGTCAAATACTCTCCTGTTGTTTCTGCTACAGCAATAAATTCAATAAAGTGTTCCTCTATTTCTCCAGTCGAGGAATTGCAAAACCTTAATATTATTGACATTTGTTCAACACGGCTCACATCCCTGGTGCAATCGAGCATGAACGCATAGTATTTTGCTTGTTTGACTCTTTGTATTATTTCCTCAATAACTGATTGAGACATTAACGTAATCAACACATTTTGGATATCAGGACAATGTTGAGCAAGACGTTTTTCATTCATGCGTTGCAAGTGTTCCCGCAGTGTCAGTGTCAGTGTCAGTATTTGGATAACAACTTAAATAGGTCCATAAAATTGCCACTGTTTCCGCTATAGTCTAACTTATAGGACTCTCGATGACCTCTAAATGCAAGATTATGTGAGGCTAAATAGTTGATAATGTCAATCAGTCTTTCAAACAAATTGTACCAATATTTTTGCGATTCTCTAATTAATCTCTCGTTTTCCATGTCGATTGTTTTTCCATGTTTGATTCCTTTGTGAAATTCCATCCATTTAAATATGCACCCCATGTGTCCTGGACTTTGTTCATGTCTTTGCAATATCCGACTAAGATCTTTCCAGTCACAACATCCTCCTTGCACCATCTGTGTTTGTAAATGCGAAAAAAGTCTACATGGAAAACATAACTTTATATTTAGTATAACATTTATATCATTTATAACATTAGTATAGGATTAATGACGATTTGGATTTCTATTAACAAAATAAAATAGCAAAGTTATATAGGTTACGTTACATAATCTGTAATAATATACAGATTATAGGTTATTACAGATTAGGTACAGACTATAGGTTGTTATAGGTTCTGAAATAATGTTATGTATTGACTTACCTTACAAAATTTCTATAATTCACAAAACTCCACAAAACGTTACGATAGGGCTGATAAGCAGAACTAAACGAGTCTGGGAATCCCATATATTTCTTTAAATTAGTTTCTGGCCTGAATACGGGCATGGCGCATACTTCTTGGAACGTTTTTTTAGGTTGGCACACTGGTCATTTACTTTGGCTGGGGATTTCTATAAATGTCAGTGTTGCCATTTATTAGAGTCGTCTGCAGACGACTCAACTAACTTAAAATGACGGGGAAAATTTATTTTTTCGCAAAATGTTTTGCTAATTCAATTGTTCGTCGTTTGTTCTTCAATGTTCGATCAAATTGATTTTTTGTTCGTTTTCCTTTTTTTTTTAATACAATTACTATATGAATTATTGCTCTTTTTATTATTATGATTTTTAATGCTCATTTTAATGCTAATTGAATAAATGTATTATAAATGAGATTTAAATAAAATCGCGTAATTCGCTGAATTTCCGCGCATGCGCAGTTTTAATTATTTTAATTTAAAAATTGCAGTGATTATGATTGCATTAAAAAATTAATTAAAAATATAAATAAGACCGAACAAAAGTTTTTTTGGACGAACAAATAATAACTGGTCAAGATTAATAAAAAAAAAAAAAAAAAAAATCCAGAAATAAGTATATTCAGAGACAGGTTAAGGGTCAAAGACGACTCTAATAAATGCTACTGACTTGTACGATATTTTTTAGAATGGTGATTTTTTTGCGAGGCCCCCTAAGGTGCGAGGCCGTCGGCGGTCGCTGACGTCGCCGACCGACGCCTAGCTACGCCTCTGCACGTTATTACCAGTTGGCAGATCTGCTGTATAAAGAAGATTCAAAACTGTAGCCAAGACCATTTCCTTGTGGACTCTTGATCTTACTGGAAAAAATCTAATTGTTATATTTCCATGGCGTACACAGAAGTTGCTTTCTTCTAAATATGGCATAGAAATGATAAACACGAGTTTAGAAAAATTCATTATGAATATGTAAAATAATCCCTGATGTCAAACTTTATCGAATGCTGAACTTGGCTTACATCAAGGGACACTGATTAACAATAGTTTTTTTTTTAAGATTTAATTGTCACATCCACTGCTTGGTGTACTTGTTTAATTGTAAAATAGTGTTTATTTTCCAAAATTAATGATCAGGTGTTTTGATTAAATATGGTTAAGAATAAGATATTTCAGTAAATAAAATATGTTTTCAGTAAATGCAAAGATTCAATTCTTGATATTACAGTATTATAAGTTTTAAAACTTTTTTTCTTGTAAGCTAAATTGTTTCCTTTTTTTACAAGAAAAATGTAGTTCCATCCTTGCTTAAGTAAATGCATATTTTTTAACATGGTTGTCAGTATAATATTAAAAAATTGCTAATTAATAGTACATTGTTTCTTCACTTGTATGTGCTCTTCATCTTCATCTTCATCTACCCGTCTTTTTTGAACAATAATATAAATATATCATTTATATATAAGCCTAATATTCGTTTCAAAAACAATATCCAATCCCGAACTTTCCATATTTGTGTACCTTTCTGTATGTACAAAAACAATGTTTGATTAAAAAGTCTCTGAATTGTTTAAAAAAGTATCATACAGAAAGAGAAAATTGTCGGCAAAAACAATCAGCCGACGATTTAATTTATCGTTTGGTTTGTAGGAAAGAAACAATTTTTGATAATTTAAGCCTTGAAATATGCTATGCAAAATAGATACAACTTTATTATTCATTATGTTATATATTACATCTACCATTAAAAACTCTTTCAAGTTTTTCCACCGTATGTAATATGGAGTACGTACTATTGAATTTTTAAAAATAATTTCTACGACAAAGTTTTAAAACAAGCAAACATGTAATTTTCTAAAGCAGGCTTTCCTTGTAAAAATGCACGCTGACAAATATTTTTCCTTTCCCTTTAATTATAAACAAAATATTACCTGCATTTAAAGTATTAATGTAAGTAAAATATTACCTATGCCTAAATATTTCTTGGAATGTGGTACGAATTGTTTTATTTTTGAATCGTTATTACCTTAAATAATTAATCAAAAATAAAATGAAAAGCCACGTCGCTAAGTGTACCCTAAAACCTGTACCCTTTGTTTAGCATGTAGAAAATTAATTTTATTAACTACAGTGTACATACTGATATACAGCTAACATTCTGGTTGCCATGGTAACTGAGAATCTACGTATCTAAGTTGTCGTGACTAATGCTTTACGTGCTCCCCACAGTGAAGTAAATTTTATGGTAATTTGATACTATGCAAAACACATATAATTTAATATTTTTACTACCGTAGATCGTGTAGTTGATAAAAATAATACTATATTATATTAATGTTAAAAAATCTGTAATGGTAATTTAACAACAACGATATTACACCGACCTGGGCCAGTAATTACTTTAAATCATTGAGTAGCTAGGAGGGGATCTTAAAAGTCTCTATTGATAGTATGTCCATGTTTATGTTACACTTATAATTATTTCGTTAAAATTTAAAAAATCATAAATTTGTTTCGGCATATTTTAAAAAAAGTTCTCTGTATTTTACAAACGACAAGGCTTTTATTGAAATTCTGCTTTACGTATTACAGAATATAATTATATTATTATACTGTTATTACCAACACCAGACAATAATGCCTTTATTAAAAATGTGGTAAAAATAATAATAAAGGAATAAGGAAACACATCACAAATTAAAAAAAAAAAGTTAAAAAACACAACTAATTTCTTTATAATGACACCACTTACAAAGCGAATGACAGTCTCATAGATATTTCTTATAAGTAGAATGCTGTCAGAAGAATTCGTTCAGAAGTAAACGAATTCAGGTTGCATTAGAAACAAAATTCAAAATGGAAATAGAAAACAACAGAGAAACGATTATGAAATTGTAGCTAATTACCTAACGCGACATTAAAAACAGTGAACTATGAAATTAAGTAAAGTATATACAGAAAGCCCACATATTCTGACCCAGCTTTAGAAAATACCAATTTCCTGAATAAACACAAATATACATTGTCATTCGCTACTCTATAAAATGCCAAAAATTCTACTAATTATGCAATTTACACACAAGAAAAGGAAAATTATAAACGCCGAATAGCAAATGAAAAATATTATAAAATAACAATCCATAAAGTAGACCAAAAACGACCATAAAAAGAAAGTAGGGCACATACAATAAGACATAATACAATTGGACTACAGTTTTCAAGTTCAATTTACACACACACAAACAAACACACAAACACGCACACATTGTTGGTTTCTCAGTTAGTAACCCACCTCTTAGTTGTTTGTTTGTAACACAAATTTGTGAACACACACACACACACACACACACACACACACACACACACACACACACACACACACACACACACACACAGAGTTGTATTCACGTCTTCTGACTTGTAACAATCGCCGCGTCAAAACAAAACACATAACGTAACATCGGCCTTTCACTTACTTAAACTTTACGTATTTTAAACAAAATAGCCTACTTACAATTTTTTTTCAATTTCCAAATGTACGAGGATTGTTCAACAGAAATACGTTTAGAGACTGTAAAGCACTTTTTATTCAACGATTTAAAACAAGTCTCCATTAACATTAAGGTATGTGTAGCACTGTTGCACTAACCTGTAGATTCCCTGCTGCTAAAAGACTTGCGGCTGTTTGCAGAACCATTCGCTAACAGCAAATTCTACCTCAGCGTCCGATTTGAACTGCTGTCTTTTTAGTAACTTATTTAATGGGGCAAAAACATGATAATCGCACGGGGACAAGTCGGGACTGTAAGGTGAATGTTGTAAGACTTCCCACTTTATACGACCAAGAAGATCTTGAATCGTCTGTGCCACATGGGGTTGAGCATTTTCACGCAGAATAATGACACCATTTGTGAATTTCCCGGGAGGCTTATTCTTGATGCTGACCCGTAAGGGTTTTAAGCTGTCTGCACATCGCTCAGCGTTGATGTTGACACCAGGTTCTTTAAAATCTAAGAGCAGCACACCCTGATAAAAAAAATACGGTCACCATTACTTTCCTGCCGAAGGTTGGGACCGCCATTTTTTGCTTTCGGAGATTGTGCATGCTTCCACTCCATACTCTGACGTTTTGATTCTAGTTCGTAGTGATGACACCAAGACTCATTACCGGCAACAATTTGGTGTAGAAAGTCAATACCTTGTTGTTGATAGCGCATGGAATGCTTTAATGATAAGGCAGAACCCAAATATTTCTGCTCATCAGTAAGCAGTCGTGGAACCCACTGAGCAGCAACTTTGTGATAGCCAAGACTATGAAGGATGGAATGAACATTTCCTACGCTGATGCTCAACATTTGAGAAAGTTCTCTAACTTTTAGGCGCCTATTTGCGCGTGAAGCAGTTTCCAGCTGTCTCACATTTTCATCTGATGCTGCAACACGTGCAGGTCCGGAACGGGCCATATCTTTAGTTGATTCTCTTCCTTGTCGAAATTTATTGCACCATTCAACCACTGCCGTATGAGAATAACTATAGTCACCATATACAGCTTTCATTCTCATATAAATTTCCATTGGTGGTCAAAAACTGAATACGGCATGCAGATTATCTTTGGACAGATTTTTTATCATATATGCCATTTTTCAATCCAGTCACAACGCTTAGAAAAGAGCAAACTGCAAACATTTGTGACAGACGAGTCACTAGTACTTAAACAAACAATATAAACAAATTAATTCCGTTTCCATGGGAACGAAATCACGGCTGCGAAGATCAAGCGTGTTTCTATTGAACAATCCTCATATAAGGAAAGACGAAGATAAAGTAATTTTATTATGAGACAAAACAAGTAGTAATTAACTGCAAATGGAATAAAGATAGGTGCATTGTAAATTAACATCAAAGTAGAACACAAACGCGTAAACTACTGAGTAGCCTTATTAAATTATAAATTTAAGTATCGATAATTGCTTTAGACTTCTTGCTTTTATTTATAAGTTATCAGATTATTAATTCAACAGGTTATTTCAGTGAAGGCTTCAACGATAATCTCAATACATTAAATCCAGATCCTTAAATCTCTTTCTGTATTAAGTAATTTTCATATTATACATAAAAACATAACATTACACGTTAATAATTTCTAATTCATAAACGTATTCCTTATGAAGTAAAGAAATGTTAGTGTTTACTGTAAAAACATATCTGTATTTTTGGATAACTCTTTCTCTTTCAGAGCTTTATGTAAATAATACATTTTGTTATAGACATCAACTTTCCCCTTTCCTTAATGAGAACTCTTAACCATCCATCTTAGCGGCTAAGTTGTCTTTATTTAGATTCTTATTCTTGAACACGTCAAAACGTTAACAGTGAGTATTTTACGTTGAAATATCAATACACGACTCAAACAATTTTACTTCCATGTTCCTTAAGGAAATGGAAGTATGGTGATGGCAAAAAAATCATGTTCGAAATTATTGCAGATTCTGATTGTACTACACACAAAACATGAAAAAAGTCATTTTTAATAAAGTGTGTGTGTGTGTGTGTGTGTGTGTGTGTGTGTGTGTGTGTGTGTGTGTGTGTGTGTGTGTGTGTGTGTGTGTGTGTGCGCGCGCGTCCGTGTGCGTGCGTGTGTCTGTGTCCGTGTCTGTAGATTTTTTTCTATGGCAAACGATAACAGTCGCAACTTCAAACAGAATCAAATAATTTTGTGCATACAGACCTTATTTGTAGAGTACTCAAGACCTTTTGTTTTTGGTGAAGATCGGTTAAGGGAAAGGGGTAGTTTACCAGCAACGTTTTATGTTTTAACAAGGGTATTTTATATGGCAAACGATAACAGCCGCAAATTCAAACAGAATCAAATAATTTTATGCATACAGCACTGATTTGTAGAGTACTCAAGACCTTTTGTTTTTGGTGAAGATCGGTTAAGGGAAAAGGGTAGTTTACCAGCAACGTTTTATGTTTTAACAAGGGTATTTTTTATGGCAAACGATAACAGCCGCAAATTCAAATAGAATCAAACAATTTATTGTATACAACCCTGAATTGTAGAGAACACAATGTTTGTTGATTTTGGTGAAAGTCGGTTAAGGGAAAGGGGTAGTTTACCTGCAACATTTTATGTTTTAACAACGGTAATTTTTTCTATGACGAACGATAACTGCCGCACATTCAAGCAGAATTAAATATTTTTTTGCATACATTCCTCAATTATAAGCGACTGAAGGCTTGTTGATTTTGGTGAACATCGGTTCAGGGAAAGGGGTAGTTTACCTGCCACATTTTATGTTTAGTAAGAGTAATTTTTTCTATGACGAACGATAACTGCCGAACATTTAAACAGAATCAAATAATTTTGTGCACACCTTCCTCAATTGTAGATAACTCAAGGTTTGTTGATTTTGTTGAAGATCGGTTAAGGGAAAGGGGTAGTTTACCTGCAACATTTTATGTTGTAACAAGAGAACGTTTTTTCATGAAGAACGATAACTACCGTAAATTCAAACAGAATCAAATAATTTTTTACTTACGTGCCTGAATTTTAGAGGACCCAAGAATACCTATTTATTTTTGTGAAGATCAGTTAAGAGAAAGGGGTAGTTTAACAGCAACGTTTTGTGTGATAACAAGGGTTATTTTTTATATGACGAACGATAACTGCCGTAAATTCAAACAGAATCAAACAATGTTTTGCATACAGTCCTGATTTGCAGAGTTTATAAGATCTATAGTTTTTGGTGAAGATCGGTTAAGGAAAAGGGGTAGTTTACCGGTAACGTATTTTTTTATCAAGGGTAATTTATTTTTATGGCAAACGATAACAGCCGCAAATTGAAACAGAATCAAATAATTATTACCATACATTCCTGAAGTTTCAAGTACTCAAGTTCTGTTGATTTTGGTGAAGATCAGTTAAGGGAAAGGGGTAGTTTACCCGCAACGTTTTATGTTTTAACAAGGGTAATTTTTTCTATGACGAACGATAACTGCCTTAAATTCAAACAGAATCAAATAGTGTTTTGCATACGTTCCTAAATTGAAACGATCTGAAGGTCTGTTGATTTTGGTGAAGATCAGTTAAGGAAAAGGGGTAGTTTACCTGCCACCTTTAATGTTTTAACAAGAATAATTGTTTTTATGATGAACGATAACTGCCGCACATTCACACAGAATCAAATAATGTTTTGCATGCTTCCCTGAACTGTAGAGTACTCAAGATCTGTTAATTTTTCTTATGACGAACGATAACTGCCGTAAATTCAAACAGAATCAAATAATTTTTTACATATATGCCGGAGTTGTAGAAGACTCAAGGCGTATTGATTTTGGTGAAGATCGGTTACGGGGAAAGGGCAGTTTACCAGAAACATTTTTTGTTGTAACAAGAGTAAAGTACTTAATTTTGATAAATAAAGTATCCTGATAAGAAGATCTTAATAATCCACTGTAGAAACGTAGATGAAATTTCTGTAAATGAAGAGGCTAGTTGAACGGGGTGGGGTTAATTATCTATAAATGAAAATTAAAGTTTTGCCGGGGGAGGGGATAATTTTTATATGTGTACTACGTTATCGGCAACAAAGTAGTAGTTTGTTGTTAAAATTCCTTCCCGGGCTGTTTGGCCGTAGTCCAACGTTTTCTGCAAAAACGGACGTTTCGGCAGTGCCGTCGACTGCCATCATCAGTGAAAATCGAGTGCGATAACGTGGGGTGGTATACGTTAGTAACCACAGTACTGTGGTTAAGGCTGAAGCAATAAGTGGAAAGAAGTAGTTTCTATGGAAACATTTCATTTTGTAAATGATCTCATTTTAAATGATTTCATTTTAAATATAAATCTTAGGACATGGAAGTCATGTATGGTTCTCCATACCGATATTTTATTCAAAAGATAGTGATTATATTTTCTTCTTGTTATCTGAGCTTCTGCGCATAGCTTGATCTCAGCCTTTTAGGAGTCCCAACATCTCTATCCCAGAATATTTACATGTGAAATTTTAATTTACTTAATCTTAGTCTTAGTCTTAGTTGCATCCTCTTCTACCCTGGGGCGTCGCGGAGAGTTGCAAAGAGATCACCTCTGTTTCCTCTGGAGGGCAAGCGCCCTTACCTGATTCCAAGAAGTGCCCCTGTCCTCCAAGAAGTCTTGCGCATTGTGTTTCCATGTCGTTCTGGGCTTTCTTCTAGATCGTCGTCAAGTGCTTATCTTATAGTCATATTTGCTAGCCAAGTCAGTTCCAAAAATTTCCGTCCGGTATTATCCCTTTGCTTTCATTGAATAAGTGTGGTCTTGAGTGTGCAGGTGTGTGCTTACAGCATCCATAGCTTGGTGGAGGGGATGTCTCCTGTGCAGCCAAGCCTAAATGGAGTTCATTCAGCTACATGATATCACGGCTCAGCCTACTCCGTGGGACGTGCTCTTGCACCAACCAGGTTGCAACTCCGGAAAGAAAATGTCATTTCCTACAATTATCTACTATAAGCTATCGTTATACCGCCAATACTCGGTCATGAGAGCCTCATCGGTGACAACGGGTTGCGCCAGATTTAAAGACATCGCTCGGTAAGGTGAGGTTGACGGTTGTATGGGAGAGGCTATTTGATAGGCATCCCATACCTTACTCGTCTTTAATTTACTATTATCTCAATGATTCATTTAATAAAAATTTGGTCTTTAGTTGACAGACAATGATTTATCATTTATTTAGTGTTCTAAGATGCTCTGTTTAGGATATCATGTATAGTTATCTTATAACATACAATTGGCTTTAAATACAAAAAAAATTGAGACTCAGAATTTTAAAAACACACTTTTTAATTAAATGACAGTCATATAGACGTTGATACTCCTGTCTTAGTAAGCATTTAAAAAACATGTACAAAACTCATTGTACATAACAAGTAATAGCTGTGTTTCACTTAATAAATTTTGCTAGTTACCAGTTACAACACAAATTTACAGATTACAATGTTTTAACATGTAAACATGCTGTGTAAAAGTACTCAAGAACTGACTGGCAACTCTTAAAGCTCTCGCCTTTTAAAGGCATCTTCAAAGGAAATGAATCGAGAAAGTGCTAGAAATGATTACGCCAGTTTTCTATGATCTTCGAGAACAATGAATAGGGTGCTTGCTTATGTAAAGTGATACTCGAGAATCTGACTTTTCTCTTTTTTATGCGTTTTTTCAATGTGATGACGCATTATACAAATTCGATACAGTAAACGTATTTTGCTACCACCTTGTAACACTGTATATCGATATGCGGTTTTATAATCTTAGATTTCTGAGGGTTTTTGTTTTTTAATTATATACCCCATTTCTGCCCATGTCTTTAGTTGTAAGAAGACGAGAGCTTGCCCTAATTATAAACGGAATTCTCATCATGAACACAAATGGTTCCTCCCTCCCGCGAATCTAACCCTAGACCGATCTTAGACCTCGTGGGAGTTTGGGAGGTTGGCAACCGGCCTCTCAGCTAGCTAAAAGGTCAATATTAACAAAGTTTTGACAAGGACATGCCACTAGAAAACAAACAGTACCCACGGTGTGACGGATCGTCCTTGTGGGTAGATGGCTCTATACGTTAATGAGTCGCGAACGCCAGCTTCAGGACACCAGGGCGCACCCTGTTGTATATAGCCCTATTTGTAGCACTAAGGCTCTTCTGCAATTGTCCGTTTATTTCCACGGTAATGGTGGAAACTATATGATTAGTTTTCTAACCAATTCTGGGATTTAGGACTCCATTAAAAATCTGCGCCTAGAAAAAAGCCCTCGCCGTAGAATTAAGGGAATTACATGACTCTATACGGCTGAGATATTTTGACACCGTCAGTCAGTACAACTACGTTGGCTAAATAATTGTTTGTCAAGAGAAAAGAAAGAAACTTTACGAAAGTAAGTGTCTGTTATATTCGGAAAGTAGTAACCGCTTGTGCTGGACACACACACACACACTCTCTCTCTCTCTCTCTCTCTCTCATACCCTCCACGTGTGCTGAGCATAAAATCTACAGGATCTGGTTAAGCCTCTAACGTATTTGTTTCTCCCGATAGTAGTCTTCAGAGACCACAGTTCCACTTGGGGTTGTCAGAAAAAGAACAGCCCTGGAATTGGAATAGAAAGTATATTGCTTAACAACGAGCTCGTCGTTTTACACATCGGCTAAATCAGTTTAACGTTGGAAGTGGCACTTTCTCAGCCGATCTCTGTAGCCCTAGTCTTCCCCCACGTTTGCCGTGGAGAATAGTACCAGATTGTCATGGCCTAGACCATTTTCCAATGCTAATAACAGCGCGAACGCCTTAGCGCGTTATATGAACGCCGAAAAGGTGGTTTGTAGGTTGTGCTGCTTGGTCAGGCTTCGCAGGGAACTTATCATCTATAGATAATAATGGAAACAGAAGCAGATGTTTCACTGTCGCTGTAACATCGGCAGCCATTGGCCATATACCACGGACTGCTGGTAACTCATCTAGAGTACCGGTAAGAGTTGGAATAAGATAGACCAGGTTCAAACGAGCGCCGACCGAAAACAACTATTGCATCGCTTTAAAACGACTTCAGTGCTCGTTCGGCCACTTCGCCGGAGAATACTCGCTGCTAAACGGTCTATGTATGAATATACTATAGGTCTATCTACGTGTCGATCATAAATGTTGAGAATGATACGGATCGAAGTAATAGATGATTAGGGTATGATTTAGAAAAATAATGCATGTTTAAATTATTTATGACCAAATAAACATGTTGAATTCTTTTAAAATTCAATTTACTTTCTGTCTTAATTTTGAAAATAAAATAAATAATAAGTTGTGAAATATTATAATGGCTACTTGTAGGCCTATGAAAAAGAAGTTCTACTTAAAGTTCTCCATAAAACTATTTAGATTAAACATACGTTATTAGAAATATAGCATAACGAACTATTGTTTTTATTCGTAATGCGATTAACAACTGGTGAATTGTTTGTACTACACTTGCGTAATGTATCATACACGGCTGTGTTCGCATTTTAAGAATTTTATGTTGGAAATACATTAGAATAACGGTGTCGTATTGAATAATTATTGAATAATAGTTGAACGTGCACTGAAATAATGCACTGCATAAGAATTTATACTCTACTATACTACTCTACGATTTAAGGAAACGTTGACTAAATAAAGCTACCAGGGAATAATTACGATGTTGTATTCGTCGAAACAACCTGACAAACATTTTTTTGTATTTATCTCTTGCAGGCAAAATATATTACGATAAATTTGGTTCAAAAGATGTTATAAGGTAATTACAGGTACCGTCTTGTATGTATTAATGTAGATGCAGATTTAGTTTATGAATATTGCATCGTTAAATACTAGAGTTTGTGTCGTATCCTTTTTACGTGTCGTACTCTGAGGGCCACGTGAGAATTTGCCGGTGGCAAGTGTGTAAGGTAGAGGAAGTACCGTACCATTCAAGGCCGTTGTATTTAGAATTTAAAAAATTTAGGAAATTAGAAAGTATGTTTGGTATGTATAGCTCAAAGTGATTATAACTTTTCTGTGAGATGCGTAGAAATTCTGCCTATGGCAGCTTGTCTAACTGTACGGCTCGTGAAAACTCTAAGGGCTGGAGCGTTAAGACTTAGATAACTGCTTCAGGTGCAGTATTCAAGACACAGCAAACTTACATACGCCTTATGTATTCAGTACGTCGTCAGCTCTAACTCTATGCAGCGCTTGTTTCGATCAGTAACTTGCCCACTGTCATAAACACGTTCTCAATGTAATGGTCGACTGTCAACGGAATGCATACTCTTATGAAGGACAGTAAACGGCAAACGATATGACCCTAAACCAGTTGCTCAGAGTCCGTCGGTGCCTTTGAATATTTACGCTCAAACGAAAAGTAATTTGGTATTCTGATATGAAATAATAATAATGGGTTTTTTGGTGTCATCGAAGTAGTTCAGGAAAGTCAAGATAAGCTGTGTAAGTCGTTAGGCGGGCAAAAAAGATAACGTGACTACGTAATGAAACGTAAGTTACATAAAGTAACGTGAGGTTACGTAACTCACATCACTTCAGCCACCCGTTAATACCCGTTGGATCAAGAGGTTACCGAAGGTACTCATTTCCACAGATCAAGTTAACCTGGAGTCTGAAGAACACAATTTGGGTCTGAAAATATTTTATGGTTGAACTGAATCAGGAACGTACTCACTGTTGTACTAAGCCTCCTGACAGGAAATAAATGTATAACAACATCGTCCCCATTTAGTACACTATGATTGTTGTTGCTCGTTTGGAGACATTTCAAATTTCGGTATTGCATATACCAAATATTCAGTCCTTTACCATCCGAAAACCAAAATTTTAATGCTCAAAGTCTATTAGTTTCTAAAACAGTAAATATAGCTTTATCGATTTATGATGTGATTCAGTGATACTTTGTATATATTCTCATCACATTGGACTCTTATTTACAATAGTTCGAAGCAGGCTGGTAGGTGTTGGCAACAGTAACGTGGGCGGTTTACCTACAGCCTACGTTCAAATACTACACGATGTGTATGCTAACTGGTAGCGAGGAGAATATGTGAGGGACACAAGGCGATGATGCACTGTCAAGAACAAAAGTTAATTAAAACCAACTTCAGTACAATCATTTGCAGATTAATTATCGTTAAAGACGTTTATGCATACGATTTTGCCAAGTATTAAATTTGCCCTACTTTGTTTTTTCCGACAATTCTAAAAAGGTGTATCTAAAAAAATTAATTATAGCGATAAACATTAATCCGGGTCTTCATTGTTTATAGGCATAACTTCCACATTCCTCATGTCTCATTCCAGTGTTCTTGTACAGTAATTGTACAGGTAGGCCTACTTACTAGCCTATTAGAGCTCCACAAATTTTAGCCTAGTTAATTTTGCACTGGTAACACAGACGCTTCCAGTCGAGAGCCGCTTTAGAATTATAAATTAGTGTAAACGTTAGCAAGTTAAAACTATCTGAAATGAAAGGAAATTTATTTTGTATTGATATCGCGAATAATCAACGTGATAACTTTAGTTTTAAATTTTGCATTGGATTCCATGAATTCGTATAATTTTGCATGAAAATCGTGTCTGTATTTTAATATTACAGAAGTCTGTACAAGTACTTGGGCAAAGACTAGAGTAAGCAAAATATTATTTCACATTGCTAACATATATGACATTACGTTTGCGGTTGTGGTGTTACTTGAGAGACGCCTGTTTGAAAGGATTGTGAAATTTAGTTGAAATAAATACATAGCGTGAAGAAAACATGAAAAGCGTTTTAAAGTTACCTAGAAATGTCACTGCGAACGACGTATAATGCACAACAAAAAGTCATAATTAACTACCTTTTCATTTACACATCTGCTTCTCTCTCCCTCTTCTTCTCAACCATTTTTCTGACACTATTCTATACTCTATGTATAGCATTAACATTAACATAAGAGTTAACAATACTATAAATCTTAACAGTCTTAATATCGCTTATTAATTCAGAAGCGTGTTAATTACTGATGTCGATACACAATAAATATGTATACGAGATTGTTTGCCACGACAATACTATGTTGCTTATTGTTTCCACTTGTATAGCAATTTTATTTTGTAAATAACGTTGATTAGTATTTCTGCTTCACACTCTAAAGGAGCTGAATTGTTCCACATTATCTGCGGAAATCGACCCTATCAGTCTCATCAGACTCGTACTAACAGTCGGACAACAAATAAAGCAATGTAGTATGAAAATGAAAACGCAGAGTACATTTGACCTCACTAATCAGTTAGATGTGACGTCAATCGGAAAAGTCCGACTAGTCTGAACTGACCAAAAATGTTAGTTTTCTTTTGCAGTGGCTACCCAAACTTGAATCGACTCGTAGGCTGCTGATAGTTTTTTATTCTGTGACACTAAAAATTTTAGCATGTAAACCGGCCTTACAGCTCAGATAATAATTTTAATAATTATTGGAATTGTTATCACAATGTTATAAACACATGTAATGTGTTATTGAAAGAATGATTTTCAATAGTTACTCATTGTTGTACTCTATAATTGACTCAACGCATATTTCTTTTTTCTGATATAGAATATTGAAACTTTCAACTTGTGAAACTTACTTGTCTTTTCTTCCCGTACGCATTTCGGCGTGATGTGCGCCTTCGTCAGCTTTGAGACAGACTGCCATTAACTTGTAACGGTTTTTATTTGGAAGGTATAGTGGGGGAGGTGTGTGGATGAAGGGGAGTGGCGCGGGGATCCAAAAAAATGTACTTTTTTCTGTTTCAGTGAATTTTACATTGGTAAACTACCTTATTTATTTTTCAAAGTATGGAAACGGGTATTTGACACTTAATAAAATTGTCTGCATATTTTGTTTTTGAAGTTTCTAAATAACCTATTGTTTATGTTATTTTTTTAATAATGGTTCATTGTTTTTCAATATGATAAAATTACTGCACCAGACACTATAAAATTATTGTATACTCATTGACATTTTTTTATCAAACTATAATTAAAAATTTTTAGGAAACTCAAAATAATTTATAAGTAAATCTTTTTTGTGTCGAACCTAAATAAATCATAATGTTTTATCTAGGATTTTCTTTATCAATGGTTCTATGAATATGTTGGTATTACACTATTCTTGGATCGTTGGATTAGCTTATCAACTTAACATTCTAAATAATTAAAAATTTAAAACGATCTTGCGCGTCACTAACTGGCAGGATATTATTAGCAGTTTGTTAGGCTGTGCTGGAAAATTTCAACACAACGCAAACATGGAACTCTTCTTTTCGGTTACCGCTGAATTTACATTTTAATTATATTTTATAACATCATCTGAGGTTATAAAGTTACAATGCGTATAGCTCTTAGTGAAGTAACTTTTCACGTTATGAGATTCTCCGATATTTCTTCCAAAGCCAAAATCCTTTAAAACTTAAATTTTAATACTGTACATTGCGGTAAAACATTAATCAGTTTATTAGTGTGGTAAAATTTATCATTTTCTGGTGTAATACTTCCAATCAGCAACTTTATGTAAAGTCGTTAACTCTCCTTTAACAACTACAGTTCGTCTTCACAGTTATTACAGTTCGTCACTACTATTTGTAATTTATTATATCATCCTTCTTTACGGTTCACACGCCTTTTAATTTTTATTCTTTACGAATGGATTAGATTCAATCTCAGTCCTTACGTTACAGTTTTCCTATATTTTATATATCCTTACGCATTTAAGGTCATTCAGTGTAATGGTCATTCTATTACGGTAATTCGTCGTTCATGCATTCTGTCACATACTGAAGAATCGACCAAGTAAGAACCGTATTCCAGTTTTATCACACTGGAATACTCCACTAAATCTCCTGTTTAATTTAGATACATCTGGAAGTGTTTAACCCTTATTATGCCAGATATGATGGTTGGTCTTATATATAAAACAAATAGAAATTTATCAGTGCTGGAAATGTTTCTACTATTAAATAATTTGATGTCAAGTGTTCCTATATTTAAACTAATTACTGGTTTTATATATGGTATATTGTTATAAGTCAATTATTATAAATTGTAAGCGTATTGGGCTTGGTGAGGTAGTGCAATTTTCCTCCGCAGAGCTTGCTTATAACGTGATGGAGATCCAGGATATCGACGGGTTGTCAGTTAGCGTGTTTCAAAATGAATTTGTGACACGTAGCTTTGTGTAGATGATGATAAATGAATACTTGGTAACATTGTGGTTGCTGCAACAAATAAGTAAGTTACACGGTACATGAAATAATGAACAATGAAAACACTGCACATTGTTACAAACAATGTGTAATCGTCTTAAACACATGGCTTGTTTACGTGTTACAATATTGAAATTATACACATTAATAAATTTATTATGATGGTTGTGATGTGCGAATTCTCTGTTGATCAGTTTTCAGTTTATGTAAATGCTTCCAAGGTTTGATGACAAATTATGAATTAATTCATGTTCCATACGTATACATTAAAAGCTAAATAAAATTATTTTTCACAATATTATGTGAGGCTTGTTTCAAATTATTTTCCTATTTATAGTTATCAAGTTATTTTGAACCTGAATTTGACTAAATTACTCAAATCTTGATTGCAATAAGTGCAACCAGATTCTTTGAGAAACTTAGAAATCGTTCAATATTTTTTTATATACACAAAATATAATTTGTATACAGATAATGAATATTGAGAAATAAGGACAAATTGAAGACCAAACAGGCTTCTATAGTATTCGATTTGATACTTAAACTGAAAATAGGATATTAAAATTAATATTCAGATATTTATGTGAGCGATTGTGTAAACATATCTAAGCGAGATAGAGGGAGAGAGAGAGAGAGAGAGAGAGAGAGAGAGAGAGAGAGAGAGAGAGAGTGTGAGTGATAGAGTGAGAGGGGGAGAGACATGTGCTACTATAATAGACCATGAGTGATACAAATTACAGTCTTTGTGTTGTAAGTATTTCTATTCTGTACCAAAACTTTGGATAGAGCCGCAATTTCAACGTGTTTAACGTGTTTCCTCTTCACCACTGATTTTGCATAATACACGACTACGCCGACATACAGAGAGTTCTAACGTAGGTGCTGGAATTTTCTGTTCTTAGTACAATAACGATGATAAAAAAAACAAACACTTATCTCAAGAAATGTTTCCACAGACTTCTAATATTTTGCAGTTGTTTGTAGAGAACTATATTTTTCTACGTAGTATTTTTAAAAAAAAGAGAACATTAAAAATTACACCAAATTCTGCAACATAAGCTCCATAAAAGATATGCGAGGAAATGTTATCATTCTTCTTCATCAAAACAAGCCAGCGTGTTGTATTCCTGGTTAGATAAACTTCTTTTTTCAGACATCCGAGGCTAAACTGTCTTATGGTAATTTGGCGTAACTTGTATGTAAATGTACATTATATGTCTGTACTAATAATAGTCAATAATTTCATGATTGCGAGTGACAGTGTAACCTAACAAACCGATATCATTAAGTACAAGAGTGATTCAGTTCATTTGATAATTAGTGCTTTTTCATTAAAAACACAACCTCGTGTAGCTTAGATAAGTACACCGTATTGCCGTATTGTTTACATTATGATTTACCTGACTACAGTAGTATAATATTGCATCTGCTCTGTAGTCAAACTAGGAGTGTATCTTTGTTCCTATGCGTTCGATAAATAGGTGTATGGTTTTTGCACCAGTATTACTGATCATGCTCTCCACAATTCGTCCCTACTGCCAAACAGCAAGTTTAATTAATCATAGTGGTACCTATTGTTACGAGTGTGCTAGCAATGAATAGAGTTGTGGCTGTCCCTCCCCTTTGCTGGTCGCACTGGCGTTTGATATATGTGCATAGTTTTTCAGCTCGTCTCAACCTTACAATGCAGTCCGTGTATGTCAACCATTTTCAACAAACATTAGAGCAACGGTAAACATTTGCGTTCCTAACGCACCGTGTGGTGAGGACTGTTTAAAGGATTTGTAGTGAGATGAACATTGAATAGTAGCGTACAGGATATTTTACAATAACCTATGTTATCGGTAACATGACATTTGTAGCTCTCTACTTTGAAATCGCGTTAGGATAAATGTTCACACATATAAGTATTTCTTCATTTAGGCAATTCAAAGTGGATGAGAATCGCATACAATACACAAAATTAGTTTTCCTACTTTTACGTTTGGCTTTTCCTCATCTGCGTTTATTCCAAAATTGCATTTTAATAGTGGGTATTTTATTGGTTTCCTTGTGGCTTGGATTCAACTACCGCCGTCTGGAAATATAATCTGGTTCTAGGCAGTCAATGTCCTTTTGCAAAGCATGCCTGCGTCTAGGTTTGAGGCCCCATACACCTTTGAAAGAAACTGGAACAACACTGCTACTAGTATAGGTATTCAACCTGTCCATTGGATGGACAATATAGTATACACACATGCAGGAACACTTACTTGCACAAACGCACACGTAAAGTCATATGCACAAAGTACTGAATAATATTTTCTAACTAAGATTATGAAGATTTTAGCTAGTTGCGAAATGTGAATATTAGATTCATAAATACGAATACGTTAAGCTAAGCAATTGAATACTTCTCTGAACGGTAGGAGAGGGTGATCGTCTGCTAAGAAGTTTTTATTTTTAATTTTACAGACAAACGATCCTGTGATCATGTAATTAAGCTATCGGAACAGATAAACTTACTGGCGATTAGTATATAATTCTGTTTTTAATTTTGGAGTCAAATACATTTAAATTAACGTCACGTTAAAAACATACTTATCGAGAGGGTCTTATGATCACGTAAACAATAAAATCTGTATCAAGTTGCACAAATATATTTCAGGGAATACATTTTTTTGAATATAGTGTAGTATTTTCTTCTTCTAGTTGAAGCCTTAGATCTCAGAATCTGTTGCACACTCATTGATCGAACCAACTTAATAACACTTAATATTAGATTTAGAATAGCCACGCGCAATTGCCACATATGGAACAAAACTGTAAATTGTTTCAAAGGCAAGTTGTAGTTATTGTAGACTATGTTGCCAATGGCTCTGCCACTATTAAGCCTCGTTATTAGTGAAAAGAAAAGAAAGTGGCTAATGCCAGTCGTCCAGATCGTGTTCACTGATCGAATGACGTGGGAATGATGCCAAATGCGTGCACTCGCTAGTGATGAGATGAGGTAAGTAATCTGTAGTTTTACTTTACAGCACTATCGTGTGTTTCTATTCTGCCCGTGTTATGAAGTTCCTATTTATTATCCGTCGAGGTGTATAGTAGATATTGGTGCGACTAGTAGTGAACATCAAACCGTTACTATGTGAAGATATTTAACGCAATTATAATTTTATTATAAAATATGAAACTACCTTATTTTAGATAGTGAATCAAATAAAATGTTTTTTACACGAACGTCGAGAAGTAGGTACACAATGTTACTGACAGACGATATTAGAACTAGAAAATATTGAAATTACTCGGTGTAATCAGAACCGCGTGATTAATGTGTTTACGTAAATAGTCATTCGGATAGGTTGCAACAAATTATCAAGCGTTAAATTAAGGAGGTAGGATTAAATATAATTTATATGTGGTTCTTTGCCATCTTCTCAAGAAAAAACATACTCATCACATCCTTGATCAGAGTAACTGAAACCAAAGTTCTTAATCGCTTTGAAAATAAATTTATAAGTAACGTGTAAAAGGAATGTTATCGCACATGAGCAACACAAATAGTCAAGATTACTGACAAATTAAGGAAACGCTGGGTAAAAAAGTACACTGGAGAAACAGAACACTGGTTTTCAGGTTGTAAATTGTTTATCAGGGTAACGATTTGTAGTGAGCCAATATGAAACAATTACTTGAGCAGTTTAAACTATTTGAACGTCAACTTTTTAAATAATTTTAACAGTTGAATTATAAAAGTGTATCAAAAATAAAACTTTTGAGCTCTCAATAAAAAAACTGTGATATGGAAAACTTAGTACAAAAATACTGTGAAAATATTATGTGCAAATAACATAAATTTGTATTTCTTAACAAGAAATGTTAGTAACATAAAATTAATAATAAAAGTAGTAATATAAAACATCCCTTATAATAACATCATGATAAGTATACTTGCTGGAGGTTTACTATTGTAGGAGTGACAGTCGTGTAAATTTCAAATATTACCTAGTTTTGATCAATAATTTTATCTTTACCATACGCGATGTACAGGTAAAGGTAAGAGTAACTTGTTTCTGCCGTTGACAGTTTAAGATGGAGTTTTAAGAGTGAACTGAACTCTCTACCCAAAAATAACCAGAAAATTAAAAGTAAACATTCATAACGTTACGCAGTAATGGATCCAAGAATTTAGGCAAGAATTGGTTTCTTATTGCATGGGATCTACTTAGCCTTCGGAGTGATATGGCACTAAACGTTCTAACTTATAAGTTATATTAACCATATTAGACATTTCAGACTATTTTTATCTGTTTCATAGTTATTAAAAATGGTTATAAGTGTCGTAAAAAACGTTTTTTCTCTTTAGTATATACAGTCTGAAAGTTTTTGAGGGGGGAATATATGTAATATGTAAAATTTGATAAAACCCACGTTTTACAATTGTATTTTCACGAACAAAGTGCCTTCTGTCGGCAAGGATGTTCTCTAAAAATGTAGTCACAATTATAAAATTGTAGCTTGATGTTTGGGTTTTATACAGACAAAAGTTATTTTAAAAAATTGTTGCGTTGTATAAAAATATTATCTCAGTTTATAATGAAGTCACGTACATAATTCTATTTAAATATGGGTTCAAATACCCAAGAATCCGTGGTAACAATATGAACCACTGATGTTGAGTGTTTTGTTCAGTTGAGCTACCGTGGTTTAAGGTTTCAAAAATGGCTTCTTTCGTCTTTTTAGTATTTCCCAGATTGATGTGGATAGCGTTAGAAATATACTGTGGATGTGTATAGAAATATAGTAGTAAGTTTAGTTTGTCAATAGTAGTAGCCTTTAAGCTGCCACGTTGTTTCCCGAAGTGGGTCTTTCTTGCTGGTATGTTGTGCGACAATTTTCCTGAGTGTTGTTCCTAACATCTTTAACACAGGTTCAGGCACTGCACTCTTTGAACTACTAAGTCCCCATGTGGTGGTTCTACTAAAGTTGGGTGAGAGTATGGTTTTGAATTCCCGTCTGAGACCAAGGTAGTGTACCGGAACCCATTTTCCTCGGATATTTACCAAATCCGTTCCGCTGCAACAACTTCCACGTTTGGAAAGGACCCACCATTATTTTTTTGCCATTTATTATTATTATTTTCAAATCAGTATTCCAATTCTATTGAGTCTTTGCCCAGTTTGATTTCCATTTTCTCACAACTCCCTCGTAATCAATGACAAGCCAGTTAAGAACTTCCACACTGCATCCAACACCATTTTGTTCAGGTGAATCCCATTTCTTGCCAATTTCCATCACATATATTGCAGGAGCCTCCATACCTTAATTGCCTATTATGAAATTGAGATTACGTTTTCGGGCTTAAAGCAGTTATGTTGTCCTTAGCGGATTTAACATAAACAGTATTCATTCTGTCCATGTGCTATTTATAGGCTTTGAGTTGAATTGGTTTTACATTTAGGTGCTTACTAAAAGTTTCCAATTCTCTATACCCCTTTCCCATTGATGAGAAGGCTTGCAATCCTGTGATTCGACATCGACCATAAGCCGGCCGAAAAGAGTTAGATTGAGCTAGCCCTGGCCATCGCGAAGTCCCGAAATTAGTCTCATATTCATTCCAAACATCTACTTTTAAAATGGATGCGTACCCTTTTAAATATATGACACTAACTTTCAATTTTTCGTTGAAACACTCAGAGCATGGGAATGAACTGATAAATGCAGTAAGTAGGCCCGTGTCAACTATCAGATAATTAGCCGCTGAGTTATCGATTTCCACCTGGTCACTCTAGCTATTGTACAAAGGAAACCCTATCAGACTTTATATGTTTTTATTATCTCCATCACTATTACTAGTGCTAGGTTCAGTTTCAGTAAGTGTTTCATTGTTTGAAGGTTGTGACACCCTAACCTCGCTTTCCACTTCCTCAGTATTTTTGTTGGAACTCACTTCACTGGCCTTTTTTAATCACTTATTTATATCACTTATATTCTTTTGTTTAATGTTTTCTTTTTTTCAACACTACTTATACTTATAACACTTAAAAACACAATAACGGTATTAACTTATTCACTCACTGTTATAACAAATAAAAAAATATCGTGTTTTGTTCGTGTTGTTGTAATATGTCGGGTGTTACCTCCGCGCACTTTTTGTGACTTACTGATGACTGGATCCTCTGCGGTGATGTAGTCCTGTAAAACAACTTAATCTACTATGTGTTTGTGGGCGCCACTTGGAATCTTTTGTTCCAAGAAAATGTTATTAAAATTAAAATTTTGAATTCTTATCAGTTAGTTTAATTCTATGAAAAAATGTGAACAAGACAGTTTGGGTTTGAAAAAATAAAGTATGTAGAATGATTCTTAAAAAAATCGTCTGAAGGACTAACATTCGTGAAAAAAATATAAAATTGCAGAGTTACAAAAATATTGTAAGTTATTATTATTATTGACAAGTTTTTTCTCCAATCAAGTATCGGCTAACAAATATTTTATTTTTACTCAGTTGAAAAGCATGAGTTTAATACGTGAAAAATCTTTACTCTCAGGACGTGACTCCTTTGAACTACCAAGACATATCAATAAGATGCTTTACAAAAATTAAGTGATTTGAAGTGGCATGTGCAGTACAACTGTGTGGCAAATATAACCAGGTAAAATGACTTTAACTTTGACAACTCACGTTCCGATGGGTAATTATTCTCGCACTGGACACTTCTCTCGGGTAGTTTTCAATCTCGCCTCTTCGTGTCGACGTTCCTGGTGCACTGAATTTATTTTAAGTCAAAATGCGATTTTTTACAACTTCCGCACTTTCGTAAAACAGTTTGGCAGTAGATTTACGCTCGAACCTCGCCGCCAGCGATCAGCTGCTTCGAGTTGGTTCTTAAATTGGCCTCCACAGCGCTGATTCCCTTGCAGTCGATTTCCGCAGAGTGGTTTTTGTCAAGTCAGTTTGTCTTAGCGAATACAGCAGAATTGATTCTCTATTAAAATTTTGGTCCCTCCTGGGCTGCTGATATTCTGGCTGCGTGTGTTGTATTAAATGTGCCGTGTTGCTGCTCTATTTCAGCAACACATTGGCGTAGACTCTTGTAGAGGTTAAGTCAGTCTATTTGTCAATGTACGGGAAAAGCCTTTCTTCGTTCTTGTGTCGACTTCTCGCCTTCGGTTTCGCCTCGGTTGCGGTGATCAGTGTCGTGGGTGATGCGTCTGTTCTGGATTCCAAGCATGAAGTGTTTTTTGGGTCGAATTTGGTCTTCCTTTTATACTTTGTTAGGCTCATTGTTTTAGCTTTTCGACATAAACTTCCGGTGTATTTGTGTAAAAATCCCTTCTAGAATGTTCGAGAATAATGAAATGGAACACCATGGAACAAATTTAACTTCCGTCGAAGCTTTAGAACAAAATTTCTTATTCTTCACACTAAGGATATTACAAAAATTATTCTGGTATTTGTCAAACAATTTTACATCAGTACTCACAATTTGCATGCCATTACTACATTTGGATTCTCTGCTTTCAACTGAATCTAATGATACTAATTACGATTGGTTTTTGAATAAATTAACTATAATAAAACAACACAACATACAACTCTTACCTTGGAATGTTTCCACAAAAATTCAATTTTTGAACTAAAAAACTGTTGTGAAGCTGTTTGGTTTCTTCTACAACATTAACACATTATATTACCATCTTTCTATAACAAAATAAATAAAGTTTAACATATATAATACACAAATAAGTTCAGATTTACATGCTCCATGCCTATGGCCTACGTTGTTGTCACTGTTAGAATACAATAATTAGTCTTTTTCTTTAATATATATGGGATTTTTTCTAGTATACACTAATAGTTTATTATATTGTCTGTCTTTTGTGATACCTGGTTTATCCTGATACATATTATTTTTATTGTAGGATAACTTAGCATCATATTGGTTTGCATGAGTTGTCCTTTTTCTTTGTGTGACAAACCTCACTCTTATAAGTCAAATCCTTTAATAATTGATCTTATTTTCAACTGAATCTGTTTGGTTTCATAGTACTAAAGTTTTTCTTTGTGTGACAAATCTCACTCTTATAAGTCAAATCCTTTAATAATTGATCTTATTTTCAACAGAGTCTGTTTGGTTTCATAGTACTAAAGTATTGTACCCTTTTCATTTATTTTTGTTAACATTTTGTAAATATTTAGTCAAATATGACTATTTCTTGTAATGGTTGCTTGGCCTTAGCCATGCATGGTATAGGTAAATAGTTTGCTAACTCGACTATTACAGTGTTTAAGTTAGTCAAATATATTAGTATAGTCGCTTTATATTATATTTCAACTTTCTAATGCAATTTGGTTGCATTTTGTCAACATTAAATCCATAAATATCACAATATTATAGGCTTACTACATGTTTTTAGTTGATACTGTTTTTGGCTATTTTAACTGACTTTTATTCATTTGACAGCTTTCTTTATTTAAGATAAATTGTTCATCTTTGTCTACTTGACAATTACGTATAGTTTTTGTCTTAATTTGATAATAATTAATTTTTACATGAAATCTGAGTGATTGGTCTCAAATCCAACACCTTAATATTTTTTGTCATCACATTTATATATTTTTTATTTTAACTTAGATCCTTTCTAATAATGTATTCAAATCATTTAATACATTTATTTTATTTACATTACATAATATAATAATGGATCATGTCCATTAATTCATAATAAATAGTTATTTATACCCTATTCAGAGTTACAAAACTTAATAATTAATTACTTCATTTTGGTTCTTTCTGATATTATTTGTCTCTCTTATTGTATATTATGGGTTTTACACTGTTCTTCACTTGAATAATATATATGGCGTTTGAGTCTTAGTCATAGTCTGGTCGTTTTTTCATATTAGTAGTATTAATTATTAGACAATATTACAAAATTTTTAGGACTACTTGGGTTCGATACTGTTCACCTCACTTTCCTCTTATGATAAATTGCTGTGTAAATGATTTCCTTTATGGAACGTTCTGTGACGTTACATATGCCTCTCCGTTAAAATTGATAATTTTTGAAAAAACATATTTTTGGTTTTGATGAAATTATCGTTTCTATATTAACCTTTTATAAGCTTCTTTATATTTAATTCTTTTATCTTATAATTAAATTCCTGTACTACTTCTTTAATATATTAATCTAACTCATAATTCCTATTTCGTTCTTTGTCGTATCACCTATTCCTTTTTTTTTACCTTGATGTTAATTATTTAATCTTTGATATAATTCCCTAATAATTCCCTAACATTTATAGTGGGTTGGGAGTCAGAGTGGCTCGCTATGGCATACATTCTCCGCCCTTCCCTACCTATAACTACTGAAATCAGAGGCAACACATCCCTGTCCAGAAAATAATAATTGCACCTTCGCAACAACTAATAATAATAATAAAAAAATACAATATTCAAAGATCATAGGCTCCTACACATAAATTCCCTTTCTTAAACTCTTCTGATTATTTCACAATTATATTAATATATCGTTCTCCACAGGTAAAATTATCGTTTAAAATTATTCAATGTTAATAGCTATATTTATATTCATCATTACCTTCTTATATAACACACTGATTTCCTTTTTTTTATTTATCATTTCTTTTTAGTATCAATTACATGACAGTATTTCTCCTTCTTTTCTCCCCCTTAGTAATATCAATTGTTATTTGATTGTTTAATAATTTATTTAACTAATTATGTCCTTTCCTTCTTTCCTTTTTCTCCTCCTCTAAGTACGGGTAAGCTGGTAAATATACGTTGACTTGGCTATTGGAAATAAATCTATATATTATATATATCTTTTTGCCTTTGGTGGAAGGTGTCCTTCTCGTAATATTTATTAATAATCTCTCCTTCTCTAAGTACGGGTAATTTGGTAAATATACGTTGACTTGGCTATTGGAAATAAATCTATATCTTATATATATCTTTTTGCCTTTGGTGGAAGGTGTCCTTCTCGTAATATTTATTAATAATAATCTCTATCCCTTTTATGGGTAAGTTGGAAAATTCACGTTGACATGTTTTTAGTCATGCTACCTTCTCAATGATGCTGTATTTGATTTGGGTTTTTTAATCATGGTACTTTCTCAATGATGCTGTATTTGACTTGGGTTTTTATTCATGGTACTTACTCACTGATGCTGTATTTGACTTGTGATTTTTAATCATGGTACTTTCTCAATGATGTTTGGTTATACGTACCTTTTCCTTTGTTACTAACCGTGTCGGTTACCTCGTATGTATTGTTTTCATTGTCTTTTGTGATCGTGAAAGGTCCTGTATATAAAAGTAGCAATTTCCTCGTTATGCCTTGTATAGCACTGGGAAATTCTCTATTTTTGACTAACACCTTTTCTCCTACCTTATAATTAATTGCCTTGGGCTGGGATTTGACATATTTTTTCCGCTGCTGTTCCGTTTTTTCTAACACCTTGTTATAAAATTTGGTCCCTTCAAATTGGTATTCGGGTTCGTCGGGAAAATTAATAATCTCTTTTATGTCTCGTGGTGGGGGTCTTTCGAACATAACTGTGTATGGTGACACCTCGATGGTATTGTGATATGAGAAATTGAGAAAATCCTCGGTTGATGCTACGTATTCATGCCATCTTTTCTGTTCGTTATGGCAGTATGTTCTCAGCAACCGTCCTACTTCCCTTAACACTCTCTCGGCTGGGTTACTATTCGGGTGATATACGGATGTCTTATACGTTTTTATCCCGTGTTCTCCAAGGTTTTCTTTCCAAAGTTTTCCCTTAAACTGGGTACCGTGGTCTGTAATTATAGAATACGGTCTGCCTACCTCCATTATATACCGTTCTATTATGATGTCTATTATTTTCCTGGTCGTAGCCCTAGTTATTGGGTATAGCTTGGTATATCTGCTAAAATGGTCAAAGATGATTACGATAAATTTATATCTGTGTCTCCCACCGCTGCGTGGAAATGGTCCACAGATATCGAGAAATACCTTTTCCAATTTTTCGGTGGATGTTATGGGTATCATGACCCCTTCCTTTCTCTTGTTATCACACTTTACTTTCTGACAAATATCGCATGACTGTATCGCCAGTTGCACCTTCTTATTCATCCCTTTGATGTATGTTTGCTCTTCCAATGCCTTCCTTACTTTGAGGGCACCCATATGTCCGTACCTATCGTGATAGTCGATTATTAGCGGTCTCTTTATCGCTGGTGGAATTACTAACTTCCAATTCTCCTGGTGCGGGGTATTCCTTATAAACAAAGTGTCGTTGTGTATACAGTAATATCTATTTATGACCTCATCGCCTTCCTGTACCCTTTTTCTAATATCTCATAGTTTTGGATCGGCCTCCTGTTGTGACTTTATATCGTTTAAAATATTTTTTAAATCTTCCCTGCTCTTAATAATATGGTATACTTTTGCTAATTGTTCCTTTTCGCCGTCAAAGGTTTGGTCTTGTATATTGATGCGAGATAGGACGTCGGCTGCTACGTTCTGTTTGCCGGGTATATATTCCCACGTGATATTATATTCTTGCAAGGCCAAAACCCATCTCGTCAGCCTTCCATGGTTCAGCTTACAATGCTTTAAAAATGATATAGATTTGTGGTCGCTTCTAACCGTGATGGGGTACCCTAATATATATGTCCTAAATTTACCGCATGCGAAAACTACACTCAACAATTCTTTTTCGGTAGTATTGTAGTTTCGTTCGCAACTGTTCAGCACGCGGCTAGCGAAGCATATACTAAATGGTTACCATCCTGATCTTCCTGATATAGGGCTGCACCTAAACTCACGTTACTGGCATCGCAATTTAGAAAAAATGGTTTTGTAAAGTCGGGATGATGCAACATTACTGCTTCTAAAAATTTTTCCTTTATTAGATTGAGCACTCCATCTTGCTCTGGTCCCAAGTCCATTTGTCTTTAGCTGATAACTGCTTTTGGAACCTGGCAGTTAGTTCTGAATAATTGGACCGAAACTTTATGTAATAGTTACAGATTCCTAAAAATGACTGAAGCTGTTTCCTGTTCTTTGGGGTGGGGTTCTGTATAGCCTCTACTTTCTCTTTGGATGGAGTAATCCCTTGTTCAGTTAGATTAAAGCCTAAAAATTTCACCTCATTTGCAATGAATTGGGACTTGTCTAATTTGAGGGTGATATTATTCTCTGATAGTTTCTCTAACACCTGTTCAACCCTATTACAATGGTCATCCCAATTCGCTGAAGTTACCAGTAAATCGTCGACATATACTGTCGTAAACTTCATTATTTCCTGCCCCAATATTCTGTCCATTATCTTTACAAACACCGCCACAGAATTTATTAAACCAAAGGGTAACCGCTTAAACTGATAGTTTCTGCCCTCGAATATGAACGCCATATATTTCCTACTATCAGGGTGGAGTTCTACCTGCCAGTAGCCGCATACTGTATCCCATGAACTTATATACTTTGTCCCGTGAAACTATTTCAATATCTCTTCTATCTCCCCAGGGGTAGTGCGGTCGTTAACAATCATCTTGTTAATCTCCCTAGCATCGAGACATATACGTACCTGTCCATTCTTTTTCGGCACAGCTATGATTGGGCTGGTAAAGGGCGAATGACTATACTCGATTATGTCATCTTCTATCATCCTGTTCAATTCCTCCCTAACTTCGTTCTTTAGCGAGTAGGCGATCGGGTACGATTTCCTGTTAAATTCCACCGGTGTTTTGAATTTTATGGTGCATTGATAATCTCTGGCTTTACCTGGAGCGTTTGAGAATATGTGTTTGTAATTGTTATATACCGTAATTAATTGTTCCGCCTGTGTTTCGTTGATCAGACCCCTTGCTTTCGTCCTTTGGAAATCCCGTATTTCTTCTAATTTTTCTAACCACAACTCTGGGTTTTCCTCCTGATATAAGGGCATGTTTATTGGTCGATCGGCACAATAATAATGGTTCACTATCGCTTGATAAGGTATGTTGTTTGTACCATCTCCTTGGACATCAATTAAATTATTGGTCCAAATTCCCTCGTTAGTTTTTAAAGTTATAATCTTACCTTCTAAATCTATTATTCCATTATATGGCCTAAGTATATCGCAGCCTATTAGGATACTCATGAGTAAATTATTCGCCACTAATAACCATATTGGAACGTTACCCCATTACTAGTCATCTCTAATGACACCTGTTTCTTTATCGATTTATTTTGCCTCCCCGTTGCTCCGACTAGAATGATGTTATTTATAGGCAGAGTGGGTATGGGTAAATTACTGTTTTGTTTAATCCTCTCTAACTCTACACTATCGATAAGCGATACGTTTGACCCCGTGTCAATGAGTAATATTGCTTCTATGCCATTGATATTTGCCTTGATTTGTACGATACCATTACTCCCTTTGTTATGATTTTTAACGATATTGTCACTCTCTTCTAATAACTCGTCTCTAATATCCCTAAGATAATTATTCGTTCTTAGTGTCATAGTCCCGTCTTTGTCCTGTCTATGTTTGTATCTAGTCACCCCATAATATTGGTTCAGTGAAGGGCGGTTTTCCTTTTTCACTGCCGCGTTTAGTTTAAATGAGCCACTGTCTCATTGGCCCGGTCTCCCGGAACATTGGGTTGCTGACCTGTCTGTGGTTCTTGCCTGACCTCGGGATTCCCACTAATAGGTGGGCTATTCGATGTATTACCCGGGTTACCTGGCGCCTGTTGTGGGTAAAACATGTAAGTGGGTAAATTGGGTGTATATGGCCGTCGGTTATTGGCCATTGTATAGTTTACCTGGGCCCTATATTCTTGATTTCTCCTATCGCCTCCTCCTTGGTCACCCCCGTTACAATAATTATTACGCTGACCATAATTATTTCCCCTACAGTTATTTCCGCTATAACTATTTCCCTGATGGTAGTTCCTACCGTAATTATTTTCGGGGTAATTATTTCTGTTCGGTCCCGGATAGTTGCGGTTATTTGGACCCTGAGTGTTATTATTTCGGCCATTTGGTGGGGTATTATTGTTCTGGTTATTTGTGTTAAAGTTGTTACCGTTTCCACCTCCATTCCGGTTTGGTCCTTTATTGTTGCTATTATATTCTAGTTAACGATTGGGGGGTTGGTAATCCTGGAACCTTCCAGTGGATTCACAATTTTCTAATAATTTGGCTAAATCGGTTATTTTACTGAGCTGTTGGTACAATTGGGCATCTTTGATACCATAGCTGTAATATCCAGCTAACTGCCTCACCAAACATTCTTCCGGGATCGGCGGTATCAACTTCCGTGCCAAACATATCTTTCCTAGGAAATAACACGTCGGGGACTGTCCATTGGACGCGTCGTATTTGCCGTAGAATATGTCCATTCGTACCCTGTTTTGCGCAGTTTCCGACCAGTACTTCTCTTTGAACTGGCGTTTAAACTCGACTAAATTCGTGATTTCGGGTCGTACCGCTATCCACCAGTTATCCCTAGTGTTTCTAAACGTCTCGTCTAGCATCTCCCTTATTCTGTCCCACCTTGTTTATCTATTTCTTTCAATAAACTCTTCCATTCTTTCTAAAAATTCCATTGGGTTTCGACGATAGTTTTGGAAGTTGATTACTTCCCTGTTCTCACTGTGACACGTATGAGTATTTAATATAGGTGTGTCCCTCAGCGCTTCTAATCTTTCCTGCAGGTTTTTCTCTCTCTGGCCTATTTCCTGTATGTTATTTCTGTTAGTTTTTATTTGCTCGTCCAGCCTGTTAGCGATGTCATACTTTCTCTGTATCCTCTCGCTAACATCTTTCCGGACTTCTCCCACCTCCTGCATGATTGCGTCTTGGTTCTGCCTTATCTTGTTTTCGAGAGTTCTAACATCTTGTTTGGTTTCTACTGTTTGTTCCTCTATATTTTCAAAACGGGTATTATTTCCCACCTGTAATCTTTCTAACTGTTTCTCCATATTTTCGACCTTCCTGTCACTGTCGATTTTACTATCATCGATCCTTTTGTGTACTGTTTCGTACTTTACGCTAATCTCTTTTTTCAGGGAATCTATACTTTTTTTATTCTCCTCCTGAAATAGCTCCATCTTTTTCCCATTATCATTTATTTTCTTGGTTATATACTCCCTTAAAGATTCTATGTTTTTGTCTAATTTCTCCTTATCTTCCAGTCTGTTTTTATTATTATCCTCCTTCAGGGATTCTATACTTCCTTTTATTTCCTCCTTATCTTCCTGTCTGTTTTTATTCAAGGATTCTATATTTTTGTTCATATCCTCCTTCAGGGATTTTATTATTTCCTCCTTATCTTCCTTCATTCTTTGGAGCATCATCATTATTACATTCGCGTCAACGCTCTCCGTTATTTTTTCTGGTTCGGGTTTCTCTGTTTGTTCTACCATTTGTATGGGTTCTTCTCCCGTTTGTTCCTCTAGTTCATCTGCCGTTTGTATTGGTCTTTCCATTTCTAGTGTGGGCGGTTCTAACTCTATTTCCTCCATTTGTACTGCCTCTCCGTCTTCCACACTTAACTCGGGTTCCACATTCTTCTTCACCTTTTTTCCCTTTGGTTGCGGCATCTTGATCTGTTGGTAGTTGCCGGGCTTGTTCCTTTTTTTCAAGCCTCACTAGTTGGGCTGCCAATTTATAACAAATAAAAAAATGTCGTGTGTTTTGTTTGTGTTGTTGTAATATGTCGGGTGTTACCTCCGCGCACTTTTTGTGACTTACTGATGACTGGATCCTCTGCGGTGATGTAGTCCTGTAAAACAACTTAATCTACTATGTGTTTGTGGGCGCCACTTGGAATCTTTTGTTCCAAGAAAATGTTATTAAACTTAAAATTTTGAATTCTTATCAGTTAGTTTAATTCTATGAAAAAATGTGAACAAGACAGTTTGGGTTTGAAAAAATAAAGTATGTTTAATGATTCTTAAAAAAAATCGTCTGAAGGACTAACATTCGTGAAAAAAATATAAAATTGCAGAGTTACAAAAAATATTGTAAGTTATTATTATTATTGGCAAGTTTTTTCTCCAATTATCGGCTAACAAATATTTTATTTTTACTCAGTTGAAAAGCATGAGTTTAATACGTGAAAAATCTTTACTCTCAGGACGTGACTCCTTTGAACTACCAAGACATATCAATAAGATGCTTTACAAAAATTAAGTGATTTGAAGTGGCATGTGCAGTACAACTGTGTGGCAAATATAACCAGGTAAAATGACTTTAACTTTGACAACTCACGTTCCGATGGGTAATTATTCTCGCACTGGACACTTCTCTCGGGTAGTTTTCAATCTCGCCTCTTCGTGTCGACGTTCCTGGTGCACTGAATTTATTTTAAGTCAAAATGCGATTTTTTACAACTTCCGCACTTTCGTAAAACAGTTTGGCAGTAGATTTACGCTCGAACCTCGCCGCCAGCGATCAGCTGCTTCGAGTTGGTTCTTAAATTGGCCTCCACAGCGCTGATTCCCTTGCAGTCGATTTCCGCAGAGTGGTTTTTGTCAAGTCAGTTTGTCTTAGCGAATACAGCAGAATTGATTCTCTATTAAAATTTTGCTCCCTCCTGGGCTGCTGATATTCTGGCTGCGTGTGTTGTATTAAATGTGCCGTGTTGCTGCTCTATTTCAGCAACACATTGGCGTAGACTCTTGTAGAGGTTAAGTCAGTCTATTTGTCAATGTACGGGAAAAGCCTTTCTTCGTTCTTGTGTCGACATCTCGCCTTCGGTTTCGCCTCGGTTGCGGTGATCAGTGTCGTGGGTGATGCGTCTGTCCTGGATTCCAAGCATGAAGTGTTTTTTTGGGTCGAATTTGGTCTTCCTTTTATACTTTGTCAGGCTCATTGTTTTAGCTTTTCGACATGAACTTCCGGTGTATTTGTGTAAAAATTCCTTCTAGAATGTTCGAGAATAATGAAATGGAACACCATGGAACAAATTTAACTTCCGTCGAAGCTTTAGAACAAAATTTCTTATTCTTCACACTAAGGATATTACAAAAATTATTCTGGTATTTGTCAAACAATTTTACATCAGTACTCACAATTTGTATGCCATTACTACATTTGGATTCTCTGCTTTCAACTGAATCTAATGATACTAATTACGATTGGTTTTTGAATAAATTAACTATAATAAAACAACACAACATACAACTCTTACCTTGGAATGTTTCCACAAAAATTCAATTTTTGAACTAAAAAACTGTTGTGAAGCTGTTTGGTTTCTTCTACAACATTAACACATTATATTACCATCTTTCTATAACAAAATAAATAAAGTTTAACATATATAATACACAAATAAGTTCAGATTTACATGCTCCATGCCTATGGCCTACGTTGTTGTCACTGTTAGAATACAATAATTAGTCTTTTTCTTTAATATATATGGGATTTTTTCTAGTATACACTAATAGTTTATTATATTGTCTGTCTTTTGTGATACCTGGTTTATCCTGATACATATTATTTTTATTGTAGGATAACTTAGCATCATATTGGTTTGCATGAGTTGTCCTTTTTCTTTGTGTGACAAATCTCACTCTTATAAGTCAAATCCTTTAATAATTGATCTTATTTTCAACTGAGTCTGTTTGGTTTCATGGTAATAAAGTATTGTACCCTTTTCATTTATTTTTGTTAACATTTTGTAAATATTTAGTCAAATATGACTATTTCTTGTAATGGTTGCTTGGCCTTAGCCATGCATGGTATAGGTAAATAGTTTGCTAACTCGACTATTACAGTGTTTAAGTTAGTCAAATATATTAATATAGTCGCTTTATATTATATTTCAACTTTCTAATGCAATTTGGTTGCATTTTGTCAACACTAAATCCATAAATATCAAAAAACGATAAAAATATGACTCTTACTATCTTCAGAAACATGTTTCATTACATGTCTCTGTTTCATAACATTCTATACATAAGAAAAAAATTGTTTAATTTTAAAAGTTTTGAATTTTTTGGTGATTTTCAGTACCACATCCCCACATCCCCTTATTAGAGGCCAACATAAGTATAAAATTTGTCAAGTATTAATCAACCATAACTTTCATAAGTCATGATCATGATTTCTTTAAGATGTTGTGACCTTAATATAAGCCTATAACAAAACACAGCTAGACAGTATACTACGAAGCTACAGACATTGTGCTAATCAAACAAGCTTAAGATAGCTGTACAGTACTAAAAATATAGCCTACCTCAAGCGGGAATACCAGTTATTTCTGATCCTGACGAGTATAAAAATTCCTCGTACGTAAAATTATGGTTCTAAACGTACAGCTTATTTTTCAAAGTGTGCTTTTATTGATGTAGAGAAGTTAAGTTAGAGAAATAAATATTTAATTGGTGTAGAGAAATAAATATATAATCAGATAGATTTAATAATATTCGGTTGATAAACCTAATATGTACCACTAAGAGATAGATAAATTCATATTTATTGATGCTGTGTGGCATCAAGTCTTCAAATATTTTGAAATAAAATATAGGAAGCAAAGTTAAAAGTGAAATACCTTTTCAGTCTTGAATTCTCCAATATCGTTAAAGTCAAACTCAGTCAAACGTGTTTATTTGAAATCAGTAGCAAATACTCGATATACATTTATACCATACTGAACGCTACAGACTCTAATTAAGCTTGACATATACTGATACGAAGTATGATACGGACTGTATTTGTAATCAAAACGAACGGGCTCAATTGCGGTAACATTGCTACCATACGTCTTTACTCATGTATCCAAATAAGTGTGTCTGCATGATAGAAGTACGTGTGCTTTAATTTTTTTTAAACATAAAGGTCATCTACACACTAAAAGAGAAGAGCACGCGCGCACGCACACACACACACAACTAAACAACTCTCTATGAACATTTTTACTGTAACAGAATGGAGTGTGCTATGTTTCAGAACTGTTCATTTTTTGTCAGAAACAAATAATTAAGCGTACAATGATTTGACTGCATAAAAGTAAATGTGAAAAGTTAGGTCCAATTTGTCCATTAAAAATGCATAACTAATTATATTACACACATAATTATTATACTTACGGGAAACATGTGTAAGAAAAATTGTATATATAAACTTAATAAAACATTATTCAACAAAACACTGTACTTATTTATGTTTATTTTATATAATACTTGACCACATTATAGGATAGGAATTATCATGTTTGATACTCATTAATTTCAACTTACTTTTTGCTTTCAATAATTTATTTATTTTTGTCTTCATTCACATTTTACGTTATGTAGTCTTAGGTATACAATATTTCCTTTTTAATATTGTAAGGTATATGTTATTTGTAATCAAGTATAGTGCTAACTATGTTATTTTTAGAATTTTTAAAACAAATCGCATTCTTGAGAAATACCCTTTTACTTGGAAGGGAAATTATTTCGGAAGTAAACAACGTTAAATTTATAAATTACAGGTATGAGCTACAGTTTTGTATATTTAAACGTTCCTTTCATATAATTCATAATAAATGAGAGAATAGAATACAGATTAAATGAATGGAAAATTATACAACAGGGTGAATAATACGTTGTAACATTCTATTATGAAATTGAGGAACAAGTGAAATGTACAGTGCAGGGAAGTGGACGATATTGGCATTGTATTAATCGATCATATATTAAGGATAAAATGTACCACTTGGTTACACGAACATGTACATAAAATACAAAACCTCTGGGTACGAAACTTAGTATACCACATAATATAAAATTTGTTTTCATAGAGAGGAGAGAAATTTTCTTGCAATAACTCACAGATATGTGTTTCAAATACGCATATGGACGCGCTTTAATCTTTATAGGCCTACGCAATGTCGTCTGTTTTAAGGTATTCTTCAAATAAATCGGTTTTTAATGTTACCTCAGACAAATGTCGTCAAGCTGTTACCATTGGAATATTTTATCTTCTGCACACAAAAAAACTTTTCTATATTATCTGAATAAGCTGAAAGGAGTTTCAGTACCTGCAAATAAGTAGATAAGAATAGAAAACAGGCTTAAACATTACAAACATATTTATAGAATAGACTTCTTTAGTAATTAAATGTTTTATGTTCTTTGTTATATGCTGTGTTTCCAGTTTTAAAAGTGTTCCTTCCTGACGGTTGTTGATTTAATCTTATCTAGTTGAAACTTACAATCCATAGATAATAAAATGTTGCATGTGACTACAAATTTTTCTTTCATAAAATATGGTAAATCAATAGTCTTATAAAAACTAGGTTCATTGATATATTTTGTTACTTCAAAGCTTTGATATATATTAACCTTGACTTGTCAATTGTTAGAATGGAATATAATAGAGGGTTACACATATAATGTCCACAGCATAGTAAAGACGGCACACAAATGTTACATATCATGGTAATAATGTTATTATATAATGCTAATATTACTGCGCATCCAAGGTATGCATGTGTAAGATATATATGTAAGCAATAGCTACGTATTGAATGACAAACCATATCAGTTATGCCAGTAATAGTCATTCTACTACTCTAATGTTGTGTTTCTACTAATCGGGAACGTACAGTATGATACGGTTTAAGGAACTCTTGTTAACGAAGTAATGAAGAAACTTGTAATTGGAAAATAACATTTTTTAGATAGTGTAAATTTTCTAAAGTTTGGATATTTTCGAGTATTTACGATATATTTACAAGTTATGAAGACTTTTGCTTATCTAATATTGAATATGAGAGCTTTGGCTTGAGAGGTTACTACGCAGTAAATTCTCAAGTAATTGTAGGTAAATTTTAACTAACAAATAAAGAAAGAGAATATTTTTATTACCAAAAGGTACAAATATATATATTTTCTCTTTTCCAAATTGACGATTACGTGAGTGATTCATGTGTGTGCACGAACCGGTATGACGCGAGCTACCTACATCCTGACAGTAATTGACCTTCATAGCTCGTACACGTTACACAGATAAAAAGTTTTAATCGGAGGTTTTCTACCTCACAGTCATGGTGTGGATTAAGACATACAGTATGGATTATGATAAAGGAACTAAAAAAGTTCATATGTGCTTATAAATTTTACATCTATACTAATGTATAAATTGATATTCACTTCAATGAATAATTGAATCAGCCATTCAAATTTCTACCACAATATTGTCCTACTGATTTAAATATCGTAAATAATTGAATTGGATTTTAAATCGCAGCCTGATTGTTATAAACGGTCCTAGTTCTTCAAGTTTCTGAGAACAATGTCCATATATTACAAGTCGACAAATTAAATGATCTGTCAAACAAGAAAGAGGATTTAACGCACCAAGTTGCGATGCTTTGCTAAGGTGCGGTACGTATGCCGTTCCTTTAGAAAGTGCTGCTAAACCAATTTTGTGTTAAGTCGATGTAGCTTGTATATACAAAAGTGATGTAAAAGTTTTTAATTGAATTCTTATTAAGGAATAAGAAATTAATTATATTTACCTTATTTCTTAAACGACTGTTGGCAAAGCAGCAACTTCGGAACATTTGTGCTGATTGTTTTACTCTGTAAGTCCTTACAGTTACATTATAATTAGAGTACTTCCCTACACTTTTATTAAGTAATAATAAATTAACTTTCCCCAATACTGTAAGCCCTATTACTCCAGTCGTACTTTATATTTCATCGTATGCAAAATAGAACAATACCTAACATAAATTTTAAATAAAATATTTTATTCCAGTTTACAAAACTTTTAATGTTTACCAAATGTTTGTCACTTGAAATCTTCATTTAATACATGAGCTAGGAGCAATGCTAATTTACACATGCGTTACACACAATACGTTAGTTTTAGGTTGATATATGACTATTTTATTCAATCTTATCCTGTTTGTCTTCGCTACTCCAACTCAATTTAGAATTCATCAGATTAGAAGCATGTTATGTTTATTTATAACAGACTTGTTCAAAACTTGCTGGGTAATGATGCTAACGAACATGCGTTACCATCGAAATCATTTTACAATTCCTTCCTATAAAAAAGGCTGAATATAAAGTATCACTAATAGACTAAAGCAGAATTTAAAAACGACGATAGCACAATAAAGAATATTTACAAAAATATATTCAGTTTTTGAATCCAGTAATGAATTTGAAAAACCACTTTGTATAGAGGAAACCTCTACTGATTCAGTATACGTAAGGCTCTAGTAAATAGGAGTAGTAGAGAGATAGGAAATATGATGTAACGCATTTGTTTGTGCGCGCGCGCCGTGCGTGTTTATATTTAAAATCGGTAAACTAACTTTTTATGGGAATGTGACCGAGCAGCGCCTTTGTTCCCTTTTAGTGTAAAGATGTATTCTTAATATTACTTATTGGAGTTATCAATATACTAACTGCTTTAAAAGTAATCATTGATTTGTTCAAAAATGAGTAAAAACATATGTTTCTTTTCAAATATATTTCTTCAACTTTTTGAATGGATAACGTAAAAAATGTATTTATTAACGTAATATTGGTTAATTGTTATACTTAAATTAATTACAACGTAAACTCGGTAATTATAATGTGACCAGTGCCCTTTAAAGTTTTACATCTCGCACAAAAATTTTATATTTTGTAAATTACTCGTACTCAATATACAAGGGTTATTCAGAAAGTAAGATCCGTTTTCAAATATTGTCGCGGTATCGATGCCGTCACGCTGTTGCGCATGCACGGCCAATTTGTTGATTCGTTGGCAGATGGTTGGGGCCGAAGCCCGACAGGACCCATCACCACCCCTCGGGCTCGCAAGTCGCGAAGACTTATTGCCCAAGGCTTCTGAGTCCGGGCTATTCCCTAGTATGTCTTCCAAAGGTAAGACGTCCAAACAGTGTCAATCCACCTGCTCGTTGGCAAGCCAACAACGCCATTTTTAAATAACTGTGCACTGAGTAAGCTTCGCTAGACGTGTTTATAATGTCGAAGAAATTCGAGACGCCCACCGCGTGTGAAAGTAGGTATGTGATTCGGCTCTTAAATGCCTCAATGCTACAGGTGCCAACGTTTCGGGCATCATTCCGATACTTGTTATGAACAAGTACCTTCTGCGTGCGTGAGTTGCTCTTTACCTCACCCCTCTAAACACTGCGATGCACCTGCTTTTAAAAGGTGCATCAACTGTGGCGGAGGTCACCCCGCCAACTACCGGCCCTGCCCGGTGTTCAAGCGGGAGCTCGAGCGGCGAAAGCCAAAATGGCCCCTACCACCACCGAGGCATCCGAAAGCTGGTTCCAGACCTGCAACCGAGCAGCCAGGCCCTTCGCCTCCTACTACGGCTGCCGTGACTTTCGCCACTGTTGTTAACAAACAACGAAAGACAAGTAAAGGCCCGAAGCAATCACCTCTGGTACAGGCAACCCCAACTTAGGCTCCTTCCCAGGCCCCTGCTCCACCTCAGGCGAAAAAGCGCCGTAATATCGCATCATCTAAAAGTGTGACAGACCAGCCCATAGAAATCATCTCGGTTGTGGAGCCTGAGACAACAACTCAACCCTCCCCAACACCGGAGAACCCCGACCCTGCTGTAGAAGCAGCCTCGCCTGACCTCCCACCCCCGCGGTTTCCTAATGCAGGCAGAAAGAAGCGGCATCGTAAGCCTCGTGGCGCTCGCTCCCGGGCTCCTGGCAACCCAGCCGCACAGTCCAGACAGCCTGCGCATCGCGTTACAAAGACCGACGCAATCGCATCTGTCCCTCTTCCTAGCACCTCCGCTAGAGGCGCTACACCTGGCCCCGTAACACCCTTGGCTTCCACCAATCCCCCGATTGATAAGTCTCGGCGCTCTTATAGCACACAGTCTCCGGGCACTCTGCCTCAAAAGCCGTACCTGACGACTACCAGGTCGTCAAAGACATCCTTGCGGAATTTGACCTCCGCAAAGTTGCCCAGACCTTCAGGTCTATCCGCTCCCGCTTGGAGACTGCCGATGTAACCGAAAGGTTCATGCTCTTGGTGGAAGCCGCCACTTGTGTAGGACTTCTATGAGTCGGGTCCTCTCCATTCTTTCCCGGAACGCCAACGGGTTGGCTAACAAGATTCAGGAACTCCAAGAATTACTGGCCCGACTCAAACCAGATATGGTAGTTCTCAATGAGACCCACTTGACCCCCTTGAGACCCGCAGGCCAACTTGTTACGACTGGCCAACTATGTGTGCTATCTTAAACGACAGACCGGGCACTGCTGGTGACGGTACTGCGGTCGCGGTGAGGCTCAGTTTTGAGCATAACCAAGTCCTCTTGCCTGCAGCGACTCACCTGGAAGTTACCGCTGTGGAGATGTTAAACACTCTGGGCGGTGTACTCTTGGTAGCGGCGTACAAACCGCTGCAAAAAGAGCTCCTTCACCCCGATCTAGTGGTCGCGTTCGATGCACACAGAAGGGTCATCATGGCCGGCGACCTGAATTGTAAGCATCACGATTGGAACAGTCGCTTGACTGCCCCAAACTGGAAGCGCTTATGCAGGTTTGCAGATTCACGCAGGGTGACAGTGATTGGGCCTGCCCACCGTACGTTCTACCCCTTACAACTCCGCGCGGCTCCCGATGTATTGGACATAGCGGTGATCCAAGGAATTGACTGCCCGGTCCATGTGTCCGCGCTAACGGAACTATCGTCCGATCATCTCCCCATCTTGATACACGACGCTACCCAGCACGTCGTATGCAAAGATGTCAGGTGGTAGAATAGGACCGCTATGGCCCGGCGTTAAGTCGCCGATTGCCAGAGGCGGGACCACTCGAAACCGTCCGCCAAGTCGACGAGGCAGTTGCCGCGTTTCCAGGATGAAGCCTGGCGTCACGCCGTACTGGCAGCGGATCCCAGAGGAGACGAGTGCTCTCGCTTGCGAGAGAAATCGCCTCCGGAGACGCTGGCAGCGGACCCGTGATCCGGCCGACAAGGCAGTGTACAACCGGGCGACCGGCATTTTACGTCGTGAAATGCAGGCCTACCGGAGACGCTGTTGGTAACTCGCCGTGGCCCAAGCAGGGGACGGATCGGACGAAAGTAGCCCTTACCGGATACTTCGGCGTTAGTAGGGAAGAGGCGCCGACCTCATATCCCAGGCATTGCTGGACCTTTCGGTCAAATCCTGGCTCGCCCGGAGGCGAAAGTCGAGTACTTGGGCGCGTGTTTCGAGCGACAGTTCGCTCCAAATCCGCCCATGGACTGGGACTTCGATAAAAAAGTCGAGAACGGAGTGGAAGAGTTTCTGTCTCTTCCGATCCCTGCGGAGCCCGTACCCATTACTAGAGAAGAGGTCTCATATCGGCTCGTTGAACTCGTGCCGAGAAAAGCTCCTGGCCCGGACCCAGTCTCGAACGCCGCTCTAACTCGACTTCCGGAGCAAGGAATACTTTTCTTGGCTGCGCTGTTCAACGCGTGTCTAATACTGGACTATTTTCCCCAGAAATGGCGAAAAGCGACGGTCATAGTGATCCACAAGCAGGGAAAGGACGCTTCCCGTCCCGGCAACCTCCGGCCCATTAGTCTACTGTCAGCCACGTCAAAGGTCCTCGAACGTCTTGTACAACGGAGAGTCCTAGACCATCTACGAAACTTCAATGTACTGGTCCCCGAAAAGTTCGGTTTCCGTGTGGGGCATTCCACCACTCATCAGCTGATGAGACTGGTGGAATACATCACGGGCGCCGGCTGTCGGAAAGAGCAGACTGTCGCCTGTTTCCTAGATGTGGAGAAGGCCTATGATAGTGTCTGGCACGACGGGCTCTTGTTCAAGCTCCGGGAAATCCAGCTCCCACATTGCTACCTTCGCTTGATCACTAGCTTTCTGACGGAGGGGACTTTCTGCGTGATAATAGATGACCATGTCTCTTCCGAGAGACGCATAACAGCCGGGGTACCTCAAGGTAGCGTGCTAGGGCCTCTTCTGTTCTCCGTGTACGTCAACGACGCACCGAGAGAGCCTGGAGTCCAGATGGCCCTGTTTGCCGACGACACGGCGGTCTATACCGCCGATCGGTACACTGACAGGGCTATCCCACGACTCCAGCGCGCACTCGATGCGTATTCGACGTGGACGGAAAGCTGGAAAAATTGCCGTCAACGAAACCAAGAGCTCCGCGGTGCTATTCTCAAAGCGCCGGAAAGAACCACGAGGACGAGTGAGACTCGGTGGAACGTATTTGCCCTGGTCGAGAGAGGTTAAATACCTCGGTGTCCACCATGATCGTCGGCTCACCTGGCTTGCCCACGCTGAGACGATGCGAAAGAGAGCGTCCGCTCGTCTCGCGCAACTGTTTCCGATACTTGTCAACAAGGCTATGATCCGCAAGCTGGGTAAGTTGATCGTCAACGCGTACCTGTTGCCGATCATTACCTACGCTATTCCCGTCTGGGGTTACCTCGCAACCGTTCATAAAAGAAAGTTGCAAAGCGTTCTCGATAGGAGTCTTCGGCTAGCGGCCAAAGCCCCCTATCGGTTCCCTTCTCGACTTTTGAGAAGAGGACTCGGTGTCCCCTCCTTGGAAGACACCGCAAGGCGACTTCCACGTAAATTTTACGTCCGAGCTGCGAGGACCCAGACAAACCCTCTCATAGCTGGCCTTGGCAAGTACCGAACACGTCCAGGTGATTCTTGGAAACGGCCTCGGAAAAATACTGTACTAGGATGGCCTAGTACGAGCATGCCGTTGTAGCGGCCACTAAATAAATAATCAATATTCTGTCTGGACAGGATCACTAGGCAGGAGACCCTACCGGAGGCTCGGTACTAGGAACCCATTGGGTCGTCTCACGACGCGCAACCCAACAGCTCTGGCAGCAAAAGCAAAACAAACGCCACACTTCTAAAGACGTCCGTTGGAGAAGGAGGCTATGAGACGTAGAGAGGAAAGAAAATATCCACATATCAAAACCAGAAGAGCAAGAATATTTTCACACGTACGACTGATACTTCTTTCGATAAACATTATCAACAATTTTCCATATTTAATAAGAAGTACAAAAAGGTACCTATTTATAATAATACTGGTTTGTCCAAATTATTTCACTCCTTTGCTGCATATATTTAGTATTATTAAAAATTAAAGTATGGCCTATGTGTTATCTTAAAATTAAATGTTTCAGTGATCCTATTTATATTTTTGAAATATATTATATACGTAGTTATCAGATGGTTATAGGCTATAACTGGGGTAAAATCTAACAATGTTTACCCCATCGTTGAATTGAACCTGCCTTAGCATATTTTATTGAAAAATATAAACGCAGCGGCCGAATGAGATTTGTCAGGCACGTAGCAGGGTATAAACCTAGTATCCAAGATTATAGAAGAAACGGACCTATTAGGAAGGAACTGAATATTATGAACAAACTCGATAGGATTCTCCGATATAGGCTAAAATGGTTGGAACATATTAACCGGATGGATGAAATTTACTATCAAATGTGTTGAACGCCCGAAGAAGCTCTGGAATAACCACCTCGTTTTCGTGGGACCGCAACAAGAAAATATGTTAAAGACGGATTCTTTTCTGGTTTATCTTAGAGTAATTGCCATTGCTGTCATTGTGTTTCTAAACGTTTATCAAGATGTCAGCTATTTAAGTGCTTTAATAATTACGTCTTGAGTTTTGTATGGACGAACATTAACAAAAACGTTAATAGTAACTGTGTTAGTGAGCATTCATCCGTAACAATTTCGGATTCATCCATCTCAAAAGAAAGGTGGTACTGTTACTATAGTACATCTGTTATGAATACATCTGTCGCCTGTAGCTGTGCGATATGTCAGAAATATCCATGATAAGCAACTAACGTGAAACTGCCTATATGTCACATTTAATTTCCGTCAGAATAGAAGTTTCTCGTTGGTAATGGAGTATATACGTGTGCATATGTGTATGTATGAGCCTGTTATTTATGTGTTTGCTATCAGTTTCGAATTTAATTCACTCTGCAGATGGAGAGTAAAAGTGACATTAAAACACGCACACTCACAATTTCTCCCCCCTCCACATTTGTACATAGATAAACAATAGAATTGTACTGTCACCAGATACAATAGAATTTTAATACAAACGTTTATATACACTAACTTGAAACACATGGATTATATCACTTTAATAATTATATAACGTTCCTTATATTATAATTATTATAAATCTAAATTGCTATTTTTATGACGTTCGTAATATAAGCCTAATTTACAGAGCAAAAGTGTATTAATTGCTAACAAATTTTTTATTACGACTTACAAAATTTATTTCTTGCCACTTTAAAAGAAGTAATACACTCAAATTACTTACTTAAATTTAATTATTAGTTAAAATATCCCTTGATTTCATTTGTTATCCCATAGCACTGGGTGTTTATATCCAGTGGCATACGACGACGTGAGCATATGTTCCTTACAGATTCTTACTTGTAATATCTGTATGAGAGTATAGACACTGTTCCCTGCACTCAAAATACACTTCACTGTTGAAACTGCAAATGAGACCAGAGCCAACGAAAGGCAGGTGGAAAGAAAGTAGTAAGCACGTTACAGGCAAGTCATTAATGTCATATTTGTAAAAATATTGGAAAAGAACAAACATGAGAGACAAAAAAAATCGTGGCCGTAATGCTATGTTTACATGCAGTCAAAGAGGCAGGGTCGAAGGGAGAACTCCCTATTACCTTGTAATGGATGATTCATAAATGAGGAAGTATTAAGTAAGCAGGACTACATTAGCCGGAATAGAAATAAATAAACAAAAGCTACTTCAGTCAGTCAAGAAGAGAAGATTGATACGTTTTTTCGCAAATATCCAGTAATGGAATATACGCCTGTTAGAAAAATATTTATATAGTGGAGACGTCAAACATCAGAGGATATGTGGCGTACGTTTTAATTACAAGAAAATTACAAGGCCTACTATTTTATGCTTGCGTTCAATCTATATGAGATATGTAATTGTATGATGTTTAATTATGTTATTATTTAAACGAGGAAGTCAGAAAATAATTGTTTTGGCAGCGAGTAGATATTTGTAATACTAAAAATGGTACTGTAGGAATAATAAGTTTCAATTAAACCATAGTAATTACCATAAAAGTACACGTGGACCTGACTTAATGGTTATTTATTATTTGCCTCATGTTCTAATTTAACAGTGGTTTAACCAATATTCAAACAACAGAATAATACTCCAAGGATGAATTTTTGAGTGGCACATGAGTTATGCCTTTTGTAAATAGACTTCCAGAAATATAAATGCGATTGTTTATTATTAGCTATGTAGTCAATTTAAATGTAGTGCGTGCGTTACAATATTGGGCTTTTTTAAGGAAGGTAAATCTAGGTGTGTGGAGAATTGTATAGAAGAATAGTATACATATAGTCTATTCCAGTTTGAAAACTGAGAAATGTGAATCGTCATAATGGCTCCTTCTTGAACCGTTAATGTAGTTTTGAAAAACAGAGGAGAGTAAAGAAATCCTTTGTCATACAGGAAAACAGTGTGACCAGCACTACTATTTAATTCCACACTAAAATAATGTTATAATTGTAATGAATCATATTAATTTTTTATGAAAAATATAATTAGCTTTTAGTCATTGAACTTTCAAGGAGAGCAAAATGAAGAATTTTGGAGTGAAATATTTCTATTCTTGGAATAAATATACCACGTATACAGTAGTATGGTTACCTTCTTCATCATGACTACTGCCGGAAATAATAACATAACATTCCCCTAATCAACGCTAGTAAAGAAAACTACGTTCAAACATTTCACAAAAGTTTTTTGTTGCATTTAAATTATATTACAAACTAACGAACAAGGGTAATCATAATATTAAAGAGAGGTTAACAAGTAACAATCCTGAAAAGCAGCAGGATGTACTTCAAGTGAAAAACCTGGATTACAAACAAGTGCTACAGCAAATTCACTTTACAAAGTATAAATTGTTTTGAAATAGTCACCACAACCCAACAAAATCTGTCCACGAAGTCACTGGGTTTCTCACGTTTTAATCTAAACACTTGATCACCGCTAGACTGGAGCTCCTTGGCGAGGACGCTGCTTTTTAGTTATCTCTGTAACTTGCGTTTTGTCACTTTATCCCTTATATGACTGTAGGCAAGGATTACTAGATTCGCAACATACCATGGGGCCTTTGTGATGGATCTTAGCACTTTTATTTTGAAGCAGTGGATTATTTGTAAGTTGAGGTGTACGGGCGCTGCCACACAGCTATATGCTCAAGTCCAGACATGGTTTAGGATAGCTTTTATATTAGAGGTTATTTTCAGATATCACCTGGGCCTTGATGCTGACAAGCCAGTAGTGTTTGTAAACTATACCAAGCTGTTTCCGTTTAAACAAAAAAATTATTTTGCCAAGTGAGCCGTGGTCGATGTGCACCCTTCACCCGTTTACCGGATATTTTTTCATAGTAAAAGTTGCATGGGCTGCAATCTGTTTGATTTTTCAACATTTACTTCTTTTTCAAGAAATTTGGACTACTAGTAAACACACAAGAACAAAATTAGTGAAAACAGAGATGGACTTTTGCTGACGTTTGGCAAGAGTATCCAGACGTGCGAAAATTGGAAATGAAGTCATTAAGGGCAGAATGAATGAAAAAATTCACTGTTGATTTTATCGAAACAAAAAAATTACAATGGTATGGACACACGAAAAGAATGGCACAGGAAAGATTGCCAAGGAGAGTTATGGAATGGACCCCACCAGGAAGAAGAAAGACCACCTCTCACTTGGATAGAAGAAATTCAGACTACACTGAGGGAACAAGAAATTGAAGATCTTTGGATGGACAAGCAGCAGTGGTAGATGACAATTCAATCACTTTTGTAATCTATGTTTCCGGAAATCGTAAACAATGTACAACCGGAAATAATAATAAAAGTTGAATGGGCTGATTCGGTTTTTGGATTAATTTTCCATTTTAAGGCGAAAACAAATGAAAAATCTTAAATATAGTGGGGCTGAAGCCAAATCTTAAATATAGTTCAAACAGCCAAACGTTAGTGAAATCCTTGTATCCTAGGATTTCTTTCAGATTACAGATAATGTTTAGAAGCGTTATTATTCTGGCCATATGGCTACGTTTCCAAATCATATTTTAAAAGTACCAATCCATAAAAGCTCTTCTGTGAAGAATGTAAGCTGTTGGTTTATAATCACTCGAGAGTCGCAATGGACTTCAGCTACATTTTCAGGAGGAGACTAACACACAGACAGAGTTTGAATTTGATTTGATGCTTCAAGCATTCTATACTTGTGTAACAGGCTGTCGGACAATCGCTGCGTCCTATACAGCTCACCAATCAAAATAATTTTTTAATTTAAATGTTGACGTTATATGGACTGCGACGGTACTGTTCTTCAAATATTTTGTACCTGACAAACCAAGAGCTCAATGAAGCGTTCGTGGACAAACACGTGATAGAAATTAGTGAAAAAATGATAAAGTGAAATAAATGATAATTAGTGAAATTAGTTGATAAAGTGGACATTTCAATAGTTAGAATTGCGTGTTTTCTCATCCGAACTTAGCCATTGTGAGTAGTTAAGCATTTGAAATAACTGTTATTATATCAAACTTGAGCCAAAGCATAAGACGTCATGAGTTCTTTGTATACTTATGATGTATGTAATTGGCTTCAGCCTCAGTTTTACTGTGATACATAAGAATTCATACGAAACAAAATAATATCAAGTCAATAGAACGTTTAGTAACTAGGTGACACATACGACGTCAAATATCCATTACAATTTTGTTTAATATATTAAAATATGAGTGTTCATTATCACGTGAGGGACGAGTGACAGCTTTCATTTATATAATGAAAACGAAAGAGTTTCGCGTAATGGCAACGTTAATTTAATTACCAAATTACATTACTGGCAGCATTTTTTTGTTTGCATTTTATGAAATTGTGTAGATAGAACAAGAGCTGACGGGAGCCTGTCACCGTCTTGCGAACGTTTATTAATATGGCGTACGCTCTTAGATAATTGCTGTCTGATGCAAATCCCCATCGACAAGATTAAAGATACAAGGCATCCATACCTCACCCTAGTAATTTGCCCATTGATGAGAAACTTTGAAAATAAATTAACTAGTCCCACTATACAAGGGAAACAGGTGCAGCTTTCCCATGAAACACTTTCCGATGGTAATTTAGATTATTATGTTAAATTCTTCGTATTGTTTAAATTAGCAGCCATCCTTACTATTTCTTTTATGAATTTGCTAACTGCTATAATTTTTATTGTTCGACTAAGCTTTTCGTCATCACTGACATCTTCAGGTCTTAAACAACCTTTCCCGTTAATTTCTTCATTCTTGACTTATAATTTTTTTTGTAACCTTTTACATTTCGTCATTTTTAGTGTGTTATTCTTATTATTTTAATTTATTTTTGTTTATTGTTTAATATATAATAAAATATTTCTTCATTTGTAAAATCCACTTTTATATTCATTAATTTATTTTTATCTTCTTTTTTAACTTTAAGTATTTCTAGTTCTTCTATTAATTTTCTTTTTTGCGGATTGTTTTCTATTTTGATTATTTCCATATTTTCATTGGGATTTATGAATTTATGTCCTGATTCGTTGAAATGTCTTGCATATAGTGAGTTCGTTACTCTAACCCCTTCTCCTTTTGCGTGTTCATTCATTCTAATTTTAAATTTTCTTCCAGTTTCGCCCAGATATATCTTATTACATTCCCCACATTTTAATTTGTATACGCCGCTTTTTTCTGTTAATGGAATTTCTTCTGTTTTATCATTTTTTATATATTCGAATACATTTTTCGTTTTCTTTATTCCTATCTGTATTTCATATTTTTCGAAACATTTTTGTAACATTTTTGTTTGATATCCTATGTATGTTATTGCTCCTTTATATTTCTTTTCTTCATTTGTTTTTTCTTTTTTGTTATTTTCTATTTCTTTATTTTCCTCTATTTTCTTAACTATTCTATTAATTATTTTAGGGTTGTAATTATTAGTTTTTGCTATTTGTTGTATTTTCTTTAATTCTTTTTGTTTGAGTTCTTCATTTTCTAGATAATTTATAGCTCTATAGCAAAATGAATTTAATGCTGCCATTTTATAATTGACTGGATGATATGATTCTTGTAGAATTATTAAATCTGAGTATGTTTGTTTCCTATATATATCGAATTTGCGTTTGTTATCTTCAATTTTTATATTCATATCCAGGAAATTAATTTCTAATCCTCCAATTTCTTCTTGAAATTTTATTGTTTTTTCTATGTTGTTTAGTTGTTCCGTAAATTTTTTAAATTCATTTACTTCACCTTCCCAAACTATTAGTATGTCATCTACATACCTGATCCATTTTTTAATTCTTCTTTCTTTATCTATATCTTTTAAAATTTTGATTTCAAAGCTATTCATGAATATCTCTGCCATTAATGGTGAAAGCGGTGATCCCATTGGTAATCCATTTTCTTGTATGTAAAATTTGTTATTAAATCTGAAGTAGTTCTGGCTTAGGCATAATTCTAATCCTTCTATTATTTCGTTTTTCCTTTCTACATTACTTAATTTGTTTTTCTTTATTATTTCTACTGTTTTTGCTATTGGTATGTTGGTGTACATATCTTTTATATCTAATGACATTAATTTTGTCTTATTTGTTATGGTAATTTCTTTTAATCTTTCTATTACCTTTTTACTATTTTCTATGCTGTGGATTTCTTCTTTTTCATATGCCATTTTGATTCTTTTACTTATTTCTTTTGATATTTTGTATGTTGGCGAATTTATAAACGATACTGTAGGTCTTAATGGCATTTATCTTTTATGTAACTTAATTTGACATCTAAATTTTGGAGCTTCAGGATTATGTTCTATTTTTTGTTTCTTTTGCCATTCTGTTAAATATGTTGTCTTTTTTATCAATTTCTTTGTTTGTGCTTGAAATTTACTTGTGTAATCATATTTTATTTCTTTATATGGTCCTTTTTACACGACTGCTAAAAAGGAGTGTTATGTTTTCAGTGGTAGGGTGTGCATGTATGTATGTATGTATGTATGTATGTATGTTTGTTCCACTATAACTTTTTAACGGCTTTACCGATTTTGATGTTCGATGGCTCGATGGATTCCTTACTTCACCAGAAGTGTCATAGGCTATATATTACCGTGAGTTGACTTCCGGTTTTGACCGGAAGTGAATACAAGTGATCGGTTCTAAGGATTTTTTTTTGTTCGTTTATTGGTCCACCAGGTGGCGCTAGTGGAAGGCATTCTGTAAAGTTCACTCCAGATAGCGCTCGCGATTTAAGACCACGCTCACTAATACTATGTTAGCGCGCTATTGTGTGAGAGTATAGATGTGCAATCCGTGAGAAACAGAGAACAGCTGATCTGAAAGTATATCTATATACAGTATATACTTTCAGATCAGCTGTATATATTACTATATATATTTGTCTCTGCGAAATATGGTGAACCTGAAATACATGAAATGACTGATCAACAATATGCCGCAGCAGTAAACTTAATGAATTTTCAGCAGCGCCAATTGTTCAAAATGATTTCAGACAGATTGCTTCCAAGTGAAAATAATACTGAGCCATTACGTGTGTTCGTTACTGGAGGAGCAGGCAGCGGCAAAACCTTTATTCTGAAAATTATTGTAGAACAGATTCGTCGTCTTTCTCATTTACCTGCAAGCAGAGCTGTTACGGTAGCAGCACTCACAGGTGTCGCTGCAAGATTGATTGGAGGTAGCACTTTGCACTCTACTTTTGCCCTTCCTATCGAAAAAGGCAAGGTGACAGCTCTTCGCCCTCTTACTAATGAGCGTCTTCAAAGGGAACGGCTAAGGTGGAAGCATATTAATCATTGGCTAATCATTGACGAAATCTCAATGGTACCCTATACTACCCTAAGAAATATTCACTTACGGTTGCAACAGCTTAAAATGAATGATGCTATCTTCGGGGGTATCAATATTATTTTGTTTGGCGATCTAATGCAGTTGCCACCTGTACCAAAAGCAGTTGGTGGTACCTACTGCTTCAAGCAGCCTCATTACTTATCAGCTGAAATTAATTTGTGGACACTGTTTAGTTTCTGTGAATTACCTCAAAATATGCGGCAAGCTAACGACACTACTTTTATAGACATTCTAAATAATTTACGAGTCGGCCAACTCACCATGCAGCAGCTAGAAATTTTAGTTCGTCGAAGAGTTCCTTTGACAGATGAATTTGCTGATGGCGAGTGTCTGCGTATTTTCCCAACCACTAAACAGGTAGAAGAATATAATGCTATGATGACTGAAAAGTTGAAAACATCATCTAAAGTTTACGATATTGCAGCGGTGGATGTGTCTGTCGAAGCTAAGAATTACGGACAAAAGTTAAAGAAAGACTTCATACCAACGGATCCAAACAAAACTGGAGGTATTCCAAACTCTTTAGTAATCGGAGTCGGATCTAGGGTAATGTTGCGAAAAAACATTAATGTTAATCATGGTCTGGTCAACGGAGCAATCGGCATCATTAGAAAAATTGAGTGGCCTGCACTACGTCGAGATCAGCTTCAACCTGGTGAGCTTCCACAAGCCGTATTTGTAGAATTTGATGACAGATCAATTAGGGGAAATACTGCTGGTATTGGAGTAAAGATAGAACCCACCCACCACTGTTGAATATGATGCTTTGCGAGGCCAGGGCAAAGTAGAACGACGTATGCTGCCATTAATATTGTGTTGGGCTATAACAGTACATAAACTCCAAGGCACTACTTTAGACAAAGCAGTCATTGATTTGAGTAGTAATATTTTTGCCAAGGGTCAGGCCTACGTCGCACTAAGTCGTGTGAAAACATTAGAGGGATTAGCAATAAGTTGTCTGGATCCACGAAAATTGTTGCATGAACAAATAAAAACTCACTTGAGGAATTAAATCGATTCAGAAATCTGTAGACCAAAGCTTTTTCTTTATCATTTCTAATAAATGAAATTATTTAGTTAATTATATAATTTATAAAACAATTTATCGAAATGTTTGTATTATACTAGTTATATAATAGTATATAAAATAAAGTTATACTATATTTATAAGTTTATAAGTTCATACGCTAATTATACTATGTACATAATAAAGTTTCTAAATAAAACTATGTAAAAATTGAAATTTTTTTGCACTTCACACATACGCACGCACACACGCACGCACACACTGCACATTCCCATTATACTCTTTTTAAACACAAAAACGAATAAAATAAAATAAATAATTTAAAAAATTAAAAAACACGACTGCCAAAAAAATAAATGAATAAATAAAAAACAAATTGATAAAAACACTAAATTAAAAAAACTAAATAAAAATAATATTTATTAAAAATCACAAAATCTAAATAAAGTCGATTTAAAAAGCCAAAAACAAGGTATTGAAATTCAGCTCTGATCAGATTTAACGAAAATATTATGAATGATTAAATGCATAGTAATTTTATTAGGTTTAAATTACTTTTCGATGTTGAATATATAGCAATGCATCATATGAAGACTACAATTATAAAAAATATTGCTGATAAAATTTTGCTCTTCGATTTTAATTTTCAATGCAGTCGGGGGCTGTTTCTAAATAGATTTGTTCTTTTCATTAAACAGCCCCCGACTGCATTGAAAATTAAAATTGAAGAGCAACATTTTATCAGCAATATTTTTTATAATTGTAGTCTTCATATGATGCATTGATATATATTCAACATCGAAAAGTAATTTAAATTTAATAAAATTACTATGCGTTTAATCATTCATAACATTTTCGTTAAATCTGATCAGAGCTGAATTTCAATACCTTGTTTTTGGCTTTTTAAATCGACTTTATTTAGATTTTGTGATGTTTACTAAATATTATTTTTATTTAGTTTTTTAATTTAGTGTTTTTATCAATTTATTTTTTATTTATTCATTTATTTTTTTGGCAGTCGTGTTTTTTAATTTTTTAAATTATTTATTTTATTGTATAAATTGTTCTGCTTTTTCGATATAATCTCTTTTGTTCATTACCACTGCTGTGTTACCTTTATCGGCTTTTATAACTATCAAATTGTTCTCCGTGATTTTCTTTTTTAATTCTCTTATATTTCTTTTTATTTGTGTTTCGTTTTTATTTTTTACATTTTTGTTTTTCTTACATATTTTTTCTACTATTTCTTTTACTTCACTTCTTAATTGTTTTTTAGTTTCTTCATTTTTTATTTTATCGATTATTTCTTCACATTCTATTATTGTATTTTCTTTATCTATGTTTGTTTTTGTTGCATATTTTAAACTTTTCCCTAATAATTTATGTTCATTTTCTGTAAACTTTGTTTCTGTTAAATTTAATACTTTTTCAGCAAATTTTATTTCTTTATCTTTTTCTTTATTTTTATTTCTTGTTCCTTCTATTAATTCCTTGAGTTTCTTATTTAATCTCTCTTCCATTTTTCTTATTTTCTTTTCTATGTATTTTTCACCAAACTCTTTTCTCATTTCTTCTATTTCTATATAATTGTAACTTGTAAATTAATTTTTGATGTAATTGATACATTTCTTTGTTATATTTATTTATTTTACTGTATAAGTTCTTAATTTCAAGTTTTATCCATATTTTTTCCGCCATGTTTTTCACTTGGTTTGCTACTTTGCTTTTGTTATTAATTTTAATTTTTGCGTATTTTGGAGTTATTTTATTAATTAAACACTGTTTATTAAACCAAATTTTCCCTAGCGTTTTTTTTCAATTTTGCTTTAATTTTTAAATACTTAAAAAATTCCCTTACATTTTTATATTAATCTGCTTGCAATTCGCATGTTTTATTCTTCGTATTGTTTAAATTAGCAGCCATCCTTACTATTTCTTTTATGAATTTGCTAACTGCTATAATTTTTATTGTTCGACTAAGCTTTTCGTCATCACTGACATCTTCACGTCTTAAACAACGGTTGTTTAAGACCTGAAGATGTCAGTGATGACGAAAAGCTTAGTCGAACAATAAAAATTATAGCAGTTAGCAAATTCATAAAAGAAATATTATGTTAAAGAATGACTGGTTTTAAGCAATTTCGATGTAAAAGTAAATTGTTTACAACAACGTATTATAAAAAGTCATAGTTATTTCTACGACTACGCTATAACGATAACATGTGTTATAGTAACGGAATAACCATGTTTATCAAATTGTAAAGTACAGAAATATTGTGGCCCAGCTGTTATTCAAAGTTATGAAATTGATTATGAGAAATTTATCATAGTTACCTATATTACTATGGCCTTAAATTATAATTGGTTATAATACCCAACAAAATTTACATACTTATCTGCAGACTCGGAACAGTGAAAGATTTGCGTCTTGGGAAATAACATGGGGAAATACAACTGCTACTTGAGAAAGTAAAAAAGTACATCGGAAAGTACACTTCTTGTGAGGATAACTTCCGACAAATCCTCGTGTAGAGGTCCTCAGCCACTGTGGGGTCGCCGATTCATGTTTTCGTACACGTGCGTGTGGCGCTTGACTCTGCAAGTGAAGCCACGACAGTTTGGCCAAACGATCGTAACGCAGGGCACGAATTAATAATAAAACATCCACTTCCAATCCACGCACACACGCGCGCGCGCGCGAATTCTCGCACGTAGCACATTATAATAACCCGCCCCCTTCAGTAGGGTATGCTGCCATAGGTTATGTTACGTTTAAAATTTTGTTTTTTTCGTTACAAAGAAATCGTTGTTTTCATGGTTTATACTTTTCTCTGTTAACACAATAAGACGTGGTAACAAGATTAAAACATTACATTAGGAAGCAGAGTTGTTTTATTAGCTATTATAGTTATTCTCTATATTTTTTTAACTATTAGATTTTCATCCAAGAATGAAATAACAGTGTTGTTCAAGAAATCTATCAAGAGAAGTTTCAATCGGACGCAACCCAAGTTAAACTTTAAAAACATACCATTTTGACTATTGTCTATCTGCGATCATCTTCTAGTACTTAAGACCTTGCACTTGCAAATATAGAAGCAAAACATCAAATGTTTTTATGTTTTAAAAACTTTTTTCTTAACTCAAAAATGAGTTATCTGAAAATTAAAATATACTGATGATTTATAAACATAACAATAACCTACACGTAAAACTCGGCTTTAAGGATGAAGACATTATTACAAGTTGCATAAATGTCGAATATTTTCTCCATTACTGGGGTTCCCGGTCACTTTCTTTTCTCTTTCCACACCTTTTCCATTTCACTGTGTGTGGTGCTTTGTGGTGTTATAGTACGAGAGCTGATACAGTCAATATGTTCTTGTCGTTTAAGAAGTTTTGCCTTACACAAATGACAGACGATTGGCAAAATGATCCTAAAAACTTTTCAGCGTTTATCATTTGCAAGCCAAAAGCATTATATTGGCAACTCATACAAAATTAACAAATATTCGTGAAATAAATATTAAAGTTAAGTGTAATGTAATAAGATTGCGAATTGAATTGTTTATATAAGTAAGTTTTTAATACACTGAATATAATAAAAACAAGGATGCTGCAAATAAATGTTCTTCCTAAAGAACAGGTAAGGCTGGTTATTGATCGTGCTGTACTCTGTATGCGTTTCACGTTCACGACAAACCTGCATTGATTAACAAAGGGGAACTTGAACGTAATCAAGAGAGTAGTCGGTTACAACGTTTCTACTTATAGACAGCTATCTTATTTTAGCTCTGTGTGAGTCAAAACTACATAACGAAAAAGAAAGTTCAAACATTTTTTTACTTTAAACTGCTCACAGAGATGGAAATTAGAGCTAGGTTACAATGAATAGGCCTAAGTTATATCATTTAAAATAGTGAATTTGTATTCATGTCCGTTTACGTAGCAGACGGAAATATTGATAATTAATAATTATTTCTACTGACAGATAACAAAATATATGGTATACATATTAACAAGAGTACTGATAAAATATGGTTGCAGTTTTGGTGTGTTCTGTATCGGATTGGTTTCTCTAATGCGCTGCTAACGAACAGTGGCTGATGTAATGTCATCATGAATTCCAATTACAGTTCACAAGGACAATAATACTACTTGTTACATCAATATTACGCTCTTCACACCGCATCTCAGACGGACAGCTACATTATCGTACACGTACAACACATTCGTATAATCATGTAATCATCATCGTTAACAGGGTCACTAAAATCCTGGTCGAATGTTGGCCACCCGAAAGTTCAACACCAGTCTCTGTCATTGTTGAAAACTTCGTAAGTATATATTAATCATTTCCAATAACTATAGTGACGTTATGTTTTCTTGAAAGTTGTACTAGAAAATGCAGGAGTTCCAGCACTGCTACAGAATACCAGATTAATATTTTAATTTGTAATTACATCTAAATTAATTATTATCGTAATCTTCATGAATTAAATTCATTAAAAAAATATCATACTGTTCTGATCAGAAGAAGTGAGTTTGACTAGTTACAGGGATAGGTGTTTTTAATATCAATACAGGCCTTGGATACCTTTGTAAACGGATTTTCTTCACTGTCAAAACAACCTAAACATTTATAAATGAAGATTTCTCTGATATTATTAACTCTGACTCTGATGACTGACTTTCGAAAATTTTCCTTTCCTGTCCCTTTTACTGACAACGTACAATGGAGGATTCTGATGGAGGTGTTATGACTCCTGAAAATGCTGTGTTTCTGTTGTTTCTTTTTATAATGAAAAAATGGAGGCTGAAAGATACACTCGCCGTTGTATCAAGACAGAAATATTATTGTGTCTCTTGTTTCCAACTGAAGTCTTAGACATAACACTTTCATTGTACTTGTTTGTCCATGATGTATATATTTCCTGGTTTCAGTATATTCTTCAATTAGGTTATTTTAGTGAAGCATTTTTAATAAGGTCAAACTGACAACGTTTTTATCCATATCTGAGATATGTAATAATGGACCTTCAGGCACTTTCAGGCAAACTGTGGTTGCAAATTATAAACGATTTCAACTAAATTTAAAAATCCTTTTCGAATTTATTTGCTAAATGTGCAGTTCATACATAGGCCTAATTTTTTTCTTCTAATTGTAGGCTACAAATTGGACAGACTATCTTGACGGAGTAAACCTGGTGGTTTCGTTTTCTTAATGTGACTGAAGATAATTTATTTTTACTTTTTCTTTCCAGAAACATAGTAGTCATATAATATTTGTTTCAGAATACAGGTGTCCAACAAAATTAATTAATTTATATGCATCTTTAGCGTAATTGTTAATACCAAAACCTATCTCCGCTTTCTTCACTTCCATAAAATTATTTTTGGCAGCTTCAAAAAATTTTCTCAAGTTAACTTTTGTCCATTGCCCTCATATTAAATTACCTTTTGTAAAGTATGTAGTTGGTGTCATTTTTCAACAAACAGGAAAATCCAAGGCAGGATTATCGATCTTACTACCCCTATTAAAATGGCAAAATGTGGCCCAACTCACCCGAGAAATCAATGTTCAACTCATGCGAATCCAAAGGGTGCAATGGCCCATTTAGACATAACGGTAGCCGATACCATTTTGTTAGATCTAAACCTATAGTCTCTGGCCAAATTATTACACTGTCACTTAAGAAAAAAATCAAGTTTTCTTTGTTTCCCACTTTGAATACACTTCAAAGCAATTATCTGTATTAGCACTACATTGTATAAGAAAATGCAACGTATAGTTGTACCTCCCACGTACGCTTGCAACACTGTGAGCTTGTTTGCACTCTGGTATATAATATTTACGTAACATTTCAATTAGTTATAAAGTCGCTGGATGTCAACTCAAGTTCAAATTAATTAGATCTTTTAACATAAAAAATTGGAAAGAAAAAGTCCACAAACACTATTTATTGATAGAATAATTGGCTCTCAAAATATAATGTTTATTTATACAAACTGCATTAACTGTATACTTGGGGCTCTTGAAAGTTATATCAAACCTAAAGTAGGAATAACAAACTCATTAATAGAAAAATAAAGTTTTATCTGCTTACAAATAATCAGGTTATGTATTTAAGAATTATCAATTACTATTACCAGTTTTTTGTAGTATTAGAAAATACCACATAGTTGAGAATTTTTAGTTTTTTATGGTGACTTTACAATTTGACCTTTATACATACGATGTAACCATTCACCATTGAACTCAAGTCAGTGTATCATCCAATATACGGATAAATGTTTGTAGGTATATAGACAACGTTTTGCCTTAGGAAAACTCATCTTACCTTACTCATTGTTAATTTCCTCCTACCATTGTTGGTTTATTTTAAACGAAAACATCACTTGTGATTTAGGCACAAATATTATGAATAAATACAGTTCATCTGCGATCTAGTAGATAGTTTATGAAATGGTCCACCTCACTCCCTTCTCCGATATACCTTGTATTAAAAACTGTAAAAAAGAACTGAAATTAGTTAAGGAGGTTGTGTTGAAAGCAGTGATATCGGAAACATTTTGCTAGAATGATATTAACAATAAAAATCAGGAACTGTGTCTTTACATTTTCATAATAAGTATCATAATTATTTAATATTGGTCGTAAAGTAATCGACGTACATTCAAAATTTGGCTACATATGTATAATTCTGTATACATGGTCTTCCTTAAATGATTGACAGTAGTGTAATTTCTAGGTTTTACGTTTTCGATAATATTGTATAAAACTGTCATCGGACAACAATAACTTCAACGTCTTTAATTTACACTGTTTATTGCAGATTTGCTAAATTACTAAATATTTTTAATAGCCTAACAATTGCGTATTGTTGGAAATTGTATGCGACACAAAATGTTTGTCTGAAGTGTAATAAGAAAATTGTTAACATAGAAAATTATTAAAATACAAAGAATAGGCTATATGGTGACGCTGTCTATCAGTTTCGGCTTGGGTACGTGTAGTTTACTCAGTTAGGTAAAGTTTTAATTAAAATAGAATCTAATTTAAATTTATGTTTAACATAACCTGTAAAATTTGCTAAGTAAATTAAACTGAGTGGGATCTGCTGTACCACGACGGTTAGTGTCTTCCCACACTTCCAACCTCACTGTCACTCTACGACAGACAGTTGTGTTACTCTCAGCCCCAGTTCCCATTGGTTTGTTTACAGCAGTGCTTAGCTCTGTAAACTTATAATTAAACAAATCTCATAAAACAATATTACTGATTTAGTATTTGTTTTCGTAAAATGTTGGGAGGTATTTGTAGCCATCAACACGTAGTCATGTACGCTAGATACCACAGAATACAACATGACAGACTACGTTTAACAGCCTTCTATATTTGTTAATAGCAGACATCACAGATGTAGTTTTCTCAGTAACTGAAACGCCTTATTGCGTGAAAAGATGACGTTTGGACGAAAAATTTGGTGTCAATAAAACTATAGCTTTTGTTACTTTGTGACAAAGATGCAAGTATTTGGTTAACAATTAAAATTTTAGTTGTAGACGCTACGAATGTGTTTTAAGATTATATATATAACTATATAAATTAGTAATTATTTAGATCTTTTGCATACGCTGGGGTTGTTAAAATTTTTGTAGTACATAAAATGTAATATTGCACACCTACTACTGTCTGTATTCAAAGTTGTTATTGAAATAAATACATTCTAGTTAATTGAAATTTTACACACACACACACACACACACACACACACACACACACACACACACACACACACACACACACACACACACACACACACACACACACGCGACTATAAAACATGAATGCGGTTCAATATGAATTAAAACTGTCGGTGTTCTAAAAATTGTATTCGTTATCTTAAACCTGATTATATCTGCAAAATATTTTTGTATTCAGGGGATTCAGAAAGGATATTTAACCTTAAACGTCGGAAGAAAACATTTCTTATGGATACCATATAGTCGTATCTAGTCATATCTAGTTTAACGAGTAAAGTATATCTTGTTTGTGTAGACTCTGGAATAAAATATATTTGTTACGGACTTTTCTGCTAACGTAAGCAATGACAAGGTTATTTTACAAGGGCACTAGTCACTGAGAGATTGAGTATGGGTAATTCTAAATTAGTCAGCGTACATGAACCAAACATATACATGAACACCGTACATGTTTTAACTTGGACAATGTACAAATAGTACAAGAATATATAATTAATATAAATAAAATTAATACAAACTAAATAAAATACATCTAACTTTGTAGTATTAGTATTGAGTGATGAGGCACTTCTAGGATATATTTCTTTGTTATCTCAATGTAAATTAGTGGATAGGAATTTTACATGAATGAGTATAATATTTTACTCGGGAAACGTTAAAAAAATTAGTTAATAAGAGCAAAAAAAATTAAACATTTATATATATCTCTTAAATTATGTGACTATAAGTCATCTTTTTAATGTCATATTTAAAGAACAGGTAAAATCCTACATGAAAGTCATTATAATCATTATTTAAATAAATATAAAATTCTGAAACCTTCAAATGAAGTGAATCTGAACAATTTGAAAAAAGTAGAATGGAATCCATTCTTTCATTGTAGAATCTTTATTTGAAAGTTGCTCCCTGTTTAAAAGTTTAAAAAGTAAAACTTGGGAAATGGCTAAAAATGTTATATTTAAATGATAAAGTTGTGATAGTGGTTATTATTACAAACAGAAGTGACACTGTTAGGGATTGGACAATTGCACAGTGTTATATTGGACAAGAAGATTAGAAAAGGCACCAAAAAAATGATATATCAGACCATAGTCCAAAGCATTATGATGTGTGCAGCGGAAGTATGGGTTATTAACAAAAAGAATGAAAGAAAGATTCTTGCAACGGAGATGGAATATTGGAGGAGGTGCTGTGGAATAACGAGAGCAGACCGAATAACAAAGGAGGAGATCAGAAGAAGAATGGAAACGGAAAGAAGTGTAATTGACTACATCGAAGAAAAAAGAATGGTGTGGTACGGTCATGTCCGGAGAGGCGAAAATAGGTGGATCAACAAAGTGACGGAATGGAGTCCATTAGGAAGGAGAAAAAGGGGAAGACCGACAAGATCTTGGAGGGACGAAGTGGATGAATCTATGCAACGTATAGGACTTGAGGAAGGACAATGGGAACATCGGGAGAATTGGAAAGCCAGGTTGAAGGAAGGGAGACGGCACTAGCTACCCTATTATATATATATAAGTAACACTGTTGCACACCACTATAGAAAAATTATTCCGATTATAATATAATTTTTCTATAATAGTGTGCAACAGTGTTAATACTGTTTGGAAAAATTTGACGATACGGTTTTTATTTTCCAGTACAAAAATGAAATGAACCTTCCACAATATCTCTATTAATTAAAAAAAAATTCATTTATATAAGTACAAATAAATAATTTTACATATAAATATAATATTCAGTTCTTTAAGTTGTGCACTCTGTTACTAAGCCATGAGGTTAATGTGCGAAACGACAGAAGAGAAATATGATAACTAGTCTCGCCAGTAGGTTGAAAAATATCAGTAGGTGAGTATATGTGCTGATACAGTCAATATGTTCTTGTCGTTTAAGCAGTTTTGCCTTACACAAATGACAGACGATTGGTAAAATGATCCTAAAAACTTTTCAGTGGTTATCATTTGTAAACTGAAAGCATTATACTTGTAACTCTTACAGAATTAACTAATATTCGTGAAATAAATATTAAATTCAAAGGTAACATAATCAGATTTTGAATTATATTATTCATAGAAGTAAGTTTTTAGTGCAGTGAATATATTAAAAACAAGGATGTTGCAAATAAATGTTCATCTTAAAGAACAGGTAAGGCTGGTTATTGATCGTGCTGTACTCTGCATGCGTTTCACGTTCACGACAAACCTGCATTGATTAACAAAGGGGAACTTGTACGTAATCAAGAGAGTAGTCAGTTACAACGTTTCTACTTTCAAACAGATAGCTTATTTAAGTGACTCTCTTACCTTTACACAAACAGTTTCATGTTTCGAAACAGAATGAATTCTATGGAGTAACAGTATACTGTGCAGGCACTTATTAAAATAGTTGAGTATTGATTTTCCTCTTTAAAATTTATTTAGGACGTGGGTAATTTTCTAAACAAGAATTTGAATCACTGTAAAACAAAAAATGTATGTTAAGTTATCTTCATACAAAAACTAATTTTTACAAAGTAGAATACGTAAACTTAACTTTTACCATTTTAACCAGTGAAAAAATAAAAACATGTGCAATTTTTTTCAGTTTCTTCTTTCGAGTTCAGATGTGACTTAAAATTTTTAAAGGTTGTGTTTTCAAATGTCAAATCAAAACAAATTAATGTATTTGTTTTAAAAACACTATTTTAAGAATTCACATATTTATGAATATTCACAATTACAAGTATAACATGGAACTTGAAATTAAACAAATAATATTTTTAAATGTAGTTAACATTCCTCTGTCGTGCAGCATGAAGTACACATCTTTAATTCAGTCATTACTACGTATTTTCTAAAACAGTCACTTAACAAACGTCGATGTAAAGTACATTTTATTATTACTCAATTATCTGTTAACCTGAATAAAATTAGATAAAAACGTCACTCAATGTGCTTAGACTTATATAACTTTTAAAAATCGATTACTAAGTAGACCAAAAGATCAATGAGCAAATAGTAAATTGTAAACTACTATTTTGATAGTCTGTGTTTTCTATTCTTTAATTCAATTAATTTATTCAATAAAGCCATGTTAACAAATTTTACAAATCTCTGATATAAGGCGTGTTCGAATTTGCTGGCACGATGGACTAAACAACTAGGCCTAGATCATGCACAATTCTGTTAACATGCAATGGCGGCTAATGGCTCTCAAATCTGTGTTCAATAGTCTAGTTATGAAGGGAAACGCTAAGGGCCAGTAAACCTGCTGGGATGAAAGCGTAAATAGATTCTCACTAATTAATTCTGGACATGTTTCAAGTCATACATAAAATAATCATTCGACGATGTAGAATTTTAGTTCGATGTTGAAATTATGTATGAAGAAATTTATCATATAGTGAGAAGTGTTATATTTCTGAATCTTCTTCTTGCTTGCCAGGATTAGGCACTTGTGCCTGTTACGGGTTTAACCGATTTTTATCATGTCTCCCAACACTTCGCTTTCTCACATGCTTACAGCATATAGCCTGTCTTGCTACCCAGGAATATATGTATAAAGTGGTCCCTCCATCTTTCTGTATACCATGATATGTCTGTTATCGGTTGTACACATAAGTCCTGTCTTCTTATCTTTACTTCTTATACGCTTGAGTCGTGTACAAACTTTCACTTATCAAAGACGTATCACTTCTGAGTATTCCATTAATCTAAAGCCTCCTTTCCAAGGGCCCCGTGATTCCATTGTCAAATCTATATATCTAAATTATATTGTATAAGTTATAACATTTAATTCTCACAGAAGAGTGAAACAATTTTATTTTAAAAAATGTGACCAACAGCCTTTATTTTGAAGGTGCAAATATGTAAATTACTGCATCTGATCTACCAGCAGCTATTGATAGACGACTATATCATATATAAACATCATCAACAAAACAGGAAAATATTTATTGTTAATAGTTTTTGTGATCAGATAATCAGAAAGTAAATAAATTAAACAGAGTAATAATGTTAAAAAACATCTATTTTCAGTTTGTTGGTCTTAAAACAATTAGGCTACTGAAAGTAAAATTAAGACTAAAATGCTAAATACAGTTTATAAATTAACAAAAACAGCAGGAAAAACTTCTATATTGTTACTTTAGCTTTATTAAGTCTGCCACGGTGTCGTTTAGTTACAATCTACGTACCTCGGGTACGTTTTGGTACTTTCTAATACATTATTTATGATTATAAAGGGCAAAAGAGTTGTAACTTCCGGGGTTAAGTCGACAAAATCTATTTCCCCTCCGCTCAACCTCCTTCAAATCATCCGTATATACCCCACGTCAGAAGTTCACTTTCAAAATGAACACATCACTCCAACATCAAGTTAAACAAAAGACAATATCAATGAGGCATAATATTTATTTAAGTTTTGATTAAAAATAATTCTTTCATTAAGATTCACTCATTGGAAAAATGAAAAATACAAACGAAAATACAATGGAAAAATATATAAACGTTAAGTCCCGTTGAAACTTGATTAAAACACTGAACAATACGAATTAGCCGCTACTGTTAAGTTCTACTTAAGTTGCCACTAACAAAGCAGTCTACTCGATTTCTTTATGTTGTAATCCGATTACAATGATCTATACAATGATCAAAATTCGCAACGGTACAAAGAATATAAAAATAATTATAAATATAATTATATAAATAGAGGAATGGTATATATTGCTAGTAATCATGTTATAAGTGAGATGTTATTTAGTGATACAAATACAATATTCAGAAAAAGAAGTAGCTTATTAATTATGAGAGTGTGAGGTTTTATTTTATGTGTATTTGATATAAGGAAAAGTGATCTCGCACAAAATACGTTTTGTATGAAAACAAAATGCACAGATTAAATAAAGTTAGAAGAGAAATGGAGCGTATAGAAATTACTGATGGTATGTGGTGTACGTGTCGGGTTGTATGCAAGACTTAATAATATGGAACACCCCTTAATGTGTTATTGACTAATTACGTATGCTTGATAAACACACTTATCGTTCTATAAACACTAATTTTTACCTTAAATGGTAAATCAGATATTATTATATCCTAATATATTCGAATGTTAGGTTTAGTGTATTATACTCGCATTCTAAGAAGTACACTAAATAAACCGTTTTATTGACTTTTAATACTAGGCCTACTTTGTGAGTATAAGTAAAAAAATAATTAGTATTGTATTACTCCTGATAATATTTTCTTATTTCTTTCGTTAAACGTAAATTAATTACAAAATACAGTAAGTTTGTAAGTTTTACAAAATATTTCTTAAATATAGTCTTTATAAAATGAAATTTTAAGTGTGACATAAATAAAGGTTTGTTTGGTCGTCGGTTTGTTTTGGCGGTACCATTCTACGTATTTAATTTTCCTCACGATTCCTGTCGAAATCCTAAGCACACCACAAAAGCTGCCGCATCACCCACAGTGTGGTACCCGCCTAGTGAATGTGATGCCACTTGTATCACACGTTTGTTGTCAGTGGTCGTTCATTATGTTGCGGTCTCTACACCATAACGTGAACTCCGACTGCGATTTATGTCACGTCCGCTGTGTGGTAGAGTAGTAATTCAAGTGCGACGTCACTCTGATGTAGTGATCAACATTGTACACTTATGTGTTACATTATTCACAAAGTCATGTGTGCATCGTACTAGCTTTGCCGAACACCATACGCATTTCAGTACAATAGCTCTACTGCAAATACTGAAATACTGCAATAGCTTTTACTGAAAAGTTTTCATGTACAATATTAGATCACTTGGATTATTTAAGGCACCCTATAATGTATAATCTACGGCCGCGCCTGAGTACCTTAGTCACCTTTATTTTGTATAACGCATCCACAGATTCCGCAGGTATCCGTTTACCTATGGATAAGTGATTCAACGATCAACAAATTCAAGACATCTTTTCAGCGGTCTTCCGTGATATCGATTCATTTTTCGCTTACAAATGTGTTAGTGGAATTGGCTTCCTTGTCTAGAAATTTGATCTGCCTTCTTTCTTTGTATATAGCACAATAGCACAATTTAATATTCAAAAATATACTGTATATTTCTAAATAAATGTTCATAGGGTGATTCATACAGTCACATGTCTGAAAATTAATCTCATGATGATTGTAACGATGAAAGGCTTAGCGACGATAGGTCAATAAGTATAACACAAAGCCCACATTATTTGTGCCGACATTTGGATAATATTTATTGTCATCATCAGGACCTGTGTACGGACATTAGAGAAAGACACAAACACAAGAGCAATTAACTGAGTGAATGTGTGTGTGTGTGTGTGTGTGTGTGTGTGTGTGTGTGTGTGTGTGTGTGTGTGTGTGTGTGTGTGTGTGTGTGTGTGTGTGTGTGTGTGTGTGTGTGTGTGTGTGTGTGTGTGTGTGTGTGTGTGTGTGTGTGTGTGTGTGTGAGGGAGCTGGGACAGTTTTTTCGTAACAACTCAAAAATTGTTAAGTGCCCATGTTATCTAGCATTGGTTATCTAGTATCAGTTAGTTTCCAAATATGAGTAATTCATAATCACACATATTTCATTAGGTAGTGGTATTGTGGAAAGGCAAACGAGAGAGAGAGAGAGAGAGAGAGAGAGAGAGAGAGAGAGAGAGAGAGAGAGAGAGAGAGAGAGAGAGAGAGAGAGAGAGAGAGGAAAGAGAATGGAACAGGTAGTGAGGAAGAGAGCGGAATGTGAAGATTAGAAAGTTGTGTGTGTGTGTGTGTGTGTGTGTGTGTGTGTGTGTCGGGTTATGTGTGAGCGCATGTAAATACATTTGTGTGTCTGTCTAGGTGCTCGTTAATACATCTTACCGTACGGGTGCGCGCGGAGAGAGTGAAGGTGAGAGTGTTGGTTTACCTTGATACGTTGGTTTATCATAATTTTGTGTTTGTAATATTTGTAATTCAGTTACTTTGTACATAATTATCTAATTCATGGATAAGTGTTGTAATATAACGTATTACTTCGAGTAGAGAGTAGTGTGTTAATTCCCGTGTTGGGATCGCCAATATGAAACGTAACGTAAAGGGAGAGGAGAGGAGAGAGTGTGCTTCTCTTCAAGAATTGTCCGTAATGTTTGTTTATGTTTACGATTGATTTTGACCTCGATCGGCTTGCTATAGGTTAGTCTTCCCTCACTCGCTGGCTATGAAGTACTGTTACCCCCTATATCCCCACTCTTCACTGTTACCTATAAAATTCCTTAATTTGATATTATTTTACAAATAACAACTCCTTTTATTTCAATCAATTGTATTTATTATTATTTGTTTATCCAGGGTCAGTTACTCGACTTTAATGTCGTACTATAATAAGGCCGGGTCGACTCTCTTACTAAACTCGATTGGGAAATATTTTAGTTTTTATAATTATTGTTTCTCAGGTCTTGGGTTCTTTTAAACTGTTCGGGAAGTCAGAAATGCAATAACAAAATACTAACCAAATACACTGTTACTCACCGTCTATGGCCTTTCCGTAATGTTTTTTTCCGTGTTTACATGTTTCGAGGCACTTGCCTCATCATCAGAACTTATAAAAACACTCTATGTCATAAATGATGACATTTTTTAAAATGTTAAAAACACAATACGGCAATTAAACTATGTACATAACTTGCTTTAAAATGTTAGGTGTGCCTTGCAAGACAACACGCGCCGTACTGACGAAATCTAAGTCTTGTCTCGACCATATCGCATAGCGGTATCGTACAGTATATTTGATTTATATTGTAATTGGTCGTTCAACACGTGTGGCTTGGTACTGGCGTCGTTGTATGCTTTGTAAATCTCATATTCTTCAAGGGCGTTCAAATAACCCCCTTTACTGCAGAAATGAAGGGGTATTAAATTCGAGCTAAAATCCGTGTAACTGTGATTGTTGTCTATAAGGTGCCTGGCGAAATTTGACTTGATATTGTCAAAGTTGTAAACTCGTGTAGGGGGTCTATGTTCAGAAAATCTTTTCAAAAAACCTCGACCCGTCTGGCCCACATAAAAAGCCTCACAGTCGTTGCAGACTAGCTTATAAACTCCTGTTTTATTTTCAAGACTGGTATGTTCACGGGTGCGGAGATTATTTAAGATGTTATTACTAGTCTTATAGGAAACGACTATGTTGCTGACTTTATTAATGGTTGACTTAAAAATCCCCGGCATGAAATGCGTATAAGGTGCCGCAATGTACTTGCGTGCCTTTTTTTTCGAGGTTCTCATTTCTATTATTTATATCTTTAGTTTCATTTTTAATAGTGTTACTCTTCTTTTTCTTTTGTTTGTTTAAAATATTATCTATTATTCTTTCGTTGTACCCGTTGTTGAACGCAATGACTTTAATGGTATTTAATTCTTCGATGTAATCCTCGATGCCAAGGGGTATAGACAATAGGCGATGTATCATGCTATGGAATGCAGCTAATTTCTGTGAAATGGGGTGGAACGATGAGGCATGTATGACAGCGTCAGTCATCGTGGGCTTCCTAAATATATTAAAACATAGTTTTTTGGTAACAAAATCCTTAGTTACTGTCAAATCCAGAAAATGTAACTGACCTCTAACTTCATTCTCCAAAGTAAACTGTATTTTATTGTTAATGCCATTCAAGTAATTGTGGAGCTTGTCAATTTGACGATTTGTGCCTTTATACACCATAAAAGTGTCGTCGACATATCTAACATAGAACACCACATTGTAATTATATGTAGGGTTTGCAAACAAGAAAGAATTTTCAAAGTAATTTAAGTACACCTCCGCTAGAATACTAGAGAGTGGGGAACCCATAGCCAACCCCTCCAGCTGTCTCATATTCTTCAAGGGCGTTCAGATAACCCCCTTTACTGCAGAAATGAAGGGGTATTAAATTCGAGCTAAAATCCGTGTAACTGTGATTGTTGTCTATAAGGTGCCTGGCGAAATTTGACTTGATATTGTCAAAGTTGTAAACTCGTGTAGGGGGTCTATGTTCAGAAGATCTTTTCAAAAAACCTCGACCCGTCTGGCCCACATAAAAAGCCTCACAGTCGTTGCAGACTAGCTTATAAACTCCTGTTTTATTTTCAAGACTGGTATGTTCACGGGTGCGGAGATTATTTAAGATATTATTACTAGTATTATAGGAAACGACTATGTTGCTGACTTTATTAATGGTTGACTTAAAAATCCCCGGCATGAAATGCGTATAAGGTGCCGCAATGTACTTGCGTGCCTTTTTTTTCGAGGTTCTCATTTCTATTATTTATATCTTTAGTTTCATTTTTAATAGTGTTACTCTTCTTTTTCTTTTGTTTGTTTAAAATATTATCTATTATTCTTTCGTTGTACCCGTTGTTGAACGCAATGACTTTAATGGTATTTAATTCTTCGATGTAATCCTCGATGCCAAGGGGTATAGACAATAGGCGATGTATCATGCTATGGAATGCAGCTAATTTCTGTGAAATGGGGTGGAACGATGAGGCATGTATGACAGCGTCAGTCATCGTGGGCTTTCTAAATATATTAAAACATAGTTTTTTGGTAACAAAATCCTTAGTTACTGTCAAATCCAGAAAATGTAACTGACCTCTAACTTCATTCTCCAAAGTAAACTGTATTTTATTGTTAATGCCATTCAAGTAATTGTGGAGCTTGTCAATTTGACGATTTGTGCCTTTATACACCATAAAAGTGTCGTCGACATATCTAACATAGAACACCACATTGTAATTATATGTAGGGTTTGCAAACAAGAAAGAATTTTCAAAGTAATTTAAGTACACCTCCGCTAGAATACTAGAGAGTGGGGAACCCATAGCCAACCCCTCCAGCTGTCTCATATTCTTCAAGGGCGTTCAGATAACCTCCTTTACTGCAGAAATGAAGGGGTATTAAATTCGAGCTAAAATCCGTGTAACTGTGATTGTTGTCTATAAGGTGCCTGGCGAAATTTGACTTGATATTGTCAAAGTTGTAAACTCGTGTAGGGGGTCTATGTTCAGAAAATCTTTTCAAAAAACCTCGACCCGTCTGGCCCACATAAAAAGCCTCACAGTCGTTGCAGACTAGCTTATAAACTCCTGTTTTATTTTCAAGACTGGTATGTTCACGGGTGCGGAGATTATTTAAGATGTTATTACTAGTCTTATAGGAAACGACTATGTTGCTGACTTATGTGGGCCAGACGGGTCGAGGTTTTTCGAAAAGATTTTCTGAACATAGTCCCCCTACACGAGTTTACAACTTTGACAATATCAAGTCAAATTTCGCCAGGCACCTTATAGACAACAATTACAGTTACACGGATTTTAGCTCGAATTTAATACCCCTTCATTTCTGCAGTAATGGGGGTTATTTGAACGCCCTTGAAGAATATGAGATTTACAAAGCATACAACGACGCCAGTACCAAGCCACACGTGTTGAACGACCAATTACAATATAAATCAAATATACTGTACGATACCGCTATGCGATATGGTCGAGACAAGACTTAGATTTCGTCAGTACGGCGCGTGTTGTCTTGCAAGGCACACCTAACATTTTAAAGCAAGTTATGTACATAGTTTAATTGCCGTATTGTGTTTTTAACATTTTAAAAAATGTCATCATTTATGACATAGAGTGTTTTTATAAGTTCTGATGATGAGGCAAGTGCCTCGAAACATGTGAACACGGAAAAAAACATTACGGAAAGGCCATAGACGGTGAGTAACAGTGTATTTGGCTAACAAACACGTGGCTTGGGACTACAATAGGATTTATTCCATTTAAATCAAAATGAATAATAATAGTCGTAAAGCGTAGTACGCAGATTTCAGAATATTAAAACACAATTGCATAAGACCATTCTGCATATTAGATTTAATAAAGCATGCTTGAAAAATAAGGTTATTCCAAATTACGCTATTATAAAGTTTAAAGGCTCGTCCATTGCAGATATGAAAGCTAAAAAACGTGCAGAGATTTTTAGAATTAAAGAGGAATTGAGGTCGTTATATATTAAAAATCACTTCTTAATTCTGAATTGTATGGAGCACACTTACAACTACTTAATGACGTACATCCAGCTGCACTAGATCATTATCTGGAATTTATAAACAGTACGATAGAAATAGTTGTTTACAATATGCGTACGACGCAGCTTAACAAGTTACAAAGGTTAATAGACAATCAAATACCTCAAATACCTAAAACCAGTAATACTAGTTGTAAACACGTATTCCATACACGACTATGTAATTTGACTTCGATTGAATTAAATACTGACGAAGAAAATCTTTTAAATAAAGGATTAAAATACAATCTCCCATTACATAAGCCGAACTTCAACACAAGGCACATTCTAACTGAAGTTGCTAGTGCCGAAACTGTGATTAAAGCAATTAATGAACAAAAAGAACAAGATGAAGCACGGTTCATAATAAATAACAAATTTAACAAAATTATACGTAACCAACTTAATAACGTACATCCTCCTATTCCTTCTATGACTAATTTTAATGCCGAACGTAGGATTTTAAAAACATTAAAGAAAAAACTATCTGACGATCAAGCCCTTGTCACTAAGGCGGATAAGGGTAACACTCTGGTTATTATAAATAAGAATGATTATGACGATAAAATACGCGATTTCATTGGAAATAATAATATCACCCTGCTAACCTCTGACCCCACGGATTTATATATAAAACGTCTTAATCGTAGCTTAAACATGTGTACACATCTCTTTGATGAACGTACTAGACGTTCTTTAAAACCAATTAATTCTAAAGCGCCTGTTTTATCAGGTCTGCCAAAGCTTCACAAGGAGGGGGTTCCTATTAGACCACTAGTACATTTTACCACTGCACCCGGTTACAAAGCAGCTAGAAAATTAGTGAGTATATTAAAACATAATTTACATTTCATTAATAATCGAAGTTTGATTAATAGTTGTGATTTCGTTGGAAAAGTGAAAAACCTGATGATTGAACCCCACTATAAACTTATTTCTTTTGACATTGTGAACTTGTATACAAATGTACCGGTGAGTGAAACCTTACGCCTATTAAGAACTAACCTTGTTAACACCAATAAACTGGATGCTAATTGCATAAATCAAATATTAGAATTGTTGGAAGTGATTTTGGACCAGAATTATTTCACACATAACAAACAGTTTTTCAGACAGCTGGAGGGGTTGGCTATGGGTTCCCCACTCTCTAGTATTCTAGCGGAGGTGTACTTAAATTACTTTGAAAATTCTTTCTTGTTTGCAAACCCTACATATAATTACAATGTGGTGTTCTATGTTAGATATGTCGACGACACTTTTATGGTGTATAAAGGCACAAATCGTCAAATTGACAAGCTCCACAATTACTTGAATGGCATTAACAATAAAATACAGTTTACTTTGGAGAATGAAGTTAGAGGTCAGTTACATTTTCTGGATTTGACAGTAACTAAGGATTTTGTTACCAAAAAACTATGTTTTAATATATTTAGGAAGCCCACGATGACTGACGCTGTCATACATGCCTCATCGTTCCACCCCATTTCACAGAAATTAGCTGCATTCCATAGCATGATACATCGCCTATTGTCTATACCCCTTGGCATCGAGGATTACATCGAAGAATTAAATACCATTAAAGTCATTGCGTTCAACAACGGGTACAACGAAAGAATAATAGATAATATTTTAAACAAACAAAAGAAAAAGAAGAGTAACACTATTAAAAATGAAACTAAAGATATAAATAATAGAAATGAGAACCTCGAAAAAAAAGGCACGCAAGTACATTGCGGCACCTTATACGCATTTCATGCCGGGGATTTTTAAGTCAACCATTAATAAAGTCAGCAACATAGTCGTTTCCTATAAGACTAGTAATAACATCTTAAATAATCTCCGCACCCGTGAACATACCAGTCTTGAAAATAAAACAGGAGTTTATAAGCTAGTCTGCAACGACTGTGAGGCTTTTTATGTGGGCCAGACGGGTCGAGGTTTTTTGAAAAGATTTTCTGAACATAGACCCCCTACACGAGTTTACAACTTTGACAATATCAAGTCAAATTTCGCCAGGCACCTTATAGACAACAATCACAGTTACACGGATTTTAGCTCGAATTTAATACCCCTTCATTTCTGCAGTAAAGGGGGTTATTTGAACGCCCTTGAAGAATATGAGATTTACAAAGCATACAACGACGCCAGTACCAAGCCACACGTGTTGAACGACCAATTACAATATAAATCAAATATACTGTACGATACCGCTATGCGATATGGTCGAGATAAGGCTTAGATTTCGTCAGTACGGCGCGTGTTGTCTTGCAAGGCACACCTAACATTTTAAAGCAAGTTATGTACATAGTTTAATTGCCGTATTGTGTTTTTAATGTTTTGACAAATGTCATCATTTATGACATAGAGTGTTTTTATAAGTTCTGATGATGAGGTAAGTGCCTCGAAACATGTAAACACGAAAAAAACATTACGGAAAGGCCATAGACGGTGAGTATCAGTGTATTTGGTTAACAAACACGTGGCTTGGGACTACAATAGGATTTATTCCATTTAAATCAACAAAATACTATACATTACAATTATCTGGAAATAAAAATCTTATTTACTAACACAATAAAGTATTAAGTTTTGGTTACCGTGTAACGGCAAATAATTCGCTTCACTTCCACAGGCTGTGCTACATCAAAATGGCCGCCAGTTAAACAGCTGAGTACCTACGAAAAGTTTTTTCACTCTTTCTTTTGAAATAAATGATTTGTGGCGTGGTCCCTGAGTATATGTTTAGTTTTTTTCTTTAGTTCTCACTGGTGTTTGAGTTAATAGTGTCTGTGAAATTGTTCTGGATGTAATTTAGTTGTAGTTATGCGTTTAATATTAGATTATAATGTCTCACCCAGATCGAGGTATTCGGTTTTTACGTTCACTCTTTTTAATCATATTTTTCCTCTTCTTGTTAGTCTTCCGTCTATTTACGATAATTGGTTTATATTTTCTTCTTCTTTATGGTTTTATATTTCCATTTTTTTTGATTATTTAATTTGTTCGACTCATCCAAATTTGATTCCTTGGTATTCAATTGGCTTTACTATACAGAGCTCATCTGCCCTCTCTTGAAATTAACAATAGAATAATATAATTCGTTTCTTCGTTAACGGTCTTGCCCAAGAAACTCTGGCCTGCTATTGGTTAATACCTGTGAACTCTGGTGTCACATGACCAGTTTACAAAAATCAAATATCTTTACACCTATGCTAAAAAATACTTCCTTCCTAGCTTTAGATCATATTAATTTTAAGTTACTTAGTGGTTTTCCTTCTAAAATTATAAGTATTTTGATACTTCATTTTACATGAGTTGGTCATTATAAAGGATGATTTCTCACCTTACAAAAATTGTAATTTTGGTCCTATACTTTACTTTTACATTTGTTATATCACTTTACAATTATTTAAATTAATCTAATGTGTAATATTACCATTAAAACAATTAAGTTCATCACATAAATTTTGTGTCTTTCCTGTTTTATCACATTGGTTTACTAATCTACTCATTTCTGACATTATTTCCTTTGTATGGAACTTGTGGCCTAGGCCATCAATAGCATTTCATTAATATATTCTAAATCACATTTATTATTACCTAGGTTTTTGGTTTTGAACCCTTTTTCCTGAGTTACACCTTATTACATGAGTCTTGACCCTTAACATGTTTTAACAATAGTTACAATGAAATCTTTTGGCATATTACTTAAAGTAGTGTTTACATGGCCAAGTTTACAATCATAAGTTAACAAATAAGATAATTAGAACAGAATTTTTTAACAAGTTACCTTTAAGGTATTGCCATCGTGGTCAAATTCTGTATTTATAAATTGACAAACAATCACAAACTACTTGGTGTACCATACTTCCATCCCATCAATCTTATCAAGCATTACTGGCTAATGAATAGATTATTGTTCATAGGTCCTGGTTTCTAGTACACAATTTTCTTACTTTACCAGTAGGCTCAAACTAACTTACAATATAGTTTATAAATGTTAATAACTATAGGTTTTGGTATAGAACACAAATACAACTACTTACACCAAAACCTTCACTAACATCTCAATCTGAGATGAAACCCTTCACCACAATTCACTATTGGTGTTATTTATGGGTTTTCCTTTTCTTAAAGGTAATTAACCCGCAATTATGCTGTCACCACTCCACTGACACTTCTTGTATTTATAACATATTTGAATAATAATAGGGATCATTAGTTTTTACAGTTCTTTTCTATTTAACTAGTGACTACCCTTGTTCCCCACTCTCTTACATCAACATTCTTTTGACAGGTTTGTATTTTATGATTTATTAAACATTTTATTTGCTTACTGCTGTCTTGTATTGTACTTTGTTATTTTTATTACAATTTATTATCTAGTTTTTAAAGGTTTATTGTTCATTTAAGTTGGTAGAATAATTGATTCTATCCATTCTGACTTCTACTAAATTGAGCAATTTTTCATTTAACACAGGACTATCATTATGTCGTGTTACAGTGTGTACAATACTGATAAATAAGTGTGTTCAATAAGGTGAAAAATGATAATATTAATAATTTTCAATAATATACATATTTGAATATTCTTAGAATCTGTATTCAGCTATAACATATTTTGCTGTGCTATATAGATATCTTTTCATCTCTACCAATTTCAATATACATTCGTAATATATTCGTAAATACATAGTAATATTCAACTTTAAACGTCTGGCCATTGAACTATAGTTTTATAATAGTGTAGTGAACAGTGCAAATAGACTTAAAAGAGACTGTCTCTATATTGAAATCAAAATGTGTTGGCCTATCAAAAATCCTAACTACATAAGGAATAGATCTCAACAAACTAAATTTGATAGTTATAATTAATTACAGGACTTTATAATAAATGGGTTTACAGGTAAAAAACCATCGCGTTTCAGTAAAAAGTACGTAACAAACACGTTACAAAACTAAGCCTTAAAAAAAATAACAGGTTCCCAGTTTAAATCCAGACTGACTGATAAATATCACAGACATCATCATTCCTGTGGACATAAAACCTCGACTTTCTCTGGGGCCGTAATTGGCCCTCCCGGATAATAATAATCCCATTCTTACTGAAAGAATTATTAGGTTAGGTAGAAATGAAATTGATGAACTTATGCAATTGCTAAAAACAATACTCCAACAAAATTATTTCTCTTATGATAATGAGTATTTCATGCAGGAGGATGGTCTGGCAATGGGGTCACCTTTATCGGGAATTTTAGCGGACCTATACTTGAACCACTTTGAGAATACATTTTTAATGTCTAGTCTTAATAAACAGCGAGACAAAATTAAATTTTACGTACGCTACGTTGACGACACTTTTATGATATTCAATGGAACGAGTAGACAAACTAAACTTGAAAGGATATTTGAACAGCATAAACATGAAAATCCAATTTACCCTAGAAATGGAGAATAATAGCTGCCTGAACTTTCTTGATCTCACTATCAGCAAATATAATGACTGTTTTAGATTCAAAATTTATAGAAAGCCCACCACCACGAATATTACTATTCATGCTGATTCGTACCATCCATATTCCCAAAAAATGGCAGCCTTCAACCCGTTCGTTCATAGAATGCTTGCTATTCCCCTCGAGCAAAAAGACAGAGTGGAAGAGACTAATATAATCAAAAGTATAGCTATCGCTAATGGGTATAACAGTGGAATCATAGACAAGCTTATAAGAAAACACTCGGTAAAAATCAATAGTAAAAGCAGATTAACCGGCCCATCTACAGAAGATACTAAGTTTATAGTAACTGAGTACACGAATGTACTACCAGTCATTGTAAAGAATGAGCTGAAAAAACGTAAAATAACAGTGGCCTTTAAAACCACAAATAACATCAAAAATTGTTTGGGACAAAGAACTCATATCCCGGCTGAAGAGAAAACTGGAGTGTACAAGCTTGAATGCGATGACTGTGACAAATTCTATATAGGACAAACGGGCAGGCCGTCAGCCGAACGTTTTAAAGAACACCTGCCCAAAAGTGATATCTCGAAAACTAGATCCAGTTACGCATTTAATGCTGTATAATCATAAGTACTCAGACTTCCACACAAACTTTAAACTGCTTCATAATTGTAAAAAGGGTGCATACATGAACGCTGTGGAGGAATATGAGATATACAGGGCTTCTAAGTTACAAACGGACCAGCTACTTAATGACAAAGTTTCGTTCCGATCGAATCTGCTGTACAGCACGGCCATCGATATCGATGGGTCAGCGGGCAATGATAACGGTCGTATAAGACAAAGTGCAACAGTTGGTCGTTGGCAACGAGACGATGCGCATCGGACTGTGCAGTGACTGTGTCGGTGTTAAATTATGTGTGGTGTTTTTGTGTTTGTGTATTTTAACTAGTTGACGACCCCTTTTGGGTGAATTTGATGTTTTTATAGTTTTGGAACCTGATGATGAGAATTTATTCTTGAAACGCGTCGTTTTAAGAAAAAACCAAATAAGTCACAAGACGGAAGTTAATACAGGTAATTGCCTAATATTAATTCTAAATATTTAGTAACGTGACTTGGAGACATTTAAAACAAAATGAAAACAAAATGAAATTTTTATCAACTCAAGATTTAAAAAAATTCCTTAATTCCTATTTTTTGCACATTTTTACGTGTATCCTCTGTATTGGTACGGATGTTAAAACACTATGTAAGATCAAAATACATTATTAAAAAAGCTGTATGACGTTGTGCTGATTTTTAATTTTATGTGCTGTTGTGTGCGTGGGATTGTGAGTGAGTGTGTTTGCGCGCACGCGCTATGCATGGAGTTCTTCACTCGCAAGGACTCACACTTCCCACTGTAACTGTGCACGCCGGAGTTTACAAACTCACAATTACCACAAGCAGCAATCTAAAAGTTATTTTAAGTATGAGATACTTAAGTACACCAGTACGACAAGACTTGTCCACTGGTTTTTATGATACAGAGGTTCGTTGGCGTTTTTCATATACGATGCGTAAGCGAACAGCACACATGGCATAAGTATATCCTACGTTATTTTTTAAAATAAACTTGTGAAGTTAAACCATAAGTTAAACTATAAGGTTAGTAGTATCATGAAACAATATTGCTTAACGACCAAACTAGTGCCGTGTTAATATACTGAACAACACTTTCTTAAATTACCAAAATTAGTGATAACAAATTTAAGAGTCACAGAAACCTAAGTTAGGAATTGATATCAAAATAGTTAATGATATTCAAAGATAAAATTTTATAATGGAGAGTGTGGAAGCACAATTTGTAAAAATTATTTGTCTACTATGAAACTTACTCGAGTTCGACGTAGTAGGCCTACATTCGGAAAGACGTAGTTACATTATTTCATACCTAAAACGCCATACAACTTTTAAGTTACCATAAAAGTAAATAACACAGAAAATTAAATACCTATGTCAAAATAATTTATCGATTTCCTTATCGTATCGTTATGTGAATGATATGTGGGAATACCAATTTTCAAACGTTCCTAAAGTCGACACCGAAGACAATAAAATAATACCGAACACAGTAGGCTTGTGTAACATCTGTGCACTTTAACAATTAGTACTATGTTAGTTGTATCAAGCACAGTAATAGAATAAGCATAACAATACACCAGGAATATAAAATGCATAACAGTGTAATAAATAATCATTGACTAGCTCGAAACCTACTCGGCCTATCTGGACTATTTAAAACTTGTGTTGTATTACGATATAATTTACAGATTATTACGCTTCAGAATGAACTGATCATCGGTTAAACATATCAAATTTACGGGTACTAACGTCCATTTTACACGTTCGTCTTTCTTTCGACAACTGTAGAAAGTAGTTTTATCATATTTCACATTCCTTGCATAGCCTACCTCGTCCTTGGCTACAATGTATTTTGTCAGTTCACAGAAGTCAGCAAATATTGTACTAGAAAATTTCAAAAAAATATTTTTACTACAGTCTATTGTAATATTGTTGCTATTGTAACAGCGGTAAGGTAAACTGAAGTCTGTTTTAATAATAAAATAAAAACCTCTAACGTCACAGCTGACTGGTGCCTTGGACAGTCAGACTTGTGGTAGTGGGAACTATGGAACTAACCGCAGCTTACACGATGCGAACAATTTATATCAAACCATCTCCATTACAGTATTTCAAAAACTTACTGTCGTTAGTAGAGATGTGCTAACGTTAACTGAAAATTTAGACAAACTTTTTTTAATTTATCTTCGTTTGTGAAACATTTTAATAGCTAAATCTCTATATTCTGAGGTCGCATAATTTCAATAAAAATTATAAAATATAAATCAATAAAATTTGTTTATTTTTAAGGTAGACCTAACAATGTTTACGACAAATCCTTAATGTGTAATTTTTACACGTTACTTTTTACCTAAGTTATAAGTTATTTATTTTTTGTCAGTAAGTAATAAATGTTTTCTTGTGTTTGGAAATAATTTTACAAGTTAAAATAACATTTGACATTTAAGTTAATTTGTAGTAATACAGCTATTACCTCGTATATAGTCTAAACAGAAATCTGACAGAACTAAATAAATGGCAATTTCATTACGGTTAGGCTGAAACTCTTTGGTGCTTCAACATTTAATTAATAAAGTTTTAAAGGTTCTACTCGGGAAATGAATGATAAATAAACTCAAAAGTAATTGTTCTGTCGGCGCCTGCAGTACATTAATTAAATTGCAAAGACGAAGCATACATCTCTTTCTCAGGTCCTATAGTCAGCCATCTTATAGCTATCACAGACGTCTGGCAATTTACATGTGTTCATAACGTGTTAGTCACTTTTGTCTCCAATATAGTCTGAACAATCACTAGGTTACCATTCGCATGTAAACGTATACAGTCCACTGACACAGCCAAGTAATTAGTTTCTAATTGCATAACGATAAAGGTAAATTTAATGTAATGTTCATAATAACGGAATAATTGAATAGTGTTTACTACACCATAATAAGTGGCACGTACGGGTTAGGTTACTAGCAATAAACCTATTGTTACGCGATCTCACGGATCGTCGTCGTTAAACAGTGTAAATAAAATAACTGAACACCAGAATATGCGTTATTCAGAAGTTTCAGTCTCGATAAACACTAGACACTCGTGTATAGATGATCCTCCAAGTTAACAGTTTTCCAACACACACTGTTATAACAAAGAGAAAACTTTACTGAATTAATACTATCCCATAGGTAACCAGCTGCAAACTGGTCAGCAGTCACAAACGTTCCGTATTCCGGAGCTATTTCAACGATGTAGAGATGTAAACTGTGATGTTTTTGCATGTTTCATCGATTACCAGAAGGCCTTTGACCGAACCCAACATCAGAAAATGATTGATATTCTGAAAAATATTGGATTAGATAGAAAACACCTAAGGGTAATACCTACACTGTATTGGAACCAATCTGCAGCGGTCAGAGTAGATAAAGAGCCTTTTTCTCTACTGAAAGAACTGAAGAAATACAGATTCTGCGTGGAGTAAGACAAGGATGTATACTATCTCCGCAACATCAACTTGGAACATCTACTTGGAAGGTATTTTTAGAGAAACTTTAGATGAATGTGATGTGGGAATATCTCTGAATGGTGAAAGAATAAATAACATACGTTGTGCGGATGATACCGTCATATTCGCAGATAGCTTTGAGGGGCTGCAACAACTAATGAATAGAGTGAGAGAAAGCAGCCGTAGATATAGTCTAGACATCAATGTTAATAAAACAGAGCTAATGGTTGTATCTAAGAACAAGTTCACAAACTGCACCATTAATATAAACCAAAGGCCAGTTGAACGTGTATGCCAATTTACATATCTTGGTACTATAGTCAATGAACAATGGGACCACTCTCAAGAAATAAAGAGCAGAATTGAAAAGGCAAGAGCTGTGTACACAAGAAAGAACAGTTTATTCAAAAGTCACGATTTAACAATAAACACAAAGATGAGACTTTTACGCTGTTATGTATTCTCGGCCGTCTTCTACGGTTTAGATTCTTAGACTTTGACTAAAGCCAAAACTAAAAAATTGAAATCTTTCGAAATGTGGCTTTACCGTAGAATACTGAACACTACATATAACTAATGATCAAGTTCTTAGAAAGATGAAGAAATAAATAGAAGTTATTAACACAGTGAAAATAAGAAAGCTTCAGTGTCTTCGATATCTCATGAAAAATAAACAGAGATTTTACTTATTGTAGTCCATACTACAGGGAAAAGTACTTGGAAAGATAGGAGTTGGGCGACCGAGAATATCATGGCTGAGAAATTTAAGGACCTGGTTTGGCATGAATGCAACTGACTTATTCCGTGCAGCAATACAGAAAGTTAAAATAGTCTGTATGATATCCAATATCCGAAACGGATAGGAACTATCAGAAGAAGAAGACTGGAAACTGACAACAGCTAGTAATGACTCTTCTCGTCACTCCGATTCGCAATCTCAAGCTCAAGTGACCCTGGTCGCTTTCAAAACACCACTATTTATATTTTGCCTGCGTGTCTCAGTAACGGTGAGACCATCTTAGATCCGGTTAGAAGAATAGATCACCCACTGAAAGGTGCAGAAAGATAGTTAACTTGCGGGAGAATAGCGTCATCCAGGTGATCACACAAAGTCACACACGTCACCTGTCTCGTCATAGTAACTGTATATAATATAATATACTCATATTATGAGTCGGTTCCTTACTTTGCTACGAAGAGTAGAGAAAAAGGCATGGTGGTGTGCTGATTCTCAATAAGCTATCAAAAAAGCACAAAATATTATTTTCTTATTCGAAGGAGCAGGGAGAAGGTAAGTCATAGTGATAGATATAATGACTGTTACACAACAAGTGCTAAAACGTTTATAACATGTCTAGTACATTGTCCAACAGCCCACACAAGACTGTGGGTGAGATGGGACATACATTGTTTTGATGGAAAAATTGCTCGCCTATACTAGCTAACTTCGAGCTAGTAGCCTATACTAGATTGTAGCTACATCGAGACATTAACTTCAAATAATCATAAAATTCTCTAATACTTTAAAATAATTTTATTTTACATATTTACGATTATAAAGTTATTTTACGATTATAACTATTAAAAAACTATATTTAGAAAAACAGGAGTTTTAGTTAATTTATAAACTTAACTTACAATTATTCAGATGGCATACGCTGAATAAAATATACCATATTTATGTGTCTATATTTACACACTCATGCGCTGTTACGTCAGTATTGTTTGCTTTGAAGAACACAAAATGAGAGTTTTTTACGTAACACTAAATTCAAACTACGTTGTTACAATATATTTACCTACTAGAGTATTACTCCAGTTCTGTAATGCCTTCCATCTCTTCACCACTCTGTTTGAGCTGCCTGTTTGTTCAGTGCTGCTACGTCCTGATGAACCGCTCGTTAGTTGTATGTCAAGTGGCTCTACGTCATCTTGCAGGCAATCAGCATTCTGCCTGCTTTCCTCTTTAGTTTCAACGTGACGACAATATTTTCTACACAGTTCGTCTACAACACACGCAACCCATCATTGATCAGACGTTTCATTAAAGACACTTTGAACTCTGTGTCGTCTGCTGCCACATGACGTTCAACTCACTCCACACCAGTTCTACGGGATTTAGTTCACAGGGGTAAATGGAAGCCTGCAGACTCTGATACCCCCGTCTTCTGCAAGTGCATCTACTACATTACTGGAGTACAAGTGTCGTACTTCAGGCGATATCAAATTAAATGTTTTCTTGACTGTTATCACTCTTTTATTTAGCCTTTTCTTGATGACATAGTTCGAAACTTCACTTTCTTGCAGCTATGGTAGGAAGTCTTGTTCTTGAATACGATGAAGCTCTTTGGAACACTGAGCAACAACTCTTTTCTAAACCACTTTGCAGATACGTCGCTGTCCATTTCTGAGTGGTAGTCTGCTGAATTATTTTTGGCAAGAAACAGTAGCTGTCCATTTTTTACAAACCGTTCATTACCACCCGAATGTGGAGTAGGAGAAACCTCGGACCTCTTGCTGTATATGAGCACGGAATCCAGTTGTCAGTCTTCATATAAAGGCATCTACTGTCACAGGGCAAATAGCGACAATCGTGCCTCTTGTCACATTTGTGGCTCTTAAAAGGGTCGTTGGGCAAAGACGTTAGTTGTAGCTGCTGCAAGTGTTCCGCTCGGGATGCGGTATGACGTTCGGCGGCTGCTCTTCCTGCTGTTTCGCGGCCGCAGTCTTATTCATTCGGCAGCGGGGTGTAGAGCCCGCTGCTGTTCCTCTCTACGAGCTTCGCTTCATCTTCTTTCTTGTTCATCACGCCCTTCTTCTTTCCTCCTGCTAGCTTTACGTCGTCCGACGCAGATTAGCTGCCCTCCTTTCATCCCTCAGGCTGGATGCCACGGGTATACCAGAGGTTCGCCGGCTCATTGCCTCGCTGTGAACACTCCAGTTTCCCCCCATCCGTTCGCTGCGGACCTATCAGATGGCACCCGGCTTTGGATACGCTCGTTACGATTACTCCAGGATGCTATGTGGAGCAGATGTCTGTTGCTGCGGTCACACATTAGGAGTGATAATAAATTTATTCTTCCCTTCTTTTAAGACAGTGAATCCTACATTGGCCCAAGTTTCGTCATGATTGACAATGTTTCTTCCTTGGTCTTTCAAGCTCTTCATTTTACGTAAGTCATCATGAAGCCACACTTTCATAGCACCTCTTTTTATCAAAAAAGCTTTATTAAAAATTCGAAACCAATATCTTTTGATAAAACGTAGAAAGCTGAACATTTGAAGTTAGGCACTATCACCACACACAGATTTTAACACAGAGTTCAAAGTTGTGGGAAAATTTTAACAAAAATTCCTGTTTTTTTCTACTGATAGCACTTTGTACAAAATCCTTCGTTATTATTTACTTTCCGGCTGCTCTTCAGAATAACGCCTATTCTGTTCTTCTTTTGTGTAATCACTGGACTTTGGCTGGCTTCATTTCTAATTCTGTAAAGAATGGCTCGGCTGACACAGTTGCAAGTATAGTTTCTTTCACAACGCTATTGTCACGTTTTTCTTAATACGTTCGCTTGTAATTATGTACATTTAACGTTATTTTACAGTCACCACTTCTGAAAACTTTCTCTCTCAGACTTTTCACTGTAACAATTAAAACCGTAAGACAGGCAAAAAAAATAATAATGAAATCTTGTAATAGCAGAACGAAACTAAACGCATATGAACTCAGCAAACAGCTACAATAAACTAAACTGCCGCAGCTTTACAACTTGGCCTAATGTAAGCAATCGTACGTGGCTCCGTAAGCAACTACGCAGCCAGTCAGGATATGCTGCATGTTACAAAGTTAGCTACCTCCAAGATAGGTTTAAAAACTAATCTTGTTGCGTTGTAAACAAACATCTCGCTTACACCATGCAGCTATCATCAATAATAAAAAGACGTTCCTCGCTGATTTACTTTTTACCCTCAATACCTTTCTATGTTTTAGTTAATACATTAATGCAAATTAATGGCCTCGTAGTAAAGGATACATCGACTTGTAACCACACAAAAAGTAAATTCTATTTAAGTGTATGACATCCGAGTAATGGCCAATATGTTTCTAAACTATGTAAAAACTTGAGAAGCTCCAATTACTTTCCAAAAGATTGTACATTCCATTCACAGACATTTAGTCCTTCCGATAATTCAAAAATCTTTTTTCTTGTAGAGTGTTTCTGATTGTTAAAATCTTTAACTACAAGTCCGGCTATTCCTTTTTAGACGACTGAAATTGCTTAAGTCTCCCTGAATGGGCTACCAACCCGACTGCATGGAAAGTCAGGTCTTGGAGCTGATACCTTTGAGCCTCCAGACCTCCTAGCGTCTAGGGGCTGAGTCACAAAAGTGATAGAGAAAGTAAGTCTGGCACGGTGGGGAGAGATGAGCGGGACCGGGGAAAGAGTACAGTAATCTGAGTCTATACTACTATTGTAAAGAAGTAATTTTGTTCTATTGTCCGAGCTAACCTTATAAACTGCAGATCAGATTAAGAAAATTCTTTCATCCTGTTCATCGAAATTTGAGGACGGCGTAAGACATAAATTTGAAACGATAGCTGTGCCATGTTCAAGAACAGACCTTAAAAATGTTCGGTATTCGTCAAACTTTCGTTTTGTAAGACATAGTTATATGGTGCTAGCAAATGAAATTCAGACAAAATTTCAAATGTTATTTCTGTTTTTCCAGCAAACTTTTTTTTCGTTTTTGAGATATTGGCGGCTTTGGTTGGTTAGTAATGTGCAGTAGTAGTATTTTAACGATGCCTTAAATATACTCACCGTGTCACGTGCCGTAAGTAACAGACTTTGGCGCTCACTTATTTCACCGTCACTCTAAAGCACAGTAAAATATGTTTATTACCTACAGAAACTTAGAACACAAAAGTAAAACAGGATCACAATAATGGCTATTTACATCAAGTGTCTTTTAACTAACTCCGGTCATTTGTAAGTGATGAAATTTAGTTTTTCTTATTAGCGTACTTTGACTACATTTATAACATTTTTAACGTTTCAACATGTCTTATTTTGCACATATCTTTTTTGAAAAAATCTATATATACTAGTATTCATACTGATAAATTTAACGTCAAATTAATCGTATTAATACATACTAACAAAGCAAGATATTCTCACATTACCGTGATTAATTCTGATATAACTCAGGACACGGTACCCCTCCCACGACAGGCTGTGATTAGAGCGGTAAATGTTCTGATGTCTTTGTTATAATTCGCACCTCAATCAGCTAGGCTCTCCACCATGGCTTTCTCTATCGGCTTTGTGACTAAGCCCCTAGAAACTAGTTCCAGACCTGCCCTGGGTTTCATTCGGAGACCCACCTCCTAGGCTTTTCCGCTTTCTCCGTTGTTAGGAATTTTCCTCCTCCACCTCCGAGACCGTTGACCATTTGTCACGTGTTACCCTAGTCCGGGGTCCTACCATCCGGAGCCAGGTGGAAGCAGGTTTTTAATGAGGTTTGTACTCTTCCCGCTCCTTTTTCCTCATCATCCTCATCAAGTTGGGAGTATGCAGAGATTATCTGATTCGGATTGCGTGGATTTTATAGAATACAGTGAATTGGAGGAAGCGCTGCGATTGGTTAGAATTAGGAAGGCTTGTGGAAATGATGGGTTGAAGGCACAGATGTTCAAATATGCTTCTGTTTATTTAAAACAAAGGTTTTTCAAGTTACTCAACTTACGGTGGAAGTATAAGACAATGCCATCAGATTGGACAGTAGAGGTTATCTGTCCCATCTATTAAAAAGGAAGTAGGACAGATTGTGAGAACTACAGAGGGATAAGTCTGTAAATGTCGCCTATAAAATATTTTCTACGATAGTTACAATGAAATTGAGATAGTTAGTTGAAATAATATTACTGGGAGACTGTGCGGATTTAGAACAGGAAAGTCATGCTCAGATAACGTATTTGCGTTGAAGCTGATTATTGAGAAAAAACCGAGAATACAATGTTGAGATACACTTGCTGTTTTTTAATTCTGTTAAGTATTTCGATATGGTAGATACAGACTTTTATTTAATATTTTGAAGAGTATAGAGGTACCAAATCATCTGGTAAAAATTATTAAATGTATGCATGAAGACTCAAGGATATGCATAGCCGGGAATAATAGTAAGTTGCAGATTGTGAACAGAGGGCTGGAAGAGGGATGCAGCTTTTCCAATATTATTTAATCCGTACATACATGATATTCTACACAAGTGAAAAAATTGTTTGCCATTTTATAATTGGGACTTTGGAGATTACAGGAGTGTCTGTACCTTGCTTTCTGCTGACGACCAAGTTGTCATATCCAATAGCGTAGTTACTCTACACATATCATTGAACAATCTTCATAAAAAAAAAAGAAATATAATTTAATTTAAGTATTGAAAAATTAAAGTAATGGCTTTTTGTAGAGCATTACCAAAAAAAAATGATTGAAATAGAACTATTAGGTAAACAAATTTTATAGTTTAATTTCTTAGGATGCAATATAATATATCTCAAGAGAGGTTGAGGTGAGGAATAAGATAGAACGATTTAATAACACAAACAAGCGTACCTTATGGAATAACGTTAGGCAAGGGACGTTATTGAAAGTTTACATGGTGATATCCATTCTGTCTATATGGTAGTGAAATATGGGCAATGACTAATGCACATGAAAGTCGACTGCAAAATGCAGACATGAGGTCAGTTGGATCAATAGCCGGGTATGGTAGGTTAGATAGGAAAAGGAGTGAGAAGATCCGTCATGAGTTAGCTATCCGTCCAGTGAATGACATGTTGAATGAATATGGACAGAAATGGTTTCATCGCATATAACGTATGGAGTCATCAAGAATGCCATACGTTATACCTGGCATTCTTGATGGCTCCATACGTAAGTGCAAAATATATGTATAAAGGTGAACACGTCTGGGACGGTCAATGAAAAGATGGAGAGATGAGTTGGACGACGGTGGACAACGATGAACCTTCTACTTGCAAAGAAGAAGAAAAAGAAGAAGAAGAAGAAGAAGAAGAAGAAGAAGAAGAAGAAGAAGAAGAAGAAGAAGAAGAAGAAGAAGAAGAAGAAGAAGAAGAAGAAGAAGAAGACTATGTAAAACGCCTGTTTTTCTAAATAAAATATATAATACTATGTAAAATCGCATTTTTAATTTTTTTTAGTTAGATTTGTAATTGTAAAATTTTTTAAATAATTTGAAAGACGTAAAAAATAACATTATGTATAGCGCATGTCAGTATTTTGTGATTATTTTGAAGTTAGTGTCTGGATAATAAAATTTTCAAGTTAGTATAGGCGAGCGGTTTCTCCATAAGAACATACAGTATGTCCATGTGTCACCCATAGTAGGCCTATCAAGTGACTGTTGGATAAAGTATAACTCTATGGACTACAAAGTAAATATTTATGCATGTTATTCATGTTTTTAATTACAATTTTAGAAAATAATAGGTTCTTGTATATTAAAAATTATGAATATATGTGTAGTTGTGTGTAAGTGTGTGTGTGTGCGCGCGCGCGTGCGCGTGAGAGAGAGAGAGAGTGAGAGCGTGCGCGAGTGATATTATTTATATATTTAAAAAGTTAGTATTCAGTCTAAAAAAATAAATTATATGAATCGGTCATTAAATTTAACTGTGAAACTGTAAGTTTTTTAAATATTGCGTCAAACGGGTAAGTAATATGTAATTTAAAATCTAGTGAAATCGACCAGCGTCTGTCCTTTACTTTTTCATGCCACTACATAGCAATGTAGACACAGCACACAGTACACATTGCACAAAACACAATTAACTGGTTGAGCTTTCATTGTATACGCAGCCCATTAGTATGCAGATTAAGGGCAAACAATTAGAATACACTCTACCCCTTCACGGCGTAATTGTTTCTAAGCGTTTTTATTTGCATGTTTTCTTTTTTAATGCTTCTATTTAATTAACTGAACATTTCGAGCAGCTGTTGCAATGGAACATTCTGATGGACTAACTTACTAAGGAGAGGACTGTTATCTTTAAATTAATCAATTGTTTCCAGTTTGTTATTTAAAGTGTAGATCAGTAGTTTATAAGAAACCTTTTTTAAAAATACAGATTTAAAGTATTCCGTAGGAATTTGTAATATGTACACAAGTATACGAGTTATATATATACATTATAATTATATATTATACATAACAAAAATAAAAACCAAAATTTTAATTTTTTTTATTTTTTTTTTAAAAATGAATAAATAATACTTGTGTTTACAATAATATATTTGTATTCCCATTTTTGAAACCAATTGTTATTAACAGCTGTTTTTGCAGTCTGTATTTAATGTATAGTTATATGTATATAAAAATATGTTATATAAGTGAATAGATAAATATAACATAAATATTTATAGTTTTATTAAATTAGTAATTTTTAAAGCACTACTATTTTTGGCATTACCTTAGATTTTTTACGGATTAACTTATTTTATGAATAAATATTTAAAGTTTTTCCACAGGTTCTTTTTTGAATGTATTATAAATTTTATTAATTTGTATGCAGATTGTGAGGATAACAGTTTATACAGTTGAAACAGTGTTAATAGATACGAAATATGCAACTATATTCCTGTAAAAACAAATAGTAATTATTTATTCTTAAAATAATTGAACCAGAATAGTGTTAGAAGGTGTGTGTATAGATATTATAGATACTGACAAGTAATGTTTCCCTCGTTGACTTTAATGGTTTACATTACTAAGAACGACATTGATTTGGTTTGTTAACAGAACAATTTTGCCCATTGTACGTTGAGGAATATCCAGTGGCTCGAGAGAAGTTATGAACAGGCCCTGCCTTTAAAACCACGAGGACAGGAGCGAGCACAGCCGCCGGCCCCCTATATGACACCTACCCATACACTGCTCAAACCAGAGTCCAGTGGCGTAACTCTGTTGTCTGGCCTCTACTATTCTTACTTAATTCATGGCGGGTACTAAAATTATATAACATAACCACAATGCGTTCTTCTAAAGAAATGTTTAAAATTTCTTCTTCTAAGCATAGGCCAGTTTCATTTATTTTCCTAAATATAATTGAATTAGCGAGAAGAAGAGGGAAAACATTCCACAGATCATCATTTTTAGAAAACGACAAAAAACTGATTTGTGGTTAAATGAGTGACTGTGTGGAAAAACTTCTAATCATAAAGTTTCTCAAGCAAACTATAATTAAAGGTCCCATGTTACAATATTAGTATAATTTTAGCAAGTAAACCGTTATACGGTAGTAAAGTTTGTGGAATCTTTTCTTTTTTGATCTCAGATCTAACCGACAAAAGGTAACATTTTTAAAAAATCGTATTTAAATATTTTATTTACTTTTAATTCTTGTTTATACAATTGTTTAGATTAACAGTAATCGTTTTAAGTTTTGCATATTATAAAATAACAATAGAATATGTACAGAACCTAAGAATAGCCAGTATCTTTCTATTCTAAGTCAGTAACACTTTTAGTCACTTCGAATTTCATTAGAAAAATAAACAACAATATAAAGAATAAAAATAAACGATGTTTATCTTTTCCACTATATTAATAGCACTTTAATCACTTATTATTTTATAATTTTCTTCATATGTATTTGGTGTAGGCTACGACATAATGTTTGTATAAAATTCTTTATGTTCGTCTGGTATATACTGTAGAATTTTAGCCATATCTTGAACCTTCTAACCTGCCATATCTTTTGCTCCACTAACCTGCCTTCAGTAGTAACAAACTCTTCTCCTTTAAGCCTAGATGATTTCATCAGTTCTTTTAGATTACCAGATCCTTTCCTTTTCTTTATAGGGCTTTCATATTCAAATTCAGACAGTTTCGCAACCAGTGTTAAAATTTAACATGAAAATCTCTTGCAAAGAAACAAACCTTAAAACTGATCAATCACAAAGACTACCAAGCAGCACACATTGAAAGAATATACAGTACAGTAACTACACTTTGAGAGTAAGACGGAACATATTCCAGGAATGTTTTCTCTCTTCCTCTCACACAAATTTCATCCTGTTGATAAATATATTAAAAATAAAGAACTGTTTTCTTTCTATATACCAAATGATGCATTTATAGTTTCTAAACAAAATGGCTACCTCAGGTAAATTTGGAAAAAATTGTGGAATCTTTTCCTTCTTCTTCTCACCCATTCAATTCATAATAAGAGATAGATGTTTGTTTTCTAGGTTTCTACTGTGATTTTTTGATATAAAGTTTCTTCAGTGATTTCGTATATTATGTTTTTTATTCTCTTATTATTGTTATATGTAATGCAATCTGTATATAAGAAAAAGTGAGTGGCGCGCTGCCAATTTGTGTCCAAATGGATGATTTAAATCACTGGGTACGGTCGAGCACACGTAGATGTTTTGTGTTGGTGGTATATTTAGTTTGCTGTTAACTCCACTATAGTTCAGTTCGATATTAAATTTTGTAATTTTTTCTGTATTACTTTTTAGTATGATTCCTTTTTGTGAATTTAAATTTTGTATTATTTAATTAAATTGCATGATAATGTTATAAAAGTTATAATGGGCACCGTCAACATTTATTGTCGTAAAAAGTGAGAGAGGCTCTGAAGGCACATGATGGTCCAAATGTTTTAGGTTTAGAACGTAAATATTGTAGTCACTTAGAATAACATAAACAGTCGTTGTCGTCTCGTTTGTTTAACATATTACAGTCCCCAGGGGATGTAGAACATTAAAATTTTTAGAAATATTTGTTATCTCTAGGGCACAACAAATAAAATGAAAATCCGAAGCAATTTATTTTGTTAATAGTACAAATTCCAAGCTACGGCTGCACTTTATCTCTCAACGCAAGTGAAATGTTAGGACGGTTTCGTTAAATAAATTCCGCAGGACATGTTTAAGGCCCATTGACCAGAATTTGTTTCTTTATACCGGAGAAAGTTTATAACTCAGTCGTTTGGTACTGATTTTAACTGAAAAGTAAACAGAACGTTAGCTGTGCTTGGATTTTTTGAAGTGTCTATCTTAAAGAAACTCGTCAGTTTTGTATATTCACACGTCATGTCATAAGTTATAATTTCTTATGACTGATAGGCCTATGAGAGATGATATTGTTGCTATTTATTTTGCACATTGCACCTCTTGTACCATCTTTGACCAAACGGTATTATATACAACAAATTTACGACTGGATGATTCTAGAAAAAAATATATGAACTAAGTATACAACTCTGCTTTTCACCGCGTCAGATTTTGAATTCATTAAATACTGTAATGTTGATCCTCATTTTTTATTTTGTTTTGAATGTTAGGTGAAGAAGATAGTGTTTTACAAGACTCTACTACTTCTTTCAAGACAATAAACAGATATAAATCAATACAATAAAATCTCATATATAAAATCGCGAATTATACAACAAACGTCATATTTTTTTTAGGAAACAGTGTACTGTGGTACACGGAATTCACGATATTTTATAATTAGTAAATAAACACTTCTACCCTGTTCCTATTTGTGTTGATTATAGAAACAAAGTCTCCTTATTTGGTATGTGCATACATGTATGTCGTTAGACGGTGTTTCGTTCTGTAAACTATAAACTCCGTAGCTTTATTAATTTTCAGTTCGTCGTACAGAAGACTGACTTCTTAAAATAGTTTTTATGGAGCAGTGAAAAGCTTAACTCCTATTGTCTATCTTGTCTAAAATTATTAAAAAAAAGAGAAGAGATAACTACTTGCTGCTTAAAAACAGTGATTTGAATTGATACAAAATAGGCCTATAATTAATTACCAATATCCAAAGATCGTGGCCCAGTTAAACGACTGTTGGCTGCTTTCAGCAAGAACCTCGTGACACCACATACGACATATCACAGGAAATAATATAATAAAACTCATTTTTACATAATGTGCGTAATTTTATGTGAGTCGATAGATTAAACAAATTAAATATAAAGTTATGCATCTATATTATTATAAGTATACTGGTCGTATATTCTCTACATTAGGTGTTTTATTCCTTTATTATGCTAACTCAATAAACGAAATTTTTATTAATCCACTTTTTTTTAATTTGCGTATCGTTTTTGAGAACCAGTTGTTTCGTCTCTATCAGTTCCATTGAAATACTCTATTACTTTCATGTATTATCCAAATTAATTTAACATTTTCAAATTAATTTTATTAGCTTTTACAGATTTTAGGGGCTACAAGTGCATGTGTTAAACTGAAACCTTACAACAAAATTTCTTATATCCCTGGCTCAACAAATGCAGCTGTAAAAATGTGTGTAATAAAGAAAACAAAATGAAAACAATCGTTAGAGAAAATAAGCAAAAAGGACACGTTACCGTCCCTGTATCGTAGACAATTCATTATCTTCATTAGCACATAGGCCCTACTGTTTTCAGATACTGAGAACAACCAGTTTCTACATCTTAAATTTCACTAAGTAGGCCTAAGTACTAAAATGAAGGAGTCTTCGAGTAATAGGTACATAGTGAAACGCCATTACGAGACCTTGCAAACAACTCATTTACAGTTTTAGAAAAAAATTTGTATTGTTAACAAATCCAAGAGTGTTAAAGGCGTCTAGGTACATAACTATTACAAACTATATCATTTGTATTTTGTATCGGCCAACTTGATAATTTTTAAGAGATTATTTTAATATAAAAAAATTGTATGGGTTTGACTGAAAATGTAAATAATAACAGCAACTAAACGAGAAATAATATTTACTTATACCTAACATTATTATTATTAATAATAATTATTATTAGTTTAGTGATTTTATTTAGCAAATCAGTTATGTAATTTTAGGTTGTCCTATAATCACATACAGACGTACAGAAATGTCTATTAATATTTTCTTGAGCTTCGTTTTTGACGTTGAAAAAGACATAATCTGATCATATGTTCATGTGTAAACACGTTGATTCCTGTGTTGCTGTACATTTAAAATTTTAATGTCTTTTTAGTTCATAAGAAGAGGATTTGTGCAGATCGTTTGTTAGCTCTGTTTTTGTAGGGGAATTGCAGCTATACAATATGATTCATTTCTAGAGTTTATTCCAGTTATCGTACTAAATGTGCAATGAAATGACCCTAACTAAATAACCATTTAAAACGTTTTAAGATTTTTATACGGTAAACATAAAACTTATATTCTGTATTTAACAATTTTATCAAATTTAACGTGCTGAATATCGGATTTGGAGCCATGAAATGATGTTTCTTGAAAATTTCAAAACCAAAAACGTATCGATATTATATTTGTTTAAATCGTGTTTCACAGTGTTACACAATAATCCCTCGGTGCCTATTTTTTACATTTGCTTCATTCGGTGCCTTTTCCTCTATGGTAGACAAGGTAGATACTAAATTAAAAATTATTCTCTTTAGTGATTCCTAACAGTAAAATATTAATTCTTATGTTGAATGTTACAGTCAAATGGCTGAGACATATTGACTATACCTTTGCTGACCGCTTAAGAAAATTGTTTACACCACTTTTTAAACAATTAATTACCAAATCATAATGTTAGTTATGAAAGGCTCTACCTGCAGAACTCCAGTGCACCAAGCAAACTTTTTTAAGTACACCTGCTCCAAGATGAAAATGTAAGATAGGCCTACCTGTACCAGACCCGGTTGAATCATTTTGCACAAAAAAACCATCAGTAACAATATCAATCAAGAATGGGGTAACATCAGAGACGTCATATCACAAGCAGCATTCGAAGCATTAGGGACGACACGTAAAAGGTATGGAAACTGAGGCCTACAGGTTGGGGATGACGATATTATAGGGAAATAATACATGCTAAAAAGCACCTGAAACATTATGCCTTAAACAATGATCAGACAAGGTGTGAATATAAGAGCTGCCGTGCCATTGATAGAAGAGAAGTCAGGAGAATCAAGCGAAGTCCGTGGGATAAATATGTAAGTGATTATAGAACACGATGTACACGGCAGGCAGGACATGGTTTACAAAATATTAAGAAATTTAAATGAAACTGAAAGTGATAACCTGAAGATCAGCAATATCTCAGAACAACAATGGCTTGAATACTATGATCAGCTATAGACTCAGGATCAACTGGAAGAAACAATCTTTGCTGATATCAGTGATTGTGTGGACCCTATAACAATGGATGAATTATTAGCTGATACCTCTGTAAAAATAGAAAAGCACCGAGCTGTGATGGGCTGAACGTAGATCTTATAAAGCATGGACCAGCCTTGTGCAAGGTCGTTCGCTGCACTTCATTAATCTGGGATCTGTGCACGGTCATGTTCCTGAAACAAATATTCAAGAAAGGTGATCGTAATGGTTGCAGGAATTACAGAGGAGTTAGACTTCTTTATAATTCATATAAAGTATATGCATCTGTATTAAAAACACTGAGAAATACAGTAACAAAGAACATGCTATCAGAGGCTCAGAACCGTTTCAGGAAGGGCAGATCATGTTTAGATTGCATATTTACAATATTCCAGCTTTTTGAAAAGCGTAGAGAGTATCAGCTGCCTAAATACATAGCTTTCATCGACTTCGAAAAGCCGTTTGACAGGGTAAATCGGAGCAAACTATGAGCAGTAACGGCAAGGAAATGGATCCCACAACATCTAATTACAGCTATACGGAGTCTTTATGTAGAGAATAAAATTTTAGTTGAACAAGGGAAACCGAGAACAGCTACTAGAGTTGACCTGATCAACCTCTTTTTAATTTATATATTGACGATGTCATACAAAACTGGCAGATGTGTCTTCTAGAGCATTTCATAAAACTTTGTTGTTTGCAGACAATTAGGCTATTCTGTCGGACTCAGAAAACAGGTTGCATATGGATATACATTTGTTAAATCGAATCTGCAGAGACTCTGTATTAAAATATCCAAACTTAAGGCCAAGATAATGCCTTTTCCTGGAACTGATCCCGTACGGACAAAAATTTTTATAGATGGTACTCAATACCAATATTTTGAATACCTGGGCTACAGTGTGTCGTATAATAAAAGCTACGACGTTGTGAATAAGTTGCATAACTTCAACCTTAAGTGCGGGAATATCAGGTGAACTCTTAAGTCAGCAAGTAAAGAAACACGCCTAAAATTGTACAAGGTGATGGCCCTTCCCACACTTCTTTATGGGTGTGACAATTGAACTTTAACGGAAGGCCAGGCCAGTCGTATTCAAGCGGGTGAAAAGAGATTTCTTAGGTACGTGGCAGGTATACTCTCCACGATCATAGAAGAAACACAGATATACGGCAGAAACTGAATATTATGAGTTTGCCCAGTATAGGCTGAATTGGTGGGAACATCTTCGTCGAATGGATCACTGCCGCATCCCCATACAACTATGGAACTATAAGCCGAAGGGACGAAGAGGTGTGTGACGTCCGAGGAAGCGCTAGAGTAATCAGCTCTAGACTCTATGACTGTTTGAGACCGGGACAAACTATTCTTGGTTTAATTCTTGCAGATGATGATGATGATGATGATGATGATGATGATAATGTTAGTTTGTAACTGTAACAACACTGAACAGAATCTCAAACCTAATTATGACTATTCTGATTAGGTTCATAAACATTTTTACAAGAAAATTTAAAAAATTTCAGCATATCAGATATTAATAAAATACTATCATAGTTTTCAGAAACACTTTCGTGATTCAGTCAAACCTTTTCCTACAAGAGTCTTTTAAACTCTGTCTTTTCGACGGAGACGGAAGTTAAAACACTACGGAAAATGAAAAATTATTATTAAAAAAATGTTATACAATGTCACTAAAGTTGGAATTCGAATGCGCGAGGATTTGTGTGGAGACTCGAGAGTGTAATATTACAAGCCTACGTTTCAACGTCATCAGTTACTGCAACCAGCCAAAACAGTTTAGAAACATAATACGAAAGTGATATGTAAGTATAGCTATTTCAAAACATAATATAAAGTTTAACTAAACACTTTTGTAGTAAAAATTGTAGTTTAGCTTGTATTTGATCTTGACATTCAGATATGTTTTTCTTTGTACCCGAGGGATATGATCCTCTTCGACTGTCCAATCTTCTTGTCCAATCAACGTGTCATGATTATGACAAGTACAGAATGTTTTATAACACTATATCACTATTCACATATTTGTGTTGTCCTCAACTTGAAACTACTAACGTGTGAGATGCACCTAAAGGTGGGAAGATGGGTGCAGTAGAAAGTAGGATAAAAATGAGATTTAAATGTGTTTGACAGGATATGATCATACAGATCCTAAATCATTTCAAACGCTATGCCTTTTGAGTTAATGAAATAGTTCCCGTCCAGGTCTCTTCTGTCTTGTTATGACGGAATCACATAAATTTCACTCTTTGTGACTAACTAAAGCTCTGTATTGTGGCCGGACAACCAGGGCGCCTGAAGGATACCAAACACTTGTTAATTCACGCAAAGGCACGCAGAGGCACAGGCCGCCAGATAATAGATTGGACCTGGCGACCAGATCCGGTCAGTGAATCAACACGTGGCATCCAGGGTGCCCTAAAAATTATTTCTTTATGTTGACTATTGCATTGAATTTTATGTGCAATGTCATTAAAAATGAGTCCAAACGCGACACAGTTCATTATTTTCTAAAACAACGTTCTTCTTAATTATTTATAAAACGATAGTATTTCTTACTTACACCTTGTTTGATTTTATAATTTTGTACTAAATACAAATATTAACGATGTATTGAGATTAAATATAACGGTAATAAGTTCGATTAAATTTACAGTCATTTAAGTACAGTAGACGACTCAGACAGTAGGCATTGTGCGACTTGTGAAGGAGAGATCGGGCCAGCTGCGTGCGTGAGTGAGTGTGTTTGTATGGGTGTGTATGCGCGCGCGCGAGTGTGTGTTTGTGTTAGTGAGGTTATGCTAATAGTCCAGCTTCTGTCGTTAACCGACCAACCTATTTACTCAAAATAAATAAATACGAGGATTGTTCATTAGAAACACGTTTATAGGCTGTATAGGATTTTTTAATCAACGATTTTACAAGAAGACTCCATTAACATTAAGGCATGAGTCCCACTGTTGCACTAATCTGTACATTCCCTGCTAGTAAAATTCTTGCAGCCGTTTGCGGAACCATTCGCTAACAGCAAACTCTACCTCAGCGTCCGATATCGACCGCCGTCCTTTTAATGATTTTTTTAATGGGCCAAAAACATGATAATCGCACGGGGACACGTCGGGACTGTAAGATGAATGTTGTAAGACTTCCCACTTCATACGACCAAGCAGATCTTGAATCGTCTGGGCTACATGTGGTCAAACATTATCATGCAGATGAATGACACCATTTGTGAGCTTCCCGGGACGTTTATTCTTGATGCTGACCTGTAAGCGTTTTAAACTGTCTCCATGTCGCTCAGCGTTGATGTTGACACCAGGTTCTTTAAAATCTAAGAGCAGCACGCCCTGATAATAAAAAAATACGGTCATCGTTACTTTTCCTGCTGAAGGTTGAGACCGACACTTTTCGCCTTCGGAGATTGTACATGTTCCACTGCATACTCTGACGTTTGGATTCTGGGTCGTAGTGATAACACTAATACTCATCACCGGCAACAATTTGGTGTAGAAAGGCATTAAATTGTTGTTGATACCGCATCAAATGCTGTAATGATAAGGCCGAACGCAAATTTTTCTGCTCATCAGTAAGCAGTGGTAGTATCCACTGAGCAGCAATTTTGGGATAGCCAAGACTATGAATGAGATAGAATGAACAGTTATCACGCTGATGCTCAACATTTTAGAAAGTTCTCTAACTCTGATGCGCCTATTTGCGCGTAAAGCATTTTCCAGCTGTCTCATATTTCCATCTGATGCTTAAACACGTGCAGGTCCGGGACGGGCCAAATGTTTAGTGGATTCTCTTCCGTGTCGAAATTTATTGCATCATTCAACCACTGCCGTATGAGAATAACTATAGTCACTATATATACCTTTCATTCTCGTATAAATTCCCATTGGCTGACGCCCCTCAGCGGCCAAAACTGAATAACGGCACGCAGATTATCTTTGGACGGATTTTCTATCATAGATGCCATTTTTCCACCCAGTAACAACGCTTAGAAAAGAGCAAACTCCAATATTTTTGACAGAAGCGTCCCTAGTACTTTAACAGACAATATAAACAAATGAATTAGGTTGCCATGGCGACGAAGTCACGGCTCCACAGATCAAACGTGTTTCTATTGAAAAATCCTCGTAAAAAAGTATTCCCTTAGACACCGGTATTTGTTTCCTATGTTTACTGCACAAAATTGATTAATGTATAGTATCAAGCTTTCGTTTAATAACTAAGCCTATATGTCTGACGAGCGCATTTGTGTGTATGTTATAAAATTACAATAAATTGTACCTTTCTTTAAAGCCTCACGTTGGAGTCGTCAATTTATAAAAGACAGACTTTGTGTACGTGTTATGTTCGTGTTGTTGAGGGCTGGTTCCTCTGCGACGATGTTGTCCTGCAAGCACAACTTAATCTACTATATGTATGTGGGCGCCACTTGGATATTTTGTTCCAAGAAATTATTATTATTATTAAATTTTGATTTCTTAAATTAATTATATTAAAAAAATGTGGACAAGACAGTTTGAATTGAAAGTAACGTATGTTTAATGAATTTTAAAAATCGTCTGAAGGACTAACACTCGAATTAACAAAATTACAGAGTTACAGAAAATATTTTTCTTATTGACAAATTTTTTAATTAAGTATCGGCTAATATATTTATTTACTCAGTTGAATAGCATGAGTTTAGTGTATGAAAAGTCTTTATACTCAGGACGTGACTCCTTTGAACTACCAAGACAAATCAATAGGATGCTTTACAAAAATTGTGTGATTTGAAGGTGTGTGACATGTGTAGTACAACTGTGTGACAAATGATACCAGGTAAAAATGACTTTAACTTTTGAACAACTCACGTTCCGGTGGGTAATTATTTCCTGCACAGGACATTTCTCTTGGGGACGTTTTCAATCTTGCCTCTTCGTGTTAACGTTCCTCGTGCACTGGTAATTATTTATAAGTCAAAAATACGGTTTTTAAAACTCCGCACGATTGAAATAAGTTTCGCACTGAATCTATGCTTTGAATTACGGCGGCGGCGATCAGCTGTCTGCGTGGTTTCTCGATTCGGCCGTCACAGCGCTAGTTCCAGATTCAACGTTGAAAGGCCTGTGTCAGTAAATTGCTTGGGAATTTTGTCAAAGTCAGTTTGTCTTAGCAGATACCAGCAGAATTAATTCTCTCTATTAAAATTTGGTCCTTTTCAGGGCCGCTAGTATTCTGGCTGCGTGCGTTCTATTAAATATGGCGTGTTGCTGCTCTATTCAACAACACGTTGGCGTATACTCCTTGTAGAGGTTAAGTCAGTATTTTGTCATGTACGGGAAAAGCCTTTCTGTTTTCTCGTGTCGACTTTTCGTTCTTCGATTTCGCCTCGGATGTGATGATCAGTTTCGTGGGTGATGTGTCTCTTCTGGATTCAAAGCATAAAGTGTTTTTTTGTCAAATTTCGTCTTCCTTTTATACTCTGTAAGGGGCATTGTTTTAATTTTTTGACATGAACTTCCGGTATTTTTGAGTAAAATTTTCTTCTGGAACGTTCGAGAATATGCAAATGGAACATCATAGAACAAATTTGACTTCCGTAGAAGCTTTAGAACAAAAACTTCTTATTCTTCACACTAAAGGATATTACTGAAATTATTCTGGTATTTGTCAAACAATTTTACATAACTACTTACAATCTGCATGCCATTACTATTTTTGGATTCTCTGCTTTCAACTGAATATAATGATACTAATTACGATTGGTTTTGAACAAACTAACTCTAATAAAATAACATAAAATACAACTCTTACCTTGGAATGTTTTCACAAAATTCCAATTTTCTACTTATAAAAATGTTGTGAAGTTGCTTGGTTCTTGCTACAACATTAATGCATAACATAATTATCTTTTTATAACAAAATAAACAAATATTAACACATATAACATATAAATAAGTTCAGTTTTGTATAGGCATTACATATGGCCTAGGTTTTTTGTCACTGGTTGTTTACAATAATTTGTCTTTTTCGGTATCATATATGGGATTCTTTGGGTATTCACTGAGAGTTTGTTATATTGTTTATCCTTGGTAATACCTGGTTTATCCTGATATATTATTTTTACTGTAAGATTACTTAGCATCATATTGGTTTGCATAAATGAGTTGTTTTCTTGGTGTGACAAATTTCACTCTCATATTTCAAATTATTTAAGAATTAAGCTTGTTTTCAACTGAGTAGGTTTGTTTCTATAGTACACTATAGGATTGTACCTTTTTCCTTTATTTTTGCTAATATTCTGCAATTATTCTGTCAAGTATGACTATTTTTGTGATTGTTTTTGGCCTCCGCCTGGTATGGTATAGGTAAATAGTTTCCTAACTCGACTGTTAAAGTGTTGTAGTTGGTCAAATATATAAGTATAGTCACATTATATTGTATTTCAACTTTATAATACAATTTGGTTGCATTTTGTCAACATTAAATTCATAAATATTACAATATTATAGGTTCATCACATGTTTTCAGTTAATACAGTTTTTGGCTATTTTAATTGATTTCTAATCAATTTACAGCTTTCTCTATTTAAGATAATTTGTTCGCCTTTGTCTAATGGACATTTACATATAGATTTTATTTTAATTCTATAATAATTAATTTTCACATAAAATCTGAGTGATTGGTCTCAAATCTGACACCTTAATATTTTTTGTCATAACATTTATATATTTTTTATTTTAACTTACATCCTTTTTAAAGGCGTATTTAAATTCTTTAAAACATTTATTTTTTTTAAATTACAAAGTATAATAATGGATCTTGTCCCTTAATTCACAATAAATAGTTTTTTATACCCTATTCAGAGTTACATTTCTTAATAAGTAATGACCTCATTTTGGTTATTTCTGAGATTATCTGTCTCTCTTATAGTATATTATTAGTTTTACACTGTTCTTCACTTAAATAATATATATGGGGTTTGAGTCTTAGTCATAGTCTTGTCGTTTTTTCATGTTAATAATATTAATTATCAGACAATATTACAAAATTTTTCGGATTACTTGGGTTCGATACTGTTCACCTCACTTTCCTCTTATGATAATTTACTATGCAAATAATTTCCTTTATGGAACGTTCCGTGACGTTACAATGTGTGCGCGCTTGCGAATGTTTGAAGTTTACTATAAAAGTATTTTGATGAAAGAGTTTTAACCTCGTGTAACAGCGTTTACTTACTGAAATAGTTATGAATAAAAGAACTTTTGCAAACTATGAACAAAGTACCGTGTAAGTGTAGATATTCGTGGCTGTTGAGAATAGTAATTTTAATCGAATAGTTCTGGAAATGTGTCAGCAGATTCAGTTACATTAACTAATGCTTGCCTATCGGCGACAGATTAGATTAAACATTGTTATTGGTTTAATAATTGATAGTAGAAAGGAAAATTGAACGCGGTCGTTGCCTACACCTCGCCAAAATTGTAACTAATCAACAATGCACACACACATACCATACACACACACACACACACACACACACACATATCCGGCGAACACGCTTGTGCGTGTGTTCGTATAAAGTTATAATATTAACCTTTCTGTTCCAGGGATTATTAAAGATTTAGTGTACTTTAGTGTATATAATTTATTTTGTGTGTGTGAGAGAGAGAGAGAGAGAGAGAGAGAGAGAGAGAGAGAGAGAGAGAGAGAGAGAGAGAGAGAGAGAGAGAGAGAGAGAGAGAGAGAGAGAGAGAGTGAGAGAGAGAGAGAGAGACACATCTGTTTGTGTTTGTTTCAGCTTTTGTAGTTTTTAAAATTTCTTATCTTTTCTTTACAGTGAAAAAAACATATCTTAGATATAACATGATTTCTTAAGTAGTATAGGTAATTTAGTTTGATATTTGGATTTACAGTATATAGAGTTTTACTAAGCGGATGCAATTGCCATAATGCCACTTTGGATTACGAGCAAATAACATATAGCCTGTTACACATATTATTATTTGTTGTTTCCCCAAGACTAATGTTTCTCTCTTAATCCACCTTACATAGAATTAATTTTTTAAGATTGTGTATTTCATATTATGTTGCCTGAATTAAGTTTTATAACCGTATAATCCTAATTTATCTGCAAGAAACTCTGGCTATTTAACAACGCTCTCTCCCCTTCTCCCCCTCCTCTCTCTCTCTCTCTCTCTCTCTCTCTCTCTCTCTCTCTCTCTCTCTCTCTCTCTCTTCTGTCTCTCCCTCTCTAAAACAAAAAATCGAGAAGTTTGGCACGAGGAATAATATTAAATGCTAATTAAAACAGGAATAATTTATATAATTAAAACAAAAACCACTCAATAATGTCCTTTGCATAAAGTTTGAGAAGCCTTCTTCTTTTCATGATCTACACCATAAGAAAGAAGAGTAAACAGTTGTAAGGTTTTTACACATTGCTGGGCGAAATAGAGAGAATTTTATGGAAGATTAGTATAACGGATGGAGAAAATACATAAGAAGATAAATGCGTAGATAGGATCATCAGAATGTTAGAAGTAGGTCAAAATGTTATTCATGGAATATATGTGAGCAGAAATTGGTCTGCAAATTACTCAAGTGATTTTGAAGTGATTACTACCAGTAAGACAACCACGCCACAGTATGACCAATTATGAATATTAGGATTGAGGACGAAGTAAAGAAAATATGAGGGCTACGTATATATTAATTAATTAAAAATAAATAAAGCGTAAACATAAAGGATAACAATTGGAAAACGTATTACAGAGTATTCTAATTGGAGAACTGAAAAGTTCGATGAACAACGGAAACATCATAAGAAACGATAAAAAGATTGTTTAATTACGCAATGCCAAACGATCAAAATATTAGTTAGAATTATCGTAAGAAGTTAGTACTACAGTCGAGAATGTCACAGAAAACATACTTGAAAAAAATGTGAATTCAACATTCTTATAGTAGAAACTAGCAGGTATAAACAGTATATCGTAATAATTGATTTTCTAATAGATGTAGATGAGCGGAGAAGACTTATACAGTACTCGAAAACTGAACACCGTTCTTGGTCAGTATTGCAGACACGTATCGACACGTGAGGATGTGTGTGTGTGTGTATGTAAAGTGGAACGATTATTGATCTTAGAATTATTTAGTATGCGATACACGTTTAGGTAACCCCGGGAAAGACTAAATAATACTAAGTAATCAGCAAAGATATTTACCTTATACTTCCTTTCCGATTTGAAGTTCCTACATTAAAATTTAATATTTTTATTACAGTTTTAAACAATAAAGTGTATCTAGTATAAACGTAAAAACGTTTGAGTTTTATGAAATTTTTTGATTTTGCTTTCATGAAATAATATTTTTAAATTACCTTTGAATAAAATTGTTCATTTTACGAATGCTATAACGCAAACGTTTATAGTAAGCTAGTTCATTATGTTTATTTTAAAGTAGGTATAGTTATTAGGGAAGAGAATCTTCATGTTAGTAATTATTTATTGATTTTTAGTCTTTATAATGCAGGTGTCGAGAACCCTGTAATCCCTTGTGTCTCGATTAAATATATTTGACAAGTTGTTTAAAAAAAAAACGCTTTCATACTAAGATGATATAATAAAATAAAGCATTATATATACAAGGAACGTCAAATAATTACTCTGTGTGTGTCTGTGTGGGGGGGGGGTTGTAGGTGTGTGTGTTTGTAGCATTTTTTAATTATTTCATAAGCTAGCTTAAACGTCTTGAACCCCTAAAAATGTAGCTTAACCAAATAAATTGATTTAAAAACCATGATATTCTTGGTTTATTCGGCGCTTAGGTGTTAGAAAATTTTTTTAAATAAGTTTTTTTTGCAGTTTATTAACAGACCATGTTATACATTAAATACACATATATATAGCGAAAAACATTTTACTCGTTTTTTGCGACCCTAACAGCAGACACTTAACTACACAATTATGCAAATACACAATAAATTAACCTAGAAACTCATACCACGTTAAGGAAAAGATTTAGTTTTACCAGCACGACACTTCTGCCTTCACTACATATCTCTACTATCGAAATGATCGTTACCAAATTCTGGATTGGGAGAATTTTCGAACACCAGCTATATGTTAACGTAATACTGAAACAATTTCAGTTTCTTACTTGTATATATTATTATTTAAAACATAGTTTTTACAAAATATTAAAACGTTTCTAAATTTTTTAGTGAGATATTTATGTTTCCTAAAACAACATTTTTATGTTTAAGCAAACCGCAACCGTATTATATTCACATTAATACTTTTAGATACAAGAGAAGTAAGAATAAGTTAAATAATATTTATTTTGTGCTCGACTTGGTTGATCCAAAATCTTAACTTTTCTTGCTTTCGTATTATAGCAAAAGGTTTCCTATAGTGGATTTACGTCAATAAGTTTAAACGAAAAGGGAAATACGTGAATTACCCCTACCACAGCCGTTAGGGTGACAGATGAAAAAATAATTTTGCAATTTATATACTTTTTATTGCTCAAAGGGTGGAAAATATGTCTTAGGTTTAGGTTGGAAGCAGATTCACTAACACCCGTATATATGCCTTGATCTGTATCCATCTATACGAATATTGAAATAGGCTTACACTAGCGCGATATACATGTTTTGAGTGACGATTTTGATCAAACACTTACTTTTCATTAATAATATCAAATAAGTCATAACTAATTTAAAAAAATATTATTTTACTGCACTGTCTTAATTCTAGGGTAACACTAATTCCCTGCATCTGGAAAGTCTTTTTTACCTTCTATGGAGTACTTTTGAATCTAGAGTAACCGATTAGTGACTAACATTTACACTAAAAGGAAAACATGAAACTCAAGTTGATCAACATTTGACGAGGGTAAAATCGGCTGTGGTATGTTCAGAATGGATTTAGACATCAGGGATACTGTTCTGGAAAAGTACATTCTAGTTGTGCGTCTATCGCCTTTTTGAATCCCTGAAAAGCAAATCAACTTTTGTTTTATATCGTATTCCAGAAGCCACTTTTATTTCTATTTGTGTGTATGTTTCGTTTGATGTACAGCTAACTTGCAGTAAAACGAATTTTACTACAGAGTTCAGATATGTAAATGATAGTTGTTGTGTATACAGAGTGCTTTTATTTACTAAAATATCTGTAGATATTAACATATAGTATTTTTCTCTCACTATATCTCTCTCTCCTTCACGTTCTCTCTCATTGTGTTTAGCAAACCTGCGTTACCAGCGGTTTTAACTGAACGCTCTTTTTTTTTCTCCTGTACATTTTGTTTCATCTGTTAATTAGCTCCTTCCCCATTCTAATGTAATCCCTTCTCAGGAACTACCATACTCGAGAGCGTAGTCCAGTGGGATTAGGGATATTACAAGGGCCTTAATGCGGTGGGTTCTGCCCTCGTCTTCTGCACCCGATGCCGTTGGTAGCTCAGAATGATTTCAAATTAAGGTCAAGAGGGTAGCTTACATTTTATCCATCCTCCATAGAGGCTTGACAGAAGGGGATCTTATTATCCCGGGAGATTCTCGACCCCTGCTTACTTTAGCCGCTTGTTAAACAGACTGGGTGGTGAATTTCAAAAATTTCACTTCTTATACAAGTATAGAACCATAATGGCACTTCCTGGGCTCTCCAGTTATAGAAACGATGAATATGTAGGCTTAGATTATTTTCCTATTATTGTATGTTTTTCCTCAGACCTAAATTTATAAGTTTTTCTAAATTGTAATATAACACTAATAATTAAAATATATTAGTCTTTTTGTTCTAGAAGAGAAACATTAAATACTGATATTAGTTTTAAAAGAATCTTTTATAAATAAATAAATAAACAAATATATACACACACACAATATATAATGTATATATACAAGTGTGTGTGTGTGTGTGTGTGTGCAAATAAATTACTGTGATGATACAGGCCAATAAAGATGTTTAACAAAATGTACATTAACAGATAAAAGAAAGTAAATTCCTGACTAGCAAGCAGTGTACAATAAAATAAAGAATTATAATGATATAATTTACCTTATAATTTCCGTCAAGTGACTTCTAGCGTAAATTATATCATTATCATACAGTGACTTGGACCGCATTAATTATGTTTAAAAAAAGAATTATAGGTACACACGCGCTCATATATAGAAACAGTTGTTACTAGAGTTAATTCCTTGAAAAGTAAATTACTTAATATATAATACTATTTTACGTTTTAGATGCTTTTTTCTTATTTGGTACGCATTTAGGGCTTAATAGTAGTTGGCCATTGTCAGTCAGCTTTTTTTTTTGTTGATTACGATTACCTATAAATACTGGAACAGGTAAATACGTAAGCAGTATTTACGTAGCAAATAATTCACATCTTGTACATAAACTCAGAAAATTTGGTGTAATTGCATACTTGAATGTGCGTCCGCGAAGCACGCGCGCGTGCGAGTGTGTGTGTGTGTGTGTGTGACTACTAGAAACGTGCATCATTTTCACGTTTTGTGTGAAAAATGAAAACAAACTATTACATAAGTAATGACTGTGAGAATAGCCAGCTGCTCCATATGAAAACTTATTTAATGTTCAACGAAAGTAGTTAGAGAAAGTACTGAATATAAAAGTAAAAATATGTGTTCAATTAGGATGAACTTTAATGTATAAAATGAATTCAATAATCGTCCTACAGGTAAGGGGAATCGAAAGTAGAAAATATTGATTTTCTGAATAAAATATAATTTTACGTGTAGGCTTAACGTAAATGATTAACTGTAATTAATAAAACGGTAAGCAGTTTGTACTAACGATTAGAAAAATGAATTAAAGATTAAACTGATTGTAATTTACGTAAGTAATTGTAGCGTACGTTCATAAAAAAAATATTTCTTCCAAGAAGTTTACTTTATGTTGAACTCTTTATTATAAACTATTCATTGGTTTGTTTTGTGAAGTTTCTCATAAAATTGTATTAGGTGAGAACAACTTGATGACGGTTTCTGTTCCTAACACTGGTAAAATATATTAAATGATCCGTGCCTACTTATTGTCAGAGGACGTTACTTACAAAGTGATATAACTTTAAAGAGGGAAGGGAGAGTAGCTTCTATTGTTTGAAGGATGGTAAACATTTTTTTAATAAAAAAATAAAGTAACATTGTTAACATAAAATTAATCAGTGTTAATACATATTTACGATACATAATCAGATGGAAACCTGTTTTAAGAAGAAAGAAGTTATTTCAGTAAAGTTTTTTTTTTTTAATTAAATAGACACTTGTACATGAGAAAACACTTTTGCCTTATTTGTTTTTACTCTTGTATGTTACAATTACAGTATTAATGTTCACATTGAAATAGACATTTATTTTCTAAACTGTCTATTCCCCAAAGTAGGTATTTTCATTCTCATTCTGGAAGATGTGTGCGATTTAGAAATGGTCCAACCTAAAGTAAATTAAAAATATGAAATAATGATATCTCGTATAATGATCTTAAATTAATTGATACATTTACGTCATTGCGACACATAGCTATAGCGAATATAGCCTACGTCATGTGTTTTACTTATTCTGCTTATCAGGTGGACGCAATTATTTTGGAACTTTCAGAGTTGTGTAGAAAAATCTAGAGGAGTTTATATATGCTTGGCATAGCGCGACTAACATAAAACATGAGAGGCAAATCCAGTGGGTGCAGTATAATTTCCGCTAACTGGGTGTGCTCCAAATGATGGGACAATGAAAGTATAATTCTTAAGTACCTATTACTTCCATGTTCCTTAAAGAAATGGAAGTATGGTGATGGCAAAAAAAAAAATCGTGTTCGAGATTATTGCAGATTCTGATTGTACTACACTCAAAACATGAAAAAAAGTCATTTTTCCAAAAGTGTCTGTGTGTGTGTCTGTAGATTTTTTTCTATGGCAAACGATAGCCGCAAATTCAAACAGAATCAAATAATTTTTTGCATACAGCCCTGCTTTATAGAGTACTCAAGATCTGTTGTTTTTGGTGAAGATCGATTAAGGGAAAGGGGTAGTTTACCTGCAACGGTTTTTTTTTAAATCAAATGTAATTTTTTCTATGGCAAACGATAACAGTCGCAAATTCAAACAGAATCAACTACTCTTTTGCATACAGCCCAGAATTGTAGAGTTCTCAAGACCTATTGTTCTTGGTGAAGATCGGTTAAGGGAAAGAGGCAGTTTACCGGCAACATTTTATGTTTTAACAAGGGTATTTTATATGGCAAACGATAACAGCCGCAAATTCAAACAGAATCAAATGATTATTTGCATACAGCCCTAAATTGTAGAGATCTCAAGACGTATTGTTTTTGGAGAAAATCGGTTAATGAAAAGGAGTAGTTTACCTGCAACGTTTTATGTTTTAACAAGGGTATTTTCTATGGCAAACGATAACAGCCGCAAATTCAAACAGAATCAAATAATTTTTTGCATACAGTATTGTAGAGTACTCAAGATCTATTGTTTTTGGTGAAAATCGGTTAAGGGAAAGGGGTAGTTTACCAGCAACTGTTTTTTATCAAAGGTAATTTTACTTCCATATTCCTTAAGGAATGGAAGTATGGTGATGGCAAAAAAAATCGTGTTCGAGATTATTGCAGATTCTGATTCTACTACACTCAAAACATGAAAAAAAGTCGTTTTCCGAAAAGTGTCTGTGTGTGTGTCTGTGTGTGTGTCTGTAGATTTTTTTCTATGGCAAACGATAGCCGCAAATTCAAACAGAATCAAATAATTTTTTGTATACAGCCCTGCTTTATAGAGTACTCAAGATCTATTGTTTTTGGTGAAGATCGATTAAGGGAAAGGGGTAGTTTACCTGCAACGGTTTTTTTTTAAATCAAATGTAATTTTTTCTATGGCAAACGATAACAGTCGCAAATTCAAACAGAATCAACTACTCTTTTGCATACAGCCCAGAATTGTAGAGTTCTCAAGACCTATTGTTCTTGGTGAAGATCGGTTAAGGGAAAGAGGCAGTTTACCGGCAACATTTTATGTTTTAACAAGGGTATTTTATATGGCAAACGATAACAGCCGCAAATTCAAACAGAATCAAATGATTATTTGCATACAGCCCTAAATTGTAGAGATCTCAAGACGTATTGTTTTTGGAGAAAATCGGTTAATGAAAAGGAGTAGTTTACCTGCAACGTTTTATGTTTTAACAAGGGTATTTTTTATGGCAAACGATAACTGCCGCAAATTCAAACAGAATCAAATAATGTTTCGCATACAGCCCTAAATTGTTGAGTTCTCAAGACCTATTGTTTTTGGTGAAGATCGGTTAAGGGAAAGGGGTAGTTTACCTACAACGTTTTTTTAACAAGGGTATTTTCTATGGCAAACGATAACAGCCGCAAGTTCAAACAGAATCAAATAATTTTCTGCATACAGCCCTGATTTGTAGAGTACTCAAGACCTATTGTTTTTGGTGAAGATCGGTTGAGGGGAAGGGGTAGTTTACCTGCAACGTTTTTTTTCTATGGCAAACGATAACTGCCGCAAATTCAAACAGAATCAAATAATGTTTTGCATACATCCCTGAATTGTAGAGATCTCAGGGACTTTCGATTTTGGTGAAGATCGGTTAAGGGAAAGGGGTAGTTTACCTGCAACCTTTTACGTTTTAACAAGAGTAAAGTACTTGAAAATTTATTTAAACTTTTTGAAACAATGGTAATTGTTTAAAATAAAATAATTTTGTTGCCAGGTAACACAAATAAAGTCATTTTGATTATAAAACATAAATATTTACAAGAAAAGAATTTTCAGTTTTCAAAATTTAAATATATTTTTATAAAACAATGGGTTCTTCATTGAGGTGGGGACCATGTCACTCACTCCATCTCAAGCCTCTCCCATTTTGCAGAAAAAGAGGACCCTGTCAAGGCTGATACTTTGACGACAGTGACAGGGCTTTCCACCAAATTCAGCAGAGTGACAGGTAGGCCCAACTCTGATTGGCTCCTCAGATTTCCCCAGCGTTAGTAGGTTCTATGAAAATATTTTATTTCAAAAATGATTTTAAATATAAATCTTAGATATGTTTTATAAATCTCATGTTGTATGTTTTAACATGGGTAATTTTTTATATGACGAACCATAACTGCCGTAAATTCAAACAGAATCAAATAATTTTTTACATATGTGCCTGAGCTATAGAGAACTCAATGTCTGTTGATTTTGGTGAAGATCGGTTACGGGGAAAGGGCAGTTTACCTGAAACATTTTTTGTTGTAACATGAGTAAAGTACTTAATTTTGATAAAGTATCCTGATAAGATCTTAATAATCCACTGTAGAAACATAGATGAAATATCTATAAATGTAGAGGCTAGTTGAACGGGCTGGGGGTAATTTTCTATAAATCAAAATTATAGTTGAAGGGGGAGGGGATAATTTTTTTTTATATGTGTACTACGTTATTGGCAACAAAGAAGTATTTTTTTGTTAAAATTCCTTCCCTGGCTGTTTGGCTGAAAATGATTTTAAATATAAATCTTAGAATATGGAAGTCATGTATGGTTCTCCATACCGATATTTTTCTATGGTAAACGATAATAGTCGCAAATTCAAACAGAATGAAGTAATGTTTTGCATATACCCGTGAATTGTAGAGTTCTCAAGACCTGTTGGTTTTGGTGAAGATCGGTTAAGGGAATAGGGTAGTTTACTAGCAACATTTTATGTTTTAACAAGGGTAAATTTTTTTATGACGAACGATAACTGCCGTACATTAAAACAGAATCAACTACTCTTTTGCATACCTTTTTGAATTATACAGAACTCAAGGTTTGTTGATTTTGTTGAAGATTGGTTAAGGTAAAGGGGTAGTTTACCTGCAACGTTTTATGTTTTTACAAGGGTATTTTCTATGGCAAACGATAATAGCCGCAAATTCAAACAGAATCAAATGATTATTTGCATACAGCCCTAAATTGTAGAGATCTCAAGACGTATTGTTTTTGGTGAAAATCGGTTAATGAAAAGGAGTAGTTTACCTGCAACGTTTTATGTTTTAACAAGGGTATTTTATATGGCAAACGATAACAGTCGCAAATTCAAACAGAATCAACTACTCTTTTGCATACAGCCCTGTATTGTGGAGTACTCAAGACATATTGTTTTTGGTGAAGATCGGTTAAGGGAAATGGGTAGTTTACCAGCAACTGTTTTTTATCAAGTGTTATTTTCTATGGTAAACGATAATAGTCGCAAATTCAAACAGAATGAAATAACGTTTTGCATATAGCCGTGAATTGAAGAGTTCTCAAGACCTGTTGGTTTTGGTCAAGATCAGTTAAGGGAATAGGGTAGTTTACTAGCAACATTTTATGTTTTATCAAGGGTAATTTTCTTATGACGAACGATAACAGCCGTAAATTAAAACAGAATCAACTACTCTTCTGCATACCTTTTTGAATTATACAGACCTCAAGGTTTGTTGATTTTGTTGAAGATCGGTTAAGGTAAAGGAGTAGTTTACCAGCAACGTTTTATGTTTTTACAAGGGTATTTTCTATGGCAAACGATAATAGCCGCAAATTCAAACAGAATCAAATGATTATTTGCATACTGCCCTCAATTGTAGAGTTCTAAAGACCTGCTGTTTTTGGTGAAGATCGGTTAAGGGAAAGGTGTAGTTTACCTGCAACGTTTTATGTTCTAACAAGGGTATTTTCTATGGAAAACGATAACAGCCGCAAATTAAAACAGAATCAAATACTTTTTTGCATACAGCCCTGATGTTTAGAGTACTCAAGACCTATTGTTTTTGGTGAAGATCGGTTAAGGGAAAGGGGTAGTTTACCTGCAACGGTTTTTTATCAAGTTAATTTTTTTTATGGCAAACGATAACAGCCGCAAATTCAAACACAATCAAATGATGTTTTGCATACAGCCCTGTATTGTAGAGTTGTCAATACCTATTCGTGTTGGTGAAGATCGGTTAAGGGAAAGGGGTAGTTTACCAGCAACATTTTATGTTTTAACAAGGGTAATTTTTTTATATGACGAACGATAACTGCCGTAAATTCAAACAGAACCAACTACGTTTTTGAATACCTTTTTGAACTAAAGAGGACTCAAGGTCTGTTGATTTTGTTGAAGATCGGTTAAGGGAAAGGGGTAGTTTATCAGCAACATTTTGTTTTAAAAAGGGTAATTTTTTTATGACGAACGATAACTGCCGAAAATTCAAAGAAAATCAAATAATTTTTTGCACACTCTCCTTAGTTGTAGAGAACTCAAGGTCTATTGATTTTGGTGAAGATCGGTTGAGGGAAAGGGGTAGTTTACCTGTAACATTTTATGATGTAACAAGAGAAATGTTTCCATGACGAACGATAACTGCCGCACATTCAAACAGAATCAAATATTTTTTTGCATGCATCCCTGTATTGTAGAGGACTGAAGGTCTATTGATTTTGGAGAAGATCGTTTAAGAGAAAGGGGTAGTTTACCAGAGTAAACTTGTTATGATTTAACAAGAGTAAAGTACTTAATTTTTATAAATAAATTATCCTGATAAGAAGCTCATAATAATCCACTGTAGAAACGTAGATGAAATATCTATACATGAAGAGGTTAGGTTAACGGGGTGGGGGTAATTTTCTATTATTAAAAATTATAGTTGAACATGGAGGGGAGAATTTTTTATATGTATACTACGTTATCGGCAACAAGGAAGTAGTTTTTTGTTAAAATTGCTTCCCGGGCTGTTTAGCCGTAGTCCAATGTTTTCTGCAAAACCAGACTTTTCGGCAGTGCCATCGACTGCCATCATCAGTGAAAATCGAGTGTGAAAACGTGAGGTGGTATACATTAGTGACCGCAGTACTGTGGTTAGTGCTGAAGCAATAAGTAGAAAGACGTAGTTTCTATGGAAATATTTCATTTCGAATATGATTTTAAATATAAATCTTAGAACATGGAAGTCATGTATGGTTCTCCATACAGATATTTTTTTTATGTTACGAACTGTTATAATCACTTAACACGTTTGTTTTTATTGTATGTTGTGAATATTGCATATTAGAAATTTATATAGTAAGGAGAACCATACTAATAAGAGTATCATTAAAAGTTCATAAAAATAACAGTTGTGAGTACAGGTTACTCTGGCCTTCAGCAATTTTACTGTTTTTAAATTACCATCTAACACAGTATTAATTAATACTTGTAACAATATCATTACTTAATAAGTAATTTACATTTTGTACATAAATGACAATTTTTTTATTATGTTTTTATGAGTTAAGCAAAAATTGATTTTGTAAGAATAACGAATTTCATTTGTCAGGGCTAACAAAAATAATAATAAGAGTTTGTTTAGGTAATTGTTAAAATAACATTGGGTGAGGTAATATGTATATAATATTAATTTAATGACAGTCTAAACAAACACTTTAAGAAGACTATTATTTATAGAGTGCACCACCGTGTTCTCGGTGCACATTTTCTTACAATGATATCACACACGCACACTGTAGCAGAAGACTATGTTGTTACTAGTCTATATATTACACCAACGGGTAATATATCAGACAGTTACTAATTAGTGCTTAGTTAGAGACAGCGTGTAATTTAGAGGCATAGGCTCGTAAATCGACTGGAAACTTTACAGCACACCTCGATGCTTGGTTACAAACTTCATTAGAGCCTCTTGGGTGATAAGAAACCACCATTTGTTTACACAACTCCAACGATATTAGTCGTAAGTAGGCCTGTACAATTTAGCGATTACATTACCACCGCATTAGTGTAACCGTTTGTATAATTTAACAGGCGCGTAGCTTTAGTTATTTTTAAAATTTGTTCCAGTGAGGGTTTTCACTGTATATAGGCCTAATATAGGCTTAATTAGGGGCTCAAACAATGTCAGGAAGTTTCGATTAGTCTCCAGATTATCATTCTAAGAATTATTTTCCGCAAAAACGAAAACACAAAAAAACTCTGTACACTGTAAAAGTTACGAATTACATGAAACACAAAAAACCTTTTAAATTATCCCACATTTATGTTTACAAAACTGTAAAGATGGGCAGTTGAATATAATATATGAGTTTAATAAATGATTCGTAAGATAATCAAATGTCTCTTTACAGTATTTATGCAACTGTTGTTTGCTTACCTCCGATATCTTAAAAAGAAATTCCTCTTTTCTTTTAACAAACGACAAACTTTGATAATAAAATCTTTAGTCTGTTCCATATGGCTCGGAGTTATCAATCCCTTCATATGCATACTTAATGTGCTTTTATTATGTATCAGTTATAAACGTTTTCTTTCTGTACTCAATTAAGAAAAATGTGACCAAAATGGCAACCAAATATTCTCTGATAAGAAGAAGGGATTATTATAGTAACTCACAGTTGTGACTTCCGACTTTAAAGGGAAGTAAATTTGCTTTTAAGTGAGCAAGATTTAATTTAATTTATTGAACAACAAAATGTTCAAATATGCGTTTCAAACAAAATATTAAAATTTTTACTACTAGCGAAAACGAATATTTTTTGTACATTTGCCAAATTTGTATCATAGTTCAAAGGAAACATAAAAACTGAATAAAAGTAAAGAATCGCCTCTTTGGTTCAGTTCGTTGTCTCAGAACATTGCGAGATTACGATATACTGCATAGAATGTGCAGACGGCAATAAGCTGTACACGAAGACAGTAAATACACTGAATGTTGATAAAGGAAACAATTAACGTAATGTCTAATCCCCAGTCGCCGACCGGGATTCCTATTGTCTGACCAACTCTAATTCCGTTTATTAGCTGAACACAAAGTTGGTATTTCGGTTGTAATTAAGTGGACAGTTAAAGTCACCGAAATTTGTACTACACTTCCTTTTGGCACTTAAACAGCATTTGGGAAAGACAATAAAATTAATGCATGCAACATGCGAGTGGGGTATGTACGTGTTAATCTTTAGGTGTCTTTCTAGATATCCCTACATTAATTATTTATGTTTACACACACTGTTACAATGCAGGTAATATATTTACTCTACATTTATAAACGCATAATTAAGAAATTACATAAGTACTGCACTGTAACTCACGAAAGAATGAAACATTGCAACAATACGTAAAATAAAGCAGTGATTGTAATACAAAACAGAAGCTAAGAAAAAATTAATTGAGGAATCATCTACTATCAGTCCACTATCGGCACTAGCACTTCTGTAAATCACTTTTGTGAAAAAATAGTGCACAAGAAGATAAATTCAAGGGCATACTAATCTATTTTTGAATGAAACACAATACGTTCCGTCTTTCATTGTATCTCCATGCAAGTTTAAGTATGAAAAAAGATTCTTTGAATGCAGTTTATATTAATGGTGAGAATCTAGTGTTATTCGAATGTTTCGTCTGAGTAATACTTGAGTTTTCAGGATAAAAATATAAAAACATATAATAATATTTGGTTTGATTTAAACAATTATTGCAGCAAAGTATACACCGAGATAATAGAATAGGTTCAAATTAAGAAAAAAGAAGACACATTGTGAACTAAAATAAGTAAAATCACAGATTTACTCGAATTGATTACCTACAATTGCTTGCTGTACTTGATTCGCATTGATTAATAGCAGCTGTTTTTGCCATACAAGTGTATTCCCTCTACTCCCCTTGCTTCCTGTTTCACTGTAGTATTTGTAAAAAAAATAAATATTTAATACCATTGTCGTAAGTACAGAGAAATGAGTTAGTAAATTTGACGATTGCTTACTCATTGGAAAATCCGTTAGTTTAGATATTGGAATTAACAATTATAGAATTAATATTTTTTTATAAGGTTTTCGTGTGTTGGAAGTAAATTTTCAATTTAGTACAAATTATTGAAGTCGTATTACACCTTGTATTATCAAAATAAAGTATTGAGGAAAAATTTGCAACACAGAAATTTATAACTTTTTTTCAAATTACACAGACTATTATCTATATTTTAGAACTTTCTCAAGAGCTAGTCCTACAAACATGTGTAGGCCAATTCGTGATACGTAAACATCCGATTGCCTTGTAGGCGCGTATGTATCCGTTTTCTATTACACAAGCACTTCCTCTATATAATTTATTTGTGCATACGGGATGTTCAAGGAAGATGTTAGTAATAATATCCAGTATTAATTTCGCTTCTATCTGTGACAGTAACGTTCAATTACAGTACTGTAGTCTACACTGGACCAGCTGATAATCACTGTTTCCAATTGAAAGCTTCACGTAATTAATCTGGTTTCTAGCAACAGGTCTACAGTTAATTGTCCCTTTAGTACGTTACTCAGATACTAAGTCGAGAACGGTTATTATATATTCAAAACAAATTACTGCAACATGTAGTTTACGTTTAATCAAGCAGACAAGGTTGAATGTAACGAGCAGACAACACTTTCAGTTTACATTTACACACTGCTTTCACAAAAATAATTTTCACAGAACATCTGATTATTCCATTGTGCTGATAAATGACAGACAGTTAATGTTCGTTGTTAAAAATTAAAACTGGTTTCCTATTTTTCGGAAACCTCTACGTTTATTTTAGTTATACCAAAGAAGTAAATATTGAAAACTGTGTTCAAAAGTATTAATATCCTTGCAACTTAAAAGGATATTAAGTTGTACTATTATGTTTGCGTGAATATGCGAAAGGGTTGACTTTATAAACAACAATTTCTATGCCGTGTTAGTCTATGGAAGAACGTTGACACAGAACATAAATTTAAAAGCTCACAACAAATTTTATGATTCCATACCCAGCCCATTAAGAATTATATATCGTCGAATTATTGAGTTGTAGACAAATAACATAATTGTTAACTGATTCTTTGCTAGTTATTTCTTTATGTTGGTTTTGCCATATAGTAGTTTGATTATTATCCATACGTATTCTTCAGTGCCTGTTGTTCCTCAAATATCACCGTAAAATTTTATTGTTACTTTTATTTTGTTACGCATTCTATGCCAATAAAAATTTTAAACCCACACTAATATTACGCGTTTGTGCGTATTCTCGTGCCATCCTTTTAAGATATATTTTCATTGTCTTTGTAACTAAATCATGACTTATATTACTTACCTTTCAGAATATATTCCTGTTATTTATTCATGTGTTAGATTTTTAAATTAAAATGGAAACATTTGACTCATAAGTTATGTATTTACCACGTACGCGGTCAGCGACAATAGTGAATTCTCTGATTTCACTTGCTACATGTACGACTATTGATTAAAATGGCACCGTGCGATGTGTTTTGATTGCTGGAGATTTTACCAATTGCCAAGAAATCATTTTTGAAAATCTGAAAATCGAATATGAAAGAAAAATGGTAACTCAAGCGTAAGTAACTGATATAAATATTAAATTTTATTATTAAATTTTATCGTCGTGGTGGACAGAAAGTGAGCCACAGAAATCCAATCCTAATCCATCGGAAAAATCTGCGGAAAAGAGAAAAGCTGTCGTTTATCTACTACTATTAAAATTATTACTTTCAGAAAAATAAATTGGTATAGTACCAAAAAACAATAATTCGGCCCGACAAAAGTAGTTAATAAATAGGTAAACTATAAATCAACAAGTAGAATATAATGTAATTGCACCCTCTTCTTAGTCCCTCTTCTTAATTCTGGAGGTTTAGCAATGTAAGCTTATTGACTGTTTAACAATCGAGCCTTCTAGGCAGCCATGTTTACCATACTGGTAGATAGACATTTTTTTTTATCCAACCATCCATTTGGTGACAGATCTATTAATCCGATATTTGAGCAGGTGAACTGGAATATGTTAATAAAATGCTATTAATATTTGAAGACAGACTTTCCTTTCCGACATATGTTCAAAGTAATTTAAGTTCTTAACACTTCTAGACAATGGTAATAGTTAGTTTATATTTCACTCACATTCTCGATAGTTACCCAAGGTTCTAACAGTCGTTCACAGCACCACGTTTCGCTAACATACATTTTCATGCGATCAATTGCTAATAGCGTCCAAGTCTATACTGAAAATAGAAAATGCTTATGGAGAATTATCTAAGGTAATCTACACTGACAGAAGATGTTTAGCTATCTTTACTGAGTCAGTGTAGCAATTTTTATATCTCTCCACATTCTCACGAGACGTCTAGTAGCTGTTTTTGGCATACCAATACGGCTTCTTCTGTCTCTTCCGAGAAAACAGGTTTATTTAAAACAAACGTAAGCAAGTTCTGATAAAATATGGTCTCAACGTTATAAATTGTTTAAAGATGCATAACCATGCATAACAATCATTAATGTATAAGAAATATCATATAAATTAGAGATCATTAATAATTTCTCATTGAACACATTTATTAATGTTACAGATTTTAAAATTACTACGTAATGAGATTACCGATCTACAAAGAAGTACTTATACAAAATCAAAATGAACCGGGAATTCATTTACCTTACATTCTCCAGCTCTGGAGATTTTTTCTGTACAGAACTCTTTCAACACCGGAGATTTGGCTGCCGTCATCTGAAGAAAATTCCGCGCTTGGTCATCTTCGTCATCGTTATTATGATGATCATCGCCATCTTTAAATAAGTTAATTACTAACCTGTTTTGTATTTCATCTATTATTACACCTCTTTCTACATACTCGTCTTCCATTTTAATTAGGTGTTTACACACTGCTGTTTGTTGTTGTTTTTCTATTGATTGGCACGCTAGTCTAGTGAAGTTTATTGTTTCTTACTATCAAACCAGGTGTTTATTTGCAATGAGCGTTTAAGTTGAGCTCAAATAAGTTCTATGGGGTTTAGAGCAGAGTGAAACAGAGGGAGACGATTAATAGCGTGTCGTAATTTCATAGAATAGTGTCTATTTTGTAGATATTTGTGAAGGTTTATTTTTTTTACTAACTTATATAACTCTGGCTTAAGTGTATATTAAATATGCTTACACCAAACTTTGGTGTAAAAAGAATTTGTTGTCAGCTAACCACTACATTTAGTCAGTTTTTGAAGAATTTGATGGGTATTTTTCAGATTGGTAATTGTAGAAAGGTGCATTATCCAAAACTATAACAAAGTTTTTTGGTAATTCCAGGATTTGCTATTTTCGAAATTTGTACTATTTATATCCTTCCATAAATCACTTGTTTTTTGTCCCGATTTAAAAGCCAATAACACGTCATCAAGGAAGCCTTGATTTTACCCGGGAGTACTACTATAAATCTGTCTCCTTTACTTTAAGGCTCATTGCTCCTTCACTACTTTTGTCGTTTCGTGAGTTTTTAATGCATGGGACGTATATATACACACCCCCCATCTGCGTAAACGATTTTCTCTCTTGAATTGTTTTATTTTCATGAGATACTCAATCCTTTTTGCCTTTATATCTTGACGTTTATTTAATATACTCTATTATTTCTAATCATTATCCACTTAAAACCTAAGATTATAATTACTTCTCTTAAACATGATAAGCTACCTTGGAAGCTTATACTAGACTTAACAGTATGCTGATGTGCTCTACAAAACTACAAACATTATGTCGCTCAGCATTATGAGATTTACTCTGCAATGATGTGTAATGCCTTTTTGAACGACACGGTTTAAAACACCTTCTCAATTGGTTTGTATCTGACGATTTTGTGGCGAATGAAAGTCTTCTTTAGCGGAACCACCGGCCTATATTTCTTTTTATGCGTTCAAAAAACAACTAGTGTAATAATCTTGCTTAATGTTTACTTGTATAAAATTTGTAAAGAAGACGGGAAAGTACTTTTTTTACATGTGTTTCTGTAAACGAAATTAATCCTGTACAATTAGATTTTGTAAGACGCTAAATAATATAATTATTCTTCCTTTAAGTATAGAAATGTCTACTGTGTTTGCAATTGGAAAAATAGATATTTAACAGTACATCAAACTGTGCCGTATTATTTATATCAGTTTCATTACTAACACTGCTAGCGGTAAAAAGGTGAAGAGCTTGTCTCGGTAGATAGACACTGTATTCTGGGTTCACGTTCTGTCTCAGGAAACTTACTTGTGTTGGGTATCCTGATTTCCTTACAGAGAACTAGCAGTATCTTCAGTCATTTATACCTAACATGTACGTGGTCATTCCGCTGCTCTAACTTGTCCTGCATATTGAATTATGGGCTTAAATGGCAAAAAAAAGAATTACCATGATGTCTTCATTGGTCTAGAATATTACGCATCAGGACTAGTAACTTTCATGTGCACTCCACGGCTTTTAGTTTGTTTGCATTTCTCGGATGACACTAATTCATTTATAAATTTCTTATAATTATTATTTCCTTTTTAAGAGTTATTCTCGTTTATCTAATTATTATAAAAATTTGGTCAATCTGCACACCTCTCAATATTCTTTTTTTTTTTTTGACGTATTCACTGCACATTTCTCCGTTGTGCTAGAACTTGTTATACCGTCTTAAATTTTGCTCATTTAGCGCATATTTACATTTTCTTTCCATCAAAAACAAATTTCGTAGTGGCCTTTCACTTTCTCTATCACATCTTTGTTAATTCCGGTCACTCTCTTCTAAATATTGTTCCAAACGTTTTCAACTGACATTACTGACCTTTTGAAATGGTTCAAACTCATTCTCGAAACATCACCGGCACCTCACAGAGTCAACACATACACCCTTGCGCGTGCACAAACACACACACATATACTCCCATATACACATATACACACTTAGTCGAGCAAGCGGAATTATAATTTATATTTTATTTGTTCATTTCAGAATACTCTTTAATCATCATCATCTTAACATCGCGGTAGAGACAAAGTGCTGCCTGTTCTTACTCCAGCCATCTCTTACTGGGTATACCCATACACCTGTGTCTTATAGGTTTATATTTCCAAAATACTTTTTAACCGTTTAAAAAAAGGCAGACATCTAATACATAGTCAAACATTTAGCATTTCTGATGATAATTTTTGTATAAATGTAAACAAGTGAGAAAATTATGTTGATTCGAAATTACGCAATGTACACGTAAGTCAGTGATATACTATGCATTACGGGAATAAGAAAAATTATATACAATAACTTGAGTAGCATAGTTGGTACAATCTCACATTAAGAACGTGTGCAATATAGAAGCAAAAACGTTAAGAAAAGATTTTATGCTGTAATTAACGACAGTCAAATGTGTTCGTTCATTAACGGTTTGAAATGATTGTTTTATACATTTCTATATCGCAATACAGTTTTTACTTCCATGTTCCTTAAGGAAATGGAAGTATGGTGATGGCAAAAAAAATCGTGTTCGAGATTATTGCAGATTCTGATTGTACTATACTCAAAACATGAAAAAAAGTCGTTTTTCGAAAAGTATCTGTGTGTGTGTCTGTGTGTCTGTCTGTGTGTCTATCTGTAGATTTTTTTCTATGGCAAACGATAACAGCCGCAAATTCAAACAGAATCAAATAATTTTTTGCATACAGCCCTGATTTGTAGAGTACTCACGACCTATTGATTTTGGTGAAGATCGGTTAAGGGAAAGGGGTAGTTTACTTGCAACGTTTTATGTTTTAACAAGGGTATTTTCTATGGCAAACGATAACAGCCGCAAATTCAAACAGAATCAAAAGATTACACTGGACAACAATGATTTTGTTACATGGTTAATATTTGCTGAATCTTATGTATTGTTGAGCGCTGATTCCGAATATGAAGTCAGAAATTCCCTATCGGCCTTAGTTTTTTTGCAATTGCCCTTCTTACTTCTCTAGAAAGTACATGGGCACGAACTATGCAAGTGCAATATATATGACATTATTAATTTACTTTTTGCAAAATTTATGTTGCTATTTAAACTGTATATTAATTAATTTCAGTTCATTAATATCCATGACAGATAAGTTTATTATGTCAACACAATAATGAAAACGATTACAAATGACACACATACGATTCATGTAAATTACGGCACCTATTAGTCACACTGTATTACTCGTACGCTGTGAAGAACATTGGACTTCGATGACTCAGTGTTGAATGTAATACAGTAAACAAACACTATCATGCTGGCTAAGAAATATCACCTCTACTTCAGTCAAGTGTGAGCTCTCGTGTGTCTAAGTTCGTAGTACACGTGGCGTAGTTCGTGGTACTTTTCCTACCAGTTTGTAATTTAATTTTTCCCTGTACAGTCAGTGCATGTACATACTAAATTAATCTGTGTTGTAAAGTGTTTAAACATTTTGTATTAAGTGTTTGTGAGTGTATAACAGTGAAATGTTTCATAAAAATGCCCTATATTTGTGGTGAGGTAACACTAAAGTCTCAGAGGAGAAATATAACTCCACTGTTAAAAAAATCGTATGAACTATATTTTGGATGTAAATTGGGTGATCAGGACAAGTCCTGGGACCCTCACAGTTGTTGCAATTCATGTGTAACGCTGTTGACTGGTTGGTTGAATGGATGTCACATGACATTTGCAATTCCAATGGTTTGGAGAGAACCGAAGGATCACTCCACGGACTGTTATTTTTGTTTAACGAAAATATCAGGGATAACAGCGAAGACTAGACACACTTTTAAATATCCTAATATTCCCTCTGCTATAAGACCAGTGCCTCACAGTCCACAGCTTCCAATTCCAGTACCACCGAAAACATGGGAGTTAGACGAAGATGCTGTTAATGTTGAAGGTTGTGTAGATTCATTGGATGATGAAGAAAGGAGAGACCCAGACTTTTTAGAAAGTACAAATACTGAACCACACTTAATTAATCAGTCAGAATTAAATGATATCGTTCGTGATCTACATTTATCCAAGAATCAAGCTGAACTTCTCGCATCACGACTGAAAGGATGGAATCTTTTACAAACTAAAATAAGTGGTTTCCGTGACAGGCAGTGTGATTTTGCATCCTGATATAAGAAAACTAATGAATGATATTCAATTTGAAGACAGTTTGAATGACTGTGAGGTTGCTGCTTGGAAATCTTTTAAAAATGTTGTTAATTACTTCCTTGGAAATAATAAGGCAGATAACTACAAATAACTGATAACTGAGCTTCTTAAAAATTATAAAGCACTTGGCTGTAATATGTCACTAAAGATCCACTTCTTAGATTCTCATCTGGATTTTTTCCCAACCAATCTCGGAGCTGTGAGTGACGAACATGGTGAACGCTTTCACCAGGAAATATTCACCATGGAGACACGCTACCAAGGACAGTGGAACCCAAGAATACTAGCTGACTACTGCTGGAATCTGAAGACTGATTTACCTACAGCACACTACGCCAGAAAATCAAAACGAAGCAGATTTTAGGTATGTTGAAATTGCATGTATATATAATAAACGTTTTTCAAAAAATGGTAATTACAAAAAAAAACTATGCCCGATAGAAAGAAACCATTTACATATTTGAAATCAGCGTCAAAAATTCTATAAGATTCAGCTGTTATCATTCTTGTAACAAACAAAAACTAAAATTTTGTTGTCCAGAATAAACAAAATAATTATTTGCATAAAGCCCTAAATTGTAAAGGTCTCAAGATCTGTTGTTTTTGGTGAAGATCGGTTAAGGGGAAGGGGTAGTTTACCAGCAACGTTTTTTTTAACAAGGGTATTTTATATGGCAAACGATAACAGCCGCAAATTCAAACAGAATCAAATAATTTTTTGTATGCAGTCCTGATTTGTAGAATACTCAAGACCTGTTGTTTTTGGTGAAGATCGGTTAAGAGGAAGGGGTAGTTTACTAGCAACGTTTTTTTATCAAGGGTAATTTTCTATGGCAAACGATAACAGCCGCAAATTCAAACAGAATCAAATAATGTTTTGCATATGTCCCTGAATTGTAGAGATCTCAAGGACTTTCGATTTTGGTGAAGATCGGTTAAGGGGAAGGGGTAGTTTAGTAGCAACATTTTACGTTTTAACAACAGTAAAGTACTTGAAAATTCATTCAAACTTTTTGAAACAATGGTAATTGTTAAAAATAAAATAATTTTGTTGCCAGGCAATAAAATTATAATTTTTTCATTTTAATGTAAATTATGTATGAGTTAATATACATGTATAAAATAATATATCGTTCGTGGCAGGCAAGCATATCTTTATGTAATGTTTACGTTTCCATTTTATTATTATGACTACTGCAATAGAAAGCCAGGGAAGACACACACACACACACACACACACACACACACGCACAAAATTCGCGTTATTTCTGGCCTCACTCATGTTTATTTTCTTACATTTGCACGCTTTTTAAATGGTAAGTGCCGAAACCCATACCAACAACGCGTGCAAGCCGAAAAAGTGTCCAGCGTGGATAGCGATTTGCTTCCTGTGGATCGCTGGGCAGTGTAACTGCACGTGTTTACAGAGGAACGATTCATAGACAGACTTTTCGTCTTTAGGGAATGAACCCTCTGCAAGATGCTGAGGGTCCATGAGTGACTTCGGAGCGCTCCTTTTTTTTCGCGTGTTTGTTCTGTGAAACATACACTGTAGATTCGCAGCTTTACTCTAAGCAACGCTCAATAGGAAATGTTGAAAATTTTTGTCCACGGTGTACCCTCATACACACTAAACCTGCTCTGATGTTTTAATTACGGACATCATAATATTAAAACTTTGGAAACTTGAGCACTACTTAATGGAGATCAAACATTAACTTACACAAGCCATTAATTTTATGCAATTTTTTATATATATTGTACAACGTTATCGGCAACAAAGAAGTAGTTTTTGTTAAAATGCCTTCCCGGGATGTTTGGCCGTAGTCCAATGTTTTCTACAAAACCAGACGTTTCGCCAATGCCATCGACTTCCATCATCAGTGAAAATCGAGTGCGATAACGTGAGATGGTATACGTTAGTGACCACAGTACTGTGGTTAAGGCTGAAGCAGTAAGTAGAAAAAAGTATTTTCTATAGTAATATTTCATTTCGAAAATGATTTTAAATATAAATCTTAGAACATAGAAGTCATGTATGGTTCTCCATACCGATATTTTTCCAATACCTTACTAACAAAATTCTCGAAACTAAAGAAAAAAAGAGGATATGGCACGAGATGCTTATGGCATGACAGGAAATTGGCCGTTTAATCATCTGTAGTCAACTATTGCGCCACTCTGATGTGCTGTGCGTGTTGCGAGTGAACGATAAAACCGGATGCGTAATCAATAAATATATGTAGGCTGTTTAACAGTTTGATCGTGTACACCACAGGCTGACAACTTTAAATCTCTCTTAACAAATAATGTTTACAGCATTAAGAATTAAATACAGCTGGTAAAAACGTTATGATGGCATTTGATAACGCTGGCGTGCTTTGAACAATTCTGTCAAAACATTAAAAAGACATAAGGTTTAGTCACTAACAGTTAATAAATGAGATTTCATAAATACAAAATTTCTTTGAACATATATGTTCAAAGAAGGTAATTATACTTATTTCCTACAGACAAACAGGTATATTGCAACCACAAGCTTTCCTCTAAATTGTATAGAAATTCTATGCAAAAAAGCTCTAAAATTATACTGATAATACGTTATGTCATGCTTCATATGTGCTTCCAACTCGTGTCGTGTAGAGTAGAACACATTTTATAATTTATACTGGAAAACACGAAGGTTCCCAAATATATCGTACTCATAAACTCATGTAATACGAACAAGTTACGAAGATAGGGACAACGCATTTTCAGACATACGGAAATCTGAAATGTAATATTACAATTAAATAAACATTTCTATTCAGTTATTTTTTAATAGTCAATAACTTTCATGACCTCTACATAATCTATTGTAATCATAATATTAATTGAAACTAGTTACAGTCATTATATTCTTACTGTTAACTTTAATTTTATTAAGTAACATGACTATCAGCAATAGCAATCCGTTATATGTGAAGGCAAAAAGTGTCACAGCTACAACATAATGCGCAAATCACAAAAAGTTACTCTACAACGGAGTGACATATATCAAGTGTTTTATCTTTTATATTCAAAGACTGTCAACTTGGGCGTACATAAAAATTAAAGGACTAAATGAACTTACTATTTATAACAAAAGTTTATAACTTTCGGAGGCCTTTTATGAGACCCTTGATGCGCTTATAGAGGAAGTACAAAATCCTTAAATAGTGGTAACTCATTCCAACTACTAAAACTCTGCTACTTGTTATAAGCTTATATAGAATTAAATATTAGTCCCTCTAAACTCCAATGTAAATTATAATGCGAGAACAAACTGCCTCACACTTACATGGTGAAAACAGTAAAATTGTAAAATCACTAATTCCTAAAGCAATTAAAATTACAGGTTAAGTCTATCAAAATTTGGAAAAGCATCCTTGTAGCGAGGATAACATGTAGAACTGGCAAATAGCTGGTTCCCTTAGCCTTATAATAAGATTTACGTGTTACAATATTTTGTATGGAATAACTTCACAAAATTAAGTCATTTCCTAACAATGGTAAAATTTGGCCTAGTTTGTCTATAAGAAATCTAGATATGCAAGAATACAATTGAATTCTATAATGCTGGATTTAATTTTGGTATGTTGGGTATAATTTCAACTTCACCCGAATAATGTTAAAAGTTGTAATTAATTAACATTAATCGTCGTATGTAGTAGAATCATCAATGTAGGATGTATATGATAAAAAACAAGTGTAGAAACATGCAGAATGAGTTGAATCAGCCTTGAAAATGTTCTAATAAACACATTTGTATAGCCTATTAGTAACTAGGTAACATTATAAACAATGCTTGTCACTGGGATATTGTAGTTACAGAATTATGTAACATTGCTGTAACACTATTATAGACCTGTAGAATACTCAATAAATATGTGAAACTGAATTAACGTTAGTTTGACTTACTTGTCACAGTGCACAACTACAAACATTAATTTGCTTCTAATCCAATTGAAACTTTCCTTAATTGCTTAAATTTTAACTGAGCAAACCGTAAATAGCACACAACACGTGAGGAACTGGTGTCCTTATCATGGCAGTAATTACATTTATTAAAGGCTCTTGAACATCTTCGGAGAGGGTATGCTTTTTATTACTTATTTAGTTTAAACCCTATAATCTAAATCCAGTACTGTAGTATGACGAACTGCAGTTATATACTGCTGCATAGATATCATTGTATGATAGCCTAAGGGATTATATAGAGCTACTTTAAAAACGTATCCTTACTTTATTGTAGTTAAAAACAAAATATTTAAATTACAAATCGTCTAAAATTTTCTAAGCCTTATACTGTAAAATACGCATAAGTCACGATAGTGAATATGCAATAATGATTAATAAATACATAAGACTAAATTTTATCGTTACACGTTAATACAACATGAAAAGATTGACCGTTACTCAATTATACCAAAACTACGGTTTATAAGAAAAAACGAATAGTAGGCAAACTAAAAATAAAATAACTAAAGTCATTACAAATGAAATAATTTAAAGGTCTATTCGAAATCTACTTACTCAAACTTTTCAAAGTCTATTAAAACCCTACCAAAATAAAGTCTAATAATTTATGACATAAAATACTAAAATTATTTAAAAACTATGATAATACCTACAAGTTTTAGCAGGCAAAGAAATTCAGGAACGATATGTGTCATGTACACCGTTGAAAAGAAACAACTTTCTCATTTTTTTTTTTTTTTATTAAATAGTGAGGCACTTTTATTTATGCACAAACCAGTTTGTATAGCATGTGTTATGCAGTTACTGAAAAGACAAGTCACCTTTTAATGTAAGATTTCGATAAAATAACTTTTGTGGTTTACAAATTACGTAATAAAATGCTACCATAAAGGCACACGTGTAGATCAGCCGTGACCCAAATTAGCCATTTAAAGTAAAATTATTAAGCACTGGGAAAAACATCTTCGAGCCGCTAGCCTGAAAGTAGAAAATGAACAATATATGCCAGAATTTAGGCCTACAAAGTAAAATTTTTCGAACGCTTGGACATTTTTGTCAGGAGAAGTGTAATCCGAACACACTAAGTGCGTTCCTCTAAGCTGATAACTCCAAAACTCCAAAGAGAAGGCATCTGCCTAACGCGACGAAAAATCTAAAATATATGTCTAACGTAAAGTCAACCTTATGAACCGAACACAATATCTGATGAACTGGTCTTTTTGTAGTACAATAATATCACGGTTGTTGGGACCTCTCCTCTGAAATTAAGATACTCTAGTATCCGTTAAGCTCAAATTAAATTGAAGTCAAAATAAGAAGTCCGTTACACTAAGAAGCAGAAACTGTGATGTCACCCTGAATTCAATTCTGAGCCTACCATCATGTAGCTCCTGCAACTTGTGTCTGATGACAACAGATACATCATTTTTCACAGCTAAAATTTTAATTTTTATTTCCCATTGATCAGTTTCGTAGTAATATGATTCTTCTGTAGGATTACGGCTTAGTATACCCGCCAGCAATCTGTAGCATAGAACACTTAACTATGAATTCTTATTTATGCATAAAGATATGCTCACGTTGTCCAGCATGGGGGTCGTTCTACAACTATTAAGCTTTGACTGCTATAATAACCCATAAGCCCTATACATGTTTCAAAATTTAGTACTTTCAATATTTGGACAGGTTCTCTTAATTTTATATATTCAGCATTGAACGCCAATTACATAGACAAAAAAGTTATTACGACTTGTGCAAGTGTATAGTTAACAGTACAAATAATACAAATCATGAATCAACTGACTGCACGTTTAAACAGTACAATTTAAAGCAAAAATATTTGGAATACAAATCATTAAAAATATAAATCGTTTTATTTTTAACTTTTTCATAAAAATGTGAATAAAATAAAATTTTTATTTTTGATAATAATACCAAACTACTTGGTGGGCATACTAAACTTAATAAAAAATTATATTTAATAATTATGAACAAAAAATTGTAACGGCCACTTAGGCCGTTACGTAAAATTTAAAAACTAGACCACTTGGCCTAGAGGAAGCGAAAAGTGTGCTGGAGCCCAGAGTGACAGGATTAGCAATGAATACTCTTGTAACTAGTAACAATTTTTATTAGTGTCATTTTCGTTAAGAACATGAATCAAATTATCACAAAATATTTAGCTACAAATCTTTCAAACAATTGGATTCTAGTATCATTTTCCTTAACAACATCAATTTAAGTTATCGCAAACTATTTAGTTACAAATTTATTTAAATAGCTGAGTTCTGGTACCATTTGCTTTAAAAGCATTGCTTTATGTATTATAAAATTTCGGTTACAGTTTTATTTAAAACAGCTGGAGTCTTGTACCATTTTCTTTAAGAGCATTAACAAGATATTTAACCTGAATACCAGGGGGGCCAGTCTATCGAGTTGTGGTTGACTGAAGTTTAATAATTAGAACACTCCCACCTGTACTCTTGTTGTGGAACTCCAATGGTACCACGTTGAGTGTTTGCCAAAGTTCCAGCGAGTCTCATTCCGGGCAGATGTCCTTCGGTGTTTTATAGCAGGAGTATTTCTGGGCCTGGCGGCTTCGAGGAGCATCCTGGTGCACTGCTCTGCGGATAGTGACCGGTGTCAATGTTACTATCTCAGCATCTCCCTTCCCCCGGGTGTACGGGGACCCTATAACATTTTTCATTTGTAGATTGGCCGTCAGAAAATACACTCACCTCTACACTCTCTCGCCTTGGAACACACACTACACTCACTGTCACAATTTCTATCAACATTCTATCTGTTCTTATTAATTTATCCTGGTTTATTTCATCAAGTTATAGTAATTAATTTTGATTGAATTTATAATTTGATTTAATTAATATACAATTAAATTCAATGTCACCACGTGTTTCCCAACCGGAAGTAACGTGTAAGTCAGTTTTGCATTACCAAGGTATCACAATGAAATAGGCTTTACAGACGTCTGGATCACACACACTCTTAAACAAATATAACACATAACCCATCATTAAATGAACATAGAATAAAATAGTTGAGCCTCACCTGAAAACGCTTTACTGGCTTACGAAGTCATATTGAGAGATCAACTAAGTACTTCACCTGGGCCGTCAGACCATCGAACACTCTATTGGAAGGTTGACGAAGAAATGAGAGTGATGCCTGAATTCTTCAGTCCCACTATGCTACATGAAATCGACTTGTTTCGAATTGTCGATCATAACCTTTGGTAAGCGGTTTCCTAACCGTACACGAACAGCTGATACGTTTGAATGGGCCTTATAGATTGCGTCGCCGTGGCGCAGACACGACCTTAATAATCGAGTTAGCTGTGGCGCAATGTTCAAATCACGCCGGGAAAATTCAAACCCCGGCACAAAATTAATAAATACGACGTACATGATATGGAACAGTTGGTAAAAGATTGAAAAAACATATGCTTACGATTACATATTTTTAATTTTAAAAGTGCAATATTTTAGTTGGATAATTTTATTATTTCATGATATTTTTGTCCTTACTTTTTAAATTTTATATTCGTTGCTAGTGGAAGTTCGAAAGACTGTTTCATTAAAAAAAATTCATTTAACATTTTATAATTTTTCAATTGAACATAACGTTGCGTTAGAAACGGTATTTCATATTTGCTATTACACCTAGCATTTAGATTACAAACATAAACTAAAATTGTTAGGTCTACATAAATTTGCAGTTACAGATTATTTTATTTAATTAGTGAAAATATTTTACAATATATGCTAAACCGTTTCCTTATTTGGAATGTTTTTAAAAGCTACAACAATTTTCAACAAAATTGTATTTACTGCTATTTGATATTTTGAGTTCAGCGGGTAACTTAAAGACTTCTAAAGAGGTAGGTTGTTTGCAGGATCTTAATATTGACATTAACCCAATCGTTTCCATACTATCTTTACTAACGCTATTAACAGCGGTAAATGGTAAGTACACCGTCAACAATCACTACCAACATATGTAAGTGGTAAATAAACATTAAGTAAATAAACAAATTTAATTTACGTTACACTGGTTGGCAACTTTTAAAAATAAAACTGTAGTAACACAACTGTAGAATGTAAAATTTCTTAATACTAAAAGTCTGATTACGGTAGCGTCAAACCTATAGCCATAGCGGAAGATACCTGGTGAACATATTTGCTTATTTGTACAAGCAAAATATGTGCTTTTATACGTTTTAGTGTTTTCAGTCTCAACCGTTTCAAAGTACATTCAAGAATGCCCTTTCATGACAAATAGCAGACGAGAAATCGCTTTTGGAAAGAAATTAAGTTTTCATGGCTTATTATTCAACATTTTAACCTGAAATTTATTGCTGTTAGTTTTACTCTTCTGTAAATGTCACAAAAACTTAGGCATCGCATTTTGATTGTTACAGACTCTTTCTAATGAAAAAACCATTATAATAAAAATCAACCGATGATAATGAATTTATGAATTTTTTATTGCCAAAAAATGTCCTTTCTTGTTTTCAGAGGTGGACATCTAGGTTTTTAAAATTCAACAAAAAATATAAACGTACCATTAAAGGAAAGAAGAAAATAACAAACTCGTTCTTAACACTACATTCCTGTAAGACGCAGCATTTCGTACTTTATTTATTAGCAATTCTAGATGTTTTTATATTTTCTTCTAGAGAGTCAATTTATTATTTAACACATAAAGTACTAAATGTCATCCAAAATACGTTAAACGTTCTAGCTGAAATGAAAGCTTCATCACGATCGGGTGTAAAAACACTAAAAGAGAACTCACATTTGTTTTAGTAAAATTATACACGTAAATTTTTTCATTAACACAGGATATTGTTAGTAAATAAATACGTTTTCATGATATAATTGTACGTAAAACAAGGTTATTTTACTTAATATATAGTAAAACCTAAAAAAGTTGTAATAAACTAACACAATCATGTGGGTGTTCACAGATATAACAAATTCAATTACGAGGGTAAATTATTAATAAGTACCCGCAAACAATTTTTATAATTTATTATACCAGCATTAGAAAACTGACAGTTAGCTCATTTTTGAACATACTCCCCTTGCTTTTCAATACACTTGATCCATCGTTATACAAGCTTCGTGATGGCCTCAGCTTGATTTTGTGCTCTTCATTGATCTGTTGTGGGACCCATCTTGCACAGACTTTACAAAAGCCAAGCCTGTTATGGATAATTTCATATGCAGAAACAAGACTTATTTGCAGATAGCCGCCACTTCATCGATAGTCACTCTTCGTTTAGTCTGAATCTTGGCACTAACTGTTAAATAATGGCATCAGTAGTGGAAGAGTTTGGGCGTCCTGATCTTTCCTCGTCCTTGACGTTTGTCCGACCATTTCTGAATTTTTGATCCATTCTATGGATTACGGCTCCTGATACACCTTCAGACCACAAAAACCGGATCACTGGACGCTGTTCTTCGTTGGTGCAAACGGAGAGAGGGGCAGCCATGTTTATCGTGCAATAAACCACAGCTGACAGACGGGTTAGGCAAACCTAACCTAACCTAACCTAACAGTTCAAAGCGCAGACAACGGCACCATCTTCAGCGTACAATAGCAGTAAGCGGTACTGATAACCTACAGACAATTGTAACAAAACTGCGGATACTTGTTGACTTGCCCTCTTAGATAACCAAGTAATATATGTTTGAAGCAATTGCGGTGGTTCTAATTAAAGGAATCCCAAAAAAATTAATTAGAGAGCAGTAATATTTCAAAGTTTTAATTTCCACTATAGCAGAGGTTATGTTACATTCAAACATTTTTCTGTTGGGAAAGGGGGTTCATCTAAATATGTGGAACGAAGTAAGAGTTCTGTCGGAAAATATTTCATTTAGTATTTGCTCAATATTAGTATTTATTAGCACACAGAAATAACTAGACAAAATATTTTAGTATTTAGATACTGTTAGTCTGGAGTCGAATACCGTGCATCTATGCAAAGTGGGTGGCTTAGAGTTCGCCAGATATTTTCATCTTGTCGCTATTTGGAAAGGAAGAAGAACGGAAAAACTTCCAGTAACAAGTAAATACTGTTGCTCGAGAATACCATTCACAAAGGAATTGGAGGAAAACAGTGCTCCTTTTTAGTACGTCAGTACACCCAGGCACCCTAGTACAACTGGACACCCTAATCGTCAACTATCATAACAAAAGCTTTGAAAGACATATTGTAGCATGACAGAAAATCCACATTGTTTAAAAAAAAAAAATTATCATGTATAAAATAAAAATAAAATGACCTCAAGGAAAACTACTATAAAAATTAATCAAGGACCGCAATAAAGTGAAATCATAGTTCGAAGAGATAAAATAAATTAAAATCAACCATGCAATATATAATAAATTATAGGAAAATAATGATAATCCAATGTGTAAAGTAATTATACACAGATAGTATAGGATAGAAACCCCCAAAAAAGATGAAAATAAATACGAAAAATACAATGCAATAAAATAAGAGTAAATGTAAAGCATGTGTAAGTAAAGATCCTAGACATAAAATTAAAAATTTACTAGTGTAATTTATTTTTATAATGAAAAGCAAATCCTGATGGTCTCATATAAGTGATACATACAATACCAGATAAAATGACAAAAAATAATATAAGAGTATGCAATAAATAGTGAAGTGACCAAGGGGAAAACCCTAAACTAAAACCAAAAACAGCAAAGGACTGCATAAAATTTAATTTTAATAAATAATTTAAATGAAAAAACAGTTGTGTTGTGTTGATGTTAACAGTTCATTGAACTCAAGACTTGAATGTTTGAGATTGAGTCTACTTTTTTGTTATAGAATATGTTTATTATGTTTTAAGGATACCAATTAATAATAAACATTACTGTAATTAAATAAGGGGAATTTAGTTAAGATGTTATAAGAATTGTATGTCAGAAAGTGTATTAGCAAGCTGAAATAATAATAAACATTGTATTTGAACTAACATAAAATGTAGGCCAAATGGTAAATATCACCCACCTAATAATTAGTAAATGAGTTAATGAAATTAATTAAATTGATGAAAATTGTTTAGTGTAAATCAATAACTGTAACAATACTTGGTAAAGGTATTGAAGGGATGTATAAAATATTGTTAGAAAAAATGCAAGTGTAATAACACTGTAGTCTAAGAAAAAGACTAAATTTAAGATAATATTCAAATTATTTAACCAAATCATAAAATTACTGAGAATTAAAGAAATCAACCTAGAATAAGTCAATCAATGATTTTGTTCAATGTTAATTAGAATCTAACAGAAAGGTAAAACATTTAATGTGACAGGAAGTACTGTTTAAAGCCTACATTCAAATATACTGTAAATATGACTTTTTGAGTTAAAAAATACTATAAAGTATATCATGTGTGGTATTAAATAACGCAGAATTAAATAAGGAAATTGATTATGTAATTATTATTAATAAGAATAAGTAATAAGCAAAATGTAATTAATCATATAATGTAAAAGTCAATTATTTTAGTTCAACATATCATTTAGGCGGAAATGCCAGATGATTAAAACAATGTCAATTTAATATTAAATCTGCCAGGACCTTTTGTATGGAGAAGAAAGAGAGTCAGTTGATTGTTAAACGTTGAGATCCACACATCGCAACGATCTCACATGAATTGATTAATTAAAAAGCTAGAAGATATAATAATGGATATGAACTAAAACGATAAAAATAAAACAGAAAATCTGAAAATAATAGTCGTCAACACCGAATTCAAATGGAATAAACCAGATTAATTTATTTATGAAGATTGGAAAGCGTAATACAGATATTATAAAATATAAACGTTAATTCAGAATTTTATCAATACGAAATTTGCCATTGTAAACCTTATGAACTACATGGAACTAGAACACTTTTGAACACTGATTGTCGAGCCGAATAACTGACCACTAATCCAGGATAACTACACTGTTACGAAGAGAAATTAATCACTACTGCTTGGACGAGGAACACCTAAAGAATAAACATTTATTTGAAGAAACTCCGTTGTGAAGAATCCTACTACATTCGCAGCAAGGGAGCAGCCATTTTGGAATACTTCGAGTCGAGCATCAGCTGAGATGATGTCAACCTTCACCCAGAGTTTGGTTCGAGAAATGTAATTTATTAACATTTTCATATTGAATAATCTTTATATTTTTATAATTAAGAATTTTTTTATTGTAGGTGTTGTACTTTTCAGTTTGCCCTTTTTCTGTCTATTTAAATAACAGCTAAAAGAACATGTAATTTAACATTAATAATTTATATAGCGAAATCAATTGCCCTGAGATATGAGTTGGCGAGCTGTCGATTAGCCGATCGATTCAGAATCGATTAGTCTCGATAACAATAATAAATTCATTGAATATTATAATTTTGAGTTTTATTTATTAGTAAACATATAGATAGAAGAATTTCAGATAATATTTGACACCTGGACTCCAAGAAAAGAAGAGAATAACATCATTGAAGAAGTACACTCATTGAATAACGGAAGACCACCAATCGATTATTACATTTTATAATCCAGTTAACGCGGAAAAACAATTCTTGTTATTAGAACATAATAAATTAACTAAATTAATAATTTAAGGAATTAAGAACAAATAAATAAATAAATAATAAATAATTAATAAATTAATAAATAACAAATAGAAAAAAAATATATAATAAAATTTTTTTTTATTATTTTCAAACAAAATTTTTTCCAAGTTATATCATAAATTGTTTTAACACCGAAACTCAAACTCATCAGATTTGGTACTATTACAAAATTGACGCCAACAACGTGTGGCATAAAAATAAACATATACAGAAATTTTGTTTTGTTACAATATGTTCGCACGCTCACGCGTGCACTCTCACACGCAAACACACACTGATGGAACGCAGAGAGATATACTCTTATAAACACAACACTCTGTACAAATATACGTGAACTTGTGTGTAGTATAAAGACATGAAGGCATGAGATAATTACAGAAAATATTACAAAACTCTCGACATTATTGTAAACAGTTTTTCGTGAATCGCGCGCGCGCGCGCGCGCGCGTGTGTTTCGACAGCTGCACAATGTCTTCCAGTCACGCAACTTATTATAGGTTATTGTGAGAGGCAGAGAAAAGTATGAACTGTAATTACATTTGAATGTAATTCCATTTGAACTGCATCTTACTAATTTATAGGTAACCATATATAACTTAGTTACTTATTATTTCGAGTCGTATAGAGTGCAGTTTCTCAACAACGGTGTGCTGAAATATGAAATCGCTGAACAGAGTAATTCTCACGGCAGTAAAACCTAAAGCAAAGCTGGAATTGTAATAGTTATGTACAAAACACCCCGACGTTGACAGATACGTAATCAAAGTTTTATCAGCGCTTTAATAACAGCTGTCATGCCACAACGTAGTGTTAAGCTTCGTCTGTAGCTGATTTATTACGTATTAATACTTGATAAACTATCTGTCAAGCTACAAACAACAAGATGTTTTCTGTCTTCTTTGCATAAAAGTTTTGTCATTTTCTATCGTACATATCTTCTCCTACGCAACACTCACATTTATAATATATTCTAGTTACACCATCTAACTCTCAGTATAGAGAGCATTGCAGAAGCAGTAAAAATATTTTATCTCCAAATTTCTGGTCACACATTTTTATATAGGCCTATATAAACTTTTACTGGGTATATGCTGAAATGATTAAACTACTTACAATCTTTACCTACAGAACTAGTCATACAAGGAACACTATCTGATCATTTCTTATTTATAATTTACATCAATGTTGATATTTTAGAAAATATTTCCTAAAACAATTTACAAGTCAGACAACACGATTTAACGCTTATTTGTAACGGTGAAATATTATCGTATGTAAGCATGTAATATAATAAAATTTTATTAACTTATTTATTTTTGTACTTAACCTATTCACGTGCGACAAATTTTTAAAATATGTTAGATAATACGCAGATAAAAGTTCGTTCAGCTACATGAGTATTTATTATTTGTGATATTCAGAACAATAGAGTGTGTCCTTATGAATTCAGTTTTACGATTTGTAAATTATAAATTTCAGGTCAGGAATGCTATTGTATTTTCAGAAAAATTTAACTCATTCAGCATTGTTTATAAGACAATTTATGTTTATTCTTTGTGTGTGGTTGTTGTGATTAATATGGAAACTACATTTTCAGACAGCCTTGAAGTGTATAAGAACTGTCCACGATAAAAATATAACTGCATTATCTGCATTTTATTTAGTTGTTTTTTACAGGTAAACTAAGTATTAAAGTTTACATTAACAGTTTTCTACAGAGAGTACATAAAATGTAGAGTTTTTATTTTGGTCTAATAGGACGTCTTACACCTACAAGCCTTACGTACACGTATGTCAGTATTACGTAATTTGCTATATCAAGAATAAAACATTATTATTAACATTTCGGTATTCTAATTCTGCACATCGTTCGGTCACACGTGGTATAACCAATAGCATTAATGTAACACACAACATAGACGATAGATAACCAAACTTTGTGTATTTGTTTGCGACAATTAGTAAAAAAAACATACATATGTGTTATTTTTAATCGTCTCGAAATAAGAGCTTCAACATTATCAACTGTTATCAGACAAGTTTAATATAACGTAATTAAAGTATAGCATATATCGAAATAATAGTGCGCACAGGATTGTCTATATTAACTGTGTATTACCCTTGAGGAACACGAGTTCTGAAGCGTACTGTGCAACTGAATGTATATTTGCTGCAAGGGACAAACACTTAGTCCTATTAATTGTGGTAATGGACGTTTAATAATCCGATAACTGTTGTTACGCTGTATAGTGGTACACAGTGTAGAATCCGATATTTGAAGAATCTACATCCTACATTCATTAAATAAATATGCTCAGTGTTTTAAAACTTTCACCAATTTTATTTACAGAAAGCATAGTGTCTGTGATAGTCACCGGAAACTTTAATTATTCGTTACGTCAGCAAACCTGAAAAGTAAGTCTTCTTAAATTACGTATTGGTACTTTACTAATCCCTCTTCTTAAAGAATTTTAATGCTGAAATACTAACGGCTTAGATAAAAAAAAATTTAACATTAATTAACATTTAGTGTTACATTTAACATTATTTCGTATTAAATAATAATACTAACATTTTTTTAAGGAAGATAAAACTGCATCATCCATCATCAAGGTAAGAAGGCTGGTCGCCCGCTTCACGGTGGACTCCACCCCCCCCCCTAGGCACAATTACATCTCGGAACCGCACGTCGCATTACTTCGACGCGGTGCCTCTGTTAGGCCCATCAGACTTCAAACTCTTTTCAACATACCTTGTGAGTGTAGACAATACTACATCCCGTTCTCTCTTCCGCTTCTTAAACATTCCTTCAATGTAGGCCAAGACACGATACCAGTGGTTCTCACCGGCGAACATCAGTCCCAGGATATTTGCGAGGAGTCATCTCGATTATAATATTTCAGATGACGATTTTCTACCCTGTACCCTATGGGTCGTTGTTTATATCGCATCGAAGATCCTCCTGCTTTCGTCTTTGGTTCTTATCACTTGGTCATTTTAATTCCTTCTTTACTGTTTTGTAATCGGTGCGGAGGGTTTCATAATTTCTTCGTATTCCTCTACTAACTCTGCGTCAGAGGCGAAAACATTTCCTACCGAATCAGTATTTTCCTCAGCTCACCAATATACAGGTGGCCTACGAGGTTTATTCTTCCGTGGCACCCTGGCATCGCATGAATGTTGACTACCCCCTTGACGGCACCTGTTATTAGTACAACAGCATCTTTCATACAGTCAATTACAAATATGACAATCTCTATGACACCGCGTTTCGCCACGTTCCATCTAGGTAATCGAATGTGTCTTCTGCGCGACAACGTCTCGTTCCGTCTCCAGGTCAGGGATTAGTCAAACACCACATATTTCTGGTCGGCCACTGCCTCTATAATTACAAGCTGAACAGTCAAACGGATGCAAGAGTGATATTAGATACTGTCTCTCCGTAGCCGGGCCGGTGGCTCACTAACGTTCGTAATAATGCGCCCTAAACTAGCAGTGATATTGAGAACCCGTAGGCCTCTCTAATAGGCGTACCAATAACGGATATTCCCCACTACCGAGTTTTAGAACTGAAATCACTAGCAACCGATATCGCCTTCTCAAAGTTTCTTACGGCATCTTCCAGGAAAAATATGGGTAGGCCTATAACTGACATATGAACTACAATAAATGTGACTAAGTTTTGAGGTTTCCTTAAAACCAAAAAGTCGAGGAATGTAAACTTTTATTATGATAATAATATTACATCATAGAAAAATTGCTCAGAATAACTCTAACGTTACACTCACATTCAGATTTGAACGTATTATTATAAAATAGAATTTCTGGTAATAGTAAACATTTTTTTTAATTTGTGGTGGATCCTCTTAAGACACGTTCTTTTCACCTACTCCTGTAAAGTCTTATAGGAGACAAATTAATTGTCAACAGGAAACATACCTACAGAAAAGTGTTACTGGTGGTCATTAGTACTTTAAAATAGCATAACGTTAAAGTATAACGAGATTTTAATAACATTTTAAAGGACAATCATATTCTATAATATAAACAATTTTAATAAATAATAATTTAATAGCAATTAAATAATTAAATTAAATTAATAATAGCAATTAAATTTTAATTTTTTAAGTAACAGTATGATCACAAAAATAATAACTTTGCTACGATACAAGTAACTATCAATTAGTATAATTTAATTATTAAAAACAATTTATTAAATTATTATCATAATAGTAATAAATTAATTTACATAACAACAATTTAATTGTCAGTAATGTTTGTTACAGAACAACAGCAGGAAATGCTTGTGACGCAAGTATTTAGTGATGACATACTGGTAGAATTTATTACACGTGAATTTACACGGAAATATTACAGTGGTAAATTAAGCACTTTGCTGTTGCATGGTGTGTTAATGGTGTACACAAACATGTAAGGTAGTGAAAGTAATATACAATAATTTATTCCAAACTTTGTATTTACACGCAAACATCCGACAATTCCTAAATGTGTTGACTGCACCATTAATATAGGTTGAATTTTATTTAGTATTCAAGTTAATTTTAATAATTATGTATGGAAATCAAACTTTAATCATTCTATGCTGCACAACTTATTATCACTACTAATTTTCAACTAATCAAGATCAAAGTACTTCCAGTAAAACGCCAGTCTCTTATCGTCCACAAGGATTACATCAGTGCACGCTACAGGCATTAAAATTAGGTTACATGTATTAGAGTTATCAAAAATACGATATATCCGCTTTAATGTGAATTTCTCGTCGCCAATAGAAACATAAAACGTCTTTAAAACATAAATTATACTTAAAGGAAATCTGAAGTTGCCACGATTAATTCGTCATGATTACTCAGCGTGGTTACCGCGTCATTGTCGTTATAGTAACTAGTTGAAGTAATGTCGCAATTCGTTAAAATGCAGCATCAGGTTGACTCTCTGTTATTATTAATTATTTTTCTGAACAGCAGTTATCCCATTATTCTGAAATTACATGTGCCTATTCGTCCGGTGAAATGTTACATTGAATTTCAGACTATCATACTCAACTATACCAAACGTGTAGAGCTCACCATGGCAAATGGTACATAGAACACCCGTACTCCTTTAGTGCTTGTGTATTATAAAGTCATAACGAGTTTTTGATGTACGAGTTAAATTCTCAGTTCGACGTAAATTATGAGGCTATAGTCAAACAAGCTTTAGTTTAGTCCACTTGCCAAAAGTACACAACTTACTTAGGGTGACTGTTACCTCGTATTTAGATTAAATTACCTCTTGCCCTTTCTAAGTAAAAGAATTAAGGAAATACTTCTGTTCATTATACCTGTATGTTACGTAATTAAGCCCTTTCTACAAACTCATATTAACTTGAAATAGACTGTCACTTGCGTTATAATGCGGACTGAAATTTTACAATAAACAATTAATTAAATAGGAATAAAAAATAAATATTTTATTTACAAGAAAGAAGAGAATAAAAGATTAGTCAAAACATCTTGAAAACGGAAAATAAAGTAATCCACATTTTTCTTTTTATTGCCTGATGCACAGTAGGGTAATGGAGTTTTATCTAATTCGACTTCCTTACCTACTTCCACTACTTCTTCGTATCCCCCATTATGTTTCTTCATTCCTTCAATGTTTTCGTAAATTACTTTCATCCTCTTGAGCCATTTCTTTCTATGTACCTTACTTTCATTTCTACGCCTTCCTATTTATAGGAAGGTTTGACGGCGGTTGAAACTAATATTAGCCTTATTATATTTTTATTTATAACTTTATTTCAGCTTCAATTTCGTTTTATATGTAATGTCAATTACTCAAGAGGTCTGTGCCTTTTAATACCACATTTTTTCATTTTTATGGCTATAGACCTGTATCAATTATAGGATTACTCTCATTTATTTTTCTTCTGGATAATGCGTTTACGTTAATATGTATAGTAGCTAGGAAATTAAGCATGGATTTTGGGTGTGTATTTTTAGGTACGCGTTCAGCGTTTATTGATTGTTCTAATTCAGGGCTCCTATGCTAGGACGTCCGATTATACGCGTACCACATTTGGAAAAATTAATCAATCATATTGGTGACATTACTGAACTTGACTTAAACATCGCCTTTGTTACTGTGAGGATTGTAAATGTGTGTACCATTTCATACGTATATCAATGCATGAAAACACTTACATATGACAGATTAAGGTTTAGATTATCAGATAAAGTTACCTTGTTTTCAAAATCCATACGTATGTGTGACTCAAACCTATGATGTTGATTGCTTCCTTATTTTTACACAAGCTCTAAATTTTCTTTTCTTGAATCTATCCTGAAAATGTATTAGTTTACTTACACTTACCTATATACTACATAGCTACATACATACACTTACATATATACTACATAGCTACATACTTACACTTTACATATCTGATTTATCTCTCATGTATCCCCGTTATTAAACATTGACTTCTGTTATTTACTTCCAAAAGTAGTCATAAAACTGTGATATAAACCAATAAATAACTCAAATATAAACTTCTCGCTAAAATAATATTCAGTAACAATTATGCAATTTTGTATGTTTTAGAGGTAAAATTACACTAGTATTAATAACTCGAAAAGGAACTGGTAAATAAAACGTCTGGGATATCGAGCTGCGGTCTGTAGCTTAAATTTCCAGACTGTTTATTACAAATTTAACAGTCATCTTCAATGGCTTAAAAGATATGATGCAAAAGCAATATTCGGATTACGACATTGACAGCAGTTACAAATGCGGCAGTACTAAAGAGCAAATACAAATACGTCACAAATACGTCAGAATGAGAAAAATAATAGCGGAGCAGGAAAGCAGTACAGTTGAAACGTTTTCAGCAAAACAACAAGCATAGGTAACATGAATAGTTTAAATATTGTAGACCGATTCCACTGCTCTCATTTGAATAGAAAAAAAAATAGCTCGAGTAGGGGCACAGATTTATAAGATAATTCAACAACTTACCATTGTTTGAAAAGCTAATATTAAATGCAAGTTACAAGATAAAACATTTACAATGAGTAAGTAACCTTCTGCAAAGCCTGCAACAAGCAAGGATTATCATATTTACATGGCCTTTATGACAATCACAAAAATATTTCCCGGTAAATTCAACACTAAGAATATAGACTTGACAAGGCAAAAGCAGAAAAATTTTGTTTGAAGGTATGCAAACTGCTGGTGTTTAAGTTTTTAAATTAAACTGTGTTTTTGACAAACTACGGATTACATACCCTATTACACTGTAAAAAGTGTATTTCGGTAAAAGAAAAACTTCAGAAAATATTCTCCTTAGAAGGCTAGAGTTTAAAGTATGTAGCGTTCTTATCCATTATACACACTGTGGTGAATAGTCTGATATGTACAATATGTACAACGATATGTACAATTACGCAAAATTCTGGAAGTGTAGACATAGACCGCAGCTCGATACCCCGGAAGTTGTATTTACTACTGCAATTTTACCTCTAAATGTATAGAGTAGCATAATTGTTGAAATGGATTGTGACCTCTTCTTTAGAGGAGCATTTGAGAGGAAGTAGCACTTCGTTACAGCTAAAGCAGCTTCGTTACATCACACTCCGAGTTCATTTACTACATAAAAATGAATTCTTGTTCTAACCACGTAAACGAGTTCACACGTCACATAGGCTATTATGCAAAAGACGTGGCTAGGGCGTGCATGGGGAGACGAAATCTCTTCTTCATCAAAGCAAGCGGTTTTCTTTTTAGTCGTCATAATATCACGGCCGTACAAATGCAGCCGTTGTCACGGTGGTTAGTCGGGTTCTTAGTGGGCTTATCGTGTTTGGACATTAAGATATTAAGACCAATACTTACATTTTAGGAAAATGCAGAGAACTCGCTTTAGGAGACAAAGCAAACGTGTCACTCTGACGACGAAAAGCATTTAAGGGCATAAATCTCTCAGTTATATATCAACAACTCCTAATCAAAAGCGAATTGACTTTTAAGTTTAGATATCCTAGCGGACGTCACAAACTGCAAAGAAGTGGTGGATTAAATGGGTGTCGCCGGAAACGGTTTTTGACAGAACGCAGAATGTTTAGAGAGTTGGTCATAATTAAGGCCCGGATTTTTATGTAATTACATATTTAAATGCTGAGTGCATATTTACACGGAAAAGCCAGATACCGGTGAATCATACCAATAGGTGTCTTATCCGCGAGTTTAATTTTACATATTTTTATATATTTCGTTCATGTTACATATTTCACTCCATCTTACATATTTCTACATATTTTAGCTATTTTACTATACTTTACTTCAATTTGAAAATTGAAATGGCAAAAAATAGTTAGGCCTATAACAACATTACTCAGATGCGCAAATGTGCAATTAATCAAAATCAGGTGCAATTAAATTTATTGCAAGAAAAGGCAAAATATTGCATCTGTTGCAATTGCACGCATAGATTCTACTTTCAAGAAGAAAATTGTTTACGAACTCAAGCGACAAGTAAGGCATTTCGCACGGGATGTTAGATGAGCATGGTATGCGCGGCCCACTCCTTATTTACGTTTCGTTCGCACGTTCAGCAGACTCGGTGGGGAAAGAACGTGCTGTCCGCGGTAAATAAATACTCTTCGCAGATCTTGCAATTCTCGCAACGGATTCCATCTACCTAAACAAACAAATATCTATATGACTCTATGCTATTGTAGGGCACAATGTGATTTTTGACGCCAGTATTATCGACGCTCTCGGAGTGTAAGCCTACACGTAAATACGTAACAATCTGGTGTGCAGTGTGGTGCGTTGAAGTTATTGTCAAGTCAGTGTTTTGTCTTTCGCCTGCCTTCTGCGCTTGCTTGTTTCTTGCCTTGGCGGATTCTCGTTGTTGGACAAAAGACGTCTTAAATAATATATTGTGCGGTATTGTTCAACGCAAGTTCTTAAGAGTTTTAAATACAAATATCCTTGTTTTATCATGGCACCGACCGCATCATCTTTGTCATCTAAGTTACAATCATGGGTACAGATTGACAGTGCTTTTACAACTGACGGTAAAGCTGTATTTTGCCAAGTTTGTGATAAAAATATTGGCTGTTCCATGAAGTCTCAACTGGAACAACATTTGCGAAGTAATTTACATACTAGAAATAAAGAACGATCTTCTTCATCGAAACAGGTACTACTTACAAAGATGCAGCAGCAATCTTCATCATCTAATAGTGAGTTTTATAAAGACATGGCTTTAGCAATGATTGCTGCTAATGTGCCTTGCTACAAACTTCATGTGCCTCAGTTTAAGTCTTTCTTAGAGAAATACTTCAAACGTAATATTCCAGACGAATCTACACTAAGAAAAAATTACTTGAACGTTTGCTATATTGTGACTTTGGAAAAAATCAGAACCGACATCGGTGATTCTTATATATGGATAGGTGTTGACGAGACAACGGACGCTGTAGGTCGTTACATCGCAAATCTTATTGTGGGTAAGTTAGATTCCGAGAATCCAGCCAAGCCCTACTTGATTTACTGTAAGCCCCTGGAGCAAACAAATCACTCAACAGTAGCTCGATTTATTAATGATGGACTGAAAGTGTTATGGCCAAATGGTGTTAAAGAAGAGAAGGTACTGCTGTTGTATACAGATGCAGCAGCATACATGTTGAAAGCAGGTAATTCTCTAAATGTGTTTTACCCCAACCTACTGCATGTTACATGCCTGGCTCATGGATTGCATCGAGTAGCTGAAACTGTCAGAGACCTTTTCCCCGCAGTAAATACATTAATATCAGCAACACAAAAGGTGTTCTTGAAAGCTCCTTACCGTATCCAGTGCTACAAACAAAGGCTACCTGACACACCTCTGCCTCCAGAACCCGTAATTACAAGATGGGGAACCTGGATCGAAGCCGTAAATTTCTACAGTGACAACTTTGAAGCTGTGAAGTTTGTGGTGGAAACATTATCTCCCGATTCTGCAGTGTCAGTGAGCGAATCCTTGTCTGCATTCAACAACTCTAAGGTGATATTTTCTGTTTCGTACATCAAAACGCATTTCGGTTGGCTTCCCGATAGTATCAAGAAACTGGAGACTGCAGGTCTGACTCTCCAAGAAGCCATAGGAATAGGTGAAGAGGCAGTTAACAAGTTAAATGCTGTGCAGGGTGAAGTCGGTGACAAAGTTTCCACTAAATTAAATGCTGTGCTGAATATAAAACCTGGTTACTCAACTTTACATACCATTTATCGCATATGTAACGGCGAAACTGTAGAATCGATTGAGAATATTCTTCCAAGTACGATTCGTCTGTATAAATATGCGCCGGTGACGACATGTGATGTCGAGAGATCCTTGTCTATATATAAAAACATACTCTCAGACCGAAGACCGTCCATGTCAACAGACAATATAGAAAAGTATTTAATAATTAATTGTGCAACTAAACAGTGGTAAAAAAAACTTACGTGGACACTTTATTCTTATGCAGAGTTATAGTAGAGTTATATATATATACAATATAGATTTTCAAGTCAAAAATCTACCTTTAATTTTATAGTAATTTCAACTCTCCTAGTAAAATACTTTGTTAAATAGTTAATAATTCTCAATTTTTTACTTTATACTCATGTCCTATACTACAGAAATCCATAGGTAAAATATTTTGTTGTTGTTAATTTTATAATATCAAGATTTCTTTTTTAATTCTGTTTTCTAAAATATGTTTTCATAAATTTTCTAAAGTACAATAAACAATTGAAAAGTAATTCATTTCTTATGCATGCTGTCTTATTGTAAACTCTTCAACAAAGAGTTGAACTTTCAGATACTGTGTATTCTGAGGGTTAACTTAATTTCTGTGACAGAAGTGGTAATCTAACTGGTGATTAGTGTCAGCCCCGAACTTGATTAGTATTTTTGGATTACATTGACTTTGCTCAAAATATATTTGCATGTTTTGAAAGTGGTTTTAAAAAGTTTAAAATGAAGCACCTATTACTTTCAAAGCCTTTCAAAGAGGGCATTGTTATGTTCTCGTAACAATGTAAATTACATTGTTGACGTGAAAGTATTTTAATACTACATATTTCTTAAATATCACATATTTAGCTACATATTTTTCTTATTTTTCCTACATATTTATGTACATATTTTGCCATTTTTTGCTACATAAAAATCCGGGCCCTAGTCATAATTGCGTGCCGGAATGGCAGTGGAAGGTATAATGAATGCGTTAGAAATAAAGGTAAATGGGGATATGAAAATTGCGTTGTTCCTCTAGCTATAATCAATCTAATGTATGCAATCATTGCTCTATTTTTTAAATAAAAGTAACATATTTTATAGTTAAAAGTCAGAACTGGAAGAAATATTTTTCTAGTGTAGAATATGGTGAAGAGGTTAAATCATTTAAAACAATGAAATATGCTGTACTTACACGAAGTAAAAATATCAAGCACTTAATAAAACACTGTGATGTTTTATGATAAATTACATAACGTTTAATAAGGCACTAAGGAGAACGCTGGTAGCATAACAAGTCTTATATTAGTTGTTATCTAAGAACCGGGAATACGCGGAGAGATGATAATCAGAAATAAAAGGAGCGTATGAAGAGTATCTCAAAAAGCCAACAGAAAAGACAATGCAATTTACAGGCTGAAAAGGAATTCGGTCTAAAACTTTACGAGACAAGCTGATGACAAGTCTTTTATAAATTTATTTGCCAGATAGAAAATTATATTTATAGGACACAGACGACGGCATTTAAGGTAATGAGACATATGATATTTAGGATGTTTTAGAGTTAAAATTATTCAGTGAAGAATTTGAGAAACAACTATACGGAAAACTATAGCATAGGAACATTATAAAGGAAGAGAATGTTGATAGATAATAAAGGATTCACTTACTATATAAGAATCGGAAGAGATATTTGTGTAGGCAAGGAATTGGAAGTCTACGAGCAAGGACGGCATAAATGTAGAATTTATAAAATTTGGGAGAAATTTTCCTGAGAATATGACTCTAGAATATCAACAGTTTTTGTAAGAGTACTAGTAAAATCTGACTTTTGATTAAATGAAAGGCTCTGATACATTCTAGACTATCGGTGTTACAAAATTCTTAATACATACTTTGATATTTTTAGATGATCGGTCTACAATTCAGGACGAAACACATATGCTACAGCTAAGGTGCATCAGGAGGTCGGCTATTCACCGTGTAAAGTGTAACGATGTCACAGAATACGATATTAATGGGGCCTGTGAGAGATATAAGTCTATCAGAAGTAAGATAGTTATTGATAACAGCCAAATAGAGAAGGTTAATCACTGTAATTATCTTGGAGACCTTACTCCTAACAGCTATGGTAGAGATTTTGAGATGAATATTTCAGAATATACTATTTGTCTGCGAATTGCAGTTTTATAGACTTTATTTAATAGCTGTTTTGTCATCATCAGGATGTTAGATTTAAAATTTTAATAACACCGTACCCTGGAATGTGAGACATTTTAAATTAATTAACCTGATTAGTTACTTCCATAGTTCGTAATACAATTAATTACATTAGTGACGTACAATTGGACTCATATCTGTTTATATGTATAAAATATCTAATAAATAACTAACAAAGAATTCTAAATCAATAAACCCTTCTAAGCAGACAATCAATAGAAATAAGCAGCATGAATTTTAATTTAATAAATTTATGGAGACACCTTTCTGATAGAGAGTACACTATGTTGAAGCCACTCTTCAAATGTTGACATTCCAGGTGCAATCTCGAGAATGTGAGTTCACACACACTCGCGCGCGTGTGTATAAATTCAAATGTATAGAATTTGCGACAAAAAATGTGAATAATGTAGTATTTAATTCAGCTTAGGAAATTGAGTCAACTTTATTCAAGATAATCTTGTTATCGAACTTGATAATGGTTATAGAAAAGGAGATGATATTTCGATTGCATTTGTACTGTAATGTAGTTGCTCAAGAAACTAAGAAATTTAATTTTCTACTTAACATTTCAATTTCCGATTATATAAAGACTTCTGTGAAATAAGTAGAACGATACGAAGCAAAGTGATTACGGAAATAATTTTCCGAACTCATATTGTGGGATCCGTTTGACGGCAATATCGCATACGGCTATTAAAGTCAGCCTGGTAGCCGATAATTCTTGTCTGGTGCATGAATAAAATAAAGTATTTTTTAAATGTATAAATTGACGCTGATTGGCAGCAATAAAAGATGTAATGAACAAATAAATTTAAAGTAAAGAGACTCTCTTAATAAGTCATATTGTGTGTTTGCTGTCTTTACAATAATACCGGTGAATCGACAAATGCTTAGAAAACAAATGCTTTCTAGTTATAGCCTGAAAATGTAGGCTACGTTTTTTAATTAAAGAGTAGGCCTACGTTTTCAACTCAAATATCGTTTCTGAACCATTATATGAAACAACTGTAATGGGGTTATAACGAAAATTGAAATTGGTACATAATTTAGGTTGGTTATAAGTTCCGTGAGTACTACTGGTATGGTCGTAGTGATGAATTCTGACCGAAATATTCAAGCAGCTTGATAGGCGTATGTATTATTTTAAATAGGGCCTACTGTGTAAATGCTGAATGCTATTTATTTGGTAGAATATAAATTCTTATCGAGTAATAGTAATAAGTGTGGTTAGTGGAAAGTAAGTGTTGTTACTGAGTCAGTATGGCTTTTAAATTAAAATAATTTTAATCAAAAGCCAGCTTCGCAGAATATTCTTTGTTATATGAATAAACGCGTATTGGAAATTGCTTAACGCTGAAAGCGTCTACAGAAACACACTCTAGATATCTTTACTACTATTATTATTAATTTGTCCTTCAGTTTTTCGACTGGTTGTGACCCTCCCCGCATATACCCGTGGTGCGTGTGTTACGGAGTCTCTCACAGGTATATGGGACCTACAGTTTAACGCCGGATCCGAATGGCATAGTTCCCCAACTATGTTTATACTAGGCAGAATACTTCTCGCTGGTTTGTCATCGCCTTGCGAGGGGGAACGGTCGTATCTACATAAGATGGCACAGGCGGGAATCGAACCCACGACGACAGCATAGCAGCGCCACACGCTAGCCACTACGCCACGACTGCTCCTTTACTATTAGGCTATGTGAAAGTGTAATTGTACCATTCATCTAAAAGAATAATCTTATGTTTGTCATCTAAGCATGTTTAGGGCTATGCACATAACGTGCAACTGTTCATATAAAACTCAGTGTGCGTGGATGTGCTTATCTGTTCTTATTTAGACAGGAAAGTGCATTAAACGTATAAGTTAACCACTGTCCATACGACAATTATGTTACATCAAATTATATCATTGCATTAAGAACATACCACCCATAGCCTACATGCTAATTAGCCGTGACAGTCCCTAGATAACACATGTTCTAGATGTCGGTAACCCAAACACGTCTGCTGGGACTTACGTCAGCAGGTGGATCAGAGTGACACAATACTACAGCTAGATATTACGCGATAGATAATACGTGTAAAGATAGATAGATAGATAGATAGTACGCGTTTTAACGACTTAAAAATAATGCAATTTGTCAACAGTAGTCAATAGTGGATACATAATTATTTTGTAAAGTTATGATTAAGTAACATGATTAATAAGACGGTGAGAAAAAATTACACTTAATTATCTTTTATTGACAAAATATATATGTACAAGAATGAAATGGTTTAATCACTTTTTCCTCCACGTTCAATGCACATGCACCAGCGCTTCACCAATACTTTCATTCCAAGAGTATTGGAAATCAAAGTTTCTTTGATCGACTGAACAGACATGATGCGGAGCCAGTTTTCACCTTTCCGTCCATACACAATTTCTCGCAAAGAGCCCTCTTAAGTGGTCCACTAATACAGTACGATAATCTCTTGAGGTGGTGTTATATAAATAATCAGAAGTTACTGGAAACGTAGATTCAACATTTTTTCCAGAGTCGCGAGAAAGGCGTGAGGCTGAGATTGTCATGTTGGTACTGTAGGCCTACGTCAGAAGTAAGCAAGTCGCCACGTTTAAACAGTATGTGGGTTTTAAATTGTTCTGAAGGAGTTAACAATACAACTTGTTTTTCAATGTTTGTTCTCTGAACATATAATATTCTAGAATTATATACTTATGATCTCAGAAAAGAGTGAGCAATACCTAATCCGCCTACGCTGTTGCGCGATTTTCTTTTTTGGTTTCAGCGATGTTGGTGTCGTCATTCCTTGCTTTTTGGCTTCAATATAATAAACCTAGAATTCATCTCCAGTAGCATATGCCTTGCGAAAGTTATCCCACTCAGCTTTATGCTATTCGACAAAGACGAAATGTATATAATTTCGTCTATGTAACGAAAATTTTGTAAAATTTTAGTACCTCGCTGTTCACATAATGTACTGAAACATTACTAATTGAAATTTTTTGTTTTACCTACCCCGTCAATTTTACCCTTTCAGACTGTGAAACAATTCCAGAACAAAGAAGCTGACAAGTGTCCGTAATTGAAAACCACATACATGCGCTAATACACTTGATCTGATAAACTACAGAATGTAACATTAGTAAAAACAGTTGAAGAATTTCTTATTGGAAGCTATGAAGAAAACAGCCAAAAGGTATGGGAAAGGAATTAATAATGAAAAGGTAATGAGGGATGGAAGAAGAGTTCCTGGGAAGGGTTAAAGGAAAAAGGATGTGCGTGTTAAGTCTCGAAGGGTTAGCAACATGGATCGCTAAATCAACAAACTGTAAGAAAAATATTTCCTATTTAGAGGTTAATCTCTTGTGAAATGAATGCTAAATTATATACAAGTAACAAAGCGTTACGAAAAAATATTAGTATCTGCAAGCAGTAATAATGCCTCTTAAGCAATAAAAGATGCGGTAGAAATTAGCCTAATGATATTATATTATTTTCAAAAAATTACTTCTTTAATTATTATTCATAATATTCTAACATTCTTTTTCTTCTTCTAATAAAAAAAAAATATTATAGGCTTACTTATTTAGATCATATTAATAATTTTAATAATCCTCCCAAAAGACAAGCGAAGTAATCTTTTGTACCCCCCCATACACACTCTTATAGCTTTCTCCAATAATTCTGTTTCGACTGCAGGAACAATTTTAGGCGTAGTCGCCGTTTGAGGCCGGACGGGCCGAGCTGCATCGGTTACCTTTTTCACACCACTTGACTGGTTTTCTTATGAATTCGGGTAGTGCACAGGGATTTTTATATTTGTAAAGAAGAGATTTTTAAAACAAATGCATACTTGAATAATTCGTAATTCTTGAATTGACTATTGTGTTTATTTATTTTAAACAGATGCCTGTCATACTCGCTGCTATTCATATAATATAATGTAACACTATATGTTGTCAGTAATTTAAAGACTTAGTTTTCAGTATTCACAAAAACTAAGTCACTAGTTCACAATATTAGTAATTGCGTTTCGAGAAAGGTAATAAATGGGTTTAATGTTACTGAGAATGAAAGGCAAACGTTAAAAGAGATTTTACGCTTTTTGATAGCGTGAATAAATTATAATGGTAGTGTATGCAGACTCTGACAAACATGGGCAGAGTGAAAGACTGTATAAAATGTCAGATTTACTACTGAAAATGTGCAAACATTAGCCGAAGAAATATTGAGTTGTATTTTGACAGGAGACTGGACGTCGCGTTATGACCAGGTGAATGGCTTTGGACTGTGAATTAGTAATGGACAGTATTAATTAGTAACACTTAAGAGACTGAGAGCGTAAGTGACGAATACACTGAAACCGACAGTCCAAAAGGCACTGATACTAAATCGGATGACAGTGACTGTTAATGTCACTATTTACTAGTCTTTTGTTAGTTAATTAGATCAAGTAAGTACATATATTAATACTGTTAAAACATAACCTTTTTCTCTATGTATTACAATAAAATTTTACATAAGTCTCACATTGTTGGACGGATTAGTAATAAGTAGACAGCGCTCAATTGATTTATTTATACAACGTATCCCTTGTAAATGTTGACTGACTTTGACCGTCGTTACATAGAGCGATGGTGTTGGTGCATATGTGGAATCGTGTGAACATCCTGTTATGTATTATTAGCATTCTGTGTGTGTATGAGTGTGTGTTTGTGTTTTAATGTGCAGTTCTCGAAATAGGAAACCGGAGCTTTCAACTAAGACATACAGGTACATTAAATGCAAGAGCTATGACGAAATCAGAAAAGCTTTAATAAATAAATAATTATTTACTTGTGTCATAGCGAATGTTATGGTTTAGACGCTAGAGGGTGAAAAAGTTTTCCTAATGCCAAGAATACAAATTTAACAACTGGTGACAGTGTAATAGACTCTTTTAATTTTCTATTTGCATTAACTTCCAGAAACTCAATTTTTTGTAATTAAAACTGCTACTTCTTTGTTTGTTTGAAACAGAAGGGACAACATATAATGGCGCAGAATATTTTAACTACAAGGTTGTCGTCTTAATTTTTTTCCCAGTATAATGTGTTTTCCAGTATAGTGTTTTTCATTCAACACTGATGTGAAATTAAAGTTTCACTCAGAACGATTGAGTCCGCTCGTAAAACCATTTCAAGCAGTTAAATGCAACAGTCTTGTGCTGTAACAAATGTTGATCTGGATACTAATTGAGTAAATGCGTAGCAACATTGAAGCCAACAACGTTGAACTTTATGGTGCACAGTTTAACGTCTCTATCTCAAACGTTTAACGTCATATGTTTAGTTCACATGTGATGTAATAACATCCCAAATTAAAGTTATCGAAATCTGACCATTACAGAAAATCTAATGTTCTGTCAGCGCCTATTAAATGCTTTTAAACGTTTGAAAATTAAATGGTTTGTAGTTCCGATTTGGATTTGCAAATGAGTTATAGTTTATGCACATTGCATAACGTACGGGCTGTGTACTCAAACCTTACTTATTACTGGTCTTCGATGAAATAAAGTATGTTGGTCTTCTTCAGTTATTTAAAATTACTTGAAGTCGATTTACAATTGAAAAAAATTAGTATACGTTATACAGTTAATTTGCTTGATGCACAGTCACGTGGGAGAAGTGGCTGGGTGCACATCGCGAACTAATCTGTCGCCGTATTCAGAACTATTTTTAGATCGTAACTTACATATACTGCGTTTTCTGACTATATCAGAAGAATAATATGTAAAATTTCAACTTTACTTGTCTTCGAAACTGATGAGACATTTTAGATATGTCTACAAATGATGAGAACTTTGTATGGTATAAGATAATATTTTAGTTAAATGTCTATATAGTCGCAGCGTTATGTTGCGATTTTTGCAAATACAAGTGTCATCGACAAAAAATTTGTTAAACGGAAAGGATCATTTACTGGCACTAGAATTGCAGTAAATGTGAAACAAATGTTCTCTGTTAGAAAATACTCTGTTAATATTATACTTTTGATTGAAATATATATTTGACTTAAATATTTGATTATAATATATATGATTTAAATATATATTTATTGAATATATATATATATATTTTTTTATATATATTTGATTGAAATATATTTGAAGTATATCTATTTTGACGTACATACTCTTCTGGCATACAACATAGGAGTATTCCTTGCGTCAATGTGATTAAAAATATGTGATTAACACAAATCTGGTAACTCTTTGTTCTATACTTATAAACCAGTAAAAGTATGTGATAATGTGTTCATGTTGAAAAAATTGAGTACACAAAAACATGATTTTATTTTGGATAGAGTGTTTTGTAAAATATTGAAACGTCTGTTGCAAAGCCGTAAATTCATGCTTTAAATAACAATTTGTAGAAGTACTCTCAAAATAGACATTTTTACACTTTATTTTGTTATCGAGTTCCATTAACCTTTAGGTTTACAATTGTAGATTCTCCTTCTTTTTTGCAATTATTACCAGCTTATCCGCATGTAGCAGTTCTGATATTTGATCCTCTAAATTTACCTCTCCTATTTCCTCTTTGCCCTCTTCATTGTGCCCTACAATAATTTCAATAATATAGGAAACGACTTAATATGAAACTTTGTTTCACCCCATCATTTAAGTAGCAATTGCCATAGAATACTCATTGTTTATTGTCAAGCAATTAGTATTTCTTTGTACAATGCCTTTATAATGTCAGTAGTACCTTCATCGAAATCATTTCTTTCTAATACTGTCTATATATTCTTCATTCTAAACTGACCGACAAAGTTTTTTAATTTTTAAAACAAACAAACAAAATTTTCCAATCTCATTAATTGTTTTATAATATTTTCATTATTTTGTTTTGTTATAAAAATTAACTTTGTTCAATCTTCACCCTACTGAAGTCTCATCGAATGTTTATTCTTAATCTTCTCTTGTTCGTTCCAGTCAAAATCGTTCAAGGAGTGCTTTGCCCCAGTAACCATTCTACACCTCCGTATTTCCCTGTTTATGTGTTGGGGTTAATCATGTAATTTACCTTTTTCCAGGCTTCTTGCATCCTATACTTTTTATTGGATTCCCCATTGTTTTCCTTAATTCATAGGTTGTCATATTCTCTAAATTGCTTCGGAATGAGATAGGAAACGTGCGAAACGCTTTGCACGTATAGTGTGAGCGGCTGTCTTACACCAATGTGGTAGGTAACATGGTGTAACGTGGTGGCATTCTGACTGCGCTGTGTGTGTCAGGGTCAGACATTGACATAGCTTCTAGCAGCTACAGAGCGCCTGTACTACGCAATTATTTCTTGATGTGTCATCCGGAAACTGACAGACTTTTTTTGAACCTCAGCGGCGTGTAAATATAAGCGCTAGCGGCCTGCCAATTTCAGTTTTGACCTGGCGACATTACAGAGCCGTTGGAAGTGATTGTTATTGTGACTTCCGGCTTAATAGTAGTGTGTTACTTAATGCGAAATTGTAATAAGGCAACAATTGTTGTTCTTTGTTGGGAAAATTTTGACTTGAAAATTATATAAGAGTGTCTTAGTTTGTTTCCAACTTAATTAAAGTTGTAAGTATACACTTCAACTGTCATCCGGTGTCATCTATTTTGTTTCCACTGTATATCACGACGATCTGTGTGACCATCGTCACAATGGTGTGGGTATAGGACCTTTAACCGTGTAAACAGAGGACACTTCGTAGAAGAGTAGTGTGCGTGGGAATTGGTTTATAATAATGGATAGCAGTCAGATGAAGAAAACTTTTCGAGCGCTGCTACTGCAGATAGAGAATCGACTCCGACAGGAAGCAGAAGATATACCAAAACGATAGGATAAGAAACACAGGGACAAAGGAAATACAGAAGCAGAGGAAATACAAACGCACTCTTGCTGGAAACACAAGAATAGCATAAAACACTGTTGCTTGAGTCAGAACTTAAACCACAAATGTTGACTTTGAATTTAATTTTGGAAAACTTCTACGTTTGTCAATTTAAGGCCACCGTTATCCTCTTCACAGAGTTGATGTGGACAAATAAAAATTATATAATGGGAATAAATGCTTAGTACCGTCATTGTATATTTTTGAAAATGTTATTTTTATTTTAAGAATGCATTACATTTGATATTTAATATAATATCAGCATTCTGTTATTTGTGTGTGCGTGCGCGCGCGCGCGTGTGTGAAACCGTATCCAAAAATGTCTAAATTGAATAGACTTAAAAAATAAAAAACGTAATACTGCTGCCACGTTAATAATGGGCTGTATGTGTATTTTTAGGCAGGCGGTCAGTGTTTTATTGATTGTTCTAATTCCGAGCTGCTATACTGTGATGGCCTGCAACGTTTGAACCTAACACGTGGAACGTTAGGCGTCGGCGTTTATGACTACAATAAATCATATTTAAATATTTGTCTATGACAGTGCAAGTATTGTAAATGTTTGTTGATATATTATAGGCAAGTCAATGGTGTGTACAATTAAACATGAAAACTGCAGTACAGTATTTAAAATCTACATTATCTCGATGTATTTTATTTTTCCTATTTTGAAACATCTTTACACATCAGCTAGATTTGAGTTACTTTATTATAAGATGAAGAAAAGGTGTGTGTTTGTGTGTATACATATATATAATTATTATATAATGTAATATATATTATTATATTATAGTATAGTATGGTATATTATATTATATTATATATATTATTATATAATACATTTTCATAAGAATTTATGACATTCTTAAATATAAAATTGAGTTTCATTAAGACTTTAAAAGAAAAAAACACTTGTTAATAGTAACAAACTGAATCCTATCGGTATAAATGTGCTACAAAGTCTGAGAGAATTTCTGAATTTTATTCTTAATTACGAGGAAGTAGCCTATAAAATCATTAAACATTAAACTCTCAGGAAAGAGACACAGCTAGACTAAACGTGATCGAAGATGAAGAATGGATAAGGCATTACCAAGAACTATGGTGTCAAGCAGAAGCAAACAGGGACGAAGGAAGCGACATAAGTGCTTGCGTGGATATGATTACTTTAGATGAGCTGCAACAGGCACTAAGAGACTCTAAAAATAGGAAAGCAAGTGGACTGGATAAGATAAACATGGAATTGCTAAAACACGGAGGGCCCCTTTTTGAACTGCGATTTCTTCATTTGATTAATGAATGTTGGAAAGCAAATGATGTGCCATCAGCATGGAATAAAGCGGAGGTGATATCTCTTTTTAAGAAGGGTGACAGACATAGGTGTGATAACTATAGGGGAATCAGTCTACTTAACTCAGCTTATAAGGTCTATTCACGGATAGTCAACAATAGATTGAAAATTATTACTGACGCATTGCTATGTGAAGAACATTCAGGTTTTAGAAAGGGACGCTCTTGCATTGACAATGTTTTTATAATACAACTGACTGAAAAAAGAAGAAGGTTCAATCCTGAAACGCACATAGCATTTATAGATTTTAAGAAGGCGTTTGACAAAGTAAGTACACAAAATCTGTGGGAAATTATGAATATAAGAGGGTACCCTCGACACTTGATCCAGGCATTGAAAGGAATATATAAACGAGCAGAAATAGTGATAAATACAGGACGAAGTATAGGCCTAAGCACAGAGCTAGTAACAACACAGGGTGTGCGACAGGGTTGTAGCATATCTCCAACATTGTTTAATATATACATAGATTACATAATCAGGATATGGAAGGAAGAAGTCCGTGGAGATGTTAAAATAAACAGCAACACCACTTTAAATTCGTTACTTTTTGCAGATGATTTAGCAATAATTCAAATGACTGAAGATGGCCTGAAAAGATCGGTGTACACATTAGAAACCATAGCTAACGAATATTCCCTAGAAATATCGGCACAGAACAAAATTATGGCATTTAAAGGGAAGAATCCAGTACGCTAAAAAATAATGGTCTATGGACATCCTGTAGAACAAGTATCACATTTTTGCTATTTAGGATCGGATGTCAGCTATCTAAAAGGACATGATATAGAAAGAAAACTTCAGAGATTTGAATACATAGGGGGCACGATAAATAGAACGTTGGGAAATAAAACGCGTAATGAGACAAGATTAAAGTTATATAAAACCATGGTTGTCCCAATTCTGACATACGGCAGTGAGACCTAGGTTCCTTCAAAGCTAGATAGATGAAAGATTCAGGCAACTGAAATGCGCTTTCTGAGAAGAGTCAAGGGCTGTACACGATTAGATAGAATACGTAATGATGACGTCCGGAATGCGCTAAACATCTACAATTTGAATCATCGAATAGATGATTACAAACGGAAGTGGCGGGAACACATCGACCGCATGGACAAATGTAGACTACCACAACAAATAAGATCTTATAAACCAACGGGCAAGCGTAACGTTGGAACACCGTTTTCAAGATGGGACCAACTATGACATTGTGGAGACGGAACAGGCATTTCTGCCTATACCATGAAGTGTAGAAGAAGAAGAAGAAGAGATTATGAAAACAGACCACAAATACTTTCAAAATTTGGAGTTTTTCAAATCATAAATTAATTCATTGTTCCCTGTAATAATTAGAGCTTGCAAGGTAATTGAAATTATAACGACCTTGGTCATTATCTCATTATGTGAAAAAATACGTCTTTCATACAACGGCTACTTATCCTACCAAATTGGATCTCTTACCCGAATAAGGAAATGGTACCACGTAAAAATTACCTTAGTTCACTGGAGCTGTGTTCAGGTTTCACGTGATAAGGTAATGACCACAATTCTCCACCCTTGTGCTGTGATCCATTCAAGTGTAGTTACCTCTCTGCACATAGGCGTTACTAGTATGAGGTCACAGATCACATATGGGTACTTATAGTGTTTTACAAAACAGCTAAATAGATATACATTACAAGTACAATATATGTGTTCCTTATTTTGTACACAATACTTATCGAAAGTGCTATACAGTATTGTTATAATCCAGTATGTTTCTGAATACTGGCGGCTATTGAATTCTGCGTCAATGATACAAACTGATACATTTTCGGGAATGTACCATTACTAATATTACCATTTTACAAGAGTTAATTTCATTTTATCTAGCAGATAATTAAGCGATATTTTATGGATATTTTATTTTATGGATACGTATAAGAGTTTTTGTATTTAATCGTTTTTGTTTTTACAGTGATTTCGCTTTTTATAGTAATAGTAGTAGACTCTATTGTTATTGCAGATTTACAATTAGACATAGATTTAGGGGATTCAGAATTATGGATGTTTGGTAGTTTTCATTCTGTCTCGTTGAAGAGGATGCTATAAAATAGGATTCTATATTACTGCAATGAAAATAGATTTACTTTGCTTCAGGCATAGTGTTTCTTATCAGCCATTCGTTTCACGTGTATACAATCTAATTGACAAAAACGTGAAAAATTTATAAAACAAATGGTTAAGAAAGGAAGTCTTGTACGTTTACTTACTAACAGAACTCTTTAATTATAATTAGTGTCTACATAAAAAAATAAAATTCTTTGTAAAACCAGTATCTAAGATATATAAAAATTTTGAATGATCACGTTACTTTTAAGTTAGGTTAACCAGTAAAAAACTTGTGTAGATTAGTATTATTAATACACATTTTTTAAGTTAGTACAATCCTAGGTCGGTAATAAATTAATTTTCTTATTTTTTACTTGTTTCAAATTTCAAATAAGATCTGCAACAATTGTAAGACAACTATTTAAGTCGTTTCCTTTCAGACCAATAATGCCTGTATTCGGTTGATGGAAAATCACTACGGAATTACATTTTCTTAATTAAGGAATATAATCTTGTATCCAATGTGAAGGATTAAGCATCAAAATGCAACACTGTACAGCGAGGGTTTATTCTACTCTTCAATAAAGTGGTAATACCGCAGTTAAGGAGAATATGTCACGTTTGGTTTCAAACTGCCGTATTGGTTTTCAGCCTTGAGTTAACTTATCAGCTTGTAGCCATATTTTACCGTTTGCGCGAGGTGTTCACTATATAACGATTGAAGATTACAGAGGTAATTTATGTAGAATTATACAAAAATGTATAAATCGCTTGTCATGTAACAATACTTAACTCAAATTACGTACGAAAATAATCTCAGACAATCCTTTGGTTCTCAACGTTAAATAACCATTTACAAAGCTAGGTTACGTATTTCAGATCCAGGTTAATCGCTAAATAAAAAACGTTAGTGTTGATCTTCCTGTTAATTAGGCTGCATTGATTGTCCGTATCTTATAGCCGAAAATAAGGTAGCAGGTAGAGACGGTAGTCTCCAGTATCGGAAAGATTAATGTAATCTCTTTTCCTAATTGGAGACCACCTACTGTCTAGCCCGGTCCATTAGTCGCTTATTAGTTGAGATTAACAGTGGCCTCTATTGCCGTAGTGCGCACAAGTTCCGACCGAACGCCTCAGGTTAAAATCCACTCTTTGTAATAATCCGTAGATTAAAAATGTGTTATTTCATCCTGTACGTTATAAAAGGGCACAATAGATGGTACTCTTGTACTTAGCGGATAGTGTTTATATACAAAATTGTACCAAATTGCAGAATATAGTATTCATTACGTTTCTTTAGTTGTCGGGTAATTTTATCAACGTAATGTCAAAAAATTGAAACCACACGAAACACTTTGTTTTTGTACTAAATTGTTTTATTTTACAAATTAAAGGTCTTGAAACTAGTAAAACTAATATATTTTAACCACTAATGGCATAGTGAGAAAAAACAATTCTCCGACTGATAGTGCATGGTAAGTTTCTCTTCACTCACGTCGTATCTATTCTTCATGTTACTTATCCCTCAAACACAAGGAAATTATTGTAACTTATCACAAACTACAACACATTTTACACACACCAGAAGATTTTATATTTAATTCAGGAGGCTACATACAATTTCTACTCATGATTCATACGCTGAATAATTTAATAAGTGTTCTTTACTTACGCGTTTTTCTCAGTGCTTAACACGAGGAATTCACAACACACATACTGTAACCTCCCTGACTTTGCAGCTTTAGTGTTTACGTTGTTTAGCTATACATTCATTGTTCACTGTACTCACTTTAGCTGCCCCGATTAACGTCGTTTCGGTTTTACGTTGGGTACCCATAGGCACCGGCCAGTGTTACAACATTGCAGTTTTTTGCCATTATTTCGCCAAGGCTCAAACACTACAGTAAATATTCCTGATCTGGCGATCATAGTTGCATAGGACATTACATATTCTCTGAAAAGGAAAATTACACAACAGAACAGCCAACCCTCTATTACTTCTTAAAGCAGTTAAAGCAGGATGAAACAACTAAACAACCGACTGTGGTAATAGAACATGTTTCCGCTGTTGTTTCCTAGTATTTCGTGTAGATATCGTAGAACACTTTGTAACCTAGTCTAGTGAACACAAATATATGCAAGGTATCTACACATATATCAAAAATCACTTTTAGTTATTACTGTACGTCTACTTTATGCCGCCTTAGACACAATACATTAAATTGTTTACATTCAAAAATCGAGTAAGCCTATTTTTATTTAAAATGTTGTGTGTTATAGAATGTAGTATCTACCTATTATTTATACTGAGAAAGATCGCCGTTCCCATTAACTCTGTAAATTTTTAAAACATATCCCAACGTTAAGTCGAAACCAATTACACTTAACAGATTGAACTATACCCACTTATTACGGAGAATAACTGTATACTGCATAGAAAATAATAGTCAGAATGTTTGTATACGCTGTGTCAATTAACTTGCTACATTAAGCATTTCGATATAATGTCCATGTAATGTTAGTACCACATACTCCCTTGTTAAGTAATTACCTTGTAATGTTTACCACTAGGCTATAGTCTTCAACAGATACAATCTCTTACCACTGGCACTGGATTCATTTTACTTTTCTCTTAATTGTTAAGTTTTATAGATTTACCAGATTTTCTTAACGGTGGCCTCTAATGATGGTACTACGGCTATGCTAGTGGCACGCAGTTTATATTCTCACATCCAAACAATAGTCCTCTAGTATAATGGCAATTATTCAGCAATCACTATCGCAGTTCCACGTTTCTTCTGCAGTAGTTGGACAATTTCCTATAAACGCCAATAATTCAAAAGGCTAACAAATAAGCGTACTTACTTAATCAAATTACAAGATCAGAGCGTCTACATTAATGCAACAAGTACTTCTCGATCTCAACTTAAGTTGCGACTTCATAAAGAAACGTTATTGAAAATTGGACAGTCTAAGAGTGAATAATCCTTATTATTTAATCCAATTAAAATAAAGTAAATTCTAAGCAACGTGTTAGAACTAGCAGGTTTTAATGAATACATCTTCATTTCATCCAGCAGTTTATCTTCACAAATTTATTAACTATATCTTCGTAATTCAAAATGCTACAACAGTGGTGTAAAAACTAACGTCGCATGATGTAGCGTGACACGGATAACTGATAAACACACTTCATGCTTCGTTTCCGCCCTTGCAACAGTCAGAATGCAAGTACTTAGAAAGTTGGTGTCTCGCAGCCAATTATTTGGTTTTGCGTATCCAGTTCCTTGTGGTTCTTATAGTTCGTTTTTTTTTTAAATTGTTGCCAGCTTATGAACATTGTTGCTAGACTGTGTCGTGTCTCAACAAAACAAACGTACGGTTTGACTGTTGTTACACTCCTTCGCTTTTCTTGTAGTTTTATTAATAAATATATCTAAGGTTCATAAAATGTATAGCCTATGTTCTTAAAAAGGGCACTTGAGGAAATACTACAGTATAAGTATTAAGGTAAGTCTAATAAATTTAATTTTTTATTCGTATTACAACAAGAAAAGGTTTTTATTGTACAAAAACCAAACATACAAAAAGTAGTAAGCGAGGAAGTTTATTATTTTTTGGCCAGTGGAAAAGCTGTAGTAAAAAGTCTATGTTTTATTTTGGTTCAGGACTTTATAAGTTTAGGACTACTTGTTTACAAGTGACAGCGGTTTTTCTGACCATTAACTACCTGCTGGCCGCGCGCTATATGCAGTCGTAATGACAACACTCCGTAAAGAATGAATGAATGGTATCAAACTAATTATAAATCTAACGCTATAATATTTTATTATTTCAGTGTTTTTAATGTTAATTTAATTAATTAATTGCTTTTAAGACACACAAAAATTAATTATCTTTCTCTACATTTACAGATATCTTTAAATTCAGTATGTTTTGTCTACATGAATTTAATGTAAATGACGCACTTGCGACAAGTAGTCTTTAAGAAGACTGTTTGAATTTAATTACTGGTAACCAGCAGTAAATACACATATGAAAACCATAGAACTTCACGTGTTCCAGACGATGGCGAACTGGCAACGCGCACCAATTTTCAGAAAGCTGAATGGATGAATCTAAGCCGAGCCTCCCGGGCTTACGTCACGCAAAATCGTATTCCAGATTAAAGAGACTATAGGTATTTCTACTATGCGATATAGGCCTAAAGGTTTCAGTTTTCCTTTCTGCAGCAATTTCCTCAACTACACTACACAAGGCAGGCATTTTTTCCGATTTTACAAATCACTTTCCATCTTATTAAATTCTAATCTATGTTTGGCTTTCTGAATTCTTTTAATAAATTTGATATACAATGTTAGCTAAATTATCACATAATTATTTATGGTTTATTCTGTTTTTACAGAATATTTGGTCAACGTGACTGGGGGTGTAAGGACTACAGAAAGATATTACGGCAACTTATTTCGGCCTGTAAACGTTCATTTGTTAATAGAAATATAATTACTTATTATTTTGTAGATGTCTTTAGAAATGTATCATTTTCTTCTCGGATTTGTTGACAAAGGTTTTATACAAATCGTCTTCTGCCATTCTGCCAAGTTTTCGCACTGCAAACTCTCTCTCTCTCCCTCTCTCACTCTCTCTCTCTCTCTCTCTCTCTCTCTCTCTCTCTCTCTCTCTCTCTCTCTCTCTCTCTCTCTCTCTCTCTCTCTCTCTCTCTCACACACACACACACATTATAACAAAAAGAGAGATAGTGTGTGTCGTTTTTGTGTTATGTCAGGCGTTACACTCCGCGCACTTTTCATTACTTACTGATGACTGGATCCTCTGCGGTGATATCGTCCTGCAAACAACTTAATCTACTATGTGTTTGTGGGCGCCACTTGGAATCTTTTGTTCCAAGAAAATGTTATTAAAATTTTGAATTCTTAGCAGTTAGTTTAATTCTATGAAAAAATGTGAACAAGACAGTTTGAGTTTGAAAAAATAAAGTATGTTTTAATGACTCTTAAAAAATCGTCTGAAGGACTAACATTCGTAAAAAAGTAAAATTGCAGAGTTACAAAAATTTATAAATTATTATTATTGACAAGTTTTTTCTCCAATCAAGTATCGGCTAACAAATATTTTATTTTACTCAGTTGAAAAGCATGAGTTTAATATATGAAAAATCTTTACTCTCAGGACGCGACTCCTTTGAACTACCAAGACATATCAATAAGATGCTTTACAAAAATTAAGTGATTTGAAGGTGTGTGGCATGTGTAGTACAACTGTGTGACAAATGTAACCAGGTAAAAAATGACTTTAACTTTGAGCAACTCACGTTCCGATGGGTAATTATTCTCGCACTGGACACTTCTCTCGGGTAGTTTTCAATCTCGCCTCTTCGTGTCGACGTTCCTTGTGCACTGAATTTATTTAAAGTAAAAATGCGATTTTTTTAAAACTTCCGCACTTTCGTAAAACAGTTTGGCAGTAAATTTACGCTTGATTCCCGCCGTCGGCGATCAGCTGCTCGCGTTGTTTCTCAAATTAGCCGCCACAGCGCTGATACCCTTGCAGTTTGATAGAAAGGCTTTGTGTACGTTACGTTATTGGGAGTTTTTGTCAAAGTCAGTTTGTCTTAGCGAATACAGCAGAATTGATTCTCTATTAAAATTTTGGTCCCTCCTGGGCCGCTGATATTCTGGCTGCGTGTGTTCTATTAAATGTGCCGTGTTGCTGCTCTATTTCAGCAACACATTGGCGTATACTCTTGTAGAGGTTAAGTCAGTCTATTGTCAATGTACGGGAAAAGCCTTCCTTCGTTCTTGTGTCGACTTCTCGCCTTCGGTTTCGCCTCGGTTGCGGTGATCAGTGTCGTGGGTGATGCGTCTCTTCTGGAGTCAAAGCATGAAGTGTTTTTCGGTCGAATTTGGTCTTCCTTTTATACTTTGTAAGGCTCATTGTTTTAGCTTTTCGACATGAACTTCCGGTGTATTTGTGTAAACATTCCTTCTAGAACGTTCGGGAATAATGAAATGGAACCTCATGGAACAAATTTAATTTCCGTAGAAGCTTTAGAACAAAATTTCTTATTCTTCACACTAAGGATATTACAAAAATTATTCTGGTATTTGTCAAACAATTTTACATAGTTATCTACAATTTGCATGCCCTTACTACATTTGGATTCTCTGCTTTCAACTGAATCTAATGATACTAATTACGATTGGTTTTTGAATAAATTAACTATAATAAAATAACACAACATACAACTCTTACCTTGGAATGTTTCCACAAAAATTCAATTTTTGAACTAAAAAATTGTTGTGAAGCTGTTTGGTTTCTTCTACAACATTAACACATAATATTACCATCTTTCTATAACAAAATAAATAAAGTTTAACACATATAATATACAAAAAAGTTCAGTTTTACATGGTCCATGCCTATGGCCTACGTTGTTGTCACTGTTAGAATATAATAATTAGTCTTTTTTTTCTTAATATATATGGGATTTTTCTAATATACACTGAGAGTTTATTATATTGTCTATCTTTTGTGATACCTGGTTTATCCTGATACATATTATTTTTATTGTAGGATTACTTAGCATCATATTGGTTTGCCTAAGTGGTCCTTTTTCTTTGTGTGACAAATTTCACTCTTATAAGTCAAATTCTTTAATAATTGATCTTATTTTCAACTGAGTCTGTTTGTTTCCATGGTACACTAAAGTATTGTATCCTTTTCTTTTATTTTTGTTAATACTTTGCAAACATTAAGTCAAATATGACTATTTTTCTGTGATGGTTGGTTGGCTTCAGCCATATATGGTATAGGTAAATAGTTTGCTAACTCGACTATTACAGTGTTTAAGTTAGTCAAATATATTAGTATAGTCACATTATATTATATTTCAACTTTCTAATGCAATTTGGTTGCATTTTGTCAACATTAAATCCATAAATATTACAATATTATAGGGCTACTACATGTTTTCAGTTAATACGGGTTTTGGCTATTTTTTATTCATTTGACAGCTTTCTTTATTTAAGATAAATTGTTCATCTTTGTCTACTTGACAATTACATATAGTTTTTATCTCAATTTGATAATAATTAATTTTTACACGAAATCTGAGTGATTGGTCTCAAATCCAACACCTTAATATTTTTTGTCATAACATTTATATATTTTTTATTTTAACTTAGATCCTTTCTAATAATGTATTTAAATCATTTAATACATTTATTCTATTTACATTACATAATATAATAATGGATCATGTCCATTAATTCACAATAAATAGTTTTTTATACCCTATTCAGAGTTACAAAACTTAATAATTAATGACCTTATTTCGGTTGTTACTGATATTATTTGTCTCTATTATAGTATATTATGGTTTTACACTGTTCTTCACTTGAATAATATATATGGGGTTTGAGTCTTAGTCATAGTCTGGTCGTATTTTCATATTGATGGTATTAACTATTAGACAATATTACAAAATTTTTAGGACTACTTGGGTTCGATACTGTTCACCTCACTTTCCTCTTATGATAAATTACTATGCAAATAATTTCCTTTATGGAACGTTCTGTGACGTTACATATGCCTCTCCGTTAAAATTGATAATTTGGGAAAAACATATCTTTAGTTTTGATGAAATTATCATTTCTATATTAACCTTTTATTAGCTTCATTATATTTCATTCTTTTATCTTATAATTAAATTCCTGTACTACTCCTTTAATATATTAATCCAGCTCAATATTCATATTTCGTTCTTTGTCGTATCTCCTTTTCCTTTCCTTTTTACCTTGATGTTAATTATTTAATCTTTGATATAATTCCCTAACTTTTATAGTGCGTTGGAATTCAGAGTGGCTCGCTATGGCATACATTCTCCGCCCTTCCCTATCTATAACTACTGAAATCAGAGGCAACACATCCCTGTCCAGAAAATAATAATTGCTCTTTCGCAACAAATAATAATAATAAAAAAAATACAATATTCAAAGATCATAGGCTCCTACACATAAATTCCCTTTCTTAAACTCTTCTGATTATTTCTCAATTATATTAATATATCGTTCTCCGCAGGTAAAATTATCGTTTAAAATCATTCACTGTTAATAGCTATATTTATATTCATCATTACCTCCTTATGTAACACACTGTTTCCTCTTTTTTTTCATTTATCATTTCCTTTTAGTATCAATTATATGACAGTATTTCTCCTCCTTTTCTCCCCCTTAGTCATATCAATTGTTATTTGATTGTTTAATAATTCAATTAACTAATTATGTCCTTTCCTTCTTTCCTTTTTCTCCTCCTCTAAGTACGGGTAAGTTGGTAAATATACGTTGACTTGGCTATTGGAAGTAAATCTATATTTTATATATATATTCTTGCCTTTGGTGGAAGGTGTCCTTCTCGTAATTTTTATTAATAATCTCTCCTTCTTTATTTATATAATAATATTTATATTTATTTAATTATTAAGAATCTCTATTCCCTTTCTAATTATGGGTAAGTTGGAAAATTTACGTTGACATGTTTTTATTCATGGTACCTTCTCAATGATGCTGTATTTGACTTGTGTTTTTTAATCATGGTACCTTTTCAATGACGTCTGGTTATACATACCTTATACTTTGTTACTAATAGTGTCGGTTACCTCGTATGTATTGTTTTCGTTGTCTTTTGTGATCGTGAAAGTTCCTGTATATAAAAGTAACAATTTCCTCGTTATGCCTTGTATAGCACTGGGCAATTCTCTATTTCTGACTAACACCTTTTCTCCTACCTTATATTTAATTGCCTTGGGCTGGGATTGGATATATTTTTGCCGCTGCTGTTCCGTTTTTTCTAACACCTTATTATAAAATTTGGTTCTTTCAAATTGGTATTCGGGTTCTTCGGGAAAACTAATAATCTCTTTTATCTCTCGTGGTGGGGGTCTTTCGAACATAACTGTGTATGGTGACACCTCTATGGTATTGTGATATGAGAAATTAAGGAAATCCTCGGTTGATGCTACGTATTCATGCCATCTTTTCTGTTCGTTATGGCAGTATGTTCTCAGCAACCGTCCTACTTCCCTCAACACTCTCTCGGCTGGGTTACTATTCGGGTGATATACGGATGTCTTATACGTTTTTATCCCGTGTTCTCCAAGGTTTTCTTTCCATAATTTTCCCTTAAACTGGGTACCGTGGTCTGTAATTATAGAATACGTTCTGCCTACCTCCATTATATACCGTTCTAATATGATGTCTATAATTTTCCTGGTCGTAGCCCTAGTTATTGGATATAGCTTGGTATATTTGCTAAAATGGTCAAAGATGATTACGATAAATTTATATCTGTGTCCCCCACCGCTGCGTGGAAATGGTCCACAGATATCGAGAAATACCTTTTCCAATTTTTCGGTGGATGTTATGGGTATCATGACCCCTTCCTTTCTCTCGTTATTACATTTTACTTTCTGACAAATATCGCATGACTGTATCGCCAGTTGCACCTTTTTATTCATCCTTTTGATGTATGTTTGCTCTTCCAATGACTTCCTTACCTTGAGGGCACCCATGTGTCCGTACCTATCGTGATAGTCGATTATTAGTGATCTCTCTATCGCTGGTGGAATTACTAACTTCCAATTCTCCTGGTGCGGGGTATTCCTTATAAACAAAGTGTCGTTGTGTATACAGTAATATCTATTTATCATCTCATCGCCTTCCAGTACCCTTTTTCTAACATCTCCTAGTTTTGTATCGGCCTCTTTTTGTGCCTTTACATCGTTTAAAATATTTTTTAAATCTTCCCTGCTCTTAATAATATGGTATACCTTTGCTAATTGTTCCTTTTCGCCATCAAAGGTTTGGTCTTGTATATTGATGCGGGATAGGACATCGGCTGCTACGTTTTGTTTGCCGGGTATATATTCCCACGTGATATTATATTCTTGCAGGGCCAAAACCCATCTCGTCAGCCTTCCGTGTTTCAGCTTACAATGCTTCAAAAATGATATAGATTTGTGGTCACTCCTAACCGTGACGGGGTACCCTAATATATACGTCCGAAATTTACCGCATGCGAAAACTACACTCAACAATTCTTTTTCGGTAGTATTATAGTTTCGTTCGCAACTGTTCAGCACGCGGCTGGCGAAGCTAATTACTAAATGGTTCCCATCCTGATCTTCCTGATATAGGGCTGCACCTAAACTCACGTTACTGGCATCGCAATTTAGAAAAAATGGTTTTGTAAAGTCGGGATGATGCAACATTACTGCTTCTAAAAAATTTTCCTTTATTAGATTGAGCACTCCATCTTGCTCTGGTCCCCAAGTCCATTTGTCTTTAGCTGATAACTGCTTTTGGAACCTGGCAGTTAGTTCTGAATAATTGGACCGAAACTTCCTGTAATAGTTACAGATTCCTAAAAATGACTGAAGCTGTTTCCTGTTTTTTGGGGTGGGGAACTTCTGTATAGCCTCTACTTTCTCTTTGGATGGAGTAATCCCTTGTTCGGTTAGATTAAAGCCTAAAAATTTCACCTCATTTGCAATGAATTGGGACTTGTCTAATTTGAGGGTGATATTATTCTCTGATAGTTTCTCTTACACCTGTTCAACCCTATTACAATGGTCATCCCAATTCGCTGAAGTTACCAGTAAGTCGTCGACATATACTGTCGTAAATTTCAGCACTTCCTGCCCCAATATTCTGTCCATTATCTTTACAAACACCGCCACAGAATTTATCGAACCAAAGGGTAATCGCTTAAACTGATAGTTTCTGCCCTCGAATATGAATGCCATATATTTCCTACTATCAGGGTGGAGTTCTACCTGCCAGTAGCCGCATACTGTATCCCATGAACTTATATACTTTGTCCCGTGAAACTTTTTCAATATTTCTTCTATCTCCCCAGGGGATGTGCGGTCGTTAACAATCATCTTGTTAATCTCCCTAGCATCGAGACATATACGTACCTGTCCATTCTTTTTCGGCACCGCTATGATTGGGCTAGTAAAGGGCGAATGGCTATACTCAAATATGTCGTCCTCTATCATCCTGTTCAATTCCTCCGTTTAACAAACTTTGACTCTAATTAACCTTGGTATGCCCCACGGTCATTGGGAGCCATTTACATTTAGTGTTATAAACGGGAGTGGCAATTAATTAAGTAATTAGGTTGCCGTACCATTTATATTGAGCGTAATTATGCTAATTGTAATTATTATCGGACTATCCAAATATGAATTAGTAAATTGTATCTCATTAACTTCGTGTATTAATTAAAAGAGTTATGATGGACGTTAACTTTAATACATATATAAAAGTACTTCATACTCGTCAGATTAGACTCAACACAGTTGTTAAATAAATATGATTTATAAGTCTGTTAATCGGACATTTCAATGGTCGAGTTTGTTGTGTCCATTGATACTTAGCATAACTTTTGAGACTCTTTGTGAAATGCTTAGAATGAAATAAATTAATAATCAAGGTTAAATTTCAATAATGAACGCAAGATTAAATATAAAATAATTACTTATTTATTATACTTGTTATTTAAGTAAGTTACTATATCCTGCAAATACATACATAATAAAAAACACATAATGACAAAATACAATTCGTACGTTGTTTCCTGAAAACACAAACATATGTTACATTCAAATGCAGTAAATAATATACATATACAAAACATATACGAACAATAAACAATCAACAAATATATTCTATCCCTACCTAAATTCGTTCATTATTCTCAGATGATAAATTACGTTAATATTTCTCTATAAAATTTATGATTTATATGATTTTATATACTCTCTTGGGGTTTGCTCTTTGAAAAGAGGAGACAGTGCAGTAGTATATATTACTAAGATTTAATAGACATAATAGCTTATCTTGTGAAAGTGTTTATCCAATATTCCGCCGGTGTGAGATGACGTCTGCTGGAGGATTCGTAGCGCATCTTATCTCTGTTATGACGAGCACATCACTTCACTTCACTTCACTGAATTTTCACTCTTGTTATGTGTATGGTATTGTTGTACCCCGCTGATGTTGAGTGTTTGGAGTTCGAATATTAAGATGTTAATATCGTGATTAAGCTGAATTACTCTGAGAGTTTGCCGTGTTCGTGTACATGATTAACTGTTCCGTCTATCTGGATGTAGTGTATACTGTGTGCATAATTGTTCGATATAGTTCATTCAGTTAATTGTTCAACGTAGCGACTCATTGTAACGTGAGAGTGTTTAAAATGTCACTCACTGTTATACTTTGGAATGTTAATTACTTGTGTTATTATGTTCGCGTCGGTTGTAGTTTCAAGTCCCGTGCGCACTATAGTTTATCAGAACATATGCGATGGTCGAACAGACTTGTGTAATTGAGAATATATCGTATGTCTAAGTTCACTTATGAATTCACCGAGTTGGAAGTTCGGTAGGTCGCGCAAACTGTTTTTATCACTGAATTGTATTACCGTTCCGACTATAACCAACCGTCTTACTGTCGTACGTACTGACTTATTAACTTATGACCGATTGACTAATAGACTTGTAGACTGCCGCTCCGCGTCTTCGCAAAACAGTTTTATTAAAACATCTTACCCATAAGTCTAAATTCTGGATTTCTACGCCCTTTCGGATCCGTGATTGGTTCTTCAAATTCCTACTCCTCTGCAGATCTCATCCTCTGTTTCCCGATTCGTCGTCCGAACCCTTCTTACTCTCTCCACGAGCTCTTTTAGAAGATGCTTGACGATGGTTGGTCTTCGTCATCCCCGGAGTATTCCATGTGACGAACGTGGTACGGATTCTGAGAAACTAGAGCAATTCCCCCGGCTGTCTGTCAACCTTTGTTTAGACTTTGTCAAGGTTCTGACCGATCTTTTGTTAACAGACTGCAGAGTCCTGCTTAATTGTTCAAGTTATTCGTTGTTCGTTCCGCCGATTATCAACCCTTCGCTGGAGTCGTCTCTCGTCGATCCCACGCTTTCTAGTCGTAAATTCCAGTAAACTGTCAAAGGTTTGTTTTCACGCTGTGCAGGGTGCACTTGCAGTATTCACTGAGTTTACGTTCTATTGTTTATCTGTTCGTTGAGATTGCTCTGTACTCCTTTGTAGCAGAGTGAAGCCTTTCATATTTGTGCTCGTTACAACTGACCTCCACAGCAGGCGTTCCATTTCGTTTCCGCGTAACTCGGCAGCTGGACGAAGTCTTTGTTTTCGATTGCTGGGTGCTGTAAATTGTAACAAACTGCGAGCTGTCAACGACGCCCTCAAATTCTTATTGTGTGCTGTACACAGAATTTTTTCCTTGTCTTAGCACTGGCGTCGGGTGTAACGTGTCCCTAATTCGTCATTATTTACGACCTGGGCTTGTGTCCGTCGACTCGAGTGTGGGAACGTGCCACTTGATCGAGAAATTAAAATTTTTTTAAATTTCGATCACTATATCCCTAACTTCGTTCTTTAGCGAGTAGGCGATCGGGTACGATTTTCTGTTAAATTCCACCGGTGTTTTAAATTTTATGGTGCATTGATAATCTCTGGCTTCACCTGGAGCGTTTGAGAATACATGTTTGTAATTGTTATATACCGTAATCAATTGTTCCGCCTGTGCTTCGCTGATCTGACCCCTTGCTTTCGTCCTTTGGAAATCCCGTATTTCTTCTAACTTTTTTAACCACAACTCTGGGTTTTCCTCCTGATATAAGGGCATGTTTAATGGTCGATCGGCACAATAATAATGGTTCACTATCGCTTAATAGGGTGCGTTGTTTGTACTATCTCCTTGAGCATCAACTAAATTATTGGTCCAAATTCCCTCATTTGTTTTTAAAGTTATAATCTTACCTTCTAAATCTATTATTGCATTATATGGCCTAAGTATATCGCAGCCTATTAGGATACTCATGGGTAAATTATTCGCCACTAATATCCCTATTGGTAACGTTACCCCATTACTAGTCATCTCTAATGACACCTGTTTCTTTATCGATTTATTCTGCCTCCCCGTCGCTCCGACTAGAATAATGTTATTTATAGGCAGAGTGGTTATGGGTAAATTACTGTTTTGTTTAATTCTCTCCAACTCCACACTATCGATAAGCGATACGTTTGACCCCGTGTCAATGAGTAATATTGCTTCTATGCCATTGATATTTGCCTTGATTTGTACTATACTATTATTCCCTTTGTTATGATTTTTAACGATATTGTCACCCTCTTCTAATAATTCCTCCCTGATATCCCTAAGATAATTATTTATTCTTAGTGTCATTGTCCTGTCTTTGTCCTGTCTATGTTTGTATTTAGTCACCCCATAATATTGGTTCAGTGAAAGGCGGTTTTCATTTTCCACTGCCGCGTTTAGTTTAAATGAGCCACTGTCTCATTGGCCCGGTCTCCCGGAACTTTGGGTTGCTGACCTGTCTGTGGTTCCTGCCTGACCTCGGGATTACCACTAATAGGTTGGCTATTCGTTGTATTACCCTGGTTACCTTGCGTCTGTTGTGGGTAATACATCTAAGTAGGTAAATTGGGTGGATATGGCCGTTGACTATTGGCCATTGTATAGTTCACCTGGGGCCTATATTCTTGATTTCTCCTATCACCTCCTCCTTGGTTACCCCCGTTTCGATAATTATTACGCTGACCATAATTATTTCCCCTATAGTTATTTCCGCGATAACTGTTTCCCTGATTGTAGTTCCTACCGTAATTATTTTCGGGGAAATTATTTGTGTTTGGTCCCGGACAGTTGCGGTTATTTGGACCTAGAGTATTATTATTTCGGCTATTTGGTGGGGTGCTATTGTTCTGGCTATTTGTGTTAAAGTTGTTACCGTTTCCACCTCCATTCCGTTTTGGTCCGTTATTGCTGTTACTATATTCTACTTTACGACTGGGGGGTTGGTAATCCTGGAACCTTCCAGCGGATTCACAATTTTCTAATAATTTAGCTAAATCGGTTATTTTACTGAGCTGTTGGTACAATTGGGCATCTTTGATACCGTAGCTGTAATGTCCAGCTAACTGTCTCACCAAACATTCTTCCGGGATCGGCGGTATCAACTTCCGTGCCAAACATAACTTTCCTAGGAAATAAGACGTCGGGGACTGTCCATTGGACGCGTCGTATTTGCCGTAGAATATGTCCATTCGTACCCTGTTTTGTGCAGTCTCCGACCAGTACTTGTCTTTGAACTGGCGTTTAAACTCGGCTAAATTCGTGATTTCGGGTCGTACCGCTATCCACCAGTTATCCCTCGTGTTTCGAAACGTCTCGTCCAACATTTCCCTTATTCTGTCCCACCTTGTTTCTCTATTTCTTTCAATAAACTCTTCCATTCTCTCTAAAAATTCCATCGGGTTTCGACGATAGTTTTGAAAGTTGATTACTTCCCTGTTCTCGCTATGACACTTATGAGTATTTAATATAGGTGTGTCCCTCAGCGCTTCTAATCTTTCCTGCAGGTTTTTCTCTCTCTGATCTATCTCCTGTATGTTATTTCTGTTAGTTTTTATTTGCTCGTCCAGTCTGTTAGCTATGTCATACGTTCTCTGTATCCTCTCGCTAACGTCTTTCCGGACTTCTCCCACCTCCTGCATGATTTCGTCCTGGTTCTGCCTTACCTTGTTTTCGAGAGTTCTAACATCTTGTTTGGTCTCTACTGTTTGTTCCTCTATATTTTCAAAACGGGTATTATTTCCCTCCTGTAATTTTTCTAACTGTTTCTCCATAGTCTCGACCTTCCTGTCACTGTCGATTTTATTATCATCGATCTTTTTGTTTACTGTTTCGTAATTTATGGTAATTTCTTTTTTCAGGGACACTATACATTTTTTATTCTCCTCCTGAAATAGCTCCAGCTTTTTCTCATTGTCATTTATTTTCTCTGTTATATACTCCCCTAAAGATTCTATCTTTTTGTCTAATTTCTCCTTATCTTCCCGTCTGTTTTTATTTAGGGATTCTATTATTTCCTCCTTATCTTCCTGTCTGTTTTTATTATTCTCTTCCTTATCTTCCTGTCTGTTTTCATTATTATCCTCCTTCAAGGATTCTATATTTTTGTTCATATCCTCCTTCATTCCTTGGAGCATCACCATTATTGCATTCATGTCAACACTCCCTGTTATTTTTTCTGGTTCGGGTTTCTCCGTTTGTTCCACCATTTGTATGGGTTCTTGTCCCGTTTGTTCCTCTAGTTCATCTCCCGTTTGTATTGGCCTTTCCATTTCTAGTGTGGGCGGTTCTAATTCCGTTTCCTCGACTTGTACTGCTTCTCCGTCTTCCACACTTAATTCGGGTTCTACGTTCTTCTTCCCCTTTTTTCCCTTTGGTTGCGGCATCTTGATTTGTTGGTAGTTCCCGGGCTTGTTCCTTTTTCTTCAAGCCTCACTAGTTGGGCTGCCAATTTATAACAAAAAGAGAGATAGTGTGTGTCGTTTTTGTGTTATGTCGGGCGTTACAATCCGCGCACTTTTTATTACTTACTGATGACTGGATCCTCTGCGGTGATATCGTCCTGCAAACAACTTAATCTACTATGTGTTTGTGGGCGCCACTTGGAATCTTTTGTTCCAAGAAAATGTTATTAAAATTTTGAATTCTTAGCAGTTAGTTTAATTCTATGAAAAAATGTGAACAAGACAGTTTGAGTTTGAAAAAATAAAGTATGTTTTAATGATTCTTAAAAATCGTCTGAAGGACTAACATTCGTAAAAAAGTAAAATTGCAGAGTTACAAAAAATTATAAATTATTATTATTGACAAGTTTTTTCTCCAATCAAGTATCGGCTAACAAATATTTTATTTTACTCAGTTGAAAAGCATGAGTTTAATATATGAAATATCTTTACTCTCAGGACGTGACTCCTTTGAACTACCAAGACATATCAATAAGATGCTTTACAAAAATTAAGTGTTTTTAAGGTGTGTGGCATGTGTAGTACAACTGTGTGACAAATATAACCAGGTAAAAAATGACTTTAACTTTGAGCAACACACGTTCCGATGGGTAATTATTCTCGCACTGGACACTTCTCTCGGGTAGTTTTCAATCTCGCCTCTTCGTGTCGACGTTCCTTGTGCACTGAATTTATTTAAAGTCAAAATGCGATTTTTTTTAAAACTTCCGCACTTTCGTAAAACAGTTTGGCAGTAAATTTACGCTTGATTCCCGCCGTCGGCGATCAGCTGCTCGCGTTGTTTCTCAAATTAGCCGCCACAGCGCTGATACCCTTGCAGTTTGATAGAAAGGCTTTGTGTACGTTACGTTATTGGGAGTTTTTGTCAAAGTCAGTTTGTCTTAGCGAATACAGCAGAATTATTCTCTATTAAAATTTTGGTCCCTCCTGGGCCGCTGATATTCTGGCTGCGTGTGTTCTATTAAATGTGCCGTGTTGCTGCTCTATTTCAGCAACACATTGGCGTATACTCTTGTAGAGGTTAAGTCAGTCTATTGTCAATTTACGGGAAAAGCCTTTCTTCGTTCTTGTGTCGACTTCTCGCCTTCGGTTTCGCCTCGGTTGTGGTGATCAGTGTCGTGGGTGATGCGTCTCTTCTGGAGTCAAAGCATGAAGTGTTTTTCGGTCGAATTTGGTCTTCCTTTTATACTTTGTAAGGCTCATTGTTTTAGCTTTTCGACATGAACTTCCGGTGTATTTGTGTAAACATTCCTTCTAGAACGTTCGGGAATAATGAAATGGAACCTCATGGAACAAATTTAATTTCCGTAGAAGCTTTAGAACAAAATTTCTTATTCTTCACACTAAGGATATTACAAAAATTATTCTGGTATTTGTCAAACAATTTTACATAGTTATCTACAATTTGCATGCCCTTACTACATTTGGATTCTCTGCTTTCAACTGAATCTAATGATACTAATTACGATTGGTTTTTGAATAAATTAACTATAATAAAATAACACAACATACAACTCTTACCTTGGAATGTTTCCACAAAAATTCAATTTTTGAACTAAAAAATTGTTGTGAAGCTGTTTGGTTTCTTCTACAACATTAACACATAATATTACCATCTTTCTATAACAAAATAAATAAAGTTTAACACATATAATATACAAATAAGTTCAGTTTTACATGGTCCATGCCTATGGCCTACGTTGTTGTCACTGTTAGAATACAATAATTAGTCTTTTTTTTCTTAATATATATGGGATTTTTCTAATATACACTGAGAGTTTATTATATTGTCTATCTTTTGTGATACCTGGTTTATCCTGATACATATTATTTTTATTGTAGGATTACTTAGCATCATATTGGTTTGCCTAAGTGGTCCTTTTTCTTTGTGTGACAAATTTCACTCTTATAAGTCAAATTCTTTAATAATTGATCTTATTTTCAACTGAGTCTGTTTGTTTCCGTGGTACACTAAAGTATTGTACCCTTTTCTTTTATTTTTGTTAATACTTTGCAAACATTAAGTCAAATATGACTATTTTTCTGTGATGGTTGGTTGGCTTCAGCCATATATGGTATAGGTAAATAGTTTGCTAACTCGACTATTACAGTGTTTAAGTTAGTCAAATATATTAGTATAGTCACATTATATTATATTTCAACTTTCTAATGCAATTTGGTTGCATTTTGTCAACATTAAATCCATAAATATTACAATATTATAGGGCTACTACATGTTTTCAGTTAATACGGGTTTTGGCTATTTTTTATTCATTTGACAGCTTTCTTTATTTAAGATAAATTGTTCATCTTTGTCTACTTGACAATTACATATAGTTTTTATCTCAATTTGATCATAATTAATTTTTACATGAAATCTGAGTGATTGGTCTCAAATCCAACACCTTAATATTTTTTGTCATAACATTTATATATTTTTTATTTTAACTTAGATCCTTTCTAATAATGTATTTAAATCATTTAATACATTTATTTTATTTACATTACATAATATAATAATGGATCATGTCCATTAATTCACAATAAATAGTTTTTTATACCCTATTCAGAGTTACAAAACTTAATAATTAATGACCTTATTTCGGTTGTTACTGATATTATTTGTCTCTATTATAGTATATTATGGTTTTACACTGTTCTTCACTTGAATAATATATATGGGGTTTGAGTCTTAGTCATAGTCTGGTCGTATTTTCATATTGATGGTATTAATTATTAGACAATATTACAAAATTTTTTAGGACTACTTGGGTTCGGTACTGTTCACCTCACTTTCCTCTTATGATAAATTGCTATGCAAATTATTTCCTTTATGGAACGTTCTGTGACATTACAACATGTAAAATTGTACCAAATAAGGACTCTAACATTTCCAGATATCTTATTATCGCAATATTTTTATTTGTATCCTTGATAAGTGATGCTCTCATCGTGTCAAGAAACCGACAGAGGAAAACTCCTTTAATACGTACAACCTGCCGTGCCGTTATGTAAGGAAGCAGTGTATTACTGATACAGTCATTACTTCATGCAGTTGTCAAAACGTCTTGCATGTCCTAGTGTTTATTTAAATATACATCTCGCAATGCTTACAGGCTGCAACTGTACAACACAGAAACGTTATTCGTTAGAGAGGGGTTTTTATTACGCATGCCTTAACCAACTGACCGAAATTTAGGCTCATATTAGATTTACTGTTTTGATGGGTTTATATCTGTGTGCGTGTGCGTGTGTGTGTGTGTGTGGGGGGGGGGTAAAGTATTGCTGTTCGAATTCCTTGGTGTCCCTGTACGTTGGTTCAAATATCTACAATTAATTTTTAAATCTTCACCTTGTAGAAGTATTAATAATTCAAATATTAAGATCCCTAGCTTACAAAGGGAGAATTGTCCACTATTTTCCGTCTTCTTTGTTAATAAATTTTAAGGATAATTTTCAGAATTTAATATTAATCGTAGCGTGAGTGTTTTTTATTTTAATTTTATAACATCAGAGAGTAAGTATTTTTGAATGTGTGAACAAAAGAGAATTCTAAATATTCCGAACCTTTCGCCACGATAAAACGAACATTTAGAAGAGCGAAAAAACGATTCAGTTGTCTGAATGTTCAAACAAGAACATCTCAGTTACCATTAAGAATAAAAAGAAAGTAATCCTAAAATGTAAAATATTAATTCCTTCCATTTCCCAGAAATCTGTTTTTTGTAATTCTTTATAGGTCGTTGAGTGAAATAATTCGTTATATAAAATGAAGAATGACGTCAACGCTAACAAAATAACGAATCCAGACTGTCACAATTCACGAAGTACGGTTTATCGATTAGAATCGTGGTTACGCATAATTGCTGACAGAGCCAGACTCCCTATTGATGTCATTAAAAACGTCGTTTCAGTGGGGATCTGATAACTCTCCCTTCTGACTTGGATACAAATTTTTTTCCCCAGTAATCATTCACAAACGACGCCAAAGTGTAATACCATTTTCAAATGGCTTACAAACCGATGCTCTATAAGTAATACCAGTACAAATTTTGTATTCACTTTTTATTATGTAAAAATAAAATTTGGTGACCTTTTGGTTAATAACGCAAATGCAAAAAGAATTTTTCAGTAACGTTTGAATTGTGATAAGGAATTATTCTCTTTGTGAATAAGGAAAATAATATTACTGATGATCACTTAATAGTAATAGATAAATAAGTTTCCAACAGCAGAGTGTAATGTAAACACTATACGTCTATGCTATTCCGGACACGGACATGCGCGTGGGATTGACAAACGTTTTGATAAACCTAGAGAGGGGCCAAATATTTCAGTACTAAATAACCAATGCAAACGCACTTCCTAACCAAAATATAAATAGGCTCTTACTTTCTAATCTGACTTTCAGTTAGAAGTCAATACGCGTTCTAAAACAGATTTTGGGTAAAATAATCCCATTAGTCTAATTATATTATTAGACCACCATATAAGGCAGCGTTCAATGCATATTAATTTAAAATTTGTTTTGTCTGTTTCAAGTTAAAACAGCTTTTAATAAACTTTCACGCTAAGTCCTAAAAATCTATAATCAAAGTAACAATCTTAGTGTTGACCCAAATGTAGTAGAAGTTTACTTAGGAGTTTAAATAATTACGGTATAGTGAAATTCATAAGTCTCCCAAGCTTATACTATTAATTAGGGTATTCTCAGCTAATTGAGTTGACCAGAAACATTAGCAAATTAACCGAATGATGTTTCTTAAGGTAGAGAAAGAGAAAAAATATATAAAAGTCGGTGGCAGATGTAAAAGGATTTACGGTAATGGAATTACGTAGTGGAGAAGAGTCGCCAAAATCAGACGGAGGTCATTGTCTGTAGTGTACGAACCCAAAACCTTTGCATAGTAATAACGCCAGAGGAAAAAGAGGATATAAATAATCATTGAAGGATGAAACAGTAGTGCAACACTCTAAGAAACTCATAGGTTAAATGACATTCTTTAATACTTACCATTGTTCTGTATGGTTTGACAGACCACGTTAGCATAATGCTAAGACCAGTACAACCATAAAATGGTCTGCTGAAACATCTGTAATTACTAATAATATTATAAAAGCATGAACGAGAAAAATGATTTCTACTGTGATTTAAAAAACAACTGACTATACGTTTAAGTAAATGTCGTGTGTCAGAGTGTATCTACATGTTCAGTACAAAAGAGGGTGTGTTTCTATTACTTGAAGTTCCGGTCAGATAATGCCATTCCCTCTGGATACACATCGGACACATCGACTACCTCGAAAAGAAAACCACTGACGAAAAGACTACCTCGGAACAATTTCTTGTAAAAATGTAAAAATAGTAAAATATTTGGCAGAGAAAAGGGATAAAGAAGTAATATAAAACGCGATGCCATAATATTCAAAAAATGTACACTATTTAGTTTATATAGTTTTAAATCGACATTATGTTTTGATAAATTTTATTGCGAAATAATTTTACTCCTTTAAATGTCGGTTATATATTTTTATTATTTTGTCAGGTATTCAACTTTTGTGTGTACGACAAACAAAATTATAAGAATTATAAGAGAGGAAGAAGTGAAAAAAAAAGGATGGAAAGCTACAAAGTTTAGAAGTATTAAATAAATAAGTTATTAAATTTATTTTTATGTCAGTGTGAAATACATTTTATATATTTAAATAAAAAAAATTTAGTACTACATCGAAGAAATTTATGATATAAGTTACAATTTTCTATACTAATTTTCTGCCTCTATAGCAGAACAAGTACGAAAAAATTATGAAGTCGAAAGCTTATGTAATAGACTACATGAAACACTATAAGGTTTAGAAATTATGAAATTACGTATCCAATGGATGAGGTCAACTCTCAGATTGATATAGGTTTGATTTAATAGTAGTCTATGGATGTAAATGTAGAAATGAAAGTAGATGAATAAAATGTAAGCTGGACAACTCTATAAAATAATTCTCAATTAATTATAATTGCAATGTACTAAGGAACGTGTTTCAAGAAAAAATCATAAGATCAATAAAAAAACTTAGCACAAATAACGCAAACAACCAAAAACAACATTCATTAATCCAGAAAATACAAGATTTCGTAGAACAAAGAAGAGTAAAAAGGACGAGATAGAATGCAAAAGTAAACAGAAGATCAGGAAAAAGATTCGCGTTGCTAAGGAAGAGTGCATCCCAGGAAACGGATAATTTTGGTGAAAGACATGATGTAACGATGGAACCCTCTCGAAAGCCGAGACCGTCCTACACCTTTCCCTGCTAGTCGAGCAGGTACGGGTTTCTACCAAGGCCGCACTCGACACCCTCTACAGTTTTCGAGTGCTTGTTGAGGCATATTTTGGAACACTAGTCTGGGCAGGCTATATACATAGCGACAGCTGCATCTTAGAAGAGTTATAAGTGGCGATTTATTCAAGTGCGATTCGAAGTATTATGGGGAAATGTTTACTGTGTTATAATTATTGTGGAACTCTATTATTTTACATTATCCTTGTGTGTGGACGAATTTAAGTTGAATTATTGTACGAGTTGATTACGAATTGTTATTTGTGATTAATTAAAGCTTCTTATTAGTGACTATATTTGTTTCCACTGTACCATACGACGATCAGTGAGATCGTTGTAACAATATACTAAACATAAATAAAACAATTAGAGAGATTGCTGGCTTGTATAACAAGAAAAGTCCTATCATGTTGACAGATAACAGTCGTGAAGCCATTATATAGGATGATCCAAAATTTCACGGCAATTTCTCGGAAGCTGATTCTATAGCCACAAATACGAAAAAAAGTTCATATAAACGTAGGTCCGAAAAGGTTCGTTAACGAGTTACGGCTCGCGAACCAGTTCACCCTGATTTCTGCTCCCACGGTAAAATGACGCCATACTGAAATTCTTTTAGTATAAAGTGAAGGGTAAATTTGGTGGCTTCTTATGGTTTTTGATCTGAGCAATTGAATAAAAGAGGTCCCAGAGCTCTATCTCAATTAGTTTCTAAGAAAAACTGTGTAAAACCAAAAACATTTGAGTCAAAAACACACATTTTTAGATTTGGCATACAATAACTTCATTACTTTGCCAATAAACAAATACAAATTTTTAACTAACCTTATATAGAATTTAATTATGAAGAAATTGATGTGTATAATGATTATTAAAAATAAGTACAAATTTGAGAAATTTGACTTTAATTAAAAACAAAGCAGACCAAGTGCGTTAGAAAAGTGTTACATTTTAAACAAAACAAATATTTTCTTAATAGTGTTCACAACAAATCTAATTGAAAACAAATTAAAAATTTACATTGTTGATTTTTTCTTCAAATAATTAAATATCAATCTTTTTAAATTGTGGAATATTTTCCAAGAGTTCCATCAGTTTCGTTTGCAAAAAATTCAAGTATTGTCTTCCATTAAGCCTTGGTGGTTAGAAAAAAGGGCCTAAGAGATTATCACCAAGAAGGCCGCACCACACATAAATGAGAAAGTATGTTGGTCATGTCTGCAGCAGTCTCATGTGAGTTTTCTCTGCCCAAGTGTGGGTATTTCGAAAGTTTACAATGCTATTTCTTGTAAATCGAGGTCTTCCCCTAGAAGATATTATAGCCAGCGTCGAGGCCGGTATACGCGGTTTACCTCAGCAGGCTGTGAAGAAACATCAGATCTGAAGTAACAAAAATACTCTGAAGACCAACGCAGTCATCATGCAATCTCGATTGACGAGAAATGACTGCGCTCAAGGCTCTTAGACATCGTTATTTTACCAGCCGATATGGGGAATGTCTGGATATTGACGAATGATATTTAACTTCCAATAATTGGTCAGAATGCATCGTAAAATGTTTTCTGTTGCATCCTTTCGTAGTCAATGAAGCCAGCCAGAAGCGTTTTTGCGCTGGTCACGGCATATTTGAAGATGTACGTATACTGTATTAAGTGTAAACATAACCTCTGTAGTGGCAAACGAACTTCTGAGACAGAATTGGGATTCGTCCAATTCCACTTAACATTTATTTCTTATTCTACTGCGTATAATGCGTAAAAAAAAGCAAGCTGTACAGAGTGTGGCCTATAAGACTTATTGGCTGTAATGTCTGCATCTCATTGACTGTTTTTTGGAAGTGTTTGCCAAATCTGATTTTAGCCATCTGTTGGTATTTAGCATTGCCATGGCATTCGCAGTCGGTGGTGTATACAGCATTAAAGACAAGAATATTAATATCTTTTGCATGGATTATTTGTATAATTCTACCTACAATTTCAATACGACGAGTTACTTTGTTAATTTATTTTACACCTAATTGCGTACAGAACGTCGGATCTAATAATGTCTGGTCCTTCGATTTTACCCCGATCATCTTGTACGGTCTTTGAACAATTTCGATATACATAGAACCAAGATCTATGAGCCCTTTCTTTAATCTACAGAGTGATTCAAAATTGCACGGCAATCTCTCGGAAGCTGATTCTATAGCCACAAATAAAAAAAAGTTCTTATAAACAAGTGACACCGAACTTCTCCCACCTCCCCCAGCTAGCACAGCTAGTGTCAGGGGCGGTCTGAATGTTGACAACCTGATGTTCGCTTCGTGTCCCTGAATTGCGTCTTCTGACCTTTAACCCGACAACGTTCAAATTTTCGCTTCTGTTGTTTTCTTGCCGCCATTAATCTTGAGTCAACTCAAAGGTGATTCAATCCACTGTGTCCTAATCGTGTCGCTGTATACGGCCATTATGTCCAAATGTATGTCTAACATTTCCTCTCAGTTGTGCGCCAACTTGTGTATTTATGGCCACTTCCCAATTATCAGTCCAGTCCACGAGCGTATCAAGCTGACGCTGCATACATATGATGACCCGATTAGCGTTCGTCCTCTTTAACGTTATAAATGGGATTGGCAATTAATTAAGTAATTAGGGTTGCCGTACCATTTATGTTGAGCGAAATTATGCTAATTGTAAATATTATTGGATTATCCAAATGATTATTATTGATGTGTAGTTCTAGCTTATTGTGAACCTTCTTTATGCTAGACTGTGTGGTCTGTGCGAGGTTTTAAGTTCTTGGTGGTCCGACTCTCGGGCTTCCCACAATTCTTCAAACTTCTTAGTGGTGTCATCTTTTATTTCTCTTGTAGCGTCCTCCTGTTTCTTCAAGACTTCGCTTATCTTATCGTCGCAACTGGTCTTATGGTCACGCATTTCCGAGCGTATAAGCGTGAGCTGTTCGGCCATCTGTTGCTTGACGTCTTCTTTATGATTATTAAAATTTTCGTTAATTTTATCGAATTTCTGATTGATTTCCTCCTTCTGTTGATCGAATTTTTCGTTAATTTCTTTGCGATTTTCGCTCAGTTCTTTTCGGTTTTCTTCTAAATTTTCTCTAATTACGGCGATATCTTCCTTCTGTTTCTCGAATCTCTGATTGATTTCCTCCTTGAGACTTTCATTTTGCGTCCGCATGAAGTCCATTAGCGTGCGCAATGTCACTTCTTCCTATTGTTGGGAATTCTGTGGTTGCTGTGACTCCTGTCACCGCGCTCTGACTTCTGACGTCTCCTCAGTCATATTTGGTTCGACTGAATTTTCTTCGCTGTTGTCGGGTGCGCCTAACTGGTTGTTAACGTCAAAGTCCATGCTGTCAGAACTACCGCTAGCCATTTTAGCCTTGCTTCGCGTTATCATTTACCAGTCAAGCTAACCTTACACTTATTTAATATCTTATGTACTATATTATAATTAATTAATCTAAATACTACTGCCTGCTCTCTTTTGCCATGCGATGGGCGCCATTTACATTTAACGTTATAAATGGGCTTGGCAATTAATTAAGTAATTAGGGTTGCCGTACCATTTATGTTGAGCGAAATTATGCTAATTGTAAATATTATTGGATTATCCAAATGCGAATTAGTAAGTTGTATCTCATTAACTTCGTGTATTAATTAAGAGTTATGATGGACGTTAACTTGAATACATATATATAAAAGTAGTTCATACTCGTCAGATTAGACTCAACACAGTTGTTAAATAAATGTGATTTATGAGTCTGTTAATCGGACGTTTCAATGGTCGAGTTTGTTGTGTCCATTGATACTTAGCATAACTTTTGAGACTCTTTGTGAAATGCTCAGAATGAAATAAATTAATAATAAAGGTTAAATTTCAATAATCAACGCAAGATTAAATATAAATTAATTACTTATTTATTATATTTGTTATTCAAGAAAGTTACTATATCCTGCAAATACATACATAATATAAACACATAATAAAAAATACAATTTGTACGTTGTTTCCTGAAAACACAAACATATGTCACATCTAAATGCAGTAAATAATATACATATACAAAACATATACGAACAATAAACAATCAACAAATATATTTTATTCCTACCTAAATGCGTTCATTATTCTCAGATGATGAATTACGTTAATATTGATTTATAAAATTTATGATTCATATGATTTATATATAATCTCTTGGGGTTTGTTCTTTGAAAGGAGGAAACAGTGCAGTAGTATATATTACTAAGATTTAATAGACATAAAAGCTTATCTTGAGAGAGTGTTTATCCAATATTCCGCCGGTGTGAGATGACGTTTGCTGGAGGACTCGTCGTGCATCTTACTCACTGTTATGAAAAGCACTAATCACTTCACTTCACTAAATCTTCACTCCCGTTATGTGTACGGTGTTGTTGTACCCCGCTGATATCGGGTGTTTGGAGTTCAAATATTGAGATGTTAATATAGTCATTAAGCTGAATTGCTCTGAGAGTTTGCCGTGTTCGTGTGCATGATTAACTGTTCCGTCTATCTGGATGTAGTGTATACTGTGTGCTTAATTGTTCGATATAGTTCATTCAGTTAATTGTTCAACGTAGTGACTCATTGTAATGTGAGAGTATTTGAAATGTCACTCACTGTTATACTTTGGAATGTTAATTACTTGTGTTATTATGTTCGCGTCGGTTGTAGTTTCAAGTCCCATGCACACTATAGTTTATCAGAATATATATGTTTGTCGCACAGACTGGTGTGTAAGTGAGACTACATCGTATGTCTAAGTTCACTTATGAATTCACCGAATTGTAAGTTCGGTCGGTCGCGCAAACTGTTTCTATCACTGAATGTATTACCGTTCCGACTATAATCAACCGTCTGACTGTCGTACGTACTGACTTATTAACTTATGACCGATTGACTTGTAGACTGTAGACTGTAGACTCTCGCTCCGCGTCTTCGCAAAACAGTTTTATTGAAACATCTTACCCATAAGTCTAACTTCTGGATTCCTACGCCCTCTCGGATCCGTGATCGGTCCTCCAAATTCCTACTCTTCTGCAGATCTCATCCTCTGTTTCCCGATTCGTCGTCCGAACCCTTTTTACTCTCTCCACGAGCTCTTTTAAAAGATGCTTGACGCTGGTTGGTCGTCGTCATCCCCGGAGTGTTCCATGTGACGAACGTGGTACGGATTCTAAAAAACTAGGGCAATTTCCTGGCTGTCTGTCAACCTTTGTTTAGACTTTGTCAAGGTTCTGACCGATCTTTTGTTAACAGACTGCAGAGTCCGAGTTAATTGTTTAAGTTATTCGTTTTTCGTTCCGCCGATTATCAACCCTTCGCTGGAGTCGTTTCTAGTCGATCTCACGCTTTCCAGTCGTAAATCTCAGTAAACTGTCAAAGGTTTGTTTTCACGCTGTGCAGGGTGTACTGGCAGTATTCACTGAGTCTATGTCCTATTGTTTATCTGTTCGTTGAGATTGCTCTGTACTCCTTTGTAGCAGAGTGAAGCCTTTCATATTTGTGCTCGTTACACTTCACCTCCACAGCAGGCGTTCCATTTCGTTTCCGCGTAACTCGGCAGCTGGACGAAGTCTTTGTTTTCGATTGCTGGGTGCTGTAAATTGTAACAAACTGCGAGCTGTCAACGACGCCCTCAAATTCTTATTGTGTGCTGTACACAGACGTTTTTTCTGTCTTCGCACTGGCGTCGGGTTTGACGTGTCCCTGATTCGTCATTATTTACGACCTGGGCTTGTGTCCGTCGACTCGAGTGTGGGAACGTGCCACTTGATCGAGGAATTAAAATTTTTTAAAATTTCGACCCTTCATTGTCCCCAAATTGGATTGGATGTTGGGGTTCAAGAAACATCTGATCCAATTTCTGCGCTCTGTCCCAGTCGTGGATGTCTGCTTCGGAATGGACATGGTTGACTGACATATATCTCTCATAGGAAGCAATTAATTGTTATTCCCCATCTTGATGTTTTATATGGTCATATGAATTTATTGCCGCTCATCTGAGTGAAATGAACGCATTTTCTACATTTTATCCGACTATATGCGGACTATACAATACGATTTTATGTAAATAATTGAATTTAAGACATATACATCTGTCCATTTGACAGTTTGTTTAGTTATCGTTTACATTCTTTCGTTCAATCTATATACAACGTAATAGATAAGCTGCAGATTAGCTATCATTTAGATTAATCGATCTTATGTCGATGACTTATATAGCAATAAAATAATTTTCAAACTTGTCATTATTATCTCAAGACTATAGTTGCTACAAACAAATATGTACATATGATTAGCTTGTGACATATTATGAACGATTACATTGATAAATGAAATATACATATTAACTAAACAATTGAGGAATCAGCATACTTCATGATGCATACTCATACGCTTACTCTTAAGGTTATAAAACAATTGTCCATTTTGAATTACTAATTACATAAACAAATTATTCGAATCTCTACATGTTAACACGTTATTATTATTCACAATTATTAATGTCTTTAGTGTCCTGTATCATAGTGTCATAATGTCCTTCTGACACATGGTACACTTCAACAAATCAGTTTATGTATATATTGATGTTTACATGTCTAATTAACATAATGAACGACAAATATATGATGATCATAAACACGATTAATATTGAAATACGAACTAAACACAATATAGTAAAATGCACATGATTATTTGGTTAGCTGGACTGGCCGCGCGAGCAAATTACCTAACCTACGTCTTCTGCTGGCCGCCGGAGTCGTTGCTACCCACTCGTGTTATCCATACTTCCTTTCGCTGGCTCATGATACGCTTTAATTTGCCGTATGTTAAATCTCCCTCTCATCTTTCCGCTATTGCACTCCACGAGCTCATATGTGGCCTCGCCGATGATGCGGTTGATCTTATACGGTCCTGCGAAAAGTTCGAAGAACTTGTCAATTCTCCTCGACGCAGCGTCGGATTGGTGGTATGCTCTCACCAATACCTTGTCGCCAATCGTAAATTTTGTTATTTTTTTTCTCTCATTGCAGCGTTTCGCGTGCTTCTCCCTCTTCTCCTTTATCTTCACCAATATGTTGTTTTCGCGTTTTCCTTCACTGCTAATGACCCCTTTGTCCAAGCATTGCTCCCATGCTCGTGTAGGTCTCGTGCCGAGGTGTGCTTCATGAGGGGTAATTTCGATTGTCTCGTGGTACACCTCGTTTAGACACGCTTCAATCGTTTTTATGTACTGGGACCATTTGGTGTGTTGGTCACTTACGAAAATGCGAAACAAGTTTACAAGTTGCCGGTTAATCCGCTCGGCAAGATTGGTGCATGGATTACGTATTGCGGTAAACTTTGGTTGGATGTCCAACTCCTTTAAACCGTTGACCCATTTCCTGGAGGTGAACTGCGTCCCGTTGTCCGTCAAAATGGCCCTTGGACGTCCGAATAGTTCGCAATACGTCTTTATTCTCCGCAACGTCGTAGTGGTTGTTGCTCTTCGAAGGGTGAATAATTTGACATATTTTGTGAAATTATCCACTATGACTAATAAATATTTGACTCCACCCGTTCCTGTCGGTAGGGGTCCATAATAATCTGCGCTTACCAGATCTCCTTTGGCTGTAGGTATCACAGCGCGTGTGCCACCAAATAGCTCTTTGTTGTTGGTATCTTTGCACTTCTGGCAAACGTCACAGGTTTTAATATAAGTTTTTACTTTCTTTGACATCCGGTCGAATGTGAAATGTTCCTGGAGCATTTTTATACACTTTTTTGTTTCTAAATGTCCGAACATTTGATGGATTTCAGCAATTATGTCCCCAGATATGTTGCTAGGAACATATAGCTTCCATTCATTCCGCTGTCGCCTATATAACTTGTCGTTAACATATTGATAAAATTTATTTAATTTAGGGTCTGTATTTCCCTCCTTAATTTTAGTGATGATTGTTTTTAGCTTATCGTCTTCTATCTGGTGTTTTCCAATGTTTTGGGTTAATTTCCGCACTTCAAGTTTCATTTTCACGCTGATGTGGTTGACTAAGTATTCATGTGTGTTGTCGTGAATCTCTTCTAATTTTGTATCGTGTGGGTACCTACTTAAGATGTCGGCTACGATGTTATCCTTGCCCTTGCAATGAATTATGTCGAACTTATACTCTTGCACTGCGAGAATCCATCGCGTAATCCGAGAATTATTTAGATGGCATTTGTTTAAGAATATCAACGCCTTGTTGTCAGTGATGATTGTTAACGGTTGTCCGAGAACGTATATGCGGAATTTTTCTAAGCATCTGACGATACTTAAAAGCTCCTTTTCTGTAGTATAGTAGTTCCGCTCAGCACCCTTGAATGTTTTACTAGTGAAGGCGATTACGCCAATCTCCCCGTCTTCATCGAGCTGGTAAAGTTGTCCTCCGTATGCGTAATCACTAGCATCACATTGTATATAATACCTCTGGTCTGGGCGCGGAAATCTCAAAACTACAGCGTCAATAAATAGGTTTTTGACTCTGATAAAGCAGTCGTTTAATTCAGCCGTCCATACAAATTTGTGATCCTTCTTCAATAATTCATGGAGGGGTTGCGTTGTCTCCGCATATTTACTTGTGAAGCGGTTATAGAAATTAGTGAGGCCTAAGAAACCCTTTAACTGTTTCTGATTCTTGGGCTTAGGGAACTCCATAATGGCTTTCACTTTCCCTTCCGTAGCTTGGATGCCGCGTGTTGTTAGTTGGTATCCAAGATACGATATTTCTTTTCTGAAAAACTGCGATTTATTTAGGTTGGCGGTCAAGTTAGTTTCGTTTAGATTATTTAACAATGCTTCTAAATGTGCTAAGTGTGTCTGAACATCGTCAGAATAACATAGGCAATCGTCTACGTATATTAGTGTGTTTTTCTTCACATTTTCATTTAAAACCGTATCCAATCCGCGTGTTAGTGCCGCAGAATTGGTACTAAGGCCGAATGGTGTGACGGTGAATTGGTAGCACCTTCCCTCATACATGAACGCGGTATACTTTCTGCACTCTCCCTTCAATGGCACTTGCCAAAAGCTGCTGGACAAATCGACGGTAGATAGATAGCGCATCTCGCTACATCTTGCCAAGATTTCGTTTATTGGGGAAACGCCTTCATAGTCGGGAATTGTAACGCCGTTTATCTTTCTTGCGTCCAGGCATAGACGGACCCTTCCATCTCTTTTAATGACTGTTACGAGTGGATTTATGAACGGGCTCGTACATCGTTCAATCACACCGTATCGCAGCATTCTATCAATCTCGTCCTTTACTTTCTTTTGATAAGCAAGTGGTACAGGCCAACCCCGTTGAAAGTAGGGCGTACTGTCCGTAACTTGAAACTCATGCTCGTATCCTTCTATCCTCCCCGGGCATTCCCTAAACACTCTTCTATTCTTAATAAGTATTTCCCTCAAATTTCCCAATATTTCTTCGTCTTGACAGTCCATGCTTGCTATCTTCTCGTCGATGTTCCTCAAGATTTATTCTTCTTCTCCATTATCCATTAGTTCCATGTTCATGATGGGTACGGCGTGCACCTCTTCATGAGCCGCATTCACTATTTCTATTTTCTTATTACCGATGTCGATGCGACATCCCACCTCCTGTAAAAAACTTATCCCTAATATACATTGTTTAATAAGGTCAGGTATAATTAAAAAGACACACTCACTTTTGATCCCGTCAATTTCAATGTCGCATAGTATTTGTTTTCTAATTAACTTGGACTTGTTCCCAACAGCACTAATGATTAGAGAATTCGTCATGGGTAGAATTTCATATGGTTCAATGTCCCTTTTGTTTGCGTTGAACCACTCTTCTGATAACCCATTAATAACTGAGCCGGTGTCGATAAGTGCCAAAACTTGAATGCTATTGTTAAATTTAATGAGTATTTCGGGACATTTTAATATCTGTTTAGTAATGTCCTCGTCGTATTCATGCAGTAGGTCATCCCTCAAGTCAGGTACTAGGATATTGACATTATTCGTGGGGTTGTTTTTGTTGTCAAAAACTATGTCGTTCGCTGTGTAGGGGTGTTTTTTTTTTTGCCGTTCTGGTCATTATTCGACCTTGAATTGTTGTCGTCGGCGGCATGACTTGTGCTTGGTTTGGAGTTAATGTATTCGACAGTGTTCACCACTCCGTGTGATTTATTCTCATAACGGTTTCCGCCGTGCGGCATCCTTGCCAAACTGGTTTCCTCTCACCATCGTTTTTGTTCACAAAGTTACCACTGGGTCGTTCGCCAGTTCCGGTTTCCCTTTCGTTAGCTGTCCGGTACTGCGTACGCCTGTTGCCTGCACTGTTTGACTGAATGCTCGTATATTCAGTGATCAAGGCTTCGAAATTGGGTATGGTGACGATCCCGCGTGTGATAACGGCGATCTGCAAGTCCCTCCCAAAGTGCCTCGAGATTTTCCTTATCAGTTGGCGGTCGGTCAATGTGGGAGTTAATTGCCGGCTTTCTAAAAGGATTCGTTCGATGTATTGGATAGCCGTAACCGGTCCATGCCATTCAAATTTTTCGTACTCGAGGTTGTCGCGGATAATGTCCTGTCGTTCCAACCTCCAATACTTCAATGTGAATGCCTCCTTGAATTCTTCGAAGGTGTTTATTTGGTCCCGGATCACACGCCACCATATACTTGCGTCCTTCTCTAGGTGCTTGCCAATCCACTTGATGTCGCTGTTCGGGTAATATGTTTCTTGAAACTCCGACAATTCCTTCAGGAACTCCATCGGGAATCTGTCGGTTCCGTCATACTTCAGCTCCACCTGTACTTGTCCGTTGACTGTCCTGTGAGGCCCAGACTCCCCATCAGTGATCTGTCGCCGCAGTCTCTCTACTTGACACCTGAGTTCCTGAATGTGGGTCGTCTTCTCTTTGACGTTTTCGTCAAGCTTCTGTTCGGTCGTCTTTTGTCGGCCGTCTACTTCATCGATTTTCTGTTGGAGTGTGTTTTTGGCTTCACCTATCTCTTGTTGCTGCTGTCGAAGTGTGTGATATATTTCGGTCTTCAGTTCTTCCTGTTTCTTCTAATTATTATTGATGTGTAGTTCTAGCTTATTGTGAACCTTCTTTATGCTAGATTGTGTGGTCTGTGCGAGGTTTTTAAGTTCTTGGTGGTCCGACTCTCGGGCTTCCCACAATTCTTCAAACTTCTTAGTGGTGTCATCTTTTATTTCTCTTGTAGCGTCCTCCTGTTTCTTCAAGACTTCGCTTATCTTATCGTCGCAACTGGTCTTATGGTCACGCATTTCCGATCGTATAAGCGTGAGCTGTTCGGCCATCTGTTGCTTGACGTCTTCTTTATGATTATTAAAATTTTCGTTAATTTTATCGAATTTCTGATTGATTTCCTCCTTCTGTTGATCGAATTTTTCGTTAATTTCTTTGCGATTTTCGCTCAGTTCTTTTCGGTTTTCTTCTAAATTTTCTCTAATTACGGCGATATCTTCCTTCTGTTTCTCGAATCTCTGATTGATTTCCTCCTTGAGACTTTCATTTTGCGTCCGCATGAAGTCCATTAGCGTGCGCAATGTCACTTCTTCCTGTTGTTGGAAATTCTGTGGTTGCTGTGACTCCTGTCCCCGCGCTCTGACTTCTGACGTCTCCTCAGTCATATTTGGTTCGACTGAATTTTCTTCGCTGTTGTCGGGTGCGCCTAACTGGTTGTTAACGTCAAAGTCCATGCTGTCAGAACTACCGCTAGCCATTTTAGCCTTGCTTCGCGTTATCATTTACCAGTCAAGCTAACCTTACACTTATTTAATATCTTATGTACTATATTATAATTAATTAATCTAAATACTACTGCCTGCTCTCTTTTGCCATGCGATGGGCGCCATTTACATTTAACGTTATAAATGGGCTTGGCAATTAATTAAGTAATTAGGGTTGCCGTACCATTTATGTTGAGCGAAATTATGCTAATTGTAAATATTATTGGATTATCCAAATGCGAATTAGTAAGTTGTATCTCATTAACTTCGTGTATTAATTAAGAGTTATGATGGACGTTAACTTGAATACATATATATAAAAGTAGTTCATACTCGTCAGATTAGACTCAACACAGTTGTTAAATAAATGTGATTTATGAGTCTGTTAATCGGACGTTTCAATGGTCGAGTTTGTTGTGTCCATTGATACTTAGCATAACTTTTGAGACTCTTTGTGAAATGCTCAGAATGAAATAAATTAATAATAAAGGTTAAATTTCAATAATGAACGCAAGATTAAATATAAATTAATTACTTATTTATTATTTTTGTTATTCAAGAAAGTTACTATATCCTGCAAATACATACATAATATAAACACATAATAAAAAATACAATTTGTACGTTGTTTCCTGAAAACACAAACATATGTCACATCTAAATGCAGTAAATAATATACATATACAAAACATATACGAACAATAAACAATCAACAAATATATTTTATTCCTACCTAAATGCGTTTATTATTCTCAGATGATGAATTACGTTAATATTGATTTATAAAATTTATGATTCATATGATTTATATATAATCTCTTGGGGTTTGTTCTTTGAAAGGAGGAAACAGTGCAGTAGTATATATTACTAAGATTTAATAGACATAAAAGCTTATCTTGAGAGAGTGTTTATCCAATATTCCGCCGGTGTGAGATGACGTTTGCTGGAGGAATCGTCGTGCATCTTACTCACTGTTATGAAAAGCACTAATCACTTCACTTCACTAAATCTTCACTCCCGTTATGTGTACGGTGTTGTTGTACCCCGCTGATATCGGGTGTTTGGAGTTCAAATATTGAGATGTTAATATAGTCATTAAGCTGAATTGCTCTGAGAGTTTGCCGTGTTCGTGTGCATGATTAACTGTTCCGTCTATCTGGATGTAGTGTATACTGTGTGCTTAATTGTTCGATATAGTTCATTCAGTTAATTGTTCAACGTAGTGACTCATTGTAATGTGAGAGTGTTTGAAATGTCACTCACTGTTATACTTTGGAATGTTAATTACTTGTGTTATTATGTTCGCGTCGGTTGTAGTTTCAAGTCCCATGCACACTATAGTTTATCAGAATATATATGTTTGTCGCACAGACTGGTGTGTAAGTGAGACTACATCGTATGTCTAAGTTCACTTATGAATTCACCGAATTGTAAGTTCGGTCGGTCGCGCAAACTGTTTCTATCACTGAATGTATTACCGTTCCGACTATAATCAACCGTCTGACTGTCGTACGTACTGACTTATTAACTTATGACCGATTGACTTGTAGACTGTAGACTGTAGACTCTCGCTCCGCGTCTTCGCAAAACAGTTTTATTGAAACATCTTACCTATAAGTCTAACTTCTGGATTCCTACGCCCTCTCGGATCCGTGATCGGTCCTCCAAATTCCTACTCTTCTGCAGATCTCATCCTCTGTTTCCCGATTCGTCGTCCGAACCCTTTTTACTCTCTCCACGAGCTCTTTTAAAAGATGCTTGACGCTGGTTGGTCGTCGTCATCCCCGGAGTATTCCATGTGACGAACGTGGTACGGATTCTAAAAAACTAGGGCAATTTCCTGGCTGTCTGTCAACCTTTGTTTAGACTTTGTCAAGGTTCTGACCGATCTTTTGTTAACAGACTGCAGAGTCCGAGTTAATTGTTTAAGTTATTCGTTTTTCGTTCCGCCGATTATCAACCCTTCGCTGGAGTCGTTTCTAGTCGATCTCACGCTTTCCAGTCGTAAATCTCAGTAAACTGTCAAAGGTTTGTTTTCACGCTGTGCAGGGTGTACTGGCAGTATTCACTGAGTCTATGTCCTATTGTTTATCTGTTCGTTGAGATTGCTCTGTACTCCTTTGTAGCAGAGTGAAGCCTTTCATATTTGTGCTCGTTACACTTCACCTCCACAGCAGGCGTTCCATTTCGTTTCCGCGTAACTCGGCAGCTGGACGAAGTCTTTGTTTTCGATTGCTGGGTGCTGTAAATTGTAACAAACTGCGAGCTGTCAACGACGCCCTCAAATTCTTATTGTGTGCTGTACACAGACGTTTTTTCTGTCTTCGCACTGGCGTCGGGTTTGACGTGTCCCTGATTCGTCATTATTTACGACCTGGGCTTGTGTCCGTCGACTCGAGTGTGGGAACGTGCCACTTGATCGAGGAATTAAAATTTTTTAAAATTTCGACCCTTCATTGTCCCCAAATTGGATTGGATGTTGGGGTTCAAGGAACATCTGATCCAATTTCTGCGCTCTGTCCCAGTCGTGGATGTCTGCTTCGGAATGGACATGGTTGACTGACATATATCTCTCATAGGAAGCAATTAATTGTTATTCCCCATCTTGATGTTTTATATGGTCATATGAATTTATTGCCGCTCATCTGAGTGAAATGAACGCATTTTCTACATTTTATCCGACTATATGCGGACTATACAATACGATTTTATGTAAATAATTGAATTTAAGACATATACATCTGTCCATTTGACAGTTTGTTTAGTTATCGTTTACATTCTTTCGTTCAATCTATATACAACGTAATAGATAAGCTGCAGATTAGCTATCATTTAGATTAATCGATCTTATGTCGATGACTTATATAGCAATAAAATAATTTTCAAACTTGTCATTATTATCTCAAGACTATAGTTGCTACAAACAAATATGTACATATGATTAGCTTGTGACATATTATGAACGATTACATTGATAAATGAAATATACATATTAACTAAACAATTGAGGAATCAGCATACTTCATGATGCATACTCATACGCTTACTCTTAAGGTTATAAAACAATTGTCCATTTTGAATTACTAATTACATAAACAAATTATTCGAATCTCTACATGTTAACACGTTATTATTATTCACAATTATTAATGTCTTTAGTGTCCTGTATCATAGTGTCATAATGTCCTTCTGACACATGGTACACTTCAACAAATCAGTTTATGTATATATTGATGTTTACATGTCTAATTAACATAATGAACGACAAATATATGATGATCATAAACACGATTAATATTGAAATACGAACTAAACACAATATAGTAAAATGCACATGATTATTTGGTTAGCTGGACTGGCCGCGCGAGCAAATTACCTAACCTACGTCTTCTGCTGGCCGCCGGAGTCGTTGCTACCCACTCGTGTTATCCATACTTCCTTTCGCTGGCTCATGATACGCTTTAATTTGCCGTATGTTAAATCTCCCTCTCATCTTTCCGCTATTGCACTCCACGAGCTCATATGTGGCCTCGCCGATGATGCGGTTGATCTTATACGGTCCTGCGAAAAGTTCGAAGAACTTGTCAATTCTCCTCGACGCAGCGTCGGATTGGTGGTATGCTCTCACCAATACCTTGTCGCCAATCGTAAATTTTGTTATTTTTTTTCTCTCATTGCAGCGTTTCGCGTGCTTCTCCCTCTTCTCCTTTATCTTCACCAATATGTTGTTTTCGCGTTTTCCTTCACTGCTAATGACCCCTTTGTCCAAGCATTGCTCCCATGCTCGTGTAGGTCTCGTGCCGAGGTGTGCTTCATGAGGGGTAATTTCGATTGTCTCGTGGTACACCTCGTTTAGACACGCTTCAATCGTTTTTATGTACTGGGACCATTTGGTGTGTTGGTCACTTACGAAAATGCGAAACAAGTTTACAAGTTGCCGGTTAATCCGCTCGGCAAGATTGGTGCATGGATTACGTATTGCGGTAAACTTTGGTTGGATGTCCAACTCCTTTAAACCGTTGACCCATTTCCTGGAGGTGAACTGCGTCCCGTTGTCCGTCAAAATGGCCCTTGGACGTCCGAATAGTTCGCAATACGTCTTTATTCTCCGCAACGTCGTAGTGGTTGTTGCTCTTCGAAGGGTGAATAATTTGACATATTTTGTGAAATTATCCACTATGACTAATAAATATTTGACTCCACCCGTTCCTGTCGGTAGGGGTCCATAATAATCTGCGCTTACCAGATCTCCTTTGGCTGTAGGTATCACAGCGCGTGTGCCACCAAATAGCTCTTTGTTGTTGGTATCTTTGCACTTCTGGCAAACGTCACAGGTTTTAATATAAGTTTTTACTTTCTTTGACATCCGGTCGAATGTGAAATGTTCCTGGAGCATTTTTATACACTTTTTTGTTTCTAAATGTCCGAACATTTGATGGATTTCAGCAATTATGTCCCCAGATATGTTGCTAGGAACATATAGCTTCCATTCATTCCGCTGTCGCCTATATAACTTGTCGTTAACATATTGATAAAATTTATTTAATTTAGGGTCTGTATTTCCCTCCTTAATTTTAGTGATGATTGTTTTTAGCTTATCGTCTTCTATCTGGTGTTTTCCAATGTTTTGGGTTAATTTCCGCACTTCAAGTTTCATTTTCACGCTGATGTGGTTGACTAAGTATTCATGTGTGTTGTCGTGAATCTCTTCTAATTTTGTATCGTGTGGGTACCTACTTAAGATGTCGGCTACGATGTTATCCTTGCCCTTGCAATGAATTATGTCGAACTTATACTCTTGCACTGCGAGAATCCATCGCGTAATCCGAGAATTATTTAGATGGCATTTGTTTAAGAATATCAACGCCTTGTTGTCAGTGATGATTGTTAACGGTTGTCCGAGAACGTATATGCGGAATTTTTCTAAGCATCTGACGATACTTAAAAGCTCCTTTTCTGTAGTATAGTAGTTCCGCTCAGCACCCTTGAATGTTTTACTAGTGAAGGCGATTACGCCAATCTCCCCGTCTTCATCGAGCTGGTAAAGTTGTCCTCCGTATGCGTAATCACTAGCATCACATTGTATATAATACCTCTGGTCTGGGCGCGGAAATCTCAAAACTACAGCGTCAATAAATAGGTTTTTGGCTCTGACAAAGCAGTCGTTTAATTCAGCCGTCCATACAAATTTGTGATCCTTCTTCAATAATTCATGGAGGGGTTGCGTTGTCTCCGCATATTTACTTGTGAAGCGGTTATAGAAATTAGTGAGGCCTAAGAAACCCTTTAACTGTTTCTGATTCTTGGGCTTAGGGAACTCCATAATGGCTTTCACTTTCCCTTCCGTAGCTTGGATGCCGCGTGTTGTTAGTTGGTATCCAAGATACGATATTTCTTTTCTGAAAAACTGCGATTTATTTAGGTTGACGGTCAAGTTAGTTTCGTTTAGATTATTTAACAATGCTTCTAAATGTGCTAAGTGTGTCTGAACATCGTCAGAATAACATAGGCAATCGTCTACGTATATTAGTGTGTTTTTCTTCACATTTTCATTTAAAACCGTATCCAATCCGCGTGTTAGTGCCGCAGAATTGGTACTAAGGCCGAATGGTGTGACGGTGAATTGGTAGCACCTTCCCTCATACATGAACGCGGTATACTTTCTGCACTCTCCCTTCAATGGCACTTGCCAAAAGCTGCTGGACAAATCGACGGTAGATAGATAGCGCATCTCGCTACATCTTGCCAAGATTTCGTTTATTGGGGAAACGCCTTCATAGTCGGGAATTGTAACGCCGTTTATCTTTCTTGCGTCCAGGCATAGACGGACCCTTCCATCTCTTTTAATGACTGTTACGAGTGGATTTATGAACGGGCTCGTACATCGTTCAATCACACCGTATCGCAGCATTCTATCAATCTCGTCCTTTACTTTCTTTTGATAAGCAAGTGGTACAGGCCAACCCCGTTGAAAGTAGGGCGTACTGTCCGTAACTTGAAACTCATACTCGTATCCTTCTATCCTCCCCGGGCATTCCCTAAACACTCTTCTATTCTTAATAAGTATTTCCCTCAAATTTCCCAATATTTCTTCGTCTTGACAGTCCATGCTTGCTATCTTCTCGTCGATGTTCCTCAAGATTTATTCTTCTTCTCCATTATCCATTAGTTCCATGTTCATGATGGGTACGGCGTGCACCTCTTCATGAGCCGCATTCACTATTTCTATTTTCTTATTACCGATGTCGATGCGACATCCCACCTCCTGTAAAAAACTTATCCCTAATATACATTGTTTAATAAGGTCAGGTATAATTAAAAAGACACACTCACTTTTGATCCCGTCAATTTCAATGTCGCATAGTATTTGTTTTCTAATTAACTTGGACTTGTTCCCAACAGCACTAATGATTAGAGAATTCGTCATGGGTAGAATTTCATATGGTTCAATGTCCCTTTTGTTTGCGTTGAACCACTCTTCTGATAACCCATTAATAACTGAGCCGGTGTCGATAAGTGCCAAAACTTGAATGCTATTGTTAAATTTAATGAGTATTTCGGGACATTTTAATATCTGTTTAGTAATGTCCTCGTCGTATTCATGCAGTAGGTCATCCCTCAAGTCAGGTACTAGGATATTGACATTATTCGTGGGGTTGTTTTTGTTGTCAAAAACTATGTCGTTCGCTGTGTAGGGGTGTTTTTTTTTTGCCGTTCTGGTCATTATTCGACCTTGAATTGTTGTCGTCGGCGGCATGACTTGTGCTTGGTTTGGAGTTAATGTATTCGACAGTGTTCACCACTCCGTGTGATTTATTCTCATAACGGTTTCCGCCGTGCGGCATCCTTGCCAAACTGGTTTCCTCTCACCATCGTTTTTGTTCACAAAGTTACCACTGGGTCGTTCGCCAGTTCCGGTTTCCCTTTCGTTAGCTGTCCGGTACTGCGTACGCCTGTTGCCTGCACTGTTTGACTGAATGCTCGTATATTCAGTGATCAAGGCTTCGAAATTGGGTATGGTGACGATCCCGCGTGTGATAACGGCGATCTGCAAGTCCCTCCCAAAGTGCCTCGAGATTTTCCTTATCAGTTGGCGGTCGGTCAATGTGGGAGTTAATTGCCGGCTTTCTAAAAGGATTCGTTCGATGTATTGGATAGCCGTAACCGGTCCATGCCATTCAAATTTTCCGTACTCGAGGTTGTCGCGGATAATGTCCTGTCGTTCCAACCTCCAATACTTCAATGTGAATGCCTCCTTGAATTCTTCGAAGGTGTTTATTTGGTCCCGGTCACACGCCACCATATACTTGCGTCCTTCTCTAGGTGCTTGCCAATCCACTTGATGTCGCTGTTCGGGTAATATGTTTCTTGAAACTCCGACAATTCCTTCAGGAACTCCATCGGGAATCTGTCGGTTCCGTCATACTTCAGCTCCACCTGTACTTGTCCGTTGACTGTCCTGTGAGGCCCAGACTCCCCATCAGTGATCTGTCGCCGCAGTCTCTCTACTTGACACCTGAGTTCCTGAATGTGGGTCGTCTTCTCTTTGACGTTTTCGTCAAGCTTCTGTTCGGTCGTCTTTTGTCGGCCGTCTACTTCATCGATTTTCTGTTGGAGTGTGTTTTTGGCTTCACCTATCTCTTGTTGCTGCTGTCGAAGTGTGTGATATATTTCGGTCTTCAGTTCTTCCTGTTTCTTCTAATTATTATTGATGTGTAGTTCTAGCTTATTGTGAACCTTCTTTATGCTAGATTGTGTGGTCTGTGCGAGGTTTTTAAGTTCTTGGTGGTCCGACTCTCGGGCTTCCCACAATTCTTCAAACTTCTTAGTGGTGTCATCTTTTATTTCTCTTGTAGCGTCCTCCTGTTTCTTCAAGACTTCGCTTATCTTATCGTCGCAACTGGTCTTATGGTCACGCATTTCCGATCGTATAAGCGTGAGCTGTTCGGCCATCTGTTGCTTGACGTCTTCTTTATGATTATTAAAATTTTCGTTAATTTTATCGAATTTCTGATTGATTTCCTCCTTCTGTTGATCGAATTTTTCGTTAATTTCTTTGCGATTTTCGCTCAGTTCTTTTCGGTTTTCTTCTAAATTTTCTCTAATTACGGCGATATCTTCCTTCTGTTTCTCGAATCTCTGATTGATTTCCTCCTTGAGACTTTCATTTTGCGTCCGCATGAAGTCCATTAGCGTGCGCAATGTCACTTCTTCCTGTTGTTGGAAATTCTGTGGTTGCTGTGACTCCTGTCCCCGCGCTCTGACTTCTGACGTCTCCTCAGTCATATTTGGTTCGACTAAATTTTCTTCGCTGTTGTCGGGTGCGCCTAACTGGTTGTTAACGTCAAAGTCCATGCTGTCAGAACTACCGCTAGCCATTTTAGCCTTGCTTCGCGTTATCATTTACCAGTCAAGCTAACCTTACACTTATTTAATATCTTATGTACTATATTATAATTAATTAATCTAAATACTACTGCCTGCTCTCTTTTGCCATGCGATGGGCGCCATTTACATTTAACGTTATAAATGGGCTTGGCAATTAATTAAGTAATTAGGGTTGCCGTACCATTTATGTTGAGCGAAATTATGCTAATTGTAAATATTATTGGATTATCCAAATGCGAATTAGTAAGTTGTATCTCATTAACTTCGTGTATTAATTAAGAGTTATGATGGACGTTAACTTGAATACATATATATAAAAGTAGTTCATACTCGTCAGATTAGACTCAACACAGTTGTTAAATAAATGTGATTTATGAGTCTGTTAATCGGACGTTTCAATGGTCGAGTTTGTTGTGTCCATTGATACTTAGCATAACTTTTGAGACTCTTTGTGAAATGCTCAGAATGAAATAAATTAATAATAAAGGTTAAATTTCAATAATGAACGCAAGATTAAATATAAATTAATTACTTATTTATTATTTTTGTTATTCAAGAAAGTTACTATATCCTGCAAATACATACATAATATAAACACATAATAAAAAATACAATTTGTACGTTGTTTCCTGAAAACACAAACATATGTCACATCTAAATGCAGTAAATAATATACATATACAAAACATATACGAACAATAAACAATCAACAAATATATTTTATTCCTACCTAAATGCGTTTATTATTCTCAGATGATGAATTACGTTAATATTGATTTATAAAATTTATGATTCATATGATTTATATATAATCTCTTGGGGTTTGTTCTTTGAAAGGAGGAAACAGTGCAGTAGTATATATTACTAAGATTTAATAGACATAAAAGCTTATCTTGAGAGAGTGTTTATCCAATATTCCGCCGGTGTGAGATGACGTTTGCTGGAGGACTCGTCGTGCATCTTACTCACTGTTATGAAAAGCACTAATCACTTCACTTCACTAAATCTTCACTCCCGTTATGTGTACGGTGTTGTTGTACCCCGCTGATATCGGGTGTTTGGAGTTCAAATATTGAGATGTTAATATAGTCATTAAGCTGAATTGCTCTGAGAGTTTGCCGTGTTCGTGTGCATGATTAACTGTTCCGTCTATCTGGATGTAGTGTATACTGTGTGCTTAATTGTTCGATATAGTTCATTCAGTTAATTGTTCAACGTAGTGACTCATTGTAATGTGAGAGTGTTTGAAATGTCACTCACTGTTATACTTTGGAATGTTAATTACTTGTGTTATTATGTTCGCGTCGGTTGTAGTTTCAAGTCCCATGCACACTATAGTTTATCAGAATATATATGTTTGTCGCACAGACTGGTGTGTAAGTGAGACTATATCGTATGTCTAAGTTCACTTATGAATTCACCGAATTGTAAGTTCGGTCGGTCGCGCAAACTGTTTCTATCACTGAATGTATTACCGTTCCGACTATAATTAACCGTCTGACTGTCGTACGTACTGACTTATTAACTTATGACCGATTGACTTGTAGACTGTAGACTGTAGACTCTCGCTCCGCGTCTTCACAAAACAGTTTTATTGAAACATCTTACCCATAAGTCTAACTTCTGGATTCCTACGCCCTCTCGGATCCGTGATCGGTCCTCCAAATTCCTACTCTTCTGCAGATCTCATCCTCTGTTTCTCGATTCGTCGTCCGAACCCTTCTTACTCTCTCCACGAGCTCTTTTAAAAGATGCTTGACGCTGGTTGGTCGTCGTCATCCCCGGAGTGTTCCATGTGACGAACGTGGTACGGATTCTAAGAAACTAGGGCAATTTCCTGGCTGTCTGTCAACCTTTGTTTAGACTTTGTCAAGGTTCTGACCGATCTTTTGTTAACAGACTGCAGAGTCCGAGTTAATTGTTTAAGTTATTCGTTGTTCGTTCCGCCGATTATCAACCCTTCGCTGGAGTCGTTTCTAGTCGATCTCACGCTTTCCAGTCGTAAATCTCAGTAAACTGTCAAAGGTTTGTTTTCACGCTGTGCAGGGTGTACTGGCAGTATTCACTGAGTCTATGTCCTATTGTTTATCTGTTAGTTGAGATTGCTCTGTACTCCTTTGTAGCAGAGTGAAGCCTTTCATATTTGTGCTCGTTACACTTCACCTCCACAGCAGGCGTTCCATTTCGTTTTCGCGTAACTCGGCAGCTGGACGAAGTCTTTGTTTTCGATTGCTGGGTGCTGTAAATTGTAACAAACTGCGAGCTGTCAACGACGCCCTCAAATTTTTATTGTGTGCTGTACACAGACGTTTTTTCTGTCTTCGCACTGGCGTCGGGTTTGACGTGTCCTTGATTCGTCATTATTTACGACCTGGGCTTGTGTCCGTCGACTCGAGTGTGGAAACGTGCCACTTGATCAAGGAATTAAAAATTTTTAAATTTCGATCACTAAACCTCAAACAAGGCAACCTTGTCTCCATTGTCCCTGGGTACGTTGTTAACGTAAACGGAAAAACTAGGGGGCCAGGAACACTTCCTTCCGCATGTTGTCGGCATAAGAAGCATACTTTCCCTGCTTCAGTACCACTATGACTACATTACATTTTACCACTTGGGAGAGTAAGATTCAGATTCTAAGCTCCGGAAGAAGACGTAAGTCGGTGTCGGCGTCGGTGTTCGAAGCACCGTCCGAGCTTGGAGTTTTCTAGGTTGGAGTTCAGTAAACCGATCTGAGACCTCAACCCTAAATATGGGTTTCAGTATCGCTGTGGTTGGTGAGGAAGAATGCCTTCTACTCCATTCTCGCCTTGTTAATCGAAGTCACGGGATTTTTAAGAACGGACTGACGTTTGAAGTCCAGGAACAAGGCCTTCTTCTCCGGGTTATTATGGGGGTTAAACAAAGATACCAGTGATGGCGGGGACAGGAGGTCGACTCCTCTGACTCGTTAACATGCTAGGAATTATGTACGGACGGGCGATCGGGTGTTTATCTCCTGTTCAGGCCACAGCGAGTTCCTACAGCCTTGAAGCTGCCACCCCGCCTTCCGGTCAGCCGATTGTATGCTGTCTTATTGGCCGGGTCACGATTCTTCTACCAACGTTTTGGGTAGTAGTTCTTCTTGTGAGCAAGAAGAGATACTTACTCTGGGATGAGTTGGTAGTCGGGCGTCGGACCTGCTCGCATTACTAAAGACACATCTGCCGAAGAGATGACTGCTTCGTCCACTTGGTGGACGGTTTATAACTCATAAAGACTAATTGCTAAAGACATATCCAATTCATAAAGATAAGTCTAAGTTCATAACAGACTAATGATTTCATCAATATAACAGCAACTTTCCTTACAAGTTTTCATGTTTTCCAGACATTCTAGGAAGTTTCCCCGAAACCTGAGGCCTCATAAACTCGACCCGTTTTTACGACAGAACGGGTGCCAGTGGAAGCTGCAGGATTGGGGTTGACAGCTTGTTTGAAATTCGGAAAAGCGTCAAATATTTGAGATTCGTTGATTTGTAAGTTGCAAATTTAGTGCACGATTTTTTTTAGGCTGCGGGGCAGCAGGAGCTCGGGAGCTAGGATCCAGTGTAGATCACTGGGGCAGACATCGGTGTCATACCCTAAGCGTTTTTACCGGTGGAATTGGGGTGGCCAAGATGTCGCTTAATTCCACGCGGACTCGGAACCAGAACAGCCGGGTTAAGATTTTGTCGCCGGCCTCGGTCTTCTCGACGGACTAGGTTTAAAGGCTTTTTAGAGGTGGATAGAGAGTGTAGACGGACAATAGGTGTATTGTGTAACTCAAGTCGCGAAGGTCGCATAGAATTCCAAGGAGATTTCATCGAAACCCCTGAAAACTGCAGACACGGTTTTATGTGCATCAGGGAAAAGGTATAGAATAAAATGGATGGGGCTTGCAGGAAAGCCTCGAACAAGCGGTGAGACCCGACCTGACAAAAGGCAATCTTGACTGTGTCGTCCGCAAGTAGTTTCATGACATCCTTGTCAGCCGACAAGCCAGGAGCCGCGATTAACCGCGTGCTGAAGTTTCGCAAACATTTTCAACTCCGTGGGTGAACACTGGCCGTGCACGGCCCACATCGGAGGAGCTTGAACGACTCCCAAAACGTCTGGGAATCCGCACGATTCGGGCCCTGCGAAGGGACAATTACGGATTGACGGAATGAGGGACAATTAATGATTACGCATAATATTTTTTCCCAAATTGTTAAATAAATTTTCATAATTAATCCCTAACAATACAAAGGCATTCAAACTAATTAATAATTAATAAACTTTTAATTTAGAAAAAATGCATTGCGGTTAACATTGTTAATTATGAAATTAATTAATCTAACGTTGTAAACAAGGCAATATATGCAGTAATTAAAATTATTACAATTTTTATTTTCGTAGTTACAGAATACTGTGTACCAACTTTTAATATTTATTTGTTTTATGTTTTACTACAATAAGTAATGGTCACCATACTACCTTAACTTTACTTTAGAACGTTCGATTGTAGTCATAGTACTCCACTTAAAAGAAAGGTAAACAATTCTAAAGTTCACTATTTCTAATAAGCAAGAGATTATGATCAATAATCTGAGACCTTTAATAGATGTAATTTCACTTATCAGTTAACATTGATTCGTTTAGAGATAAGCGTTTCTGCACTTCCGTTCATTGCCATTCTTCATAACGTGTTTATGCTTTTTAATGCTACTTACAAAATGTGTGTGTGTGTGTGTGTGTGTGTGTGTGTGTGTGTGTGTGTGTGTGTGTGTGTGTGTGTGTGTGTGTGTGTGTGTGTGTGTGTGTGTGTGTGTGTGTGTGTGTGTGTGTGTGTGTGTGTGTGTGCAGAGAAGAAAAGAGAGAGAAAGAGGGAGAGAGACAAATAGTGGCAGTCAGTATATATATATATATATATATATATATATACATATATATATATAAGCAAATACTTAATAAATTGAATAATTACACTCACTGTTATAAAGATTGACACTAACACTGTTAAATGAAAAGTGTCTTTTAAATAAATTAAATCTCTAAAATGTGTTATCAACCAGTTGTTCTCTGTTTTGGAACTAATATTATATTATAACAAATAACAGGTTCCACATATATTGATAAGAGACAATGATTAATTCCTATAAAGTATTCATAACTGATGAAATGCTTATGAAAGACGTAGCGGGGAAGTGAAGGCCGTGACGTATGTGGATGAAATGAAAGAAAGAAGAAAGTACGCAGGAGTTACGAGCGTGTCTTCGGAAGAGAAGAAATTGCAACCGCACCAACCAAATTCTCTGTTGAGGAGAAGTAAGAGGAAGGAAGCGATTAAATCGATTACTTACACCACACTATCACAGCAGGTATGTGACCTATATAATTCCAGTGTAATCATTTAGAAAATATACAAACATTAATTTATGTATTAGAGGGTTTTAGCTTGTAGGCTTACTTGAAATCATGAAAACGTTAAGAAAATATTCACTAAGCTTAAACTTTTTTCAAAAAAACAGCAACCCGACTGTTTGAAAATGTAGTGTTTATATTTAAATATAATTTTAGTATTCATAACATAACCATTTGGTGTGAAATAGATTTTAAATGTGACTTTTTTGTTCTTTATCCTGTACAGAGAATGGAGGAAAATTAACATACAGGGATTCATCCTACAACATTATATTGAAATTATTTTGTTTGAAAATTTATTGCAGGTCCAATTTTGAAATCTGCTAATAGTGGGTGAAAAATATTGTTAAAAATACGTAATCTAAGGAAAATTAAAATGGCTATACGAAATCGCCTGATGGAGCCCAATTTGAAGTGAAATTCTCATCACTCTGCCATGCTGTAATTACCAGAATATTTAATAGTATGTTCAATATTAGATTACTTTAAAACTTTTTAATCTCTAAGATTTCTCATTTATATGAATACCGTCGTATCTCCCTGGTTTTCTATTACGTTTCACCCTTATTTCCATTTCATAGCTATAGAAGTTTACATATTGATTATCTTCTGTCACTTTCATAATTCACAATCTGAGGAATTTGTATTTTTGGAAGTCACTGAGACACATGATGTAACCACTTAATTTAAAATATTAAAAAGGCAAAACTGGCAAAAATGTAAATTCTTAATTTCGAGTCAATGACTCTTATTTCAGGAAGTGGAAAAAAGGCAATGTTATTACAGTTTTGTAATTGTAAAATGCTAGCTGTTGATAAACGTTAAAGTAATTTTCTAAGGAAGCAATGACATTTTAAACGGAAAATAGTTTTAACAAATATTGGAATGCTTGATTTCTGAAGTGTTCAATCGTTTATTTGCTTGTAAATGCGGTTTAGTAAAATTACTATGATTGCTGGTTTGTGTTGCCAGTAGATTGGAATCCATGAAAAAATAGTTTGGTCTCTAATTTAGTGCGTGCAGATAAACTTTCATTTTGGAATCCAAGCAACCCCATAATAACAACAAAAAATATACTTCCAATAGACGAAATAATATTTTTAAAAATTGAAGTTGTTAAATTTAATATTTTATTATGAAAATAACAGATCTAAATTATGAAATCATTGTAATAAATTTATTTCCTTTTGCGTAAATAATTTACGTGGCGTGAAGAATTTCTGTCGATTTTATTTTTATAAACACTATATAGAAAATAATTTATTTTTATTAAAAAATAATAGAAAGTAATAATAACAAAAGTCCAGATTTCAAAATAAATTTAATGTTGATTATGAAATTATTTTGTATTTTGTATTTAATTCTGAATGTGGTAAAGTAGTTTACTGCATGCCTTCAAAAAGAGACTAGAAGTACAATATTTTTGCCTTTTTTATGGTACTTAAAATTGTTTTATTTGTAGGCCTAACACGTGTAAAAAATGTGCCAAAATTGGTAAATGTAATGGAAAACAGTTAACAGTTGTATAAAACAATATTGTTATCTTTTTTAAATACATTTAATAATAACTCGTCCTAACACGTTGGTTAGTTATAAGTTGAACCTTATAAAATATCATCTTATGAAATTGGCCTTTCAAAAATTTTTAGATTCAAACTGGAATTTATTTACGCATTTACAAATGTTCAACTATTTACACATTTGATAGCTTAAATTAACAACTCAGTTGGAAGGTAATAAATTTATCCTTAATGCTGATGAGCTAGTTTCGATTTTAAACGGTATTATGAAACGCTGTAGTTTTCAAGGTTTCACGTTTTCAAGAAACGTTTTTCTAGAAAAAAGGTTTCAAAAAAAAATAGTAAACAAATTTTTACTTAGAAACTCTAGACATTTTACGCAAAAACACATGAAATTTACTAAAAAAAATACGTCCAATAATGTTCCTTGATTTAAAATATTTAAGCTCTAAAGGAAATTCGTGCCTTGGCGCTGAGCGTATGTTACCAAGGATCACATTACAAATTGGAGTGGTCTACCTTTTTTACTGTAGCCATAAATCTATAAGAATTTTAATGAATTACAGAACGACTTAAGTAAAAAGTAACTCGTTTTTCTTGTTAAACATTTTTAAATTAAAAAGCAAAACTGAGGGTAATTTTGAGTAAACGTTATATATTTCCATCCGTCTCATTTATTCTTTTTTGCATCTTATCGTTATTCAGGTACAAAAAATAATAATTGCACTATTTTATTTTCTAAACAAATGATTTACAAAAAGTGAGAAGTTTTAAGGTTAACTTCAAACATTGTAAATCTGCCGTTTTTAATTGGTTTTTCCTTGTTATATTTTGTTTCACCTATTTCAATAAATGATTTCATTTAGTGGCAAACTTTGCAAAGTTAGGAAAAGGAAAACATATTTATGTAAGAAATTAACATAGGTCTAGTTATTAAATCGACATGTTTCCTAATACCGTTTTTCTCTGCCATAACAAGATGAGAACCATACTCTTTGTGAATAATTACGAGTATACGAGTGTTTATGTAAGTGGCATGTCTATCAGTGAATCAGCAATTAATCTTATTTGACAGCAATTAATCGTGTTACATTTGCGCGCTTGTTTTTCAATTAACAACTCAACAGATTGTAGACATTGCCGACAACCATGCACATATTTTATAAACTCTTTCCCATAACCGTATTATATTAGCGTTTGTAGCTACTTCAAAGACAAGAACATGCAATTGAATCTATTAACTCACGTCACAAGAGTGTCATGCACAGAGCTACGACTATAATTACATTGTCTGGCGAACAGTGTAGCATAATAAGTTATTGTGCATTTACTTTGTATTACAAGCTATTTGCTATAGACTATTAACTAAAAAAATGATGCAAATACTAAATTCCAAGATTTAAGGTGCTTTAAAAAAATATTGGTTTTAAATAAAGACTATTCCTAAAATCCTGAATAATTTTGAATAATTCCTTTGATTTAAGTGATTTATTTTCAATAATTATAACGTATTTTTGTATTCTATAAAAACGAAATTTATGTATCATTTGTATTTTATATTTTACCTTGTTTTATTATTAAATATAAACAATATCAAATGTATAGCCTAATGAATTATGACTATATTATAAAATATATTTTGTATTACAATATTATACATTTATTATGTATTTCACAAATGTAACCATTAGGACTACTTATAAATAAAGTACTATAAGAGTAGGCATATTTGTGTTTGGTGAGTACTGTCAGGGTTTCGTTGGCTACATTTGTATCTTTTGATGGAAGTATTGTGATGGGTGTTGGTGAAAAATTCTGTTCTGTAATTATTTTAAATAAAATCCGTGATTCATGTTTCATGTTTGTTTTCCAAATTTTCATTATAGTGTCTTTATAAGATACATGTTCTATTAATGCCACTTTACTTGGTTAATACGTCGTCTGATCCCTAGAATAGATGACGCAACTGCTGTTGTTCATTTTTTACTTTGATTTAGGTGATTCACCTGTTCATAACCAACGTTACCACTTCACACAATCTATCCATCATTCTTGGCCGCCTAATTCTTCTTTTACCTTCGGGCCTTTTTGACAAATCAATCTTGTCAAACTGGTCGTTCGAGCCTTGACGCCTTTACTTTATCCAGACCACAGTGTATGTTAGGCCTACTTTGCACGTTTCGCAAATAGTTACAGTCGCTAGATTGTCTTAATGCACATTGCCTGTTATCCTTCTTAACGTTTCCATTTTAGTGAGTTGTGTTTGTCTTCGGGCTGTTAAGGTTTATCTTCTGACTCCGTGTGTCAGTAGAGGTTTCAATGCTTATTACAGGTCTATATAAGTTTTTTTTTATTTAGAAGTTTACAAAATTAGTGTTTCAGCTAACTTCACACACACATACTGATACGCTGTTTGCTTTTGTGATTTAGTAAATTAGTTTGTTTATATTAAACCATAGTTTATTACTGTTAACCCCAGGTAGCTGACCTAATCTAATCTAACCTAACTTTCCATTATCTGCTGCACGATTTCGTCTTAAGTGCAGAGACCACTGTATAGCCCTGTTTGCACCAGTGGCGAAGTTACATGGAAGCTACTTAGGGGATGCTTTCCTTAAAACATTCTGTAGAATAAAATTATAAAGACGTATGAACTACGTACTGTAAAGATTATACATTGTTATTGTGATTATCGAATTTACTAAGCCGAAACTACATGCTTTACTGAGCGATCGCTAGATGGGGACAGGTGACAGTTGACATAGTTTTTAGGTAACCAGGAAGTGTAAACTAGTATAAAATGCAACAGCCCATACTTTGATCATTATGTCATGACGTTTTAAAGCTATCTTTTTGAAAATTTTAACAGAGATTGAGGACATTTTGCAGAACATTCTGTGTACGTTTTAATATTCTAACAAATGTAGAACACTTTTAATAACATCCCTATGAAAAAAAAAATGAAAAAAAAATGAAAACACTGAGATATATGTGTACCTTTTTCTCCTAAACTAGTGGAAGGATTGCAATGATTTTTTCCCACATAATCTACAGACATAAATTATTGTTGTGAACTAGAAAAATGTTTGTATGTTACTTTGAAAATGAGATATGATTTTTTGAAATATTGAAAATTAGTCAATTATTTTTTGTTTTTTTAGTGATTATTTGTATAGACCTCTAGTAAATAATTGAGATATTTCAATAATTGTAGTTCCCAGCATTCACACTTAAATATATAATATGTGTGCAAAATTTCATCCAGATTGGGTTAACCAATCCTGAGAAAAAGGTACATTTATTTAAAAAAATAAAGTTTCCGGGAAATTGAGAAAATAGTAGTAGTAGTAAGATAGTCTAACCTTTAATACATTCCTGGGCAATAATCATCCTGGCCATCTTCATATGTCTCTTTCCTCTTCTTCTGCAGTCTTTTTTCTGTTCTGGCCTCCTTTGTCATGGCCGCAGCAGCATGATTTGCATAGAATATGCGTGTATTGTCGATGGAGCGGAGAGCCTTCTTGCAGTTGCTTCCAACTACAATTCCCATTTTGTTTAGCACTTTAGTCTTTGCCATTGCACCATCATTAAAACTCAAAACAGCATCAAAAACACCTATTCCAAGGGTCTGAACACCAACAAACACATTCTTTGGTATGCGCTCCCAGATACAGTTGTTGAGACTCTCGTTGACATTTTGTGTTTTACCATGAACACACTTTTTCAAGAGACTTGGCTGGCTAAGGTCTCTGTAGATGGGTTTAATGGCTTCCATTATAGCCATTGGCAGGGCATGCCTGTGGGTGTAGGTTCCACCAGTTGCAACAGTTTTCTGGTACTTACACCATGAATCAGCTCCCTTCGGACAAAGGTGGTGCATTGGATTGTCATCTGTGGAACATTTGTGGAAGAAGGTTGCCCATACTGGTTGCTGCATACCTTTCACATTATCCACATTCCTCCTGATAACCAATCCATAGTACTGCTGTAGCATCTGTCAGGCGACCCGAACCACCAACACCTTTACCATCTCTTAGCTTCACACCTTTCATTTCTTTTTTCCACCTTCGGAGCCTGCTCCCAAGTCTTTTCATAACATGTTCTATGCATTCTAGTTTCTCAATCAATAAATTGTCACCATATGGTTTTGCTTCATTAACTTTCATGAAGCCCTTAGAATCTCCATCCCCCAGATATTTTAGGTAACGTAGCCCACGTTCATTTACAGACCTATTGAACATAGTCACTGCCCCCACAGCCTCCATGCCACCACTAGCCCCATCATAATTCTTCACACAATCATGGGCCTCTAGATTCATATAGCACCCTAGGCAGAATTTAGATAGCACATGAACATCAACAAACTTACCAGTGTCAAATAATGTTGTCGATACAACTCCATGAAGGGAGGAATGCCCCCTCTTTTGCCAGCTACCATCTACAGCGACAGTCAGATCAGTAGAACCATTATTTTCTGCAACAGCTTCAATAGCAGCAGCTTTCATAGAAGCTTTACATACATTTTTCACACTTGCTTCTATTCTATCACTATAATTAACGAATTTTGCTGGGGGTGGAGGAAGATCTAATATACCACAGAGAGTTTTTGCTGCACTATGTCCCTTTCCAACGCATCGCATGCCATACACAATCCTCAAGTTTATTTCATAAATCTTACTATCTGTAAGTTTTGAGCTTCTGGCAGAGCTTGCAGTATCACATTTACTACATTTTAGTACTAAATTAGATGACAAACCCTTTCTGACACACATCTTCTACTATATGCAAACAGTCACTATTGTTGCAATATTTACAGTTGGTGTTTCTATTTACAAATTCGGACAACATATTTACATCAATTATGATATTATTTCCCGTTTCCTGAGTCTCAGGTGAGCTGTCAATCTCCTCTTGGCTGTCCTTCACAATATTATCAGGAAAAACTTTTCTTTTTGAAGCACTAGTTTCTTTCTGTTTATCGTCATGTGGACCACATGGTGTTGTTAGGTTAGAAACCAATTCTGCATTATTTACAAGCATATCTATACTATTTACACTATCTACATTATCACCATTACTTTCAGTATATCTGTTTCCACGAAACTTCCGTTTCTTGTAAACTTTTTCACTCCTACCCATTTTTACAGCACTTTTATATCTCAACAAACAAAGCTTGTTTTTGCTACCAAACTGGAGTACACAAACAGTTGAATAACATCTGGCGATGCACAGAACAGCCAACACAACAAAACAAACATTACCTTTGAGAAAAAACAAATTTCTCTACACATTTTCTGGATTTAAAAAAGGATTTAGAAAGTGGGCGTGGAATTTCAAGGTCCACGTCCCACGCGCTGTTACTTTAAAACTGTTTGAAGGTTTAATATTGTTTTTACGCAATAATTCGCATATCAGATTGTTCATAAAGGAAAGCAGATTGTGATAGGGGTAAAAAGAAAAAATGCCATTTTTTACCATTTTACACTTCATGGTTACCTTAACGAGATTGAGGGGGGGATTGTCCCGCGTTCCTCACACGTAGCGTTGAGGCATGTCTAACTTCTACTTCTAACTGTGGTACAGACAGTTAAGTTTTAAAGCGCGCTGTGTTGTTTATAATTGTGTTTATTTTATGCGGTTACTAAAGTGTTTAGTTAAAGCCTGTTATTTCGCTTAACTAATAGTCGATTAAAGATTGTTATTTGAATTATTTGTGACATTAAACATATACATAGAAAATAATCAAGTTTATAAATTTGGAAGTTCGATCAGTTGCATTATTGTGTATGACTAAGTGTGTCGCCCGAAATGGGTGAACGCGGTTCTTTTAATACCTTGTCAGATCTTTTGAACTTCATTAAAAGTAAGCTATTTTCTTCTTGGACTTACGAAGAAAAATATGTTGTTAAAAACAAAATATGCCTAATTTAGACATTAATCATTTTGATATTAAAGTGTCTAAAAAATTTCAGTTTTCTTGGTATGAGCGATATTCGTTGTTGCCAGGCTGTTCCGAAACCAACAAACTTTTTTGTTATACATGTGTCTTGTTTACTGGTGAAAAAAAATGAATTTTATATGGAGTAACGGTTACATAAAACTTTCTTAGAAAAGCAGATAACATCAGAATTTAAGTAAACATATTCAGAACGAAGAGGGATACCGTTTGCTGGGACGCGTGAGCACTGAACATACTCTCTCTGAAGAGGAAAGAATTCAAGCTGTTAAACATAATGAAGTCGTGAAAGAAAATACGGTTCCTATTGAAAGACTTGTTCACATTGTGTGTTTTCTCGGGAAACAGGACCTCGGATTTTGAGGTCACTTCGAAGGGGAAGACGCAGTCAACCGGGGTAATTATCTAGAATTGTTAGATCTTCTTTCTAAGCAGGATTAGTGCATTCGAGATCATTTCCAGTCTACGTCAGGCTTTAAAGATGCATCAAGCAATATTCAGAATGTAGAATTATGAAGGTTGTGAGAGTGATTAGTACAATTCTGCTGTTGGATTGCTTAACATACTCAAAAAGACCCACTTCATTTACTTACTTTGTTTTTGTAGGGAAATATTAGTTTATACTGACCATCTCTTTTCTCTACTGCAACACAAGACTATCTGCGATATAATTCTGTGCAACACTAAAATTAAGAAAACTACTGCTATCCTCAAGGGCATGAGATCAGAAAACATTGTGTATTCTTTCATTCAAAAATGTTACCGAAGGTAAAAAAAAGCAGTAAGGTAAATATAGATGACAGTGACAGGAAATTGCTGGGAACGTTAAGTTATGAAGTTGATGATACTTTGATTATGCAGCTGGAGGTACGGTTCGGTGATTTGAAAAGTATCCAGTTTGTTGAGTTTTTGGGTCAAAAACACTTCATTTCTTACAAAGGGAATTTTCCTTCTACTAAATTGAACAGCCTTATAAGTAAATATTCTTTTTTCAGTAGTGAAAGACTGGAAAATGAATTAAAAAGCATTTACTCAGATACTGGAAACCATTTGTTTTGTCAAAGACTTTTATATTTTATAGTTCTTAATGATTTAGAACCAGTGTACGTGGAAGTTTCAAAATTAATTCGTTCTGATTTTAACGTTTCCTGTTACCACGGCTTCTTCAGGATGAGTACTCCGAAAAGAATACAAACTATTTGCGCAATACGATGACCAATGAAATATTCATCTCGCTTAGCAGCACTGCTATTAAAAATAAATTGTGAAGGAACTGATGAGTGACCAGCTGTTCAAAGACTATAAGAGCATATTATTATCTATTTTGGTTAAAAACAATACAATACGTTTTTAGGCAATGATTTTTCTGTTTTACGTCGGATATCATAAACGTTATGGGAGATACAGTTCTGCGACCTGTTTTATTCGATTTTTCAGGTCATAAACCATAAGAAACAACAGAATTCGCCCCTTAATTTACCTTCCCAGAATTTCAGAAAGTCTTCATTTACCCGGGGGAACCGAAACCCGGGCGAAATCTTTCGCTAGCCGTAACTCACAAAGCGTTTCCGGACATATATTTATATGCACTTTTTTTCTTCTTTTACACTATAGAACCATTTCTCAAATTATTTCCCTCTCCTCCCGGGACACCCAGTATATAATATAGTATATATTGCAATGAGTAGAATATGCATGTCAATTTGTAAATTAGTACTGGGACACTGAGCATATGATAACATGTTGAAAAAAAATTTAAATAAAGACTGCAGGTTTGGAGATTGTATGTTAGTCTACAAGAGACACGTTCACATTGTTAGTTTTAAGTAATTTCAAAGCGCTAAAAAAACAGTTAGTGTTGTGAAATGGTGCAAAAGTATGCATAGGCGTTTAGTGAGTGCGCGTGTGAAAAAATATGTAATTATTTTACGGGATAATAAAAAAACATATTAAATTAAATAACTTTGGTTAAAGTGGATTTTTCGAGACGCGACTTGTACCAGAATACACCTAATAAACTGACCTATCAAAGGTCAGTATTTGTTTGTAATTTAAAGAACTGAATATACGAGTTTTTAATAAAGAAACTTATATGGCCCTTTAGATAAGTCATAAATTCATACTGGTTTTTTGGACTAGCTGCAAATTACTTTTAACGGTTTAATACAAGAATAATTTTATCTTGGCTTCAGACGCAGAGAAGAGTTACGATTTAACCAATCAGCGTACGAGAAATAGGAGAAATTTTCAGTTTTGTCAGTGAGTCTAGTCTCTTTCTGAACTTGAAAACGTGTGGACGTATTGCTCTAGTTTAGACGCTCGGTCTACTAAGGCATTACTAACACAAGTTAGAAAATTTGCTAGTTGCTGAAACAGTACATTTCTAAAGAGTGCTAATCCTGGAAAGTGGAAGGTATGCGTATAGGAATTAAAGGCACTTGAATTCTTTTGGATACTTGTGTGTTAGCTCAATAGACACAAATTATTTAAAAAAATAATTAGCAGTGAAAATTTAACTGCAATTTATAGAATTGCTCAACCCGAGAACGACCCTGTACCCTGGACACCTGAAGGGGCTACACCTGTATCTAGAGTGAACGATCGACATCTGTAGCCAGACTGGATCATCTACATCTCAAAATCTGCATTCGTCATAAAGTGAAGTTACTTTATTTTTTGTTATATACTTTAATAAACTTATAAACTATAGAGGCAAAAGACATAAAAAATTTGATGTATTACATTATAAGAGAGAAAAATTATTTTAAATTTGTAGTCAGGTCAACAGAGACAGAGTTATTAGTTTGTTTTCCATAACCTGTATTAAATCAACATAATGCAATTTTCTAGTTATATCATTAATAGATCCGATAGCATTGCAATACACGATTTATCGACTACTTATTCTATGAGACACTTCTACATCGCAACACCCCCCTACACACACACACACACACACACACACACACACACACACACACACACACACACACACACACACACACACACACACACACACACACACACACACACACACACACACACACACACACACACACACACACACACACACACACACACACACACACACACACATATATCAGAAAGTCGTTTAAAAATTGATAGAATGGTGAAAATATGTACACTTATTTTTTAAGCTATATAGTAGTAAAAATGACTATTTCTGGAACAGAAGTCAGTAGAATTGTATAGCTAGTTCTACGATCAAAAGTATCTAAAGACTAGAAAATATTGAAAAAAGAAATAATGAGTGCAAATATAAACTAAAACAGCAAAATAAAAATATAAACCAAGAATTAAAAATACAGATTACTTAAAGAACTTAAACCTTACAAAATGGTTCACGAACTTACAAAATGAATTAATTGTAATCACACGAAACGTAAAATTTGAAATGACAAAATGATTGAAATCTCATGAAATCTCAATTGCGTGATAACAAAATATTATTAATTCAATAAAGTTAAAACTCAACACACGTTACTCATTACACTTGTAAAATAAATTAACTAGGCCTATAAAAACATTAAGTACCAATTATAATAGGAATGCTCGTGTAAATAATGTTAATAAAGCCAATAATATTCATATTGCAAATATCCAAAACCCAAGATAATTAAAGAAAAATGAAATAAAATTATGAATCATAATATTTTGTATTCGGTTATCCCTAATTTATTATCAAACGGTTGCATTAGCTTAAATATAAATAAATGTTCGCGATTTAGTACATATGTGTTAGGGTTCATAAATTGATTAACACTTGAAGATTAGAAATGCATACAATTTAGCAAGAAAATGTTAATTCATGAGCGCTGTTGGACATTAATTCATGAACAAACGTGGATTATGTGGATGTGTGTTTGTGTGTGTAGCATAGATAGTGTAGCAGCTATTAACAGGTAGACTTGCATTATGTGTAGACACTGGGGAATTATGTCATTGCCGGGTAATTATAGCTACGGTATAACCACATTATAGGCCTGTGTCCCATAAATTACCAAATGGTACACATGTGTTTTGTGCTGTAAGGTAAAAAGTAATTAATCCATCAGCAATTGCACTGTCCATTTTCACAATTTATTTCGAAGTTAATAAATATACAATTTTTAATCAAATGTATTTACGTTATTTTTGACAGGTAAGTGACAAAGGGTAAACGGAATGATTTAAGCAAAGAAGTTGTGACAACTTTACCCGCGCTGTAATCCTAGCAAGCAGACTAACAGGTCATTGCAGCTAATGTAAACTAAAATATAGAATTATAAATATGTAAACAAATGATTGCTTAATTCGTATAAAATCATTGAATTTATATTAAAGCACTGAATTTATATGCTACTTCCAACATAATTCGTTCCCAAAGTCACAATAAACAATTACCCTTATCAAAGTATCGTACTGCCAAGTTTTGTCACAGAAAATACCCAAGCTTGACAGCACGCTACATGTTACAAAAATCTAAAATTCTACAATGAAACATTCTGAATCAACCAGTGAACATTAATTAAATATAAATCAATATTATAAAATTGTGTGTGTGTGTGTGTGTGTGTGTGTGTGTGTGTGTGTGTGTGTGTGTGTGTGTGTGTGTGTGTTTAGTCACGAACCTGTGTTCCATGTATAACGAGTTGTGATGTACTCTTACTGTACAACTACGAAAACGGAACAAGAATTTATGTTTAATTATTACAAAAAAGTGAAAAACGGTTTTTATCATTTATTTAGCGTAAGTGAAAAACAAATTACTTAAATTTATGTAAGACAACCAGATACAAAGCATGGAGGTAGACGCATGATATTTTGCTTTCAGTGTGCGTTGTTATGAACTTAATCCCAAGAAACCGTTTCTTACTTGTTATTAAATTCATTCAAAAATTTCAAAATTGTGATATGTAACAATTAGTGTGGCATATCTAACAACAAAGGTATAATATAATCTTAATTGATACTGAAATTAAGGTTTATTTTCTGTTAGTAGTTAATAAATATGTTTGTTAAAATCTTTTATCGTTTATAGTCGAGAATTGCTTATATTTTAGACATTTACAGTTGCATATTAATTCTATTACATACATTTAAAAAGTCTACCTGTGCTATTTAAAAATATAGGAAGCAAACTAAATAATATAGAAATAAATATACATATTTGCTTTTAAATTCTATAAGACTACGCATTTTTTGTAAGCATAAAACAGTAACGAAATCGTTGAAATACTAGACTCTAGTAATTGATATTTATGACTTTTTATTTATTTGACGGTGGTTTAATTATTTAATTGTAATCAGTATCTACACTTGTATTCATGTATAGCCTATCACAAATACAAATTCTATATGAATTTGTTATTATTGTTTACATCAATATTAATATCTCCGTTGGAATGCCATTAACAATCTGAACTCAGGCATTTCAAAATTACGAAATATTATATAAGCTATAGCAAGTATTTCTCAGCGCCTTCAAAAATCCCAGTTAAATATTCGCTTTACTTCTTTTTCTGCAATAATCTGTTTCTTCCCGTTTATTTCATGAAGCTTTCTATATTATAAATGACTGTCCTGCAAGCCGCTCTTTGACAGAAAAGCAGATTTTCTGCCAACCTGAAATTGATTGTAAGTGAACGGGTATTTCAAGCAGGCCAACGGTATAGGCTACAATAGAAAACGGAAACCCGTTAAAGATCCTAAGCATATTGCTTATTAGAAGACATCACGACGCAGTTTTCGTTTGTCTAACGTTCAATTTATAGCTTACTATTAGATATTCGGAGGAAGCGAGAATAGAACTATCACAAGAAGAGTGAAATGAAAGTTGACATTTGGGCTGTGCGCACAACGCTACAGTTGATAAACAAATTTTATACAATACGGTACAATAAATTAATAATAAGACTACACTACACAATAGCATACAACAACGTTAATAAAACTTGTTTAAAATTAATTTACGATTGATTGTAGATTGATATCACTTTATACGAGACACAATACAGAAAGGTATTTTCCGTGTTGATCTCGTACATTTTATTTATCTGTAAAAAATTTATAATCCACTGTCCTGTTATATTACATAACTGGAAAATTACATAGCTACACACAATTAAAGCTAAAAAACATATCCATCAACATTAATATCTTTAGAATAGTATTTGACATAGATAAGAACCTATTCCTTGAATCTGTTAGTTTCATATAAGTTAACTTAATAACAACAGGAAAATAAATACACATACAGCTTAATATTTGAATCTAAGAGACTCAGAACGATAAATAATGTATATAAATAAGCGCTGTAACATAAACAGATGAAGAGTAAATATTAAAACAAAAATTCTACAAAACAATGTATTAAATACATTTTTTAATCTGAATTCAATGTCGAACTTTTTATGTGTTGTTTTATTTTATTCACTTTCCACTTTATAGTTAAATATCTATTTTTTTTGGTAATTCATCAATTGTAAGCATAAATATTATTCCTTTGAAGTTTAAAAAATTAACGTCAATGGGCCCATATACTGTCTACATCATATTGTGCAGTCCTTCTTATGTCTATATAAATAACTAATTAGTCATTTACGTAGAGCGGTCGTAGTATAGTGGCTAGTGTGTGGTGTTGGAACGCTGTTGCCGCGGGTTCGATCCCGCCGGGGTAACCTGATTTTGATACGACCGTTCCTACTCACAAGGCTTTGGCAAACCAGTGAGAAGTATCCAGTCTAGTATAAGCCCTCCCCAACGTTTTCGTTTGGGTTCAGCGATAAACGGTAGGTCCTATATGCCTGTAAGAGATTCTGTAACATACGTACCACGGGTTTACGCAATGAGGGTACAAACCAGTCTAAACACTGACGAGTCAAAAATAAACTTGTTTATAACTTCTTCAAAGATTTATTCATAATTTGTCTTTATTTTATCACACTTATCTTTTATTTTTTCATCTTAATTTAAATACAGAATTTTATTTAACTAATTTCTTTATGTTTTGTTGTGGTTGATAACGGTTGATAGGATTATACCTTACACACCACTGGGATTGTGTGGTGTATATCTTGTATACATTATAGCAATTTCAATACAACATAAATAAAGCTAAAGAAAATGTTACACACAAAAGTGTGTATGTGTTGCAACGATATAGGTATTTGCATATTTACTCAGGCTAGTATTTTGTGAGTGCGTGAACGAGCGCGTGTGTGATTTCTGTCGGTCTATTCGTGTTTAGTGATACAAACAGGATAGATCCCTGTGTACGTTTGTGTTTTGCTTGAATTAGTGAAATCTGGTTAAGATATAAATTAATGACAACACCTAAAGATTCTCATTTATAAAATTTTATTTAAAAAAAAACATTTTGCAATACAGACAGTGCCATCGGAATAATTGCACATAGTCGCGTGTGTTGATGTAAACATGATTGCAGACAGTTCAATAATAACGGAGTTATATAAAGGTATATATAAAGTTATATAAAGCTAAATAATGAACAAGTGAGTTTCATGTAAAGAACGTGTGGAAAATTGGCCATATAATGCCACCGCTAGTTCAAACATATATTCTACCGTTATTGCAAAAACAGACAAAACGTGGTGTGTTGAAAAGGTGACGTTATGTAGTAGGGCAGACCTAAATGAACATGCTATAAAAGGAGTATTTTGATATCTGACATGTCAGAATTACTGTAAACTATAAATACCTCCAACAATTTTAAAAGAGGGGCAGACGCTGCTTATAACTTTCTCTCGGGGAGACTATGTCTTTTTGATAAGCGACAGAGAATCGGTATCGGCAGCATCATCATTATCAACAGTAAATCGAACAACCCACGATTGACGGAAAACATAATCAAAAACATCATGATGCAATAGTAGCACATGATAACTAACGAACTACAAGTGAATCAGGACATCATCATCATCATCATCATCATCGTCGTCGTCGTCGTCGTCGTCGTCGACTTCATTGTTATTGTCCACATCCAGAAGCTGCGTATAAACAAACACGCAAGGGCGCGGGCACGCGCATTGTCATCTTTGCAGCAGTAACTCACATAACACAAGGTGACTAATTAACAATTATTTATAAGAACAAAGAAAGAACTCATAAAAAACTGTACTTAATTAGAAATAGGTGCTGTGTTGTAAATAATAATTATTTTACTTAACGTAATTATTATTTTATAAAAATATTAATAGTAAATTTTCAATTGATTTTGCAGTAAGCTTTCAATTTTAAAGTTGAGTACCTTGTCACATTGTCACACATTCAAAGAGTTTAAATAATTTTATAATGGTTTCTTCTTAAGTGTTTTATGATTTGATGTTCATATATTATTATTGTGTGTTAGACTTAGAGGTGTAACATCTGGCAATGTATCTTCTTGTAAAAGAAAATATTCTGAAATTCTGAATCCGTATTTAAAAATTCGTAATATTCAATTATTTTTTAACATGATAATAATATTAATTATTATTATTGAATCGATTACTAATTCTCTATCAATACTTTAATTAGTTATTTCATGTTATCAATGTCTCACTCCTCTACATAAAAAAAGAGTTTATTGTGCAAAAATTATACTTAACGCAACGAACACAAAATCCTACAACCTACCCGGTGGTTTACACAATACAGTTGCGTTGGGTATAAACACGAAATTGTATCTATAATAATATTACTTGTTACGTTGCAATATATTATATAGATGTGTGGGTGCGTGCATGTGTGTGTGTGTGTGTGTGTGTGTGTGTGTGTGTGTGTGTGTGTGTGTGTGTGTGTGTGTGTGTGTGTGTGTGTGTGTGTGTGTGTGTGTGTGTGTGTGTGTGTGTGTGTGTGTGTGTGTGTGTGCTTTAATCTATTAATATATTTACTTTATAGGATGATTATTAGACATATCCTGAGGGTAATAGGATTATTAATATTTTTTTCGAGGAAACAGTAGACGAAGATTAGGGAAGTAGGATATATGCTGAATAGCATAGAATTTGGGGTGCCATATAAAGAAAATATATGAATGCAAGCGTCGCTCGCGACGGTGGGTTGTGGGACCTGCCACACGGAAGAAAAACGTACGGTAACATAGAGAGACTTTGAAGGGCGTGCTTAAGAAAATTGTGCCTAGTTTCATTGTCTAAGGCCTCAATGTCCAAGAAAGGAAACAAATGTTTCGTGTTCAAATTTCTTATCCTTTCATCAACCTCATGTAGGTTTATGAACTTTTATATTTACGAAAACCAATCATACCTCTTATGAGTTTGTTAAATATTTCGTTTCTCTATTTCTTCTTATACGCCGTTCGAATAAGCAACTTTTAAGTTTTTTTTAATGCCTTTAAGACATTGTTACTAATACAAGACTAGAGTAACTGGACACGCTAAACGTCTTAGTTGTTTGATCCAGTTATTGTGGTGTCAGTTACATGAAGGTGCGTACAGTGTTTCTCGTTGCTCAAATTACACATATTCTACTAATATCATTTGCAACTAGTATGAACATTCATCGTGTATACTATACTCAGCTCTCATGAGACCGCTAGTTCCAGGAAGTGATCCGAAGCAGTAGTATGAATTTTACCTTAAGTTTTTGTAACTTAAATAAATTCAGATTTTTTCATCTACTGTATTTTCTATTTAATGTTGATATTGTTAAATATTATTGAATTTATTAAGTCATGTGTTGAAAACAGTAGTAAGTGGTCGCTGAATGCCACAACGACAACTCAAGGATATGAATCCTTGGAATCACAACGAGAAGCAAAAGCTCTGGACAAACCGAGACATTGGCAGAGCATTAGCAATAGTTGATTACTATTAATCCTTTGTCCGTAACAAATAAGAGGGCCGAGCTACCGCAAATTGATGCGCAGCGCCAGCGAAATGAATCACTTGCAAACAAAGTGGACGTTAGGCTGCTTGGCTGTTTAGTAAATTTCAGTCTGCAGTTTGAGTTTTATTTTTATTTACTGTAGTATTGTTAATAGTGATTCTAATGGTAGGAAATGCTTACTGTTAGTCAATAAAACTGTATGCTTCACTAACACAACTTAAATTACGTTTTTAAATACTTCTCTTGGACATAATAAAAATTATTATTTTAATAGGCACAAGTTTTTCTGTACAAGAAAATATGTATAAGAAAACAATATTATAGTTAAATCTTTATTCCAGACAGGCACGTGATTATAATTATTGACATTTGTCAATAACGTACTGTCCATAATGACCAAGTAAGTTCATGTATTTAGTGAAGAATCAAGATGCCTTTATTGAAAATTATAACTTAAAGTTATTTTTAACTGTGTATAAAGAGCCATAAACCTGAATGACCTCATCCCATACATTCCATCACTACACATCTTACATAATATGTAACGCAATTAGTCAGGTAAGAAGAACTTCGAATTTTCAAAACAAAGAGGAATACGTTGTGTGTATGGGTACAGAAAAGTTTCAACTTGTAAATCAAATAACCGACTTTGTTCTGTTAAGTTCCAGTCATTCATAAAATATATCAATGTAAATTTCAATGTGCTGGAGTGCAATTAAAATAACAACAAACATGTTTAAGTTATTGGTTTCAAATATTACGTTTTTCTTTCCCGATTCAGATTTTACAAACAGATTAAATAGAAATTATCATCTATAGACAAACGTTTTGTTTTATGCAATGTCTCTTCTTCCATTCATATTTATGTACGTATAACGAAATATATAACCAGATTAAGTAAAGTAACTGAACAAAGATTAAAATATTTTTGTGGACGCTTCGTCATATTTTTGACAACTGCCATACCTTTGACAATAAGAACAGTTTGAAGAACTAAATAATGTACTATTATTGAGCTATTGCACATGTGTGTGTGTGTGTAGGTGCGCGTGTTTTATGCGTTCTGAGGAGTGCGTATGTTCTTGTACTACAGGTAAAATTACTTATTTTATTATGTATGTTACGAAAAACATTGATGTTCTGTGAGCGATAGATAACGTCTTACATTAGTGTGTGCTGGGCAATCTTAAGCTAGTAGAATTATTTCATACAATTTATTTTTGTTTATACTCTAATTACAATCCTAAATAAGGATTTCACCTGTATAATTATTCTGTTTCCACTGTTTGAACGCAACGTTTCGTGCTATCGTAGTAACAATGGTGCCAGAACTGGGTATAGGACCTTTAATAGTGTATAGAGAGTTCATTTCATAGAAGTAGTTAATGTACAAGATGGTTGCTAGCCGGATGGTAGAAGTTGTCCAAGCGCTGCTACTGTAAACAGAGGAATTGCACCAACGAGAAGCAGAAGGAAACATCTGTCGTAAAAAAATAAATTGTCATAAAATATGCCTCCACATAAAATATCTAAAGCATAGGAGTCCGTAGGAAATATATTATATTTAGTGTTAAGCAAATACAAGCAAGAAATTGCAAATGTACAAGATAAATAAAAATTTAAGTCGAAAAATCAATGGACGTATAGCCGTGCTTACAAAGCAATTTGCTGAACAGACTGTACCAATTTCTATTTACTTATTGAGAAAATAGATGCAAAATAAATAATATAGAAAATGCCTTTGCCTGTAGCAGTGCCAGTTCTGTCAATGCCCTAACATTTGATGGAAGCATCTCTGGGCGACGTATCTTCGACAATTTGAAACCTATTCATGTGCAAATCAGTGAAGAGGAAGATAAGCAATTTCACTGTTCTTGCTTTATAAGGTCATCTGACAGCGAAAACACATACCTACCCCGAATAGGCTAAATAGGCACTTTAGAATTGAGGGTAGAAGATTGAAAGTGTATTGTTGGTGAATTAAATACAGAGAGAATACAAGTAAAACCTTTACGCATTAAAAGTTCAGTACACTCGATCGTTAATGAATTTACTGAAGGCAAACCAGTGGACATGGGTGCTGCCGTGTCTATTGCACGCCCTGATATAGTCAGCCATTTCCTTCCTCAATTAAAGTCTTCCACCACCCAGACTGCAACTGAAAGCTTCATCAAAGTGTGTTCACTAACGCCTGGGTGTCCTCGAGTTTAACAAACAAATGCTCGCGGCAGGCACTGTTGACGAAATGGTGCTTGGCACAGACATTACGAATGCCTGTGGGTTTATAGCGGATTTAAGGAGAGTATATCCTGAATTTTGCCAAGACAAAATGAAGTTGTGTACGGCGAAAGTTTGTGGTCAACCAGTCGATCGAGCAAGTAACTGTGCCGAACAAGGAATCGACGGGTGCGGAAAAGTCGGAAGACGGCAGTCGGGAGAGAACAGACAAAATAGCGCTAAATTGTGCGACGACAAAAGAGGTCATCCAAGAAACAACTGTGGTCGTCACAGAAAGGTTAGTGCTTGTTTCTAAGTCAAAGGAAGCGGTGTAGAAGAAGCCGCTGGAGAGAAAATATTGGTTATAAGTTAACAATACTATAAAGTGGCAAGAAAAGATGAATTGTATACACCGGTGAAAATTACTGTGTGCGGAAATCTGGAATTAGTAACTTGTATTATTTAGTGTGACACTTTTAACAAAATAACTTATGTTGTGTGTAACATTATTGTGTGTTGGACAATCGTAAGCTTGGAAAATTGTATATCAGTGTTTATTGTTGTTTTATTTATTTAAAATTTAATTGAAACTATAAGTAGTTATTAGATGTCAGTTATTCTATTTCTGCTGTTCTAAACACGTTAATCCGTGCGAGCGTCGGAGCAATATATATGTCTGTTACATTAAAACTAAAGTTTATATTGAAAGTTAAATAATATGTATACAGTACTCTCATACATATTACACAATATACTATATATCAGAAAATAATTTTATATGTCGACTTTAAATATATCTGAACTATTCGTTGCTAAAGTGCTAGTAAATTTTTATTTACGCATAACGTTGCAACCATAGGCTTTTTAAAAAACCCATTAAATTTATATGTAAAAGTCTGTGTTTGTCTATACATTTCAAGGTCGGCTTAAGTAGACGTGAAACTATTAATTGTTTCTGATCTTTGCAATACTGATGTACAGCCGAATTATTTTGGTGATGCGGTGTAGTCCTTATACTACTATCTGTGTAAACATATGAAATATACGTGTTACAACTTATGTGTTTATTCACCTACAGAAAAAATTTTGTTTAAACTAAACTCATGAAATCCCTACCATTTAGAAAGACATATTAAAAATGTTTTTGTAGTAAACATTATTTTGTTTGCTTGATGACTATTTGTTTTTGTGTTAACTCAATTTAATTTTAGTACAGCATTAAAAAGTTAAGTGCTTTATTTTTTAATAAACGTTTTTTGTCTTTCTTGATAATTCACGCTCTATAAAAGATAAATTATTATAATCTATTAATAGTTTTTACATTATTAATAAATTACATATAAAACCAATAAAATAAAAGTTTTATTTAGGTTTTTGATTAATGTTAATCATGTGAGTGGTTCTCGCGGTATAAAATTTTAAACACAAAATGCATCTTATATTTTAAGCTACCACATAAGTCTTTCTTGTGTGAAAAAAATATAATTTATTGTCTACCTTACAGGAATCAAAATATGATATAGTGGAGACTTCTTTCAGTAAAGTTACTAACGTTATTACTCGATTCCAGCAACAGAAAGTCATTAATGCGCCAACTCTACTTTGCAAGCTTGACTGAGCAATTCTAAAAGGCGGCGACACTTAGTATGAAGGAAAATTTTGAAGCATTTTGCTTTTTTAGTATGTAAAACATTTTAATTCTGAATAAATAGGCTATATATGATGTAAACACGTACAAAAACTGAAACAATTGAACGAAACTATAAATGTGAAAAGATTACGAGATAATTTACGTACCGTACACAGATTTAGCACTACTGTAACCATACAGTTTTAAGAAGTCTAACTGTTATTATTTAGTTTGTAGTTTAGTTATTGTTTTATAAGTTCGAGTAAAAAATTATTTAACTTTGTGTTTCGTTTAATCACTTTTAATCTAAGTAGACGATAAATCTGGACTTCATTGACGAGGTACACCGGTGACTATCTTGCAGGCGTTGATAATCACTGGGGTCGGTTAACAGCGGACCTGTAGCTGTAAAAATTAGCAAGTTAGGTGATATACTTACTGCTGCATTCAGTCTCTTCGACTAACTCTAATGTCAATCGGTTCTTTAATAACTCAGGTTATTAGTTTAGAGTTAGTCGGTGCCACCTGTAGAATGCTTATTAAGTACCTGTAATATTCGTCTAGTCTACTAATAGATGTTCGTCAACTCGATTATGGTTTGTAACAAACAATGGTTTATTCACAATTTAGTTTAGTTGAAATATTTACAACTTAATTTGATTATTTGGCTGATGGCCTTTCTTCAACAAATTTTCATTTAAATTAATGAGTTGTTTTAATCTCAGGGTATTTCAGACAGTTTAGTTTCATAAAACAATTTAACATAACATAATCAGTCATTGCAGTCCTGGTAGACTGCAAGATACAAAACAAATATATATGATAGGGCTACAAATTATACACAGCACATTGTGATTCCTTAATAAGATAATAAACACTTAATGAATCATTAGAAAAAACTCGGGTTAAACAATATTAACCTTTAGTTAACCTGAAATATTTAATTCACATTGAATAAAAATGGTTTAATGTTTGGTTAAAGAAGTGCATTTATTCTAGTACTGGGAATTTACATCCCTTATAAATCAAAAATAATTACTGTATTCATTAATTCGGACAAAGTCCACAAACAAAAGATTTCTCATTTAACAAAATTAAAATATATCATTGATCCTACTAAATTGATTGGACAATTAACTAAGTTTTATAAACTTTGAGATCATAAAATAAATTGATTACGATTCCTTAAAAAAATATTTGAGGAATTGTAATTTGGGTTAATGCCGAAATAAACTATCTCCTTTTTAATCATTGAGGAAAAAACTGTCATTGAATTAAATTCGCTTGATCAGTTAAAATTATTAAAGTCAAGGTACTATGCCCCTTGCTATTCTTGTTCTGTGTTGTTAATCAACATTGATAAGCGTATTCGCCTTATTACACAAGTAGTTACATATTGAATAAAAATCTTAATAATATTTACAAAAGTAATATTCAATAATAGTTGCGAGGTTCGTTCCCTCTATTGTTTTTTGTTCATTTTGTGTTATGGCCACACATGGCAATATTATGTATCACTGTCTCATGCTTTAAGATAATAACAAACACCATACTTCCCTTTGTTCACTTTCAATTAATTCAAAGAAATAACTTCCCGTGATTATATGGGATTGTACACTATATAATCTGGTTCGCACTGGTGTATCAGTGTTTATCCTTTGGATATAACGAACAATTCGCACTTAGAAAAATTTGAGGGTTACTTAACCTCAACTTATTGTTATCGCGAACAGCTGATGTCGCGAGTTCGATGTACTCCGCACACGCCTCGTCCGTAGTTATATCTCTCGCGGTCCAGACAATAATAAAGAATTCCGCTCTGGCTTGGCTGTTCCTTTTTTTCTCGAGCGATCTGCCTCCCCAATGGTTTGTGCATATCTAATTGGATAAAAATTACGTCAGCCGATCTATGTCGTGTGGTTACTCCCTTCCGTAAACAATTAATTTCTTAAAATCCGATAGAATATGGGTTCGAGAGTAGCGTTATGACGCGCTGGCTTTGTGCACAAAATGAACAGAATTCCTTAAACATAGTTTTACAAACTTATGCTACTATTTACACTAAATATAAATAACTATGCCCTTGCATTTGCTTTGCTTGTAATTTTAAGTCCTTGCAAGACATGTCTAGCTATTATATTAACGAAGTTAGAAATGTCGTTAACATTTTTACATAATTCTGTCATAATAAGTATTTAAATATTGTTCTTTGACAATTACGAGTTGTATATCAACTGTATGTGACACTTTAAATACTTTTATCTCAGTTACAATTGTTATTATTTATCTAAAACAACAAATTACCAAGTTTAGGCCTAGGCTGGCTATAGCCTGGAGTAGGGATTGTTTAATTTACATAATTTTTATACAATTCTCCCTCTCTGGGTATTTCGTTTGTTAGATAGTTCTTTTGAGATGTTCATTACAAATTTTGTACACCTCAGATTTCGTGTACACTCAATTTATTTCCTGTTTTAAGCATTTTAACTCAGTAGGTCATTGACCTAATATGGGTCATTGACATAATTTCAAATAATTAACTTAATATCGACTTTTATTGAATTATACTTGATAGGTATCACAAATGATTGAGACTGGATGTTGTATCAAGCTTAGAGTTTTCCTAATTACAGGTTTTACCTTGATTTATGTGTCTACACTTCTTACATCTAATGTAGTTAGACACTTGCATTCATTTATGTTTATTTTGCCTTAATTGTTAGCTTATATTTCTAGTGTTATACAGTAATAGTAGTAACAGGAGTTGTATTACCCCTTTATGCAATAGTTTTATCATGGTTTACAAAATTAAAGTGTTTTTGTAGTGTGTGAAGTGTGTACACTTTTGCTGTCTCTGTCAGTACCATGTATTTACACTTAATATTCACTTATATCACATTTAATCTGCTCACACTTAGTATTAGTTTTACCTCTATAATGTCCCTTATCATTATGGTAAGTTATATACTAATTTATATGCGTTTACTACTAATTAAATATATTTATATATGGTTATGTACCATTTGTCAGGTTAGATGATGGCCATGTTGTTTGACAAAATATGCTTCCATGTAAAACTGCTTTTTATGTCAATTTTGCCTCTAACCTTCAAGTTTTACTAACAATTATCTGCACACCAGTCTTACTTTAGTATTATTTACCACATTATTCACTCTTTATCTGTTTATACATGTAATTATCAGGTATTAATCCTGGTTTATTCAGCATGTCGATTGGTAAATAGACAAATGGGTTTATTCTGATTTCATCAGTTTGCTATTAATTATATTCTATGTAATAACTAGTTCCTTCAATATTTTTATTATCAATTAACATTTTTATATATCGAGTGGTCAATGTCAAGTCTTTTGTCATACGCTGGTTTATGTATGTAATTACTTTAGGTACCCATTTCCACATTTCCTAACTTGTATTCTCTTCTTATTCTGGTACTATTGGTTCCTGTTTCTTCATATTCTTCTGTCTTCTTCTTCCTTGTTGTGGTTATAATTAGTGGTGGGATTGTGTCCTCTCACTTACCATCTATTGGGTTATTTGTGTTAAATCGTATCGTACTGTTGTTTTCCAAGTTTTGCTCTGTTGATTGCTAATTTTCTTCTTTCATATGTCACTTTTATTATTACATTTAGTTGTTTGACCGGATAATCATATTAACTACACATTTCTTTATACATTATTCATCCCTTCTAATTTACAGTGTTAATTATTTAGTATCCTATCTTTCTTATGTTGCTTCTTAAATGCGTGGTGAAGATATGTACCCTTACACTACGTATAGAACAGTTTGCTCATATCTGTATGTCATGTAAGTTTTAAAAAGTTTATAAGCAACACGTGTAAGAATTCTAAAAAACAATTTTGATGACTTATTTTTTAGTACGGCATTCATATAATCCTATTTTTTATTGCTTTCCTTTGCTTCGCTATAGACTTTTTATCCGACTTTTAAAATAATTGTACACTAGTGTGTGTATAGGACTACATAGGCCTATACGTGCCTGTCGTCAAACATACACCTATGTTGTATAGATCTTTGTACGTTTGCGTGTGTGCGTGTTTATATCAGTTTACCTTATAGCTACAAGTTAGCTACCTATATTTATCAGTTATCAGTTATATATTGTTACGACATCACAAAACACTCTACGTGTTTGTCGAATGTGCCAGAAGAATCTCGATGTAACGCGTGTGGCGTATGTGCTTGTCGACGCATTTTCGAGATGTTTCTCGAAGGCGTCAACCGCGCGGAATGTGCCAAGGCCGCAGTTAATTACGTAGTTCACACAAGCGCTAAGACGCATTTAGGAACATACTGGTCTGTGAGCGCAGGTATTACTGGTCTGGCGGCAGCGGCCTTAAGTTTCAGTATTAGCGCAATATATTGACAGCACGGTTCGAGAGTTATTGTCGGGCGAAATTACTGTGCGCGTTCAAGTGGTTATTAGTTAAGTGTTGTGTTTTATAATCGGACGGAAATTGTAATACAATTGTGTTTAATTTTGGTGGACATTTTATTGCATGTGAACAATTTTTATTGATTTGTTGTAGAGACTGTGTTGTTAATTACGAACTATTAACTGTAAAAATTGAAGGTGTGATTAGTGACTTAATTGGTGTCTTGTAATTTGTTTTCCACTGTATCTACGACGATCGAGTAGACCGTCGTAACAGTGGTGTCAGAACTGGGATAAAACGGTTAAAAGTGGAAACAGTAGAAACTTTGTACAAGACGAGTGTGATTCGTAATTAATCGGTAAACATGGATACCAGTCAGGTGATGGAAGCTTTATAAACACTGCTGCGGCAGACACAGGAAGAAGCAGAAAAACGACAGGAAGAGAAAATCAGACAGGAGGCGGAAGAAGCAGAAAAACGACAGGATGAAAAACGCAGACAGGAAAGAGAAGAGGCTGAGGAAAGTCAGAAAGCATTAATTCTAGAAACAGAAGAAAGACAACAAGATAAAAGGGAAGCTCTCTTTGAATCTATGCAGGAACAGTTGCAAGAACACAGTACCGCAGAATTGGGTCTCCTAGGAGGTGAGCTTAATAAACAAGTTACTATAATATCGGAGGTACAAGAATCAATGACATTAAAAACAGCTGAAGTAGAAAAATCTGTGTCGAGTGTTGAAGAATCGATGTCTAATAAAATAGCTGAAGTAGAAATGTCAGGCACGAGTGTAGAAAAAGCTATGTCAACAAAACCAGAAGACTCGATTACAAATATAAAAGAGCAAATTAAAAATGAAGTCGAGCAGTGCCTGAAGTTACAACCAAAACAACTTTGTGAACAGACTGTACCAATGATAAAGACAGAAAGAGACGCAGAAAATAAGTTAATAGAGAAAGTCACTTTGCCTGCAGTAGGGACAGTTCATGTCAAAGCTCCAACCTTTGACGGAAGCAGTTACTGGGTAACGTACCTCCGCCAATTTGAAGCTGCTGCATGAGCAAATAATTGGACAGAGAAAGACAAGGCAGTCTCACTCGTTCTCTCATTAAAAGGACCCGCGGCAGAACTACTACAGAAAGTGCCACCTGACAGCCAGAACATCTATGCCGAGTTGATAAAAGCTCTAGAATTACGGTATGGTGATAAATATTTGCGAGATGTGTACTGCACCCAGTTGAGAGCAAGAGGACAGCATTCCGGGGAGAGCCTTCAAGTGTTTAATGCAAGTATCGACAAACTAATTAGACTGGCCAATCCTGAAGCGCCAGAAGATTTTCGAACGAGTTTTGCGATGCAGACATTTACTGCCGGTGTCCGAGATAACGAACTACAGCAAGTGTTACGAATGGCAAGACACCAGAACAGTTCGGACGCCCTGGTACATTTTTGCAATTTGAGGCCGCCAAATCAGCGTCTGGTTGGACAAGTCATAAAGTGCGCGCGCTAAAACATCGCGACGGCACAGACGATGAGGAAGAAGACAAGGAACAGAGACTCGACGGCCGGCGCCACAGAATAAAATAAGAAAGGATGGAAGACCGAAGTGTTAATGATGTGGGAAACCTGGACATCTACAACGGGATTGTCGGGTTAGAATTCAGCAGCAGGGAAACGAGCAGTAGTCGTTACAACGGGGCGTGTCCTGACTAACTGGAGAAACGAAGCCCCTAAACATTACGCGATTTCTACACTTCAGAAAAACAGCGGGTGCTTGGTAGTTACCGGATTTGTTCAAGAGAGGACAACCTCGATGACAGTTCACACAGGCGCAACAGCTTCTATTGTACGCCCCGACGTGGTGAAAGATCTCTAACCAATCTGGTGCTCTTGCAGCTTGCGGACAGCTACTGGACGGCCTGTAAAAGTGTATGGAAAAGTGGAGATATACCTACCCCTCGGTCGACTTGAATTTAATCATCAAGTACTTGTTGCAGACATTGTGGATAAAGCAATTCTTGATGGGACGTTATAAACGCATACGGATTTATAGTCGACTTCAGAAACAATGTTTTGAGAATCGGAGGCGAAGAGGTAATGCTATCAACAATGACGACAACAGAAAAATCGATGGACGTCATAAACCAAGTGGCCGTAACTGTTCCGCCAAACTCCGAAAAGATCGTCATGGTTAGAACCGAGGTAGATACTAGGGGCAACCAGTGCTCTATATTTGAACCCAGGTAGTCAGCACACCTAATTGACAGAAGTATAGTAAAACCTGATGAAACCGGAAATGTACCTATTAGAGTGGCGAATATTCTGAATAAAGCTGTCCGGAACAAAGCAATAGTTCCTAGGCAAATTGACTCCTGTGGCCTGGGTAGCCGGAATGACGCAACGAAGATCCAGTGCTTCGGATAATTCCAAATTACCAGAGGAACTGCAAGAATTATTGAACAGACCTTCTAACGACCTCTTAAGTGGTGAGGTAAAAAACTCAGACAGTTTTTACATGAATTCAAAGATTGTTTTGAAGTTCGGGGACAGTCACTGAGAAGAACCTCTCTTGTGCAACATCGCATCAATACCGGAGACACAACACCGATACACCAACCTCCACGAAGGCCTCCATTATCTAAACAAGAGGAAATGTCTCGGTACCGTTAGTACAGGACATGTTGACAGAGAGAGTAATCGAACCTTGGTCAAGTGCTTGGTCTTCTCCTGTAGTGCTTTTAGCGAAGAAGGATGGTGGATTGCGTTTCTGCGTAGACTACCAGAGGTTAAATGACGTTACAAAAAAAGACTGCTATCCATTACCTCGCGTTGACGATACGCTCGACACGTTGTCCGGAGCACAGTAGTTTTCCACATTGGACCTGAAGAGTGGATATTGGCAAGTGGGTCTTCATCAAGAAGACAAGGAAAATACCGCTTTCTCGACCCCAAGTGGCTTATTCCAATTTAACGTCATGCCATTTGGACTCTGTAATGCACTGGCAACATTTGAAAGATTGATGGACCTGATACTCCGAGACCTGACATGGAAAACTTACCTTGTTTATTTAGAGGATGTCATAGTTATCGGGAAGACATTCAAAGACCATTTGGAAAACCTTAAGGAGGTTCTAACTAGAATTCACGGTGCCCAACTGAAGCTGAGTCCGAGGAAGTGTTCTCTATTCCAGAAGGAAGTACAGTATCTGGGCCATTTGGTTTCGGCAGCGGGTGTTAGCATGGACCCTAATAAATTAGACAACGTAAGAGACTGGCCAGTGCCGAAGATTAAACACGAAGTTCGGAGTTTCCTGGGGTTATGCTCATATTACAGACGTTTTGTGAAAGGCTTCGCTACTATTGCTAAACCAATACATGAGCTAACAGAAAGTAAACGAAACTTCCAGTGGTCGAGGGAGTGCGATCAAGCATTTAGGACATTGAAAATTGCATTATGTTCGCAGCCAATTCTCGCTTTCCCAGATTCCGAAGGGAAGTACATTGTGGACACAGACCCAAGCAATACTGGTCTAGGAGCAGTTTTGTCTCAAGTGCAAAACGGTGAGAAACGAGTACGTATTACAGCAAGACACTTTCTAAACCGGAGAGAAATTATTGCGTTACAAGGAGAGAGTTGCTGGCAATCTTCCGAGCGTTGGAGTACTTCCATAAATACCTCTATGGAAGAGAGTTTTCACTACGTACCGACCATGCCGCGCTTGCATGGCTCTTGAGATTTAAAAATCCGGAAGGACAGTTGGCAAGGTGGCTCGAGCGTCTGCAAGAGTACAACTTCAAGGTACAACATCGACGGGGGCGCCTGCATGTTAATGCAGATGGTTTATCACGAAGACCGTGCCCGGAAGACTGCCGGCATTGCCACAGAAAATAAGAACAAAACTCAAACGAACATGCTCAAGCCATCACTGTAGATTTCCTGATTGACGGCTCGACAACACAAGACGGTCGACAAGAACAGATGACTGATGAAGACATTGGACCGATCTTGACAGCAAAAGAGGAAGGTTGCCGCCCGGATTGGCAAGATATCTGCCATGGTTCCGAAGTGCTGAAGGGTTACTGGGCACAATGGGAATTTGTCACCTTAGAAAACGGATTGGTGAAAAGGGCTTGGGAAAGTGCAGATGGACGAGACGTGGTCATGCAGTTGATAGTTCCCGAAGTAAAGTGCCGTCTGTTTGGAAGGAGTTGCAGGATGGAACATCTGGAGGCCATCTTGGCGTTAAGAAAACCCTTGACAAAATACGGAAGCGATTGTATTAGCTTTATCGCCACGGCGTAGAGGAATGGGTTCGGACGTGTGAAATATGTGCTGCAAGCAAGGGCCTACAAACCAGAAGCAGGGGAAAAATGAGACAATATAACGTTCGTCTGCCTTTCGAGAGAATTGCCTATGACATTGCTGGACCATTGCCAGTTACTGACGATGGAAACCGGTACATCATGCTTGTTGGTGACTACTTTACTAAGTGGGTGGAAGCCTACGCTATTCCAAATCAGGAGGTTACTACTGTGGCAAAGCAGTTAGTTCACAACTTCTGTTACCGTTATAGAGCCCCTATGAAAATCTATACGGATCAAGGGAGAAATTTCGAATCAGGAGTGTTTAAAGAATTATGCCGTCTACTCGGAATTCGAAAGAGCAGGACAACGCCTCTGCATCCTCAGTCGGACGGGATGGTTGAGAGATTCAATAGGACACTTGAGTAGCATCTTTCGAAGGTTGTTGACGAGAACCAAACAGACTGGGACCAATGTATACCACTATTCCTCATGGCGTATAGATCATCAGTACACGACACAACCGGCATGACTCCAGCAAAATTGGTGTTTGGCAGGGGGCAGGGAGATTCGTCTTCCTGGGGATTTAATGTTCGGATCACCTGAGACTCAGTCCCAAGAGCTACAGAACTATTTCTCGCAATTAGAAAACCAACTGCGAAAAATGAATCACTTGGTAAGAGGACGGCTGAAGATTGCCAGTGATAAAATGAAAACTCGGTATGACATTCGCAGCAATAGTGTGGGTTTCGAAGAAGAATATCAGGTCTGGTTTTTCAACACAAAACGCCGTCGTGGTCGCTCACCTAAGCTTCAGTCTAACTGGGAAGGACCCTACACTGTGAAAAAAAAGAATCAACGATGTTGTTTATCGGATTCAACCGGAAGGGCAGCGAAAGTTCAAGGTCGTCCACCTAGATAGCCTGGCAAATGTATTACTTCAGAGACGGTTTGCCAGTTCGGGACGAACAGGCTTAAGGAGGGTCCAGTGTTAAGACATCACTGAACAATCTACGTGTATGTCGAACGTACCAGAAGAATCTCGATGTAACGCGTGTGGCGTACGTGCTTGTCAACGCAATTTCGAGTGGTTTCTCGAAGGCGCCAGCCGCGCGGACTGTGTCAAGGCCGCAGTTAATTACGTGGTTCACACGAGCGCTAAAACGCAATTAGGAACATTCTGGACTGTGAGCGCAGGTATAAATACATGTCGGCAGCGGCCTTAAGTTTCAGTAATAGTGCGATATATTGACAGCGCGGTTCGAGAGTTATTGTCGGGCGAAATTACTGTGCGCGTTCAAGTTGTTATTAATTAAGTGTTGTGTTTTATAACCGGACGGTAATTGTAATACAGTTGTGTTTAATTTTAGTGGACATTTTGTTGCGTGTGACAAATTTTTATTTGATTTGTTGTAGAGACTGTGTTGTTAATTACGAACTATTAACTGTAAAAATTAAAGGTGTGATTAGTGACTTAATTGGTGTCTTGTAATTTGTTTTCCACTGTACCTACGAGGATCGAGTAGACCGTCGCAACAGTATGTATTTTATCAGTTTAATGCTATATAGCTACACGTTTGGTATAATGGTAGGTCTATGTTCGATTTATACATATTTTAGATACCATAATAGAGTATAATGTAGAAACTGTAGATGCATGTTTCCTTAATTCCTGATTGGAGAATGCGATTTTAATAAAAATTTGTATATTCTTGTAACACACGGTTTATTACAATATTGCAACGGTTTCATCAGTCCAGAGAAATCTTCCTTCATTCAGCAGTCTTTGGTTTTAGCAAAGCCTAGATATCAAATTTGTACTCTATTCCAGGAGCAATAAACCTTATTCCAAAAATGCAGTTAAAAAACTAAAAACATTGAATTATTTCCAAAGATGTACCTATTATAATACAATAAATCAATAAAACTTTAATAAAAGACACACCATATATAGCGTGTAAAGATATTTGTCAATCACAATCATGTTAAAATAAATGTACCGTCTTAGTTTAAAGTAAATGAATCGGGAAATAAAAATTAATTAAATTAAAAAAAAACACTCCTATGGAAGGTGTTTTTTATTTTGTCAAGTTATGAAACGGCAATGTGCAATTTTGAATGCGAACAGAGTGCTCAGTATACATGCACTTGCCTATTCACAAAGCTTAATTACCTGTGACGCTGCTAATGACCTTGGGTTCTCTGTAGTCACGTTACCAGCATTAAACTTCGATGGACAAATGTTAGTTTACAGTACAATAGGTTGCCGCCCTGCTGCGCATTCCCTGAAAATTTCATTGTTGTTCCAAATAATTCTGCCACTACCACACCATTAATCACCGGGCTGTCTTAATATTACAAACTGAGATACAAGCTTTTATTTCTTGTAGCAGTCACTTTCATTTTATTCTTACAATCGACTTACTAATCTTAACAAAAATAAGACATGAAAAAATTAAACTAATTAATAGTACGATAGAGTTCTGTAGTCAATACTGACTTCGTAGATTCATGTCTGCATATGGGTACAACACACACACGCGCGGACTTTTGCATGTATGAAAATGTACATTTATGTAGGCCTATTCATAAAGCGTATTTACCTTTTAAGTCACTGTATGTCGTTGCCTTGCGTTTACATATTTGTGCACGTTAGGAAAAGTTCCTGCTAATTGTGCATGCTCAATTTCGTTCTACAGTGAAATCCTCTACATTCCTTTGCACTTCATGTTGGATTTAGAAGAACAGTTCTCAGCGGAAACATATACACACTTATTATACAAAAGCCAATTAGACGGCCTTATGCAAGTGATGAGACGTTTTGAGTTTCAAGAAATTACGGTGAACAATATTGGAATCTATTGGATGAACGCAATCTTAATTGTTTCGTTGCATCACTAATGTATGTTAAAATTGGTTAGTTTTCCGCTGTTTTGATTTCTATATCGTCGGCAACATATCTCTCTAAGGAATTTATTTTATCTGTAACAAACATTTCAATAATTTCCGATTTACCTTAAACTCCCCACTAAACATAGCTGGTATCATACTTACAACTGGTATCATAGTTGTAGTATAGTTTTTTAAATGTATATCTCAATTGAAATCAGTCATCGTATCAGCGCCGTAATGGCGGGCACAAAGTTGACATAATTGTACTTCACTTTGCTATTGTGTTACCTCTGTCTATACATTGTAATTAAAAACTAAACTGTCATACATATGATTTCTGTAAATACAGATTATACTCCGGACAATTATCGTTGCTTGTAGAATCTTTAGTTATTGCTGTTTACTAAATCCCTTACTCAAAGGCCTGTGGGTAGCGTCCCAAGCAATGACTGTTTTTATTGCCCTTAAAGTTGCAATTTGACACTCTTTCAGTTCCTGATTTTATTAGGCATTTACTTGACAAATTTCAGAAGTTCTCAAACTACTTACTATGCTCCTGCGTTCCTTTGTGTTTCAAAAATCCAAATTTTGAGGAAATCAGTACGTAGCACTTAAGGGATGTCTTCCTAATAAATGTACCTACTGGTTCGCTTTGATCTAAGATTTTTTCCAAAGAATCGGTTGCGATTTATTATTTCCTAACCTTCAGAAAAAAAATTAATCTTAGACAAACATGTCAAATTACAATGCACGAGAAATTAATTAGATCTGGGCATATTACATCTCACCGTGGAATTCTATTGTAAAGAAATAGATACCAACTTACATTGGCGTGTAACAAAAGATTCATGTAACCTGATTTGTTGCGATAACAAAATATTTGTTTAACAGATACCTAAATATATGCTTGACAAATTTGAAGAAAATATATGAAAATGTAGCCAATGCATGTGGACATCTCGTTGATCATATATAAATCCTTTGTTCAATTCCCAGTATCATAAGCGGTATACTTAACATACATAATCGATCTTTCCAGCATCTACACACGTGTTTCCTAGCGACTCATTACTCGTATATTTGTTTTAGGTAAGAAAATTCAACATATTTATTTACTTACTTGATTAATAATTATAAAAGTATATCTAATCTTCAATTATTCTATGCAATTAAATTAATTTATTAACCTCTTAAAATATATTTATAATTAAACGATTGAATAAGTTACTGTTAGGCTACGCTAAAGCTTAGTGACCTTTACGAAATGGTTTAATTGATGTTCATTTTTTCAGTAACTGAATAATTGAATTTATAATTCGATTATAATTTTATATTGTTATATGACATTTGTACCGTAGTCTGGTAATGAATATTATGTAAAAGTGAACATTGGGTGTATATTAATGTTGAAGTTTCGCTTTAACGTAATGCTTTCTCATTCTAGCGGCTCTAATACAAAGTGTTAAATTAACACAGATAGCAGTCCAAATACAACTGACTAATCAACAAATGGCCGTATACAAATACTTTCACCATTTCTCTTAGTTAAGCGTTCACCTACAATACTTAAGAATCGAAATAATCGTGGCTCGGCAAACGTTTAAAATTTTTAATTTACTAATGAGCTTTTCAGGTTTACGAATTGTGTTGACCAGGCTTCGTAAGACATCTAGTTTACCACTTTTCTTCTTTTTGATTTAATTGGATTCGGGAACCAAAAAGTAAAATAAGCAAAAGGAAAATGAAAATCAAGACAACTTTATGAAAGAGTGCCACTAATAATCAATTTCCTTATTTAATTCTGCGTTATTTAATATCAAACATGATACACTTTATAGTATTTTCTAACTCAAAAAGTCATATTTACAGTATATTTGGATGTAGGCTTTAACTGTACTTCCTGTCACATTAAATGGTTTACAATTTCTGTTAGTATCTAATTAACATTGAACAAGATCATTGATTGTCTTATTATAGGTTGATTTCTTTATTTCTCAGTAATTTTATGATTTGGTTAAATAATTTAAATATTATCCTTAATTTAGGCTTTTCCTTTAGATTCCAGTGTTATTACACTTGCCTTTTTTCTAATAATATTTTCTACATTCCTTCAATACCTTTACAAAGTATTGTTACAGTTATAATACCAGTGATTGATATACATTATATAATTTTCATCAATTTAATTAATTTCCTTTACCTATTTACTAATTACAAGGTTGGTGAGATTTACCATTTGGCCTAGATATTATGTTAGTTAATTTACAATGTTTATTATTATTCCAGGTTGCTAATACCCTCTCTGACCTACAATTCTTATAACATCTTAACTGAATTACCCTTATTTAATTACAGTAAGGTTTATTATTAATTAATATCATTAAAACTTAATAAATACTCTATAAAAAAAATTTTTACTCAATCTCAAACATTCGAGCTTTGAGTTCAATGAACTGTTAATATAAACAAAACACATCTGTTCTTTCTTCATTTAGATTATTCATTAAAATTAATTTTTAGTCAGTCTTTTGCTGTTCTTGGTTTTAGTTTAGGGATTTCCCCTTGTTCACTTCACTATTTATTGCGTACTCTTATATTATTTTTTGTCATTTTGTCTGGTATTGTATTATAAAGAATATCACTTATATGAGATCATCAGGATTCGCTTTTCATTATAAAATTAAATTGCACTGGTACATTTTTACATTTATATCTAGAACCTTTACTTACACATACTTTACATTTACTCTTATTTTATTGCATTGTACTTTTCTTATTTATTTTCATCTTTTTGGGGGGTTTCTAATTTTATTATATGTGGTTGTTTTTCTAATAGTTGTTCTTTTATTATGTATGTTTGTCTATCCTGGGGATTTCCTGACCTGCTCCTATACTACCTGGGTATAATTACTTTATACATTGGCCTATCATTATTTTCCTATAATTTATTATATATTGCATGGTTGGTTTTAATTAATTTTATCTCTTCGAACTATGATTTCACTTTACTGTGGTCCTTGATTAATTTTTATAGTAGTTTTCTTTAATTTCATTTATTTTTACTTTATACATGATTATTTTTTTAAATTAGAACAATGTGGATAATCTGTCATACTACAATATACATATCGTTTTGCTACACTGTTTACTGTTTGATATAGTAACGTACATAAATATTTCATTCCAAAAAATAATATTTACAACTCACATGTATCCAATAAAATAATGGTTGAAGCAATAATTCACTGTTACAAAGATGTTATTTTGTGATTTTTCCAAGGAAATACAGTGGCAGTCACGACATTATGACAGCTGTTTCAATAAGGGATGTTAGTAAGCCATTTTAGGCTATATTGAAGTAATATTATATGACAGCCAACGATGAGTGATGGATTATATGTTATTGGATTATTCCCGAGTTTGGTGTACATCCATCGTATACTTTGCAAACCCAAAGGTACACGTCATTTTAACCTAATAAAATTTGTTTTGTTTTATAAGTTAAGAACTTATAAGCTACACAACGCTAGTTTCCAATCTAAAACTGCAAACACGACACAAAACTTTAATTGGGACCCAAATTAGGAAAATGTAAATTTAATTTATATACTTTACTTTATGTTTTGGGTGGCCTTTATCCCAACGACGTCTACCACGGGCCGTTCTCGACTGGAAGTTTTGTTTTCACCAACATTTTAGTTGACTCAAAGAGAATGGAAACTCATATACACTGAGACACAAAACGACATTTTTAAACCTTACACAGTAATCTTGCTGCTTTTAGGAAGGACATAGACTTGTCTATTGCTAAGTGTTCATTTTCGAGGTCTCCTTTCAGGTTACTTTTTACCCTGTGTCTATGCCCGAGTTCTGCAAGAGCACTACAGTATTAGATTATGTGTTTCACTGTAAGTCCTCCGCCACAAGAGCAGACAGGTTGTTTCAGTCCCTGTAGGAAGTGTGAAGTCGTCAAGTCGTGTGCCCAGTTCGCAATCTGGAGATGCAAATTTGTCCACGACTGTGACCACCTTCTACTTACCATTTACAGACACTGCGTCACGCCATAAAGTTTGTCCTGCCGTGTGCCCCACATCTGCTGTCTGCTGTCATACATTAACAAAATAATAATATGAACCGACAAAATTAAGTGATTAACCGTGGTCTTCTAACGCATGGCATAACGCTATTATCTGCTGTAATAACGGACCTACAGTGCCCGGATTGTCCAAGGGCGTTAGAAATCTCAGTGAATCCGAACAGATAACAAATTGCCTGTCACCTCGGTGTACACAGAAACGAAGACCCTGGCACAGTTGTACAGTCGCGTACAGTTCGGCAGTGTATACACTTGCCGCCTCGGGCAATGTCCAGGAGTGGTTGGCGCCCTCGCTGACAAGCGCGCTACCCACTCTGCTCCCTACCATCGACCCATCCGTGTACACAGTGTTGTGTCCCTCGACGTTTTGGTTCAGTAGTGATCTAATCAGTGTTTCGTTCTACTGGCGACATTCATCCGACAATTTGGTTTGCGAAGCAGGGGGCACTTCGCAGCGAACGCTCGCTCGGACCCATTATCAATTCACAAGTTCAACAAAACTCAAACCATGATAAGAAATGGCACTTTATATCTAAATGTGCTTTTAAATGTGTTAAAATTCAATTTGTTTTCTATAAAATTTAAAAATTACTTTGTGAACACACCTGAGTTTTTCTACGTAACACTGAGTTTATATACTTGGTTATGTTTCCGTCAATTTAAACAGTAACGAAAGTTCTAACTGATTGAGTTGGACATTTTTTATTGATTACCCTAGTGGTAGCTTTGACACACTTTCAGCCGTACTACTCGTTCCCAATTCTCATTTTATTAATCCTTTTCACAGCAAACTTTTAGACATTATGATCTTATTGTTTTTATGTAGATACATATTTGTCTCCAAAACTAGACACCACTGTATTGTTTGAGTCATCGATTGTATTTCCAAACATCGATTCAATACAGTATAGACAAAAAATACAACAATATTAATTTAATTAGGCAATTATATAAACGATAGTAATTGTTGACTGGAATATGATTTAAAAGCGTTACCCTAAGTCCTAAAATGTAACGTCGTTATTTGACAAACTACCTATCATGACTTAGAGAGTATATTTGAGACGGAACAGAACTAGTTAGTTACAAAAGTCGAAGATAATACAACGTTCACTTTCGTATTTCATTTAATCATAACTAAGTTTAACCATAAATACATAGAAAACTGACATTTATTCTTACAGGCACTTAGAACCTCTAAAATAAACATATTAGATGTTAAAAATTCAAAACTAGTTTACATCATGTTCGAATATTAAATGTTCACAAAATAATAATTAAAAGTGAGCAGTATAGTTGATTCTCATGAACAGTATTCATGATCAGTCAGAGCCTATAGAAAACTGTAGAATTTTTATGTAGTCAACCGGAGCCTCGTAATAGTATATTTCTCTCCTATAAAATATAAAACTCAGGAAGACGAAATGAGATATAGTACACAATATGTATTCAGTAACTATAACTATATAGAAATAAATGATTTACTTAAAATACCAAATACCATATTTTTTAGTAATATCTTTGTTATAGATATAATATTGGCATCAGGCTTCCTTTATTGTAACAATAATTGTAAGTACATGTTTAATAAGTTAAATACATATCATACGAAAATGCAAACATTTTATAAACTAAGGCAAAGCATTTTAAATATTGAGACTTACATATTGAGTGTACATTGATGGTTTATTACGTTCTCCCATCTGTATCCTTCTGAAGGAAACGGTGTTAACACGATGACGGTGATGAGACTGTATTACTGTATATCGGGGAATGGAGATTTCGCAAAAGTGGTGTGTCGCGAAGCCATTGGCTCCAGAAGATATCAACTACACACTTTACCTTTTATCTATTTTATACATGGTTTGTGAGAACCTCGATTTGAAACCGGAAAAGGCTTATCATTTTTATCTGAACATGTACCGGTACCGGTCCCGGTCGCTATGTTGCATTGGTTCTGCGTAACTACGGCTACGTTAGTAGTAGCGATAACCTTCTTTCAGTCAATGATATGGTAGTGAAGGAAGAAGAGTCCTTTTGGTTTTCGTCACTGAAGATCCTTCCTATACAACGAAACGCACGGATTATGGTCGTAAGTAATGCACTGTACTGGAACAGGGGTCTGTCGGGTACTGTTGGATGATCGACTGATCACTTCTCTGCAGACTGGCGCACTTTGTCTTGAAATCTTTAGACTACGCGTGTACGCGTGAGCAACGGCTTCAGCCCCGAGAAAATGGAGGCTAAATAGCATTTTAAGGCTACGAGGTGTTACAAGGCCTCACATTTCTGGTTACGAGTCGAAATATGAGGCTGACTAGATGAAAGCAAAAAGAATTTCTGGATGCACGAATAACCTTATATGGAATAATAAATACCTCAAGCAAGAAGCAAAAATCAGGGTTTACAAAAGTACAATACGTCCAGTAATGTCCTATGCATCAGAGACCAAATCGGATACAGCAACAACTCAAAGAAAACGACAAACTATTGGAATGACTATATTACGGAGGGTACTAGGCAAGTCTAAGCCAAACAATATTATAAGAGAAACGTGTAATGTAACAGATATTAATTATTGGATTGGGGAAAGAAGAAGGATATGGAACGAACACGTATCAGGAATAGATGACACAAGGGTACTGAAAAACTGAAAAAGGCAAGAGATGCATTGGTCGGTCAAGGAATAAGTTGAGTGAAAGCATGTAGGAAGTTATGGGACAGGACAGACATGACAAGGATGCTAAAGAAAAAGAAGAAGAAGAAGAAGAAGAAGAAGAAGAAGAAGAGACGAAATAGAGTAAAGGTGTGCTTCGATTCAACAGAAATGTGTGATCGGAAAACCGATGGTATGGGATAGGTAAGGTCACGCAGAAAGTTTCGGTATGGTGAATGGCGTGTATGACCAGGACCATTGAGCTTAACTGACATGGAAAAGTGAACATCTTTCTAACCATCCCTATGATGAACGTAGGCTGTCATGAACTCACCATAACCCATTTTCGGACAACAATCTTAACCTACTGTCCCAGAAACTGGAGGTCCAGCTTGTCGTCTGAGCAATGTAATTCACCGTGTCTAGAAAATGACTACATACGGAGTATAGCGATTTGCCATCACTTGAAAATGGCTATGTTGTTCATTCCTTGCGTGAATGTTCGAATGGAGCATTTCTGTCTCTCTAATGTAGAGAGTGATGACAGGTGGCACTTGCCCAACACCTGGCGTATTCAGGGATCTACGTCCATGACGCTTTGGAAGTAGTAAGAACTTAGGTCATCCTTGGTTTTATTAACCAGCCGTCCATTGGCCTATTTACCAGTATGTCTTCCCAGTAATTTCAAAGTAATTGTCCTGATGCTCAAGTAGGGTTCGTCTACACTCATCAAGTTGCGGAATCCTTCGAACGATAATGCTCAAAGAGGAACCAGAATGCATTTCACGGGTCTGGCGCAACGTACCTAGGGATGAGTAACGTTGGTGGTTTTGTTGTTAGAGAATGTTGTGCGAACAATGTGACGAGAGAATAGGTATTCAGGTTTATGCCATTATTAATGTAGTTATGCTTTAACTAAATGGTAATAATTAGTATTCTTAACAACACCACTCTCTTAAAAAGTCTGTAGTTGAGGTAAAGTGTCACGAATATGAGGAGCATGTTTTAAAAGTCATGAGAAATCTAAGCTACCCTAATTCATAACAACTGTAATGGTCGCAAGTAAGACTGCGGGCGTCACGGCATCTGCTTCACTTGTCTGACACACTCGGCTGCTTTCGTACACACGATTAATCCCATTTCGTACACACGATTAAGTAAGGCAGAAAATGTGTGGTCTCAACAAAAACGGCAGCAGCCAATAACTTTTCGATTTTATATTTGCTCACATATCTATAATTTGGTACATCTTTCCAGTTACAGGATAATTAGCTTTACACTCTTGGCATTATACGTTATATATTCTTTGAATGTGTAGAAATGATTTTCAATTATGTGTTTCCCGTAATCTTATTATTTATAGAAAACAGTTAACAAATTGATAGTAACAGTTTTTCAAAGTAAATGTTAGTAAGTTGATGTGGTTAAAAGTCTTAAAGAAATGATTTTCAATTATGTGTTTCCCGTAATCTTATTATTTATAGAAAACAGTTAACAAATTGATAGTAACAGTTTTTCAAAGTAAATGTTAGTAAGTTGATGTGGTTAAAAGTCTTAAAGCAACCAGATTTAAAACTGTATGCATGTTACAAAATTTTTAAATTACATTGACATTATGATTAACTAAAACTTCCGGGCTGAAAGGCCGTGGTCGAGTGCTCGATCTACTGTAGCTACATAGCTACATAAAACTTCCTTTCAGCCCGGAAGTTATAGTTAATCATAATGACACCGGCCGTGAAAGCCTACGTACTAAGATTAAGAACCTCTACGGGGAGGAGGTTTTCAAGAAAATTAAAAAGCTGGAGACGCTACGTAAGAAGAAAGCCAGTCTGCTGTGTTCCTTGGCCTTTTTACTTCGCTGTAGAGACTCGGGAACCGTTCCTAGGTTCCTACGACAGAGACAGATTTTTAACACGCCACAGGCCAATAGGATATACAGGAGAACGGAAAATGCCATGCTGCGTGAGCACATACACCACACGAGGAAAGAGTTGGCACTAAATGATCAAGACCTGTTGAAGCTGCATTTACATCTCAGCAGTTCCCTCCAACGACATGATTGGGAGATGTTGGATGGGCTCACGTATAATGCTTTCGAGGCGTGTTATGCCAGTACCAGCCAGAGACAGCGTGACAAATTCGAGCGTTTTGGTTCCCATAACATCAGGGGAGGAGTACAAGATCGTGACAGGATGGACTGGATGGTTGTGAATCTCTCGAACCGTCAACTAACACCACACGAGACCTCGGTGTTAGCCAAAAGTGAGAAGTTTGCGGTTACCCCGAAGACAGTACCGGTGGAGGAAATAGTTGCGAGCGTGGAGGCAGGCATCCGAGGACTACCCCGAGACCAGGCAGATGAAATACGATTGGAAGCTTCTAGGGCCCTTAGAAGGGCCGCTCCGCCAAAATGCAATCTTCTGTCGGCGGAGTTGCGAGCCTTGAGGGAATTGAGAAGGGATGACTCCATTGTCATTGTGCCGGCGGATAAGGGGAGCGCTACTGTGGTCTTGAACACCGAAGACTACCAGCGGAAGATTGAAGGTTTATTAGATCCGGCCACTTATCGGAGGCTGAACAAAGATCCGACTACTACTGTTCTAAGAAAAACGGATTCTTTGGTTAAGCAATCTTCTCTGGCGCCTGATGTGAAGACGGCCGTCCGGTGTTCGGAGGCCCTTCCCCCTCGGCTCTATGGTTTACCGAAGATCCATAAGGAAGACGTTCCGCTGAGGCCCATCGTCAGTGCTATTGGCTCGCCTACGTACAACTTGCAAAGCACCTCACCGGATTGCTCAAGCCGCACATCGGGCAGACGGATTCTTTCGTCCGTGACTCTTCTGATTTCCTCCGGAGGATCCGGGAGTTGGTGCTGGAGCCTGGCGACGTGCTGGTGAGTTTTGATGTGGTTTCTCTTTTCACCATGGTCCCTGTTCAGGAGGTCTTGGGGTATGTAGGTGACCTGTTCTCGGCGGACATGACTGCTTTGTTCCGGCAGGTCCTAACAACGACCTACTTCCAGTGGAATGGCGGCTTCTATGAACAGTTGGATGGCGTCGCAATGGGAAGTCCTCTTAGCCCTGTGGTTGCAAACTTCTACATGGAGAAATTTGAAGAGTTGGCAATTTCATCTGCGCCTCTGAAGCCGAAGTGTTGGCTGCGGTATGTGGACGACACTTTCGTGGTCTGGAGCCATGGGGATGAAGAGTTGGAACGCTTCCTTAGACATCTAAATGCTGTGCACCCGCGCATACAGTTTACGATGGAGCGTGAGAGTGATGATCAATTGGCTTTTCTGGATGTGTTGGTCCTGAAAAGGACCGATGGCAGCTTGGGACATAAAGTTTATAGGAAGCCAACGCACACCGACAGATATCTGCACAAGTCCTCCAATCATCATCCTAGGCAGAAGAGGGCGGTGCTGAAGACTCTGGTAGACCGGGCAAAAAGAATCTGTGAGCCCCGGTATCTCGAAGTTGAGTTTCGGCATCTCGAGATACCGGGGCACTGCAGTCCAACGGCAATTCTGCTGCGGAGGTTAGGAGAGCTGCCCGGCCGAGAAGATCTGGTAGGCTGGACGAGTCGGTGTCGCCTGAGGTTGTTGGCTCTGCTGTCTTGCCCTACATCCGTGGCGTGACTGACCGCATCGGCAAGTTGCTGAGTAAACGGGGCGTCAGGACGATCTTTAAGCCAACCAAAAAGATCCAACAGTTCCTGCGACCGGTGAAAGACGCCAGGGATCCGCTCTCGTCGTGCGGGGTGTACAGTATTCCTTGTACGTGTGGCCAGGTTTACATAGGCACCACGAAGCGTAGTGTCCGGACGCGCCTCTCTGAACATCGGAGATACTGCCGCCTGGGCCAGGCGGAAAAGTCCGCAGTTGCTGAACACCCTCTTTCCCACGACGATCACCGGGTGATGTTTGATGAAGCCCGCGTGTTGTCTTCTGTCCGGGGCTACTTCACTCGCCTGCATCTGGAGTCCATCCATATTCATAAGAATGCGTCCGTCGCTATGAACCGCCGAGTAGCAGCATGTAGCATCATAGTAGCGGGGCGTCTTTGCACCCGGTGCATGACTGCAGCATCTGGGTCGAGCCCAATGGCTGCCTGTGGATACACTTAGTTCTGGTTCATTCGACAGGTGCCTGAAGAAAAAGGAATGGACAACCGCCAACCAGTTAACTGAGAAGGCGGGGGAGAAAGGTTTTCAATTTTTATTTATTTTAAAATTTCAGCAATCAGTGGGCACTGCCGCAAGGACGGGTTCAGGTGACAGATGTCGCCCGTTCCCAATCCCGCGTGCAGACGCCGTGAGGCGTCGGTCGCTCCCCGCGAGGCAGAGAGCCTCCGTGCCAGTGATAGCGCGTAGCAGCGGCATTCAGCGCGGTCGGCATACTAGGAAGGGAGGAAGGAAGCAGCTTTGCAGGTAAATTCTGGGGCATGGTCAGATGGTGAATATGCAAATTTAAGTTTAAGTATTTTTACTTAAAGTTATGGCGGGTCATCGAGAATCGCCCGAGGGCGTTTGACCCGGACAGGGAGATGTGGTTGCGTGGTGCTGATGGTCCTGAGGTAAGGGAAGGAAGAGGCCTCAGCTGCGGCAAAGAGAGTCGCAGCTAATGACCAGACAAAGGCTGAGAGAGCAGGAACTCGTAGACCTCCTCGAATGACACTGTTTCTAACAAACCAAGGAGATCCCGACAAGGAACGGAGGGTTCTGGACTGGAAACTTTCCAGCCTACGCCTGTTGGTGGCGGAGGCAAGTGACCACCAAACAGGTGCCGCATAGGTCAATACAGACCGGAGAAACAACAGATAGAGGGTAACTTTCGTGCGCAGCGCCAGGGGGCTGCGGCACGCGAGGTATGGGTAAAGTTTGGCTCGGACGCCGCGAGCCTTGCCAAGGGTATCCGTCACGTGGGCGTTGAAGCAAAGGCGACGATCTAGCCGAACGCCTAGATACTTCACCGACTCTTTATAGGCGATAGGCCTCCCTTCCAGGGAGAGGGGCTGGCATCGGGAGATGGACTTACGAGTGAAACAGATCGCCTCGGATTTCTCCGTATTGATCGTCACCCGCCATTTCCGTAGCCAGTCCGGAAGCTGGTCCAACTGACGCTGCAGCTGTGTACTCGCAAATCGCGGGGACACAGAGCTGTAATGATACATTGCATCGTCAGCGAACAAAGACAACGTGACTCCGGGCAAGACAGGCAGGTCGTCCGTGTACACAAGGTACAGAACGGGGCCGAGGACAGATCCCTGAGGTACGCCGGCGGCGACGGGACGAACTGCAGAGCAGGTTCCGTCGACGCTCACCGTGAAGGTCCGGTCGCTGAGATACGACCGGAGGAAAAACCCTATGGACGATGGTAAGGGGGAGTTTGAAGAGAAGACCTTCGTGCCAGACTTTAACGAAGGCCTTGCTCACGTCCAGCAGTGCGGCGGCCGTAGCCGCTCGCCTGTTGGTGGCGTCAGAGAGTTGCGTTACCACGCGGACTAGTTGAAGCGTGGTCGAGTGCTCTCTGCGAAACCCGAACTGTTCGTTGCAGATAAAGTTATCCAACAACGGCGAGATGCGGGCCAGCAGGAGCCGCTCGAACACCTTCGAGATAACTGGCAAGAGAGATATTGGCCGATAGCTTCCAGGAAGCATGCGCGGCTTGCGGGGTTTAGGTATCATAACGATTTTGGCAGTTTTCCACAGGCGGGGAAAGTACTGTAGCCGGAGACAAGAGTTGAACAGCTCGAGAACGAGGTCAACTCCTGAGGCCGGGAGATATTGTAATGCAGCGGCCCCGATCCGATCAGGACCGGTGGCGCGACGGCGGTTTAGTCGACAGACAGACGAAACGAGTTCGTCTCTGTCGAACGGGAGGTCAGGGCCAGCGGGAGGGCGAGAAAAATAACCAGATAAGAAGTCCCGGACTTTTGCCGAGTGGGCAGGGTCCGAAACGCCTCGATGAACGGTAAATTGCGACTCCATGCAGTCGGCGAAGACCTCAGCCTTGCCTTCTGATGAAGACACAATCCCGTTCGGGGTTTCCAGCGAGTTGCGAGTTCTCTTCTCGCGGGTCAGTCTACTCACCGCTCTCCAGACGGAGGCGTGGTCGACTTCAAGAGACTCAAGGTATGAGTCCCATCGATCAGAGTTTACGTCCCGCAGTAGCTGCTGAACGTAAAGGGACTGTTGTTGAAATCGTCGCTTGACGACTGGGTCACGGGTTCTTTGCCATCTGCGGCGGAGCTGGCGCCGTAGCCAGATGGCGTGGAGTACTTCCGCAGGTAAGGCCGATTTACGATGATTCACCTCGAGTGCGTAGGTGTGTCGATCCATGACACCTTGGACCAATTCCTGAAGATTTGTGGCGCGGAGATCCAGATCGTCACGAGTGACAATTGGGTCCGCCGGGGGAGATGGTAACCTTCGAGAGAGCTCGTCATGATAGGATCGCCAGTTGACTCTCCTAACAATGTGAGCGGGAAGTCGGGGTGACGCCGACAGCTCTCGAACAGTTATAACAAGGGGATTGTGATCGGACGAAAGGTCCGACACAGACGAGACCTCGATGTGGCGGGCAACGTTCTTGACAACTACTATGTCAAGATCGTCCGGCCGATGGCCGTGAAAGGGGAAGTAGGTAGGGTCTTCAGGGCCGATGACATTAAGTGCCGGGTCGCCAGAGACGAACCGGAACAGAGAATTTCCATAGGCGTTGACAACGCGGCTGTTCCATGAAGGGTGTTTGGCGTTTAAGTCGCCGGCTACAATGGTTGAGAGGGGGTGGTTGAGGAGGGCGTCGCACTCCTCGGGCGGTGGCGGAGTTCGCCGGCCAGGCCGGAGGTACGCAGAAACAACGCGCAGCTCCGATCCGCCGGCGTCCACCGCCACCGCGCAGCCTTCAATAATAGATGTATCTAGAGGAGGCAAAAGCATGTGGGATATCCGCCTGTGGACTAAAACAGCTGTGCCCCCCGAGGGGGGACAGCGAGGCAGTAGGGGACGATCCTGACGATAACAGGCATAGGCAGGAAGGGAAAACGAGTGATAATGAGCCAGATGAGTCTCGGAAAGAAGTATGATATCAACATCATAGTCCGTCACGAAAGTCATCAGTTCAGATCGCCTGGGGAGTAGCCCGAAGGCGTTCCACGCAACGGTCCTCAGGCTATTAGCCATTTAAGGGAAGTAGAGGAAAGAGGGCAGCTAATGATTGGAAGACCAGGGCAAGCACTGTGGTAGTGTCGCGAGCAGTCCTGATAGACGCAACAAGATTATCTGCCCAGGCAGTCAGGGGATCCGCCGAAGCCCGAGAAGATTCCCGGGATTCAGGAGGACAAGCCTGGCTGGCCTCGACAGGGGTAGCAGATGGCGCTGGGCTGGTGGACTGAGTAGTAGACTGCTCGCTGGGAGGTTGAGGACGATGACTGGGGGCGGGTCGAACCCGTGGAGAGGGTACAGGTGGAACCTGTGATGATGTAGGTCGGCCGGCGGAGTTCCGGCGACGACGAGAGCGCTTGGATTTGCCCGAACGGGCTGGAGGTGGGACTGATTTAGCAGCCATGGCCGCGTAGGAAGGTGCGGGCGCTCCGGTAGGCGCCGGGGTTGAGGCCGCTGCAGGCGGCGCCGAAGCGACGACTGCAGGCGAGACAGCGGCACCGGAAGCAACCGGAGTTGCTGCCGGGACCTTGGCAGATGAACCAGTGAGAGGCGGGAAAGCCGCTCACCCGTTAGGGCCAGGACCAGCTACATGGCCTGCCTGCGCGCCAGGGCGCACATGAGGTCGCTGCGGTTTCATGGCGGCGATAAAGTTAGGGCAGCCTCGGTAATTAGCCGGATGGGCTCCGTCACAGTTGCAGCATTTAGCTGTGTACCCCGTCGTAGGCTTATCACAGCCACGATGAGGTTCAGCACAACGCACGCAACGCGGGGGCTGATGACAGAAAAGACTGCTGTGGCCGAACCTCTGGCAGTTGAAACACTGCGAGGGGCCGGGCCGCGGGTCAAATGTTCGGACTTGCACCCGTAGGTGCAGAAGATTTTGGAGACTATAAATCTCCTCGAAAGGGCCTACTTTCAGAAGTTTGACCAGAAAGATGTTAACAGGTCGGCGGTCATCACCTTTGCCAACATGCAGGACGCTTACCGCGGTCGGCGCATAGCCGAGCGCAACAAGTTCCTGCCTGATGGCATCAGTTTCTGTAAAGGAAGGTATTCCCGACAGAACGACCTTGATTTCTCGCTCTGACGGGAGGGCAAAAGTGTGAAAAGAAATCTTACGCTCTGTCAGGAATGACTGAACAGAGCGGAAGTCTGGGATCGTAGCGGTCGCCAGCTTTAGCGAGGCGCCTTGGCACCTCGCCTCGACCTTGACCGAAGAGAGAGCTAGGGATATGGAACGAAGTAATTGAGAGTAATTCCTATTGTCAGGAATTACAATCGGTGGAATGCGTGGGGAGGACACAGTTTGGGTAGCAGTTGAATACTCACGCTCGCGCTGAGTGCCGCTGTTACCGTGACTAGACGACTGATGTGCAGCTGAGGCGGGCGGCGGAGTTTGGGCCAGTTTTCGCTTGCGTTTGGCAGATTTGCCCTCCACAAGCGAGAACTGTCCGTCCCCCGACCCAACACTGCACATATCGACCGCACTATTATCACTTTCACAATCACTTTCACTGTCGTGAGGAAGTGGAGTTGAACGGAAGCCGGTTGAGCAAGTTTCCATTAAGGAAACAAGCGGCGCCGGCAGAGGATTCGGGGGCGTATTCGACGCCATTTCGGACAAGCCGAAATGAACGTCTACGCTAGTCTAGGATTGAGGGATCACCAGACACTGAAAACTATCCACAGGCAACAATAGACACGACACAGACCGCACAGCACACGGAAACAAAAACACTCCCGCACAAGCTAAATAAAAACTGTTTTGCACTGTTGATGCGATGAATCTGATGAAGTTGATGATGCTGAAGACAATGGTGATGATGATGATAATGTTGTAAACACAATATTTCCGCAGAAATTAAGAAAATTCTGCAGAGCAGAAACAGACACAGCCTACCAGGGCAAATGCTCTAGGTAGACTATTGAACCGCCGAGGTGAAAGCATCTCCTTAAATAGTGTCTGGCATGGTTTATTTTCCATGGCCAATCAGAATCGAGAATGACGAGCTGGCTTCTCATTGGTCCGCGTGATACACCTTAAGCGGCCAAAAAGTTATAAATAGAAGCAACGTAGCCGTAACTCACAGTTGCTTGTTCCCAGTTCATTGGGAGACGTGTTCGACGTGTCATCTATTCGAACACATTTTTTGCTATTGAAGATGGCCACCGGTGGTGTGGCCGAAACGTTAGCTACAGTAGATCGAGCACTCGACCACGGCCTTTCAGCCCGGAAGTTTTAGTTAATCATAATGACACCGGCCGTGAAAGCCTACGTACTAAGATTACATTGACATTATCTAACAATAAACAATACAGTAATTATATCTTTCATTACTTTTTATTATATTTAAATTTCTATATAAACTTTATACATATATGTTGTAACGACAAAAACGTCCGCCTCGTTTAAGCCACGCGATGGAGTGCCAATTTGTAACGACACATTCTGTATGTGTTTTAAGCCAGACGTTTGTGCGTCAAATTGTAACGATAAAAGGCTCGGTATGGTCTGAAAAGCCTCACGTTGTTGTCGTCAATTTGTAATAATAAAAGTGTTAAATTTCGTTAAAGTTCCAGTTGCGTCGTAATTTCGTAACGAACTTCTTGCTTCGTATTTGACCTCGCCAATAACTGTTTACCTGTTTTAATTCTTAACAGTGATTTTCCCGTTTTTAGGCGCCAAATTGTTTGTAGTTGTTTGGTTGTAGTCAGGGAAATTCAAATCTGTTTTTCCGCGAAGTCTTACCAACCTGTATTTCTTGTAGAAATAAATTTTTACGGTGCTATGTTAATGAAGTAAGCACATAAAGATTAATAAGTGAAATAATGAACAGGTATTAAAATAAATATTGGTTTATTAATGGTCAGTTTTGCTGTTAATAATTACGATAAAATGAAATTATAAAAATTTTATTACTTTTTTGCTTGTATAAATAATTTACCACTCAGCGGTTGGCTATATTCGACTTGGGTCGTTGATGACACACTAAGATGTCTAATTTATTTTATTCAGACATGTGGTCATTCAAAAAGTTCTTTTGATTACGGCAAGAAGGTTTACAAAATGATTTTTGAAAGTACAATCCTTGACATCAAGTTAATTAAATATTCCTTTACAAGAGTTTTCTTATGTTTTAACACAACAGTGAGTTCACTTTACAACATAGGTTAAGTTCGAAATTGAGCATAAATAGTTTCTTATTTCTCAAAGTGTTAATAATGAATTTGAACAATCTTTTAGTACTAATTATTGAATATTTTAATAATTATTCAGTGTTTATAGTGTTTGAACCAAGTTTAGATATTGCGCATAAATTCTTTAAGTGTTGTGAAAAGTCTTGTGAGTGTAGTTAAGTAATTTAGTATTATACTTTACAAGTTCATTGATGTTTGATGGATTATTTTCATCAGTTCTCGTGTTTGAGTCGTCCTTCTCTTATATTGGTTTTATTTCTTATAATTCTCAATTAATTTGGATTTTTTTGCTGAAAGGTCCTGTCAATCTAGTATTTTCATCGCTATTAATTATTTTCATTCATCTGTTTGGTTTATTTTTACTAATTTTTATGATGGACAATTTTGTCATCTGCCGTCTTCTGATGCTAAAAATGGAGTCACAATTCGTTTATAACGGTTTTTATATAATAAAGTTTTGTTGTCATGGTAACCAGACTACTCTCTATTGGTTAAAAGCATTTTGTACTCATTGTTATAAAGCTTGTGTTTTTGCTCAAAATGAATAAATATTTTCTAATTAAGATATTTTCCTTGTCTTATTACCAATCTGATTATTAATATTCTTATTGAATAGCTTTTCTGATGTAGTTTATTTAGACATCAAACATGATTATATTTTGTTATCTCTGGCCTATTTTAACATTTGGCTATCATAATTCTTTTTACTTAATTTTGTTATTATGTTGTTTTATGCAATTATTTTGTATTTGTATTATTCCTTGGTTTGTTATTTTATGTTTACTTATCCTTTTCTATCACTGTTTACTGTTATTTGTGGTTATTTTACTGGGTTTTTTTTCACATCGTTTGAGGCCTACCCTGACCTATCCTTGTTATATTGTTTTAATTTTAATTTTACTCTTATTAGTAGTTTTTTATCGTTTTGTTTTAGGTAGTTTACATTAATCATTGATTTACATTCCTTAGTATATGGCTATTACAGCTTCTCTGACATTTTACTGCTTTTTATAACTAATTTTATAATAAATTTTAACATGATCTGTTCCTTATGCTTTTATCCCCATTAACACAAATTATTCTTAATACTATTTCAACAATTATAACATTTGAACATTTCTGCTATCACTATCCTCTCCTCGGCATTTCTTTATAACATCATTAAAATAACTTTAAACATTTAACATATAACTTTAGCACTTAAACATTCATTTCTCTTTTTTGATCTACCCTTCCTTTATACCATATTATTGGTGTAAAGTTTGGCTTAGTTCTTTTAATTATTACTTCTAGCTAAAAACAATATTGCTTTGACTAACATTAATTTATTTTTCTATTGGCTAACAATCTAATTTAATGATATTAGTTCCTTTTCACCACTAAAATCTGTAATTATTCACTTCATTGCGTGTTTTTATATATAATTTTTGTGGTTTAATTTTAATTCTAGTTATCCACTTACCTTACGCACTCTCACTTCCAGATGAGTTCTTGCTTATAATCATTTATGTTTGTTTGTCTTTTGGGTTACACTAGCACTTTGTAAAGTTTCATAGTACTTTTTAGTGTTTACAGTGGTTATTCCATATTATTTAACTTCTTTACCTTAATTCACTTTGGTGTAATCACCCTTCTTATTATGTTAATTGGTAATTCACTTCCTACTCCTATCATGCACTCATGGTTCATTTTAGTTTGATTATTAGTATGTTATTTATTATATTTCACTTTTGTTCTTTGTATCATGGTCTGTGTGTTTTATTGATTGTTTAATTCTTTATTATTCTCTATTTACTTAATTACTATTACAATATTTTCTTTGGGCTTGTACTTTCCATGATTAATGGTACAGTTAATAATAGTTTCTTCATTCATGTGTTCATTTCATTTCTTTTGTCATTGGGTCATTGTCACTTGTCCCGTATACGTTATAGTCATTCTATTTTTCTTTATTTAAAATTAATAATTCTTTTTTATTGTCATGCTTTTTACTTTACATCTCTTCTCTGGTATTGTGCTGCTTTTGGTATCGTAACATATTGCTTTACCATAAAAATTGATCATTTTGTGAAACACTAGCATAGTTTTTTATGAAATTATCAGTTATATATAATTTTTTGTCCTTTTCTTCATGTTTATTTCTTCCTTCTGGTTTCTCATCTTACTTATTCAATTCCTTTTTATTTAATTATTTTTTAGATCTGTATTTACTTAGTCTCATTCGTGTGTTCTCCCTGTAATATATAATTTCCTTTACATTTTGTAGATGGTTTCATCCATTACTACCTTTTATTCTGAGGTCAGAGGAACATCATCTCTGTTCAGTTAATTGATTGCTGGACCTATTCTCAGTCAATCTTAAATACACATTTTGTCATCTTGTGACTTTCATTAAAAATAATAATAATAATATTAATATTTTGAGGATTGTCCACTTTATGGTTCTTCAGATCATTTTAAGTTTTTTCTACTCCTTCTTCATTCCGCTATTCCTTTGCTATTTTCTGTTATATACTCACAGAGTTGATTGTTGTTATTTATTTATTTGTTAATTTCATTACTTCTAATTCTTAAATATTCTGTTTTTTTTTCTTCTTGTGATCATTTTAATTATCTTAGACATTTTTCCTTCCTTTTTATTTGTTATTTACCCTTATTTTGCTTCAGCTATTTATTGTATTTGTTTTTTTATTTTTCCTTATACCATTTCTTTATTCTCCCTTAATATTCTATTTTCCTTATAATTTTATTTATTTATCGTAGCATGTCTTGATTGGTTTATATTTGTTTATTTTAATTGATCTTCTTTCTAATTATCTTGTGTTATTAATTCTTGCTTTCACTTTGTTTCGCTGTTTGTTTATTTCATCTCATACGTTTTCTAAATGGTGGTGTAAGTTGTCTTTATTTATATTTTCGAATTTTGTTGTTTGTTTATTCCTTTCTTTTCCATTGGTTTGCTTGGTCAGTACCCTGAAAATCAGTCCCATTTCTCGGGGTTCATTTGCACTTAGTTTACCAATGCTCCATGATTTTATCTGCACTTGTCGTTCGGATCACTCTGATGTGCATAACTCATTCCGTCCTGGTGATATAGGTCTCTGCTGCCTTGTACCACAGTTCTTCTAATACCACATGTTCATTAGTATCAATGCCTGTCTCAATCAATTTACCATTTTGTTTATTAAACAAAGAAGTTAATTGTACATCCATTATTAATGCTGTCACTGATTTTTTATTCTGCATGCCTATTTCTGGTATTTTCCATTTAAATATAGATTTACTTAAGATTTTGCTCACTGTTTTATTGTGAAACCCTTCTATAATTTCTTTTAAAGTCCGTCTACAATCCTTAAAATTCATCATTTCAGTATAGTCAGTAATTGGTAGATTAAACACATTAATTAGTCCATTCTTCATCATCCCCAATTCTTCCCTTGTATTTATTAGATTCTTTTTACATATTTTTCCTATTTCTTTCGTTTTCTTAATCTTCTTAATTATTTAGTCCTTCTTTACTCCCTTACTGTTGATTTCTATGTGCTTAATATTCTCCTTGTTTTTGTTATTTTTATTCTCAGGTGACGATGTATTTTTGTCTTCTTTTAATTCTGTTTTCTTATCACTACTTTCTATTTCCTGCCTGATTCGTTCCTTGTTTTTATCGTTTGGTATTTCTCCTGTTGTCTTATTCATATTGTCAACTTTCTGGCATAATCGATCCGTGTTTTCCATAGTTTTTTTAATGATTTCTTCCATTTTCTTTTCCATCCTTTTACTTAACGTTTCCATAATTTTATTATTTTCCTTTTGGAATTCCTCTATATTTTTATTTAATAAATCAATGTTTTGATTATGTATCGTATTACTATCATTTATTTTCTTAGTTAAGTCCTCTTTTAAGGATTCTATATTCCTGTCGAATTTTTCATTTATTTTTTCCTCCATTTTGTCTATTTTTTCTTAATTTTTGTCTATTTTTTCATTTGTTTGCTTGTTCCCTTCCATTATAATTCTCAACATCTCCTGCACGCTCATGTCTTCTTTTCGTGTGGATTTATCTGGTTGGTCCCCGACTATTACTTCTACTTCAGGTGCTGGTTCGGTTGGTCCCCTTGGGCATCCTCTTCGATCATTTCCATTTCCTCAACCGATGTTGCCTCTTTGTCTTCCATGTCGGTGTCCTCTGTTCTCTTCTTTGGTCTGTCTCTTGTGATCATTTTGCTATCCTTTTCCGTAACCGCTGCTAGAATACTATTCTTCCTTCAACTTTAGCCACACTAGTTGGTCGCCAATTTGTAACGACAAAGACGTCCGCCTCGTTTAAGCCCCACGATGGAGTGCCAATTTGTAACGACACATTCTGTATGTGTTTTAAGCCACACGTTTGTGTGTCAAATTGTAACGATAAAATACTCAGTATGGTCTGAAAAGCCTCACGTTTTTGTCGTCAATTTGTAATAATAAAAGTGTTAAATTTCGTTAAAGTTCCAGTTGAGTCGTAATTTTGTAACGAACTTCTTGCTTCGTATTTGACCTCGCAAATAACTGTAAACCTGTTTTAATTCTTAATAGTGATTTTCCCGTTTCTAGGCGCCAAATTGTTTGTTCAAAACAATTAAAAAGTTGTATAATTTCTTCGTTTAGTGTAAACGTGTTTCTCGCTGGTTGTAGTCGGGGAAATTCAAATCTGTTTCCCGCGAAGTCTTACCAACCTGTATTTTTTGTAGAAATAAATTTTTTTCGGTGCTATGTTAATAAAGAAACACATAAAGATTAATAAGTGAAATAATGAACAGGTATTAAAATAAGTATTGGTTTATTAATGGTCAGTTTTGCTGTTAATAATTACGATAACATGAAATTATAAAAATAAATTACTTTTTGCTTGTTATGGTCCGGCTATAAATAATGTACCACTCAGCGGTTGGCTATATTCGAATTGGGTCGTTGATGACACACTAAGATGTCTAATTTATTTTATTCAGACATGTGGTCATTCAAAAAGTTCTTTTGATTACGGCAAGAAGGTTTACAAAATGATTTTTGAAAGTACAATCCTTGACATCAAGTTAATTAAATATTATAATTTTTCTTTACAAGAGTTTTCTTATGTTTTAACACAACAGTGAGTTCAGTTTACAACATAGGTTAAGTTAAATTGAGCATAAAAGGTTTCTTATTTCTTAAAGTGTTAATAATGAATTTGAACAATCTTTTAGTACTAATTATTGAATATTTTAATAATTATTCAGTGTATATAGTGTTTGAACCAAGTTTAGATATTGCGCATAAATTCTTTAAGTGTTGTGAAAAGTCTTGTGAGTGTAGTTAAGTAATTTAGTATTATACTTTACAAGTTCATTGATGTTTGATGGATTATTTTCATCAGTTCTGGTGTTCGAGTCGTCCTTCTCTTATTTTGTTTTTATTTCTTATAATTCTCAATTAATTTGGATTAATTTTGCTGAATGGTCCTGTCAATCTAGTATTTTCATCGCTATTAATTATTTTCATTCATCTGTTTGGTTTATTTTTACTAATTTTTATGGATGGACAATTTTGTCATCTGCCGTCTTCTGATGCTAAAAATGGAGTCACAATTCGTTTATAACGGTTTTTATATAATAAAGTTTTGTTGTCATGGTAACCAGACTACTCTCTATTGGTTAAAAGCATTTTGTACTCATTGTTATAAAGCTTGTGTTTTTGCTCAAAATGAATAAATATTTTCTAATTAAGATATTTTCCTTGTCTTATTACCAATCTGATTATTATTGTTCTTATTGAATAGCTTTTCTGATGTAGTTTATTTAGACATCAAACATGATTATGTTTTGTTATCTCTGGCCTATTTTAACATTTGGCTATCATAATTCTTTTTACTTAATTTTGTTATTATGTTGTTTTATGCAATTATTTTGTATTTGTATTATTCCTTGGTTTGTTATTTTATGTTTACTTATCCTTTTCTATCACTGTTTACTGTTATTTGTGGTTATTTTACTGTTTTTTTTTTCACATCGTTTGAGGCCTACCCTGACCTATCCTTGTTATATTGTTTTAATTTTAATTTTACTCTTATTAGTAGTTTTTTATCGTTTTGTTTTAGGTAGTTTACATTAATCATTGATTTACATTCCTTAGTATATGGCTATTACAGCTTCTCTGACATTTTACTGCTTTTTATAACTAATTTTATAATAAATTTTAACATGATCTGTTCCTTATGCTTTTATCCCCATTAACACAAATTATTCTTAATACTATTTCAACAATTATAACATTTGAACATTTCTGCTATCACTATCCTCTCCTCGGCATTTCTTTATAACATCATTAAAATAACTTTAAACATTTAACATATAACTTTAGCACTTAAACATTCATTTCTCTTTTTTGATCTACCCTTCCTTTATACCATATTATTGGTGTAAATTTTGGCTTAGTTCTTTTAATTATTACTACCAACTAAAAACAATATTACTTTGACTAACATTAATTTGTTTTTTCTATTGACTAACAATCTAATTTAATGATATTAGTTCGTTTTCACCATTAAACTCTCTAACTATTCACTTCATTGAGTGCTTTTATATATAATTTTGTGGTTTAATTTTAATTCTAGTTATCAACTTTCCTTATGCACTCTCACTTCCAGATGAGTTCTTGCTTATAATCATTTATGTTTGTTTGTCTTTTGGGTTACACTAGCACTTTGTAAAGTTTCATAGTACTTTTTAGTGTTTACTGTGGTTATTCCATATTATTTAACTTCTTTACATTAATTCACTTTGGTGTAATCACCCTTCTTATTATGTTAATTGGTAATTCACTTCCTACTCCTATCATGCACTCATGGTTCATTTTAGTTTGATTATTAGTATGTTATTTATTATATTTCACTTTTGTTCTTTGTATCATGGTCTGTGCGTTTTATTGTTTGTTTAATTCTTTATTATTCTCTATTTACTTAATTACTATTACAATATTTTCTTTGGGCTTGTACTATCCATGATTAATGGTAAATTTAATAATAGTTTCTTAATTCATGTGTTCATTTCATTTCTTTTGTCAGTGAGCCTATCACTTGGGTTGGGTCATTATCACTTGTCTCGTATGCGTTATAGTCGTTCTATTTTTTTCTTATTTAAAATTGTTAATTCTTCTTTATTTTCATGCTTTTTACTTTATATCTCTTCTCTGGTATTGTGCTGCTATTGGTATCGTAACAATATATATATATATATATATATATATATATATTATAATGTTCTCTAATGTTATCGGGTGTTATATTCCGCGCACTTATACTTACTCCTGTCTTCTTCTCCGAAGACGTAGTCCTGTAAACACAACTTATGCTAATATGTGTGTGGGCGCCACTTGGATACTTTAGTCCAAGAAATTCTTATTATATTAAATTGACTTTTCGTTAAAGTAGTTATAGTTAAAAAATATAAACAAGAGAAGTCGGGTTGCAAATAAAATACGATTAACGATTTTTCTTTTATATAAATAGTCTGAAGGACTAACAGTAAACATATGAAAAAATTGCAAAGTTATAGAAATTACAAAAATTAGAAAAATTTTTTTTAAGTATCGGCTATTAATTAATTTATTGCTCAGTTGAATCGCATGAATTTAATCTTTGAAAAAACTGTATACTCAGGACGTGACTCCTTGGAACTATCAAGACAAGTCAGTGTGATGCTTTACAAAATTTGTGTGAATTGGAAGTGTTTGATATATGTAGTACAATTGTGTGACAAAAATACCAGGTAAGAGAATTTTAATTTTGGACAACTCACGTTCCGGTAGGTAGGTTTTTCCTTCACTGGACACTGTTTTTGGAACGACTCCAATCTTGCGTACCTTCGTATTTTCGTTCCTTCAAGCACTAGTAATTATTTAAACGTCAAATTACTATTTGAAAACTCCGCACAAAATTTATAAATCGTACTGCTTCTGTGCTTTGAAATAGTTGCCGGCGATGAACAGCTGACTGCGTTGCGTGACCTTGCTCTGCTGACGTCACAGCGCTAGTTCCACATCAACTCAATATAGGCTTGCGTTCAGTAATTTGTTTGGGATTTTGTCAAAGTCTGTTTATGTCGCTAATACTATTCAAATTTGATTTTTTCTCTATTAAAAATCGGTCCTTGGCAGGGCCGCTGGATATTTGGCTATGTGCGTTCTATTAGAATTTGTGTGCTTTTGCTCTATTCAAAATGCACGTTAGCGGTATAGCGATATACTCCTTTGCAGGTTAAGTGTGTGTTTCGTCTGGTACGGGGAAATGCCTTGTTTGAGTTTCGGATTGGATTCCTCTTCTTAAGTTCGCCTTGGATTAGAAGTTCTCTCTTCGAATTCGTGTGTGTAGGGTCTCTGGTGGTTTCAAAGCAGAAAGTGAATCTTGGGTCGATTTTGGTCTCGCTTATATACTCTTTGTAGGGTGCATTGTTTTAATTTTATTAATGACTTCCGGTGTTTTTTTTAGTAAAATTTTCTTCTGGAACGTTCGAGAATATGCAAATAGAACATGATGGAACAAATTAGACTTCCGTAAAAGCATTAGAACAAAAACTTCTATTACTTCATACTAAGGGATTTTACTGAAATTATTCTGGCACTTGTCAAACAATTTTACAGAACTACTTACAATCTGTATGTCATTATTATTTTTAGATTCTCTGCTTTCAACTGATTAAAACGATACCATTCATGATTGGTTTTTAATAAACTAAATCTATGAAATTAACACAAAATACACATCCTTACCTTGTAGTATGTATACAAAATTACAGTTTTCTTAATTAATTGTATAATTAAGTTCCTCTGCTCTTACTATAACATTAACAAATAACATAATTAGTTGTACATAACAAAATAAACAAGTATTAATGCACATAATATATAAATAACTTCATTTTTCTGTAGGCATAATATAAGGCCTGCTTTTCTTTTCACTGCTATTTATTGTATTTTGTCTTTCATGATACTATTTCTGTGATTTCTAGGATATTCACTGACAGTTTGTTACATTGTTTATCTTTGGGAATACCTGGTTTTTCCTAATACATTTTATTTTTATTGTATTCTCAATTAGCATCTCACTGTCTTTGTACAGATGAGCTATTTCATGTGTGTGACAAATTTCACTTTTATACTCAAAAATTCTTTATGAATTAAGCTTGTCTTCAATTGAGCAAGTATTTTTCCATTGTATATGATAGAATTATACCCTTTTTCTATATTCTTTCTAGTATTAATCCTTTAATCTGTCAAATATGACTAATTTTGTGACTGTTTTTTGGCTCAACCTGGTATGGTATATGTAGTTAGTTTTATAACTTGATTGTTAAAGTGTTTTAAGTGGTCATACGTATAGGTATAGTTACTTTATATTGTGGTTCAACTTTAAAATACACGTTTGTTGCATTTAGATAACTTTAAAATTACATGATAAATTCTACAATTTTACATGTTCACTACATGTTTTCTGTTTAGCACGGTTTGTGGTTGTTTTCATTGATTTGTAATCAATTTACAGATTTCTCTATTTGCAGTATTTTGTTTGTCTTTGTCCAATTTACATTGACATTTAGTTTTTTTCTTAATTTTATAACAATTAATTTTCACATACATCTGAGTGATTGGTCTCAACTCTAAAACTTTGATTTTCTGTTACAAGTTTACATTTTTTTATTTCAATTTATATCCTCTTTAATGATGGATTTAAATCATTTGATATATATATATATATATAAATATATATATATTATAATGTATTGGTCTAGATCTTATCTATTATTTCACAATAAATTGGTTTTTGTGCTCTATTCTGAGTTACATTTCTAACATGTCATGACCTCATTTTGGTCATTTCTAAGATTATATGTTTCTCTTATTTTCTCTCTCTCTCTCTCTCTCTCTCTCTCTCTCTCTCTCTCTCTCTCTCTCTCTCTCTCTCTCTCTCTCTCTCTCTCTCTCTCTCTCTCTCTCTCTCTCTCTCTCTCTCTCTCTCTCTCTCTCTCTCTCTCTCTCTCTCTTACTGTGTACATTGAGTAGAGTAGTCGGTGTGATGAGTAAATAATTTTAGCTCTCTCACTCGTTGTCAAAACGCCGTCTTCATTTTTCAATGTATTAAATAATTAATTAGTAGTTTTATAATGCAGTCAGTGTGATTGATCCTTGTTAGGGAGGTCTGTATAATAATGTAATTACCTGTGCGTGTGCTGTTACAGATGACAAATCCATACGTTAACGGTTTAACAAACTCTAGCAATCTTCAATACGCTCTTCTTCATGTGGTACTACATTTGGTACAATACTTCTGTTTAATGGTTGCAGTTTACAAAATAATTACACACATAGGTTCAGTGGTGTATAGCGAAATAAATTAAAATTATATACACATGTTGTTACAGATGAAAACGGTGGTTGAAATTCATACAAATCTTCTGATGTAACAGTTCCCACAAGTAATACAGTTCACAAAAAAAATAAAATTAATTGTACACATGTTCAGAGGTGTATAGTGAAATAAATTAAAATAAAGCCATAATTTGTATAAATGATTAAATATATTTTAAAATTCACAATATAAAATTGATTTTTTTGAAAAGTTTATAAATTCACAATTCATAAATAAATACATTATAAAATTGATATTTTTTCGAAAATTTTATATATAATTGTGTCGTACTTGGAGGAGAAGCAACCTGCAACATAACAACACAATCAACATAAAAATCATGTTAAATATCACACACACACACACACACACACACACACACACACACACACACACACACACACACATGTATAGTTGGCGGAATGCAAGAATCAACGCTTTACGCAAGTAACTTCTTAAATTATGTGTCATTCTCTCTCTCATAAGTTAATGTCCATTCAAATATTATTATTCATCAAAACTTTGTAAATTAGAATCTGCACTACATTCAAACACACGCACACACAGTGATAAAAATTAGTAATGTAGGTTGTTACCTTAACGAGATACATGCAGAATTAGTGCTGTTACAAAATATATATTAGGAAAGCCCACAGACTACTTTCATACAGAAATAGTTATCACCTGAAAAAAAGAAACCACACATTACAAACTAATATGTATAAACACAAATATCGTTACAATAATAATAATAATAATAATACACAAACTTACGTTTACTGCCGTCCGAACTGAAGTGTGGAGAGGCAATAACTAAGGATATCACAGTGAGAATTTTTGTTGTTGTTGTTTTTGTTTTTAACAGGTGGTGTAACATGGAATTTTAGCAGGTGGGGGAGCAGAGTCGTCGTCGCCGTCGGCAATTAATTCGGCACGTATCAGATAATGACCGTACGCAAGTGTATCACGGCCATTGTCTAGTATATAGCGCTTATCATCATACGGTGACAACGCTTGCTTATTTACGCGCATCGTGTACAGCGTATGATGATCGCTGCGTAAACACAGCGCACTGACAGAAAACTGACAATGATCAGTGAGACACTTGCGATACATATCGTGACGAAGACTCCTCTTAATAGCAACTCGAGGTACACCTTTACACACACGTTTTTGACACTCATTGCTAGGATCTTCGTGGGCCACAAGGAACGAATAACATTTCGCTCTGAGACCTACGAATTCTCTAATAGGACGACCACACGTTTCATCCTTGAACAGCCCGACAACCTTTTTGTTCTTAAGGCTATATCAAGTATGAGACGTAGGGTAATCCGAGTTGTCAAAAACGTGCAAGTCCTTCTTCATGTCTGCATACAAGCCGGATGTTTGAATAGTATACATCAGACTGTCTGTATCTGTCATTAACAATCTAACGTTGCGGCCGTACTTGGCGACAGCATAACGATAATGAAAGTCGTACGTTATTGTTTTGCTAACGTCAAGCACCGTGAAGCCGACATATACGGGACGGGAAAGAACGATGGATTTTTTACGGAGTGAGAGCCCCACCAGATCGTTCGTATAACGAATCATACGTTTTAGCCTAGGTGTGGAAACTAATTTTTGAAGCCGTCGTTCATCTGAGACTAGTACAAAGTCTATATGTTTCCGTACGTTCTCCAGCGACTTGCCGTATACGGCGTTGTTCATCAGTTTGAAAAGGTCTTTTTCAAAGCTGTTGACGGCCGCTTGCCTCTTGCGGGTGTTGAAATCGATAAACGGTTTCAACCAAGCGCTTTGCTTAAAACACAACACCCTATGAGTCGCTTTCAGCTCTAAACCAAGACTTAAATACAATTTCATATTTCGATAATGGAGAACGTAATTTTGTTTGTCCTCCAAAGTCGTTAACAACTTCTCTACGGATGACCCTGATTTGTTATACGATGATCTGTATATACTCTCGTGTAAACGTTTGGAAAAGGGAGAAAGGATATCGTGTGTTACGCGCTGGCGCACAGGTGCAAGCGGGTAGTCGGAATGCAGGTCGTGTAGGGTATTAGGATAGTGTAGGTCGACTTCAAGGATGTACCCGATGTCAGCAGCATCACTCACATTACGTACGTCCAAGGACTCGATTTCGTTACGATCGAGCCATCGGAAGTCTGCGTAAGGGAGTGGTTGCGACATGGCTGCACCGTATAGATTGTTACAGTCCGTATACAGAATTAAGGAGGTCGGTTTCGAAACATCGTACTGATCTGGGATCAAAGGGTTGTTTGCGACAGCATGACGGATGGATATCATCCCGCAGCCCCCGCGGACCCCAGACTCTACAAACAGATGTTGATTTATTTCTGTCAACAGCTCTAATTTGACCCCTGTCATTTTTAGCATCGCGTTCCAAGCGAGTCCGGGAAGCGAGTAAAAATGACATGGGTCCAAGCAGTAATCGCGTAAGGCCATGTCTCGAAAACTTTCAAAGACATCGGCCAGCAGCATTACGTCTGTCAACAAATACAAATCATGGTAATCTCCAAACGTACGCAGATTGAATGCACTCCACACGTTTTGCGCGTGCTCGTAATCTGCGTCCGAAATAGATGATTCCATCAACCGGTTATCAAAGTGTTCACGAGCGGGTAGACTTGTTTCGCTGAACCGATCAATACTGTCAACGTACGCGTATGGGTATACCCCCTTGCGTACGAGCAGATTGGTCTGTTCATCGAAACTCCGTCTAAGCATTTCCTCTCTAAGCAAAGGAAATTGGCTCCCGGACGCGGACAGATTGGTAACGAGTGTGTCCAGAGAGCGATTAAGAAATTGAAAAGAGTCTACGAAACGCAAGGGACCCAGGGAGAACGACACGTAACGCTCGCTGGATGTCGCGATGCAGGATACGCGTTGGTCCTTATATTTCCCCAAACCCTGCATTAAATGTTGACAGTCGTAGCCACGAAGGTTGTGAAAGAAGACGGGGATATGACGAGGCATCTTGTAGCTCAGATTACAGCTATTATGGGCTGCTCCCAAGAATTTCCCCGTAAGATGACAATGATTGCGTACCTTGTCATCGTCTGTCAAAGGGCGCTCACACAAATGACAAACGGTGGCGTTAGTGAACGCAACATTGTCATCATCGGACATAATTAATTGTACGTTATGTCGTACTACCTTCATCATATCCTCGGCGTCTTTCATCAACCACGAGAAGAAAGTGTCTACGACGTTTTCACCCCGATAAACTTCAGCCTCTCTCCAGAGGCTGTGCGTGTGATCGACGATAGCATAGGACAAACCTGACGGAATATGCATCGCTTCGTATGATGTGGACGATACAGGAGGAGAAGTTATTTTCTGACGGGCACCGCTGCTACCGACTGAGTAGAATTCACCTAAATCTTGCACTGTCGTCGGGACGTTGTTACCAGATGAACACGATTGAAGCGGAGTTATGAGGGACTCGAAGTCGGCGTAGACGGTGAAGGGTACTTTAAGACAGTGTGCGTAATTTTTGAAGGACATAAACTTCTCCTCCTCCGTGGGCATTTTGGTTTTCTGCTCGCCGTAAGGTGTGCAGTAGGGGAGATGATCGGACAGACCATGTTCTGTGGTGAAACGATGCAGGCAGTAGTCGGAGTAAAATGATCTAGTGCAGTGTTTTTTTAGGGATGATAACAATCTACACATTTAATTGATAAGACAGTAATGTTTTCGGCTATTTGTATCGGTCAGAAGCAAAAGATTAATGTGATGCGACCTGTCCTTATTCGAGGTAATTCTCAAAGGGTAAACCTCATTTTTTGATTCGTTTCTGATATTGTCTTCTATATCATAGCCGAAAACGTTTATAGAAATGTTAGGATTCTGTGCTTCAAATTTGGAAATGGACTTTAACGAAACAGGGTACTCGATACCGGACATATTTAAGGTGTTTATGAAGGGGATGTAGTTTGAAGCACGTTCTTTATTAAGTTGTTGAGGGTGTATGTGGGCTAGAACAGACCACAGAAAACACATTTCATCTCGGGGGTTCTTGATGTTGACTACTGCCTTGGTGAGTGAGAGTTTTCGCGGGGTTGGAAGGTAGGAGGACGCTGCTAGAGGCTGGTACCGTCCAACAACCAGTTCCAGCTTCAGTACAGCATCCACCAACCATCCGCTCCCGTCACGGGTAAAATTAGATATGCTATTGAAGATTTTATCGTAGGATTCATCGAGTAGACAATTCAACTCGTTGCTGTCGTCCGTGAGCAACGTGCGACAACGTCCGTGGAAGACGGCGTCTTTCGTTACCTCTTTCTCCTCACCACTGTCACCATCTACCACGGTTTTGGTAAAACGTATCCTGCATGCAATATGCCACTTGATATTGCGTAAACGTGCCTGCTCTGCCTGAATATCCTCATGAAATAAAGGACGTGCCTCAGTCATTACGAATACTATGTCATGATCCGACGCGTTGACGTTCACTGGAAGGTAGTCGAAGGTTGTGATGCACCCTCGGACACTACTGTTCCTCTCGATATAAAACCGAGTCACAACTGAAACAATAGGAACATGAGAGTAGAGGGAAAATGCCGGTTCAAACGCAAAACAATGTCAACTAATAGAGTCCCGCACCACCGCTGGACCGCAGCATCCCAATGGACCACAGCATCCGCGAATTTCCGCGAATAAATTTTTTTATTTTTTTATTCGGTTTTTTATTTTTTTAATTAAATTGATTTGCATATCAAGGGGTGGGATGAGGTTCAATGGACCACCAGCATCCGTGAATATAATTTTTTATTTTTTTAAGAAAGCTGATTTGCATATCAGGGGGTGGTGGTGGGTGGGAGGTTTTTTTATTTCATATCAATGGGTGGTGGAGGGTGGGAGGTTCCAACTCGATGCATTATAGTGTATATTAAAAAATATATGATCAGGTGTACCAACCTTTGCATGAGTTCAAATTTGTCGTGTGTTATAATGTATATTAAATCTATATGATCAGGTGTACCAACCTCTGTATTATTATTATAGTGCATAGATATTTTATATGAGCAGGGTTGTCAACATTTTCTTAGGCGGGGGGGGGAAATTCAAATATGTGTTATATAGTGTATATATTAAAATATATGATCATGGTTACCAATCTTACATTATTGTGTGTGTGTATAGAGCAGATCTGCCAACATTTTTTTTCTCTTCTGTAGTGGGAAATTCAAACTATATGATCATAATTGTTACTCTCTCACTCTCTCTCTCTCACATTTTAATGTAAGTAAAACTATCTCTCTCTTGTTGTCAAACGTTATGTTCAAACCGTTTTCTCCTCTCCCTCTCTCTCTCTATCTCTCTCTCTCTCACTGTGTACATTGAGCAAATAATTTTAGCTCTCTCTCTCTCACTCACACGTTGTGTATGTCTCTCTCTCTCTCTGTGGTCAGTACCACGCGCATGTATATGAAATTAGAAAGTTTATATTTATTCGACAAATATTAACACCCTCTCTCTCTCTCTCTCTCTCTCTCTCTCTCTCACTCAGGTCAACTGTGTCAACAAATAGTAACGTCCTCTCTCTCTCTCTCTCTCTCTCTCTCTCTCTCTCTCTCTCTCTCTCTCTCTCTCTCTCTCTCTCTCTCTCACTCTCACGCGTTTCAACTATGCAAGGTTTCATACCCTTTCTCCTGTCTCTCTCTCGTACATTGAGTAGTCGGTGTGATGAGTAAATAAATAATTTTAGCTCTCTCTCTCTCGTTGTCAAACGTCGTCTTCATTTTTTTTTCATGTATTAAATAATTAATTAATAGTTTTATAATGCAGTCAGTGTGATTGATCCTTGTTAGAAATATATATATTTGGCAAATATTAACTATGTATGTGTGTTGTTGTCAATGAACTACTTACCTGTGTGCTGTTACAGATGACAAATCCATACGTTAACGGCGTAGCAATCTGGTACAATACTTCTGTTTAATGGGTACAGTTTACACACGCACATAGGTTCAGTGGTGTATAGCGAAATAATTTAAAATTATACCCACACATGAAAACGGTGGTTGATATTCATACAAATCGTCTGATGTAACAGTTCACAAAAATAAATTAATTGTACACATGTTCAGAGGTGTGAAGTGAAATAAAATAAAGTCATAATTTGTTTAAATGATTAAATATATTTTAAAATTCACAATTCATAATTAAATAAATACATTATAAAATTGAAAATTCACAATATAAAATTCACAATTAAATAAATACATTATAAAATTGATATTTTTCGAAAGTTTATATATAATTGTGTCGTACTTGTAGGAGAAGCAACCTGCAACATAACAATACAACAACATTAAAATCATGTTAAATATCACACACACAGATATAGTTGGCAGAATCAACGCTTTACGCGAGTAACTTCTTAAATTATGTGTCATTCTCTCTCTCATAAGTTAATGTCCATTCATCAAAACTTTGTAAATTAGAATCTGCACTACATTCAAACACACGCACACACAATGATAAAAATTAGTAATGTAGGTTGTTACCTTAACGAGATACATGCAGAATTAGTGCTGTTACAAAATATATATATATAGTAGGAAAGCCCACAGACTACTAGAAATAGTTATCGCCTGAAAAAAAGAAACCACACATTACGAACTAATATGTATAAACACAAATATCGTTACAATAATAATAATAATAATAATACATAAACTTACGTTTACTGCCGTCCGAACTGAAGTGTGAGGAGGCAATAACTATTGATATCACAGTAAGAATTTTTGTTGTTGTTGTTGCTGTTTTTAACAGGTGGTGTTTTTCATCCCCTGAAGCTTTGCATGTACATACATGCAGAATTGTGGCTGTTACATAACATATATATTAGGAAAGTCCACAGAAATAGTTATCGCCTGCAAGCATATACAAGTTTACTAACGTAATTAACAATGCTATGAGACACTCACATTAAAAATGTTTGTATAACAGAAAAATCATTAATTATCCACTCTCTAAGTGCGTGCACATTATGATTTGTACACTGTGTAGAAGAAGAAGAATTGCAATGTGTAAGACATAACGTACCGGGAAATAGATATGGTATGTCTTTTGGGCAACCAATGTCATCAAGATTTATTATATGACGATGAATTATTTTCGATTCTAAAAAACGTTTTTTCTCAAGACCCTTCACAAACACATATTTATATATGTTCGTATACGTTGTTAACACTGAAACAAGATTGTCGTACGGTGTCTCTCCTTCACCCCATCTCAGCCCATGATAGTTTGTCGTTAACCAACAGTTGGTTCTAGTGTATTTCGAATTCGTAACGACTCTAGCAGGCGGGGCGAAAATCCAATGTCTGCATGCAAAACGTGTTACGTCCATAACCGACAACTCCTTTACTATATAATTGCCGTCGTCATCATAAAAGCAGTGAAAGTCAATTATTACAGCAGCGTTTTCCATTATACTATAAAAAAAAAGAAACCATACATTACAAACTAATATTTATAAACACAAAGATCGTTACAATAATGATAATAATACACAAACTTACGTTTACTGCCGACCGAACTGAAGCGTGGAGAGAGAATAACTAACGATATCACAGTGAGAATTCTTTTGTGGTTTTTTTGTTTTTTTAACAGATGGTGTAACGTGGAATTTTAGCAGGAGGGGGAGCAGAGTCGCCATCGGCAATTAATTTGGCACGTACGCGAGATTTTAATAAAACAATTATCAGTTTTAAATAATAATTTTCGGAAACAACACACGACTTAAAAAATATAGTTTACCTTGTGGTATAAAATTCAAACTATTAAATTGTCTCTCTCTCTCTCTCACACACATTTCTGATTACTATACAACTAATTGCATGTATGTTCAGAGGGTTATGCCGAAATAAACCATTGTGTGTATTCGCTAAATCCTCCTTTCACTTTCTAATATGACACATGACACTCATTAGTGGCACCACCGGAAGTAATTATGGATTAGAAAGTATTCACTTCCAAAACAAACACCGGCTTTCCCCACCACCAGAGACCAATATATACGCAACAAATTTAGCGATAATTTCTCATTGACCTGCTTGCGTGCACTGATAAATCTATCACGGCATTTTTAATAGTTGGAAGACTGTTTGTATTATTGTGCATCTCAGTATACGCAAGTTCCTGTGTGTAGTCAACATACGCTAGTTTTGGTGAGTGAGCATAATTTATTGTATGTACAGATTTTATTTAAACGTAAAAATTATTTGCATTAAAACATTATTTATTGAATTTAATACATGTATGTGTATATATTACACTTCTAATTGAAGATATATATTTGAATTTAATACATGTGTGTGTAAGCGTGCGCGTATGATCAAATTACAATTTTCTGAATATATTCTTAACGTACTTTTATTCTTAACACACTTCTAATTGAAGATATATATTTGAATTTAATACATGTGTGTGTGTGTGTGTGTGTGTGTGTGATCAAATTACAATTTTCTGAAATATATTCTTACTGTACCTTTTATATACATTACACTTCTAATTGAAGATATATATTTTTAGGTATAACTGAATTTTATCGGTTTCACACTGACTGCTTGCGTGCGTTGATAAATCTATCACAGCAGTTTTTTAATAGTTGAAAGACTGCTTGTATTATTGTGTGTCTCAGTATACACAAGTTCCTGTGTGTGTAGTCAACATACGCTAGTTTGGTGAGCATAATTTATTGTATGTACAGATTTTATTTAAACGTAAAAATTATTTGCATTAAAACATTATTTATTGAATTTAATACATGTATGTGTATGATCAAATTACAATTACTGTATTTGTTATATTACACTTCTAATTGAAGATATATAGTTGAATTTAATACATGTGTGTGTGTGTGTGTGTGTGTGTGTGTGTGTGTGTGTGTGTGTGTGTGTGTGTGTGTGTGTATGTGTGTGTGATCACATTACAATTTTCTGAAATATATTCTTACTGTACCTTTTATATTACACTTCTAATTGAAAATATATATTTTTAGGTATAACTGAATTTTATCGGTTTCATACTGACTGCTTGCGTTGATAAATCTATCTCAGCAGTTTTTTAATAGTTGAAAGACTGCTTGTATTATTGTGCGTCTCAGTATACACAAGTTCCTGTGTGTGTAGTCAACATACGCTAGTTTGGTGAGCATAATTTATTGTATGTACAGATTTTATTTAAACGTAACAATTATTTGCATTAAAACATTATTTATTGAATTTAATACATGTATGTGTATGATCAAATTACAATTACTGTATTTGTTATATTACACTTCTAATTGAAGATATATAGTTGAATTTAATACATGTGTGTGTGTATGTGTGTGTGTGTGTGTGTGTGTGTGTGTGTGTGTGTGGGTGATCAATTTTCTGAAATATATTCTTACTGTACCTTTTATATTACGCTTCTTATTGAAGATGTATATTTTTAGGTATAGCTGAATTTTAAGCGCGTTCTTGAGTTAAGCTGTTGTTGTAATCATCGGGAAATTCATAATGTTTACCGGTTCGTTTTTTCCTACTCACAATCACTTTCACTCAAATAATTGATATTTCTTTGTATTCATACACAGTCTTTTTTTTATATTCAAACTATTATTATTATCTGAAACAGAACGGTATATATAGATTCGAGTGGTATGTAAGACAATGCTATATGTTACTAAAATCATAGCAAATATTTTCATTCTAAGCATATTTACTGTTTAATAATAATTACAACCCAACGAATGATATATAAGTTTGTGTACATTGTAAGCATGAAAGTATTATTTAAATCTGTTATCTGCTTCTGTATGGAAGTCATCTATAAATATCAGGTCAGTGCGACACAACGTAATTGGACCTAACATGATTCATGCCAACGTATGCGTTCTTTCTGTGTACGTGTGCGTCTGTGTGTGTGTGTTCGTGTGTGCGCGCGTTGTGTGTTTGGTTACGTTGCGTATGCGTCTGTGTGTGTTCGTGTGTGCGCGCGTTGCGTGTGCGTCTGTGTGTGTGTGTGTGTGTGCGTGCGCGAAAATAATCTTAATTTTCTCGATCTATCAAATAGTTGGTCTAAGCGTACATGTATTATGTAAATCATCTCTCTTCAGTCATCTACGTAAGTGCATTTGAATTATTTGCGCATGCGCATAACACCTTTTTTAGTACAGTTGCACACACACATCGACACTCACTTGCAACAACGTCTTACTTACCACTCGGTCATGTGCTACAAATTGATATATAAAACGTTTAAGATACACTAAAATAATACCAACGTTATAACAGTACCTTTTGTTTTTCAGTATTCATTCATTCTCACTCTCTCTTGAAGATCATGGCTAACCTTCAGCAGGAACGTGGGGAGGAGCAGACTGAACAAGGTAAAAAGTTCAATACCAATTGTCACAGTTAAGAAATTATTTTTGTAATTATGTAGCGTGCAAACTTGGTGATTCGAATTAACGTTTGAGTCATACTATGTCTATTGGTGTGTGTATGAAAAGTCTCACTCTTAACATCGTTTAGAAATTGACATGTAGATGAAAATTTTTCATGTTCCTTCATAGGTTTGTCACCTTCTTTCCAATCAACTAATTCAATTCCACAACAAAAGCATTTAACTCTATCGTCTACGAATGACATACTATGCCCACAAACATCGAAATTTCTAGGGTAGAAGTAGAACCCCGCAAACGCTAACTCGTCGGGGCTGATAAACGTCACTTCCCAATACTTGAACGATTTTATTCTTTCACTTTTAATACTAAAATCAGGAGTAGCCGACATCTTTACGGTTTGTAATTAACTGACATATTACCCCGACGAGTGTTATTTATTTACTACAAACATGAATTTGTGTACACGTTATTTATCATTCCTATTGGTTAATAATACTCATGTTTCTATTGTTTCAGTTGTGACTCGGTTTTATATCGAGAGGAACAGTAGTGTCCGAGGGTGCATCACAACTTTCGACTACCTTCCAGTGAACGTCAACGCGTCGGATCATGACATAGTATTCGTAATGAATGAGGCACGTCCTTTATTGCTTGAGGATATTCAGGCAGAGCAGACACGTTTACGCAATATCAAGTGGCATATTGCGTGCAGGATACGTTTTACCAAAACCGTGGTAGATGGTGACAGTGGTGAGGAGAAAGAGGTAACGAAAGACGCCGTCTTCCACGGACGTTGTCGCACGTTGCTCGCGGACGACAGCGACGAGTTGAATTGTCTACTCGATGAATCCTACGATAAAATCTTCAATAGCATATCTAATTTTACCCGTGACGGGAGCGGATGGTCGGTGGATGCTGTACTGAAGCTGGAACTGGTTGTTGGACGGTACCAGCCTCTAGCAGCGTCCTCCTACCTTCCAACCCCGCGAAAACTCTCACACACCAGGGCAGTAGTCAACATCAAGAACCCAAAGATGAAATGTGTTTTCTGTGGTCTGTTGTAGCCCACATACACCCTCAAGTAAGACATAGAGACCGTGCTTCAAAATACGCCCCATTCATAAACACATTAAATATGTCCGGTATCGAGTACCCTGTTTCGTTAAAGTCCATTTCCAAATTTGAAGCACAGAATCCTAACATTTCTATAAACGTTTTCGGTGAATGGACTGCATTTTAACCTAACACACAACGTGTAACAAAACCTAATTGGACCTATCACTCCCGTTGCGTCATGTACTGATGACCTAAGCACTACTGGCTGATCCAAGTTTGTTTGGTTCTCGTCAACAACCTCTTGCATAACTTTGCCCTCAGGCGCTTTTAAATAATAATTTAAATAACATACACGTGTGTGTGTGTGTTTGTTTGCATTTTAACCTAACATGAAACGTGATTGGAGTGCATTTAAACCTAACACACAACGTGTAACAAACCTAATTGGACCTATCACTCCCGTTGCGTCATGTACTGATGACCTAAACACTACTGGCTGATCCAAGTTTGTTTGGTTCTCGTCAACAACCTCTTGCATAACTTTGCCCTCAGGCGCTTTTCCTACATTTCCGTGTGTGTGTGTGTGTGTGTGTGTGTGTGTGTGTGTGTGTGTGTGTGTGTGTGTGTGTGTGTGTGTGTGTGTGTGTGTGTGTGTGTGTGTGTGTGAAGTTAACATAGCTTAGACAAAATAACGATAATGTATGACTTTCATTATCGTTATGCTGCCGTCGTAACGTTAGATTGCTAATGACAGATACAGGCAGTCTGATGTATAGTATTCACGTATAGGCTACTCATAGTACCATATCAATATCTGTAATGTTATTTATTTCCAACTAAAGTCAGAGACACCCCAGTAGTTTTTCACCTAGAACGTATACAAAACATCTGATTCTTGTGTGTGTGTGCACTTGATATTGCGTAAACGTGTCTGCTCTGCTCTACCTGATTATCCTCATGCAATAAAGGACGTGCCTCGTTCATTACGAATACTATGTCATGATCCGACGCGCGCACACACGAACACACACAGACGCACACGCAATCACACATCCGACGTGCACACACACACACACACACACAGATGCATACGCAACGTAACCAAACACGCAACGCGCGCACACACGAACACACAGACGCACACGCACACACAACGAGTGCACATGTTGGCATGAATCATTTTAGGTCCATTACGTTGTGTCGCACTGACCTGATATTTATAGATGACTTTCATACAGAAGCAGATAACAGATTTAAATAATACTTTCATGCTTTTGGCTGTCCTAAAAACATACCATATCTGAATAATAATTTCTTGCTTGCAATATACAATGTCAAACGTTATGTTCAAACCGTTTCTCTCTCTCTCGTTGTCAAACGTATTATCGTTATGCTGTCGGCAAGTACGGTCGTAACGTTAGATTGCTAATGACAGATACAGACGGTCTGATGTATAGTATTCAAACACCTGACTTGTATGCAGACGGACCTATACGCTTTGAAAACAAGCGTTGTCACAGTATGATGATAAGTGCTATATACTAGACAATTGTTGTGATACATTCGGATACGTGACAAATTAATTGGTAGCGACTCTGCTCTCGAAAATAATCCATCTTAATGACATTGGCTGTCCTAAAAAACATACCATATCTATTTCACAGGACGTTATGTATTACAGCATTTTTAATTTCGTTTAGCAACACTCGTAGACGGACATGGGCGATAGCTATTTCTGTATGAAAGTAAGCCATGTGTCAAATTAGAAGGTGAAAGTAAAATGCATCGATTTAGACACCAAACCTCTGAACATACATGCAATTATTTTTATAGTAATCAGAAATGTGTGTGTGTGTGTGTGTGTGTGAGAGAGAGAGAGAGACAATTTAATGTGCAGCAACTTTCAAACTTGTACGCTACCGCCGTATGATATATATACACACACAAGACGACATGTCACTATTTCTCATTTGTATGAGACACTCATCGTACAATCGACTATTGTGTGTATAACAACAACAACATTTAAGAGGTAAGTAAAAGATTTGCATATGTTACTAAGTAAACATAATTTTATTGACTATTCCGATTTTATTTAAATTGAGCTTATAGTCGTCTATTTGATTTTTTGGTCTGTTGCCTAATGAAGCACATGTGCTTAGGTCAGTTACTGTTGTCTCTCGATAAGAACGGGGTTTTTGTTTGACAGGGGTTTGACAGATATTTTTGATGTGTTTGTAGATTTCCAATTTTATACTCATACGTCTGATCAATAAGATCTTTTGTAAAACTTAATGATTCCGTTGAGATGACGTTTAGATAGAATTTACTGATATCACGTGTAGGCCTACTTAAATACGTTCAATACAAAAAGGATTAATTGCCCTACACCTGAGTGCTGTATTTTACGAATCCGTGCGTATTTGCTACATAAGGATTAATATAATTACTCATACGTCTGATCAATAAGATCTTTTGACAAATGTAACGAAATTTAGAAATGCATTTTCTCATAACAAAATAAAACGTACCCTTTCATTTTATATTCAAACTATTCTTATCTGAAACAGAACGTTATATAGATAATACGCTGTCCTGTTTAAAAAAAAAAATTATTCAGGTATTAATCTGTTTGTTTAAACGTTGATCTACGTACGTGACCATACGTACTTGTTTTCGTAATGTTTGTTATAATACCTTTCCTGTTCTGGATTTATGGTATGTGCTGTGTGTGTGTGTGTGTGTGTGTGTGTGTGTGTGTGTGTGTGTGTGTGTGTGTGTTGAAAGCCTTATGTATATATTTATATATAGCACATAATTTATATGATAATGAAGCAGGTACTGTTATTATTATTATTATAGGAACAAGAAGGATGGATCATAGACTAAACACCTCATCAAAACAGGCGGAGGAGGACCGTCTTCTCCATAAATGGTTTTTTTTCTCCGAAACGGTTAACACCTGTAGAAATTACGAAATTAAAAGCAATAGTCAACAGGCCAAGCTCGACTATAAGACCATTTCTAAAAGACTTGATAAACAATTTATAAAACCCCAGCGACCTACATCTCGTGTTTCGAGGCATGAGGACCCCCAACGGCGTAGGATAACAGTACTTGTTAAGGTAACAAACTACTTTTAATAAACAATTTTTATCACTTGGTGTGAGTATGTTTGACTGTAGTGCAGATTCTAATTTACAAAGTTTTGATGAATACTATTTGAAAGGACATTGACTTATGAGGAATTAATTTCTATTTTTAATTTATTTCACTATACACCTCTGAACCTATATGTAATTATTTGTAAACTGCGTTACCTGTTGCAGCAAACGTTAACACTACAACGATTATATTATTATTCAGTGATATATACATACAATTTACTTATCATATAATCTGTATTTTTGTTTTACATATTTTGGATGAAAATTACATACCACTCTTTCATAAAGTATTTTAAATTAATAAAACAATGATTTTGTATTATTACTACCGATTGTATGTTTTTTTTGTCTTAGGTTTTACCATCAGGGAATAGAAAGTAGGACGCACCGAATCAATGACCTTAGCTTAAGTTAGTGACTACTTCTGTATCGTTGTGTGTGTGTGTGTGTGTGTGTGTGTGTGTGTGTGTGTGTGTGTGTGTGTGTGTGTGTGTGTGTGTGTGTGTGTGTGTGCACATAGTTAATCTTTCTATACAGTGGTGTTGATTTAATAATGTGTAAATATAGCAATTCATATATTCTGTATTTTTTTTTTTGGTTTTACATATTTTTATTTGTACCCTTCGACGTTCACATAAAGTCATGTGATTTGTACATTTTACTAACGAAGACACATCTGTTCATGCTAAATGTGAGTGTGTGTGTGTGTGTGTGTGTGTGTGTGTGTGTGTGAGAGAGAGAGTTTGTTAAGTCGTTAACGTATGGATTTGTCATCTGTCACAGCATACACACACAGGTAATTACATTATAAAGTAGGAATTTCTTCTGCCGTCTGCGAGCGAGCGAGAAAGAGAGTAGACACCTGTAAGTACTTCATTGACAACAACACACATACATAGTTAATATTTGCCGAATATATATATTTCTAAAATCATATACAGACCTCCCTAACAAGATCAGAAGATTTGTATGAATTTCAACCACCGTTTTCATGTGTGTATAATTTACTTTATTTCGCTATACACCAATGAACCTATGTGTGTACTGTTGTAGCAAACGTCAACACTAGAACGATTATAGTTTTTTTTATTTTTGTGAACTGTGTTACTTGTGGGAACTGTTACATCAGAAGATTTGTATGAATTTCAACCACCGTTTTCATGTGTGGGTATAATTTTAATTTATTTCGCTATATACCACTGAACCTATGTGCGTGTGTAAACTGTACCCAATAAACAGAAGTATTGTACCACATGAAGAAGAGCGTATTGAAGATTGCTAAGCCGTTAACGTATGGATTTGTCATCTGTAACAGCACACAGGTAAGTAGTTCATTGACAACAACACACATACATAGTTAATATTTGCCAAATATATATATTTCCAACACGGATCACTCACACTGACTGCATTATAAACTATTAATTAATTATTTGATACATGAAAAATGAAGACGACGTTTGACAACGAGAGAGAGAGAGCTAAAATTATTTACTCATCACACCGACTACTCAGTGTACGGGAGAGAGACAGGAGAAAGGGTATGAAACCTTGCATAGTTGAAACGCGTGAGAGTGAGAGAGAGAGAGAGAGAGAGAGAGAGAGAGAGAGAGGGCTTTAATATTTGTCGAATAAATATAAACTTTCTAATTTCATATACATGCGCGCGGTACTGACCACAGAGAGAGAGAGACATACACAACTTGTGTGAGAGAGAGAGAGAGCTAAAATTATTTACTCAATGAACAGAGTGAGAGAGAGAGAGAGAGAGATAGAGAGGGAGAGGAGAAAACGGTTTGAACATAACGTTTGACAACAAGAGAGAGAGATAGTTTTACTTAAATTCAAATGTGAGAGAGAGAGAGAGAGAGAGAGAGAGAGAGAGAGAGAGTAACAATTATGATCATATAGTTTGAATTTCCCACTACAGAAGAGAAAAAATGTTGACAACCCTGCTCATATAAAATATCTATACACTATAATAATACAAAGGTTGGTACATCTGATCATATAGATTTAATATACATTATAACACACGACAAATTTGAACTCATGCAAAGGTTGGTACACATGAGTATTATTAACCAATAGGAATGATACATAACGTGCACACAAATTCATGTTTGTAGTAAATAAATAACACTCGTCGGGGGTAATATGTCAGTTTATTACAAACCGTGAAGATGTTGGCTACTCCTGATTTTAGTATTGAAAGTGAAAGAATAAAATCGTTCAAGTATTGGGAAGTGACGTTTATCAGCCCCGACGAGTTAGCGTTTGCAGGGTTCTACTTCTACCCTAGAAATTTCGATGTTTGCGGACATAGCATGTCATTCGTAGACGATAGAGTTAAATGCTTTTGTTGTGGAATTGAATTTGTTGATTGGAAAGAAGGTGACAAACCTATGAAGGAACATGAAAAATTGTCATCTACATGTCAATTTCTAAACGTGTTAAGAGAGAGACTTTTCATACACACCAATAGACATAGTATGACTCAAACATTATTTCGCATCAGCAAGTTTGCACGCTATATAATTACAAAAAATAATTTCTTAATTGTGACAATTGGTATTGAACTTTTTACCTTGTTCAGTCTGCTCCTCCCCACGTTCCTGCTGAAGGTTGGCCATGATCTTCAAGAGAGAGAGAGAATGAATGAATACTGAAAAACAAAAGGTACTGTTATAACGCTGGTATTATGTTAGCGTATCTTAAACGTTTTATATATCAATTTGTAGCGCAGCAACATGAACGGGTGGTAAGTAAGACGGTGTTGCAAAGTTCATCGGTTATATATAGTGTGAGTGTCGATATGTGTGCAACTGTACTAAAAAAAGCTGTTATGCGCATGCGCAAATAATTCAAATGCACTTACGTAGATGACTAAAAAAGAGATGATTTACATAATAAATGTACGCTTAGACCAACTATTTGTTAGATCGAGAAAATTAAGTTTATTTTCGCGCGCACACACACACACACACACGCGCAACGCGCGCACACATTGGGTTGAAAGCAAATCCAATTACGGTTGTTACACGTTGTGTCGCACTGACCTCCATACAAAACACAGATAACAGATTTAAATAATAATAATTTCATGCTTGCAATATATACAACCTATGTACACAAACTTATAAAGCATCAAACTATATATCCTTCGTTGGGTTGCACACTAACGCACGCAACGTAACCATACACACACACACACACACACACACGCGCACGCACGCACACGACGTAACCATACACACGTGCAACGCGCGCACACATTGGGTTGAAAGCAAATCCAATTACGTTTGTTACACGTTGTATCGCACTGACCTGATATTTATAGATGACTTCCATACAAAAGCAGATTTAAATAATAATAATTTCAGGTTTGCAATATACAACCTGTGTACACAAACTTATAAAGCATCAAACTATATATCCTTCGTTGGGTTGTAATTATTACTAAACAGTAATACATGCTTAGAATGAAAATATTTGCTATGATTTTAGTAACATATAACAGCGTCTTACATACCACTCGAATCTATATATAACGTTCTGTTTCAGATAATAATAATAGTTTGAATATAAAAAGACTGTGTATGAATACAAAGAAATATCAAACACAACAGATCAATTATTTGAGTGAGCGTGATTGTGTATGTGAGTAGGAAAACAAACGAACCGGTAAACATTATGAATTTCCATATGATTACAACAACAGCTTAACTCAAGAACGCACGCTTTAAATTCAGCTATACCTAAAATATATCTTCAATTAGAAGTGTGATATAAAAAGTACGGTAAGAATATATTTCAGAAATTGTAATTTGATCACACACACGCACATACACTTATTGAATTAGTCATGTATTAAATCAATAAATAATGCACTTGATAATGTTTTTTATGTTTAAATAATATCTATACATACAATAAAATTATGCTGTACACTTACCAAACTAGCGTATGTTGACTACACGCACTTAAAAAATGACGAACGTTGTGTATATTGAAGCTAAATTCAGCTATACCTAAAATATATATCATCAATTAGAAGTGTAATATAAAGTACGTTAAGAATATATTCAGAAAATTGTAACAGACATTATAATTTGATTATACACACACATACACACACACACACACACACACACACACACACACAGAGGTATTAAATTCAAATATATATCTTCAATTAGAAGTGTAATATAAAAAAATACAGTAAGAATATATTTCAGAAATTGTAATTTGATCATACGCATGCCTACACATACATGTATTAAATTCAATAAATAATGCGCCTGATAATGTTTTAATGCAAATAATTTTTACGTTTAAATAAAATCTGTACATACAATAAATTATGTTCACTCACCAAACTAGCATGTGTTGACTACACACAAGTAAAAAAATGACGAACGCTGTGTATATTTAAGCTCACACGCTAAAATTCAGTTATACCTAAAAATATATATCTTCAATTAGAAGTGTAATATAAAAGGTACAGTAAGAATTTATTTCAGAAATTGTAATTTGATCACACACACACACACACACGCGCGCGCGCGCGCGCACGCACGCACGCACACGCATACACACATGTATTAAATTCAAATATATATCTTCAATTAGAAGTGTAATATAAAAATACGGTAAGAATATATTTCAGAAAATTGTAATTTGATCATACGCACGCATACACATACATGTATTAAATTCAATAAATAATGCGCTTGATAATGTTTTAATGCAAATAATTTTTACGTTTAAATAAAATCTGTACATACAATAAATTATGTTCACTCACCAAACTAGCATGCGTTGTCTACACAGGAACTTGCGTATACTGAGACGTGCAATAATACAAACAGTCTTTCAACTATTAAAAATGCATTGATAGATTTATCAGCGCACGCAAGCAGTCAATGAGAAATTATCGTTGAATTTCTTGCGTATATATTGTTCCCTGGTAGTGGGGAAAGCAAGTGTCTGTTTTGGTAGTAAATACTTTCTAATCCATAATTACTTGCAGTGCTGCTGCTAATGAGTGTCATGCGTCAAATTTGAAAGTGAAAGTAGGCTGTAGCGAATACACAATGGTTTATTTCGTTATAAACCTCTGAACATACATGCAATTAGTTGTATAGTAATCAGAAATGTGTGTGAGAGAGAGAGAGAGCGAGAGAGAGACAATTTAATAGTTTCAATTTCATACCACAAGGTAAAATATATTTTTTAAGTCGTAGGTTGTTTCTTGCAATCACGAAAATTATTATTTAAAACTGATAATTGTTTTATTAAAATCTTAGCGCTATATACTAGACAATGGCCGTGATACACTTGCGTACGGTCATTATCGGATACGTGCCAAATTAATTGCCGACGGCGACGACGACTCTGCTCCCCCCACCTGTTAAAATTCCACGTTACACCACCTGTTAAAAAAAAAAACAACAAAAATTCTCACTGTGATATCCTTAGTTATTGCCTCTCCACACTTCAGTTCGGACGGCAGTAAACGTAAGTTTGTGTATTATTATTATTGTAACGATATTTGTGTTTATACATATTAGTTTGTAATGCGTGGTTTCTTTTTTTATAGTATAATGGAAAACGCTGCTGTAATAATTGACTTTCACTGCTTTTATGATGACAACGGCAATTATATAGTAAAGGAATTGTCAGTCATGGATATAACACGTTTTGCATGCAGACATTGGATTTTCGCTCCGCCTGCTACAGCCGTTACGAATTCGAAATACACTAGAACCAACTGCTGGTTAACGACAAACTATCATGGCCTCAGATGGAGTGAAGGAGAGACACCGTACGACAATCTTGTTTCAGTGTTAACAACGTATACGGACATATATAAATATGTGTTTGTAAAGGGTCTTGAGAAAAAACGTTTTTTAGAATCGAAAATAATCCGTCATCATATAATAAATCTTGATGACATTGGCTGCCCCAAAAGACATACCATATCTATTTCCCGGTACGTTATGTCTTACACATTGCAATTCTTCTTCTACCCGTTGTAGAAACCATAAGGTGTACGCACTTAGAGAGTGGATAATTAATGATTTTTCTGTTATACAAACATTTTTAATGTGAGTGTCTCATAGCATTGTTAATTTCGTTAGGACACTTGTACATGGCTGCAGGCGATAACTATTTCCGTATGAAAGTAGTCTGTGGGCTTTCCTAATATATATATTTTGTAACAGCGCTAATTCTGCATGTATGTACATGCAAAGCTTCAGGGGATGAAAAATTTCCTGATAACCACCACCACCATTACATTCCACTAGTCTTCTTCTTTGTAGCGAATATTCTGCCATTGTTTAGTTCCGACTCGTTTGATACAGACGTCTTCATTTCTAATAATGTCATTTATCACAGAATTCAATGCAGTTTCTGCTATTGAGTACAAACGGTGTGCAGAATTAACAGTGAACAAGCAGTATCCAATCGTTAACATGGTGCATGTGGACACGAGATATGGGAAGTCTGTGCTTGTAACGTTGGAAGATGGTGAGTACCGCTATCGTGTATATCTACCTAAGAGATATGCTGACGTCTTTACAGATGAAGAGCTCCGTCATATAAACCCCAGCGACCTACATCTCGTGTTTCGTGGAATGAGGAACCAAACAGCGCAGGTGGCGATAGTACCTCGTTAAGGTAACAACCTACATTACTAATTTTTATCACTGTGTGTGCGTCTGTTTGAATGTAGTGCAGATTCTAATTTACAATGTTTTGATGAATAATATTTGAAAGGACATTAACTTATGAGGAAATTAATTTTTATTTTTCATCTGTAACGACATGCGTGTATAATTTTAATTTATTTCACTATACACCACTGAACCTATGTGTAATTATTTTGTAAACTGCATTACCTGTGAAGGAACTGTTGCAGCAAAACGTTAACACTAGAACGATTATATTATTATTCAGTGATATATACATACAATTTTAAACATTTCAAGGATTGGATTTCTACTCGTCATTTGTAACGTCTTACAATGACCATAGCAAATATTTTCATTCTAAGCATGTATTACTGTTTAGTAAAAATATCAGGTCAGTGCGACACACAATGTGTAACAAACGTAATTGGATTTGCTTTCAACCCAACGTGTGCGCGCGTTGCGCGTGTGTATGGTTACGTCGTGTGTGTGTGTGTGTGTGTGTGTGTGTGTGTGTGGTTACGTTGCGTGTGCGTCTGTGTGTGTTCGTGTGTGTGCGCGCGCGTTGCGTGTGTGTGGTTACGCTGCGTCTGTGTGTGTGTGTGTGTGTGTGTGTGTGTGTGTGTGTGTGTGTGTGTGTGTGTGTGTGTGTGTGTGTGTGTGTGTGTGTGTGTGTGTGTGTGTGTGTGTGTGTGTGTGTGTGTGTGTGTGTCATTAGTTGTGGCATTTTCCGCCGACCTGAGACCGTACTGTGGCAACCTCAGTATTAGTGGCAACGTAAAACGCGTGCCACTAATAAAAGTTATATTTTCGCCTAAATTAAAATATTTTTTTGTAACCTATGTATTCGTAAGAGTATAAAACCACTCCTACTGTAACCTAGATGTAACGTTTCGGCATTTCAGCATTTTTTCTAGCTTTTACGACTACTGTTCCACAAAGTAGGAAAATGCATGGTTGTGTGAGTGTATGCAAACCACCGCATCTGTGGCACGCACACGCCACTGTACTCATACGAACCTAGCGTGCATTCTTGTCATCATATAATTGCAATGTCAAGGTCTCCAGACAGATTATACAACGTTGCCACGCTGAAATTCGCAAAATTAGCGGGAAACTAAATCTAAACTGTCCGCTGTGTGCCATATGAGTGACGCGGAGTGCTTTGAGTAGTGTGGCTGTAACGAAGGTGCATTACAGCGTTCTTGGATTAAAGCATTCTTGGATTACAGCGCTTTAACCCAATAATCCAAATGGAATCAAGTTCCTTTATACAATAAAAGTCACTGTAATTTTTGCTAGACACATTATATTTAAGGTTGCATTTATAAACTTGTGTAACCGCCTTAACGTACTTTATATGAAGTATATAAAACAATAAGCTAGAATTAGTGCCGCAAATATATTACATTTGTTACGTAGGCAATAAACACATATGAAATTAGGTGTAATATACATTTGATATAAACCGTTTCCGTGCACGTGTGAAAATCAATTGTTCACCCACATGCCAATAACCTACCAACCTAAAATTTTTCAACTCACACGTTGCGGATGACAATATCCGCTTATGGTATTTTAGGATATACCAATGTTAACAGAGAAAAATAAAATGCAAGTAAATTTTAGAAACAAATCTTTAAAAGTGCGGCGACTGTACAACCCAGTGACAGGAAGTCTGCAGGTAAGGACTAAGAGAAGACAAAAGTCTGGAACTACCGTTATGGAGACAACCAATGGACAAAGAAAATTTTGTGTCGAGTACAGTGAAAGACAACAAAATATGATATATAACTTCTCATCCTTAACACTTTTAGCTAATCCCGTGACAAAAAAATAGACAAAAATTAATTTTGGTATTCTTCTAAAGAGATTATCTAAACATCAGTCGGATACAAACATCAGATAAACATATCTTTACTCATGTACTTAAGTACTTTATTAGCTTTGAAACAAACCAATTGAACTATGGAACCGTTTATGCACTATTACAATTGTTTATTTTTCCACACATTTTAGTACATGGAATTTTAATACATCATTTTACACAAAAATGATATACATGAAAGACAGAATATGGTATATAAACTTATAAAACGCATGAATAAAAACGAGAGATGCTGCGGATATTAACGTTATAAAAGACAAAAGTTATATCTCTTTTCAGAAAAGGAAACAAAAATGATGTATCTATTATTATAAAGGCATAAGTCTCTCCAATGGGAGTTACAAAATATGTAGTAGACCCCTTAATCAACGGCTGCAAACTATTTCCGATAACATATTATTAGAAGTACAGTTGGGCTTTAGAAAAGGACGTTCATGCATTGACGTGTATATATACTAAAGCAAAACATTGAAAAACGTCGGCAATTCAATTTAGAAACACACATAGCTTTTATAGATTACGGAAAAAGCCTTTGATAGAGTTAAAACTTTATGGGGATTTCTATAAGCCAGATGTATTTTGAGACACTCATTGATGCAATTAGGAGCCTATAGGCCTACTTGAACAATAGTACAGTATTGCAAAAGGATCAGTGTCACAACTGTCAAGAGAAATTGCGACGAATTAAGGTGTTTATTACGTATAATGAAAATAACAATTACCATAATCATAATAACAGTAAACGTCGCAGTCTATCACAGCCTACTTCTAACTCTTCGCTGACATTTTCTTAATCGCAATCTGGGTATCAAGGTCCAAGAAAATTTCATTCATAACCATTTCTTTTGAGATGCTGTTGTTTAATACAGCATACAGCACTAGTGTTCTGGAAAGTATAGCAAGCAACCTTTGTTTACAATGTACAGTTAATTATGAAGGACAGCAACAACGAGATGCTTAGTATACGCATTCCATTGTGATGTCGACAGAAACAAGATAAAACTTACATATTAGCGTAGTCGTCTCGGTAAAACAGTGGACAGCGTCATTCAAAGAAACGTTATCAGTCTCATTTTTTGCCACACGCTCGTTCGTTATCTCATCTTTCTTCTAAGCGTGCCCATACCAGAGCGATAGAATTTAACTTACAGCTGTAGTCGGCGGGAGCAGTCTTAGGACGTCATGTCCGTACTTTTGTGCTATTTCATCGATAAGAAATACTCTCTTTAATATTAGAATCTTTGATAATTAGTAGTAACGCTGGAAAGAGTGAGAGTGTGTGTGTGTGAGAGAGAGAAGGAAAGAAATAAAATGTGTGTTTGTGTCAGTTTCATAAAATAATGGCTTTCCCGGGAAAATATTTTAATTACGTTATTACACAAAATGAAAATTACGTGCACACACCACACAAACCTCGCTCAGTCAGAAGGTTAATATTCGGAAGCATTTGTTGTCACAATGTGCTCTTAATTGCGTAGCACTTTTCGAACCTGCTTCTGTACACTAATCAGATTCCTCTGTTAGTAAGATGAGATTGGTGTTTCAAATCCACAGTTATCGCTTATCGTTTTCAATGAAACCGACCAATTCATGTGCAGAAACATCGCAACAACGTAACTACACTGACGTCAGATAAAAAAAATTATTTACTATTTATAACAGTTGCTTTAATGCCGACTGTCATTTTTTTTTAAACGGGGAGTGTAATGGATGGTACTAACCCGGTATTACCGTTAATCTCTGTTCTATTAACAGGAAGAAAGCTAAAAATGAACTAAAACAAAGGAACTATGCAGTAACATATACCAGAAAAATTATACAATGTTGTTTTAAAAATACGGAATAGATGTAGCAATTAAAAATGTGAAAGAGTATTTGGTAAGATAAGGAATAAAAACATAGAAAATGCCAATCTTACAAAGAAGCGGAGTTTTTCTTAATATAAAATGCAAAAAAATGTAACAAAGTGTACCTAAGCGAGACAGGACGGAAATTTGAATGCAGGTTGTCTAACCATAAACGAGGAGACGGTAATAGAACAACAAATTCTTTATATGCAAGACATTTTTAAAAAGAGAATCACAAATTTCTTAATCCCCTTGCAAACTATGAGCTTTCAAAAGTAGTTAATAATACAGCTGAAAGACGACACTTGATAGGAGGAGAGGGAAAACACAAGTACAAAACAATAGACTATACTAAAACACGAAACGTACTGCAGAGCCTTTGACCACAGACATCACTGCACAAAGAATCATACCACTGTGGCAAAACACAAACAGTCGCATAGACTTCAAAAAGGCTCTGGAATTTGCACATCATAAATATGTCAGACTACTATAGATATACAACATTAGCAGTGACAGGCGTAACAAGAGAGTAACGCCTGCTACCGCAGGTAATTAACTTTTACCGTAAGGGGCTGGAAATTTTTGGCCAACCACGTGGTTCTGTCTGTAACAAGTGAGTCTAAGAATTTCTTTATTTAGGCTATTATTGACACAGTTTCCTCTGTGCAACAATAAGTCTCTTCTGAGCAGCAATTGGTGTCAATTCTTTCTCGCAAAACAACGTAGTGGACCAGAATACCCGCACCACTGACATTATGCAACGCCAAGGTCACACGCAATACACAGCTAACGGACTACACTTCGTACGCAAATTTTTGTTTCGAATCTTAGTTGATTGCTCTATAAAGTGGACTGCACTGCCCCGTCACTTGTTTCCCTTATCCTATATGATTTTGTATTTCTGCTACACGTGTGCTGCGTTTGTAACCATGCAAATGAAGAGCTTTTCATCTTTGATAGTATTCCATGTTGCGACAGGTGCGTCGCTAACGTTCCAAAGCTGAATAAATAAATAAAACTGTCCTTCAAGTACAACTTAAATAAAGCGGGTGATATAGCACAACCTTGTCGCAATTCCTTAGTGACTGAAGGTTCATCAGATAGTCTTGACCCTATCTTTGTGGTGCATAGTAATGTTGGTGTATAGCGCTTCCATAGCATAGAGCTTCCAGATCGCTTTACAGCTCTTCTTTGGGTCTATGCCTGTACCCATTACTTTTTTGAAGAATTCTTCGTTCAATTTTAAGAAGAGGTTCCAAGTTTTGAAAGCACTTTGTTTCCACTCCATACATGATCACCGGCCTGGTCACAATGCTATAATGGCGGACATTTACACTTCTAGAAAGGTTTTGCTTTCCGTTTATATTATTAATAATAATAACAACATTTTTACAAGAATATACTTTTTTATTATTTGTGAATTACTATGATTTGTTAGTATTCAACTATCATCATCTGATATAAAATTATATATAATATTTTATATCACTATCAATATAATTTTATATCTGATTATGTTAGTTGAATACTATCAGAACACTGTAGTTCACAAAATAATAAAAAAAAAATTCTTCTAAAAAATGTTGTTATTATTAATAATAATATAAAACAGTAAATAATATACATTAAATTGCCCAAAAATGCTATCTGGTCTAAAATCTTTATAAGACAGGTCCACTTATACTGTTAAATACTTTGCCTATGTCTGTAAAAATCTAAGTGGGTCTTAAATTTATGCTAAGTTTACAACCTTTTCTCCAGTACTTGTTATGACATAAAAATTGCGTTTGTACAATATTTTTATTTCTTAAAGCCAGTCTGATTACTGATATGAAAACATACGAAACTTATTTTAATCTTCTAGCCTATTTACTATTTTAGTATAAAGTTTGTGTTACGTTTGTGGATGGAAGACTGATTCCTCTACAATATTGGTTTCATTGGATCCCCATTTTGTACAATCAAAACAGTAATCCGTAGAAATTATGTGTGTGGATTTCTTGTGTTCAATAGTACATATTGATAAAATGGAGTATTAGTATAGAACTAGTTTCTTATACTTCAACAGCTTCAAATTGATATCACTTAAACAAGGAGCACTATTATTTTTTTGTGTCATCTACAGGCATCAACTCTTCCAAATTAACACTATGTAAACATACTAGATACATTTTGCTTTGTTAAAACTCTCTTCATATCCGTTATGTCAGCGTTGAGTCTAAGGATTTTATCATTCTTTCTCGTATATACGTGTACTTAAATGTTACTCTCGCCTTCACATCCGTGATAATTGTCTTCATTACACTATGGATAGCTGACTGATGACTATGAATGTAGGCCTAATTTTCAGAAGTTACAAAAGACCTCTTCTTTGTCTTTACCTCTTCTTTGTGTTTCAACCTAAGAATTTTATTTGCAGCAGTTATGGGTTTGCCATATATTCGATATATTTGCTGCCTCTTCGAACATTCGTAAGCTTTAAACTTGTTTACTTTGATCTTATTTACTACACTTAAAATTTCTTAATAGCGATTATAATTTTAAAGGTAGAATTTGTTTCGACTTTAAAGGAGAATAAATTATCAAGATAAGCCTGTGAATAAGTTGCTGAAGGTAGCCAATCAACGTAAGCTATACTATCAATCGGCAAAGAAATCGAACTTTGTTTACTTTAATCGGATTAATCAATTTCAAGTAGTTTCAAATTCTATGACAGCGAATAGTCGTTTCAGGATATCTTTTCTTAGTAAATTCTTTTATAGAGTTTGTGTTTTATTTAAACTGAACAACGTAGATACACATATTACATAAATGACTTATATATTATATATAAACTATTACGTTTGCTTCAGCGGTATTGCTAATGTGTAATTTCGTAATCACTCTGCTACACTAAAATAAAAATACCTTTATGTGACGACTGTGGGTTCTAAAACGTTTAGCAAAAAAAAAAAAATAGATACAATTAAGTGGAAATAGAACCATGTTTTAGTGTCTTCGTGTGTTTTAAACTCAAATAATAACCTTCTGTATAATAAATTAATAACCATATTTTGATACTGCAGTGTTGTATGGTTCATTGATTACATATTATATAATTTTATTGACTTTTACAAAACTTACAAAGTAAATCAGACTGTTATATCTCCAATATTTGCGTTTTGAAGAAACAGTAGAAGTGTAAAATGAGCAGCTGTTATTCAGTAGAGCAGTTCAGATAAACACGGAACGTTCTCAGTATATACACAAAACATTCAATGCCAGCAGCAATTCAAGTAGACGTAAACACAGTCTACTTTTTGGCGGGATTTTTAGCTGATTTCAGAGAAACAAATGAGTTGTTACGAAGAGTTTATAAATTGTGTAATTTCTAATGGAAGTAAACGTATGTTGAAATGATAAATAAAACACGTTACTAGCGTTTTCAAACTACACAAAATATTATTTAAATATTTTCTGCTACCATATGCTGTTGATAATATAATTCAGTAAATCTGCTTAGTAGCTCTATTATGTAATCTTGCGGACAATTATGAATTATTGTATACACCGCAAATGACTAAATTGGTCATCTCATTTAGTCAGTCTTACACAATCATCACAGAGTCATTACAGGAAAATAAAGGGTTAGTAACATGTCCTATTCACAAACAACCTTTTTATTTTAATTTTGTAACTTTCATCTATCTGCTAGTCATGTTCGCTCAACATACTCGTGCGATTGATTGCTTCTCTCACGCTTGTGTCCAGTGCATATTTAATTATTGTACGCTGCACTATTGTGACTCCATAATTTTCACTACGTTGCCTTGACTTGTTCCTAAATTTCTTTAACAAATTGTTGCCGTCTTTGATTTTTTTCCACTAATTGAATTTTATTTATCATTTGCAATTCCGACCTTTATTCCGCAGGTTTTGGTCCTCGCGCTCGTATCGCTCAGCATCACATATCGCACACCTCGCCTCCCAACATTAAATAAATTCGTTGACTACATTACAGTTTTTAAAAACGTTTAATATACGCGATACGTTTCTTTTGAACTTTTTAAAGTTAGAAGAATGAAGACACGGTAGTGTATAAACAAAGATTATAAGGGCAACGGATTGTCTTTAGTCACGAGTCAGCTGTTGAAACAAAGACAGTTCATTCAGTGTATCTGGTGTCATGTAGAAGTTGAGATAATACACAGATGACTTTTGTAATCGCTGCTATTTAGTAATACGTACGAATTTGTTGTTGTGGCAGCAAGTTCCTTTTGGTTGACACCTGAGTGTTGCTGAGGTTTTGTAATCTTTATCGTTAGCGATAAATGTAATTATTGTTGTGGCAAGTATTTTTTGTTTGCGTTTGCTAACTGACAGTTGAGTGTGTTTGAGATTGTGTGATTTTTGCAGTAAGTGACACTTATAACTGTTGTTGTGGTCCGTTTTGTGTCACTTCCCCAGCCTGTGGAAACGTGCAAAAATCGCCATGATTCCCAAACCTCGTAAGCTGCGTATAGGGCTACTTACCGAGAATCATCGCCCAGTATCTCTATTGCCAGTCATCTCGAAAGCGTTCGAACGGCACCTGCACAGCCGATATGCGCCCCTGTTGGATGGTTTCATTCGGCAGTAGCAATTCGGCTTTCGCAGAGAGCACTCGACGACCCTTCAACTCGTCAGGGTTGTTACCCAATTGACGAACGCCGAGAACAAGCGTCAGTCCTCCGTCGCTGTATTGCTCGACATGAGTAAACCCTTCTATCGAGTCTGGCGAAGGCCTTCTCTACAAACTAGCCCAATCCCCTCTCCCTGTCTCTTTCGTTTATCTTCTGCGATCGTATCTTTGCGACCGCGTCTGTAGAGTACGCGTCGTACCCATCCGTTCGACCGATCGTCGCAGGCATTCTTCAGGGATCTGTCCTAGGCCACGTTCTGTACCTTCTGTACACGAACGACCTGTCTGTACAGCCTGGAGTCATTTATCGCTCTATGCGATGACGCCATGTTTCATGCTAGCTCAGCGAACCTTAGTTTTGCCTGGTGCAACGTCAGCTCGTCCAACTTCCAGACTGGCTTTGGAAGTGGAGAATGGCGATCAATGTGGAGAAAACCGAGGCGATCGCCTTTTCTCGTAAATTTACTTCCCGCTTCCAGTCTCTCTCCCTAGAAGGGAGTCCAATCGTATGGAAACGGTCTGTAAAATACTTGGACGTCACTGTTGACTGGCGCCTAAGCTTTGAAACCCACGTCTCCCTGAGTCTCCAGTGTGCCTGCGGCGTCAAACCCTAAATATATCCCTTTCTCACTCATCGGAGTTCAGTGCCTGTGCGCACTAAACTCACCATCTATTTGATCTTTCTCAGAGCAATATTAACATCTGCAGCCTCTGCCTTTTGGGCATAATTCAGCCCAAACATTGTCGCCTGTTTGGAAGCTTTCCAATCCCAGGTCCTCTGGTACATCTCAAACTCTCCCTGGTTTGTCAGATATGATGCTATCAGGCGAGAGTTGAAGGTTCCTTCTCTCACCGAATTCGTTTGGTCCCTACCCTTCAATATCTTTGCCCGAGCCTCTGTCTTCATTTCAAGGCGGGAACTTTCTTAAATTTTTAAATAAACTTTTAACTTGATTTCAAGGCCTTGTTTTCTGAGTTACTGCGATCCATTAATCTCTTGTACCGATGAGAATTAGAATTGAGATTACCGAAAAAGATCTGTAACGCTGTTTAACAGCTGACTGGAATAAAGTCTACACACCTTGTGATATTGACGCAGCAGCTTACTATCTAAACAAGAACTTGTCTGCTATTATTAAAAAGCACGTATCAGTAAGGAAATTATTGTAAAAGAAGGATCCAGCTTGGTTTTCTAACTAGACCTTAGTCCCTGACGCATACCAACTGCTTCTTTTACTTCCATATCTCTTCGTAGAGCTGAGTAAGGAGCGAATATCCAATTTTTACCCAATGCTATGAGCAGGTACGAAATCCTCCGATGTTGAATTAGGCGGGAAATGTACCGTAAAAGACACAACGTGCCGTTTAATATAGGCCTACTGTACGTGTGTTAAGTAATAGTGTGTCGATAATTATAGTACAGTAACACCAGCATGACAATAGTTCACGTTTAAAATATTACTTTACTGCTTCAGTTTAATTATCTGTGCGTGTGTTAATTAACAGTGTGCGACGATCATCTATTAATTATAATTTTATTCTTTAATATCACTGTAAGTATCAAATGTCTTCGTAGTTCGTTTTATAATATACATTTTTATTTAATTTACACTATCCGTGCGTGTGTTTATCGAGTTTGTTGTGTGATATTCATTTGTTAATTTTTTGTGATTTTTTTTAGATTTTCATAATCTAGTATTTATTCCCTTTTTATTTTTGGTTTATTAAAATCAGTGAGCTTAAACAATACTTATGTTCGTAGTGCGGTAAGGATTGTGAAAATGTAGATAATCTTAACCAGCATTCGAAATTACATCCCGAAGAAGTAAACAGTGGAATGCCGGTTTTGAGCAACTTGAAGTCACGTACACAACAATGTAACATCTGTGATAAACAGTTAAAGCACTGATACACATTTAAACGTCATGAACGCAAATCCCACGGTGCAGGGGTATCAGCACCGAATAAAGTTAAGTGCCCCTTATCCCTTATGTGTTCTTGCGGCAGCGATTGAACTTGAACACTTCGAATTGCAGCACAACATATCAGTAAAGTCTGAAATTAAAGAATTTAAATCCTTAGAAAGTTTCTTGGATTAAAAACAAGCCATTGAAAAAGAAACATTTTCAAGATACGTTAAAAAGCGTGGCTCCCATTCTGCTACCGTCAGCACAAAGAGACATTATTATATATGTCATAGGTCCGGGCAATTTGTGTCTGAAAGTAAAGGTAGTCGGCACTTAAAATTACAGGGAAGTAACAAAATCAATGCTGTCTGTCCGGCAAGCATTCGCGTCACTGAAACTGAAGATGGTACCACTTCAAGCAATACTTAATAAAATGTGCGATTCCGTGACAGGCTGTAAATTAAAAAGAATTCATTTATTAACGAAGCAAGACCTGTACAACATCGAGCACGCATATAATTTATGCTCGAAGTCGGTGAGACGTCAAGAAGATGGTACAAGGGTTGAAGCGTTGGTCAACGAGGTCATTTCCAGTGATCAGACTTGTGTATTATTTTATAAGCCTCAAGGGGTCGTCAGAGAAACTGGCCAAACTTTAAAAACAGACGATTTTGTTTAATTATAATGAACAATGCACAGAGTGAAATACTGAAGAAATATGGCAGTGTTTGTATATGCATTGATGGCACCCACGGTTTGAACAGTAACGGTTTTTAACTAATACCCCTACTTGTTTTAAACGACATGAGAAAGGGATTTCCATGTGCTTTTCTCATATTAAATCGAACTGACGAAAAAGTGCTTTCTTTGTTTTTTCAGTATATCAAGGCAGAAGTAGGCGAAGTTTTACCGAAAATGTTTATGTCCGATTTGGATGAATCCTTTTATAATGCGTGGATATCAACAATGCAAGCTCCGGCAATGAAATTGTACTGCACTTGGCACGTTGACAGGGCTTGGAGAAGGAATATTAGTTCCAAAGTAAAAAGCAAAGAGAAGCAGGGTTACGTTTATAGTAGAATAGTCAGGACATTAATGCAGGAAAGAGACTCTTCTGCATTCGAATGAAATCTGCCTGAAGCAATTAGGCGACTACTTGATGATAAAGACATTTCTGAATTCGGCACTTATTTTGATCAAACGTTCTCAAAAAATATTCAGTCTTGGGCCTACTGCCATCGACTTCAAGGAGGTCTGAACACCAACATGCATATCGAAAGAATGCATCATACAATTAAATATATATATTTACACGGCAAAAATGTAAAACATTTGGACAAAGCGATAGTTGCTCTAATGTCTTTCGTCCGCGATAAGTTGTTTGATAGTCCTATTATCTTAAGCAAAGGCAAATTAACTACAAAGTTGAAAGACATTACAAAAAGACATAAGCCTATCAGAGAAATCGACAGTAACTCAATTATCAGAGAAGGAACAGGCAATGGGTGGAAAGTACCGTCGTCTTCTGGCATGAAAGAGGTACATATATTTAGTACATGAAAATGATGTGCAGTGAAAATGCAATTTGATCTGTGTAGACTGTGATGTGAGTATACATAAATATTCATGCACGTGTGTAGAACTTGTATTAAGTGGAATATGTGTAAACATATTCATGATGTCCTGCAGGATTAACAAAGCAGGGCGTAGTTTTCAGTCGAATTGTAACAATATCGAAGACGATGGTGACGATCGGTTGTTTGTGCATCCGGAGAACGAAATTGATACGACGGAAAAACAAGAAATATTATCCCAAGTCAGCAAAAGAGAAAGTTTTATGACATCTATGGGCAATCGAAAAGAATCACACAAAGGGGATTGAATTGAATTAGTTAATAGTGTAGCCATATTAGAAGAACTGGAAGTGATTAAACGACAAAATTCGCTCTCGCGTTGCAGTTCAAAATGTGCTTAGCTGTTCGACTTCTTAGAAAAGAAATATCGTGCTACAGAGGAGAATTGATTCCACCAAAAAAAAGGAAATTAACACATGGTAATATTATGGTAAAGCCCAATGAAACCAATATACAGAACACTGCTCTGTCGCTGCTGCTGCAAAAAAATGATTGTTATAAAGTTAAACAGAATTTTAAATAATTTTTAAGTTTGTTAGTTGAAGTATCATTATACATTATTCATTAAATTATTAAATATTCAGCGCGTGTGTACTTAATGTGCATATAAGACTATGTATTTAATAATGTGGCATTTTGTTAATAATTATCGATGTGTTTTCGTTCCAATGATTGTCGGGCATCTGTGAACAATTCGATTCATACTGGATCAACTGCTTTCGAAGTGTGTACAGTCTTACGTAACTGGAGCGTATCAGCTGTGAGTGGAAATGACAAACGAGGTCAGCATTTTTAAACAATACAAACATAAATAAAGATTCAGTTGTACACGTCATAGTTTGGCGCGAAGGAAGTTCCGTAAAAATCGTGTTGCTCAATAAATATTTGTTTCTCAGTATGTGTCTGGTTGCCAGCTGTACTGAAACGCAATCAACCTGTACGAACATTTTACGGAAAGAAACGAACATAAGCGTAGCAGTCGGTATTCGTCAGGGGGTAAGGTTTAGTGGTTTACTACAGAGGTAATAAAATGCCTAAAGCAAAAGAGTACAGAACATAAAAAGTTTAAGAAAACGAGTATGATTCAGCATTGCGAGAATTTTCGATGTTCAGAAAGGGGAAGATGCTTCTCTGAAGAGAAATTGAGAATAGCAGTGTGTTCTTGCGCTCTGTTTGCATCAGAATAAATTCTGTTTCCCTGTTAGATAGAAATCTTTAAGAAGGCTATAGGGGGATATGTGGAGGCCATCCTTTAAACAAAATTATTGTTTTTATTACTTCTACTCCATTCGTATTATTATTTATAATTATTGTATTTACTTATATATATGCGCATAAAATTTTCATTTGATTTTGATACTTCTGATGTTGAAAGTTTCAACCATGGGTACATTCAAGATATTCCAGCGTTTGTTTTTAGAATTTACTTTTTTGGAAATCTACATATAGGCTATAGTTCAGTAAGGGACACAAATTTGCGGAAGTTATGTACTTCGTACGACCTTCGGAAGTGGCTCATTCTTCAGGTCATATTTCCAGGACCTCGGTAAAAATAGTTTTTCTTAAAGTATCAAGTTTAATTAAATATAAAATAGCTATCATATTTCACAGTACGGAGATAGCCTGTAGTGTTGAACATATCATTATGTCAAACATAAACACCAGATTTATAGTTTTACATTAAAAAATAAATAATATTTTGTTTCAACAAGAATATGTTTTTTACTATTTATTACACTGTTTCAACAGTTTTATTATACATTACTATCATCTTCAGGAACAGAATGTGCAAAGAAATAGTTATACAAATTTAAAATCTATTGTTTATAAAAGCTGTTTTTTATATAAGGCTATATGATTTATATGTTTTATGTTTATAAATGGTATATATATATATATATGGGAATGTTAATTATCGACCGTATTATTATACTGTTAATGATTTTGAGGTTCGGTCATTAATTATGAAAACTCAGTTTTGCGACGTTTCGAGATTTATTCTTCTCATAATCATGCCTACAACATTAAAATATAGTCTTACTACAATTATATTATTTGTAAGTGTGTATAGGTGTGTGTAAAGTCATACATTACTATAACTATTTACTTACATTAACTGTGAGATGAGCTACAGCAACCACATTACACTAAACACTTATCACAGTTCCATACTTATACACATATAACACATTACAATTGTATAGTGTTAGCGTTATGTAGTTACCTGATAGACTGCCAGCGATATAAAATTTTAATAGTACCTAACTAGAAAGTTGTTCAGTATTCCTATACCTGTAAACTATTGTCCATTTTAAAAAGAGTGAATAAGATTAGAATAACACTTGCTAAGACTTTGTACGTCCGTTTTCTTGTTAACTGAAAGGTGTTTATTCTTCTCTATTGTTAGCATTTCTAAGAATTGCCGTTTAAAATGATTACTTTCTGCATGAATTACTTTAGCTTTGTGAAACTGAAACGAGTGACCGTGTGTACGGGCGTGTTGTGTTAGGGCCGTGGGATCAGGTCTGTTTGTATTTACTTTCTGGCAGCTATATTTATGTTGATAAATACGTCTTTTAAAGTACTGTTCAGAACAACCGTAATATTTTTTTCCACAGTGTGAAGAAAACTGTGGAAAAAAATATTACGGTTGTTCTGAACAGTACTTTAAAAGACGTATTTATCAACATAAATATAGCTGCCAGAAAGTAAATACAAACAGACCTGATCCCACGGCCCTAACACAACACGCCCGTACACACGGTCACTCGTTTCAGTTTCACAAAGCTAAAGTAATTCATGCAGAAAGTAATCATTTTAAACGGCAATTCTTAGAAATGCTAACAATAGAGAAGAATAAACACCTTTCAGTTAACAAGAAAACGGACGTACAAAGTCTTAGCAAGTGTTATTCTAATCTTATTCACTCTTTTTAAAATGGACAATAGTTTACAGGTATAGGAATACTGAACAACTTTCTAGTTAGGTACTATTAAAATTTTATATCGCTGGCAGTCTATCAGGTAACTACATAACGCTAACACTATACAATTGTAATGTGTTATATGTGTATAAGTATGGAACTGTGATAAGTGTTTAGTGTAATGTGGTTGCTGTAGCTCATCTCACAGTTAATGTAAGTAAATAGTTATAGTAATGTATGACTTTACACACACCTATACACACTTACAAATAATATAATTGTAGTAAGACTATATTTTAATGTTGTAGGCATGATTATGAGAAGAATAAATCTCGAAACGTCGCAAAACTGAGTTTTCATAATTAATGACCGAACCTCAAAATCATTAACAGTATATATATATGTGTGTGTGTGTGTGTGTGTGTGTGTGTTTGTGTGTATACATTTTTCTATAAAAATGTATCAAAATGGCGTGTTTTCAAAATGTATACGTTTTGGCGTCTACCTGAAAACGAAGAGTATATTGAAATTTTATTGTAACATTATGTTCTTGTGAATATGTTATTTGTTTTGCATTTTATATTTCAATATACTCTTATAATAAGCAAATAATTTTTTTTGTACAAAACGCTGTCATTATGGCATCTTTTCATAATTACGACAATAGGGCGTCTTTTCAGTTTTCCAACAATTAAGCATCTGAAATAATGTATACTTTTTCGAATTTCGCCGTTTTTGCTTCCAGCGACGTTTGCCAGTTTTCAACCACGGGTACTGCACAGTTTTCGTTGACGCTTATTTGTTTTTATGAAAGAGTGACTAACTGCAGGCGAATGACCTGGCAGTTATTTTTGTTCCTTCGTTCACCCGCTACCTTTACATCATAATTTTAACTAGTAGTGTCAAATATTTATCAACAATTTTTAAACTTCACTATCCAATTCTATTAACCGTGGTAATATAATTATTTTGTTTTACGAAGCATGCCAACGTAGCGTACTGGCCTTTCGAATTATGTAAAAATTGACCACTTCTCGTCGGACCAAATAACGTAATTAACGAGGATGTTAATATTTTCTCACATGCATCGACACCGAGCGATAATGTAACGTTGATCTCATTTACTAGAGAAATTTCTTATGCAATTGGCAGTCAAAAGTAATAAATGTAATGCCAAACGTAATAAACATATACTAGTTATATAACAAATATAATCAGTTATATTTTTTTTCAATATTCATCATTATACATACAGTATTTCGAAGTAATGCTATAAAACATTTATTTGTATCTTTTTTGCGGTTAACAAAATTTTATAATTTTAGTTTGTAGTTCTGTAGTTGTTAATAGTCTATAGTTCTGTTTGGGATTGAGATTGGTAAATAGATAGATAGATAGATAGACAGACAGACAGACAGATAGATAGGTAGATAGATGGAGATAAAGAGTGAGAGAGGAGGGAGAGAGAGAAATAGTAAAAGGATAAAAGTGCGTAATTAAGAGATTAGGAGAGAGAGAGAGAGAGAGAGAGAGAGAGCTAAATGGGAGTCAAGAGTCAGATACACAGACAATGGCAGAAAGCTACTGTACGTATTTTTTTGGTAATAAGATTTATATTTTTATTAGTAAGAGATATAAAGAAGGGGAGAAAGAGAGAGAGATAGAAGAAAGGAGAGCGATCAAATGTGCAAAAATGTACATAATAATAATTACTTCTTGTGTTAGAGACAGACGGAGAGGAGGAAGACAGAGGGTTGTGAGATAGGATAAAAGTTTGTATTATATTAGTTCTATTTGTGTTAGAGATTAAATAGCAAGATGATGCGAGACGCAGGCAGGGAAAGAGAGAGACACACACACAATATTAAAATGTTTTGGGTTGAGGGTACTAGAAGTCGTCGGATACCTGCTTTACATCTATTTTTATTTTATTTTTTTTAGATTTTTTCTAATTTACTTGTACTATAGCTAAATTTATTGACCACAAATTACTGTACATTCAATTTAAAAATTGCGTGTAAAAATAATCAATAGCCGCTAAAAATTTATTAAACCATTCTTCTGCAGAAAAACACTTTTCTCCAAATATATTCAATCAAATACATCTGAAATATACTAATAGACATTCTGCTGACTCTTCTCCGCATATCACGCTTAACTTTAGACCATTAGTTCTCGATCGTTTGTGTGTGAACAGCAGAATTGCGAGGACATACAAGATTAAGCGAATGGTTCACAGACAGAAGTAGGCCTATATACCCATACATTTGGGTATGTATGGGTACTCGCGAGTTGTACCCGTGCCACATATCTGCAACTATAGTGGTTCCTGGTTCCATATTATTTAAAATTACACAATTTAGTGAGTTTGCATCACGTTTATCCACCACCTATAGGAACAATTTCTTTATTCTCCTGCAAATGCTCTCAAGTACCCACCGAGTTTTTGTTATTCGGGCTCTGTTGTACTTCCTTAAGCAAACGCACTTTCATCAATTTCAGTATCTCCCGGGCCGCCAATTTTTGAGCTGTTATCTATCAACCAGACAGTAAGGATCTCCCTGAATTCGTTTATTAATTTTTGCGTAGTTTTCCTGTTTATGTCGATCTGATTTGAAATGACTGAAATTTGATATTTCAAAATCCAAGTACACACACAATACAGATAATGCAGGAACACGCGCTATTCCGAAAAAGTGTAAGCATGTATGTTTTTTGTAGCTCTGCAATTCCTTCTACCACATCTGAAGGTAACGTTTCTTTATCCTTTTACATTTGTTAACATATTACCATCACACTTTACACATTGTATTGATAACGGAAGAATATTTTAGTCTCAAACACATTTTCTGATACCATTTTTTTTTAATGAAACACCGAAAATTATTAACACTTTTGTATTCCATTTCAGTAAGATACGGATGTGCACAACGCTGATGAATGAATGTTAATTCAAGTTTTTTCGTTTCCCTTTTATCCCTTAGTTTAAAGCGAAGGTCTTCTTTCATCGCAAATGACACACAATCTCAGGGCACTTTATATTTTATAATACTTCATAATTTATAATAAATGTGTTACATCGCGTTATAATCGTTCATTTAAGTACTAAGTAGGCCTGTAATGTGAGCGCTGATGTTGCTAGGTATAAGTCTATGTAGGCCTACTTGTGCCTCGTATCAGGTTACTAATTAATGATGGCTACATGTTCATAATAGTTATATTATATCTTATAATGTGTATTTTATAATCATTTAAGGAATTTCGTATTCTGTTAAATAACCGCATTTAATTACTTTTGTACGCAAATTGTGTGTTAATGCTCGTACTCAAGTAAATATTACAAAAAAGTAATATAGTAGTTATCAAAAAGGAACTTATGAGAACTGTACAAACGTGACGTATTGAGTCGCATTATATATAGGATGCGACGTTCTGGCAGCGCGTTTAATTGATGTTTTATACAAATTATGTCATGTGACTTCTAAACTAAATGAAGTATGGTAAAAAATGTATACAGCTCCCCTCTGTCTGTATACCTCTCTCTCACTTTCTTGCTCACTCTCTCTCTCTCTCACTCCCCCCTCTCTCTCACCCACGCCCTCTCTCACTCTTTATTTTCTCAAGTGTTTATGAAATATGAAGGACACTGGAATATGGTAAACTCATAGTAATGTTTATTTGGCTGAGACAAGATAAACGAGAAACGTGATTACATATCTGGCGGGAACGATGATGCATTTTGCAAACTGGCGTTTACGTCACACACGTCCGTCTTTTCTACAAACATTGTGCACAGTTTAATCTGAGTTGTGGTATCGCGAACTCAGAAATGGTTAATACACGTCAGCCACTGCTGTGTAGAGTGATAATGTGTTGTCTATTCAGCGTAACATCACAGGTCTCCAGCACAGAGACAAGATTTCTCATTCATCAGTATCCCTCCAACAGGACTCTCTACTCAAGGTCAAATAACATTCTTAATGTTTTAATGGCACAGCGTGTATGTTTACAAAACATACTACCTGTTTGGGCTGACACATATATACACATCTACGTCCGAACTCATGCAACTGTACATCAGCTGTCTGTTTTTACGTTTCCACAAAACATGTTCCAGAATATCGCGTTATGTTAAAATAATATGAACATTTTATAGTAAAAAAATAATAATAATAACAATTTGTAAGCTTAAGCATTCATAACAAGAGTTTTTCAACGTTCCTTTCTCCCCCTCCCGCCGAAGACACACGCACTTTCTCTCACTCTCTCTCTCTCTCTCTCTCTCTCTCTCTCTCTCTCTCTCTCTCTCTCTCTATATATATATATATATATATATATATATATATATCACACACACAAATAAAATACGTATTAGACTACATCATTGTCTGATGTCCAATGTCCAATCACCTATCGCAGTGGTCTCAAGGCCCCTTTCAGTTCCGAGTCTATACTCTCTCTGCAGCTACTTCTTGGGCTGCCTGGTATTCTTCCTTCCTTGTGTTTCTACTCTAACATGTGTTTTTGGAATCTCAAAAACGTAAATAGGTCTACACGAAATTACAATCTGATCCCAAATAAAGAACTTAATTATCAATTACAGTACTTTCATTGCCAAATAAGAAAGAAAAAGATCATTGTGTAGGCCTATGTGTAAACGGTTAAAAATCTAATACACCCTCGGTCAAAAGGATGGCAGTCGGGAGCAATGGTTATTTATTTATGTGTGTAGTTACGTTGTTGTCATGTTACTGTACATCATTAAACGACGACTATACCGACAGCAAAATGACGACGACACGATAGGCCGATTCACTTAAAGCTGGGATTCATGAATACTAATTGTGACTACACAGCGGCAACGTGTACTCAAAACTGTTATCTTGTCTCACTAAAGGTATAATCTGATTGGCGCATAGATACAGTTTCGGAAAGTGCTGCGTAATTAAATAAGTTATTACATCAGAGGCTTCTGATTGTCATGCATATATTTGTGTAAATATATAATAAAGTAGGAGTAGTAATTTAAATACTTGTTATACTGTTACGTATAATTTAATAATGAAAATTAGGTTTATCAGAAAATGTAAATAAATTATCTAAAATGCACATTATTACTTTCAAATATCACTCGTTTTTACGCGGACATAAAGCATTGTCTTCTTTTGTTCAACTTGTCTGGTGATTATATTCACATAACAGTTGTGACTACATATCCAAGACCGGAAAAGAATGAATACGAGTTTGTTTATTCGAACAGGACTGCGTATTATGTCTTCAACTGGCTTGTGTGCATAGTATACACAAGGCAGCTGATCTCTGTTATTACATAGTTCTCCTTGATAATACCACATCTGACAACAATTGCTGCTTACCTTCATGCAACAATTTTGTTAGTCATCAGTACGAAAACTTTTATACATGACAAATTGTAGTAAGCAATTCGAACTAACCAGTTACACGGCCGTGAATTGATCACAGGACTTGTCTGGATGTTATCGAGGAATAGTTATTTCGGGACAAAAATCTCGTAACAAATAGAATTTTCGTAAGAATGTATATAACTATTTCTTCAGGCTACAAATAAAACATTTCCATGAGAGATTACTGTCTATTATGAAGCCAAGATATTTCATTTGCTTAGTATGATCAGTCACCAAGCAGCTGTACATGCTTGACATGTTTTTGACATGATGATTCATAAAAAACAATGCGAAAATTCAACCTTGTCTCTCAAAAAGAAAATCATATATTTTTTTACTTAAAACCGTACTGTATTTTACTAAATCAATACTTCAGTTTATCTAATTCGACAATCCTTTAACTGGGAAATAAAAAATACATACAATAGTTATTTATTTTTAATTTACTGTTTTAATAAACATCGTGCCATGGCTGACACTTTTTGCTACAGTCTATTTCTTGATGTATATAATATATTTAATATTTATTGAAAAACCAAAAACCAACGAGAAGTCATAACAACCGCCAACCAGCACACAGGTACTCCACAATTTTCAAAATTAGGAGGCTCATGATGGGAACACTAAGGGTAACGAAACATGTTCCAAATAAGGGAAAAATAACATTTTGAGGTAAAGTAAATATAAATTTTAAATATTATTTATATGTATATATATGTATTTAATATATAAAAATAAGTTTTGTACAGTTCCATTTTGTGCTTCAAATTCTTTTAAAAGTAAAGTACTGGATTGTATATACTGAGACGATCGAGCGGGAGGGAAAATTACAGTACATTGCCATCTGTCTGTTGGCAGATTCACATATTCACATAGAGTCGGCTTGTGTGTACACTATTTGCGGTGAGTACTGTTACGTGAGCAAAACGCGACAGTGATTTTCGTAATGAATTTGAACGAAGGAATTTCTATACACACGTATTGAGTGTTATCGCGGGGCAGGTACATCGTACGCCCATCTGTCTTTCAATAATCTTTTATTGGAAGAATCTACCACATTTAAGCACTGTCTGAATGGAATTAATATTTAATGATTTTACTGTCATTCCTTGCGTTTCGTTAACGAGTCAGTTATTCCAATTCCTAATGTCATAACGGCCTAATTCCCTTCCAGAACTCAGGTAAGTACGCAACTGAAAGAATTGCTTCTTAACAGCATTAATTTTGTCCAAACCATCCGGAAATATAATAGTGTGAGGGCATTCTCTTACTTTTTGGTCACGAAAATCATATCCCTGGTACAGGTTTCTACTCCTTAAAAATTTAGGGACAGATTCACAGATATATTTCCGATTATTTACCACTTGCTGGCGACAAACCTTATTCTTTGGCAGAATATGACATACGTATTGTTCGTAATGAAAACGAAGAGTTTCAACACTCGTTACTTACAATCCTGGCAGCTTTCTAGCTAATAATCCTTACGCACTACACGGCCGAGGTTATCGAACATGAAGGAGCAGACTACGTAACATGACTCTTCGGTACCAGGATCTGATGGCGATCGTACAGTACGCAAATCTGGAAAACTGGACAGGTTTTTAACTATGACCTGCAATCCGAAATGGACAGATATAACTTCTTAACTTGGTGAAAATGAAAAATCTGCCGATCGTCGTGATAGGTTTCTGGAGTGTTTGTTATAAACTCAACTAGTGATAAAAATGATTTACTAAAAAATCACTCATTGTGAGCAGTTGTTATCCTACACATATTTATTATTTATATATTTATTATTGACTCCCAGAAACGTGATTAATACACTACCTCATGCTTATCCTAAGTTGTGTGCGGAGAAATACCTGACCCAGTCAGTTTTCCAAGGATTCATAAAATTGTTATCTCGACTATGATACATGGATCTTGTAGAGCTAGTAATCCTAATATTCCTTTCATGATTGATGGAATGTGTACACATAATAACCGAGCAACGTTTTACATTAAACTACTGAAAATAACAATGGTTATCCAAAGTACCGGAGAGGAGATGACGGAATTGTTGAAGTAAAAGGAATATATCATTTGATAATCGTGATTCGTTCTCTACAATCACTTCCTAATTCTACAGTACAATGCTCACATCAATATTGAAAACCTATTCCAATACATGTATAAATAATGTGACTCAACATGTATGCAATTCGTAAGAAGCGTCAGTGACGATCATTAACTGGATATGTTGTAACTATAACATACGCGAATATGCCATACTTTAGCTCTCATCAGATATTCTGTGCCTTCATTCAAAATAAATGCATGATCAGTCACATACAATCGTTCGCTTAGCTGTGCTTGAAGATGGATATTATAATGTGTATTAGGGCAGGGGATGAGAATGCAATCCAAGGACCTGCAACAAAACGCACAACATTGATGAAATCATGGTTTGATTTTAATCAATGCGATCCCTGTGCTTGTCAATTCCTGTATACTGGTATTTCAGGACTTTATGGATTCGCTGATAATAAATGGATTCCAGGAAAGAGAGATGGTTGCAAAATGATAGGGAGAATGTACACTGTCGCACCAAACGATCATAACAGATTTTACATACGTATGTTACTACTTCATATTAAAGGAGGAACATCACTCGCATGTCCACGCAGCTACAGCAATACATACGCAACTTATAAGCCATACAAAGGAGCGGCTCTTGCATGTGGGTTACTTGAAATTGACACAGATTGGCACAAATGTTGGGAGGAAATGCAGAGCACATACTGTACATGTCGTGTCAACTACGAGAGTTGTTCTCATTAATGTGCTACTTCTACAAACCAACATTACCTTTTCAAGTGTAAACGATTATCAAAATACTAATGTAGACGATACGCAGGCCCTTGAAGGAAATGCAGCATTGCAGGATATAGATTACATTGTAAGAAGTAATGGTTTGGAGTGAAGGAACATCGGCTTGCCAATACCAAATAATCCAATGCTTATTAACCCTGTACGCAATGTGAATGAAGAGGCCAGTCATGGTGCTAATATACATAGCAAATTAAATGAAAAATAGAAATTAGTTGTAATTAAAATTATGTGGGCCATAGCAGGCGAGACAATTGAGAAGCTGTTATTCTTAGAAGCCCCAGCAGAACGTAGCATGACCTACGTATTCGCAAATATTCTGAATATTGTTAGTGAACAGGCTCATTTAGCATTAGCAACAAAATGGACATGCAAACCTGTGCAATTCTTGGCTGCAGGAATTATACTCCATTAGTTATTTGATCTTCTTGTTCCAGTGTTGCCTTCTTCAGTTTCTTCCATTAAGGCTATGTCAGGAAACGCTACAGTTCTACACGAAGAGTCAGTTATTTTAATTGATGAGATGTCAACGATCTCTGCAGTAGCAGTATGGATCATTTACTTCGAAACATAATGAAGTGTATAGTTCGGTGTATACTTCGAGACATCCATTATTAAGTATAGTTCAGACGGATGGAAAAGTGATACTTTTAGTGGAGAGTTTAGACAGGTCTTAACGTTAGTCCCAAAGGCGGGACAAACAAACAAAACTTTGACCTTTATGACCATATAGTATTTGACCTAAAATATGTGTGTCAGTGCTAATTAACAACAATTTGTGGAGTGGAATGGAGTGGAAACTTCGATTGGGGAACAGAACTTTTCCTGTGATGGAAACACAGCATGATGGAAATATTTTTAATATTCCCAGCAGATTTATATGCAAGAAATATTCAGTTGTTAACCATATAGTTTGCAAAATTAATTGGATGGAAGTAATGAAAATTATTTCAAATAATAAGTTTATAAATAAAATAAAATAAAATAATATGTTTAGAAACTCAAACCCGAATTATTGATTGTCCGTTAAACGACAACTGCAACCTGATCAACCAGAGCTGAGCTGTGTTTACTTTCAGGGGATTTTGACAGAGTAGGCCTACTGCAGTGTAGACTCGATCTATGCCAAGATGGTGACACGGCATATACAAAGAACGTCGTATACACAGAAATACTGTTAAAGAACGACGCAACCACCTAGGCTACTTTTATCACCGACGACTAACAGCGCAAAACTGGTGGGAATAAAGTTTGTTTCTGAGTTTATTGAAATATTAAATGAAAGGAATTCTTAATAAATTTGTGTCTCATTTCAATGAAATAACTTTAAACATTCTCAATAAATTGGCGGTATTGCCCCACCAAACCACCAGTTAGTTACAAAATTTTACGCTCTTCATCTGAAAATCGCATATAACTTAAAGAATCTAAACTAAAGTGTAAATTTCCGGTAAGCTACTGTCGTTGTACCACTGAATTTTCAATCATGAGAATATTTTTCTGTATTAGCGTTGTAATAATAAAACAACGGGGACAAAAACACAATTGTCATTATATTATTCAAAAATTGCACAGACTTTTTTATACGGAAAACTATCTAAAAATATAGTTGTCATTGACACTCTAACTAAACAATAATTTGAAATAATTGCACCCTTTCCACTAAAATACGTTCTTCGTTTGTACTTTACAATATAAGCTTTTGTTATATTTAATACAAGTTTAAATAATAAATAAAAATATGCAAAACACAATGCGCTTATTAATCAGTAATGTTCAGAATATTTTAAAACATTTGCTCTTATTCGTTGGAAAAAATTTAAGAAAAGTAAGCGTAATGGTTATACCACGCAAACTAAGCAAAGACCCGCATGACAATGAGAAAAAAATTCTTGTAGACTGTCAACAACATAGTATCAGCCGTAAACAAGTTGCAAGTGTCTTGCTGCTATGAGTCAGTTTTGGCGCGCTGTGCCCGAAGAAAATTGGCAACGCTGTATACACACGACATGAATACGAACGTATTGTGGCAACGTGTGTATGGAGTTCACGAATTATAATAAGCGTGGCACGGTTGCCACAACAATGGATATCGAGTGTATCCATAATAAGTTGGTGTGTATACAAAAATTAATAAAATTGTCAAAATCAGAGGTAAAAGATCTATGTTGTAGCGTGTTTAACTTTGACGTTGCCACTTGTACGTGTGTATGAACTTGTGCCACTAATGCTGAGAGACGTGTATGTGTGTGTGTGTGTGTGTGTGTGTGTGTGTGTGTGTGTGTGATATTTAACATGATTTTTATGTTGATTGTATTGTTATGTTGCAGGTTGCTTCTCCTACAATAACGACACAATTATATATAAACTTTTCGAAAAAATATCAATTTTCTAATGTATTTATTTATTTATGAATTGTGAATTTTTCAAAAAAATTAATTTTATATTGTGAATTTTAAAATATTGTTAATATATTTAATCATTTAAACAAATTATTGCTTTATTTTATTTCACTATACACCTCTGAACATGTGTACAATTAATTTTTTTTTTTTTTTTTTTTTTTTTTTTTACTGTATCACTTGTGGGAACCGTTACATCAGAAGATTTGTATGAATTTCAACCACCGTTTTCATCTGTAACAACATGTGTGTATACTTTTAATTTATTTCGCTATACACCACTGAACCTATGTGTGTAATTATTTTGTTATTTTGTAAACTGCAACCATTAAACAGAAGTATTGTACCAAATGTAGTACCACATGAAGAAGAGCGTATTGAAGATTGTTAGAGTTTGTTAAGCCGTTAACGTATGGATTTGTCATCTGTAACAGCACACGCACAGGTACACATGTAAGTAGTTCATTGACAACAACACACATACATAGTTCATATTTGCCAAATATATATATTTCTAAAATCATATACAGACCTCCCTAACAAGGATCAATCACACTGACTGCATTATAAAACTATTAATTAATTATTTAATACATTGAAAATGAAGTCAACGTTTGACAACGAGTGAGAGAGAGCTAAAATTATTTACTCATCACACCGACTACTCTACTCAATGTACACAGTAAGAGAGAGAGAGAGAGAGAGAGAGAGAGAGAGAGAGAGAGAGAGAGAGAGAGAGAGAGAGAGAGAGAGAGAGAGAGAGAGAGAGAGAGGAGAAACGGTATGAAACCTTCCACAGTTGAAACCTGCTCAACGAAGCGTTATGTTAAGAGAGAGAACACGCATGTAAGTAGTTGACAACACACACGCACACATAGTTAATATTTGTTAATTATTTAATACAATGAAAAATGAAGTCAACGTTTTGACGACGAGAGAGAGAGAGAGAGAGAGAGAGAGAGAGAGAGAGAGAGAGAGGGCGTTGTAAGTACGTACACAGTTAATATTTGTCAAATATATATAAACTTTCTAAAATCATATACATGCGCGGTAATGACCACAGAGAGGAGAAACGGTTTGAACATAACGTTTGACAACGAGAGAGAGAGAGAGAGAGAGAGAGAGAGAGAGAGAGAGAGAGAGAGAGAGAGAGAGAGAGAGAGAGAGCTAAAATTATTTCACCATCACACACCGACTACTCTACTCATGTACACAGTGAGAGAGAGAGAGGAGAAACGGTTTGAACATAACGTTTGACAACAAGAAAGAGTGAGAGAGAGAGAGAGGAGAAACGTTTTGAACATAACATATGATTTAGGGAGACCGCTTAATGTATCAATGTTTGAATTTTTTCGCAATTGAAAGTTGATTTCGTCGTCGTCACAATCGACTAACCGCACACACATATAGGTATATATATACATTATAACGTGTTGCTAATAATGTATCACACGTTTGAATTTCCCTCCCCCCCGCACAGAAAATGTTGGCAAACCTGCTCATATAAAATATCTATACACTATAATAATAATACAAAGAGGATCCATGCAAAGGTTGGTACACCTGATCATATAGATTTAATATACATTATAACACGCGACAAATTTGAACTAATGCAAAGGTTGGTAACTCTGATCATATATTTTAATATACACTATAATGCATCAAGTTGGAACCTCCCACCCACCACCACCCACTGATATGCAAATCAGCTTTATTAAAAAAATAAAAAATTATATTCACGGATGCAGGTGGTCCATTGAACCTCATCCCACCCCCACCCTTCCCCCTTTATATGCAAATCAATTTAATTAAAAAAATAAAAAAATCAAATAAAAAAAATAAAAAAATTTATTCGCGGAAATTCACGGATGCTGTGGTCCATTGGGATGCTGCGGGTCCAGCGGTGGCGGCGTCATCTCTTAGATCATGTTTTTTATAGTTTTTTAAGAAAGGCGGCATTCCTTTGTGACCCAGAACCACCATTATCCCTCTACTCATCTCATTATCCATGTCTCAATCCTTACCATAACTCCTGTTCCTTTCCTTTACCTTGTTGTTAATTATTTAATCTTTGATACATTATACCTCCCTAACAATTCCCTAACTTTTATAGCGGGTTCGGAGTCAGAGGGGCCCCATTGACAATCCATTCTCCGCCGTTCCCTAACTATAACCACTGAAATCAGAGGAAACACATCTTGTCCAGAAAAATATAAGACGTACTTATAAGTTGCACCTTCGCAACAAATAATAATAATAATAATATTCATTTAAAATACAATATTCAAAGATCATAGGCTCCTACACATAAATTCCCTTTCTTAATCTCTTCTGATGATTTCTCAATTATATCAATATACTGTTCTCCGCAGGTAAAATTATCTTTTAAAATCATTCGATGTCAATAATAGATCAGTTGTTGTTTTCATAGCTATATTTATAAATTCATCATCACCTCCTTATGTAATATACTGTTTCCCTTTTTTTTTTCAATTATCATTTCCTTTTAGTATCAATTATATGACAGTATTGCTCCTCCTTAGTAATATCAATTGTTATTTGAGTGTTCAATATTTTGTTTAATCAATTCGAATAACATAGTAAATTATGTCTTTTCCTCCTTTCCTTCTCTCCTTCTATAAGTACGGGTAAGTTGGTAAATATACGTTGACTTGGCTGTTGGAAATAAATTTATATTTTATAAATATTTTTGCCTTTGGTGGAAGGTGTCTTTCTCGTATTTATATTTAATTATTAATATATTATTCCTCCTTTCCTTCTATAAGTACGGGTAAGTTGGTACGGTCGTTGAATATTGGCCACCGCATAGTTTACCTGGGGTCTGTACTCCTGATTTCTTCTATCACCTCCCCCTTGATTGCCTCCGTTCTGATAATTTATTTCTTTGGTTATAATTATAGTTGTTTCCTCTATAATTGTTGCCCCGATAATTATTCCCTTGATAGCTATTTCTATGATAGTTATTTTCTGGGTAATTATTTCGATTTGGTCCCGGATTGTTACGGTTATTCGGGGGCTCTGATTATTGTTATTGCTGTTATTTATTGGGATGTTATTGTTATGGTTGTCCGGATTGAACCTACTACCATTTCCGCTTCCATTCCGATTTGGCCCGTTGTTACTACTGTAATAGTCTACCTTACGACTGGCGGGTTGGTAATCTTGGAACTTTCCCGCAGACTCGCAGTTCTCTAATAATTTCGCTAAGTCTGTGATTTTACTGAGTTGCTGGTATAATTGTGCGTCTTTAATACCATAACTATAGTGTCCAGCCAGTTGTCTTACTAAGCATTCTTCTGGGATTGGCGGTATTAATTTACGAGGTAAACATATTTTTCCCAGGAAATATGATGTTGGTGATTGTCCCTCGGATGCGTCGTATTTCCCGTAAAATATATCCATCCTTACCTTGTTTTGTGCCGTTTCCGACCAATATGTTTCCTTGAATTGACGTTTGAACTCATTCAGGTTCGTTATCTCGGGTCGTATTGGTATCCACCAATTATCTCTTGCATTCCGGAATGTTTCATCTAACATTTCCCGTATTCTAACCCATCTTGTTTCCGTATTTCTCTCTATGACCTCTTCCATTCTTTCTAAAAATTCCATACGGTTCCGGCGATAATTTTGGAAATTAATTACCTCCCTATTTTCGCTATGACACGTATGGGTACTCAAGATCGGTGTGTCCCTTACCGCTTCTAACCTCTCCTGCAGGTTTTTCTCCCTTTGATCAATTTCTTGTATATTGTTTTTATTAGTTCTTATTTGTTCGTCTAACATATTAGCTATATCATATGTTCTTTGTATCCTTTTGCTAACGTCTTTCCGGACTTCTCCTACCTCCGTTTTGCGTTTTTCTACCACCTTCATAATTTCGTCCTGGTTTTGCCTGACTTTATCATCGAGAGTTTGAACACTTTGTTTCGTTTCTTCAGTTCGTTCCTCCATTGTTTTAAAACCGGTATCATTTCCTTCCTGCAGGCTTTCTAATTGTTTTGCAGTTGTCGACTGTCGACTTTATTATCGTCGATTTTTTGGTTCACCGTTTCATCATTTGAACTGATTTCCTTTTTCAGGGACACTATATATTTTTTATTTTTCTCCTGAAATACCTCCAGCTTTTTGCCATTATCATTTGTTTTATCAATTATTTGTATTATGTGTTTTTATGAATATATAGTAGAACGTTATCGCTGATGGCAAAATGAACATAAATTTAAAATTTGTTAGTAAATGATATTGCCGAAAAATCGGGGCACGCCGTTTTAAGACTTCCTACGTATTACTGTATTTTGAATTCCATTGAATTAATGTGGAGCCAGTTGAAAGGTTATGTTGCCCATCACAACACAACATATAAGCTGCATGGTGTAAAACAACTGATAGAGCTGGCGGTAAATGAAATAACGATGGACAAGTGGAGTTGTTGTTTCGAGCATGTTTTCAAGGAAAAAGATAAGCTATGGGAATTCGACCAAATAACCGACGCCGTCGTGGACAATATTATCATTAACACTGCTGATTCAAGTGCTCTCTGACAATAACTGATAATACAGAGTACATTAGTAAGTAATTATCACAGCTTCTATTTTCGCTTTAAATATAGGCCTACATTATTTTTTTTCATAAGATATTCAAATATTTAATAACAAATTTATTAACTCTGCTTGTTATAAAATACCGGTATATCATTGTCGCTCTGACACAGTCACACAAATATTACTTTGGTCCGGAATGTAAAAAGTATTACAATTTACATGTGTTAATACAGTATCAATATTATATATACCCTGTCTGTACTCCTTCTGTCAGAGTGACACGCCTCTAACTCAAGCAACAAATAGCGTTTCAGATGTGCCAAGCCTCTTTGTTTACATCAGGATTAAGCTAACAACAGAAACAGAATACAGTCATTTCTGTCGTTGATCGCTGCCTCCCCCTACCGGTAGATCTCCATGCCTTCCCTGTACTGTCTGATTTTCTTATTGTTAATTCGTGTCAAGATGTTTGTATTTTTGAAATCAAATGTGTGTCGTGTCCTGAACACTCCCATGGCAACAATTACAGGGGAAGCAAGATATGAAACGTGTGCCCCTGTAGTTAAATCAACATCAGTACGCCTTAAAAATATTCCGGGATTACGGAACAAAACGTCGGCAATCACATACACAGATGTACCCAAAAACCTGCTACAACAGATATACTGAATATGTGTTTGCATTCAAGTTTAGTAACAGTATGATCTAAGAAACTAATGCTATTGGTGGTTTCGTATCAACGGTAAAGCTGATATTTTTGTGGATTATGTGAACCGAACAAACGAATAAACAAGGAGAATAATCAAGCAGTGGCGTACTTAGGCCAATAGAGGCCCCGGGCGAATTTCTTTCTGAGGCCCCCCCCCCCCATAAGACGAGTGTTCATAATCCAATTTATCTTTAAGTAATACATAGCAAAAACACTTTACTCTTACATATTTATTGTCTATTTACTTTATTGAAACATCTAGTTAGAAAACTTTATAAGGAGCTGTAGTAATGTTTGAAATAAAATTCCACTTTCATATTGTAAATACAAATTTTAAAGAAATAATAAAAGTAGTATTATTTATAGAATGCACTAAATTTATTACAATACTTTATAATATCTGTACAGTTATACGTGGTGTTGTCTTCGATGCCACTCACGGTTTTGTTCGTTGGTTCGAGTAACTGACCCGATTTCCGCAATCCGAATTATCCACTGTTCGCTAAAAATTCTCATGAGATATTTTAAATAAATTGTTGGTGTTCTGAAATGTTAAATATTTTTCAATGGCTAAATCTGTTTTAGCGTAGGCCTACATGTTATCGCCCGGTATTTTACTCCCCTGTTTACATTTTTGTACCAAGACACGGCCTTCTTAAGTCGCTGCCGCTGCCGTTGCCGTCCGTGCTGTTTGGGGTTCAATTTGCGACTTCCCACTGCGTGGTGAGGCATTGACGCCAGGTACAACTGACGCTACTTTTTTTTAGTATGAATATACTTCTAATAATAAACTTACCTTCGTAAGTGGTTTTTTAATATCTGTAAACGCTTTATGAGGTAGGATTGTAAGGTAGATTTCAAAATAATATGTAAAACTCTTTGGAATCGACGATTATATCCTGGACCTCTTCTAGTGTTGCGTTTCAGGACGTGACAATAGAACGTTTGCAAATAAATAAAAAAATTACAAAAAGAACTTAATTTTTTTAATCTAGAGGCCCCTTAGTAAGTGGGGACCGGTGCGGTCCACCTCACGCCTCTCCTTTAGTCAGCTACTGTAGACAAGATTAGGGAATCGGTTAATTAAAAGGAAGAGAAAAGTAAGTTGGATTGAACACGTTATAATCAAGAACTATTTATAAACATTTATAATGTAGGTAGAAATAGAAGATATGTTGTACTGGAGCGTCTGATAAGAGGCCACAACTGCAGACATAACAACGACGCTCGACCATGTGAGTGAACAGCATTCAGAGAACTACTTTACTGGACCCCCATCTTAGGAGACAATCAACATTGATGATGATGATGATTATGATGCTTTATAAACGACTTCTTTAAAATAAATAAAACGATATAATCATTGTTTGCTTTGCTGAAACAGTTTATTTAGATTTTATTCAAAACAAACATTCGTAACACATCATTTAAGTTTTAAGTGGTACCTTAAAGGAAAAGTATTATTTTCAAAGAATAAACAATTATTATAATTACATTTACACCTTGTCACACTATTTGTATTTAATTATTTTAATAATACGTAAATAAGATTCTTTATATAATTATTTTAACAATACATTAATAATATTCGAATAAGAAACAGTTTGTACTGATAAAACACTGTAAATATTAAAAAAATACTAATATATTCTTGTAAAATCTAATATTATCTATATATGATTAAAAATTGAAACCAGAGTTATGACAGAAAGAGAAAAACCAAAGATTCAGGCAGTGGACATGAAGTTTATGAGGGGTACTCTGGGATGTAAAATTCCGATAGAAAGAAGCATGTGGATATAAGGACGGAACTGGAGGGTCGAACAATTGTTGGAACAGCTAAGGAGCAACAAAAAAGGGTTGTGTGAACATTTGGTAAGAATGGCAGGTGACAGGATTCCAGTGCTAACACTGGAATATAGACCGGTGGGGACGAGAGATGTAGGATGTCCAAGAGCAAAGTGGGTGCCGGAACAGTTTTAGGATGAGCCTAATCCTTGAGAGTAATGATATGATGATTATCATTATTAAAATTTATTAAAGTACACAAAATAAAGAGTATATTATAATGACAAATATCCAACGACTTTTCCAATTAACAATAAGTAAAATGATTTAGTTTTGGATATTTTTATATTTATTGAAGTACTCAGAAGTATCTGCTACATAAACTTTTCAACTGTCTACAATAACAATAAAATAAAAGGCTTCAATTTCTTATGTTATATACGAAGTCGATCAAAAAGTAATGCTTCTTCTGTCAGTACATCTCTATTTATGAACATATCAAAGAAAAAGTTACAAAGGTTATATTCTAACGTAGGCTTCGCGGCTGGTCTCCATTATGTTTAAACATTTTTCCGGTATGGATCGCGTCAAAAATGTGTTGTATGACAACGTTTCACTCACATTACAGTGAGTATTCTCAGGTCTACGTGACGATGAGGCTGGCAAGCGAACTCAGTTATATAGTGTAGAAGTGGCGGTCAGTCAACTCCCGTACAGTCAAGCCAGAAAGTAGAGGATACCTTGCTGAGGTAGTACGGAGTGCTGAGCGTGACAGCTTCTCTGTTGATGTTATCCTTGTGTTTTTTAACTTCTATTGTGTCTAGGACTATTCTGTCATAATACCTATTATCAAAACTTGTAACAGATGCGTCTTCCTAGTTTACTATGTGATTAGTTATGGCTGAATGCTCAGCAATTGTCGACTTTTCAACTGCTAAGTTCATCGTATGTGTGACATTTTCTTGGACTCTTGTGGAAACCAGGCGGCTCATATGACCAAAGTAGACCTTTTGGCAGCTGCATGGAATTTTATAGATATTTTCAATGTTAAACGGGATTTGATTGGTTTTAAAAATAGTGCCAGCTTCTTATGTGGTTGAAACACTGTTTCAATGGTATATTTCCTCACCAGACTGTTAATTGTGACTGTGGTACCTTTTACGTACAGTCAGAATGCTCTGTGGTTATTATCTTCTGCTGTAGGTATTTCTGAAGGTTTTCCGATCTGTTTAAATGCTTCACGTTTAGCATCCCTGTTATAAACGTTCCTTTCAAGAACATCCGTTAAATGCTTTTTCTCCTCCAGGAAACGTTCCGTCATCAGATACCCTTTTCGCTCTGTGAAAAAGTATGGTGTTAACGGCTTGCTATTGTGAAGGCTGATGATGAGAATTTGCATGAAGCTATCTATTTATCAGTGTCTGTAGGCTTTCGATGACCTAGACATCCGTCCAGTTTACCCGAAACTACAGTTCAACGTAGTTATCATTACTTGAAATACATTCATGTTGTTGTCGAATCTATGTGTGAAATACGATTTGGACAAATTCAGTCGAAGAATACGATTGTTCTTGACCCATGACGTTAAAGCTGTTTTTACTTCATCAATGTCTTAGAATCAGAAACCACGTAGCTCACTCAGACAGTGTAAACTTCATAGGCACGGACAAGTGAAAGTCAGAAGGGGCTAAGCAAGGACTACAAGACGGATGAGACATAATGGACCATTCCTGGGTTATGGAAATGGCGTGTGCGGTGCTGCATTACGCTACTTGACTTATGGAGTTGTATGGAGTGAATTATTTTATGTGGTTTTTTCCTTTACTGATGGTCTTCCTTCTTCAGCTTCTCAAGTGTAGTAAAGTAGATTTTGCTGTTGATTGGTGATGCGCATCCGAGAAGACAAGACAATGACACCCTGTGTGGCGTGCTTTCATCAACTTTTGTTTGAGCCAGTTGCATTTTTGAGACGTAAAGGACAATTCTGAAGTGCAGTTTTTCGGATTTCCGATTAAAATTTCCTCTGTGGGTGCAAGACTGATAAGACAGGACGGGTCAGTGAACTGTAGCAAACGTCTGGGTTATGAAAACGGTGTATGCGGCATGCATTACGGTCTTCGACTGATGAGCTATATGGAGTGAATGAGTTATGTGGTTTTTGTCTATTACTGATGGTCTTCCTTGTTCAACTTCTCGAGTATAACAAAGCAGGTTTTGCCGTTGATTGTGTGATGCCCTTCAATGAAGGCAGGTGAATAACACCCTGTATGACCTACTTTCATCAGCTTTTGTTTCAGCCAGTAAAGTTGAATTTTTGGGGACATAAAGAACAATTCTGTAGGGTCGTTCTTTGGATTAAAATTTACTCTCTGGATGCAAGGCAGATGACACAGGACGGGTCAATCAATCGTAGGAAACTTCTGGGTTGTGAAAAACGATGTGTGCGATACTACATTGAAGTTCTCGAATCCTGGAACTGTTTGGAATGAATATTTTTTAATGGTTTCTTTTTCTGGACGGCCTCCGTTAACTTCTCAGTAAAGTAGATCTCGCTGTCGATTGAGTGATGACCACCGGATATGTCAGTGGGAATAATGCCTTCTGTGTCCAAAACACTGTTGTTATCATCTTTTGTGTTAGATCTGGTAGATATAAATTTTTCAGACTTGAAGACCCAAAATGGTGCCATTGGTTGAAGTCAATCTTACTGTTTCAGTCATACAGGTATGCCCACGTCTTGTGACGACATTTTTAAAGACGTCCCTCAGCTCAGTTGTCTCCAGGAGCATTTGACACATTTCCTCCCCTCTTCCACGACTCCAACGGTTGTCAAAAGCCAAGTTCTTGTAAAGGAAGGCGATTTATCGTCTGTGTAGAACTAATCGACACATCAAATACTTCAGCAACACGCCGATCTGTTATACTTCTGTCTCCCCGAATCAACTGTCACAGCAAATTGTAGTCTGTGGTTGGTGATTCTTGTTGACGGACGCCGCTTCCTAGACTTTCTTCATCATCATCTTCACCACACGGCATACACAAGGTACTGCCTGTTTTGCCTCTAAAAATCCTCCAGCCATCTCTTCCTTTGTCTATCCACACACCTGTATCCTATATGTTTGCATTTTCAGACTTGTTTGGTCAGTCTGGAATCTAGTATTCCTAGGCTTCAGGAGTAAAATTTCGATTTTTATTTGGTGAAATATTTTCATTATGATGGAACGCTACACATAGCTAATGCCCACTATATCGTCTTTATAAGAATTTTCACACCGTTTATGGATTTCTTAGGTATGCCAACTCTGAGAGAAGATTTTACAGCCTCATATCAACAATTATAGTAACTCAATTTGAAAATGAAAAGCATAAATAGAAACGATACGAACTCTTCTACAACGTTCTAAATAGAATTTTACAGTAAATGTATTACATAAACAATTACTGACATGGATGCCTTACTTTTTAATCGACCGTCGAATTTATTTAATCACTTAAAATTAACAGACTGATATGTGTTTTCCTGTATGTGACTGTATGTGATATGTGTTGATAGTGTCAGTTTTACAAAAGTAACAATTTTACTTTGGTGATACAAAAATGTTATCACATACATCATTTTTATTATTAAAAAAATGATAATACCATCATTTTATCCTTATGGTAGATTAATATATTAAATCAAATATAATAAAATTAAAATTACGTTTTAATATTTAAATATTACGTTAAGAATTCAAAGTAATTGTTACAGTCTGTTTTTTAGGTTTTCACGGTTATAATTATTTAAATTATTATCCGCGCTCTGCCTCTGACACAGTACTCTGGTTGACTGACGTACATCTTGTCAGCTTTTTTAATAAACTTTCCACTAAATATGGCCTCCAAAGGTGAGGCCGAAACGTCTGTTCACGCTAATAACATTAATCAGCATGAAGATTTTAAAAGACCGGATCTTACAGCCTGGATAATAATTTAAATAAGTAATTGCTACAGTGCTGACAATATTAGATAGAGTAATCGGCCGCTCAGATGGCGAGGCGTCGCTCGGGGAGACGGAGTAATAGCCATCTGCGCATGTCGCGTCATCTCAAATATCAGTTCGAAAACATTAACAGACCAGACCGCGGTTTGAACAGCTCTTACAGTGTACATATTGTATGTAAAGTGTATGTGTACGTGAAACTGTAGTTTGTCATTTTTTAGTTGTTTTGATAGTTCATCTTCTTTTTTCACAGTACTAAATTAATATAGATTATTGAACTTTCACTTGTGAACCTTACTTGTTTTCTCCCGTACGCGTTTCGGCGTGATGTGCGCCTTCATCAGCGGTATGAGACAGACTGCGAGTAACTCGTAACGGTTTTATTTGGTAGGTTGAGTGGGGTGGTAGGTGGTGGAAGGGGATTGGCGCGGTGATCCGAATTATTGTTTGTTGTATGTATAATTGTGTCAAAAAGTGTGTGTGATTTATAGTGTAACTGGTCGTTAAGTATGCTGTTTGGTTGTGTTGTGTAGTGTTTGTATATTTTATATTGTTCTGCTGTGTTAAGTTTTCGACTTTTGGGTAAGTAGTGTAATATCTCAAGATTAGTATCTATGTTGGTGTAGCTGTGGTTTGTTGTGTGTATGTGTGTGGCAAACATTGTTGTTGGATAAAGCTTTTAGGTATTCAGAGTAACGAGATGAAAAAGATCTTCCCGTCTGGCCTATATAGAAACTATTGCAATAATTACAGTTTAATTTGTAAACACCTGTTTTGTTGTATTTGTCTATGTCCGTGTTTGTATCATTGATGTGTTTTTTGATGGTATTGTTAGTTCTGTATGCTATTTTGTACTTGTGTTTCCTGAATGTGTTGGCGATTTTGTGTGTGTTGGAGTTATGGTATGTGAGTGTGATGTATTTAGTTTGTTGTGTGTTGTTGGTATTTAGTGTTTTGTAGTGATTGTTTATGATGTGTTTGTGTAGTTTGTTTATTAAATTAGGGTTGTAGCCGTTTTTTATTGCTATATATTTGATTGTGTTGAGTTCATCGTTATAATCCTGTTTACTTAATGGTATTTTTGTTATTTTGTGATGGTATTGTGTTGCGTTGGATGGCTTGATGTGTTGTGTATAACCATGTCAGTTGAGGTTGGTTTCCTGAATATTTTATACGTGTGTGTATTGTTTGTTTTGTTAATTGTTAGGTCCAGAAAATTTATACTATTGTTTTGTTCTATTTCCAATGTAAATTTTAGTTTGTGGTGTACTGTGTTTATGTATTTGTGGAAGTTTTCGACCTGCCTTGTATTGCCATTGAATAAAAGTAATATATCATCCACATACCTGTGCCAATAAATGATTTTTTTGTGTGTATTTGTTGTTGTTTGTTATGTGGTTCTGTTCTATGTTGTGTATGAATATTTCAGCCAGTATTCCTGATATGGGGGATCCCATTGGGAGACCGTCTGTTTATGTGTATAACTTTTTGTTGTATGTGAAGTAATTTTGTCTTGTAATTATTTTGGTGAGTGTGATGATCTCATGTATGTGTGTTTCTGGCGTGTTGTTTTGTCTGAGTAAATGTTCTAGTGCTTGTATGTGTGTGTAGCCATCAAAGATTATAACGATGAACTCAACACAATCAAATATATAGCAATAAAAAACGGGTACAACCCTAATTTAATAAACAAACTACACAAACACATCATAAACAATCACAACAAAACACTAAATACCAACAACACACAACAAACTAAATACATCACACTCACATACCATAACTCCAACACACAAAATCGCCAACACATTCAGGAAACACAAGTACAAAATAGCATACAGAACTAACAATACCATCAAAAAACACATCAATGATACAAACACGGACATAGACAAATACAACAAAACAAGTGTTTACAAATTAAACTGTAATTATTACAATAGTTTCTATATAGGCCAGACGGGAAGATCTTTTTCATCTCGTTACTCTGAACACCTAAAAGCTTTATCCAACAACAATATACATTCCGCGTTTGCCATACACATACACACAACAAACCACAGCTACACCAACATAGATACTAATCTTGAGATATTACGCTACTTACCCAAAAGTCGAAAACTTAACACAGCAGAACAATATGAAATATACAAACACTACACAACACAACCAAATAGCATACTTAACGACCAATTACACTATAAATCACACACACTTTTTGACACAATTATACATACAACAAACAATAATTCGGATCCCCGCGCCAATCCCTTTCCACCACACACCACCCCCACTCAACCTACCAAATAAAACCGTTACGAGTTACTGGCAGTCTGTCTCATACCGCTGATGAAGGCGCACATCACGCCGAAACGCGTACGGGAGGAAACAAGTAAGTTTCACAAGTGAAAGTTCAATAATCTATATTAATTGTCATTTTTTGTTTCAAAAGTAAGATATCTAATACGTAGTTAATAAAATTTATAATTTAGGACTTCAGGTATACAAGGCACTGTCGTGATGTTTCCAGCCAGGATTTATACAAACGAGAAGCAGCGCATCCCCGCCATTTGAGCTGCCGTTTGGTCACCCCTACTTGTGCATTCTTTCTGTAAACGATTTACGTCAAAAGCTAATAATGCTATTGTTCGCAACATCATACAACTAAATTGATTTCAAACATTGCGATAAGGAGATAAATGTGTTGTTACTCCTATCTCTTGACGTATACAAGACGTAGCCTATAAGGTCATCGAAAATGAATTGCAATGGTAACTACAGGACTTGGCAGCAGACTTATTAGAGCTTTGACGTCTGCAAGAGCCATAAGTGGTCACACGTAGTATAATGTATTGAGTTATCTAAAAACACTGTGAATCTTTAACAATATATTTACAATTTGTTCAGTACAATCTGGCCATTATTTTATATATACTGTAATATTTTATTTAAAAAATATTAGTAATTTTGTCTTAATTGTTACAAAAACGTAAGACTTTATATATTGTATGTAACTCTTCAATATTTCTTGCATGTATAAAATATTTAAAATATTTTAAATTGAGAACATAAAATATTTCCAATATAACCGTCAAATCAGGTGGTTAAGTAAATAAACATTAAAACAAGTTAAATTAAATTAAATCAGCCATTTCTTTTAAATTAAATTAAATTATTCGTTACTTTTTATATTCAAATCAAATCACTTCGATTGTTTGTTAATGTATTTATAAACCTCTGATGATACTCATATAATCTGTGAAACGTACGTCAGGTGAAAAAACAATACTAAATTTACTTGCAGACGTAGTTAATATTTGAAGAACTACTCATAATCTATAGCCTATAGACTGCGTATACCCATTTGAATGCAACATACTTGGATTTGTGTGTCGCACGTCCACACACACACACACACACACACACACACACACACACACACACACACACACACACACACACACACACACACACACACACACACACACACACACACACACACACACACACACACACACACACACACACACACACACACACACACACACACACACACACACACACACACACACACACACACACACACACAAATTACAAGACATGTGTTATAAAATACACAATGGAACTTAAAATATCAAAATTGTTAACAAAAACCAAACATTTCAATATTTTGTAAGATTGTATACAGATACTGGCAGGATTCTTTTCAGCTGCTGTTTTCTAAACAGTTCCATTGTAAATGTTTATTTATTTCTACAACTACGAAAAACAGTATTTGCAAAACTGTCCATATTACATATTAGAATATAATTTAATGAAAAATGTATTCTTATTTAAAAAATGATTCATTTATTACTTAATAATGAAAACAATATAAGAAAAACCAAATTTACTGAAAAGATGTATATACATATAAATACCTGTTTATTAAATGTTATATAATCTGAACATCTCTCAGAATTATTTCTGCACAATCATACAGTAATTCGCGGTTTCACCAACGTCTCTTAAGAATTGAACGCCTATTAAATCACCTTTACGAGAATTAACATATGAAAAGTTGTTGCTCAAAACATTGTTAAATTTAACGAGCGTTTAAACCGTTGATTAATTAAAGGGTTGATTATTTCCCTCTTAGGTAACAGACTGTCGTTGAAAAGCGACACTCAATCTTAAAAAATTCCATTCGGTATCAAGTAGTTTGCGTATTTTTTGTTTTTCAACTGTAAATCTGCGTATTTAGAATAAACAATACACATGATAAAATTTCTTCTGTTTCTATGTTAAGAAAATTTAAATTTGAGTACTGTGACGACGACATATTTTTTGGTTGACGTCATTATTGTTATTGATATTGATATTGTTGACGTCACTATTGATATTATTGTTAATACTAAACATTTCGCACAGTCTATGATGTGGCATCATCAGTGGTATTTATTTCTCCAGCCGGTGGATCATAATATCAATAAAGCTCAAAAATAAAAGAAAACGAAATACACTGTCTAATTGCCGATAAATACAAGAAGATTTACAAGCAACAATCTATTGAAATAATAAACCTAATAATTGTTGCAAGGAGTCTTATAAACCAAACGTGGTAACCAGTTTATCTAGGCTAAAAATAAACGCAAATAGTATAAAAGCTGCCGTTCATTAAACATCCTGGAAACCTGCCACATATCCGAATATGCTTAAATAAGGCAGCGTATAAGTACTGTGCAAAGGTTTGTCGTGTTATAGTCTGTCTAACAAAGAATAACTGGTGGTAATAATTAGAGAACATGACATATGATAACAAACAATAGTAATTATTATAAGAATAACAATTACAATTATAAATAAATAAAACGTAATGATAAAACAACAATTTAAAGAAATATATTTGTGATAACTATAAAATAAAATGAATAATAATAATAATAACAATAATAACAACAACTATAATAAAGAAATATTATAAAATAATAGTCTTTTTAATCGCAGTATAACATGTGCTATTTGTGTAAACTGTTGACAGCACTTCTGTAAATGTTTCATAGTGTTTATATAGTTTGTCTTTGTTAATGTTATTACGAGTGTTAAAAATCTCTCGTGCTTCCCCAGTTAGTCTCGGGAAATAATTGTACTGTCTCGCTATGACGGCTTGTTTCCTGCTGTCCCGTCCAGTAAGATTGAATGGTTCATCGATTAACCGTGCTCAAGAACACTCCATTTCCTTAAACTCGTGTGCCGCGTGTGTTCTTTCACCCGTGCTATCAACGATCCCTTTGTCCCACCGACGTAAATAGCTCAGTACCTATGTATAAGGAATTCCGTAAACGCTGGGTATTGTTAAACCAAAATGTATGTTGCCTTATCAAAATATAGTAATTATTTAATTTTCTTAATGTTCTACAACATTATCTTTAAATATGACCTTTTTTGAGATTCTCAGTTTTATCATTGGGCACTGAACAACTAATACGACCGCTTCCTTTTATCAGGTTGCGCAAAGTAGACATTAGGCAGCTAGTTCATAAATACCTGTTTGTTTCGGCTTCTGCATAACTAAATCGGGTGTTGAACATCCTGTATCATGGGACTTTCCTTTTCCCAGGTTCCGTTCAGATGTTTCAGGAAGTTCCGTTAACTCTTGGACCCTATGTAATTAAATACCTTTCACGTCATCCCCTTAAACAAAATTATATTCTACAATTACGTTCCACTGTATCCAATGTATGTTTTTCAATTCCTTCTCACATAAATTGGCCACTGCAGGCGGCAGAGATGAACCCATTGAAGTTTCGTAAAGGTATTCGTTGACCACTCCGTTGAACCGAAAGCAGATCCAATGTCAGAACACTTTAACGTTTTGTACAAAGCTGAAATCCGAATATTTCATGTGTTGCCAGTTGCCTTCGAAATCGACAGCTTTGTGAATACTGACTCAGCTTCAAAACTGACCAACACACGTTAATGCATTATTCACAGCGTTTCAATCAAGCTCAGAAAATATCTTGAATCCTTGACTTACGGCGTTGGTTTTTTCATTTGGTACATAAAGAAACTCTACCAGAAAATGGACGTATTATATACATGTAGCCAAGTTGATGGAACGGACTTGCGGGCGCAATAGTATTCTAACGTTAGGTAAGTACTTCACGCTGACCATATAAACGTGTAGATTCAGGATACGTTGTCGCCAAAATCCTTTTGTCCCGGTCGTTAAGATTAGACGTTGATTTCACTGATTAGTCCTGTGTCTCAAACTAAAAACTACCGGTATTCATCTCCCTGCAGAATCTCTAAAATTTATTTTTTGTAATCCTACGTAAGAATAACAACGGTAACATTCCCTTGTGCGGTTGTAGAAAGACTCTTGAATTATGTGTCCTCAGTTTAAGAATTGCTTATCTCTGTTCCATGATTACTTTGCATCTTCCGGCCGCCGCATGTGTTAATGTTGTTCTGCAAATCCGTTACAAATATCATCTGCACTACACCTGATAATCCTCTAAGTGCATCTTCTACAGCAACTTTGATCTTCTCTACGGTATTTGCGTTGGCTCTTCTGTATAATTGAAACCTTTCTTAAACAAGGACGACGTATGTATTCCTAGTGGCTTTGGCGTTAGGTTGATCACGCTCTTGCGTTTAACGTCAGTCATGTTCCCATTTCTTGAGACATTGCTTGTATTTTATGGACGTTATCGTACGGCGTAAGGTCGTCATCGTTATCGAATCGTCATTGTCTTTGCGTACCAGGGTCGCCCGCAGTTGATCGAATTCCTTTACGCGTTACTGTGAAAGCAGGGGCCACTTACCGTCTGCCTTTCGCTTTGCTAATCCGTTAACATTTCCCAATCATCAGATGTCACAAAAGTCTGAACTTTACTTGCTACAACAAACAAACCAGTGCCTTGCCAGTACAGCCATCGTCTCCCATCATCAGTTTCACTGAAGTTGTAAAATATCCGCTCGTCTGAATGTTTTCTTAGTCTAAGTCAAAAGACGGTCAAATTATTAGAGAAGTAACACATATTAGTGGGATTATGAACACGATTATTTGCTAATATTAGTTACAGTGTTATTGTTGTTTTTATTATGTAATTATTATTATATCTGTTTACAGGAGGTCCTCTATTTTCAAACATTCGACTTTTGTAGATTTTGCTCATTTGGACATTCACAATTGTACCTTTGTTCAAGTTTCCTTCTACAGCTTTGGACTTTCGAACACTGACGGAGGTGTGAGGAAGTGAACAAGCGTTAAGACAAGTGCACGTATTTTGTATTATTCCCGCAGTAGCATGGCGTCCATGTAACCACAGTACAAGCAACGATATAAAATAAAATTAATTATATCACAGAATAAATAGTTTAGTTATTAAATAATTTGAAATGCGAACAAAATTAGTAGGGAAACTTGACCTCATAGTAGATGTCACTGTACAAATTGGGGGGGGGGGACACATTCGTTCATCCGGTTTTGCCTCTGTATAAACCGGAAAAACGCTTAATTAGCAGCTATGTTTGTTTTCGGAATCGACGTCCGCAGTTACTACTAGTACGTTTAGTTATATTTGTATTTTGTTAGTTTAGTTATATGTTTCTCTGTTTGTCTTTACCATTTTTAATTCGATTATTTATGTCCTGATTTATTCTGTGTAAGTATAATGGAGTCAGGTCCCGTTGAACCAGGACACTCTTCTTCTGCCAGCGAATAATAGAGAATACTGAAAAACATATTTCGGGTCTAAAAAGAATATTATGACTATAAAAAGAAACATTTCGTAGTAGAAAAATTCGAATCCATTTTTAGGTCTATCACAACCGGCAACAGGCCACGCCAAGCCACTGCCCGCTACTATGGTTTTTATAATTAATGTTAGTCTGTTAACATAAAGAATTCACAGTGTTAAAGTGATTAATTTTTTATATATATAATAAAACTGAGCTGTAGAGTGTTTCACAAACTATGCTCATAAACTTTACTAATATTACGAAAATGATTAATTTACCATGTTACTGTAATATGTATTTTTGTAGTAAGTGTGGTCATATGATGTAAACTTAAGCGAGAATAATATCCGATTTCATTACAATAATAGTGCATTAGAGTTCACAGAACGGATCCTACTAACTTACGTTCACAGTACGCGCACAGTGAATACAGCCTACCGTAAAGTACTGTAAAGTACTGTACAGTGCTCGATTGTCGCACAATCCGAGTTTCAAACATGATTTCGGGAACGATTTTCATATTCGAAACTTGATGACCTTCTGCATTTGTAAATTTCTTTATTATATTATCATTACGTTTCATCTGTCATTTATTTGTTACCTCAGTAATATTGTTGTGATACTGCAAATACTGTGATTTATTGTTGTTCATATTTTTAATATATAACTTTATTTTCTGTCGGTGTTATTATTGTGTTTTGATTTTTGTTTTGTTTATACGAACTTTTGTAATTTATCGTGCATTTTATAAATACGAGACCTGCCTCTAAATCGGGCGTCTTGATCTGCTTGCCATTCTCAACATAACGACTGACGATGCCACAACATAAAATTAAAGAAACGTTCAATTTTAATAATAATAATGGCTTCCGTGTGTACTACTTGAAGTAGTGTAGGAGAAGGCAGGATAGGCTGCCTTATGTGAGCCGTACGGCATACAAGGAAGACAGTGTGGCAAGCACTACGCTTCAGCCGCCCATTATTATCCCCAGGATGTTATCCCAGGTACTCATTTTCAACAGGCTGAGTATTATAATTTTAATAATAATTAAATCCTTAAATTTTTAGTGACTGTCAATCAATGAATGTTTTAGTGGATGGTTAGTGAGGATCGGTATATAATACAAATTTTAGCCATTTTGCGTCGACGTTTCGACAATATTTGTCGTCCTGAAAATGACAATAAATATTGTCGAAACGTCGACGCAAAATAGCTAAAATTTTTATTATTGACCGATCCTCACTAACCATTCATTAAAACATTTAATAATAATAATAATAATAATATCAAGTAGAATTTTTACATCCTTAAAACTATTGTTATTAAAACTTTCTACCACGCAATTCTATAAAAAAATCAGTTGGTTTAGTCTATTGGGACCGATTAAAAGCAGAACTGGTTTGCCTGACTGGTATTTTTTAAGAGACCACGCTATCTTGTCTCTTTATCATATCATTATCTTGTTTTCATATCATAAGAAAGCAATGCCGGTGTTGAAACGTGTTAAACAAGCGAAAAGGATACGCGTTTAACTTATGAAGGGAAACTGATGAAGTGAGACGATAACTGTACTGACAGGACACTGGTTTATTCTTTGTTGTAGGAAGTAAAGTTCAGACTTTTTTGACTTGGGGAAATGTTAAAGGATTAGCAAAGCGAAAGGCAGCCGTTAAGTTGCTCTTGTTTTCACAATAACGCGTCAAGGAATTCGATCAACTGCGGGCGACTCAGATACGCAAAGACAATGAAGATAAGATAACGTTGACGACCTTACGACGTAGGGTAAAGTCCATAACATACAAGCAATGTCTCAAGAAATGGTAACACGACTGACATTAGAAGCAAGGGAGTGACCAAGCTAACGCCAAAGCCACTAGAAAAACATACGTCGTCCTTGTTTAAGAAAGGTTTCAGTTATACAGAAGAGCCAACGCAAATACCGTAGAGAAGATCAAAGTTGCTGTAGAAGATGCACTTAGAGGATTATCAGGTGTAGTGCAGATGATATTTGTAACGGATTTGCAGAACAACATTAACACGTGCGGCGGCCGGAAGATGCAAAGTAATCATGGAACAGAGATAAGCAATTCTTAAACTGAGGACACATAATTCAAGAGTCTTTCTACAACCGCACAAGGGAATGTTACCGTTGTTATTCTTACGTAGGATTACAAAAAATAAATTTTAGAGATTCTGCAGGGAGATGAATACCGGTAGTTTTTAGTTTGAGACACAGGACTAATCAGTGAAATCAACGTCTAATCTTAACGATCGGGACAAAAGAATTTTGGCGACAACGTATCCTGAATCTACACGTTTATATGGTCAGCGTGAAGTACTTACCTAATGTTAGAATACTATTGCGCCCGCAAGTCCGTTCCATCAACTTGGCTACATGTATATAATACGTCATTTTCTGGGAGAGTTTATTCATGTACCAAATGAAAAAACCAACGCCGTAAGTCAAGGATTCAAGATATTTTCTGAGCTTGATTGAAACGCTGTGAATAATGCATTAACGTGTGTTGGTCAGTTTTGAAGCTGAGTCAGTATTCACAAAGCTGTCGATTTCGAAGGAAAGTGGCATCACCATGAAATGTTCGGATTTTAGCTTAGTGCAGAACGTCAAAGTGTTCTGATATTGGATCTGCTTTCGGTTCAACGGAATGGTCAACGAATACCTTTACGAAACTTCAATGGGTTCATCTCTGCTGCCTGCAGTGGCCAATTTATGTGAGAAGGAATTTGAAAAACATACATTGGATTCAGTGGAACGTAATTGTAGAATATAATTTTGTTTAAGCGGATGACGTGGAAGATATTTAGTTACATAGGCTGCAAGAGTTAACGGGACTTCCTGAAACATCTGAACGGAATTAAACCAAATATAATTCACGATGGAGGGGACATGAATAGGAGCATAGGCCTACTCTTTCTGGACGATTTGGTATAAAGAAAAGCGGACGGACGTATAAATTATTCTGCATACAGACAACAAACAAATGGAAATAGATATTTACATAGCATACCAGCAACGACGTAAGTTGCATAAATTAAACCTTATGTGCGGGATCATTAGGCAAACTCTTAAGTCAGCAAATAAAGAAACACGCGCCTAAAATTCTACAAAGTAATGGCCCTTCCCACACTTTTTTACGGGTCCGAGAATTGGACTTTAACGAAAGGCCAGACTAGTCGCATTCAAGAGGCTGAAATGAGATTTCTCAGGCATGTGGCAGGTTATACTCTCTATGATCATAGAAGAAATACAAATATACGGCTGGACCTGACTATTATGAGTATATTCGACAGGACTGCTCAGTATCGGCTGAATTGGTGGCAACATCTTTGCCGAATGGATGACTGCCGCATCCCGAAACAACTATGTAATTATAAGCCGATGGGACGGTGAGGTGTGGACGTCCGAGGAAGAGCTGGAGTGCCCAGCTTTAACCTTTACCTGTTTGAGACCGGAAGAAACCATTCCTTGTTTCAATCCTTGAAGATGATGATGATAAGGATATTTAAAAACCTAGTTTTATCGTCATTTTTCTTAGAAAAACGAAGTGACAAATAATTTAGAAAATAAAGGTAAGGTCAACAATTATCGGACAACAAGGAATTGGGAAAAGAAAAGTCCCCGTTAAGAGATGTTTTACACATATATAGGTCAATCATTTAGGAAGTAGTCGAGAAACGGGCCCAGTGCGGGAGAATGGAGCGGAGCCTGACGGAGGAATGCGGCCACGTTACTTCTCTGGGCTCCACTGAAAAATTTGGACGCCATACTCAAAAGGTACAGAATTAAGACAATAAATAATGAAGACTTATTTTTTGCCAGGGTACTGCTGCCACAGTTTCCATACCTTACTCCTAAGCTCCTTTGGATACTACAAGTATTATAAAGTTTTAGAAGAACAGTTTACTGGCCTGTTACATATCACCCTACCAGGAGGACCAGAGACATTTCTGTCAGCGTTACCATACCTTAGCCGAAAGGCGCCTGTTTTGGGGTGCAAAAGATTTGCCCTCACCCTTCTCTTTCTGAGTTGGCTTTATATCAGTTATTCTGATACTGAACGTTTCTTAGTATCTCCACTGCTCACCTATCGGCATCAGTGGTCACTCTAACATCCTAAGCTACACAAAATTAAGAAATTAGAATTGTAAAAGGAAGACACCCTAGCCCCTCGATTACTCTAATAGTGTCGGGGTCTGAAAAGAACAAAAGGCAGTCAAGAGAGCCTAGACAGAAAAGACTAATGGAAGGTATCTCAGCCAAGACAAGTTGAAGCAAAGTGAGAATCCACCTAGGGCACATCGGGCTCGCCAAACCTGTATCCACAAGATGTGGACCCCTGATGTAGGCTCACAGGTGTCATTCCAATAAATAAGGGAGTTAAACAGGGATGCTGTGTTTTCCCAACCTTGTTTAATATATAGGCCTACATTTACGACATGTTGAGAGCATGGACAATGCTCTGGAGATGACAACAGCACTTTAAAACCAGTGAGCCGTTCCAAATATTCGGCTGTCCAGTAAGCTATGAATCTAAATATGATGTAAGAGAGAAGATAAATAAATTTAGGAATATTTATGGTACCATTTACAGAAATCTTACAAATAAAACAAGACACATCACAAGAATTAAATTTTATAAGACAATTGGAATAACCACATTGATTTATGCGAGTCAGGCGTGGGCCATGACAAAAAAAGGAAAGCGGCAAGATTCAGAGTGCTGAAATGCAGTTTCTTCGAAATACATTAAATTATACATTTGTAAGATATAATAAGGAATAAAGATATCAGGGCTGAACTCACAGTGAAGAACATAAATAAAATTATTTCAAATTTACAGAAGACGGGGCCATCTGCAAAGGATGACAGAGTTATCGATTGCCGAAAGCGGCACTGAACTCTAAAGCCATTGGTAGAAAAAACGTGGGTCGTCCGAGGATGAGATTGGTGCCGGAACAGGTTTATATACTTAATCCTGGAAGAAGGAGAAGAAGAAGAAGACGAAGAACTAGAAGAATGAACCCCCTTTCAAGAAGTCCACTAACTGGTAAGTTCTGTAAAGAAAACGTGCTTTCACCAGCACCCAGAGTCTACAAAATTTGTTGAAGTTGCCGATTTATGTATGTCGGTAAAACTAAAAATTAGGAGATTAGAAGCTTATATTGTAACTCGAAAATAATAGTAAATACTAGGAAGACAAAAACTGAAGTAGTTTTAGTAAATAAAGGAATAAGGCAGGGATGTAGTATTTCACCTACGCTTTTTAATATATGTAGCGTATATTATATACGATATCATCAAATCATGGGGACGAGATATTGCTTCAAAAATTCGACTTAATCAGAAGACGAGTCTAGATATTTTATTGTATGCAGTATTATAGACATCGTTTAAATCATATTTGAAAGCAATTTGGTTTTCAAATTTCAAATACCTAAGCTGACAAAAATCATGGCTTTTTGGGGGCTTTAATGACCGAGATGCTGCAGGAAATCCTTACTGGAAATGGACAGAATAATGGAAAAAGGTCTATGGTTGGAAGAAGTTCTGTAGGCAAGCCAGTCACAAGATGGCGGGAGTCATGAGGCCGGAACAGGAAAAATCCTATCCTTGAAGTGATGATAACTATGATGATTATGATGATGATCATCATGATTTAGATAAATATGTGTAGTACGTATCAGAGTGAAATTAAATAATACTTAACGTAATTAAGTATAATACTATAATACTATAAGGATAATTACTATAATACTTAAATGTGTAAACTACAAAATCATCCGGAGTCTTGTAAAGTCATGAAACTAAACAGAAACCCTTTAATTTAATTATATTATGAAATATATATATATATATATTCTATATAAGTAACTCGACATTTCTTGCAGTAATTATATAAATTTGTGATTTTATTGAATTTATTTCTTCTGCAAGTAGTATAATTCGTATATCCTGTTTAACACCTGACGCACGTTTCACTGAAAAATATCAGTATCATCAGAGGTTTCTCATATAATACCTCTGATGATACTGATATTTTTCAGTGAAACGTGCGTCAGGTGTTAAGAAGAATATACGAATTATACTACTTGCAGAAGGAAGAAATTGAATAACATCACAAATTTATATATATATATTGTAACGTTACCAAATATGGTAGTTACATAAAATAAGCTAATATAACGTCAAGTAAGAGAAAAGCATGGAAGTATGTCTACATAAATAAACCTAAGTGTATAAAAGTGTGTATCTAAAAATATATTAATATAAAAATCCAACGATGAGGAAGATAATATTAACATAGCAACATCAAATACGAAATGAAGAAAGAAAATGACCATGAGCCAAAACAAAATATCAGTAACCAGACCCAATAGGATCCAACAGTGAGGGGAACCAACAAAATAAGGACCAATAAATTCCAACAGCGAGGGAAACAAATGAAGATAGTGACTACAATGAAAATATTGAAGAAGAAGAAAGAAGAAGGACAAGGAAGCGTACCATGAAGAGAGAAGAAAATGGATAGATCATGCAAGGACTCAACATAAACCAAGTGTACTAGAGACTATATAAGTGACCAAAGGAATGGTGATTATCAAATATGAAAAGAAAAACAGTGTTTAACATTTAAGGAACCACAAACAATTACAGTGAGTACTTAATATAGATGTGAAACCTGTGAACAAGTTAACTAATTTCAACTGAATAAACCACACAAACAATCCCAGTGATAAAGTTTATAGTGTAAGAAAATATGTTAATTTCATAGTGAAACAGCAAGAATTAAAATAGTCAAATAAACACAGACAATTAGTGTGACTAATTTAATAAAGACTGTGATCAATATAGATAATCAAAAGACCACCAGAATAGAATAAAATCGAACAATTATATTATTGTTAATAGAGAACTGACAATAAATAAAAAACCTTTGTTATGTATCAAACAAAGTGACAGGAATTAAATTCAACCAATGACCAGAGAGATATTGTAATTAATACAAAAAGATTTGTGTTATTGTTTAAGAAGGAGTTGTGTAAACATGTGTAACAAAACAATTAAAATATTATAGTAAGATACCATACTGAAGTCATGTTAGTAGGAGCAAAATACTGCATTAAAACATGTGGTACATTGTTACATAACCCCATAGGGAAGACACCTATGAAACAGAAAATCATACATGTTAATGTAAATAAATGACCATCAACTATGATATCAATCAAGAATTTGTTATAAATAATAATAAATCCTAATAAACAGTGTATTATATTGCAACAAAATGTAAATAAAACAGATCAAATATGATGGCACAGAGATAGAAGAAATGGAACAAGTATGCCAATTTAGTTAGACAAAATACAATATCAAAACAAATACCAATGTTAATAAAAGTATTACCAGTAGTTAGATAAACATCTGGTAGTACTTTGAGAACAGATTCTGAACATAATAATAACAGTATTGTAACCAAAATATTGTAAACTAACTAACTATGTACATATAACCAGAAGTAAGCTGAACCATTGTATAACTAACTAGTTAAGAAAAATACTGTATTAAAGATTGAACACAGATTGTTAAGAGTGTTACCAGTAGTAAGAGGGAAACCCAGTGCTACTTTGAGAACAGACTATGACCATGAAAACAGTCATTTTAAATATAAATTATTAAAAACCAAATGACTATGATGAAGGAACCCAGATGTAAACAAACCATGAGGAGCAAGTTATTTATGAAAAATGTAACATATAAACTTGTTTAAAAGTAAATGAAAACATTATCAAGAGACAGAATAATGTCTAATACTACTTTGGAAACCCAAACCAAGTGTAACAATAACAATTTAATTATTGTTTTAATAAAAATAAATGACTACCATGATCTGACACAATGTAAACAGACCCATTACTGAAAAATTGAAGGGTTCTGAGCTAGCTAAAAGCTAACCATTATATGGAGTGAATTGGGTACAATGAGTGTACACTAATTACAAAAAGTACATAATATAATTTATATAGAAAAAACCAGAAATAAGGTAACAATTATATAAGAGAGATAGGAGGGGACTAAAACAATGTAAATAGTAGATTAAATACAGTCATGTACAAATATTCTAGTGTAAAATTATGTAAATAGACGTTTCTAGTATTATTAGATTGCAATATTACTAGTATTAAATAAGGAAAATTAGTTTTAGATACATTTATGAAAAATCAAATATGGACGCCTAAAGACGCCATAATGAGATATTGTTTAGGGAACGATTATTCCCAAGTTTTTGAATTAAACCAGTTGAGATATGGACTCAGAGCGTTTATTTAAAAAGTGTTTTAATATAAATAATTAAATTTGGTGTAATAGACTTATAAATATAAGATACACCATAAATAATTAATAAAATCGATATAGTGATAGAAGTGATGGACGGAAAATAATCATGTTTAGACTTAAATTAAAGCGCAGGATGTCCGCAATTCACTGACATCAACCATTTAACGATAGGGCATAGATTAAGAAAGTTATTGTGATTTTAAACTTTTCAATTAAATTTTTGTACCAGTGCTGGCGTCACAAAGCCTCAAACGCAAAGCCAAATTTGGTAAAAAATTAAATATTTTAAGAAAACAAAGGGCTTTGGGTCGGAGAGTATAGTTTTTTCAACCAATCAAATGAATGAATATTGGCAGACGAGCAAGAGACGCTTCGAAGAAGCATCACAGTTCACGATCAGTCTTTCGACGGAGAGGTCACGTCACTCGCCGATATGAAGAAGTTTTAATTTTTGAATTGTGCGCGGCAGAGACATAAGTAATTCACATACACATAACCTTTATACTACACCAACATAAACGAGTGAAATGTGCGGAGTGCTTATTTGTATAAGTACGATTAGTGTATAATATCAATCGTACTTGCGAGTGTTGTGAAAGATAAAAAACAGGGAGTACAATTTTTATTTAAATAACATTGAATCGAAAATAATATTTTCGTAAATAAATAATTTTGATACTACGCAAGTCAGTAAAAAGCGAAGTATCAAAAACTATGATTGAATTATCAGAATTAAAGGAAATATTAATTCACAATTATTAAAATATTGAATAAATATTTTAATTATTTATCATAATTTAAAGAATTATGTTTGAAGCATTTATTACTAAATACGAGTAATACCAATAGTCACTCAATTGACTAAAATTGTTTTCTTGATTTTTCGATGTTTTAAAGTAAACGTTTTTAACTTTCATGCGAAAGAATAAATGTAATACTGATAATGACACATCAAAACTATTACGAATAATGTGTTTGTACTTAGATTAAGAAATAATAAAAATTAAAAAAAATAATTAACCATTATAACAATACCCGTTATAACATAACCTTAGAGTCGTAACGGTAACTTGCCAATTTCACTGTTACAAGTCTGTTTTCAAGTAAAATCCAAAACAGATGGAAATAATAACAAGAGTTTTTTAATAAATTTTTCTCTTGCAAGTAAATAATTCTCAAAGTAAATTATTAAAATAAGGTAATACATTTCAACTGTACAAGCCAACGAGCTTGGTAATTGTCAAACAAGTACTATAGATTGCGTGCGCATTCCCGCGTACGATAATACCATAACTATCAGATATATGGTACTAATTTTCGATTTTTATATTTGTTTGTTTGTTATTAATTATTATTCATTTTATATCATTATTAATATTACATCTTGTACCTGGTATCATGCTACCTAAAAGAACCTTACGAATATGGTAATTCACTGATACAAGAGAACATAACCTCTTGAAATTAAATTATTGTACAACTAACAGGTTTACCAGCCTTGAGGCTGAACAGAGTCTTATTTTGAATTTTATTAATTGTAATTATTATCTGAAAGGTTATTAGCCATTGATTGTTAATTGTTCAAAAATTTTATAATATCTTGAATTGTTAATAAACCTCCACTTGATATTACCAGTGAAAAAGAGTATCATTTCAATTTTAAATTAGCTCATTTATTCTTAATCAGTTCTACCAAAAGGTGGCGGAAGAGTTTAAATAGATCTAATAATTCAGAACATTATTTAGATATTATATCATTTATATTGTGTATGATAACCATATTGAATATTCAACGTGAATATTTATTTGTATGTAAAGTGTATGTATTTCAGCGGAACCGTCACTGAACAGGACTAAAATATCTACGTGTGGTAAGTGAGGGAGGTATATAACAGAGTGCGCGAAACATTTTAAATCGAAGAAGTGGACTATTAATACGCACCTATTAAACAATACAATCACACTAATAACCATAATAGTTATAATTAGAACATTTCATAAAAAACAACATTATCGTAGATACCGGTGCGTATCTGCACTCACACTACTACACCACTATAAATCTATACCTACACTTGTATCTATAAAAATTACTTTACAAGTTGGCGCTCCATCGCGGGGCAGAAGTGAGTGAAGATCCACTAAGAAGAGTTATAAAATATTATCGTACTATCTACGAATCAATAATAATAATACACTATTATAAATCTACACTTGTATCTATAAAGTTCCTTTATAATATATATATATATATATATATATATATATATATAATAAGGGAGAAAAGTACTTTTTATAATCACTATGCATGTACAATTATATGAGTTTACTTCTGATTATTGTATAATGAGGAATCTTGTCCTATTACGAGAAAATTGCTATTTTTTGCAATTCCACTTTGAACAAGTGTTGCTCTATGTGGCATTCGTGAACCCCCGTTGTATACTTTAACGCTAATTAACAAACGCTCGTTATGAAAGAAAATAACAAACGTTTGTGAAACCGGACAAGAATGTATATATTATACTCTATATACTCTAGTACTATTATATTATACTCTAATATTGATGGCTCGACGTTTTTTCTTATCGATCATGTATCTCACTAGTTTAAATTTAAAATTACAAACAATTTTTAGCTTGAATATTCTGATAGTCAAACTTGAATAATTTAAAGTCCATGTACAGAATTTCCTTTAATTCAAATTACATTTGATTGTAATGTCAGTTTCAGATTATTTTACATGTAAAATTATATCTAAAACTCAATGTTGGAAAATTGATTGTTTAATGATGAAATTGCCTGTGTTAGTCTTACGTAATATGTATCTTACGGTATCTTACTATTTTTACATTCAATTTATCAAACGGGTATCAAACGCCTGACGTTTTGTGTGTAATTGATTATATCCGACACATAAATTATATTTTAAGCTAAAGTGAAAAATAAACTTTCAACAGAGCAGGCTTATATTATTTTGCGTTGTAAAATACATTTTGTATAATTATTTACAACACATTTCTTTGATTTTTGACAATTTGCATTTGTAGATTTTTACTGAACTATTTATGGAAAATATGATAAAATTTAATTAATTTCTTATGAGAAGAAAAATTTAATAAACAAGTTGATTTTTTAGCCATTTTCTGTTTAATTTACAGTGTCAAAATTATATTTTAAAAACCTCTAAGCTTCAATGCATTATAAAGAAAACTGTGGAGTTCTGTGTGTGTGTTTTCTTATACGTGCAGATTTGTAGACATTATTGTGTGCATATTTTCAATAAACATTTTGATCCAGTGGTTGCAGAAATAACTCACTCTACAGCGAAGCTGATCCGCAGAAGACCGTCAGCAAGCGTACAAAAGCTCGACGTAGCTTAGAGCGTGACATCTTCAGTACCGAAGACGCATTCTTCACGGTCGCCAAGAATATCCTTTCCAGTTTGACTCCTTGTATTGAGTCCATGTCCCGCCCATCGTTGTTTATCGTCCTTATATCGAACGAAGCTCGGATCGTCAGTTCGTCACCAAAGCATGTCCGCTTCGTCACCATCTCCAGCTGGATGTAGTCTACACTGTCGGCTGCAAACTCAATGTAACGTAGCATCTCCATCTCAAATTCTGCCGGCTCGATCGGTCTCCTTGTTGCGGTACTGCGCGGGCAGATCTCCGGTATCACCGGTAGCAACGAATTGAAGAGTACCATGGAGCTGCAGTGGCGATCAGCTGTTGTAATGTGGTCCGTACAGTTGTCTCGGTAAATCTGCTCTACCAGGTGACCACGTACGCAGCTGAATATATAGCCGATAACCGATAACCGTGTATGTCGTATTGTCACCTGCAATCGGATAGTAAATAATTTTTTTATAGCGTAATGAATCTGTACAATTGTGTAGCAGTGGCTTTTTAGAAATTAATAGACGTTATCGCTTTACCTTGGTCCGGTTTAATACGCAGTTACAAAGAAGCGATAAGGCACGTTCCAGTTGAATTGAAGTCAGTGTGACATGCAGTCTATTGACCAAATCAAATTACAGAATTTAAATTTTACTTCTCTATTTTATATAATACTAACAGAATTTTTATATTCTCTGGCATAATTAATTTAATGAAAAGCGAATTTCCTCTTTTTCCTTTTTATTTTCGTCGTTTTCTTCTACTTCTCCTCCTTCTCCTTCTTCTACTCCTCCTCGTTATCGCTCCTCTTCTTCTTCTTCTTCTTCTTCTTCTTCTTCTTCTTCTTCTTCTTCTTCTTCTTCTTCTTCCCTCCTTCTCCTCCTCCTCCAACTAATTCTATCTTTCAAGGAAATAAGTTTAATGGCTTGTCTATTAAATCAAATGGAAATTTTCTTTTATTCGATCCGCAGGTTAAACAAATTTTGGCGCACGTTTCTTTGTTCCTACACATCAGATTTTTACTACATGTACACCTTCATGAGATATCCTCATTTCATACTTCCCTTATACATTACTATTCAGTTCTCAGTATTGTCCATTATTTTTCTTCTTACTTTACTAAATCTATTCCAATTTTGGTAGTGTCCCAGTAACCGTGCGGGCACTCATTTTCGATATTTCGATTATGCGATTATTGGCATCGATCGATATGTAGTGAATATTGCATATAATTTTAGTTGGATAATAGAATCGCGAAAATTTAATTTTTTATGTCATAAAATAGTTTGTTCACGATTGGAATCATGTTTCATTGTCATATTTTTTATGAGAAATTATTTTAGTAATAATGTAACTCCAATGTATGCCTGTGACGCCTAAAGTTGGCGTTGTTAGGTTAGCATGCAAACTAAAATTTCACATGAAAACCAATAAAAAATAATACTCAATTTTTGTGAAATCCACATTAAAAACCAACTCGAAGTAAGGTTTTGCCTTTGCCTCTTAATATACATTTCTCCCTTTTTCTTGTGGCAGAACTCGTTTTTCAGCAGTAGACCCTACTCGATTTTTTCAGTAACACTCGTTTTTGTGTACATGACAGGAAAAGCAACCAATTTGAAGAAAGGCGGATTGCTATACATGTCTCCAATTATTGTGTGTTTCGCACAAAATTTGCTTCCAGTGAGGTTTTTGAAATTTTATTCAAGAACACAAAAGAGTATTGACCACCTAGTAAATCTTGTGTTCATTTGTTAAAACTTTTTTTTAATTTCAATCTTACTATTTAGAAATACCTGTATTTTTTACTTTATATTTTCTGTTATTGTTTTGTTAAAAATACTTTCCGTTCTTTGTTTTTCGTGTTCCTCTCTTTCAAGCATTTTGTGAACACAATAAATGTCATATTTTTCCTAACCATGGCATTTACTTTTTTAACCAGTAAGCTAAAAACCAAAAACCAATATTACCTAACCTCACAAATGAAAACGAGACGTATTTTTCCTTTCCGTTAAGAAATAGAACAATTTACAATTAGTACACTTCTTCTACAGCTACACTGCAGTGGTTAGAGTAGATAAAGAGAAAACTGAAGAGATACAGATTCTGCGTGGAGTAAGACAAGAATATGTACTATCTCGGCTTTTATTCAAGATCTACTCGAAAGGTATTTTTTTAGAGAAGCTATAGATGAATGTGGTGTGGGAATCTTTCTGAACGGTGAATGAATAAATAACATATGTTATGTAGATGATACCGTCATATTCGCAGATAGCTTAGAGGGGCTGCAACAACTAATGAACGAAGTGACAGAAAGCAGCCGTAGATATGGTCTAGCCATCAATGTTAATAAAACGAAGCTAATGATTGTATCTAAGAACAAGTTTACAAACTGCACCCTTAATATAAACCTAAGGCCAGTTGAACGTGTAAGTCAATTTACATATCTTGGTACTACAGTCAATGAACAATGAGGCTACTTTTAAGAAATAAAGAGCAGAATTGAAAAGGCAAGAGTAGTTTATTCAAATGTCACGATTTGACATTTGTCACGATCATAAGATGAGACTTCCAGGCTGCTACGTATTCTTGGTCCTCTACGGTGTGGAATCTTGGACTTTGACTGGAGCCACAACTAAAAAACTGGCATCTTCTGAAATGTGGCTTTACCGTAGAATACTGAGCATTTCATAGACATCACATATAACTAATGTTGAAGTTCGTAGAAATATGAAGGAATACAGGGAAGTTATTAACAAAGTGAAGATAAGAAAGCTTCAGTGTCTGGGTCACCTCACGAGGAATGAACAGATATTTTATTTATTGCAGTCCATACTACAGGGTAAAGTACTTGGAAAGAGAGGAGTTCGGCGACCGAGAATCTCATGGCTGAGAAATTTAAGGACCTGGTTTGGCGTGAATACAACTGACTTATTCCGTGCAGTACTGCAGAAAGTTGAAATAGTCTGTATGATATCCAGCATCCGAAACGGATAGGAACTATCAGAAGAAGGAGACACTTCTGCTTCACACCGTAGCATATCGATGCTATTCGCATATTCAAATCATTGAAATTGTAATGCGGGTACGAATATTTGGACAGTCCCCAATTTGTATCCCTCTTTCGTATAGCCATTCCACAATAGCTCTTTTGTATATTTCTTTCTTACTACTTTAAATTCCGAGAGCTCCGATGTTATTGCTGCTTCTGCCGCGAACATCCATACTAGTCTTACCGACTTCTACGTTGCGACTATGGCATACTCCCTTATGTGTTTGTTGTGCTCTACAGAGTGTGTCAATCAGCCAGCTGGTCTTTAAATACCTCACATATATCACAATGCTAATATATAATGCTAATATATATATATATATATATATATATATATGCTAATATATTTTTGAGCATGTGGCTTTACAATCGTTCTTGGCTGGTCCAAGTCAGCCAGTCATGCAGTTCAGTAACGAATATAAGCCATAGAACTTAATGTTTACACCTCTATTTTATATAATGCAAATACGTTTTATCAGAACCGAATCTGGTCATTTTATACTTTCATTTTCCATTACTATTCAGTTGTGAATCTACGTATGATATAATCTTCTTTCTGTGATAGACTTATTCCAATTTCTTATCCTATCTCGTACAGACATTTCTTAAATTTTTCTTGATCACCATCGTCTTCAGCAAGGATTATACCAAGAACCGTTAGTTTCATACCATTCATTGTTACATATGGCCTGTTACATATGGGTTCAGTATATAGAGTATAAACATGCAAAACAGAGAAAGTCGAAAGGTCGCAACAGTATATGAACACAGGAAACTGGTAAATAGGTAATAAAAATAGGTAAAGAGGTAAACAGGTAAATAGGTAATGAAATAGGATTACCATTCAAGGCGTGCATCTCCTCACACGCCTTTGATAGATGCAGTCTGATAGGACGATGTTTCTGATTGCAATTGACCGGGTTCAAATTATCACCTCGGTCGCAACTGATCTGGTTCTGTACAATTGGGTCGCAACTGGCCGCGGTCCACACTTACAGTGACCAAATACGTAGTAAGGTAGGCCCTAAATTACACGGCAAAACGATGATGTAATTTGGGACGTGACAAGACAAGGTAGATTGAGCAGGACGTGTGGCCTCTACGGAGACGGAACAGCCAGTCCTATCTAATCTTTATGGTAGACAATAATGATGACTTATTTTTTTAATAAGGTGCTCAGTGAGCAGTTGCAATATTTTAATCTCTTCTTAATATTATAAAAAACTTTTGGTCAAACCTAAACTCAATCATCACCACCCTCACAACACGTCATAGGCAAGGTGCTGCCTGATCCACCTTTAAAAATCCTCCAGCCATCTCTTCCTGGTCTACCCTCACACCTGGTTTGTATTTCCAGACTTGTTTGGCCAGCCTGAAATTTGACATTATTTCTAAGTTTTCTTTCCACCGTTGTTCGTAAGTTTTTAATTTTTTATTCTAGTTAAAAATTTGTATACGGTCTTGTTTAGAACACCGTTTAACACCTCTTATGAATGCCATTTTCGAGGCCTGTATTTTACTGTCTTGTTTTTTGGTTGTTGTCTATAATTCACACGCATAGGACAGTACAGGGACTGGCATAACTTTGTAAAACTTTAATTTTGCATCTTGACGAATCTTGTTTTTAAAAACACGGTTGATTGGTCCAGAGACTGTCTGGAACTAGTACCAGAATTTCTATCGTAGCCAGTATCATTGTCCAAATAATTAAAGTGGCTTACCTGTTTTAGAAGTCGATCACTTATCATTATTTTTGTTATTATGAGCTTCTTACCTCAAAATGTCATTATCTTTGTTTTATACTAGAGATTTTTATATTGATTGTTTTGCAGATCTGATGAAACTTAAAAACAGATTTTTGCAAATCAGATTCTGTATTTTGAAGTACAAGCAAGTCGTTAGTAAACAACAGCACATTCAAATATCTGTCCCGTGATAACTCAATTCCAGGGTTTACTAGATATATTGAATTTTTTACTAGATCGTCAATATAAATGTTAAAAAAGTAGGTGATATACTGCAACCTTGACTAATAACATCATCGACAGATATTTAACAGATATTGACACTCGAATATAAACTATTGTGTTATTTATATCTAGTCTAAAATTTTGTTATTACACTCACTTTGCTTATTTTATAAATGATAAATTTACGTTTATCGCAACCTACTGTTGCTCTGGTTCAACGTTTTAAATATAAGTCTTTACGTTTTTTCTCAGATTATAGCTTTGATTATACGTTATTCATTCTCGTATTTCTCAAAATTTTCACAAATTAAATATGAAAAGAAACAATCGGATAAGAGAGAAACTGAAAGTTTAAGAAGTAATCTGAATCATCAATAAGTGTAGAGAAGTCTGAAAACAACACATTAGCAGAATGGACAGTGACAGATTCCCCAAAGTAGCCTTATTGTATCACCTGAAAGGGAAGAGATACCTGAGAAGACCCAAGAAGAGATGGTCGACCAGTTTGGAGCCGCCACATACTAAACAGTCTAAGACGTGAAGAAGAAGAAGAAGAAGAAGAAGAAGAAGAAGAAGAAGAAGAAGAAGAAGAAGAAGAAGAAGAAGAAGAAGAAGAAGAAGAAGAAGAAGATAAATAATAGAACACACATGAATACAATGCTGTTTGCGAATGATTAAATAACCACCCATACAGCGAACGCGAGCTCTAGAGATGAATGTTCCAGTTACAGCAAGACTGTTCAAATTACAGCATTACAATTTCTGTGTAGAAGACAAAAACTATGGCATTTATGGGCAAATACCACTTACGGACTAAGACTGTAGTGGATAATAAGAGTATAGAGGTGTCACACTTCCGCTATCATGGGTGTGACATCACCTATGATGTGAATAATGATGTTGATCACAGGTTGGCTAAGTTTCAGACAATATGTGGCACAATTCGTCAAGTGTTATAGAGGAAAACAAGGAAAGAAAGTCGACTAAAATTTTAAAAGGTAATGGCAGTGCTTTGGGCCTCTACAAGCTGAAGATGTCTATTGGAGGATTCGAATGAACCATGTGAACTGGACCAACTGATTCAGGGTGCGGACATAGTCCGCTTTATTAAGAGTAGGAGGCTTCAGTGGCTGGGCTACGTAAGGGGAATGGATAACAGAAGAATCTCTAAGAGAATTCCAGATTGCAGACCGGCAGGAAAAAGAATTAGAGGCAGACCCAGAAAGAGATGGTCGATGACGTGGAGGATTTGAGATGTATAAAAGTGAGGAGCTGTAGTATAATGAGAGGGTAGAGTGGATGGAAGTCACTGAGTAGGCTAAAACCCACACTGGGTTATAACGCCAGGAAAATGAAAGGAAGGAATGTCTGTGCCAATATTACTGTATGGTTCTGAAACTTTGGTTACGGCGAAAAAAAAGTATGATACAGGCATCAGAGACGAGATTTTTGCAATCTGTTAAAAGACTGCATACTCTATAATGAAAGAGGTGGACTGCTCATCTGAATAGGATGCCAGATGGCAGATTGCCTAAGTAAGATTGGCAATACAAGGCTACTATTGAACAACAAAGTATAGGCAGAACTAGGAAGCGTTGGTGAAGCGGATACATTCCTTTGGCATAGGAACAGGTAATTCGAATAATCCCTGATAGAAGAAGAAGAAGTAGAAGAAGGGGAAGAAGAAGAAGAAGAAGAAGAAAAAGGAGGAGGAGGAGGAGGAGGAGGAGGAGGAGGAGAGAAAACGAAGAAGAGAAAAAAGGAAAAGGAAAAGAAGAAGAAGAAGAAGAATGAGGTGGAGGAGGAGGAGAAGGAGAGAAAACGAAGAAGAGAAAAAAGAAAAAGAAAAAAAAGGAAAAGGAAAAGAAAAAGAAAAAGAAAAAGAAAAAGGAGAAGAAGAAGAAGAAGAAGAAGAAGAAGAAGAAGAAGAAGAAGAAGAAGAAGAAGAAGAAGAAGAAGGAGACGAACGTTCTTGACATACCATCATAAGTGACCCAGCTTGTGCAGTTACAACTAGACCACTGGCAAACAATAAATGATCTACAAATCTATCTTGTTGAACATATTCCGTAAGTAGTATAGTCCTATTTGTTATGTGATAGCACACATTGTCTCGGTTATATGTTTGTTTGTTGAAGAAAATAAATTTTGCTTAGGAAGCTACATTAAATTAAATACCAACGATGATGTACAAAAAGTCTTTAAAGTATCATAGAGTAGAGGTGGCCCTATATACCTATAACAGGTATTTAGGAACGTTTATTTTTGTGGAACGGATATAACAGTGACTGAAAAGTTGAAATACCTGTTCCGATTCAACGATAATTGCAAAGTCGAAATACCCGTTCCGATTACTCGCTGCCTCGCGGTTCCGAGTCGCGGGAACCTCCTACGCAACTAACGAATAAACTAGTACTACGAGTACAAAGTCACAATTATTGGTGCTGAATACTTGATTCTGCGTATGTGCCGATTACCATACAAGTACGAAACGAAGCAAAACAGCGAGGTTCAGAATATTTTTATGCCAAAGAGACGAAGGTGTTTTTTAGAAATGCAAGAAATTAAAATTCATGTATTCATTTTATTCTTGTGTGTTATGCAGATATATAATACAGATTATAATAACAAATTATATATTATTATACTAGTCATCAACTCAGTAGACTTTGAAAAAGCAAATTATATTGTTTTATAACCTATGGAATGATTGATAGGCAAATAATACTTTTTGTTAATATGATTTAGGAGATGATCTTAACTTCACTGCACATCTCACGTAAATTTTTAACATTGAAAATGTTTATAAGGACGTTTCGCACATTTGCGGCCGATCGCTGGTGCGTGATCGAAAATGGGAACCGGTGAGTTTCCATAGAAACTAGTTCTTTGTTGTCAGTAACGTAGTACACATATAAAATTTATAAAATATTATCGATAAGTTTGAACGAATGGACAAGAAAATAAAGCAGGACCTCGTAAAGTATTGTCGCGATTTACAATCCAAGAGGATCAGACGTCTTCGGAAGGGGAATGTGATGAACAGCCTGAGAAAAAGCGCAAAATCAATCAACACGGATGATTGGTGAATGCGTGCGCGCTAATAAATGCGACTACATTTAACTTATAATCTGTATATTGGTAAATGAAGAAAAATAAATATATATATATTTTTTAGATTTATTGAAGAATTTTCAATGCCCTTCTCTGTGCATTGCATTTGTGCAATGCCTGTAAATATTTTTACATTATTTGTTGTGCTATTACGTGCACTCTAAATTGCATTGCCTGAGTTTTCCAATTGATTTGTCTAACCAAAATGGAATCAATAATTTAATATTAAACCTATATCAGTTTGTTTACTCCTAGTTAAAACTTAAATTAGTACGAAGGGAGAGAGAACTATAAGTTTGCTTGTTTCTTATTTTCTTTTAAACAGCAACAGCTTAATAAAGTCACAGTGTAAAGTAAGACTGTTAATACTTTTAGTGTCAATCTATATTTTTTAACAAATTACATAATACAGATAGACGCGTATAATAATATGTATTTGTACGTGTTACTTTTTGGAACGGTTTCGTTCGTACCTGTTAGTTGTAAATGCTTGTTTAGCACACCTCTAACCTAGAGGGAAACAGAACCGTCTATGTGTCACTTATACTGAAATTTTTACAGCAGAGGGATTGACGTTTGCAATTATGTCATCACCATGCTGCCACTTTGTAACCACGTGTTTCTGTTGAATGTTGCCCAAGCGTAAGTAAGTTTCGTTACTGCATTCACTCAAAACATAGGCCTGCTTCGCGCAGACAAAACAAATCCAGCACGCGCAGACTAAATGTGTATTGGCCTACTTAAAAATGAATATTTATCCAGTTGTAACTACAGATAATTCATGCACTAAATATTTGTCTGCTTACAAGAATAATAAACTAGAACTTAAAACTTCTCTGTTTTTACTTCCATGTTCCATAAGAAAATGGAAGTATGGTGATCGAGAAAAAAATCGTGTCGAGATAAGGGCTGATTCTGATTGTACTACCCTCAAAACATGAAGAAAATCATTTTATGATAAGTGTCTTTGTGCCTATGTGTAGAATTGTTTCTATAGCGAACGATAACTGCCACAATTTCGAAGAGAATCAAATAATGTTTTGCATATGAGCCCGAGTTGTAGAAGACACAAGGCGGTTAAAATCAGTTAAGGGGAGGGGTAGTTTACCTGCAACGTTTTACGTTTTAACAAGAGTAAAGTACTTGCATTCATTTAAAATTTTCAAACAATGGTAATTGTTAATAATAAAATAATTTTGTTGCCAGGCAACCAGGTTGCTAGGTTAGGGGGGAGAGGCAGTTTACCTGCGTTTGTTTGTGTTTTAACAAGAGTAAATTACTTAATTTTAATAAATAAGTGCCCAGATAATAAAGTCATATTAATCCACTGTAAAGTGGTAAATGAGATAATTATAAATGGAGTGAGTAGTTGAAGGGGAGGGGTGACTTTTTGAAAATTGCTGTGCTCAAATCAAGTAAAGTACGAATATTTAATTTTGAAGGATAAGATACATTATAAATTGCATATGATAAAACTATTACTATATGAAAGTGTAAATATGGTTAATGGTAGGGATTGGTTGAGGAGGAGGGATGATTATCTGAGTAGTTCAGTTTCTTTATAAGAAAAAAATTACCTAATTTTTATAGACCAAGTGACTCGAGAATAACATTATATTAAACGACTACTCCATAATAACAAATATATTTATAAATAGTGAAAATAGTTTGAGGGTGGACGATATTTTTTTAGAAATTATCGAACGAAATTCAAGTAAATGATTTGAAATATAATTCTTAGAACATGGAAATGTATGGTTCTTCATACCGATATTGTAATTAACTTCAGATGTTCAGTACCTTTAATTTTTTGATTTAACGATAAATGTTATAACGTGCAATCATCAACTTAATGCATAAATATTTGTAACTAAAATAAAAATTAATAATACACAAATAATCTAAAATCAAAACAAATATCAGCCAGTGTTTTGTTTTTTGTTAATTTTTTGTTTTGTTTTTGTATAGGCCTAAGAGTTATTTTATTTCTCAAGATGTATTTTGAGCGCGCGCACACACACACACACACACACGGTAACATTAAATGCAAATGCGAATGAGTTGGATATAAATAAACGGTTTGTGTTTTTCAACGAAAACGCTTATCAAACAATTTTTATTTCTAACTAGGCAATAATAGAAAGGACGTATTGGTTTTTTAATTGCCATATAGAACAATGAGTAGTTAAACAGTTTTATTTAACAACATGACGTAATTCTTAATGACGTGATGAAATTGCATCGTAACTGTGACAAAACAATACGTTAACAAGTCTAAATATGTGTGCATATGCACCTTATCAGCTGCTACGTTCGTTCTTCTGGTAACAGAAATAAAATCAGCAGGTGATGTAATGTGTACCTATTGCTGACTATACCACTGTTTTATGTGGTTGATATTTAAAAAATATCAGTGGTGGTGAGTTATTTTTAAATATACTACTTACGATTTTTGAAACACGTGTATAATCTGCCATCTGCGAATAAAACTTACATTTTGCCAACTAATGTGATTTAGCAGTTAATTGTGTAAGGGGAACTTTGACTGACATTTACATCCAATTGATCCTAATTAAAAGAAATTATATATTAATATTTTTTTATACAAACAGGCCAGCCGTGGACCACGCGAATATCATTTCCTTTCCTTTTCCTACCAGAAGGCCCTCATTCGCATACCATGTGCCGCCTTCCTTTCCACTGTCCACCCCTTTCTCGTCCTTCACACCGTAGAGAACCTGAAGATTTTGAATTTTGTTTGTGTATGCCTTTCTATCCACACAGTTGTTCAAAGAGATACCCAGTTTCATCATTTCCTACTTGAGTTGTTTGGTGTAGCCGTTCAGACTGGAAAGTTTCCAATATAGTTGAAAATTTGTTTACTTATCTGGACCGATTCATCGGAACCATACGTCGAAGAAACCTCAGTATTTTCCATCGGAAAGCCGTTTCCATATCTTCCAGATCCCTGTACAGCTCTTCTTTGGGTCTATGCCTGTATCCATCTACGGTTTCTTGGGGCCATAAATTTTCCGAAGAATTCTTCGTTCAATTTTAAGAAGAGGTTCTAAATTTTTAAAGCACATTGTTTCCACTCCATATATGATCACCGGCTTGATCACAGTGCTATAATGGCGGACTTTCGCACAGTTCCTTTCTTTCCGTACAGTTCCCAGGTTAGAGTAAAGGCTTTTGCTAATTTGAGTTTCCTTATCTTAAAAGATTCTTGTCTGAGGCGTTTAAGGAAATGTTTCCCTAAGATATTTAATATGTTAGTATATTTTATTTCTCCATACGTAGTGTCCAGACACGTTATATATTAATTTGTTTAGAAAAAGGAAAATATACTGCGTAAACATTGTTACCTAGTGGCGTATATAGAATTTGTCTTTGGGGAGGAAAGAGTCCGGGTCGGGTCGACTTCATACAAAAGGAAAAACAAGTTAAGAGTAATCGACATTACTATCTTTAAAGTGGCTCAAAAACACATGATAACATCCTGAAATCAATCCCGTTAAATTTTTGGTAATAACACAAAATACGCGTTATTGAAACATTGTTAAAAGATACTTATTGACAGAACTGATTTCTATATTTCGTATATCAAACGTATACGCTAATCTGTGTTTATACCTCAAATTTGTCTGTGTATTTAAAAAAGAACTACTACTATATTAGCGTACACAGCTAACAAGAATAATATAAAACAGCCTAAAAATTAAGAGATTAACAAAATGTGTTAACTTTTTCGTCCCTTCTGAGCGGGGGGTCCCCCCCCCGTAACAACACCCCTGTGAGTCATATAAATCGTTATGAGGGATTCATAACATTTAGGTTTCTCTTGAACTTTGAAATATTATTACACTCAAATAGCTTGAACATATTAGAAGAATATTTTTGATTACTCTGACAATTTTCTTTCAAAGAACATTGTCAATTAAAACTTCATTGTTTTGGCGACAAAGATGTTCCCACCAATTCAGCCGATACTGGGCAATCCTGACGACTATACTCACAATATTCAGTTCCTGCTGAGTATATTTGTGTTTCTTCTATTATCATGGAGAGTATACCCTGCCACGTGCATGAGAAATCTCATTTCAGCCGCTTATATAAGGTTGTACAAGGTTGAAGAGCTATACAGCAACTAAATAAAATTTCGTGGACTAAGAGAATATGAAAGGATATAAAGAAGAGAATTCACAAAAAAAGGGATAGTTATTTGGTACGGTTCCCACAGTTAAGTCTGCTCTGCAAACTAACAGCATGCGCAGATATATATTATAACAGGACCAAATATCATTAATTTGGAGTTATATGTTAAGGGTGTACCATATTGATGTTTAAATAAATTTTAATAGTTGAAACTCCACTCATATGTTATAGCGATCATAATAATGCATTGTACAAGGCGCACACACGACTGTTACATAATCAACTCACTGTGTAACGAATACGACCACACCCAAACTTTCAATTATTAATATTTCGGAAACCAGTAAATTCAGGCGAAACCCTGTATAGCTAAAATGTTTGCCGAAATATTAATAATAGGGTGTGCGAATTTTATGCAAAATAATTAAATAATAACAGAGTTAATTAATTTTATGTTAATAACTTCCGTAATAAGTGAGCTACATAAAAGAGCTTTTGATATGTTATAGCTATAAGAATTTACAACAAATTGTTTATTTTAGAATTAGCACAAATTGGCTTGCAGCCAAGATAATTGCAATATAAAAGTCCCACAGGAAATCCGGAACGACAATTCAGTTCCGTTGTATTAAGAATATTAATAATAATATAAATTCTCCGTCTGTGGGAAAGTAGTTTCGTTCTCACGGGCTGAGGTGATTCAAATTTTGTGTAGTAGGGAGAGTGTGTCAGCCAATCAAATCATTCGAAGAAATTGGAACCAACGCGGAGTTTTGGGGCTGATTAAACACTCTACTGCCAGTATTCAAGAAGAACAGACGTATATCTCCTATCGTCTCCAAACCATAGTTTTGTGAAGACTCATCTGAAGACTCTACGTGGTCAGCACGCCTAATTACGGTCATCATGAAATAGATCAACTGTAACGACTCGTAATTACAGCGTCCAGTCAAGATACTCTTCCACTTCAACAAACAAGCGTATGGTGCACTACATTAACTGTGGGCATACGCACGCAAGAGATCTACAAGACTGCAAGACATTACTTCAAGAATACGACAGAGAGGCCGTCTAAACCATTTGCGAATCAGCTGACAAGCAGAGCTACAACTCGAAACGACATACACACACGCAGACGTGGAACGTGAATCGACGAGGGACGTGAAGCAGTTCTCGCAGAAAGCTACAGACGTAAAAAACTTCATCAAATAGCAGGAGAGCAAGAGTGTTGCTGATTTCCGAGCTCACCGCCAAAACCCAGGACGCTCAAGTAGATCACTATCTCTAGCCGATTGTACAAGGACAGCGAGGGACATCCGGAGCACCTCTACAATCCACTTCAGAATCAGGAAAGTCAAAATCAAGTTATTTATTTTCCAACAGATCAATTTTTCTTTCTTTTTTTAATTAAAATCAATGTAATATAAATCATTCAGATGCCAGAAATCAAAGACTCTAGTTAAATAAGAATTATTCACGTGTGATAATCTGTATAGCCAGTATAAGTAATTAATAAGCATTAGTTAAGAATTAATAGTAGATAAAACAAAAAGCGCTATACAAATCTTAACAAAGAATTAAATAATTGGCTCATACTGCAGTATACGTGAGTCTGATCACAAGTAAATAAAGGGACGTGAACTAGATTGTCACGCCTAGTTTATCTTGAATATTTTCAAGTAACTTTAGAGTTTTTATTTCATTAGAATCAGAATTTTAAAGACATTGAAATTAAATTTAATTAAAGTAAATTGATTAATTGAATTCTCAGTTAAAATAAACTCTTTCAAAATAACGAGCTCAACTTCTGAAAATTATTAATCATGCAGAAAACATTATTCAAGATTTATTTATTGTTTAGTTTGTAAGAATACTTGATCATATAAGCATTCCATTCTTGTGTGTCATTGGAGTAATAAACACCGTTTTATTACCCCACATTGCATTTTTATTGCTGTACTACAGAGCCTACCAACCTCACAAAACTCTTCACTTTTAAAATAACTAATTCAGTGTGCGGTTGTTATACACCTGAGTTTACATACTTGCGAAATCAAATCCAAAATCCACACGCCCTAGCCGGTAGGAAACCGCAAGGTCGGACAGCAGGTAGGTGCTCATACAATCACACAACACAACAACACGCAAAAAGGAGTTAAGTTATAATATATATTATAATGACTTTACCTCAATATGTTTTCTCCCTATTTGGAACAAGTTTCGGGAAGCCTTGTGTTCCCATTTTCAGCCTTATTAATTTTTTGAAGGCTTCCTTCAAAAATTAGGAAGGCTGAAGATGGGAACACAAGGCTTCCCGAAACATGTTTTAAATAGGGAGAAAACATCTTGAGGTAAAGTAATTATGAAATATGTATTGTATACATCAAGAAACGGACTGTAGCAGAAAGTGTTTGAATATATATTGCAACAATACATATATTTGCAGATTTGCCCAGAGCGGTATGTTTGTAAAGATTTAGCATAGAAAATATATGATGAACAGTTTTTAACAATATTATGCAGGCTAAGGCTTGTCAGAAAGCGTACACCTGATCCGCGTGAATACAGCGCTTGTGTGTTTGTGTGTGTGAACGCAAGCTACGACAGGCAGAGATGGGGTGATGCGTACGTCTGTAATCAGGTTTTAACCGGATAAAAATAAACTAATTAGTACGTTGTAAACCTGTGAACAAAGACTTACCACAATTATAAAAACACCATTATAATAAGGAATTTTTATCGAATATAGTGATGTAAAAGTATTGCAGAAATTTGAAATAATAAATACGCCAGGTAATTTAATGTTAATTACTAGTGTGATTAAATAGTAATTAATAAGTGTGTTATATGTGAGTGACCAGGAAAAAAATTACGCAAACAATGATATCGCTCATGCTACGAGTATGTTTACGAAGTCGCTAAAATGAACCAAAAAGTGATTTCTAATTAAAAGAACGCTTTGCACGAAGTGACAATATCTAACAGGTCGAAAACAGTCCTGGACTTGTCAGATTGCCGCCCAGTATAAATACCACCGGCAATTTTGGGGCTGTCTCAGAGAATCAAGGTATCTTCACAAAACGTCACGCTGCTGGTCTGCCGATGGACCGATCATCGTTGCCACACACAAACCAAGACTTATGGTGGAACTCTGGACCATGACAAACAACAACCCGTAGAGACAGAGAACACAGCATCAGCATATTCATCATCATCATCATCAAATTCTCAGGATTCAGGACACACACACACACACACACACACACACACACACACACACACACAACGGTAACGTCGGCAGTACGCATGTGATGAATAAACAATTATATTTCTGTTTGTGAAAAGAACTTTCAAAAAGAAAATTATACATGAACAGTAAATACTTAAAGTTTTAAATTTAAATAGTAGTTAAAGTAAATACGTAATTTAATTGAATAAGAAAATAAAAAAAAATACTAATCTGTTATATGTTAAAATTTGGGTGTGTCAGTAGAATTAAATAATAGGTTGGAAGTAAATGTTATTGTTTTATTTTGTTTATAGCAGCAATTAATTTTATTCTTGAGTTTAATATTATTTTGTTTGTATATGAGTTGCTATTATTATTATTTAAAAATTGGAGTAAAAGTCAGACAGACTGGGTTTAGATAATTTGTTTAACATGTCTGTTTAGCTAGTAAGATTATATGGTTGTTTATTTTAATATGTCATGAACAGAAGAGAAGATTATATGGTACTTTATGTAAACTTATAAAAGAGTTTATTGTTTTATAATTCTAAACTTTATTATTTTTGTATCTTTCAATTAATATTAATAAATCCTAGTATGCTTATCTTGAAACGGTTTTAATTAATTATTTCATGTCAACAACATCTCAGTCCTCTTTGAATAGTATTTATTATTGTGCAACTTGTAACGTCACAGAACGTTCCATAAAGGAAATCATTTACATAGCAATTTATCATAAGAGGAAGGTGAGGTGAACAGTATCGAACCCAAGTAGTCCTAAAAAATTGTGTAATTTTGTCTAATAATTATTACTACTAACATGAAAAACGACCAGACTGTGACTAAGACACAAACCCCATATATATTATTAAAGTGAATAACAGTGAAAAAACCATAAGATACTATAAGAGAGACAAATAATGTCAGAATCACCAAAATGAAGTCATTAATTATTAAGTTTTATAACTCTGAATAGAGTATTAATAACTATTTTTTGTGAATGAATGGACATGATCCATTATTATATTATGTAATGTAAATAAAATAAATGTATTAAATGACGTAAATACATTATTAGAAAGAATCTAAGTTAAAATAAAAATTATATATTTGTTATGACAAAAAATATTAATGTGTTGGATTTGAGACCAAACACTCAGATTTCATGAAAAAATTAATTATTATCAGATTGAAATAAAAACTATATGCATTTGTCAAGCAGACAAAAGAGAACAATTTATCTTAAATAAAGAAAGCTGTCAAATGAATAAAAGTCAGTCAAAATAGCCAAAAACAGTATTAACAAAAAACATGTGGTAGGCATATAATATTGTGTGATTTATGAATTTAATGTTGCCAAAATGCAACCAAATTGCATTAAAAAGTTGAAATATAATATAAAGCGACTATACTAATATATTTGACTAACTTTAACGTTGTAATAATCGAGTTAGCAACATGTTTACCTATACCATGTATGGCTGGATCCAATCAACCAGTACAAAAATAGTCATATCTGGCTAAATATTTACAAAATGTTGACAAGAATAAAATAGAATGGTACAATACTTCAGTATACCTTAAAAACGAACAAACTCAGTTGAAAATAAGATTAATTATGAAAGAATTTAACTTATAAGAGTGAGATTTGTCACACCATGAAGAAGGACATCTCAAGACCAATCAATGTGATGCTATGTTATCCTGTAATAAAAATAATATGTGTAAAGAGTAACCAGGTATCACAAAAGACAGACAATATAATAAACTCTGAGTGTACACTAGTGAAATACTACATATGTTAAAGAAAGAGACTAATTATTGTGTTATAACATTGACAAAAACCTAGGCCATAGACAGGGGCCAGGTAAAATTGTAATTATCTATGTATTATATATGTTAAAATTTGTTTGTTTTGTTATAGGAAGATAGTAATGTTATATGTTCAGATTGTAGAAGAAACATAATAGTTTCACAACAATTTTTTGTTCTAAAAAAAATTGAATTTCAATGACAACAACCCAAGGTGAGAGTTGTATATTGTGTTACTTATTAGAGTTAATTTATTTAAAAACCAATCATAATTAGTATCACTAGATTCAGTTGAAAACAGAGAATCTAAATGTAATAATGGCATACAAATTGTGAGTACTAATGTAAAACTGTTTGATAAATACCAGAGTAATTTTGGCAATATCCTTAGTATGAAGAATAAGAAATTTGTTCTAAAAGCTTCGACGGAAATGAATTTTGTTCCATGATGTTCCATTTCGTTTATTCTCGAACAATCTAGAAAGAATTTTTACACAAATATACCGGAAGTCGATGTAAACAATCAGCCTGAATTAGTATAAAAGAGAGACCAAATTCGACCCAAAAAACACTTGAAACTTGAACTCCAGAACAGATGCATCGCCCACGACACTGATCAACGCAGCTAAGGCGAAACCGAGAGGCGAGAAATCGACAAGACCCGAAGAAAGGCTTTTCCCGTACATTGACAAACAGACTGACATAACCTCTACAAGAATCTACGCCAATGTGTTGCTGAAATAGAGCAGCAACGCGGCAATTTTAATAGAAATCACGCAGCCAGAACGTCAACGGCCCAGGAGGGACCAAAACTTTAAATAGAGAACCAATTCTGCTGTGTTCGCATAGACAGACTAACTTGACAATAACCCCCTTAACGTAAACAAGTAACACAAAGCCTTTCTCGATACTGCAAGGGAATCAGCGCTGTGGCGGCTAATTTGGGAATCAACGCGGAGCAGCTGATTTGTAGTGGCGGGGTTTGAACGAGAAACTACTGCCAAACGTTTTCACAAAAAGTGCGGAAATTGTAAATGATCGCAATTTTGACTTAAAATAGATTCAGTGCACACATGAAGAGGCGAGATTGAAAAACTACCCGAGAGGAGTGTCCAGTGCGAGATTAATTAACCATTGGAACGTGAGTTACCAAAATTAAAGTCATTTTTTTTACCTGGTTACATTTATCACACAGTTGTACTACACACGCCACACACACCTTCAAATCACTTAATTTTCCTTGTAAGGCATCTTATTGATATTTCTTGGTAGTTCAAAGGAGTCACGTCCTGAGAGTAAAGATTTTTTCACGTATTAAACTCATGCTTTTTAACTGAGTAAAAAAATTGAAAATACTAGCCGATACTTGATTGGATAAATAAAATTGTCAATAATAATAATAATAACAACTTATGAATTTTTTTCTTTTGTAACTCTGCAATTTTATAATTTTTTTATGAATGTTAGTCCTTCAGACGATTTGTTTGTTTTTTGAAGAATCATTAAACTTACCTTATTTTTTCAAGCTAAACTGACTTGTTTATATTTTTTCATAGAAGTAAGATTTAAAAATTTTAATTTCTTTAATAATCACATTTCTTTCTTGGAACAAACGATTCCAAGTGGCGCCCACAAAAAACATAGTATTAAGTTGTGTTACAGGACTACATCACCGCAGAGGATCCAGTCAACAGTAAGTAACAAAAAGTGCGCGGAGGTAACGCCCGACATCATAAAACATACATTACACTTATGTTTTCTTTTGTTATAAACTACATATAACTTGACGCAACGAGAAAAAAATCCTTCGACCTGGGCGGTGTAATATACTTCATAGTTGCGTTGAGTACATGGTAATATATTTGTGTGAAGTTTTGAAATACTTGTCAAGTTGCATAATAAATTGGCGTGCCCAAATTGTGGCTCGATATATGTTAATTATCGTATATGTTCATTATTAATAAGTGTATTAATATTATTGTTATTAATATTATTGTATTGTAATTGTAATATTGTTGTGTATTTTACAACTGGCGCCCAACAAATCTGAAAGAGGAGAGAAATTGTTGGTATGAGATAATTTATAATTATAATAAACCTAAATATATAATATTAAATAAGAACCAACAGTCACGGTTTACCAATAATAATTAAAAATAATAAAACGAAGTTAAATTTAATTCTAATACAACGAAATGGCTACATCACAGAAAGGATTTGATATTGAGGCAATTCTTAGAAGTCTCCAGGAGCAAATGCAAAAGAATAATGAAGAATTAAAAAAGAATAGGGAGGAAGTTAAAGCTGAATTAGCGAAAAATAATGACGAAGTTAAAGCCAAATTTAAAGCTGAATTAGAGAAAAAATGAAGACGAAGTTAAAGCCAAATTTAAAACTGAATTCAATAACCTTAAACAACACTTAACTACAAAACTCGAAGAAACTAATACCAGAATAGAAATATTAGAAGCTAGAGTAGTACAGTCACTAAACGAACAAGCTATAAAGATGGAGAATAGGTTTAAAGAACAGAAAACAGAATGGTCCAAAGAATTAAAAGATAGTGTGAAACAATTAGCTGAACACTGGAGTGAGAAGTTTATAGTATCAAAGCAGGAGCAAGATATGAAGATAAAAGCAGTCAGTGAATAAGTCCATGAAAACATCAATAAGACACAGGAGTTGGAAGCCACAACAATAACGATGGAAACTGCCGTAGTAGAGCCTAATAAAACTACAAAAAATTATTCAAGTGAAATAAATACACTAAAGAAAAATCTACGTGGAGAAGTGGAACGTCTAAAAACGGAATTGAAGAGGGTACCAACGCCGGTGATGGTGTATCCAACACAGATTGATGAAAGGATAAAAATTGTTAGTCTTCAAAGGATTAAAAGGATGCAATTCAATTGAATCCTTACTGAACTGTGAACAAGAAATGGAGTTAATAGGTAATGCTTTAACTGATAAAGAGAAAATTGATTTTGTTAGTAAACATTTCCAAGATTCTGCTGCACGATGGTATACTATTGTTCCAGATAATTTAACTACTTATGAACAATTTTAAAACTCAATTGAAGTTCGCTATTGGAATATTCACACACAAAGACAAATACGAGACTAATTAAAATATGGTAATTATAAACATAATGGTAGACTTACCTTAGAGGAGTATGTAATCCAAATCGTGGAGAGGAATAAACATTTAAGACCCACATTTCCTTCAAAAATTAGGAAGGCTGAAGATGGGAACACAAGGCTTCTCGAAACATGTTTCAAATAGGGAGAAAACATCTTGAGGTAAAGCCATTATAAAATATATATTATATACATCAAGAAACGGACTGTAGCAGAAAGTGTTTGAATATATATTGCAACAATACATATATTTGCATATTTGCCCAGAGCGGTATGTTTGTAAAGATTTAGCATAGAAAATATATGATGAACAGTTTTTAACAATATTATGCAGGCTAAGGCTTGTCAGAAAGCGTACACCTGACCCGCGTGAATACAGCGCTTGTGTGTTTGTGTGTGTGAACGCAAGCTACGACAGGCAGAGATGGGGTGATGCGTACGTCTGTAATCAGGTTTTAACCGGATAAAAATAAACTAATTAATACGTTTTAAACCTGTGAACAAAGACTTACCACAATTATAAAAACACCATTATATTAAGGAATTTTTATCGAATATAGTGATGTAAAAGTATTGCAGAAATTTGAAATAATAAAGACGCCAGGTAATTTAATGTTAATTACTAGTGTGATTAAATAGTAATTAATAAGTGTGTTATATGTGAGTGACCAGGAAAAAAGTTACGCAAACAATGATATCGCTCATGCTACGAGTATGTTTACGAAGTCGCTAAAATGAACCAAAAAGTGATTTGTAATTAAAAGAACGCTTTGCACGAAGTGACAATATCTAACAGGTCGAAAACAGTCCTGGACTTGTCAGATTGCCGCCCAGTATAAATACCACCGGCAATTTTGGGGCTGTCTCAGAGAATCAAGGTATCTTCACAAAACGTCACGCTGCTGGTCTGCCGATGGACCGATCATCGTTGCCACACACAAACCAAGACTTATGGAGGAACTCTGGACCATGACAAACAACAACCCGTAGAGACAGAGAACACAGCATCAGCATAATCATCATCATCATCATCATCAAATTCTCAGGATTCAGGACACACACACACACACACACGCAACGGTAACGTCGGCAGTACGCATGTGATGAATAAACAATTATATTTCTGTTTGTGAAAAGAAATTTCAAAAAGAAAATTATACATGAACAGTAAATACTTAAAGTTTTAAATTTAAATAGTAGTTAAAGTAAATACGTAATTTAATTGAATAAGAAAATTAAAAAAAATACTAATCTGTTATATGTTAAAATTTGAGTGTGTCAATAGACTTAAATAATAGGTTGGAAGTAAATGTTATTGTTTTATTTTGTTTATAGCAACAATTAATTTTATTCTTGAGTTTGATATTATTTTGTTTGTATATGAGTTGCTATTATTATTATTTAAAAATTAGAGTAAAAGTCAGACACACTGGGTTTAGATAATTTGTTTAACATGTCTGTTTAGCTAGTAAGATTATATGGTTGTTTATTTTAATATGTCATGAACAGAAGAGAAGATTATATGGTACTTTATGTAAACTTATAAAAGAGTTTATTGTTTTATAATTCTAAACGTTATTATTTTTTTATCTTTTAATTAATATTAATAAATCCTAGTATGCTTATCTTGAAACGGTTTTAATTATTTATTTCATGTCAACAACATCTCAGTCCTCTTTGAATAGTATTTATTATTGTGCAACTACATATACTTGACGCAACGAGAAAAAAATCCTTCGACCTGGCCGGTGCAATATACTTCATAGTTACGTTGAGTACATGGTAATATATTTGCGTGAATTTTTGAAATACTTGTAACGTTGCAATATATATATATATTGTAATAAAATAATAAAAAGATGTGTATATTGTTGATGATATACTGCTATTGTGGATTATGTGACTCCGATGTAAACAAGCCCCGCTGTTTGGGCTAGTCAATTTGTAATAAAATAAGTAAATTGTAATATAATATGTTTAATTGGTGTGTATTTGGTGTGGCTCTCGACGTCTTACTGGCCTGAAACACTTCCTTAAGTTTCCCAGCTGGTCGAGTCCCAATGGTAGCAAGACCGGTCGAGTAGCGTAAAGTTGATGAAGAAATATATATGCTCAGCTTCACCGAAAGTTTCAAAACAAAAATTATTGTTTTGAAGAAAATTAAAAAAAAAATTATGTTTATAAAAAAAAATAATAAAAAAAAAATTTTAATTTTATTAATTAATTAATTAGGATCAATTAATTAATATAGGGCTGTGAAGTTTTAAACAGTGTAATGCTCTTCTGAAAATTTTTATTAAAGTTTTAGTATAATTTAAATAATCTATCACCACTCATAAGACTGTCTATAAACCAATCGATATTTGTTTACCTTTCTATTTTTTAGGTTATCTTCACTTACGGGTGGTAAAGTCCTTGTAGATTATCAATTAGAATTATATTATTGGTAATTAGTATTATTGAAGAAATAAAGAACTATTAAGTATTGAAAAGTATTAATGTTTTATTAAGTAACAGCAATATTGACTCTTATCGATTAGTATCGATTCTCAGGATATCGAAAAAAGTTACAAGTATATGTTATAAAAATTATATAGGGTTCTTTAAACAGCCAGTTATTACCAAAGTCAGAGAAATCGGGCTAATATTTAAAAAGTATAACGTTACAATCAAATTAATAGTTATTAATAAACACAGACATTGAATAATAAATTGTAAATATAATAATTGTTTTCACCAAACAGCTGTGCTGAACCAAGAAGAGGCACTGGGATTGTCAAAGAAAGATGGCTGCCATCAAGTCGATGAAAATGTTGCTCGTACCTGCTGCATTCCAAATAATGTATTTTTGACGCAATATTCCTGTTCTTGTGTCTGCAAATCTCTTGTTATATGTTGTGTAGTGACTGGTGTAGTGATTCTGGGTTGTATTTAGTATGTCTGTGTAATTATAAGTCAAACACTTTCTCCGATTCCGTCACTAATTTGGTTTAATGTATTATACAGTTTTCTAGTGTTTTATGGTGTTTTTCGGAGTAGATTTATATTGTTCTGTGTTATGGAGTGTTACTTGATCGTTTCTGTTATAATATGATAGTTTCAGAAGTATTTTACAAGTCACTCGCGATTTCACAATAACTCACTATACACTCGCTTTGTATGACGATTATAGGTTAGGTTATCCACGTTATCACACGTATGTCATGTTAACCGTTCAACTACCAATAATTAACTAACTGTTTCCTTCAGTTTCAATTAAACTCTTAGCCCATATAATATTATCCTTAACATTGTTCAAAAATATTTTCACATCCTGTGTATACTTTACTATTTCACTATATGAATGCCTAAACTTTGGTTATTTGTCAATTTTATTCACTAGATTTGATTTAAATTAATCTTTCAGTTCATTCTGGTTATTTTCAGATTAAATAATGCCATTTTATAGTGTTTTCTGTCCAAAAAATAGTAATTTCACTTTCAGTTTGGTATACTCTGTTTGGAAGTCAAAACATTAAAATTTACTTCCTGTCATTATATAAATTCAGCCATTTTATCAGTTATATTTAATATTAATAATTCTATATTGTATTAAAAGGTTCCTATTCCCTTATTTTCTGGTAATTAATTGAATTAGTTGTATTCTGAAACATTATTCTGAAATATATGACTCCCATGTCTAAATTTCTGAGTTTAGTCATTTTATTTTTATTTATAATTCTGAATATAATTTATTAAAATCTCTCTAAATGGTATGTGCAATTATATGGCATGATCTCAAGTTTATTTTGTCTAAACCCCTTTTGTTTATTTGCTTTTAAATGAGTAATTTCTCTGTTTTGATGAAGTTTGGTTTCCATTCTTTTGGCCTATGATTTTTTTACAATTTTTCTTATAAAATAATTTACAAACAATATATGATGTGTGATACCCTCTCTGACTTTTTACAAATAGTATTATAAATTAAACATGTTTTCAAATTACACAAAAACAATTAGTATTGGTTACAATACAAATAATAGTTAAACAGAATAAAGAACATTTTTTTTAAATAAATGGTTGTCTTCAAATCAGACATTTTGCAACAAAATTCCCATTTCCAACATGTAAATATGGTTTACAACAAAGGTTTTTTACTAACTAACATCTTAATTACTCTCTACTATTTACAAGTGGTAACTATTTTTATAGTTCTGATGTTAGTTGTATCAGACCCAAACAAATGGCCTTATATCTAAAACATTTTTAAACATTCTTGTACTATATACATTAAAACCTTATATTTATATTCTTATTTCTAACTATTATTATAAGTAGGATTCTACAGTTTTTATACAGTCTTTTATACCTTGTCTTTGGGGAATTGTACCCTGTCATTAACAAATAAATAGTATTAATTGTTCAAAAGGTATTATGAACTCTGTTTTCCTTTTTTCATGTAAAACAAAATGTTATTTTAAACAGATTCATGTCTTATGAACAACATATTGTCACAGTACATATTTTAAGTCATTGAAAAATGCATATTTCATTGCATCCAATGTTTGTGATTGCCAAGAATGAAACACAAGGTTCATTTTTTATAATACCCAAAACTATCGCTGGTTCACTTTGCACTTATATATTATGTTAATGCTAAATGGTCGTATAGTCTTATTAACATAATAAATTGGTTAGCGTTTTTCAATGGAGATTTGTTCCATGGGTACTATATTATTGTTTCGTCTTAGTTCACAGGAAACTTTTACTTTATACACTCCTCTCTCTTAAATTTATATACATGTGGTTTTTATTTCGTTATACTTTTGTTTTTAGATATTTATTTTGGGGATATAGGGATTTGGGTGTCTTTTATAAGAGCATGACATCTTCTTCAGGATGCTGCCCTCTTCTTCTTTCTTCAGTCTTCTTTTCTCCTGCCTTCTGGGACTGGTATCTTCTCCATCTTCTTCTTGTTGCCATCAGGTTTCTTGGGATCTTCTCCATCTTCTTCTTTATTACAGAAATACACAACCTGTATTGGTTGATGTTGGCTTATTTTAGGGTTTCTCTTCTATTTATTCTCCCTCGATGTGGGTTTGGTCATATTGTGTACTGCTTTGTTATTTACTATTTTACCTTCCTGGGTTATACCTTGAAAACCTTTGGTTATGAGACTGGTCTTGGATGACTCATCACTAGTAACTCCTTTTATTTTAACTTGTATTTTCTTTATAATAATGATTTCTTTCCACAGTTGCTATGAATTAATCTATTTATATTAAATTTAATGCTTTCTTCCAAATTTAAACAGTATTATTCTAATGATCAATTGCCATTCAATATTATGCTTATATCTGTCACGCTACAATATATATATATATATATATATATATATATATATAATAGTATCATAACAATACCAACAGTATAGTACGATCAGATCAGTTACGTTTCTTGACGATATTGTTGAATATGATTAAAAATTTTTATAACAGAGTAATTATATACTATTAATTGAAAATAGTAATTAATAAAAGGTATCTTAACACTTGAATAAAGTTCCATAAATGTTTATTGGTTATTATAAGAACCTGTAGAAAAAGGTTCGGAATACAAAAGAAAAATAGAAAATGGGGAAATAAAATTACAACCTTATTTTATAAGGTTATATATCTAATTGTGAAACGAAGATAGCATACTATTGTGTTTTGTCTCATGTATGTCTTATTTGTAAGATAATTTTAAGGAGAAAAGTTAGCCAACGGGAAATAGCCGTTTGGTATTTGGATGAAAATTATATGGATGGAACCTGACCATGTTACGTGTAACGTAACCTTCTAAAAAAATGTTTCCAGTCTTCAATAGGACTTATGTATCTAATTGTATAATGCAGAATTAATGACGATATCTATGATTAATGCCTGCGATAGCTAATGTTTACGTAATAAAATGTTGCTTCAACTAGAGTCTCTAATCCTGGTCCGGACTGATCGTGCATTCTCAAGATCGGCAACCGTTGCCCCTTAGCACCGTACTTCCGCATCGTGATGTGTGTATTTACGAATTTAGTAATACAGCATGTGCTCACATACATGAATTAGTATCTGTAAAGCAGTGTTGCTTTGTTATGGTCGGTCGGTGAACTACTTTTTATACAAATGAAATAGCGACAAAATGTTAAAATTTAAATATTTTTACTTCAGCAAGAGCAGTTAAGAAGAAAAGTTAGTCAGTTATAAGATATTACTAATTAATCAATGTGCATAAATTAGCGTTACGTGTTTAATTCGTGTTAACTATTCACTTGAACAAAAATATATTTATTTATATAAATGCCAATACACAATTATATAAATCTCATAAAATTATCGCTATGGTAATTAGCCGTTAATTTTTTAATTCTGTAGGAGCATTACGATTTACATTTTATAAAATTACTGCCTCTTAAGTTATATATTAAGTTAGGTAATGAACGTATCGTACTGAATGTTTAAGACTATCTTATTCTTAATTCATGTTTTGAGTGTTTGTTGTTCCTACATACCTACTTAAACAACACACTTGCTAATAATAACAACCCATGAATAGGAAATCCGCAGTACTACATGAAACGGTTGCATACACATTTTTCATTGTGTCATGTGTCGTTTGATTTTACTAAAAGGAGATACAATTTTATAGATTCAGTCAGACAATTGTTCTGTGCTGATTTCCCTGGTGGCAGCTAAAACAGATGTTCTAGGGATATGCAATTTGTAATATTTAGTATTCATTCCGGGAATACGCTACTAGAAGTAATAAAACTTTTCCTTTATTAAATAAAAGTCTCTTTACGAGAACTATGCCTTTGACACGTAATAACCATGTGCTTATGTACGTAATTGCACGGTACTTTGTATACATACCACAACAGCAGTAATTTCACACTTCTGATTCAGCGAAATAGATGTTCTTATAAATGATTTAAAGTAATTACTTCTTCTTGTTTCCGTTATACATAAAATTGTATAAATATAACTGGTTTTCAAAACGTTATTTACAATTTACCGCTCAAAAGGGTAAATCCTGTCAACGTTAACAGTGATGAAATATTTGTGGTTAAGTTTAGAAAACGTGTGTTGACTACCGTTGATGAAATTATTGAAAGTTATTATCAATGGGATAATAACGGTCCTGCAACACTAGAAAAACTTATTCTGTAAAGTAAGGCAATATACATATTTATTGCATTTAGCTTATAGCAGTTGTCTTTTACATATAATTTTTTACCACTTTATTTACCTACTAATGTTCATTTACTTTGTGTTTGTATGTTTTAAATTAGTTATCTCAGAATGGCTGCCGATTTATAGTGTATCCGAAACGTTTCTTTATCTTAAAAACAATTCAGTGGTGGTAGTTGTTTTGTTTCTGTTGCCATCAAAGTATAAAATATCTTATTGTCAGAATAAATTAACCTAACATAAACACGAATCAGAGTTATTCCTGCTGAAGTTTTTGTTTGAACTATTTACTATTTCATTATGTTTTAGACTCAATAATCACATATTTTAAATTTAGTATTCTGAGCTAAATATTATGTTATTGGTATTAGCAGTATATAGCTGTTTCTGTTTTATATAACGTGTTCTATGGAGAGGAGAACAGTCTGTAAGTAAACACTTACTGAAAGTATCATTATCATACTTATTAAAAGTGGTTATTGAGGAATAAGTTTTATAAAATAATGGTTAAATACAATAGGTTTCTTCAAAAGATGTGAAACAACTTTTATATAAGCAATAATTACTTACAGAAAAGAGGTTTGATGTATGAAGGATTAGCGAATTGGAAATTGGTGGAAAGTCTGGAAGTAAAACTCAGCTGCCTCTAGGGAAATCAATACAAACATTTGTTAATTGAATTAGTCAGAATACGGTGATGCTGTAAATTGACACAAACATCAACTCATCTACTCACTGTTGGGTAGCATTCAATCAGCTGTGTGAACAAAGTAAATTTTAAATTAAGAAGAAACTTAAGTAACTTTTCATTGAACATTCACACACACATTGACAAAGTATCGTTTCTTGTCACTGAGTGAGACTGCAATATAGGCTATATAGTTGCAATATATATAGTTATGGCTACGCCGCGCAACCTTCTAATAAACACTGATAGTTATCAGATAACGATGTTTGAACTAGTTGACGGAATGCGCAAATAACATTCAACGCTCTCACTTTGAACACTCCAGCGACTCCCAAGTAATGAAGTAGCCTCTGGAACCTTCCTATTCAACACTATGCCAAATGTGGACTAGGCGGAACGTATATAAAAAAGATAACAACAGTGTAAGACAGTGAATTTTGCTTTATACAGATCAGATTGAGGTGTCAATGCAAGTATTACGAGTGTGTGTATTTTGTAACTCTATTTACACAGATTATAACTATAGATATCTTTTGGTTTGATTCTCTTATTCGACTGTTCTGAATTGTTACAATTTACTGTAACAATATATTTCTTTTGTGTTAAAATGGAAGGCTGTTCTTCAGTACTCCTCGTATCGTTCGAGCAAACCTGAACAGATCAGGTCATTATTGATTGTAAGACATTGCACGAACATTATTAACGCAATTTAACACAGTATTTTAATTCAACGCAACTCTCTAAAGACTTTCTTTTTTTTCACTTCGGATATTTGGTCTGAGGACCAGAAAATAACAACCACAAAAGGGTTACGAGAAATCTCTTCAAACGTTTTAAGGAAAATATCCCTAAATATCTCCCGTGGATCGGTCCCTAATCAAATAAGCTTTCCTCGATCTTTTAAAATCTCCCAATAATACTACCTCGTGCTTTATTATTTTTATGCTTAAAAACATATCGATCTATGAAAATTATTGTACACCTCTTCTTGTTCAAAACTTTCGTCATTTTTAGCATGACATTACATTTGGATTTTACTCTCATCTTCATCGTTTTCTACTTTTTATTATTATCTGTGCAATTTTCTCCTTTATATCATGCTATATTGCCCTTTCCTATGTTCTTATTTGCATTAAGTGTACTATGGCTATAACTTATAAGGGATTCCCAGATTCCATAAAAGTCATATACACTCACACTCACACACGCACTCACAAGGATGATTAAATACATCCATAGTCATATGTTTATTAGTACTTTCATAATTATAAGTCAGATAAATAATGACATGTAATAACTTGTTAGGCTATATATTATACAGTTAGTGCCAGAAATATACTTTCTTGTTAACTTAACATTTATTATTTCATTATCATTATTTGCAGATGGAACGATCTTCCTGTATAAAACATTTCTTAAAAATTTAATTTCTGTATGTTTTAGAGTCGCGTGGACTCTTCGGAAATGCTCGATATTATGTTGCTGGGTATTAGTGACATGTACTAGTGACTCAATACAAAAACTTTAAACAATCATCCGGCAGGTATAAGAATAGTTTGGGTACACGTTTGTGACATATATGAACTGACAAATATGACTTCATTACAGATCTAATGGCGTTCCGTTCATCGTATTATTATCATGTGTGTAATTCTGTGGGTAATTGTTTTTGTAATTATTATTATTTGTGGGTAATACTACGGTGTTTTATATTTTTTCATACATTTTATATATTTTAAGTGTCTTAAAATTTTACTTACGTTTTTTGGTAGCGTTGTTCGTTTGTGAGCAGCATCAGCACTTTACATGTAAGAGTTTCAATAAGTTTGAATCAAGAAAAGTAAACCTTTAGTAAACGGTTTTGTACACGGACCGGTATGAGTTGCTGTGAAAATGGAATACAGTTAGTGCCATTACAGTTAATTTATTAGCAGCACGACCACAGTGACTGGCGGTATTGATTACAGTTGGCGGTGTTCTCTGGGTTGACTCGATCATAAATGTGGTAGACTACCATTCACTGTCCAGCGTGATGTACAGTTCTGTGAGAGCTCACTGATACATTACTCTTGGTAACGTATAGATTTATATCCGTACTTCTAACCTGTTGTTGGAAAATTATGACAGACAACTATACTATTAAGATTATTACAAAATTATTGCAGGGCAACAGTACTATCTACATAATATGTCTATTATGTACGAGGATTGTTCAATTGAAACACGTTTGATCTGCGCGCCCGTGACTTCGTCGCCATGGCAATGGAATTCCTTTGTTTATATTGTCTACTTAATAGGCCTAAGTAGGCCTACTAGTGACGCGTCTGTCACAAATATTTGCAGTTTGCTCTTTTCTAAGCGTTGTGACGGTTGAAAAATGGCATCTGTGATAGAAAATCCGTCCAAAGATAATCTGCGTGCCGTTATTCAGTTTTTGGCCGCTGAGGGGCGTCAGCCAATGGAAATTTATACGAGAATGAAAGCTGTGTATGGTGACTATAGTTATTCTCATACGCGGGTGGTTAAACGGTTTAATACATTTCGACAAGGAAGAGAATCCACTAAAGATTTGGCACGTCCCGGACCTGCACGTGTTGCAGCATCGAAGGAAAATGTGAGACAACTGGAAACTGCTTTACGCACAAATAGGCGTATCAAAGTTAAAAGACTTTCTCAAATATTGAGCATCAGCGTGGGAAATGTTCATTCCCTCATCCATACTCTTGGCTATCACAAAGTTGCTGCTCAATGGGTTCCACGACTGATAAGCAAACTGATGAGCAGAAAAATTTGTGTCCCGCCTTATCATTACAGCATTTGATGCCCTATCAGCAACATGGTAATGCCTTCCTTTCTACACCAAATTGTTGCCGGTGATGAGTCTTAGTGTTATCACTACGGACCAGAATCCAAACGTCAGAGTATGCAGTGGAAGCATGTAAATCTCCTAAGGCGAAAAAAGTCGGTCCCAAAATTCGGCAGAAAAAGTAATGGTGACCGAATTTTTTGATTATCAGGGTGTGCTGCTCTTAGATTTTAAAGAACCTGGTGTCAGCGTCAACGCTGAGCAATATGCAAACAGCTTAAAACGCTTACGAGTCAGCATCAAGAATAAACGTTCCGGGAAGCTCACAAATGGTGTCATTCTTCTGCATGATAATGCTCGACCCAATGTACCCCAAACTGTTCAAGATCTGCTTGGTCGTGTGAAGTGGAAAGTCTTACAACATCCACCTTAAAGTCCCGACTTGTCCCCGGTTATCGATTATCATGTTTTTGGTTCAGTAAAGAAATCACTAAAATGAAGGCAGTTGAAATCGGACGCAGATATAGTTTGCTGTTAGCCAATGGTTTCGCAAACAGCCGCAAGAATTTTACCAGCAAGGAGTCTACAGATTAGTGCAACATTGGAACTCATGCCTTCCATTAATGTTAATGGAGACTTCTTTTAAAATCGTTGAATTCAAATGCTTTAGAGCCTCTAAACGTGTTTTATTGAACAATGCCCGTACTAAGTACTCGATGAGCTTGTACTTCCACTAATTAGTGTGTACAAATTATCATGTAATATTCTTTACGTTATATTCTCACGGGGCATTAAAAGACGAACCCCATGAGTAAACAAGGAAACATTAATGCATCACGTACTCACTCAGAGTTTATACATGACGGTGCAAGCTTTCTGTTGAAGCACGGCCTGAATGCTACTCAATACTGTAATAATGGTGGTGTGCTCCTTTTAATGTTTACCTAAAAAAAAGAGTGGGTAAAGCTTTCAGTTGTATTTATTGTAGTTTGATACTCCTGATTTGAGGAATTTGGTTTCTTATATTTCGTTACTCTGACTTTCTATGTAAACATAACTAAGCTGGTACATTTTCTAAACACTTAATTTGGTACAAAGGTTTTGTAAAATATATAAAAACACTTGGTAAGTTTCACAGATTTAATTTAACTCTGACAGCTCTTTCAACTAACTAAGCCATTATCAAAGAGGCGAATGAATGAAATTACTAAACACAGGATGTGAGTAAAGGTGGTGGTGACCATCTGTTTAGGGCGTATCTGGAACATCTGTGAACAATCTGTAAAATAATCTATTTTGCATTCAGATTATACTTAGTTTAGTTAATTTTATATTTTGCAATCATGATTGTATTTAGTCTTTAAAGACACCTGACCTTCCCTTGTCTTTTGCACCCCCCCTTTCCATCTCAAAACAGATTATTAATATGTTTTAACAAATGCCCAACGAGTCATCAATTAATATCGTAAAAAATTAATTTTGTATTTAATTTCTATAATCAGGATTTACCTTATTGTATCCTATTTACAAAACACATTAAATAAAAGAATTTCTGTAAAATCAACTATATATGGAAACAAGAAAGCCAAGAAAGATAAACGATATCTAGGAGGCACATGAGGTAGAGCGTTTAACCTTGCACCCGACAACTTCAAAATAAGTAAGGCATATAAAAACGCATGTGTGTAGTATGCACTTTACTCTTCAATGACGTTAAGTCAGTGCTGTAACTGAATCACCACTGAGAATCAACAACTGCGATTCCGTCAACTATACTGAATAACATTACAGTCCCAAGAAGATCCTGTCATTTCTTTATCTCAAGCGCTCGTTAAGAGATGCCATGAACTAATGGGGTGCGTCGAATATTCTTGGTGCGCGCGTTTGAGAGAACATAAACGTTGCTATGAGAATTTATGTATAATTGCTTCTCCTACTAAAAGAATAATTACAGGCTTCATTAAGCTTAGACATTTTAATTTTTACACATTTGGAAAGTGAGAAAATTAACGTCATAGAATAAAATGTATGACAATACTGCTATGATTATACAGTACAAAGCATTCACACTATTAATCATAGAGCACCATAGAGAAATAGAGCACTTTTTAACTATTGTAAACAAGAAGCTCTACATTGGATGGAATTAAAGTATGTACTTTTGCATATACTGCGTGTTCACTAGTATTACTCAAATGTACGATCAAAATATTTCAAACGACGTGAGCCATTTTTTGAGTATTATGTCGTACGTTCGTAGTCCTGTTAACAAGAAACTAGTCCACTTCACTAGCGCGTGCAGTAACCTGTAAGAGAACACAAGGTTCTATTAAGTACTAAATATGTCTTAGCTGTGAATTTCAGAGATATTAAGTATAAGTACTGACATGTCAGAAAGTAGACTAGACTGTTTCATTGTGACTGTTTTATCTTCTTCTAAAAACATTTTTTTAAATTAGTATTGCAACCAGAAAATTATGGGTACGTATGTTTGTTTCGTCATTGTTCCACGCGCGCGTGTAAACATTTTTTTCCTTACGTCACTTAATCCAATTGTGTTGGCTACATTGTTGTTAATTAATTTCTAATAACAATTTAAAAATACTTTTCTTTTCAAAACATCCTGGTTTTACTAATTTTTGTAATTCAGTTCCCGATAGCATTCAGTGGTGTACACGTATTTGTAAGCTAAATGTGTTGTAAAACTGTTCTCTGGTCCCTACAGCAACGTTTAGTAAAAATTACTGCTTTTTCCTAGAAAATTTTTAATAAACTTAAAAACAATCTGTCGTGACGCGTATATGATTTCATTTTGTGTTAAAAGTAATTTTCAATTCGTCTTTTAACACAATTTTCTATTAACCATCAGCCTTTGTAGCCACTTAATAGTGCAGTGTACTCTGGAAATGCTAAATCACTGGTTGTTCATTATATTTCTAACATTGGTAATAGAAGCAGTTAACTAATATTTAATAGCAGTTCAGATTTAAGACTTATGGCGGTACAGACTATCTGGTTTGGCCTTTTTATTTGGTATAGAATGTTTTGCTAAAAATACAAAATCATCAGACTAAATATATCCGTCTTCTCACCTGAAAGGGTAGAGCTAAGTATTCACTGTTCGTAGATATTATGTAAGACAGTATATTTCATTCTTCATAGATTGAAAAAAAACTGTGTATTCGCAGTTAACAAAATTTGAATCAAAGAATAGTGCTTTCTTTCAGTTCACAGATTTGTAGCAGAATTAAGTGTGTGTATTGGCGGTTCATTGACATAAAATAATTATTTGAAAATGCTAGTGACTCTATGTTGGTGAAAAAGTTCATTGTTATGGTATTCTCGCGGTTACGCATAATTGGTTTTGAAGTTATTTACAGGGTAGACTGCCCTGTGTTCAGAATAATGTTACATTCAGACAATAGAGATTACCCGTGGACTGCTACAGGAATCAGTACTCCGTGCTTTTTTATTCACAATATAAATAAATGATGAATGTAATGTTAGATTAAATTGAAAAATTACTGTGTTCGCAAATAATATACTAATTGATATAGGTGGAACGTGGGAAAGTACAAAAGATAATATGTAATTTGATTTGTAGTGTCCTAGATGATGCTTTTCGAAAACAAATAATCTGGTATTAATTACCTCAAAACAAATTTTTATAATTTATCCGTATGGGGAAATATTAATTTAATCCTAGAATATGCATAGTTGTTTGAATTGTTTAGTTAGAGATTCGAATGTACAGAAGAGACTTCAAGTTAGTATCTGAGTTTTACACTAGATGAGGATTTGACTTTTTAAAGTCATTTGTTACTTTATTGTCATTCTTGTTGTCATTCTTGTTCTTGTTCTTTTCCTTCTTATTCTTCCCCTTCACACTTGTGGTTAAAGATTTTAGCTGTTACGACCTCTTTAATACCGCCGCTTCCTTGGTCTGCATATTTCTTTCATTCTCTTCACTATATAATTTTTATACCTTCGTTTAGCTACATACCCGAAACGTACTTCTAATTTCACATATTATAAAATGAAAAATTTCTATAAATTTGAAGATTATACATTTGTGTGCAATATTCATTACTGATTATCGACTGAAGACATGTTTTAAAGAAATAGAAGATACAGTTTTAATAAGGTTGACAGTCTAACAAATATTTTGTAGCCAATATTACATTTATTTATTACTTGTCTGTAGATACTTCAACTACATTTGTAACGCATTAAAGCTTTTCTACCTTCTTTAATGCGTCAAGTACCACAGCGGTGAAACTCTTCCATTAAATGTTTACAGTCTAGAGCAAAGAGTTAAATTACTTCTTAGCGTTTCTCGTGTCTGTAACAGACAGTTGTTCTGTGAACATATGCAAATTATGTTTCTAAACTTAATATATTTTACCGTATACGTCTGTCTACTGTACTCACTGCTGAGCAGTAAACTAGATGCATTTCCTCAGGATATTTGAGTCGTTTACACTGTGTTTATGATAAACTTTAGTTAATATATTTTCTTGTTTCCAATACACATTTAATCAGAAACATAATCTTCATATAACTGTGTTCGTTCTACATATGTTATGTGCCAAACAAAGGCTTTCCGTGACATAGTGAACACGATTTTATGTAATCAATCTTCAAACACATGCTGATTATGCAAGCGAATAAAACTAATATATACCGTTTATGATTCCTCTACAGTGTACAGTGTCCGAGGTATGTTTTTTACTTCAGTTGTAGCAAATAAAGGTTGCCTGAACAGTACTTATCTTCTCTATATTCGATAAACGAAAGGTGAGAACACAACTCAAGAATGTTCAAACTAACTATGTTATCATTATTTACAATTTATGGCTTATAACAAATAACTACATAATATGTTTGGTTTAGGCTTTTTTTAAAGCACAAACATGATTAAAATTTTAATATTTACAAAATGTTGTAATTTTCACAAATTCTGTATGAAGGAAAATGAAAAATATATTTGTTACAACAAAATTCATAATAACGTAAATAATTGATATAAGTGCGTACCTCAGAAAGTATAATAATGATTACTTCACAAGTAAAAGACCCGTTGTGTTATTTTCATTTAACTGAGTACAATATCAAATCGGTGTGGTAATTATCCTCAAATTGTTAGTGATAAAGAACCATAGATACTGACCGTTACATCGAGTAAGTTATAAACATTTACATAAGACTTCCTTCCTTACAAATTCAAATTTTCACATTCTAAAAATTCGATTGAATTACAAATTTAGTGACATATCAACGGGGTCGGAAAAATGTATAAGCGTCTACATCAAATCATTACAATTACATTAATTTTTGACAACTGGTTCGTACATATGTTGAAGATATTAATACGGCTTAATGATATCGTTAGTAGCAATAGGCTAATAAGATTGATCTCAATTTGTTTATACCCTTTTGAGTATAAAAGCAGATATCAAGTGTCCGTTGATGGAAGAATCGAGCATGAACATGTCTTAAAGTTTCCAATCGTAGATTCTCCATAAAGAGAACCAGTGTCTGGAGTTAGGTCATACGTTGTAATGCTTGCACATAGATAAATAAATATTATTTAAAATTTATAAATTCTTTAACTCAAGATGTTTTTTCCCTTATTTGTAACAAGTTTTAGAAATCCTATTGTTCCCATCCTCACCCTTCCGAATTTTGTATCTGTGGAGTATTATTTGTGTTTTGGTTGGTTGTAGTTATGGTTTCCTGTTCTTTTTTAGTATTTTATACTGGTATTATTGTGTGTGATTGTGGTGTATGTATTAGCTTCTTGAGTACTTTCGATGTTGAATGTTGTCATGTTTTGTATTGATTTGTATTTGTTCGGGTATTAGTTTGTTTTGTGTTTATATATTTGTAATTTTTCTCATGTATTCATTATGGTTCCTTTGTGCGGTATGTGTTTTATTAGTGTCATGTTGGTTATGTCTGGGAATCCATGTCCTGTGTTTTTGCATGTGTGGCCAAAGCAGATTTATATGTTTCTGGTTTTTGTATGCGTTTAGATGTTCAAAATAACGTGTTTTCAGTTGTTATTTTGTTTGTCCTATATAACATTTATTGAAATCTTGACATTCAGTTTTGTATGTACCATGGGTTGTTGTATTATCTTTGTTGTTGTTGTTGTTGTGTGTGTGTGTGTGTGTGTGTGTGTGTGTGTGTGTGTGTGTGTGTGTGTGTGTGTGTGTGTGCGTGCCTGGGTTGCGTGTTGCTGCCATGTGTACGAAGTCCCAGACGAAGCGTAGGAAGGGTAGAGTAAACCTCAAAACGTTGTATGAACAAAGATATAACACACCGATATTTATGCGCCACAAAGATCTGTTACATAAACATAACATTTTAAATTATGTCTGAGGCTTCCACGGCCGCGGCTTCAATGACGTGAGTACTTTGGCTTGCCGGGCTGTAAGGCCGTGCTCCATGGTTGTTTGCGCAAACGTTTCGGCCGTTTGCGGGAAACTGCGTACTTCCCTTGCCTGCATATGGAGTCTGTCCAGATTCCTGGATTTTATCAGTAAATTAAAATATTGTTGTTAGGATTTAAAATATAATTTTTAAATAAATTGTCGAGTTTAAGTTTGAATATTATAAGATTGACTTTATTAAGATGTTTAATTATTTATAAAGCTATGAATTAATCTCTTTTTTACGAAATAATCTCTTTCAGCAATACAATTTCACATTGCGCTTTTGTAATTTTACAAAACGAGCAGTAGTACGTAATCTATAAGCTTAATAAAATCAAAAGCGTACATCACTTCTTTATATATGTAAGATTTTCACTATCCCTTTACTATATAAACTGGCCCAGGAAATATACGTAAGTTGTAAACCTATAAAGTACTGACGAAAATAAATATTGCTAATTGATTCCTTTAGTGTAAATATAGTCAGAAGAATAAATTTGAAATTTTCGTACTCATTTCAAACTTCACTTGTATCGCTCAGTGTGTAAATTCTAACATTTTTAATTAATTACTTTTGTGCCGTATTCGCCCCTGCGAGTTTATATTATCGCGCAGTGACGTCGTAGCAGAAGACAGCCAAAGTCGTAATTTATCTACGTAAATGCCGGGCTGGCGAACGGTAACGAAATTCAGGGCGCCGCTACTGTCTCGCGGCGATGTTATAGAGTGGGCGGTTAATCAGCTGACTGACCAATTGCAACAGGCTATTTTTCCGTAGCCTCGTGTTTTAAAGAAACCGTGTCTTTCTCTCATTTTCTTCTCGATCTTTCCACGGAGCACTTCGAGGTGTGGCGGCGTGGCAACCAAGGGTTTCTTCTACTAATATGGAGTAGTAATTTATAGACTGTCTTAGGTGAGGACAATTCTTTATTCACTGTTATGTATGCATAAGGGGTTACGTATTTAATTCTGTTTAATTAAGGGGAGAATGCATGGCAAGTTTGTATGTGTGTGACTCATATTTTACTTCCGGCCTGGGCGAGCACATGGTAATCATACTTAACTGTTTGAAAGATTAAAGGTAAAAGAAGTAAGCTAACAGGTAAAAAATAAAAATAAAAGTAAATAAATGTAAAGGCCTTGAATGGTGGAAATGTTAATTTCAACGTAAATGTGAATTCAAACTTCATGATTACACTGAGCAATATAGCTAAGAACAGAGTGGTAGTGTGGATAAAAAATTCCCACAGTGTGTGTGTGGCTTTCTTTGTACTGGAGCGAGTGAGCTTGTGGGTGGTTATATTTCCCGACGGCATTCTACAAGTGAAATTTGTTCTAGGCTTCTCGCACAGGCCAAGAGAGGGGTGAATGACCTGATGATGACAACTACAACCGTCACATCGTCAGAGCTGGACACTAGAACACTCCCCCATCGCCGTCAGGCTTAGAGATGCTCCTCAACATCAAAAGACTGCTGGATAGAAGGAAACGAGCCGGAATGTTGAACTAACCATCAACCTCACCCACCTTTCTTCACAGGATCTAACGGGTATTGCCAAGTCTACAAATGTGCAGGTGGGCCGATTCCGTTTATAAAATCTCGTCCGCAACACCACACCGGTTTTAATTTCACAAAGAAAGTATACACCTGAACAGTATTTTTATAATCTGATGAATCAAAATTAGAACAAGTCCTGTGGATATATATATGTATATATATATATATATATATATATATATATATATATATATATATTGTCATTATTATTGACTGTGTTAAAGGACCTACCTTCTATATTGCTCAATTAATTACTATTGTTATTAGTATTGTCAATGCATTAACAGAAATGGGATATATATAGTATGTGTTATGGATGTAAAGACTTACACATAAACCGTATTTTTTCTTTGTTATAACGATCGAAACTTTGTTACAACTACAAGTCAGAATTTATAGTCTCAACTGTGTCAAAACGGACCCACTTTGTATAATACTTGATAATTTTGGTTGTTACTGCTATTGACAATTCTCATTGAGACAGATAGTATACATACATATAATGAGTGGTATAAAGGCCAAGACATAAACAGTATTTTCATGTTCAGAAAGATTAAGATTTTGTTAGAACTAGTCAGGTGGATATACATTTGTGATATATGTATTTTTTTAAATCGTGCTAAAAGAATCCACCTGTTATGCTTGAATTATTTTATTGTTATCAGCATTGGCGATTATTATTGACATGTACTAAATGTATATATGTTTTATATAAATCTTTGTTCGTAAAATGAAAATTAAGAAAGGATCCGAGATACACAGAAGTCAATTCTTCTGTTACATTGTGAAACACTGTATTGAACACTGAATAATTAATTATTGCCGGTAGCGTGAAAATTTTACTTATTGATTATATTGACTGTATAAAAGATGAGTGAGCACCAATAAAAAGAAGGGTTGTTAACTGATTGTTTTATTTCCAAGTCCTGTCAAGATGGTTCCAGCCATTTTATGCTTCCGTCTAGTCCTAGTGGCTAGTTATTAAATTTTAAGTAACCCCCCTAAAAAAAAAATTTTTACAAAATTTGGGGGGGAGTTTCACTTTAAATAACAATTATAATTCACAATAAATAAGTAAATAGATTTACTTTACATTTGTGTTACTTTAAGTAAGTTGATTCAAAGTCTGCAAACCAGATGCTTATATGACGTATAAGAATCACTTTTTTAACAATCAACGTTTCATAACTAACAGGATTACGTGTTATGAAATTCGTAATCGTTTATGAAGGGTAGGTAACTGTTTCCAATTAAAGTCCTGTTCTGTCTTGACTGCCAAATACCGAGAACCAGCCCTTATTCACTCTAATGAATGCTTTTCCAAAGCCGATGAAAGCTATGGATGGGGGTAACTGATATTTTCTCCTGCCATTAAGATGCAAGCAACATAAATATGAGCTGCCCTTCTTGAAACCATTTTGGTCATCGGAGAAAATCGTCTCTGTTACTGCATTCAGTCGCTTTGCTATGATAGATGCATACAACGTGTACGACGTGTTAAGCAGACTGACAGTTATCATAGTCATTACGATCTCGTTTCTCGAATATGAGCATTACCTTTGCCATATGCCAGTCTTTGCGAATATGTCCAGTGATCCAGCACAGAGTGATAAATTTCAATAGACAATCATCCAGCAAGAATTGAGCATACTTTAAGTTTGAAATTCGACCCTACAGTGTCCTGTGATTTTCTATTTTTTTGCAGCATTGATAATTTAAACGGCTGTGAACCCAGAAGCAACTGGAAGAAACACAATTTGCAGGCATCATTGATAGTATTCACTGTTTTTTATAAATTAAAGTTGCATCCGTTTCAACGTGACCTCAACAGCATTTCCCTCAGCAAACACTCTGACCTCTCTCTTCTGTCTAGACACAATTTAACAATCTATAATTTTAGAATTTATCAAATAAATGCTATACGAAAGCTGTTTGCAACTTTTACAACTTTATTCCTTTTAAAACTATAAATATTGTAGTTAGTACAATATTTAGCTTGTTAGTAAACTTTGTAAGCTTGTATAGAAATATTCGCGAGCAAAAGTAAAAAACTATATAAGTTAGATTCTTACAGACCATTGTGTAACGGCGTGAAATCGCGTTGCGATTTACTGCCTGATAGACACAGTTTCAAATACTCTTTTTTCAACAGTTTACCGTCCAATGCAGAGGAAAAAGAAGTAAACTTTATAATAAACCTTCTCAAATAATTATAAGTTAAATTAATTAATACTATAAATGGTTTGTCTAAATACAAATGAATGATACAAATAATTATGTTGCTGTAAAACCGTTAATTAAAAAATAGATTAATTAATGCAAATTAGTGAAGCAGATAATTTTAAATTATTGTTTTTAACTACCTAACAACAAAGAACGGCAGCAAACTACTGCAACAACAACAAATTTTGTTCAACCGTCCATACATATTGTCATACTAGTGTGAAATAAATAAATGCATAGTAGTCTGTGCATAGAAAGCGTGGAGTATAATATTCATGACTACATATATTATTTAATTTGGTGTTCATACAATTTTTATTGTGCATATTGGTCAATTATATCACTAGAACTATTGTTATATTTGCATATTTATATATTTTAATGAAAACCCAAATAATGTAAATAGTAATGAATGATAATCTAATTAACGTCTACTTCAATTCCTAACTTTCATTCATTCAGATTGTATGTAAATTTTGTGTAGCAATTTAACGCTAGTAATCTGCTTGCACATTTAAAATGTAGGTATCCTTTTGTGTGTGTGTGTGTGTGTGTGTGTGTGTGTGTGTGTGTGTGTGTGTGTGTGTGTAGCGATCATGCGCTCGCGTATGGGTTTGTGTACGATTGTTAAATTTTCTAGTTTAATAAAAAAATAATTTAAAAAATTAAAAAACACGACTGCCAAAAAAATAAATATATAAATAAAAAATAAATTGATAAAAAACTAAATAAAAATAATATTTAGTAAAAATCACAAAATCTAAATAAAGTCGATTTAAAAAGCCAAAAACAAGGTACTGAAATTCAGCTCTGATCAGATTTAACGAAAATGTTATGAATGATTCAAACGCATAGTAATTTTATGAGATTTAAATTACTTTTCGATGTTGAATATATATCAGTGCATCATATGAAGACTACAATTATAAAAAATACTGATGATAAAATTTTGCTCTTCAATTTTAATTTTCAATGCAGTCGGGGGCTGTTTAATGAAAAGAACAAATCTATTTAGAAACAGCCCCCGACTGCATTGAAAATTAAAATTGAAGAGCAAAATTTTATCATCAATATTTTTTATAATTGTAGTCTTCATATGATGCACTGATATATATTCAACATCGAAAAGTAATTTAAATCTCATAAAATTACTATGCGTTTAATCATTCATAACATTTTCGTTAAATCTGATCAGAGCTGAATTTCAGTACCTTGTTTTTGGCTTTTTAAATCGACTTTATTTAGATTTTGTGATTTTTACTCAATTTATTTTTATTTAGTTTTTTATCAATTTATTTTTTATTTATTCATTTATTTTTTTGGCAGTCGTGTTTTTAATTTTTTAAATTATTTTTTTATTTTATTCCTTTTTGTGTTTAAAAAGAGAATAATGGGAATGTGCAGTGTGTGCGTGCGTGTGTTCGTGCGTATGTGAGAAGTGTAAAAAAATTTCAATTTTTACATAGTTTTATTTAGAAACTTTATTATATACATAGTATAATTAGCGTATGAACTTATAAACTTACAAATATAATATAACTTTATTTCATATACTATTATATAACGAGTATAATACAAACATTTCGATAAATTGTTTTATAAATTATATAGTGAACTAAATGATTTCATTTATTAGAAATGATTTAGAAAATTTATTATGTACATAGTATAATTAGCGTATGAACTTATAAACTTACAAATATAATATAACTTTATTTTATATACTATTATATAACTAGTATAATACAAACATTTCGATAAATTGTTTTATAAATTATATAATGAACTAAATGATTTCATTTATTAGAAATGATAAAGAAAAAGCTTTGGTCTACAGATTTCTGAGTCGATTTAATTCCTCAAGTGAGTTTTTATCGTGCGGTTCATGCAACAATTTTCGTGGATCCAGACAACTTATTACTAATCCCTCTAATGTTTTCACACGACTTAGTGCGACGTAGGCCTGACCCTTGGCAAAAATATTACTACTCAAATCAATGACTGCTTTGTCTAAAGTAGTGCCTTGGAGTTTATGTACTGTTACAGCCCAACACAATATTAATGGCAGCATACGTGGTTCTACTTTGCCCTGGCCTCGCAAAGCATCATATTCAACAGTGGTGGGCTCTATCTTTACTCCAATACCAGCAGTATTTCCCCTAATTTATCTGTCATCAAATTCTACAAATACGGCTTGTGGAAGCTCACCAGGTTGAAGCTGATCTCGACGTAGTGCAGGCCACTCAATTTTTCTAATGATGCCGATTGCTCCGTTGACCAGACCATGATTAACATTAATGTTTTTTCGCAACATTACCCTAGATCCGACTCCGATTACTAAAGAGTTTGGAATACCTCCAGTTTTGTTTGGATCCGTTGGTATGAAGTCTTTCTTTAACTTTTGTCCGTAATTCTTAGCTTCGACAGACACATCCATCGCTGCAATATCGTAAACTTTAGATGATGTTTTCAACTTTTCAGTCATCATAGCATTATATTCTTCTACCTGTTTAGTGGTTGGGAAAATACGCAGACACTCGCCATCAGCAAATTCATCTGTCAAAGGAAATCTTCGACGATCTAAAATTTCTAGCTGCTGCATGGTGAGTTGGCCGACTCGTAAATTATTTAGAATGTCTATAAAAGTAGTGTCGTTAGCTTGCAGCATATTTTGAGGTAATTCACAGAAACTAAACAGTGTCCACAAATTAATTTCAGCTGATAAGTAATGAGGCTGCTTGAAACAGTAGGTACCACCAACTGCTTTTGATACAGGTGGCAACTGCATTAGATCGCCAAACAAAATAATATTGATACCCCCCAGGAGAGCATCATTCATTTTAAGCTGTTGCAACCTTAAGTGAATATTTCTTAAGGTAGTATAGGGTACCATTGAGATTTCGTCAATGATTAGCCAATTAATATGCTTCCACCTTAGCCGTTCCCTTTGAAGACGCTCATCAGTAAGAGGGCGAAGAGCTGTCACCTTGACTTTTTCGATAGGAAGGGCAAAAGTAGAGTGCAAAGTGCTACCTCCAATCAATCTTGCAGCGACACCTGTGGGTGCTGCTACCGTAACAGCTCTGCTTGCAGGTAAATGAGAAAGACGACGAATCTGTTCTACAATAATTTTCAGAGTAAAGGTTTTGCCGGTGCCTGCTCCTCCAGTAACGAACACACGTAATGGCTCAGTATTATTTTCATTTGGAAGCAATCTGTCTGAAATCATTTTGAACAATTGGCGCTGCTGGAAATTCATTAAGTTTACTGCTGCGGCATATTGTTGATCCGTCATTTCATGTATTTCAGGTTCACCATCTTCGTTAGCTAAAGCAATTTCATCACTATGTTCTTCAATAAGGTTTTGTTCGAAAATTTCACGCATATTATTTTCGACCACGTCAGCATCTAAATTAACTTCATTAGCTAGGTTTTCTGCTACAATTCTAGCTACAGCTTGCTGAATCTCTTCCTCCCACCTAGCAATTTCCTCCACTTTGTTTCCACCTTGCATTGGTCGTAACAAACTTTGTTTTGCTACGAACGCTTGTTTTGCACTGTTATACCCCTCCATCAATTCAGATTCAGAGCGGAAAGGAATGTGCGTGACTAAAAGGGAATAATAATATGCTTCCGGATCTGAGTTTGGTGTGTAATACCTAGTTCGTAAGACAGCCGGGCGCTTACGCTTTTTCATTTTTCCCTGATTATCAAGAAGAGTGATACATCTCTCAGAGGCATTTTCTTGTGGAGCTTGTTCGTAAGCATCAGCATCCTGATCATCTTCTGAGAATCTATTGTGCGTCACAGGCTCATACCAGACAGCGAATTCATGCAAACTTAATTCTTCGATCGCGTGGCAACGTAGCGGTCAAAAATATTTCTGTATGGCTCGTTTGCATTATCATTCCGGTGCCTTAACTCAGGAAAGCAAGTATTAACAAAGATCACTTTTCGTGAGGAATCCCGCATTTTAAGGTGACACAGACGTACTGCGCACTCACATGCTGACACCTCTCTGTGCGTTAAAATAGCATTTTGAATTGCAAAAACTTGTTTCGCCATGCTGCCTCCCTTTTCTTGCACACGTCGAATAGCGTCGCGAATATTTTTAGAAACTTCAGCAGGCTCCGATTTGGAAACATATTTAGAAATAAAATAAGCGATTCCAGTGGCAGTGCTACAAGGCTGAATATCGATATTAGCTTTCCATATTTTTAAAATGCGTGCGTTGTAATTGTTCACATTTTCTTCCCCTTTCTGTCTTTTTAAAATGTAGAATCTTCCGCCATTTCTCATTGTTTCATCATCATCGAGTATTTTGCTTCTGTCAGTTAATGGTCTTGGAAAACCAAACCTGCAGTAATTGTTATTTTTATAACACGTATGTGTATGTTTGTGAGTTTGCAAGCGTAAAACCAGTTCCCTTAATTCGGGATCATCGTTAGAATCAGGAAGTCTGCAGGTGATCACGCTGTCTAATAGTGCTATCCCTTCTTCACTGTCGAATGGTGGCATATCTGTGCACCATATCACCATGTGTACGTGAAGACTTCCTCTGAGCTGAAATCCGATACGCCACCAAAAGTCGTCAACAGGACGTCCTAATATCGGATTATTTTGTCGTTTAAGTAACGTGAAAAAAGTATTTAGGCGCAGCATAAACTGTCTGCATAAGATAACAGGATACGCCTGCACAAGACGCAATTTTTCTGAAAAAGAAAGTTCTGATATCGGGAAATCAGGTCTACCGTCAGTCACTAACAGAGCTTTTAAGATATCCGGCCAGTTTAGGTAATTGCAAGACAACGTAATGTAAAAGTGTGGAGGTCCGAGATTTTTAATCATTGCCATTAAGTCTGTGAAGGCTTTATGCCAGAATGACTGAGTTCCTCGAATATTGCGCATCACAAGGTAAACATTTTGAACTGCGTTGTTGGGCTCAACTCCATTTTGGCGTAACCGACCACACACAGAAACATTCTGTTGAGCTTTATACAACTCAACTATAGAGAGAGCGTAAAAGAGGTATTCGTTCATTTGAAATCGCCTGTCTTTACTCATTACCCGTGACTGAAAATAGTCAAGTGGAGTAATGGGAACCAGTCGATGTTCTCCAAAACCATTTCTACCATCAGGAAATAGTTTTACCCAGGCTAATTCTTCAGCTCTTTGTTCATTCATAACATTTATGGGTGGAGCTGTTTTACGCTTCAGCTGATAAATAGGTATATAACGATTGTGAACAACAACGTCAGATAAAACAGAGTTCACATCGGGTATTTCGGTATCAATTGGCATAATACTTGTGGTTATTATTTCACTATCACACACATTATTGTTGAGTAAATTGTCACAGTCATTCGAACAACTGTCATCATTAGCAATCATTTCTACGTTTGTATCCCTTATAACAGAAGTATGATTACTTGTAGTAATCAAAGAAGCAGTTATAGCAGAGATAGAAAATTGCATATCCCTTGATTTCGCACTTCTAAAACAACGAGTAAGTGTCTGCACAGCAATTCTTCTGTAGGAAACTTCATCACCATTGATAATCCTTTTTCACCTGCCACAAATCCTTTTGGCCCCGTTGAGTGTGAGTCAAAGATATAGAAATGGTTATTATTCTTGAATATGGCTACCGAATATTGGCTTTGAGACGTTACAATACCATGTTCATGACTTTGGGAAAAAAAATGTTCGACACCTGATTGTATGTTAGTAAAGTAGCCCTCCAGCACTCGTTCGGGAGCAATAGGATTGATAACTCCTACAACTACATCTGGTAGAATTTGAAAGTTAAATGTATGTTCAGTGATGGTTAGATAGGGTAGCAACTCCTCGATATTAAGGTAGTTTGGCTTAACTGGTAAGTGCGCTAAGCACTGTAAAAAGGATCTGTCACCAGCAAGCAAAACTCTGTCTAAGTCTGAAGGCGACCATTGTAGCAGTGGCTTCAACACTCAATATGCAATAGCAGTTACAGAATTTGCCATGCATTGGCGGCCACGTGATTCTACTCCAAAGCGTTCATTGCCTTGGTTAAAATGTCCACGTAATATGAACTTGTCATCGCCGATATGATTGAAATGGCACTGTTCACTTTGTTCTACGCATTCATGTTGCTGCGTCGTAACTGATTGTAAGATAGATTCATTTATATCGTCACTAGTCACCTCGAAATTAAATTGTACATTAGCATATAAGTGATTATTACGTTTGAGCCATTCGAGCGCCTTCTTTATTTTGCCAACATCAACGCAATACCTCCGGCTGCTGGACACGTTTTGCAGTGACTGCGACAATAGCGAGTCCTGCATTAGCAGCTGATATTGGTAGCTGCTCTGATACTTCTTCCACCTGCTGCGCAAACAGAATGGCCTGGCCTTTGAATCCCTCTTGACCAAATTTTCCACCTAAACGTACTACTTTAATAAAAGGCCTTATGCGAGAAATTAGTCTAATCTCCATCTCGTTTAGGGATTGCAACTCAGTAGGAATGGGTACTACACTCATATTGTTCCAAAATGCCATAGATGGCGTTTTATTCTTCGATATATAATTAGCGCACCTGTTACAGCAAACAATTTCGTCAGGATGGCCTTGTGGTAAGAGAGTAATATTAGTAAGGACAGTAATGCTACGTGCCTGCTTTTGATAAAGTAGTTTGTCACAAGAGTAGCAAACTATTTCGGCTACTTGTGATATTTGTACTTCAAAATTTGTATCTTCAATCAACTGTTGCCTTTTTTCCACGTTATATTTTCTCTTTTTAGAGAGTCTATCTTCTCGTGACGTGGGTGACTCATCTTTACGCACTCTTTTAGCGTGTTCTCGCAAAGCAGAGAGTCGTGCTTCACGTGATGATGGCGATTCGCATTCGCGCATCACTGCAGCGTGTTCTCGCAAAGCAGAGATTCGTGCTTTACGTGATGAGGACGATTCGCATTCACGCATCATTGTAGCGTGTTTTCGCAAAGCAGAAACTCGTGCTTCACGAGATGAAAGCGATTCGCTTTCACGTGCTATTGTAACGTATTCTCGCATAGCATTAAGTCGTGCTTCGCGTGATATGGGTGTCTCATTTCTACGCACTGCTGCTGCGCGTTCTCGCATATTACTAAGTCTTGATCTACGAGCAGGTAAAGTTTCTTGAGATCGAATTTGAGACACACGATTTCTTATTCGTACTAATCGCATATCTCGAGAACATGGAGATTCCTTTTTCCTTTTTTCCTTCATTTGTCTTGCTTTTTTTGTATTTCTTGACAAGCCCATTTTTGACAATAGAAATTTTGTATTATATTCCTATATTCCTGTAAGCATGAAAAATTATAAAATATTCATATGCAATGTGGGTATATGTACTTATATACACGCACGGGGAAACCAAAACATGGTTATGTACAGTGCCATAGTAGTACATGTAGATGGCGTGCGCAGGCAGCGACAGTGAATGGGCCTAGCCCGGTGTTCCGTGGTGCCTAGCATCGAATTATACCGACGCAAGCACTCTCTTTTCATAGACTAGCAGCAGTCATGTTTGGGTTTCCCCGTGCGCATGTGTGTGAGTATGTAATTAAATAAATATACATACAATAGAAATTTTGTATTATATTCCTGTATTACTGTAAGCATGAAAAATGATAAAATATTCATATGCAATGTGGGTATATGTACTTATATATACGCACGGGGAAACCAAAACATGGTTATGTACAGTGCCATAGTATAGGGTGATTCAGATAAGTCAGAACTCCAACACTTATTTACAAACATCATTTAATACCAAACCGTAAATATTTATGCAGTTTGTTTTAAAAGTAATAATGATTTCTCTGTGTTGTTGTTGTTGATTGTTAGATTGTTATTCATAGCGTTGACATTGACCTTGGGAAACGTTGTGTAGTAATGCATCATTCCCCCACTCGCGCGCTGGAGTTCTGACTTATGTGAATCATCCTGTAGTACATGTAGATGGCGTGCGCAGGCAGCGACAGTGAATGGGCCTAGCACGGTGTTCCGTGGTGCCTAGCATCGAATTATACCGACGCAAGCACTCTCTTTTCATAGACTGGCAGCAGTCATGTTTGGGTTTCCCCGTGCGCATGTGTGTGAGTATGTAATTAAATAAATATACATACAACAGAAATTTTGTATTATATTCCTGTAAGCATGAAAAATGATAAAATATTCATATGCAATGTGGGTATATGTACTTATATACACGCACAGGGAAACCAAAACATGGTTATGTACAGTGCCATAGTAGTACATGTAGATGGCGTGCGCAGGCAGCGACAGTGAATGGGCCTAGCACGGTGTTCCGTGGAGCCTAGCATCGAATTATACCGACGCAAGCACTCTCTTTTCATAGACTAGCAGCAGTCATGTTTGGGTTTCCCCGTGCGCATGTGTGTGAGTATGTAATTAAATAAATATACATTCCGGGTGTCTCAAACTACCCTTGCACCACTCTTAAACCGATAAAAAATTTTTTTTTTCAACAACCTGTCACCCGAGGAGAAATTGAAATACGGATGCTGAAGCAGCAAGTAAAGGCTGGGCTCGACTGCCGTATGAGGTCCGAACATGTATGAGAATGTTTCATGAGCAAGCTGAACCGCTAGACGGCAGCAGCGTTAACTTAATCTCGACGGCTATTAATATATCCTATGTATATCTATGGTTGCGCACGCATCCTTATATATAGATACATTAATAGCTGGCGAGATTAAGTTAACACTGCTGCCGCCTAGCGGTTCAGCTTGTTCATGAAACATTCTCATATTGGGATTGAAAATGGATCGGTGGTGGGGGGCAGAGAAACGGAGGCAGAGAGAAATATATATAGCAAACCAATATACAATATATATATATATATAGATATAAATAAACCAATATATATAGATATACTTTCAGATCAGCTGTTCTCTGTTTCTCACGGATTGAACATCTATACTCTCACACAATAGCGCGCTAACATAGTATTAGTGAGCGTGGTCTTAAATCGCGAGCGCTATCTGGAGTGAACTTTACAGAATACCTTCCACTAGCGCCACCTGATGGACCAATAAACGAACAAAAAAAAATCCTTAGAACCGATTACTTGTATTCACTTCCGGTCAAAACCGGAAGTCAACTCACGGTGATATATAGCCTATGACACTTCTGGTGAAGTAAGGAATCCAGCGAGCCATCGAACATCAAAATCGGTAAAGCCGTTAAAAAGTTATAGTGGAACAAACATACATACATACATACATACATACATACATACCCTACCACTGAAAACATAACACTCCTTTTTGGCTTGGCAGTCGTGTAAAAACAGAGGAGATAACATTATTTGCTGATTACTGAACATGACTGTGAAAAAATATCAAAATCTCTGACATCACCAATTTTACAATACGTGGCGAGTTCTACCCATAGAATTTCAATTTTATTCACACTCTCACCACACCGTATTCAGACGTGAATTTGTGGTTGGAAAAAACATAAAGGTAACCGTGTGATAAAAAAAGTCAGTTACACTAAAGTAGGTTAACGTTGTAAGTAATAAGTGACTGACTAAGAAAAATGTACATTGTTTTAGCATTATTTCTGTTAATATTAGTATTTAAAAAAAAATTAAATGAACTAAGCGTTTTAAAATAATTCGAGTTTCCAAGTGATATTATGTAAACAATACACGTTATATGTAACATAGCCACTATAATGACCATCATAAAAAATTAACTGATATTAAGTAGATGTTTTAGAAATATTAATTTTCAAATTTTCAAATAATTTTAAATAATTTATACATTTTAAAATATATACAAATTTAAATATATAAGTTTATAAATTATGATAATTGTCATTAAATTTGTAAAATTTCGTTATGTATCTATGATATAAATGTTAAATTTTTTACGATAAGCTCATTAGAAAATATGACCAACGAATGTAGTAAAAAAAACTATTATTTTCAATGACGAGTATTATTTTTCTTCTTTGCGTAGAATATATACAATTATGAACTATTTTAAGATATTTAAAGGACTTACTGTTAAATGTCAGACTACTTAGTCGACATGTGGGGAACTGGGTACATCACATTTACTACCCCACTACACTACCAGCAATTAAATAGTCACTGCATCTCATTTAACGTGGTTGTACGTATTATGTAGGCCTAGTGGTGGCTTGGATGGAACAACAACAGGTGGGATACAGCACAGAAATATTTGGTCGGGTTGGAATAGTCGTGTCTGTTGCACTTATGATGTGTGCTTAATCTAACGTTAGGCAACAATTAACACTAAGAAACATGTTTGACCATTTACGGTCTTTTCTGTTCGATTCATAGTAGTCTTGTTAATTAGTGGTAAAAAGAATTTTAGTTGTATTATTGCTAGTATTTCTTTCAAAACGCCTTCATTTTGTACCGTTCAAATACTTATTTAGTATGTTATATAGATAAATACAACGTAAGGTGAACATATAAATTGAAGCAGTAAATCATTTTGAGTAACTGGCTCTTTTGAGTCTCTTGGTCTGTAGCATATGTATTGATTAGCCGAATATATTGTACACACTTAGACACTCAGTATTTTATGGTTTACACATTCCAGTTCTTGTAGAAGAGTTGAATTATTTGTTCAAATTTTTTCACAAAGCGTGCAAATAATAATCATATAAAATCTACGTAATACTCGTAACTTTCTATTGTTTTTATTTTCTATAACTATTTTACTTAACTTCAGACTACTCTGAAAATATTATTGACGTAAATTAGTATTAGGAACAAGTTCACGTAACTTATTAAAATCGTACAAAATTTTCATTTTTGTGTGTGCTGTGGGAGATGTTTGATTGTAGAAACACTAAAAGCGTATAAGTCACACTCCACTTAGAGTTAGGTTTTTTTTTACCCTCACAGGTAATGCACAATAATTATCTGTAAATATTACACGTTTTTGCAGCATCAATCATTGTAGTACGCAACATTCAACCGCTTGAGTTTTATCGTTTGTCACAACGTACTATCGACATCCCCTGGGGCATGTAAACTTCACGTCGACAGCATACTCCCAAGAGAGGGTTTACATTGTAAACCAGACTAAAGTAAGTTACAATAAATCAATAAAGTTTTGTTATTGCTTACTAGTTTCCTATCTAACTACGTACTTCAGATTTTATAAATCTTACACATCCCTCAATTATTATCAACGTTGTTCATTGTGTTTATGTCGCAGTTCAATATTTCATTTTTTAGAATATCACGAAGCACAAAACTGCCTTGATTTGACAAGGAATGAAAATTGTTATCAAAATTGTTTTTACTCACAATGCACTTTTCTGTTATCGTACGTACACTACGGAAACTATACGTTAGAAAACACATTAATGAAAAAAAAATTAAACCAGCCGCCATATTAAAGTTTTATTTCCAGAATAAATTACAATTTTCATTGTAAAATGTCAGGTGACTCATGTTTTTACATTAAGCTCGGTTAATAAGTTATCAAAACACTGACGTTTACTTATAAAACTGGCAAGTCCACATCGTGAATAAAGAATAAATCTGTTTCCTATGAAGTTTAAAGTATGCCATTTTATTTAGTTTCTGCATATAGCCATATGTAGGAACAGTTAAGGTACACATACATATTACGGAAGTTGGAGTATTCAAAAGTACGTATACTTCTGTCAACTATTTTTGTTGTTCTTGAAATATAAAATTTGAAAGCCTATACTTACTAGTTTGGAATGGAGGATATAAACATCATAATAACTTGATTAAATACCTTACCAATTATTATTTCTTCTCATCCTTTCATTAATATATACTACCTTATTGTTTTTATTTATGGCGTATTTCTTTAGAAATTTTAATACAATGTGTAGCCTACATCAGAACGCTTCTGCGTAGTTAATAAATGACGCCTTTTGTCGTTTAATTAGTAGGCCTATTCAAATTTGCTTTTCGGCATTCTATGTTTTCACAAATAATTGACGTACGTATTGTGTATTGTTTTCGGATATCTGGTGTTTCAAAATGACACCCAGAATCTGAAAAAATGGGTAAAGATTAAGCGGAAATTCATTTTTTATAAAAATAGTCGTTTTATCAATGGTACGCGTGATAACGTTAATGATAACAACTCCCAGTAATTCTGCTTCTTTATAAATTATGTTATACTCTTGTATTTAAAAATATCACAATTGTGGTAAAAATAAAAAGTACCGTACGCTGAAAATAAATTTAGGCCTACGAATTCTTTCCTTTTTATTTTGGTCGATCGTTGCACGGTAAACTTTCGTTTGCTGTTTAGCTTAGTTAACTCAAAGCGCCAGTGGGAAGGTCCCAAAACAAACCTCGATTCGCGACGTCATTTATGGAACATTTAAATGGGTAAGCCAACGTGTCCAATAGTCATACCACGAGAGAAATAACATATAACCTTGAGGGAGGTTTGCAGTAGTATTCCAACATTCCGGCAGGTGTATTCTGTGTTCTACACACAAGCGTTCACCATTCGCAGCACACCGTTTATTTATTTTTTCCCTGTATTTCACCCGCATGCTCTCAGAGTTTAACATTCGTAAGCTAGAAATTGTTTTTCAAGACTGCGAACGTAGGTGTACTTAGCACTTGCAACAAATAAAATTTGAGCATTTATAAAAATTATAAACAGTATACTGGCATTAGTTACTGGCATCTTTTATCTTTCTTTTAGTTTGTTGTACTACAAAAAATTAAACCAACAAAAAGGGTCTTCGTCCGTTATTTCCTGATGTATAATAAATAGGGTAAACATACTTGTACTTATTCACGAAATACATGTAGCGGTTAGAAATGTTTTTAATATTTGATGCTTTGTGTTGCAATTGTTTTCAGATTCATAATTCCATTATTTAGACTTATTAGTGGTTTCACACACCTATCTGTTTAATAGGTTTCAAATAATTTATTTTCTTCATTGATGTAAATGGCATGTCAGGAGTAACATTCGTTGTCTCCTTGGCACGAAATAATGTAATTTGTATTTCTATGATCAGGAGGTAGATAACAAGCGTGGCTACTTGCCGCTTTGCACGCGTTGTGTGAGCGACAAAATTACGCGATGCCCTTGCATGTTATTGATTTTTGCAGACATGCCTTCCAGATTATGGTCGATTGTTCTACTGTACGCAAACATGAGTGGGGAGCAGCCAGTTTAGTTGTAGTTTTAGCTACGCATTGTAAAGCGAAGGAACAAAGCCGTGTTATTAGTAGCTGCTTTTGTTATGACTTGCAATTCGGTGCGTGAATACAACGATTTAGTGTAAAGTGATTGTAGTTGTAGTTTCCACAGTGTTTTTACTAAAATAAATGTTTTGATGAAAATTGTTAGCTACGTTGATAAACTTTAATTTCCGTCAGCTGAAGTAACGTTTCTCACTAGGTAGTAATGGTCAGTCTGTTGTTACCGTCATATTATAAAGGTACACACACTTCATTATTTTAATGTAGCTTATCAGTAGCCACCTACAGTAAACATCCATTGCATTGACTGACGTAGCTACAAACGTTTACGTTTCTTCTGTATCTGTCTCACTCTTTCTAATTGTACCTCAGAATGTTTGAACATAACGGCTTCTTAAGTAACGTGTTACATGATGCACTAGATACAGTCTTAAACGTCAGTTCTTCTTAAACTATTGCCCTGTTACAGTGTCGTTGTTAAGTTAATTTGTGATATTCCTGACAGAGACACGTGTCCTTGATTTTTTACATTATAGGAGTATTCTCCGTCGCGACAAGTAATGCGATTACGCTCATCCAATGACGTCATGTCTATCCGAAAAATCTGACAGATTGCCGCACGAAAATTGGGCAAGAGTATTTTGTTAAATAATAGAAACTATCGTTTTATACCGTTATATTATTTATCTACGTTTGGGTGAAAGAGTATATATTTACCAAGTTTTGCGCTGATGAACTCCATATGTCTCCCTATGCGTGAAATCTGCAGCAGTTATGCGCTCCGAAACCCCGTAGTAAGAGGGGGACCGAAAAAAAAAACTGTTGAAGTATATGAGTAATGCTTTTGCCGCAGAAAAGTTGAAGTCGGTCGTGTATACCGACAACAGTAGACGTTTGGCGGTATCAGCAACGAAGATAAAGACTATTTCCTTGACGCTGTGCCACTGCAATCCTGATTGACACAATTAGTGCCTGCATAACTTTTGGAATGACTATAATATCTAATTTGTTGAGAGCGTAGAATGTAGTGCCCAATTCGCAGGGGATAAAGTTTTGACATTAGGCGGTCAACCGCATTCAAAATATTGTAGATTCTATAAGCATCATATATGCATTAGATCGGAACGTTATAGTCAGCTACTAAACATCACAACAGGCGTGAATGCGGAAGTAACCGAAATTGATTCGTACCTCTATTAATTTATGTGAAGCAATTGCTACAAAGAAAATGATTTATTCCAACACATCTGGACGGATAGTCATGCGCACTGTCTGCCTAAATAGTTATTAAATATATAATAAATGTATATTAGGTTTCCGTACATGCTCTTAGGTTTTCGCATACTAATTGTGTGCTGTATATAAACTACAGATGGTATATAAATTGGATGTAACTCACTCAGAATCTTCCTCCAATAGTTTAATAGAGAATGTATAATTCACTAAAAGATTAACAGTAACCGTGAATTATATAATGCAAGGATTAAGTGTAAAAGTGTTAAGTGTCCGCAACTTTTATTGTGTAAGTGTCTGTGCACTGTTATTCGTTTCGTATAGTCAAGAACTTGCAATCCTACTGAAATTCATCGGCAGTTGATGAACTTAACATTGGCAGTATGGCAACATAACATTTTCCCGCTAATCTATAGCAAAATGTTGCAAGTTGCTCGAAAATTGTACCACGTTTATTGAAGATGATTACCGACAGCGTAAACCATCAATTTTGATAACGGATGACAACGTCGAAGGCGTTTTCCAATTATTGCTTGCAATGTAGACGAAATTCTGACTAAATTAAGTATTATCATAAAAGGGAGCACTACATCATCTCTGTGCGTCTGCAATGTCGAAAAATTTGTTCACAGCACTTGTCAAACGTGAGGAAAGAACTTGAAAAATTTGCGTGGAGGAAGAGGGAACACTCTGCTTATAGTCCTGATGTTTCGGTGTGGGATTACCACGTGTTAAGTTATATGGAAAAAAGCCTAGAAAAACAACAATGCCACACTGATGAACAAGTCCAAAATACAGCACTGCAATAGTTATCGGATGCAATCCACATTGGCGGTTTAGAATGGCTCGCCGAAGCTTAATGGGTGTTTCACAGTACACTTCCGAATTTACTGCCATTTCTTGTTGAATCGCCTTTCCGATCGCAGAAGACTGTAACCATGATTTTTTGGGCCGATACAGTCTGCTTGGGTTTTCGTGATTTCGACGGTGATCGAGATTGGTGCCACTCAGAGGATTGTAGTTTGGTCTCTGGTGTATAGTAACAGATCCAGGTTTCATCTCCAATTACAATATAGTACAAAAATCTATCGCCATCTTTGTGATACCACTCCTAAAACGTTAAAGACTGGGCCATACGTTTTTTCTTGTGCTCTTCTGTCAGCATTTGTGATACCCATCGCGCACAAATCTTTTGTAATGACGCTTATCAGTAACAATGTTATAAATGACAGATCGTGAAGAAATGACAACTGAAATTCGTCAATAGTGACCTGTTTTCACGAATACAGTTGTCGACTTTTTTATCAAATCTTCAGTAATGACAGTAGGCCGTACACACCGGTCCTCGTTGTGGACATTGGTCCTTCCTTCATTGAATAACCTACACCATTAACACCCATTTCCATCGTTCGTGATATTGTTCCCGTACACTTCTACGAGCTGCAGATGAGTTTCAGTAGGACGAACGTTTTTTCCATTCAAAAACGTAATCACAGCACGCACTTCACAATCGGCGGACGGCGGGATTATCGATGAAAATGACGGTGAACAACGCTGCATAACCAAACAACTAACGCTTGAAACTAAGTGGCTGCGTAGCGGGGGCCTACCGACCTCGCATGATTTTACCACTACCGCCACCATCGGCCTGCTTGATCAAGATGTGCAAACGTTCTTACTTAAAAAATGAGCCTCGTGTAACTAAAATAGAAAAAAATACTTATATTTTAGTATACGTGTTATTTTCATTGTTTGGTGCACAACTTACATGGAATTTATTTATAGTTTTTCCATAAAAAAGAAATAAATAATGAGTTAAAGAGAAAAGCTATTTAGAGAAAACGTGTACATATAAAATTTAATATTTTTTAATCCTTTATGTACTTAATGTTACGGGCCCATTATCGTCATGTGTTTGTATGTGCGCGGCATAGGAAGTTAAGTGAAGAGGAAATTACAAACAAAGATACATTATAGCCTACATTTTTTAATTTAAAATTTGCTATAAAGGATTGTCGTAATTACATATGTTTATTATATCTACTTCTTGTTATAACGTCATGTATTATATGTCCAATGTGTGTAAGATGGTAAACCAAGTATTCTCCAACAATTAATAAAAAAACAGCTTCCATTTATATTCGTAAAAACAGTATATTTATTAATTTGTTGCTTCGCACTATTTATTAAACTTTAAGAAATTGTTCTTAAAAATACATATGTATTGGCTTGAGGTACGTGGCAAAACAGAATATAATCAATTTAACAGCTCTTCCAAAAGGCTACGCCCTATATCGATTCCCCAGCTGATTGAGCTCATTTTGTTAGTTTCTTATTTATCAAGGTTTTTATTGCCGATAAAATGTATTGTTACTTCAAGCTTTCTATCACAGCTGATTGTCAAAGTATACATTGTAGTAGCTGTGATTTCTATTAATTATGTACTAGCCCGTAAATTTAGGAACTAATGCTGGTCCTTTATCACCATAATAACTAACGTAATATATTTGATAAAATAAATCGTGACACACGTCTGAAGATATAGGCCCCTACGTTTTTTTATATATTAATCAGGTTGCTTTACTCATATAATTAGACTTGTTATATATTAACCTTTAATTGATTCAGCTACTTCCTACTGATTAATTTGTTCTTCTCTTTTCCATCTTCTTCTTCATCTCGCCTTTCCTTTTTTATTTTACTCAGTTTTTCCTTCTTCTACTTATTGTCTTTTCCTTTCCACTTCTCCCTCTCCTCCTTCTACGTTTTTTCTATTTCCGTATTTTTCTTCTTAAAATATTTTATTTCTACTTAAGCCCACTTCTACGCTTGAAATATATTACTGCTGCCAGTAGTATGAGTCTTATGTTAACATACTCATGTAATATTTACTATTTTCTAAGTATTAATTTATTTTTAATATTTTCCAACCAAGACATTGTTTGTTTAGCACCAAACATAAGGCTGCCCGGAAAATATGGCAAGTCTCAGTTTACAAGATTGGATTTGAAAACAAGTTTTTTTTAAACCTTGGAAAATTATGAAAAACAAAATTAAACTATTTTAATTAACAAATGAGCTGATTTTTTTAATTTTAATTAAAATTTATAATTTTTAATTCTTAATTACAATTTTTAATTTTCAATTAAGAAACGATGAGCTGAGAAGCTTGAAAGCGCTAATTGGAATAACTTTTCTATAGTGCAACAGTGATAATTCTGTTTTTTTTAAATTGGACTAACTTAAAAGTTTTAATTCTGAATAAACCGTTTTAAAGACATTTATTACAAATTTTGTGTTGCTTATCGCGTCTTAATAAAATTGTGTGAATTTAAGTTAAGAACTATTTAATAATAAGGAACAGTTTCCGTATTTTCCAAACTATAACAATCCTTTTCTGTATCACTCGATCACTGTTTTGTATTCTGAATAATCATAATATGGTATCTTGCAATCCACTCGTTTTGTTTAAATTGTAAAAACGTTATAATTGAATACGACTGATTTGTTCGTGAAATTATTTCACGTTGTCAAAATCAAGATACTGAATAGTGAAACTTTGTTTTTACTTTTCCGTTGGAGTAAATGTGTGATCAGTAGAACACATTCGGTAACTGGATATTTTTCTTTAAATACTGGTAATATTGTAACAACTTATTAACGGCAACCATTCACTTGCCGTAACTACAGTGCCATCTGTCTCGGAATAATCGCTAATTCCGCTCTCGACTTTAGTGCTTCTTGTTTAATAGGCTATATTTGGTTAAGTGGCGGAGACTCGTCCATCTTGATCATAACCGTATCATTCAGGTTTGATTTTCTTCTCAAACAATATATCGAGCGAGTTTACTACTATCTGCTCAAACAAACAGCTTTCCCGTGATCTTCGATTATTTCCGCTGCTCCAGCAGAAACAAAATTGATTCATTTTCGGAACGGCTTATTTTGTTCAACGTAACATTAATCGGCATATCAAAGAGACTGCTGTTTGATCGGCGTTCTAAATTACCCCTAAAGGGACACACCTACACTCGCCCAGTTTAATCCAGGCGAAACACTGGATCATCCCCGCGCCAACGATGAATCAACGTGTGTCAGGTGGCGGTAGCAGAAGTTGGGAGTCACCGTGGACGGGAGTATAGATCCCCTTCCGCTCGCCTTGAGGGGGTTAACCCCGGGCCCCCATCTGCTTGGGTATTTCTTGTAACACAAATTCTCTAATAACCGTTTTTTATTAACGAAATTCCTCGTAATATTTCACTACATGATGTTTTAAAAGGATGCGCTTCCTTTATTTAATGCCCCGAAATGCTTTCTTCATTGAATGACTTCTAAGTAATTATTAGTAAGTAATTGAGTTTTCCTCTAGAACACCAACTAACATTATTTTCAGAAACAGTATAGATATATTCTGGCAGCTGCATAGTTATTTATTCTTTCAGATTTGCGAAAAATCATTACCTTGTTTCCAATTGCAATTGGTGGTTTCGATAGTAGAAGACTCATACTGCTATGATATTAGAAAAATAAAAAAAAAATAAGTAAACCGTGAAAACAAAAACATTCGATACAAAAATTCTCAGCTGAGATTCTATATTCTATAGTGTTTCTCAAACAACATACATTGAGAGCAAGGACACAGCTATACTAAACAAAATTTGGCTTGAAAATGTGGTCAGATTAAATACAGGTAATATGTAAAGACAGTAGACTAGCCTGTGTGCACTACTGTGAACAGTTTAATATACTATAGTTGTTTTATCTTTTAACAATAATTATTTCAGTTGAAACATATACCGAAAATTGTTTGCTATTTGTCTTCTGTATACATAGCTTAACGGTTTACCGGGAAAGGAGACTGTAATTAAGATAATTCTATTTTTAACAAAAAACATAGTATTCACATACAATATTTGAATGCTCTACTACTACTGGAAAGTCATTTTGGCGATTTGATGATAGTCAAAAATGGCCTTAGGTAATACTGCACTACAAAATTTGCTTCTAGGATTACGTTTTGAGGAAATAATTCTAATTTCTAAATGCAATTTTGAACTGAAATATTTTACACTAGACTAAGCCTCACCAATCCTGTAGTCCATCCATTCACAATATTTCTATAACACGTATTAACCCCATTATGGGACCATAATTGATGTTTTTGTACCTATTCATTGTAAGCTATTGTCAATATTCGACGTATTTATTCCAAGGTAACCTTACATTTAAGATTTATTAATTCTTAAGAAGTATTTAAGCGACCAAAGATAGTTGTACACTACCATGTGTCACTCTTTTTGTAGCTAAAGATGCAAAACTGGGAAGAGAATGAATGCCCCTGACAGTATCTGTGAGTAGCAGTGCACACTTGCACAGGCCTATTGTCAAAGCTGCTTCATTTTATACAGATAGTTCGCTTTTGTACTGTACGCCGCTTACGACTGCTGTTTCGTAACTTTGATGTAAATTCCATGAACGTCTACTTATATTTCGCTTTCAGTTTTCTCGATTTGTGGGTGTTTTTGTAATACGATGCAAAGTGTCTACAACTTTTCTCTTTTTCTTTTTATTCTCTAAAAATAAGTTACTTTTCATCATCATCATCATCATCATCACCACCACCACCACTTCACGGATTAGCCTGCACTGCCTGTTCCGGAAACCATCTTGTCCTTGGATGCCCCACACTACCCTGTTGGTTTATAATTGAAGGAAGATTGGGAAGGCGATTTTGCTGCATTATTCCCAAATGCTTACACCAGTTGGCCTTGCATTCCGTAATTCTATAATGTAATTAAAAAATTTGTAATTCCCAAAGTTATTTTTATTATGCTAAAAAAATTGGACTTGCTTAATACGATATAATTTCTTTCAAATACATTTTAAATAATTTGACATGAAACGGGCGTCTGGTCGCACTGAGTCAAAAGATCTCACTGCGCATGCACAAATTTGACGTCTTGTTTTCGTACCAACTATTTTGTTTTCATAACAGGTTTTCACAACAGCTGCATGATTAATATGTCACATGGTTGTGTGCCGTGCTTGGTCACCTCACACCACACATCCTTGATTGCCTTCCCTGCCCCCACTATGATCTGCACAAACCGATTCATGTTTTACAATTTCATCTGTACTATATATTAATATTCGATTTAATATTTGATTTACACTTTCATTTTTTTGCCTGTAAAATTAGTCTTTTATTTTTCCGCCTGTAAAATGGGATTTTCTCTATATTTAATCACTAAGACGTTGATGGTACACTAATTACGTAAATATTTATAAAAGTCTATTATATATGCTACTTTTTGCGGTGTATCGGATATACCTATATCGAAGGGTGTGCTTAATTGACTTTCAACCCCATGTATCAAGTGTGTTCTCTTTGTATTTGTTACTAACTGGACAATCTAATGAAACAATTGTTATAACGATTACTTCTTTTGCACAGATACGAAATAAACAATTTTTCCCAGATAACATGTTATCGCTCTGACCTATTTGTCCTTACTATCTAAAAATAGACCATCATTGCTAAAGGCGAAATGAAAATTAATCACTAGGCGAAAAACTTAATATTTGTTCTGAGTTAACTATGTAAGAATATTAGTAAACTGAAACCATTTTATAAGTAAGTAACTAACATACACAAACTAAGTACCGTAAGTCTCAAGTTAAATAACACACATATTTTAAATTTGGCTCACACAAGTCTGTGTATGCACGACAAAACATACAAATGTACGCTGTCCTTCAACTAAAATGTAAAACATGTAAGTTTTACGCATACGACTAATTATACTCGCCTGCACATACATAAACACGCTCAAACGTATACACAGTAGAGTAAAATATAATAATACTACTTTCCTACCTCCCTGGCTGTTGTCGCTTATTTTTTGGCAAAATTAATTAAGGTCTCCCCCGTCTTCTGTTTTGGTTGTTGAAGCTATGGTATTACAGTCAAGAAGTTTTATTTTGCTTTATATTCCTTTCCAACCTCATACCAATTAATCAATTTAAGTTTTAATTATATTTGAAGTCTTCTCTCTCTTTGCCTTTAGCGTTCTACAGCTCGCATAAATTAAAATGGAGATATAGTTTAATTTAAGTTTACTAGCGCAATGCTGGGTTCAAGGTTAACGCCATTTGTATTTCTATTGCTGAGGAGCGATTAATATTTCTTCAGGGCGTATAACAAACAGTTCTTCATTAACAGCATACGATAAAGTAATAAAATAAACTTACTTCATTTTCATTGTAAAATATTTAATTCATATAGTATTACACGGAACCTAATAATTAGACTGTGCACTCTCTAAAATGTGTTATATAAAGGATTCAGTTTTATGATGTTCTGCTAAAGTTAACTTTATTCATTTATTAAACATTAAAAATAAGTGAAAATAGGACAAGAAAATAAAATTATGGTAAAACGTCAAGGCATTTATTTAACAATTATCGTACTTTTATCCAAGTGTTGCCCATTCTTACGATTTGGAATTCTCTGCAGCTTTTTAATGTTTTCTCCGATGGCTCAAATTGGAGTTTTGCCCGCAAATGTTGCCTCAGTGCTCCCATTCGGTTTCATAGAGTCACAGGTAGCAGGAAAAATGTTGGTAAAAGTATATAATCCTTTAATACTCTAATTCTAGTGTTGTTAAGTAAAGAGTATTCATTCCCTCTTTTTATTGTAAATTTGTATCAATTATGTATGACTTTAATAAATGACAGTATTTAGACTAAACTGAACTTTACGCAAATTTTATATAAGAGACGTCCATGCTTTCTTACTTTACTTTTAACAAAATCCGTTTCTTGTAACGGACAATGTTATAACTCCAACAGTTCTAAGCAGCAGACGTCATTTCCTTCTGGCTTCATTTTCACTTTTTCTTAGCCTGTAATTGTGTGTATTTGACTTGTGGCCGTATACTTCATTTGGAAGCGACACTAGAAAGCAGGTATTATCTTATTTCTGTTTTCAATCCCTTGAGAAGTAACTTGTGAAATAGTTTTACATATACTGCAGTGAAGTGAATCTATAAGAAGGCGATTTATTCTACACTATTTACCAATTTGAAATCACAACTTACGTATTCTTCTAAAACCTGTACCCACATTTTAGTTTACATGTAGCAGTATGTGTTTAAGATGTAGTTAGATGTTTCAGTGTGTTTAATTAATATTTGACTTTCTTGAAATTTCTAAATTTTCACTGTATATTGCTGTGAACAAGTCTAATCTTAATGTTTTTTGAAGTTGACTTTTTAATTGCATTGTCCACTGTGTAACGGTCACACAACGTTCCATAAAGGAATTTAATTGCAAAGTAAATTATCATAAGAGGAAGGTGAGATGAACAGTATCGAACCCAAGTAATCCAAAAAATGTTGTAATATTGTCCGATAATTAATATCATTAACATGGAAAAACGACCAAGACTATGACCAAGACTCAAACCCCACACATTTTGTTTAAGTGAAGAACAGTGTAAAACTGATAATGTACTATAAGAGAAACAGATAATTTCAGAAATGACCAAAAAGAGGTCATGGCATATTAAGAAATGTAACTCTGAATAGGGTATAAAAAACTATTTATTGTGAATTAATGGACAAGATCTATTATTATACTTTATAATATAAATAAAATAAATGTATTAAATGATTTGAATACATCATAAAAAGGATGTAAGTTAAAATAAAAAAAATATATAAATGTTATGACAAAAAACCAAGGTTTTGAAGTTGAGACCAATCACTCAGATTTTATGTGAAAATTAATTATTATAGAATTAATATAAAAACTATATGTAAATGTCAATTAGACAAAGACAAATAAATTATTTTAAATAGATAAAGCTGTAAATTGATTAGAAGTCAATTAAAATAGTCAAAAACCGTGTTAAACTGAAAACATGTGATGAACATATAAAATTGTAATATTTATGAATTTAATGTTATCAAAATGCAACAAAATTGAATTCTAAAGTTGAAACACAATATAAAGTAACTATACTTATATATATGACCACCTAAAACACTTTAACAGTCAAGTTATGAAAATATTTACCTATACCATACCAGGCTGAGACCAAAAAACAATCACAAAAATAGTCATATTTGACAGACTAATTGTATAATATTAGAAAAAATAAAGGAAAAAGGTACAATCCTATAATGTACAATGGAAACATACTTGCTCAATTGAAGACAAGCTTAATTCTTAGAGAATTTTTAAATATAAAAGTGAAAATTGTCACACCAAGAAAATAACTCATCTGTGCAAAACAGTGAGATGCTAAGTAATATTACAATAAAAATAAAATGTATTAGGATAAACCAGGTATTCCCAAAGATAAACAATATAACAAACTCTAAGCGAATACCCAAAAAATCCCATATATAATACCGAAAAAGACAAATTATTATAAAAAACCAGTGACAAAAAACCTAGGCCATATGTAATGCCTACACAAAAATGAACTTATTTATATGTTATATGTTTTAATATTTAATTATTTTGTTATGAGAAGATAATTATGTTATGTATTAATGTTATAGCAAGAACCAAGCAACTTCATAACATTTTAATAATTAGAAAATTAGAATTTTGTGCAAACACTACAAGGTAAGAATTGTATTTTATGTTAATTTATTAGATTTAATTTGTTCAAAACCAATCGGGAATGGTATCATTTTATTCAGTTAAAAGCAGAGAATCCAAAAATAATAATGGCATGCAGATTGTAAGTAGTTCTGTAAAATTGTTTGACAAATACCAGAATAATTTCAGTAATATCCTTTAGTATGAAGAATAAGAAGTTTTTGTTCTAAAGCTTCTACGGAAGTCAAATTTGTTCTATAATGTTCTATAACGTTCTATTTGCATATTCTCGAACGTTTCAGAAGCAAATGTTACTCAAAAATACCGGAAGTTCATGTTTAAAAATTAAAACAATGACCCTTACAGAGTATAAAAGGAAGACGAAATTTGACACAAAAAACACTTTATGCTTTGAATCCACAAGAGACACATCACCTACGAATCCGATCATCTCGTCCAAGGCGAAGTCGAAGAACAAGAATTCAACCCGAGAACACAGGAAGGCTTTTTCCCGTACATGACAAAAGACTGACTTAACCTATATAAGGAGTATATCGCTAAGCGCAACGTGTTGTTGAATAGAGCAGCAACACGCCATATTTAATAGAAACGCACACAGCCAGATATCCAGCGGCCCTGAAAAGGACCGATTTTAATAGAGAAAATCAATTTTGCTGGTATTTGCTAAGATAAACAGACTTTGACAAAATTCCCAAAACATATTACTGACAAGCCTTCTACATTCAGTTTGGAACTAGCGCTGAGACGGCAGAATAGAGAAACCCAGCAGTCAGCTGTTCGCCGCCGCCAGAATCAAAGCATAGAAGCAGTGCGAATTTTATTTCAATTTTGCGGGGTTTTAAAACCGTAATTTGACTTATAAATAGTTACCGGTGCGTGAGGAACGTAAACACGAAGAGGAGCAAGATTGGAATCGTCGCCAAGAACAGTGTCCAGTGAAGGAAATACTTACCCACCGGAACGTGAGTTGTTCAAAAGTTAAAATCATTTTTACCTGGTACCCTTGTCACACAGTTGTGCTACACATGTCAAACACCTTCAAACCACACAATTTTTGTAAAGCATCCCACTGATTTGTCTTGATAGTTCAAAGGAGTCACGTCCTGAGTATAAAGTTTTTCCATACATTAAATTCATGCTATTCAACTGAGCAATAAAATTTTTATCAGCCGATAATTAATTAAAATACTTGTCAATAATTTTTTGTAACTCTGCAATTTTGTTTAATTTTGATTGTTAGTCCTTCAGACGATTTTTATGAAAAGAAAGATCATTAAACAAACGTTATTTATCGTATAATTCAAACTGTCTTGTTTACATTTTTTTAACAACTAAAAAATCAATTTTTAATAATAATAATTTCTTGGAACATCCAAGTGGCGCCCACATACACATATTAGCATAAGTTGTGTTTGCAGGACAACATCGTCGCAGAGAAACCAGCAATTAGTAAGTATTAAAAGTGCGTGGAGTGTAACACACGACATCACAACACAACACAAACACACAATCTCTCTTTGTTATAAAATTGACGAATCCAACGTGAGGCAACGAGGGAAAGACTTGAAGTACACACATTTCTCTATTCGTTATAACTGTCATGAAAAAATTGAAGATCTGATTCCAATCATGCAAAATATTACAAGGTCAGTTAAAATTTAAATTATAATTTGGTTTGACGTCCAAATGAATGAAACAATTGTAGAAGTTGGTAGCGTGGGAATAAATAGGCCTACTAGTCTTTCTCACTCGTTCCAGAAACCAGCACATATTGTTGTCTATTTTACAAATATGAGTAAATTAAAAGTGCAATCAACAGTAAACATCTTACAATATTTTAGAAAAATAACAATTGTAAGGAGACAATCATACGATACATACTACAACATCTTTATTTACTCTAATGATAGTTTAGTTAAATTTATAACAAACGACAAACAACTAAATTAATAATTTTTAACAAAATCAATGACATATAAATACCAAGTTTGTGTTTTAAATAAAATTCTTCATAACTTGATGCCCAACATAAACGTTTACAATTCTCTTAACTTTCCCATTTTACTTTTGGTCCGGGTTCTCCTAAAGTTAGAAAAACTGGCATTATCTTTGTCATTATTTGTTATTATACATTAAACACTCTAATCAGACTTGAATTAAAATACACTTTAGTTTGAAATCCGACATTCATTTTTAAAATCTTTTAAATATTGTGATGCTTTTCTTGGTCTTGGTGTCTTAAATTTTGAAATTCTTAAACTTAGACACTAATCAGATTGTGGTTAAAATTATTTTTAATTAGATCACCCACATGAATATTAAGATTTTCAAAAATTTTGATACGTTCCATTTTGGCATCCCGTTCCGTTTTAGTGGTCATCGATTTCAAAAGCAGTAGGGGTCTCCGAGGTAAATGGACAAGTATGCCACGTTTTAGGAAAATCGGTAGATGCATTCAAAGATATCGTAAAATATACCTCAAATGGTTAGAGAGACAGACAGGTAGACTATAGGCTATACTCTATCGTATACTTCATTTGTGCAAATACGTCATTTTTCTAAGAGAAAAGGAAAATTAATCTACTGCGTATCTGACATGAGGTTATGGCATGATAGACTAAGCATTCTGTCAGTACTACCAATAGGTTCATGATAAACAACAGACAGCAAGACAGTCATTGAAATGCCAACAGAGAACAGACGATCGAGTTACAACTGAGAATTTGTTTCTCTCGTTGAATAGGATAATAACTTAGGATGAATTGAATATCTGTACAGCCATAATACAGACTGCTTCGGTTTGGAGCAATCGAGACTGGAGTTGATGGATACATACACGTGTATTAGACGCTCATTAACTAAAGATGCACATGGATTTGAAAGATAATAGAATCGGTGTCAATATTTACTAAGTTAAGATGTTCAATATAGCTGCTTTACTTCAGCTGTTACTACAGGCGACATAAGTTTTCAAATTGGCTTAAATATATGTACGGTGAAAACCTAATTCTGCTATTTTCATTTGTCATTATTTAAAGAATTTTTACTTTGGCAACTTCAAGTACACTCCTCATTCGTGTGTTCGCAAGTGGGACATATCCTCACTTATGAAAAATATATTAAGTGCCTTATCTACCTAAGCTGTTCGGAAGTGAAACTATTGGCAAGTGCAACTGTTCGCAACTGGAGGACACAGTTACACACATATGAAAGACACGAGAAAAGATAAATTTAATTCTTAAAAGATAAACATTTTAATACTGTTATATGCGTGATTCAGTTGAAAAATTCGCGGGCAAAATAAAAAAATAATTGATCGCCATGAAATTTTTTTACATAATCTTCCTCAAGATTAACACAGTTGGTCCAACTCTTTTTTAATAACTGTATTCCTGTCTTGACACGAGATTCTGGTCGATCTGTAAAATGACCCTCTACATCTGCTAGTAGGCCCACCTCTTCATTCGACGAAAAACGCTTTCTAGCCAAAACGGAGTTTTAACCGCTTGGGAAAATGTGGAGAATAATGTGAACGCTCTAGTCAATAGCATACAATGCGGATTTTGTATTTTATCTGAAGAGTCTTAATTTAGCCACCGTTAGAACACTTTCGTAAATGCATTATCTTGGTTAAAAATTATTTTTACCTTTCTAAACCTAGTGTTTCAGACTAATGTGTATACTATTTCAAAAGGTTTGGAGAGTATTCTCCGGTTTTAAAATAAATTTACCATTATAATTCTTTATAAATATTACAAATTTATAATATTATGAATTTATCAAATAATTAAATTTCATTTCATTCTAGAAAATGTGTGCTATGGCTTTTCATGACGATGGGACAATCTTTGGTTTCTTTACAAAACTTTTGCAGGATGGAGTACTTGTGGGTTCCTTTCTGGTGTATAGTGATGAATCCAATTGTCGTCCATAGTACGACACAGTACGATAAAATCAGTCGTATTTTTTTTTTTAACTTTCCAACTCTCAAAAACATGTATTCCTTTTGTTTATTGTACACCTGTTAACAAATGCACCACACCTTGCAGAAAGTTTTTATATACCAAGCCCTAGAGTTAACATATAATACACACGCTTATGTTAGATACCTATTATAGCAAAAAAGGAATCGATTATCAAATACCTGTCTTCTAACACCGCAGAATAATTTTTTAAATCAGATCTGCAATTTTTGCTTTTTTTTGGGTAGAGAGACATACTCCATAGTTGTAGGGGCACTTACAAACTAACGGGATACTGATAGTAATGAGAGAAAGACGTTTACGGAGAATTAAACGAGAAGACGAGACTTGCTGGTAGGGCACTGGTTGAAACACTAAGGACTTTGGAGACGGTGGGCGCAGTAAAAGGAAACCTGCAGGGGAAGGCAGAAGAGATTGGTGTACCTCAGGTAGTTTGTTGAGATGTAGGATGTTGTAGATATTTTCAGATGAAGAGATTGGATCAGGATTGGAGGAGCTGAAGAAAGATTGTTGAGTTGTAGGATGTTGTAGTTATTTACAGATGAAGAGATTGGATCAGGACTGAGGGAGCTGGAGGACCGCACTAATCAAGTCACGGGACTAGACGACGTGGAGAGAAATATACACTGCCACCCATGTTCATGTTAGTCAGTATCTTCAGAATGTTAATGACATCCTATTCATTTATTTTAAAACACAATTGTATGGTTTCTCTACCTCTGTCTGTCTCTCTCTCTCGCACGCGTTTGTGTGTGCGTTTAAATTAAATGTGTATGTTAGCCTCAGTCTCGTGGGTCAATTACAATTAAAGTGACCAAGCACAGTTAGTCGAATTCTTAATAACGCCAAAGTACAGGACGTCTGACCTTATTACGCGTGTGTACGTTATTCTGTAGTTCATAATGTAAACGTATCCCTTCAGCTCCTTGACACGTTTGAAAGATAAAACTGTTATGCTCGTGGTTGTCCCAAGAAGGCTCCTGTGTTGGAGGCACGAGATTTAGTAAGAGGTTACTGAGGCGTAGATCTCTGTTGTCTCGTAACTTCTTCACGAAATATTTCAACTATCCTAAAGGCGTAACCCTCTAACTTTACAGAACTACGGATGTATACTTGACTGGAAAGAAACAGATACGTCCATGTGATATGCAAATTTAGTGAGAAATGATCATGCTTTCCAATGAAATGAAAGTTACTAATTTAAAATTATTGTAATGATAATATTTTTTTTGTTATATGAATGTCTTATCGTTATTACTGCAGAAGTTTAAATGTTTTATTGTTATTGTTTTACTAAGGGATAGACTATAACACTTTAATTATCATACAATGGAAGACGTGTATCATTTTAATCACACATTTAACACTTTTTGAAGACGTTTTGTTATGAATGTATTAGCTAAATATCACTATAATATTGACGACTCGGAACACAAAGTTTTTTATAAGTAAAAACGTAAAGTTTTACCTTACAGCCTAAACCGGCTTTCACCTATAGAAGGCTTCATCAGAGGCTGTCGCTAGAACGACAGCCTCTGATGAAGCCTTCTATAGGTGAAAGCCGGTTTAGGCTGTAAGGTAAAACTTTACGTTTTTACTTATAAAAAACTTTGTGTTCCGAGTCGTCATTATTATAGTGATATTTAGTTAAGTAACGGACACGTCATGGACAACGAAATCCAAGAATGTATTAGGTTGAAACAACTAATTAAAATTATTCAAGAACAGTTGATAGTGTGGTTACCTTTTTAAAAACTGTCCTGACCAATATAGCCTCCTTTGACTTACTCCTAAATTACGGCTACTATCTCATTCCACTTTTATTTTTCCCAGTTTCCCAGTTTTCATTATCGTCCGAACATACCAAGTAACATTCCTTACCTTATAACAATTATTCAATATAACAATTAACTCAGCTTTTCCTTCCATGGAGATTTAAGATTTGAGACACATACAATACACATACATGTGTGTATATATATATATATATACATATATATATATATATATATATATGTATATATTATGCTAGTAAATATTTATTTAATATGTGGTAACAAATGTCAATGGCGACAGACATGATTAACTTACCGAAGTGATTTCCCCTTGCTGTCTGAAACCTTCATCATTTGACACCTCGTCGTTCAACTGCTTATAGGAAGGGTGTCAGACACCAAGGGGAACAGGGTAACCACATTGTTTGCCTCATCATCCCCTAGTGAGATTGATACTGGTTTTTAGAGTAGGTGGATTACTTCGTTCGGGAGTCATTCTGTTACCAGATAACTCTGATCTTTGCAAGTTAGCGCGCGCGCGTATGTGAGTATTATATTATAAATATCGAAATAAAAATACATATACGCTCACTCATAATACACATACGTATACAAAATAAAATAATAAATAAATATATATATATCAACACACACACACAATGAAATAGATAATAATGTTTATAGTATATCTATTAGTTCTTGTAGTATTTGTGTTAGATGTTTCATAAAAAGAAGTTGAGCAACATTTTGAGATCCATTCATCTTGTATTTGTGCCTAAAAGAATAAAACATAGATTTAATTTAAAACTTTATAATCTATTATCTCATGTTGTTTGTGTAACGATCGTAAAATATAGCATCCTTGTGTTACATAAGTGTAAACTAAAAACACCTACAGGTTACTAGATGTTAAATCGTTGCAGAACAGTACAGATTGCACCTAGAAAGGGCACAGTATTTTGTGTTACGGAGGCACTTAAATGATTGCTGAAGGTTTGGGTTATTGTTGGTTAACTAATTCGTGGGAAGGGGTTTAGCTGTTGACTTGTTCGGGAATTTCAATTACTTCTTGCTCTTTCAATATATGATATTCAATATCTTCTTCTGTTAATCATATTTTGAATCCTGAGATGTTTGTACCAATTTTCTGAGAGACTGTAATCAACAGTAGAATACATCTACTATCTGACAGGAAAAACAAGTAGGCTACCTTTGTAATTCCGAAACCCTTATAATTGAGCAATCTGAACCACTTTCTATGAAATCCTTACCAACAGTGGTCTACTCAGATACTTTTCGAGAGTTATGCAGGTGCATTGGTTTACCGTGTACCTAATATACATAGGTATTGTAAATTTAAACTAATGTAACACATCATACACATTCATACGAGGCTTCAATTATAATAATTGTAGTATAAGGCAACAGAATTTAAAGTATTAAACTTTAAGAGATAATTTTTGTCATAGGCATGAGTATGCCGTGAATACTCGAAATACCACGCAAATATGAAGGTCATTCAATAATTAAAAAGACAAATAGCTGTAGACGAAAACGATATATTTCATCAGTACAAATATGTCTTTACTTTTCAACACAATCTCCAGAACATTTGCACACTTGTCCCATCTTTAAATAAGCGTTTTAATACCTGCTGGAAAGAAATCCTTATTGTGACATCGGAGTCAGTTTAGGACAATTTTTCGTCGTTGTCGTAGAACTTTGTTATATGTAACGCCTACTTGAGCAGACCGAACGAGTGGAAATCTGATGGATCCATGTCTGGACTGTAGGAAGGGTAGGATAGAGTCTCTCAAACCAATTTAGTGATGGTTTCACATGTTAAATGTAATGGACGGGCGTTATCATGAAGCAGAATGAGGCCTTGATAAGCATGCCAGAGTAGTACATACTGTTTATTGTCTTCTAAAAAGCCTTAAAATACCGTGCCTTCAGCATCCCAAAAGATTGTCAACATGATTCTTCCTGCTGATGATTAGGTTCCGAAATTTTTCTCACAGTTGAACTCCATGCTTCCACGGAGTGGAAGTATTTTTAAACTGGTCTATCTACTTTAAAAATATCCACGTTCATTATATTTTTCTGTATTGTTTAGTCACACGAGAGTATATTTTAGCCGCTTTTTACCTCCAGAAAGCAAAAAACTGATCACTGCACGCTATCGTCAAGTTATAATTTTTGGTAACAAAACAAAACAATTCTAAGCTAACAGCTAATCAGAACTCATCGGAGGGATGCCAACTTACAGTTCTGAAACTATCGTACTCCGCCTACCGACTGTTTTTTCTCTACATATATTATTTGTCTAATTATTGAATGACCCTCGTATGTTTTAGAAATAATATGTCTATAAATATAAATATGTCTGAACATGCGCGCCCGCTCACGTATGTATGTGTATATAATAGTAACAACAAAATAGTAAGTATAAGAGTACTAATAATATTAATAATAATAATAATAATACGCTCTGAAGGTACATAAAAAAACCTCTGACGTAATTCTGCAAAAGTTGGGAAAGTCAAAATAATTTCAGAAGAAATATGTTAGGCCTACTATTACGATAATGCAATATATTATAATAGAAAAAAACCTAAGCATTGACCATAAAGTGGCACTGTGTTTCCATTGTATAGTGGAGGTGCTTTCAGGAAATGTTCTGCAGGCGAAAAAGAAAGTTCATGTAAACATAAGGCCGCAATTGTTTTTTTACATATTACGGTGTATCAATAATTAGTCAAAATGTTAAGGTAAAATGAAATATCGGAGTCGGAATTTAGCCACGTACAATAAACATATGACAAAATATAAATTTTAGAGTATATGTTTTTATATTTTATCTATATCTCTTGCACAAAATGGAAACGATATTCACGTATAATCTGTGATAAATCCGCGAACGCAGATGTATCTAATCTTTATCTCAATTCCAATTATTGATGTTATCATATGTGATAATATCTAGTACGTAACAAAGAAACCCTTGTTTTCTGCCAAGTTTATAATTATCAGTGTAGTTTAGCGTATACTGTAAGACCAGGCACTGTTTTACACATGTTTATAATGTTACATTCGTTCAGTAGTTGTAACACCTCATAGAAAACCACTAATCCTCTTGTTATGGCATGTCACGTGTATACAAAACATGTAAGAACAACGGGATTAGTGATTCATTATTACAAAAGCCATTAAAAGGATTAGCTATATTTTATCTTCACTCGCAGTACACTAAGGTACAATAAATATGTTCTCTCAAAGAGGAATACAAGTCCCGACCAGTTTTACGGCGAGCAGCCGCGGAGAGTGGTTGCGTATACCGGTTTATAAGTGAATTGTGTTGTGCTGTGAGATAACGTTTATTACTATCCAAGTGAGTATAAACAGAGTACACTGTAGATAGTAGCCACATGTGCAACATCATTATAAGGGCATAAAACTGGTAGAGTCTTGTGGAGTACACGCGCGCGTGTCTCCAACGTTGACAATGCCTAATTCTATTCAAAGTAATCAATCACAGCCCACTGAACAACAGAAACGTAGTTATGCCAATGCTACACAGAAAGAAGTTTTCCCAACCAAGGATCAAGCCATAGTATTAGAGTCAATCGAAGGTATACCAATCAACGACTACATATTAGCGTTAGGAAAAATTATAGACCCATCCCATATTAGATTTGCCCCCAAGGAAATTATTTTCAGTTGGATACCATCGCACATCGGAATTAAGGACAACGAGATGGCTGATAGGGCTGCGAAAACTGCTACGTCGAGTCAATATCATCTTCACAAACTATCCCACAATGATCTTAAGAAATATCTGCATTTAAAACTTCTGGAGCACTGGAATGATGAATGGCTTAAGTCACCACCCGCCAAGCTATTCCGAGTGAGGAAAAATATTTACGAGCAGCACTCACTTGCTACAGACTCCAGGAGAAATCAAGTGGTCATAACGAGACTCCGCATCGGCCACACGCTACTGACTCACAAGTACATTTTCACAAGAAAGCCTCCTGCGAGATGTAATCGCTGTGGCACGGTTTTGTCAGCTCAGCTTTCCACTTGTTTCTGAGCGCCCTGCTCTTCTACGAAGCAAATTTAATATTCCTGCAGATGTGCGAAAAAGTTTAAATGACAAGACTGCAGCCGCCAACATACTTATCCTCTTAACGGAGATTCAGTTGTTAATAGCAATATAGGTTCGAACTAAGAAAATTATACAAACATTAAAAATTGTGTAATTAAGTTAATGGATTGATAAGTTATTATGACTTATTGTTATATAGTTGTTATATTTTGTTACTTAGTGTTATATTTATTATAGTATATGTATATATAGTTATATTTATTTATGTGCGTGATGTGTATTTATATTGTTTGTGTTGTGGGGGGTTAATATTTCTCATTTTATTTTCCATCAGTTAAACTAATACTGTTATTTGTTAAATACACTATGCAACATGATTTTCTATGTTTCTGTAGTCTTAGGTGTTCCTAAAGCATTTTTTTGCGCTGATTCCAGATCTGCAATCCGTTTCTTTCTATCACGTACAGTTTTTTTGCAAATCAAATGAACTCATCTGTTATTTACACGTAAGTTTTACAAGGGGAAATTTTATTGTGGGGGAGGGATTAGTTGGCCACACTTGTTACACCCAGCTGGCTGTTAGGCGGGAAACAGTAGTTCATTGTTTACATGCTATAGTGCTGTGAGGTTATATTTGTGCTGTCATATATACTGTAGTTTGTGAACTTTCTGTAGAAATGAGTTCCCGGAAGTGTTTGAATAACCCAAACGTGTTCTGTTATATTTGTGGTAGCTACGTAATTGGTAAACAAAGACAGGACATTAATAGTTTTGTGAGAAACGTGTATTACGCGTACTTCGCCATAAGGCTTGGTGATGAAGACAAAAGCTGGGCACCACACAAGGTATGTCGTACATGTGTTGAGGGACTGAGACTGTGGAAAAATGGTGCAAAAAATCAATGCCTTTTGCAATCCCAATGGTTTGGAGGGAGCCACAAAATCACGTTAACGATTGCTATTTTTGTATGGTTAAAATTCAAGGTCATAACGCAAAAAGTAAGAAGGATATACAATATCCGAACATTCCTTCGGCCTTACGACCAGTTACGCATTGTAATTCTCTCCCTATCCTAGTTCCACCTCCCGTTCTTGAAGATGTGCCACTGGCGAGCAGCTCAGAAAATGAAAGCGATAATGCTGATGATTACAACCCAGAAGAAGATTCTGCACTAAAATTATTCAGTCAAAATGAACTTAATGATATTACTCATGACTTGAACCTGACAAAAGATGCCGCCCAATTGCTTGGGTCAAGATTGAATCCAAAAAATCTTCTACTACCCGAGTTACGTTCTCTTGGTATAGGTCCAGAGAGAAGGAATTAATGAAATTCTTTAAAGAAGAAGACTCTGGTTTGTTGTTGTGATATTGAGGGTTTATTGAATTTCTTTAACGTCACTTACAATCCAAGTGAGTGGAGGTTGTTTATAGACTCGTCCAAAACTAGCCTCAAAGGTGTACTTTTACACCATGGAAATTTGTTTGGTTCAGTACCCATTGCACATTCAGTTCATCTCAAGGAGACGTATGTAAATCTCAAAGCTCTGCTAAAATACGTGAATTATGAAAAACATTCTTGGACAATTTGTGGGGATTTAAAAGTAGTAGGTATGTTACTTGGTCAACAATCCGGCTACACAAAAATGCCTTGTTTCATTTGTGAATGGGATAGTCGAGTCAGAGACAAACATTGGAAGAAGACAGACTGGCCCAAAAGGAAATCCCTCCAACCCGGTTCACAGAACATAATAAATGTACCACTTGTTCAACGAAGCATGATACTATTACCTCCTCTGCACATCAAACTCGGATTAATGAAACAGTTCACTAAAGCTCTTCCAAAAGATGGTGATTGTTTCCAGTACTTAGTAACAAGATTTCCGAAAGTATCTTATGAGAAACTTAAAGAAGGGATCTTCGTGGGACAGCAGATAAGAAAGTTAATGAAAGACAATTTGTTTGAAAGTACAATGAATCCAGTGGAAAAAAGGGCCTGGGTTTCGTTTAAAGAAGTTGTTGTCAACTTTTTGGGCAACCACAAACATCCAGAGTACAAAACCATGGTTAAAAGAATGTTGCAGAGTTTCATGAAATTAGGATGTAACATGAGTGTAAAGCTTCACTTCCTACACTCACATGTTGACTTTTTTCCCTGCGAACCTCGGCGATGTCAGTGAAGAACAAGGCGAACGTTTTCACCAGGATATCAAGGACATGGAAAAGAGATACCAGGGAAGGTGGAATCCCAACATGATGGCCGACTACTGTTTTATGCTAAAAAGAGACGGCACTGGTGAAGGGAGACAATCACGGAAGAGAAGTTTCAACCCACGTCAGAAAGATCTTAAAGCAGTGAATTCAGCGAAGAAGAGGAATTAAATTGTCATATATGTGTTGTGTTTTCGTAACAATTATAACATTTTTAAGTGAGTGTATACCATTTTCTACCGCACCGCCATGTGTTGTGATTTTATGCAGGATTAAAACATAAACAATTTTGAAATCACAATCAAATAATAATAATTTTCGCTGTTCACAAAATTCGATTTTTTAAAACTTCGAAATTGAATTGTATAAAAATCTTACGTGATACAGAAAAACTAAAACCAGATTTGAAATCAGCATGCAAAATACTTTTAAAATCACCTTACAGTCTTAAAACATCGTACCAAAAGTTTTAAAATGTTGCATAGTGATATTTTTATCTATCTCATTTGTTTACACTATTTGGTATTTAAACAAATATTTTCTATTTGTTAATACATCTGTTTAAGAATCTGTACAAATTGATTTTTGTGGTCTCTAATGTCCGTTGCTGTTGCAGCGACCTTATAAATAAAATTAAAAAAAAAAACAAGTCCCGACAGACTACACGATTATGTAAAAACAGCCTGTTTCAAACCTATATATCATATCAACTTTGCCGTTTTGTTGAAGGAAAGCTTTATAAAATTTAATCAAAATTTAAATTTACTAACATTAATATACAATATTTATTCTATATGAAAACACATTTGCCCGTATACTGAAAAATAATCAAAAGAATATAAAGTGCGGATCTTTTATGAACTATCGTTATGTTTACTTCCTATAATATTGTTTCCGCGTAAAACGTTTTCCACTGAACTGTAAAAATTGAAGGAATTATTTACGTAAAGGGATTCAGAATAAATTAAGTAAATAGCTGTATAAGTAGCCGTATCTCTATTTATGTTCTTAGAAGCTAAAGTGTATTGCCCTCTAATAAAAGCCACTGGGATCTACCATATGTCTAGTCAGGTGTGATTACTAGAGTACATGTGTGAAGGTAGTTCATATTTTATCCTGATCGATTTCTACGGTAAGCCACATTAAAGGAATTGTAATTATAAATTACAGAACTAAATCATAGAATCTCTTCAGTTTTATATGCCTTAAGTTTTATTTTAATTTATTATAGTGATTGAATTAAATGTGGAACCATAAGTCTTTGTGTAGGTGAGCCTATATTATTTTGGTAAACGCATAAAAACCATCTTACTTTAAATCGCATTGACGATATTTATTCCGCTTTGGAACATCTACCACTAACGATTCACTTCGGACAATCCTGCTCTCTCCTCGCCCTGGTTGTCTACTCCCGGCGTGTTCTGGTCAACACCCCGCCTCTTCACAGAACATCCCATACTTGTTCGTCCTAAAGGTGCATATCAAAAGACAGAAACTACTCTTTTCCCATTCTCAATAGATGAACATGCCACATATTTCAACATTTTAAATTCATTCTGTTACTGGGGCATAACTACGTTTTTCAGGTATTATTCAAGCATGATATAATCGGTGGCATGTACTACCCAAAAAGGAAACCAGCATAATATAAAATAAAAAATTCAGACTTATAAAACTGTGGCAATAAAATTATGTAGCAAAATGAATATAGGAGCAAAAAATATGAATTTCGGATTATGGAACTCTGGTACTTTTTTTGTTGAATTGGTTATTATATTTCCTTTGACTGTTATTTCACAGTATAAATTATACTTTGTATGAAGTAATATCATTACAAGGTTCCTATCATTAGTATGATTTTAATAATATTTGCGAGTTTATACTACTATAAATTATATTCTCATCGAAAACAAACAATAAATTGAAATTGTTGTTTCAATAAAGTGAATGTGAGTGGATATCTGCTGGACGGCAATTATGGTAGCAGTGATTACTGAAATTTCATGATCGAATTGTAGTGTTACAAATTTTCAGTATTACATGTTACCCACGCACGAAATATATCTTCACGGCATAATAAATCAAGTGAAGTAGTTACAGAACAACATTTTATGTCATAATGGTACGTTAATAGTGAATGAACTGGCTCGACGAAGACCACATGTGTCTTTCAAAAAAGTATTTAAGGGTAAAAACAGAACATACAATATAACCTTCAATACCACGGTGTACGAAAATGAGAATTATATGGATGGTCCACAATCAGCGATTTATTTTGTTTCCGTTGCCATCTATTTGGTGACGAAACGCATGGTCTACACTGCGCGTTAAAGATTTTAAACATTTTGCGGACAAGGCAACTATCGTTATCAAAGGCAACTCATATCAATATCATTTTGACAATTGAGTGAGGTCAGCTGTGCAAGAAAGTGTAAATATTACATTTCAGGCTGATAACGGATATAAGGCTTTCTGCTCCTAAACATAACGAACTTATAGACGTTTAAAACAAATTCTATTTGCACTGACAGACTGAGTGCATTTGCTAAGGAAAATCCATATATGAAATTTTATAAAACCATAATTTAATAAAATTTTACTTCCAAAAGTATTCTTTATTATTTGAAGAAATATTCATTATATAATGAAACATACATTTTATAATATAAAAATTTGGACTCCTGTTCATGATGTAGATCGCCATTTTGTATTTGTTCTTTTATATGTTTTCCGCGCCTAGCTAGCTTTCATTTCCTTTCCTGTTTTTCCAAAATGCGGTTATATTTCGCAACGTAAGTTACAGAAATTTACATAATAAAGTTGTGTTTGCGTCTCTCATCTTTTTTATACTCTTATTTCATATAATATTATTCAACCGGGAGACATTTCCTCCAAAGTATATTTGTCCCCATTTTACCAGTCCCTTGGTCTAAATATTTACACATGTGCATTTATCATTACTGCTGTCTTACGAGTTGTGTTTTATTAAGTCTTTATTACTGAACTTTAGCGGTTCCTTTCTGTGTATGTAGGTTTATTATTTCTTAGAAACGTAAATCTCAGAAACTTGAATTTTCATGAGAAAAATGTTTTTATATTTTATTATCATATTATTTTTACAGCGTAAACAAAATCAAATTATTTGTTGTTTTTGTTTACTGTATGTAATGAAATAATGAGTGATACAGTTTGCATTGTCATCCTTGAACTAACTATAATTAAATATTATAGACAATATGTAAAGAAAATGGCAGACGAACTCTGTGGGTGAGTCATAGGAACTCACCAAACGAAACGGAGAGAAATGCGGAAGAGAAAATTCTTGTAGTAATCTTGTATGTGTGTGTAAATTCTGTGGCATCTGATTTCTTAAAGCTGAAAATACAAATATTTTTAATTAAATTTTAAGAAAGAGTGAGAGAGAAGAGTATATAAAAAGTTTCCTTATTCAATTTTAATTAACAACTGAAAAAATAAGGTTACACGATAATCTGCAGGCTTGCAAGCATGTGTGTTTGTGTATGTGTGTGTTATATCCCTCTTTTTACTTTTTTTACGTACCTCGTTGTTTGCACTGATTTGTTGTATATCTGTATGTGCACTTAATATGATGTTATCTAATAAATACTAATATCTGTGTCGATATTTTTGTTGTTGTTGAACGTCTCACGTTGTTGTTGTTATCTGAATAATGTTCTATCCTATCTGTTGTTCAGTTAGTTAAATTGTAATGTAATATTTATTACCTGTACTGAAAGTTATTTATTGGTAGATTTTAATTAAATTGGGTGCCATATGGAAAATTAAATTAATATTCCATAAAGTTTTGATTGTTATCTCACTGTGTAATTATGTGTCAAAGAAATATCGTACGTTGTTGAAACCGATTGGTAACCCAATGTAAACCGGTTATTATGGTAACGGTTTATTAGTGAGACCAATATCTTCCTTGGTTAATTAAAATTCTTGACTTAATATAATTATTTTGGTTTAATTTTATGTTGATTTATTTATCTGGTTGAATAATTTAAATAGCACATGGCGTACAAAAATTTAGGTACTGCCAACTTAATCCTTATGGTGGACTTAAAACACTAACCTTCGTAAATTGAAAAAAAAAATTATCGTTTACTAAACTAATAATTCATACTAAATTGATTTCATTTCTAATTCTTTTATTTTTACTTTAACTGTCTTCTTCTCTTCTGAATTTAAATAAATAACATTTGTTTAAATAATAATCTGACCAGGCTTACTATAATTTTCGCTCAGTGGTTGGCAACACCTTCCTTCACTCAATCTTCTTACTGATTATTTTAATTTAATCTCAGTTCGTGAATTCTTTTGGCTACAATAATCTTTAACGAAAATGACTGTTATGAAGTACAAAGCTTCACAATAATAATTTGATTATAGTATACACAAATAATGTCTTATATCTAACAATAACAAAAGTTCGTAATTGCCGAACAGTGGCTGATTTGAGATTATCCAAATCTGGATATATTATTCAGTTTCAAACATGAAACTCAAAGAAATAATAGTTAAAAGGTTAACAATTACTATGGTGTTAGTGTTCTTGTGCAGTGATATATAGTTCATAACTGTACATAAAGTTTGTTAGGTTATATTAATATGATTAGTTAACTTTCGTTTTAAAAAATGTTTAAGTATTCTTTCTATACTTTCCTTCACTTGTACACTCGTTTTTATTCACAGTTAACTTTATATTGCACTATACTGCCCTTATGATTTTATAACGAATTCACAACACTTTGGTTCCTTCTTGGTTATGTTATTGTTGTCACTCCGCACATAACCTATCTGAAGTTCGATTCTAACTATGTTTTCGTGGATAAAAGTGACGCGGAGAAGTTGTTCTTTACACTCCGGATTCCAACGCAAGAGTCCTGGCTGGCGTCTAATTTTTGGCTTGTTCGCGTCAGTTTTTGGGTTGATGCAGATGCCCTTTGGGTTCATACACACCAAATATAAAAATTCCGATTGGTTGATAGCTAATACATTGTCGACGATAGTGTCAGTTTTTGGAGTGGAGACACATTTGTTTTCTGAGATCATAATTAACAAAATTCGTAGAATTAACATGATTTTCTTATGCTAATTACAATTGTCATTATATTATTACCATTGCATTGCTTGCCTTCTTCTGATCAATTCAAGACCTCACACGATATGCTTCCTTACAGTATTTATACAATGAACAATTTTCATGTTTGGCCTACGCTAATACATTAGTTTTAAAAGTTATATTTTTTTATTACATTTTTTGTTTTCTCCTTTGTATATATATATTCTTATGCTATTAACAAACCACTTAATAATATTAATCATAATTATCAACCTTAACTTCCTATAAAACTCTTGGCTTATAGAATAGGCCTAAAACGTTTTGTGTACCTTGGACTATTCTTTTCTTCTTACAATAAAATGACTTCATTATAATACAAAGTAACATTTGGTATTTAATTCTAATAGACCATGTAAGCTTTTACCATACTTACTATTATTTAAAACGTGCTTTGTCCATTGTAATGTCTCTATCTTCTACAGTGTAGGTAGGGTTTTTTGGTCCAAGTATACATCTTGTTAATTACATTCTTATTAACAGATTACAAACATTTAAGATTACTCATGTCTTAATCTAATCACATATGCCGTTTCTTTACATATTGGACATAGGCTATTACAATGTTTATGCCTTACATTGTCTCTGTTCATCTACCAAGTAGAAGTAGGTTTTTGGTTTACATTGAATTCTTACTAACTATGTTATTATGTGTTCATAAACAACAATAGTGGTTTCTTTAACATTATTGGCTAGTAGTCAGTTTATTTGTCACACTTTATACTACTAGTTTATTTACATTACATCCTCCCTTACATTTCTATTATTCTCTAATATACAATAGTAGTCTTTCCTTCCTACCATACACTACTACATTATTATACAAAAATAAAACTTTTGCAAAATTTTTACAATATAATGATCTCTATTTGCCTTGTCTCAGTGTCTATTATTTTCACTCAGATATAATTGAATCTATACTTCCAGTATATTTTATACTGAATCTAGGTTTATAGGTTTTTGTCATACATTTCCTTAAGGTTAGGTTGCCAGTTAATGGTCATACTTTGTTCACAATACTTTATTTTGTTATTATTGTTTGCACTGTGTCATTTGCACAGTTTAATTATCACTATTTATCATTTTTTGTTCTTCTTAATACACCTAATTATGTTTATAATTATCTAGTTTTTATTATAACTCTATACGTATGATAATTACAAATGCAGTCTTAGGTCTGAGACCTAGCTGGACTGTTAGGCTTGTTACATAATTGATTTTCCTTAACCCTAAATAAATGTTTTGCTTATTTACTAAACATTACTTCTTTTAATATTATATTAAAATATATTTACTCACTCTCCTAATCGATTGGGTAATTTATTATGTCAAAGATGTAGTCTAGTCTAGTCATTTTAGATGTCTGTTTGTCAAGTTATTTATTATGTTTGCTTACAAGGCTACTTTATGTTTTCAATCTATTCATGCATCTGTAACAATTATTCTTTATTTATTCCTGGTTTATTGAATTAGTTAATATAATTCTTCCTTTATCTAATTAATTGTTTATTTGATAAAGTTCTCTAACTATTTTGATAATTCAGTTGAGTTTATTAGTTGCTAACATCTTATCATGCTACAGTGTGTGTGTGTGTGTTTTAGATCTGATATACAAAAGAGAGAGAAACAGAGACAGACAATCAGACAAATAGACAGAGACGAGAGAAGAGTGAGTGTAGGTATATTAAGTCAAGTTTGTACTTTTTCCACCACAAAACATGCATTCTTCAGACTTGAAACTAACTTATACACGTGTTATAGAGCGGTCCACTAAAATCTAATTCACATGAAATTGTCCGGCTTTACATAGAAGTGTGTCTAAGTTTGTATAATTCTTTTCATAAACTGATACTTACTTTATTAACTTATAAGTGTATTCTGATAAAGCTATGACTCAACAGGGTTATAAGGCTTTGGTCTAGTGCTTTTAATTTTAACAAGTGTTTTTACCTGTTTAAAGAACTGTTCTTTACCACAGTACTGTGGGAACTGGTGAACACCGTACCAGCGAACCTATTCAAACGTTTACACTGAAGATGGCCTCCAATGTTAGGGCCGAACATATTTGATTGTTGTACATTTGATACTACTTTTACAACAACAAAATTCTACGTTTATTCAATCAAAGCTTTATATGATAAACAAATTTAGGTTCTACCCAACCTTAAGTGTTACTGTCATAGATAGAAGGGATGTCAATCTGGGATCACTGTATTCATCTTGAGGACATTGGAAAGGAGAAACAGTGAAGCCTTTGAGATATGATGCTGAAGGAGTCTTAAGAATACCGTAGACATGATGAGGTTTTGAAACGAGTGGACAAAAGAAGGATTATGTTTGGAACCACTGCGGAAAGGAGAAGCAATGTGATTGGTAACCTGCTACGCCAATCAAACCTTTTCCACAGGGACGGCAACGTGCCCATTCGTCAATGGCATATGTTATTAAAATGTACTTTTAATCATTTTTAACTAGGATTGTGTAATTTACAATCCTAACGCTTCCTGTAGACTAGCAAGAAAATGGGTGAATTTCTTTAAGCTGCTACCTGATGAACGATTTCCAGAGCTGCGAAATTTTTGACAGAAAGTGACGACGATGTTAGGCTGTGTAAACAGAGATATACAGAAAGAATAAAATTTAAAATATTTATTACAAAGTCATGTTTCAAGGAGAACGAGTAGAATTAATTACAAAAATTTTAACACCTAATAAATCGTTGGAATAATTCTTACATATTTAAATATCTAAAGTATTTACAAAGTTATATTGTTAAAATTTAAGTTTAAATAATTTTATGTGTTTATAATATCAAAAATATGTCTGTCAATAGTTGTGTGTTTTTTAAACATCCATGTAATCCGTACTGTTGACAATACGTTCAAACCACTATTTAAAGCCTACATTATATGGGCATATGCGGTTACGGTTTCCGCGGTGGCGTAACAGTTAATTTATTTATTCGTGACGAGAAAACCAATCGATGTAGAATTCAGCCAGATGGGAGTGCTCGTTCCATTGTTTACCTCAGTAACATAACATTGGACAGATATTCACTGCCATATCACACATACTATATAGAGGGTGAGACTGTTGGCTGTGCCGAATTTATTTCGTACATAATTCTTGTGTTTGCTAGTTAGTCACATTAATTACAGTCACCAAAAGCATAGCTACTGGAACACGAAATGATACTTCTCAAAGCGCCATTTTTAAAAAAAATTTCATATGTTCTATAGCATACAGATCAAATACAAAATTTTGTAGATTTCGTATACACGAATTCTAACTAAACTCTGCAGACGTAACGTGTGTTATGATATGTGAATAACGTAAGTTATAGGGTAACCTATATTATAAAGTACTTCTTGACTGAAAAAAAAAACAATTCCACAGAAAATATTGTACACTTTCCCGCAATATTACCTAGTCCTCATGAATAATTACGTTAGCTTAGCTGTGTGGTAGGTTACAAAAAGATACTATTGTTACGACGGTCTACTTGATCGTCGTAGATACAGTGGAAAACTAAATACAAGACACCAATTAAGTCACTAATCACCAGCTTCAATTTTCACAGTAAAGAGTTCGTAATGAACAACACAGTCTCTTACAACAAATCAGATAAAAATTGTTCACACGCAATAAAATGTCAACTAATATTAAAACACAATTGTATTACAATACCCCCCCCCACTATTATAAAACACAACTCTTCACTAATAACCACTTGAACGCACACAGTAATATCGTCCGATAATCACTTGTAATTGCCTGACAATAAATGAAAAATAAGGCCGCTGATGCCTTGTATTTATACAACGCTCACAGACCAGAAGATTCCAAACTACGCCTTATCTCTAAACTACGACGTAATTAATTGCGGCCTTGACACAGTCCGCGCGACTGGCGGCTTCCAGAAAAGTCTCACGATCTCATGTTAACATTACATACGCACGCAACATTATAGCTGGATTACAATGGATCGTTCGAGAAACACGTAGATTGTTCTATGATGTCGTAACACTATATTGGTCTGGACGCTTTATGTAAAGAAAACAAGGTTTCTTGCAGATAAGCAAGAATAATGTTTTACGTATAAATAAATGAAGTATACCATACTGTGCTTCACAGAATAGCCTTACGAATTTAATTTTATACAATATAGGTCTACGTTTAGTATTAAAAACAAGATAATATGAGATTTACTGATAGAGTTTTGATAAAATTAAATAATGAAGAAAGAAAGTATTGGCTGCAACTATGTATTCATGTAGGCCTATATTGTATTATTCTCCAAATGTATTATTATTGTGTATGTATGCCTTTTGATTCTCCAAACATTTAACATGGTACAATACATGATCCTCGCCTAACGTGTTACAATATACACATAGAATGAATATGACATCTTACAGTGCTCTTTAAAATGGTAACCTTTTTTTAAGATATAATATTACTAATAATATTAATTGTTATGGTATACACCAAAAAATATTTTTAAAATATTTCAATTACATTAACTTCCAGTACGACACATGTTTATGTGAGATATATTTTACAATATATGTTTTCCTTCACTTTTCGTTGGGAATTAGAGTGAGGCGTTCTGTGACAATGACCATCACTTCGTGAGTGCAGGGTGAGAGGCACGAATGGTGACACATTAAAGTGCAGGGTTGGCTGCGGGAATTGCCAATGTAGCATCTGCGTGAGCGACAGATTCGTTGCGACAAGAATCATTACACACTACTGCGGCTGTACGTATACATTGAAATTCTCCTATGACAGTCGTACTCGAATCAAGTCTGCATGTTCTTGTGTTGACCACGTAACGATATGCGCTTAAAAAGTAATTGGTGAAACCTAAAATGTTTTAAACAAAATGTTTAGATATTAGAAACTTTACATAGAAAATAAGAAATATTACAAACCATGTACAGAACTGTTGGTAACATAAATAACAAATTTAATGTGTTTTTCTAAAATTTCTTAGTTGTTACTAATTTAAACGATATTATATTATACAATATAATACACTTAGAGTTACGGCTACACTCTCTTTTATCGACACACGTTTTAATTTGTAGCGAAACGATACAAATTTTTCAAATAGTAATTAAATATTACGTCAACTTTATTGATTGAACATATTGAGAACATTTGTTTGATATCTGTAATAAAAAGGTACCGATAAATCCGGGAGTTGGTATAATTTTTGTAGTACACACCGTGGGAAATTTAACGTATGTGAAGTGGGTCTTACGCGAACGAGAAAAAACAATGAATATTAAAAATATGTATGTTTATGAATGATGTAAATTCTGCAAACTACCGCCCGCAGCCAAATCCCCATCCCCAACCTGATTCTATCGGTCCGCAAGTTCCGCAAGTGAATCGTTTTTAATTTAAAATCTCTAAGACAACTTATAAAAAATCACGTCACGATAATAGTGTTTTCTACGGATTATTTAAAATGTCACTCTAGAGAGTAATATCTTAGTTGTCTTGTTTGTTCATCATCTTCTTTCACAGCACTACACTTTATATAATATTGAAACTTTCTCTTGTGAAAACGTACTTGTCTTTTTCGTCTGTTTCTAAGCTGACGAAGGCGAATACGACGCCGAAACGCGTTGGACGAAAAAGACAAGTAAGTTTTCACAAGAGAAAGTTTCAATATTATATAAAGAGTAATATCTGTAAATACGTGCACCAAATGGAAGTAAATCGGCATACTTGACTGGCCACGGAAACGATTAAAAGATTTTCATATAAAAGGCGCTACAGACCTCCGAAAAAACCTTGTGGATAGCGCATATACGTGGTTGGCTGCACATTTAGATGAAGTTACCGTACAAATAGTAAATATATTGGGAAGAATTATTCAGACTTGTATACGTGTATGAATAAGTCAAAAATATTAATTTTATTTCCCTGATTTGGATTTATAGAAAAAGGAAGCCGCTACAAATATTTGTAGTGCAACACTGAGGAAATAAACAGTATTTCACGGCTGAGTGCCTATGTGATCCGTTTACTGAGTCCCAGACGTTTACAGATCATTATACGCGGCATTATAACGTAACGCGCTGGACTGTTCTAGGTCATGCGAGATGCGATGCCCCTTCAACACGTTTACTTGACTATTCTGCCAGCATCCAGGGAGTACTATCTGACCACGATGGGGGTATAAATACGGGAGTATAAATACACGATTTCGAAGCGACCCAGTTTCAGTTACAGCTGGCGATTTATTCAGTGTGGATCATATAATTGTTGCGGATTATTGGTAAGTGATCATTAAGTTAATTAGTGAAAGCCTGTAGAGCTGACATTTGTTGTTGTGTTTTGGACGATTTAAATTGAATTATTTTATAAGAGTGCGTTTGTCAATTTCTAACTGTTGTTTGTGTCAAATTAAAGTTTGTAATTAAGGACTTCATTGGCGTCACTTATTCTGTCTACACCGAACAACACGACGATCAGTGTGACCATCCTAATGATACTGATGGTAATTTGTTTTTTCTTTTCTCCAGTAGCAGGCAACTAATCACATACGAGTCATATAAGGTACACACGCTACCTTAATTGTACAAGCTGAGTTAATATTTAAAAGTATTTTCAATCGACTAAATATTTTAATTCATAATCGTGTAACTCTTCCAAAATACACATGTTACATTATATTTGAAAAATCTTGACTGAACAGAGTTGAAGTACTGTCGTCAGTCTAAACTCAACGTTGGTATGGGTACGATTTGCCTTTCAACACTCTTTTCCTTTGTAGTTGTAGGTCAATTATTTTTTTCATTATTGAATTCGTTTCTTGATACAAATATCAAAACACATTACCACTTTATTAAAAGACTCGCATGCAACTATGGTTTTAAATGTTTTGAACAGTTTACACAGTTATAACGGAAGCTATGAATTTGTAAAGTGACGTACAGACGAAAGAATTACATACAAAAAAAGTTCATGAAAAACTGACATATGCGGTAACACCGTTAGCAGCTAATGGTTTAAAATATGAAATAGAACTGCAGTCATGATGTGATGATTAGAGAATACAATTCCTAATAAAATGTGACTGCCAATTGTAAAAGTAAATGTCAATGAGCGTAATTATTTCTTGAAATTTTAACATGATTACTGTAATATCATGCATACTCGTTATTAAATATTTTATGTAATTATAATTAATGGATCTGTGGTTTCAGAGCAAAAGTAAATTATTTAAAAACACATGACAAGCTTTAATTAAATTAAAATTGAATAAAGATAAACTGAAGACACTTTTTTGAAAGTTGATTCAATTCAATCCATTTCCGAGCATCAAAGGGTTTACATAAGCCTTCCAAAACATTAATAATGTTTAGAAAATAATTTTCCATTGAAATAATCTTTAAGTTTTAAATGACGGTGTATAAGAAGCTAAGCCAATTTGATAGTTTAACATAACAAAACATTTTTAAGATGTGATTAAAACAAAAAGTAATAATTTTAAATTTATTTCAAACTTTAATCCATATTTAATTTAATTCTTATTTCAATGTATTGCACATTTATGTTAATTTTTGCAATATTCGTAAGTACTTTTTAAATAAAATTTAAAATTTTATTACAGGTTTTTCCTCTTATAACATGCAAGTTGATATTGTTAATTGTGAGAATTCACGGTAATCGCAGTGGAAGTAAAAATTAAATTATCGGCCTATACTTTTTATTACAAAAACTATTGTCCATCATTTACTAGCTGAACTTATACTTATTAGATTAAAAACCTACGTAGATATCTCACACTTTGACAAGGAAAATTTATGAGTAACATTTTAACGGTGAACTTACTAACAAGGCCATTCCTTGTGGCCGAGACGTTTTGTGGTGAAAACATTTCTGATGACAGCAGCTTGCAGCAACGCCTTGACGCTGGACCACATACTCATCGAGACAAGAAGTTTTAGCTCTCAATTAACTCTATATTCTGTAAATAGTATTAAGCGTGCGCACGCGCAGGTGATTGTGTGTTATTCCTCTTATGCCTGTATTGTGTATTATGCTTGGTAATATTACGCCTAGCCAAACGTCCTGTGCGTAGTAAAGTTTTACTTAAATTTTTCTAATTTTTAAGTTATTTTTCCTATGTTCTAATTGTGTTTGCTTTTTAATTTTTATATTTAATTCAATGCATTTTTTCTATAAATAAATCGGTTTATGACGATATCCTACGTCTTCCGATCCTTAGTCTCCATTGGTCTCGATCCAACCAAGATTCTTCTTCCAATTCCCGGTCTCTCATTGCCCTGTTGATGCCTTCTCTCCAACTCAACCTAGGTCTTCCTCTTCGCCTACGACCATATGGTGTCCATCTCAAAATTTCCTTGGGGAGTCGATTATCCGGCATTCTTTGTACATGCCCAAACCATCTTAGCTGCATTTTTTCTAAATTACTAAATACATTTACTAATTACTAAATACAGTAATTTAGTAATTACTAAATTACTAAATACAATTAATAAGCACACAGGCGCGCTCGCGCGCGCACACACACGAACTCATACTGAATACTACTCTGGAGTGTGAACTAGTCAGGGTAATCAAGTATGTACTTGGGATCGCTCCAAATGTCCCAGCACCTGGCGACTGTTGCAACTAAACCCATATAATATTTGTATCCTTATATCAACTAAACCCATAAAAGTCATACGGTACTCTGGTCATTGTATAATATACCTCTGTAAATTAGATAAAATCATATATACTTGTATGTATCGCACAGCTCCTGCATAAATATAGATCATCCTAAATATATAAGCATATAGTTTGTGTGTGTGTGTGTGTGTGTGTGTGTGTGTGTGTGTGTGTGTGTGTGACTAGTGTGTGCGCATCATAAATTAAAAGATTTATATATTTCCATTATATCTTATAGAGGATTTCCACCTGCACTCTTAATTTCATGTCTATCGAACACAAATGGCAAACACAATATTAAATAATCTTCTCTTTGAATCAGTCGACTGTAAACGTATTAGATTTTTATACTTAGCGAAGCATTCTATTGTTTTCAGTAGCTAGCATTTATATTATACTAACGACTTACGACTTATAAAAAAATTGTTTAAAAAACGAAAACAAAAATATATGAGTGTGTTAAGGAAAGGCAAAAAATAAGTATGGAAGTTACGACGGCATGAAAACAGAAGTGGATGCTTTTGAAAGTCAGTTTTGATAAAGCACTTGCTTATATGTGCAACTGACGTGTTTGCACATATATGTATTTTGACGTGCTAATAAATTATAAACTGTTATTAGTACATAAAATATGTTGAAACATGTTTCGAAAGTTCTGAATATTCTTGGATTTTGTTCTTGGATCATTGAAGCAAACCACACATACACAAACATCAAAAATAACATGTATATAAAAATGTCTTCCAAAAAATGTTTAAAATCTTAAGAACGTAATCACAATTGTATTGTATTGTAGTGTATCACATGCAACAGTAACATAACGAACCTACTGAACAAGAAACTTGGGAAAGTATAAATAATCATTGCTAGACTGACATTAAAACAAAATAATGAAAGGCACAAAAATTGTATTTAAATATCAAACAACAAAATGAAATAAACATTTAACTGCCTTGTCATTTCCGACATCGCACAGGCCTATGTTGTCGCTAATTGTTCCTACTGAAACCCCCTGACTAATGCACGTCGACGAAACATCAGCCACATTACATACTCTGGGATTTTATTTCCATAGCCACAGAAGATGTCTACGCCAATTGGAATTGAACCATTTGGGCAACAAAAAATATGTATGTAGCCATACAACCCAGTAAAATTCAACTTTATTGACACTGGATGCAGAAGCCAACACAAGCTTATCAAAAAGTAAAATACCGGAGACAGAATATAACAAAAGGAGACTGAGTACATAAATAATAGAAGCCACCGTTACTTCATTTTATATACGTATGGAATGTAAAAGAATAGTTTGCGTTCATATTTTGTTTACTGTTTGTTAACAATACTGTTACCTGGTACTTATTAAATTTCATAAAAACCAGTAAAACTGAAGAGAGGACCAAGGGAATTGATTTTATCTATACACCTATGTTTGCTTGAAACAGTAAATAATAGAAACTTTCCAATAAAGTTTAATGAAATCCTTCGTACTCTACGTAAAATAAAATGACAGGGAAAATCCAACGTAAAACTAATAATGTTTTCCTTATGTACCGTATTTCTTACTCCCTGGCGAATGAATGCAACAAAATTTCAGGGTGGGGTCTGTATAGAAAAAGCCAAAAGTTCTTAGGAGGAGTGATTAGCACATTTTTGTTAATTAATCGCTTCATAAACTTGAAGCAAACAATATTTTTTTTATGATTTACTTTTAATTTAAATAAACGTTAGCTGTTTAATAGGTACGACATGTTTCTTTTTAACGTTTCATACATAATCAAATTAATTACAAATTAAGTAAAGTGACCCTCTTTATAAAATACTCGTAGAACTACCATTTTTCATAATAAAATCATTAGGTTTTAATGTATTAGAAGTAATATTAATTATATTGAAACTAATCTTTTAATAATATCCATGAATATGATTCTTTACAATCGACAAAAATAGTATAAAATTTTATGGAATGTCCTTAAGATATTTCGTTACAAAATATTAAGGAAGCTAATTAGTTTTTCCAATTCCTTGACTTTGAAGAGTCAAATAATGTAGGATGAAGCCGTGAAGCCGTCGTTTGACGATCTCAAGTGCACCATCTTCCGTTCTCCTGTGTCGTTGTTGCTCCCCCGGGGATGTTTAGTCAATATTGGCCAGTTTTATGTTAGGCTGTACTACTGCCTGTATTCCTTGAACAGTAGCTTGGCGACTTGGCGAAATTACATAACAAATATTTTGATCAACGTCTCAATCGGAAACGAGTACGATGTCCTATTGAACATGATTTATGCTGTACGACCTAATAGAATCGTGTCACTTTGCAGAAAAACTAATATTGATACATGATTAGAGAATACGATGTCTGTAATTATTTTCAATGAAAATTTTTGAAAACATATTTTACCGTGTAGCTTTGCCCTAAAATTTCTAAATTTCAGTTATCAACAACATTCAACACTACGCGGTTTGTATTAAGTAGTACGTTAGGGGTATATACATATCATTTCCAATTTGAATTATTAATATTTTATTTTATTAAATTTTAAATTATTTTTCGTCGTGGTTTAGGATTTGAAAATGATGGAAACACTGAAAGGCATCGCAAGTAGCAGTTCAGCAACTAATCACGGCAAAGTAGGATTTAAAATTATTTGTATGTAGTTCTCTTATTAGAAGTTGTAGATTGTTAGTAATTTAAATATTAGTAAATTTAAACATAAAAATATCTAATACTTCACGAAGCAGCAAATATATGTTACCCCCAAGTTTAACAATCATTAATAACAATAACCCTTCTGCATGTTGAAACTTCTTTGTAGCGCGTGACTATGAAAGTATAGAAAGTCATTACTCTCAGAGACGAGTTATTACTGATACGCGGACTCATATTCACTACTTCACAGATACAACCACGATTACATCATTTATGACTTAACTCTGTGTTAAATCGAAGTCCTACACCCACTGAAAATGATTTAATAATTTTCACTTCCGTCAGAGATAACTACACTTTTGGTCCCTACTTAATTGGTCCTCATTTATGGTACATTTAATGATATGCTCGTCACAATGCAAACACACACACACACACACACACACACACACACACACACACACACACACACACACACACACACACACACACACACACAATTCGTTTCCATTGTGTTTGACACGAATCATAATAAAACAGAATTTAACATTTTAATATATAAAAAAATTGGCTGTATCGTGAGTCATACTCCTGAAGTGAGAACTTCAATGTTAAGAGATGAGTAAACTGATTCAACGTGCAAAAGGTTGCTTGTATGCAGGCCCGGCTCCAGGCAGGGGCGAACCGTGCCAACGCCCAGGGCGGCAGATTCCGGGATGTTAAGTTTTGAAATTGAGGGAAAAAATAAAATTAAAGCATATGATATTAATAAAATAAATAAACTAAGGTATATGATACACTACTTTTGTTATATTTCAATCATAATGAATTTTAGTTAGTATTTTAATTTTAAGTCATCACATAGGCGTACATTTTTATTGTCTCACGATTCCTTGTATTGTCTCTACAATTTTTATTGTAGCCGTTTGCCGCATCCCAAACGCGAAAAAGTTCTAGTTATTTGATAAACACAACAATGAAAACATTCCTAGTCGTCATTTGAAGGCAATCGCCCCATCTTTAGAGTAGGTCTAGTGTGCGTGAATGTGCTCAGTATAAATAGAGAGGGGGGCGGCACTCATAAATACTGCACAGGGCGGCAGAAGCAATGGAGCCGACCCTGCTTGTATGAATTTGAAGGAAGAGATATTTTGGTATAAAGAATTAAGAGTCAAATAATGGTAACGGATAAGTAAATGAGACGAGGGCATAGTAGTGTTTAAATGTATTTTAGTATAATAAATCGATATTTACAATGAACATGAATAGAATCATATCACACGTTGTTTTATTTTCAGTATACATAGGCTTACATATGCAAACCGTATGTAAACAAATAACAACATGATTTATAAAATGTTTAAAGCGAAAGTAAAATATGACAACTTTGATATATTTATGTTATATTACACATTAATAATATTATATTATAATTTATGTACGCAGCAAAATAATTCAATTTTGTCCAAAATATGAAATAGATAAATTACTAAATCGAATTTTAAAACATAAAACACAGCGAAACAAAATACAAAAACATGATTCGAACTCATGGATCTACTAAAGAAGAAATAAAGTAAATAAATATACAAAATTGTACTCTTTCGACATTTCAAACATGTACCCAAACATTTTCATTTATCGTACTGTAAATATTATATAAAAAATAGGTGTCACTGATTTTAAATTGTTTTTAAGAAATTAAACAATTGGATAGTTGTGTAAATATATTTGGCTAATAATGAACGAAGTAGAATAAACAGCTTGATCTCCAGCATGTAAATATATTTTCTTTACCATAAATACAATTATTTTTTATATTTAAGTTATTTTTCTAACAGCATTTAAGCATTTAAAGAATTGCTCACATTCTTAAAGATATTATGCTTTTCTTAAAGCACACATATGTGTGGCAGAGAGGAAATTTTGAGCTGAAATATGGTGAAAAGGTGTGTGATTGACCTGGCAAAACTGCATTTTCACTTTATCTAGTAAATAACGTTACAAATTTACATTTGCAATTCATTATTTATAGGATAAACTGTGAACTACTAGCAAGCCTTTGATAAATTAATGAAATAATAAAGCAGAGTCGTGTTAAAATAAAAATGATCAAGTAGAATCTCTGGAAAAAACTATTTATTTGTCCACTTTAATGAATATTTTTATTACGAAATTATTTGCTCTAGAAATAATTTTGCGTTTAAATCGATGGCTAACTAAACTAAATCATAGTCGCATATAGGTACATAGTACTAATAGGTTATCAACGTTGGTCGTGTACGAAGGAAAAGTCCACGGTAACTATTTTTACTTATCAACGTGGACAATTAAGGCATGGATTGCATCGCAACGACAGCCGCGAATATCTCGGAATAAATCTCAACATACTGCTCCGAGACTCTGAGACTTGATAACATACGACTTCGTAACGTAACAAACATTTTAGTTGGAGATAGTAAATGAGGAAATTGTAAGTATCTACAACAGAAGAATTTAATATAGAGAGACACGTGGAAACATTCGGCCTCGAACACTCCCACAAAATTACGGCAACTTGTGGACTTAATGTGGTATAATGTAATTAAGAATGCAATAATGTAACGACTCACACGTGTTGATTAGTAATGGTAGTAACAACGCATAACAAAAAAAAATATTTCTAATACCGTGGTCAAAAATGGCGACTTGTGTAATAAATATGTGAAGAAAAAAAAGATATTAGGAGTATCAGTATGGTTAAAATAAACATGTTATTAATAAGGTAATAAGTATTTTAGAATAGTTTATATAACGTAAATGAGCGTATTAGACACTCCATTGGTTTTGCGATCAAGGAGAGTGACAGAGTCAGTTGCTACAATCATGTTAATCCGATGTACACTACTATTATTGACAACAATTAGTCCCCTCATAATTACTTGGACGCCTGGAGAGAGGAGTATTGAAGTCGTCATCGGCAGTGTGAAGAACTGAAATGCATAGGGCACTTTGGAATTATAAATTATATAAGATTTGACTAATCAAGTGACTTAAACAATGGGATATAGCAATCAGATAATGGAAGTTGTGTATATTATCTTACAGGACTAACATTACCCTCCTGAATGAGTAGAAGAAATATGATGACAAATAATCATAATCTATTGGAATTTATTCTTATATATATTGTGTATTTACAGGCTACCAGACAATGTGCCTGTGTATAATCTGAAAAATTAGAAGAACAACGTTGAAAAAAGTTTTACAATGGAGTCTTAGAATTTCAAATAATAACGTAATTTAAAATGCTTGATCGAAAAACACATGGTTTACAAATCAAAGATAGAAGAACTACTGATCGGAGAGAATTAGTGAGGTACATACAGTTCAAAGTATAAAATGGTTTGTCTCTTGTAGAAACGTAACAATAAAGAACGTAAGTACACGTAGACTATTGACAAACAGACCAGGAGAGAGTGCAAATCCAAGATGGGAAGACAGTTGCAGACTGGTGTGAGACAGCTGGGGAGATATAGAAATGTGTAGAACTGTCTAGTGAACATTGAGTGGAGACATCTATTTTAATCTTTAATTAATTTGAGTGTGTTAGTGGTTATAATCACAAACAGAAATAACACTGTTGCACACCATTATAGGAAAAACTTTCCGGTTAACGCTTTCAAGCTTCACAGCTCATTGTGAGATCGTAAATATACAATAATGAAACGAGACACCTCCTTTATACCTCAAGGCCTATACAGCGCGTACACATTTCCGTAGACAAAGCTTAAGGTAAACTCACTTACTTTCTGGCTATTAACTTAGTAGAGAATTAAGTCATCAGTGTCGGTATTTTTACATTTCTTTCTAGTGTGTATGTACATACGTGTGTGTGTGTTTGTGTGTGTTTATTTGTGCGTGTACATCCTTTTCTATACCTAACGTTTTAAAACTTCTCTCATTCATTACTTTTAAATATAAGTTCGTTTCGGCATAGTTTTGCCATGCGTTATGTTGTCCAAATCATCCCTCTTTCTTTCAATAATTTTAACGTAAACAACAACGTAGGTAAATACCATTTGCATCCAGTCCTATCACCGATTATGGCGCGGCTACTCAACTTTTTCAGTTAGTTACTCTTGATAAAAACATTCCATGTGTACAAATTACTTTCTGTCAATAATGTCCTCTATCCACCACTATTTTTTAATTTTTAATTATAGTGTAAAATATTTCTTCATTTTTAAACTTAGTTTTAATAACTAACGCTTATTATTATCATATTATTATCTAACGTTTCCTCCGTTTCTTTCAATATTTCAAACTCCTCTCCTAAGTCTTCTGTCAAGTGCATTATTAACTACTTTTAAAATCTCATAGTTTTCAATTACGTTTAGAGTTTTATATATATATTGAGTTTATATATAGTTTATAAATAGTTTAAATTGAAAACTATGTAAATTTCAATTAACCTAATAAGTTTCTTACCATTACTATTTATTCATAACACAAAGCAGAATGACATGTAATATGGATTTTATAATTCGTTTTGCTTTACGAAACATTAAAACCGAACGTCTTGTGAATATTACAAAAACGTTTGCAGCTACTTTGGCACAAGTGTATCCTGCAGTAGAATTCAGATATGTTTGAACTCAGTCACGCTCTGTACTAGCAAGACGTGATCATGTATTACGTGACCCATTTACAGTGCATGGTTAGATTATGTACCCACTAACATAATGGATTAATGTTAACGTATTTGTAGTACTACATAGTAATATTTATAAATGACGTGTGACATTACAAAGAAACTATGTCGTTGTGTATGGAAGAAATTTTAATTAGTCACTATTAATCGTGTTATACGTCAGTAGTCACTGATTTAATAAGCTATCCTTACAAGTTATTTATTTAATTCAAGTTCTTGTAATTACGAACGTTTACACAAAGTATATGTGTGAAACTAGTATTCTGAATTATTTGCTGTATCACTTTATTTTATAAGTTTTGTACATGTACTTAAAATATCAAAAATTGTAAACAAACATACAGCAAGTAAGGTAATTTTAAAATCCAAAAGTAAAATTATCATTAAAAATAATAATCATTGCAATAAAATAAGCATATTTTAATCAAAAAATTATAATATTTATTTAAAAATTTCCGGCCAAATTAAGATTGTAAAAGTAACTTAGAAGATAAAAAATTATCTTAAATAAAAATTTAAAAGAATTCTGACTGACGATTAAGTCGTGTTGTAGATATAAGGAACTTCTATTCATTTATTCCCATATAATAGTATTTCAGTATGGAAAGTCTATTCACAGTAAATTGTTGAACTCCTCACACAGAAGACGGGAAATAATTGCTTAAGGGAAGCACTGTTTAGAATGTTACAAACCACTCTACTGATAATTTCAATTTTACAGATAATGGCACTTATTTAAAGTTTTAAAGTTACTGAGTTTAAGATTTTGTATTACTAAATGGTTATGGCTGAAGTAGAGAATTTTAATAGAAATTGTAAGGAATTAATAATTTGTTTTAATAGTTTTAGCTTAAACTGTTATGCTTAAAACCTTAGTTTAGGTGGACAGATATTTTTAAGTAAACGAGTGTTTGGGTAGGATGATGATACAGATCAACGAATCAAGTAACTTTAAATAACTACATCGTTGTAAGACAGTAGGCCTACTGTCTTACATTCCGATCTAACAGGTTGTTCTGTCATACGTTTTTAACCGTTTACATAAGTAAAAATCCAGAAGACACTAAAGTGTACATTATATTTCCTTTGCAGAAGAAAATAAATTATGCATAATTAGGCTAAACATTTGCATAATAATTAAGATTGCTAGACGCTGAAAATATTGTAAGTTACACTTGCACCACGAAAGAATTACCATACGCTATGTAATATGTTCCCTTATTATTATTAATACTGTTTGCGTAATATGTAATATAGTAACTGATTATCGGACGATATAATAGTTTACTATACTTCAGTCTGATTTGCAATAAAGTACAAAAAATTATATTTGACAATAGGTATAGTCAAACTTTAATAAAATGACATAGATAAAATAACATCTGTATTATTCATTTATTCCTTTCAATCGGTTTAGTAAACGTCGTGGATAGATTAACTAACTTGAGATGAATTATCTTACATAGCCTACACAGTACAAATTCACACAAACACTAAGCTTGCAGCAAGAGCTGAAAATGTTGTTGGTAATAATATAATATACCGGGTACGTACCTCTCTGTTCCTCTTCTCTGATTATTTATTTAATGTGCCAATTTCTTATGTATCTTAGTTTAGTAGATGTTGTGATATATTTAATTGTATCTCCTTTATCTCTCTATTTAATATAAGAGTGTTGATGTGAGTGAAAATTATGTATGTAGAGTGTTGTTCGAAAATTCCGCTCAAGCCTATTTTGCTTTGAAGAGAACGAGAGAAATTTTGTATGGAATTCTCCTCTCTTTAATACCTGAGAAGTCCGCGAATAGCGCTGAAGTTCCCAGCCAAGGAAAATTTGTAGGTTAACCCACCGCGTACGGTGATTATTGGTTATACTCTCTATCTATCTTATTTATTATTCACACTCCATTAAATCATACATAAATGAGAAGATATTGAAATTCTGCAATGATTTTTTATTAGTTTTTTATATTTAATACCCAACAAGATTGTTCTTACTTTAGATACAAAAAGGCTATAAGTCTGAATTAATTGATCATCGATCGGTACCAGGTTTTATATTAAATTCAGTTATGGTTTTTATAATTCTTTTAAATACAGGGCGTGAAGGTTCTTTAAACTGTTGGGAAGATCAGAAAATACATAAATAGGAATACAAGGTATTACAATATAAAGTTATATTTATAAACTAATATTTAAATAATTTTTTCTTTACCGCCCGATGGACATCGCAGCTCAATGAGGCGGTGTACGTCTAACCTCTATTATTGTTTGGTCAGTAACGAAAGCAGATGAAATGATCTTCGTCCGTCTTGTCTCCAAAGTTGTAATAAAAGTGGACTTCTTGGTCCTTGGGTGATGCAGAAATACCGCTCCTTTTGTTCACCAATGTCCGAGTTTCTGCTTACGTGCTTCGACGAACTTCGAATCCAAATACGTTTTTCTATTGGATTGTGTAAACTGCGATTTCCAATGTAATTTGGTGGTTATTTTAGTTTTGTTTGTTTTAGAGGATTATATCTTTATACAGGTAGTTATTTCTCTGGTTTTATTACTTCGTTAATTTAACATTCTGTTCTTGATCAGGAATTTAGCGAAACGAGTTCTTCCTTTAATTTTAATTACTTAGTATATCGTTTATATCATCCAATTATACGATATTGTTAACGGTTATTTGATCAAAATATTGCAATTTATTATACGTTTATTGTAGTTTCTTTTTCCATACTCGTTATTTTAAATTAAATTAGTTTTTATTGAGCATCTCTCTTAGTTAAACTTTCCTTGTTCATGTCAAAAAATTCAATAATCCAAATCAACAAAATCTACCTATTTTGTCGTCCATAGCAACACTCTTTTTTATTCTTATTCGATATTGTGTTAAATTATAATCATTTCATACAATATTCTTCTACTCATCAAAATAATTCCTCTCTGAACTTCCATTATATCCGAATATAATCTTATTTATAGCTTGTTTACTAATTCATATATATTTTGCCGTTTTTTCTCTCTTAATCTGTTTCTTTTAATAAATATTATTTTTCCGTTACCAAACATTATCTATCTGTATCATTGCACTATGGAATTACCATAATTTGTTTAGTTTGAGTTTGTTTATTATTTATTATTAATTTCTACTACCTCATTAAATTATTTTTAGTATTTGTTACTAATTTCTTTACCTAACCTTTCTGATCTGATTTATTATATAATGTTATTGGCTGTTAGGCCTATTATTATACCTTGATCTACTTCTGAATTTAACTTGTTACTATTTGTAACATTATATAACCCTTTATCTAATCATAGTATGGTGGTATTACACTCCTTTGGTACCTTGTTAACAGTTATAGCCTTTTTATCCAAGTTTACAATTATAATCAACTTTTTATCTACGTACATGTATACAAATAATTATCTTTATAATATCTAACAGCAACTTTATCTTGACCTATATATAACACATAAACATGAAATCAATTAATACTCAATAACTGAGTTCAAACACAGTTCTGCAACAGTAAATGAATAATACATATTACTTAATTACCTGATATTCTATCAACAGGAAAACTTTCATATGATAACACAAAATATAAAATCACAGTCATGATAACAACATAACATCATACAATTCATAACAAGTATTTTTGAGTAACTTAGATCGTACACTATTTACTCATTCTTATCTATTTTAACATCAATTTTTCTGAAATAGTCAACATTAGATTTTCTTTTTACAATATTTGTCAATGTCTGTTATTTACCTCTCACTGAACCTTGAAGTTTATCACTATTATCATTATTACATGCTTATCTTTTATTATTATTATTATTATTATTATTATTATTATTATTATTATTATTACCTTGCATTCTTATTACTTTTAAACAATGATGGGTTTATTTTCTGACCTTTTTATAAGTGTGAAAAATTAAAATATTTTCTTCCCTATTCTAAATTTAATACTTTATTTATGTAACGTCGAGGACCGCATTTCTGTTACGTTACAATAACTACACCATTAATAATAAAATTAAGGTGTAGGCTATATTTCTTTTCCAATGTTATTCTTATGCATATTCAGTCAAAAATTAACAACTTTATCATTACTTTAAATTGTTAAAAGTTTGGACTCACAAACGATGTGATCAAACTCACACTAACCAACAATCAAACGGTGTAATAGTTTATCCCATTTAAATTTGATCTACAATAAATTTACGAAAATTTCTGTCGACAGTAGGTACAAACTATAATTAAAGCAAACAAAAAAGAGCCTGATTTATGCTCTTACTGCTTTAAAATTTTTAAAACCTCCTTCATTGACGAATGTAGACAAATTAACTAAAGGAAAGTAACCTCATCAGCTTTTTTGACTTAAAACATAATTTTTACGTTGGGATAAATATATAATATAGCATAAAGAAGTGACCCATAACCTTCTCGTATGTTTGTTGAAGTGGTAAAATATATGAAATAGTAAAATTTTTCTCTGTGCAAAAAAAGAAGCACAATGAAAAATAAATAAAATTCAGTGTTTGTAAATAGGTATAATAAAAAATTTGAAACGATAGACCACTTTACGCATACAAGAAAAGTAAAATTATGTCATCGTCACCTTCTTGAAGGATTAGTGGTTTGTTCTGGCCGCAAGCAGATGGTCACTCCAACGCTTCTTTGGGCGTCCCACACCTTGCTTCGGCTTATAATTCAACTGCTGCTTTCGGATGCGACCGTCATCTATTCGATTAAGTTGTTCTAACCGTTTTAGCCAATCCTATCCTGTACATGCAATCCTATCGAGTACACTCATAATATCCATTTCCTGCCGTATATCTGCATTTCTTCTAGGATGTTGGAGGTCATATCCTGTCACGTGCCTGAAAAATCTCGTTTCCGCGGCTTGAGTTAAAGTAGCCTCGGATTAAGATTATATAGAAAGAAGTAAAATAATAAAACTATAAGTCTGAACGTAAATGTACATGTAAACTAAAACACTGTTGTAACACTTATTTTCAATGTAGGATGACATTAATGTTACGAGTAAATTTGTTATTCAGTAAAATGTAGTGAACAAATTAGCCTAATTGAACAGTAATGTACATATTACTTGTTATTTTCGTCAAACAGTATTAAGTATTGTTGCTGTAAAGGAACATTTTGGCTTGTAATAAGGAAAACTATTTTTGAGAATAGTATTCTAAAGTAGACAAGGACTTATTCGTGTTTTATTTTACAATGTGGATTTATACAATCGTGACAAATTAAATAAAACAGCTGTACAATTGTAATAATTTTATAATACTTTTTTTAAAATTCTGTATGTCTGTCTTATATAATACACAGGGGCGGATTAACCATAAGGCTGACTAGGCTGTAGCCTAGGTCGCGGCACTTTGGAGGGCGCAAAATTTTAGCTAAAAAATAATAAAATTTTACAGCTAAATGTAAAATTGGTAATAAATTACAAGGATAAAATTTGAGTTCATTTTGAACCCAAGCGCTTGTTTAGGAGAAATTATGGTAAAACTGTACATAAATAATAGAAGTGCTTTCCAAACTGTTTTCTCCCGTTATGAGTCTAAAGCAAAACCACTGTTGAATTTTTTGAAAACGCTAAGTTAAGTCAATGTTTCCTAATATTGAGATAGCTTTGCGCATTTTCATTACTACGCCCGTCACTAGCTGCAGTAGCAAAAAATTTTTTCAGCTTTGAAGAGGCTGAAGAATTATTTACCCTCAAATTTGCGCCAGGATAAACTGACTAGTGTAGCCCTCTTGTTCATAGAAAGTGACTTTCTGCAAGGACTTGATTTCAGTGAGGTGATTAAAACGTTTGCTCAGTCTGAAACGAGAAAAAAGAATCTAGCTTGAACTTTACATGAGTCTTAACAAATCCACAAGATATTTAACTGATTGTCTTCTTTGTGTAAATGCTTTTAAATGTACCCTTAATAAAACTGTTATAATTCTGTAACTACTTAGTTAATTTTTTCCTTATAAAAGCCATGCAAACTACAAATGGTCGAAGGTGTAACTCTAAAACAATCTCTGAAAAATAGCCTAAGTTTTAAATTTTTGAGATTATTTCCAAAAAGAGTAAGATATTTGAAATATTGCTAACTAAGAAACATATTTTAGGGTGTTTAAAGCTTCATTCAGGCCCTTGGAAATAAACGTAAGAGCAGCCTATGGGTGGTGAGGGGGTGCTAAAATATAATTAGCCTGGGGCGCCAAGATACCTTAATCCGGCCCTGACAATACATCTATAAATCTAATAACAATTTACTTGGCCATTTCAGGAAAGTAACGAAGTTAAAAATGCACGTAGGCCTGTAATGTCGTCACCGTTGTAAAATTCCTTAACCGTTTAGAATTTATTACTTTCATGAATGCCAAACAAAGACTAATATTAATAATTTAACGTAATAAAATTAACAAATTATTCTGAGCTTTAATCCTAAAAATGTTGTATCACCTTGTTCCTGGAGCTGTCCTGGAGCTGGCACAACACCAAGTATGTAGTTATTAGGTCTTCGTTTGTACTTTAAAAATTTTTTTTACTGTTGCCTTTTATTTTGTTATAGTTAAAAGTATACCGGGTGAGGTTTCAGATGATGTGTGGCGTCATACATAAAACTTTGAGCAAAAAGACAAGGAAAGAGACAAGGCTTAAATTTTCTAAACAACGGCAGTGCCTGTTTTACTATATGGATGTGAAACATGGGTCTCTAGAACGAAGATTAAAAGTCAGATTCTAATTTCGAAAATGACGTTTCTGAGAAGGACAGAGGGTTGCACGAGACAGGCTCGTTTGCGCAATGTGGATATTAGAGAACAGCTACAGGCTTTCTCCAAAAATAATAAAATCCAGACATATCGCAGGGAATGGCTACAGCATCTGGACATAATGGAGATGGACGACTACCTAAGGTTGTGTTTCGATAGACCCTTTGGTACAAGAGACGTAGAATACCGAGAACGAGATTGAGAGATATTCTGTGAAGACGGATCAGGCAAAGTGCCTACTCCGTGAGGTGCGGAAGAAGTATACTAGGCTAATATTTTTTGACTTTTGATCTTTCAAAATTAGAATCTATAAGAAACTAAAACGGTAAAATGCTTTACAAGCTGGCCAGATATAAATCAAAAGGAACACTTATAAACCAAATGGAAGATCGAGTAGCTGGATACAACGCAGTTGTATATCTACAACCACTATACTGAGTATTTATTAGTTTGTGCTCTACCATCTAAGACAAATAGACAGACAGCTAGATATATTGAGCAAAGGAGAGAGAGAGAGAGAGAGAGAGAGAGAGAGAGAGAGAGAGAGAGAGAGAGAGAGAGAGAGAGAGAGAGAGAGAGAGAGAGAGAGAGAGAGACAGACAGACAGAGACAGAGACAGAGAGAGAGAGGAACCTTCTAGTCAATTCTGAGTTGAGTTATTCTGATAAACGTTTGCCATGTTATACATGATTTTCGCGAGACAGTGGAGTTAATCGAAAAAAAACAAAGAAATTTATAAAACAGATGTCTTTTAATCTAATATTCTGAACTGCGACAGACAAAGTATTAACTAGCATTTCGGCTGAAAATGTACAAACCGATCAAACGTTTCTGATCCTGAAAGTGACTTAAGAAACTTAAGAGACCAGGAAAGTAAGGTGATACGGAGGAAAAGTGTTCTATAGAACAGGTACGTTTGATAGAGACTTGTCACATTTACATAATATACATAGCTAAATGTCTAATTCGTAAACGTGACTTACGAACATGAATATAAAATCTATTGTAATTTTTTTAAATAGCACGTTTTATTTGAAATTAGATAACCTAACTCACTTATTAGAAATTAAACAATTAATTCTAAAAATAATTATGTCTTATGAAAGATGTATTAAATTTTGTATAGGCCTACGTCTGTATTAAAGAATATGTTTCTGAATCACCTGCGACAATTGACCACGCAGAAATTAATTATAAGGCGTGTCTTAGGATATATAAAATTTAATACTCGAACTTAAAATATTTTTATACTTATCCAAAACATCGGTAATTCACAATGTACAATTTAGCAGTTTGAATACTAATAAAATGACGTTAACAGAAAAACCATACGTTAAAAAAACAGTGGAAAGAAAATTTCACTAAACAAAATCTAATAAGTAGAGGCCATAATAAAAGTAAGAGAGTGTACGTGTTTGAGATAGAGAGGTACAAACAATAAATACTTAATACATAAACTTAGAAATAGTACTAGGCCTATAAACCCACATACAATCAACAGTAATCTTATTTACATGTTTATGTCATTTTAATATTTACCACTGACAGCGATGACTAATAACGTGAAATTTGATTCGATAACTCAGTACATAGACATGTAATTTGTAATTTAGTTCCTTACTGTCCGTTATTAAAATTGTGCACCACAAGGTAGGCTATGTACACGCTTGTATCCAAATAATATATCCGAGTGCTAATATCAGTATTAAATATTAATAGTATTCTTAATACACCGAAAAGTGTTCCGTTTAAGGACAAAATATTAACGTGTTACGTGGATGAAAGAGAATAAACTGAATACTCTGTGTGATCCTGTTGCAATGAATCTTCTTTCAGTAACGAACACATGAATATTTATAGAATGAAATGATTTAACAAGACTGCTTGCAATCACGGAAGCTCACTGGAGTGATTTATTAAAACTACAACAGTAAATGACGTTGTAATATATTTCATTCTTTTTCTTTCTACTGGATGTAATCTAACAAATTACAAATTCGAAATATACGTGGAACATATAGTGCAGCTGATGTGTTATGTCACTTAACTGCATCACACAAATACTTGTTATACACTCTAATTATAATTAACTGGCACACATTTTACATCATAAATTTGTAAGTCTATATTTAAATCTAAATAATATTCATGTTTTCAACTTTCCTTTAAAAGTGTAAAAGTATTGGAGTTTAATTAATTTAATTACGTTTGTGATAGTTCGGAGCAATTAGTAGTTATTTAATTATAAGAATTTATTTTTACATATGACCCCGTGGTGTGTTTTGTTTATGAAGTTTTTCTGCGTGCACTTCGTCTAGTAAATTCCATATTTTACTAATACGTCTCTATTAAAAAGAAATATACAGAAAGGCAAATACTAAAATTATCTTAGTTGAGAACTGACAAGTATCTCTAATGCATGAGCAGATACGAATCCACATAAGCCTGGATCTGCTTGTACTACTGTCTGCGTGTGTTTAATAACCCATATTATATTTTATAAAGTAATACAAAGTTAACAAGAGAATCTATTAGTAAAGTTAAAACATACGATTTATGCTTCAAGGTATTTTATTCTGCCTTTGTATTTGTAGTTTGTTTATGTGTAAACATAAAAGAAACTTCATTCTTAACAAAAGGTTTAAATATCATTTGCGTTGAGAATCTGTAAACGTGTTTCGTTTACTATTCTTGGTCTTAACGATATTAAACAACTGAACGTCTTGATGTCTTAACACTGTATTGCTACTGGTAAACTCCTTTGTATGCCTGAAATATATATTTTTTAATTGAAATAACACAGACTTGGAAATTTGTTTTTAATTGTTTCAGGTCATTGAACATTCAGAAGCACTTCATTTGTGACTTGTAATTTTGAATTCTAGGAATTTTTGTGTTACATTATGTTACTTTCATAATAGAAGAATGTGCAAACGTTTTATTAGGCCATAACTCGTAAACATAAACTTTTCCGTACCTATGTTTAAGACATTTTTTCTTATTTTTAGCTATATAATTCGTCTTCTCAAATGCTGTCCTTTTCTCCTGCAATATCTTGTATACATACAAATAATATTTTTAGTGTTATGACAATCGCACGGATTGTAGAAAGTAAATTTATTTAACACATGAAAATTGTTAATTACCACATTAATGTAAGTTTAAATAAATAAAATCATCCGTATTGAACAATATCAAATAAAAATTGAACAAAATCCAGAATTTAACAATATAACTCAAATTACACTGTATAAAAAAATAATACAACTCACTTATTACTGAAGTCCGCGTACAGTAGTCCACAGTTGTTACAAAATACGCACTGTTAATTACAGATTCAAATCCACAACTCTAACGCGTTTTTATCGCTTATACACGAATTTAACTTTGGCTTTATAATTACAGCATACAACACTGATTACCGATGAATATGTTTGTATGGCTGTAACATATATAAATAAAAAAAAATTAAACATCAATCGGAAAAGTGAATGGAAGCATGAAAAACAAAATTAGAATGAATTTCTTTACCGACGATTAATACTTTTGGTTTTAACATGATATTTGTATTCTAACAGCTTTATAACCATTTATTAGATTATTTTTAAAACTAGATTTGTCAATTTGAATTCGTACTTTCGTTTGACAGGTCGACTTGATATGAGAGCTAAGTACAAAAAATTGATATGTAGCTAATCTACAATCTGACCGTGAATTATACCAAAAAAAACGTAAATTTGGATATGTGATGTACGCACCTGTAGGTCCAGTAGGCTAGTGGGTAGCCACATATCGTTTAAATTTATGAACTGGTATAATTGAAACACGTCTTGGTGTGTCAAAAGGCACTAGGTAACTGCCTTTGTTTAATTATTAGAATCATTGATATTATTATATCTACGATAAGCTTAATGATAATGTGTAGATATCACATGTGCCACTTGGATTGTTTTCTGCTACAACATTTTTAACTTCTAAAAATTCTTCTTAAGTACAAAACGTTTCATTATAGTACACTTACTACTAACAGAATGTAAATACATAAATTAAAAGCGTGTAAATTGGTGTAACGAATAATGCACGTATAATAAGGAAAATGGTATCAAAATTGTTGATGATTGTATGAATTTGAAACAGGAAAACAAAATTGTTTTGCATCTCGTTGTAAAACATGATAATATTTCTTCTAGGATACTCTGTGTAAACAATGGTAATACCTTTACTGTAACGACGACCTCACGGATCATCGTGTTTAAACTGTAGAAATAAAATCATTTGATACGAGGAAAGGAAGTTTAAATAAACAGAATCGCTCGTATTGAACAATTCTTCAGGACTACCAATCTCCAACATAGGCTACACTAAACAAACAATACTCGAATATGTAACAAACAATAAATACGACTCAATTCATACTATTGCAATAAATAAGACAGGGCATCTTTTACAGAAAACCATACACTGAAATTCACAATTATTAAAAGAAAAACATTGTATTGTAACGTACTTTGAATCACAGATCTAAACTACAACTCTGACGTATCTTTATCGCTTTCCTTCGAAACATGCTACTAATTTGCGATGTGGATTATGTATTTATAGTCGGAAGAAACAGCTCCAACGTTATCTGAGAGATACGCGATGTTTTAGATTCCAAAAAATAATTTTCTTCCTCTTTGAAGGCGCAGAGACAGAGAGGTCGATAAGAGGCGAGAGCGTTACGTAATCCAGCTGCTCACATAATTCGTGCAAAACATCCCTTAAAGAGCACTTATTTCCTATATCTCCAGAGTAACAATATACACTCCGACGCCATAAACCTCTGTAATAAATCAAAACCGTAAAGATGAACGGATAAATGATCTTCACAGCAGAGATCAGAATTCCTGGAAGGCACTAAGTATCTAGTGTACCACCACATTTATTATAAAAAGTTCTGACAAGTTCCTACATAGTTCACTATTTTGTAAGATATCAGCTGTAGCTATTCCAGTATTCATACCTGATTATGCAGCAAAGTATGTCGGTATTTGTAACAACTGTCAGACTAACGTATCAAATTGTTGCATATAATCTAATATGACACTTTTATAAAAACTCCTGTAAATCAGAAGTTATTTGACACGACATCATTCTCAATTTCAAACATTCTCACACGTAATTACAAGTGTATATTACTACTCATAGGACTGTCATCTGACCGGTGCTATGCTACGGGTGTGAAGCATGGACAATCACACAGAAAACAGTCAACATAGTAGACACCTTTGAAAGGAAAATCCTCAGATGCATTATAGGCCCAATACAAGAAAATGGCTTATGGAGATTGAGATACAACAACGAACTCTATCAAATATATAAAGAGATACCAGTCTCAAAATTTATAAGGATACAAAGATTGCGTTGGGCCGGACATGTTATGAGAATGGAGGATGGCAGGAACCCCAAGAGGGCTTTGTTGGATACATGGGAGGGAACGAGACCTAGAGGTAGACCGAGGAAGAGGTGGGAAGATGGCGTTGCAGAGGACGCTACAGACATGGGGATAAGAAACTGGAGGAGGGTTGCAGTGGATAGAGTGGATTGGAGGCGAAGATTTGTGGAGGCCGAGGCCCGACTTGGGCTGTAGCGCCATAGGAGGGAGGGATATTACTACTCAGATATGGGACCAACACCAGTAAAAGTTACAGTACTGATATAGTATTGTCAATTCTATTATTATCGTAGTACGTAATCAATCCAAAAGTCTTTACAATTCCAACAAATATTGCATAAAATGTTTTAACAAGTAGGCTTTTCTAGAGCAATCAAGAACTAGAAAAACATGGTTGCCTAACTTGTATATAAGTTACGTAACATATATTATATCTACAGAGTGCTCAAATATGTCTCTACATTTTCGTAGATTAAATATTTGTAACTTATTTTACCTACACGTAGGTGTTTGGTGATTTTAAAACATCTGTTTTCACGAGATCTTTAAATTAAAACACAGACTTACTACGCACATGTGTGTGGTAGTATTTTTGTAGCCATAAAATTTGTTGACAAACTAATTTTTATACTTAGAAATATTATATCTCTTTATTAACAAATTATATAAGCATTATACGTTTGTATATTCACCTGTCTTTTGTGTTTTCAGACGTCAAATAAGACATCTATTATACTGTCACTGAACACTACCGGAATATCTCAAAATAATTCATATATAATGCATTTATTTTTGTAAAGAATAAAGAAAAACCTCATTCTCGTTGAGAAGAGAAAATTTAATACATGTATTAAGAGTGGAAGAAACTCTGTTTTTGTTATTTCAATAAATGGCAATGCTTGTATTGCTTATATTAAACGGTATATTATCTCTATTCTGATTCCAATAAAGAAGATTCTCACACATTCTCTCTAGTGTTTTCATAAAATATACCACCCACATTTGTTCTCTACAATATGGTTTTTTATAAAAGAATATGTCTTTTATTTTTGGTAAAATACCGAAACGTTTTAACGCTTGGCAAAACTAATATTAAGTTTGGAGAACGTTATAAATACTCTGATATATAATAACAGATGATGGTTGTTTAATAGAGGACATTTTTAGTAGCGGTCGTCAAGGGAATCCTTTAATTACATTACTGAACTAAATCGGATTGGCAAATACCTTATCAGGTATAGAATAATGATTGCTGAAGATAAAGACACTGCAGGATACTTTTAAAGATGTCCAAGTAAAAAATGATGTGTGTATATAAGCGGACAAATTTGTTATTGAATTTTAAACTAAACAAATTGATATTCGCCTTATACTTTAGTCTACAAGAACCAGTCTAAGTTTGTAATTATTTAGAGTTGCCATAAGTCGCTTGCCATATTATCTCTACAGACAAAATGTTTTGTAAGAGCCAATCATTAACTAGACACAATTTTAAAATATTTTGTCGACGTTTTTACTTTTTTGTCAACGTTCGAAATTTATTGTCTTTATTAGGACTTGTGTACGGGTAGTAAAAAATACGTGATGCTCCTACAAAGAAAATCTGGGATATTACAAATATTCTTACTAATATTTAAAAACAAATATATGTGTAATTATTATTCTTATTCTTTATATGACACACACACACAAAACACTCATCATCAATGTACAAATTCTCTACTATCCATACATAGGTCCTGATTATGACAATACATTGTATCGAAATGCCATCAAAAATTAATTTAACTGTGGCTAGTTAATGCCCGAAGTTCAGTAAACTTTTCATCAAATAATTCACGGGAATCAAAGTATAAATTTCAGGCGACTCGGTATTGTATGCTTATATACGTATAACACAATAATAACTAATTATAAATATATCACTACTGACTCGGTAAAATAATTTTGTATTGGTAAAAATGTTCAACTTTTACCTTGTAGCCTAAGCTAGTTTTCGCTTATTACAAGGTTCGTGCGAAAACTAGCTAGTATAAGTTAGTATAAGCGGAAACTAGTTCAGGCTACAAGGTAAAAGTTTTACACTTTTACCAATAAAAAATTAGTGTTCCCAGTCAGTAGTGATATATTTATAAAGTAGTTAATCAACGGACACGTCATGGACAACACAATCCAGGGACAATAATAACATCAAATCTTAGTATGTTGATTGCATTAATTACGAATTCTGGTCAAAAGAGTATATAAACTATTAACATAAATAGATGTCAGTGTTAAAAGCAACGATACAGTTTTGACAAGCAGTGCCAACTTAAATGCATTCATCAAGTAGTGTAAAAACCATAAGTGTTAGTAAAAGACATAACTGAACAGCATTAACAAACATAATTATATTTACTTTAGGAATTTCAAAAAATGCTTCATAAGCACTTGAAATACTAACCAAAGACATAAAATTCTATTCTTTCTCCTTTATTAAAAAACTAACAACAACAGTGTCAACACAAAAACAACCCACAAATTCATAAATAATTAATCCTATCATTCTACAGTGCTTTTAGCACAGAAGGAGTTCATAAACAGACCAGGTTCAGGACAAAAAAACTGTGTATCTATCTAATTCTTGTAGGCCTACTTAGTATGCCTTGAGCTTGAGTTTCAGCCCCAAGGATATCCATGAACAACTTTCTAGTTGCCAGTTCCTAACTGAACAACAGGTTTCCTTGTACCGTCGCTCTACAGTATCATATGCTGCAGACACGCTTGCTTTACTCAGTGGATGATTAACTTTAAAATTAATTTATTAATATACTGTATTTGTAATCATTTTCTGTGCATACTATTTCTTTCTAAAAGTTACAAAAGAAAGTAAAGGAAAAATAATTATTCATCCTTTTTATTAATAAGTTGTAAAATATCGGGCTACATAATCAGTTACTACTACTACTACTACTACTACTACTACTACTACTGAAACCCCCCTTTTATTTTATAAAGTGTTTTATGAAATTTTTTTTATTTTATTTTATTTATTTTTTTTAAAGGGGAGAGACATAATATTTAAAACTAGTTAATGAACCTAGAGGAAGCCTAAAGTGTGCCTAGACCCAAGCTACAATTTCAGACTCCACTGGATGGATGACAGGACTTGCAAATATAAAACTCTATTAACAATAACAAGTGCAAAATTTATTTGGTGTCCAGTCTCATACATAATATAATAAAGGTATAATTAAAAAATTGCCACTGAGTAATATTGAAATACATATACATATCCTGAATCAAGCACTAAGTAGCATGTGAATGTATGTAACAATATCAATCACTGAAATATATTAGCTTACATATGATAGTCATCACTGTGTTGTGTGAGAGCATCTACATATATAATCATTATGCATTACTGCATTACAGCCTGATAAATGATTGACCACTATCAAAGACTAAGTGCTATCCATAATCCACTTAATTCAAAAAATAGTTGACTGGAATACATCATTACATATATACATTTATTATACAACACCATAATTTTATGAGTGACTGCTTAATTCAGTGGCTTGTAAAAAAGAATGAATGCAACTCAAAGAATGATAGTGATATCTGATATTTGATATTTGATGTTGCTATTTAATATTTGATATTTGATAGTTAATGTTAGATTTGCTAGCTCTATATACAATTATTTCAGCACATGTGCTATAACACCATTAATATTATCATATTCCCCCTTTTGAAAATTACACATAAACACGTACTTAATACATATAACACACACCCAATTCCTGCACCTACCCTCTCGCAATAACCCATCACATAATATATATATATTACAAACAATACCAAACTAACTATTATTCACACTGTTAGAGTCACATGTGAGGTGAAAATTCATATAACTATAAGCAACTGATTTGCCCCCAACATAACAAGATGGCTTAAAATTTATAATTTAATACTTAATTTAACAATTCTGAATCAATAACTCAGAGAACTAAGCCATAATTATTGTTAAAGCCTCAACAATTGAACGAAAGTCAGACACCCCCATTCCTGAATTATGCCCACATGGCAGGACGTGATTATGCAGGACATAACCAACGCTCAGATACATAGAACACAAAAAAAAAATGGGAAAACTTAGAGCTGTGTATCTAGGTACATGTGTATGTGCAAATTCCCTTACATAGTATAAGAATGTTGTGAAATATTACATAAGGTGCTTAGTTGTATACATTGTCAGAACATGCAGGCACGAAAATTAACATGTGTGTTTGCAGATCTTGTGCAAGTTAAAGGTGTTTTTTTTTTATAAGTCTGTTTCCGAAAGCGTCTGCAGATACACCGTATTGTTGTAGGTGATATTGGTAAATTAAACATAGAAATATCACACCTGGATTGTCCAATGTAACTAGGTGGCCATTTGACTAGGATGTAGCTGGAACCGATAACTTCTGGGGGCAGAATTTCTCTAAGTGTGTGTGTCTGTGTCCCAACTGACGGCGTCTCATGGCTCATGTAGCTTCTCTGCACAAGGGGTTGGCAGATCATCGGCCAACCCCGACACCCATCTCGCCATTGGTCGAGCACCTAAGACAGGCAATTAGCTGTATAGGGTGTCATAAAGAACATAACATAATCACAGCTCGCACGCACGCCACAATTATAATATTATGGAGAAAACACACTTTAATATTTAGCAGGGCACCAGAACCTTTTCACAAACTTATTAGTTCATTAACAATTTGCTCTGACCACAAGATGTGCATTATTACGTTTTATAAATCTGGTTTTTATAATTCCTTTTTATAACTATGAAGTTCTTCTCTACCTAGGCTTTTCTCATTTACAAACACTGAAAGGGTAGCTGAGTGTAAGATATTTTCAAATTGCTTTAATCGAGTCAGTAAGTTACAGTTAATTCAATTGTAATTTAATTCAATTGTACACTAATTCATGCCTAACAACTCACACACACACAGGTTACTTTTATTAAGAAAACATGTAACACAAAATGTTTTGAGGTTAATGTAGATGAGTTATTATAAAGACTAAATGCATACCTGGAGCTTGCTTTAATTTACCTTGCCATAGTAGAGGTTTCAACCAGGCAGAATATATCGGATGCCGTCAATCGAGACCACAGAAATTTCCTCGGTGAGGGTTAGAACAGAAATGAGGTTACGTCGTACAACAGCTGAGCAGGCCAACCAAATATTCGTCACCGCTTCTAACAAATGAGTCACCTACACACAGCGACGACGCGCGATACATTAGCATTAAATGACGGCGAGAACGAGCCAGTTTTAAAAGAAATGATACACGCCTATGCAACCGAGCTTCGCGTTCTAACCAAGCGCCGAATAAAGTACGGCACACCCTCACCCCAAAAGGGCAACCTGGTTGCCCCAAAAAATCTAAACACAGTCTCTACCACGATTGCTGTGGGACTCCTGGGAAACCTCATACATCTATGCGCTCTTGGTGGGTTCAGTGTCCCAGGGAAACGAAAGAAGCAGAATGAAGGAGTGTAAGTTATACCTGTGTGTGTGCCTGAATGAGAAAGTGTAAGTGTGCGTCCTCCATGCTCGCCATAAGGCTTAGTTACTTAGTTAGTTAGTTGTGCAGTAACGCTTAACTAGTGTGATATTTCCTACGTGTTAGTTAGTTAGTTAGTTAGTTAGTTGTGCAGTAACGCTTAACTAGTGTGATATTTCCTACGTGTAACAATGAAAATCTAGTTTCTACTACAAAAGAAAAACTAAGTGTTTCCTACTAAATCATTTGCGGATTTTGGTAAAATGGCTTTAAATGAAATTCAACTTCGATTTAAAATCTGGAATGGCTCATAGCATTAACTTTTAAATTAGGCAACATATTTAAACTCTTAATGCTTCATGAGATTATGGTTCATGACATTTTAATTTTGATCAATTTTAGCGACTACAGTTTTTTTGTGTTTTTTGTGCACTAAACTGTTTTCTGATAATAAAAATAAATAATAAGTTGCTAAAGCCAAACATACCATTTATAAAATAGAATCATTAAAACCTATTTTATTTTGTTTCTAGAAATTACTGCTAACTTTAACATTGTAAAGAACATTATTTTACTTATTATGTTTAATTTTACTTAAACTAAAACTATTTTTTAATCTCTTATTTTTAAAATATTTGTTTAGATTGTTTCTAATTCGTCTTTGATGTTGCTGCAGATGTTGTATAAGGAACGCATAAATATGCCTTACGGAAATTTGTTGAATTTATTTAGAGAATTAGAGAATTTATTATTAATTTCAGTAATAATGTTTTTTTCTTACGTAGCACGTTATTGCTATATATATATATTTTTTTTTCAGTAAATGAGAATATAACTTTTGTTTATTTTTAATAAGCCAATTATTTAAATCTTTTTGAGAGTAGTCACAACTTTTATTAGTACTTCTATTTATAAAAGGAACACATTCCTTCACCAGTATAGGATATGGAGAGCACATGAAAATATAATTGGATTGGAATTCTGATAATTATGAAAAACCAACAGGTAACTGTTTGGAAATGCACATGTACCTCAAATTTAAGTGCTTTTCCATTTGAAATATAAACAGTACATATAAGACTTTTTGGCAGTAATTTCTCATTTCATTTTATTACAGATAAAAATTAATTGCTTTATTGGTCGCTTGAAACATGCTATAACTGAGTATCTAAATTGTTTCTTTATTATTACTTACGTTGTAATTTTTTACATTCCTTGGTGTGTTGTCGTAAATTAATATTAAAAGTATATAGGGAACTGAAAATCACTGTTGCCTTTTCAACAATACATGAATAATACGCAAAAAATTCTGTTAACCAGGAATTGAAATAATTAATTCCGTTAAGTCTGACTAGATGCATTGTTATTTTTTACCAAATTTTTATATTTCTTAAATGTGTTGTCATGAAGCATAATATGATAGCTGAAATGTTACAGTTTGATTATTACTTAGGAAACTCGTACTTAGGAAACTTTGAAGTTAGGAAACTCGTACACTTTAAAGAACTTCATATTTTAAAATAGTTACAATAAAAAGATAAGCAATATCTTTAAATTTAGACCGATGCGTACGAACTTTTTAACGGTAGTCACGTAAGAAAAGATTGGTTGGCTGACGCAAAAATGAATACTCTTGCTGCGTCTGGTTGCTCCTGCGTCTTTCTAGGCGCTAACTGATTAGTCTCTCGGCAGCTGGTATTTCCTTACAAATGTCAGCCAAGTTCACAGCAGCATAAGTTACCAGTTAAGTTCTAAAAATCCAAGCATTGAAACAGGTTCTTTAGAAACTGTATGAGTGCAAACGATGAACGTAAAAATATTTATTTGTGTGGCAGACTCTTAACATTATTTACTTAGCGACTCTTGCCGTTATTACTTCAATTGTCGTTATAGTGTATATAGGTCAAATCAATAATTTGGATAATTGTTGTAATACGGGTGTTGTTTAAGATTAGCGTTATTAAAATTTTGTTAGTATTTTAACAATTTCTGGCAGTCAACAATTTATTCTCATGTTTAAAAATCATCATCTATGTTTTCCTCGTGACAGTATGTTGTTTTACTAAAATAAAAATAAAATTAGTTCTTGAAAAAACTAATTTTTGAAACAAATTTCTAAAATTATCTTGACCAATAATTTTACCATGCACTTTATCAAACCATGCACTTGCAAACCTCCATCCCTTTCGTCAATGAAAAATGAAGTAAATCGACAAAGAAACAGAAAAACAGCAACAATCATAGTTATTATAAACGGAACAGATGATTATTGTAAGGATACGGTGGTATTTATAGAAACATAATAAATAAAAAAACACATTAATTAGATTGGTTTTAACAGGAAATGTATAGTAAGCGTTCATTACAGTAAATGAATGGTTACGCAGACTTTGGTTTACGTACCAGGAAACCAGGTACGTACCAGGTACCAGGTTTGGTTGGCTACCAGGAAATTGGCTATAATTTGTGTAGTAACTTGCTAACAGCTTTCACGTTAATTTCTACAATTTCCAACCAGGTAGTACCATTACAAATTTGTTATAATACAATTTGGCAGACCACTCAACGAGCTGAAATTTTTTTATTTGTTAAGCTTGTTTTTCATTAGCGTAGTGCCAACAATGGCGTTAATTAAAATATTGTTTCAATTTTCCTTGTTTATTTACTTCATTTTATTTACATTTCTTGTGTAAACCGATTTCACAGAGCAAACACATTTTCTAGTCTCTGTATCTTGTTCACGTATAACAAATAATCCAACATTTGACCAAAATATGTAACATTTGAATTCACCTCAGACTGTGGATTGTGTTTGCTGTTCGTTTTCACCGAAACAATAGTAAATTCCTACTGTAAAATTTTAAAGGTTAAGCGTTCAGTCTAATGCAATCATAATCCCCCGAATGAGGAATACACTCTACTTCTTACGGCGTTTCGTTTGAAAAAATGTATTACACTTCTCACTATATAATCCTCAGGTTATAAATGATTTGACATTACATAATTCTGTCATCTACTAATCCTTGCATAAACATAACAGACAGATGTAAATCATAGCTTATAAAGCAATCAAAATTATCTAAAAGTATGTAAAATATTTTTGTATTCACATCTCTTTACAATCATTCTTCTTTTACAATTAATAATATTAAAAAAAATTATTATCCTCCTCAAAAATAAGTTTTCTATATAATTTGTTTTACACTGTCATCTTTAAAAATATACAAAGAAGTAACTAATAAAATTGAAGTTAGTTTTTATTAACACCTGTTTATACATATGGTATATGAACACCTGTTCATATATATATTAGAACGATACTCTTAGACACTTACTTTTGCACATATGCTGTTACTCATTTGTGCGCACTTACCCACGTCTCGAAGGTATACTTTTCTTCTGCAGTATGTACCTTGATGTTTCCCAGCTAAGTCGCAGGCTTTGGTAGTTAATTGAGTGTGGATGAGCACGTGTATATCGTTATATAATTTTAATACAAGTATAGAGTACATAGGATTTTAATAGAGTACAGAGGATTTAGTATTGGTTGTGAAATTAGTACGACTTTGTTAAAAAAATCATATTCATTTTGTTTATTATTTAAAAAAATTCAAATTATCATATTATTAATTATTTTATGGGTTAATTACTATTAGAACCCTTATATTCGATACGAATATAATATAATTATAACGTGGTTAAACTCTTATCTCTTATATTCTAAGACATATTATACACAAACCTAAGACATATGTGACCTGGAATATTTACACAGACATATAATACATAACACATATTTTATTATAATACGTGATTAACACGTACGAAATTGAATATTCATCTTGTCTTAGCAAGGTGGTTTTTATTATATACCACTTAATAAAAAAATAAATTAATTAAAAATTTATTAAAAATACTAATAGAGACCATTGTATTACTTTAATTAATTATATTACTAATGTCAAAATTAATTAACATTCTTCAATTTAAGTAACTCTCATACTTGAATTTAATTATCTAATAAAATATAAAAATATAATAAAATATGGTTTCTATACTGACCATTTATTTATGAGATTAATAAATTTATATTCTCGGTTATCAATTATTATACTTTGAACATTTATTGATTATTCATTATAAAAAATAAAAATATAATAAAGTTTATGTAAACTTGTATATGGAATCTAGAGCCTTCTTTCGATAGACCTCAAGGTCATTTATAATATTAAATAAATGTCTGACTTCACCTGCATATTTCTGCAACCATTTAACTGTGTCGTTACCGTCATCTGGACTCTCGAGTTTTGGGATTCTATTCGGGTATCACCTTCTCTGTCTCTGCGTCGTTGAAATTACTCTCTCCGTCTACTGGATCCTGAGTTCTGACGTGGACCTCTGGTCGTGATGATATACGGCTGGATGTAGCTGCATGTGGCTGTCCCTGCGTCGTCTAGTATTTTGCTCTGATTCCTCTCCTTTCCTCGTCTTGTCCCTCGTGGATGTCTCGAAGTTCTACGTGGACTTCTTGAAGTTCATCGACGTTACGACTCCTCGTAGATTACGATATTATAGTCTTTTAAATAAATCGTGTTTCACTACTACTTTCACCGACGTACTGCCGGTTCCATCGCACTTCAAGTTACGTAATACAGTTTAAAACATTACTTAAATTTATAAAATTCGCGATTGCGAGATGCGTGGATTTCACGTACTGTCTGTTCATGATCTGAGAAAGCATGTGTTGCTCGCTGGGGTCTTATACTCCTGCCGTCGTTTCATTCCTGTTGGAAACGGTTTGGACAAAATTGAACAGGACCGCGCGTCGATTTAATTGGTAATTACAAACTACGCGTTTTTCTATGAAGCGCACACTTTTCTATAAATATTATTTTACAAATCGTTAGGTACATTATTAAACTTAACTTATGCAAATTATGAACATTAAGGTGTGTAAACTATGGAAGTTATGGCAAAATTTTACACGGTGGCTGAACGGTTCCCACGATCATAGACCACTTAACGTCTAATTGTAGCGCCAGGCGCCAGCTTTAATTTTACATATGTCTGTGATTCGTGTGACTTCTGGTTTTCGTTCAGTACTTAAAAAACTGTGTAAAATTTTCCACAATCGTATGCATAATTCAACTTGTTCTTCATTTACACTCTAACACTAACACATATACGCAGACTGATACACACGCGGCTGCCTGTCGCTATGACGTCAACCTTGCCGGTCGGAGCGTGTTTCTTCCTCCCCTTCGCTGCGTTTAAAAACCAACTAGGCTTTTAATTCCATATGCAGGCTCACTTACAAATATTTATTTATTTAAAATTAATTAATACGTTTATTTCTTTTATTATCTCTTATACCGAACGCTTAATTATTACATTATTTTTATTATTTACATCTTTTACATCTCATACGTGCGTTCGTATGTTATCATACCTCAGTCAAGGGTTGATACATATTGTTACTAGACGAGTAGATGTGTGTATTTTCAAGTATAATAAGCCCCGCGATGGAGCGTCACTCTACAATATACCTTTTTATGCCCCGCGATGGATTGATTATAAGCCACTCTATAATATAACGAGGTATGTGTGTGTTTTGGATTACAATCCACACATTGGGTTTATTCTACTCATTATTTATCCTAATTTGGTTGTTGCATTATGTAAATACTTTTATCAGTGTTTTTCTAATCGTTAATTAAGATTCTTTGTTGCAAATTCTGCTCAGTTGAGGTTATGTGTATATCACTGTATGACAACAATGCCTAAATGTGTTAGTTTGGTGTGTATTTTCTTACATATTTACCAAGATTGGTATTACTGTTATCTAGTACAATGGTTTTCTGTATTTTAACTTTATTACTGACTATTTGTTTACATAGTATTATCGAATTCTAATTGGTTATTAGCATATACAGTGTATTGGATGTTTACATTTGGTTTGGTTGACTGTTTTTAATCTAATACATGTTGTCTTATTTCTGATCTTCTAACAATTACATTCTGTTGATTTTACTTTCCACTCTCCTGATATCTAAATGTGTGTTTTGCAATGATTTTATATTTAGAGTCAGTCATGGTAGTTACAGGTAATCAGTTCCCATTTACTTTCATATTTGGGCAATTATTTCTGCACTTAACTTCAGTTCACTTGTTTTCTTTATTATATTTTATTATATTATACTTGTTACTCATAAATAATACACTTATTGTCTGTGTTGGTTTATTCGAGATTATTGTATAAAATTGTTGTCACTTAATCTTTCCACTTTCTGTAAATACTACACTATCATTGTTTGTGTTTGATTATTTCAGATCGTTGGGTAATGATATTGTTACTTGTAGGCTTACACGTTTTATAAATCATACACTATCATTGTTTGTGTTGGTTTATTTTAGCTCGTTGTACAATAATATTATTTAATTCACTGTAAGTAGCATACTGTTATTGTCTGTGGTTGCTTATTGAATTATTATATTGTCAAGAGTTTTGCTCTTGGTCACTTGGAGTTTCCTCTCAGGTTCTTCCTGGTTGTGGTATTATTCCTCACTTATTGTGTACTCTTCACACTGGTAATATTTTCTTCTTATTTGTCGGATATTTTCCTCATTTATTATATATATTCCCTCACTTATTGGATCTATTGGGTCCTGGTTGCTAACGTAGTTGCTTGGTTCACTTTTCCTTCTGTTATAATATTGATGATTTATTTAATTACAATTCCTTCCTTCTAGGGTGCTTAGTTTCCTTAAAATTATTTATTCATGGATATACAGGTTTGACTTTGAAATTTTAGTGTAGTCTTTCCTCTTGTTAGTGTGTTTGGCTATATTAGCTTAGATATGTTTATGGTAGATCTTCATTTGGGTATTTTTTTATTATATTTATGTAACGGTATTTTTTGATGCGTTACATATGCTATTCCTATAAGAATTGATTAATTCTGAATCCCTATACTAAATTAATGAAGAATTTATCAATTGTTGTACTTTTATTTATACTGAATCTTCTGTTCTTCTGGTATCCTTCCATTTTACTTTTATGAATCATACTTTATTTTTCCTTTGTATTTGTCTTCCCTAGATTATTTAATTCCCTAACTATTTCCCTATCATTTTAGCTGGTGCAGTTCAGAGTGGCTCATTCAGCATACATTCTCTGCTGGCCATACTAATATCACATAATTTCAGAAGTAAATCATCTCTGCTCAAAATATAAATGATTGCTGGAATAATTCTTCAGTCAATTCATATCATATACAATATAAAAGTAGTCAATTTTCTGACTAATAATAAACATTCTTAGGATTAATTCACGCATTCGCGGTTTATATTTAATTATATTCTTCTTTTCTTGATTTATCTTATCTTATTCTTCATATTTTTCTCTAGGATAATTCGGTTTACAGTTCTTCGTTGGTATCTTCTCTTGATATTCTTCCTTAGTATGGTATTGTTCATTATTCTTCGGTATTAATTAATCTTTCTTTTGGTAGTCCACCTTATATCACATTATATTCTTCTGTATCTTCTTTACCTACATATCTGTGTAATATTTCATTTAATAGGCTCTCACTTGGTTTTGTTTCCATGCCTCATGTAGAGTATATCCATTTTATAATGAAATTCATTCACCTTTATTTTCCTCCTTCTCTCTCCTCTTCTTTGCAATTTCATCGTAGATTATATTTCTCTTCTCATTCTATGTGTACGGGTAAGCTGGTATTTACATGTTGACTGGCTGTTGGAGATATTATTTTATGCCGTACATCTTGGGTGTCCGCCTCGTATATTATTCTTCTCTCTTGTATGTACGGGTAAGCTGGTATTTACATGTTGAGTGGCTCTAGGAATTTATATTTTATGCCATGGTTGGTAGGTGTCTTTCTCGTATATTATTCTTCTTTCTTGTATGTACACATTATTATATTATATTATATCATCAGTTTGTTAACATTCATTTTCATATTCATAATTATCATTTTCAAAGTTAATATTATCATTAGGTATTTCTCAAAACAATTGTCCGGCTCTTCATGTTAGTCAGGCTTCAACATATTTTTTCAATGAAGTTTGGTTGTAATTTCCCTTTATTCTTCTTTTCACTGAATCTTGTAGTTCATATGTATTATTCAGGTTATCCTTTGTTACAGTATATGGGCCCGTGTAAAGCAGTAATAATTTCTTGGCAATTCCTTCTATAGCACTTGGGAGTTCTCTGTTCCTTAACAATACTTTGTCTCCCACTGTGTATGTGATGATCTTAGGTTGTAATCTTTTATATTTAATTCTGAGTTATTCTGCTCGTTATATCCAATAGATCGGTTCAGTGAGGGTGTTCTTATGGTTTTCCGTTTAAAGGTAAGTCACCATCTTCGGTGTCCCTTTCTGTTGTGTTGGATACGTGCTGCTCTCGTGATTCTGGCCGGTTCCCAGAATGATAATCACTCCCATGGTTTGATCTCCGCTGAGCATCTTCACAACTTCGGCTCCTGTTTGTGTTGTATCCGGATTCTGGCCTTTCACCGTCGCTGCTACTTCGGCTATTATGTCCATTGTAACTCCGGCGATCTTGATAGTATCGTCTTCCATTGTCATTATGATTAGTTTGGACATAGTGCACTCTTCTATAATTATTATTGCTGTTGTTATTTCCATTATTTGGCCGGTAATTGCCGCTATTGTTAGGCCGGTAATAATTATTGTTTGGCCTGTAGTCATTGTTGTTGTTGGTTGGCCGGTAATTGTTATTATTGTTATTATAATTATTCGGCCTTGAATTATTGTTATCACGGCTATTATTATTATTGTTATTATTACTATTCGGCCGTGGATTCTGATCGTTATTATATCGGTTTGGGTGATTAAAATTTCCCCGGTAGTTTGGTCGGTCATTGTCATGATTATTGTAGGTATTACCGGGTCCACTCCGGTCATAGTAGGGTCCTGGTCTCTGGCGATTTCTTCTATAATACCTCTCCTGCTCATGATTTTCTAGGAGTGCAGACATCGCTTGTATTGTTTTGATTTGTCCTTTCAATCTAGCTTGTGATACCCCCTCATTGAAATGGTAGGCCAACTTGGTTACCAGGCATTCCTCCGGTATAATGTGCTCTAGGTTTCTCGCAAGGCATATTTTACCCAGAAAGTATGAAGTCATTGATACTACGTTGTTGTAGTCATACTTTTCCATTACTGATATTATCTCGGACGATATTCTGCGTGGATTCAGACCAATATTTGGTTTTGAAGGCCGCCTTGAACGCTGCGTAGTTTGGTACTTCATGTCTGGTTGCCGTCCACCAGTTATCGTGGACGTTCTTGAAGTATTTGTCCAGCATCCCCTTTATTATTGTCCACCGATTTTCTCGATTTCTGGCTAAAGCTTCGTCGACCCTCTCCAGGAATTCCATCGGGTTCTTCTTATATGTTCGGAAGTCGATGCTTTCTTGGTTGCCTAGGTGTTGTATCCCTGCTATTGGAATCGGGTACGTTCTAAGTGTGTTCATTTCCTCCCGGAGGTTGTTAAATTCCCGTTGTTGTTGCTCGGTCATCCGTTCCTTATCACTATTTACTTGGTTCTTTACTGCATTCACTGTGACGTTCAATGCTTCGCATTTCTCTCCCAAGATGGTATGTGTTAATGCCAGGTCCGCTTGTCTGGTTTCGATTGATTCCATTTGTGTTGTTCGAACTTCCTCGATAGTGTTTATTCGTGTGTTGAGGTCCTCCTTAGTCCGTGTTATCTCTTGTTTATTCTGTTCACAAATATTTTTGTACTCCAGAAATTTTTTTTCTGATTTCTGTCACGGCCGTCTCCACATTTTCCTTCGTCGCCTCATTATTTTCTTCCATCTTTTTGTTCAGTGTTTCTATGGTGGTTTTGGCGATCTCTTCCGTCCGTTTGTTGTTATCGGCCATTTGTTGCCACATGTGTTGATTATCGAGTTTGATTGATTCGATTTTCTCATCAATTTGTTTATTCAGATTCTCAATATTCTTATTGGTCTGATTGTTATTTTCTTTTAATAATTCAATATTTCTGTTTAACTCCCCTTTTAGGTCTTCCTTCAGCGATTCTATGTCCTTCTTGTTATCCTTTTGGCCTTCATCAATTTTCTTATTCAGCGATTCTATGTTCTTCTGGTTATCTCCTTTTATTGCTTCCTCGATAGTCTTGCTGAACTCGCTCATGAGTCTTCTTATATCCTGTAAGCTCACATTCTCTGGTTGGGTGTGTACCTCCGGTTGTACGGATTTTTCAGGTTGTGTCGGTTCTTCAAGCTGTACTAGTTTTTCCGGTTGCTGGAGTCCCTCCACCTGTTCGGGTTGTCTGGGTTCCATTATAGTTAGAATTTCTTCTGTATCTTCGGCCGATGTCGTTTCTTTTTCCTCCATTATAATCTCTTTTTCGGCTTCCGCCGCTCGCTTCTTGGAAGTCGCTCTCCTTTGCATTTTTGTAGTAAAGTATTGCAACTACCGCTAGAATTAAGTTTAAAATATTTAATATTTATTTATTTAATTATTTGGTTAGGTATAGTTGACCTAATTCGATGCTCGAAGGTTGGGCGCCAATCTGTTACTAGACGAGTAGATGTGTGTTTTTTCAAGTATAATAAGCCCCGCGAAGGAGCGTGACTTTAGAATATACCTTTTTGTGCCCCGCGATGGATTGATTATAAGCCACTCTATAATATAACGAGGTATGTGTGTATTTTGGATTACAATCCACACGTTGTTGACGTCACTCTATAACTAGACGAGTAGAGATGTTCTTTGTTCAGTTGTGAAGGTTTAGAATTATTATTATTTATGATTTAATTTACAATTTACGTTGTTTCAAAACGGTTGAAAAGCTAAAAAATGTTTAAGTTCTCCTTTCGAAGCACTGGTTAGTTTAGATGTTAATTACCACTCACTTACCGATGTCAATCTTCTAATGTAGATCTTCTCCTTCTGTAATATATTGAAAACAACACAACACAATTCATATAATATTTACCACTTGTTTGTATGTGGATATTATGTAAATAAAGTTGATCTGTATATAACACTGTTTTGAAATTATTCAGAATCTTGGCCGCTTACTTGCTTTGCTGCCAATTTGTAAAATAAATGCTCTGTTGTGTGGTTATTATAGTCTACCTTTGAATAATGGACTGACTCGATTATACATTAAATGGTAATTTATTAACAACAATTAAAGTTCATTTTAAAACCTCACAAAAGTTTTATAAAACATTAAAAACAATTCAAAATCGTTACAGAGATTCTTAATATTCAGGGCTGGTAACACTGATTTCTATGTTGTATCTCTCTAAACTGATTTGGTTAGGTTCCTTATTTATAATTAATAGAATCGTGAATTCTTTGAGTATACAAGATACTTACTACAAAAAAATGCTTAAATACGATAATGACGTATTGTGGAGAGTGGTTACATAAATAGAAAAAGGTTAATTATAATTATAAACTATCGTACTAGACACGCTTGCATTTAAATTTGCAGGTTATGGTATAGCACGTGCAATACGATTATTATTTTGTATATCGGAATAAAATTCCGTTAATGGTTATAAAAATTAAAATATGATGATTAATTTATAATTTCAGTGCAATTAAAAATAGTTAGGCTTTCTTGAATTGAAAGCATGGCACTGTATCACTTGTGTACCTTTCAACAACAGGTAGGTTAGAATGACAATTTTTCTAAGTTAATCGATAAAAATATCTGAATTGAATTCATGAAATCTTATTGTTATACATAATATTAGCTAATGACACATTTATTAATCATTAACTTTATTGATAGTTCTCAAATATTATTAAATATTATCGTATTGTCTTTCGTTATCGTTAAAGTCAAATCAGCATCTATGTTCAAATACATTTGTGTTAAATAAATAATAGTTTCTCATTTCGATTATTTTTAAAATTAATAATATTTTATTTAAAAAAACTATTATTGAGAACTTTTGTTCAATAATGTGTTAATTCATAATTATTAGTAATGTTAGTCACGTATGAACGCCTTTGACTAACGTAGTATCAACATAAATTTATTATGTCCAAAATTATTTAAAATTCAGTTAAATATTGTTAGTTCAATATACTCCCTTATTATCACTCTTCATTGCTGATATTATACACTAGCAATGGTATATTACACTATGTCTCGTATCATTAATTACACTTCACTCGTTTGGAGGTTATTACAACACATATGTTAGGTTAGTTATATTATTTACTAACGGGGGAACGCGCACATTTTGTAAAAATACTTTCATCAGAGAGTCGTTCTGTCGGCGTTGATGATCAGTTTGGTAGTGAAGCTACGCTCAGCTCCTTCGGCTGGCGTCTGCTCGAAATCAGCGTCTCTTATTGGCTGAAAGTCGATTAATCTCGTACCCATATGCCAAAAGAAATTAATAATTTTTATTTTTCAGCGTCTGTCTTTGGAATCGAGAGTATAAAAGTGACGCCATCAATTCTTTAGTAATTGACTGAATAAATATGATTGCTCATAACTTTCTTAATGCACCTCCGATTCGAAAACTAATGGTACCATGTTATTTCGGCTGCTTTTCTCTTTATTTTGATTCACACAAGCACTATTTACGTTCATGATTAAACTACTAATATCTTCGTTGATGCACTTTTATTTTTTCTTACTTAAACATAAGTTTCTTCACTTGTATAGTATCACATGATACACACATATATATATATATATTTCATTCACTTTCTGCTACAGTCCGTTTCTTGATGTATATAATACTATAATACTTATAACTATTTTACCTCAAGATGTATTTTTTCTTTAGAAAAAATACATCTTGAGGTAAAATAGTTATAAGTATTATAGTAATATATATATATATATATATATCACTTACTGATTATGTTTCAAGTAATTTTTTTTATCAATTATTTCTTAAATGCTAAACATTTACAAAACTCAATAATACACTTCTCTGGGGAGTAGGCCTTAAATGGCCATGCAGTATTTCTTATTATTTACCATATACACTATATTTCACTCTCACACAATTCTATTGTGTTCAGTTTATACCTTAACCGATTCTACACCTTTGGTGCAGTTTTGCAGTTACTAACATATCTTAGTTTATTTATAATAAATGGTTTTATCACACCATGTCAGGTGTCTTGTCATTCTGACACTCTTATTTTACAAATAGTTTCGTATTATGGATGCATTTTCTTCCATTAATTGGTATTTAATGTTTGTTCGTATCTCATTTTGGATATTTAGTATTCCCTGCTGGGCTAATTACTCACAAGTTTCTGTTGGACTGTTACTTTCATCTAGTTTCATCTGACATGTACTATTGTTTTCCATTATTATTACATAAATTTATGCATTTACTCTTTGTTAAGTGTTCTCACAGAAGTATTGAGTATCCTTGAAACTACTGTTATACTATTTTCCTCCTTTTGGTTAGTTTTGATTGAGTTTTTTATGTAATTTTGTTAGTCACTCTGTGGTTTGGTATTTTGGCTGTTATTTGTTTATAAAATTTACAGTACATTGTTGTGTTTCCTAGTTCATGTTGGGTTTATTCTACTCATTATTTATCCTAGTTTGGTTGTTGCATTATGTAAATACTTTTATCAGTGTTTTTCTAATCGTTAATTAAGATTCTTTGTTGCAAATTCTGCTCAGTTGAGGTTATGTGTATATCACTGTATGACAACAATGCCTAAATGTGTTAGTTTGGTTTCTTGTGTATTTTCTTACATATTTACCAAGATTGGTATTACTGTTATCTAGTACAATGGTTTTCTGTATTTTAACTTTATTACTGACTATTTGTTTACATAGTATTATCGAATTCTAATTGGTTATTAGCATATACAGTGTATTGGATGTTTACATTTGGTTTGGTTGACTGTTTTTAATCTAATACATGTTGTCTTATTTCTGATCTTCTAACAATTACATTCTGTTGATTTTACTTTCCACTCTCCTGATATCTAAATGTGTGTTTTGCAATGATTTTATATTTAGAGTCAGTCATGGTAGTTACAGGTAATCAGTTCCCATTTACTTTCATATTTGGGCAATTATTTCTGCACTTAACTTCAGTTCACTTGTTTTCTTTATTATATTTTATTATATTATACTTGTTACTCATAAATAATACACTTATTGTCTGTGTTGGTTTATTCGAGATTATTGTATAAGATTGTTGTCACTTAATCTTTCCACTTTCTGTAAATACTACACTATCATTGTTTGTGTTTGATTATTTCAGATCGTTGGGTAATGTTATTGTTAATTGTAGGCTTACACTTTAAATCATACACTATCATTGTTTGTGTTGGTTTATTGTAGCTCGTTGTACAATAATATTATTTAATTCACTGTAAGTAGCACACTGTTATTATCTGTGGTTGCTTATTGAATTATTAAATTGTCAAGAGTTTTGCTCTTGGTCTCTCAGGTTCTTCCTGGTTGTGGTATTATTCCTTACTTATTGTGTACTCTTCACAATGGTAATATTTTCTTCTTATTTGTCGGATATTTTCCTCATTTATTATATATGTTCCCTCACTTATTGGATCTATTGTGTCCTGGTTGCTAACGTAGTTGCTTGGTTCACTTTTCCTTCTGTTATAATATTGATGATTTATTTAATTACAATTCCTTCCTTCTAGGGTGCTTAGTTCCCTTAAAATTATTTATTCATGGATATACAGGTTTGACTTTGACATTTTAGTGTTCTCTTTCCTCTTGTTAGTGTGTTTGGCTATATTAGCTTAGATATGTTTATGGTAGATCTTCATTTGGGTATTTTTTTATTATATTTATGTAACGGTATTTTTTGATGCGTTACAATATACTTATGCTAAACGTATCGTTGCATAAATTCCCCTGCTGGGTAAAATAAAATTTGAATTTTATTCAAATTTTATTTCTTTGCTCAGAAATTTTTATTTTTTTTATTTTTTTTTATTACACACACTTAGTGGTTATAAGGGTTCTTAAATTTTTCACTCTTTCCCTGGGTGGATTACGTCTCTCCCATTTATTATATGTTGACTTTGGATTTATTTCTTTATCCATAGAATTTACCATAGAATTTACGGAATGCTGATGCATGGTACTTTCCAATATTTTTTTCTTCTTGTCGGATCGTAGCGATAAAGGTGTGTCGTCCTTTTCTTCGTTGTAATAATTAGGGTCCCTCGTACAGTCTGAATAGTTTCTTTGCTGTATTGTCGATTGTTTCCCCAATGGATTGCTTCTTATTAGCACTCTCTTTCCTTCACGGAATGTGATGAGTTTGTGCGTTCTGTTGAACCTCTCGATCCTCTTCTCTCCAAGTTTTTCCATCCTCTTCTTCGCTTTATCGAACTTCTGAATCAATGGAATTTGCAGATTTTAGTTTGGAGGTTTATCAATGTTTTTCGACCAGAAACTATTAGGTTTTTTTTCGTTTCCAGTTCCACCGGTGTATATCCCGTAGCTTCACTGTATGTAGCATTTATAGCTTGTTCAAAAAATGATATGTACTCTGCCCATCGGTTATGTTGTTCATTACAGTAGAAGCGTAAATGTTTTCCTAACTCTTTATTTACCCTTTCAGCAAGGTTTCCTTGTGGGTGTCGTATTGACGTTAACACTGGTTGTATGCCATGCTGAGTTAGCGTTTCTGCCCATGCTTTATTTTGGAATTGTTTACCTTGGTCACTCAGAATCTTTTGGATTTGACCATACTTCGGTACGTATTTGCGTAGTATGACATTCAGTACACTTTTAGTGGTGGGTCTTCGAATAGCGTAGAGTCGAACTGCCTTGGTGAACACATCTATACATACAAGTATGTGTTTTGTACCCCCGTGAATAGCTCTCGGAAATGGGCCCAGGACGTCCACTGCTACTAATTCTCCCTTTCCTGTGTCTTGATATTTTGCATATCTACGTAGGTGTGAAGATTCGGATGTCGTGCTGTTTGACATTCGTAGCATCCTTTTAAGATAGCTTTCATTCTTCTAAACATATTATTCAAAATGAAGTCTTCCTTTAAAGCTAAATGACATTTTAAATCATACGCATGTGCTAAACTTTGATGACATGGTATAATTAGTGTTTTAGCATCTCTGGTGATAGGACTATTTTCCAATCATAATTGACGAGTTTGTACAATATACTATTTTTTTATTGTATATCTACTAGATAGTGGTGATAACTTCATGTGACTTATTTGAAGATCTTTGTTTTGTTCATTTGCTATATTGCTTAACAAATATTTAACTCTATCATCTGTTTGATATGTAATGTTTAATATTCTAACATCGTTCCACTTACTTAAATTATTTATTGTTCTCCCTAACATAGGACAATAGGTGTTCGACAACATTCTTTCCTGTTGTGTATTGTTTCGGATCTCACACAAATCATGTGTGTACAGGTCGTTTATCAAACCTGTCCGTGCTGGCTTTTTGTTACCTTCTGCAGTCATACAGTTTTCTTGTCGATTGGCGTTCTACGATCACCCCCTTCCTCTTTGGATGTTGACGGGCGTGTCGGCTGTTGCACAAAATTTTCATAATTATTTTTATTATTATGATTGTTAGTTGTGTTAATATTTTGTACATTGGTATTGTACGGTTTTACGTGTTTTTTCGACGTAAATGATGTGCGTACGCTCCTTTATTTGGAGTCGGGTTGCTTTTTTCATAGGGTTGTTTATATTCTTTCCACTTCTCTTTCCGTATGACCTCTTCTTTATACTCGAATTGCGGCGATTTGTGGTGTATTGGTTTTTGCGTAGAGTACTGCTGCTGCGGCCGGTAGTCTCTCCTTTTGTACTCTTTATTACCAAATTGTGATGATTGCGTCACAAGGATAAGAAGTTCCTCAATCGTTTTAACTCCTTGGGTATATACGGCGAGTCTAATGTGTCTGTCAAAATGGTAGCTTAGTTTTAATACTAATTCGTGCTCCGTGAAACTTGGTCTAAGATGCTTACACCGTTCGACGAGTTGTATAATGTAGTCTTCCATGGATCGTTTGCTGTTGACGTAATACCCCCCGTACTCCAGCTGGTCTCGTACCTCTCTCTGGGTATGTATATTCCAGTACCGATTTTCGAAGGATGTCTTGAACTGTTCATAAATTTCTGTTTAGTCCCGAACAATCATATTCCATTTGGATGCTGTTTCCTGGAAATGTCGACTTACAAAATCTATACGGTCTCTGTCGCTTTGGTTGCTTCCTATTGTTGCCATTTCTCGTTCACATTTTTGTAAAAATTCTATGGGGTTCTCCCATTTGTTACCTTTAAAACTGATCTTCTCTCGATCTTCTACTTTTGCAGCACACATCATTATAGCACTTGGTCGTCTCTTGACTTCCGCTCGTAGTTTCTCTACCTCCTCTTGCAGTCCATCTTTCATGTTGTTAATTTCCATGGAGGGGTGCGTAGTTTCTCTAGTGACCTCCTCCTCCTCCTCCTCCACAGTTATTCTACTGTCTCGGTTCTCACAGTGAGTTCCTTTGTTCTGTTTGTGTTGTCTAGGATGCTCTCATTTAAGTCTTTGTGTCTGAGATCTTGCTCCTGCTTCATAATTTTAAATTTTTCATTCCACTGTTCAGCCAGTTGTCGAATGTGTTCTTTTGTTTCACGTGTTGTATATTCACGCTGTTCTCTGAATTTGCTATCGATCTTTACAGCTTGTTCATTAAGTGACTGTTGAACTCGCTGTTCGACGGCTTCAACGCGTGCAGTAAGCTCTGTTTTCAAAGTGTTACTGACGAGTTCTATCTTCTCTTCTAACCTCGTATTATTACACTCTATATTACTTTCTAACTGAGTTTTTAATTCTTCAATAGTGATTTCTAATCTATTACGACTATCTTCCACTTGAGTTTCTAATCTCTCTAATTTATCATTTACTTGAGTTTCTAATCTCGTAGGCTATTACTATCTTCTAATCTTCCTAATTTATTTTCTAATTTTTCATTGCTACTTTCGAATTCACTTTTTAACTCACCATTATTACTTTGTAACTGAGTTTTAAGTTCTGCATTGCTACTTTCTAATTACTTTCTAATTTTTCACTATTCTTTTTCAACTCCTTTTGCAGTCGTTTAAACATCGTTTCGAAGTCCATTGTTGGGACTTCGTTTAAAAACCAACTAGGCTTTTAATGCCATATGCAGGTTCACATACAAATATTTATTTATTTAAAATTAATTAATACGTTTATTTCTTTTATTATCTCTTACACCTAACGCTTAATTATTACATTATTTTTATTATTTACATCTTTTACATCTCATACGTGCGTTCGTATGTTATCATACCTCAGTCAGGGGTTGATACATATACTTATGCTAAACGTATCGTTGCATAAATTCCCATTTCCCATTTCTGTCATGGGCCTTACTTTAATGCTGTTGCGGACTCAAACTCCACGCGGATAGATTCAACTTTCTCCGTGATTTTGCTTCCAGCAGCTTCAACTATGGCTTTATTTTGTTTTTGCGTATTCGTGAATGGCTGCGAAGTTTTTTTATTTTGATTTTTAGCATCGTCTCTTACAGATTTTAAGTTTTCGTTTAATATTTTACTATCTTCATGCACGGATTTTAAGTTTTCGCGTAGCTGTTTATTATCGTTTTGTAAAGCTTTATTATTTTTATTGCTTTTGTCACGTAACTGCTTATTATCATCTCGTACAGATTCAATATTAGCTAAAATTGCATTTAGTGAAGCTTGTAAATCAGCTGATAGACCTTCCGCCATTTTGAACACGATAACAAAACACAAAGAACAAAGTTTATCTTAATGTCCTTATGTACATACGGCACAAATATTCCTTACGTCTACTTTTAATGACCATAATCTAAATTTTAATCGCAATGCACAGTAAACAGTCAGAAATCATATAACACAATATCCACACAAAACCGTAACCTATACATGCACAAATAAGATAATTCACTCCAGATAACGTTCCAATACTAAATTACGATTCTAACCTAGATTCTAGTCTTTCTGAGTATATGCAATATTTAAATGATACACACTCTGAAGACAATTTTAATATATCAAAAACACTACAAAATATTTTTCATTATACTATTTCGTCGTGCCAAAAACGTTGGGCGCCATTTACTATGCGACAAAACATATATTAGGCATAGTAATAGTTGAACAATGTAGTCAGTTATCTGGAGCAAGGTTGTATATTTTGAAACAAATTTTAAAAATCGTCTGTAATTCACAAATAATTTATTTTACTTTAATAATTGTACTTAAATTATCAGAACTGTCTTTTTAAAAATGTCAATTGTTACTTGAACGTTGTATCCAAATATGGTGATTCGTCTCACTGCTGGTCCTGTGATCCGCCGAAATCTGCTCCCTCGTCGTCTGCTCCTCTCTGCACACTGACGCTTCGCTGACACTCCTCTTGTACGCACGCACGCCGACACACCGATAACAGTTTACTCTTTATCTCAAGGTACTGAGCTGGGGTGTAATTTAATATTTATTTACTATGGTGCTTTAAGCGTGCACCTTCACGCGTCTTGAGGTGTCCTCGCGTTAATACAGGGGTATCCCGGATGGATAAACCTCCCCTATGCGGAAATCTTGACTCACGCGAGACTAGCACTGTTTAAATATAAATATTTTATTATTTGAAAATATTGAGTTCGTACCAATACAAGGTATTAGCTAACGGGTAACTCGTCGCTAAATTTTCCTTGATAACTCTTACATAAGAACGTTTCTGTTCGGAAAACTCGCACAGAGAGCACGTCCGTAATATTCGAGCTGCTGGATGGAACTAACTAGACTTTCGTCGTCTGAGACCCAATCTTGGGGCCGCTGATTGGTCGAAACACCCATCGCGTGATTGATGGATAGAACTGATAGACAACTTCTTGAACAGATCGGCAGATTTCTGCAGAAGCAGGTATAGATTTTATCTATAAATTTTCTGACTTCTAAAAGATAAGGAATCTATAGAAGCTGATTTTTACTAAACAAATTCCTATTAAAATAGTATGTAACAAGTCTCTGACACCCAGAAAATATAGCGCTATTTAAGATGCTTGCGCTGCCCAAATCTCAGTTCTATATGTTCATTTATAACAGGGTTATTCATAAAATACGAATGACACGTGCACTCGCGCACTCGCACATTAAACTCGCACATGACATGATCGCCAATAAATTTATGGCCATTTTGATACATAATAGTTTTTTACCCAATTCTTAATTCAAAACTTATATCTAATTAACATAATCAAACAAAAATCAAATGTTAACATGTCTATAACGTCATAAACATGCTATATCAGCATGCAGTACTGGATACAGTTTCCTTTACTGCAATTTTCTATTGCAATATATATGTATTATATTTAATTTTTATAATGAATTTACCTCAAGATATTTCTGTCCTTATTAGGAACATATTTCGTGTACCATTTTGTACCCATCCTCAGCCTTCCGGATTTTGTTTCTGGTGAAGTACATGTGTGTTGGTTGGATGTTATTGTGGCTTCCTGTTGGCTTTCGGTATTTTAAATTGCTTTTATTGTGTGTGATTGTAGTGTATGTGTTAGTATTTTGTGTATTTTCGATGTTGAGTGCTTTGAAAATTGTGTCATGTTTTGTATTGATTGGTATTTGTTCAGGTATTAGTTTGTTTTGTGTTTTATGTTTGTATATTTTTATACTGAAAAATATAATAAAAATATAATATAAATATAAATACTGAAAAATATTTTTGCCTGTGCACGTAAAATTAATACATTTAACTTTCCGACTGTTTTCTTTACTTTTATCAACAGAATTATTTATTTAGTTTTGTTTTATTAATTCTATCTTCTTCGTTATTAATAATTTTCAGTTATATCCATTTTGTATTGGAATAGTATGTAAAATTTTCTTTTTTTGGTTTTCCAATTCTTTTAAAGTAATTATTTTAATTCTAACGTATGTAAATTCTAAATTACTAAATTATGGAAGCTAGTATGCTTCTAGGTAGAGGATGATGCAAAGTTATAGACTATAACTAAATAAATAAACACTGCTAACTTTCTAATATACGACTTCGTAGCGTAGCGTACACTATACACTATTTTGATCGTTTCATGTAAGTACAAGTACTTCGTAAATATTTCCCTATCAAAAATTAAAAAGTACAACTAATAAACTAATAAATTCAAATCATATTCTCACTACAGAGTTTAAAAAAAAGATCACCCATTTTAGTTATTGTTTCATTTTAGTAACTTCAGTGATACTAAGTGTATTTACACTCACTGAGTTATTACTACGATTATTCAAAATCGCACGAGAAGTGCAGCACACAACTGAGATAATCTGAACTCAGCTTAAAGCTGGCAAACCTTTCCACCCAGGTCAATAAACCTGTTTACTTGCAACAGCAATGCAGTAGACGACCAATTTATCTATGTCTTGCCGGTAACATTGATAAATCCCGTTGTATGCAGTGTTGTAAACAAAAATATTCCATTACCTTTAACGTATGGTAATTTATTTGCGTACGTGATATAATTTCTTTTCTTTAAAAAACGTATTTGTTTATTAGTAGTACTTAATTTTAAGTGGTAAGCAAAATCCCTTTTACGATTAACTAAAAAACTATTAAAAATTTTAAGATAGCTAGCCAAGTATTTAAATTTAATTCAATGAAACACAAAATTAGTAATCGTACTACCATAATATTGCTTTTCCAATAAGTAACTTTAACACTGTTATTTTAGAATTTGTATGATTTAAAAAGTAAAAGTGAAGTTTGATTATTATTTCTTTTTCTTTTTACTTAAATTCCTGATTAGTTTTAAATTTCTCTCTTCCCCTCTCTCACACTCACTCTCTCTGTCTCTGTCTGTCTGTCTGTCTGTCTGTCTGTCTGTCTGTCTGTCTCTCTCTCTCTCTCTCTCTCTCTCTCCTCTCTCTCTCTCTCTCTCCTCTCTCTCTCTCTCTCTCTCTCTCTCTCTCTCTCTCTCTCTCTCTCTCTCTCTCTCTCTCTCTCTCTCTCTCTCTCTCATTCCTCTGAGTTTTATTTCAAGAGTAAACGTACACATAATTATCGAAAAATCAAAAATGAAGCAGATGTAATTCACATTTTAATTTAGTTGCGGATCGTGGTTATCCTACTTAATCATTATTTGAAACATTAAGGTAATGGTTAAGTACACAGTATAGAGACAGAGACACGCACACACCTACATACATACAAAGATATGCGCGCTGGCGCGGTCGCGTGTTGTTTAGCATAATTATTGAAGTTACAGTGCTTTTAATGTTTCTCGATACTTTTTAACAAATTTTTCTAATACTTCTTTTTTAAACTCAAAGAAATATATGTAAATTATCATCATTTGTGAATCACTGAATAGAAAGTTGACCGTTTTTTGATATGGATTCTACAATAACTGTTTATTCTATGAGACGACATAAAAATTAGAATGAAAGCAAATAATATTAAATGCACTAGGGGGTATTTAGGAAAAACTAGTACGAACAGATGATATTACAGCTTGACTTACCGACTGTACTGTCATTGTATTTTCATGACTGTCGTACTGATCGTTTGTACAGTAGAAAACGCATAATTGAAATCAGATGAAATCCGTATTTAGAACTTTAATTGAAGTTTAAATTAATATAACTGCAATAAACATAGTGATATAAAAATTCTTTAAACCTAATAGTCTCAACACACAATAAGTAACGCACTATAAATGTCACTAGATTTATACGATGTCGCACTAAGTAATACAAGTCCAAATTACAGATGTCCCGCACACCAGTCACAATAATTCTGGCCACGCACACCAACATCGCAGATTCAAAACTGACTCTGGACTCTTCCGAATCTTATATTTACTGTATTTATATGCGCTAAGGTTCGAGATGAATCTTCCTCTTTCTCGATGACGCATCGAGAAGAATTACATGGTAACAGAGGCCTAGAAAACAGTAGAAACTCTGCACACTGCACTTTGTACACATCAGTATGATGTACACGCTAAGTAGATTGTTGATCTCACAGGAATATAAAATACAGAAAGTAAGAGTTCAACATTTTCGTCACGAACAATTATATAATGTAAATTATACAATAAATATTTATGCTATATAGTAATACCAATGAACAAATTAATCAATTCCGATCTATAGCATCAATTCCATTTGACTACCTTTACAGTAACTTTGAACTGGAAGTATTATTAATAATGCATTCTAGGTTAGAAATCATTTTTTATTAATCAAAATGAAATGAAGTAATGTTTAACGAACTCACTTTTGTGGGAAATGGAAAAGGATTGAAGTATAATAAGTATACAATTAGTCAAAATCTATTAAGTGTACATTTACTTGATTCTTTTAGTATTTTAGTAAAATAGTAATTTTACTACTACTTTTCTGATGCACAATCTTTTCACTTTGGAATTTTGCAATTTATATGACTGCGATAAACTTGTCCACTGTTATTTTTCTCTCGTTCATTCTTTGCTTAATTTTTCTTTACTCGTTCAAAACTCTAAGGTTAATTTAAATCCACATGTAACATGTGTCTGTGTAGATTCTTCCAAAGGTTTATTTAACCCGTCGTTTACAAGGTAACAAATAAATTACATAAGGCATATAAATTGTAAGTCATAAGTTTAAAGTCTGAAATACAAAGTATTTATTTATCATGAGACCATTGTGTACTTAAGAATTATTCTACCAAAATACTGTGTTGGTCATGAGAATTTGCTTAGAGAATTTAAAATTCTGTTAAAAAACTACATCATGTGACAAGAACGCAAAGTTTAGTTAATTAAATAAACTTAATTAAGTATTAAAAATCCGCTTTTTGAGTATAGTCAACGAATCATGAATTTAGTGAACGGAAACGTTGTTAATCGGACACCTGTCTACTCAAGACAAAACCCCTACGCTTTGGTAACCAAAATCACAACACTGTTTTTCCGTGTAATTTATGTACAATTAGATTGCATTAATTTTAAACTTCCAAGAATAAATGTTAGTTTCATGTGGATTACATTAATTTTAAACTTCCAAGAATAAATGTCAGTGTCACTTGGCTCTGTCAATACGTAATCAACTATGCAGATTCAAAATTTTAAGGTATCCTCTCTATGGAATAATAATTTTGTTTCATTATCTGATAGCTAAAGCTGTCTATGCACAATAATTTCATGAAAACTATATTCCTGTTGAATAGTTTTATTATTATTAACTTATTAATATAAAATAATGAATTACTTTTGTTAATGAATAGAAATTGTTTGGGTTCCCAAAGGTTTTGTAATTAATGAACTTTAAATAGTACGTTATAACGAACGTATTTTAATTTATGTAAGATTTACTTACGATAGTCATAAGTACAAACGTAAGTTACCTGTAATATACATGCAACAGTCGTAGTATACATGTCAATTATATTAACTTGATTTTGGTTCAAAAAATGTTGGTGTTTAGAAGCAAATAATTTTTATGAAAACATTTTAAATATAACTCCACACTCTTCCACTGCTCATCATAATACGTTTAAAATACTACCTGCTGCAGTTGAAATACTGCAACCGCAGTGCAGACTCCCAAAATGTATACCCTGGACGCGTAACAGCTCTCTCGTTCATAATCATTAAATCCTTAACGTAACAAATCAAAGATACTTTATGACATTAAATTAACGTATGCTTTATATAAACACACATGGTCAAAGGTACTAATATTATAACGTTACATAAAGTAGCCCATCTATAAAGAACAAATTACCATTTAAAAGAAAAATAAGTTACAACATTGAAGGAATAAAGAAAATCAAAGCATCAAAGAATTGATGAATAGGAGTACTAGAATGTAACAATACTGACATACAAACTAGACAAAAACTAAGACGGTTACAAAACCCAAGTGATTGGCAGAGAGGAAGATGAAAATGAATAACTTTCTGACCATAACACAACCCCTTTTCCAATAATCATAACATAGTAAATATAATAATGGAAGTACAAAGCTCTAGTTAAAAACATAAGTAGTTCCATGTAAAACTATCAATACATAAATGTAGATTAAGTAATAATAAGTAATATTGTTATAAAAAAATAAAATAAAGCGAATAAGACTTTTTTTAAAATAAATACACAATTTTAATGATAAGGTGTATTTATTTTAATAAGGTGTGTTATATCAAAGTAAATAAAAGGAAGAAAAATAGTGAATAGTATAATCCTAAAGTGCATAAAAGAACCAAGAAAATTATACTAACTGAAAATCAGTAGTAGTAATAAAGTGTAAAGTGAATAATAAATAATGCTTGATGAAAAAATGATAAATGTATACGGTGAAAAAACTAAGGCATAAAAAGCCTATACAAGTGAAATAGGTAGAATTAATGTTCATGTTTTAAAAAGGAAATAATAGTTAAGTAATGGTTATAGTTATTTGTTTGTGTTAAAAATAGAGTATATAATGGTAAAAAAGCATGTTTAAGGAATGATAGTTAATCGAAGTAGGAATGTATGTAATGTATTAAATAAAGAATAGCATGTGCGTAGCATGTTAAAAAGAACAGTATTATGTTTTAAAAATGATTATGAATAATCAAATGTTATATGTTAGTTTAAAATAGTTCAGTTTCATAAAACCAAAGGAATCTGTTATAATAATTGTCTAAAGAAAATCAGTTGGACTAGGCATGAGGAGCCTATTTTAAACAGTAATTTGTAAATTTGATATTATAACAATAGTAATTAAGGGCAAAATGTAGATAATACTATTAAGTTTGATTATATAACTTTAGAGACACATAATGTATACCAAAAGAATCAGTTATAAATTAATTAATATAAAAACAAAATTGTTAAACTAGTAACTTGGTAAATACTAAACAGAAAATATTCATGTTTGGTGTCTAATTAAATTATAAAAGAAATGCAATGCAATAGTGTTATTATCTTGAGAATTCATAGTAGTATAAGAAGATTATACTAATTTAAAAATATTTGTTAATTTTGTAAAAAATCAGTAGCAATGTCTAACAATGTAAACAATTATTTCAACCAATAGGAGTATTAGGCTTGCTGCCTTGACAACCAAACATTAACAAAAAAATTCGTTAGTCCATTATCAGATTGAGAGAGGAGAAGTTTAAAAAGTCCACGGTGCTCAATATAATTATATAAAAGAAATAAATAACAATAGAAATAAGATTGTAACAAACTGAAATGATATTATATATTATAATAGTATGGACAAGAAGAAATATTTAAAAACCAAATGACTTAAAATTGAAGAAATAAATATATCTTACAAATCATAAAAGAAAATGAACATGAAGTGAAACCTCAGGTGTGAAGGAATGTGCTAAGTATAAAATTGAATTAAAAAACTAAATAAGAAAAGGACTAGTCTACACTTTGACACTTTTTCACTCACTAATAAACATTATTTAAACACTCAATTAATGAATAAAATAGTGACAATCAGTTTATATCTTTATTCACTTTTTAATTTATGGTGATCAAATTGTTGGACATTGTAATCTTCTGTTAAAACGAACTGTTAACCTACATTCACCAACTTTGATCCAACATATATCATATAACCTAAGAATTAATTTATTAAGAAACTGTATATTATTTAATTATGTGTTATGTGAAGTTTTGTACTTTCTAAAGATCTTTTGTTAATTTTTCTGTAATCACAAGAACCCAACTCATTTAAAATAACCAAAATAAAACATATTATTTTATTTAGCAAGGCCCTGGTCACTATTGCCAACCGCTGAGCAAGTAAAAAACAAGACCTGGAGCAAAAATTATATTATAAAAATATTTAATTTGTTTAGAAAAGAAATAAATAAAAAAACAATCCAGAATAATACAGTATTGACTATTTTCAATCGTATCTTTGATTTATTTTAATGTTAATGACATTTTATTATTTTATATAGCCCAGGTGAAAATTTTTTATCAGAAAATAGATGTTGGTAACCCCTATTATTGAGGAACGAAATTCAAATTAAACTACAAGACAAAGGTGAGTTTAATTAAACAAAAATAAGGGAGAAGGAGAAATAAATAAGGAGAATAATATTAATTGTTTTTGAAATAAAACAATTTGGCGCCTTAAATCGGGAAATAAAATTATACAACTTCAGTAAGAGAACAGATTGACACCAGCGACTTGGGATTTAAACGGGTAAAAAGACAAGACGTAAAGGTTACGTTATAATATTATTATTCCGTCAAAATTACGTGTATAATATGTTATGAGTATTATTACTCTTGTAATTGTGTTATGTACCAATACTATACTATACTATACTATACTATACTATACTATGCTATACTATACTATACTATATTATACTATACCATTCTTGTAATATTATAGTATTATATTTCAGTATTAAATTTCGTACGTCACTTATAAGTGTATTTTCTTTGGCAAATGTAAGAAACGTTTAAATTAGGTTACTATAATAACTACCTACAGTCATGTAAGCCTACGTGTGTACAACGTATCTAAGATCTTTCGCGACAACATAAAGTATAACAAATTGTTTTCAATTGCAATTAATTTATTTACTAATTGCAATCTGTCAAACAAAAATGTAATAAGCAATAGAGGTAACATAGGAAAATACTAAGAAATATAAACAAAAAACATTTTAAAAAATTTATAAAAATTGTTCATGACGGAATATGTTTCTTATGGCTTTTTGCTATATTAATAAAATATGGTTCAAGAAGAATTTGAAATTTGCGAAAAAGAAATAATGACATGAAAAGAAAAAGAACCTATTAATGAATATTCTTATGCGACTATGAAATGCTAGATACAAAATTCGTATTCCATCATAGTTACAGCTACTAATTTCAGACACCTATCCACCTACAGAATTCGTTACTGAAACCTGAAACAACTACTCGTATGAAACAACTATCGAGATCAAGAATAGTGGAATTTCTTTTCACCATTAAATTTTCCCAACTACCTTTAGTAATTTATAATATATGTGTTATATTAATCATAATATGTACAATATGTGTTACCTTTAGTAGTTTTAATCATATCTTATATTACATTTTAATACATTTAATTTTTTAATTTTGATTTCTATTTACGAATTAAACATTTTATGCTGTGCCGAAATGTTTTCTCGATCTGTATATTTTCATCCATATTTAAAGGAAGCAACTATTATTATTTTAACTGCTATTGTACGAGAAATATACAGGCAATTTATTGATTAACGTTGTGAGCATTCATTGTAATATGTACTTTATTAAGTTAACGACATAAAATTGTTTAATTAAATTATTATTTAACATTCTCAGCTTACTTGGGTTATTAATTTTTTTAATTTTTTTCTTACGTAAAGTGAAAAATTGTGAGTGTATATATATATATGTGTGTGTGTGTGTGTGTGTGTGTGTGTGTGTGTGTGTGTGTGTCGTTTTACTTGCTTGTATAATAGCATAAAGTTACAGGCAAGTCGGGTTTAGTTTTTAGAGTTAGCTTTATGAAGGTTTTCACAAGATTATCTTACATATCATATTATCTTAGTTTAGTGCTCACATCCAGCGACGATTCAAGCTGCAGAAATGTATTAATTTCCATCAGTTCAATCGCCTATTTAGGATCAATGTTGGTCTTTAGTTAACAGCATACATCTCCTCCAAACGACTTGAATATTGTTCGTTACTCTGTCACCAGCTTAACTACGTAGAGAGCTGATAATGTTTTACCAGATAATCAACTTCCCTCGTTCACTGCAGTACAGTCTTTCGCCTTTCCACTTTTATTGAACTGTCCGAATCACTTTTACCTCGTATTTTAAATTGTTTTATGACGTCTTGTACACTTTCATCGCATTCTATTACGGAGGGCTGATCATCCTTCATTTTTATCTACTCGATGTATACTTTTCTTAGATGGTAGTGCCCATTTATTACAAGCTTTGACCTGAAACAAAAGTGTATTTAATATTCTCTTGTGCATACTTGAAACATGCACATTTTATTTCATAACATGATATTAAACATGTACATTTCTAATATTATATACAAAGTAAAGAAGCTATCTGCCTTTACTAATTTTTCTGAGATTTAAACTATACCGACCCGATCGGCTTTTCTCCTTGGCCTCAGAATCGAAAAGTTGTACGTTATTATCACAATGTCGCTTGGACGTAATGCTAAGGACGAATGTATATACTCACCACAGACGTTGTACCGTGCGGCTTTCGTAACATGTTAAGTGTGAAAACCGTTTTACCATAATGCTTTCAGGCTCCATTTTGTCTTCGCATAAGTGCAAGTATAGGCCATTGTGTTAACAATTATGTGTGCGAAGGTAGTACAGTGAACATTACCAAACTAGCAAGTTACCAAGTTTATTTTATAATATTTTGATGGACTTTCTGATTAGCCGGGTACAATAATTTTAAAGTTTTAGTGTTTTTTGTTTAAATTAGTTTTTGATTGTTATTAAGCTCTATGTTTGCAATTTCCTAGAAGTGTGTGTGGTTTTATATTTTACTTTAAATGCAGTTGTTCCAATGTAAATGAAACATAATTAAAAGTAATCGGTGAAAACAACTTAGTTTGCTAAGCTAGATGCTAATCTGGAAGTTGGAAATTAGTAGTAATTAGAAGTTTACGTTAACCTTAGTACAGGCTATCTAATACTTAACATCCCTCACGTATCATTTGTTTTTAAGATGTTAATATTTAACTGGTAATTAAAATTAATATCGTTTAAATTTTCCACAACTCCCAGAAATCATAATGTAGCTTTACACTGAATGTGACACTATTGACTTCATAACGCTATTACCATGCCATAACGTAGTCTAACTACACTATTGTATGTTACTCTGAAATATACAAAAATTTAATAGTCGTTTTGTAATTATTTAAATATAGTAGCAAATAGACTGAATCCTACTTTATTGTTTATTGGATAATTTTGTTACTCTCTGTCTTTAAACTCCTACAATGTTCGCTTTATGAATAGGAATGTATAGTACAATATTAGGAAGCTTTCCTACGAGGAACATTTCAAACATATTTCGCATTTCATATCTCGCGTCCTGACGGCTAATGACTTATAACAATTGCTATTAAATATTTCGTAGCAAGTACAGTAATATTTTTTAATAATCTAGTGTTATAATTATATATGTGGTAAGGTAAAATAGTGTAATAACACAGATTGTAGGTTATGCTATCTGTCGTCAGATTGTCTGAGTCAAATATTTGTGTCCTCAGTGAACAATTAAAAAATTACGGGGTATTAATCATTGTTACCGGGTTACTGTTACGGGGTATCAATCATTGTTATTAATCAATACATATTTCTAGTTAAACGTTACAGAAAATACGGGTAGTAAGTTTTTAATTAATTTTCGACAAATTACACACTATACATGACGTTACAAAAAAAGCTGTCTGCCTATTGTCTGCTCAATACGTGCAACATTATAATATTTTTTCATCACAGATAATAAACTGTATAGTTAGAAATTATAATTTACAAGTTATCATTTTACGAAAAGACTTCAGAAGAAGATCTTCGATGGGTGACAAATATTAATTAAAATTCCTTCAGTAGAATTACGTGCTTATTTGTTATTCACTTTGATTCGAAATAATTTAGACATTAGTCTGTAGTTACAATTTAAAAAAATTTTGAACTATAAGTACTGTTTATTGTTGTTTTTGTAAACAAGTATTGTTGAACTAAGTCTAAGTTGACAAAGACGTGAAACACAACTGTTTAATATTGTTACGACGGTCACACCGAGCGTTGTGTTGTTCAATGGAAAGAGAATAATTGACATCAATAAAGTTACTAATTACAAACTTTATAAATTAGCAATAAAGCAACAAAATTTTTAAATCAACAAAACACTCTTATAGAGTAATTAAGATAAATTTGTCCAACAGCAATAATAAATGTCACCTTATTACAGTTTGGCACTAATTAACTCAATGGTCACTTTGCCACGATACTTCGATCCGTACTTGAATAAATCGCCAACTGTAACTGAACTGGTTCGCTTCGAAATCCAGTACGTATACCACCGCTGCCTTGAATTGTAGTCGGATAGAGGGCCTGGGTGCTGATAGAGTAGTCGAGTCAACGTCTGGAAAGGGCATCGAATCTTGCGTGACCTAGAACAGATAGATGACAAATCTAGTAGATGATAGATGACAATTTCGCCTATAGAATAATCTGTTACCGTCTGAAACAGTCTTGAGTGTGGCGGCCTGGCAAGAATCACGTAGGTACTCACCGATGCGATACTATTTATTTCCTCAATGCTTCACTGGCCCCTCGTTTAGCCGGTTCGTCCCGAACTCGCAAAGCGTTTCTACAGTAATTCTTGGCCAGGAGGCCTTAAGTGGCAACCTTGAATAACATCACTGATTTCCTTTTTCACGGTGTAAGAGACTTGCCAGTCAATTTGGTTGTAGTCAACGACTTATTATGTAAAGTCCTCTTCAGCTACTTCTTCCCGGTCGCTATTTAATTCATGAAAAAGCAGGAGCTTTTTCCCAATACGTAGTAGGCTTACCAGTCATCTCTTTTGTCATCGTACAGTTGTTTCTTTGTCTTCTATGGGCAATGGGTCAGAACATTCAGTCTTAAGCCCACAACAAATCCGTAGGCATAATAATAATGCCTGTTCTAAGAATGACTTCATCGACAATGTCTGCAACGAGCAATTGTTAGCTGAACTCGATGAGACGCAGGACTACAGGTAAGTCTACCTGTCCTAAAATGTTGACAGGGCTTCCAGTCATAGCCTGTACGGTACAAGAGCTAAATTGAGGCTGGCGGTTGCTGGCTACGTCACAGCGTACAATGAACACTGTTGCGCCCCCTGTTAACTATAAACGATGTTTGTTTACCTTCCGCAAATCTGTTAAAGATTATGTTTACACTAGTCTTATGGAGTGTGCGATCACGCCATTTTCTCTGCATTTTATTCTACCAACCATCTGCCTGTAGATGTTTACGTTTCTTACAGTTGTAAACCTTTGTTCTTCTGTCTCTATTCAATTTTTCAAATTGTTGAAGTGTTTTTAACCCTTTACATTATTTGTATAGTAACATTTCCTTTCTGTCCCCATCGTAACTGCAATGTGATTCCGTGACCTTCTGACTAAAGTGTGATGACATAAACTCATTAATGTAGGGGTACACTGTCTTAGCACCTTCAAAGCCGTGAACAAGAGCTTCTGAGCTATTTCGGTATCTCGCCGTTCGTAACACTTGCTGTTTACAATCTCTGCTGACACTGTCAATAAATGTCTGCACGACGAAACTCATTCGAGAATGTACACACCGCGCAAGTGTTTGTCGCCATACCGTAATTCTAGACTGTACTCGATGTTTTGGCTATCAGGTGGCATTACTTGTAGTAAGAATGCGGCAGATCATTTTAAAGCGAAAAGGAGGGAAATTGATTTCCTTTTCTCCGTCCAGTTATTTACGTACGCAGCGCCTTCCAATTGCTAAAGATACGTCGTCCAGTGAATGCTTCTGTCAAATGTTGAAGCATTGGCGTAAACGTGGCCAACTGAAACATAGCACTTTCTCTGCTACCTTATTTAATTTTCTATGCACTCTTCCCTCTTTATGATTGGCACTGTTTTTCTGTCGTTTTTTCTAAACGCATGATTATATTTCCATAAACGCTTGACTTCACTTTTAATTTTTCTTTCATGTTAGCAATTGACTCTGTTAGAGTTATTACTGAATATTTTACAATTACTACAGACTCCTCTACTTCAGATATGCTATTTGACATAGGTTCTTCTGCGACAGACATTTGTATAAACATCGATTCATATACATCATATATTCCACTAATTGGTGATAAGCACAATTCGTAATGTGTCCAGCTCTGCAGCACTGTTCTTCCTTCTGTTAACGCTCCTGTTCAAAGCTTTGATGCCATCAGTTTTACGTGTAGGTTCATCTGCTTTCTGTCCTTTTCCCGCTTTTCCGCCTCCTGTCATAGTTTCTCATCCTGTCGTTTTCTGCTTCTTCTGCCTCCTGTCGTCGTCGTTCCACTGCCTACGACACCAGCGCGTGGGATTATTCCATCACCCGACTGGTATCCATTTTCGCAAATAAATTGCCACGCCCACTACTCTTCATCCAAAGTGTCGTCTATTTAAAGATTCTGTCCCAATTCTGGCATAATTACTGCGCCGGTCACACACATCATCGTTTTGTTCAGTGGAAACAGAATAACTGACGCCAATGAAGTTATTAATTACGATTAATTATTAGACAATAAATAAAAAATCAACAAAAGTTATAAAGCAACAAATCATTCTTATAGAGTAATTCAAGTTAAATTTGTTCAGCACCAATAATAAATGTCATCCTATTAGAGTTCCGCACTAATTAACACAATGATCAATTTACCACAATACTCGATCTGTATTTGAATAAATCGCCAGCTGAAGGTGCACTGGGCTTGGAAATCGAGTATTTATACCTCCGCCGCCTTGCATTGCCGCCAGATAGCAAGCCTGGATACTGGTAGAGTAGTTACGGAAACATGTGTAAGGGGCATCGGCATGTCGCGTTTCGTAATTCTGCCGTGTAAAATGATCTGTAAACGTCTGGAACACTTTCCCATGCTAAGTATCATGTAGCCGCCCATTTATTTCCTCTGCGTTGCAGTATTTTACTCTTTCTAATCCCGATTACAATTTCACCCAAAGAATCAATATTGTCTTATATTCTAAGAACAATTTAACTTATCAAAACGGATTGATTACAAAAACAAAAACTCTAGTGACTTCACAGTATTATGACGTAGTAGTTCATTATGTAACGTAAGATTTTTAAAATGTCTTTAGTTTGTCATTTCTATGTTAACGTAAATAAAACATGACTGTGAACAGTTGCACGTCCGGCGTATATCTTAAATGTGTTTCTCTGAAACTGCACTGCAGTTGCAGCATGTTAAGTGAAGCAGGTAGTATTGGAACACACCGTGGTTAAATATGGATTAACATATATAACATGTATGTGGTGATGTATTTTCATCTGCGCTGTGACAATAAAACAGCAATACATTTCGCCAGAGATAAGTGTTTGTATGGAAGTGGCATTTTTAATTGATCATAAAATAAGTGACCGAAATTTGAAACAAATCCGGTTGACATAATTATTTAAAATATTTTGTTTTTACATTTTGCACTCCAAATTACTCCCTATTTAATATTTAATTGTACTTAAATTGATTTAAACAGTATTCTTTCTTATAAAAAGACAAGCATTATGATACCTCACTTGACATATGTGAGTTCCCTAATAGGTGTTTTGTCATCTTTACAAAATTTTGTTTATGGGTTTTTATACAGTTTTAACATTTACAAAATCATATTCTAATTCCTTAATTTATTCTAACAAGTGTTGTTACTATTATAAAAATAATGCCTATCTTATGAATTTTACTCTTTCTTATTAATTTATATTGACTTGCTAGTTTACTGACTATTCTGACGTTACTTTCTTTATATCAGCATTGGCCTATGTCATGGTGTTTATTTTAGCACCATGTTTCATTTTGTATTGATTATTATTTGGCCTGATGTTTTAAACCCTTCTGATTAATTATAACTGGTTTCTTGTATGTTAGTACATGAGATTAAAATATTCATCATATTCTAATAACATTAATACATTAACAAAATTTACAAACATATTAACTTAATGTTTTGCCTTCATGGCTGAGATTCCAATACACATTAAACAAATAAATTAACTTTAAATAAAACTGTTTAACATATAATAATATTAATTCTTTTCTCAGTCCATCATGATTTGTTAGTTTGGGCCTATTTCATCATGAAATATGGGCCTATTTCTTGGTATTTCTGGTACAATGTTCTAATTTACATTTTTTAGTTAGCCTATGGGCCTAATACATTTGTGGTTATTTATAATTAATCCATGAATAAAAGAATACTAACATTAATATAAAATTAACATAATTAAACAATGTTAAAGATTATGGTTAAAGCTTTCATTAATATTTCATAACAAGATTAGACCTTAAACCATTGTCTAGTATTAATACTACTATCAAAACTTACAATTATTCTCCTAAATTAAAAACATGTCTTGGATATACACTTTCATTTGTTTACTTTTGTTTTTTGTGTGTTTTTCTCACACTTTTATTGCAGTGAATAAACACAGTAATCTTCACAGTCCTGTCTGTGTGATTACCTACCATTATTTTTCACTTACTATTTCACTTTTACACTTAAACATTGTTTACTGTTTCTTTCTTATAATCTAGAGTACATTATCTCTATTTATTATATCCTACTGTATTGTACTTGTTTTTGTAGGTTAGGTACTTTTTATTTTAATTCTTTTACCTAGGTTATGGAAATGGTTTAATCAAGGGGTTATTTTGTATTAGGTTTTTATTGTACATTAGGTCTCTCCTTTCGTCGCATTACTATATATATATATATATATATATATATATATATATATATATATATATACATATAACTCAAAGTCTGAGGATTTATGTGTACTGAACACAAATCCATACCGTTACACCGATTGCCACCAAATTTTGCACAGGTAACCTTTGACACAACGCAAAAAACACTATCTAATTTCGAATTTTATATTTTGCCCCCGTTCGCACGATTTAGCCCCTTTTAATGATGCCTTTTCTTTGACGCGTATAAAAATGTCGACAAACCATGGAGACCAGAACTAATTAACAAGTAAATAAATATTAACATGTAAATAAACAAATGATATTTAGCGGCATTGAAACTGTAGCTAATATGCGTGTGTGTGTGTGTGTATATATATACTGTAATTGTCTTAAACGATTATAGAATTTATGTTTATACATATTTCTGATGATGCAATACATAAGTCATGAAATATCTATATATTAATACGTGAAGAGAAAATTTTGTACTCCTTTTTAAGCATATTGCGCGCACGGAGGAGTGTGAGATTTGGCATAGTTAAAGTCTATATGGAGAAGGAGTGCAGAAAGCTAAAATTTATATATAATATGTGTTACAAATACATTAAATTAAATAAAATAAAACATTCATTTGAACTTGAAAATTCATTAAACTTTTTCAAACAATGGTAATTTTTAAAAATAAAATAATTTTGTTGCCAGGCAACAATAGTCTGTGGAGTGTATGTCAAGGCAAAAAAGCGTTTATTTTATATTTTGTATATTATATATCTGTATTTTATATATTAATGTGCAGTTGAAAGTGAAATACAGCTTGCTTAATACTGACAGATTGACTGAATGAGCTGTGAATTTTGTGTGATTTCAAATGTTCCTTTTTCAGTAGTCTGTGGAGTGTATGTCAAGGCAAAAAAGCGTTTATTTTATATTTTGTATATTAGATATTTGTGTTTTATATATTAATGTGCAGTTGAAAGTGAAATACAGCTTGCTTAAAATACACCTGTTGCAAAAAGGAAAATTTTGTAGCAGCAATTTGAATTGACTTACTCTCGCCTAATTATTATTGGTGGTTTCAAAAAAGTGAGTACATTTTATTATTTTTAAACTAAACCCTGTCTAATCTTAGTTTCAGTAATTTCATTAAATTTTTTTTTTACTTTCAGATATTCACATCTACTTCCATTATGCCTCGACATAGAACATTGACGGGTCGGAGTGAGAGACAAAGAAGAAGGAATATATATTCGCGTGAAAGTCAAAATGATTAAGACCAAATGCAAATTTAAATAGTGTAGATAGTATACAAAATGATGAAATTATTTTGAGGGATACATTTAAATGCGCACTGAATGTCATTCCAAGAAATTTTAATACTTTTGATTGTGGATTAACGCATTTATTTACAATGCAGGTTTTGCAATGCAAAACATTTCGAATCTGAGGTCACTTTAGGTGAAAGGACTGCACTCACTTCATTTTGTCATAAGGGTAAAGCAATATTACCGGCCTTAAGTCAAAATGAATACTTTAAATCATTGTATGATGGACTTACTTCAAATGAACCTTCAATAAAAAGAAAGTCAAAAAATTATTTTGAAAACATTCGTTAATACAATCATCATTTGCTATGGTTAGCTCAGAAGCTAAAATTTCGGATACAGTTACGCGTGGAGTGTATCATTTTAAAATACATGATGTTTTTTATCACAGATCAGGTCCAATGACTGCTGGATATGGTCGCTCACCATGTTATGCCCAATTATATTTTTATGATGTTGACACTGCTGTCAATTATAGATTACGTGAACACTATAATCAAACATGCAATAACAATATAATGCGCGAAATCTCTCTTGAATTGGAACGCATTAATCCTTTCGTTCGGTCATTCATTGCAATGAAAGATCATTGTCAGAGAGTTGGAAATCAAAATAAAGTAATTTGTATGCTCATTAAAGTAAATCGTGATTTAGAACTACGCCGTTATAACGATGCAGTTCAAACTGATGTAGCAGTAATATTTAGTACAGTTGATGGTGAGCCACCCTTTGAACGAAATATGGTTTCGTTTTCAAAAGTTAATGGTACCATTAAAAATATCTCTGTTTTGGATTCATCATTGGACCCTTTAGCGTATCCATTACTTTTCCAAATGGTGATACTGGGTGGCATATCAATATTTCTCATAATGTAGCAACTACATCTAATTCAACAGCGCCCAGAAATAAATTAACCATGCTTCAGTATGCAGCCTATCGACTTGCAATTAGAGAAGATTTTAGCATGTTGCACCATTCACAAAAATTATTTCTGCAGTGGATAGTTGATATGTATGTGAGAATAGAGGGCACAAGGTTACATTTAATTCGACAAAATCAAACAAGTCTTAGGTCTGAAGTTTACAACAATTTAACAGTTTATTTAGAATTGAACCCCAATGCCAATAATGTTGGCCGTAGAGTAATTTTACCATCTTCATTCAATGGATCTCCAAGAAATATGTATCAGAATTATATAGATGCAATGTCAATTGTACAACATTTCGGAAAGCCTTCTTTGTTTATTACAATGACTTGCAATCCAAGTTGGCCTGAAATAGTTAGCAATATTGGTGTAGGTGAGTCAGCTAATTTTCGACCTGATATTGTTGTGCGTGTATTCAAGTCCAAACTGAAAGCATTAATTGAGGGCCTAACACTAAAAAAAAATCTTCGGTAAAGTTGAAGCACTCATTTATACAATTGAGTTTCAAAAGAGAGGATTGCCCCATGCTCACATTTTACTCTCTTTAAATGAGCAAGATAAAATTGTTAACGCTACCGATATTGATAAAGTTGTATCTTCGGAGATTCCTAACATTCAAACACAGCCTACATTATATGAATATGTTGTAAAACACATGATGCATGGTCCATGCGGTGTACTTAATCCAAATTCTGTATGTATGAGAGATGGAAAATGCACAAAAGATTATCCAAAACGATTTAATGAATTTACATGTGAATCATTAAATGGATATCCGTTATACACAAGGCGTGATAATGGCATTAATGCTGAAGTTCGCGGTAGTTGGCTCGACAATCGTTATGTTGTACCATACAGTCCGTATTTACTTGCCAAATTTAATTGCCATATAAATGTTGAAGTATACATTATAGTTAAAAGTGTTAAATACATTTATAAATACGTGTATAAAGGCTATTACAGTGCATCTGTTGAATTAGGTTCAGAGAGAAATGAACCAGGTCAAGAAATACAAATTGATGAAGTTAAAAATTTTTTAAATGGCCGTTATGGCGGATCAACTGAAGCTGTATGGCGCATCTATGAATTACCAATACATTTTCAATCACATTTTATCGTTAGACTTGACATTCATTTACCGCGTAGACAGAATGTTTACTTTCGAGAAGGGCAAGAACGTCAAGCAATTGAAAATGGAAGACAAACAAAATTATTAGCATTTTTTGAATTGAATCGATCAGATCCATCAGCGCATGAATATAAGTATATTGAAATTCCTTTGTATTATGTGTTGGAAGATTCCCGAAAAAAATGGAAGAAGAGAAGGCGTGGAGGTGATAAAATCATTACACGCACATATGTAGTATCATCAAAAGACATCGAACTTTTCCATTTACGATTGCTTTTATTACATGTCTGTGGTCCAAAATCATTGGAGGATGTTAGAACATACAATTGAATTATACACACTTCTTTTGTTGAAGCGTGCCATGCTCGCGGCATTGCTTCAAATGATAATGAATGGCGCGAATGTTTAAATGAAGCAAAGAATTACATTCACCAAAACAAATGCGTAATTTTTTGGTTACATTTGTGCATTAAATGTACCAGCCAATGCATTGGCGTTATGGAATGAATTTAAAGTATATCTTAGTGAAGATATTTTGAGAGATTAAAACGAAGAAGTATCCTTTAACACAGCTCTATTAGAAATTGAAGATATTTTGAATGTTCATAATTTGTCATGTCAAGAACTTGGTTTACCAGTTCCCACGTGTTCGCAGAGAACAGACGAAGCAAATGCTATTGATCCAATAGAACAAGAGTTTCTGTTTTGTGAGCATTATGAAACTGCAAATATTGAACAGCGTAATCTAATAATTGATCGTGTGATTCGTGAAGTTTTGCATCATGATACTGGATCTAATTTTTTTGTTTAACCGCTCATGCAGGTTGTGGAAAAACATTCACACAAACAGCAATCATTCACAAATTAAATTCGCTTAATCTTAGTTGCATTGTAACAGCGTTCAGTGGCATAGCTTCAACTCTATTACTTGGAGGTAGAACTTTACACAATGTGTTTAAATTGCCTATACCTATTTTGGAAAATTCTGTAGCGAATATTACCGCAAATAGTAGCTATGGACGTTACATAAATTCATCATCATTTATAATTATTGATGAAATTTCTATGTGCCCACTGCAAATGTTGAAAGTCATAGATAGATTATTGCAGGATCTATGCAATTAAAATGATAAACATAAACCATTTGGAGGGAAAACGATACTTCTCTGCGGTGATTTTCGGCAAATCTTACCAGTTGTCCCACATGGATCACGTGCAACTTTAATTGAAAATTGTGACACGAGTTGGCATAAATTTGTTTATTTTCATAAAGTAACGTTTACTCAAAATATGAGAGCCTTACCAAGTGAAATAGAATTTGTCGAATTCTTAAAAAAAATTGGTAATGATGAAATCCCACAATTCCCTCAGTTTGGTGAAAATATTATTGAAATACCTCAGCAATTAATAGGAGATGAAAATAATATTATTAATGAGGTGTATGGAAATATTTCCGAAAACATACTCTCAGATAACATATTGAAGTCAGTTATTTTAGCACCTAAAAATGATGATTGTACTTTTATTAATACTGATATACTTAATCGAATACCAGGTGAACTGAAAACATATCATAGCTACGATAAAATAATTTGTGATGATGACAATGAAAACAATAACTATCCAGTAGAGTTTGAATTCTTTGACTATTAGTGGTTTGCCACTACATAAGTTAGTATTGAAAGTTAACTGCATCGTTTTACTGATCAGAAACTTAAATACAAAGGAAGCATTAGTCAATGGAACAAGAATGCGCATCAAGTGTATGCATCGTAATGCTATTGATTGCGAAGTTTTAACTGGAACCGCACGCAATAAGAGAATTTTGATTCCACGTATAAATTTAACATATTCCGGTACTGTTTTACCATTTAACTTTCAAAGAACTCAATTTCCAATTATACCTGCATTTGCGATGTCAATAAATAAGTCTCAAGGACAAACATTCGAAAAAATTGGAATTTTATTGAGGCAGCCAGTTTTTACACATGGTCAATTGTACGTCGCAGCAAGTAGAGTTCGATCATTCGATGGTTTGAGATTTTATATTTCCGAATATAATGGCCAAGGGCATTTAGCAAATGATGAAAGAGTTATTACAAAAAACATCGTTTACACAGAAGTTCTGAATCATTAAATTCACTTTCAAACTATTTTAAGTTCAATGGACAACATTTATTTTTTTAACCGCCCGGTTTTTTTGATTTAATGAAAAATATATATACGAAGCACGTATTTTTTATTTCATTTTTTTATTTTGTATTAATTTTTTATTTAAATTTTATATAATTTGAAAAAGATAGGCAAAATAACTGTGTAGCCTTGGCGAAACCTGGTCAGTATGACAATAAAAAAACCCAAGGAAATGTCAAAAAACGCGTTATTGCTTTTTAAATATGGCTTAGCCAAGCTAAACCTCATTTTTCCTATCTTTCATATTTTCCAAATAACTCGAAAATTAATGCATAGAAAAAAAATTAAAAAATTATATAAGCTTTGTAGCAGATAATCTTCAAACTGTTTTCGAATTTTGTACCTTACCAAAAATGAAATGTAATCCACTGGAATTGAAAACAATGTATCTTATAATTCTATTAATGTCAAGTCTCATTTTTATTAGCGTTTATTTGATTCAATAATAACATGAAAAAATTAAAACTGACAATGAATTATATCAAAAAATAAATATGAATACAAGCTGTAATTGTGTTTTATTTTCAACTGTTACTAACATTAAATTTTAAATTTCGTATGTATTGCAGGGAATTAAGGCAAACAACACACGCTAATGACGTATTTGTACACGCTCGCAGCTGACGTAATAGAACAAAATTCAAAAAAATTATATGCAGTGATTATAGAGGTATACTCTTTGACAAAAGAACCTCAATAACGTTCAAACTTAAAAATTTAATGAATTACGGTCGAATTTCGACCACTGGGCGACCACTAGTATTAAATACTACTACTAAAGATGTCAACATTACCATGGAGACCAGAATTAATTACCATGGTAACAAGTAAAAAAACAAAAGCTATTTAGCGGCATCGGAACTGTACATTTATCCATTCCTGCAGTAGATTTTTGATGTTTTATATAATATGCGATTGTATCGATATATTACGACGTGGAAAAGAAAAAGTCCTATTACTGTGGAATTGTAAATTGTCCTGTTACTTATTGCAAAGTGAAAATACGTGTTGTTTTCATTTGTGAGGTTAGGTGACAACGGTTTTTGGTTTTTAGTTTACTGCTAAAATAAATAAAAGCATAATTAAGGAAGACAACGTTTAATGTGTTACACAATGCTTCTAACACAGTAACTCTTAAAATAAAGAATTTAGCGTTTCAGATTTACCAGGTACTTTAGAAATATCTCTAAAGGCTTTATAAACTGGTACTTTTAAATCTCTGAAGGCTGTTGTACCAACATAATAATTTAGTATAAGTTAAAATAGTACAAGTGTTGAAAACAGCTTTGAAGAGAATTTTACTAATGAGTACAAAACCGTTGTAAGAGCTGACAGAACGCCATATAGACATAGACAATAAAAATTATATTGTTACGACGGTCTACTCGATCGTCGTAGGTACAGTGGAAACAATATAATTACAAGACACCAATAAAGTCACTAATCACACCTTTAATTGTTATAGTAAAACAGTTCGTAATTAACAACACAGTCTCTACAACAAATCAAATGAAAATTGTTCACACGCAATAAAATGTCCACTAATATTAAAACTCAACTGTATTACTATTATACCGTCCGAATATAAAACGCAACACTTCACTACTAACTACTTGCACGTACACAGTAATAACCCGAACCGCTCTGTAAATATATCGCACTAATACTCTCGAAACGCACAGTCAAAAATCTCGCATTGAACTGAAAACTAAGGCCGCGACGCGATGTATTTATAGTTACGCTCACACACCAGAAGCTTCCAAACTGCGTCTTATCTCTCGCGAACTACGTAATTGCTACGGCCTTGACACAGTCCGAGCGCCCGAGCGAAGCCTGGCACAGTCGAGAAAATTCTCGCAAAATGCGTCTAGTAGCACGTATACCACACGCTTACATCGAGATCTTTCTGGCGCATTCGATAAACGCGTAGATTGTTCTGTGCTGTCGTAGCACTTCCCCCTCCTTAAGCCTGTTCGTCCCGAACTGGCAAAGCGTCTCTAAATTTGTATTTAGCAGGGCGATCTAGGTGGGTGACCTTGAACTTTCGCTGTCCTTCCTGTTGAATCCGATAAACAACATCGTTAATCCTTTTTTTTACAGTGTAGGGTCCTTCCCAGTTAGACTGAAGCTTAGGTGAGCGACCACGACGGCGCTTTGGATTGAACAACCAGACCTGATCTCCTTCTTGGAAACCCACACTATTGCTGCGAATGTCATACCGAGTTTTCATTTTATCACTGGCAATCTTCAGCCGTCCTCTTACCAAGCGATTCACTTCTCGCAGTTGGTTTTCTAATTGTGAGGAATAGTTCTTTGGCTCTTGGGACTGAGTCTCAGGTGATCCAAACATCAAGTCCCCAGGAAGTCGAATCTCCCGCACAAACACCAATTTTGCTGGAGTCATGCCGGTTGTGTCATGTACTGACGACCTATACGCCATAAGGAATAGTGGTATAAGTTGGTCCCAGTCTGTTTGGTTCTCGTCAACAACTTTCGAAAGATGCTGCTCAAGTGTCCTGTTGAATCTCTCAACCATCCCGTCCGACTGAGGATGCAGAGGCGTTGTCCTCGTCTTTCGAATTCCAAGTAGACGGCATAATTCTTTAAACACTCCTGATTCGAAATTTCTCCCTTGATCCGTATGGATTTCCATAGGGGCTCCATAACGGCAACAGAAGTTGTGAACTAACTGCTTTGCCACAGTGGTAACCTCCTGATTTGGAATCGCGTAGGCTTCCACCCACTTAGTAAAGTAGTCACCTACAACCATGATGTACCGGTTTCCATCGTCAGTAACTGGGAATGGTCCAGCAATGTCTATGGCAATTCTCTCGAAAGGTTGTCCAACGTTATACTGTCACATTTTTCCCCTGCTTCTGGTTTGTGGGCCCTTGCTTGCAGCACATATTTCACACGTCCGAACCCATTCCTCTACGTCGTGGCGAAGATGAAGCCAATAGAATCGCTTCCGTATTTTGTCAAGGGTTTTGTTAACGCCAAGATGGCCTCCAGATGTTCCATCATGCATCTCCTTCAAAACAGACTGCACTTTACTTCGGGGAACTATCAACTGCATGACCACGTCTCGTCCATCTGCTCTTTCCCAAGCCCTTTTCAGCAATCCGTTTTCTAAGGTGAGAGATTCCCATAGTGCCCAGTAGCCCTTCAGCACTTCGGAACCATGGCAGATATCTTGCCAATCCGGGCGGCGACCTTCCTCTTTTGCTGTCAAGATCGGTCCAATGTCTTCATCACTCATCTGTTCTTGTCGACAGTCTTGTGTTGTCCAGCCATCAGCCAGGAAATCTACAGTGATGGCTTGAACATGTTCGCTTGAGTTTTGTTCTTCCTTTCTGTGGCAATGTCGGCAGTCTTCCGGGCATGGTCTTCGTGATAAGCCATCTGCATTACCGTGCAGGCGCCCCCGCCTATGTTGTACCTTGAAGTTGTACTCTTGCAGACGTTCGAGCCACCTTGCCAACTGTCCTTCCGGATTTTTAAATCTCAAGAGCCATGCAAGTGCAGCATGGTCAGTACGTAGTGAAAACTCTCTCCCATAGAGGTATTTATGGAAGTGCTCCAAAGCTCTGACAATTGCCAACAACTCTCTTCTTGTAAAACAATAATTTCTCTCTGGTTTACAAAGCGTCTTGCTGTAATACGCTATTACTCGTTCCTCACCGTTCTGCACTTGAGACAAAACTGCTCCTAGACCAGTATTGCTTGCGTCTGTGTCTACGATGTACTTCCCTTTGGAAGCTGGAAAAGCGAGAATTGGCTGCGAACATAATGCAATCTTCAACGTTCTAAATGCTTGTTCACACTCTCTCGACCACTGGAAGTTTCGCTTATTTTCCGTTAGCTCATGTAGTGGTTTAGCAATAGTAGCGAAGCCTTTTACAAAACGTCGGTAATATGAGCATAACCCCAGGAAACTCCGAACTTCGTGTTTATTCTTCGGAACTGGCCAGTCTCTTACGGTGTCCACTTTATTAGAATCCATTCTAACGCCCGCTGCCGAAACCAGATGGCCCAAATACTGTACTTCCTTCTGGAATAGAGAACACTTCTTCGGGCTCAGCTTCAGTTGTGCACCGTGAATTCTAGTTGGAACTTCCTTAAGGTTTTCCAAATGATCTTCGAAAGTCTTCCCGATCACTATGACATCGTCTAAGTAAACAAGGCAAGTTTTCCACGTCAGGCCTCGGAGTATCAGGTCCATCAATCTCTCAAATGTTGCCGGTGCATTACAGAGTCCAAATGGCATGACGTTAAATTGGAATAAGCCACTTGGGGTTGAGAAAGCGGTCTTTTCCTTGTCTTCTTGATGAAGACCCACTTGCCAATATCCACTCTTCAGGTCCAATGTGGAAAACCACTGTGCTCCGGACAACGTGTCGAGTGTATCGTCAACGCGAGGTAATGGATAGCAGTCTTTCTTTGTAACGTCATTTAACCTCCGGTAGTCTACGCAGAAACGCAATCCACCATCCTTCTTCGATACCAGCACTACAGGGGAAGACCAAGCACTTGACGAAGGTTCGATTACTCCCTCTGTCAACATGTCCTGTACTAACCGAGACATCTCCTCTTGTTTAGATAATGGAGGCCTTCGAGGAGGTTGGCGTATCGGTGTTGTGTCCCCGGTATTGATGCGATGTTGCACAAGAGAGGGTCTTCCCAGTGACTGTCCCCGAACTGCAAAACAATCTTTGAATTCGTGTAAAAACTGTCCTAGTTCTTTTACCTCACCACTTGAGAGGTCGTTAGAAGATCTGTTCAATAATTCTTGCATTTCGTCTGGTAATTTAGAAGTATCCGAAGAACTGGATCTTCGTTGCGTTATTCCGGCTACCCAGGCCACAGGAGTCAATTTGCCTAGGAGCGTATTGCTTTGTAAAGTGATAGCTTGATCCAAAATATTCGCCACTCTAATAGGTACGTTTCCGGTTTCGTCAGGTTTTACTCAACTTCTGGCAATTAGTATGCCCGGTGTGCTGACTACCTGGGGTTCGAATATAGAGCACTGATTGCCCCTAGTATCTACCGCAGTTCTAACCATGATGATCTTTTCGGAGTTTGGCGGAACAGTTACGGCCACTTGGTTTATGACGTCCATCGATTTTTCTGCTGTCGTCATTGTTGATAGCATTACCTCTTCGCCTCCGATTCTCAAGACATTGTTTTTGAAGTCGACTATAAATCCGTATGCGTTTATAACGTCCACACCAAGAATTGCTTCATCCACAATGTCTGCAACAAGTACTTGATGATTAAACTCAAGTCTACCGAGGCGTAGGTGTATCTCCACTTTTCCATACACTTGTACAGGCCGTCCAGTAGCTGCTCGCAAGCTGCAAGAGCACCAGATTGGCTTGAGATCTTTCACCACGTCGGGGCGCACAATAGAAACTGTTGCGCCTGTGTCAACTGTAATCGAGGTTGGCCTTTCTTGAACAAATCCGGTAACTACCAAGCTCCCGGTGTTTTTCTGAAGCGTAGAAATTGCGTATTCTCTAGGGGCTTCGTTCCTCCAGTTAGTCAGCACACGCCCCATTGTACCGACTATTACTCGTTTCCCTGCTGTGAGTTCTAACCCGACAATCTCGTTGTAGATGTCCAGGTTTCCCACATCGATAACACTTCGGTCTTCCATCCTTTCTTATTTTATTCTGTGGCGCCGACCGTCGAGTCTCTGTTCCTTGTTCTTCTTCCTCATCGTCTGTGCCGTCGCGATCTTTTAGCTCGCGCACTTTATGACTTGTCCAACCAGACGCTGATTTGGCGGCCTCAAATTGCAAAGCATGTACCAGGGCGTCCGCACTGTTCTGGTGTCTTGCCATTCGTAGCACTTGCTGTAGTTCGTTATCTCAGACACCGGCAGTAAATGTCTGCATCGCAAAACGCGTTCGAAAATCTTCTGGCGCTTCAGGATAGGCCAGTCTAATTAGTCTGTCGATACTTGCTTCAAACTCTTGAAGACTTTCCCCGGAATGCTGTCGCCTTGCTCTCAACTGGGTGCAGTACACATCTCGCAAATGTTTATCACCATACCGTAATTCCAGAGCTTTTATCAACTCGGCATAGGTCAGGTGGCACTTTCTGTAGTAGTTCTGCCGCGGGTCCTTTTAATGCAAGAACAAGTGAAACAGCCTTGTCTTTTTCTGTCCAATTATTTGCGCATGCAGCAGCTTCAAATTGGCGGAGGTACGTTGCCCAGTGAGTGCTTCCGTCAAAGGTTGGAGCTTTGACATGAACTGTCCCTACTGCAGGCAAAGTGACTTTCTCTGTTAACTTATTTTCTGTGTATTTTTCTGTCTTGATCACTGGTACAGTCTGTTCAGAAATTTGTTTTGGTTGAATCTTCATGCACTGTTCAACTTCAATTTTAATTTGTTCTCTTATATTTGCCATTGAGTTTTCTACTGCAGATATTTTTGTTGACATAACTTCTTCCACAGTCAAGACAGATTTTTCTACTTTAGCTATTTTATTTGACATGGATTCTTCTACGTCAGATATTCTGGTAATCTGATTGTTGAGCTCACCTCGTAATTCACCTACGTCACCACGTAGGAGACCCAATTCTGCGGTAGTATGTTCTTGCATCTGCTTTTGTTCATGAATTAATGCTTTGATGTCACCTGCTTCTTGCTTACGTTTTTCATCCTGTCTTTCTTCTGTTTCTAGCATTAGTGCTTTCTGACGTTCCTCAGCTTCTTCTCTTCGTTCTTCTTTTTGTCGTCTTTCTGCTTCTTCCGCCTCCTGTCGTCGTCGTTCTTCTGTCTGCAACAACAGCGCCTGGAAATTTTCCATCATCTGACTGGCATCCATTGTTTTTCGATTAATTACGAATTACACTCGTCTTGTACAAAGTATCCACTGTTTCCACTGTTAACCGTTCTATCCCAGTTCTGACACCACTGTTACGACGGTCTACTCGATCGTCGTAGGTACAGTGGAAACAATATAATTACAAGACACCAATCAAGTCACTAATCACACCTTTAATTGTTATAGTAAAACAGTTCTTAATTAACAACACAGTCTCTACAACAAATCAAATGAAAATTGTTCATACGCAATAAAATGTCCACTAATATTAAAACTCAACTGTATTACTATTATACCGACCGAATATAAAACGCAACACTTCACTAATAACTACTTGCACGTACACAGTAAAACCCGAACCGCTCTGTAAATATATCGCACTAATACTCTCGAACCGCACAGTCAAAAATCTCGCATTGAACTGAAAACTAAGGCCGCGACGCGATGTATTTATAGTTACGCTCACACACCAGAAGCTTCCAAACTGCGTCTTATCTCTCGCGAACTACGTAATTGCTACGGCCTTGACACAGTCCGAGCGCCCGAGCGAAGCCTGGCACAGTCGAGAAAATTCTCGCAAAATGCGTCTAGTAGCACGTACACCACACGCTTACATCGAGATCTTTCTGGCGCATTCGATAAACGCGTAGATTGTTCTGTGCTGTCGTAGCAATATTAAGTCAAATATTCGCGTGCTAAGCCGCGTGTAACAGCTAGTTTGTTAATATTACCAATATAATACCATATTGAGCGGTCGTGGCGTAGTGGCTAGCGTGTAGCGTTTCTATGCTGTCGGCGGGGTTTCGATTCCCGCCAGGGTTATCTGATTTAAATTCGATGATTCCTCCCTCGCAAGGCATGGCTAACAAGCGAGAGGTAATTCTAGCTAGTATTAGACCTTCCCAGCTAAGCAGTTCGGATCCGGAATTAAACTGTAATGCCTCATATACCTGAGAGAGACTCTGTAACACACGTACCATAGGTATATGCGGAGGGTGGTACTAACCAGTCGAAAGACGATAAGTCAAGAAGAAGAAAAGATAATACCATGTTAATAATAAATTGATTCCTGCCACAATAATAAATTAAAAAGGTTAGTTTATAACAGTTACAAAACATAGTTTACATATTATACCCAAAGAAGCAATTAAAAATTCAAATATAAAGAAAACGAAGCAAATAAATTTAAGCAATACTGCATATAAAAGAACACGTGTGTTAAATATAGAATCTGACAGATGCATATCTGTATCTGTTACTACATGCATTAAATAAGGGTATCTCCTGTCTAAATAAAAATAAAATTGCATGATATGTACAACTGACTACGCGTTTAAAATGTATATTCATTTCTTTATTTTTTTGTGTACTATCTTTGTTAAATTTATGTAATTCTGTGTAATTAGTTTTGTAAGAGTTCTATATGTAAAATTTTGTAACTACTTGTGCGATACATTTATGTGTTGCCTGTCCTCGATACGATGTTCCGATTCTTATGTTCTTGCCTGAAATGTTACTGCCTTGCTGATTTCAAAGAGTCTCTGAGTAAAAACATGTCACTCTAAAAATAATACGTTTAATTTGGCAAGCATGTTCTGACTGGCCAGGAAGGATCAATATTAACCAATAAGTAAATTAATATAGGGACATTGCATGCGTCACACGTAGAGGACTAGTGGCTTCAAATTATTGTGCACACGCTGACGCATCTGTCGTTTAAAGCTTAGTTCGTGTTACATAAATTTTGTAACACTACACGCTTATGAACAGTACACGCTAACATTTTCCATTACTAACATTGTCTGTACGCTTTAACAGATGTTAAAAACTTCTGATAACCATTGGGTATTAGGTCCACTGCCAAAAATTTCCACTGTTATTTGTCCACTGACAATAATGGCGACTCGATCTCTAGTCTACTTTTCACACGCCAAAATGTTCTTAATTGGAGGACTAATTAGATATTAAAATTACATTGTGAAATATAGGCCTAACTATTTTACCTTCGAAACAGAAGCAACGGGAATTTATTAATGAAGATTGTTACATAAACCTAATTTAATGGAAAATGTGTATATTTATTACACATTTACAAATTTGCCAGACATAATTGTTTTCAAATACACGCGCTCACATACCTCACGCACGTGCGCACACAAACAAAGACATGCGCGCGCGAATATAGTCCAATTAAAACTTTGTCATCCACTTTACCTAACTTTTAAAAATTTATTCGGTGAGTCTGATATTAATAACCTAATATCAGCAGCAGATGAGTCGATTAGCAGCTGCTCAACAACCTAATTTTTCTTTGTCTGATGACGATTAAAAATATTGAAACGAATCTAATTATTTTTATATAAAATATTCTTATTTTTGACTATACGCCATTCTGACGTGAACAATAACTACAAAATGAATTCTTGACACTTTTATTGAAAGTTTCATTACATGCGAACTGGCCTGTTCATTAATATGGTTACTAAACTATTATTGGCAGCTTGAGTGTTGGCAAAAATTTATGTTGTTCGGAAATGTTAAATGAATGTAAAACATTTTTCAAGTTTAAAGAAAATATGTTTTGTGGTAACAGAAACTGATGTGCTTACACTTAGCATTAAGGTCAGTACGTGATTGAAATACCAGCAGAAGTACTCAGTGTTGCAATCATAAATTGTTTACGGAAGACGTTTTAGAAAAAAATTACATTCAGAAAGTCATTATTTATTTTTATTTAAAATGTACGGTACTGCCTAAAACTTTTAGACATTAGGTCAGACATTGGAATGCATTTATTAGGTAACAAGCGTGATGTATTTTTGCTTTATTGCACGATTCTCTTATCAAAGAATAAATAGGCTTCTGTTTAACAATACTCAGTAAAGTCAAGTTTTTTGTTTCTTAACTTAATAAAAATTAAAACAGCTGTGAATGTTTACACAGTTGTTATTCACAATTTGTAGTTATTCTTTAACTCTTTGGAAATAGAATAACAGACTGAAACATTTGTCCGAGTTGGTTAATCACAATTAATTGTATTAACTACCACATGTGTTTCAGTCTCTTATTAGCATATGTTTAAGTGATTTATGATCGTCTTTACATGAATCGTTTTAAGTTCAGTATTCTAACAAAAGATACAATTCGTGGAAAGTATATTTCCTTATAACAGTCCCCTGTATTTCATACCATTTAGACAAACATCAAAAATTAAATAATAATACTATTTCTAATAATATGAGGATTTGTAAAAAGATTTTATTTTTAAATAATATAATTACAACCAATAACAAACATTGTAACGTAACAAAATTGTAGTTACATATAAATAATATCCAATACCTTGAATAAGAATCTACCACGTACATGCCTAAGCCAAAATGAGAAAAAACCTCTAATGTATTCAAGCTAATCGTGTATCCATATACAAATAATGTCGAAGCAAGCCAACACAGGAGAAGGAAGAATTATAAGATATATAAATAATATATCTTATATCTTATATTTCACATTGAAAGCATCATCAGTGTGATAAGAAGAGGAGAGTAAAAAAAAAAAAAACAAATACGTTAGCAACCCGGACCCAATAGATCATACAAGTGAGGGGACAAATAAAATAAATGTGACGAATAGATCATACAAGTGAGGAGACAAATCAAATAAATGAAACAATTTATTATACCAGTGGGACAAAATATCATATATATGACATATGATACAAGTGAGGGAAAATACCCTATAAGTAAAGAAACCCATATATAAGAAGAAGAAGAAATCCGGATATGAGAAGAGGAGGAGTGTATATGATGAAGAAGAAGAAAATTGTATACATAAACCATGAAGATGATTCAACAAGGACAAGACAATAACATTCCCAGTGTGAGGAATACAATACAACAAGGAAGATAATAAGGCATGTGTGAAGAATGCCAGACCAGTGAATTATAATACCATCCAACAAGGAAGAACATGATGAAGGAAAGATGACCAAGAACCAAGTATCGATAAACCAATAAGTAGCCACAAACAATAATAGTGAGTGTCTTATATAAGTACATCGATTAATATTAAAATAACACAACCCCAAGTAAACACCACAAACAATAAAAGTGCAATGTTTATGGAAGAGGAAGATAAGAAGTGTTAACACGGAGAAATAGTGAATCCCAAATAAACAACACAAACATTTAGTGTATGATTTATGAAACAAGATTGTGACAAAATACAAACATAGAAAGACCTCAAATATACTGATATTAAAGAGAGAAATAATTGCTCAATAACAACTGAAACTGAATATAAAATCCTTAATAAGATATGTGTTTAAAGATCAAATGAATAGAGAGTAAAAAACCAATATATAATGTAATAATTAATGTGTTGAAAATAAGACAACCTGCTATAGAAAGACAAGGCAAGTTGCCCAAACCAAAATATAAACACATAATATGTACAACAATGTCAAGTAAGAATTAAGTAATAATGTGTAAACAAATAGTATAAAATGTGTATAAAATAGTGAGAATGTTGTAATAAATAATAGTAATAACATATCATAGCAAAATTATAATAATTAAGCAACATGATGAACAAATAAGGATAAGTATTGTTGTCAACTCAGTAAGAGACATAACCTCAACTGAACAGAATCTGCAACACAGAACCACATGTAATAATTAGAAAAATGCAGTCAAAAGTAATTATTCAAATCAACTAACAAAATAGGATAAATGAGTAACATAATGAACACAATATGAATAGAGAAACACAATTATACAATCTATATTAGTTAAACAAACAATAGCCAGATTAACAAAACACAAGGTGACTATTAAAGTTACACAAAATACTCACTTAAACTTGATAAAGGAGAGGAAAATAGTTTGACAGTAGCAACTAGAATATTCAATACCTCTATGAGAACCTCTAACAAACACTAAATACATAAATATATATTTATAAACAATAATACACAAACATACATGACCCATTAAACTAGATGTAAAGAGCAATCTTACTGAAATTTATGAATGTTGGACACAACAAAAAAGTGTTATACACTATAGACAAACAATGTACAAGGTCTAGGTACACATTAATGGATTAAAATACAAATAATGATAAATTAAGTATATCAAAGTAACAGAATTATGACATGGTGTATTAAAGCCATTCAATATAAATAAATGAAGCACAATAAATGGAAACAAAGCTTCACTAAAGGTGTAAAATTAGTTAAGATACAACCTAAACACCTAAGAAATATTTTAATATGAAAAATGTATTAGAAATAATGAATACAAATGCAACGACATGTAGGGCTTATACGCCTGAAAAGCATTTAACGAAAAGTGTAAATATTTTGGTATTTAGAAATAATTATTAAGAGAAATGGACTCTAAACAATTAAAATAAGCATTAGAATTAGAATATATAATAATAATGTGGAAAGGACTTAAATGTGATTAAGGACCACAAAAAGTGAATTATCGAAGAGTGATGTAGGTTAATTATGCACGGATTTATAGCTTGTGTGGACTCTAAATAACGAGCCAAGTATCCGCAAGATGTTAATACCATTCACGTCTTAATTCGAAATGTGATAAGAAAGATATAAACAATTGAAAGTTTTCCTTCAATTCCAAAAAGAATTGAACGCGTCATAGCATACTCTTGAACCCAAAGACCGATGCTAAGAATTAAAATTTCTGACTTTATTAAGGCATATGGGGTCGAGATTATCAGATTATCAACCAATAGGAAGAGCTGATTTCAAGAGACGCCGACAGCGACTTCGAAGGAAAGCATTACTAGTTCTTTGACCATCAGAGTGAACGGGACGTATATCTGTCGGGAGAAAATTTCAAAAATGTGCGCGCCCCCCAGTATAAACGAGTGAATCTAACCTTACTAAATAGAGGGGGGTGCATAACCCCTTACGTGTGAAGTGCGTCGAGTGATGTGTAATAACAATCCATCCATCGCCAGTGTGTAATAAAGGCGATGATGAGTGGGAATTTAAGGGAGTACTTATTATTAACAATATTTTAATAAAAAATAATGTTTACCAACAAAGGTTTTCACGTTGGTACTACTTTAGTCAAGTACAGTCATACCTGGTTAAACTAATTTATGAATGTTAATTAACCAGTATTTGAATAAAAGTTCTCGATCTTATTAATTTAAATAAGATATTATTAAATTTTAGAAGAAAATGACAAATGAATATAATATTATAATGAATATCGATGTAAACAATATCGAATATAGACGCTAACTTGATTATTATTAGTACGAAATCAGATCATTTATCAAATAATAACAGAGAACAATCATTACAGTTAATGAACAACATACTTACCACTAATAAATATTATGTATAGTTTTAAGATTTTAATGCCATCAATTGAATATTATATTAACTCACTTTGAGTAAAAGGCAATCTAACCTATATGGTACAAGAGTTGAACAATCATACTGAGTCGTGTTTTAACTTTATACACAGTTGAATATACTCAGTTAAAAAAAAAGAATTTATGAATTAATTATAATATATTTCATTATTAATAACTATCCAAGTAATATTATTTCAAGTAGTATCCAAGTAGTATATATTTTATTATTAATAACTATCCAAGTAATATTATTCTGACACACAGTATTTGTAATCGTGTCTTACACCCCACTACCTAGCTGGTAATTTGACACCAGGTGGACCATAATACGATAATTTCCAATATCGTAATTAAACTTGTTTTCTTGAATTTTAATTACTCTCTATAATGTATTATCGTTATATTTCAGCATTTTTGTACCCTGTATCATGTTAACTAAAAGAACACACGAATTTTGGTAATTGTAAACCAAACTAACAAAACTACGTTAACAGCTATACGATATACAATAATCAGTGTTACCAGCCCTGAGTTGTAAGATTCTCAATAACTATTTAAATTGTTTTTTTTTATGATTATTAATTGTTTTAAAGGATGCTAATTTCAAATTAACTTTTTGTTAATAAAATAATAATTTTCTTACCTTTGAATCAGCATCTTTATTTAAGTAGGCAAAGAAAAAATATTTACAGAGCAATTATTTTCAAAGTGTCAGTACGACAAACGAGCGGCCAATATTTGAACTTTAAAGCAGTATCAAATATACAAAATCAGCTTATTTACTGTACATACACAAATACACCTGTGACATATTATAAACTGTGTTGTGACATTTCAGTGTATTACAGGGCCTATTTTGGAAGACTGAAAACAATCGTCATTGGTAAGTGAAATGGTAAATCTACCAGTGCTTCAAGAAAATTTTAACAATCCTTTTTAAACAAACATTTTGAACTTTATTTTTGAACAAACTTAATAATAAAATAAACACAAAATATACATTTTTACACAACATCGGAAAAAGAATAAGTAATAGAGTGGCGCCCAACGTCTGAGCAGCGAATTAGGCCGATAATACCTAATAATATAAATAAATACCGAATATATTTTAAAACTAATTCGACAGCAGTGACATTACAAGGATACAAAGACGCACCGGAGAGACAGAACAAGAATGGAGAGGGTGGACATGGATCGAGTATACAGATTATTGAACATAGACGGTGAAAAAATACGCCGACAAATGGAAGAGGAAAAGAGACAGATAAGAGAGGAGTCAGACCAATTAAGACGCAAGATCGAAGAAGGTTTCACAAGACTCCACAGAGTGGAAACCCGGCAAGAAAGGATGAACCGGAATACAGAATTATTCAATAGCCAAGCAGCACGGCGGGAAAAAGAAGAAATGAACTACCGCAACCAGAGATGGGAAGACGAGCGTAAAAGAAAGGAAGCATTCGAAGAGGAATTAAGAAACACCAAGATGAAACGAAATAAGAATTATTCTATAGCTAAGCAGCACGGTGGGAGGAAGAAGAAATGAACTATCGTAACCAGAGACGGGAAGACGAGCGTAAACGAAAGGAAGCATTCGGAGAAGAATTGAAAAGTGCTAAGAAATTAAAAGACGAACAGAGACAAACAAATGAGAATTTAATGAAAAATAAAGAAAATATTGATGGAAATAAGAAACAAATTAATGAAAAAATCGAGAACGACCATAGCGAGAAGGACTCCACAGAATCGCTACAGGAAAATGTAGATAAAGATACCCAAGAACAAGGTATCGATAATAATAAAAATGAGGAGGAAATAGTAAGTACCAAACCAGTGATCGAACTAATAACGGAGAGTGACTGTAATGAATCATGTGACCTTTTAAATGAACACAGTGAAATAGTGGATAAAAACATGGAAAACCCCCACCAGAAAATGAATAATAATGATGATATAACGGGAGTGAATAATAAAGACACCAAAGAAATAATAAATGATAATAAACCAATAATAATCATAGGGCATGCCAATAAAAACCCAGAACCGTTAGATAAAGAAGCAAAGAAGACTAGTAACACGGAAACGCCTGAAGTGAAGACTAGAGCAGGCGACACCGTGGAAAATAAACCCGAACAGAGGGAGGAACTCCAGCAACAGGAGAATATACCACAACAAAAGAAGGATGAAAATTTCGAGGAACAAATGAACTGGATTTTTAAAAAATACGCTAAGGCAATAGAAGAATTAAGAAAGGAGAGGAACCAGTTGATGGAACAATCCAGCCAGAAGATAGATGATAATAAAACGGAGATAAAAGAACTACCCGAAGATAAAAATACGGAACTCGTAAGTTCGAAACCCAGAGATAAAAACATCGAATATTCAAAGCAGGAAATAGAATTACAAGAGAAAAAGAACACGTTATTACCAGAAGATGAAAATAACAAAAACCAGGAGGATATTAAACACGTGGGAATCGAAGATAATGGGGAAAAGAAGACCCAAATAACTAAGAAAATGGAAGAGAAGAAGACGGAAGAAAGAAGAATGATACATTCCAAGAAGGTGAGAAGTACGCGGGAAATATCAGAGATGACTAGGAGTGGTCTAGTTAACTTCAGTAACCACCCAATTATTAATCAAAGAACAATGATCAGTAGCAAGAAGTATGAAAAGAACTCCATGAATATGTTTGAAGTGAATCACCATGCAACAGGGAGAAAAAAACCTAACCAAGAGAGTAATCAGATTAAATACACCCAGAAAAGGGATACTTATCAACAGATCGACGACACCAACAATCATTGAGATACCAGGAACGAATTTGGGAAGCAAACCAGATGATAAGGCAATGGACCCAAGAAGTAATACCATTCGGAGGGCTACAAAAAGATAATGGCAACGCCAACCCACTGGAAAGGAATTAGCAGAGACAGAATTAGTTCCAAACACAATTACAGACTCCAAGGTAAATGAAGATTTAGTAGCAGCCAAATGGAAGAACCGTATGATAAGTAGATACTTCACCAGTACAGGAACCGGTCTGGACACAAAGATAATCCGAGGGAACAGAGCAACTCGACTATGGTTAAACCAAATAACCATCCACCATTGAAGGAGAAGGACGGATATTACAGATAACCGGATGAAGCAAACCAGAAAAGTGACAAAAAGAATTAAGGGTAATTACAATCAAACCTCGCTGAAGAGATATATTGAAGATTAACTAATGTGAAAAGTCAGAATATTATGATAAAAAAAAATACTAAGTGATGATATTAATTATGAAAACGATAACTATGAATATAAAAATGAGTGTTGACAAGCTACTAATATAAAAATATAATAATGCTGTAACAAGTACAATTAATTAGTAATTAGGTTCAATTATACCTTTCTCGAACAAGTACAAATAATTGTAAATAGGTTCGTTATGCCTTTATTCTTCGTCGAGCCCCACTGTTGGGAGTGCCAATTTGTAACAAGACCTGTTTACACTGGTTACAAATAAATAATTCTGTGTATTGTACAAAAAAAAAATTTTAATTTAATTTAAAAAAAATTAAAAAAAAAATGTATGTTTGTTTGTTATTGAATAATTTATAAATAATTCTCGTTATGAGTTTCCGTGGAAATTTTAAAATTCTGTGAGTTTAATATGTTAATATATGCACTTCTGGTTGACCGTAAATGAATCTGGAGTTAGTCAGATTGTCTTACTACACTAATCGATTTGCGATTTTCTGCTCTGCTCCAATATATCACTCTCCTTTATTAATGGTCGTCTTCCAGTAAGTCCTGTAGTTAATGTAAACTCTTATAATAATGTGTGAAATAATTTTAAACCCAGATAATTGAATTAGTTTAATTTATTAATAGTTATTCGAAAAATATCGATTCAAAATCGATATTGATACAATGTTCGACTCTTCTATAGGGATAATCGATTTCACAAAACAGGTTATATTATATGAATGTTTATAATGGTTCTTTTAGCGGTTATATTTATATAGTCAGAGAAGGGACAAGCATAGAAAGTATAACATGTACAAAAATAATCTTAATAATTAATAAATGACAAAGTTGATAATAAGATATAATGTTTATAAAATTTAATTATTCACACCAATGCCGTGTCGATCAAGTCAATCTGGAGAGTTCGCAGTGCATCACGGAACCATCATGGCGGCTAGCTGAGTTGATGAAGTTAATTAAGGAATGTCGGCTGTAAATTCTGACAATAAAAACGCCTTCACAATTGTTTTATCATCTCCGAAATAGTGTATACTGTCTATTATGTTGTTAGAAGTGTTCTGGTTAATTGTTCAGTGTTCACTGGCTTTAATTGTGTTGTGCTAGGTGTGTTCACTGTTGTCTGTTTGTAGCTAAGAATCATAAAGTTCGTTGTAACTTTTACAGTAAAACCAGGTTTTACTGGTTTAATTCACTTGTATTATGTTGCGTATCGATTGTTTTCACTGTTGGTGTTGGTGTGTTTCACTGATTATAAGTTTAAAATGACAATTTCGGTAACTCTCGATTTTTCCACTGATTTTATGTTAACCTATTATACGCCATTAAAATTCGCCATAGAGGTTCTTAGAGCGATCTTACATCAACTGTTCGCGTTGAATGTTAATTAAGAACTGTCTTACTTCCTTCGTCTCATGAAATATCTTGCCAAGTTAATATGAAAAAAGTATTGTTTAAATATAAATCACTTCCTCTCCATGTGACTATAAAATACATTATATTAAGAATATTTTTTGTTTATTGATTACTTTCGTAAACTATTAATTACATAATTGGTTTCTTTACCTCCTCCTGTTTAATTTGACATACAATAGTCCATATTTATAAAGTTGTTTGTTAAAATTGCTATATTTCTGTCTTTTTGAAAATCTAGGCCCAAAATCAGCTTCCTGTTCTTGTCCAAAATATTAGCCATGTTAGGTGTTATAAATTTGATTATAATAAATTTCTGATTGATATAAATTCTTAGCTTTCCTTAATTTCTTATAAATTTAACAATTTTATCCTCCTTTTAGTTACAAATCATTAATTTACTATTACTCCTTTGAATGGTTAGGTATTACATTTTGAAATTGTTTAATAATTTTCTACAACCTTTTATATTATTCTTTTAAAGTATAGTTTCAGTTATAATAGTTGGTGCTTGATTTACCTTATATAAATCTAATTAGTTTGCTTGTTTTATTTAACTTCCTTACTCAAATATAAATGTTATTGGAATTTACCATATTGCCTAGATTCTATTGTTTTACATATACTGGTTTTTTAATATTACTAATTCTATACCCTCTCTGACTGTCTAAAGTTAATATAATATCAATTAAAAATTCCTTATACAACTATTGGAACATGTAGCATGGTATTCATGCTCATACTATAAAAACAATATTGAACATTAATTATTAGTCTTTTAAGTTAGACATGTTAAGTTGAACTATTTGTAAAATACATAATAAATATTTTATAAACTGGTACAGTATACATACATAAACATTTTAGGCTGTATGCACACTGTTATATTAATAAACATTCTTACACTAAATATAATTCTAATCTCACTTTGAAATGTGTTGGCTTTAAACATAAACATAATTAGCCATTTAAAATTTTTATGTTAAACTTCAGTTAATCACAATTCTTTCTGTTTATATTGTATTATAATTTAATCCCCTTTCACAGTAATTATTCCCCCTCTGCTCTCTTTATCATTTGCATCTCTATAAATGTTTTTTGATAAAAAGATGTGTCCTCTTTTATTAAACATTTGACATTTAATCATAACAATTCTTCATGCTATGTTATTTCTGTATTTATTATAAAACTTAAAGTTATTTATTGTATATAGTTAAATTATCAGTACACCTTTATTTGAAGTTTATTATATAGGATTCACTTGCACTGGTACACTTACACTGTTGGTTCTTATTTATATTTGAGTTCTACAATATTCTAAGACCAAACTTTTAGTTATAAGGGACTGTGAAGATTTGTTTATTTGATTACATAATAACTTTAGTTGGTGCACTTCTATTTACTACGAAACACTTTTGTTTATAATTATTTTACATGATGTTTTGGGGTGTTATACTTTCTTGGGGTTATATTAATATTTGGTTCGGGGTTTATTATTTTTATTAATAGGTTTTTTCATGGGTATTCTTCGTAGTTCTCCCATCCTACATCTTCTTTTCTTCATTTCTTCTGTCTTGGGTTTTTCAAGGTAAGTATTTCATTATGTCCTTTGGGTGGTTCGGGGTATCTTCTTTATCACCTGCTCCTAACCTTCCTGTTCCTTCTTGGGTTCGGGGTATCTTCTTTATCACCTGCTCCTAACCTTCCTGTTCCTTCTTGGGTTCGGGGTATCTTCTTTATCACCTGCTCCTAACCTTCCTGTTCTTCCTTGGGTTCGGGGTATCGTCTTTATCACTTGCTCCTACCCTTCCTGGGTATTCTCCTGATTTTAGATGAGTTTCTTTTGATTTAATTTCTTTGATACTTTATCATTGCATTTTATTATTTAATTATACTTTTCTTTTATGGTGATGTTGTTCACTTTAATATTTAATTACTTTCATTTGATATTTATTTATTTTCATTGGATATTTACTTATTTTCATTTGATATTTACTTATTTTCATTTAAACTTTCTTTTGAATTAATTAATTTAAATGTAATTATGATCATCTTTGAATTATTACCTAGTGGATTATCTGTCATGCTACAATGCGTAACCCACGAAATAATGTATAATATGATGAATAATGTGTTCTAACAAAATACCATCTTACCCGTACTACATAAAGAAATATACGAGACGGACAAATAACAACTTGTCATAAAATAAAAATATTTCCAACAGCCAGTCAACAAGTAATTACCATCTTACCCGTACTACATATAAAGAGAAAAATTTTAGGCCGACACATAACAACTATGGCACAACATATAAAATAAATTTCTACAGCCAGTCAACAAGTAAATACCATCTTACCCGTACTATATGAAAAAGAAATATACGAGACGGACACCTACCACCTATGGCAAATAAAATAAAAATATTTTCAAGAGCCAGTCAACTAATAATTACCACCTTACCCGTACTAAATATATAAAAAGAAATATACGAGACGGACACCCAACATCAATGGCAATATACATAATGTAAAAACTCCAAGAGCCAGTCAACAAAGTAATTAACATCTTACCCGTACTTAAAGAAAAAAGATGATCTACAATGAAATTAACAAGAGAAGTTGGAAGAAAAAAGCAAATGAATATTATTATTATAAAATGGATAGACAATACACAAGGCATGAAACAATACCAAACTAGAGCCTATTAAGTAAAATGTGACACAGATATGTGGGTAAAGAAGATACAGAAGATTACAAAGTGATATAAAATGATCTACCAAAAGAAGGATTAATTGATAACGAGGAATAATGAAAATAGCATACTAAAGAAGAGAATCATGAGAGGATACCAATGAAGAACTGTAAACGGAATTATCCTAGAAAAATATATGAAGATAAATTAAGATGAATCAAGAAGAGAAGAATATAATTATGTATAAACCGCAACTGCGTGAAGTAATCCCAAGAATGTTTATTATTAGTCGGAAGATTGACTACTTTTATTTTGTAAGATGAATTGACTGAAGAATTATTCCATCAATCATTTGTATTTGAACAGAGATGATGTACCTCTGAATTTATTTGATGTTAGTATGGCCAGCAGAGAATGTATGCCACAGCGAGCCACTCTGAACTGCCCCAGCTAAATATGTTAGGGAATTAGGGAATTAAATAGTCTAGGGAAGACAATTACAAGGAGAGAAATACAAGATATGATTCATAAAAGAAAATGGAAGGATATAAGAAGAACAGAAGATTCAATATGGAAGAGAATACAACAATTGATAAATTCCTCATGAAAATAGTATAAGAATTCAGAATTAATCAATTCTTATAGGGAGGCATATGTAACGTAACAAAATTGTAGTTACATATAAATAATATCCAATACCTTGAATACCTTGATCGTGTCCGATGATTTCTTTGGACATATAACTAAAATACATCTTTTATTCACAAGCCTTCATTTTCTTAGATAAATTTTTGTTTTGATACATTTTAAAAGTTTTGATATTTGTATATGCACATTTGTACAAACAACCGACGTAGTCCTTTCTTTCTACTTTCTGAACAGAAGCTTTCCTACTCATACTCCAGTAATTAATCAACCCACTCCACTGTATTACAGTGAAGTCGTCCTTTCATTTTGCTAAGGTTGAAGTCCCGTTGAAATCTCTTATGTTATTTTACATCTGGCCTACGAAACGTCTTGAATAACTGTCGTCGCATTCCTAGTTAAACAGTATATTTATTTCTATTTTATTTTATATTACTTAAAAATAATATGATGGATTTCGTTGTCCATGACGTGTCCGTTACTTAACTAAATATCACTATTGTATTAACGACTCGGAACACTAAGTTTTTTATAAGTAAAATCATAAAGTTTTACCTTGTAGCCTAAACCGGTTTTCTCCTTTGAGAAGCCTTTTAAAGGAGAAAACCGGTTTAGGCTATAAGGTAAAACTTTATGATTTTACTTATAAAAACCTTTGTGTTCCGAGTCGTTAATACAATAGTGATATTTAATAATATGATTTTTAATTTTAGCCAAAGTGAGAGGTTAAAGCCAACGACATTAGTATTGTAACGGTGGAAACATCTCGAAAAGGCGAGAATGTCGTTCTACACCCTTCTCAACTAGCCCAGCGTGTCTCGTCTGTATCAAGGCCGTTTACTCATGTAACACTCAAGTACTTGCAGATTGTTCAAGAGCACACATGAAATACGCTTTAGCTGGCACACCGCAGTGAGGATGGAAAGTTTATTCTGGAACACTTGCGCGACCTATAAAAGCCACAGCAGCTGGCTTTCTCGGTTGGTTACGTTGAACGAGTTTTCTTATTGTGGATCGAGTGGTGGTTGAAGATTAGTGTAAAGTGTTTACTGTGTTATAATTATGTGTGTTAACTCTATTACTTGACATTATTATTTATTGCGTGGTAACAAATTTTTCTTAAATTATTGTACGAGTGTAATCTTGTTGAATAACCTGTTGATTGCAAACAGTTATTTGTCATTAATTAAAGCTAGCGATTAGTGACTTCATTGGTGTCTGTATTTTGATTCCACTGTACCATACGACGATCAGTGAAACCGTCGTGAACATAAAATAAGAGTATGGAATACCTTGGCTCAAATTGTAAAAGGTAACCCCTTAACATTCGGGGCCATCCAAGCTGAAGAATACTTCTAAATAGTAAGCATACTACATTAGTATTATAGCAATAAATAACAATTCCGCTTTTTTCAATATATAATAAAACCAGCTCATTTTTATGGGTGGCCGTTTGCTCTACCTTCATTCTTTCCTCTATTTAGTAATGGAGTAAAAACAACCCTGCTTATGTTGTGGTGACGTTACTGATCTCAATAATCTCCCAACGTGTTATTAATAAGAAATGTGGCTAGCGATAAAACTCGATGTTCATACCATACTACTCAAGGTACGATTCCAACTTAAAACTTCTATTACAAGAAAACAGTAGAACCATGTAAATATTAACTCCTGTTCTCTTGTATTTCAAGTCCTTTTGTAACTTCTTTGAAACTCTTTACACTTATGTTTTTGTTGTCGCTAGAAACCGACCGACAAAATTTTGTGTTATTAATAACATTATGTAAGACTGTCATGGAAAACAACGATGCATTGAAAAACGATAATCGCTTACCTCTGAGTACTGAACAAAATTCCAGGTATCTGAGTTAACAGATACTTTTTACAAATTATGCAAAACAAACACGGAAATTTTATAATGCACACAGATTACGTTTGTTTGACTTAAAGATGTGTTCATCAAAAATGAAGTGTTATTAATTTTGCATCAATTACGGGAAGGTAATTACGTGCAATATGTGCAGCATGAATAAGGAAGTAATTTATTTCGTAATAACTGTAATGCAGGAGTTTAACTTGTATATCTAATCATCCCCCGCTACTGGTATGGAACCCGGACTAAGACGACTGTAAACGCTAGGGTAGAGCTAAGCTTATTCCACCTGTACTCAACGTTCACTTATGATGTTTGCTTTCTTTAAGTTAAGAGTTTTTAAACTTTTGGACATTCCAGACTTTGTTCAAGTCTGTGATGTTTGCGCAACGCCTTCTCTTCTTTTTCTTCTTCTCCTCCTCCTCAACCTAGAGGTTCGTGGGCTTGCAATTTATTCCCTTCCGAAGACAGTCTCCTAATTGCCTTATGTCTTATCCACATACTCCTTTCTTGGCCTTCCTATTGTACTACGCCCTCTATAATTCCTTCGATTACGGTGGTGAATCAGTTTGAATCCCGTAGCATGTCACCAACCACACTGTTTCTTCTTTCCGCAGTGATTTTAATCAGAATCCTTGTTTCAACCAGTCTCTTCAGTAGACCATCATTAGACAATATTTGTGTCCACGATTCGCAAGGCCCTCCTCCAGCACCACTTCTCAAAAGCGTCAAGTTAGTTCGTCTCCAATTTCCTCAGAGTATTATTTTCTGAGCAATATGTGCATATATTCTCAATGAAATTTCACATTAATTTCTTCCTAGTTTCCAAGGACACGTCTCTAGACGCCAGAAGTGATCTTTTCTTAAAAATGATCTTTTCTTAAAAAACGATCAATTCTACTTTTTACCTTACTTTTACATTATCATATATAACATCTTCCACATACAGTACTTATTTTTAGTGCATTACATACTTGTGTTCATTTGGCAAAGATTTAACAAGAACAATTTAAACACCTCATTCGTAAGACCTTCAATCTTACAAGATACCGTTGCTATAGTTACACAAAATTATTATTAGAATTTACTTATATTACATTATATGCTTTATTAAACTTTATTGAAACTATATAAATATAACATGTATTCTTAATAACATACTCCTGTCTAAATTAACATGTTCCTGAAGAGTAATATGAAAATGAGTTCAAATTTTTTATCTGGACAAAACGATCATGATGATTAACTGACACCAATCTTTCTGACCTTAATTATTTTTTTAGGGATATAGGCCTACGATGACTCTTTTTGGAACAGAAAAGCTATAAACAAGAACATAACTTTTCATTAAAGTTGTTATAAGGGGAAATGACCGTAGAGCTAACGGTCATTATGGAAAGTGAATTGTTACATCTACGTTTTATTACATACTTTTCAACGAAATTGTTATTTATGGTTATTTAGTGGTAAAATGCGTTTACCTTCAGTTGGTTTCCCTAGAAAAAATTTAGCAAAGTCTATATGATACAATGTACATTAATTCTCGATCAGAACGCATATTTTTTGTTTCTTTGGATTCACTTTACTTTTGTATTTTTGACGTTGATTTAAAGTAAAATATTTTTTAAAATCAGTTGTTTATTGAGATTATTTTTATTTATATTTCTAATGTACTGGTAGCCAGTATTTCATCGTTTTTCCTAATCGATATAGGCTATATCAGTTTGGAACAAAAATACATATTTCATATTTTTGTAACCATAAATATACGCGTTAGTCCGTTGAATTCGTTTCATAAGTACTGGAATTCATAATCCTTTATACTGTATATAGAAGTAATAATAGCAAGTAGTATATGCAATTAGTAGGTCTACAAGTAAGACATATTTTTCCGTATAAAAATTTGTTTGCCATATTAATTTTCATGATTGCTACAAAATTTGCGTGAACCATTAAGGCACGTTTTATTGCGCCAACTACGAAATCTGGTAACTTTTTGAAAATGTTGTATTTTTACTTATAGGCTATTCGGTATTCTTTATGAGGTAACTTCTAGTTTACTCGAAGGTATGTAATCTATTTAATGGCCGTCCTACATTTAATTTACAGCATTGGTTATATGGGCTACACTGTTGCGGGGATTCGTGTGTGGAAATGCCTATTCGGCGCATTGAAGGCGTTCGAAATCTATTTCTTCCGAACAGCGAAGTCGATTTACTGCTACGTGGAGTGTATTTTATCACTGAAGGACTACACATTATTTACAGTTTTATTAGTGTTTTACTTATGATGCAAATACTTACGTGTTAACAGTTATGTGATCAGTATCACTCAGTTCTACTTATGAAAATAACATGACGTTAGTTACAAAAAAAAGCTTTACTTTACCTATAATTGGAAGTGTGTTTATATTATTTAATAAATAAGTGGTGTAGACAATCAATATAAAATATCATGTTACTAAGCAAGGATGAAACATTTGTATTACAGGAAAAGCAATTATCTAAAATAATAATTATGAATTTTAAACGTGCAAAATATAGTACTCATAAAATAATACGTGACGTTAAAAGTAATATAAAATTTATACTATATACTATAGGATGACACACACGCACACGCACGCGCACACGTATACACGCCATGGTGTAACGTAAAATTGTCCTCACTTTCTTATACTGGCGCATAAATTCGAGTATGTATAGTGAGGACATCTTTTACTTTGCATCCTGTGTACACACACACACACACACACACACACACACACACACACACACACACACACACACACACACACACACACACACACACACACACACACACACACACACACACACACAATGCTTTAGTAATAAAATGTAAAATATGAAATATAAAAGTAATGTTAGGAATCGCCATTTAAAACCAAATTAAAGTTTTTAGTACACATATCGCAACACCCATATATTATTGTACTACTAATAAACAACAATTTGTAAGGCACAATATTTTGTTATAGTATATTTATATATACTATGAAAAGAAGGTGTTAATGAAAAAGAGAAGTGTAAACATTTGCATTAGGTATTGTTTGTTTGTGATTAAGCTCGTTAAATGTATGTTCCACCACACAAAATGAGTTGTTTAGTAAATTGTGAAACTTACGTTTTCAGTCAGCGTTTTGGGCAAGAAAAATATCTGTATCCCATGGAAACGAAATTTGTAATATGTAAGCTGGATATGAAATTTGTATAAACGTTTTTATTACTAACGCAAACAATCCACAAGCAAGACGAGTTAACGTGAATAAGGTGGCGACAAGACTTGGCGCGCGTCTCCCGAAGTGTCCGCTATAATGATTACAAATAGTTGTATATATGGTCAAAACCACCTTAAGTTGAATATTAGAATTTGAATTAAAATTAACTTTAGACTATTTACTACAACGTTTACGCTTACACTATATGTCTATCTCAAGAAATAAAATATTTCCTCACAGACCGAAAATTTTAATACACACACGGACGACATTAATTAATTATAGAGATAAAAAAACAGTAACAGTTTTATTTATTGCGCTTTGGTTTTTAAAATGTGCTTATAACGAAAGAAATGTTTGTAAATAAAACGTGGTTAAAATGAACTCCATAAATTTAATAATAGGGTAACAGTCATTGGTTGATTGAAACGTTGCTCTAACATCTACAAGTAAACATAAATTTATAAAATATTTTTTTATGAAGACGGTAATTGTGTTACAGACATGAAATTTATTCAGGAATGTGCAACACAGCATTTAGAACATCAATAAAATTTAAAACTCTTTAAAATTTGTACCTCACCTGTAGTACGAGTGGCAACATTGGAACGACAGAAAAGGACAGAAGTATAGGAGAAACACATGGGTAAGACAGAGCGCGACAGCTCCCATAAGAGCCAGCGCTGTAAATTAAGCCTGGGATGGGGATTACCACGTTACGCTTATAGACCTCATTTCGCCTCTCAAAAGACAAATTTTATAATCAACAAAAAATGCTACATTTGTGCTGTGATTAGCTATAACTTGTAACAGACATTTGTTTATAATTGTATAAATTACAGATTTCCGTATAATATTAAATACTAATAAAGAATTTATTAAAATGTTTCCACTTAGCTGTGGACCGTTACAAATGCCATAGCAAACTACAATACTATTTGGAATGTTCATCACTTCTTTGTTCACTACTATAATAATTATTAGTATTGTTGGTACTTTCACAGTGAACTTACTTGTATTTTCTCATACGTCGTTTCGGAGTGATGTTCTGGATACAACCAGGATTTAGTAAACAATTTTCATAAGCAGATCCAAAACAACAAACCACAAAATAAAAACAACACACAACTCAAACAAATACATCACACTCACACACTACAAATCTAACACACACGGAATCGCCAACACTTTCAGAAAATACAACTACAAAATAGCATACAGAACCAACAACACCATCAAAAGGTACATCAATGGCACAAACAGAAACACTGACATATACAACAAAACGGCTTTATAAATTAAAATGCAACGAATGCAAAAAATTCTACATAGGCCAGACAGGAAGATCTTTTTCGTCCAGATTTTATGAACACACCAAAGCAATCACCAATATTAACATACAATCCACATTTTCCACACACATCCTGACAGAAAACCACAGTTACACCAATATAAAAAACAACCTTGAAATTTTACACTTCCTACCCAAAAGCCGTAAACTTAACACCACAGAACAATTTGAAATATACAAACACAACAAAACAACCCAACAACATACTCAGTGACCAATTACAATTCAAATCAAACACACTATTTGACACAGTAATAAACAACACCAAAACAATTCAAACTACAGCGCCAATCCCCTCCACCTCCACCCACACACAACCTGTTAACTAAATACCGTTATACATAAAACTACCGACAGTTAGCGCATTCCGTATTCAAACTCACTGAAGAAGGAGAACACCACTCCGAAACGACGTATGAGAAAATACAAGTTAGTTCACTGTGAAAGTACCAACAATACTAACAAACTACAATAATATAAAATCTATTATGACAATTTTCTGTTTTAAGTTAAAAATCTGTTTGTAATTAACTATTTACTAATATAAATTTCTATTAATCGTATTTTATGAATTTATAAGCACTATTTCGACGCAGAACACTAATATTGTACATAAAAATTGTTATCGTATAGGCTGACCAAACTTTCCTTCATCATCACCTGACTCTAGAGCGCTCTCCGTTCTTTTATTGTAAATGACGCCATTGTTTGAAAGACCGTTTTGTGTGTGTGTGTGTGTGTGTGTGTGTGTGTGTGTGTTCACATAGTTTAGGTGATGTGAATTGTGTATGTTCGTTCGTGTGTTATGTGCGTTTTCATGAGGTTGTATATTTCCATTGTTCCAACGTATCTAGTTTTGTCCTATGTTTACTTGTAGGATTTTCGTAGTGTATTTGATGCGTGTGAATAAGTGGTCTGCTTCAGTGAGATTATTTACAAAAGTACATTCAGTGGAGGAGTATAATGCTTTTATATGCTTAATGTCCCTTTGTCTGAAGCAGCTCATATTAAATTTTCGTGCTATGTTTTCAACGTGGTTATTGATACATGTAAATGTTATGCTTTTGTTGTTTTCTGTCTTTGTCCGCTGTTTGTATTAAGCTTTGCACAGGAGTTTTGTTAATTTTTGTTCTATCGTACCTGTTATCTTCAACTAACTATTTAGTTGTATTTAATTCATCAAGATAGTCTTTCTTTTCTCGTGGAATGTTGCTTAGTCTGCGTATCGTGGCTCTGAAAGCTGATGTTTGTGAAGTAAGGAGTGATTGGATGCGTTGTGTATCAGTGTGTCAGTTGTAGTGGATTTTCTATATATACTAAAGTGTCTGTATTCCAGTTTTGTAATGGTAAGCTCTAGGAAATTGATGCTAATATTACTTTCATATTTAGCGGTGTATATTATATTATGGTGTTTTTGTTAATTTTAATAACGGTATTTCTAATATTAGCTGTTCACAGTGTGTCGTTTTTACTCTGTATAGAAGTATGACGTTGTCAGCACTCCTATGCCAATATAGTAGTGTTGTCAGTGTTTGTGAGGATTCTTTTGTTTTTACTAACTGCTATAGAACATTTTCAGCTACAGCTAGGTATGGGCGAAATTATTGGTAGTCCATCAATCTGTGCATAAAATTTGTTGTTAATGCAAACAATTCTTTTTATAATTATGTTGAAAGTTTCAGTCACTTTTGTAACTAGTTCTACTGCCGTTTAAAAAATGTCATGTAGGTTGGTGACTATTTCAAAGTTAATACATTTTGAATCTGAGTTGTTTGTTAATGTCAATCCATGCTGAACTTCGTAAAGTACTTTTGGTATAGCTTAATATTGTACGTCAATGTATGTAACAAAATAGTTTTTCATTATATGCACGTAGTATAATGATTTTTGCTTGCGCAGAGTGAACTGCAAGACAGCGATCACATAAATATTTTACCACTAGAAATTATGTTGTTTAATTTCTCTAATGCTCTGAATTTTTACTCAATACTTTGTACTGAGACGTATTTTTTAGTTTTGAATTGTAGCACAGAAGCATAAGGAAATAAAACAAATCGGTATTAGATAAAGACACAAAATGCTGATTTGGGTGCATCTGAGGAGAAAAATTGTGATCCATTAATGAGATAATAATAAATAGAATTGGTTTCAGGTGAACAGTGAGTGAGGCATTCTATGTTATAGCCTATACTGCAGGAAAGGAGTAACTGAAACTAAAGATAAGGCGGCTTAAATTGGTCGGCTATATTACAAGAATAAACTCCTCCGTGTACAGTACTTTCCTCTTTTATAAGTGAAAAGAGGCAGAAGCTGTCAAGCCAGGACAATGTGGACTGAGATTTCTGAAGGCTGGTTGAAATTGTCAAATTGAATATGACTGCAGCGGTTGCAGCAAGCCTAGCTCTATTTCAACAGACTAAACCTCAACGGAGATTGTAGGACTTACTCTCAAGTAACTGTAAAAGTAGAATTATTAACATTGAAAATGTTTATAAGGACGTGTCGCACATTTGCGGCCGATCGCTGGTGCGTGATCGAAAATGGGAACCGGTGAGTTTCCGTAGAAACTACTTCTTTGTTGTCAATAATATAGTACACATATAAAACTTCGCTTATGAATGCGACTACATTTAACTTATAATCTGTACATTGGTAAAAGAAGAATGAATTCATTGATTGGTGAATGAACATATATATATATATATATATATATATTTTTTTTAGCTGTAAATTTTTAATACTATCCTCTCTAAGTTGATTGTGACGTTCATATAGAGAGCAGTAATAATGGCAGTCCAGTTTCTATGGAAATTAAAATTTTTAATTTATCTTTTAAGAACATGCTGTTAAGGCACCCGTGTAATTATGTGCTCATTATGTGAAAAACAGTTTACTCTGTAAATGAATATATTTAAGTATAGTATTTTATGGGAATAGGTGTATTGCGCATAAGCTGACTACCAATTTAAGTTTGATAAATAAATCTTTCAATTATCTCGTATAGTACTTTCTTTCTTTGTCGATATCTAATATCGACATCATTAAATCTCATTATTTATAGTAGATTTGACATAGTTTTATCTCTGCTACAAAATTATCTTTAATACCCAATACAAATTATAATATTGTGTATATCTAATACTATATCTTACATTTAGTATTAACCACTATGTCATTGTTGTTTAATGTAGCAAGAAATTCCACTTTTCACTATAGAGATTTCGATAATTAATTTGCATTCCAGTAGCAATAAATATTCTGTGTGTACCTCATGTTTTTACAAATTTTTAAATTTGGATTTAGAGTGACTGGCCATTACTTCAAAAGTTAAGGAGCCGAACAAATCAGTAGAACTACTTTACCGAGTCTAATCCCGACAGGAATATAGACTTACCCCTGTCTCCTTTCCTTCTCACTCAATCGCTCTCTCTCCCTCCCTTTCTCTTTTTCTCTCTCTCCTCCCTTCTCTCTGTGTATACATATATATAAAAATAAGTATGTAATATATTTATTGGTAGGCCGATATTTATATACCTTATTTGCTTGACTGTGTAGTCCGAAATCGTGTGTGATTGAAGCAGAGCAAGCGGAAAAGATAATTTTTCTTACTTTGGCAAGACAAAATTTGTAACTAGATTTATTTTCCATTTCTAATACAACTCATTCCTTTTACGTTCTGTTCAACGCCGTGCTTTAGAAAACTAGAACTAAGATAAACTGTGGATGTATTCTTTATATGATTTAGAAGGAACAAAAAATAAAACACGTTTATAACATTAAGCAGATACCCAAATTATAAATTCAATAAGCAAAAATAAAATGTAACACGAGCAAATCTGATTTTGTAATGAGACACAACAAGAGTACAATATTCATTTTTTTCTAAATGAAAAAAAAACTTTCTTAAAAACGTAATTTGAAGTAATACTTTAAAAGTAGTAAAAAATATATATTGATTACAAGCAAGAACTACAATTTATTATTTTATGCGTTCTATTGCTTTTTTATTATTTATGCTGATTTTACTATTTGTTTGGTTAAAACTTTTACAGTATCCCGTAGTAAGCAGTGTCACACAGTAGAAATACAGCGTATGAAACTTTTTGCAAATTCAAATATCAAATCTACGTAGTAGTTTCAAATGAGAGGTTACAGTCGATGTACAAAAAAATTTGCTATCAACAAGAGAAAAAGAAAATATATGAGTGCTCGACTACCCTGTTTATAGTGTAATGCTAAAGACACTGCGCATCTCCAAAATAAATGTAAAACAATTTAAATTGGACAGATTCACGCAAATTTATACATTTTACACTTTGCAAATAAGGCTAGAAACTACATAAAATAAGTAACATGAGTTTCCGTATTGAATGTAACAAACCAACAAACTTAAGTAACGTTGAGTTGCAGGTTACTTATATTAGTTTCCACACGAAACTGCAAAGAGATAGACAGTCGGTTGTTGAAGAATATAATCCAGAGGTTAAAGTACATAAAGAAGGAAAAGATTCAAGAAACATAGAAGAGAATTAAATAAGAAAACCCCATTATAAAGACGGATTGGGATTTATTAGAACAAAAAATGTGTCTAACAAAGGAAAATTAATTTCTGTAATACAATACTAAACTTACAGGCATAGGTTTTTCTGGTTCTCAGTATTTACGCATGCATACCAGCTATTTCGATTATTGTGTCAACCGTGTGGAAGATTCCACGTAAAATCTTTTCTTTCAGTATTTTACTGGTCAGCACACCATAATAAGGTAAAAAATATTTATTAAAAGCCGATTGTATAGGTCTATAGCAGTTCATCTTACTACCAACATGGCGGACGTTGTCACGCATGCATGCATAGACTGAAGTGGAGCGGCATGTTGAGATAGTTAGTGTCTCGCAAAACGCATGAATTAAATTTCATTGTAAATTTAACTGCCAATTAAATTTAAAAATAAATTTTACTACATTAAAAAATTTAATGTAAATTCTTTTACATTATTCACTTCATTATAGTATTATTTTATATACTTTATATCTTATCTCTAAAAAATAAATACAAAATAACCCAAAGTTACAATTTAGAATAAGACAAAGACGTAGTTCATAAATTGTATACTCTAAAAGAGTAACTGAAGTAAAAGTGATGTAAAATTATGTTAAGTTATGATGACTCTGCTAAAGATTATGGCTGCTGCGCTAAAGCGTGTGATAAGGGATCACAAAAAAAGCCAGTCATCAAGCTTTACGTTCTGGCCTTCAGCAATTGTTGACAAGGGTATGATTAAAATAATTGCCTTCTTTACTTCCACGCTCCGTAAGGAATTCAAGTAAAAATATCATGTTCGGGATAAGGGATGATTTTGATTGTACTACCCTCAAAACATGAAGAAAAGTCACTTTTCGGGAAAGTTTCTCTGTGTGTGTCTGTGTGTAGAATTTCTTCTGAGACGAAGGATAATTGCTGCAAATTCAATTAGAATCAAATATTTTTTTCCGTATGTGCGTGAGTTGTAAAAGACTCAAGGCCTAATGACTTTGGTGAAGATCGCTCAAGGGGGAGGGGTAGTTTACCAGCAACGTTTTACGTTTTAACAAGAGTAAAGTACTTAGTGTTGATAAATTAAGTATCGTAAAATCCACGATATTGCCATACATATTATCATAATAATCCACTGTAGAAAGGTAGATGAAATATCTATCTGTAAATGAAAAGGGTAGTTGAAGGAAGAGTGGTAATTTTTTTAATTTTCATTTTGACGGATAAGATATCTTAATAATTACATATAATGACACTATTACTCACAAAAGTGTAAATATCAAAAATAGAGTCGTTCGGTTAAAGGGGAGGGGTAGCTTACCTGCATTGTTTTGTGTTTTAACTAAAGTAAAATACTTAATTTTCACAAATACGTGCATTGAAGATAAAGTCATATTAATCCACTATAAAATGGTAAATAAGATGGTGAGAGGGTGATTTTTTGAAAATTACTTGCTGTTATCAAATAAAGTACGAATATTTAATTTTGAAGGATAAAATACCTGAATAATCACATATGGTATAACTATAACTCTACGAAAGTGTAAAATATCATTAATGGTAGGGATCGGTTGAGATGGAGGGATGATTATCTGTGTAATTCAGTTTCTTTATAAGAATAAAGTACCTATTTCTTTCTTAAATGACAATGTCTTAAAATCAAAATGTAAGCAAAAATGTGATTAAAAGAACTCAATTAGCACCTACAAGATTTAATGTACCCAAAGCTACAAAAAAAAAAAATGGTTTCTTCCTACTTACGGTGTTATTTAACCTTTGTTGTTACAGTTTAAACAAAAGTAATAGTGATTTTGCAATATGTTTTGAAAACAACAAATCGGACCGCACATTAAACCTTAACGTTACTTACATTTTAATAGGCCTATTATTTAGACTTAAATTTCAGGGTTGCAAAGTGATAAAAGTAATGTAATTTATAGCGTTGCCGTCCACGCCACATGCTGGTCGCTGGATATTTTCAGATCAAAAATGTAGTCTTTGATTGCTGCGTGTCGACTATTCGCCACTCCAGCAATGTATGATTATATGATTATGTCGGATTAAAATCATTGTGCAAACAATACGATATTTGCATTCATATCTCAATACGGTGCGAGCATTTTGTGTTTTTCTCCTCACAGGGTCACTTTTGCAGTCAAGTTTGAATAATCTACTACACCGTAAACACTTTTCTTGAGAAGAAACTCACACATGTTTAGGACGATAATGAATTTTTATAATCTTACACATAAAATGTCTGTGTTAAGAGGTTTTGTTGCAGACATTTATTGAGCACAGACGTTAAAGCAAGAGATCTCTTGGAAGGATTTTATTTGCCTAATACGTACATCAAGTTAAGAACCTTACTTCATTTCTAGCATATATTTATTTACGTAAAGAAAAAGAAGTTTATATTAAAACGTGCAATATCCTGATTTTAAAATATTTTGCATTAAGGAAAATTATTGTTTTCTTTATTGAGAAAAATATCAGGAATGAGGAAACAATTTTCAAAACAATACAGGCTCGGCTTTTATAATCTTAACGTGTTAGTGTCAGTCTCTATTCTTTTATTCTACATTTATGTTTTACTACTTTTATTACTTTTATGTTTTGAAATTAACTTCTAAACCGATTTGAAAAAGGATATTTAGAAGTTTCACTGCGGTCCCTGAGCAGACTTGGTGGACATCCATACGTTTATGTATATAAAGTTATAGACTCCGAAGATAATGATATATTACTTGATGTACGATCAAATATTTCAAGAAACAATTTTTACAATAACGGTTGTATATTGGAGCCTATGACATTCAAATCAAAGGTGATGTTTGGTAGGCTTATATACAAACGAACACAAACAAGAAAACTCCTCCAATGCGTTTATCTTGTCATTAAGAAAAGTGTACGCGGTAAACAAGTTTGTGGAATTTTGTTGCTTCTCCACAATATATACTTTTCCCTGGAACGAGGCCTTTCGGTTTCGCAACCATTATCAAGTTCTTCCTACAACTGGAAGAAGGTTGGTTGGAAGAACTTGATAATGGTTGCAAAACAGAAAGGCCTCGTTCGAGGGAAAAGTATATATAGCAGAGAAGCAACAAAATTCCACAAAGTTGTTATGAAGACTGGTAACATAGAGAAAATAGCTGATGGCAAACAAGTTGTTGTATAATAATTAACATGTGAATGCCCTAGATACTGCTGTTCCTGCTCTGAGTATAGTTGTTTGTTGCTTTGATTGCAAAATGTTTTGTACGTTCAAAGGTAGGTCATGCACTAGCAAACACGAGCAAAATTGCTGTCGTAAGTAAACTTTAACTCAATTATCGATCGGAGTACGTTATTGCTTTTGTGACGTCAAGAAACAAAAGTTGTAAACATTCTATACAAATTACTTCAAAGACACTTTAAAATTATTTGTTATACCTTAAAACGTTTTAAATAAGCATTTAATAAAACATTAAAAATACATCTGACTTTTTTAAGTTTTGCTAATGAGAGGAAAATTGTTGAATAGTGTGGAAATACATTAATTAAAATTATTTTTATCTTCCAATTTAAAATGTTTATGATGTAGAAATTAATTCTGTAGGTAATACTGCCTTGGCCAAAAAGATGACAGTCAGAAGGCTTTGAAGTAATAATGTGTTCTTACAACTACGTCATTGTCTCGACACTGTCTATGTGCACCAATCATATTGTCCTGTTAGTAGAATGACTTCACCGTTTTTAGCCCATGTGGATTCAGCATTAACACAATTAGTATTCATCAACCGCAGTATATCACGTCCAATGAGGACGCCCCTTCGTGTCTCGTCATTCTGCTGTTGGTGCAAACGTTGTTTAACGGTGTGCAGGAACATAACAACAAGGGAGTGCGAGATAACCTGATAACAGTTGGTTTGATTGCCGATGTTAAAGATTTGAATGAGTTAGTAATAAGCTTAAGTAGTAGGCCTATTGAATTCTGTTATTCGCATACTAGATTAGAGAACATGTACCATTTCTACTTAGCTATAATTACGTGAACTCAAGAAATATTATCTTTTTTCGATTAATTAATTACAGTATTACCTTTTCATTTAGTATCCACATTTATGTACTACAGAGGTACTTTGGTGTCCTACGTTAGGTGTTCCAATTCAGTACATGTTACTAAATATTTGTAAAAGAATTGTTTTATAATATTTTCTAACGTGTAACGACTCTGAAAACAGTGAAGATTACTGTTATGAAACCACAGTCTACATTAAAGAGACTACGGTTTTACATAAACGAACCAGCCAAAGAAAGAATGAATATTTTTAATTGAAATGCGTTAAAGAATCAATAAAAGAATTTTTTAAATTGAGCAATACGGTTAAACACAATACGACAAAGAAGAAATTAAAAGGTCTTTATTAATACTGTTACGACCGCCTACTTCATCGTCATAGGCACAGTGGAAAACAAAATACAAGACTCCAATTAAGTCACTAATCACCAGCTTTAATTTTCACAGTTAAACAGTTCGTAATTAACAACACAGTCTCTTACAACAAATCAAATAAAAATTGTTCACACGAAATAAAAGGTCAGTAGATTGTTCTGTAATGTCATAACACTGCCCCTTCCTTAAGCCTGTTCGTCCCGAACTGGCTAACCGTCTCTGAAGTAATACTCAACTAGGCGATCTAGGTGGACGTCCTTGCGAAAAATAATTCTCCGGTTCTTCGAATTCAGTCTTGTGTGATCCGAACATCAAGTTCCCAGGAATGCGAGTCTTCCGTTCAACCACTAGTTTTTCTCGAATCACTCCCGTTGCGACATACACTGATCCAAAAACACCACTGGCTGATCCAAGTCTGTTTGGTTCTCGTCAACAACCTCTTGCGTAACTTCATCTTCAGCAACTTTCCCCCGGGCGCTTCTAACAGCCCAGGAACAAGCAAGAGTCTTCTCTCGACACCCAGACTTGGCTTTCCAATTACTTCTTTTGTCGTTACACTCATTTGTACCTCCTCTACTAGTTCTTCCTCTATTTCCGCTTGCAATAGGGAGGGTGCCTCTTGATCAGACCTGTTGACTTTTTCTTCGGCCAATGCCACTTGCTTAATCGAATGGTTGGTAGACCCTGTCATTTTAGCCATGCAAATAATTTATCTTGTTTTGGCCAACCCTCAGGACATTCTCTCTTAAGGCCACAACGAATCCGTAGGCATTCATAACGTCCGTGCCAAGAATCACTTCATCGACAATGTCTGCAACGAGGATTTGGCGCTTTGTGACCCAGGCGTACACGTACGTCTACCTTTCCTAGCACCTTGACGGTGCTTCCAGTCACAGTCTATACTGTACAAAAGCTAATTAGAGGCTGGCGGTTGCTGATTATGTCAGGGCGCACAATGGACACTGTTGCGCCCTGTACATGATGTTGGTTTACCTTCCACAAATCCATTAACGGTATTCTCTTCCCGCGGTATCTTCTTCTCCCAGCAGTCTACCTGTGGATGACCACGTTTTCCACAGTTGTAACACTTCGGTCTTCTGTCTTTTTCCCATTGTTCAAATCGTTGTGACTCTCTTAAACTTCTGAATTGTTTGTCCGATAACATTGCTTTTGTCACCCATCGTAACGGCAATGTGATACAGGGATCTTCTGACTGCAATATGATGGCACAAACCCATTAATGTAGCGGGACAATGACTTGGCAGCTTCAAATTCTAGGGCGTGAACAAGAGCTTCTGAGCTATTTCGGTGTCTTGCCATTCGTAACACTTGCTGAAGTTCACAATTTCCGATGCCATCAATAAATGTCTGCACCGTAGCTTATTCGAAAATCTTCTGATCGTTCAGGATAGGCAAATCTAATCAGTCTGTCGATACTTGCTTCAAACTCTTGAAGACTCTCCCCAGAACGTTGTCGTCTTGTTCTCAACTGAGCTTAGTACACATCTCGCAAATGTTTATCACCATACCGTAATTCCAGAGCTTTTATCAATTCGGCATAGGTGTTTTGGCTGTCAGGTGGCAGTTTCTGTAGCAATTCTGCCGCAGGTCCTTTTAATGCAAGAACGAGTGAGACTGCGTTGTCTTTCTCTGTCCAATCATTTGCGTATGCAGCAGCTTCGAATTGGCGGAGGTACGTTGCCCAGTGACTGCTTCCGTCAAAGATTGGAGCTTTGACATGAACTGTCCCTACTGCAGGCAAAGTTGCTTTCTCTATTAACTTATTTTCTGTATCTCTTTCTGTCTTTATCATTGGTAAAGTCTGTTCAGAAAGCTGTTTTGGTTGTAACTTCAGGCACTGCTCCACTTCATTTTTAATCTGCTCTTTTATATTTGTCATCGTGTCTTCTATTTTTATTGACACAGCTTTTTCCACACTCGTGACAGATCTTTCTACTTCAGCTATTTTATTAGACATCGATTCTTCAACACTCGAGACAGATTTTTCTAATTCAAGTAATTTTAATGTCATAGATTCTTGTACCTCTGATATTTTAGTAACTTGTTTATTAAGCTCACCTCGTAGGAGACCCAATTCTGCGGTACTATGTTCTTGCATCTGTTTCTGCTCCTATATTAATGCTTTGATGTCTTCTGTTTCACGCTTTCGTTCATCTGCCTCCTGTCGTCGTCGTTCCTCTGTCTCTAGTAAGAGGGTTTTCTGTCTCGCTTCCGCTTTCTCGTCTTGTCGTTTTTATGCTTCTTCTCTTTCTTGTCTTCGTTCCTCTTTTGCCTCTTCCTGTGTCTGCCGCAGGAGCGCTTGGAAAGCTTCCATCATCTGACTGGCATCCATTGTTTACTGACTAATTACGAATTTCGTCTTGTACAAAGTGTCCACTGTTTCCACTGTTAACCGTTCTATCTCAGTTCTGACACCACTGTTACGATGGTCTACTTGATCGTCGTAGGTACAGTGGAAACAAAATACAAGACTCCAATTAAGTCACTAATCACCAGCTTTAATTTTTACAGTTGAACAGTTCGTAATTAACAACACAGTCTCTTACAACAAATCAAATAAAATTTGTTCAAACGAAATAAAATGTCAACTAATATAAAAACACAATTGTATTACAATATACCGCCCGATTGTAAAACACAGCACTTCACTAATAACCGCTTAAACGCACACAGTAATATCGCCCGATAATAACTCGAACCACACTGCAATATATCGCGACTATAACTGAAAACTAGGGCCGCTTACGCCTTGTATTTATACAACGCTCACAGACCAGAATATTCCAAAATGCGCGTTAGCGCCAGTGAGTACGACGTAATTAATTGCGGCCTTGACACAGTCCGCACGGCTGGCGGCCTCCAGAAATATCTCGCGAATGCGTCGAGAGTCACTTACGCCACTCACATTACATTCCGGATCCCTCTGGAACGTTCGATAAACACGTAGATTGTTCTGTAATGTCGTAACAATACGTTGAAATGCTTTTCAGTTCATTTACGTTGAAATGGAGAACACTTCAAAAATATAAATGTAAGAATAACTCAGTTTTCGTATTTAATGCTTTTCTTACATCTGGTTTTATTATTTGCTTATTTCGTTACAAGTAATTTTCATATTGCTCTTTATATATTTTACATGTTGGAGGAACACTATTTAAATATTTTCTTTTAAATAGAAGGTTGGCTTTTGATTCTCAATAACATCGTTCTTCAAATAATAGGATCTCCACCTTGACCTTATTCGTTAAACACTTTCTGGTATTCCTCCTACCTATGTTTTTCATTTTTTGTACATGTATTTCACTTCATTGGAATTTTTCTTGCCATCAATTTATATCTTCTCGTCTTATGGTTGTATAAAATCCAAATGTAATCTTTTTATAATTAATTCCTAAGCATTCATTTTTCATTTCGACGTTTTATGTTATATTGATTCCGTTCTTACTGAACAACATTAGCTTATCTACAACTTTAATATTTCAAAGATGATTTAATTTGCCTGTTTTCCGTTTATAGTTGTCAGCACATACCCATCAAGATGTTGATAAATTTACTTCTACTAATATAATTACAAGTATGTATTTAAGCCTTTTTTACTTTATATTCTTCTTTATTTACTGGAGACATATCATTTCATTATTGATAAGACTTCGTGCAATAAATATATTGTTTTACATAGCTTAGCTTACATCAGTTTTTAAATTTTCTTTTTTTAATAAAACATGAACAAATTTAGGCTATAAACAGAACAATAGTATTGCTAAGCCTAATTCTGGACAGATATTTGAAGCATTGATAGGAACGGTACACAGAAGACGTCAGTGTAAACGGTTTTCCGGATTTACACGGTCAATTAACAAAGGTTGCGATTCTCTATGGCCAGCATATCGAAGTAGAGAGTTACTTTCTACCGCTGGTATTTTCAGTCTCCTTCGATGTTAAAAACAACGACCGGATGTTATAATCAATCATTAGGATTTTTAAGCAGAATGGTTTTTGTAATTTTTTATATGTATACCACTGAATAATTTTAGTATAAACAATAATAGGTTAATTTAGGTTTAAGAATCGTACAACATAAAATAGGCGTTGGGTCTTTTTAAATTTGTATGTGCAAAGAAAAAGCAAATTAGGACTGTAGACTAAACAGCACATCCTATAAATATCAAACTGAGCAAATACTCGTAATACTAATACAAAATCGGAGACTGCAGGCGCCAGAATAACTAAATTCTCCAGTTCCTCACAAAAACAGTTACTTCTTGTATGTTCAGTACATGGAGGTAGCGTTTTTTTGGCTAATACGAGGGCTGTTCTGAAAGAAAGGCCCAGTAGGCTACTAAAACAACTCTTAATTAAACAAACATTTCATTGCTATTGTATACTACATATAACCCTTATTCATTTTTCTACGTAGCTGCCAGCATTATTTAACATTTATTATAGCGTGGGGGTGTACATCTTTTTACCCTCCTGAAAGAAGTTTCGATTGCTGTTCCCTGTCTGTTTTTTGACAACTCTTCCACAGCACTTTTGAGTTCGTCAACGTTTATTTATTTCCGTGAAGCCAAAAATTTTTTAGCCCCGGCGTTAGAAAATTGCAAAATATGACCTAAGGCTACCAGCACGTACTCTGTTGTATTTAATCGTATCTGTGATAGTTGACGACTCTGCCGCAGTGGTCTGCGGTGGCTGCGGTGCTTCAGTAGTGATGTGGCTGTGTGACTGTGGGGGTTATTTCCGCAGTCGTGGAAAGTACATGTTATTTTTACAAATTTTGAGTCTCTGTGTTTCCTTAAAACATCAGTCTCGGAAAAGCCCTCCTCGGAGAGAGCAGAGGACGAGGCACTAATCTTTACTATATGCAAAGATATTTTATGCTTCGTCAGTCAGTGGTGCCGCGATTCCGAAGTATTGGGTGTTTCCTCTAGTTTAGCGTGTTCTAAATTCTAAACCACAGTTCACCTGGGCCCGAATTGACTAAAAGCGTTATACTGGATTCCAGAGCCCGCAGGAGATATATACACCTCATCCCGTGCGGAGAGAAACATGAGGTCGACGTCTGACTAGTACGGACGGGGAAAGCATTTGTACAATGATGCGAACGGCTTCTGCACCACGGTATGAGAGTAACCAAAGGCAAGAAAGCAGAGGAGAAACATTACTACCTTTAACCCTCACATAGACGATAGAGTAAAGAGAAGGACTCCGCCCAAAACAAGGAAACAAAGCGAGAGAATAATAAGGCAACCCGGATCCGCTAAGGCCGTACTAATAAGCATGAACCCCTGGGAGGAAGACAGTATTAGTAGTAGAAATAGAAGTAGAAGTAGTAGTAGTAGTAGTAGTAGTAGTAGTAGTAGTAGTAGTAGTAGTAGTAGTATAAGCCAAGGAAATTCCTGTGGGTGATAAAGTTGTACAACAGACATTTCAGAGGCTAGAAACACATAGAGCAACAGTGTGTACTTTATTACATTACTTTCAATTAAGTTTAGTGCGTGCTCATATTTTCGCCAAACCTCAGTAATAACAGCAGATGCCAGTGTCCTTTTACAATACGACTTTGAATCTCTCTATCCAGTCTCCAGGCTAAATTCTATGGATGTTGTTAGTCATTAGAAACGGCATTTAGTTTAGTTTGCCTGGTAAATTGTAGTATCGTACCGAGCAGTACTCCATACCTCAATAGGCATTTTCATTGCTACGATAATGTCAGCATTCTTTGCCTTGAGAAACAAGAAAATCATCTTTACTGTTCACAGCCACATCTCTTACTCCCAAACTTACCTTTTTGAGTATTCTGAGTGGTCTGTGGTTTATTATCTGGAAGGTTCATTCTTAGTTGCAGTGATTCAGTTCTACTCTCTCCATATCGCTATCACCGTTTTGTTGCTAACTATAAATGACCAGCGGTCAGGCACTAATCTGAGTTCAGACAGATCTGGAGGACAAATATAGAAGCTGTCATTTCTTCTTTAAGGAAAAGTACACATAACTATCCGGTCTCTCATTTAATATAGGATTTCTTAAAAAACAGAAAGATGAAAGTTGGTGAGAAGTCACATGGGTGAGGAGTGTGAAACATTGTACCGCACACTGGGTCAAACTTTCAGCTAGTCTACCATCCCCACCACGTTTAGTAAGCAAGGTCAGAGTGGTTCCACCATTTTTAAAGTTAGGTCAGAATCGCTACTTATATAACCTAGCAATCAAGGATAAGTTGCCGTTCAAGGCCAGTGGTGCATAGAAAGATATTCCAATAGTTAGGATCAGGGAAAGAAATGTGTATTCCCAGAAACTGGAAACAAACAAGTTGTTAACTGAAGTTCACAGTTGAAAATACTTTTCAGCGGCGCTGAAATGAGTAGTCGGTAGATAATTGTCGCTGAAGGGGGAAAGTGTTAAAGGTAGTCTTACCATTTTTGTGAGACATTACCAGACTGGAATCTTCCTATACTTGCGACGAAGAGCGTTAGCGAAAGATCTAATTATAGAATTTCCAGATGAGGTGGAAGTAAATATGTTTTACATTAAAATCACAAAATATATATAGCGTTCATTGATTTTAATTTTACGTTGCTGTGTAACTTTTAACCATCTGCCAAGATTTCACAAAGTTAATAAGAACATTTAAATTCAGTAACCAAGATATTATGCAAATACACAGCCGTGTCTACCTGTTTAATTAAAGTAGAGATAAGATTACAGGAGACAGTTGCCGTTTAACTGTCTTTTTACAGACTTCACCTCGCAACTTCTGCACGCAATGAAACTCATGAACGTAACTTGGCAATAAACAGGTTTTAAGGCGTCTTGCAGCTAACGTTCACATTTTCATTCAAATGTTTCCTATGTAAGACAGTCTTATGTATCTTCTGCCCTCCAGCTGTTTCAGAAGGATACTTCATATAATAGAATATAATTTTATAAGAAACCTACAAAAGAATGATACAAAACTAAAAACTATCATACAATTCTTTTTCCACAATGAAGGACAGTGTTGCGGGATGTATTCAACATCATACAGTATAAGCTATTTGTATTTAAGGTCTGACTCTTTGCCGATAAGCTAAAGTGGCCCTATAAGGGGTTCAAGTCACATACGAAAGTTGTCTCATATAATCATCAAAACGCATTTAACAATCGCCTCTTCACTAATTTCGCTTGGCGATTGCGCAGTTTTATTATGTTAACACGGTAGATCATGTGTAAGATCGTTTTGAAACTCAAAGGACGGTTTACTGTGTTTCGACGTACAACAAATGATCCAAAATACATTCGTCTTCACTTAATGCTTAATGGAAAAGCAACTGAGAAGAAACGTTGGAATTGTTAGAAGCTTTGTTGGTTGCGGAACTTGGTGAATAGAGTGTAGATGGAATGGTGTATGTACATGTACATGCTTAATAACAATATTTCATTTTATTATTTGTTTTGTGCATGTTGCTTTGGTAGAAACACTGTGAGTTTTCCAATTTTACACATCAATTCACATCGTTTATATTTAAATGAACATGCAGATGAATATATGTATATTTTTTGTTACAGTGGCTATATTTATGTCACCTATGTTTGTGTATCTGTATAACGATTGTTTGACCTTGTTAGGGATGCGTATTCATTTTGGCTTCCATGTAAATTTATTTTGGCTTTGATTTGCATATTATTTGACTTTTTTTTAATTAACTACGCACACACAAATAAATATGTAAAAAATATTTGTACATAAAGTACTAAAATACATACACACACATATATGTACATATGTCCACAAAATGTTTTACTTTTTATTATTCTGAAGTGTTTGTACATTACGTTGTTATGATTTTTGTAATAAACTTTACATTTCTGAAAAATGAAGCGGCTTATTTTATGTTACAGATCCTCAATAGAAGTAAACACTTGATTAGGATTTAAGTGATTAGTAGTATTAGTTTTGGGCATTCCCGTAATTGTTCAGGATAAGATAAGTAACACTAATAACGTATGCTAATGTACGCGTACGCAAGATCAAAATGCTGCGATTAATGAATAAAGAATTAAGTTATAAAAAGGCTTAAAATCTCTGTTGCTTCATTACATTGTATGGTGTTGTTTGGAATGAGTTTACAGACAATTGAAAAAGAAATATATTAAAATGTTATTCCTATATTTACTGATATTTAGTAATAGATTTTGATACATCTAGTTTACAATAATTAAGACTAAGAGTATGCCTATATATTTTTAGAGTCTAATAAATATTTATATTTAAATAAATAGCACTATTATATTAACGACTCGGAACACAAAGTTTTTTATAAGTAAAAACATAAAGTTTTACCTTACAGCCTGAACCGGTTTTCGCAAATATAAAAAACTTTGTGTTCCTAGTCGTTAATATAATAGTGGTCTTTTGTTAAGTAACGGACACGTCATTTCAACGAAATCAAAGTATTTATATTTGTTAACAAATAAATGTCTTACACTTTTAAGTACTTTGTTGCATCTTTTTTAATGTGACAGATTTACACGGTGTATTACTGAATTATAAATCCAAAGAGATTTTCTGTCCACGTTGACTAAGAATGTTCCCGATACCATTTTAATCTTTAGAAATTAAGTTTCAATCAGACATTTATAACTGTGGAAACACGTCTTGTCTTATAATATACACCCAAAAATATATCTATTGGCAATATTGTCTGTTAAAGACGACACTTTGGCAACAGATTAAGTCTTTTAAGACGATCTATTTTCTGCTGCAAGACAATCGTAAGGCCTGCAAGTGAATTTGCTGTTGGCAGGTGTACTGGGAAACCTACATGGACATCTGTGCTTGTTGAAACATATATGGTTCTCAAATCATGAATGGAAAGTTCTTGCTCTGCTAAGAGATAATTTTCTGTTTTGAAGAGAATAAAAGCAGATCATCGCTCTACGATGAAAGAAAATTTGAATTCTCGCTTAACCCTTCACATTGAGGCTGAAATTTTAAGTAGAGAGGGATATGAGTACAACAACCTCATTGATGAATTTGCCTCGAAGAAAGCAAGGCGTAAACGCTTGTAAACCAAACCTTTGCCTAAGACAAACTTTGATTGTGATAGTGACAATAAGACTTTGCATAATAATCCATAAATTACACTGTATTTTTAAAATAAATTATTTGTTTTGTGTTAAATAAACGCCTAACATTTAATTTTTATGTGTTTTTATTATTAATTCCTATAACAGATTATTACGTCTCGTTTTACGTAAATTTTTTTTACGTTAAAATAAATAGATTCATACTTTCATTACAACCCAGTCACATTCCAAGAAACGAAAACATTAAGCTGTTATCGATATTGCCTAAAACGGGGGAATAATCTCTAAAGAATTTTGGGGGGGGGAGGGAGACGGCCATAAAAACATATGCCGGCCCCGTCTATCATATACAAAATCGCGTAGTCAATAATGTTCTGTAATAACTAGGCATGTAAAGGCTGTGTTGATAAAACAACAATATAATTACAAGTTCACGTAAATATAACTATAATACAAATGCAAGTTAAATGCTTAGATTTTTCTGTAAAACGTCGTGTGTTCTTGTGCATGCCTAAATTTTATATCCAACTAGACTAAGAATAATAACTAAGCTTTCCTAGATACACAAAGGAAGATAATTGTATGCTATATCTAGTTAGTTGTAAAATAAATAAATCCGCATTTTTTGCAGTAAACACAATTTTATAGAAGTTTTCTAGATATCAGCTAAAAACAACTAAGTTAACTATGATTAATAAAACATTGTTCGAAACATCTAAGCTTTGAGTTTTGTATGTTATTTAGTATGTCTTGTGTCCAAAAAGTTATAACTTTTGTACCTTGAACTAGTGTGTTAATTAAAACTTAATCGATAAAAAGTTTTATTTTTCAAACTCTGCGATTATGAGCGTTTGTCTACATTGAGACTCTATAATTTAAGGTAAAATAGAATTCTGTTGTAGAGAGACATGGATATTCCCAAGGGAAAATAACAAATCTTGGCAACATTGAACAGATCAGTGCCGTCTGCCAAGGTGTGTAAAAACGCAGATATTTTTCGGTGCCAGACTGTTGTTTCATGTCAGACAAATGACTGAGCAGAGCAGCACACATCTGTTAGTTTTATGTCTGCTATTTTTATCACTCATGCACTGAAAGTTTAATTTCCTCTTTTGGGGGTCCAATTGTCAAATGTTGAAATACATTCTCTCTTTGTGAAATATAGGCTTTTGTAAAAATGTGAGCAAACCGCTGAACTTTTTTAGCTAAATGTTAAAACCGAGTTACCTCCATTGTAAAAACGGCAATATAGGCCTAACAACGTATAATCTAGCGTGTTTAACGTTAATAATGTTTAAATAAAAATCAATTATTAAAAAGCTTTTATTTTACTTTGAATTCCTGTATATTCTTGAGTATAGGTCTCGTTTTAGTATTTACGGATATGAAAAATTATTTAAAAAATTAGAAAATATTAATTAAACTTATTTATGTATAGAATATGGATTTGGGGCGTGCACGTGCGTAGGGTACGTGACAAGCAATTAGTGAGCATAACACGATATCTTAATATTTGCTATATAAAATGGAGATGTCACTAAGTACATCATTGCCGTCGTTCAAATGAGATATCGAATTGTCTTGAAGAAATACATGACAAATAGAAGTCTAGCAACGCATGCAGTACACTAATCCTTTACGAGTCCAAAATAAAATGCGTAAATGCAGGCTGCCGCGTCCTGTTATCAAAGGGGAACGCAACCTACCGGAATTTTTCAACATTGAACTGGTACTGTTCCAAAATGTTGGTTTTGCAACACTCTAAAAAAATCGAGTAAAAAATCTCGTTCTTTTATCACTACCACCCACCAACTACATTGCACTGTGCTCAGACACAAGACAGCCCTGGATTTATAACTTTATTACGTTTACAATTTCCGAAATCAAAAATAAATAATTAAAACATTGTAATCCACATTTATTTTCTTACCCGACCATTTCGTTTTATATTTTTGCCTTTTTTATTTTACAATGAAGTTAATTAAAAAGTATATAAGTTATTTTTGTTCCTTTTGACACGAGCGTCCACCACTGAAAATATTATTTTTGAACCTGTGAGATATTAAAAATTGTTAACATTTTTCTTTATCATGCTTTCGCAGTTCCTAAGAACGCTGCGGTTCTACTAAATTTTAATTCGTTTTGCGCAAAATATTTATTACAACTAAATTAAAATAAATGTATTTATTAATAATCTTGTAATAGGAGGAGATGGAGACCGCCCTTAAAACAGTCAGGCAGAAGTGCTTCCTCTGATTATCGATTGCTGCACTCTAAGAAAACATCGTTGGTGCTTTCAAAACAGCACACGGTTTGCTAGCCAGTAAAATGTGTTTAAAAAAGGGGGAAGGGGATTTAAAAGGTATGTAATGGTAGGTATGAAGATTGTAAACAGTGACTTTACGATGTTTCACTTTCACATGTATACCTTCTTTATTCAAAAGTAAACATTTGAAACAGAAATATTCCGTGCTAACAACTTATGTATGATGTCGGCGCCATAGTGTAATGAGGGTATTATATGATAATTTACAATCTTGTAGTAATATTTATCAGGAAATAATTTCTTTCAATAGTTGTATCACTGTATTTATTCAAAGGGGGGACAGGTGAACGTGCTTACTTTCACGTTCCAACGATTAAAAAGTACTGGAAAAGTGTAATACACTAAACTATTTAGTTATGACTTTCCATTTAGTTAAGAAATAAAGTCTAAAGCAAAAATAACGATTGCCTATCCATCTATAAATAAGAATTTATTGTATTCAACATTCATAAAGGACATTTTTGTCCGTTAATAAAGCGAGATAGCTGTTCTTAACAGCTGCTTTTTTTTCTTTGTTAATAAATGCAAGAATTTATTATTGTATTGGGCATTAACTCAATAATTATTTTCTTTTACTTGACTTTACGTTTTCCAAATACAATAATTCGTCTCCAACTGCTTAAATTCTAACAGGTCAGCAAGTGACAAGTACTCAGAGTACGCATCTGTAAACAATGTAATTTATAGCATGCAATATGCGTGTAATATACCAAAGAAACTTATGTAACAAAATAGGTAAACGTATCCTTATAATACAAAGGGATCGATCTCCGCGGATTGATCAATCTCTTCGTTATACCATTCTGGAGGCACATACGAAGATTTGATAACGCAGACCTACAAACAGGCGAAGTAGTTTAGAGAAGGCAATTTTAGCGTTTTGCTAAAATTTCTAATAAACGGTGAAGACAAGAATCTTGCCTGACATATCCCTTTCTCTGGTAAAACTTATGTTTATGTTAACAGGATAACTCTGAATAACGTAATTCTGTGTTGTAGAAAAGCAATTAATTTTAATTAATTAAATTAAAAAACATAAACGGCTTCCCTAAGTTCAAGAATGCCAAGAATATTATTTTAATTGCTAATGGGACTACTCATATTTCTACTAAACTGGAATAACCACCCTGGTTCAATCTTATCATAGCGTATTTTTAAATATCGATGAAGATATTTTAAGCTTATTAACTTTGTAGACCGTACTGGTGAAAGCACTACCGGAAGAATTTTGGAGGGGATGAAAAAAGTAAACCTCAATATTTCTTATTGCCTATTGTCAAGCTTCTGATAAGGCACAAATATGAGGACAAACTCAAAAACGTTTGGACGAGAACAGTGGGAATACAGGCATTCGCCATTTACAACTATAATCTCAATTTAGCCATAAGAAATGCTTATACTGTAGCCTGCACAAAAAATGCTAAGAGAGAGAGGGTCGTTTCTTACCTGGTACTTGTTTCGAGAGTCGGGTGGGCGGGGTCAAAAACTTGATGATGAAGTACATAGCAGACTAAAAAAGGAAAACACGTTGATATAAAGTATACAAAACTAATTGCGAAACGTGCATCAAATGTCACAATGATGTATTAACGTTTTAGATACTCGAATTTTTTTTCTAGCTTAGATACTATTGTTGAATAATTTAGAAGAAATGGAAATGATACGTCTTCAGTTCTTCAAAGTTTGTCGTTAGTTAGTGTAGATATCTTAGCAGCTGACATTTTGGGTTTGACTTTACCCTTAGCTAGAAAAATATTTAGCACTGGTATGTACATTCGGCTTATGGACTGCCTGATTAATAGAATTTTTTATGGATTCTAAAAATTATGAATGTTCCGAATTGGACAGATTCAAAATTTTAATGAAGAAAGTTGTGTTATTGGTTAAATTCACAAACAGAATTATCACACCACTAAAAAAAACGGAATAATTTTTATATGGATTCGAAATTGTTATTTCCATAATTTTAAAAGAATTGTGTTCGAGAGGTCACTGAACTGTATAAGAATGACTAACCCTAATTTCCCTGCTTTAAAAGGAGAATTTGCTATCTGGCAGAATATGTGGATATCAACATCAGACCACTTTTTCAAATATTCTGTAGACGCCTACAAACCCACATCATATTTACTTAATATCTGAATGTTCCTTCAGATCATATGTATACTACCAGTTAACAACAGGTACGACTAAACGTTTATTTTTGGCCCTATATCTATGTAAAAATCATTTGAGATCTACAGAACCTAAAGGCAGATTAAACGGATTCGCGATCATTTAGGTATTCAGTATATTGCCCCTTCTGTGTAAGTTTAAGCAGTATAGAAACTTTGCGAGGACACTCAAACAAACGGTTTTTTATCCTTACATCAAAAGTACCAGCAGGTTGATGTTTGGTTTTGTAATACCAGTGTATTAAGAACACATGTACAAATGTTTCAGTACAAGTGTAATTGACGTCTATATTTTTGTAAGTCCTACGAAATTTCTTACAGATTATTCATAAGATAGAAGTTTCCAGGGCAATAACATTGCATGTAAATTATGTATAATAATGAACATTTGATTTCTTTATATTTTCTAACTTTTTTAATTTTGTAAACAAAATACAGAAGTAACTGTAAAGCTTTTTCTTAACGTAAAAACATTTATTTTTAAAGTAGCATTTTTTTACTTTAACGTAAGGTTAAGCTGTTTCTGTATAACAACGTTTTGGTGTATGAGGATATTACGATGACTTACAAGATGTCAGAATATGCTTCGCTTATACAAACTCTGGAACCGCCCGTGGTATCACCGGCATCATTTGTGAATAAATGCGCCTTGCACAGCTTGTTTGTACCACCACTTCTGTATCCTTCTATTTAATTCTTTTAAAAGGATTACATTTACCTAAACCCTCCTGAGTACATCCTTTTCTAACAACATTTTGAAGAGTTCTATATTCACGAATCATTAAATGCAAAGTCGGTTAAAAATTTATTGAACCGATAATTTAACACACACACCCACACCCACCCATTAATCGATTTATTTGAAAGATTGTTTACTCACTAGTTCCCCTTTTTTGTTCATTCAGTTGTATTCAAATAATACAACTTTTTGTCCTTTCATTTATTTTATGTAAGCAATATCCAGATAGGAGAAATAAATATGTCGGGGAACTAAAGTAGCATAGTGGGATGTTGGACTGATTATTTTCTACTTGCTATTTGAACTTCCGCAGAAGTCGATTGGCTTCCTTTTTCAACGCAGAGGATTAGGCTTACTTTTTACCTGTATATAAAGTAAACATCCGTACCTCGAGAGTACATTTTAAGTTTTAAAATTAACTTTATATTTTTAGTTTCATCAATAGCTAACAAATTAATTTTAAAAGACTTTGGTATTTTGTATAGTATATTATTAATTTTGTATTATATTATTATTATTATTATTATTACGATTAGATATTATTATTTTGTATTATATATTAATTAGAATATACAGGGTGATTCAAAATTGTACGGCTATCTCTCGGAAGCTGATTTTATAGCTCAAATAAGAAAAAAAGTTCATATAAACATAGGTCCTTAAATGTAAGGTTAGTTAAATATTTTTATTTGTTTATTTGCAAATTTACGAATTTATTGTATCCCAAATCTGAAAATGTGTGTTTTTTGACTCAAAATGTTTTGGGTTTTACACAGTTTTTCTTAGAAACTAATTAAGATAGAGCTCTGGACCTCTTTTACTCAATTGTTCAGATCAAAAATCATAAGAAACCACTAAATTTACCCTTCACTTCATAACCCAAGAATTTCAGTATGGCGTCATTTTACCGTGTGGGAGAAATCAGGGCGAACTGGTTCGCGAGCCGTAACTCGCTAACGAAGCGTTTTAGGACCTATGTTTATATGAACAGTTTTTCTTAGTTTTAGCTATAGAATCAGCTTCCGAGAGATTGCCGTGCAATTTTGAATCAGAATATATAGTTTTTTTTTTATGATGCATTGTTTTCCTTACCATCAGTCACCATCTACAACATAAGATCTTTTAACGTATCAAAATCACGTTCGTAAAATTTTCATTTAAATGATATGTCTATTAAAAAAATATAATTGGTACAATTTACTATTTTCTGTAATTATAGGCTAGAAATTTATAATTTTAGTAACAAAATTATTACTCGTTTGACTCATAATTTTAAAAGGTAATTTCTATATCTAACAATTGTAAACTATTTATTTATTGTTTTGTATATTTATATCATTCTATTTTGTATATTTTTCTCAACATTCTTAATTCAAAAAATTTTATAAACGCGTTAAACCAAAACAAATTATTATCACATTTATATAGCTCGGAACTCCACCTTTACTATTTATATATGCTTACACTCAAATGCAGGATGTTTCGTATTTTCACACTTTTTCACAGACTCTGCAACGTTACAGTTTATGTGGTCATTTCAAGAGTGACTTCATTTCATTCCTTCCTATGTAATGTTTACCTATACACTGTTTTATTCTGACTAACAGTGTTTGCTCTGCGCTTCAGTTGGCACTGTTATTCAGAAACGGGGACAAAACTCAATTGATGACAGAACTGAGTCCACTTTATCTGAGAGTTTACTGTGTGTAATATATGACCTGGTTTCAGAGTTTTACAATATTGACAGCAGAGCTATATTGTTACTTGTACTCCAAGCATGTGAATGTGAGTAGTTTCTGTAACGTATTTATCATTAGTTAAATGTGCTGCGTTAAGTAAAGAGTCAACAATTATTGTTTTACCTACGTTGTTTAGTCCCAAAAGCATACAATTTTATATGAATACTAAGCAACTACAGAGAACGTATTTTTAACATTTGCTGTTTGAAAGGTAGGTCTACAGTAACGTTATGTAGCGAGTAATAATGACACCCTTCCTTGTCCTACATGTTGATACTGAAAAAGATTACAGCGCGTCGCCGTGTTTGCTGGTATTCGATGATTGTTTTAGTAACGGTAGTTGTAAAGGTTTTATAAACTTCAGCACATATTTTGATTTATAAACTTGACAATATTGACTCTACATTTATAGCATGACGTTTTAAATATTATTTCTAAGCTTTAATTACGCTTTAGGGAGGATATTATGTATGTGAATACAGCTTATAGAATAGAATATATTAGGTGTACTTACTGTGTCTATGTAGATAATAGATTATGTAGTTATTGCATGAAAACCAGACAACATAGAGCAGCTATACGTGCTTAATCAAGCAATAAATACTCTCAAATTGCAGACAATTATCATTAACAGTGGCTTAACGTATATATTACGTTACTGATTGTTGAATGCCTTTTACAATTCCATCAAGCACATATTCGAAGAAAAAATTTTCGTTGCTACTAAATATATGTAATGCAAAAAAATAAAATGTTTTAATAATGCCTCTATTATTTATCATTTAGTAGGAAATACATATAAACCAAAGAGAACTACACACCCTAAAATCAATTTAAAATATATAGTCAATTTAAAATGCCAAAAATATGCAGTATTCCTAACACAAAGGTTTCTAGCCGGGACCAATGTTTATCTGATCAAAGTTCCATTCAGAAAAACATTGTTTCTGGAAAATACAAGCATTACCTTACGCCGAAAACCGAGACTCACGAGAAACGGTGCATCATAGAGATTCAGGGAGAGGATTCACAACTGTGGAAGACGTAGGCCTACATAAGTCATGGTGGAGAGGACGACAGGTCAACAGTGGGCTTTGGGACTGGATTGCAATAATGATGGTTGTTCCTTGATTCAGTACAAAGAATACAATTCTGAAAAGGTCACTAATGTCAATGGTGACTGGCTGACGTACTGGAGATTCACGGTTGTACGGAGAATACTACAGCGATTAAACACTAATAATCATATAATAATGTAATCACAGAAAGCAGTGATAAAGTTGTTGGCAGAGAAAAAATAAATACAAAACAAGCACAGTGTAAGAACACAATGTAAATGTTTCTAAAAAACAAATACTTTTCTGTTACGCTCCATAAAATTCTTAGCTTTGGTCCCAACAAAACACACATCGTCTGTTTAGTTTTCACTAGTAAACACAACACTGTTTCTTCGGTTTCATTTTCCTTTTTACAAAACGTTTTCCTTATTTACGATGGGCCATCGTTATTGGTTCTCAAAAACGTGTGGTTCTTATACAGACTACAGTGGACAGTCAAGTTAAAATCGGATCCAATTATAAAATTTAAAGTAGCAGCAATACAATGAAATTTCGAAGACAGTCCTGAATTTCACGACACCTCACATGTCATCTGAAGTAAGACAGCTCACGTTAGTATTTCCGGCGCAACGTTCACTGACAAAGGTTTGCTTGTTCAATAGATGTATTATTAATGTTATAATTTTGTTAGATGACCTGATAACTACGAGTTTCAAATAAAAGTATTCGGCGAATGTAATGTGCTTATAAAGCGTGGGACACCTTTTTCTTTGTACGTTTTTTTGTTTGAAAAACCGTGTTTCTTTCTAATTGACTGTTCACGCAGCAACACTATCTAAGAAATTGCATTTTGCTTTAACTCCAGGCCTTATGTGACTAATACGATAAGTATTATAATAACTAATAATGCTAATAAATGACATAGTATTTCGTAATCATTATCATTACAATTTTAGTATTTGTAATCATTATCATTACAATTTTATTATTATATTTTCTGAGATTGTGACTTGTAGTATGTACATAACTGTACACGCTTGAGCTCTTGTGTGTGTGTGTGTGTGTGATAAAATACACTGTGATGGTTTGTGCTGTTTAACCATCTATTAGTCTGGTGACGTAAATAATGTACTCGTACGGAAATTAATGGCTGCACGTCTGGCGTATATTTTCAACGTGTTTCTGGGGAACTGCACTGCGGTTGCAGTACGTTCACTTAAACTACAGCAGTTATATTGGAACCGACTGTGGTTACACGTCACTGAAATTTACAAAGATCTTCAAAACCTTTCTTTCTACATCATTTGAAATAGATTAAATTACTATTTTTGCATTAGTTCACATTGTGTAACTTTTACTTAATTCATCATTATGTTGTATTGCAAATGAGATTAGTTATAAATGAGCTACACGCTATGTGATTAGTTACCAACAGTCACATATTCAATTCATATTAGGCCTATATCATTTAAATTTACTAATGATCAGCCTAAGAATTTCGTAGCGTAATCAGCAATATTCAATTCCTTCCTGGACCCCCTCTCGGACCCATTAATTCGGACACAGGAAAACTGAGAGCCGTTGACCAATTGAACTCTCCTAAAGATACCACCCGACACAGTGTCTCATCGTTGCCTCAGTTTTACCTGTCACAATGAGCACTGAGTTTACACTGCAAGTGACGTCTGACAGGTGAGCTGGGTCTTTGCTCCGAACACGAGACAGAGAGCTACACCGACGACTGATCAACTGTCTGTCTTTCCTAAATCCCACCCAGGCGTACACTGCCATCCGGGACGTTATCTAGATTGACCTATATCCAACTAATCAGCAGAACAATGAGCGCATCCAGTGTTCTTCAGCGCGATACAAGAAGGTGGCTGGGGCCCGTATTGAGGACTCGAAACGTGGGGGGTTACTTACTCACTTTGTATATACCACCTACATTATAGTCAACGTCGTGACTTTTTTCAGTGTATAAATATTTTACATGGAACAACGATGAATTTCCTTACTTTTACAAAGTGAGAGAATCCTATCTGTATTCTTTCTGTTCTTCCCTGGGACGCTAATAGAGTGTTCGCTAAACATGGTTATGTAAACTTCCATCTAATATTTAACATTATATGTCGTGTGTTCTTCTATATAATGTGTAGGGTGTTATACATGTAGCTTTGTGGATTATCGGTGTTTCATGTATGCTTTTGAAATTGAATATTTATTTTGTCCATTAAATAGGTGAGGAAGGTATTCAAAACTTTAAGTGAGGAACATAACAAGGAACCCTTAAAGGTTTGTAAATATGGCGCGCATCATAGTTCACACCGTCTTCCCAACGTAGTTTGGGTCTAATAACTCTCCTGGTGCCAGAGATCTATTCTGTGAGTGCCTTTCTGGGTATTTCGTTCTCCCCCATTTTGATCACATATCTACCTGAGTCTACCAAGTTTTATAATTTTAACAATATCTGGCTCATTCAGAAGAGTGTTCAGTTCTTGGTTGTTCCTTTCCCTCCATTCACCTTCCACATATTGGACCAAAAATACTGCGGAGGATTTTGCGTTCATGAACCAGGAGGCTTTGCTCAGACTTTCTAGAAATGGTCCAGGTCTCAAAACCATAGGTGGGAACTGGGCGGATCAGTGTTTTATACAGAAGCAGCTTGATGCTCTTGGCAATTGTTCTGCTCTGGAACAGAGGTCTGAGACCAAAAAAGCACCTATTAGCTGAGGTAATTCTTCGCTTTATTTCTTCTGTTGTTTCCCCATCGGAGTTAACTTGGCATCCTAAATAAACAAAGTTGTTGACTTTTTCGAAGGAATAGATGCCAATTTGGACGCGCTCTCCTTCTCTAGCTTCTTGTCTTGTGACCATGTATTTTGTCTTGTTTTTGTTCTTTATGAGACCCAGCCTCCTTGCGGGACCTTCAAAAGCAAGAAAGGCTTCAGTTACTGCTCGAAGAGACCTCGCCATTATATCTAGGTCATTGGCGTACGTATCCTAGGACTTGCATCAACCTGTTGAATACAGTCCCGGAGGAACCTATTCCAGCATCTCTCATAGCTTTTTTAAGGCAAGAGTGAAGAAGAAGCAAGCAAGAGCATCGCCTTGAAGGACTCCCTTTCCATAGTCAGACTCTCCCGATAAGTCATTCTGGATTCTCACCATGCCTTTCACTGTCAGCATTGTCATCCTACACAATCTTATTAATTTCTTTGGTATGGCTAGTTCTTCAAGAGCAGTGTACAAATCTTGTCTATCAATTCTATGGTATGCATTTCTGAAATCTATGAAGAGGTGATGGGTTTGTAACTTACATTCCCTACCTTTCTCCAGAGTTTATCGGAGTGTAAAAACTTGGTCTATTGTCGATTTCCCTCTTCTAAATTTGCACTGATATCGATCAATCACCTGATCAGCATGTGGAAGCAGTTTTTGGTACAATATATGGGACATTATTTTATACGCCATAAGGAGAAGGCGTTTGTGTGTTTATTTGTCGACGAGACAGTATATTTTACATTACCATAATATTTACTGTTCTAACATACTGTTATACTTAAATATGTAAACATAAATAAAATATTCTGAAAGCATTAGGAATACTATATTAATTTATAAAATATTAGTAATGTTTGTTATACAATATAAGCTTGTTATCAAATATAATATTAACACCTTAATAGAGCTACAAAATATAACACTAAACCCTTCAAGATCAATATACATTTGAATAAAAGTGTATTTGACTTACTCAATTTTGGTAACATCAAATGATATTTGTTCGTTTCCAAAAACAAATTTAATTTTATTATAAAAACAAATTTTTAATATTTTATTAAACTTAAATTATAAAATAATCTTACGAATTTGCCCTTTTTCTTTAATTACATAAGATTATAAGATACGAACACAGTAGAATATAAAATCCAGTAGGAAGCCCCTTGAGGTATGGAAACCCCAAAAAAGACTTATGAACACCCAGTTTATTCACTGTATATTAAAATGTGTGCCACTTCGGAATGTCCCCAGTTCATCACCCCCAGGGTACTGCCTTAATCATGTATTTTCATTACTAACGTAATGCATGGTGACTCACAACGACTGGATAGTATTGAATGCGTAGCTTACGTCAAAAATAGCCTTCTAGTTTTTACATTAAGTTCTGTTTAATATTTGCCATTGAAAATGTGTAAACAACAAATACTGTTTTAGATGGTTGGTGGGTTACATTTGTGTTTCCCCATTCAATCCTGTTGATATTGTTTTCTAATAATCTGTGCTGGATACATGTACGTGTGTGTATAAATACGATGTTTCTTTGAAACGCATTATTCAACCTTTATTCCGGCACAACAAAGGTACCCCTAATAATATTTGTATGTGTGTGGGTGTATGTACGTGTGTGCGTTTGTTTGTCCAGTGTAGCCTGCTTTGGACTGCCTATATTCCAATAAAATACTGATGTTTTATATCGACAATTTTTTTACACAGCGTTTTTTTTCCTGACTTATTTACAAACTGCCAAAGTACAAAAGTATATATTTTATTACTTAAAAAACAATAACTTCAAATATAGTAAGCAAAATGTTATAAAACTTTTTTATTCTATGTTCTGCTGTTACGAAGGCAAATTATAAAAATAAAATCTAATTATAAGGTGTTTATTTTTTGAAACACACTAGTAATTACAAAAATAATGTTTGATTGTGATTATAAATAGCTTACTGCATAAAGGTTTATTATCTAGGAAAGTGTGATCACGTCAAGCATATTTTTGTGCATCATCAGTGACCCTCACAGGTCCATAAATATATTTACAACCTAATATTCCAGCGAATTTCATCAGGAAAGTAACGGAAATTTAGATAGTATAGGCCTAATTCTGTGGAGTTGTAAAGTTAATTTGTCTTTAATTGGTCTTGATTAAAATTTAGTAATTTTGACGCTTAAATTATTGTTTTGTTAATTGTAAATTGCAAATTCTAATTTAAAGCATTTGTTGGAGAATAGCAATTGAATATGATGGATTATTGTAAGGTAATTGATTCACTTCTTCCTCAAATAATTAACATAAATTCGAAGATCGCCATCCCACTTAACTCCTAGGTAATCAGGTTATGTATGTACTGTATGGCATTAATCACACAACAACAAATAACTCTTCGCACTCCACATTAATAGAAACTGATGTGTCAACATTCTACAATAATACATCTCCTTTGCTTAAAATAATTAATACAATTTTAGTTCATATTTGAGATCTGAAAGAATGCCCAGTAAATTTTAGAAAAAATCAAGACTAAAAATTTACATTGTAAACTGAAGAATAACCCAATTGTCATAAAAAAATTGAAATAAAATTTGTGTAATCCGACCGCGAAGTCAAAAGTAACTTCCGAACTAACCTTATAGACAACTGCAATGCTAAAGGTCGTATAGTATTTACATTGTTGCTGAGGTCTGCAACTTTCCTCTAGTCTTAACAATTGACGGTTGTTTATTACTTTTTTACTTCAGCCAATAAATTTTATTTTGCTTTACGAAAGTGATAAGAAGTATTTTACTTCAAAAGGAAAAGACGAAATAGTTGTAACGAGAGACAGGCCACATATTAATTAGAAATATAAAAGTAACTGAAGCGATATCAAGTATTTGATATTTGAAAGAGGTGTAGGTCGCATAACATACTTGCTTGAGTACGTTGTCGCTTTTCAAGACTGAAACTATACAGGCGCTCCATATTTTTAATGATTGTAATAGTAACCATTTTTAATGATCATACAAGAAATAGTGAGTAACCTAGATGAGCACTTTAAGTTACTGGTTTTTTCTGAATCGCGTTGGGGAAACACATTACAAATTATGTATATAAAAATTGCCAATAAATACTCAGTTTTTCTTACAAATTTTAATGTTTTCAAGTCAAATGGGGTCTCCGCTTATTGTTATTGAAAGGAATTTAAATGGGTTCAGACTAATTTAATATTACCGTTTTGGGTCCAATACATTTAGCTGTGTTAATTAATTAGTTGAGTGTTTGACCATTTCAACAATGCTTTATTTGCATATGCGTAATAGGAAATGAGATACCTTGGGAGCAAGAGCACTAGAGATAAACGGAGTAAATCAGAAGTAAAAAATCAAATAAACCAAACAAAAAGCGCCTTCATCAAAATGAAGAAATGTTGTTTCTCTCAAATGAAAAACTTTGAAATAAGAAAAGTGTTTCTACAAGCGTATGGTTTGAATGCAGCTTTATATGGTTGTGAATCGTTGAATCCAGGAACTGAAGTAAAGATAAGACTCAATTTACTTTAGATTTGATGCTACCGAAACATAGTTTAAATTCTGTGGATTCTTTGCAAACATTGATATCCTTTATATGATGGAAAGAAGGAAACTATTATAAAAGAAACTAAAAAGAAAAGTGCAACTTTAGAGAGACATTGGGGTACAACTTACAGTACATAACATTACAGTGAAGGTACAATTTTCAGAGGTACAGAGACATATTGTAAACAATATAAGTGGACATAATAAAAGATACAAAAGTATCCTACGTGTTTGAAAAGTACCAAATATTACACGTGTTAAATACTGATAATTGTTTCAAATAAATGCACATAATTTCATAAATAAATTTCTTATCTCTCTATCATTATGCTACGTTAGTTCTTATTAAATTATTTTTGCTAATGGCTGGATGTTAAGTTTCCAGTATCATATTTGTCAAGATGTATTTCGACATTTATGCTGAAGTAAAATGCTGATGTTTGGTTAATGTAAAATGCAGCTTGATAGAAATATTTTATCATTCCTAAATACGAATTTTGTCAGTTTATTTTAATGTTATACCTACGAAGATTTTTTACGTTTTATGATCGGTTCATAATATTTCATGGAAGTACACAGAGTTTCACAAAATTGGAAACAACCACATGTCTAAAATTACTTTTCATTTTGGCACGAACTCACAAGAGCTGTAAAAACTGTGTCAACACAGGCCAACACGTACATTAACAGACTTTCGAAACGCCCGATATTTTTACAAAATTATTCACGCTTTACATGGCCGAGCAGTTTATATTGTACCTAAAAGCAGAACATATTAACAATGTGCAGGATAAAGCTACAGTATTATGTTTGCTACACCACGATCAAATAACTTTGGAGACGTGTTCGCCGTATAACACTATAGCTTACTATTCAGTTTTAAAACCTTTTATTAGGGCCTCAATTAAAACTGCTTTTGAAAGAAAAATATATTTTATTGCAGCCAGGCTACCGGGAGGAGTGAATATTTGAATTACACTTGTAGGCATCCGCATGTCAGAGTAAAGTAAAATAAAAGAGAATAATGTTAATAACTGAACTTTGCTGGGTATTATCTGGGAATGTTGTACCAAAAAAGTGGTAACCACTGGTACGAAATGGTTCTTAACATTTGTTCGGATATCTATTTTTAAAACTCGATCTTATATTTATAAAGGATTATATAATTTATTAACATTTGGTTTCAGATAGTCCTTAGAATTTTGTTTCCATTAAGTTAAGTGGACAAGCTTAGCTGAACTTAGGTGAACAAGCTTTCCTGTAATCCCAGTTATTGCGAACGGTGTTTTGCTCTCCACCACTTCCTCCTTTCCGTCTGGGTTTATGAGCATTGGCAACCCTGGTTTTTGTAAACCATTGTTCTCAACGTCTTGTTTACACTAACCTATTGGTATATGTAAGTTGCATGACACTTGCACGAAATTTGGTGTGTGTTATGGTAGAGAATCATGTTTTATTATTCTGTAAACTTTTGTTATTCGTACGTTACATCTCCAGCATTGTTGTTTCATATTTTTGCAATATCCGTTTTCCGTTTGCTAAATTAACGCAGTCCGTTAATCAAGATAATATGATTACTGTTTCAGATATAATTTTGTAAAGGATGATTACAATTTATTTTTATTAAAGTAACCAATATATTGCAACGTTCAGATGATAGCTAACAAACGCGGCTACTTGACGCTTTACACGTGCTGTGATTACGCAACGCTCAAAATTGTTCCAGGCACGCACTGCAGACGTCGATTATACTACCGGCATTCAGTGTACGCATAAAAAACAGTAGCGGACACTGACACAGATTTTAGCGAATTTCAGAGCGGCTGTAACTGTGCTTTTTTCCACGCGTCATAGGTAAAGTGACAGATTTTTCTCACAAAATAAGCATCCAGCGGCGGGCCAAGATCATTTTGGAACCTGTGATTTTAAAGTATGTTTCCGGGTGACTGTTACTGTAACTTCCAGTTTAACGTAAAGTGTTATTTACTGTTAAAGTCATTGTTTATTAGTGCGACAATTTAAGAAGGTGACAGTTATTGTTTGTTACATTACCGTGTGTTAGACAATTTCCAGCTTACAGAATTATCACTGTTTGTGATTATAACCACTAACACAACTTTCTTCATTAAAATTTTTAGCTTGAAGAATTGTATATGAGTGTGTTTGTTTATTTGTAAATCTAATTAAAATTGTAAATAGAGATTTCACCTGGTGTCAGTTATTCTGTTTTGTCAACACGACGGTCCGTGCGGCTCCCTTAACACTATTCTCTTTAACAGTCGCCGAAACGTCAACCAATAATTTCTTCCTCTCAGAGGTCCAACGCACTTTGACCACCACGTTTAAACTTTGTAGTAGGAAGTGATCGTTAAAAACTTAACACATGAAGAATAAACAAAAAGTAAATAGGGCTATTTTAAATGTCACACGTAGTGTAAATATACAAAAACAATGATCAAGTAATGCCACAGTTGCGAGCTGTAATACATATCACAAAAATAGTTCAGGGCAGAGAAATTAATATGAAATTGTCTCCCGTTGAATGTAGAGCTAGGACTAGTGCACATAACTACATTATTATGGTTACTTCCTGAGACAGAGTGCGACTGATTACAGACTGATAACTACAGGCATCTTCTGTATTTACAGAGATGATTCCTTTGGTGCACTTGCATGAGATATTAAACCAGCTCTCCTTGGAGTCGTATAGCCCAGTGCGATTTGCTTTTCTTAATGGCATTCTATTCGCTACTGATTTTGTTGATTTATATTACTTCTCTGTAGAGTTTTAACGAAATCTTTTACGCCACCATGGACAGTTATTTTGATGGGAGTGGATTAACTACCCGCAATATTATTATTTAACGTTAATAATCCATAAAATTCGCTCTCTTAATAGCCGTGTTACTCGTAATTTTTCGTGTGTAATGCCCTCTTACTCCCCAGATTTTTTCCCAAAAATTTGGGTGCGTATTGTAAACGATTAATACATAACATATAGTAAATTGTAGATCTGCACATATTGTGCGTATGGTCAAATTGTGGATGACAGGGTTAGCAACGTCGCTTAAAACTGGCAGGCGTGAGTCTATTATAGTAAAATAAATTTACATGTAATTTTGTTTGCAGTTTTCACTACTTTTCCATCAGTTAAGCTAGTTGTTCGCGTTGTAGACTTACAACGGTACTCTGTTGTAGCAATCTGCTACTGTCTTTGTTTGTCGTCGTTAGTCTGTTGTTCTACAGTAGTTCATTACCGGTATTGAATGTGTTGTGAAAAAACAGATTTTATATTCATAGTGAGTGAAAGAATATCTCAGTTGTGTTAAGTGGCTCACCTTAAATTATCAGTAGCAAAATTCACAAAAGGAAATGGTACTCGCGCCGCACCGCGTTAATTTGTTGTAGAGGAATCTAATATTCGGGGGCGTAAAAAACAAAAGAAAAAATTACTACTACTCTTTTCCCGGAGAAGGGTTTGTGAGGATCGGTCAAAAAGTAACACAAACTTTAAATTGTTTGTGTCGACGTTTCGACAATGTATTGTCATCATCAGGACCTGAGTATGAATACAAAAAAATGTCAAAAACAACAGATCAATTATTTGAGTGAACATGTTTGTGTATGTGAGTGTGTGTGTGTACGCGCGCGCTCGTATGCGTTCATATGTGTGTATCCGTGTATATGTGAAGGAGTTGAAACGGTTTGAGTTACATAATCAAAATGTTGTAATAAAAAATATGTAATAATGCAGTTATTTTGATTATGTAAAACAAACTGTATCAACATCTTCACGTATACACGGGTACAAACACACGCACACACACACACACACACACACACACACACACACACACACACACACTCATATACATAAACACGTTCACTCAAAAAATTGATCTGGTGTGTTTGACATTTTCTTTTGTATTCATATACAGGTCCTGATGATGACAATAAACATTGTCGAGACGTCGACAAAAATAATTTAAAATTTTTGTTATACTTTTTGACCGATCCTCACAATCCCTTCACCGGAAACATTTATTGATTGACGGTCACTATTTAAGGATTACTACTTCTCGTGATTGGCGTTCTTTCAGTTGTAAAAAAACTAAGTTTCCAGAAGTAGAAAAGCTCTTAATCGAGTTTACAAAATTGAGGCTTTCCCCGTTAAATTGAGGATTCAAATTAGGGAATCGCTAGCGTCTTGAAATAGACAGTACAAATCTTCGTGCCGGCCAGTCTTGGTTGGTGTACGATTTCATTCTTGTGAAACATTACATGCATGTTAAGGGCTCTCAAGATTCATCCTATTATATGAGGTGGAGCTATACCTGCTTCTAAAAAAGAAGGTCCCTGACTATACAGTTCCATTATGTTAGAATGAAAAGTAATAAAGCATCACAGGAACCGTTAAATTGCTCAACTTGACGGAGTACTTTCCCAATTCATGCATTTTTCATTTATTAACAAGCATCCCAAAACACACACACAAACATACACAGCTTGGATGCATACATAAATACGTAAAAATAAATATCGACAGCTTTGAAAACGCATAAATAACATACTAGTCAATGTGACTGTTGTCACGTAGCACGGGATCAGCAACTATAACTTCAATGTTCCATAGTCGGTCAGAAGTGTCCGACTAGTCTAAGAGGGCGTTGAGAAAACGTACACACAGCATGCGCGACTAAGACGCTGCAAATTCTACTACTTAAATACTTGCGGTTTTAAAGTAATGTAACATAAAAAAAGAATGTGTTTATAAGAAGAGGGCAAATGAGCTACCGTAATTTCAGGATGTATTTCTAAGTATCCATAACAATTAAAGCAAAGTGCAGACTTACAAAAGACCTAGTTGCTCTTCTTACCGACAGGGAATTGTTTCTAATGATAAAATGAACATTTTGTACTCAAAAGGTAATAGAACACTGTGCAGACCTCCTTAAAATTTACAGCTAATAATCCAACAATAGCACCATTGATTAAAATAAAATTTCTGAATTAGAATAATTATTCTAACTCAGATAACATGTTTGATAATAATTATATTATTACAACAAGTTTGATAACATGTCTGTTACATGTGAGACTATGTAAAATGTTTACGTAAAGTGTATGTAATGTAAGGTGTACATAACGAGTGCAGTATGTAAGATGTGATGCAAACGTTGTCACACTAAGGAGAAACTGTCACAAAAATAATGGCATACAAAACAGATTACGCAGTACATTAACTGACGAGGTAATGCACGAGAGGAGACAAACGACGCTCGATAAGCCACGTCTGACCCTGAGAGTTAGGTAAGCAAGATTAATGAACTCCGAGTCTAGACAAAATCATTCCACATTGCTCCAGTTTACAGTAATTCCATTTTCCGTTTACTGAAATACCATAACAAGGGATAAAGTGTTACGTAATACAGGTGTACAAATCTATTGTATCCATGTACAGTTTAAGAGGTGTATAATATGATAGTGAGTAAAGAAACATAGAAAATTAGTACAATCATTTGTCGATGCGGAAAACAATTATTGTCTAATTATTATTAGAAGAGAAGTGAATGTGCCAAGCGAGGAATTTTTTGATCCTGTCTATATATTGATATTTCTTCAATACATATCCAAAGCTGTATTCCGTAAGTCTACCTGTGGTTTTATGAAACTTGTCACGTATATATGACTTGTCTGCCCATAATCCAGTACTGTATGTCTCAGTTTTCTTCTTCTTCTTTAACTTCCTACTTAGGACTCTGTCCTGTTCTATAACAACGGCAATATTGTGGAGTGCTGTCATATTCCACCTCTTCCTTGGTCGACCAAAACTCCTCTTTGTGTTTGGTTGGCTATCTTTTGCCCTTTTCACTAGCCTTGAGTGAACCATTCTTGACATGCGTCATCCATTACATATCCTTCTTCTTTCCGCAATCCAAGAATTAATATCTGTTACATTACACGTTTCTCTTATACTACTATTTGGCAACCTATCGAACCTTACCTTTCCTAGTAGGCCTACCTTCCTAATATTGTAATTTCTATAGTTAGCCGTTTTCTTTGAGTTGTTGCTCTATCTGGCTTAGTCTCTTATCCAAAGGATATTATGATCGTACTGTAATTTTAAACCCTAGTTTTTGCTTCTTGTGTGAGGTATCTATTATTCCATATAAGGTTATTCTTCATGCATCCAATAAATGTCTAAGTTTTAGTCTCAGTTATTTACGTTTATTGAGTATGTGCACTTTGCACGTTATTCTGCGATCAGATGATTATCGAGATGTTTGTCGTGCTGTGGATGATGTAATTGTTTTCCGTTTATTGTTGCGAGGAACAGGACGGTAGTTCATTTCACTTTTACAGATTTTTGATAGGTCACTTCCTACTTCATTCGTCACTTTTTCAACTATGACTGTATCTGATCTACGTATATTTGTAAAGTCTTCAGATCATTTCGTAGTCAGTGTGATAGCATAGGCAGATGATACAATAGCGGTATCACATTGGGAATATTTTCAGATCATACCGCTCATCTGTAAATGTTGCCAATGCGGTTTGATCAGTCTGTGGAAGTTCTGAGTTAACTATTGTGAATGCGGAACACTAAAGTGATATACTGCTTTCTTCTATTACTGGATTCAAAACTGTTGAAGTAAACTTCTCAGAGTCAGTACTGAGAGCAGACGTGTCAGCCTTAATAATGCGACTTCCTCGAATATTCTCCAAGATTTAAGAATCATAATTAATTGAGCTACTTTCCAAGCGATTGGAAAATGCCCCAATCTTAGCTAAGCATTTAAAGAGAACAGTATGCACATTACTGCTTTCTCTTATAATTTTTTTAATAATTTCTTAGTGACTACGCTGGTGTCTTTTAAGGATTGATATCCTTATTAAAGTTATTAAATTTACTGATTGATAACTCTTGACAGGGATATCTACAGTACTTTAGATAGCATGAATCGATGGACCTGATTTTCTCCTTCCAGTGATATCTGGGACGCAAAAGGTCCTTTTCAAGGTGTCCAACACATCCTAAAGCATTTTCTGCATTATGTATGGCCCATCTTCCATTCTTTGTTTCAATTTTTGGTATCTACTGTCATGGTTCTTTTATTCTTTTGTTCCTTACCACAGGAAATTATCACTTCTTTTGTTCGGTGAAAGTCTAAAATATTCTTCATAATTCTTCAACAGTTGATTACATTGCATTCTAGTGAAACGTTTTCTGGTCGGTTTGCGTTCTACCAGTGAACGCAACCTTATTTTCATTTCTATACTATTACACACACACACACACATTGAAACCCCTACTTCATTTTGAGTAGTTAAAACAAAAGAATATTTCCTTTTGTAAAGAGGGGTTATAAGTTAATTAAAACTAGGCTAAGGCCTAGAGAAGCTAAAAATTGCGCTGGATCCAGTAAGACGGGACTTGTAATAAAAACTCAAGAATTAAATAATTACCAATGGTTTTATTATTCTATCTCATAATATTAATAACAAAAAACAACAGTGATTTAGAATTCCCCTATTAAATGGTTAACAAAAAAATATACCCTCTCAACAAGGCCACCTGAATAATATAAACTGAATCCAAGAAAATAATTGCTATGTCACCATCAATGAATTGAAAATGTAAAATAAACATTAACCTCAAAATGAAACTCCCATTAAACTATTTCTTAAAATATAAAATTTATATTTTATGTTTCTTTTAAAATGCAGTATATAAATTTATGAAGGTAAATAATTTCATTCACAGTTACTATTAATAATTCAAATAATTATTCATCCAATTTAAATGAACTTTAAAGGTGACACTTACTATACTTGTTAAATAAAATAACTAATTTAAAGAAATGATCAGCCACGATTATTGAGATAGAATACTCGTCTACTGGTGTATATACATTCTAATAATAAAATCCCTATATCCCACCAAAAGTACAGCAATGCATAATATTTATATATATATATATATCCCCCAAAATGTACACAGAAATATACAGACATAACACGTTCCACAAGACAAATTACATATACAATAGTATACAAATACATAAAGGTCTCTTGCCACGCCCTTTTTTTTTTATATTAGCCTTCTGGTGTATATAAATTCTAAACTTCTGCTTTATAGGAATCCCAATTAGGATTAAAGATTTATTTCTATGAATGTACCCGCATGGTGTGGGTTAATTGCACGTCATGTGTATCATAAAGTATTGCATACAAATGTCCCCAGGACAGTAAAATTTAAAACCAAGTGCCTAAGTGGCTCAGTGCTGAAATACTTAATTAAGGTGAGAAATAAAAAATGTTTAAAATAATTAACGCCCCCCAGTTACCATGATTAATATAAAGAATTTATATAGACTAAAATAGGGCCAATTAATGAAAGGGAAAAATTGCACAATATTAGCACCTTATATAAAAAAAATACATTTGTGTGTGTGTGTCAGAGACGGACATGTTTCTTCAATTTATAACCAGTCTCAACAAACTTGTTTCAACAACCTTGTTTCGACAAACAAGTTGAAAAGTGTTTCGACAGGCACAGCTTGGTTGAAACTAATTTAAAATAACACCTACCTCCCCAGTAATCTTTTTATACAAATGGCCTAACCTGATTTTAAAAATAAGAGAAAATATGTTTTTAATGCAGAGTAAATTAAACTTGAGAAAATAATAATAACAAAACTGACTTTAAATCTGTAGCGGAAGTACTATAAAGAAATGAGTGGAAATCTAAGTTGGATGCTGTGTGGTACACATGTCAGTCTCTGAACTGACAATTAACTATACATGTATTGAAATTTACAATTAATACTTAGTGTTCACACTAAACTGTCCCATCAATTGGGGATCCAAATGAAGGTATACTGGTACCATGTTGATTCTACGTGTGAATATAAAATGGATATTTTTCACCTGCTTTGTGTGCCCAGAAGGATGATCTTATTTATAGCGTGGCGATCTCATTATTGGCATGTTGTTGCGGCCTGGTCTCTTCGGTGTCGAGTGTGGAGCTTTAAGATGGCATTTCGTTCATTGGCAGTAGGAGTTGTCTCTGTTCAGTGAACCCGCAGTCATTAAGAACCTATCTCATATTGAAAAGAAGTCGACGCAGATTTTCACACAAAACTCTCCACCGAAGAGATATTCACGATGTCGTGAGTTAGGCTTCCATATTGAGACAAACTATAACAAAAGTTTTCGTTCGTTGTCCGTTTGTGAGAAAATTCTCACCAGGCTGCAGCACTGTTGTTTAAAAACTCAGCCGAGCTGCTGGAAAAACTCGGTAGATGGAAACACCGGTCAAACGGTGAAAACTCGAGAACGGTAGCCTCTCCTATCCGCGGGTAGAGAGCAGCACTCCTAATTACTTTAAATTTCGTACTGTCTTTACCGTCAAAAAAAAAATGCCAATACATTTACTAAACTCGCGCTGAATCATTTGACTCAGCACACCCTCACCCCAAAAGGGCAACATAGTTGCCCCAACGTTAAAGGCCAGGAGGGTACCCTGCAGTGTACCTCTCCCCAAAAGATACCGGTGGACGTCGTGGTTGGGTTGGCTCATTTGAGCTTGCTCTCAGGAGAACAGAAATCAAAAGGAAAACGAAAGAGACGAAAGAAGATATGTATTATGTAAGTGTGCGGGTGCTGCATGCTGACCTGATCAGAGTCCGCATACAGCACAAGAGAGAGAGACAGCTAGAGACAAAAGGAAGATTCCTACCATGGTCTTCTGACCTCCTGAGGCTTGCCCACCGACTGAGGCCCAACTTGATACCTACTCAGGACAACAACAAACCCCCCCCTTTCTTACTGGATTGGAAAACTCAACGCCAATGCAACCATCCTCATGCGACCCTCTCCGCCAGACCAACCCCACAGGACCGCCCCAATACGTCACACTCTCTGGTGACCACCACCTACTCCTGCTGCCACTCACACACGCGTCCGAAGACCAAAACAAGGTAACTAATACCTTGGTATGTGAGCGCCCATAACTTTATTGTCCACATATGGACTGACCAGCCATATGCTAAAACAAGGCATCACATATCCTTGACATATCTAACTAGTCGTTAAAAAAAAACATCCCTATACTAGGGCGGACGGCCCCTATTAGCCGGACAGAGAAAACCGCATCGAGGGCACGCGAACATCAATCCCTTTACTTGGTCTTCAATACTGCAGAACTAAACGAGGGGGTTATACTTCAGCACAGCAACTTCGAACAACCTACACTTAATCAAAAATAACTACAACGGAAATCAACTAGGGAATGCGGCATGGCCAGCACTCTACAAAAAATCAACGACAAACTACAACAAAGAAAATGAAAACGACAATATACTTACTACCCACGTAGTCACCACTCTTCCAACTAACTTCTCTCTGACTCCTCTCGGATATTTTTTTCTTTTTCCTTTTCTAATTTTTTTTGCTTTTTCCTTTCTAATTTTTATTTGTTTTTTGGCTTTTACTTTGTTTTCTGAGGGGAGGGGTAGGAAAATTGGGAAGATGAAAAGGGCAAGGATCCTTGAAAGTTCAACAGCTAGGACTAAGGTAAAGGACATGGTTCCCTCCGGTAATAAGGATAGGTGGAGAAAACCAAGGCTCGCGGAGGCAGGGGCGCAACCCTGAAGTAGATGGACACCACTGGGATTGTGGGGAACATCCACCCGCTACCCATCAACCGCTTTGTCTCACCCTTTTATGACGAACTTTAGGAACCCGTTCTTTATGACGAACTTTAGGACGCCGTTCCTTATGACGAACTTTAGGACGCCGTTCCTTGTGGACATCACTCTCTGAGAAACTATCTTGTGTAGAGCAATACTGATTTGTTTCATGTAATTTATAATCAAGGTAACTTACCTTTCTACGTTTACCCCGATTTGGATTATCCTCAACCTCTAACTCCTCTGCTTCTATCTTCTTCTCTCCTACAATTGCTTCTGGTTCTATTTCTTCCACCTCTTCCTTTTCTTCCTCTACATAATCCAAATCATCATCACGACACTGCACATCTTCATCTTCTAGTTGCTCACCTGGTCCCCCTGGAACTTCTTTCCACTCCTCGGAATCCTCAACAATACTTACAGAAAGCGTCTGCACATCTTCACACACTACATCATTCTCACCCACAAACTCTACAACGCTGCCACCCAGTTTCTCCCCAACTTCTACCTCATCTACTTCTACCACACTTGCAGACTGGACATCCCCTAGTCCATCCGCAACCTCAGAAACACCTGCAGCCTCCGAAACACTTACACTTATACTCCCCTGCGTAGCATGTGCAGACCACTCTTCTGCCTCCTCCTTCGATTCCTCTTCTTCGCCACTCTCAGCAACTACAACTTCCTCAACAGTACTCAACCTGGAATCCAGCTGTCCAGGTCCATGTGCAATGTCTGAATTAACTTCTACTGACGATGGTAAAGCTCCCCCATCAAGTGACTTATCATCTTCCGGCGTAGGCGATGATGATGTTATCGGCTCTGGATCCACCTTGGGCAGAAATGGATTTACCGGAACAATTACTGCGACCTTTGGTCGGACCGTATTTGTAGCAACGCAACACCGGGCCATCTCCGCGAAATTCTCTGGACGATGCCCAAACCTTCCCAAACGGTAACCGTCTTGGTCATTCAGTCCTCCTATAATTATATCTAGGACTTCGGTGTCGGTCAACCCTAATCTTAATACCCGGGCAGCTTTTCGTATGTCCTGCACGTAGTCCCCCAACGGCTCTCCGTCGGCCTGATAACGATAGAACCAATCCAGCCTAAGCTTGGAACGTCGTGGAGGATACATGAAGTAATCCAACACTTCCGCATGAAAAGTGTCGACCGTGCCACCCTGACGCCAAGTGTTGGTAACCTTCTGTTGCAACGTACCCTGGCAATACGGGTATATAAGGCACAAGACCTCCCCATCGGATATACCCGGATAGGCGGCCAACTGCAGGACAAGGTCCAAGAAAACCAGCAGCTGGTCCTCCTTAAATCCATCTATCACCGAAAATTTCTGGAGAACTGGGGTGAGAGGGTGGGGTAATTTCTGTTCCTCCCGGTGGTCGGGGGAATACAATGGCTGAAAGCATAGCGCCGCCAGAATTACACAATTCGCAAACACTATCAACAAAACACAACACCCTACAAATACCTAACACCTATAAACATTTGACAATAAAAAGATTGGAATAAGAAAAACTCACGTACTATTCTTCCAAAGAGTAGACTGCGGGTCCACCTAACGATGTGAGAACTAGCCCACTACCTGAACAGCTCACACTCGATTACACCAGACAAAAGGAACGCGACACACACACAACACACACAACACGAAAAACAAAATACCGACCAACGAAAATTTATTTTAACCCTTTCTTAGGTTACCTCCGGCTACCATTTATCGGCAGAAACCGACTGCCGATCGGGCCATACCGCCTAATCACAAAAACCGCAACACCTCCCCAAACATGGGTAAGGTAAACTCAAACTAACTAAGCGCCGACTGCGATAAGTCTTGCCCAGGGATTTCCCCTTCTAAAATTTCCTACCACGTGGCACTATTCACTATGCAAGGCGGGCAAGTACATATACATATGTTTCAAACCTTAAAACTAACAAAATATTTTCAACCTTGGGATATAGGGCCTTGAAAATTTTTCTAAGTTCTATTTAAGAACTAAACATTGTGAAAATTTTAAAATATTTCCTAAGTTTGCAAGCCCCGTCACAACCCACAGGACCCTTGTCGTAAGCGCGCTCTGCTACCAAATGAAACCCCTACTTCATTTTGAGTAGTTAAAACAAAAGAATATTTCCTTTTGTAAAGAGGGGTTACAAGTTAATTAAAACTAGGCTAAGGCCTAGAGAAGCTAAAAATTGCGCTGGATCCAGTAAGACGGGACTTGCAATAAAAACTCAAGAATTAAATAATTAACAATGGTTTTATTATTCTATCTCATAATATTAATAACAAAAAACAACAGTGATTTAGAATTCCCCTATTAAATGGTTAACAAAAAAATATACCCTCTCAACAAGGCCACCTGAATAATATAAACTGAATCCAAGAAAATAATTGCTATGTCACCATCAATGAATTGAAAATGTAAAATAAACATTAACCTCAAAATGAAACTCCCATTAAACTATTTCTTAAAATATAAAATTTATATTTTATGTTTCTTTTAAAATGCAGTATATAAATTTATGAAGGTAAGTAATTTCATTCACAGTTACTATTAATAATTCAAATAATTATTCATCCAATTTAAATGAACTTTAAAGGTGACACTTACTATACTTGTTAAATAAAATAACTAATTTAAAGAAATGATCAGCCACGATTATTGAGATAGAATACTCGTCTACTGGTGTATATACATTCTAATAATAAAATCCCTATATCCCACCAAAAGTACAGCAATGCATAATATTTATATATATATATATATCCCCCAAAATGTACACAGAAATATACAGACATAACACGTTCCACAAGACAAATTACATATACAATAGTATACAAATACATAAAGGTCTCTTGCCACGCCCTTTTTTTTTTATATTAGCCTTCTGGTGTATATAAATTCTAAACTTCTGCTTTATAGGAATCCCAATTAGGATTAAAGATTTATTTCTATGAATGTACCCGCATGGTGTGGGTTAATTGCACGTCATGTGTATCATAAAGTATTGCATACAAATGTCCCCAGGACAGTAAAATTTAAAACCAAGTGCCTAAGTGGCTCAGTGCTGAAATACTTAATTAAGGTGAGAAATAAAAAATGTTTAAAATAATTAACGCCCCCCAGTTACCATGATTAATATAAAGAATTTATATAGACTAAAATAGGGCCAATTAATATAAGGGAAAAATTTCACAATATTAGCACCTTATATAAAAAAAATACATTTGTGTGTGTGTGTCAGAGACGGACATGTTTCTTCAATTTATAACCAGTCTCAACAAACTTGTTTCAACAACCGTGTTTCGACAAACAAGTTGAAAAGTGTTTCGACAGGCACAGCTTGGTTGAAACTAATTTAAAATAACACCTACCTCCCCAGTAATCTTTTTATACAAATGGCCTAACCTGATTTTAAAAATAAGAGAAAATATGTTTTTAATGCAGAGTAAATTAAACTTGAGAAAATAATAATAACAAAACTGACTTTAAATCTGTAGCGGAAGTACTATAAAGAAATGAGTGGAAATCTAAGTTGGATGCTGTGTGGTACACATGTCAGTCTCTGAACTGACAATTAACTATACATGTATTGAAATTTACAATTAATACTTAGTGTTCACACTAAACTGTCCCATCAATTGGGGATCCAAATGAAGGTATACTGGTACCATGTTGATTCTACGTGTGAATATAAAATGGATATTTTTCACCTGCTTTGTGTGCCCAGAAGGATGATCTTATTTATAGCGTGGCGATCTCATTATTGGCATGTTGTTGCGGCCTGGTCTCTTCGGTGTCGAGTGTGGAGCTTTAAGATGGCATTTCGTTCATTGGCAGTAGGAGTTGTCTCTGTTCAGTGAACCCGCAGTCATTAAGAACCTATCTCATATTGAAAAGAAGTCGACGCAGATTTTCACACAAAACTCTCCACCGAAGAGATATTCACGATGTCGTGAGTTAGGCTTCCATATTGAGACAAACTATAACAAAAGTTTTCGTTCGTTGTCCGTTTGTGAGAAAATTCTCACCAGGCTGCAGCACTGTTGTTTAAAAACTCAGCCGAGCTGCTGGAAAAACTCGGTAGATGGAAACACCGGTCAAACGGTGAAAACTCGAGAACGGTAGCCTCTCCTATCCGCGGGTAGAGAGCAGCACTCCTAATTACTTTAAATTTCGTACTGTCTTTACCGTCAAAAAAAAAATGCCAATACATTTACTAAACTCGCGCTGAATCATTTGACTCAGCACAACATGTATATAAAACCGGACAATTGTAATTTTGTTGAAATGTATTTTGCTATGGAGTTGCTGCCCATATTGCTTTTTGAGTGTATAACCATCGTTAAACCTAATTTATGGTCGGTTTGTCTATTTCATGAATAATTTTAAACAAGATAATTAAATCAGTTATATAAGTTAACTTTCCTCTCTGAAAATTTCTGAATTTGCGTGTTTGTTGCAAAAGATTCGTCCGAGAAAATATTGTGGTTAGGTGTAATTTTCATGTGTCTCGCATTTATTGAAATGGTAAGTTCTATTTACACAAGAATAAACCAGATATGGTACTTTTCGTCGACCAGTGGGACAGAAAATTGTCCTGTTCACACTGATCTAATGTAATTTACGTCGTAACATAGCTGATAGTAATGCTCTGCCTTAGTTTTGACAGTACTGATCGCCAATGCACATTATTGTCGTTGTAACTTCCGGAAGCTGTGAGGAAATATTAACAAAATTTAAATAAACATTGTCATTTCGTTATTCTATAAAAGCAAAAAATATATTTATTATAATCGCCTTCTTAGTAAAACACTAAATTTTGATAAATAATGTAGTAGAAACATTTGAAAATGCCTGTATAATATTCTGTAAATATTTGTATAAACGATACAATAAATGTCTATCAAACATAGTGTACTAACAGACACATAAACACACACATTTTTATAGGTCAGAAAATGTGACGCAAGCATGATTTTTGTGTTTCGTGTGATATGCAATTGAAACTTCACAATGAGGTGAGCGCAGATCCTACAAAATCCCAGGCCGTAATTCAAACTCACGAACATGGGATTTCCGCTACACAATCATGAGATTGTATCTAAGCTCTTTGCTGTCTGGTAATGGTGAGCGGTTATCAAAACTATAGAAAAATTTAAACACGTCGAATTTTGATGGTGGTCTTGGCAGTAAAATTTTGTATGAATAGACGTTTTGCCTACTATGCATTTCAAAGGCAGTAAACGGATGCAAAATATTACAACAGGGAGGTTTGTGTGTTCTGGATCCCAGTCGATCGCATAACCATTTTCAGTGTAACAAACCGTCCACGACAACTGCTATGTCCCAAAAGTCTGTCCTTCTTTTAGTTTCTGTTAGAATCCGCCAACACACATATTCGTGAAACAAATATAATATCCGCCAACACACACAAATATTAGTGTGTGGTCTCGTTAATGTGGTTACACGTGCATTGGTGGGACAAAAATATAGGGTTAATACTTTTTTTACTAGTTCAAGTACTCTTAAAATTTTTGTCTTCTCGAAGATTGTCTTATACGTTCTTAGTTACTAAATTTTATTGTAAATTACAATTTTTCTTGATTTTAATTCTTAATGTTGTTAAATACAGGCTCACAGAATCAGATGTGTAAAATAGTGCTGAAGTTCCATAATTCATGGACAATACAATTTGTTATGAAGCTGCTATGAACACTCTGGTTACTGAAGCACTAATAATGTCTCAGTGTTAATGTTAATGTTAATAAGCAAAGTGGTAATAATATATATTAACTAGCAGGTACCCGCGGCTTCGCACGCGAATATTTGTATATGATTGATGTGGTAACTGTCGAGTTGGTAAATTGGTAATGGTACATCTGCATTAATAATATTCTTATATTGTAAGTTATGAATATCCAAAAAGTGCGAAGCAAGAGATCCATCATTCATGTTTCCTCGATACGTAAAATCAAAATTTGATAATTTAGTAGATATTTACAAACATGCAGTAACACAATTAAATGAAATGTTTATTCGTATAGAATAATACAAATAGTGTATACATAAGTATATTGATATCAGTTAGTCGAAATCTTATGTGATAATCAGTCTTAAACTTTTTGGTAGAATCCTTATATATGTAAATGTATCACAGTCCAGTGTACTCCCTTTTAAGTACATTTTTACACCAGTGCCTCGGTGTAAACTACATTTTTCGTTCTGTCGTTATCAGAGCAAATAAAGAACTCGCTGCTTCTGCTTACTCGAGAACATGCCACATGCAGTTGTCCGTGAGAAAAGCAAGCAGCTCTTAAATCCACAGCAGCTGTACGTAAAGTTTGCCCTTGTGACTTATTGATAGTCATTGCAAAGCATAAATTAACCGAAAACTAAAGTCTTTTAAATTTAAATGGAAAGTTATTGGGTATGATTGGAATTCTTGGGATAAATACTGTTTCTCCTTTGCCGCAGCCTGTTGAGATAGTCGCTTCGATGATAAGGTTTTTGGCGATCGTGTTCCATTGCATAACTGTGGTGGCTTCAGATTTCTCATGAGTATAACTGGAACACCTAGTTTTAATTTCAATGTGTGAGCTGGTAATCCTGATGCAGATAAAGTATTCAAAAACTTAGTTGGGTAATGTACTGCATCCTCTTCGTTCAAAACTGTATTGATGGAGTGATATGTTTTTTGGTCTCTCCTGGAAATTTTTGCAATATGCAGCTATTTATGGCATTTACTTGTTCGTTTCTTGGTGTTAGTATCACATGCTCACATAACCACACATCATCTCGCAACTTTATAGACTCAATATGTCTATTAACCTTTTCGATCAACTCTGCGTGAAGAAACTGTACGACATAATGATGGCGGTAAACATATCGCACCGTCTGTCTCTGGTATCTTACCATCTCTAAAGTTTAATAAAGTAGTAGAAAATTCGTGAATATCTGCATCACCTCCAAGTTGGACTCTCATGATTATTGTGAGTGATACCGTTTGAACGGTACGCCATATATTACATCGTTTGAAGCAAGCGTTTACTTCATCAGCTCTGGTACCTCGCGTAACTACGGACAATGTTTGTCTAAAATCTCCGGCAAAGAAAAAAGTTATTCCACCCATAAATCTGTTATCATTACTCAAATCTCGTAGAGTTCTATCGAGAGCTTCTACTGATTTTTTTATGGGCCATAGTGCACTCATCCCAAACAATCAAGTCTGCATTTCTAGTCAATTCCGCTTTAGCACTATTTTTGAAAATATTGCACACTGGAAATTCGCTGCAATTCAAATTTATAGGTATTTCAAATAAGGAATGAGCCGTTTTTCCGCCAGGTAATAATGTAGCAGCGATTCCCGAGGAAGCTGCTGCTAGTGCGATCTTGCCTTCGCTTCTTAACTTCGAAAGAGTCAATTTGATTAAAAATGTTTTACCTGTGCGTCCTGGTGCATCAAGGAAAAATGCATTTCCAGATTTACAGTAAACACTTTGATGAATGAGTTGATATATATTTCTTTGTTCGTCTGTCAGTAATCTTGCATTCTCTTCAACTGTAGAAAGTAGCTGTTGTCTGTCATAAGTGGTTTCAGAAAGATATTCCTTTGAAATGTTTTGCACGGTAGACTGTGGATTTGGTAATCCGTATTGAGCTATCGGATTACCACCGACAGAAGTAACAAAATCTTGTAAAAATAGTAAACAACTATTTTCAATGCTTTCCTTGTGTAAACGCAAATCAGCATCAGGAATTCGACGCATAATATCTCGAATCAAGTCTTCAGAGAAGTGGTACTTGTATTTAATCCACAGTGCACTTAGGTTTGAAATACTGCAGAACACCAACATTATTGCAAAAAGTTGTTTCGTTTTGTCAGGGCTAACAAATAAACTGGCCTCAGACAATGTGTCGTTCCAATGATTGTCATTCTCTAGGAGATCAAGAGCTTCGCAAGCAGCTTGAAACGTTGGATGAATTACGTTGTCGACACTCTTGATATTTTCAAATGAAGTTGTGCCACGTACATTGTCCAGAAGTAAACGAAGAAAATAACATTCATGATTGTTTGGATCAACTGTATACACTCGACCCATTACGTGTTCATGATATACGTTCTCGCTTCATTCTAATAAGACTCCTCGACGTCTACGTTGAAATTTTCCTGTCTGCCTATTGAAAGTGTAATAAATTTGCTGGCACATCTTCGTACAACAAAGTTTTGGCAAAGTCATCTTGCCGACATAGATAACAAATGCCATGAGAGTGGTGTTTCTTGGATTTTCTATTCTATTTTGCAAATTATCTTCACGAAAATAAACTCTCTGCCCATTTCGAGATGTGCATCTAGATGAATAACAGGTGGAAAACGCTAACGTATAGGGAAAGAGAAGATACTCCATATAGCTTCAGATGTGCTTATGTATCGACCATTTTGAAACTGTAATAACTCATCGTAAGAATTTTGTATACCAATCGTAGCTAGATCGGAGCCTTTATTGACGTATTTACATATATATTTAATGGATTTTACACTATTACACAATTCAACATTGATGTGAGCACCAAAAGCTCGTGAAAGCACCGGTGAGTATAGAACTACCCACCTATTGTCAACTATCAAAATCTCAACTGTCAACTTTCACACTGCAAACCTCCATCTTCAGGCCTTAGTCGGCGATAATTAGGGTAGCTGTCATCAGTTATCGTCGTTTCTTTTGTAAGCGATTTTGGATATCGTTTAGTACACTGACCCTCCTTCATACATGGTGACTGTGCATTAATTGTTCCACATGGCCCATGAATCATATACTATGTGTTTTAACTGTATCATAAAGCTTGACATCTTTATCAGGGTCCGACAGCTCTACACTAATCACAGAATCTATCTGATCTGGACGTATTTTTTTTTTCTAACCAGAGCAAAATATGCGCATGCGGCAAACCTCGTTTTTGCCACTCTACGCTCTACATGTAGAAGACAACTGAGCCAAAAAATTTACCTTTCACTAAGAAATCCATTAAATTCTTCAATTTCAGATAAAATACGCGTGCTATCAAGTCGTGTCGATCTTGAGCTGAAAAGCCTTGATGCAACTCCTGGACGATCTCTTTCCACTTAGGATTTGTAGGGAACGTAATAAATAAATCAGGCAGCGAGTATTTGCGTACGTAGCAAAAAGCGTCTTGCATTCGCTCATGCATAGGCCTATATCGTGGACATCTTTTGAAACTTGAGGGTAAAATGACCAAGCGGCCTAAATTATCCAAACTTTCATTATTTCTTAATGCATCTTGCAAATGTATGTAATTCTCAGCTCTTAAATCAGTTTGATGAGTACGGATATATATAAGCTTTTCCGTCCCTATCTTAGCACACATATCAACAACATATTAATTCAGGAGCTGTTTTCAATAAATTAAATGATTGTAATCATCTTTTCTCATCATGAGTCTGTACGAATAAAATTGTAGAGCTGAAACTTTCTTAGTAGTTTGTAACCCGGTCTGAGGATCGACTAATTTCAATGTAAAATGAAATGATAACCATCTTCTCCTCTGCAAAACATTAAAGGGTATTGTAAAGCATCATAAGGTTGATGTGTTTCTGCAATTCGATGTATCGTATGATCCCTCCCACGGATTATTATATTGCGTTTATCGCATTCCTGGTTAACTAAAACTACCGCCATCTCATTAGTTGTCGGTGCATTGTAGCGACTCCTGTGCTCTTCATTATTTTCTTTTCGATCAGCATGAATTACAATATTGTACTGATTATTATTCGCAGATGTTACAAATTCAAACGCACTTTTCAGTTCACTAACATATGGGTTGATTGCGTGAAGTAAATTTTGTTACTAATGTCTTATCCAATTTACAAATATGATCCATTCTTGTTTCAGCTTGCTGTAAATAATCAGCTATAAATTACACTGTAGAAATGTTGGTACTTCTTTTTGTGTGGGGAGTAATGATCCCATGAGGTGATATACTTGCCCTTGAATTTTGAAAGTAGGCATGAAGCTCCCTTTGACTATTTCATTGGCTCCGAATGATGTAAATTGAAAAGCTGAATTGTACGATTTAATGCATTCAAAAATTTTTTCGATAAAAGATGTTCTTTTTTTAAAAATGATTTTAACGGTTCTGGAGGAGGAAGTATGGGATCTAATCGCACTTTTCCTGCAGAGCAACATAATTCATGTGATTCATTTTTCCACATTAAAGATTTGCAATGAGGACAAACCATACTCGGTAACCCGATATTTGTTTCATTCGCGTAGTTAATAACTGGATTATAGAAACCACTATTTAATTTACATTCCATCGTAAAGTAGGATCTCGTGATCTGAGAGTCGCTTGCCTGCGTCTTTGTGCCTCTAATCTATTTTCACGATTCGTAGGACTTTCAACCAGTCAGATTTCTTCTAATCCAAATCTTTCTGAAGAGTTTCCAGGAGCTGATTGAAATTCGACTCCTTCGACGTCATTTTCAGATGCTCTAAGACGTCTCATTTTTTCGTAGCACCAGTAGATCTTCCTAAACATGATCGTCTTTTTGCCATTGGAAAGCTAAAAATAGTGGAAATGTATTTATTTTATATATACTAATAAATCTCTAGGGGTAATTAATAATTTATACAATACATATTGCACATATTGCTTACCGACAACGTAAAATTAACAAAAAAAGGCACTGACACTACATCACTGACACTCATCGCATGACTGAGGTGAAGTAAGTTAAGTATAATTCTCGAGAATTAATTATCCCTACTGCACATACTGAATATTCAAATGTCGAAGAGTATGGCTTGTCAGAATCAACGTGTACTATATAATCAATGTTACAATATAATCAACAATGAATTATTGTATTGTTTATATGAATTCCGTATGCTGATAAGAATTCCATATCCCTACTAAAATGTAAATATTCAAATGGACTAAGTAATATCAACATACTTATGTATACACTATTTTTATTATTCTATACGAATAAACATTTCATCTAATTGTGTTACTGCATGTTTGTAAATATCTAATAAATTATCAAATTTTGATTTTACGTATCGAGGAAACATGAATGATGGATCTATTGCTTCGCAGTTTTTGGATATTCATAACTTACAATATAAGAATATTATTAATATAGATGTATCATTAGCAATTTACCGACTCGACAGTTACCACAACAATCATATACAAATATTCGCGTTGCAAGCAGCGGGTACCTGCTAGTAATATAATAAGATAGCTTAGAATCTGACGTACAGTCTACCTAATTGACTTGTAAGAAATTTTAAGACGCGTCATTCATGCAATTGGGCTGAGTGGGTAATGCGGCGCACTGTCGGACTAACTTGGAGGCGTGTCGAGAAGGTGAGTAGAAGTGAGAGAAGTAAAGGGCATTATTTGGACTTAAAAAATGAGTTTTTTTGCAATAACTTTGGTCCTTTGTAACCTATTGTTATCAAATAAAGTGGAAAACCTTCCGTTGGGTACCTGCTATGAGCGAGCAAAGTTACATAGAAATCGGTTCAGCAGATTCCGAGACTACCGCGAACAAACGTAGACGCCCCTAGAGATTTATTAGTATAGATAAGACCACACATAGTTCATTGACTTCGTAAATTAAGCTGTATGCAATAATGCAACTGTCTTAGAGCGACTTAATCAAAATTGATAAAGTAAGTTTTAGAAAATGTTAATCAGATTAAGACACAACTGCTATAAATTACAGCATGTTTATTAGATGAAGATACTTACAAACGTAATAACATATACGTACTTAAAAGACTGTGTGTATCCTATTGTGATTTTGTAAACATAAACTCATGTTGCTGAAGCTTTTGCTTGATAGCATTCATATTTGCAAAAGCAACTAATCGTAAGACGAGTATAGAGATAAGCAACCACAAAACACAAAGTTCCACAATAGAGTATTGGTGTAACACAAGTGTAATTCCACCTTTTAGGCTGGTTAAAACCAGCGGAAAATTTGCTAGTTATAATACAGATAGAATTTCTCAATATAGTTACATCCAACAACTCAGAGAATCTTACACAACACGTATGAACACTCGCATACACTACTACACATGCACATATACCGAAGTCATTGACATGTTATTGATCGAAATTTATCGAATTATTATTCTAAAATTAGTGGCAATTTGCGAATCACATAATCACTAAAATCGTTAGTGACGTTTCATCCACATAGTACTCTGGAAACAGAAAACTCCATAATAATTTTCCTTGGTGTGAAGTAGATCTGTGATTTTAAACTTTGCCAACTTCAAGCCAAACTTCAGCCAACACTAGTTGGTAGTTTTTAAAAAACGTCACTCTGCATGAAGCGATAATTTAATGACAGCTTGTACGGGAAATGACGAGCTTTGACTAGACATATTTGGACACAAACTGTTCGGCTTCAGCCATTTTAACACGCTCATAACAATGTCTTTTTTTATACTACCGAAGTGGTTTAGAAGCTGAACAAGGTATGATGCCAATGTGAAACATAGAGATATCTTAGATATACAGTGTGACTACACCTTGCAAATATTACTCCAAGATGTTATATAGCTACATTTACACAGACTGAGTAGACTTGGGCCTGGAAAAAGCATCTCAACTTTATGGTGCTGCCCGACTTCAGCAGGTACCATACCTACGGGCCAGATAAACCTTTTTTATGGATATTACCATTGTGTAACATGTATGTTTTATTTTACCAAAATTATACATTTATAAAGAAATATTAACTTTAGGGATCAATATTGCGTTTGTTATTTGTAGCCAAATTTGCCAAACAAGACTTTTATGTATGTATGTGTGTGTGTGTGTGTGTGTGCGCGCGCGCGCGCGCGTGTTTTGTGTGTGTGTGTATGTTTGTCAGTCTGTCTGTCTGTCTGTCTGTGTACAATTTCATTTTGTATGATAAAATTGTAAATTAATGAAAATTCATGCCAATTAAAGTGACAAAACAACTGCTGTAAGATAAAATTCTGAATATTGTGTTATACACAAAATGGTTAACGTTGTAGCATGTAATTAAAAGTTTCAGTATTAAATGATGAAAACTATAACATAATTGTGTTATTAAAGGAATGAGTGTAAGACAAAACCGTGTAAAAGCAGATATAAGTCCTTCAAAATATATACGCTGTTCCTCAAAGAAAAGTAGAGTGGGACTGCGAAGTAATTTTACACTTTGTGTTGTTCAAACAATAGAAAAATTGCCAATGATTGTACAAAAGCAAGTATTTACTGATGGTCGCTGCACCTCACACTTTACAGGGTCTATAGAAAAATATACCGCACACACAGACTCTTCATCCAACACTAGCTGTTAGTTTTTAAAACGTCACTCTGCATGAAACAATAATTTAATGACATCTCGTACAAGAAACGACAAACTTTCAATAGATGGATTAACGGATGGGGTAAATTGTTCAAGTATCTGTATATTTTAGGTATGATAAATTTGATCATATATAGAAACGTAATGAGCGGTGAATTTCTTCTAACTCTTAGAAGTTTATCCGGCTACAATTTTTTAAAAGAAAGCTGAGGTACAAACTAATAAATTGTATATTTATGAAGACTACATAAGCTTCTATTAAGGGGTAGGCATATTATCAATTTTGCTAAACGCTACGTGTAGTCCTAGAAAACGCAACAAAACATGAAACTCTTCTTTTATGGACCTGTACATAGACTACACATCGAAAGCTCCAAAAAAGTACGGGACTATCTTACTCAAGTATCTACTTTTTGTTTTTCTTAACAAGAATATTGAGAATATTAACAAGAATATTCATAACAATACGTCAAAGTTCGACGTGTTTAATTTTTTTCTACAGGTTTGGTAACCGTTCACCATGTATCAAACAGCGGAGAGCTTTGATACAATCTCATGATTGTGTAGCGGAAATCCCAAGTTCGTGAGTTTCAATTACGGCCTGGGATTTCGTAGGATTTGCGCTCACCACATCGTGCAGTTTCAATTGCATATCGTACGGATCACGAAAAGCATGCTTTCACCACATTTTCTGACTTTTTAAAAGTGTGTGTGTGTGTGTGTGTGTGTGTGTGTGTGTGTGTGTGTGTGTAATAGTACACTGTATGTTTAATAGACGTTTACTGTCTGAAAATATTTACAGAATGTTTTACAGACATTTACAAATGTTTCTACTATATTATTTATCAAAATTTAGTGTTTTATTAAGCGTTTTAAATTGATATTTTCGGATATCACAAACAATCGCACATATTTCGTATACCAAAACAAGGCGTGTATACCATAAAATATGCAAAATAAAAACACACAATAAGTATACAGAAATTACAATTGTATCACAAATGTGTAATTTGCAAAATAAACTGTAGTACATGAGTAATTTAAAATAAATAAATATAACAAAAAAATATTTTAATTTATAATTTTAGCAGTATTTTAAAAGAAAATTTAAATACTAATTACCGATAAGAAGAAAAGAAACAATCTCTTAAACTTTAACAAGAACCCCATCACTAAACCATGGCATTCAAGTATATCCGACCAGTTAGGATTTACTTAGTTAGTGACGTCGTCGAAGAGACAATTCATTGTACTACAAACTCTTAGTTTAATTGATAAATCATTAGGTAGGTGTCTGATTAAATAGCATGCTGGTATTTTGGTAGTTATCACGGTCTGGTATATCCATTATGATATTGGAAAATCTATGCAGTGGGCAAAGAGATACGAACTCTGATAAAGGAAGTAATATGCGGGCTGTTTAGCTTCGGTCGATAGCTTTCTAAATGTTTGAAGTGAAACTTCTTTATCGACGTATGAGAGAAATTTTATAGCAATGTAAAAAAAAATCGTCACGATTTTCGGTTACGCGCCATGTTGTTTTTTTTTACCAAAGTTCAGTATAGTGACGTAAAGAATAATATATTAGTTTGAAAGTGATAAAATAAAAAGACTTATTTATACTATTTAACACACTTTTATCGTTTACGTACTTTATTTTGGAGTTTCTTACACTGCCGAATTTGCTATCGCGTGTTCGATCCCTAGCGCGATTTTGGCTTCCCGTATTAACAATTAACACAATACTTATGATCTATTTTACATTATTTTTATTCTTATTAATTACTTATACTATATTATATGATATTTACATAATTGTTATTTGTCCGTCTGGCTGTTAACTTAGGGTTTTTCGTCATGTCTAATGTCGAAGTATGTATTTTTAATAGTTTTCTTATTTTAATTTTTTTTCTTAAGCCTTATCTACCCAATTTCTGTGAAGTTGTAAATAGTAGAAAAATGATATGTCATAAAGAAGTTTCACTTCTTACCTGTGTACTCTGGTACACACACATATTTTTTTTCTAAACGTTTTGTCTATTACTGGTAGGCCTTCTTCAGTAGAAAAATGTTCCTCAAAGGGTGGAGAGCCGAACCACAGCAACGGCTACAGTTAACACAATCGACCATAGCCAAACAGCCCGCATACGAAAGTCTTTAACATTGACTCCGGCCGTGATAGTCTACGAGATAATAACGCTCTTTTTTATATGTTTGTAATTGTAGTAAATGCGCAATGATTTCTTGTTTTCTGAGCATTACTGTGAGGCATTTATCACTACATATGAAGTCATTTATAAAATCTGAGTGGTTAAAAGTGGGAATTGCGTTACTCCCTTACTTCAAACAAGAGTTTTTTGAAAATAATTGTACAAAACAAAATAGTGACAACAAACATAAAAGTTACAGTAAAATATAAATTTAAAATAAACTACTCTACATTTAACATGCATGCTAATCCACGTGTTTAATACAGAATTTGTAACGTGTTTTACGCATTATTCTACACACCTAGAGTTATATTTTTATTTGTAGACTTACGATCTACATAATTTTCCCCTTCTTAATCCCGCCAAAAATGTTCCTTCTTTATTAAAAGTCTTCATATTACATTACACAATTTACTTATAAAATAACAAAGCGGTGTTGTAATATGAAACCTTTTTATAAAGGTCAAAAATTGAATTCATAGAATTTTTGTAAAGCACTAATTTGCACTTTATTTCCACAGATAGTTCAGAGCTACAACAGAACGTATATACTTATATCATTTCTATAGATACAAAATGAGCAATCAGTTAACCGATCCCTGAAAAATAGAACATATCGCATTCCAGTTCTTTAGAATTTAAAACATTTGGTGTACTTATATACTATCCATCCACTGCTTTTAGGCGTCTTTAACACGACTGAAATCCTTCCATACAATTCTAAAGTGGGTTGAAACTGTTGGGCGGGGGAACAAGCGTCTGCAATCATTAAACGTCTCATCTGCTCACGCCTTCCGGCAATTCATAAGACTACTGTTCTCATGCATGTTCAGAAATATATGCTTATGAAGACATTAAGAGGCACCTATGAACTAAACTAACAAATACTCTGTGGATAAAATAAGAAAAACTTGGTCACGTTCTTCCCTAACAACCCGTTGTTATGGCAGTTTTCCAGACCAGTTTACAAGGTGACTCGTATTTCCGTTAGGAACATAATATGAACTTCTATTTGCAACTATAAAGTTTATATAAGGCCAGTTGTTGGCCTTTTATGTCTTTCATAGGATATACTGAAAACTACCTAATCGTTCTGTAAAGTTTGGCACTATCGGGCAGGATTAACTTTCTAGAAGTCACAAGAAATATATTTCAATATATCGTAGTTTATAAAACTTCTGAATAATGTATATCTGTATGAGAAATATGCTGTTGCTTAGAATGTTTCCGTATCGTTAAACTCTCAAAACTACAACGTGTAGTCAGTACCTATTAGTTGAAGGTGATTAGGCAGGTAACTTAACAAAGTCGTAACTGCAGGTTACGCTGAAGGTTAACTTATATATATAAGTTACTGCATCTACTAGACCGTCGTAGGTACTGTGGAAACAAAATAAGTACAAGACACCAATTAAGTCGCTAATCACCAGCTTTAATTTTCACAGATAAACAGTTCGTAATTAACAACATAGACTTTTATAACAAATCAAATAAAAATCGTTTACACGAAAATAAATGTCAACTAATATTAAAACACAATAGTATTACAATATACCGTCCGATTATAAAACACAACACTTATCTGATAACCACTTGAACGCACACAGTAATATCGCCGGGAAATAAATCGAACCGCACAGTAAATTTATCGCAGCTATACTGAAAACTAAGGCCGCTGCCGCCATGTATTTATACCTGCACTCACAGACCAGAACGTTCCTAATTGCGTCTTAGCGCCCGTGTGAACTACGTAATTAACTGCGGCCTTGACACAGTCCGCGCGGTTTGGCGACTTCGAGAAAACCCTTGTGGATGCGTTGACAGTCACGTATGTCACACACATTAGAGCGAGATTATTCTGGCACATTCGACAAACACGTAGATTTTTCTGTGATGTCGTAACACGTCCCCCTCCTTAAGCCTGTTCGTCCCGAACTGGTAAACCGTCTCTGAAGTAGTACTTAGCCAGGCGATCTAGGCGGACGACCTTGAACTTCCGCTGTCCTTCCTGTTGAATCCGATAAACAACATCGTTGATTATTTTTTTCACAGTGTAGGGTCCTTCCCAGTTAGACTGAAGCTTAGGTGAGCAACCACGGCGGCGCTTTGGATCGAACAACCAGACCTGATCTCCTCCGTGGAAACCCACACTATTGCTGCGAATGTCACACGGGGTTTTCACTTTATGAGTGGCAATCTTCAGACGTACTCTTACCAAGCGATTCATTTCTCGCAGATGGTTTTCTAATTGCGAGAAATAGTTCTGCGGCTCTTGGGACTGAGTCGCAGGTGATCCGAACATTAAGTCCCCAGGGAGACGAATCTCCCGCCCAAACACCAATTTTGCTGGAGTCAAGCCGGTTGTGTCATGTAGTGATGACCTATACGCCATGAGGAATATGGTATACGTTGGTCCCAGTCTGTTTGATTCTCGTCAACAACCTTCGAAAGATGCTGCTCAAGTGTCCTACTGAATCTCACAACCATCCCGTCCGACTGAGGATGCAGAGGCGTTGTCCTGGTCTTTCGATTTCCGAGTAGACGGCATAATACTTTAAACATTCCTGATTCAAAATTTCTCCCTTGATCCGTATGGATTTACATAGGGTCTCCATAACGGCAACAGAAGTTGTGAACTAACTGCTTTGCCGCAGTGGTAACCTCCTGATTTGGAATTGCGTAGGCTTCCACCCACTTAGTAAAGTAGTCACATACAACCATGATGTACCGGTCTCCATCCATGTAACTGGGAATGGTCCAGCAATGTCTATAGCAATTCTCTCGAATGGCAGTCCAACGTTATACTATCTCATTTTACCCCTGCTTCTGGTTTGTGGGCCCTTGCTCGCAGCACATATTTCACACGTCCGAACCCATTCCTCTATGTCGTGGCGAAGATAAAGCCAATAGAATCGCTTCCGTATTTTGTCAAGGGTTTTGTTAACACCAAGATGGCCTTCAGATGTTCCATCATGCGTCTCCGTCAAAACAGATTGCACTTTACTTCGGGGAACTATCAACTGCATGACCACGTCTCGTCCATTTGCACTTTCCCAAGCCCTTTTCAGCAATCCGTTTTCTAAGGTGAGAGATTCCCATTGTGCCCAGTAGCCTTTCAGCACTTCGGAACCATGGCAGATATCTTGCCAATCCGGGCGGCGACCTTCCTGTTTTGCTGTCAAGATCGTTCCTATGCCTTCATCAGTCATCTGTTCCTGTCGACAGTCTTGTGTTGTCCAGCCGTCTGCCAGGCAGAGTGATGGCTTGAACATGTTCGCTTGAGTTTTGTTCTTATGTTCTGTGTCAATGTTGGCAGTCTTCCGGGCACGGTCTTTGTGATAAGCCATCTGCATTACCATGCAAGCGCCCCCGTCGATGTTGTACCTTGAAGTTGTACTCATGCAGACGTTCAAGCCACTTTGCCAACTGTCCTTCCGGATTTTTAAATCTCAAGAGCCATGCAAGCGCGGCATGGTCGGTACGTAGTGAAAACTCTCTTCCTTAGAGTTATTTATGGAACTGCTCCAACGCTCGGACGATTGTCAGTAACTCTCTCCTTGTGACGCAATAATTTCTCTCCAATAGTTTAGAAAGTGTTTTTCTGTAATACGCTATTACTCGTTCTTCACCGTTTTGCACTAGAAACAAAACTGCTTCTACACCAGTATTGTTTGCGTCTGTATCCACAATGTACTTCCCTTCGGAAGCTGGGAAAGCGAGACTTGGCTGGAAACATAATGCAATTTTCAAAGTCCTTAAGGCTTGATCACACTCCCTCGACCACTGGAAGTTTCGTTTATTTTCAGTTAGCTCATTTAGTGGTTTAGCAATAGCAGCGAAGCCTTTCACATAACGTCTGCAATATGAGCATAACCCCAGGAGACTCCGAACTTCGTGTTTACTCTTCGGCACTGGCCAGTCTCTTACGGTGTCTATTTTATTAGGATCCATGCTAACACCCGCTGCCGAAACCAGATGGCCCAGATACGGTACTTCCTTCTGGAATAGAGAACACTTGTTCGGGCTCAGCTTCAGTTGGGCACCGCCAATTCTAGGTAGAACTTACTTAAGGTTTTCCATATGACTTTCAAAAGTCTTCCCGATCACTATGACGTCGTATAAATAAACAAGGCAAGTTTTCCACGTCAGGCCTCGGAGTACCAAGTCCATCAATCTCTCAAATTTTGCCGGTGCATTACAGAATCCAAATGGCATGACGATAAATTGGAATAAGCCACTTGTGGGCGAGAAAGCGGTCTTTTCCTTGTCTTCTTGATGAAGACCCACTTGCCAGTATCCACTCTTCAGGCCCAATGTGGAAAACCACTGTGCTCCGGACAACGTGTCGATTGTATCGTCACGCGAGGCAATGGATAGCTGTCTTTCTTTGTAACGTCATTTAACTTCCGGTAGTCTACGCAGAAACGCAATCCACCATCCTTCTTTGCTACCAGCACTACAGGAGAAGACCAAGCACTTGACGAAATTTCGATTACTCCCTCTGTCAACATGTCCTGTACTAACCGAGACATTTCCTCTTGCTTAGATAATGGAGGACTTCGAGGAGTTTGGCGTATCGGTGTTGTGTCCCTGGTATTGATGCGATGTTGCACAAGAGAGGTCCTTCCCAGTGACTGTCACAGAAATGCAAAACAATCATGAATTCATGTAAAAACTGTCTAATTTCTTTTACCTCACTACTTGAGAGGTCGTTAGAAGATCTGTTCAGTAATTCTTGCAGTTTCTCTGGTAATTTGGAATTATCCGAAGCACTGGATCTTCGTTACGTCATTCCGGCTACCCAGGCCACAGGAGTCAATTTGCCTAGGAGTGTATTGCTTTGTAAAGTGATAGCTTGATCCTAAATATTCGCCACTTTAATAGATACATTTCCGGTTTCGTCAGGATTTACTAAACTTCTAGCAATTAGTAAGACCGGTGTGCTGACTACCTGGGTTTCGAATATAGAGCACTGGTTGCCCCTAGTATCTACCTCGGTTCTAACCATGATGATCTTTTCGGAGTTTGGCGGAACTGTTACGGCCACTTGGTTTACGATATCCATCAATTTTTCTGCTGTCGTCATTGTTGATAGCATTACCTCTTAGCCTCCGATTCTCAAGACATTGTCTTTGAAGCCGACTATAAATCCGTATGCGTTCATAACGTCTACACTAAGAATTGCTTCATCCACAATGTCTGGAACAAGTATTTGATGATTAAACTCAAGTCGACCGAGGCGTAGGTGTATCTCCACTTTTCCAAACACTTTTACAGGCCGTCCACTTCGCAAGCTGCAAGAGCACCAGATTGGCTTGAGATCTTTCACTACATCAGGCCACACAATAGAAACTGTTGCGCCTGTGTCAACTGTAATCGAGGTTGGCCTTTCTTCAACGAATCCGGTAACCACCAAGCTCCCGTTGTTTTTCTGAAGTGTAGAAATTGCGTATTCTCTAGGAGCTTCGTTCCTCCAGTTAGTCAGCACACGCCCCGTTGTACCGACTATTGCTTGTTTCCCTGCTGCTGAATTCTAACCCGACAATCTCGTTGTCGATGTCCAGGTTTCCCACATCTATAACACTTCGGTCTTCCATCCTTTCTAATTTTATTCTGTGGCGCCGACCGTCAAGTCTCTGTTCCTTGTTCTTCTTCCTCATCGTCTGTGCCGTCGCGATCTTTTAGCGCGCGCACTTTATGACTTGTCCAACCAGACGCTGATTTGGCGTCCTCAAATTGCAAAGCATGTACTAGGGCGTCCGCACTCTTCTGGTGTCTTGCCATTCGGAACACTTGCTGTAGTTCGTTATCTCGGACACCGGCAGTAAATGTCTGCATCGCAAACTCGCTCGAAAATCTTCTGGCGCTTCAGGATAGGCCAGTCTAATTAGTCTGTCGATACTTGCTTCAAACTCTTGAAGACTCTACCCGGAATGTTGTCGCCTTGCTCTCAACTGGGTTCAGTACACATCTCGCAAATATTTATCACCATACCGTAATTCTAGAGTTTTTATCAATTCGGCATAAGTGTTTTGGCTGTCAGGTGGCACTTTTTGTAGTAATTCCGCCGCATGTCATTTGAATGCAAGAACGAGTGAAACAGCCTTGTCTTTCTCTGTCCAATTATTTGCGCATGCAGCAGCTTCAAATTGGCGGAGGTACGTTGCCCAGTGACTGCTTCCGTCAAAGATTGGAGGTTTGACATGAACTGTCCCTACTGCAGGCAAAGTGGCTTTCTCTATTAACTTATTTTCTGTGTCTTTTTCTGTCTTTATCACTGGTACAGACTGTTCAGAAATTTGTTTTGGTTGAATCTTCATGCACTGTTCAACTTCACTTTTAATTTGTTCTCTTATGTTTGCCATTGAGTTTTCTACTGCAGATATTTTTGTTGACATAGCTTCTTCCACAGTCAAGACAGATTTTTCTACTTCAGATATTTTTGTAGAGATCGATTCTTCAACACTCGAGACAGATTTGTGTACTTCAGTTATTTTTAATGTCATTGATTCTTGTAACTCCGATATTTTAGTAGGCCTAACTTGTTTATTAAGGTCAACTCGTGAGAGACCCAATTCTTCGGTACTATGTTCTTGCATTGTTTCTGCTCCTGTATTAATGCTTTGATGTCTTCTGTTTCACGCTTTCGTTCCTCTGACCCCTGTCGTCGTCGTTCCTCTGTCTCTAGCATTAGTTAATGCTTTATGACGTTACTCAACCTCTTCTCTTTCATGCCTGCGTTATTTATCCTGTCGTTTCTCCGCCTGTAAATTTTCCATCATCTGACTGTCATCTATTGTTTATAGATTAATTACAAATTACACTCGTCTTGTATAAAGTGTCCACTGTTTCCACTGTTAACCGTTCTATCCCACTTCTGACACCACTGTTACGACTGTCTTCTCGATCGTCGTAGGTACAGTGGAAACAAAATAAGTACAAGACACCAATTAAGTCACTAATCACCAGCTTTAATTTTCACAGTTAAACTGTTCGTAATTAACAATACAGTCTTTTATAACATATAAAATAAAAATCGTTCACATGCAAATAAATGTCAACTAATATTAAAACACAATTGTATTACAATATACCGCCCGATTATAAAACACAACACTTCACTAATAACCACTTGAACGCACAAGGACCCCAAAATAAATTTGAGGTGCTTTTTCCAGGCCCAAGTCTACTCAGCCTGCGAAATGTACCTGAGTAGCATCTTGGAGTAATAATTGGCAGGTCTAATCACACTAGCATCTCTAGATTATCTCTCGGCTTCACATAGGTCTCCTACCTTGCCCAACTCCTAAACCATTTCGGTAGTATACAAAAAATAAATTATTATGAGTGTGTTAAAATGACTGAAGCAGAAGAGTTTGTGTCAAATATGAAAACTGTATGTCAATTGTGGAGAGCTACAAGGAAAAAATATGTACAGTAAAAAACCCGACTGTAAATGCAAGAAAAAAATCTGAAGTCAAACAGTTAGGCCTAATAAAATAAATATAATTAAATCACTACCGAATCGGAACACAAAGTTTTTTATGGGTAAAAACGTAAATGTTTTACCTTTTAGCCTGAACTAGTTTTCGGTTTTAAAAAGCTTCTTCAGAGTCTGCCGCTGGGAGCTCTGTCCGTCTTGTTCTTGGCGACGGTATCGACTTTTGAGGGATCGATGTTGTGTGTTTGGGGTGTGGTATGTTCGAATAATGCGTGTGATTTGAATTTTGTCTGTTCGTTTAGGATGTCGTTCTGGTATTCCACTATCTTTAGAATACAGACAGTAAAAAAAAGATTCAGAAAAGAAAATAGTTTAGAGTATCAAGAGTATCACAACTACTCGAATTACAGGAACAGATATAAAAACAATGTGCTACAAAATGGGAAAAGTAGCGATCTTCGAAAATTGTAGCCAGGCTAATAACAGAAGAGAGTGCGTCGCACCAACTTTTACGTTTTTACCCATGAAAAACTTTGTGTTGCAAGTCGGTAGTGATTTAATTATATTTAGTTAATAACGGACACGTCATGGACAACGAAATCTAAGAAGTTAATAAAACCAAGTTGGTTCGGAAGAAATAGCCGAACAAGTAGTGTCGACAATAAAACGGAAAACTCTAGTAAAGCTAGAGGTTGTGCCAAACCCCCAAAATTCGATAGAAACGCTTGCTCTCCAAACTCTTATATAGGTATTACAAACTACACGATACAGCAAAAATGGCACAGAAGTTGCTCTCCAGGGTATAAGATGCTCTTATTCTCTGTCTCAATTCCAATCTGCCACATAGGTGTCTACATTCATCAAGGAGGTTAATGTTTTGAAGTTGTAGTAGTAACGTTCTGGTATTCCACTATCGTTAAAATGAAGGCAGTAAAAAAAGATTCATGAAGAAAAATACTTTAGAGTATCAAGAGTGTCACAAATAGTCGAATGACAGGAAAAGATATAAAAATAATGTGTTACAAAATGGGAAAAGTAGCGATCTTCAAAAATGTTTGCCAGTCTAGAAACACAAGAGAGTGCGTCGCACCAAATGGAGACGTAAAGACTCTTAAGAGTTCAGCAGAACCGTTATTGATAGATGAATTGTCATTGAGGAAACCAATAGCATTTGCTGATGACACAGACGCCACAGTAGACATCCCGCGTTCTGATCTACTTAGTAACGTCCAGCTTTCAGCCTTTGTGTACTATCATATGGACTGTAACGAAAGCTTTGTCACAGTATTAGGAAAGATGGGGTAGAGGTACGCTTCGTTTGGCCACCAACTGATAGTTGCAGACATTTTCAACAAAGTGATAGTTGGGACGTCCATTATGAATTCTTGTGGATTTACAATTGAGTTAAAAACCATCGGTGATTTCAAAGGTACCAGTGGGTTTGGAGTTTTAGTTCATCAGTGCGTATGGCGCCTTGTCATTAATGTAGTGGCCCCGGATTCGATGTCCAGGCGCATAATATCAAAATGCGTTTTTCAGCCCCCATGTCTACTCAGGCTGTGTAAGTAAGAACCCAGAATACCATCCCTGTTTAAAATATAATTGGTGGCTTCTTAACATGTTATGGCGGACAGCGTGTATACGGTAGTATATCCTGCCTAAACCCTAAATTACTTCGGTGGTACAAAAAAAAACTTTCTTCTTCTTCTTCTTCTTCTTCTTCTTCTTCTTCTTCTTCTTCTTCTTCTTCTTCTCCTTCTTCTTCTTCTTCTTCTTCTTCTTCTTCTTCTTCTTCTTCTTCTTCTTCTTCTTCTTCTTCTTCTTCTTCTTCTTATTACTATTATTCATACAAATAATATAGTGAATTTTAGCCAGGAGAACGGTTAACTGAACGGGTCTAAAAGTAGGGATAATACCTATTCTAATGGGCAGTTGGCGGGCGTTGGAGGAAGAAGTACCTAGGCAAGTGCAGAAACGAGAAACCGTAAATGACAGATGTGGATATTGGGCAACAATAGGACGAGGAAGTACAACTTACGTGACGACAGAGGAGGTAATTTAAAAGCAAAATTTAATGGTAGTTGCGGATGTACCTGTGCCAGTTCTTGACTTGTAGAAACCATCATGTTTGAAGCTTCCAAACAGAAAGAGTTAGTTTCAGGTAAATAAAGTGAAGGGCAGAAAGTATAGACTTACCGGAAGTACAGACAATAGAAAAGCTCGGCGTTAAGAAGAAACTAGTAGTAGGAATAAACAGAGGGCGATGCGAAACGATTTAGAGTGAATTAAGGCGGCAGAATGGTGTTTAAAAGAAGTTTTTGTGAGTGACAGAGAATGTGTTTTGGAAGTTGAAGAAGATTTCCAGAGTCAGTATAAACTAAAGCACGCAACTTGTACTTACCAGTTTGGGGCAAAAGAACTTAAGGAGATTGTGATGGCAATGCGATGTAAATAATGTGTGCAGTACTCGTGTGATGTGACGTATTCCGTACTGCATGGCAGTGTTTAGAGCCGGTTGGCGTTTATACTTTGTCGGTCGTAATAGGTTGTTCCCCAGACATGCGCTGTGCAGTTGTTCTTGGGTGGCCGTAAGTAGAAGGCTACATGTACTATGGACAGCGGTTAGTCAGAGTTGTGCAATGTGAGTTCTGCAAATCTACCCAATCATGTTAAAATGTTTGTTAGCGGAAGTAACAAGTGTTAAATTGTTTATTTGAATACGGACTATTGTAATTTTAGTCGTATTTATTTTTGAGACTAAGTTACTAGAAAGGAGCCTGCTCATGACTTTGGAGCAAAATACATAACATTAAGCCATAGCTGAAATTTAGGTTAAGTGAAATAATACCCATAAACAAGAAATACAAACTGTTGTAAAGCTATAGAGAAAAATAATCCACTTATATTTCTAACGTCTTTTTCGTTTAACTTTTTATTTCATTATTTTAATTCCGTTAATTATTAATCTAATTTTTAGAGTAACTCTTACCGTAATATCACATACGGCTACGTCAGAGACATTGCAGCAAACTAATTAATGTTAAACCTTTCGTGCCGTTGTGTCAACAAAGAGGGAACAAAAAACTGCCAGATAAGCTATTTGTTCATTCTGTAAGCGTTTGAACTAGGTGCCAGTAACCGTGCTTTGTGTGCTGTACAGCAAACGTTACGTGTAACTTTAGATTACTTTCAGATTAATTAAGACTCCAGTTAATGAGTTTTCATGTAAATACATCTCGCATGGAAAGAAATATAGTTGAACTGTTTATGTCTACATTAAAGTACTGGTATTCAAATTAATTACAATGCTTCAGTTAATTGAATTACTGACTTTGACTTAATTGGTAAAATTTATATTTTAGATACTAGATATGACGAAGCATATCACATAAATGTGTGACAGTTTACATACACATATTTAATTTTTTATATATAATTAACAAAATAGCATATACGAGAAAGTCATAATACATTAATGTTTTATTAATTTTTAAATGACGTTTAGCGAGTAACATTCGTACACAATTATTGATTTGATTCTGTTTAGAACGCATGTGCCCACATGAGCTACAGTTATTTTATATAATAATGAAACTTTCTCTTGTGAACTTACTTGTCTTTTTCCGTCGAACGCGTTTCGCGTCGTGTTCTCCTTCGTCAGCTTAGAAACAGACTGCCAGTACTTTGTAACGGTTATTGCTTGGAAGGTATAGTGGGGGTGGTGTGTAGAGGAAGGGTTCAGTTAATTATAGGTAAGTAATATTTCAGTTAATTGAAATATTACTTACCCAAAGGTCGAAAACTCAACACAGCTGAACAATATAAAATATACAAACACCACACAACACAACCAAACAACATACTTAACGACCAATTACAATATAAATCACATACACTTTTTGACACAATTATACAAAAAACAAACAATAAGTTGGATCCCCGCGCAAATCCCCTTCCTCTACACACCACCCCCACTATACCTTCCAAGCAATAACCGTTACAAAGTACTGGCAGTCTGTTTCTAAGCTGACGAAGGCGAACACGACGCCGAAACGCGTTCGACGGAAAAAGACAAGTAAGTTCACATGAGAAAGTTTCGTTATTATATAAAGTGTAGTGCTGTGAAAAAAGATGATGAACAAACAAGACAACTACAATTATTTGTTCTTAAAAATAATTTTCTACTTGGTTACCTAATTTTGAATTTTATTTAAACTTAAACATGGATTGAAACATTTAATCTCCGAATGCCCTACCGACCATAAAATTAAAAGGACGTTGTTCACATTTTAAGAAAGTGGTAGAGAAATTAAAAGAGAACAAGGTAAAGAGAAAAATCATCTCAATCTAAATCGTGCTGACTCCTATCTCAGCACTCTTTTTCATTGTTGGTGAAAGCCTGTTCTTAATTAAATATTTACATAATAAAAAATTTTTGGAATTTTTATCGTAAACCAGAAATGTCTTCATAGGAAAAGTGTTAAATGGAAAAACAAACTTATCTTGTCAAACACATAAAAAAACGTTTTTCTTGACTATCTATACATTACATTGTAAATTTTCCAATCTATGAACCAAAGGTAATTTTAATTACTTTAACGATATTGAATTATAACTGGCTAGTTTTCGTTTATTAGTATAAGTCTAATTACTGTTTTTTTCAAGATCAATAATCGACACGTTCTATCCAGGTAAGATAAACACTGTACTGTAATTCAACTTGACGCTTGTACAACGCAAGGCTATTTTCCTACAAAACGACGTCTCTATGGCATTTGGTGGTTCAATTATATCTTTCGTTAGTTCAGCACGTAACCACAATTGTTTGAAGATTGTGGGAAAGTGTGAGGTATTAAGATATATATAAGCGATAATTTCTACTAACCCTGCAACATGAATACAAAGAACACGTTCAGTACTAAATTTAATCATGCAGTTCGAGACAGTTTATGTAACAAAAGAATTAAATAAAATAACTACAAAAATATCAGTATAATAAAAACATTCTATCCATATATTCTTTTACTAAAACAAAATAATTACTTTAAAATAATTCATTTAATATTTATAATTAAATTTACCTCAAGATGTTATTTTTCTATTTGGAACATGTTTCAAGAGTTCCTGTTCTCTCATCTTCCAAATGGAAGATGTTCCGAAACATGTTCCAAATAGATAAATAACATCTTGAGGTAAATTGAATTATAAATATTAAATGTATTATATACATCAAGAAGCGGACTGTAGCAAAAAGTGCTTGATTAAAATAATTATATAAAAGTATTAAAAAATAATTATATCAACGTTATAGTAAACAGTAATGTCTTGTTACTCATTTATTATGTAAATAACTGTTAATTGTGACAAAATTCGTAGCATATTATCGACTAATAATATACCTAGCAGAGTAAGTATGTGGTCGGCTTACAGTGATGTCGGGTATTGTTGAAAATTGCTTTAGTGCTAACTATAAAGGTGTAGGTTGATGTGAGCTGTAGGTTCTATATAGCCAAATAATTAGAAATATCTTTTGTAAATCATCTGTAATATGTGTAATTACACGTTTTTAAGTAAATAGTGAGATTATGCTATCTGTTAGAGGACGTATATGATTTTAGTTTGAACTGAATTCAAAAATAGAAAAACATTATGCTTTCTATCAAACATGTACTTTTCTTGTGCTGTATACATGAGTGTAGCTGAGTTAGAGTTTGGTAGAGAATAAGCCAAACTAAAGCTCAGGCTTCAATACAGTTTTTGTTATTGCATACCAATAGTTTTTATTTTATTGTTGTATTGGAGTGTTAGTGGTCTCAAATATTTCTACTAGTAATTTTGTACAAACCACTATGTTGTCTTTGGTACTGACGAGCGCTTTCGGCAGTCAAGCCATCTTCATGTCATTTACCAACGACCTGACGTTTATATCATTTCAGGTTGGTAAATGACCTGAAGATGGCTTGACTGCCGAAAGCGCTCGTCAATACCAAAGATAACATAGTGGTTTGAACAAAATTACTAGTAGCAATAGTTTTAAGTGACGGCAACAGTTAATTCCGTATTAGTTTATGTATGCGTGCGGTTATAATTAAAGTATACAGCATAATTAATTACTGAAAACTGTGTTCGTGCATACATACTCACATTCAAACAGTTAAAACAAGTTTTTCGGTATGCGCGTATGCGTGCTTATGTGTAAACTGAAAGGGAGGCAGATTAAAATACCTATCACACCACAGTGTTTTCGAGCAGATTTGTTTTTAAATTAATTTTTCATTGACCTAATATATTTTGTGTTTCATTTGTGATCTGAATATTTATTTGTGTTTTGCATGTGCTTCCAAAACATAATACTTTTTATCCCAAGGTTTAGGAAAACTAATCGTTTTTTGTCTAATTACTATGATGTAATTTCTGCAAAGAGTAAAGGAGAATGCGTTCAAAGAGAGATTATTGAATTAAGTTAATACCACTTTCTTTACCGTGTTTCTTTAGAAAAGTAAGCGGAATAATTAGCAAGATTCGAATATTCATTTTGTCACTGAATGTCATAATTTCATTAATGGCGTAATGGAGTCATGGAATCCTTTAGAATCTAACGATGCTGAAATCATTGTCCTGTGAAACGATAAACAACAATTTTACAATTGGAGTTCTGTGTATTACCTTCTTAATGTTTAAAGTAACTAATGATAATGTGATTTATTTATAATATGCACACACTTATTGCTTACTAATGGTACCTATAATCTCAATCATCTATTGTGGTGTATTCATTGTTCATAACCTAAAGATACCATACATATAATCATTATCATATATATTATTTCTGTTGTCAACATCCATTTTTCTCAACTAATACAAAGCCTACAGCGATGAATAAGGTATCAGTGGACAGGATTTTTTTACCGACTTCTGACATAGCATACTCAGTTTACGTTAAAACACATTGTTTGTTTAAAATTTAAGTTAAAAGAAAAATTTAAGTTGTGATTCCGTACAATCCGAAGAGGAGACTGACAACCAACTGTATCCTCTAGAATTCTTAAATAGTTTAAACCCATTAGGCTTGCCAACACATAAATTAATTTTGAAGACAAACACTATTGCCATGTTGATCAGAAATTTAAATGCTAAACAGGACTTAATCAATGGGGCAAGGATGGTCGTCACTCACCTCTATGAATACACTGTCACTGCTCGGTTAACTGACTCTTGGAAAAACTGTTGTCATACCACGACTTAACCTCACCCTTTTCAAGAGTCACTAAATCTAACAATTTTTTTGTATCAATTACCGAAAATGGTAAACAAAAAATTCAAGATGATTGCATTCTGTCATCAAATGTTGTATTCAAAGAGGTATTGTAAATTGTAAATACGTTCACATTAATAAATTCTCTTTGCTATTTTGTGTATACACTTCGCTGAGTATTTAATTTCAACAACCCAACAAAAGACTAAATCTTTTTTTTTTGATGGGGGGAAGGTTCAATGTGCGAAAGTTTCGCAGGGGTTTACTGGTTTATAATAAAGCTTGAATTACTCACATTCTTAATTTCGATCGATTTCGGTTATAGACCATCGTCAGGAGATATACACTGTGCACTCGCGGTCACAATATTGTAAAACAGTTACTATTTACAAAAAACGAATTCGTAAAAACCGATTAATGATCGTGAAACTTACGTTTGTGTCCAAAGTTTCTGGAGAATTGATTTTGTTGCGGAGCGTTTATGTTTACATTCAGGTTTACATATTGTATCAGCTGATTACTGTATGTTGATTTTTCATTTTGCCGCAATATCTCAAATGTGACACGATCTCTGAGGCTCATGATGTTCAATATATATTCATAAATACATGTTTACTGTAATAAGCAAATGCTTTTAAAGATAATAATTTATACAACAGCAATACAGCAACTAAGCCTGTTACATCTTTGTATTAAAAATGTGTCAAAGAACGGAATGTTTAAATATTGAACAGAAATTTGTTTGGTTTAAATTACAGCTGTCATTGATTTTGAATATGGTCAACTACTAAAATCCTTTATCAACGTTTGGTATTTTATTCATACATTTTTGAATATATAGTGGTCATATATTCATCCAACAATATTTTAGACAAAAAGTAATGTCTTCAAAAATCAAGTCTGGTATGTCACGAATAAGTGTGTTAGGACAAAGTTTATATCTACTGTCGTAAGTGTGATATTCAAAAAACAAGGTGGTCATAGTAGCAGTTGTTACAGTGTTTACTGCAATATTATTGAAGATGCTGAAGAGAGTACAGAAAACTCTAACTATTCATAAATTCGATTAATGTGTGAGTTGAAAAATGGCTGGATAAATTAAAAGAAAGAAAATCAGTAGTCAGTGTAAATCAAACACTTTACAATACTAGCTATAAATGTTTAAGTAATGTCATAATTTGAGAATGATTGAAGCAAAATACTTGGTCAACAAGTTAACAGTGATATCGATTTCGTTATTGTGAAAAGACATGCTTTGTTATAAACTGTTTCAAAGAAACCACATAACGTCCTCTTCTATTCTGCATTTTGTCTTTATATTTGTTTTTATAGTCCTTTTTCATCGAACGTTTCAATATTCTTTCGTACGTTCAGTTAACTTTGGTAGTTATTGATATTCCTCGGTAACATCCATTGTTAAACTCTAATTTTATCATTGTTAAAGTTAATTAACATTTTGTTAGCTAATTTCAGTTGTAGGCTGTGGATATTTATTTAGACACGGAACGAAGACTTTCAAGGCTTTGAGTAGTCTCTCTATTCCGTATTTCAACAATTCTGCAGACCTGATAGAAAACATTCATCGGTTAGGAGTTTTAAAGAGCTGAACTGCGATAATCGTCATTCTTTCGTTCCCTTATATATCTGTGTATTTTTGTTTCTATCTGTTTCTACTTTTAGTTGTCTAATTTCTGTTTTTATACAAGAAGTTATTTAAAGTTTGTGACCCAATTCTATAACGATACTAGTTGTACATGATCATTGTCATTACTAGCCAATATGTGTATACCAATAAGTGTCTACGTTTCTGGAAGTTGTTTCTACAATTCTGAGAAATGAAAGTCCCGATCTTTATACATTTCCGGACCAGGCCTTTCTCTGTTCTCATCTCTAATTTGTCATATATTCTCCGCGTGTACCGCTACTTGTGTTTTAATTTATTAGTGTTTAGATAATATTTTTCAATTATCGATTTTTGATTGTTTTTCTGACAATTTCTTGTACGAATGTTTTTGTTGGAATTTAGTAAATATTGTTAAGAGATCTGTGTTTTTTCTCTGTGTCTTCCGACAATAGGGGGCGAATCCATATATTGTCGAAGGAGGGGGCACATTTTAATATCTTGAAGGTCTTTGTAGTATCCACAGGTCCCAAGAGAAATTTTATCTGTATTGTTAATACATATGATTTTTTACTTTTAATGAAAAAATTGTCCAGATATTTCTGTGTTATGTTAAAAAAATGAAAAATGATAGAGAACGTAACAAATTAAATGATGTTTACTGATGTATCATTTACATGTGACGTTTATAATTTTTTACTGAATGTTCTTGGGTTAAATAGAATATTGGCTAGAAACTTACATTAATAGCATTGCATGGATGATAATCTGTTAAACGATATTAACATAAAGACAAAAAAGTACACGTCATATAGTCTACGTGTACGTCATATAGTAGACATGTAGACTTGTTTAGATACTTAGATTTGAATTTTTGTAATACAGAGCCTACAAAACGGATTATTAATCTATTTGTGTGGGTAGTGAATTTAAATTAATACTAAAGTAAGGTTTATTTCTGTCTCATGCAAAATTTTTGGTACTGTTTTGGCCGAAGTAGAAGAGACGGATATTTGAAGGATGTGGAGAATTTGCGAGCCCGTTTAATTGACCTACAGTCAATTACGTCTTCGTTTAAAAGTATACAAGTTATAGATGTATAAGTTTTAAGTCTACGTATGGCCAAAAAAGAACAGTCAACTGTGCGTGTTGTAACTGATAATCATTTGAGAAAACACTCTAATGTTAGGTAAATTAGATGCGAGTTTTTACGCTTTTGCGTATATGACAATGTTCCAGAGGAAAACTGGCAGGCTTTGAGACCTACCACAAGAAGTGGATTAGGGATGAAGAGGTTATTTGAAAACAGAAACTGAGTATATTGAAATACAAAATAAAATAAAGCATGCGGAAATGGTTGAAACAAGGATGTGGGTTGATTCCTACTGAACATCCACAATTACACGTCTACTGTTTGAAAAATAGTGTAAGTGGTAAAAACTGTATAAGAAATCATAAGAAAGGGGAATATTGAATGAATAATCCACACATCACCGAGCTATTTGTGAGTGAGCAGATTGTAATCGCTCAGAAATAAGAAGGCTTGTGAGGATACACAGTGAAGGTAAAGGAAAATACAAACGATGGGGACTGTGCATCAGCTACGAGGATAACAATTAAATGCGTATCGGGGAACACAGCGAATAAACAAGTAGAAACCTATAATACAAAACTGTGTAGAATTTTAAGTACCTGGTATCAAATAGATGACTGATGCATCCCCAATCAACTACTGAATTATAAGCCGAAGTGACGGGAAGTTGTGGGACTTCCGAAGAAGCTGAGGAGTGACTAGCTCTAATCTTTTTGCTTGGGACAGGAACAAACAATTTTTGTTTCAGTCTTTGTTGAAGATGATAATGATGATGTTGTTGGTGGTATACAATATGCCTATGAAAACGGACTTGGGAGGAAAGGTCATTAAAACTCTGCATACAATGCTCCAAAATTATAATATTTGCCAAAATTTTACAAATAAAATATTCAGTTCTATTATATGTAATACTGTATGAAGCAGTTAACAAAAACTAGAGGGTAACTAGTTAAAGCCCCTTACTACAATGTTTGCACGTAATGGAATTTGAAAATAGTTAACTACTGAAGCGGTAAGCAACCTATCAAAATGAAGAAGGAGAAGAAGGCGAAGAAGGAGGAGGAGAAACACTATTAAACCTTATAGCTTAAATAGGCATCTCTGTTGAGAAAGAGTTAGCAACTAATTTCAAAGTTAATTTACTTGTACCAAGTATTCCCCCCTCAAAATTAATGTACATACCGTATAAAGTTCATAAGTGAATAATAAATTTTAATTGGGATAATTAGACGTGTAAAATAGAAAACAATGGATCACCGACAGCGTGCAACACAAAAATATTCAGTTTTTGCAGTTCATGCAATATTATCTAACAAAATCTTCACAGTTTTTTAGCAACATGTTTGTACCTTTATGCTTCTTTTTTATGGGCCAATGAATTATCAAAAAGGTGTGTGTCTACTGAACAACGAAAATGCATGACACACGCTGAGACAGACAGTGTTGGATAAAACATGTCTGACCCTTAAAGTCAGATTAACAAGATTAATGAAGAGTCGTGTCAGAACAAAATCCTCGTGGAATAACCGTGTAGACTTTTTATGCACTTTTTACCGTTTATCGTACTACAGTAGTGAGCATCTATCTTAAATTTAATTTCAATTCGAAGTACTGTGTATTCTGTTATAAGTGAAAGTAGGAATATAGTCATACTAAACTCTTGTTAAAATGTAGTGTTACAAGAAACTAAAATTACAATGGGAACACGTTACATTTAGAAGCTGTAATTTTTACGTGAATTTCTCTTTAATTTGGTACGCTTTCAGTGGTTTTACTTTGACCCAACTGCTCTTTTGTTATGCAGTATAGCACAAACGAGTGATTATTTTGGATTTACTGGGCAACAAATTGAAGCCATTTTTCAAAATCTGTGTCTCTTAATCTCTCTTTGTCCCTTCTGTTATGTCTGTCTCTCTTTCTCCCCCTCTGTTTCACCAGTATCTATCACATACGCGTCTGTATTTTATTTAATAACAGTACTTACAGTAAATATACTGCACAACAAGCCAAATCAATTTTTTAAGCAGTATCATAAGAAGAATTAATAGAAACGTGAAGATAAATTTAAGTACAACATATATTTCCTGAAAAACAATTACATAATAAATTTATTACAGATGGATAATATTAGTAACTTATGTTTATTGTAATTTCAGTAGACATTGCTTTGAAATTGACTGTAAGTAATTCGAATGCTAAGATTATGTTACGATAAAATTTTAATTTTCTCCTTGATTTTGAATGTTGGTATTGTAACCGACCGCTGTATGCCGGTCGTTACAAAAGATAAAAGTTAAAAGAAAATTTTATAAAAATATAATTTTCAAATAGTAAGAAATCTTGTTTCTGTTTATTAAGAGGTGTGTATAAGATATAAATCGGTTTTATAAGGTTCTTGTAAAAATTTTAATAACAGGCAGGTATTTATTGACCGTCGAGCACTTCTTGAAGAATTGAACCAAGTCTGGAGTTAAATAGATTAACTCCAGTGAACAATCGATTGGTGACTTTTCTGGCTGTCCAATATCTCGTTCAAATAAAATATTTTCTTCTTATTTAAGTCTTTCAGCCTTAATAAATACTCTTAAATTAACCTGTGAAATAAGTAACAGATAAGAAATAATGGAAATATAAAGATTTATTGACAATTTAAATAAATAATCGATTTTTTATCGATGGAGAGCAATTATCGACTCTGTCTCGGGAATTATCGATTGTGTCATACAGAACAAAATTTATGATATATTATATTAAAAGACAGGTTCTTTGAGCGATTAAAATTAATAGTCAGAGAAGGGTGACGAGAAAGTATAACATTAACAATTAACACAAATACAATAATTATTATTCAATAAAATTTAAATAATTCCAATAAGTAATGTGTATGTATGTTGTCAAACCAATATGCAGACGATGACGTCACTGCTGGAAGATAAAGAAGGCAGGCTTGAATTTTCAAAATGGCCGCTACTAGATATGGCGAGTTCACTGCAAAATCGGCATGTCCAAAAAATCACGACAAAATTACCTTCGTGAATGTCTGAAATCTTCCCGCACTGGTTTAATATGTCTGTTAAGATATTTGGTGTATTCTGAGGAAGTGTTCGGTGTAAACTTGTGTTGGTTATTTTATTTTGTATGTGTTCACTTCTTTTAGTTAAAGTTCTCAAGATATGGTTAGGATTTGTAGAGTGAAATAGTTTAAATATAATGTTTTACTGTTTTCTGTCACTCGTATCATGAAGTTAGATGTTTGTTTTCACTATTGTCGTGAACGTATTGATAGCTTTAGTTTTAAAAAGTGTCTAATTCGTCTAACTCTCGTTTCACTTATTTTAATGGCTAAACGCTAGTACCATTTTCGACTCGATTTAAAGAACGTTTTGTCACACAACTATTCAGCTTGATATTCAACAAAAGACTAATTAACTTGGTCATAAATCTGGCCCAGTTAATCTTTGAAAAAGTATTGTTAACATATTTCGATTACCTGTACACATGATAAAATATTACATTATATATGGAATTTATCTATTTTATTCATCACTTTTATGAATTATGAACCTTATTATTGGTTTAATCATCTCATTCCCTTTAAATTGATGTATTATAGTCCATGTCTGTAGACATTTTGTGGAAATTAACAAACTTTGTTCACTTTTTGGAAATATAGGCTCAAATTTGGATTTCCGTCTTTATACAAAATTCCTCCATTTTAAATATTATTAATACTATTATAATAAATTTTAATTATCCATATTCCTCTTCCTTTTCTTATAATACATATAAATTAAACCTTTGAACTGGTTTTTTGTGTTAATCTGTAAATTTGACATTGCTCTTTAAAATTAATTAATTTATATATTTTGAAAATTTACAATATGTTAAGGTATATTTCCTTATTATCATTTTAACTCATAGGATCTTTCCTAGTAGTGGTTAACTGAGTTATCTCATATAAATCTTGCTAGTTTACAGGATTTATTTGTGAATTATACTGGTGTATATTGTTTCTGTGAATTCACCAAATGGCCTAGATTTTAGAATTTTATATTTCTGTCTTTCTCAAATAAATTTAAACTTAACTCCTCCTCTGACTTTACATAATTACAATTATATGAAAATAACATGGTTTATAACTTATTGTGTGGTGTAGTAGTTAATTAACACTACGGTTATTAAAATAAATAATTATGAACATTGTTTAGCAATCTGCACAATTGAACATATTGCAGATATGGTTTGAACATATATCATTTAACTATTTTTGAGTTAATATAGCATACCTATTGGAACATTATTAATGGTATGTAGGCTATTATTTAGCAAACATAATTCTTTTTAGAACACATAACATAAATCTTATTTTCTAATAACTCTTACAAATACATTTTACTAACACATTGATTTTAGGACTGTGAATGAACAGTCTATTTAAACATTTTACACTTATTAATACTATATTAATGCCAGTCCTTTCTGGTCTAAACCATTATTATTTGTGATCCCCTACATCAGTAAACACGAACTCCCATACTCTATTTATTATCATTTTTTACAAATGTCTTGTAAATAAAGATTTACATTAAAATAATAAAATACTGGAAATCTTCCATTTTATTATTTTATTATGCTGTTTATTATTAGATATTAAAGTTGTGATATAGCATACTGATAAGGTATAGTATCACCAACTTTAAGTTTATTGCATTTCTAAAAAACACTTACACAAATTCACTTTCACTGTTGGTTCTGATATTTTGAGTCTTATTATCTCAGACCAGACCTTTTAGTAATCATGGACTGTTAAGACTAGTTTATTTTCTTTATTACACAATAGCTTTAGTCGGTTCACTTCTTATAACGCTAAACAGCACTTTAGTTTTCTGAATAATTACATTTTTATAGGATTTTGGGTATGTTATACTTTCTTTTGCATAGTTTTTGTGGGTTTGGGGTTGATAGTAGTTTATATAATAATAGGTTTTACAACGGTGTTTCTTTCATACTATTTCTTCCTCTCCTCCTGTCTTCTTTCTTGTCCTTCTTCGTATCTTCCTTCTGGTCTTCCTTCTTGTCCTTCTTCTAGTCTTCATCCTTGTCCCTCTTCTAGTCTTCATTCTTCTGGTTTTCTTGTCTTCCTTCTTCATTCTTGGGTAAACCAAGGTACTTGGTGTTATCTCGACTGAGGTTTAGTTTGGAGCATTTAATTTATTCACTGATACTGATTTTATTCTTCTCTACAGGTTTCAGGGTATTGTTTTCTTCCTGTTCACAAACTTGATTCTTCCCTCTTCTTGTTTTTGGGGTATTTTGGTATTCATCACTCTTTAATTGAGTCTCTTTTTTCTTGATATGGTCTTATATAACTGGTTTACTGCTCTTAGCTTCCTGGGTAAATTACTGATATTATACTATGAGTTGCTTCGATACTTTCTTTGGTTTTTTAAACAGTGGTTTTTATATATAATGTAATGAGGATTTTTTATTTTATCGTGGTTCATTCCTTTGATTTATTTAAATGTCATTCCATATTATTATAACATTTGTTGGTGTAATTAAACTTTATGATTTCATATGACTTAAGATGTAGTGGATTTTCTGTCACGCTACAGAATGCCCTTCTCCAGAAGTAATTTTTGCAGACTATACTTGCTTTGTTTGAAACAATTGCTTATGATAATTATTCTAGGTTTGTTATTATTCTGGACTTCCTTCCATTTTAAAAATTTTCTTATTTATATTTAAGTTTATATCATTCTCACTTGATCTTCCTTGATAGTAATAGTCATCTGAGTTTCATATTTATTATTTCATTTTCATATTTCTTCTTAGTATTTTCTCCTTGGGATATTTCCTCCCTATCGTTCCCTACTTTGTGAGCTGGTTCAGTTCAGAGAGGAACTGTATGCTACTTTCCTCTGCTGTCCAATACTTCACATATATTTGAGTACAGAGGCAAATCATCTCTGCTCAAAAAACATATTAATCCTGCTGGAATTATCTTCAGACAGATTAAAAAATTATTCAGAATAGTACACATTTGTTACTATTAAAAAAAAAAAATATCTTTGGGATACTTCACTTATTACTTATTATATTTCTCAGAGATTTTAATATTCCTATCTCAGTTGTTCTTCTGACTCATTAACTGGATGTTTCTTTCATTTGATATTATGGTAGGAAGCTCTTCTATTATTACATTTTTCAACTTTTCTTATCATATAAATCTTTCGGTTATAAATTCTTTATTACCTTCTGGTTTTTCATTAAAATCTGCATTGTTTATATTAGCATATATTTATGACATTTTTAGACTGTTTCTTTGTTCTTAAATTTCCACTTGTTCTATTTTCTAGAATTTGTATAACTATCATTATCATAATTGTCATTTAATTCATAAGTCAGTTTATATTAATTCGTTTAATTACATAAATCTTTGACATTATTCTCACATTATTCCTGTCATTGTTATTATACTTTCGAACGATGGTTTTTTATTAATTTCATAATGAGGTCATAATTTCTCCTCATACCACTTCAAAGTTTCATTATCTCATAATTCCAAAGAAGTTTTTGTACTTTATTATATTCAATCACTCAAATCGTATTAAAGAATTTTTTCTTTTTATTTCCTTTAGCATCATTTTGTGGAAAGGTTTTTACTCTTCATATTGAACTTAGACATGATCATGCTGTCCAGAATTATTTGTTTTAATTCTAAAGTCTGTTTCCTTTATTCATCCCATTATGATCCTTTATTACCATGGTAATTATATTCTATGCTTACCACAAATATGGTATGAAATCTCTTCTGTTTATCTCAAATCATTTGTATGTAAGGTGGGCTTACATGTATTTTGGCTGGTTTCATTTTTCTAAATTCTCTTGGTATTATTGTCAAAATGTTTCTCTTCAAATAAATATTTAGTAATCTGTCCTTACTTGTTTTTGAATTTAAATGGTTTCTCATCTAAATTCTCTCCTTCTTTATTATTATATTATAGCCATAAAGTTTTTCTTCAAATAATTATTTATGTAAGATTGGCTTACAAGTGTTTTAGAATTTTGGTGATTTCAAAATTCTTCTTGTTATACTCTTCTAAATGGTTTCATTAATCAAAGTATAGTAAGATGTATTTACTTTGGCTTTGGAATTTTGTGGATTATTTCAAAATTCTATTATTGTTTTATTCTTCTTTCCAAATAGTTTCCTTCAAATAAATTGTATGTAATTGTCTTACATTGTTATTAGAATTTGGATAATTTTATTCTAATTTCTTCTTATATTATTATAGCCATAAAGTTTCTTTCAAATAAATTGTATGTAATTGTCTTACATTGTTATTAGAATTTGGATGATTTTATTCTAATTTCTTCTTATATTATTATAGCCATAAAGTTTCTTTCAAATAAATTGTATGTAATTGTCTTACATTGTTATTAGAATTTGGATAATTTTATTCTAATTTCTTCTTATATTATTATAGCCATAAAGTTTCTTTCAAATAAATTGTATGTAATTGTCTTACATTGTTATTAGAATTTGGATAATTTTATTCTAACTTCTTCTTATATTCTTCCAAATGGTTTTCCTTAAAATAAGTTTATATGTAATGGGCTTACATTGTTTTTAGAATTTGGATAATTATTCTAACTTCTTCTTATATTCTTCCAAATGGTTTTCCTTAAAATAATTTTATGTAATGGGCTTATATTGTTTTTAGAATTTGGATAATTTTATTCTAACTTGGTGTCGACATGTATAATTTCATTATTGAAGTTATTGGTGGGACTCCTGTTATCCTCTTCCAATAACTCCTGTCTGATGTCCTTTAGGTAGTTGCACCAGATGATTGTGATACGATTGTGATTATTCTCAAAACTGCACTCATTATTATTATATACCCAGTAGTCAGGAGCAGTAACGGGTTCTGGCGATTTATTACTGCCTGTGCCCGTTTAAAGGCTCAGCATCATTGTTCCTTTGATCCATACTAGTCGATGCCTCATTTGGGATGCTCAGAGTGGTTACCTGCCGATCTGTCCTATGGTCTTCCGGTCGTTCATGGTGCGACCTTCGTTCAGCGTTGTCCAAACTATTGCTCCTACGCGCCGGATAGTACCTTGGTTGGTCCCGTTCTAGGCTCCTCCGCCTTTCTTCATATCCGCGGTAACTGTTTCGTCGATTGTGGTTGAATCCTCGCTGTCTTCCATCTGTGGCTCGTATGAAGTTCACTGTAGGGCGAGGAAACCTATTATTATTAAAATTACTATTATTGGGAGCTGCACGATTAGTATTATTAGGGTAAGGACTATTACCATAATTGGGGCTTCTCTGACTATTTGCGTTATTAGGGTAGGGATTGCGGTTACCCTGATAACCATTAGAGGGTCGATTCGGGTTTTGATGGTTGGGACCCGTATTATTATTATCATTGTAATTAGTATTGTTCACATTATTTCCATTACTAGAACCGTTATTTCGCGGATATGCCCGGCCTCCTTGGTACCCAGTATTTATGTGGTTCGTACCCTGGTTATTGTTCTGGTATGTCCTTGGTTCGGGCCCATCACTTCTTCTACGACTCTGTCGGTAGTAGTCTTCATTTTCATAATTTTCTAGGAGTTCTGTCATTGCCTGGATGGTTTTTATCTGGCTGCCCCTCCTCGCACGAATCACCTCCTCATCATAATGGTAAGACAACTTATTTATTAGGCACTCCTCCGGTATGGCTGGTTCTAAGTGCTTGGCCATACACACCTTGCCGAGGAAATAAGCTGTCATTGAACTACCGACTTGTGGTTTGTAGCGGCCATGGCATATATTATCTCTTATTAGATTTTGCGTTGTCTCTGACCAGTACTTGGCCTTGAACAGGCTCTTGAATTGTTCATAATTGTCGATGTCGCTCCGGTTGGCCATCCACCAATGGTCATTCACCTCCCGAAACGACTCGTCAAGGATTTCTCTGTTCTGGACCCATCGGTTCCCTCGGTGTTTCTCGAGGTACTCCTCTATTCGTGCCAAGAACTCCATAGGCTTCCGTTTGTATTGTCGGAAATTCAGCCATTCTCTGTTCTCTGACATGGGGAAACTATGATATACAGATGGTCTGTTCCGTATCATCTCTATCTCCTCCTGGCTCTGACGCACCTGTCCGGTTATGTTTGACATAGCGGCTTCCACGCCGTCGCATCTTTCGGTTACCTGAGTCCGCACTTTATTTACTTCCTCCAAGGCAAACTTCTTGGTCTCCTCCATTTTAGTTTTCTGTTGTTCTTGGACCTGAGTAATTTCCTTAGTTATTGCTTCCCGGACTTCCAGCACTTCGTTTTCTGTTTGACGACATCTTTCGTCTACTTCTCGGATCTGCTGGTTAACAACCACGACTTCCTGTTCTAACTTCTTTACGATGGATTTCTTCGTCTCAGTTATCTTTTTATTCAACTCCTCTTTAGCTAGCTCAGTCCTCTCGTCTAACTTATTCATGTTCTCTTGGTTAACTTCTCTTAGTTCTTCTCTCAACCTTTGATTACTCTCATCCATCTTCTCCTCCATTTTCAGATTATTTTCCTCCAACTTTTCCCTCAGTTGCTGATTGTCACTTTCCATTTTCCTACTGGTTTCCTCCATTTTCTCTTCCATCTTCTTACTCAAATTCTTACTGGTTTCCTCAATCCTTTTATTAGTATTTTCTATCTTACGGCCCAATTCTTCCTTTGTGGATCGGTTATCTTCCTTCAGATCCTCTAGTTTTTCATTTAATGAATGGTTATTTTCCTTCAGATCCTCTAGTTTTTCATTTAATGAATGGTTATCTTCCTTCCTTTCTTTACTGTTTTCGTCCATCTTCTTGTTAATGGAATCCAGTTTGTTATTCAAGTCTTCACTCAATTTATTACTCATCCATTATCATTTTCCTTAGGGCCTCCTGGAAATTAACCTATCCTATTGGTGTCGGCATTTCAGGTTGTTCCCCTGGCGTTACGGGTTGTTTATCTTCCACCTGGGGTAGTAACACTTCCGGATCTTCAACAGGTGTTGCCTCCTTATCCCCCATGTCCATCTCTTTTTCGGCCTCTGCCGCCCTCTTTTTCGATGTAGCTCGTCTTTGCATCTTTCTCTGTCTCTATTTATTAATCGTTGCCAAGCTTAGATTATTAAGCCCTCTAAGTTGGACGCCACTTTGTAACCAGACCTCTGTATGCCGGTCGTTACAAAAGATAAAAAGTTGATAGAAAATTTTATAAAAATATAATTTTTAAATAGTAAGAAATCTTGTTTCTGTTTATTAAGAGGTGTGTATAAGATATAAATCGGTTTTATAAGGTTCTTGTAAAAATTTTAATAACAGGCAGGTATTTATTGACCGTCGAGCACTTCTTGAAGAATTGAACCAAGTCTGGAGTTAAATAGATTAACTCCAGTGAACAATCGATTGGTGACTTTTCTGGCTGGTCCAATATCTCGTTCAAATAAAATATTTTCTTCTTATTTAAGTCTTTCAGCCTTAATAAATACTCTTAAATTAACCTGTGAAATAAGTAACAGATAAGAAATAATGGAAATATAAAGATTTATTGACAATTTAAGTAAATAATCGATTTTTTATCGATGGAGAGCAATTATCGACTCTGTCTCGGGAATTATCGATTGTGTCATACAGAACAAAATTTATGATATATTATATTAAAAGACAGGTTCTTTGAGCGATTAAAATTAATAGTCAGAGAAGGGTGACGAGAAAGTATAACATTAACAATTAACACAAATACAATAATTATTATTCAATAAAATTTAAATAATTCCAATAAGTAATGTGTATGTATGTTGTCAAACCAATATGCAGACGATGACGTCACTGCTGGAAGATAAAGAAGGCAGGCTTGAATTTTCAAAATGGCCGCTACTAGATATGGCGAGTTCACTGCAAAATCGGCATGTCCAAAAAATCACGACAAAATTACCTTCGTGAATGTCTGAAATCTTCCCGCACTGGTTTAATATGTCTGTTAAGATATTTGGTGTATTCTGAGGAAGTGTTCGGTGTAAACTTGTGTTGGTTATTTTATTTTGTATGTGTTCACTTCTTTTAGTTAAAGTTCTCAAGATATGGTTAGGATTTGTAGAGTGAAATAGTTTAAATATAATGTTTTACTGTTTTCTGTCACTCGTATCATGAAGTTAGATGTTTGTTTTCACTATTGTCGTGAACGTATTGATAGCTTTAGTTTTAAAAAGTGTCTAATTCGTCTAACTCTCGTTTCACTTATTTTAATGGCTAAACGCTAGTACCATTTTCGACTCGATTTAAAGAACGTTTTGTCACACAACTATTCAGCTTGATATTCAACAAAAGACTAATTAACTTGGTCATAAATCTGGCCCAGTTAATCTTTGAAAAAGTATTGTTAACATATTTCGATTACCTGTACACATGATAAAATATTACATTATATATGGAATTTATCTATTTTATTCATCACTTTTATGAATTATGAACCTTATTATTGGTTTAATCATCTCATTCCCTTTAAATTGATGTATTATAGTCCATATCTGTAGACATTTTGTGGAAATTAACAAATTGTGTTCACTTTTTGGAAATATAGGCTCAAAATTGGATTTCCGTCTTTATACAAAATTCCTCCATTTTAAATATTATTAATACTATTATAATAAATTTTAATTATTCATATTCCTCTTCCTTTTCTTATAATACATATAAATTAAACCTTTGAACTGGTTTTTTGTGTTAATCTGTAAATTTGACATTGCTCTTTAAAATTAATTAATTTATATATTTTGAAAATTTACAATATGTTAAGGTATATTTCCTTATTATCATTTTAACTCATAGGATCTTTCCTAGTAGTGGTTAACTGAGTTATCTCATATAAATCTTGCTAGTTTACAGGATTTATTTGTGAATTATACTGGTGTATATTGTTTCTGTGAATTCACCAAATGGCCTAGATTTTAGAATTTTATATTTCTGTCTTTCTCAAATAAATTTAAACTTAACTCCTCCTCTGACTTTACATAATTACAATTATATGAAAATAACATGGTTTATAATATATTGTGTGGTGTAGTAGTTAATTAACACTACGGTTATTAAAATAAATAATTATGAACATTGTTTAGCAATCTGTACAATTGAACATATTGCAGATATGGTTTGAATATATATCTTTTAACTATTTTTGAGTTAATATAGCATACCTATTGGAACATTATTAATGGTATGTAGGCTATTATTTAGCAAACATAATTCTTTTTAGAACACATAACATAAATCTTATTTTCTAATAACTCTTACAAATACATTTTACTAACACATTGATTTTAGGACTGTGAATGAACAGTCTATTTAAACATTTTACACTTATTAATACTATATTAATGCCAGTCCTTTCTGGTCTAAACCATTATTATTTGTGATCCCCTACATCAGTAAACACGAACTCCCATACTCTATTTATTATCATTTTTTACAAATGTCTTGTAAATAAAGATTTACATTAAAATAATAAAATACTGGAAATCTTCCATTTTATTATTTTATTATGCTGTTTATTATTAGATATTAAAGTTGTGATATAGCATACTGATAAGTTATAGTATCACCAACTTTAAGTTTATTGCATTTCTAAAAAACACTTACACAAATTCACTTTCACTGTTGGTTCTGATATTTTGAGTCTTATTATCTCAGACCAGACCTTTTAGTAATCATGGACTGTTAAGACTAGTTTATTTTCTTTATTACACAATAGCTTTAGTCGGTTCACTTCTTATAACGCTATACAGCACTTTAGTTTTCTGAATAATTACATTTTTATAGGATTTTGGGTATGTTATACTTTCTTTTGCATAGTTTTTGTGGGTTTGGGGTTGATAGTAGTTTATATAATAATAGGTTTTACAACGGTGTTTCTTTCATACTATTTCTTCCTCTCCTCCTGTCTTCTTTCTTGTCCTTCTTCGTATCTTCCTTCTGGTCTTCCTTCTTGTCCTTCTTCTAGTCTTCATCCTTGTCCCTCTTCTAGTCTTCATTCTTCTGGTTTTCTTGTCTTCCTTCTTCATTCTTGGGTAAACCAAGGTACTTGGTGTTATCTCGACTGAGGTTTAGTTTGGAGCATTTAATTTATTCACTGATACTGATTTTATTCTTCTCTACAGGTTTCAGGGTATTGTTTTCTTCCTGTTCACAAACTTGATTCTTCCCTCTTCTTGTTTTTGGGGTATTTTGGTATTCACTACTCTTTAATTGAGTCTCTTTTTTCTTGATATGGTCTTATATAACTGGTTTACTGCTCTTAGCTTCCTGGGTAAATTACTGATATTATACTATGAGTTGCTTCGATACTTTCTTTGGTTTTTTAAACAGTGGTTTTTATATATAATGTAATGAGGATTTTTTATTTTATCGTGGTTCATTCCTTTGATTTATTTAAATGTCATTCCATATTATTATAACATTTGTTGGTGTAATTAAACGTTATGATTTCATATGACTTAAGATGTAGTGGATTTTCTGTCACGCTACAGTATTTATATTTTTGGTATTGGGTTGGTAATATTAGATTCTGACAGTTATGTTTTTGGTTTAAGTAAAGTTTCGTTAAAGTAGTTTGTTTTATATTCACAAATCCCTGTAACGCTTTAGGTACACATTAACTCTACATAGCCTACTTTAATTCACAAACAAAAACCTTTAGGCATACTGTAGTTGTTCAACAATCCAGTTACATATTGTAAGAGTACATTATGCAATCTATTCTTAGCTGGTGACGAGTGAGTCACAATTACGCACACGAAAAGGAATGTGTTTACAATAACAAATGGATCCTTTTTTGGGTGAGGCACGACAGAATGGCGTCTTATGTAATCAAACTGTAAATAAGTGATGTCAGCAAAGGTAGCAATATGTGGCCGAAACAGGAAAAAACTCGTTTTTAATTGCGGAGTAAAACGGACATGCTGTTGTGTAAAACGACGAACAAGACTCAGTCTCATCATAGCCGGCAGCCAGTACACACGCGTAACAGTGCGCGTGGGCAACCACGGTAGGCCGAGCAGCCAAGGTAGGCCTACCAAACTCAAAGTTTACAAAACCATGTAAAATTATTGAATTATTGAACAAATCAGTGAACAGTAGTTTATCGGAGTTTTGGAAGTTCTTTTTCGTATTTTTTCATCAAGAACATAGTTATCGGGAAAATGCACAATTCCGCCCGGATGGCTCAACTACAGTGAGGCTCCCCGACAATACACATAAGTACAAAGACGAAAAGGTAAAAAATACCGAGTAATGGAAAGTTTTTTGGCCAAACAAAATGGTGAACTACAACTGTAAAAAATGTATGTACAATATCAGAGGGAAAGAGAGTGTGTGAGATAGCGAGAGAGAAAGAAAAAAGGGGGTAATACAAAAAGTACTGATTTGCTGTTTTGTATTTTTTTGTTTTATTTTCTGTCTTGTAATTGGAATGTAATTTTTTATTACTAATGAGATTTTTGATTACAATGTGCTAAGTTAGTTTATTACGCCACTTTACCTATAACATATTCTCTGTGTCCAAAAGCTCGTCTAACAGCCTTGGAATTTTCTGTGAGGGAGAGTTGGTATTTTAAATTGTTTTCACGGGGAAAGTTTTTATGGTTTCCACATTTCCTCCAATAAAAATGTGGTGGTGACCCTGGGCTTTTGGTGCTTTTGGAATCTTCGGTAAATAAGGTATGTAAGGTTAGTATCGGGGCATAATTCCTTCTTCTGTTTAATCGAAACGTCACAATATAGTTGGTTATAACAGGATCTGTAGTAAAAAATTAATAAGCTGAGATAAACCAATAAAGTCACAATCATATCTAACATTGTACTCCACTCTAACAGTGGCAGTATAGATTGTATTAATATCTTCGTAACGTATCTGAATTAATCAGTATGTTTATCACTTACTTCCTTAAGGAATACAATTTTCATAGAGTGGACAACAATACTTGCTATTTCTTTTTTGCTTATTATTGCCTAATAAAAGTTTGGCAATATAAGTCTATTAGACAACGAAATATAAGAAGACCTAGGAAGCATTGGTGAAAGGATATATTCCTTTGGGACCGGAGAAGATGATTCGGCTAGTCCCTTGTAGAAGAAGAAGAGAAGAAAACTTGTACATGTTTTATTTTCATTTGCAGTCAAACATAAAGTTTTTTAATACATCATTACACAAACTAAAGCTTTTTGTGGGTCTGTTTGTACATGGCATGTACAATTTATTTCGTCACATAGAAATCATAAACTTTAATTAATTTTTACGTCTCCAGATTATGATGTTTACCAACACACTCGTGCGCGTCTTTACTGCAAATGATTAAAGTTTTAATTAAACACAAAACTTTTCTAAGACTTCACGTAACGTTCGTTTGTAATACAGAGAGTGGTCACTGAGACTGTGTTTAAACGCTTACAGAATAAACAAAAAGGTATTAATGTTATATTTATCTTTGTCCTCCTATTGCTGACACAACTCCATAAAAGGATTGGAATTAATAAGCTTTCTGAAAGACCTGTTTTGTTTTAAATGCTCCATTTTGTTACACACTATAGTCTTACTATAGCATGTGTTTTTTTAAATTTACGTTTGACGTTTCCTTCTGATATCTAATTAAAGAGTTGTATTAATTATTTGATCCTACATTCATAAATACTGATTGTTAACGATTACACTATCATTACTACAGCTGTTCCAGATGACCACTAGAAAGCATTGCCCATGTATTTTAAATAGACGAAAACACGTTACTATACACCCTGAAAAATTCGTCATCTAGGAGAACGTACTCCGTTGCATTTTACCTTACACGTTTTCTATTATAAAATCCTGGTTAACGCAAAGTGTTGATAACTTTGAAAGTGATCAAATAATCAGTACAACCAAAAATTACTATAGATTACTGACAAAAATGTATTCTTTCAACATGATATTTTAAGTTTACGGAAAAATGTGTTATGACTTTAAGTTATAATCATCCAGTTAACTCTCGTCCTATAAGAGATATGTCTACAGTGTAACAAAACAAATTTTAGAACAAACGTAGTAGTTTATTTTATAACCATTTTAAATAATGTTGCTGGAAAGATGATAAGTTTGATGATAATAAATATTTTGTGTACGACATATCGCAAACAAGTCGGCTCTCTTACTGTTTATGAAAGGCATACACATTAGGTAAATCTAATTTTAAAATATAATTTTCGTGACATGTACTTTTTTAAAATGCAGATATTTATGTTTCAAAATGTTGCTATATATATATATATATATATTGTAGTAAGACCCCTGTATGCCGGTCGTTACAAAAGAATAAAAATAAAATGGAAAATTCAATAAGAATAGAATTTTCAAGTAATAAAATAATTTTGTTTATGTTTAAGAGGTATGTATACAAGATAAATCTGTTTTTTAAAAGGTTCGGGTAAAATTTTAATAACAGGTAGGTATTTATTGACCGTCGAGCACTTCTTGAAGATTTGCACCAAGTCTGGAGTTAAATAGATTAACTCCAGGTAATAATCGATTGTTGACTTTCCTGACTGGTCCAATATCTTGTTCAAAATAGAATGTATTCTTCTCACTTAATGCCTTCAGCCTTATAAATACCCTTCAATTACCCTGTGAAATAAGTACAGATACAAAATAATGGAAATATAAAGATTTATTGACAATTTTAAATAAATAATCGATATTTTATCGATGGAGAGCACTTATCGACTCTGTCTCAGGAATTATCGATTGTCATACAGAACAAAATTTTATGTTATATTATATTAAAGACAGGTTCTTTGAGCGATTAGGATTAATAGTCAGAGAAGGATGACGAGAAAGTATAACATTAACAATTAAAGATATTAATACAATAATTACTATTCAATAGTATTTAAATAATTCCACTATGTAATGTAATTGAATGCTGTCAAACCATACGCAGATGATGACGTCACTGCGATATCGAAGGCGGTCTCTGTAGAATTAAAAAGATGACCGCTACTATTTCTTGCGTAGTGAATGTAAACTCGGCATGTCCCAAAATCACGACAAAATTACCTTTGTGAATGTCTAAAATCTTCCCGCACTGGTGTAATATGTCTGTTTAGTTAGTTGGTGTATTCTGGTGAAGTGTTCCGTGTAAACTTGTGTTAATTTGGTTATTTTGTCTGTTTTCACTCCTGGGGTTAAGTGTTTCAAGTTACGGTTAGGTTTGTAAAGTGAATCAGTTGAAATATAATGTTTTACCGTTTACTGTCACTCGTATAGTGAAGTTAGAGGTTTGTTTTCACTATTGTCGTGAATGTTTTTATAGTATTGGCTTCAAAAAGTGTTTAATTTGTCTAACTCTCGTTCACTGATTTCAATGGCTAAACGTTAGCATCATGTTCGACTCGATTTTTTAAGAACGTTTTTGTCACACACCTATTCAGCTTGATATTCAACAAAAGACTAATTAACTTGGTCATAAATCTTGCCCAGTTAATCCTTGAAAAAGTATTGTTAACATTTTTCGACTTCATACACATTAGAAAATATTACATTATATATGGAATTTTTCTATTTTGTTCCTTACTTTTATGAATTACTAATCTTATTATTAGTTTAATCATCTCATTCCCTTTAAATTGATGTATTATAGTCCATATCTGTAGACATTTTGTGGAAATTAACAAATTTTGTTCACACTTTGGAAATATAGGCTCAAAATTGGATTTCCGTCTTTATACAAAATTCCTTCCATTTTAAATATTATTAATACTATTATAATAAATTTTAATTAGTCATATTTCTCTTCCTTTCCTTAAATACATATAAATTACACCTTTGAACTGGTTTTTTGTGTTAATTTGTAGATTTGACATTGCTCTTCAAAATTAATTAATTTATATATTTTGACAATTTACAAAATGTTAAGGTATATTTCCTTATTGTCATTTTAAATCATAGGATCATTCCTAGTAGTAGTTAATTGTGTTATCTTATATAAATCTGGGTAGTTTACAGGATTTATAAGTGAATTATACTATTTTATACTGGTTCTCTGATTTCACCAAATGGCCTAGATTTTAGAATTTTATATTTCTTTCTTTCTCAAATAATTTAAACTTAATTCCTCCTCTGACTTTACATAATTACAATTATATGAAAATAACATGATCTATAACTTATTGTTTTGTGTAGTAGTTAATTAACACTACAATTATTAAAATAATTAATTATGAACATTGTTTAGTAATCTGCACAATTTAACATATTGCAGATACAGCTTAAACATATCTCTTTTAACTATTTTTAATCTAACATAGCATACCTCTTAGAACATTATTACTGGTATGTAGGTTATTATTTATCAAACATAATTCTTTTTAAAACACATAACATAAATCTTATTTTCTAATAAACCTTACAAGTACATTTATTTAATACATTGATTTTAGGACTGTGAAATAACAGTCTATTTAAACATGTTACACTTATTCATACTATATTAGTACCAGTCCTTTCTGGTTTAAATCATTATTATTGTGATCCCCCACATCAGTAAACACCAACTCCCATACTTTATTTATTATCATTTTTTACAAATGTCTTGTAAATAAAGACTTACATTAAAATAATAAAATACTGGAAACCTTCCATTTTATTATTTTATTATGCTGTTTATTATTTAGATTTTAAAGTTGTGATATAGCATACTACTAAGTTATAGTATCACCAACTTTAAGTTTATTGCTTTTTTTAAAAAACACTTAAACAAATTCACTTTCACTGTTGGTTCTGATATTCTGAGTCTTATTATCTCAGACCAGACCTTTAGTCATCATGGACCGTTAAGACTAGTTTATTTTCTTTATTACACAATAGCTTTAGCCGGTGCACTTCTTATAACGCTATACAACACTTTAGTTTTCTCAATAATTACATTTTTATAAGATTTTGGGTATGTTATACTTTCTTTGGCATAGTTTTTGTGGGTTTGGGATTGATAGTAGTTTATATAATAATAGGTTTTACTACGGTGTTTCTTTCATACTATGTCTTCCTCTCCTCCTGTCTTCCTTCTTGTCCTTCTTCCTATCTTCCTTCTGGTATTCATTCTTGCCCCTCTTCTTGTTTTCATTCTTGTCCCTCGTCTAATCTTCACTCTTCTGGTCTTCTTACCTCATTCTTGGGTAAACCAAGGTACTTGGTGTTATCACGACTGAGGTTTAGTTTAGAGTATTTAATTTCTTCACTGAACTGATTTTATTCTTCTATACAGGTTTCAGGGTATTGTTTTCTTCCTGTTCACAAACTTTATTCTTCCCTCTTCTTGTTTTTAGGGTATTTTGGTATTCACCACTCTTTGATTGAGTCTCTTTTTTCGGGATATTGTCTTATGTAACTGGTTTACTGCTCTGAGCTTCCTGGGTAACTTACTGGTATTATACTATGAGTTGATGAGTTGCTTCAATACTTTCTTTGGTTTCTTTTAACAGTGGTTTTTATATATTATGTAGTGAGGATTTTTATCTTATTGTGTTTCATTCCTCTGATTTATTTAAATGTCATTTAATATTATTACAACATTTGTTGATGTAATTAAATTTTATCATTTCATATGACTTAAAATGTAGTGGATTTTCTGTCACGCTACAGAATGCCCTTCTCCAGAAGTAATTTTTTCAGACTATACTTGCTTTGTCTGAAACAATTGCTTATGATAATTATTCAAAGTTTGTTATTATTTTGGACTTCCTTCCATTTTAAAATTCTCTTATTTATATCTGGGTTTATATCACTCTCACTTGATCTTCCTTGATAGTAATAGTCTTCTGAGTTTCATATTTATTATTTCATTTTTATATTTCTTCTTAGTATTTTCTCCTTGGGATATTTTCTCCCTATCGTTCCCTACTTTGTGAGCTGGTTCAGTTCAGAGAGGCACTGTACGCTACTTTCCTCTGCTGTCCAATACTTCACATATATTTGAGTACAGAGGCAAATCATCTCTGCTCAAAAAATATATTAATCCTGCTGGAATTATCATCAGACAGATTAAAAAAATTATTCAGAATAGTACACATTTGTTACTATTTAAAAAATATCTTTGGGATACTTCACTTATTACTTATTATACTTCTCAGAGATTTAAATATTTCTATCTCAGTTGTTCATCTGACTTATTATCTGGATGTTTCTTTCATTTGATATTATGGTAGGAATCTCTTCTATTATTACCTTTTTATACTTTTATTATCATATAAATCTTTTGGTTATAAATTCTTTATTACCTTCTGGTTTTTTCATTATAATCTGCATTATTTGTAGTAGCATATCTTTGTGACATTTTTAGACTGTTTCTTGGTTCTTCAAATTTCCACTTGTTCTATTTTCTAGAATTTTTTATAACTGTCATTATCATAATTGTCATTTAATTTATAAATCATTTTATATTAATTCATTTAATTACATACATTTTTGACATTATTTTCACATTATTCCGGTCATTGCGATTATACTTGCAAATGCTGGTTTTTTTTTATTAATTTCATTATGAGGTCATATTTTCTCCTCATACCACTTAAAGTTTCATTCTCTCATAATTCCAAAGAAGTTTTTGTACTTTATTTTATTCAATCACTTAAATCGTATTAAAGAATTTTTTCTTTTTTATTTCCTTCAACAACATTTTACGGAAAGGTTTTCACTCTTCATATTGAACTTAGACATGATTAAACTGTCTAGAATTATTTGTTTTAATTCTAATTCTGTTTCCTCTTATTCATCCCATTATGATCCTTTGTTACCATGGTAATTATCTTCTATGCTTACCATAAATCTGGTAGGAAATCTCATCAGTTTATCACACCATATTGTTTTATTTATAATTGGTTGGTAAGTTGTACTTATACTTGGTTTGTGAAACTTGATTTATTCATAATTCTAAATTCATTCTTCTTATGTTATTCTATAAAGTTTTCTCAAATAATTTGTATGTAAGGTGGGCTTATATGTTTTTTGGCTGGTTTTATTTTTCTAAACTCTCTTGGTATTATTGTCAAAATGTTTCTCTTCAAATAAATATTTAGTAAACTGTCCTTATTTGTTTTTTGACCTTAGATGGTTTTATTTCTAAATTCTCTCCTTCTTTATTATTATATTATAGCCATAAAGTTTTTTTTTAGATAATTGGTATGTAAGGTGATCTCACGGATGTTTAGAATCTTGTGGTTTTAAACTCTAATTCTTCTTCTTCTATCATCGCCATAAAGTTTTTCTTAAATAATTGGTATGTAAGGTGATCTCATTTATGTTTAAAATTTTGTTGACTTATTTCAAACTCTTCTTATATTATTCTTCTTTTCAAATAATTTCTTTCAAATAAACTTTATGTAAGACTGGCTTACATGTATTTTAGAATTTTGGGGTTTTTATGTTTTTAAACTTCTTCTCTTCTATTCTAGCCATAAAGTTTTTTCACATTTTCTTGGTATGTAAGGTGAACTTACATTTTTTTAGAATTTAGAGGATTTTATGTTTTTAAACTTCTTCACTTCTATTCTCGCCATAAAGTTTTTTCACATTTTCTTGGTATGTAAAGTGAACTTACATTTTTTTAGAATTTAGAGGATTTTTTAATCATAAAATTTCTTCATGGATGCCTGGTTAAAAACACCCTTGACTTTACTTGAACTTATTTCTTTGATTTCGTAGGTGTTGTTGTTATTGTCTTTTGAGACGATATAGGGACCAGTATACAGGAGCAATAACTTTTTTGTTATCCCTTCTAAGGAACTGGGTAATTCCCTATTCTTCAACAACACCTTCTCTCCAATGGTATAATGAATAACCTTACCCATGCATTTATTGTATTTGTTCCGCCGTTTCTCCTGATCTTCGGCCACCTTATTACAAAATTGAATTTTAATGAATTTATATTTATGTTCTCTTGGGAACTCCAAGATGTCTGCAATTTCTCTAGGGGGTTGTCTCTCGTACATTGCGGAGTATGGGGTTATTCCTATGGCTGGATGGTAGGCCAGGTTGAGGAATTCTTCAGTGGCCTCCAAGTATTCTTGCTACCTTCTCTGCTGATCATGGCAATATGTTCTTAATAGGCGCCCTACCTCTCGTAAGACTCTTTCGGCCGGGTTACTGCTTGGGTGGTATACGGATGTCTTGTATGTGTGAACCCCCATGGATAGCAGTGTATCCCGCCATCTCCTCCCCTTGAATTGCGTTCCGTGGTCGGTTATGATCGATACCGGTTTTCCGACGGTTGGGAAGTACTGGTCGATCAGGATATTAAGAACTTTCTTCGTAGTCGCCCGATTTGCTGGGTATAGCTTTACAAACTTAGTGTAATGGTCCATAATGATGACGATATATCTGTATCGGTGGCGGCCTCCACTGCGGGGAAATGGTCCGCAGATATCCAGGAATACTTTCTCAAGTTTGAACTGTGCTGTTATTGGAATCACCTGTCCTTCTCTTTTCTCGTTATTAGTTTTTACGAGTTGGCAGATGCGACAGTTTCTAATATACCTCCGTACCTTCCGATTGATGTCCTTTATATAACAGTTTTCTTCCAGGGCCTTTACCACCTTTAAAGCGCCCATATGCCCATATCGAACATGATAACTGATCACTACCTCTTTCTCGATATGGGTTGGAATTTTTACCTTCCATTCCTCCTTAAATAATGATGGTTTGGAAAACAGGATTCCCTTATGTATAGTATAATATTGGGATATGGTCTCATCTCCTGCTTCCAATCTTGAGATAATATTAATTAATTTCGGGTCAGCTTGTTGGTGTGTGCTTAGTTGTTCTAGAACTGATTGTAGATCGGCACTGCTGCTGAGAATATGGTACACCTTCAGAATACTCTCCTTCTTCCCCTCGAACGTCTGCTTGTCAATGTCAACTCTAGACAATACGTCCGCGACGACATTCTTCCTTCCGGGGATATACTCCCACTTCAGGTCGTACTCTTGCAGCAATAGTATCCATCGCGTTAATCTTCCATGGCTCAGCTTACATCTCTTAAGGAACGAGATAGATTTATGGTCTGTCCGGACGGTGACGGGATAACCAAGAATATATGTACGGAACTTACCGCACGCGAACACGACACTCAATAACTCCTTCTCTGTCACATGATAGTTTTTCTCACTCTGGTTCAGAGCTCGGCTGGCAAAACAGATTACAAGATGCTCGCCCTCCTCATCCTCTTGATATAAAGTAGTGCCAAGGCTGATGTCACTGGCATCGCAATTAAGAAAGAAAGGCTTGTTAAAATCTGGATGACGGAGTATAATATGTTTAAGAAATTTTTGTTTTATGAGAGTCAATATGTTTTGTTGTTCATTACCCCAGATCCATTTATTTTTAGATGACAGTTGCGGCTGGAGTCTGGCAGTCAGTTCTTAGTACTTTTCCTGGAACTTGCGGTAGTAGTTACAGAGTCCCAGGAACGACTGTAACTGCCTTCGATTCTTTGGTGTAGGAAAGTTCTGAATTGCTTCGACTTTTTCAGCCGACGGTGAGATTCCCTTATCATTTAATATGAAGCCCAAGAATTGTATCTCTTTAGCAATAAAATGAGACTTTGCTAACTTCAGAGTAATATTGTTTGCTGCTAGCTTCTGTAAGACATGTTCCACACGGTAGCAGTGTTCCTCCCAAGTTTCTGAGGACACTAGCAAGTCATCGACGTATACGGTGGTGAATTTTAGTGCTTCTTGGCCAAGTATTTGATCCATGCAGTGCACAAAGACTGCGACTGAGTTTACCAGTCCGAAGGGCAACCTCTTAAACTGGTAGTTCCGCCCTTCGAATATAAAGGCCAGATACTGGCGACTCTGTGGATGTAATTCCACCTGCCAGTATCCGCACACCGTTTCCCAGGTAGTGAAGTATTTGGTACCGTGGAATCGTTTTAATATCTCCTCAATCTCACCGGGCGAAGTCCTGTCATTTATGATCATCTTATTTATTTCGCGCGCATCTAAACATAAACGGACTTGTCCGTTTTTCTTAGGAATAGCCACGATAGGACTTGTAAGGGGAATGGCTACTCTCTATAATGTCACGGTTAATCATTTGCTCTATTTCAGCTCTTACTGCCTGCTTTCGTGATTGCGCTATGGGGTAAGACTTCCGGTTAAAGTCTACAGTGTCTCGGAATTGTAGAGTACACTGGAAATTCTTCACTTTACCGGGCTCATCAGAAAAGACTGATTTGTATTTATTGTATATATCGATTAATTTGTTCGCTTGGTTTTTTGTTAACCCTTCTCCAGTTGTACCGCTCCGGAAATCCCTGATCTCCTGGATTTTTTGCGACCATAAATCTTCATTGGAAGTGTCGTCTATTCTCTGTTCAATTATGGATGTTGGTTGGATGTAATTGATTTTTCGGATTTGCTGATGGATACTATCGGGAACGACTTGGTCACTACCCACCAAGTTCGCCGTCCAAGTATGTCCCCTAGAAAACAGTGATAATGTTTCAGTTCTTAGGTCAATGATGGCGGAATTTCTCCTAAGCACATCACACCCGACCAGTATATTAAATGGCAGACCGCTCGCCACCAAGAATTCCATGTCTATCGCTATACCACAGCTCATCACACTGGCGGAGACTTGTCTACGTATAGTTTTGTTTTGTCGGCCGGTTGCTCCCAACAAAACTATATTATTCAACGGCAATGTTGGTAAAGTTCTCCCGCACTCTTGCTGTATCCTCTCCAGTTCCGTCGTATTTATTATTGATACGTTTGACCCAGTATCGATCATTAACTTGGCTGGGATGCCTTCTACCTTGGCGTCAACATGTATAATTTCATTACTGAAGTTATTGGTGGGACTCCTGTTATCCTCTTCCAATAACTCCTGTCTGATGTCTTTCAGGTAGTTGCATCCGATGATTGTAATACGATTGTGATTATTTACTATATTGCACTCATTCTCATTATCATACCCAGTAGTCAGAAGCAGTAATGGGTTCTGGTTATTTCTTACTGCCTGTGCCCGTTTAAAGGCTCGGCATCATTGTTTCTTTGAGCCATATTATTGGATGCCTCATTCGGGATGCTCAGGGTGGTTACTTGCCGATCTGTTCTATGGTCTTCCGGTCGTTCATGGTGCGACCTTTGTTCAGTGTTGTCCAAACTATTACTCCTACGCGTCGGATAGTACCTCGGTTGGTCCCGTTCTAGGCTCCTCCGCCTTTCTTCGTATCTTCGGTAACTGTTCCCTCTATGGTGGTTGAAACCTCGCTGTCTTCCATCTGTGGCCCGTATGAAGTTCACTCTTGGGCGAGGAAACCTATTATTACTAAAATTACTATTATTGGGACCCACACGATTAGCATTATTATGGTAAGGACTATTACCATAATTGGGGCTTCTCTGACTATTTACGTTACCAGGGTTGGGATTGCGGTTACCCTGATAACCATTAGAGGGTCGATTCGGGTTTTGCTGGTTTGAAACCGTATTATTATTGTCATTGTAATTGGTACTATTTATATTATTTCCATTATTATAATTGCTATTTCGCGGGTATGCCCGAACTCCTTGGTACCCAGTATTTATGTGGTTCGCACCCTGATTATTGTTCAGGTACGTCCTTGGTTCGGGCCCATCACTTCTTCTGCGACTCTGCCTATAGTAATCTTCGTTTTCATAATTCTCCAGGAGTTCGGTCATTGCCTGGATGGTTTTTATCTGGCTGCCCCTCCTAGCACGAATCACCTCCTCATCATAATGGTAAGACAGCTTGTTTATTAAGCATTCCTCCGGTATGGCTGGTTCTAAGTGCTTGGCCATACACACTTTGCCGAGGAAATACGCTGTCATTGAGCTGCCGACTTGTGGTTGGTAGCGGCCGTGGCAGATATTATCTCTGATGAGATTCTGCGTGGTCTCTGACCAGTACTTGGCCTTGAACATGCTCTTGAACTGTTCATAGTTATTGATGTCGCTCCGGTTTGCCATCCACCAATGGTCATTTACTTCCCGAAACGACTCATCAAGGATCTCTCTATTCTGGACCCATCGGTTCCCTCGGTGTTTCTCGATGTACTCCTCTATTCGAGCCAAGAACTCCATTGGCTTCCGTTTGTATTGTCGGAAATTCAGCCATTCTCGGTTCTCTGACATGGGGAAACTGTGATATCCCGATGGTCTGTTTCTGATTGACTCTATTTCCTCCTGGCTCTGACGCATCTGTCCGGTTATGTTTACCATGGCGGCTTCCACGCCGTCGCATCTTTCTGTTACTTGGGTTCTTACTTTATTTACTTCCTCCAGAGCAAATTTCTTGGTCTTCTCTATTTTTGTTTTCTGCTGTTCTTGGACCTGAGTAATTTCCTTTGTTATTACTTCACGGACTTCCAGCACTTCGTTTTCTGTTAGTCGACATCTTTCGTCTACTTCTCGGATCTGCTGGTTAACAACCACAACTTCCTGTTCTAATTTCTTTACTATTGATTTCTTAGTCTCTGTTATCTTTTTATTTAATTCCTCTTTGGCTAACTCAATCCTCTCGTCTAACTTATTCATGTTCTCTTGGTTCGCTTCTCTTAATTCTTCTCTCAGCAGTAAATTGTCCTCTCTCAATTCTTCCCTTAATTGTTGGTTGTCATTTTCTATTTTCCTACTGGTTTCTTCCATTTTCTCTTCTAAATTCTTATTGTTTTCTTCCATTTTCCTTTCCATCTTCTTACTCAAATTTTTACTGGTTTCTTCGATCCTCTTATTGGTATTCTCTATCTTGCGGCCCAATTCTTCCTTAGTTGATTTGAATTCTTCTTTCAGAGACTGGTTGTCTTCCTTCCTTTCCTTACTGTTTTCGTCCATCTTCTTGTTAGTGGAATCCAGTTTGTTATTCAAGTCTTCACTCAGCTTCTTACTATTTTCTTCCATTTTCTCTTCTATCCTTTTATTCTGTTCCTTCATTGTCTCCATCATCTGCCTGAGCATTCCTTGTGTTGTCATGTCCTCGGTTTGCGATGGCTTCTCCTTCTCTGGGATATTAACTTCCCCTGTTTGCGTTGTTACTTCAGGTTGTTTCCCTGGCGGTACGGGTTGTTTGTCTTCTACCGGGGGTAGTAACCCTTCTGGATCTTCAACAGGTGTTGCCTCCTTATCCCCCATGTCAATCTCTTTCTCGGCCTCTGTCGCCCTCTTTTTCGATGTAGCTCGTCTCTGCATCTTTCTGCTGTCTATTAATCAATCGCTGCCAAGCTTAGATTGTTAAGCCCTCTAAGTTGGACGCCACTTTGTAGTAAGACCCCTGTATGCCGGTCGTTACAAAAGAATAAAAATAAAATGGAAAATTCAATAAGAATAGAATTTTCAAGTAATAAAATAATTTTGTTTATGTTTAAGAGGTATGTATACAAGATAAATCTGTTTTTTAAAAGGTTCGGGTAAAATTTTAATAACAGGTAGGTATTTATTGACCGTCGAGCACTTCTTGAAGATTTGCACCAAGTCTGGAGTTAAATAGATTAACTCCAGGTAATAATCGATTGTTGACTTTCCTGACTGGTCCAATATCTTGTTCAAAATAGAATGTATTCTTCTCACTTAATGCCTTCAGCCTTATAAATACCCTTCAATTACCCTGTGAAATAAGTACAGATACAAAATAATGGAAATATAAAGATTTATTGACAATTTTAAATAAATAATCGATATTTTATCGATGGAGAGCACTTATCGACTCTGTCTCAGGAATTATCGATTGTCATACAGAACAAAATTTTATGTTATATTATATTAAAGACAGGTTCTTTGAGCGATTAGGATTAATAGTCAGAGAAGGATGACGAGAAAGTATAACATTAACAATTAAAGATATTAATACAATAATTACTATTCAATAGTATTTAAATAATTCCACTATGTAATGTAATTGAATGCTGTCAAACCATACGCAGATGATGACGTCACTGCGATATCGAAGGCGGTCTCTGTAGAATTAAAAAGATGACCGCTACTATTTCTTGCGTAGTGAATGTAAACTCGGCATGTCCCAAAATCACGACAAAATTACCTTTGTGAATGTCTAAAATCTTCCCGCACTGGTGTAATATGTCTGTTTAGTTAGTTGGTGTATTCTGGTGAAGTGTTCCGTGTAAACTTGTGTTAATTTGGTTATTTTGTCTGTTTTCACTCCTGGGGTTAAGTGTTTCAAGTTACGGTTAGGTTTGTAAAGTGAATCAGTTGAAATATAATGTTTTACCGTTTACTGTCACTCGTATAGTGAAGTTAGAGGTTTGTTTTCACTATTGTCGTGAATGTTTTTATAGTATTGGCTTCAAAAAGTGTTTAATTTGTCTAACTCTCGTTCACTGATTTCAATGGCTAAACGTTAGCATCATGTTCGACTCGATTTTTTAAGAACGTTTTTGTCACACACCTATTCAGCTTGATATTCAACAAAAGACTAATTAACTTGGTCATAAATCTTGCCCAGTTAATCCTTGAAAAAGTATTGTTAACATTTTTCGACTTCATACACATTAGAAAATATTACATTATATATGGAATTTTTCTATTTTATTCCTTACTTTTATGAATTACTAATCTTATTATTAGTTTAATCATCTCATTCCCTTTAAATTGATGTATTATAGTCCATATCTGTAGACATTTTGTGGAAATTAACAAATTTTGTTCACACTTTGGAAATATAGGCTCAAAATTGGATTTCCGTCTTTATACAAAATTCCTTCCATTTTAAATATTATTAATACTATTATAATAAATTTTAATTAGTCATATTTCTCTTCCTTTCCTTAAATACATATAAATTACACCTTTGAACTGGTTTTTTGTGTTAATTTGTAGATTTGACATTGCTCTTCAAAATTAATTAATTTATATATTTTGACAATTTACAAAATGTTAAGGTATATTTCCTTATTGTCATTTTAAATCATAGGATCATTCCTAGTAGTAGTTAATTGTGTTATCTTATATAAATCTGGGTAGTTTACAGGATTTATAAGTGAATTATACTATTTTATACTGGTTCTCTGATTTCACCAAATGGCCTAGATTTTAGAATTTTATATTTCTTTCTTTCTCAAATAATTTAAACTTAATTCCTCCTCTGACTTTACATAATTACAATTATATGAAAATAACATGATCTATAACTTATTGTTTTGTGTAGTAGTTAATTAACACTACAATTATTAAAATAATTAATTATGAACATTGTTTAGTAATCTGCACAATTTAACATATTGCAGATACAGCTTAAACATATCTCTTTTAACTATTTTTAATCTAACATAGCATACCTCTTAGAACATTATTACTGGTATGTAGGTTATTATTTATCAAACATAATTCTTTTTAAAACACATAACATAAATCTTATTTTCTAATAAACCACTTATTCATACTATATTAGTACCAGTCCTTTCTGGTTTAAATCATTATTATTGTGATCCCCCACATCAGTAAACACCAACTCCCATACTTTATTTATTATCATTTTTTACAAATGTCTTGTAAATAAAGACTTACATTAAAATAATAAAATACTGGAAACCTTCCATTTTATTATTTTATTATGCTGTTTATTATTTAGATTTTAAAGTTGTGATATAGCATACTACTAAGTTATAGTATCACCAACTTTAAGTTTATTGCTTTTTTAAAAAAACACTTAAACAAATTCACTTTCACTGTTGGTTCTGATATTCTGAGTCTTATTATCTCAGACCAGACCTTTAGTCATCATGGACCGTTAAGACTAGTTTATTTTCTTTATTACACAATAGCTTTAGCCGGTGCACTTCTTATAACGCTATACAACACTTTAGTTTTCTCAATAATTACATTTTTATAAGATTTTGGGTATGTTATACTTTCTTTGGCATAGTTTTTGTGGGTTTGGGATTGATAGTAGTTTATATAATAATAGGTTTTACTACGGTGTTTCTTTCATACTATGTCTTCCTCTCCTCCTGTCTTCCTTCTTGTCCTTCTTCCTATCTTCCTTCTGGTATTCATTCTTGTCCCTCTTCTAGTTTTCATTCTTGTCCCTCGTCTAGTCTTCACTCTTCTGGTCTTCTTACCTCATTCTTGGGTAAACCAAGGTACTTGGTGTTATCACGACTGAGGTTTAGTTTAGAGTATTTAATTTCTTCACTGAACTGATTTTATTCTTCTATACAGGTTTCAGGGTATTGTTTTCTTCCTGTTCACAAACTTTATTCTTCCCTCATCTTGTTTTTAGGGTATTTTGGTATTCACCACTCTTTGATTGAGTCTCTTTTTTCTGGATATTGTCTTATGTAACTGGTTTACTGCTCTGAGCTTCCTGGGTAACTTACTGGTATTATACTATGAGTTGATGAGTTGCTTCAATACTTTCTTTGGTTTCTTTTAACAGTGGATTTATATAATATGTAGTGAGGATTTTTATCTTATTGTGTTTCATTCCTCTGATTTATTTAAATGTCATTTAATATTATTACAACATTTGTTGATGTAATTAAATTTTATCATTTCATATGACTTAAAATGTAGTGGATTTTCTGTCACGCTACAATATATATATTGTAACAACCAGCCGTTGTTACGTGTTTTTAATCGTTTTTAATCAATCTGTTATTTATAAATATTATTTATGTAGTCTTATAGGTGACCTCCTGCAACTCAAATTTAATAGACAAATATATTTATTATTATGTTATTTTAACTTTTAAGTGTACTATAATACAGGTTTACCTAATTATTCAATAGTTACGCAATATTAGTGATATACTTCATGTATTGACTTAATGTATTAAGAATTCTTGCCAACCCTTGTCACTCCGTATTGTGTAATTGAATTCAAAAATTGTGCTCGAAACACGCTAGTTCGGCGATCTCACGTTCCGCCAGCTGTTGACAATTAGCGCTGGTATTTGTAATTGGCTTGCGTCTAGGTTAACTGGTTCACCAGATTTTATTCACCCTTTTACCTGTAAATTACTCCACCCACAACATATAATACCTATTCTACAATAACATAAAACATCATCATATACAAGAAAGATTCTTTATTGATTTTGTACTTTAATTCAAACTAACAGTTCTCTTCAAGATGATAATATCATTATATCGATTATACAATGGTAGATCGATCGTCAGTTGACCAAGTTCCTTTTGATTTATACAAATTAAATATAATATTAAATATCTCTTATCCCAGGGTACGTGTGATTCTTTTAACGATTAGTAAGGCCAGGTAATGCAAAATTAAGGTTACTTTAGTATTACAGAATGTTATTAGTTCTTAATATACTGAAATTAAAAATAAGCTGGTTTTACCGGGTTGATGACTCTCAAAGTGGCAGTGTACATCAGCAAACAGTTGAAAATTGACAAATTAGATTACCTTCCTCCAGAAAAAGTGTTCCGATCCTTAATAAAATTGACGGTGTGATGTACTGGAACGCCCCAGGAACTCTTCTGACCTTCGTTCTTCTCTTACGATCCTGGTGGTTGTCAGTCCCGGTGGAATTGAAGTCGTATTATAGCTTCTTCTTGAAAGTGAAGGTTATTTCTTCAGAAATGAGGTCTTCGTATATCTTTTCTATAATTCCGTTAGTTTAGGCCTTTCGCTTCCCTCAATTAGTCTTCTGATTACATGGGAAATCAGGTTTAATACTAACTCCAACGGAATTATCTTGATGAGTGAAGTAAGGAATTCTCGACCCTTTTAGAGGTATTTGGTTATAATTTTGAAGTCTAATTTATTTTATTATTCATCAGTGGTGTTATAGGATTAGATTTTCAATTTTAGTTTATTAATTTAGATTCATTTTTTTCCATTTGTGTCATTCTTTTTAAAAGTGTTTCCTCATCTGAACTCAATAGCATATAACAATCGAAACGAATGATTGAAAATCAACAAGATTTTTTACATTTTAGTTACCCTAACAACCACTACTTTCTGTCATTGGATAATATTTGTAATCCTAGAGCCAGAATTACAAAACATTACTACTCTTTTTTAATAAAATACTCCATGCTTGGAATTATACCAACTTACCTAAAACTCTCACCCAACCTACCTTATTAAACCGTATATATTTTACCATAGTTTCATTGGACTGGACTTATTAAAAGGGTATTAATTTCCTTTTACAAATATTAAATTTGGGCCTATAGGTTTTCTTACAACTGTTATAATATTGTTTGGTTTTTAACTTAACTTTCTTTACCTGACCTACTGTACAAATAGTTACTGGTTCATGGTTATTTACATTAATTTTAATTTCCTGGTTTTACTTTATTACATTAATTAATTCGTCCTGGAACCTTTCATTATTTTACAACATAATTATCAGAACTACTTGTCAACTTTTAAACACTTATTGCCATCCTGGCCAAGTTTACAAACATTAATTCAAAACAATTTCATTAATCAATTTTAGTCAATACATATAACATAATATAATACCTAACACAGGTATTTATACTTAATTGTCTAAAGACAATTTTAACATAAATGAAAGGAGCACCACTGACTCAGTACTTCTATAAAATAACAGTTCCCTCTTACTATACACAAAACATAAAATAAATATCCTGTAAACACTACCATGCTACAGCATAAAAACAAGTACAATATGTAACAAATTAATCATGGATTGGAATAGTATTTTATACTTCATATTATTTATTATATCTTTAAATTTATATACACCTCAGATGTATTAATTACTGAGTAACCTTAATAATTGGGTATGGTTCTAGACCATAGTTACTTCATTTTTTTTATGTAACGTTGGGGACCTCAAATCTGTTACGTTACAATATATATATATGTATATATATATATATATATATTTTTTTTTTTTCTGTTTTAAGACAAACTACCGTTTTCACAAGATGCGGCTTAGATACAGTGCAGCGTTAAGTTTCCTGTGTAGTTGTATACCAATAACATAGTGTAATTACAAGTAATTTTTATTTGAAATATAAGTAATTGTTAATAAAATTTATAAAATTTACATTGATGTTTATTATTTATATAATTAAAATATATCTTTCTTAGCTGTGCTGTCGCCTTTCAGTCTGTATTAGAAAACATGTATTTTTGATAAAAGCACTTTTGTAAACAATACTATTTAATAGAAACTATCCAATTTCAAGTGCACATGTGGCAGTACATTCTCCTCATTAAAAACTCTTACCCGCGCACCCACGCGAACCCCCTCTCCCCACAAACACACATGTGCGGACGCACCTATCATCACGTGGATAATATAGGTGAATATTACGCTGTGTTATTGAAATAATCATTAAGTTTACACAATCATTGTCACATTTTAATTTCATACAACCCAAGATAATAATTTTATTAATAGGAAATTTCCTCCCAATAGGAAATTATGTTATATAAGCACGCACTCGCAGGTGTGACTGCCGTAATACCGGTATGTGTATGTTAGAATGTTTTTTGTTCTAAACACATAGCGCTCCATATAATAAGCCCAAATTTTTAAATTTAGTTTTCAAATATTTTATTAAAATGTAATCATTAGTAGTTTTAACAGTAATTATGTTTTATGGGTGATCAGCCAAACACAGTACAATGTCGAGTTTCTGTGGCAACAAAAATATCGAGTGCTTTAAAAAAAGTTTGAGGGGCTGTAGCTGCTTCATTTTCTAAATAAGTTTTATAATAAACATTTCTTGAACAATAAAATTTCATTAATTTTCTAAAATTTTCCATGAATAATTATAAACATTGAAAGTTGGAAGTTATTTGAAAAATTATTTTTGATTTTTTTTTTTTGTTTGGTGTGGCGGAGGCATTCATGTATTACGTTTTACATGAAATACTACGGAATATTTTATAAGTGAAACCGCAAGAAATTGTCCCAAGATAACAAGATAACAGCCCGACTCATTAATTAATATTAAATATTAATGATCATTGGTTAGGTCTGACATAAATATTATATTTTATTAAACATTCTACTAAAATTGCATGAATGTCGTTTTCGTTGTGATACGACATTTTGCTGTCTATTGATGTCATAAATGTAGCAGATAATGCTGACTGCAAACAGCCAACAGTTTAGAAACTTAGGCCTCGAAACTGCAGAGGAAACTTTCGTCACACCTCGCTGGTTGGCTGAAACTTTATGGGAACCAATAACTTTATCTTCGGAACTATGAGTGGAGTGAGGGTGTGCTGGGACACACTAAATTCTTCTTGCATATTGCACAGTGTAGCTTATAGGCTATAAATATCTTATAGGCTTATAGTATATCTTCAGTTCAACAGACGCACTGATGTCGGAAGTCCTTTAATACAATTGACATGTATTAGTCATCATTTAATTCTTAAGAATATTTCGTGTTAAGTTAAATCCTAAAATCAACCACTACTACTAAATTAAATGCAACATCGAATTCTGTTGTCAACTTTCAGCGTAAAAGTAATGTTAGGTCTTTCATTATTAAATTTATTAAAATTAAAGAAATATGTAAGTTACGTATTATAAAGTTCTTTCCTTGCTCTTATATTTATTTTTATTAATATAAGGAGATAAATGGTTGTTTTGTGAAGTGACCTACCTTCTATGCGTTCTTGTGACTTCTTCCGACTAAGGGCGTAGGAGTTTGTGTTTTTAATTCCCAAGTAGGTTAATTCAGGTGTGCAAAGTACTGTTATAGTTATTTTGAATAGTTTTGTGATGTTGGTAGGGTTTGTAGTACAGCAATAAAAATACGGTGGTGGATAAAATTGGAGTTTATTACTCTAATAGGACATATGTATGAAATCTTATAACTAGAGCAATCCTTACATACTAAACAGTAATTTGTATCTTGTACGATGTTTTCTGAATGGGTATTAGCATTCAGAAGACGAGCTTATTATTTTCAATTGATACGAGTTATATTTTTCATTAATTTCAAGAAGTTAATTTTAAAACAATTTAATCTATGGAATTTTCAATTCTTTTGTACTTTCGTACGGATTTTATTACTTTAGATGATTTAAATACTCTGAAAATAAGTTAGCTGTGAATCTAGTTCAACGTGCTTTCATTTACTTGGATTGTTTCACGTAGACTGCAGTATAGGTCTCTAAGTAATTCAATGTTAGTATTTATATAGCGCTTGTTATATACGTCTAATTCTTATCTATTGATTATTACTTAAGCTTATACGTGTTATACAGATTATCACAGTATGAATGTATCTTATTAATCTAGAGTCTCTGTTTTATTGGCATCTGAATCAATTTAGTTTTACAACGATTTAAAAGAAAAAGAATAACCTTTTGAGAAGTTTATAAATTATATTTGACTTTCCTTGTTCTGAAGATCGTGATGAGGTGCTCCCGGGGTTCCTTGGTTTTTCTGGTCCAATCTGCTAGTGGCGATAATTTCCTCTGCGTCTTGGGTTCCACGGCTAAGAGTTCGGGAATCAGCAACACTCAGCTCCTTCTGCAACTGTTGATGACTTAACGTCTGTGGTTTTAACTGCTGCAACGGCGTCAGGCCCCTCGGTCCGGTATACGCTGCACTCCTGGTGTGTGTATCTCGCCTTGGGTTGCGCTCCGCTTCGTCAATTCTTCAGCTTGTACCACGTACTAGACGGCCTCGTTCTGTTGTACTCTCGATGTGTCTTCACGTATTACATAACTGATCTCTTTACGTGCGTAAGTCAACAGGTTAATGTTTTGAGCTGTACGCTTATTTGTTGAAAAAAAGTAAGAGTATCGTAAGTATACGTCTTCACAGGTCGAGTCGTTACAGTTGAATGCCTGTGTTCAGCCCGAATCTAACGGTTCGTTCAAATTTTTAGAATAATTTGATTGGCTGAGACACCCCCTTCTCCTTTTAATTCAACTCACCTCACTTGTGTGAACGAAAGTAATTCTCACAGTTTGAGAATTGTTATTAGTCTTAATATTCTGAAAAAAAAACACCGGATTTCAAATGTCGGACAGGATGTCCTGTTGCAATTTGTATTGCGATTATCTTGGCTGCAAGCCAAGTTATGCTTATTCTAGAATATACATCTGATTGGTAATTTTTATAACTATGATATATTCAAAGCTCTACCACGTAGCTCACTCACTAGGGGAGTTATTGAATACAATTAATTATCTCTTTTAATCTTTAATTATATGAACTGAAATTTGCACACCCTATTACTAATATTTCGGCAAACATTTTGGCTATTTTGGTTTTTGCCTATATTTATCGGTTTATCGAAATATTAATAATTTAAAATTAGGGCGTGTCCCTAATTGTTATAACTGTATGTGGTTACGTAATGCCACCGGACGCTGCCGTTGGTCGCTATACAATTCACTTGAACGCTCGCTACTGCACGTGGCGTGATTGTAACGGTTTAAATTTATATTAACATTGATTTTCAAAACTCTTTACATATAACTCCAAATCTTTGATATTCGGTTGAGTTATAGTATATTTGTTAGTATGCTCTGACATTCATAAGATTTTAATTATTGCAGTGGCTACTTCCTAGTTGTGGTTAATGTTGTCATATCACAAGTTTTTTCTATCCGTAAAGTTATTTGAACTTGACACTTACTTGGCTAATGACTATGGACAACAGTCAGTGGCATAATAATTTAAACTATATTTTAAATTTTACGCTAGCTATTATTATGATAGTTGCATATAAAAGTTTTCAACTGCTTTACACTTTAAAATTTGGTCTATGTGCTATACGAACACAACACTAAATACTTGTAAGCAAGATAATAATCAGTTCCGTGGATATGTTATCGTCGTTCCTACGTACTGGCTAGTTAAGCCTGTTAGATAGTTATATCAATATGTTTGTTGAATTTCTGTACAGTAAGTTGGTACAGATCAACTACATGTTAATAATGGACGTCTGTGCCATGTTTTAGATGTAGACCTTCAATTGAGATGCAACGTGTCAGTAATACTGAACAATAGCAATGTATTATTGTACATTTATGTTTTCGCCTTTCAGTCAGTTCGTTCACAAAACACTTAACTATGAAAGTATATCGTACAAACACGGACAATCATTGGTCATTTAATCCAATTTTATTACGCATAGGGCTACACTTACAAAAGGCGTACACATATATGCAGTTTTGATTCTTAAAAATTGAGGGAACTAAATGATTTATTTAATGTGCACACTTAAATTTTCTGTAATAGGTACGTTGATATATGATATTAGTATACTAGTATGTACATATGTCATTATATGTACACATGTCCAACCCAATGTACCGAAACTGTATTATTTCATTTCAGCATCACTAGTAAAATATCTGTTACTTTTTAAAAAAGTAAAAAGATAAGATTACCGAGACTTTCTAAAGTGTATATATATATATATATATATATATATATATATATTGTAATGGTACATATCTTCACCTAACAATAATGAAGAAAATATGACAAGATAAATTGTTTAATCATTAACACTAGAATAAAAAAGGGATGAATCAGAGATTAAAGGAATGGGTAACTCAAAATAATAACACGATCAGACATACCCAGGTAGTCAGAACAGTAACCTCTAATAATAAAGAAGTAACAAACAAACAAACCAAATGTTAAATGCAGTAATACAGGGCGATTTAACCTGAGTAGCCCAATAGATGGTAAGTGAGAGAGTAGAACCAGCCCCATAAACCAAGAATAATATAAATAATGACAACTGTAAGTGAACTAGAACTAGCCACCACACTACCACAAGAGTGTAGTAATAATAAGAATAATAATGAACAAAGAATTAGCATGGAAGTGTGAAAGTATAATCAGCCACAACACCAAGGAAGTGACATGTAAACGATGGCAAAATAAAGTGAGCCCAGAAAGAATACAAAACTAATGTTAAACCAATGAAAAAGACTAACTAATGAAAATTGTATATGATAATAATAAATGTAAAGACAGACAAGTTAAAAATATTAATTGTTAAGGACTTGAGATATAGAAGGGTACACTAACCCAAACAAATAGAGTAAACTAGGACAAATCACATTAGCACGACACAAACATATCATGTATAGTCAAACCACACAGAGTGAGAGATTATAAATTGTAAGGAGGATGAACATTTTAAAATAAATGTAAGAAAGAGAGTTTTGAATAAGCAATACACTAATCTTTACCCACCAGTAACCCTAAAACAAGATTGAGTGCAAAGTGTTAGTGTTAATACCCCGAAGTGAGAATAAACCCCATTAAAAAGTGATAAACACGGATAAAACCATAATCAAAGTTTATAAGTGCATAAACTAGGTTATAAGTTATAAATGAGTGAGATCTGATAATGGTCAAACGCAGGAAGGACTGTGATAGTTGAGAGGCCAATGTGAGTGGACACCCAAAATGTAACTGAATAAACTAATAGTGTTAAAATTAAGTTAGCTTTAGTGATAACTGATTATCATGGTTTTAAAAGTGTGTCAATTAATGTAACAAGTGACTATTAAGATTATTAGGAAAGTAAGAAAGATAGACTATCAGTGTGTCAATTCACCATATAGAAAATGTCAGTAATATTAAGGGATAAAAACAATGAATAATCATGATAAGAGTTAATAAGATATAGTGAAATGGTATTAGTACCATTAGTTAATAAAAGAGTGTCAGAAAAGCTTAGTAATAAGGATTTTCTATAATAATCAAAATAATTAATTAAGGTTTATATGTTTGTTTTCTTTTAATGATACTATAAAATAATTATTACCCACTGAAGAGTATGAGTGGATAATAAAAGGTAAATAATTATGTTTTAATGAGTAAGATTTATGTTTCAAGAGAATTATGTTTTAATGAATAAAAATTATATCTATGGGAATTGTTAAAATCATAAGATGCTATGTTATATGATGCAATAAAAAAGAAACAAAATAAATGCAGTCAGATACAATGACACTAAAAGGCAGTTATGACAGTATACAAATTAACATATGAAACCAATAAAATCACACACAATTACTAGAACAGACATAAACATTGAGCAAATAAACAGAATCATGTATTAAAACAATCAGGACCCATACAAGGGGAGAATAAAGTGTAATATCAATAATTAAAAAAAAATAGTCAATTGCTATCTAAGCCTAGGCAGATTCCCAACAGTCAAACTACAAAAGATTTCAAATTTTAGAATTAAACACTGACATTAGTAAGACTTAGCCACATAAACTAGGAAATACAATTAGACTATCATGTTAGGGCAGGAATATTATGATAATAATGTAAATTAAGAAAACAGTATAATTAAATAAAATCCACAAAACTGTCAAAATGTTGATACCTAAGTAAATACTGTAGTATTGGATGTCAAATTAATCCTTGAGCCAAAATATGAACAGTGGTAATAATATTTACTACTAAAAAGGGAGTACTGAAGAATAATTACATTTAGAAGTTCTGTGACCATTTTAAATAAAAATTCAAATATCTTAACAATGATCTCAAGCCAATTTCAGCCAATCAAAAATTGTGAGTTACCATGACAACAACCGTGTATTGACTAATTTTCAGTTAGGAACAATAATAACTGTAGTGACGCTAAACTGGAGAGAAGCCCCGCCGTGAAGGGCACAAATTTTTAACTCCAAAACAGTATAAGTGCCCATAAGTCGATGAAGAAGGACCAGAATAACTGACGAGAGGACATTTCAACCAAAATATACCAAGGACCAGCGCGGAATTAATCTAGATGACCAAAAAATATATGGAATCCGACCAGAAGAAGACGCCAACCATTCCCGATGCCCAAGACTGAAGAAGGAAGAACCGACATCAACCCATTACACCACTTGGACGCCTGACAATACATCTTTTATCTACTAACGTTGAGTATTGCTGAATTTATTGATTTATAGAAAAGACAAATTCTCTTTCACAAAATTATAACTGAATGATAAAACTCTCACTATCACTGAAGGTATTTTCAAGGATTGATAAAATAAAAAAGTAACTTTGTAAACACTGAATGACCAAATGATAACCTATGTATACACCAACGACACTGTCACAATTCAACACCACAATTTTTAATTTATAGTAAACCTTGTTTAATTTTAATGATCACGTACTTTAAATGATATGTTCTAATTTTGTTATCTTGTTAGATAAACCTCGGTTTCGTACTTAAAAGAACCCTATAGGCAGATTTATTTTGTAAAATAATAACCACACTGTCTTGCAGCTAATATAAACATTGTACTGCCAACCCAGCGATCCGCTGATTGAGCGAATATTGCCGAGGCTAAAAACATTGTATAGATTATTAATTTTATGAAGCGTTAACAAAAAATAACCAGTCAAAACCTAATAAAAGAGTGTGTACCGATAACAACTGTCCATTATTTACGTGTAAAGAATGTTATGCATGTTTTGTTTACTAGCAGTGGGTCAACATAACCAACGTTGTCTCAAGTTGGCAACACTTTTCCCCCACTCAGATGAGAATCAGTAACAAGCCAGACGGCGAGCGATTCGAATTTACAATAGTGCAATATCAAACTATACAAATAAAAACTTTTAATTGTTTTCACGAAAAACAATTTGGCGCCTATCCGGAATTACGAAAGAGTGAGAGGGGACAGGTAAGGCACACAAGCTACCAGACGCTTCCGAACGACACCATTTACGTTCGCCAAACACATTACGAAAACTTCCAATTCCAAAAATAAACTAGATAAGACACATACACTAATGGAAGGGGTGGTTACAATATATATATATTGTAACGTCCTGCTTATGTGAGGCACTTTACCACTTACGAGTGTATTGCAAGTTATATCGAGCTTCGTTAATTCCGCCCCAATTCTGTAACGTGCGGTTTCTGCGAGAGGCGGGTGTTAGCGAAACGTCCTTCTCATTCAAGCCCCAAATGTTGGGTTCGCCAATTCTATAACGTACCGCTTTTTTCGTGAGGTGTAGTAGAGTTATATTGTATGCCTCACGCAGTATGCGTCACTTTTGAATTATACTAACTGACGTTTTAAACGGTATAAATAAAGGATTTTGTTTATCTTGTTTTACTCAATCTAAAAGAAATCGAGAGTGTGTGATTTGGGGTCAAGGAGGTAATTTGTTCAGCCTTATACAGAAGAGAGAGTAAGTATCATTATTGCCCCTCTGTTGTGACGATTTTTTCTGTATGTTGTGCTGAAATTTTCATTAACTACCCACTACAATAAATTATAACACGTTATAATTCAATATTAATTTTCAATAATATTGCTTTATTGATTATTGACTTTTGTCTCCAGCCACCAAAATATAGGTATCACAATTAATCTTTTTTAAAAAAAAACATCATCTCGACTTTACCGAGTAAACATAGATCTGTCTAAGGAACAAAACATATATGTTGTTATTTAACCAATATTACGCTATAATAAAATACATCAGTTATTACATAATTCTTATTAATTCCCCAGGGTTCAGGGTGAATTCTTTGTGTTATGAGAGTGTCAGAAATGGCTAATTGGTACGCTTCACAAATATAAAAAATTAATAAATAATTGTGTTTATTTTTCAAATATTACGTAGTTTCCGGAATTGCCGAAAGAGAGCAGCATGTATTTGTTTACTTTTGAAAGAAACATATGATAAAATGAATATTTTTTGTTCTATTTCACTGTTAAAAAACGAGTTTTCTTCTGGACTTATTACGAAAAATGTTTATATTACCTCGCTCCGTGTTGTCCTTACTGGATTGAAGTTTTATTCTGTGATGAGGTACGTCTTGCGTTATTATTTCCTTTTCGTTTAGAGGATTTTCTGATTGTCTACTAGAAGTAGGCCGAACTATATTGGATCCTCAAAATGGTTTCATCCACTGGTTTTTAATGTATAACACCATTTAATTTGGATTCCTCAGGTATAATTTGTTAGTATTCACTTTGTTTATTACTCTTGCGTGAATTTCGCCTCCTCCAACGTCCAAAAAAGGTTATTTTTTATAATTTTTGTTGCATCGCTTCTTCAACTCTCTGGTTTAGTTCAAAATTTTTTATATCTTATTAACAATACTTGTTATTTTTCATCACTCTTAGTAACACATAGTATTTTTATTATGTAGGCAGTTTGTGATTATTATAAGTTTATATTTTATTTATGGAAAAATAATTCCCTTCCATTCCGGTTTATTTACTAATTTAATTCATATAATATGTTTTGGTTAATTTTTTTATGACATTGTATATAAATATTTTATCATTTTATTATCATTAAATAAATTTATATATTATTTATTTAGTCTCGAATAGTGTTCATACCCGGTACTACTTCCTGTTGTCATTTCCTTCATAGGATTATTTTAATTTTATATTTTCTTTGGTAGTTAAAATTTTTATGTCTTTTAAAATTAACCCTGGGTTTTCTTACAATCTAACATAATTATTTGAAACAATATAATATTAACTTGGGTATAACAAATTGTGGTTCATACAATATAAATTACAATAAATAAATAAAATCACAAAAATCAATTAGTATTATTACATACTACTTCCATAGTTTTATCCTATCCAAAACATACAGCACAGTTTAGTAATACATTAATTTCACTTTGGTTTTTCACCTCAATGGGTACACTAGAAGTCACTTCGCACTATATACCACTCGAATTGTTTATTATGTGGAGTGATATAATTAAATTTTGAGCGAGCTTTAGTTCTACCCATTTCTGACTTTTATTCTCATGATTTACTTTATTGGGACCGGGTTATGTACCGTTACATAAAGCCCCCCCACTAGAACAAATTTATTTTAGTTCAACTCGCTGATAGAAATAAATTGTTAATTGGTTCAAGTCTCCTAATGGTCTTGACTTTGTTTTCATAATAATGTTTCATTGCTGACTGATTATAAACTCTGGTAATTCAGACTTGTGGTAATTGTCGTTTTCTTACTTAACTCTCTCTCTTGGAGGCAAATTCATCAATTATTTCTCGGGGTTAGTGGTACTTCCACATTTTATTTGATAAGGACTGGTCACACTAATCACATTAAACTTGTTTTAACACTCATTTCTATTTACTTTTATATATTCGCTTTATCAATTAAGCTTCTGTCTGCTACCTTCCTTCTATTTTCTTCATTTATACTTCTGGAATCTAATACCAATCTATACAGCTATTTTATAATTATTATCCCTTAAATATTCAATTTCCCTAACATTTTTCCCTATCCTGTGCGGTGGTTCCAGTCGGGTGGCCACTCTGGGTCCATACACCGCTGTCCATCCTTACACCTTCTGAGACCAGGGGAACATCATCCCTGCTCATAAAAATTATTGCCGGAACATTTCTACGGTCAATACATAAAAAATAAAAAATTATAAGTAGTAGTCAATTAGCGACTAGTACCAAACACTTTTGGGATTCTTCATACTGTAGCTGTTTGTATTTATTTATATATTTCTTCTTCTCCTTGATTCCTTCTTCTTTTCCATTTACTAATAGCATATAACATCATTGATAGGCCTTATGTTAAAATTCTTCTGACTTTACTTCTTGTGACATATTTCTCCGTATCATTTCTTCTTATCTAATCTTCAATTCCGAGAAATTCTAATTATTGTACTAATTATCATCCTCCTTCAGTTTCATTGGAGTCATTAAATTATTCGTTATTCTTCTTATTGTACCTTCTTATCTGAGCACATTACCATTAATTGTTTATTTATTTATTCTTCAGTTTGTGACCATAAAAAATATTATTTTTCCTATTAGTCCATTTTAAATCAGTTCTTTATAAATATTATTTAATCTGTTCTTACATTTTCTTGGTGTTTTGTCTTTTTATTTTAAATTATATGGTTTCAAAATATCTTGAGTAAGTTGTCCTTACATGTTTTTTTTTATTAATTCTAATGGTTGCAAAATATCTTAAGTAAGTTGTACTTACACACTTTTTGAATTCTGTTTTTTTTTTGTTTCTTCATTTTACATTAGTTTAACCGTTTTCAGTATCATTCACAACACGGATTGATCCACTCGTATATTTTTCCCGTGGATTCTGTTGATTAAACTTGTCAATAAAATTCGCTATTGGATTGCCCCATTGCGGATCACTACCATACATTTCAATATTATCGTATGTATATAGCCTCTCATCTTTATTACTGGGACCAGGATTAGACCCTTGATTTTTCCCATGGTCAACTCGTTTGTCCACTTTTCTTTGTGGCTGTTCATCGGGTCTCCTCGAATCCCTCTCATCAGCCATTAGATAATTTACTTGGACTTGATTAGTTCTCTGATTGTCATTTGGTGGATCTCCTGAGGGTATGTCCCTATTTATATCTCCACTTCTGGACCTCCTATATTCGTCATGATCATTCCATTGTTGTCTGTTGTAGTTGTTTCTCTCATCTCTTCGATCATAATTTTGTCTCTGGTTAAAATACGGACGTCTTCCTTGGTAACTATTACTGTAATAATTGTTATTAGCATGTAGATAATTAACTCTGGGCCGATTCTCTCTTGGTGGTTCATTCTTCCGCTCCTCGGTATTTCCTGACCTCCATCTACTTCTCCTATAATAAGATTCCTGTTCATAATTTTCTAGCAGCGTTTCCATGCCTCCAATAGTTTTGATTTGTCCACTCAAGCGTGCACTTATGATCTTTTCTTCAAAATGATACGCCATTTTGGTCACTAGACACTCTTCAGGTATCTTAGGGTCTAGATACTTGGCGATACACACCTTCCCTAAAAAGTAAGTAGTAGGTGTTTGTCCCACTGTACGGTCATACCTACCATGACAGATATCGTCCCTAATAATGTTTTGTACTGATTCTGACCAGTACTTAAGTTTGAACATAGTTTTGAAACCCTCATAATCACACACCTCGTTCCTAATTGCTGTCCACCAATTATCATTGATATTTTTGAACGATTCGTCTAATAGACCTTTTATCATATTCCATCGATTCTCCTTTGATCTGTTCAAAATTTCATCTACTCTACCTAAAAATTCAAGTGGGTTTCTGCGATAATCCCGAAAGTTTACACTTTCCTTATTGTCTGGATAAACATGATGACTGCTGCATGCAGATCTAGCACTTATTCTATCTACATCACATTGAAAATTGGTTTGTATTTGTTGCAAACTATCTAATTTCTCTGCTTGGCTATCACATTGATTTTTTACATTCTCTACAGTTTTATGAAACTCTGAGAATTTACAGTTTAGACTGCTTTTAATGCTATCTAACTGGTCATTATTTTCTTGTCGTATGGCCATTACACGAACTTGGTTATCTTGTTCTTCTTTTTCCATTCGTGCTTCGACTCCTGTTTTAATTAGTTCCATTTTCTCTTCAGTTTTATCTAATCTTTGGTTAGTTTCCATCAATTTCTTCTCTGCCTCTTCCTTATATTCATCTACTCTTTGGCTTAACGTATTATTGACCAGTTCTATTTTACCTTCTAGATTTTCTCTTAATTCCTTGTTGAACTTCTCCATCTTACCCTCAATTTGTTTTAAATTCTCATTATTATCTTCAAATTTTGCATTCATCTCTTCTCTTTGTCCTTCGACAGTTTCTTTTAGTTCATTGTATTGTTCATTCATGGTTTGTTTGATATTTCCATGAATGGTTTCTATTTTTTCATTTAGTTGTTTGACTAAACTTTCCTGAATGCTATCTATTTTCTCATTGGTCTGTCTATTTTGTTCCTCCTGTTTCTTAAAATTCTCCTTATTTTCCTCATTGGTTTGCCTCAGGTTTTCCTCCTGTTTCTTAAAATTCTCCTTATTTTCCTCATTGGTTTGTTTCAAGGCTTCCTCCTGTTTTCTAAAATTTTCATCTATTTTGTTATTGGTTTGCTTTGAAGTTTCCTCCTGTTTTCTAAATTGTTCTGCCATAAATTTCATCATGTCTTGCCAATTAGGTTCCTCTCTGGCTACCGCTTTGTCTGTTTGATCCCCTTGGGCATCCTCTTCCACTATTTCCTTTTCCGTATCCATAACTACTTCGGTTTCTTCTGTATCACCTGTCTGTTGGTCCATTTCACTGTCCGTGACTAACTCTATTTCTTGTTCCTGTCCACCTTCTTCAATCTCCTTTTCTTCTGCCCTCTTCTTCGATTTTCCTCGGGTATTAGGCATTTCTTGTTTTCTCATAACTGCCAACGATAATTAGATTTTTTGATATATATTTTTATTAAATATCAAAATTCTTTTCTAATTACCGCCCTTTTACGTTGAGCGCCAATTTGTAACGTCCTGCTTATGTGAGGCACTTTACCACTTACGAGTGTATTGCAAGTTATATCGAGCTTCGTTAATTCCGCCCCACAGTTGTACGCCAATTCTGTAACGTGCGGTTTCTGCGAGAGGCGGGTGTTAGCGAAACGTCCTTCTCATTCAAGCCCCAAATGTTGGGTTCGCCAATTCTATAACGTACCGCTTTTTTCGTGAGGTGTAGTAGAGTTATATTGTATGCCTCACGCAGTATGCGTCACTTTTGAATTATACTAACTGACGTTTTAAACGGTATAAATAAAGGATTTTGTTTATCTTGTTTTACTCAATCTAAAAGAAATCGAGAGTGTGTGATTTGGGGTCAAGGAGGTAATTTGTTCAGCCTTATACAGAAGAGAGAGTAAGTATCATTATTGCCCCTCTGTTGTGACGATTTTTTCTGTATGTTGTGCTGAAATTTTCATTAACTACCCACTACAATAAATTATAACACGTTATAATTCAATATTAATTTTCAGTAATATTGCTTTATTGATTATTTACTTTTGTCTCCAGCCACCAAAATATAGGTATCACAATTAATCTTTTTTAAAAAAAAACATCATCTCGACTTTACCGAGTAAACATAGATCTGTCTAAGGAACAAAACATATATGTTGTTATTTAACCAATATTACGCTATAATAAAATACATCAGTTATTACATAATTCTTATTAATTCCCCAGGGTTCAGGGTGAATTCTTTGTGTTATGAGAGTGTCAGAAATGGCTAATTGGTACGCTTCACAAATATAAAAAATTAATAAATAATTGTGTTTATTTTTCAAATATTACGTAGTTTCCGGAATTGCCGAAAGAGAGCAGCATGTATTTGTTTACTTTTGAAAGAAACATATGATAAAATGAATATTTTTTGTTCTATTTCACTGTTAAAAAACGAGTTTTCTTGTGGACTTATTACGAAAAATGTTTATATTACCTCGCTCCGTGTTGTCCTTACTGGATTGAAGTTTTATTCTGTGATGAGGTACGTCTTGCGTTATTATTTCCTTTTCGTTTAGAGGATTTTCTAATTGTCTACTAGAAGTAGGCCGAACTATATTGGATCCTCAAAATGGTTTCATCCACTGGTTTTTAATGTATAACACCATTTAATTTGGATTCCTCAGGTATAATTTGTTAGTATTCACTTTGTTTATTACTCTTGCGTGAATTTCGCCTCCTCCAACGTCCAAAAAAGGTTATTTTTTATAATTTTTGTTGCATCGCTTCTTCAACTCTCTGGTTTAGTTCAAAATTTTTTATATCTTATTAACAATACTTGTTATTTTTCATCACTCTTAGTAACACATAGTATTTTTATTATGTAGGCAGTTTGTGATTATTATAAGTTTATATTTTATTTATGGAAAAATAATTCCCTTCCATTCCGGTTTATTTACTAATTTAATTCATATAATATGTTTTGGTTAATTTTTTTATGACATTGTATATAAATATTTTATCATTTTATTATCATTAAATAAATTTATATATTATTTATTTAGTCTCGAATAGTGTTTATACCCGGTACTACTTCCTGTTGTCATTTCCTTCATAGGATTATTTTAATTTTATATTATCTTTGGTAGTTAAAATTTTTATGTCTTTTAAAATTAACCCTGGGTTTTCTTACAATCTAACATAATTATTTGAAACAATATAATATTAACTTGGGTATAACAAATTGTGGTTCATACAATATAAATTACAATAAATAAATAAAATCACAAAAATCAATTAGTATTATTACATACTACTTCCATAGTTTTATCCTATCCAAAACATACAGCACAGTTTAGTAATACATTAATTTCACTTTGGTTTTTCACCTCAATGGGTACACTAGAACTCACTCCGCACTATATACCACTCGAATTGTTTATTATGTGGAGTGATATAATTAAATTTTGAGCGAGCTTTAGTTCTACCCATTTCTGACTTTTATTCTCATGATTTACTTTATTGGGACCGGGTTATGTACCGTTACAATATATATATATATATATATATATATATATATTGCAACGTATTTATGTGTGTGAATTTTTATATGTACTTTAATTTGTATAGCCCCACGTTCTTTGGGAGCCAAATATGCAATAATACATATACATAAATACATATACATATACACAAATTTAGCGTGACCGGTCTCACGTTCAAGATTGACAAATTATGTAACAATATAACATTTAAATTGGGTTTCAGGTGTATCTGTAATAAGAACTCTATGTAACTGGTAACGGTATTTCAAATTTATTTGATATTATTAAAAATTGTGCACATGGCACTGACTTCGATTTAAAACATTCGTTATTATTTGTTATTATGCCGTAAGGCTTATGCTATATACATCCTTACTGACTAAATATTCTATTCTACTAATTATTGTATTAAAGAAAAATCTCATGTTCAGACTACTCAGTCAATTAATGTGTTTCAAAATATCAATATTTAAATCTCTTTTTATATATTGTAATGTACTCAAAATATGAATAGTTATTGAATTTATCTTTTGTTTGTCAGTACTGTTTTATCTCAAATACTAATTGTTTTCATTTAAATGCTTTGTATTCATTTTATTTCATATTAATTTGAGCTCTTGTTACGTTAATCGTATTTCTAAAACATCTATGATTTTAATTCTACTTTACAAGAAACATTGGCTCTTACTTTTAAATAAAATAGAAATGTCTTTAATTGTGTTTGAGTTCATTGTATGATTAAGATATAAATAAGTTGTTTATCACCTTATTGTCGTCAATCATACTCGATCATTTTGATCCATCTGTAGTTGTCCTCGTCTCGCACTCCAACGTCGGCTGTCTCTCTTCTCCTCTTGTCCAGCGTCGGCTGTCTCTCTTCTCCTCTTGTCCAGCGTCGAATCACCTCCTTTTGTCCAGCGTCGAATCACTCTCTGAAACTCTCCTCTTGTCCAGCGTCGTATCACTTCTTCTTGTTCGGCGTCGAATCACTCTCTGGAACTCTCCTCGTGCTGTTTCTGACGTCAATGGATCTTCTTATGTAATTCTTCTTATGTACTGCTGTTATTATTTAAAAATGATTGTCTTTACAAATTAGTTACATAGTTGTATGTAACTGGAAAATTTAAACTATTTACAAAAAAATAAATACGCCGTGCGGACGGGCATAAGCTCCCGCTGCACCGTGGATGATTTAAGAAAGAGAACCACTGTAGCTTGTGTGTCCTATTTATACCCATGTCTTGGTCGACACCTGCAGTGGTACGAAATCGACATGTCAGAAACTGTCTCTGGATTCAGTTCCCCCACTCTTTGTCAAATTCGCTATTTCTTATATTTCTGCGAACTGCAGAGTCCTGTAAGTATACTCTTATACTTATCTTATAACTATTTTTACAACACATGTTCACTGTAATTTTGGACATTGCAACTTAACCCTTTCGATTTGTACACAGTTATTTCACTATTACACTCGTACGGTGTGTCACTTTCACGTGGTTTTCGTACACAGTATTTAGTAAATTTTATTACATTTTATTGTGGTTTTGGATTTTAATTCTTAATTATAGTTTATGAATACTTACGGAAAAACAGTAATTGTGCAATTATTCATCTTGGGGTGGTAAACTCGCCTGCATAGACCTGCGTTCACACACACTAGCAAAATACTGGTGTATACACTTTCAATTACATTTGTGTGTGTGTGCACGTCGATTCAGGTCGAAACACCTGTTCATATTTTTGTCTGAGCCAAGCTTGCAATCCCTGACATGCTTATTTCTAATATATTATTAATTATTTACAGTTTATTAGGTAAATTTAAATTTTTATATTCAATGCTCAGTACATCACTTATTTGTACTGTCGCATTATCCCTCTGCTTGGTAACAAAAAAAAATTTAATAAATTTATTTATTATAATTTATTTTTATTTATTATTATTATATTTGCAACAAAAAATGTAACAAATAATAAAGAATAATATTCGTCATTTCACCCTTAATTGGAGTGTATACAAATGTCTTACCTCCCCTCTTCACACGCTCACTGCTCGTGACCTTGTGGTAGGGTGGCTTTACAAACAGCTGATCTGACAGGTTTCATTGACCTCGTCGTTTTCATGTGTAGAACTTCCTAAATGACGTTGCGTGGAATTTACCAATTTCTTTCTTCTGTATCTCATCATATACGATGAAAGTGTGTTGTCCTACTCGCTGTCTTAACGTATACGGTCCATTATAAAGTCTGAAGAATTTCTTCGCCGTATTATCACTCCGTTTTCCCACTGGATTTGCTTTGAGTAGTATACTTTCTCCCACGTTGAATTGTTGTAGCTTGTGAGTTAGATTAAATCTCTCTACTCTCTTGTTACCTCTTTCTCTTATCCGTTGCTTTGCGTATTCAATTTTCACACTTATTGGTACAGGTACATTTTGGTTATTAGGTTTGTTTACATACTTAGTCCAAAATCTGTTTGGCTTCTTATCTTCTTCTAATTCCATTGGAGTGTATCCTGTTGCTTCACTATAATTTTCGTTAATGGCTTTTTCAAGAAATGGTAAATATTCTGCCCATTTATTGTGTTGATCATGGCAATATATTCGTAAATATTTACCTAATTCTTTGTTAACTCTCTCAGCAAGGTTTCCTTGAGGATGTCTTATGGATGTGAGTACAGGTTTTATTCCATTTTCCCTTAACGTCCTCTCCCATTTTTCTCTTTGGAATTGTACACCTTGATCAATGAGTACCTTCTTCATTTTTCCATATAACGGAATATATTTCTGCAGTAGTATCTTTAGAACAACTTTGGTTGTGGGTCGCATAATTGGGTACAGTCGGACTGCTTTGGAAAACACATCGATACATACCAATATGTGCTTCACACCTCGACTTGATCGTGGTAATGGTCCCAGAAAATCCACTGCAATTAGCTCTCCTTTGTTCTCCTTCTGTATACTCTGCATTCCTATATATGTGTGTAAATTCGGTCCTTAATTTTACATTATCTTACTCATACATTCTTACCTTCGCTTCTAATCTTCCTTAACTCTTTTCTTAACATGACATTACTCTATCTAATACATTACTTATACAATACATTAACTTCCATTACCTTTTATTACATTTCTTTAACATTAACTTTCTGATCGCTAATACTTTCCTGAAATACACTTCCGTAACAGAATACTCTTTTAGCTTTGTAGTGTGTCGCATGATCGGTTACAGAGGAACTGTCTTGGAAAACAACGATATTTTTCTCGAAGTCCTTAATCCTAAGTAGTCTCTGCCCTTTTGACTTTTCACTCTCGCTTTCTTCTGTGTCCTTGTATCTCCATTAAGTTTTCGCTTCATCAGTCGTTCTAACAATTATGGCAATTATTTCCATTCCTAACCCTTTCTTCATAGTAATAACAACAATAACATCTTTTACCATTACTTTCTTAAATATTTCTCTACAATAGCATTCCTTACCATCAATAATACATTTCTTAATTAACCCTTTAAAATAATATTCTTTATTTTTTTTCACTAATTTTTTTTTTATTGCTATCATATCCTTAATAAATAACATTCTTAATTATACTCTCTTATATTATTATTAATAATTAATAGTAATGTTATTTTTCTCAATATTAATAATTATTTATTTTCGGGTATTGAGTTCTGTGGTCAGTGTGTCGTTCGATCTTACACCCTCATTATAACAATTACATTGTTCGTCGTCTACCGGACGTATATAGTTCCTTTGTAACATAGTCGCCGTGCTTACCATTGTTCTCTCCCTCCTGTAAACAACGTCCGCGTTCCATTGTATTACTGCGATGTTTGTTTTTATCGTAGAAGTCACCTGTTCGTACGGCAAGAATTTGTTTCTTAGCTGTGATGAATAACTTCTCTCTCTTCTCTCCGCACGTTCCATAATTCTCTCGTCACTAATGCATTGCGTATATTCAGTCTGCTTGAAGCCCATATAAACAACTGTCGACTGTTTTTTCATCCGTCGTTTATGATAACCTCTGTAGTTTTCATACGTACAGATATAATTATCGTTACTATAATTATCGTGCGTATATCTAACATCATACTTACCACAATTTTGTGTAGTGTTTCGTCTAGATAACTTACTACGTTTCTTGTTATACCTACAGTGATATTTATCTCCGTAAGTGTGGTGTCCTAAGTGTTTCACATGTGTCATCTTGTGTGACTTACTATTGTGTGTGTGTCTCACAATAGGGATATCGCCATTAATAAGGTACGTTTATTAACCTTTATTTGCTTCCCCTCCTTAATGTTAATTACTTTTTATATTTATCGTTAGTAATTACACACGTATTTTCTCTTTTATTTTTAATTCTTATGGTTTGCTTATATTCTACTGCCGCAATGTGCGTATTAGAATCGTCAATTCTTTCTACTAATTCCTCTTTTGCTTTCCTTTCTTCTCTTAATTTTTCGGTCTGTTTTGTAAAAAATTCTGTTAACTCTTCTATTTGCGTTCTAATATTATTTTCTTTTACTTTTCCTGTTTGTTTGTTCTCTACTTCACCAAATACGGCTTGCATCATAGCTTGAAGTGCTTCTCCCATCCTTAAACTTCCTGATATTGCCATGGTGAATTATTATTAAAATATTTATTTAGTAGTAAGTCTTTAACACTTATTATTGATAACCGTTCCCTACTTATTATTTATTTATTTATTTTTATTAATAGTTATTATTAATACTCATTACAGTTACACCTGTTACATAGACAAACAATATTATTCGTGGGCGCCAGCTGTGTGATTACACAACAATTAACATTACATTTAGTTACTGTTTAACATAAATAATTATTACATATAATACATTTTTTTATTTAACACACTCTTATATTTTAGAGCAACCATTCAGCTACATAAAAAAAATTTTAATAGTTAAATGATGGGGATCGGGCCATACGTTCATGGGCTACAATTTATGTAACAAAAAAATTTTTTTACATAAATTTAGGCATGTCGTGCCCCACGTCCAGGGCGACAAATATATAACGTTATTTATTTTGTTAAATTTAATTTCAAATACAAATACACTTGTATTTGTGTTTGCGGAGCCCCACGATCTTGGAGCGCCAAATATATGCAACGTATTTATGTGTGTGAATTTTTATATGTACTTTAATTTGTATAGCCCCACGTTCTTTTGGAGCCAAATATGCAATAATACATATACATAAATACATATACATATACACAAATTTAGCGTGACCGGTCTCACGTTCAAGATTGACAAATTATGTAACAATATAACATTTAAATTGGGTTTCAGGTGTATCTGTAATAAGAACTCTATGTAACTGGTAACGGTATTTCAAATTTATTTGATATTATTAAAAATTGTGCACATGGCACTGACTTCGATTTAAAACATTCGTTATTATTTGTTATTATGCCGTAAGGCTTATGCTATATACATCCTTACTGACTAAATATTCTATTCTACTAATTATTGTATTAAAGAAAAATCTCATGTTCAGACTACTCAGTCAATTAATGTGTTTCAAAATATCAATATTTAAATCTCTTTTTATATATTGTAATGTACTCAAAATATGAATAGTTATTGAATTTATCTTTTGTTTGTCAGTACTGTTTTATCTCAAATACTAATTGTTTTCATTTAAATGCTTTGTATTCATTTTATTTCATATTAATTTGAGCTCTTGTTACGTTAATCGTATTTCTAAAACATCTATGATTTTAATTCTACTTTACAAGAAACATTGGCTCTTACTTTTAAATAAAATAGAAATGTCTTTAATTGTGTTTGAGTTCATTGTATGATTAAGATATAAATAAGTTGTTTATCACCTTATTGTCGTCAATCATACTCGATCATTTTGATCCATCTGTAGTTGTCCTCGTCTCGCACTCCAGCGTCGGCTGTCTCTCTTCTCCTCTTGTCCAGCGTCGGCTGTCTCTCTTCTCCTCTTGTCCAGCGTCGAATCACCTCCTTTTGTCCAGCGTCGAATCACTCTCTGAAACTCTCCTCTTGTCCAGCGTCGTATCACTTCTTCTTGTTCGGCGTCGAATCACTCTCTGGAACTCTCCTCGTGCTGTTTCTGACGTCAATGGATCTTCTTATGTAATTCTTCTTATGTACTGCTGTTATTATTTAAAAATGATTGTCTTTACAAATTAGTTACATAGTTGTATGTAACTGGAAAATTTAAACTATTTACAAAAAAATAAATACGCCGTGCGGACGGGCATAAGCTCCCGCTGCACCGTGGATGATTTAAGAAAGAGAACCACTGTAGCTTGTGTGTCCTATTTATACCCATGTCTTGGTCGACACCTGCAGTGGTACGAAATCGACATGTCAGAAACTGTCTCTGGATTCAGTTCCCCCACTCTTTGTCAAATTCGCTATTTCTTATATTTCTGCGAATTGCAGAGTCCTGTAAGTATACTCTTATACTTATCTTATAAATATTTTTACAACACATGTTCACTGTAATTTTGGACATTGCAACTTAACCCTTTCGATTTGTACACAGTTATTTCACTATTACACTCGTACGGTGTGTCACTTTCACGTGGTTTTCGTACACAGTATTTAGTAAATTTTATTACATTTTATTGTGGTTTTGGATTTTAATTCTTAATTATAGTTTATGAATACTTACGGAAAAACAGTAATTGTGCAATTATTCATCTTGGGGTGGTAAACTCGCCTGCTAGACCTGCGTTCACACACACTAGCAAAATACTGGTGTATACACTTTCAATTACATTTGTGTGTGTGTGCACGTCGATTCAGGTCGAAACACCTGTTCATATTTTTGTCTGAGCCAAGCTTGCAATCCCTGACATGCTTATTTCTAATATATTATTAATTATTTACATTTTATTAGGAAAATTTAAATTTGTATATTCAATGCTCAGTACATCACTTATTTGTACTTTCGCAATATATATATATATATATATATATATATATATATAAAGTATGATGTTTACCAACACACTCGTGTACGTCGTTACAGCAACATGTACTTAATTGCAACTGATTAATGTATATATACTTAAATCAACATATTCTTTACATGTTAACTGCTTCCTCTCTTGTTTCTCCAACTACTCAACCGTCCTCGTTGGTAAATAAAGTGCAAAGAAATCTATATGATGCTTTCTGACCAAAAATATCAATGTTAATGTTGGAAACAGGAATAAACAAAACAAGTTAGATTTCCGACTATATAATTTTATGGATTGCATTGAAATTATCAATAATTAACATTATAATCCGTTTTCTATTTGAAAAGTTGGAAATAAAATTGTGGTTACAGAAGTGGACTCCATTGGTGAAAACGTCCTTTAAAACTTCAATCACAGAATCAGGGCCGGCCCCAGCGCTTCTGCCGCCCTGTGCAGTATTTATGAGTGCCTCCCCCTTTCTATTTTATCTCTGAACACATTCATGCACACTAGACTCTGAAGATACGGCGATTTCCTTCAAGTGACGACTAGGAATGTTTGCATTGTTGTGTTTATCAAGTAACTAGAACTTTTTCGCCATTACGATGCGGGGAACGGCTACAATAAAAATTGTAGATACAATACAAGGAATCGTGAGACAATAAAAATGTATGCCTATGTGATGACTTAAAATTAAAATACTAACTAATATTCATTATGATTTAAATATAACAAAAGTAATGTATCATATACCTTAGCTAAAAAATACTCTTCTAGCTTTTGCACTGGAAAACTCCTTTATGACTTCGTTGTAATCAAATGATTCAGCTAACTGTTGTTCTATAGATATAGTCGCCAGACCACTCGGGCGAATCTTGGATATACTCACCATTGTTGACACCACTTTAAGTTCATCCTGTAAATCAATAGCTCTGATTTCTTTTGAAATACCATGAGTTAAGCCATTGCACAGTTTAGTACACTTATCCGACAAGACTAAGGGTGACATGTCTTTGACTTTACTTACGTCATACAGGAAGTCAAAGTGACTCTTAATCTGTTGGAATCTTTCATTTAAAACATAAATGGTAAAATCTATGATTTTAAAATAAAAATCGACTTGGTACCGCAACTCTGGATCTTCAATGAATTCGTCTTTTCCCTCATAATCAAATTGTCTTTCAATCTTTCTCCTTCGTGTTTGTGCGGAGAGTGGGTGGTGGTGACTGTGGCGTGGCACAGCCGTTAACGTAGTGGGGCAGTATTACAGTATTTCTGATGACTTATGCAAAGGCGTACTCATTGTCAGGTTTACGTTCTCTCGTTCACGATTCAACTCTTCGTTAAACTCTGCTGACTTTATACATAAAGTAATTTTTACTGCGCTTACATATTGTGATGAAATTAAGTGAATAATTTTAACATTTCCCTCAATTTGAAGACTTAACATCCTGGAATCTGCCGCCCATTAAAATTTGCCGCCCTGGGCGGTGGCACGGTTCGCCCCTGCCTGGAGTCGGGCCTGCACAGAATGTATTCTAAATTACTTTCCTTTTACTACACACTGAATTTGCTGTAGAGATAACATCTTAGCGTGCACTAAGAGAAACGCGCGCGCGAGCGCGCGCACACACACACACACACACACACGAACGCACACGGGTATTGGAATTGGAATAAAATAGTATAATAGGATATTGGAACGTTTCGGATTTATTAATGGTTTTACCAATTGCACTAATTTACTTTAATACTGTTTATAACAATAAAATAAACTAATTATTCTGTCTTTGTTTTTTATTGATTCTGAAAATAATTTTTGCTTATATTCTAATATATTAATTTTTATTTTATTTACGTGACTTCTTTTGTCTTTTAGTTTATAAGCGTTTTTTAATATTATAGTTTATAATAAAATAAATTCATTTCTCTTTTTGATGTATGACGAGATGTCGATGATTCAGTCTCGAAGTCAAGTGTGGTTGTTCCTTCTGGATACTGCTGCGATCTCTTCCTGTTGTCCGGCGTTGAGGTTCATTATCGGGTTGGGTACTTCTACAAATCGTATTTATTTAATTTTCAACTGTAATTTATTTTGTCTATTAAACTTACACAATCATTCAGTAAACTTCAAATGTCTTTTATAAGACTTAAGATAACATTAAGATAAAGTTAAGATAACTTTATTTTTTTAAATATTGTCTATCAACAAAGCGGAGCTTGAAAAAAAAACAATATAATTTTATTACTTTTCTTCAGAGTCTAAAACTTTTTTTTATAAAAATCTCATATATTTAGTTCTTTAATTTAAAACAAATATTACCACTCGATGGGTCTTTTATTTATGCGTATTCAGGAGTAAGTCTAATGTCAGAATTTTTATTTTCACAAAACGTATTTAATTTAATGTGTGTTTATATTTATCCCGCAACATAGTTACATATTCTCGCACCCACGCACTTGCCATATGCCTACGCACATTTTGGTACCAATTTACAATACTAATTTTTTTACTGTCAAAAACTTACTTAAAACTAACAAATTTACATGTATCTTATTGTCTATCACACACTTGTCTATTGTTTATCTTATTTTATATTAACTTGCCTACTACATTTGTTACCATTAGTATAACACCTTGTTTAAAATACGTTGACAGTATTTTCCTTTCTTGTACACTGCCTTGACAAACACAAATATATACCAAAATTTTTACAAAAATTAATATTTACAGATTCGAAAACGTAACTAACAGAAGTTTATCCCAACATAAATTGTTTGTGAAAACTTGTCACCTACAATAACAGAGAAGTAATACTAGTAACAGAAGTTACATATATCATTGTTAAAGATTACTCAGAAGAGTTTGAATTCACTGTATTCAATTTTAATGATATTAATTATAATTTATAACGTACGTTATGTTATTAGTCCTTTATAATTTAACTCCATAAATGTTGTGGTAGTTAATTTCTTATACTGATAAATATTGTGTCAATTCTGAAGGAGATAGTGAAACTACACTTCAAATGTTTTCGGGCAAATAGATGATATTCAAATTTACACTTGTTTGTAAAAATTACACTATAAAAATTTATTGCTTTAGAAAAGTAATAAAACGTGAACATAATACAAATATGTAATAACTGGCCTACTTTTACAAAAGCTTTAACTGTAACGAAATATATTCTATAGAAGGTAGAAGGTAGGATCATGTTTTCGTTGAAGGGGTGACCAAAGTGGTGCCGCTCCGTCGTTACTCTGAAACTGATTGATTTCACTTTCCTTACACATTAATTTGTGGTAGCACAGTCGGCCCCCTTACACCTTACAGACTAAGGTTTAATAGCGATCAGTTATGGAGGGGGGACTCAATCTATCATTCTGCTTTACCTCTTGTTCCTTACTTATGATGCTACTCTGTGGTTTGTTGGAGTTCTGAGCGAATTTAGTCTAATAAAATCAAACAACCATACAAATACCGTTTCCATATACACATTGTTTACAGGAACTGTATTCATTTCAGACGAAGGTGGAGAGGTAGTAGCTTGAATTAAGGTAATCGGCCTTCCCCTCCCGTGGTGGGACAATGTTGTTAGGTACTGATAGTATGATTTTAAACACTTTTATGCAAGGTCATCTTATTATATTTTTTGTTATTAAGCAAATATGAAATTTATGATGAATACTTAAGTACAACGTAAATTCTCTTTTATAACAAATACATTTCACACTGCGTCATCTCATAAGTGGTGAAACATTTAAGGCATATCAGCTTCCATAAAATGTAACATGTAACATGTAATGGTATCAGCTTCCAAAACGTTGGAAAACTATTGGCTAAAAAGTATTTTGAGTTCAGACAATATTCTGTAATACAAAAAAATATAGAACTAGGAACAGATTGATGGATTTATAGCAGTCTGGCGATATAGTCGATATAGGCCTAGTGGGGTGCTTACAGTTTGCAGCCCACTTACAATCTCCAATATTTTATATACGTTCATAAGTACTGAGAATGTCATGTGTCTAGTAGCGTAATACAAATGAGTACTTGTTCTACTCTTAACTTTTATGATACTTTTGACTGAAACCAAATGCGTAGGAGTGATTAACAAAATTAATACACATATCTTAAAATTATCTTGTTCTTTCCAGTTTTGCTCTCTGTGTACCAAACTCAGTAGCAATTACTACTCTTAAAAAGACTAATTTGCCATATATTCCGTTTCCCAGTTATTCACATTTATCATGTATTATGTGTGGAAACGTTAAGTGTACAAATACACATATCTCTAGGAAAAATTACCCCCCGATGTCTTTATCGTATCATGTACATGTTTTAGTATGTTATTTGCATGTTTTAGTACCTAGTCAAGGTAACTTCAATTATACGACCTTTAAGGATACTGTAAATATAATGCCAGAAAAGTACTTAACCTATGCCGCTTAGATTTAAAAATTATAGTAGCGAGGCGTTTATTTAACCACTGTTGCCGTCAGCAACAGTACTGGAATGAAGAGAAAATAGTATTAATTATATCATAGAATAAATACTTTACTTATTGAATAATTTGGAATCCGAACAATGTTAGTTGGAAAACTTGAAGAAAAGAGTAGCACTGCTTTCGAAGTGGGGGGCACTTCCACGTGTCTTGTGTTGCCAGCTCAGACATCGGCAATGTTTTACTACGTACGGTCATTTACCTCGTAGTAGTAGTCACTGTACAAATTATAGAGGAGGGACACATTCGTCCACCCAATGCGTTGCCGCTGTATAAACCGACAAAACGCTCAGTTAGCACCTATGTTTGGTTTTGGAACCAACTTGCAGCAGTTAGTACGTACCTATTTATGTTTTGTTCGTTTAGTCATGTGTTTCTCTATTTGACTTTATTATTTTTAATTCAATTATTTCTGTTCTGATTTTTTCTGTGTAGGCCTAAGTATAATTAAGAAGTCAGATTCCGTTGAACCGGAACCCTCTTCTTCTGCCAGCGAATGATAGAAAATGCTCTAAAAAGAACACTTGGTACTAGAAAAAATTCGAATTAATTTTTAGGATAAGTTTTAAGCCTATAACAACCGGCAACATTTTAATTACAGTATTTTAAGTAATTTATTAGGCCTATTTTTACCGCGATGCTATGCTAAGATCAGCTTTATTATAAAAAAATAACACGAAGCAGGTGTACATATAATCATCTGCAAACTAAATTCATGAGAGTAGAAAAAGCACTCAATACCTGAGAGCCAAGAAAGAATGCCTTTGAAAGAAGAAGCAGGTGATTCATTACATGAGCGCCATTATCGGAAAACATTTCCTGTTTATGAAACCATATAACTTATACAGGAAAACAGCTGTCTAGATATAAAACAAGTAAATAATACTTATCAGTGTTAATTAAATAGAAATACGAACAAAACGGATATAATTTTTTTCAATTCTTTTAATAAAAGTGAGACGTAAGTCGTTTGAAACAAATGTCTGCGAGGCCTTTATAAATAACGAACATCTTGTTGCCGTCCGCTTAGATCTGGGAAAAGCTTAAGAACTGGTATGGAAGGACCGAATTGTATACATTATGGAAAACGTTGGAGTTACGGGATATTTACTTAACTTTGTAATAAACTTCTTACAGCACAGAGAGATCCGGATAAGAGTGAATGGCATATTATCAGATAAATATAAAATCTCAAACGGCGTGCTACAAGGTTCTCCACTTAGTGCCACTCTCCTTTTAAATACCATTAACGAAATTTCTTCTGTAATATCAAAGCCCATCCAAAAATGTCTTTTCGCCGACGATTTAACGCTTTTGTGCAACGGAATCAACATCCAGTCCACTACGGACTGCATTCAGGAAACACTCAATAAATTAACTAACTGGGCGCAAAACACGGGTTTTAAATTTTCAGAATCAAAATCTGAATATATAATTTTTTCTCGCACCAGAAGACCAGATTCAAGAAATATAAAGTTGTCATTTGGAACCAAAGAAATTAGACGATCAAATCAAATGAAAATATTAGGTCTCACGTTCGACCAGCGGCTCACATGGGGTACTCACATAAGGACATTAAAAGGTGAATGTTTAAGGAGAATGAACCTTATTAAATCAATCGCATCATGCAACTGGGGTGCCAGTAAAGACGTAATCATGAACACCTACAAAGCCTTTATAAGATCAAAAATGGATTACGGAGCAGTATATGACTCAGCTAAACAAACCATTTTAAAATCTCTGGAGACTATACATACATCCGTCCTACGCCTGGCCCTAGGAGCGTTTAGAACTAGCCCGATTAACAGCATTCTAGCCGAGTCTCATGAATATCCGCTTAGAATAAGAAGAATAAAACTCTGTCTGTCATTTACCAGAAGAGCAGTTTCAAATCCTGATAATCCTGTAAGTCTTAATGTGATCTCAAATAGGAACAGCGACAAATATGCTAAACGCCCAACCCTACCTAAACCATTTTTTGAACGTATTAATATCTACCTACGCAAATTAAACACTCATTTTCCTTCTGTTTTCACCAAGCAACATCCACCAGAGCCTCCTTGGTGTCGTAAACTTATCAAATTTGGTAACATAATCTCAGAATCCCCAAAAGCTACTACAACTCCGTACATTTTCTTGTCTAAGTTCTACGAAAAACTTGATAAATACACAGAGTACACTCATGTGTTCACGGATAGTTCTCGCACAGACGAAAACAATGGATGTGCAGTAATATTATCTGGACATGAATACTTATTCAGGTTGGACAGGGTCTGCTCGGTTTTTTCTCCGAAGCATATGCAATTCCTTCAGCACTGGAAATAATAAAAGATTCCATGGGCTCCAAGTATATTATCTTCTCAGATTCTCGAAATGTTTTAGATAGTCTGCAGCAGGAGGACAGCAAAGAACCCATTATTCAAGACATAAGTAACATAACCCTTGATATCTCAACTGGACAGTGCAAGGAAATTATTTTCAGTTGGATCCCATCGCACATCGAAATTAAGGGCAACGAGATGGCTTATGGGTCTGCGAAACTGCTACGTCGAGTCAATATCATCCTCACAAACTATCCCACAATGACCTTAAGAAATATCTGCATTTAAAACTTCTGGAGCACTGGAATGATGAATGGCTTAAGTCACCACCCGCCAAGCTATTCCAAGTGAGGAAAAATATTTACGAGCAGCACTCACTTGCTACAGACTCCAGGAGAAATCAAGTGGTCATAACAAAACTCCGCATCGGCCACACGCTACTGACTCACAAGTACATTTTCACAAGAGAGCCTTCTGCGAGATGTAATCGCTGTGGCACGGTTTAGTCAGCTTTCCATCTGGTTTCAGAGTGCCCTGCTCTTCAACATCTACGAAGCAAATTTAATATCCCTGCAGATGTGCAAAAAAGTTTAAATGACAAGACTGCAGCCGCCAACATACTTCTCCTTTTAATGGGGATTCAGTTGTTAACAGCAATATAGGTACGAACTAAGAAAATTATGAGAACATTAAAAATTGTGTAGTTAAGTTAATGGACTGATATGTTATTATGACTTATTGTTATAAAGTTGTTATATTTTGTTACTTAATGTTACGTTTATTATATGTATACTTAGTTATATTTATTTATGTGCAAGATGTGTATTTATATTGCTTGTGTTGTGGGGGGTTAATATTTCTCATTTTATTTTGCATCAGTTAAACTAATACTGTTATTTGTTAAATATTTTTATCTATCTCATTTGTTTACACTATTTGGTATTTAATCAAATATTTACTATATGTTAATACATCTGTTTGAGAATCTGTAGAAATTCATTTTTGTGGTCGCTAATGACTGTTGCTGTTGTAGCGACCTTATAAATAAATAAAAAAAAAAGTCATTTGAAAGTAAACTTTTTTTCAAGGGTTGATATTTGACACAAAGTTTCAGTGGTTTCTCAGAGAAAGACAAAAAAAAGAAAAAATCTGAAAGCAAGAGAGGAGGGAAACCAAAGCTACAGAATAAACCGCTATTGGAAAGCAAGAAAAGGCATGGACAGCAACAATTGTAATGACTGTATTGGGTTTTTTCCGCAGTCCTTAGGCATCCAGAATCGAAGGAAGAAGAAAACTTAATAAAAAATTACTCCCGTGTATACTCGATTTAAAAATCTATGTAAAGAAAGAAAACTGACAAAAAGATTGAAACAAAAGTAACTATGTTGAAGTAACGTATAATATATTTTCCATTTTCCCTCTCCCTTTAATAACCGCATTTGAGCGTTTGGATTAGATGTTGTGGAAATGTCGGTAAATGTATGTCGTTTTCTGAAACATAATTAATTATTTACTCCCGCTTCAGGCAGAGGCTAATTGCTATCGTAAATGAGCCTATTCAAATGCGTTACGTCAACATGTGAAACAAAGTAACCAATTATCTGTGTCAAACAGTGCCTTAAGTATCTGCGTTTTTAAGTGTCTATCCAAGGTAATGAGATTACTAAGATCCATGGAAAAATATTCGTTTTATGTTTGATTTTCCTGTATCGTATTTCTTGTTTCAGCAAATTTACTTTGACCTCTATATCTCAATCTGATAAATATTAGTCCTATATTTTGTGCACTGTGCACAGTCATAATGTGAGGATGTGTGTGTGTGTGTGTGTGATTATATCTTGTCACGATACCTTCAGATTTGTTTAACAAAAATATAATTTTCCGTTACGTTTAATTAGTAAATTATTGTTTATGAGAAGTAACAAACACCTGTATTATTTTTAACTGAATAATATTTGAAATACGGATGTAGTCCTGTCTGAAAAGCACTGAATGTAGTTAACACTATACACTAGTCTAAAGATTCATGAAATCTTCACTTTAAAATATGCGAGGGCAAGGAGGGTAACTTTATCTTTATTCATTCGCTGTTCTACCACTGATGGTACAGACTCATAAGAGGTTTAAATTAATTGTTCTTTTTGATGGACGTGTGATAGTCACTCGGAGTATATGTCGTTTGAGTAGTTCAATAGAGATTAAAAATTGGTAGGAACTGGATTGTTTTGTTGTCTGCCTTTACGACAACTGGTTTTACGGACTTTTAGTTTAAGCCTACACTTTTACAGACTATTACTGATTATTACAGTACGAGATGTAACAATAGGGCTAATAGTTGATGGTTGGTAACTGATGATTGTTGTTTTTAATAAGAACAAGATAAATAAACAAAGCCATGTTGTGTAAGTGTAGATTACTTTCGATTTCGTTTTATCCGGTTTACTAATAACAAATATTATAATAGATACAGTGGAAGCCTTCTATATTTGTTACTACTAACAGAGTGCAGCTAATTTAAAAAAATGTCCGTGTGCCACTCAACTTGGCAGAATTAAACGTATTATTTAAATACAGAAAATGTTCTAGTTGTTTTAATAAGAAGTAAAGGCGTCGGTCCACTGCGTCATCACATTTATAAAACACTAATTTTTAAAGATAATGATAACAACAACAGGTTTTTAAAGTATTCGTAAAGAATCTAAGTTGGAAATAAGGGAACGTCTATTGAGAAGGCTTTAAGCTCTAAAAAGGTAGGCTCTGTGTTCTTTTATACACGAATTTTAAAATAAAATTCCTTCCAAATAAAGGCTGTTAGTATTTGAATTAAACAAATCCAAAGTTAGGTCCGTTACAGAATCAGTCGTTATGAGACGTTTGTGGGAACACCAAACACAAAACATTCTGTGTATAAGATAAAAATTGGTTTATTTATGTTAAAACGTCATTTAAATATACCTATATTTGAGAGTAGGATCTTTAGACTTTCCGTTTCACCCCACTGTTTCTTTACTGTTGTTAAACTACAAACAGAAATCTTATCTATAACAATTTATTAATAAATTTGAATGCGTATACAACTCTTACCATTTAGTAGACGAGACTCTGTTCTTACATCAATTAAGCTGTTAGCTTACAATTTTAAAATCAGTGCTGATGTCAAAGAAAGGTAAACTGATATCTCTCAGAATGCAGTAGAGAAACAGATTATGGTTAAGGGGAGAAAGAGTAGAGATAGATGGGCAGATGGGTAGATGGATAGATAGATAGATATAGAGAGAGTGAGAGGGGGGAGAGAAAGCAAGCGAGACCAAGTATGCGCTTCCGCTTGCTTGTGTGGCAGTTTAAATTTTAAGAAAAACGTTTGTAGTTAGTTCAAAAGGTCGTCATGATGTTAATGAGGCAGATGGTTCATGATAGAAATTTAATATTTTCTATTAGTATCATACAGATTATCCTTTAGATGGTTCATATTCCTACCTAAACTTATTCCTAATTTGTGAGATTGTCACATATGATGGCTTCTTCTAATCGTGCCGCTCCCGGGCGAGGTTGACAACAATCTTGGCTATCCGGACCGTCAATACTGCTGCCCAAACAAACTTAATAATGTGCAACGGACATTCAAGTGGGTTGCCTAGGCACAAAATTCTTCTTCTTCTTCACAATCTATTACCTTTGAGTCCACTCTGCAGTATGACTTGCAGAAATTTATACTTTGGTCGTCACCGAAAAATGCTTAAAATTGGCCTATTCCATCTTTCTTTCCTGAATAATAAAAATCAGTTCCTTTTTTTAACCCTACTATTCGACATTCTCGCCGGTCGTGACGATTTAAGAAGCGTTCAATAGATACAAAATTTTAAACTCTCGATTCTGTTGATAACTGAATATAAACAGTGTATCTGTTCATTTCTCGAATTTGTCGACAGTGTATCCGCCATTTTATTTTTTTACGCTAACAGCTACACTAAAGCATGTTACCTGTGGATAACGACTTAGATGAATAAAATGTATTCAGCTTAGGAAGAATGTTGCTTGAATGGTAGAAAGATGAACTTTATTACTAAAACTGCGTCAGATGTATATACTAGCAAGCAGTATTATAGTCGCATTATACTTAAAGTTTAATCACATATGTGTTGACGTTTCCCTGATTTACAATAAGTAATACTATTTACATTCGATATCCTGTAGCTAATGTGCTTCAATTAAAGAGTTGTTGGATAAGGGTTGTATACGGATTAAAATTCATTAACTATTATAGAGAAAAATCTGTTTGTAGTCTAATAGTAAAAGAATGAATTTGAACGTTTTGTGTTTGAATTTAAAACGTACGTATATTTAACGTACCTTGTTGCCTTGACTTGTAGTTTCGAAAGAAAATAAAAAGTACCTACCAAACCTGACGATAGGGAAACACAAACTACAGTGTTATATAGGACTAATTGTTTTGTAAAATTTCATTTATAACAAAGTAGGTTCTGCTTTCATAGAATAGGCAGACGACAAGGACTGATGGGATTCCCAGAGTCGCACTTTCATTACTCAGAACTTACGAACTAACGTATCGTAAAATGTGATACCACAAACTATTGCTTGTACCAAAATATATAATTAGTAATATGCAGTAATAGTACAGGTAACATTTCATCTTAAAATAAAACTTTTAATTATAATACATGAAGTTTAGTCATTATAAAAGTCTAAGCGAAAATATACACTAACATAAGTACGATCAAATCCCTAATCTAACTAAAAACCTTATTTAGAATTTTATTTAGGAAATGCAAAATATAATCGTTGTGAATAAAATACGAAACTAAAAAACATACAAAAATTGTACTATATAGCCTATTATTGTAAATGAAAGCTACATTTTAATGTTTATAGTCTTAATAATTGTTAATGTTTTAATTTTATTTATGCTAGTGGTATACCAGCGACTTAATTTATGCATTCTTTCTGTTGTTGATGTTCTTCTTTTTCTCAACCCAGAAATTGGTGGGCTTGCAAGTTCTTCCCTTTCATAGACAGTCTCTTAATCACTATATTTTATCCATTTCCAGTTTTCCAAACTTCTTAAGTAGAGACTGCCCCACCATTATCAACATTCATAAATAAGGAATATCCTATTGGAAGTTTAACGGAGTGGCTTTCCTAATCCCTGGAGATGCTCGGTCCCTGCGTTCGTTTGTCGCTTGTTTATACAATGTGTACATATAAGTAAACGTTGCCCCTTACTACCACGGCCACGGCAAGGTGAAAGTCTCTTCATCGAGTCTTGGACTTCAATGGAATTTCTCGAACTTTCTAGTACTTTCAAGAGATGCATTAGGATGATCGATGCATTAACACAATAAATTACCGTCATGTGCAGAACGTTGCGTGCCGAACAAAATATCCGAAAGTATTCATTTGTAAATTATACAGCAATAAAATTAAATTAATAAATTATCTGATTAAAAAAGTATATACTTATATGTTTTAGCTTGATTGGACTTGTCTAGAATGGTTAAAACTAGATTTATAATTTTAAAAACACTAAATACTTTAATCATTAATTTGCTAAAATTTTGAGGCGGACATTTCTTGGAGCTTATTTTATAACAAGGAAAACTGTTTACGCAAGGAAACCTATTTTTAAAAAAATTGTTGCTAGTGTTTAAAAATAATTTTTTTTTAGTAAAAAGTGTTCCACGATTAAAAAGCGTGTACTTTAAATGTTGAAATACTGCTAATATTCTCCATATATAGTGACAACAAAATGTAATCAAGCACTGGCATGTAGTTGAGTAACACACGACTGTACATGCTTGAGTGTCTTATATGAACAATATAAACATTAATATAAATAATGCAAAGCTAATTTAAGTTCATCTTTAGCCTAGTTAGAAAATAATTGTACTGCAATCTGATTAAGTTGATTAGCACTCGCATAACACATGATAACACAAATAGCACTCACACAGTCCCTTGTCCTAAAACCACAATAACGAGAAAATCTCTTGCATATCTTTGATTTCATTGTTTGAATAAAATTCAGACCTCAAAGTAATACTCTGAAGTGATATTCTGACCTTGAGAAAAATTGTAGAAGTCGTCTTCAGTGACGTCGTGGTGGTGGTCGTCGTCATCACTATCATTAGCACTAACACCACCACAATTGACATTACCATCACCATGGTAATAAACACCTAAACATAAAGGCTAAAAACAAATTAACGTCATTAAAATTAACTCTTTCTGTCAGTTTTGTAACAAAATTGTAAACAAATTAGGTAGCGCACGAGACGAAAAAATGATAGTTCTACCTCACGTCTAAAAATTCTTAGAAGTAGATCAGAGATCTAGGAGAAAATTAAGTAACATAATTAATTAACAAAGCAATTGACAATAACAATAATTACAGAAGTTTAATATGCGTTCATAAAATGACAGGTGGTAGAACTACAAGATAGTTATAGTAGTAGAATAGTTATAGTAGAATTCGGAATAAAACGGCGCCAATCTATCAACGGGAGATGATAGGGACAATACAGCTAGCGAATAGGGTGAAAAGAACAAGGACGACGTTACTGTGTGTGTGTGTGTGTGTGTGTGTGTGTGTGTGTTTTACTTATTTCCAAAGAAATAGGTAAAACGTTGGAACTCTATACTATTGGATTATATAATGTATTCGTAATCATGGGATTGTTATTTTGTACGAGTTTACGGGTTCCATAGCATGTGATGTTGGGATAGCATGGGACATGGGACGTTGTTACTTTGTTATACGAATTCCACTGGATTATAGGCAAATCCACACTTGCGCACTCATACGCACGGACAAAAACCTGTTTTATCATTTATGTAATCTAATTTCTAAAAATGATTAATGAGATTTAATTTTATTTAGGACTATATTGAATTATATAATTTTGTATATACAGTGACATAGGTTATACAAAAGTTATCAACAAGTCTGTAATATCGTCTAGGCTGCATTCCTTGATGTTTTAGTGAGTGACATAAAAACTTTTTATGAATTATAGGAAAATGAGACAAAATAAAGGAGGTAGCAGAAAATACGAAATGCATCTGCAGTACTACGCAGAAAAATGCATAATATAAAGGCTTTAGAAGGGTATGCTACTCGAATTACAGCTTAAAATGCAAAGAGCAAAGTATGGTTATTTAGCAATCAAATCCATTTGTTCTTTAAGAAAGTTAATCCACCAGAAAAGTTAAACAAATTTGAATAAACAAATGTCTCGATCAATAAATTTCTAAGAAAAACAACTGTTGGTTTATTCTCAGATTAGGATGATAAAATACTAGAATGTAATCTGTTAAAGAAATAAAAAAGCAGTGGAATACACACAAAAGAAGAAAAAACGTGTATTGGGCAATATATTAACTGCCGTGGGACAGGTACGCTAGACACTAAGACAAATGGCGTTCGATAAGCTGAGTCTGGCTGCAAGAGCCAGGTAAACAAGATTAATGAAGTGCCAAGTCAGGATGAAATCACTGTTTTGTGCTCCTGCCCCTACGTAATAATCCTAATTTTAGCTATTCGTACACGAACATCTTAATTAAACAGATACAAGTGTGAGAATCGCAGAAAAACGAGTTTCACAATATCAAATAAAAGTAGCCAATAACACAATGTGTTTCTAAATTTTAATTTAAACGACACAATGACCGGCGAGAATGGTTTGTTGTTATGGTGCAGATTGTCGAACATGACAATTTTATACACTGTGTTTATTACAATATATTTTATTGTTATTTCAGTACTAGCATCATTACAATTTTGTACATACGCATGGCAGTCCTGGTAGAATTACGGGAGCAACCGGATTTTAACGAAATTATGGGAAAACCTTCGTTAAAACAAATACTCCATACATTTTTCGTGATTGTACAAAAAAATACCATAAAATTATTTCAGAGCTGTTTTTCGCGACCACTTTTAAATGGTCATTTCAGAGTCCACTTTAGATAGCATATCTAAGAACCACTGAATTGTAGGTGAAGTTCACTGTACAAAATATATAATTCAATTGAGGACAGAGTAGTTAGAAACATGCTTTTGGGTAACAGATTAATGCGAGTGGTCAAAGCAGTGTTCTAAGTACTCAATTCCCGAGCCAGAACGGCTATGGGTCCAGTTCACCAGTTTGCCTCACCTCTGTGTGTGTGTGTATGTGTGTGCGTGTGTGTATCAGTGCGCTTGATGACATACCCTCGTCATTCCGTTTTCCTAATTCACTTGTTACTACCGTTCCCAGAACCATCCAGTCCACTACACTTCACTACACTCATTCACATCGTAAAAGTAAACTGCATAAGTTTCTCCTCTCTCACATATAACTCAAGTAGAAGCTTAGTTTATACTGCTGACCTCTAAACGGACGTACAGTAATACTGGCTACACGAGAAGTGCACAATAAGTATTGTTGTAATTCAATGGCAAGAAAGAACAGTGTAGACACCTGATTAAGTCAGACGGGTAGCCAAACCTCGGGGACGTCCTAAGCTGTACACAACACGACACTTCCAAGACATATACTAAAACCACCCCACTCCCCAAAACCATACCCACCAACGCTCCACCACAATCCTTTTACTTTATTTGTTACGAAAATGGAATTACAAACTGATGCTTAGAAGGTAAACTGGAAAGGAAACTTGTACATTGTAGTTGCGTTACTTTTAATGTAAATATATTTTAACTATATTAACGTTCTCTAGGTTTTCGTAATTAATTTTTAACGTCATAATCACCATCTTCGACAAATACGGTATTTCCAATATGTCTATCTGAAAGTAGAGGTATTTTTTTTGTTGAAATAAGTATTTACGATAATGATACTCTTAGCTCCCGACGAATTAGATGTTTACCTCTTGCAATCAACCACGGATGACGGAGACTTCTCTATAAACTTGCTACATTTGGAATACATCTCATTGTTTCTATTATAAACTATTTTATAATTGTAAATATAATCTAGGAAAAATACATAATCTTGTAAGCAACACATAATTTGTTTAAGTATTCGAGTTCACCTCGACACCATCCTTGATTTCGAGATCAACAAATCTACTTTGATCACTCTGCTGATTACCAGTGCTATCGATTTGTAAATCGAATGTTTAAACTTAGGGACCACAATCTTCCTGTATATATACATTATATTTTACATAAAAGTACCTTCGATTACTTTTCGTTGTTCAGTTCACTGGCACTGTCTATATTTAATGTTAACTTACTGAGCTCTAGAATTTAATTTCTCTTTAACTAATTATTTAGTGGTACGAGTATTAGCTTCCTCAGGCATTTTCAAGCAATGGTACCTTCATAGAACAATCACTGATGGTTATCTTTCCAGCTTTAGGAGAGTATAATTATCATAATCTTACTGGAACCTATACATTGTGCCATTATCCTCGCAAAAGGCAGATAAAAACCATCTTTATAAATATATATATTAGTACCTACAGTCACGTCCTAGAAGATCCCTGGTCCAAGATGCCCGAGATTACTGGAAACGAAGAATTTAGCTGCAGCTTCATAAGCTTACTTAAAGCCAATGTTAATCTGAGCTGCCCTTCTACCTGCGAGAAGGTACTATTACCCTTAGCAGTACTAATGATTTGTTAGAGGCTCAATTTTGACTATGAGTAAATGCTTCCTATTTAATTCTATTAAATAAGTTAGATATAAAATTATCTACCAATTTAACGTTACTGTAAGCCGTATAACTTGCTCTGTCATCTTGCGTCATGGTATCCGAAATATAGTATAATTAAATCACGGTCTACAAAAATAACCTCCAAAGTCTATATTACATTCCCACACATTTATTCTGATTGCTTAATAGTTAGAGGGTTAGAAACTCTTTGTTCTCCACCCTATCAATGTCATCTAAATACTCCACGTACTTTGGTCAATTAGTCAAAGGAACATTAACTACAAGTTAGCTTTAAGTTATCATATGAACTGATTATTCAGAGTTGCACACACAGACCTAGTCGATAGACTTTAACCACCTCTCTTGGTTTGCAATACACGTTTATCTTTGGAAGACATCTTCTGCTTAGACTTGGCACAATGGATTAACTCCACTTAATGTATAGAGAATTATGTTTTACTAGTGTACATATAATAGCCTAAACTATGGGATCTTATTAGGCCATATACTTTACGTAGCTCTTCACTTTATCTTTCACATAGTCGTTCAACTTGTTATCTCGATCCTCCATCTCTTTTGTAAGTGAATCCACTCTTTTTTAATAAGGCAGTCAGTCTTATTATTAGCGGACGTCTTCTTGAATCTAACGTAATTAACCTCGACCTCAACGTAGTTACTCAGTTTATGAAGCCTATTAGTTGCCCGCTTCAACTTTTTATTCATATCGTATACATCGCGTTCAGTTTAGATTCTGTAACCTTCACCGACGCACAAAAATGAACCATAAGCTCTTCACAAATCTTATCATCGACATGTGTGATTAATTTCTTAAATTTTCAATCAGACAGCTTAGTAATCTTGACATTTAAGTTTGAGTTAATTTTGGTAACACTGGTGTTCTTATTGTTTGCAATCAATGGTGAGTACACTTTTGCATACCTGAGCTTAATTTCTCAAGATTTGCGTTACAAGTATTCATAAGTTGATAAGGCCTTCTCTTATTACACAATCGTTCTTACCTTACGCCTCGATTGAATCTTACAAGTCGCCTTTTCCTACTTACGATAATATACTTTGGGCCAACTGATAAACTGTTCTGCCTCATCGGTCGTCATATATTGCAAATTTTATTTTAAAAATAAAAAATTTAATTTTTTGCAATGTTTAATTGTTGTTATTTAGTTTACATACAGAAAATTTCTCACAATTAATTTATTTATGAATCGTATTACAAATTTACATTTATTTACTGGTAATTTAAAAAAGTAAATTTTCATCAAGCCTAAAAAAGTGTGTTTTCCGAAACATAATTTTTGAGATTTACGAAATGTTTTTATAAAACTACTCAATATACAGTTCTGTTCCTCTTTTTCCAGTTTTTCAGGCTAAAAAACCATATGGAACCATCAAATTTATCTTGTAATTTAAGTTTCAAGAATTTCAGTAAGGTCTAATTTTAGCCTTAAAACAGACATCAACGTGATATTTTTGCAAGCCATAAATCGGAAGCAAAGCGTTTTCAGACGTACGTTAATATGAATTTTCTTCTTTACTTTAGCCTTTAGAATGCATTCCTGAAGTATGCCCCATTCTTCACGGAACACTCTATGTATATAATGCAATTAAATTTTGGATTCATTTAAATAGAACTGAAAAATCGAACGCCCAATCGCTCTATTTAATGATATAGGACGATGCCCCTTTAAAGAATTTAGGAATACCAAAGTCTTAGATTTGAACAAGGAGAAGAAGAAAGAAAGATTCCACAAAAATTAAATCTAAATTCGGTTCGTCAACTCAGTGTTATTTGGAAGTACATACAGTGGATTTTCCTAAAAATTTTGTCTGTATTTTACATGGCATTACCATTAAGGACTTAGATATGTGTGAAACTCATATGTGTGAAAGTTTGTTCTGTAAGAGGCTGGAGGTGGAGGATTAGAAAGTTCCGTTAATTTAAATTCAAGATAAATAAATTTGTGTTCTATTGTATTCTCGTGTACTTATAGCAAAGATTTCTGCAAACGTACGTAAATTTGTATAGAGAGTTTGCTCGTCGACAAAAAAGGACACTAGGAGTTTTTGAGTGCACTTGTAGAGTGAACTTATAAAATTACGGCGGTTTCTAAAATTCTAGCTAGCTACGTTATCTGGAACTATATTAAGTACATTTACCTAAATGATTCATTTTTATGATAGATTACATAAGCAATAAGGACTTGAATAAGTGTGTCAATCTAACTTTGCTTTGTAAGGGGCTGGGGAAAGATAAATTTTCCTTAATGGAAATTAAAGTTAACCAAGTTAGTGTTATCTTCAGAATCTTAAGGTGACAGTAATCTAAAACAAACTGTCCAAACTTTGTAATAAATAATACAACATATATTCTTGTTAAAAAATTACAACCTATCCTTGTTTTTATCATATAACACGTACATACCATATGACACTTATAGTCATATGACACACACACACACACATCAATATAAGCAAAAATTCTGATATAACTACTTAAAAATAACACGGAAAAAGAACTCTGAAAATTAATTTAAAAAGTGGTAGCCAAAGAGACCTTTGAGATAATTTTATATTAATTTTTCCATAAGTTCACTACAACGTTATGGAGTATTCTGTAAATATTATTTTGTATTCCATAATACTTAAAATTGGGTTAGCCCCGAAAATGTGCGAATAGAGGCAGACATAAATATATTCATAATTGCTCCCACTATTCTTGTTATTTAAATATTAATAATACGTAATATTTTATATTTTTTGCAAAAGAATACGGTATGTTTTATTATTTATTTCAGTGCCTCGACCGTCTGGTTTCCTGTCTTTATTTCTGTTATTCAGTTACAGATTCTGAGGATGTTACAGTAGTGATGTGAAATAAACTGACGAAACATTAAAATAAATTATAAAAGATAAATTCTTGTTCAAAAAATGAAAAATATTATTTATCACACACACACATATTTAATGTAATTTAAAAAAAATTTAATTTAAAAAACAAATTTTCAATACTTTTATTTAATTTTTAGCAATTCTTTCTTATTGTTTGTTCCTATTTCCTCTCTAAACCATACTGTCACTTCTGCTTCATTATTTGTTTCATTTACCTTGCTAGCTTTGACATCTTTATGTTTATTCAGTTCATAACTCTATTTTCAAACATAGTATCAAACATCTTGTTCTGATGACACAAAAATATACTGTTTTAACAGGAAGTGAAATTATATTTTTAAAAAGAATGGTAAAGGATCGTGTAACTATGGAAGACCTATGAAAGAACTATTCTTCAGTTTCTATATTACTATTACGACTGGCTTTGGAGCATTTAACTAATTTTTTTTTTAATCAATCTCTCTATCTTTCACTTCGTAATAATGACGACGCTGTTATGAATTGGGAACCTGAATCTGAAACAGTGTAAGACAGAATCGTTAGAACTTTGTACGGGAAGCCCCAAGACAAATGGTATCAATGTTAAGAAGTATTCAAATTAATCTATTACGTAGGCTATCACGGTCGGCGTCATTAATAAAATAGGTTATGATACCCGGGCTATTTATTATGCTCACTAGCCCGGACATCATAAACTCTTTCATTATTATTGAAATGTAATTATTATCGTTCTCTTTTAGTTAACTTTTTCAATTATTTACGTAAACGTATACAAGAGTTCATGAGTGGTATGATATAGAGGTAAAAGCATTGAACAAAGAAAGTTAAATTGTCCTTATCACAAAATTTCATTATTGGAATAAGCTACCAAAGACCAAAAGAATAAATACACAAGTGTTGTTAACATTCACACAATTAAAAGAATAATTTTACTGCGTAATTAAAAGAACGTTGCGCAGCATTCACAACAAATAATAAAATATTTGGAATCAATAAATTTACAAGGCTGCAATTATAACAAAAACAGTTAATGTCACACTGGTGGATCCAATCCAAATATTTAAAATTTTCAATAAATGTTATGCCTCTTAACCTACACTCAATAATAAGCAAAACACTTGACTATGTATTCTATAAATTAAGTTAATGAACTTTTAATTCGGTGATTACATTATTTATTGCTTCCGCAAATAATTTTTCTATTTTCGAATGTAAATGTTAACAACCAAAGCTGTCAAGAGAAAGTATAAAAATTGTTGAAACCCGTAAGCAAATAGAAACTTGACTATACTTGTTTCAGTGATACTTGTAAATGAACTCTGAACTTCTTTTTTGTTTAAGTGCAAACTATTTAACATTTTTCATTTATCTGAATTTATTTTTAAAATATTTGTCTAAACTTTTGTTTGTTTTTCGATGTAATGACAACTATATATTTCTACAATTTACTACAAGAAATGGTTTGAAAATCAACATCGTGTTTACTTTCACAACATTTACAATAGATGTTTTTGTGAAGGTTTATTTGATAACTTGCTCTGGAAAGGGGTTTAACAATATACTACAACTGGACGTCCCACTGCTTCACCACTGACGACGCTTTATGTGGCTACCTCCTACTTTAAGGAATTCACTTCCTTTTCCAACATTAGCAAAGAACTACAGAAGTATAGATATATTGTTATCTTCGCCATATCCTACACACGTTTGGAAGCATATTGATGAAATTGTTTCGTGCTACATTTAAAATGGAGATTATTGTGTTACGCTATACAGACGAGTCTGTACGAAATTAAGAATGGACAGGTTAATACTTAGACGTTGTTCATTTATTTATAGAAAAAATCACACAAATAAGTACCTATTTATCTCTGTATGGTTTTAAGTAAGTATGTAAGTGTGTGTGCGTGTGTGTATGTGGGTATCTGTGTGAGCGTGTTTGTCTGAAATTGTTAAATCTAAAAGTTAATCATTTCTGTAAAGCTTAATATTTCACAAATATTTTTTGAGTAAAAAATGTTAACAAACTAATTTTACCAAATTATATACCCATGTATTATATTTATCAGTTAAACAAATAAATTATAACCTATTTCTAAGGCTTTCACGGCCGGCGTTATAATTGTTAAGATAGGATCCGGGCTGTCAGGCTGTGGTCTATTATAATTACCATTCTGATGGATGTTATTATCAGACGTTTCGGCCTCACCTCTGGAGGACATCTTCAGTAAAAAACAGATTTAAAATGAAACTGACGCGATGATCGTGAGTAAACCACAGTACTGTGGCAAAGGCACAGTATTGAAATTATTATAATTCAAATAAATTATAAAATGATATAAGAAAATTTTTAATTTAATTTAACATTATAATTTAAATATTTTCTTGAATTTTTCAAGAGAAACATTTTTTGTACACATGCAGCTCCCCCCCCCCCACCTATAGAGATTTATATTCCACCATGTTTACAGGATTGTGTAATACTCATTACTTGACCCTACACTGCATGAATTTTCAATTTAAATTTAAATAATATTTATATTATTGATGTTTTCTAATGTTATTTTTATATACTATGCTTTATTGTACGACTTCAACAATTTTATGTACAAAGCTGTTCCAAAGTTGGAAATTCATGAACTGAAGCAATTTCTTTTCAAATAAACATTTATTAAGGGAAAAATTAACTATGCCAGATCTGGGACATGATACAGTGTTGAGTTTAACCTAAAATGACAACATTCATTCCTCCTATGAGCCAGCATTTGTCCCCTGATTTCCCCTGAGATAGGTTGTGGCTCTCAACAAATGAACAGCAACAATTGTGCCAAAAATCAGATTTATATTTACTCTTCAGGGTGCATGGTAATTCAAACTTCCATTTACAACAACTCCTCTAGATATATACACTTAAGGTAGGCCTATATCGTTGACCGCGTTGCAGTTTAAAGAACATTATCCTTAATTTTGTCTTAACTGTAGTTACTTGCTTATTATAAACGCAAAAATGATTGTAACTCCAAAATATGTATTCTACAAAGATAATTTACGATACAAAAGCAAGACAAATTAGCATACAGTAATGATAACGTCAACTCAGAAAACGAAATAAAGTAACAAATTATTAAAATGTAATTGTAAGTGAAGAACGTTTTAAAAGCATCGAGAATATGTTGCGTAACTGGTTGAAATAGACGATCAGTCAATTCAATAGAAATAAAAATCTCAATTCAAGTAGACATTGAGCCGCCGATTTCGTACATAGTAAACAATGTATATATGGTTACAAACTTGTCAATATTGTTTTATAAATATTCCACTACTCAATTTATAGATCCTTCGTAAGAAATGAAATACCGGTACCACATTTTGAAGTTTACAGTGTTTCAAACCAGGGAGAGCGTATCTTGTCTACCTACAAAGTAAGGCAACAGGAATAATTCATGCTGTTCGAAATTACGATTGAGAATTAACCTGGGGCCGAATTTGCCGCGATTGGGATTAAATATTTATGCAAAATCCCTGTTCCGTATTTCCTCAAACGTATTACGGTCGGAAGTAAATCAAATGAAAATTCTTCTACATTTTTCATACCAAGTATGTCATGTGATTTAAAAATAGCTGAGCACGTTGTCCCACTTTTTTAATTAAGTTATTAAGTACGATTTTTACTTAGGTAAAAAGTACACTAACTGCTGAGAAAGAATTTGTTACTGTTAAAACTTTTTTTTTAATTCATAAAATTTAAGGAAGTGTTATAAATAAAATTAATCCAATGTTAACCTTGAAAGAGCAAATGAATTCTGAAAAAAAAGTAGTTTGATATGTTGTGGGTAGGTAGGTGGGTAGGTAGGATAGAGCACTGTCGCTGGCGGAGGCAGTGAAAAGTCTATTCTTAGTATATTGGCTAAACTCCTCCCACAGAACGTTAGCTAATAAACTCTCGAGCGTCAGTTCAAAAAAACTCCAGTTGGTTAAGTGAGCCAAAACGTACAGTTTATTTGCAGTTTTACAGTAAATGAGAGTTTTGCAGCTTTATGTGAGTCACAAAGAAAGTCTTGTTACTTTTAACTCCACGTTGTCAGGAATGCATAAGCCTAAATGTAAAGGTGTGTCTGGCAAAGTAACCTATGCTAAGGTTTCCAAAGGGTTTCAAAAGATTTAGGAAAGTTTTAAGAGAGATGTGGTTCCTTTTTTGAGATTCACGGCGACAATATTGAAAAATAAAACTTTAAGCAATATGTTGTATTACTTTGGTATTAGTTTATTGTGCTGACATTTCAATTTTCATATTTTCCATTAATTCGTACATACTCAATATGTCACTATGAATAAATAAATCCTGGCTAATAATGTTAAAAGTGATTCAAACCTGACGCGAAATAAACAGAAGTTCAAAAAAATTTCTGTGTCGTCTTCTGTCTGTACCATTGCCACAGTCTGTACAGCAATTTACTTTAAACCGCATGATTGTATTTTCATGCTTGTCATCACTTTTAATTTGTTCTCTTATGTTTGCAATCGATTCTTCTACTACAGACATTTTTATTGAAATTGTTTGTTGTGTATTTGACACAACTTTTCATACTGCAGACAAACTTACCTCTTAACATTCAGATGACCGTGTAAGTCACTACGTTGGAGACCCAAGGCTGCAGTAGTATGCTTTTGCATCTATTCCTGCACTTCTTCAAAACGAGCTTTCGTCTTATGTGTTTCCTACTTACGTTTCTCGTCTTGCCATTTTTCTGCTTCTTCTGCTTCCTGTCGGCGTTATTCTTTTTCTCGTCCTTCTGCTTCTTCCACCACCTGTCGACGTTTCTCATCCTTTCTTTTTTCTGCTTCTTCAGCTTTCCGTCGGCGTCCTTTATTGTCGTTCCTCCGTTTGGAGTAAAAGCGCTTGTAAAGCTTCCATCACCTTATTGGTATCCATGTGTGTAAATTACAGTTTCCACTGTTTCCATTATTAAACGTTCTATCCGACTTTTAACACCAATGTTATAGCGGTAACCCCGGATCGTCGTGGGTACAGTGAAAACAGAATAATTGACACCAATGAAGTCACTAATTACACACTTTAATTACTCACTAATAACAATTGTAATTCACCAAACCATCCTTACACAATAATTCAAGTTAAACAATAAATGTCACTTTATTACAGTTTTTCACTAATAAACACAATGATCAGTTACAATAAACCGCAACAACTGACACTCCGCACACTAATATTGCCAGATCTAAACTGAACTCTAAGCGTCCGATGACGCTTATATATACACAGCAGAGGATCCAGAATAATCTTCCATTTTCCGTAGCGAGCTTAACTTCCGTAGTTACAGGCCCAAGAACAATGTGAAGGCTATGTCAAAGCTCGACCGTCATGCGATAGGCTAATCGAGAAATGTGTAGAAAGACAATTTCGAATTTCCAAGAGTGGTAGGCCTACGTACTTGTCTTTCATCTTAACGTAGGTAGCAATATCATCAAAATTATATAAATTTCGATAAACTCCGCGAAAAACCGTATCCAATTGAATAGTTTATCGTGTGAATTGTTTATATTTAATTTTTTAAAATAATTAATGGGTTGTATATATAGTCTATTAACAATTCAAAAAAAGTTAACAAGGGAATTCTCTTTTAGCCGTCAAACTAAATATTGTGCTTACTATTTTTCGTATTTAGCTTTTAACTGTATTTATCCTACTGTTCTCTAGTTGAAATCTTCATAAACAAAATCCCGAGCCACATAAAAACTGCTGCTCGTTTCTTGAATTAGAGCTTGTCACAGTTACAGAGGTAGTACAGACAGAGTACTCAAAGAGTGTCTGCTGTAAAAAGCCAGACGTGAGTTGTGTAAAAAGATTATTAAGTCGTAACTAACATTCATCTAGTATATCTTTCGGTATCTTATCACTCGGTATGAAGTTCTGGAAACCGGTTACTTAATATTTACTTGAAGACTGCTCATAAATATCTAAATAAGCTAGAGTTTGTGTTTCTAGCAAATTCAAATTGTTGCAAATTTTCATGAACTCATTTGCAATTAAATTCCGGTGTAACCTGTTAGGCAGTCTGTAAATTAAAATTGTGACATTTATGAGTTTTGTTTCCCCTACAATCTAATAACTAAAACAAAGGTCTGGAGGCCACGGCCGGCGGCCATAATTTTCAGACTAGCGGTTGTCTCAAATTCAGCACTTATCATGTAAGCGGTGATGAGGCAATCTGGTCGTCCCGAGGTCGATGTGCCGTACGGCTGCTTCCCTCGTACCAACTCCGCAAAGTTGAGCATTTTGTGCCGAGAACTTTATCTTCTGGTAGCCATTACATCACTGACGACGGTAAAGCTCTTAAGACTAATGATCACTTTAAATGCTCTTTGTCCAAATCTAAGTCCAAGTTGCGGAGCAGCAGCTTGGCGTCCTCCGGTGGTCGCAGAGTCCGGGTGAACCCAATGACTACATATTGCCAGTTTGTTACCTTCATTAGCGATCTCGCGCTTTGAAGGATTGGAACCTCTTGTGATTTTTATTTTTGGAGAATTTTTTCTTTTTTTTTTGTCTCCGGACTTCAAAGAGACTCACAACAGCAAAATGGGGGAGTCTTCAGAGACTTCTCGATTGGGAGGCAGGAATCGAAACCGACGGGCAGAGCGCCGCAAACCACTCAGGAAAAATCTCCAGAGGCTCCCGTTTGGTAATGTCGAGTCACAGGAGAGAGCAGAAAAGGAGGAAGCACTCACAAAAGGCAGCAAAGGGCACACCTAAGACAAACTCCCCTTTGTCTATCGCCGTGTTTCGGCACGCACAGGTGCAGGCGGGAGGGATGGGAGAGAAAATTTTGCAAGGGGTCATAGAAAGGGGTCAGAATATGACTTATGGAGGGTCGCCGAGCAGTGGTCGGGGGCGTTCCTAGCGTCTAGGTGGCGGACCTACCCCTGTGCAGAGACGACGATGATGGTGATGGGTAATGACAGATGCTCGGGTGAATAGGTTGAGGGCTAGGGACCGAACGATTTCGGTAAGAGGAGGAACCTTCAGCGAACGCCTGATAGCATCATTTCTGACATACCAGGGAGAGCTGGAGATATAGCGGAGTGTCCGGGATTGGAAAGCTTCCGTACGGGCTACAACGATTGGGCTGAGGAGAGACTATAATGCAGGCGCTGTGAATGTAAGGATAGCTCTAAAGAAAAGCAGATAGATGGTGAGTTTGGTGCGCACAGGCACTGAATTCTGATGAGAGAGAAATGAGAATAACTTTGCTTCGACGCCGCGGACGCACTGGAGACTCTGGGAGACGTGGGCTTCGAAAGTTAGGCGCCGGTAAAGAGTGACACCTAAGTATTTCACAAACCGTTTCCATTCGATCGGGCTCCAGTTGAGGCAGAGGGGCTGGCTGGTATGGGGAAGTAAATCCTCCGATTTCTCCGTATTGATCGCCATTTAACACTTCCTTAGCCAGTCCGGAAGCAGAGCAAACTGACGTTACACCAGGCCAGAGGCGTAGCCGAGGTTAGCTGAGATGACATGATACATGACTTCCTCGGCATAGAGCGAAAAGTGACTCCCGGTTATATAGGCAGATCGTTCGTGTACACTAGGTAGAGAAAACGGGTCGTCGGCAGAGCCTTAAGGAGCGCCTGCGACGATCGATCGTACGAATGAGTACGACCAGGTGGGAAGTGATAAGTGCTCTATGTAAATGATCACTGGTAATAAAATGCGATAAGTTTGTGTGTGCGGTGAGGTGTGATGTGTCTCTGTAATGTTCCAACTATAATTCTGTACAAATATTGCTGTTACATCCGCCCAACACTGCTTTCTCCTTCCGTCCAATTGTCCTCGAACTCTGCATGTGCGCGTGGAAATTAGGCCTCAAAACAGAGAGTGGAAGCTTCCATCAGACTCTGTGTCTTCTCTTTATCTAACAAAGTGTGTTATTATGATGAATTTTGTAGACATCGAGTACTTCTGTAAATTAAATATTCAAATGTTGTTCAAGTATTATGAATTGAAATCTGCATAATTAGAATTTTAATTCCGCCTGAACAAAATTTAAAGCATTGACATCGCCTGGAACTAAATAATTCTTATTTTAATTAGGCTGCACGCATCTTGTTACAAAGATGGGTTACAAATGTAGCATAGTGCACAGAATATATTATATAAGTATTATGGCGGACAACGATATCTAGTAAACTAAATTTATTGGTAATGTAGCCAGCAGTTACCTAAAATTAACTAATCAAGTGGATTGAAGTTTCATAATTTCCGCCTAGACCTCGTACGAGCAGCTGTGTCGACATTTTTAGACGCGGTCAATTTTAGTAAAACTTGAAATATTAACAAAGCACACCAGGCTATAAAGGTGATAATAATCTAGTGTAAACATTGATTAGATGGTTTGCTGATCAGAACGATCCATTTTCAAGAAACTGAGTGTAGAGCCAGTTTATTAGTACTTATAAAAACAAGTTTGTTTATACTTAATATAAACTTATATATGTACTTAAAGCACACTCGCGCTCGCGTGCATAAAAAATACATACGTGTACATATTATTATATAATTGAAGTATATATTTAATTAAAAACAAGGGGAACTGACAATCATAAGACGTACGTCTAGGCGTACAACGACATTGGAAAGCGTACGTAACAGCCTATATAATTTTATTTGGGTTTATTAATTCTCTATGGTGCAGCCAGAAAAACATGGAAGTAAAAATTAGATAAAGAAACGGCATAAATTGTTAATTTTTATATTTTATTTTTTTTATTTTTTTTTATTTTTTGTATTTATTTAACTATTTGCAATCAGTATAACATAAAAATAACATACTATAAGCAAATCTTTTGTATGAGAAAAAATAGGTGTTGACCATGTGGAGCTGTTATCCTGTGATAACAAACTCAGTTATTACTTAAAAGTAAGTTGCAAAAAGAAACAACAGTTACAAAGATTGTGGTTGCTTAAATCTAGATGGTAGGTCTAGTATTTTTTGTCTCTTTAGTCTATGAGTGTCTTCACTATTGTCTAGCAAATTAATTGCAAGAATATTAGGGTGTAGTTCTAGTTTACTTAAATACTTTAGTATAGTATCTATATTTTAATAGATTGATGTTTTGTTTTGATGTTATAAATTAAGTAATATTGTTTATCTTGTTACGATTCATTAATCGATCTTTTCAGCAAAACATAAATTGTTTTGTTTCTAACTGGTATTATTCAAGCGACACCAGTTTTCGGTCGAAATATCGTGTAGTTTATAATCCAGTTTTGTTGCAAATATGTATGTGATATTTGCTAAAATGTAAGTTGTACCGGGACGGATGTTGTCACTATAAAACCACTTAACTAAGTATTAGAATAAAATGAAATAATAACAAAAAATTAAAAATAACTGTGTTGCAGTTTAGTTTCAGGTTGCTTCAGAAGTGTCAACGGGGCAGTACTTAAGGCTGTGGATATCAAAGTACACTTTTATATTGGTTCAAACTTCATACTTATGATGAAAATCAAATATTTATATGATATTTGGTAAATGATATTCTCAAAACCTAACATATTTTTGATGTTACGAATAGATACCTGAAATTAAGAGTTAATTCTGCTGATGCTGTGGGCTTTATAACACTCAATCTGTATAATTCCAATTTGTTTCTACAGTCATGTATGAGTTAATTAATAGTATATAATCAGTCTGAAAACCAAACATGGCTGACTATGAGTACATTGCTTAATCTTCGAAACGTATTCCAAGTCAGAGAAAAAATGACTTGATCTTACTTACCAGAATAGTAATAAGTAATCTATGCAACTGTTTCTTCAAATTATATAAATATTAACACGACATTAGACAATCTTTATCAGCTTCTACTAAAGTAAATTATGTCTTGAAAACAAGCGCAAAACGCAATATGTCAGCAAATGAAATTAAGAAACCATTATAACATATTTTTAAGTGCTAATTAACGAGTATCCATTTTTTAAAATGTAGACGTTTACGTATCGATCCTAGGATCGTGTTACTTTACTAGAAGATGTAAATTGCATTTTAGTTAGACAAGTGATCTAGTGATTTCTGATGTTTATGTTATTAGGAAAACATAATTTTGCCAGTGTTTCGGGGGAGAGCTGCGTTTTTATAACTTAAACATCAAATGCATTAGAAATCAATAATATAATTTGATCAGAAGTCAAATGCAACAGAGAAATGCATTTGTTTGCAGCTTTACACGTACGACTATATCTAGTTAAAATTAACTCAAATGGACGTGGAATTCATGGGTGAAACCGGGGAAGGAAAATTAGGTCGACCCTACGGAAAACGCTCACACAGAGTTTTGTAAACAGAACGCAGATAAACAGATAACACACAAGAGCTGATACAAACAATAATTTTTATAATAAATCAGGTGGTGGAATGCACTAATTAAAACTACATGTTATGAGCAGTTCGTGACTGGAAGGAACGAGAGCAGTCGCAGTGGGACTGCACTAAGTTTGTGTGCGAGAGGAGGTGTGCTGTGTTACTGTAATGTTCTGACTATAATTCTATAGAAATGTTGCCGTTACGTGCTGTTCTTTTTTGTCTCTACATACGTCTATTTCTTGTGTGGTTTGTTTTGCACAACTTCAATTGTTATTGGTATTGTTATGCCTTAACACACACAAACGCGCGCACGCGTGCGTGAAAGGTTCATGTAAACTTAATGTGTCAAAATAATAGTAAAGAAATGGTACGTATAATTGAGACAGCTTGGTATGCCGTATATCGCGAGGAATGATTTTGTACAGATTTTTGTTTCAGAAATGTTATAAAAACAAACCGAATAAAAGTAATAAAAGTTTTATGATAATAAAGTACGTTGAGTTAGCCAGTAATCGGTATACTGCTTTCATAATTATGTTCTGCCGAAATATTAACATACGAGTAAGTTACATACATGTATGTGACATCTCTGAGCGGCTTTAGTAAATTTACTTGCACGGAAAAACAGGTTCTTTGCGGTAGACGAAAATAATATTTACTGTTAAAATTGTTACGTAAATATTTCATTTTAAAATTAAAATTATTCTTTTCTTTAATAGACAGTAACGATTTGTTTAATTAATTTGTCCAGTTAAATCATTCAAAAATAAAATTACTTAATCTACTGGTTTCGGACACTTACGAATAAGCTTTATAACAAGTGAGATCTCTGAATGTAATAAAAACAATTATGTTTATTTCTGTGTGAGACGAGTTTAATATTGCTTGTGGTTTTGTATAGGTCTGAGAATTTCTTTTCGAAATTCAACTTAAGAATTTTATTAATTTTTCTCGTAATTATATTTTAGAGAATTCAATTTTCATTTTTTCCTATGTAAGAAATCTCATACAAGTTATGCAAAATCTGACATTTTTTATAGAACTGCGAGTAAACCCTTACACCATCACTAAAAAAAAACTCGACATAAATTATGTACGAGAAAGAATCGGAATATAAAGTAATCTGTCAAGATATAGGCTTATATATTGCGACAGTACAGATAAGTGCTGTACTGAGCATTGAATATAAAAATTTAAATATACATAAATTGTAAAATAATTAATAATGTATTAGAAGTAAGCATGTCAGGGATTGCAAGCTTGGCTCAGACAAAAATATGGACAGGTGTTTCGACCTGAATCGACTTATTCACACACACAGGTGTAACTGAAAGTGTGTACAACAGTATTTTGCATGTGTGTGTGTGACGCAGGTCTATGCAGGCGAGTTTGCCACCCCAGTGTGAATAATTGCGTAATTACTGTTTTTCAGTAATTATTCATAAACTATAAATAAGGAGTAAAATCCAAAGACGCAATAAAATGTAATAAAATTAACTACATACTGTGTACGAAAACCACGTGAAAGAGACACACCGTACGAGTGTAGTGGAGAAATAACTGTGTACAGATCGAAAGGGTTAAGTTACAATGTCCAAAAGTACAGTGAACATGTGTAGTGAAAATAGTTATAAGATGGGTATAAGAGTATACTTACAGGACTCTGCAATTCGCAGAAATATAAGAAATAGCGAAATTGACGAGGAGTGGGGGAACCAAACCCAGAGACAATTTCAGACATGTCGATTTCGTACAACTGCAGGTGTCAACCAAGACGTGGGTATAAATAGGACACACACGATACAGTTGTATCTTTTTTGATCACCCACAGTTGCAGCGGGAGCTTCTGCACTTCTGCACGGAGTATTTATTTTTTTTTAAATAGTTTCATCCTTCCAGTTACATACAACTATGTAACTGAGTTGTAAATACAATCACTTTTAAATAGTAACAGAATTACACGAGAAGAAAATCCATATAAGATGATCAACTGACGTCCGAAACAGCACGAAAAGAAGTAATATGAAGTTCCGGAGAGCGAGAGAGCTGACGACTTAGTTCCAGAGAGCGAGACGACGCTGGACAAGAGAAGTGATGCTGGACAAGAGGAATTGATGCTGGAGTTCGAGACGAGGACGATTACAGATGGATGACTTGCGATTGAGTATGATTGACAACAATAAGGTGATAAACAACTTATTTATCTCTTAGTCGAACAATTAACTCAAAGACAATTAAAGACATTATTGTTTTATTTTAAAGTTAAGAGCCAATATTTCTTGTAAATATAGAGTTAAAATGGTAGATATTATCGAAGTAAGATTAACGTAAACAAGAGCTCAAATTAGTATTGAAATGAAAAGAATGCAAAGCATTTAAGTAAAAAAAGTAGAGTTTTATAAATCAGTACTGAAAAGAAAGATAAATTCAGTAGCTATTAATATGTTGAATTTCGTTACAATATCTAAAAAAAGAGATATTTAAGCATTGATATTTAGAAGCACACTAATTGTCTGAGTAGTCAGGAAATGATATTTTAATAAAGTAATTATTAGAATAGAATATTTAGTCAGTAAGGATGTATACAGCGTAAGCCTTACGGCATAGTAACAAAGCAATAATGAATGTTTTTAAGTCGAATCAAGTGCCTTGCGCACAATTTCATTATTACTAAATAAATTTGAAATACCGTTACAAGTTACATAGAGTTATTATTACAGATACACCTGAACCCCAAATACATACACGCCATTATAGGCATGTTATATAAAGAGTATGAGTTAAATTAATGTACAGATTAAAATACACAAAGAAGGGTAATTTGTCACCTTTTGGCGTCCCAAAGAACGTGGCACTCCACAAATTTAAAATGCACTTAAATGTTGGTATTTAAAATGATGCAATATGTGTGTGTGTGTGTGTGTGTGTGTGTGTGTGTGTGTGTGTGTGTGTGTGTGTGTGTGTGTGTGTGTGTGTGTTTCTGTCCGTCTATGACTGTGTGCAGGCACGACTGAACAATTTATTTATATGTATTTTAAAATATACGTATTTTTATTATGAATCTAAATAATAACATAATTACACCCTTCCACGTGATTAAAGTATCCCTATTTAAATCTTTCAATTTAATTGAATTTTGATAATAATTATTATAATATAATTACGAAAAACACAAACGTTACAATAAAAAGGGGTACTCACTTGGGCATATGTCTGTGTACGGTAAACAGAATATTATTTAAACTTTACTGTGATTAGTTCTTTGTTTAATCTTGTGCTTTCGGCTAACTTGTTTTCCTCTGGTTTTTTCTGTGCAATATACTGACGACAAGGCTTACGTAGCAGTAAGTAGTGGCAGGAGAGACTGAATATGGCAGTTTCCTGATTCGTCTGCCTCTATGATATACTGGTTCTATTATTTAAATTGTTTGACCGAATGCAAGACGAGAGGTTTTTAGAAACACAGAATTTGTTTGACGCATCTCATACTGGTGAATTATTGCAGATATATGTTTCAGAATACAGGAAGAGAATCAAAGTGAAAGACTTGGAAGGTAGGCTAGTATCGAACAGCGGATTGTATCGGACAAGTAGTGTTTCGGATAATTGCCATGCGTAGCAGCACCTCTCCAGCCATTGCAGTATTGACATGGATGAAGGTGAAAGAAGAGAGCTCACGCTATTTTGAATCACGCCGACGCTAAGTAACTGTGCATTTTTTGTTGTGTTTGTGCTTTTTCGTGCATGAAGATAACTTTGGAGATCTGCACCTTGCTTGAAAGTAAATACAATTATATTCTACGTATATTGGTAGCAATGGGGGTTATTGCCCTTTCTATTGTGGGCGATAAATCTGATTAGGCCTAATAGTATATACGTGACAGTCGAATTTTCATTTCATGACGGTCGGATTGTATCGGACAAACGCGTTGAGGGTTGTGTCAGAAAATATTTATGGATGCAGAAAATTATGTTTTGATGGATTTTTTCATTTCAGATAGGCAAACTGGAGAAATTGAGGCATAGCCTACTTGTAAAGAGGAAAATATGAAGCAGGCTGTATAAATAGTTCGTTTAATGAAATGGTGATTCGAGAAGCGAGCGAGCGTTTTTAGTCCAAAAAATCACTCATGGCGAGCGGCTTAAGGAATTTTAAGAAGAAAAAGAAATAGGTTGCAAGGACATTGAGCGATAAACAGGAGCAAGTATTAAATAATTATATTAAAGACGTAGATAGCCACCTAATCCCATTAAGCAAAGATGAGTTTTTGAAACTTGCTTACCATTTTGCTGAAAATATTGAAAATAAAACAGTTCAATAAAAAAAATTAAGGGAAGAAAGGACTTCTATTGCGATTTCATAAAACGTCATTCAGATCTGCGTTTGAGGACAGCAGAATCAACGAGTTTACAGAGAGCAACAGGTTTCAGCAAAAAATCTTCAGAGGTAGATTTTTCAACAATCTTACTAAATTAATGGACACGTATAAGTTCCCTTGCAAGATCTTTAACGCCGACAAAATTGACGTGACATGTGTTCATACCTACAAACTAAAAGTGGTGTCATTGAAAGGCAAAATGCAAGTGAGAAAGTTGACCTCAGCTGAGAGAGGTAAGAATGTCACACTTCTTGCAATTAATGCTTCTGGGGATGTGCTCCACATACTTCCCACAAACTGCCATTTGATAGGACAGTTAAGAAGCTTTTAAACAATCTTATCAAAATTTACTGTTAAAATTTCAAAATTAATTTCATAAATTAAAATTTATGAGGCATGTTCACTGTGGATGTGAGAATATCCCAACATTAAGATCTCCTTGAAGAATATGGCCGGTTTAGTAAAAATGGCCTTCTCAAAAATTTGTAGGATAGAGCTGGCAAAGTCAAACTTCAAATCTACAGTTTTCCCACTGAATCTCAATATTTGCAGTGATTTGGACTATGTTCCTTTACTGAAAAAGAGTAATGAAGCGCAAGATTATAATGCCTCCAATGCGTCAACCACGGCTACAAGGGAAAAAGATGCTCCTTCCTCGTCTACTATGAACGGACCCGAGCCTTCAAATTTACCTGGCCGCTCATCTGCCCTGAGTTTACCTGGCCCCTTACCGACTAGGTCTGAGTCTTTTGAAACTCCTGAATCTAAAAAATTTTAAAAAGATTTCACCCCTGCCAGTAACTCGAGTACAAGATTCGTGTCAAGACAAAATTGTGAAGAAAAAAATGAAATTTTTATCACAAGTCCAAATGAAACTAAAGAAGGAAGAAAATGAAAAGAAACTAATGCTTACATAAACTAAGAGTCTGCTGTGGGAAGAAAAACATAAAAATAAAGAAAGACGAAGAACAGTGAAACTTTCAAAGAAAGCAGTGATGAATAATCCTACAACAAAGAAAGGCCCAGCAATAAAAAATGCTATAAAAAATTTTAATTTGACCATGAAATACGGCATCAGTTCAAGTAACTCACTGCATCATTTGTGATTAAACGTTTGAAGAGGACTGGGTCATGTGTCGACTTTGTTATGGGCGGGCCAATGAAAACTGTGCAGACCTTGAAAGCAACAGTCTTTATTATGAATGCGATGGTTGTTTGTCAAAAAAAGAGTGCATGTTATGTTCAAGATTTAAAATTATAGCTACATTTGTAACCTGATGACATTTAATAATTTTCATAATGTTAGTTTATTAATATGTGTTAACTTTAAATAATTAAAATCATTTTATCTAATGTCAATGTGCCATGTCTTATGCATTTGTAGCAATAATCAGCTGTTTTATGGGAAAAAATGGTATATTTCCTGTACTTTACATTATGTCGATACAACCCTTCAATCTTTGACATGGGCAAAAATTAACTAATTTTTCAAGTATCAAAAAATTATAGGAAGTTTTCCCCTAGGGTCAAATGCTTTTATTGGTATTTCTATAACATATCAAAGTACGTTATGGTGTATAATGTGGTCATACTAAGCCACTAACATACTCAAAAATTGAAAAAAAATTTAGCGTCCTATATTACCGGACCTTTCCCTATTAAACGTATATCATACAGATTCAAGGGATATTACATTTTGTTACTACAATAAAATCAGTTGACTATCTAACGATAAAGTTTTGCAGATATAACTTTTGGCCTAAGTGTATGGTCTTCATTCTATGAAATATCAAAATTTATGTATGCAGGAGGATAGCTAGTTATTTTCTCTGCCAACATATTTATATGTAGGGGAGTATGTGGTGGCGACCATTTTGTACACAAACTTTAAATTTAAGCCATATTGAAAAGCTAATTTCTATGGTACTTATTTTGAAAGAAATCTCACCTTTTGCAACTATTTTTTTTATGTTCGTATACAAAATTAACTACCCTGCAGCAACATGTCGTTTTTTAACTATGTAACGTAATGAACTCTCTCCTATTATATTGTAATATTCGTAGATATTCCAAAAAAAATCTATTACTAGTTTCTTTCGTATACTTAGGCTACATACTGCACATGTATTAACTAGGGAGTCGCATTTTGTTGGAATTCAAATTGAGTTTAACAAGCGCATTACAGCAACACAACAAACAACGAATATATTCATGTGCAGCGCCCAGTGTGTATGTAGACTAGAAGAATAAGAAAAAACAGGACGAATAAGATAAAAGGGCCGGTAAAACAACAAAACACACACACACACACACACACACACACACACACACACACACACAGCGCCATTAAAAATACAAATGTTACTTGTGGTTAATTTATTAACAATATTGTTTACTTATATTTACTTTATTTGTTTACTTACTATACACTATTTTCTATTATTTTTACTATTTTGTGAACCACTGATTAACGCCATCTGTTTTTTTCTTACAAACAGCTTAAGTATTTATTTAACCTGGTGCTCATATAACGTCGATCAGCTGTTTTTTACGCATACATTTGTTATGGTAAATTAACCTACTAAGATATATTAGACTAAATATGTTATTGTTATTATTATTATAATTATTATTATTATTATTACGTTCATGTGTTAATAAGTATTATTACTTGATTAGTGCAAAAATGTTCCAAATTCATTACCTTTAGATAATTCATTTTGAATAATTTGTGCCAGTGCTGTTCACAGTCATTGCATTCTTTTTGATACTTTGTGTAGTTAATTTACATTGTTTAATTCTAAAAATATGTTTCAATTATTTAATGAAAGAGTAGCAAATGCATGATATATAGAAACTACTTTTGACATAGGTATGTTAACATTTTATGTAGCCTATCGTTCAATGCCATGTTTATTTCCTTTCTTTTGCGTCGCCTGTATAATATTTTAAACTATCAGTACATTGATTTGTATACGTGTATGATAATTAAAAAAACAATATTTTCGTGTCTTAGAAATTAGTATTAAATTATTATTGTTTCTCGTGTTTTGTATAATTTAATTTCTGTGATTTCCCTTTGAAATAAATAACTATAGGCCAAGAAGAAATGTTTCTTAATATTTTAGAATTAACTAAAAGTCATTCTAGTTTAAATTTTTAGTGCAAATTTAAGTGTGTTCCTGAAATTAATAATTAAAATAATATTAATAAAGTGATTTTTTTCCCAACAGACAAAGCAAAATAGCGTTGTGATTTTCCTTACAACATCCCACTAGTCTTGATTTATTAAGGTTATCTAGCGGGTATATGTCATTTAACGTCCAGTGTTCAAATTTAAATAAAACTGCATTTTATATTTCCGAATCAATATGAGAAATTCATGTTATTGTTAGTCGTAGGTTTTTCACAACAAAATTAAAATTAAAAACTAAAAAATATATTAATTCTGCTTTCTTGTGCTAATAGAAACGTTTAAGCAGTAACATAAGAAAATGAAGTATTACTATTATACGTACTGCAAAATTCAACTTAACAACTTGTTAAAACATGTTCATTTAACATTTTTAATACTAGTGACTTATGTATAAAACGTGACTCTTCGATGAATTCTTAAATAAACACACATGTTTATCAACAGCTTATCAGGGAGAAATGAAGTATCCCTGTTACACCTACTGTAGCTTGTATGAACGTATAACAAATATCACACATAAAGTATGTCCTTATTTCCATCCCTTGGTATAATCCACAGAGCAATGGAACTGCAGCTATAAAAGAAACACTATTTTATTTTAACTAGAAGTGTTGAAAGCGAAAAATAACCGCTGCGCGCAAAGGAGAGATGCTCACAAAACCAATAGTCTATTTTATCTATATTGCTATTACCAACTCGAGTGTTTTCATTGATAATGAAATGACTTAATACACTTTTGTGTCAGCAGTAAATAAAAAAATTGTATGTCACTGGTTGTTTCATCATAGCGCATGTATAAATATTTAGCAAAAATGCTTGGGACAAACAAAAATTGTTGTACATTTCGAATAACGTTTCTTTAACAATTTGTTTTCATAAAATTCTGAAAGGTATCACTGAATCAAAGAAGACAGCAATAATATTGTGACAGTTTTGTAAAATGTACTCTATTAATAGCGTATAAGCTAGATTGCCTATCGTAAACTACTGAATATATGTACAGTATTCTATATAGTAAATCACGCAAGAAATGTATATCCGTAATTCCCAAATTTCATTGAGTATATGATGATTCTTTTAAGAAGTAGCGTAATGAAACAAACAAGGTAAAAACAGTGCACGTCAAATTCACAAAATAAAGGTTTAAGGTTTAAGGTTTAAACAAGAGAGTGCACCAATATGGGACTCTAGACGTAATGGTGGAAGAATAGAAATAGGATACTGATTTAGACTATAACTTTTACTACACTGGGGTATAATAACGTGCAGAAAAATCATTAAAAAGATGACAAATTATATAACCTTAACTAACTTTCAAACGCAGCTTACTTTCTTATTATAATTATATCTCTGACATTATATATAACGAAAAATTACGCCTGCTTATTACTTTGCATTGTATGCATTTTTATTTAACTTACTGTACTTGTTTTAATGTTCTCTTGTGTGTACACTTCCAATATTTTGAACACACGGCAGACAAAAGTAAAGATTACTGCCTGTACGCTTTAACATACAATGAACAAAAATATTGACTTATGTTGATAGATACACAGTATATATGCTGCATAAACAAAATGCTACAAGTTGGTCAATTTGTTAATATATATCATTGAGATGAAACTTAACGCAAAACATTTTATGAAGGAAGTAAAACAGAATAAATAAGAAAATACAAGGCTAGCGCCCAGGAACAGACAACAATCTACAAACACGAGTGGCCTATATTTGCATGAGGTAAAGTTACAAGACTTACTGGTCTAAATATACTAAATACTGTGTACAAAGGTTTTGGGTAGACAAAGTGCAGAAAGCTGCAGTACATAAGAAATATCCTGCAAAGTAATCGCTATGAAAAATATTTCCAACAACTAGTACCAACAGTAATAGACGTGAAATTGTATTAACTGTCCGTCATGTTGGTTGTGTAGAAGGATTGTCAAACTTCCGTTGCAATAATTCACTCTTATGTCCTTATCCGAATTGAGTATTAGGAATGCTTCTGTAATGAGGGCATGAAAGTAAACCTTTTTTAAATGCGACAACAATGCATTCACATATCCAATTTTCCATGTCACTAACACAACAAATCTAATCGTATTCAGTTCGGAGTAAAACATAAAGAAATTTTACATACATCAAATTACGCAAATTTGAAATCGCTTATGACAAGTAAACTTACAGTATAAATTTATTCCTTTCTTTAAATATCTATTTAAGATTTATTGCATTTAAATAATTTCAAGTGTTTAAATTTATACAACGTTTATGCTTTAAAATTTTTTTTTAAATATCGCCAAGAATGGGTATTACGACATTTTAATGATTTATTATAAGAAAATATAATCGATGGTGTAAGTATATTCTGATTGAAAGTATTGTTTCGACGGTCGCAACGATCGTCATATAGAACAGTGAAAACAGAATAATTGATAGCAGGTGTAACGTTTGTGTTTCAATCCTCACGTTTTTCTGGTTCTTCTGCTTTACGTCACAGATGTAATTGACACCAGATAAAAACGGAAATTATATTTAAAAGTAGACATTATTACACAACAATTTTCAAGCTAAAGATAGACCAATAGACACTAACATAACATAAAATAAATGCCACGCTATCGACAGTTCCGCACTGAATAATAAAAGTCTCCAATTACATATGCCACAATAATTGACCGTCACAATAACAACCCCTCCAATAAAGCACGCCAATATCTCAGATTCAAAACTGAACATGGTCGCTTCCGAAGCCTATATTTACGAGGGCAGAGTAAAACGTCCCCGACTTGAGTAAAAAACCACACATTTTTTAGATTAATTTTCATTTATTTCTCAACATGTAGTTAGCTCTATACACTTCTTGGAACTATATTCTATTGCGGTTATGCTATACAGGTAAGACGATTTGTCAAAGGTCTTCAAAGTAGCCACTTACAGCATCTCTGACTTGATTGTCGTCAGTAAATCTTTTTACAGCGAGCCATGTTTTGAGATTGGGAAGTAGTTACATGCCACTCGGGGCTAACTCGGTCGAGTGTGGTCAGTGAGGAAACAATTTGAACTTTAATTCTTTGACCTTAGCCATCGCAACAGATAGCGTGTGAGATAGTGCATTGTCACGGTGAAACAACATTTCTGTTTTTGCTAGATGTGGCAGTTTCTTCCTGATTTAAAAATTGGTTGGTTTGGACGTACAGAGTGCATAAAAATTGGTTTTAACATCCTTTCGACAATGTTTTTAGTCAAGTGTCAGGACACAGCTTTGTCATACACAGATTGTTCATGTTAGTGTGTGTATGCGCACACATTCCGCTGATATGACAGCAGTCTCAGCTATCTCATTCACTGTTATTCTACTGTCTACCAAAATTGTTCAATGGATTTTTCCATTGCTTTTGACGTAGTCGCTTTAATAGAACCTCCAACACGTGGGTCGTCAGTTATGCTTGTTCGCCCCACTTTAAATTCAGCAGCCTGGCGCTTAACCGTTGTATTGGATGGAAAATAATCCTCCAATCTTGAATCCAGTTCTTTTTATCTTCTTTGCAGTTAGGCCTTTCAGAAAAAAAATAATTACAGGACGGAATTCCAGTCTATTCAATGTACCTGATGTGATTCCAGCGGTGCACTGTGCCACTAATAATAAATAACTCAGTGACTTAAAATTATCGAATGTGAGCCTTCAAAGGATGAAGTCATACAAGGCGGTCAAAATAATGAGCAATAATGAGCAATAATGAGCAGAGTAGCGCTATCTCTGTACCAGGTCCGGAACACCCCTACCATCGTGTACTACGCTGAGGTACGATATGAATGTACCACGTTCTGGATGACACGTCGAGAATAATCCCGCAGTTAGAAAGGCCAGAAACCACTGAAATCTGACTTTGCGGCTTTGTAGACGCCCTGCAAACCAAATGACGCACTCGCCACGAAGGTTGCCTGTTCAAGGGCATAAGAGTATTTTTGGATTGTTTAGGTAATTTGAAATAAGCATTCTTGAGAAAAAAAGAAGTCACAAAACAAAAGGAACAAAAAAAAGGTGAAGGCAACATGTCTTCAAGTTTCTAAATTATATAAAATGTCGCATTAAGTCTGTCAAAAATTAAGTTATAATTAACAAAACGTGACTTATTTCAACTGTTCAATGTAAAAATGTAAGTGTAGTAAACAACTGGGACTTTACGTCTGCCATTCGGTATAATACTCTATGATAGCTTTTTCTAACCTTTCATTTTTCTAAAACTTCATATAGCAACAATAATGAACAATCAATTTTAAATAAAATGAACTTTATTTCTTACTGACTATATGCAACCCATTACTGTACTATATTATTTAAATATTAGTTCAGTTATTATATGTAATACAAATTGTTTATAATGTAACGAAGAAAAATATAAAGCACAAATATATGTGTGTGTTCTGCTTTTATTACAAAACAGAGTTAACGGTGTGCTTATAAATATTAAAGAAAAGTTGAGTTGACGTTTTTTAAACATGGTAGGTGCTCCAAGATGACAGAATACGGGAATTGAGATAATTACCATGTCGTGTTTATTTCCCACACAAAAATCTAAGAATCCGCGCTCTGTTCTATTAAAGTAAGAAAGGAACATACGTTGATTGTCAAGAAACCCATTTTTTCTCAATTAATAACTTATCATGTTTGTTTTTACTCGATGGCATGAACCATTTTTTTCTATTAACTATTAAATGTATAAAATTAAACTTACTAAATTAATAGTATAAAAAATTATTTTAACAAAAATTCCTAAAATTTATATTGACAGTAAGGCCACTATCACAATAGATGACACAGAGGTAGCAAATTAGTGTTATGTTACAATTCACAGCAGCTGTAATTCCCGAGTCAGGACCATCCAATTTCTGTTATCGTCGCCACGTGCCTGTGCTTGACAGACACTTTCATTACAAAGCAGTTAACAAGAGACGGTTCCATAATGTTGCATTCATCTGTCCTGATTTACCAATTACTGTGTACCTTATACATAATTGTAATTTGACCTATTTACATGTACGTCTCAACAAACGTATTTACATTTGAGTGCCCAACAACATGAAATGACGCCTGTGGATCCTACACAGTCAATCAAAATTGGCCTGACGGTGATTTTGAAGCTTCTAATGCATTCAATAATGATATACAGAAAACAATAATACGATATTAAAATATACGTGTAGAATTTACAAAATACACTTTATCTAATTTTAAAAGAGAATGCTTTCGAATGCATACCGAACGATACTTGTGGATATGAATAATCCTATACTTAATATTGCCATATTTTATACAAGTTACTTCTTTCCTGTATACAAAACAGTTGAATGTAGTAGTATGTTGTATAGATGTTGTAGTAGTATAAGTGGTAACTAAAGTGTACTAGACTGTAAAGCCTATTTACAATCAATATACACACAAGTCAATAAAGTACTTTACCCTACACACTCTTTTCGGGCTGACATCTTAGTGTCGAGATGGTTATTGACTTAATGTTCTAATTGATAATGACACTAATATTTTAACATCTTGACTACTTTAATATTTTTACATCTTAATGACCTCAGATGTTTCTACAATATGAATATTAAGAAAATATTATTTGTCAAATAAAATATTATTTTCATCATGTTAGTAACATTTTTGAGTTCGTGCACGAGCGTGTGTTGTGTGTGTGTGTATTTTTAACTATATGAAACAAACGTGAGTATGATAATTATTGCTTGTATGTATTTTCACAATACAGTTGTGGATCATAATATTTAATTTTTTCTGCCGGTGTATTTCTATCATGCTGTGAAGCGTTGCTAAAAATGTCAGAAATTTAGTTTTCACCTTTAGTAGCGTTTAAAATTGTATTGTACACATGCCGAAATAAGAGTCGACTAGTCAACAATGAACATTATGCCAACAAAAATTACTAAAGTCAAGAGTCAAGATATACTGGAATCATATGTTTTTATATAAATGACAAATTGGTATAGCTTTATTAGACATATTAAAACTATCAGAGGTTTAAAATTTTTCATCTAAGTCACACTTAATTTCACATCCCTCCTACACAGATATCTTAATTCACTGCACTCTAACAATAATAATAACAGAATTTTATTAATTTTAACAAATTAAATTTAAGGGAATAAATATTTATTACAACGAACACTACATTCGAACAAAACAATTTGCATTGAAGGTGGCATCGTGTCCACTTTACGTAGGTAGTATTCAGGTAACAGAATGGCGAATTTAATGGCTTCAAGACGCACTTGAGTCAACGTTTCCCAATCTATATTTTTAACGTTTGAGAACGTTATGAGTTACGTACACCTCATTAAGCATCGCATGGTTTTGACAAGTCATCACGGTCCAATACGCTGTCAGTAACAGGATGGACATTAAAACCAGTTCTCATTTATTTCGGACCCCTCGTCACATTATTCCACAAACTGGCAAGTCTCTGTTCCTTGTAACGTTACTAGTTTAAAGGAACAGATACAGATATGGGCAGACACGGATACGGGCAGTTACTAACTTTAACAGAAAATGTTACAGATTGTAATTCAGATATCATTTAACATAGATTACTTTACTTCACGATGAGTCAGTCTAGTTTTAAATGTTGTTTATATAATAGCAAAAGTAATTGTCAAACCATATAGAAAACTCCTGTTCATTTAACAGAATATGCAATTGTAAACAGTACTGAAAAAATTAATTTTACATATTATCATTTCAAAGATGAAATTAATAACACCAAATAACTAAGTAGGTTTCACAATAGTAATATTTTAAAACTGGAGTAATAATCATGTTACTTATTACAGAAAATGATAATGGTTTTTAAAAATAACATACAGTGTATTGTTATGACGGTTGCAGCGATCATCGTGTTGTACAGTAGAAACAGAATTATGAATCCAGATGAAATCACAAATTGGAATTTTAATTACAGTTAAAAATAAACGAAACATTCATATACAATTATTCAGGTGAAAGATTTTCCAACACTCAAACAATAAATGTCACCTTATTACAGTTGCACACAAATAAATACAACAATCACTTTACACAACAACAGTCACTCGAAAACTCACTAAAATATAGTCTGGTCCGAAACATGAACTAAGCCGGTCGCTGGATCCTTATTTATATACCCCGCTGAGGTTCATGCAAAATCATTCACTTTCCGGATAACGCGTTGAGAAAAATTGAATACTTACAGACACTGGAACGGAGAGACACTGAATCTCTGATATTTCACAACTGATAAATAATAACGGATTATGCTAAACTAAACAGAAAGGAAATTTAGAAGTCAGTAAATAATTAATAGTTTTTTTACCGTCTACTTGTGTTTTCCAGACTCGAGTAGGTAAAATCTGCATATTCACTATTCACGTACACACGCACGCTATGTCTGGTCTAACATTAATATTTAAATATACTTAAAACATGATTTTTCAGTTACAGTAAATCAGTAAACCATATATAGGTAAAATGTAATACACGTGCTTCGGGGTCTGTATGAATTCCTTTTATTTCATACGGACTGCAATTTTATTCCTGCCTTTACTTGTTTCAGTTACTTTTGGACTGAGTTGACACAAATTTCTTTAATTCCTGTAGTCCTTTCTTCTTCGCCGCTATACTTTTATTCTTTGGATTATACTTGTTCGTTCTTCTTTCAAAAACACCTTTTTGGTTCTTCTTACATTTTCTTCCGACAGACCCTTTACCTCTGCAATTTTCTTTCTGGAAACTTCGCTGTTGCCTACGTCTTCTTTCCTGGTTCCATATGTTTTAGATACTTCTCCTATTCACACACACAAACACAAACACACACACACACACACACACACACACACTCATTTAACATTTAAAATGTGGAGTTTATGTTGTAATTCAAGGCGTAAAGACACAACGGAAGTTCGAAGTTTCTATGTGTCTCTTCAATCGTCTCTTATATTTCTCAATCTAATTTCTAATTCAGTTTTCATTAATTAATTTTTCACATGATATTTTGAGTATGATATTACTTGTATACAATGAAGCAAAGTTAATGATACAGTTAAAAAACGTAAGTCTTAATACACAAAACTTGACAATTTCAAATATTTAAACATTTTAATTACATAACTTCTTCTATTTGTAGCAAGAGTTCTTCTAAAACTCTTACTATCTCTATTAACACTATTCTCCTCAAATACATTAGAGAATTATGTACCAGATAACAGTATAGATTTAGCAACTTACATTAATGTAATTTAATTTACATTACTTAATGTATAGTGTTTACATTAATGTAACTTACATTACTTAACTCTTTAATGTAAGTTGCTAAATCTATATTGTTATCTGGTATATAATTCTCTAATCTATGTGAGGAGGATAGTGTTAATAGAGATGGTAAGAGTTTTAGAGTGCCATTGTGGAAAGAGACAAGTGAGAGAGAGAGAGAATGAGAGAGAGAGAGAGAGAGAGAGAGAGAGAGAGAGAGAGAGAGAGAGAGAGAGAGAGAGAGAGAGAGAGAGAGAGGGTGAGGGAGAGATAGTGAGAAAGAGAGCAAGAGAGAGAGTGAGTATGAGGGAGAAAGAGTGAGAGAGCGAGTGGAAGTCAGAGTGAGAGGGAACGAGAATGAGAGGTAGAGGGAGAATGGGTGAGAGAGAGGGTGTGATTGTTAACATATACATACATTTACATTTACATATATTCTATTGTACTCGGGACTATAATTTACAACAATATGATTATAAGTAGTATCCAATTTTACTTGATAGATAGGTTTACCATAAACTTGTGTTTGTAACATTATGTAAATTATCTGATGTAAGTTCGTAAAGTTCTACAGTTATTGTGTAATTTAGAATTTTCTAAAGTACACAGTTCTAAGATTATTTTTTAAGATTGTTTTTAATACCAGTATTGTGAGTGAAACATGTTAAAAATAACTTTTAGTAATTACATAATTTAACATCCCTTAATCTGTATTTAGCTATAATATATTTTGCTATGCTACATGTTGACTGGTATATGTACATACGTTTTCTGTACCAATTGTAATATCTAATTGTTGATTATCTTTTATAATTAATTAAAAAATACCATTACATTAGGAGTAATTTAAATTGTAGTAGTGTATAAATTAAGTTCTGTGATATTATAAATTTGTCGTTGTCTTAAAAGAACATTTGAAGATATAAACAATCTATCTCAACTCCTTCCCGTATACAATGATACATACATACGCACGCACACGCACACACACGCACACTCACTTACACAAACATCTTCACTCAAATAATTATTCTGTTGTGTTTGATATTTCATTTCCATTCATACACAGGTCCTGGTGATGACAACAAACATTGTGGAAATGTCGAAACAAATAAGTTAAAATTTGTGTTATATTTTTGACCGATCCTCACAAACCCTTCACAGAAAAAATTCATTGATCGACGGTCACTATGAATTTAAGGCTTTAAATATTTCATATTATCAATTTTTTAAAATATAAAATTGAATATACCTATAAACTGTGACCGTAGCGACAGAAACATCTGTTCCCAGTAGCAGCTTGAAAGAACCTATCAGAAGCCGGCAACCATTTTAACAGGACCGCATCCACCACAAGCCCGGGAAACAGAAGTAATCACAAGAAACCTATCAGAAGCTGGGAGTCCTGTGATAGGCCCGCAGCAACCACCAAACTGGGGAATACAAGACGCGCAGTAAACCCGCAAAATTTAGGAGTCCAGATACCCCTGTTTGCCGATGACAGCTGGTTAATACCTATGATCGAAACGATGACAGGGAGATTTACGATTACAGCGTCAACTCTATGCGTTTGTGGACTGGACTGACAACTGCTGAAACGTATTGATACGACGCCGGTCACCTCTGATCGTCGTATGGTACAGTGGAAAACAAAATACAAGACACCAAAATGAAGTCACTAAAAACCAGCTATAATTATTACAAAATTAACAGTTTGTAATCAACAAGTTTTTCAACAAGATTATACACGTAAAATATTTCAATTCAATTTAGTCTGTACAAAAAATAATAATGTCACCTATAAAGAATTCCGCACTAATCACTTTTCACTAATACACCACTTCAGACCCACTGTGTAAATCGCCCGACATAAACTCAACTGAGTAATCACCGACGTAAGACTGACTCTAAGCGGCAGGTGTCGTTGTTTAAATAGATAGCACAAGTGTTCTATAATAATCCATAATACGCGTCAACACTACTCGAAAAACTAGAGCGTAATTGTTTGCGGTCTTGAACAAAGTGCGCCGACCAGTATGGTCTGGAATGGCCTCGTTGACGCATGTTAAGAGTCACCTACGCACACAACATTACAGCTGGTTCTGATGGGATAGCCGAGAAACATGTAGAATGTTCTGTAATTCCGTAAGAGAATTGTTCAGTAAGGCTTGGCACAAGTACGAGAGGCAAGGAGCCAAGAGAACTCCATCCTAGCCGGCCTTGGAAGGTACCGTGTACTTCCAGGTGATTCTTTGAAGCAGCCTCGGCAAATACTGTACTAAGTAAGTAGTAAAATCATGCAGTTATAACGGCCCCGGCAATAGTGTAAATATTCTGTTTGGGACCGGATCAAATTGCAGGAGTTCCATCTGGGTGCTCGGTACATGAAAATTAATGGATTGTCTCGAGTCCACACAGTCCTCCATCGGCGACGGAATTCATTCCGTCGAAAGACGAGAAGGAAACAGCAGGATGGGAGATGAGCTATGTGGAGAAGAAGGAAAATGCAGCGATGCTGATTGACTGGGACGGCAGCGGGCTCTACAATCGGCTTCCAAGTGACGAGAGCTACGGTAGACAACCAACAGGACGTCGCACCGCTGCCCGAGCGGAACACTCGCAGCAGCTGCAACTAGCGTCCTCGCCCAACGGCCCTCTCAACAGCGACAAATGCGACACAATGCACGGTTGTTTTGTGGCATAATCAATTAGTATACTAATATAAAATTTGATTAATGCAAAATAAAATTACCCTACTAATGTAAAGTTTGCATTTTCTCTACTGTTCTTAATTATTAATAAAATAATATTTCATTATTTTAATTACAATTATTTAATTTGTGTTATTTCTTGAATAAAATAAAACAATTTTTGAATTTTATATCTTATTTGGATTGACTACATAACCTATACAAATAAAATCGATTACATAAATTAGTATCTGCGTCAAATATTATTCTTTCTCCGCTTACGATACGATACTTTGCTTTAAAAAATCATTAAATATCATTAAATAACAATTAACATTTAATAATATGTAATGTTAAAAAAATCGTGTTTTCCAAAATTCGTCTTCAGACCTAAGCTTTTGTATACTAGAGATGTGCTTAGAGAAAATTAACTGACTCATTGTGTCCAGTCTCTTGAATCAGTGTGAAACTAATAAACAATTGATACTTGAGGGATAGCAAGTTAAAATACAAGAAACACTATCAGACTGAATTTGACTGTACAAAAGCATAAATGGTATTAAATAAATAATATGAATAAAGCTAGAGTAATTGAAATTACTTAAATACAATATCAATTTTAGCATTACAATAATAAAAACCTTGACGCATAAAATAAATATAACACGCAGCACATATGTTCGGGTGGCGTTTGTTCTAGTCATTATACGTATTACAGAAGCTTTCTTCGTTCTCCGTTGGATGAAAGCAATTAACGTGAAAGCTTCTACTAGCAGTACGTAGATACATAATAAACAACATTTCCGTGTACCGTAATAAAACGTGAACGAAACAATTCACTGTCCATAATGAAACTTTGCTATACTAAATTTAATAAAACGCCATTTCCTTGTTGCTAGTTTCTTATTAATACACAAAATTAATTTAGTCTTTACAACACATATTTTATCCTTTTCATATATTAAAATTTGTTAATTAAATGCATGATTTACGTTTTCGTTCATAGTTAACATGCACACTATTTCTACTATATTTTAAAATCATTGTCAGAAATGGTACGTTATTTGAATAACTCAATTATTATAAAAACTAAATTTTTATAGTCAACAAATCTTAAGTAAAAGAAACTAACAAGTAATTAGAAGAGCATTTTAATAAAATAGTGTAGCAAAACTCCTTTCAATACACCTCGTACAGATTTTCCATTTTTTAGAACGATATCATATACACCAAATTAATGTAATGATGTTAGTCAGTCAATGTGTCTGTAGAAATGTACCAAAGTAATATTTGTTAGCAAAATATTATATTATTTTATTATTCAAAAGCACAAAACAAATTTGAATAATAAGTGAATGTTAACGATCGCGACGCGCTGCTAAAAATTGTAGACAAACTTACAAATGCAGCTGCCAGCGTAAGAAGCACTCTTTATTATAGTATTGTGTCAAAAATACACTATTTTATTGTCTACAATTTTGAAACTTTAAACTGAAATTATCTTGAAATACTTATGTTTACTGAGCCCCACATGCTTTGTGTAGAAGCTAATTGACATAACTGATTAGATTTTTCGTATATGTCTAAAAGAACATAAGGTTGTCCTTTCCCGATTGTATTTGCTTGGTACCGGAAGATATTTTTACTTTTAACATTATAATTAACATGTATAAATCAAAAAGATCATATACTTTGTAATCTTATATGCAAACAATTCCTCTTTTGTTTGTTGACTGGTTAGTGTAGAACTAATATAATCGGAACTTTAGGACTGAAAACAGTGAAAAACGTATTATATTTTTAATTTGATTTAATTTTTACCCTCGTATATTTCAACTAACTTCTGTGTTAAATTTTTGAAAACACACACCCACACATAGTATTTTAATATTATGATACAGCACAGAAAGATAATTATGAAAACAACGTAACGAAAACAAATAATTTCAGGAAGCAACTCGTACAGCTTTACCCCTCATATTCAGCCGAGTATGTTTTCACCGAAAAATATAGTACTTTACAGCATAAATGGGATCTACAAGTAAGCATAATTTGTATGGCTACAAAACCATAGACTTCTATGTGTATCTAATAGAACTTCAGTGTTATATCTTGAGGTAAGCGCAAAATTATGAGAAAAAGTGGCTTGCTTTTCTTACCCATATGACAAGACAAGAGAATACTGAAGACATACAGAGGTTGTCGTGAGGCAGTAAATCTATTATGGGAAAGGCATTAGAAAGAAAGGATAAATTTAGTACAGTTACAGAAAAATTATTGGCAAAAAGTATAGACGTATTGGAAGTGAAAAAATGGAGAATAGCTTATGGTAGAGAAGAAAAAGATTGTAGTAAATTTCAAAGTATTCTAGCTAATTCCAACCAAAGAGAGTTAAGGAGGAAAGTATAGCAGATAAGGTTAGAAATAATAAAAAATATAAGGAAACTGAGATAAAGTAATTTCAGAAATTAACTAACACAACAGTATCTTTACAATTGTCCTCAGTGTGGTGCGTTACAATTGTGTGACTGGCCGAATAGGGCGGCCATTTATGTAAGTCCTGATATTAAGTAGTTAGTTACAGATTTTACACCCTTTAGGATTGTTTGCGAAAAAAGAATTCTGAAACAGAACGATCTGAGCTATTTCTTATTTCACAGACAAAGATCTCACCTGTAACAATACATACAGCAAACCAACATGAATAAATTATTTAGGCCTATTTCTTTACTGGTTGAAAGCAGGCCGTAATCGTTAACACAATATAAGGTCTGTTTTGATAATTTTACGAGTAAAAGTTGTGATGAAGCCTTATATCGGTCGAGAGCAATACACCAGTCATCACATGACTATCACAGTAATTAGTCACAATAAAAGTATTTATCTCAAAAAATATCGGTATGGAGAACCATACATGACTTCCATACTCTAAGATTTATAATCTGAAATATGCTTGCCTGGCAAGCACGATATATTTTCTTATATATACATATTTTATATTAAAATGAAAAAATTATAATTTTATTGCCTGGCAACAAAATTATTTTATTTTTAACAATTACCATTGTTTGAAAAAGTTTAAATAAATTTTCAAGTACTTTACTCTTGTTAAAACGTAAAAGGTTGCAGGTAAACTACCCCTTCCCCTTAACCGATCTTCACCAAAATCTAATGACCTTGAGTCCTCTACAATTCACTGACGTATGCAAAAAATTATTTGATTCTGTTTGAATTTGCGGCTGTTATCGTTTGCCATAGAAAATACTCTTGTTAAAAAAATGTTGCAGGTAAACTACCCCTTTCCCTCAACCGATCTTCACCAAAAACAACAGATCTTGAGAACTCTACAATTTAGGGCTGTATGCAAATAATCGTTTGATTCTGTTTGAATTTGCGGCTATTATCGTTTGCCATAAGAAATACCCTTGTTAAGACATAAAACGTTACAGGTAAACTACCCCTTTCCCTTAACCGATCTTCACCAAAAACAACAGGTCTTGAGAACTCTACAATTTAGGGCTGTATACGAAACATTATTTAATTCTGTTTGAATTTGCGGCTGTTATCGTTTGCCAAAAAAAAATTTCCCTTGATAAAAGAAACCGTTGCTGGTAAACTACCCCTTGCCCTCAACCGATCTTCACCAAAAACAATAGGTCTTGAGAACTCTACAATTTAGGGCTGTATGCAAATAATCTTTTGATTCTGTTTGAATTTGCGGCTCTTATCGTTTGCCATAGAAAATACCCTTAAAAACATAAAACGTTGCAGGTAAACTACCCCTTTCCCTTAACCGATCTTCACCAAAAACAAAATGTCTTGAGAACTCTACAATTTAGGGCAGTATGCAAAACATTATTTGATTATGTTTGAATTTGCGGCTGTTATCGTTTGCCATAATAAATACCATTGTTAAAACATAAAACGGTTCCGGTAAACTACCCCTTTCCCTTAACCGATCTTTACCAAAATCAACAGATCGTGAGAACTCTACAATTCAGGGCTGTATGCGAAACATTATTTGATTCTGTTTGAATTTGCGGCTGTTATCGTTTGCCAAACAAACAAAATTACCCTTGATAAAAAAAACCGTTGCAGGTAAACTACCCCTTTCCCTCAACCGATCTTCACCAAAAACAATAAATCGCGAGTACTCTACAAATCAGGGCTGTATGCAAAAAATTATTCGATTCTGTTTGAATTTGCGGCTGTTATCGTTTGCCATAAAAAAAAAATCTACACACACACACACACACACACACACACACACACACACACACACACACACACACACACACACACACACACACACACACACACACACACACACACACACACACACACACACACACACACACACACACACACACACACACACACATAGACAGACAGACACACACACAGACACTTTTCGGAAAACGACTTTTTTTCATGTTTTGAGTGTAGTAGAATCAGAATCTGCAATAATCTCGAACACGATTTTTTTTGCCATCACCATACTTCCATTCCTTAAGGAATATGGAAGTAATACTTGAAAGCGTTTGAAAAGATTTGATTTGACGTAGGTCCACTTTTTCTTCCACGTAAACGATTAATATTTTCATTTTGTTGATTGTTAAACTGTTAAGTTCTTTTGCATATAAACAATTTTAAAAATAAAAAATGAAATTTATAATTTAGAAAGAAACTAAAATGTATTTAGAAATTGAATTACATTAAGGAATTAACCACTTGTAATGAAGACATTATGGCATTATGTAAAATGCATTGACAAAGCAGAAGCTAAGCGGAAGCGAGGTAAAGCACTGTATTCCGTCAAACTTTGTGTGCGGTTATTAAAATGTTAATTTGTCTCTGTGATTGGGAAGTAATTTAAAACTTTATCGCAGTTACCTGCAGCATTAACATGTACTTGTTATGCAATAATTCCCAGTTGCCTCACAGACAAGACCGTCTTGTGTTAATTAACCTACGACTTATAAATGAAAATAGGTGTTACACACTTAATAAATTGTTTGTTTATGTCTTTAGCATTACATAGCAGATCGCGAAAGACGCAGACATACTATTGTCTTCAGTTTTGAAAACAAGATCTTGTTCGACTGATAGTTGTCTGAACTAGTGACCTCGGCACATCAGATTACCACCGTGCTCTGTACATGTGATATGCTTGAACACAAGGTGTACCAACGATTGTTTTGGTCTTCTTACATGCTTCTATTACTGGAGTGACCCTGCGAGTATTGTTCTACGAGTGGCGACTCGAAGTCGCTTCAAAGTGCTTAAAGGCGCTTCCATTATATCTCGTTGCGTCTCTAGCATCGGTATTCTACCACGGTACCGGTACTGTGGATGAACGATCGCCGACACGTGGAATATGGTCCATGACTGCTGATGTGGTAGCAGCCGTAAATCTATGTATATCTGCTGCTGTGTTTCAATTAACATCTGTAGTCGACGTGGTCGGTGTGAAGGCTGGTCAATTAGCACGGTCCACGATCCATCTTTTATGTATGCATGAAATCCTATCCTAAAGGTCTAGCATACTCTCCACGACAGACGTGGGGTAAGACTTGGACCTATAGAGCAAAAGATCAATATCGGAGAAAGTGCCACTTCCAATATTAATATGGGTGTTGACGTTGGTATTAAAAAAAAGTAACCACGTTAATAAGCAACAGAACTTCCGTTGTTATTCCAGCGATTTTTTTTCTATTCCAACAAATGGGACTATGGGCTTTGAAGTATCCCGCCAGGAGTAACGGAGATAGTAGCTTCTGAACCAGATGGTATAGTTTTTCATCTGGCCATGTGAAATCCGGTAGGTGTACGGAGCAGATTGTCATCTCTAAAAAACTGTTAGTTAACTGCTTGCAGAGACATAGCTGAACGGGATACGACTGGCAGGATTTGTGTTGATAAGGAGTATACCAACGACTCCCTTAGCTCTGGCGTTTGTAGTAACATCATAGTGGAGAGACACATTATGTTCTTATACTAAAGCACAATCTTCTTCGCGTTGAGGTAGTTGACTTTTCTTACAGTTTTTACTTCCTGGATACCAGCCTGTAGTTTGTTAACTGGGCAATTACGTGATGTAGATGAATGTTGACTACCGCTGTCATATTTTGTGGGCTCAGCACAGAGGTCGTTACCATGTACCGACTTGTCTCAGAAGCGTATTTTGATCTGCATACATCTTCATGCAGTATGTCCAAAAGCACTGAAAACTTTGCACTAGCTAAGAGGTAAATGCTTTCACACTCAACCTGCGAATGTGCCTGCTCTTATTTTCTTCGCAGTTGTTTTCATTGATATTGTTCTGTAGAAATGCGACCCAGATGAAAGCGTCTGTCCAGCCTTTCGCAATATTATCGTCCGGTATGCTACAACTTCTCGTAGGGAAACTTTGTCGCAGTTACTTCCTGTGTGCAGTTAAACAAGTCCCTGCACAACCCCTTGTGTGGTGTTCGGGGAGTGTTACGGGGACGCTGAAATATTCGGAATTTACAACCCAAGAGTTTTTACTACAATTGATATTATAACGTCTACTTAAGTAAACTGTCGTAACGATAATATACACAGTTACTATATAATTATTAACACCGTCATTTAATAATCGTTTTAATAACTATCATTTTGCACATTCTACATTTTGCATTGACCTTATACTTTTTTCTACAGAAAGAATTCTTAATATTGTATTACAACAAAATTACATTACAGTTCGACAACGTACGACAACGTTTGTATTTTATGAGTTACATATTTTCGTTTTCTTTTTATCATTGCTTAATTTCATATCAGCATATTTATGGGGCAACCAATGATGGAGAACGCTTAGTAGCGTCACACTTTCTCTCTTGACATCGAAGAATTTTAAACAAGATCGTGTTTCTGAGCAATGATTTTGTTTCGTTTGTTTTCCATTAGATTTATGTTTTGTAAGGGAGTTGCTGTTACAGTCTTTTGTGCACTGATAGTAAGAAGCCTGTTGCATTGTAGATAGATTATACGGGTGTAAGCAAAATACAAGGATTAGAAACAGAATAAGTAAACCTTTTCAGAAATCGTCTGACAAAATTCAGTAAATTAGTATACATTAAATATATTTATAGTATATTTACAACAAATATATATATATATATATTAGTTATAAACTAGTAAAACATATTATTTATAAGACAGTGTATGCAGGCACTACTGTGAAGTTGGTTAATGTAGAATTATTTAGGATGAAATGAGTGCGTTAGTTAAAGTTGATTAGTAACAAGTACAAAAATTTTTTACAAGTGCTATTATGTTCTCACTATTAGTGTTAATTTAGCAAGGACTTTAAATTTTACCTACACCAAGATGTCTGGAAGAGGTATGTATGGATTCACCTATTATAGTGTCACCATTACCCAGCCATTAGAGTCCTATAGTTAAATGGGGTATGCAAAATGAATTAATTTGTGTTTTAAAACTTTCTGTTATTATTATTGCTATTATTATTTCGCTCTTTCTATTATACTTGACGAATATTAAAATTCAGAATATTAATTTGCACAATTCACTGAGTGAGTTACGTTTTCTTGATAAATACGAGGGTAAGACAATAAGTATTCACAATTTTGTTATAATCGTCTCTAGGCTGGCAAAACCACTTGGTGCTCTTGTATGTCAACAGGTGGTGCCGTGTCTCCGCTTCTCGACTGTTAGACCTCCGTCGCGTGAGTCACTGTGCATTGCACTCTCTCCGTTTCCACTAACGAAGAACAGCGTGCAGTGATACGTTTTTTTAGTTATTTTACGAGGACAGGTGGAAAACGTTTGCTGCAAAAATGCTCGGAAAGGTACGTACTTCCGGAATCTGAGGGTTTGGATGTTATGCCAGACACACTAGAGATACTTACCTTTCCTCTTCTAGGATACTATCCTGGTATTGTATGACACATTACTTTGGGTTCTGCCTGTTCTTCAGTTCTAGGTCTCACATTTGACTAGTTACTTTTCTATATCATATTCCCATACAGCCCCAGATACGCTACCTTCGAATCATAGCTTCAACGATGTTATCCGGAGAGATCTCCTGTCTAACATCTTCTTGCAACGATCTCCTGTGTTGCTCCGGTCTGTCGTAGGCGAAGAATGTATGGCTGACATCGTCCGCAGCTCCTGGGCAGTACAGTCTCTCTGGTGACTCGGCCTTTCCAACTTTTTCAGGTAAGTTCAAAGTACACGAGTTCAGTCAGAAACTGGGTGAGGTAATAGTCGATTTCCCACTCTTCCTCTCCGCCCACAGATGCACCTGCTTGATGAGCCTTCTCGTCCAACGTACTTGCTCTTCTTGCTCCCAAGCTCTCTTCCAGCTTTCCATCATCTGGCTTCTTGACTCTGGGTGTGCAGCTTCACCACCTACCTCCTTCTTCCAATGAAGGATGATCTTATGTTCCTTGGCGAGAACGTTGATGAGAAAGTGGGCTCGGAAACCATCCGGCAGACCGACTAAACTCAAAAAACACTTCATCTTTTGACCTAGGCTAGTTCCTTCCTGTAAATTCGACGATTAACGGAGTCTGCTGACACTTCTCTTTTATACAGAAGGACCGACTGGACAGCAGCCATAAAAGGTTTTCTTTTGGTTGAATCGGGCCGTCAATGTTGGCCATGAGCCGACTAAGCGCAATCACTCCCTTCGCCGCTTGGTCGGTCGTACGCCTAATCTGCTAAAAAAGCCTCAACTTGGAGTCGATCATCATTTCAAGTTACTTTACCGCTAGCTTTGAAGTACCGGGATTGTAAGCTTCGTCTCGGAACTCGTACCGATATTACAGTGGAAATCCTCTTCTTAATCAAAACCACGACTATCGTCAGCCCGTGCAATATCATCCAGTTGTTGATTAATTGCATCACTCTTTTGAGTTTGATTTGGGCCTGGACGATACAAGCAGCTAGTAAGTTCCCGGCCGTATCTAACATACAAAGTGGTCCGTACTACGACGTAAGATCTGGGTCACCTTTTTTCTTGCTGATCAGCACCAGGTGTTAGCTGGCTTCCAATGACCGCAGATCACCGCCGATGTCAAGCACGCGATCTACATCTTCAGTAACAACACTGGCTTGTGTCGAAAGACCGCCTTCAGCACCTGAGAATTCCGATGGGGCTAGAGCTTTCCTGTCCATTATCGTACTGACTGTCAGAGCCAACTCTTCGGCTGTAAAATAGGAAAATCCCCGATGTTCCTAAAATCGGTTCCGCTTTGCTCCTTGTGGTCGGGGAGGAGAGCTCTTTTGATTTTTAACTCTTTTATCATACTAAAAAAGTAATAGAAAGTTAGGTTGAAATCAGTACAACAAATCAGAGTAGAAAAAATTATGCTATATGTAACCGCAAAAAAGGAAAGGAAATAGCTGAGATGTTGCGATATTACACGGATTAATAAAAACCCATCAAATTCACGTAAGTGCTTAAAAAGAAATGACTAATGAATAAGCAGAAGTAACGTTTGCATGTTTTCCGTTAATTACACTCTCCTCTTTTAGTTGAACTTGCTCTTTCCCCTCGTAAAAGTATAAATTTATCTATTAAATATGCCTACATAAATCCGTAAGTCATGGTATGTATTGATCGTTACGAATCAACATAGTCGATGAACATCAAGTTAGATAAAAGTTTATACTACTAATAAAAGTTATAGACCGGTGGGTCCAGGATAACGTAATTCTTTGGCTTTACACATCCAATTATAGTCAGTTGTTTTCCCTGAGTCCGCATTTTGGGAATATCCAGTTGTTGGAAATAGGTAGTATTGTCTTTTATAATCCCCTAATAAACTCCAGCCAACCGCATTGACCGAACAAGAGTTTTAGCCGACAATTTCAATGAACACACCCAACAAATCATTTCTGTTATCTTATAGTCATGTAATCCTATTACATGATCTAAAATCTACATAAAAGTACGTGATTTTATTGTTTTGCTTTTTGCTGCTGTGCAATTACTTTTTTTACAATTACAAGTGTATAAATTAGGTGATAAAATAATTCATGTACCGGTTGTTTGGCCATCGTAGATGGTTTTGTTTAGTCATTTCCTAAACGTTTCGGTTACCTACCGGGAGCTTTCTTCAGTAGAAAATATAATTAAAAGTGTTCGACAATAGGTGAAGAGCCGAACGTACCACTAACCGAGGTCATTTGCTTTTACGAGGTTCTCCACCCTTTACGAAACACTTTTAACTTTTTTTTCTGCTAAAGAACACCTCCGGTAGGTGTCGGTGTCGATACGTTCAGAAAATGACTGAAAAAAGCAATTGACCACGCCCAAACAGCCCGGATATAAATTATGTTATCATTGACTTTGGCCGTAACAAACTAAGGGTACAGGTGTTAAAAACATACATAAATATGGTTTGTATGTCTACTGAGTATCCTTTAAGACATTACGTATAATATACCTAGAGTTTGGGTATCCTTTAAGACTTTACGTACATTTATAATATAATTTTCTTTACACATTACTTCCTTGTTGAAAGCACATGGTCTATAATTACTTTATCCAAACTAACAAGTTGTAATTTAGAAATATATTTTATTCGGAACTTAAAAAGTGTGATAAACGCAACTTACTCATCTTAAATTTTGCAAATAGAAATACATTTTTCTGGTTAAGGAAAAGCCATTGTATTTACGTCACTGATGGGAATTGTGCGGGTTTTGTTTATTCTCTTACTTTCGCCACTGTTGTGAGTACTAAAGCATATTGACGCTTTAGTGTGTACAATGCTGACTTGTGAATATGCTAATCTTAGCTTGAATATGTATTAACATAACCAACCTCATGTAATTCTGTTTCATTTAGATCACTCCCTAAATAGCCTAATGAGATTTATAATTTCATATGAACAGAAGGAGAGTAATCCGAAGCAGAATGTGGACGATAATGGCAAATAAAGGCAAACCCTACAACACCTGGTTAGACTCCTGGAAGGTTTCTATGTAGAAAACGAAATTGCAATTGAGACAACAAAATCGAGCAAGGCATCTAGTGTTGGCCTGGTCAATTGCAGTGTGCGACAACTTGCCCAGTAACATTTTCTTCATAACCTCTATATGGACAATGCCGTAAGTAATAGATGTACTTTACAGAGTTATTTATAGTCGGCCACGGTGCAAATGAAACGTTGTTATTTGTTCAGGATTGGGCTTTACTTTTCGAACTCTGGATCAGGTTGTGTATGCTGTACACTATTTAAACAGAATTTACAAAGACTTTGGTTTGCACAGTTTACAGTAAAAGTCATAAAGATGGGGTTCCAGAAAAATAATAATAGAGATGGAACAAATTAATAACTTTGACTATGACATTTTCCAAGAATGAAACCATGATATGGCTAACAAACAGCATAAATTCAATGAAATTTAAGGGACCGTCAGAAGAACGCTGAAAAGTAAACAGGTTGAAACGTCTTAAGCAAGTAAAGAAATATATCTAAAGATCTACAAGGTAATTATTCCGTGCACACTGCCTTATGAATCTGAGAATTGGATTTTAGTGAACGGCCGAGCAACTCGTATTGAACTAGCTAAAATTAGATTCCTCAAACATATAGTATGGCAGAAAGAATACACATATACCGGTATCTAGCTGAACTGCGAGTTTATCGGGGATATTAGGTAAGCTTACAATATCGGCTAAATTTGTTTGATCCTCTCAAGCGAGTAGATAGCTGCCGCACTCCTAACCAACAATTGGAATATAAGACGGGTGGACCGAAAAGTGTGGGACGTTTGAGAAGCGTGGAACGACCATTTCTAAACTCTGTCAGTTTGGGACAGGAGCAATAAACTTTGGTTTAATCAATGAGGATTATAATGATAATAATGGCAACTTTGATGATAATGGTGATAACGATAAACAGTAATAATAAATAAAATTATAAAAGACAGCAAACAAATACTGGTAATTAAAATGTATGTCATACAGTTTTGCAGGAAATTACCAACCTATAGAGTTCCTTATAATGTAACTTCATTATACTGTATTAAGCAGAAAATTATTGTACTGCATCTTTATGATTATTGAACAATTAAAGTCATATAATTAAATTAATCAACAACAATTAATTAACAAATTAAACAACAATAAATTAATTTCAAACGGTGGAATGACAGAAAAACAACGGTGTAACCTATCTTAACCGACACAACTTTAAAGGAAAGAGAAATATTCACATTTTATTCCGACAACAAGAAATTTGCCAAGATAGGCTTCATGTTTTTACTAAATACTAGGATGCACGGACGAGGAAAATTATCACGTCACATTTCAAACACTCAAAGTTTATGTAAACTAATAGGTAATAAACTGTGCAATACATGTATTCAATATATTATTTGTTAAATATCAAATCTATGTGTGTTATTATTTTCTTTATTGTTAATTTAGAAACATGTTTTACGTATTTGTAACTTATACTATTTTACATAGTATTATATGCAACTTTTTATTTATTTTCCGTAAAATTTAAGTTTGTATACAAGATGTAAACTATGAATAGTCAACCAATTTTTGTCAAGCATGCTTCATACCATACATTTGGTGTTAATAACTAATCTTTCTAACAATAGATTCCATTCCGAATGTGAATATTATTATAAATTATGATTAGTCTGAAAAGATTAACAAATTTATTAATTATAGTATTGATTTTTAAAAAAGTAATAAAAAATTAACTCTGAATACTGAAATCAAAACTTTAAAATAATATTAAATTGATTTTTATTTTGTACGTAACAAAACCTCCATATTTCTTGCAGATTTTCTGTATTATGAATATTTCTTATTTCTCATATGAATACATATAAAATCATCTGACGATACAGAATAATTATGTGAAACATGCGTCAGGTGAAAACACAATAACTTTTACATTCAATCAACTTTTACTTGCAGAAGATTTATAATTTAAAGAAATATTAATAATACATTAAATTCAATACAAACTTTAAACGTTATATTGTATAACTTACCAGCAATCGACTACGTGCAATAGTAGTATATGAGAGAGGGGACAAGCTGTTGTGTGGGTGTAACGCAATGAAGCACGTCAACCAGCTTTTCAGTCTGCGTGTTCAAATCGTACTGTAAGGTTGTCTCCGACTTCTCTTGCCGCAATTTTATAGAAACGATCGTTAGCATTGGCAGAACTAGGAAACTTTTCTGGGGGCTCGTGTGTTTTCTTCTATCACGAAATAATCTTAGTAAACAAAAAATTGTTTTATTGATTTACTATTACGGCTCTTTAGTTTATTAACTGAGTGTAATCATTAGTTAGTTTTACTCCAAGACAATGTACAGTTTAACTTATTTATGATTGTTTAAATTTTTCACCGTTCTAAAAACTTTACTGATTCACTTAGCCCTCTGGGAGCCCAAACACTCTTACCCCAATGCTTTTTAATGAAGTGGGAATAAATCGTAAATTGCTAAATATTTAACTGGTTAAAAAGTTACAAAATAACTTAAAGAGTCTGGAGTTCAAGCCAGCCGCATGGTGTACTATTAGAAGCATTAAAAATAGACGTGATTTGCTGAGAACTGTCTTGTAAAGCTGACACTACAACTTTGACGAAAAATGTGTAAACTTAAATTCCAATACAATTTTATGAGTAGGATACGTAATGCTATTTTATTTTATGTATTACAATATGCATGAAATAATTTTATTTTTTAACAACCTGTTTATTCAGAATCATTAGATTTTACTGCATATACGTATTGGTTATACCTAAATCTACTACTCCTTAAATGCTAATTTATATGCTTACATTGTAGGTAAACATCTTTATGAACTCAAACAAATAGACATAACATAAACAGCAGCAGTAGCTAACAAATTTACTCCTCAAATTTTATCATAATGCATTAATAAAGCGCTTTAAAAAAGCCTTCAGTTATATTTTTATACACTGCAATTGAAAGTATATTAAATACTAGGCAGTTATGGTTTAAAGTAGACATATTACTGGTTTTCCTATAATAGCATACGTCAGGCACATAGATTTATGACTACAGATAGAGTTTCAAATTCATGCTATATACCAAATCATAAAACATTTAAAGATTACAGTTGAAGTTGATCAAAAATTTATACATTTACGATTACATGAAATCTACTTAACAGTAATTTAAAAAACTGCAAACTAGAAATTGGACATCATCATATGCAATAGTGTTTGGTAAATCATAATTTAAAAGAAATTACTAGTACCACGGCCGGTAACTTGTCAAACTACAACGTTCATATAAACTTAAACGTGCAAGCTAAATATATGTAAATAAAATATTCTTTTTGTTTTTCAGCTGTAAGATCTAAAGAGAAGATTGAAAAACTTGTCATTAGTATGTCAATGTCAAACTTGTCAATGCAAGTAGTAGTTTATTGACCTTTCTAAAAGTTACGTACTTATGGGCATTACGAGATTGTGAAAAGTTAACAATTTAATTCATTGTAATGCGCCCAATATGCTACAGAAAATAATAGAGCTAAAAGCCATGTGTTACATGGCACTCGAATAAAATATAGAATTACATTCTGGAACTGCAAACCACACATTATACACTTTTGAAAAAATACGTTAGTTTTCTCTTGTAACAGGTTAGTCGATATAAGTATAACTACTTGTTCAAACATTAACAGTTAATTCCACAGATCAGAGAAGTTAAGAGTGCTTGTACTAGTAGAGTAGTACTTGCTTGTGGCTTAGAATCTCGGTACCACACAATAGTTTGAACCTTCCCTAATATACTCACCAAGGATTAAGTTTACAACAATCTATGACAGTGTAATCGGACTATTCTTTGCAGCAATTTTGTGTTTTTATTATTATCATTAACCAACTTTCAATGCAATAGGCACCTTATTAAGCATAATGTCTTCGCAAGAGTTATCAATATGACGGTTATAATCCAAACTCTTATTCCTTATGAACCTTTTTCGTTTCTAAAATGTTTACGTATACATCACACAAATTTTATTCCTCTGATGAATTGACAACACTTTTTAAACATTTTTGGTAACGTAAATTTTTTAGCCTTACAGAATCTTTTAACTACATAGGTAGTTATATCTTCACTCTGTCTATGATTTTCATTTTTTTACAACATTAATAAATAAATTACATGTATATTTAAAATATTACTGACAAGTATATTTTAGTCTCTCGGTATTTATGACCCTAATCAAGTAGGCGTGATCTCTACTTTTTTCAAACAGTACGCAAACCCATGACAAATATTATTTATTTTGACGCTGGTTGAAATTTAAAGTTGAAATTTGAGAGTTACTTTTCTGTTGTGGATGATCATGCTCTGAGATTTTGAATTTTAGGCAGTCGACATGTTTAAGTGCTGCTAGTAGCCCTGATTGTAATTTATAAAATTACCTATAAAAAAAGAAACAATATGCTTGTAAATTGAAAGAGCTGACATTCCTTTTATTTCAAACGGTAAACACTCATTGGAACCGCTGTTTCCAAGCAAAATTGAGAGTTAAAAGATTGAATTAATCTAACTAGTTAGGAAAACATCCTAGACAATCCACATCCTACTTCCCCTTGTTTAAAAGCTGCTAATAAATGTAAGTTAACCATAGGAAATTTTTAAAATCGGCAAAATGATATGTGATATGGGTTTTAAATGTTTGTTAGAGCCTGAGAAAATGCTTTTATACGTTCTGTCACGCTTTTTCTGAGGCATGATTAGTAGGTTGTGCATTAAATACACTGACTCTATTCAGTCCATATGATGTGTGTACAATTGATTACAGGACCAGTAAAGGTACAAGGCGGGCAATTTTGTTGTGAGTGACGTATTTACAACAACGTTAGTGTTGCTTCCAATATCTGCCGGTATAGGAGAACTTAAACCGTAACTGAAAATACTTTTTTCTCCATGTTGGAGGGTACTTCCCATACATATAGTGACGCCACTGTTAATAATACACCACTACGTATAATTAGATATAGGACTGGTTTGTGTGAACGACTATGCTCGCAGAAGTGGATATAACTTACAGGTTTGGAACTTGGAAAGTAGACACTTTGAATCGAGCAGGTGTCTTCAGTTAACTTGATGGTAGACAACTCTAACATGAAACATTCGTCTTGACATTTACATGGGATGTCAAGCAGTAGAAACAGCACCATTTTTCCTCACATAGTGTCTCAGTTTTCCAGAGGATTCACTACAAGTCAATACATTATCATCATCAGCGTCTTCTTGTGTAAATTCCTTGGTCTCTGAAAGTAAAAAAAAAACAGTTGAGGTTGAAGAGACTCTAGCAGAGTATGTGGATTGGAATCCGATGTTCTTAGAAAGTGAGTTTTAGAATCCTTCTCCCTTTTTCAAGTTTAAGAATGCCTTTTACGAATACTGAAAGTAGTAATAATCATTTACGCTAAAAAAGTATAGGGACGGTATTTAATAGTGTCATACTGGTGTCATCTGGTTTCAGTGGTTCAAATTGTCCATGGAGATTGTAGAGGTTGTTCACTGGATCAGGTAACGTGTAACTGGTAAGAGCTTTAGCCCAACTACTTTTATGAGGTTTATAAACCCCAACATTTAGAGTTGCAAAAAGTGCGATTCTAATGCAGAAAAAGTGAGAAAGTGGATTTAATTATTTTTTCCATGTGTGACTGCCGTATTTATTGCCAATTGTGTGAATCCGTAATTAAACATAAACTGTCCTGTTAATTGGAATAGAGGATATACATTTTAAACTACTTTTTTTAGCAGCATATCATATATCCGGCCTTCCTGTAACAACTTAGTTTTTGACATTGGTAAATAATGTTTTATCTAAAGAATGATACTTTTAATACTACAGGTAGATGATAGTAACTGAAAACCACTCCTCTTTAAACACTTTCACCCATAACTTGCTCACACAATAACCTTAATGACGCGAAGTACAATTACACAATATTCGTCACGTTCAAGTAACAATACACAGTAGAATTCAATTTTATTGTATTTTTTTATAGCTAATATTTATACCAGTTTTGAGTTTCTATTATTGTATTTTACATTTTGCATTTTCCTTTGTACTTTTTTCATCTCGTTATCTCTTTTGTATTTTTGACACTTTTATTGTTTATTACATATTTACTATATCATAGGCAAAACCGTTAAATTTAGATTAAAAAATTGAAAAAAAACACATTGGGTAAAGAACTATACTTTTAATCTTCTATTGTAGTGTAATCATCGTTCATAACCTAAAGATCCATACATATGATTTATATTAAAGTTTTAATTATTTATATTTTTAAATTCGATTGATTTCGGTCATAGACCATCGTCAGGGTATAGACTATACTTGCGGTCACAATACTGTAAAACAGTTACTATTTACAAAAAACGAATTCGTATTAATGAACGTGAAAGTACGTTTGTGTCCAAAACCTCTCGAGAACTAATTTGTTACGGATTTGATACGTATATATATCGAATTTGACACATCACATTGTCATTAACTATACATTGTTATGGGATGCATTTTCTTGCAACATCTGTACGACTTATGAATACCTTTGTGTTTGATATAATATGTTAAACATTATAAAACAAAGTCTCAAAGTAAAGAAAGGTCTACATTAAAATTCACGAACATGTCTACCTAAACGTTATAATACTACCCTTGTACCCGTAGTATCTTAATGGTATAATATATTACGTTCCTGAAATAATAACGCATGGATATGATTTTATAACATAATGGTTTAATCTCTGTAACATAAATTCAAATTATTGGAAAATTCCATTCGATACATACGGTTGTCACAATCGATATTTATCTCAGGATTTAATAACTAAATAATTTTAATATATTTCTTGAGAATTCTTGTGGCTGCTACAAAAAGTTCCTTTACATGTTAATTAATAATAGAGAGTACCTTTACAAACAATATATTACTTATAATCTAAAAAATTACACAAATTATATATTAAGTTACATACAAGTTTTGACGATATTCAATACGCTTCGTAAAAGCATGTAGGTTAGAGTAACGTCAACATCATGACTATTTGTCCGTCTCAAAAAATAATGTAGTTTATTAATGTGTACAATAAATGTTTTCCTTGTAATCACTGTTCGCTTAGATATTGAATTTGGTTGCACTTTAAAATGTTTACTAGTGATTAGTGTTAGTGTAAATTGTTATATTGTCTAGTGGTTGTTCCTTGTTGGATAAAAATATTGTCAAATTATACTTTACACATCTAGACGATATTCTGAAGGTTTTCTGGTTTATTCTGAATATTTTTCTTGATTGTGTGTATTACTTGTTCATGAAAATTGTAGTGGAAGGATTATTATCTTCGATGATGGTCTTTCAGATCTTCTTTCACAAACGGGTTATCTACTTTTATATTTTTTTTTAATTACATCTAGACACGCACTATTCAACTGTTTTCCATCACAATTAACAATTAAGTGTTATTTCTTCTTTTTTAGTCACAGAACTCATACAAATTTCTTAAATTTTGATTGGTCATTTATGTACAGGTTAAATGTTATAGGATCAACACCCATTACCTACTTTATATTTTATAAATTACCTTTAATAGATAATTTTATTATTATACTCTAATTATATATGCAATGTTTAAACAATTATTAATTAGATAATTATAAACAATTTGATACTAAACATGCCTCAACATGCCTCAGTTTATAACTGTAAAACCTTATTAATTTGAATTTCTATGATATGTGGTGGAACAATTTGTTATGGTTGATTGTAATTTCTACTTTGACTACCTGAGATAAATATATTTACATAAATTAACTGGTGACATAAAATCTTATAACATATAACAAAACTCTTAATAATAATAATTGTTTTTGACAGTTTTAGTTTATTTATACTGCTAAACTATTGTCTGTATGATAAACTAAAATTCTGTCTAATAATAACAATAAAACACTTTTCATACAAAAATAATTAACACTGTTTAACAGTAGTCTGTGTCACTATTTATATTGTGTCACTCATATAACTGTAAGGTTTGTGTCCCTTTTTCTATCCTTAAAATATGTCGATACAATTTTGTTAATACAATTTTAATTTATGATGAGGTACTCTTTATTGGGTTTGGTTGTTATTCAGGGTAAGTTGATTAGGCCTACTAGGTTTATTTATTTAATTTTTGTCTGTTTACTGCCCTATTCTACTGGGTTATTTCTGGGTTTCTTGATAATATTAAATAAGTCAAATCAACTAGGTTTCCTTTAATTTGCTTTCAATTATTATTTCTTGTTTCCTCTCTGGATCGGATTTCACTATTATTTACTGTTCTTTTGTAACACTTCGTTTCGTTACAACGTATGCATGTTGACACCCCGTACAATCGCAACGGACAGAGTCGTAAGTCGACTAGCGTCTGTATTTGTAAAACTTTATTTCCTTGCCACCAATATTTTTCTACAATAACATGGAATTGCAAGTTACATTTGTTTTCATTTAAAGACATCACATTAACTTTAAAGACCTCATTGTAAAGTTACCAAACCACATTTAATAGGTTTATAAAAAGAAAGATCTTTATCAAAACCCTTTTTTAGAAAAAAAAGTAATATAGAAGTAGTCAGAGTATTTAAATTGACTGTTTTTATGAGAGCAAAAGGAGGAAAATAAAAAAATGCGGTAGGATTAAAATGCGCTGATGTCGAAGCGAACAGAACGATACCGTCACGAGCTCGTTAGTGAGGACTGAAGCTTATCGATAAACGGCGTGGTTTGGTAATTGATGGTGGAGGGGTAAATCTGTTCTGATGCTATTAAAGGCGTCATGTTTAAAAGAAACTCAGGAATCCTTTTTACGTTACTATGTATTTCGAATTGCGTATTCAAACACAAGTGAATCGTATTTGTGGGGAGAAATATTTACTCCTCTTTTTGGAATTCTGAAGGTTCGGGACGCAGTGAAGCTCTGACAACATAGTACTTTTCCAGACAGTTTAGCTGAATTCCAGAATTACAGTAAAAATGAATGAATTCTGTTTTTATCTTTGGGAATAACCCTATTTTACACCACAAAAAAGAGAATTTCTAAAGTAATACCAAACATTAATTTATTTAAAAGTTAACTTCAGCAGTTCGCATATCACATAAACAGAATTAGCTTAGTATTTATGTAAATAACTGTTTAGTTTAATTTCAGTATTGAACCGAATTATTTGTTGCTTCAGCTAACAAGTTCCAATGTATAATTATTGTTACTAAATACAGTGTCAGTTGATGCATTTCATTTTGTTGTATTTCATTTCATATAGAATACTCCACGGGCCGTCACTGCACTTGGTACAGTGTGTGTGATAATGTTAACTTATATGGCCAGATAATATTCGGTATCAAATAAAATTACTGCTTCAAGAAGCGTTTTATTTGTTTACAATTTTTTATTATTGCAATGATTTTAATATTTTATTTTAATAAAGGGATGCCACATTAAAAATAATATTAAATAAATCAATTACAAAGGTCAGGACATGTACGCTTTTCAGATTTAAAATAATCACTACCCAAATAATCACTACAAACGCTGATAGCAATTTATAAAAAAAAAATTCTCAATTTCATTAATCTTGTGTAGGATAAACACTCGACTGCGTTTATCATCTTATAGCCTACATATTTACAGAGTTTCTAATATTTTTGTTTCTGTTACCCAAGAGAAATCCCTTTTCAAGCATTTCGTTTACGTAACTTTTACTTTTTTTAATTAACAAATGTTCTTATTTGTTAAGATACTCACAAAATATTGCAAAACAACTTTTACAGAATCACGTAATGGGATTTATGAATTTAGTCTACTATAACTGATTTGTAAATACGTAAGTATAGAGATACGTAAAAACGTACAGCCTCCCTTACCTAATTGTCTCAAAGTCAAATTTAATGTGGACACATTAATAGAAGAAAACTGTGTGTATACCAATATGATTTGTATAAAAAGATGATGACTTCAGTTGCAAGTATCATTCTTTAAATATCACAGTAAACATTAAATATCTAAGACAAAACAGGTACCACATACCACATCAGGTAGATAGGCAACAAAATAAAAACAATTTAGTGCTGTTGTTTGTGACACATTGTAACGTGTTTATTCTACAACGCTGGGCTTCACCATACAAAGGTATTTAAGATACTCACAAAATATTGCAAAACAACTTTTACAGAATCACGTAATGGGATTTATGAATTTAGTCTACTCTAACTGATTTGTAAATACGTAAGTATAGAGATACGTAAAAACGTACAGCCTCCCTTACCTAATTGTCTCAAAGTCAAATTTAATGTGGACACATTAATAGAAGAAAACTGTGTGTATACCAATATGATTTGTATAAAAAGATGATGACTTCAGTTGCAAGTATCATTCTTTAAATATCACAGTAAACATTAAATATCTAAGACAAAACAGGTACCACATACCACATCAGGTAGATAGGCAACAAAATAAAAACAATTTAGTGCTGTTGTTTGTGACACATTGTAACGTGTTTATTCTACAACGCTGGGCTTCACCATACAAAGGTAGCTGGCCGCTTGTACAATAAATAACATCGTGTATTCACACTGTCACACCAGTTAGGCCTATAGCGTTGGAAAACACAGTTCAGTTTATATTACTATCGGAGTACCGTATTGGTCTCACATTATAACGACAATTCCAAATGTAACCTGTACAGTATTCATAAAAGTGAAACAGGTGTAACGTAATAGTATAACGATTCAATACGATTCATTGTAAAGTAATTTTAAATTTATACATTTAAATGAGCTGAACAGTTGTTTTAGCAAACTACTTTTCAAACGTGTGAAAAGTCAGTATCTTAGAAGTCCTATATGAGGTAGTCAAACAATATCAGCAGACATAATATAATGGAATATATGCGAATAATTAAAGGGATGTCAATGACGTTTTAATATACATCAGTTATTAACATTAAAAGATGTATGGCGTTCTGTTTTAGCATTATCAATGTTAAAGCTGAAAACTCACATTTAAAAGATCTTCAGTCTCGGACTTTACAGTGCCAATCATAGAATGGGCGGAATACTTAGAATTAATGTGTTATTAACACAGTGATGTAATCCAAAAAGGGGTTTTGTGAGGGGAGGCACAGTCCTCTCCATTGTGTAGATCATCGATAAAATTGCTACTGAATAGTAATTATGTCAGTAAGAGTGAATGTCAACTAAACATTATTACTAAAAATGTCAACGTACAAATCTATGAGTTAAAATATACTCAGCGTTGTTGTTTATCTTCCTTTAAATTAGGAGAGAGGACAGAAAGGTCGAATGTAGCAAAACAAATGTTAGTAATCCGAAATATGACTTTTAAACTATTGTGGCAACGAAGTATTCATGTGGCCATAGCAGGCAGTTGTAAGTCTTTGTGTATGATTTTGAATATAACTTTTTTTGAATATAAATTCAAAAGGTCAATATTCGAATATAAAAATCCTTATAGGACTTTAATGTTTGTAACGTTAAGGTTGAGAAGTGTTTGAAACTAGTCTTTGTGAAGACAGAAGAAGCGATTAGTGAAAAATAGAACACGACTGGGTTTTAAATGTATTAAGTGCTACCTGACGTATAGCAAATTCTATTATCAACAACTGATTGCCGCTTCAATAAAATTACCAACAAGAATATGTTTAACCGTTTTTCTGGTAGTTGTTAAGGTGTATTTATTTAAAAGCTCATAGTCAATTTTCATTTCTTTATGTTTTTATGCATTTTAATGAGAACATTAGAATGCTTGCAGGTATCACCTCATCTATAGAAATAGTAAATAACGCTAACAGTTTGAAGATTTAGGAGTTTGTTCACAAATAAAAGATATATACCGTCATCGCAACAATAACCGTATCTTATGAGGAAGAGCAACTTTAGCTGTGTATGTGAATAATTTTATTCTCAAATGTAAATTCATATACCTAAGGAAGACCAACATATCTTGTCCTTGCACGTCCAAGGTGACGAAGAGTTGTGAACAAATACTAATCGTTAACAAATACATATCGTTACAGTTAACACACAGGGAACATACAAAATAACTAACATCTGTAAACTCAAAATATTAAATTTCAGGTTTAAAGTAATAAGAAAACAAAATAATATTGCTTTTGTTATGTTGTTTTAAAAGGAATTATTTAAATAAGACTTTATCGATTAAAAATCTGTTATAGTTTTAATTTAATTTGTAAATTTATTTTTTGTATTCCTTTAATAGAAATGTATAGCGTAAAGCAAAGATTAGTGAGCAATTATTCAGTGACAGTTGAATATAATTATTGGTGATTTATCTCGCTTATTTCACTGATTATTTTATTATACTGTATTCAAAACAGATAGCCTTGAAGAATTTAGTTGTTATAATTTAAATATGTGTCTTATTTATGCCTGTATGTTGAATGTTACCGTTGACAAAACATAAGTAAAGGTTTTTAAAAATATATAAACACTTGGTACATATAAATAAATAAAATATATAACATCACAACATTAAATAAATAAATAAAAATATAAATGAAAACGGTGAAACGTACTACCTGTTTATATATATTTAAAAACCTTTGTATTAATATGTTTCGTTAACATGTTTGTATTAATATATTGTATTAACGAGTCATCAATAAATATCGTGAAACGTAAGCATTACAATATTTGGAAAGTTGAATATCAACCTTAAATTCTTTTCAACTACAAATTGCCGTTGCAGCGTTAGTTCTCTTAATAAAAATCAAGAATAAAAAATAAATTTCTACCACAAAACACTGTTTTAAATTATTCTGTTTTGAAATTGGAATCTGACATTTGTTTTGGTTCTGATTGAGATTTGAGGTTGCACAAAATTCCACAGAGCCTCTAATTTTGTCTAATTCAAATCATTTCATTACACAATTTTCTTGCACACTGACAAGCAAATGTGTAGAATAAATAGTAAGCAGTTTTTTTGGAATTAAAAAAATGAACATTAGACCAACAACGGTTTGAATATAATGAATAGAAGAAAAGAGTAACAGTAAATATTATCAACGATTGCAGATGTAAATTTTGTGACGTCTCTTCACTTGATGGAAATTTGTATAGAATCAGTTGGTCAGTCGTGCACTCACAAAACAGTCGATCAATAAAATATTATCGAATCTAAATATACGAGTGCCGTTATCAAATGTTCAAGCAAGTAAACTGTTTGCTTGAAAACAGTAAATATGAGCGTGTTTACGTAACATAAAATTTCTTTGAAATTTCCAATAGTTATTGAAATATTGAAATATGTTATTGAAATGCTTGTGCTTTTGAAATTGGATTACGTATTTCTAGTCTGCTGTTATGATAGTAGTGGCACAAAATATGTAACTGTCATTCACGTCAATTATTTTGTGAGTACTTAGATGATACACACACATTGTAACAATATGTCTTATGGTATCTTAACCTTAATAAACACAGAATTATTTTTAACCTCTTCGTCCTCCTATCATTAGATATTTTTATCTCTGCAGTTCTTTATTGTCAAGTAATCTCCTGCGGGGTCGTGCTTTTGACTAAAAAAATAATTTTTTATGAGTCTTATCTCTCCCATTCTCCTTTATTCCTATCTACGTTAACCTGTCTCTTCAATTCTTCGCTTGCGTAGAATTATATCTAATGTGACATGGTTTCTAATAATATGTGTTCTCATACGTGTTTCCACATATGTGAAAAATCTCGTCTCCTCAGCTATATGCGATTTATGACCTTCTCAAGTAATAACTACATCTCATATCCGTACAAGATGCTCAGTACAGCCATACATCTCAGTACTATAAGATGCTCGATTACTTCATAGCATTTAATCAGTATATCAGGTGTACATATCTCTTTCCCAATGACTGTTTTATGACTGTTTTGGGGTTGTTGTGCCCCTGTCCCAGTGTTTGTTAATCTTGGCGGTGTGCATTGTGTCTTGTGTTGTTTTGTGTATATTTCGTAGTATCCTAAGTATTTATTTCTATTATTTAGACTTGTGTATTATTATATACTATGTGAAAATTTGATATTTTTTGATTCTCCATTACTTTTTTATGGAGTATTATATTTATTAACTATATTTTTCATATATTAGACTATAGACTACTTAGCCTAAAATCTGCTCCTGATTTGTATGGTGCCCAAGACGTTGCACATAATAATTTTCTGTGATAGCATAAATCCGTTATTTAGGTTTTAATAGCTTTCTTCTTTTTTTCCCCCCCTCAAATTTACATTTACAATTGCATCCCATATATTAAAAATAGAAGTTTGTTCTATATTTTATCGTTTTTTCCTATTTTGTTCGTACAAAGTACTTTTTTCAATGAAATATTGGTTTGGGCTTGTAACGAAAATATTTAGGTATATTTGAGCAGCGTGTTGTTTAACTTTATGAACAGCTTTCTGTAGATCGCTTTGTGACCCTTAAATTACGATCTAACCACCTGCATTGAGGGACTATTCAAAACAGTGTTCCATTTCTTTTGATAACCATTTTATTTTATGTATCTACTTTGTGCTAGGGGATCTACGTTCAGGTTAAAAACGATAGATGGTAAGCTGCACTCACTTAGTGAATAGAAAATCGTCATTACATAACCGTTCTTCCAAATACCTGTTTTTTAAATCAAGATACTAGGCCTATTATCCGAAATATTTTTTATATCCTTTGACCGAGTATTTTGATATTATAATCTCTATCATGTATTTTTATAACACTACAATTAGTAACGGCATGTCTGCTCCCCTTCACAAAGCAATATTACTTTAGCATTATTGCGGTCTTTTGATATCTTACAGTTCTCCAATATTTAATTTTTCTGTAGGAAACAAAACGTAAGCATAATTATTTGATACTTTCTACATTAATTTCATATGAAGTCTTTCCCTTTTCGGTTTTCGGTTCTTCATAACGATTCGACCAAGCCCTTGATGTCTACATTCTCTAGAGTTATACTTCCATGTTCCTTGTGTTGCTAAAGTTTTTGTCACCCCACTAGTTTCTAAAAGGTGTTAAATTGTTCCTACATCCTATCATGAGTGACTTAATGCCTGAAAATCTTTTTGGCAGTGTTACCTGTTCCTTACAGCGTGTGAAACACGTATCTCGGTCAATGCTGTTTAATCTTTCATAAAGCGCAGGAAAGGAAAACAATATGATTAGGGGGAAGTCGATTAAAATTTTGATTCTGATGTTTACAAATCCTTATTGAAACCGAAAGCTGTTGTAGTCCTTATACCTGACAATAATACTTGAACAGTGACATGCGCGGAGCCAACGAAAGAATTACGCCCAACTGAAAAGGAGAGGACTAGAGAGGAGTGTACGCAATAACTGTTTGCTGTCTCTCTCTGTCACACACTGTCGCTTCACAGCGAAACTTGCTCGCCTCTGATTTTCTTGTTAGCCCTGTTGTTGTCGTCGTTGTACTGTGTAAGCCTCTTGTGTGCGTGTGTGAAGTGAATCGAGATGTTTTGTCTACTGCGCACCTAAAGGTCACTGTCCAAACAACGGTCGTTCGGCCCATACCTGTCTGCGATAAGGCATCTTATCGAAATCGCCTGAAGCCTAATCCTACGGCTTGAGTAGAGCTGAGCATTTAGCTAGGCGTAAAGTGTGTCCGCTCAGTATCCTTGTGGGATTGCAGCGTACAGCTGTGGAGAACGTATAGGCCTATAGTAAATGTAGACAAGCTTTTTGTACAGAAGGCCGTGATTTGAATGGAAAATTGACACGACTGAGATAATATTATTCGATATGTTTCTAAAGCAAACCTTATTCCTTTAAAACGGCTTGTTTAATATAAAAAAGGTCTAAATGCTATAGGGAAGCAAAAATATTTAGAGTTTGCTACACTGTACATAAGTTGACGATTACAGCCGAATAAATTTCATGAATAGCCCTACCACAAGAATGCCTCTCTCAATGTTTGATACCATTTTACACACGATAATTCATTACAGATTCTCCTCACCACTATCCAATTTTTATACAACGAATAGCTAGACAACCAAATTTTAGATTTCGATTGCATTAAAGAAATTATTTCTTTAAATGACATTGCACAAACCGCTCCTTCAACGCTGCAAACACAAACTAGTTTCACCAACACGCTGCCGCCAAACCCGACGCTTGCACAACACGCTGCCCGCTGCGCTTAAAATTCCTATCATCAGGACGCACCATGTTTTACTTCAGATTTGTCATTCACTTTGGACGTTCCATGCTCCCCGCTCCACTCAGGCCGTAGCCTAACAAGCAACACACCTCTAAGCTTCCAATATAAACCAAGCTGTAGACACAGATTGTCACGCGTGACGGGCCACAGTGGTTCAACCACAAACGAAAACCAAATTTAACAGGTTGTGGTTGGCCGTGTCGGCAGTAGCTGTTGTCCAGGTTCGAAGAGATGGACAGTAATAATCACGCTTTAGTGTGGAAAAGTCTATCATACAGATGAAACGTCAGCAATGCTAATTATCTCGGTAGTACTGGCTTAACAAAAAGGACTTTTATATTAGCGTGAATCTGTAACAGGTACTTGAAACAAAGTAAGTTTGATTGCATCTCTTGAAAATTGAAAATTGCTCTTAGCGTTTTTCATGTAATGTGGAGTTACTTCAGTGTGACGTAAGGCATCTAAATTAATGAAGGATAAATTATATTAACAAAATACACAAACGAAAAATCATTGGAAAAATAAACTTTAGGTTTTGCTACCACTCAATTGATTAAAATATACACTTTTAGTTAAGTATTTAAGAATTATACAAAACTGGATTTGTAGTGAACTCAACTTTATCCATGCACATGTAATTCCATTATTGGTTACATACTATATATTACACATATTTATCTCTACTGTTGAATACCACATTTTCATATGCATCCATTTGTTGAATACAAATTATCTACAGAATTGATAATCTGTGGTTTGCATTTTCAATATAGGCCTATCTATATAGCTATGCGCTGTAGCCCATAATTAATTTTGTTAGCAATACACATTCACAACTCATTGAAATACAAATGGTAAGTGATACTTTAGACGCACCGAATATTAAATAAAATAATTTGAGTCTATCCAGTTGCAAATATTTACCATCGCATTTCTATTAATTAAATTGCATTGTTAATCCCTTATATCTAATTCTTAACTTGCGCCAGTTGTGACTCAATTTAGGAGAGACAGAGTTCAAGAACCAAACATTTGGTGATTCTGTAATAGGATAACCTGAACTAATTTGCATACTGATGAGTTGTTACGCAAATGTGAGCACAGACAATGTATCAGACACGACGCACCCAACTGTAAAATGGCTTGCACGTATATGTCGTGCAAATCTGACGCATTCACAAAACTCTATATAACAATTATATGGAGATATATACTCAAGCTGCATAATGGAGATAATAACCACTGTCCAAAAAATAAGATTCTGCTTTACAGTATTTCATTCTTTCCACGAAATTGATCCGTTGATGCATTTAAAAGTTATAGTGAGACGTACCCGAAATAGACAGTAGAGAGACAGACAAATGCCAAAGAGTCGAGTTAAAACTAATAACTTCTATCCTTCGTTCAGTTACAGTCATTCTAGATCCTAGTTAACGTTAATATCTCAGACTCACTTGGTTATCATGTGCTTGTATGTTATCTAATTTTATTGTTTATCAGTTAACAGGTAAAAATACAAACGTTAATTAAGTTGATTCTAAACAAATACAAAAGTTAATCTATGTAATTTGTAGCACCGATTGTAGACTTAGATCATGCGGTGTATGTGATAAAGTGTAATTATAATAACGACTGTATGAGGCATAATAATAGTAGGAAAATATTAAAATTAAAAGTGTTTTATATTTTAGAATAATAAGTATTAATCATAACATGGAACAGACACTTAAAAAATGTTTATTTAAATTGCAAAATATTAAGTAAATTTATTTTTGAGAATAAATAATTTAATTCAATTATTACAAATAAATAACAAAAATTTAACTTAATTTAATTTATAAAATTTGTAAGAAAATAATTTAATTCTGCTGCTAGATTAAGGATAAATTAAATACTCAACGTAGCAATAATGTATTGTTTTAAAGTTTGCGTAAAGTACATATTAAACGCAGTGAAGTAGTGTTACGTAAATAACTTTTCAAGTTGCTGTTGGAATGGTTTGCCAGTCTTTTGTAAAAACATAGATATAGAGAATCGGGTGATTACGCACATGATAGGTAACACTAATAATCTAATGGCGGGGAAGCAAAATCGTCGAATATACTGTAGTTAATTAGCCACCATGCGACCACCTTTGTTTAACTGCTTACGTAAATTGAATACTACTTGTTAGGTTAGTGACGCTTCCGTTGCAGTTAATAATCAAATATCATACATTTCATTCACTTACACACACACACACACACACACACACACACACACACACACACACACACACACACACACACACACATTTTAAAAGAAGTTTTAAAAAGTTGAAGCATATACTTTGTTTGCCAAAGAGCTTTCAGGCGTCGTCTTTGGTTAGGTTAAGTCAGATTAAGTTATAATATACAATATTATGATTAATATAATTCAGAAATAAATAATATAATATATAATATTCCAAGGCTTTGAGTATAATTAGTACTCATTAACTGAACGTTCTTAGTAAAGAAATTATCTTAGCGTACAAAGCAGTGAGACAACCCAAAAATAACTCTCTATTATTCTTGTTTACTACATTATCAAGGTGAGACGTGTCTTCTTTAGAGTCACGTGGCTTATCGATAAATTGAACTCGTGTGAGTATAAAAGAAATTGATTGCCTCTGTGTGATATTGAGAACATGTTTATTGTCGTTTGCTTTTTATCATCAGATATTTAATTTGTCACGAGGACATGAAAATGGCAAACAGTGTGTAACATTTCTTCGCAACAAATATTAGGTAACACGCACATGATAGGTAACACGCTCATTAGGTTTTCTTCAAGAGAAACCATAGTTATGTAATATTGTGTCTATAAATTTTTCTTTCTTTCGTCTTTCGTCTTTAAACTTGCTGTTTTCAGGCGATTAGAATGCATTGTGTTATTAGAAGTAAACAAACATGTTAATTGAAACTTAACTCGTTATTAATTGGAAGATTAGTAATTGACTGCATGTTATTTACGCATTACATGAATACATTACTAGACCATTTAAACTAAGTAAATTTTTGTCTTTTACAGAACATATTTTGTGTACGTATTACCACACTGCCTGTATGTTATTGCGGAATCACGCGCGCGCGTGGGTTTGGTTGTGTATTTTTAAAGTTAAGAGAGTAACAAAACGATACCAAGGGTCGCAAGGAACGGAAGAGACCTTATTTTCAATGTATTTCCTCTTTTTCGGAGTAATATTGAACGATAATTAAAAATTGTACTTAAATAAAATTTTATTTGGACACTGTAGATAAACTAAAATATTTAAAACGTTAATTTTAAAATAAGTTAGATACCTGATATTCCTTCATACAACTTACTTTGGTCGCTATGCACGACGCACAGGATCAAGGTCCCATCTTCAGGTGCTTACTCGGGTCGAGCTCGTCAGTTCATAAAATATTAGTACGAATCATTTAGTACATGAAGTCGTTAACGCTGAAGCAGCCATTAAATCTTTACCCAGTGATAATACGCAAAATGAAGACAGAGTAATGATAATCAATAAACCTAATAGGTTATTAAATATGAATACACAGACACAACATCTCGAACGTAAATATCGTAACGACCGCGTAGTAATTAGTAACTTACGTAAGAAGTTAATTGACAATAATATTATATTACTGAAGACCGATAAGGGTAATACTGCCGTCTTGCTACACAAACATGTAGCCTATATGTGATCAAAGTACAGGACTTCATAACCAACAGTAACATTGATATATTGACTGACGACCCCACTAAGAGTTACGTTAAAGACCTGAACGCTGTTGTTAATAAATGTACCAATCTTTTTGATGAGCGCACACGCCGTTATTTGAAGCCGATACACGCACAAGCCCCGCTGCTTACCGGCTTACCCAAAATCCATAAAAATGACATTCCCATTAGGCCATTGGTTAACTTTACAACGGTGCCATGCTACAGAGCCACAAAAATACTACAGAAAATTATTAAAAATAATACAACACTTCATAATAATCATAGCGTTATAAATAGTTCTAACTTCGTAAGTAACATTAGAGACGTTAAGTTGAAACCACATTAGAAGATAGCCTCCTTCGATATAGTAAGTCTGTATACAAATGTACTCGTTAATGAGACTGTTGAAATATTAAAAACAAACTTATTGGCCAACGCCACATTGAGCTCACAGGCTGTAAATGAGCTAATTATGTTGCTTAAAGAAATATTGCGCAAAAATTATTTCACTTTCAACGATACATACTACAATCAAAAGGAAGGCCTGAGCATGGGATCTCCTTTAAGCGGGATACTTTCTGACCATTATCTTAATTTTTTCGAAAGTGAATATTTATTTTCTAGTAGTAATAAATACCGTAAAAACATCGTGTCCTATTACAGGTATGTTGATGACACATTTATTGTCTTTGATGGCACATTAAGACAAATTGAGCTTCTGAAAAACTACGTGAACAGTGTTAACAAACACATACAATTTACACTTGAAACAGAGGAGAATAACCAATTGAACTTTGTTGACCTAACCATCATTAAATCTCAGGACTCTTTCAAATTTCAAATTTACAGAAAGCCCACTACCACTGACACCACAATACACGCTCATTCATATCACCCGTAGTCCCAGAAAATGGCGGCATACAATGCATTTGTCCATAGACTTCTTACTGTACCCTTAGAGCAAGATTGCTTCATTGACGAAGTAAACACTTTAAAACACATCGCCACATCCAACGGTTATAACGCTAGTATAATAGATAAACTTATCTCCAGGCGCAAGAACAAAACTCAAATTCCGAACAGCGCGGTGCATAATACTGACAGTTATATATCGGTAGAGTACACCTTTGTTGCCTAACATTATAAAAAACCAATTTAAGAAATACAATATCGCAGTTATCTTTAGGACAAAAAATAACATTGAAAATGCAGTGCGCCGCAAGATACACAGAAGCGTAGAGACACGCTCTGGCGTTTACAAAATTGTGTGTGATGATTGCGACATGTTTATCATCGGCCAGACCGGGAGACGTTTTGAAGAGAGGTTCAAGGCCCATGAAGAATGTGATAAACAGTAAATTGACTTACGCGCAATACCTGATTGATTGTGATCACAGTTACACTAACTTCTTTGTTAATCTTAAACCCATACACTTTTGTAAGAAGGGCCGATATATGAATGCATTAGAAGAGTATGAGATATATAAAGCGGCCAAGTCACAGAAAGAGTGCCTGTTGAACGATATGGTGTCGTTCAAATCCAACGCGCTCTTCGATACTGTGATACAAACCTGGCACAGAGATAAGGAGTACGACCAACTTATCTCTGCATTGCACTTTATACGGCCAGTGCACGTTTACTTTCTCGACGATGCGCATCGTCCCCTCTCGCGCAGTATGAGTGTTCGAATTCAGTGTTTTTTATGTTTTATGTGTGTGTTTTTATGAACTGACGAGCTCGACCTTGATCCTGAAACGCGTCGTGCATAGCGACCAAAATAAGTTGCATGAAGGAATATCAGGTATTTAACCTATTTTAAAATTAACCATTGCAACTTGGTGACCATACACACAATGAATGTAAAACGTTGCTCTGTGTGTACGAATGTAGACCTATTTTCTGGATTCTGTTTCATTATTTTAACGTCTTCCTTAACTAAATATTATTCTTTAGAACTACAGGGTATATTTCGTGTAATCCAGGGGCACAAAAGTTCAGTTTTTTAATTGGCCTTACAGTTTTATAAGTTGGTTAGAACTACAGTTAGTTTTACGGTACTTATCTCTTGTACGTATACTACCCAACGGTGTATGTAAAATATAGGCCTAAATCAGACCCGCTGAGGAAGACTACTGTCAAATCCCATACCAGATTCGTTCGTTGATGAGCAGTAAATCTGGGAGACCTTGGATTTAGGATTAATACAAACCAGCTAATCAATGTACTTGAGCAGGGAGAGCTCTTGGAGACAGGAACTACAAATTTACTAATCCGTGATGTCGGGAAGTCGCGAGATTGCACTTCCATCATCCGTGAATCTCCAGGCTGATAAATTTCGAATCACGCCAGCTTCAAAATAATCAGCTACATGTATAACTTACCTATTCTAAGGACAAATTAATTAAAACACTAGTAAAACTTAAAAGTGACAAGCGAAACACACGAAGAAGGAATGAGAGCTGAGCCGAAAATTGAAAGAAATGACTTTTTAAACTATGAAAGTTTTGGGGTTGTAAGGAAAACTAAACATAAATTTGATGTAAGAAATATAACAGATGACATTCAATAATGTTTAGCCGTGATGTATGGAAAAGAAGATGCAATGTACTTAGGTAATGCGTCACGTGTCCGATACAGCGAGCTTATGCTCAAGGGTTACATTAATATCTTTTGTTAATACTTACAAATATTTAGTTACGACTAACATTCTTTAGTATTTACAAATCTACAAAAACTAAAAATTGCACGCAAAAATATTTTAATTTGTATTAATACGAATAAAACATGATGTAATTTTTACAAAGCTGTACAGTATATAACTTTACGTACTTTAGAAGTTCCGTTGCAAATAGGGCCTATGCCCACTTATAAAGAATCATAATTCGTACATTTTGTCATCAGATATCTTTAGTAGGTCAGCAGATTATTATTCTGTAATCTAATAAATTTTCGAACATCAAGCTCGCGATTTATTTGTTGACTGTGTATATGAAGTATATCTATTGAAAATAGTTGCAAGTAGCAATACCAGTAAGAACTCCGCATCTAATGTCAATAATTCCTTTTGTTAGCGTCTAAAATTATGTAAAAATGTTAGCTGGCACAAAGGAGAGACAACAGTAATATTTCACCGTCACTTTTTTGGTGATATAAAAACATATGGTTTATGTGTGGAGAGAATCATCAACTTTGTCTGGTCATTAAGACTTAAGCACTATTATAATATTAAATTCCTATTATATTGAGCGGTCATATAAAATTTCATTACCGTTTTCTTCTTCTTTCTTAAAATTTGGCTGACTAGGGACCACGTGAAATAACTTCATGTTTTTTCTTCTTTTCTCGATCTTCTGTGTGTCCAGTACACATTAATCATTCTACTGTGTTTTTATTTCCTTACTTTCGCCTAGATATTGCAATATTGCAATACACCTTAAATATTGTAATTATACTTTTGTACTCGCCCTCTTAATCGTATTATTGTAAATGTCTAAGAGAGTAAGAGTGTAATGTGTCTTACCAATCCGTCGTCGCTGTGGAACGTAACTCACGCAGATTGTGTCCGTCGCGAACGTACAATAACCAGTATCGAGGTCCTTACCTGTTGTTCACTAGGTGTGTATAAATCCCAGGTGGCGCCAAATTGTTTAATTAAAACAATTAAAAAAATTTAGGATGATTGAGCAATCTCAGCTCAGGCGGTGTGGAGAATTCAAATTTATTCCCGCCTCGTTTCGACCTTCTTAATCAAGCCGGTAGTTCGCTGAGTTTGCTACATGAGCGCTTGCCGTCAATCCTAGCTGTTCGCTAAAATGTACAAAAATTATAATACAACTTCCTAATGAAAATAAAACACAGTGGTTACACTCAATACTGGTTTATTAGTTGGTGATTGTTAATTATTCAGTTTAACACAGATTATATTTTGTTTTTTAATAAATTTGCACCGGCAATTAATATAAGACAATTTCTCTAGGGTTTGACAAATCGATTTTGAACGGATCAGACAGTCAATGATGGCGACTGTGTAATTTGTTTACAGATATTTTCGTTCAACGTCTTGGATTCTTGTGATTATGATAAAAAGATTATTAATGATTATAACAATAAAAATACACTACCTTACATTATTTGTACTTAAATAATATAATGTGTAACTATAATTTGTTCCTGGAGTGTAGTTAAAGTGTTTCAAAAGTTCGTAAACTAACAACAGGTTATTTTACTAGTTGACAAATTTTCAGTCTCTTATTTTTTTATTTAATCTTTGAAAGAAATTATATTCATTTTATAGTGAGAGTTCAGATTACTGTGAGAAATATTTAAAGTGAGTTTAATTCTGAAATTTGGGTAAGTTAATGATACTTAACACATCAGTAGACTGGATGTACTCAGTTGTTCAGGTAAAAAGGAATTGGGCTGCAATCGTATTCAATTTTCAATTGTCTGGGGCTTCTGGCATCTTTTTCAAATTAATCGTAGCAATTTATTAATTTTTTTTTTATTAAATTGGTCCTCGACATCAGTTAAATGTATTCAGTCATCGTGTGCTTCTTACTTGTTCATCTGTTGTAATTGTGTTTACTTTTTTGACCTTTTAAATTAAAATTTTGGTTATTCACAACTTGGCGTCTATTCTGGTAGAGCGTCACATTACGAGTAATAAGATTGAACGGAAAATTCGTAACCAACGTCTGTTGTCATGGTTACAAATTAATTCTGATTGGTTAATCTTGTCTTATAACCATTGTTATCAATTTTGAATTTTTATTCAAAATTACTGTATATCTTCTGATTGCTTTTATTCTTCTGTATTCCTCCCTACGTATTAAATATGATCACTACTGTTAAATTATAGTAAAAGATAAAACAATAAAATAGTTTTTTTGATTTTCTTTAAATTTTAATAAATGACGAGTGAAAATCACAAAAACTATTTTATTGTTTTATCTTTTACTATAATTTACAAAATGGATTTCCACCAAGTAAAGGCATCAAGCATTAATTATCACTACTGTTTGTATTTCCTTTCAAAGATTATTTAGACATCCCATAAGGTTGGGTTCTATAAAGTATTACTATATTTACATTTATCTTAATAATTTTTAATTACATTTCTTTTTTATGTTGTGTACTTATTCTAACATTTTTCTTTTAAAATGATTCACAAATTATTCTTGGCTAGTTACTCGCCTTGGATTTGTTAATTTCCTTGTTAATTTTATACAATTTGTAGTTATTTGTTTTTGACAGTTAGGTATTTCATAGGCCTAAGTAGCCATTGATCATATTTAGGGGAGAGTGTTGTACCTTGGAACACATAACATTTTATGGGCATGTGGTGCTCTCTCACGGTCGAAACTAACACTAATACTCAACATCTATATGACTGTTATTTGTTTGTTGTCACTGTGCGAAGAAGTCTGTTCGTTCTCATTTGAGTCAAATTCTTGTGAATTTTTGTTCGAAACTAATTTTCTCAAGTGTGTTTGTTTATGTTGTGTAACAGTCTGTGTAACTGAAGTTATTTTATCACGCATATTGTATGATTTAGTAAGGTATGTATAGTTATTATTCATATTTAATTTGACATCTCAACTAACCTAAAAGTGTAGAAACGCGATTTCATGAATATTAAGCACTTGTTGTACCTTTGAACAGCATAGCCTCATGTACCTTGGAACAGTAAAATTATTAATTACATTATCAGTTGTTGCAGTAGAATTGAAGTTATTATTATTATTATTATTATTATTGTCTATCCTTACTTTGATGTAACTGATAAGTAATTTTATATGATTTTGCTGTTCCAGATAATGCCACGAAGTTAAACTGGAAAGCACAGAACTCCTCTCAATCCCGAAACTGTTAATGCTGCTGTGCAAGCAGTTCTTGCTTCTCCATCAAAAAAATTATCGTTCCGTGAAGCAAGCAAAACATTCGGTGTAAAATTATCAACGATACATAGACACGTTAAATCATTCAAAGCATCCAGAAATGAAAAGTTTGAATACAGTGCAAAAAATGATGTAAAAAAAGTGTTTTCTAATGAAGAAGATCAATTATTACTTAACTACATTTGATCAGTGCTAGACTACACTACGGATTATCCAAGAAGGCTGTACGAGAGTTAGCGTATAAATTCGCGAAAGTAAAGAAGAAAAAATATCCCAAGGAATGGGATGAAAGAGAAATTGCAGGAGAGAACTGGATGAGAGGCTTCATGAAGGAATATGGTAACAAAATATCAATGCGAAAACCGGAGGCGACAAGCTTGTCAAGGTGCACAAGTTTCAATCGTCACAACGTGAAACAATTTTTTCACAATTTAGCAGACTGTCATGAACGGTTTGGTCCTTTTCATCCACAGAATATATTCAATTTAGATGAACAGGTCTCACGACTGTTCAGAGCCCTACAAAGATTGTAGCACCGAAAGGCGTTAAGCAGATAGGTGCTGTGACGTCTGCTGAACGTGGAGCTAACGTTACGTTGATTACAGCTGTTAGTGCAATCGGTAATCAAGTCCCTCCAATTCCCTAGGTATTCCCTAGGGTTCATTTTAAACATCATATGATTATTGGGGCTCCACCAGGAACAATCGGGGCAGCCAGTCCATCCGGTTGGTCGAATGAAAAAATTTTCTTGCACTAATTGGACCGCTTAATTTCATTCATAAAACCATCACAGACAGACCGCATCCTGTTAATTTTTGATAACCATGAGAGCCATATTTCAATTCAGGCTATTGACAAAGCAAAAGAAAATGGCGTTGTTCTATTGACGTTTCCCCCACACACATCCCACAAATTACAGCCACTTGACAGGACGGCCTTTGGCTCACTTGAAGCTCGCTACAACCGTGGTCTTGGCGAGTGGCTGATAAATAACCCGGGCAAAACATTTTCTATTTACAATATAGCAGAAGTTCTGGGTAAAATTTATCATGAAGCATTTAGCTCTCACAATATTATTAACGGTTTCGCTGTGTCTGGAATTTACCCACTGAATGCTGATATCTTTACAGATGATGCATTTATTTCATCATATGTGACTAATAGGCTTGATACAGTGCATAACAAAGAAGCAATCCAAGACACAACAGACAAGATCGTTCTGAATACTCCTGAAGCTCTACCCAAACCATCGACTTCTGTAACTGTAACTCCTCAAGAGTTACAGCCTTTCCCAAAAGCAGGTGCACGAAAAGAAGGATCCCAGAGGGGAAAGAAACCAGGGAAAACACGCATTTTAACCGACATTCCTGAAAAGAACAGAATAAGTGAAGACAAATGCAAGAAAATAAAAAAAAACAGGAAATATCAAGGACAAACTCAAACAGGGAAAATTTAAAAGAAAACTGGATTTTGAAAAAGAAAGCGATGAGGACACTGAACGTTCAATGACCATCAGTGACAAAAGTTTTAGTGACATGCAAATATTGAGTGGTGAAGGGCAGTTCGTAACATTGGAAGAATATGCAGTGGGAGATTTTGTTTTAGTGAAGTGCACCGGAAAAAATCAATAAAATATTTTATTGGGGAAATAATAGGCCTAGGCTGCAAAGATGATGATTCTGACTATGATATTAAATTTTTAAAACGGATTGAAAAGAGTAATTTGTTTGTTTATGATAGAGATCATTCTTATCCTGTACTTAAAACTGATGTTTAAAGTTCCAAACTCTTGTGTAGCAGGCACATCAACTCGACAACAAGGGCAGTTAAAATTTGGCATTTCGTTTGAGAGTTTTGATGTTAATTAACAATCCGTAGGATTTACAACAAAATTATGTTAACCAAATAAAATTGTTATTATTATCATTATTATTGACATATGTAATTCTTTATCTTATTTTGTCATTGTTTTGACAATATTACTAAACAAAATGTTCATTTTTCAATTATACCTTGTCTTAAATTTAATTTTATATGCCCTGTTCCAAGGTACATGACGTATTGTTCCAAGGTACATAAGGGTCTTGTACCTTGGAACAAAATGCAATTTTGTTTTGAAACTAAAGTTTCTCAATTACTAATCACTGATTGTTATTGATTTTTTTTATGTTGTGGGACAAGGTCAGTGCATTACTTGTATAAATTTTTATTCTTCGTATTGTTTAAATTAGCAGCCATCGTTACTATTTCTTTTATAAAGGTTGTTTAAGAACTGAAGATGTCAGTGGTGACGAAAAGCTTTGTCTATACAATACAAATTATAGCAGTTTAAAAATTTATAAAAGAAATAGTATAAATTTTTGATCAATTTTATCAAAAACTACCGGCTTAAGAAATTAAAAAGTGAAAACTGTTTCAAGGTACAACACTCTCACCTACTTATTTTATACCAATTACCTCTCATTTTATCCTAATGTGTTTCGATTTGTGATTATAATTGATTTGTTTATTTGTTGATGTTTTGGATCTGTTTTTTGTACTGATTATGTGTTAACATTATTTTATACATCATGGCTTGTCAATTATTTCCTAACTGATTTTCCAGTGTCATTATTTCTGTATTAATTTACCTTCTTATTTATTAAACTTGCACTTGTTAACAATATGGAGGACGTCGACTAACTAAGAACCCCAGACCTGGACGACATTCCACGTCAACAAACGATGAAAACATCGATGCAGTTCGTGATATGAATAAACAAATTCTGAGTTTAATTGTCCGAGTGATTCCTGAAGGATTAGGCATCAGCATATGATCATACTACGCCTTTTTGACAGATAAGCTTAACGTGAATTGCATATCCGCAAAATTCGTGCTGCTTTTGTTGACTAATGTACAAAGCGAAACGTGTTAAGAAGTGTTTGACCGGATCAATGTCAATGGAGACTTGCTGAAAAACATTACAATACAAGCTGACACTTGGGGTTATTGTTATGATGGAAAGTATCGCTCCGGCCAAAAGAAACCGGCATGAGTTGGTCAAATATGAAGGTGATGTTGGTGGATTTCTTAACTGGAAAGACTTACATATTATTAATTCTTTAGACTAATAAAACAGTAAATAAGGAATTCTACATGGAAGATTTAGGGCGTCTGAAGCATGCTGTACACAGAAAGAAGTCTGAATTGGGGAAAAACCATGACAGCGCTTCAGCACATGCGTCACTCCTTACTTGAAATTATCTGTTAAAAACCGTCCTGCTCCACAAACTATACTTTCTAGACGTAGCCTCAGCAGAGTATTTCTTGCTGCCACAATTAAATGAAAACGTGAAAGAACGTCGTTTGTAAACCATAAATGACACTGAGGAATATACGATGCAACAGCTGTGTGGCGTTTTCAAAAACGATTTCCAGGAAATCTTAAAAAATATAAGAAACGTTGGAAGATAAGTATTGCCAACAAAGCGGACTACTTTAAAGGGTAGAAGGCTTAAAAATGGTAATTACGATAATAAAATTTTTGTTACAAAATTTCGGTCTTTTTGGCACATGATTTTGTTGTATCTCAGTTTAATCTATGATTTTCTAACCAAATTCAATCACGTGTAGTTTTCAATCTACCTCAAAATTTCCGATGTATATTAATTAATTTTATACTGATTTTGTAGATGATTGTCTCAGTAGATATGTTTTAGACAATAGGTAATTAAAAAGTGATGCTAAATAATTGCTTTTTCTGTATTGTTACGTTAAGGAATTTTTTCTTTGTTTTCAGAATTAGGCCTATATTTTTGGTACAGTATTTTGACTATAATATAAAATATAACCTACATCAGTGTAATAACGCCACATTAAGAATTACTAATTTTTTCTGGGCACAAATAGCAGTTTTGGGGTAATTAACTGCCACATCTGATAAAGTAATATTTTTTTACGCTGTTAGAAAAAGAACTACATTCTTACAGTACCGGCACAAAACTGATTGTTTTTACTTACATTAGGCGCCGTCCATATATTACGTCACCACTTTGTGGGGGAGGGGGGGTTCGGCTAAGTGTGACAAATTGTGACAAGGGGGAGGGAGGGGGTTTCAGCAGTTGTGACGTAACCACTTTTTTATTCTTCGTTTTATAAGGATGAGTTTTGTAAAGAAAACTCTTTTTTATGCAGACAGCCATTTAAATATTTACATTTTCTTCGCTAATTTGTACTGGGGCGTAGAACACACGCACACGAAAGTTCGATTTCCCCGAACTCGGCTACCGCGTGTTTACTCACATCATACATTCTTCGTTGTGAGCACGCTCTTTGTTTAGTCTTCTCTTGATTTCGAGCATGTCTGTTTAGTCTTCTCTTGAATTCATAGCACTGTGTTGTCGGTGTCTCGATTTCCCCAAATTCGGCCACCACGTGTTTACTCACATCATACGTTCTTCGCTGTGAGCACGCTCTTTGTTTAGTCTTCTCTTGATTTCGAGCATGTCTGTTTAGTCTTCTCTTGATTTCGTGTCTCGAGTCCTCCTATCGCGCGTTTTGCTACGCCTTCACTCCCATCATACATACCATCATTGTGGTCGTTCGTAACATGAATCGCGGCAAGCTTTACGAGTCTCTTTTCGACGCGTATAAGAAGGCCTACCCCGACAGGCCGAAAGTGAATCTCCAAAATGACTGCAATACCTTCTGGGCGGAAGCAAAAAAGGAGTGCGGCAAGGATGATTCGTCTTTTGACGCTAAGATTAGTGCGAAAGTGAAAGAGCTTTTGGTGAGAGGGACTAATAAGAAAGTCAAGGGTTTGTTTTCGTATTTTACTATACATTCCGCGAATGTGAAAACCGCAACACAAGCACCTGCAACAATCACGGCTCCGGCTGCACCGACCAGTCAGCTCACAGTTAGTGATACACCTAAAAAATGTGAGATCGGAGACTCTGAAAATGAAAAAAGGCGTACACCTTCCCAGGATGTATATCAGACGATGATTGCGAATTTGCAAGCCAAAATTTGTACTTTCCATAATGAAATTGATAGTGGTCTTGCATGCGACGACTCTTCTAAAGAGTTGGAATCTCTCAAGAATGAACTGAACAGCGAAAAAAATGCTTTAAAAAGGAAGCAGTCGAACGCAGCGCGTCAAAAAACGTGTCGTAAGAAAAAAAACAAATTGGACGAAATTTGCCGCGAGCATCCTGACATTTCAAAACAGCTAAAATCTAGAGACGCTTCAGGTAGACCACGAAGCGAAGAGGAACAACCGGGCCTTCTAAAGGCAATCTGTGATCTCGCGATGTTCGGCGGGGGAGCCCAGGTAAGACGACAATCTGAACAGGTGCGAAGCTGCAAGACGCTCGACGATTTAAAAGATGCTTTGGAGAAAGCCGGATTTCATTTAAGTCGGAGTGGGCTATATTTGCGACTGCATCCCCGTCATTCTGACACATTGGAAGGTAAGTCCTCAAACTTCTGTACTGTTAAATTAGAAAATATGCGGATTTTGTTGTATTTAATTTGTTTGTAATTTGTTCAAAAGTGTTTTAAATTATAATATTTAAATTTAATAACTATTTAATTTGTTTAATAGTTTTAATTAAATAAAATACGGTACTTAATTTAATTTAATGTGTTTAAAAGTAGTTGTAATAAAGAAATAACTTATATTTGCTGGTACTTAATTTTTCATTGAAGATCGCCGACTTCCAACAAAGAAGGGAAAATAAGGGGGGGGGGTCTGACCCACCGTGGTGACATAATATTATGGGGGGAGATTCACCGAGTGTGACAAATGGTGACAATGGGGGGGAGGGGGTCCAAAATGCCGAATTTTGTGGTGACGTAATATATGGACGGCGCCTTATGTGACATGATGTAATTTGGCGTTATTACCCTAGTATATGGGTAATAACACCAGCAGATAAAGGGTAATACTGCCTTACAAATTAATAAGAAAACTATACTGAAATGTTGCTTTATAATATAATACTGCTTTTAATGTTTACAATACATCAAGAAAGATTATACAGTATAATTACTTCACTATTTCTACATTAGGAAACAACAAATTTAACAACATAAAAGTATTTTTTTATAAATTAAATTTATGAGCAATATGGAGACACAAATATTTCTTTGTCGTTTTTAGTTAGTCCAACAAAAAGTTCGTGAAAGTATACATCACATTTTAAACATTTCCGCATATCAAGAACGTTGTTCTCACGGCATGTAGGACACTACGACGTAATCCTTGTCACTAGGTTTTATGGTTTCCTTACGTTTTGTTTCCAATTGATTCTTGTTGTTTTTTTCTTGACGTTTCTCCATATTCATTATTTGTGCTAAGGAAAAGTTAGGCTAAGGATATTAACATGGCTATAATTTACGATAATTCTCTCTACTGTTTCATGCTGGTCCTAAATAGAATGAAATAAGCTGAAAATAATATAACTCACAAACGATTACATTAAAGGTACGGGGTGTAAATTTAACAAACTTACCTGTTTAAATTTTAGATCAGACAGCAAATTGAGAGAGATGCTACATTCGTCACCAGCACACAACAACTCAATGAAGTGTGGAGAAAAATGGCCGTTGTTTCTGTCTTCATTAGGTAAACGTGGAGATGTAGCGCGCGCTATCTCTCGAATTCCATCGGAATTACGAGAAATACTCTACATTGGCGTTGACACCTGACCACTTTATTTAAACAGTAGTGTTCCTTATTTTGAAACTTTACAATATTAATTTTATAGTTTTCAGCCCAGTCTAATGTGTTACTAACATTTAATGTATTTTGTGTACCTCAATTTAATTTATCATATCTAGTAATTCACCACATACGTAAACATTTATGTTTGAATTAATCTGGATACTATACACCGTTTAAACATGTTTAACATAAAATATATTTAATTTTGTTATTAATGTGTTGTTTAAAATGGATTTATATGCCATTGTTTATTAGTATTATATAGCTCTTATTCAGTAATTTAGCTGTTATTCAGTACATATAACATCTGACACGATCAATTAAAATATTTTTCTATATGGCCTATTTTACATACACATTATACATTTCAACCTCCGTACAATAACTTAGTCAATATCTTTAGATATTATTAATAAAGATTTTGTTTTCATAATTGTGGAACTTTACAATTGTAATACACTGTATATTGGGTTATTTTCAGTTATATTCTGGAAAAATAAAATCATAAATAGACAAAATTGTTGAATTTTGTATCCAAACGTTATGCATATGAAGGCCACACTGCAAAAAGCATGAGGGTAATTTTTTTTCGAAAATGAGTTTATGTTGGTAATGGATAGCCAAGGACCGTTAGAAGCTGCAGGAGGTCGTTTTACGCAAAACGGATGATGGTTTAGCTGTTATCGGGCTTCAAAATAATGCTATACTTTACAAGAAGGATGAACGTTAGCTCAACCAACGCAACAATTATGACAGTCAATCCAGCAGGTTGGCAGCGCGCTCAGTCTTGTGGGTTGTTTACGTTCCAGTTTGATGTATTGTGCTGGCTAGTGCCTGTTCTTGTTTGTTTTGCCTAATTGTCCGAATAAACTTATGAAAATGGATAGTGGTGAGGGTGTCAGTAGCTTAAATAGCGAAAATAGTGATTGTGAATTAGTTAATAAGTCGGTTAATGAAGGTACAAGGAAAAGAAAATCTCATGGACGATCAAGTGATGTTATGAAGAAAATAAGGTTATGTACACACGAAACGGGGCCTGACTGTGAGTGTAAACGTTTAAAATGTTTTCAAGTAATATCTAAGGATAATGCTAAGGAAATTATTAGTGATTTTAATGAGCTGTCATCTGTCAATGAGCAATCTTTGTATCTAGCAGGCATGATCAACGTACAACATGTTAAAAATCGTAGACCTAGGAAAAATGAAGACGATGCCAAATTCCATGAAAATGTTTTTACATACAAAGTTAGAATCACTGAAAATTACCTAGTTAAGGAGATCCCAGTTTGTTATAAAGCCTTTTTATCCCTTCATGGTGTGTCAGCTAAAAGGGTTCAAAATATTCAAAAGTCCTTAAAAATTACAGGGAGGCCCCCCAGTAGATAAAAGGGTAAAAGGGGCATTTACGATCATAAACATTGCCGGTCATCTCCTGAGGTTGAGCTAGTGTAATTAATCACATTAGTTCTTTCAAGGGGCGTCTAAGTCATTAGAGCTTAAACAAAACAAGAAGTATATACCTGCCTGAATCATTAAACGTAAAAAATGTATGAGCTGTATTTGGCTGGTAACTATCCTCGTGTTTCTTACGAGTACTATCGCAAAATGTTTGTAACAAAATTTAATTTACGGCTTGGATATCCCCGCAGCGATACGTGTAGTACTTGCGATCAGTATCAAGCTGAGGTCAAACTTATAAATGCCAAACTGCAAGAATCAACGCTTGAAGAAGAAAGTAAAATTAAGTTATTAGACGAATTAAGGAAACTAGGATTAGAAAATCAAGTGCATAAAAAAAAAGCTCAAACCTTTTACGACAGGAAGAAAATTGCAAGAGCAGAATCATCTAACAGAACGGATAAAGAAACAATAACGATGGATTATCAAACAAATTTGAGTCTACCGAATATAGCAACCAACGATGTTTATTATCGCCGTCAGCTAAGCTTCTACATGTTCAACATTCATGTTTTGTCAACTGGAGAACCAGTTTTTTATTGCTACTCAGAAGAAATGGGCTCAAAAGGGGCTGATGAGGTAACATCAGTGTTAAATTAATTTAATTTTTATATTTTGGACTCTCAAGTGAAACACCTTGAAATTTTCTTGACTCTTGCAGTGGGCAAAATAAAAACTATCTAGTGATTAAATTTTGCCACTCTACGTAGTTAGCATTGTGAAACATCTAGAATCTACCAAAATCACGTTTCCAATCCCTAAGCACTCTTATATGGACTGTGACAGAAATATGACTATCATTAATCAAAAAATCCCCTTGTGAAGTGCCAGAAGATTGGATTAATGTGGTACAAAATGCACGAGTTAAGCCTTCACCATTTCAGGCAGTCGATATTGATTACACTTTCTTTAGGGATTGGAACTCATTTCTTGAGCCACATTATATGAAGAAAAATCCAATTGCTACAAGACCGGTACGGGAAATTGTATTTAAATCTGATCACAGTAGATTAGTGGAGCACAGATCCTCCTTTAACGACCACTGGAATTGTACTCCAATCAGGCCTCAACCATTATCTGTACCAGTTTTCAATCACCATGCGGACTGCAGCAGAAAGGAATTTTTCTTGCCAAACCCACTTCGCAAAGGTACGTACACTCACAAAATACGTTTCATCGTACGTTGTATTTACTATTAATTTTTTAGGGCTGTGTATTATTTTTTGTTCTAACAAAGATGTTTTTTTCAGCTCCTAAACCAATTTCTGAAGAAAAATTTAAAGACCTTCAACATTTAAAAAAGTTTTGTGGTTCAGCTGCACAAAGTTATTATGATAACCTACCTCATGCACCAAAAAAAGCTAAATCTACAGATAAAGTTAAACCTCAAGCTAAAAATACAGCAAAAGCTAAACCAAAAGTTAAAAAAATCCCGAACTAAATGACAGAGTACTCCTGATGGACCAAAAGTACAACTTTTCTGTACTATTTTGATTTTTTTTGTGACTTCCTATCGTGTTTTATGTTTTAAATAGCATTTTAATAAATAGCTACAGTAATAATATTGAGTTTTATTAAAAGGCAAACCCTGTTAACTTACTGCGTAAAAAGGATGAGGGTTTTTGCAGAAATTCATTTATCTTTTTTGCAGACAAAAGTGTGTATTTTGTAAGGTTTTTATATTTTTTGGGTATAAAAAATAACGAAGTAAGTGATTTGAAGTATGGATTCACAATACAACATTTGGGAGGAAAACTAGGTGGGTATAGCATTTTTAAAAAACATTGTATGATTTTATACCAGTGGTCCAAACCTTAAATTTGCTCTAGCCGAAAACTTGGTTGTAGTGGCCCTCATCCTTTTTGCAGTGTGGTCCTCTTTTGAACACAAGAAACGTTTAGTAGATCTATTATATGGTACCGCGTTTAATCGGTACATAAAAATTCGAAGTTACGCTTCAAGTGTAGAGTATTACGCGTAGGAATGACATAATAATATTATGTCTACATAGATTTACGGAGACACCAAAATATCCTGACTGACGGTAGCCAACAGAAATTTCATTTTGAAGAGCGAAAACTAAAAATTGCTGAAGATCAGTTGCTAAAAAAATTCATATAATTTAATACACCAAAGATTGCTTCTTAATACTTTCGCAATCACCAGAATAATCCATTGGTAATAAATCAATGAAATATCTATGCGTTAAACCACTAAACACAATTTACATTTAAATTTATCGTAAACGCTACAATTACTTTAAATTAGAGCACCACACAGTTACTGCTGCTGAATCATACAAATTAATTGACAATGGCTTCCGTAAACTACTGTCCTCATCTTAGATATTAAGTTTAATAGTAGAATAGACAGATCTCTAGGAAATGCCGGTATCTTTTTATCTATTTCCTGTTATCTAATGTTCATTGTGGATTTCTACCAAAACGCAACCAATATAACGTATAAAGTATTCTAAAAATTAATTCTAAATAACTTTTTTAATTATATTATGGACGCTGAGTATCTCCTACAGATTGGATAGTATTAAGAACACGTGTTTAAGGAAAGTGTAATTTAATTAAGAAATGTAAGTTTTGAATTATAATATGAGAATAAAATTTACGCCCTCCTCGCAAAAATTTTCCTTCCTACAAAAATATTATATATGTGTCTGAAACAATAAAGCTCATATTACTGAGACTAGTATGTAGTTTAATAAATGTTTTATTAAAACGTTTATGCCATAAGATACATAGAATTTTGTTGATTCAAACGTTTTAATGTCTTGAGAGCAAACCTTAATCAGGTACCTTCCTTCGTCCTGTTATTGCATCGCGTTTTTCAGCCATTAAAAAGATTAAATGTTTTATTTTTAAGCATCGCACGGTAAACTGTGGTACAATAAATTTGATTCGTCTCAGAGGAGTAAATCACCTTGGAAGATTACACTTTTGTAAAGACGTCTAGTGTGTTTTAATTATATTACATAATGAATCACCGTACGATCTGCATTTATAATTAAAACAATGATTTATTTATAATTGTTACAGGAGATTTAGTTTTTCATTAATGTAACATAAAATATACATAATACATATGCATCTGCATTATCGCAGAAGAGTAAAATATAGTGTAAAACATTTACCGTTTAAAAAATAATTTTATTTTTGCTTCTTGCTATTTGCACGCTTACTTATTTATAAGTGTCTTTTTGTTAGGAAAAAATTACTGTGGCAGTGTTACCAGCTGAAACCATATACTTATCTTTATTATTTTATTAGACTCATGTCTAACTATATTTCTTCTTTACCCTTATTTTCTGTTCCGCCTTTGTTTTTAAACTTGAAGGGTTATATTATTCATCATTTTGGGCCAGCGTTGATTTTCCAGTCTTCAGATATCTCCGTCCTATATTAACTCTTTACAGATAATAGTTTTTAACTGTATCAATTCCGACTCACATATGCTTTTTTAACTCAATTTTCTCATTCAATTTTACCAAGCAAAATTAATAAGCTCTATATCTAGTTTTTAATGTCTCAAAACAATCCAAAATATTGTGATTTACTATGTAATATTTACTTTTATAAAATTTTACTTACTATATTAAAAACGTGGTTCGTCTTGTGCAAGTTTTAAGAAGACATAACTACAACAAATGCTACAAAATTAGATATATTTAATTTTGAGTTTCTTCCTGGATGGCAACAAAATACCGTAATATTAAGTGACCTCTAGAGTACCTATACATAACTACTTTAAGTACTTTTGTAATTAATTAAAAGTAGAGAGCTATTAATTACTTTTGTATGAATTTGTATGAATCTCTTCTCTGCGTATCAAAAAAAAAACTTGTGGTTCACGTTTCGAACAAAGGGAAATGGTTTCTATCTACTTAAAGACTAAGCTGTACATTTTGGATAAGTGTCACCTAAGTCGTTCGCTTTGTGAAAAGCTGAATTTTAATGTGAATCGACAAAGTTTGTTAGGGGAGGAAAGCATACGGATTATTGGGGAGGTATATAGTCAAGTTATGTAATTGTGACTATGACAATGACAATAATAATTCTGAGTACATCATTCTATATTATAGATATGTATATGCAACGACACTGATGTTGCACATGTTATATACAAATAACATTGCCATCACCAAACATTATAGACAAATGCATACCTATGCTCATATATATTCAAATATTATTAGTCGCAATTAGATCATCGTGTTTGACCACACGTAGGCCTACCTGTCAAACAGCCCTACATCTCTAGATAACTCACAATATCACGCTTGTTTCCCTTCTTTTCATTTATTGGTAGCTCTTTCATTTCACGTATGTCATTATCTGTTTCATATATCGCAATCACAGATCTTACCCCGTTCAGATATCCCTCTATTGTTGTAGAGGGATATCTGAACACCATGTTTACTTTTCATAATTCTCTATTCTTTGAACTATTATTTTTTCGTGAATAGTTTTATCTTATTATCTTCACCTGATTTTAAAAATTATATTCTGCTTTTCAGCATGTTCTCTAAATAAATCTTGCATATGGGCATATCTTACTGCTAATTTAGAGGATTATTTCGTGTTGTTTTTTGGCATGATCTCGTCATGTTACAATATTTAGGACAACACAACCATTGAAACAATAGTTCAAACCACACTGAATGATGGTGGTGTACACGCGAATTCTTATACAACACAATATTAAAAATTGTGTTATTAATTCGCGACATACTAAAATTAATTTGCGAATTATAAAAATAATAATTTTGTATTGTTACAAAGAATAATACTTATTTCTCTTCAAGTAATTCGTGACCTGAAAAATAAAATCAAATATTAAATTTGTTTTGGGATTGTCCTCCATTAAATTCCGTATTCTGATATTTAATATGTTCTTCGTATTAACTTTGGTGTGTGCATTGTAACTAAAATACATTTTTAATCGAGTAACTTATTAAAGTTTTAACTGAACGGAACATGTGGGTACTGAAGTTTGAAATAAAATTATTTTTTAATTACTTACGAAACCTACTGCAAAAAGGAAATGTTTGCTGAGGAGATGAAGGCGAGGGAAAACGAGAAGTGCAGCTAAAAAGCTACATTCCTGTGTGATGTGATTTCTTGTAAAACGGTTCTAGAAACTTGAAGAAAACTTAATTAATTTCATAAAAAAATTAGGAAATAGGGAGTAGTTTTCTTATGTCCAAGTTTAATTAACTAACGACAATTAAAATATAAGGTCATGTGTGTGAGCGTGTGGGTGTGAGCGCGCGTATACGTGGTATGTTTCTGTTCCTGTGTTTGTGTACAGCGGGAACATATTACTAAATGGGATACGGAGCACATGAAAGTCTGCATGCAGAAGACTGTGAGTGGCGGTATTGTTGAATCTTCTGATTTTTTCTTTAACAATCTTGAAATATTTCATCAACGTCGGCCTAATGATCACATGGTTGAAAATTACTTCACTGGAATTAAAATTAAACTTCTATTCAACTTTTTTTACATCAGATAAATTACTATATTTATTTCAGAATGTGACGTTTGATTTAGTAACGTTAAATGCAATGAGTCAAAAACGAAAAGGAGTAATCATTTTGTTATGTCTCTATTAATTCTTCCAATTGTTTACATAAATCACTTGCAATAACTTGCATCACTTTTGCATTAAAAGCGGCTGACATGAGATTTCTCAGGCACGTGGCAGGGTATACTCTCCATGATCATAGAAGGAACACAGATATACGGCAGGCATTGAATATTATGAGTATACTCGGCAGGATCGCCCAGTATCGGCTGAATTGGTGGGAACATCATTGCCGGACGGATGACTGCCACATCCCCAAACAACTATGGAACTATAAGCCGAGGGTGCGGCGAGGTGTGGGACGTCCGAGGAAGCGCTGGCGTAACCAGCTCTAATCTTTGCCTATTTGAGACCGGAACAAACCATTCATGGTTTATTCCTTGAAGATGATGATGATGATGATGACTTTTGCATAAACCAATTAATTGATCTTACAGTTTCTTTAGTTGTCTCTAATTTAGTAAGGCAGAAACAGGTGTATTAATAAAATCAAGAAGTGTTAAGCCAACGTGTTATGCTAACGTTAAGCGTGTTATGCTAGTGTTAAGCTAACGTTTCATGATGATTCTTGACTGTATTTTAGATTTGCATGACTACATTTGAGGGCGGCAAACTTATTTTCACTTATTAAAGCCTACTTATCATAAACCTGTAAAATCTAAACACAACAATTCACTTATAAAACAAATATCCCACTAGAAATTCTGAATATATAAATCTGCCGGATATTTGTTTTCAACTCACATATAGCCGTTTTGTACAAATAAATAACAAAGGTATCATTTTACTATACACCTTCCCGTTCACTGTGCTACTCGCCAACACTCATGGTTAATAGATGGTCGATTTTTGGCTTGCGCTGGTGGAACAAAAGTTGTACCACCGCCAGGGAGCGCAACAGCCGCAGGCTTAATGCTTTTGAGGAAAAGAAGAAGTATAATTATTTATTCTAATACATTTTGGTATATTATTATATAGAATATATTTTGTACTAGCTACATGATTATATTGATGAGTAGAGAAGAATACAACTGTACAATATAAGTGATGCTATCTCTATCATGCCGCCGCTGTGTGCTATTAAGTTGTAAATAAACATATATTTTTTCACGTGCTCATAAACACGTGAAGTAGGCTACTGACTTAAATCCTGTCGCAAGTGTCATCTGCGGACGACGGCCACAAGCAATTACTAAACAGTTGTCTGTGTTGCCTCGCCCATTGCCTGTGGCAGACATTGTGTGGAAATGCATTAACTCATCACTTTACTCAAAACGTTAAAAAGAATATTCTGCTTTTAAGAATTTGGTAAATTTAACACAATCCAGTAGAACAATTTCAAGATCACTAGTAGAATAGACTGGAAACGCAATAACATTTTTGTCAAATAAACGTAGACACACAAATTATGATTTATAACAATACAATATCTTAAAATTGTGTTGTAATTGATTAAGTAAAGTTGTATCGGTTAAATTAAACAATTCATTTTTTAAACATTAATAGTGCTTTTATTCTTATTTTTTCCCATTTCACGTCTATTTTTTACGGTGTTTGGTCATCTACGCATCTTCTGTAGATGTTCCTCTGTTTTACCATTTGCCTTATTACTATCATCTCCTTTCCTCTGCAAGTCACTTTTAACCTATTTTTTCACTGCATTCGTGTCGTCCCCGCTGGTCTTCTTCTACCTACTTCAAATTGAGTTTATTTGTTTCTCTCTGAGTGTCTGCTCCTCCCAAGTGTGCCTTCCTGACAACTACCCTTCTAAGATATTTCATATCTTATGCTGTTATTCTTGACCTCAAATTGTCTATCATTATCGGAAGCTCTGGACTATATAGTAGAGTTGTTTGGTTTATGTTTTACAGAGGTAGATTTTCATTTTAATCCTAATCAATCTGTTGATAGTGAGTATGTTGTCTGTATGTACCATGATTTATTAGCTTTGATATTGCGGTTTTTAACTTCTTAATTCACAGTTTTCCTCACAAAATAAATAAAAAATGGACAATAGTAGGATAATGTAGATAAACTTGAAAGGGTCTATTTTATTGAATAAATAATCAGGAATAATATTTTTCTTACTGGCAATATACCATATACTGTCTACCTATGTTACTTTAACCTATATTACTTGATAATAAGCATACAATCTGTTGACATAGCGAACGTTTTATGGGTATATATGGTTACTGTTCCCGCTGTGGCGTAACAGTTAATTTACTTATTCGTCGACCGCAGAGACAATCGATGGCAGTGCTCACACCTTTGTTTACCGCAGCGTTGTAACATTAGACAGATATTCACTGCCATCGCACACACAAGTGCAGAGTCATTGACCGTACAAAACTACTTGTGCTTATTGAATCTATCAATTACACAGAAAACATTTAGTTTTAGAAATAACAGTAAGTGAACAGCTGAACAGTGAACAGTGTAAAGAAAATTGGAAACATAATGCATTTTATAAAACGTGTCTCAAAATGTCAGATCTCTTTCAATTGTTAAAAGGTACAAAACTGTTTTGTTGTAAGACAGTTTACATAGAAAACATAGCCGGGAATTACTGTTAATTAACGATGATATTTAAAGCGAGGTAGACCTACTTGTTCAGACTGAAACCAAATCATGTCGATCGCCGGCAAAGAATGGAGCGAATTCAGTAGGCCTAGACCACAGTACTTCAGGGAAATACATAAAGACGTTATCAAAGCAAGCAATTACGACACTGAATCACTACAACCCCACGTATCAAAAACTTATCACCGTGGCTACTTCTCAAGCAATGGCATGTATTCGACACAGTTTTTCGACAGATCGACAGTGTGGTAGAGACACTTTTGTCCTTGAGAGCCCTGGCGGAACTGGGAAAGCTTTTCACTTGAATTTACTTATGGACAAAATTTGGAGACACAGGACCATTGCCGTAGCCGTGAGTTCCTCTGTCATTGATGAAACTCCGCTTAACTGCCGACACACTTTACAGGGAGTTAAAATTGCCTCTCAATGTAACGAGTGAAGAAACAACCACGTGCAACATCAGCCAGAGCTGCAGTTACTGTGTGTGAGCGGAGTCAGGAGGACAGTATGAGCTGTGAGTGTGGGACGATGGATTGTAGAGCACAAGCGGGCAGTAGAGGCACTAAATCGCAGTCTCCAAGACATACGTCGCTGATATGATATCTCCAAGACATACATGATACTGCTGGCGGGAGGCTTCCGGCAGACGTAGCTGATGATTCTTAGGCTAAATTGGACCACACTGTAGAAAAACAACCTGGCCACCAGTATGTGCAATTATCTGTTCAACGGCAGGGGATCAAGTCCTATGCAAGTAAATTACCAAAGCTCGGCGTAGTTCTGTTTGAGACAGACGTAGATAGGAAAGTGAGCTTCAACAAGCAATTTCTGTAATCTTGAAAAGTAATGACTAATCAGTCAAAATAAATTAATCAACTCAAAATAAACCTAATTAGTACAAACGTACTGGAGCAAATACCCAGTGATGCGATAACTTACATATCAGAGGATACCGCCAAAGACAACGGCGATAATAACTTTTATTAGGTTTAGTTCCTTAAAGATGTCAGCCGTCCGACAGAAGAAACTACAACTGGAAGTCAGTGGTGCTCATGCGTAACCTCGACGAACCGAGACTGTGGTAACTTACCGCGCAATTTGGCAACAACATCATTTGGTGACACAATTCTGACCAGCTCGGCCAAAGGAAGAGACAATTTTCTTATCCTTCGCATGCCAATAATCCCGAGTGGCTTATAATTTCAATTCTAAAGGTTACAGCTCCTCCTTAAAGTGACTTCCACAATGAAGATTAGTAACTTACAAGGCTGAACGATGAAGATTGAAGCCTTAGATTTGGGTACATTTTTCTACTCGCATGTACAGCTGAAAGTTACCTGTTCATGTTTCTCCACGCCCGAAATGTACGCATAAGTTTATTCGCTGAACACGGGAAATCGTACAACACAGCCTACAGGTAGTAAAAATAAAACATCATAACAAATTTATTAAATTTATTAGATTTATCATAATTCAAAAAATACACACTAACACACACACACATATTGTAGCATGACAGATAATCCACTAAAAATTAATTCCATTAAGATCATAAAAACAATTAAATTACATATAACTCAAAGAATTTCAAATGAAAATAATTTAAACTTCAAAGGAAAACACCACTATAAAAGGAAAAAGGTAATTAAATAATAAAAATGCAACACTAAAACTCAAGAAAATAAATTAAAAGAAACTCATATAAAAAATCAGGAGATTACCCAGGAAGTTTAGGAGCAGGTGATAAAGAAGATACCCCGAACCCAAGAAGGAAGAGGAAGTTTAGGAGCAGGTGATAAAGAAGATACCCCGAACCCAAGAAGGAACAGGAAGTTTAGGAGCAGATAATAAAGAAGATACCCCGAACCAACCAACGGACAAAATAAAACCAAGTACCTTGGTAAACCCAAGTAGGAAAAAGAGAAGAAAAGACGATATAAGATGGAAGAACTACAAGAAATACCCATTAATAAACCTATTATTAACGACAACGAACCCCAAACCAAATGTTAATACCACCAAAGAAAGTATAACACCCCAAAACCTCATAAAATTGTAAATTAATTATAGACAAAAGTATTTAGTAGTGTGATAAGAAGTGCACCAACTAAAGTTATTATATAGTAAAATAAACAAATCTTCACAGTCCATTATGACTAAAGGTTTGATCTGAGAATATAGCAAAACTCAAATATAAGTCAGAACCGACAGTGAATGTGTACCAGTTAAGTGATTTTAAATATAATAAACTTCAAGTTAGTGTGTAACTATTACTTAAACAAAGTGCTATTAATTAATAAATTTTTATATTCTATATAATTACAGAATTAACAAGTGATGAAATATTGAAGTGAAAAATATTTCTAATGTTTCATAAAAGAGGTCACTTTTTATCTTAAAAACATTCATAGAAATGCAAAGGATAAAGAGAGTATGTGGGGGAATAATTACACAAACAGGGGATTAAATTAAAATACAATATAAACAGAAAAGACTGTGATTGACTTAGGTTTAATAAAAATAATAAATTTTAAATGGCTAATTATGTTTAGAGCCTATGAACTCCACTTTTTCAAGAGTTCTAATAGAATAAGATTTATGTTTAGTATAAGAATGTTTAGTTACATAACAGTATGCATACAGCTTAAAATGTTTATGTATGGATGCTGTACCAGATTATAAAATATTTATTATGTATGTTAAAAAGAATTCAAACTAACATGTCTAGCTTTTGAGACTGCTAGTTAAAGTTAAATATTATTTTTTGTATTAGTAGCAGGAATAATATGCTACAGGTATCAATAATTATGTAAGCAATTTTATTTAATGTTATGTTAACTTTAAAAAGTCAGAGGAGGTGTAGAAATAACTTCATTTGAAAAAGCAATATAAGTAAAATACTAAGATCTAGGACAAATATGAATTTCCAAAAATTAATATAAACTAGTTAATTAACCAATGAACCATGTAAACTAATAAGATTTATGTAAGGTGGATCGATAACCAACTACTATAACCGATCCTATACTTTAAAAGAGTAATATAAAAAGATATATTAAATTATTAAAAATTTTCAAAATGTAATAACTAACTATTTTAAAGGAGGAATAGTAAATTCATGAATAATAACTAAAAGACAGTCCAAATGTTAAATTTATAAGAGATTAAGGAAAGGGAATGATTTGTGACTATCTCAAATTTATTAAAATTATATTTATAACACCTAAAATGGCAGGAATTGTGTACAAGAACAGGAAACAGGATTTTGGGCCTAGATTTCCAAAAAGACAGAAATATGGCAATTTTAACAAAAATCTTTATAAATATGGACTATGCCATATCAAATTAAACAGAATGAGGTAAATAAACCAATTATGTTGTTAATAGTTCACTAAAGCAATCTAAAAACTAAAAATATTCTGTATATAATATATTTTATATTTACATAAATAGGAAGTCAAATATATTTAAACAATACTTTTTTCATATTAACTTGCCAAGATATTTCCTAAGACGACGGATGTAAAACAGTTCATTATTAACATTCAACGTGAACGGTTGATACTCGATCGCGTTAAGAATCTTTATACGTACCGAGTAATGGCGCATAAGGTTATGAATTGAAAACGAGAGTTAACGAATTATTTACTTTAAACTTAAAATCAGTGCACTACAACAACACAAAAGGTGAAAACGAACAATACCTATCAAAATATAAGTGAACTCAAACAATAAAACTATACCACATTGATAATTCACTCTACAAAGAACTTTAATATCTTTCACCATATATGCTATACAACAGAACACACCTAACACCAGACAATTAACGCCAGTGAACACAGAACACTTCTTCAGGACACCTTTAACCACATAATAGACAATATACAATAATACGGAGACAATAAAACGGTAGTGAAGGCGTTTTTATTAACAGAATTTATAACCATCGTTTCTGGATTTTCTTCAGCTACGAGACGTGCCGCCATTTTGAGCTCCCGTGATGCAAAGTGTTAGCCAGCTGAGCTTCATCACCGACGACGTTGGTCTGAATTATTAAATATTATAAACATTATATATTATTATCCATTTGTCATTTACTAATTATTAAGAATTATTTGTACATGTTATACTTTCTATGCTTGCTCCCTTCTCTAACTATATAATTATAATCGCTAAAAGAACCATTTTAACATTTATATAATATAACCTGTAATTGTAAAATCGACTAAGCCCGGTGAAAGAGTCGAACATTTGAATAATATCGATTTTAAATCGAACTTTTAGAAATATTGTCAATAAATTACATTAATTCAACTACCAGTATTTAAAATTATTTCACATATTAAAATAAGAGTTTGAGTTAACTACAGGACTTACTGGGAGACGACAAATATTAAAAGAAAGTGATATATTGGAGCAGAACAGAAAATCGCAAATCGATTATGGTAAGAAGACAATCTGTTTAACTCCAGATTCATTTAAGGTCTACCAGAAGTGCTTATATTGACCAAATCAACTCACCGAATTTTAAAATTTTAACGAAACAACAAAACAAGAATTATTTATAAATTATTAGACCTTTAAACAAACATAAAAATTTTTTTTTGCTGAAAACATTTTTTTTTTAATAACTTTTTTTTTTAACCTTACACAAAGAATTAATTATTTGTAACAGCGAATAAAACGCGGCATGTTACAATATATCTTACATTTTTCGATAAATAATGTATTTTTTATTGTTTTTTATTTACAGTGTTTCTCAACACTTTTAATATATACTGTCACGGTGATAGTACGTTATAAAACTGTTGAAACACTGTAAATAAAAAACAGCAAAATACTTATTCTTAAATAAAACAATTATAATGTATTATTAGTTATATAAATTATAAAAACAAGAATAGTGTGAGAAATATGAATACATATTCCGATGTATAGGTGTCGCATAGAATAAGTGGTTGTTAATAACATCGTACGGAACAACAAAACATAATATCCTTGGCTGCTATACCTGAAACTTACATAGGATGTATCTTAAAACTCTTGTTATATATTGCTTCTAATGAAATAAATTATATGTTTGTCATCCCTTGTTTATTATTTCCGTTTATTTTGTGTAACTGTACAGTTTACAGGACAAAGTACAGAACAAAAACATTATCTTCTAGATTTGTATGTTTTTTAATTAAATAATTTTTAAGGCTACTATTTGTATTTTTCTTTTAACTTCTTAGTAAGTATCGACCTTTCCAGTTTTTTTTAAGTAAATCACTTTATCTTATTTGTTAATGCCCAAAGCAAATTTTTTTTAATCGTGTTTCACGAACGTACTTTTTTTGCAAGAAGGTTTTGGTGTACAACGGATATTAAATTTATGGGTCAGAAAGGCAATGAAACATTTGATTTGAGTTCCGTCGGATTACAGCTGCATAGTAAATCTTACAAGTGATGATGTATGTTAACCATAGACTCAGCTGGAACTGTTATAGCGCCCGCATGGTCCGATACGCTCATTACTGAAATTAATAACAGTACTTCCTATAGTACGCCAAATTCTTGAAAACTTAAACTTTTTAAAAGATAAAACAATACTGTTACTGTTTTTTTGCTTTCTATATAAACAAAAAGTTATAATCTTTCTTTAGTATACTTTTCATTTTTTAAATAAACTTGCTACAATTATCAAGAATCTGCTATATTTATTGACACGTTTCGAATAGAATTAAATTTACGTTTAAATTTATAAATTTTGAAGTTTTGAAGAAACACTGTAAATAAAAACAGCAAAATACTTATTCTTAAATAAAACAATTATAATGCATTATTATCTATATAAATTATAAAAACAAGAATAGTGTGAGAAATATGAATACATATTCCGATGTATAGGTGTCGCATAGAATACGTACATAGGTGTCGAATAATAACATAGTACGGAATAACAAAATATAATATCCTTTGCTGCTATACCTGAAACTAACATAGTATTTCAGGTATACCTGACGCTATACCTGAAATTAATGACAGTACTTCCTACAGGACGCCAAATTCTTGAAAACTAAACTTTTTAAAAGATAAAACAATACTGTTATTGTTTTTTTTGCTTTCTATATAAACAAAAAGTTATAATCTTTCTTTATTATACTTTTCATTTTTTAAATAAACTTGCAAATATCAAGAATCTGCTATATTTATTGACACGTTTCGAATAGAATATAGATTACGTTTAAATTTATAAATTTTGAATATTATGTTATATTTATGTAAAACATATTATAAGCAAATTTAGTATATATATAAGTAAATAATGTTAATAACAATGAAAATTTAATGTATTAACATGTTGCTTATTGTGCTACATTACTACACTTACAAAAAAGTTTCTGTATAACCATAAATTCTTAATTTTTATTGTAGCGTAAAAAAGAAAATTGGAAGGTCGTTAGCAAAGAAATGGTAATTTGGTGTAGGCCAGTATTTTTCCATCAGTTGTTTCAACCCAGAAGCCTTACAAGTGCAACACCCGGCTTACAAGTTCACGTGAATGTGTTGAGAAAGAGTAATATAATAACTATCGTACTTTTGTTAGGTCTTTGTTTTGTCATTGGAAAGTAAACGAGTATGTTCCTCTGCCTATTAACGTAAGTAGATATTTCTGAAACAGGAGAGAGTCGACATCTTGATGAATATTAATATAAAGAGAGTAAATCTATGTTTATGATCCAGAAGTGAAGGAAAAATGTTGATACTTATTTACACCTGTACGGTTTGTTTACATTTGGTAAAACATTATATTTTAAAACGCAAATGTATAATAAATTGGTCGCGGATACAGTGGAAATTTAGAATATGCAGTTGCCTTAATGATTAATTTTAAAACACCTAAACGGATCAGAAAAACGTTGGAAAAGAAGGTCAATCATGAGGATTACATTATGGATTATGTTAAGTTTAACAGTTTTAATATTTAAGGAAAAAGTGTTACGGAATTTATCAGTTCCCATTCAGTTTTATATACCTATTTAGTCTATTACGTTGATCAATAAACTAAGTTTTTAAATTACGTTTCCGTGTAACCTGTAAACAAATGTGAAACTTAAATTTATGGTCTCCTGAAACAACACATTTATGTGGTTGTCGATAAAACTAAGCACCTTTATCCAACCTGTAATGCAGTCTTTTAATAAAATAGTATAAGTGTTAGGAATTACAAATAAATAAGTGTATTTCACATAAGTTTACTTCATCGTATCAGCATTACTGTTGTTTTCATGTAGCGTTTAATTACAGTCTACTTTCGTATTTTGGTAGTCTACTTCGTGTACGTGTCAATATAATAATTAAATATTATAATTATAATAGCAAATGATTTCATTTCTATAAATTAAAATTTAAAAGAAAATAATTTTGATGTAGAAGGTCTCCAACACATACAGGAATATTTGTCGGCATATAGCGGTGAATGTAATTTACAAATAAATGAGAAAATATTTTGTTGTCACCTACTCTGTGTAATTTAATATGCCGTAAAGATTACTCATAAATAGAAACAAGAATCTAGAGATACTGGTGATACTCTTTGAATTAATTACATTAAACTCTGCAAGTCATTTTATTCTGAACCGTGTTCACAACAAACCGCTGGAGTTTGTAAAGCATATTACAAATAGTGTGGTTGAACCGCTATCCATTATAGTAATAACAAGAATTGTTTTAATCATTACGTGATACTTTCTTACCAATTTCTGTCTTCTCAATATAATAGTATTTTTCGCAACGCTAAAACTAATACATTAAATGAAATGTCTCCAGAAATACCTTTTTTACATTAGGAATTAATTAGCCTGAAGGTAAAAACGAGCCAGGTAGTTAGGTGTGTACTAGAGTGTTGCTGCTAAAGAAGGAGACGAAGTCGACCGGACTGTTAATGAGTTTTACTGCTAGTTGTGGTTTGTCGTTATCAGTGTCTCTTAGATAACACAAGCTTATCGTATGTAATGTATACTTCGATGATATTAGCTTTGGGGATGTATGTAACATGAATACGAATTTGACCTATGAGTAGGAATTTTAAGAAAAATGTAATATTAGTTCAAAATAATTATTATTTAAACAGAAAAAAGATATTTGAATTATATTTTACAAAATCATTTTTTATTACATTTTTATAATTACAATTACATTTGAATTATTAATCATTTTCATATAAATATGCTACTGTTTTGAATAAAAGGAAATTACCTTTATCTAAGTTAGCGTAATAGTAACAGACTACAGCAAATCGGATAATTGTAATCATATTATATTAAATTATATTATAGCCTATACGGTGTTAATCTAATAACACATATAAGTATTTTTTATCCCACCGCGCACATGGATGTTTTATGTCTTTTCTTTTCGTCCGTAAATTAACTATCATATGAACGAATAAACCGATTTTGATGTAGTAAACGCCAAAAATATTTAGTTTCATACATAAAATTCGTTGTGCTATGAAAAAGCAAATGGTTGATAGGGCCTTACTCTAACTTACTCCTTAAACGGTTATTGTTTTTATACCTTATGTATTCAATACCGCCCACAAATTTGCATTAAAAATTGTTTGCTTAATTTTAACATAAGCCAATCATTAATTATAGACTTGCATATACCGAATTTAGAATATATATTTGCAAGAAATATGTAGGCCTATAATGTGCATTGCACAAAGTCTACGATATAGTATCAATTATATTTTTAAAACAAAATGATTTCAGCCATTCAAACTCATTATAATGTTTTACAGGAGTTGGTACAAGGTGCTGTATCAAGATTTTAATTGTTATTACTTGCTCCGTTAATTCAAGGATTTCAACGTAACATTTATTATTAAACAAAATGAATACACAAAGTTCAGCTGAGGATGTTTCAGAAATGCACACGTTAAAGCTAAAATTGCACTTGAATCACCTTCCTTTTGTGTACAATAACTTCGTATAAAAAACCCTAGAAAATGGTATGTTTTGCTACACGAAAGTTTAACATAACATTCATTTATGCCCACTAAGTGTGTATAATAATGAAACATCTGTATGCATAACATTATATGTAAAGAAAAATTACTTTCATATCTTTCATATGAACCGCTCGTCTAATAGCACGAAACGTATGTATTTAATGCAAGTTGAGACACCAGGCTGAGCGTTTCCCTATTATTTAGTTCGTGTACCGCATTGAAATACTGTACCAAGTAGGCCTGTAAGCAATTGCGAGAGTGACGTGACAGTATGACACCTCGTTGTATGTTGTCGGTACCAGTTACTGAAAGTAAAATGACGTCGACGCTTACTCATCGCCTAAACCAACATTTATCTCCTGATTTCCCAAGAGGCAGGCTGTACTATGTCAACTCATAGCTTAGTACACACGCCTCTACCATAATACTAGCGAATTTATCAGAGATGAGGCGTGTACTTGTGGCTATAGACAGGTTTATTATTAAACATATCTTGCAGTCTGCTGTAAGTTAAAGTAATAAACCATTTTGTAATGGCGAGTTTACGAACTGAGATAAATTATCTCAGTAGCCAAGTGGCCTTTGTGCCATTGGTTCTTTTAAGAAAACTACACGGAAAGTGTATGATGCCCAGTAAAATCAAAGATTGGTAATAATATGAAAGACGATTTGCAAAAGGAGATATAGGGTAGACCACGATACCTGTGACAATTATGATACAAATATAACTGTAGAGAAATCGAATGTTCTGGATTCTCTAAGTTCGTCACCCTCTGGATCTAACCTAGTATTTACAAATAATCTTTAAAGTAACTAAATTTTTTGCAATACACGAGATGTGGCTTCAACGTATGGATATGGTATGGATAGTCACTATACCGATCGAAAATTGAAGAAATATAATATGTAAAACTATAATTTTATAAAAAGAAACTCAAAAATAGGAGTAAACTAACTTTACACATTAAGTTGCAAATCTTATGTACGATTAACGATTATGAAGCAAGAATATGGGGTTCGTCTGCAACAGATAGAATTTCTTAGGCAATTTAAAAGTCCTACTAGATTTGACAGTTTCAGTAACTAAAATGTAAGAAATTAATAAAATGTAAGACGTAAGAATTGTAAGGCTTCCCAACAAGCAATCTCCTATCTGCTTAACAAATGCAGGGAACAAGAGAATGACCATTATTCTTGTTAGTTATTAATAAGATTAATGAGGTTATTGTTATAATGACAGGTGAAATGAAGAGAGGATACAAACAGTTTCATTTATAACCAGGAGGTTCTTGACTTTTGAACATAATGAGTTCCCGAAAACGCGTTCGAAACTCGCATTGTTCGAAAGTCGTGTAGTTTAGTGTGTACAGTAGGCCTACTGTGCTGACTAAGTCAGTAGGATCGGTTCTTTGAACTGTTGTACACTGTGGTGTAATGAAATCGAATATTATTATTGCTTCAATTTACATCACGTGACTACTCTTAGTACAAGAAGTACATAATAGAGTAACATGCAAAATCATTAATTTGTTGTCCGTAATTAAAGTTTACAAGGTCTGTTCGGGGAACAGCTCACAGTCTTAGTAGGCCTATATAAAAAAACAATCACTTAAACACTTTGATTTCTTGATAGGCTCTATTAATAGATTAACACTAATTATAAAAACCATAGTTGCTGAAACATTAACGAATACGCGCTCTTGTCCCTTAACGCTTATTCATTTCTTCAGTGTCGCTTCGCTTATTCAGTGTCTTAAGGCTTACTCACTTCCTCTGTCAATGCTCGAAAGTCCGAAGCTGTAGTTTGAAACTTGAATAAATGCTATTTTTGAATGGCCGGAAGAGCGAAATGTGCGAAAGGCGATTTTCCGAAAGTAGGTGACCTCCTGTACAGTCTGAAGTTTCTTCCTACATTATTAATGTACGAGAGCAATTACACATTAATTACTTATGGTACATGTCTTACTATATATTTTTATTCCGATATGGTAGTAAAATGACGTTATCATTACGTGTGGACAATTTTAACATGAATTATATCGTGAAAGTACATTTGTTGATTTCAAAGTAAACTAAATTTGTTTATTTGTTGTTTATTTTGTTGATTTGTTATTTGTGACTAATTAAAGTTGATAATTAGCGGCTTCATTGTATTTTGTTTCCACTGTACAATACGACGATCAGTAAGACGGTCGTAACAGTACATAATACACAAAAAAATCATTATCGCTTCATGAACAGGTGAATGACAGAAACTGAATAAAAAAACAAATAACTTTGCATTACAGAAATTGCAAAGAGCGGCAGAAACTCAATTCTATAAAGAAATCACTGTAGGCCTCCCAAATTTCCAATAACAGTAGAACTGTTTAATTTAAATATGACGTTGAAAACATTTTAACGGCTAGTGATAAATAAATATTTATGAAAACGTAAGTTTTAAAAACGCTTATGTAAGCTAAAGCAACGTTTCTGTCTCCATCTCGATACTACAGACTGAAGCTTACGATAGAAGACGCGGCTTGGAATAATTGGATGCGGTGGGGTAATACCCGGCATTGATGCGATTAAAGATTGTGTGTTCTAAAAAGAAACTGAAACCGCTTCTTATAATTGGGTACAGAATGTTTCCCTATTAAGCCTATAAATCCTTTGTATAGCGTCCGATAAACGACTTTATGGGCTTCAAGTTTTCTTTAAATAAAGGAAAAACAACAATAGATTCAGCAGCAATAATTTATCAACAAAACTGTCAAGTATACCGACACATTAAATAAGGAACTATCAAAATTAAAAAAAAACATATTTAGTTCCTTTAACAATTGTAAATCTTAACATTTCTTACTGTAAATATTGTTTTATAACTCAAATGTATCTATTTTTAACATACCAAGCTAAAACAACACAACGGAAATGAAACTATCAGCTTTGTGTTGACTGTAATAATCTTTGTGTTACTATTATAAAACCATAACATTCATAAGTTTGTACAAGTAATTTTTAAAATGTAGTCCACAAACACTTGCCCGTTCGTGAAATTGATTTAATTATCAAGTCTCTATTGCGAACTATGCTGGGAATACGGTTATGTAAATGCAGTTACAATTAGTGGTTCAACATTAAAGTTGACAAGTATAATTACAGTTGCCAATAATAATTGCTATAATGACAGCAATGTACTTGCTAATGCATTATTTTTTCGAAGCTAATTTATTCTTATGACCGTATAAGCTTAGAAGGGACGATGCACTATTAACAACATAGCATTCCCTCTTTACTTGTAATGTGAAATCTTGTTTAACACGAGGGTAGGTTGAAAAGTTCGTGGTGCGACATCTATAGTTCAGTGCTAGAACTACAATCTTTCGTGTACTGCAAGACGTATAATTCGCGTAAACACCTGTTAATTTCCAAAATATCTGTCAATTTATTCACTTTTTACAAGCTGTTTGAAATTTTCCTGCCACGTGTGATTTTAAAATGCACGAAATCAAAAATCGTGTTGTGATGAATTCTCTATTAAAAAGATTTTAGCGTCAATCGTAAATCAAAACGTAATTGTAAACAAGTTTTAAGAAATGCTCCGCCTTCAGAAACAACTGTAAGTGAGGCACACTCGAGTTTAAATGTGGTCTACAAATCCGAAGCATTGAAGACGATGACAGCAGTAGACGTCCAAAAAGTGCAAAAAAAATGACATTACTGAAAAATTTCATAGGGTGTTGGAAAACCGCAGATTCAGAAGTGGATGACGTTGCTGAAATCATAGGCATCTCATGTGAGCGTGTGAATTATACTTTAACTCAAGAACTTGGTGTGAAAAAACGTTGTGCAAGATGGCTGCCGCAACTGGAGTTATTGCATTTTTTGGGGTGAAGTGCGGGGATCATCTTCAGTGCTTGGACGACCACGTTTAAGCCTAAGTGCCTACATACAAACCTTTCGTTTTGAAGTCGCAGCATCTCCTGACTCATTTAAAATTTCGTTCTGATTTTCTGATTTTCCGTTGTCGCTAAACAAATTTTAACAAAAAATCACACCACGATGTTTGATTTTGCCCAGTTTCCAAAACATGCATGATACGTCATTTCTAATCAGCTTCTAAACAAAGAATCAATTGATAGATCGATTTGGGAATTAACAGGAGTTTACATAAAATACAAATCTTGCCGCATACGAAAAATTTAATTTTACCGCTAAGCTAGCGAAATTGTCAACTGACCCTGATATATGTTACACAATGTATTGTAAAATGTGCTGCAAGAGATATTTATTAAGAATTGTAGTATAAGATGTACGTTATAAGGTAACAAGATTCCACCTCCAAAGAAAGACAAGTATACCATCAAAATTCGTAGTGAAATATGCAGGAACGCAATCTTATTAATATTAAAAGAAATAGAAGAATAAAATAAACTTGATAAATACAGTAATGAAGAGATAATATATTACTTAAAGATAATTAATATTTTCAAGGAATAAAAAGAAATCGAAACAAAAAGGGAAATATTATCTTAAATGAATAATTGGGAAATAGGGAATGCAAATATAGGAATTAAATAAGGCAATTAACATGACAAAACAATAACTGACGATGACAAATACCCAGAAGAGACGATTAAATGACAAAAATGTAAATAGTTATTAGTAAACATATAATGTACAAATCAGACAACTTAGCATGTAAGAAATCAGACATTGAGTATAGCCCTAGATTAAAACTGTGAGGAGGTCTGCGAACCTCAAACAGCTATTGTGTATAAGTGAACTCCAGACGGTAATTAATATTAAATTACAAATATAAAATAATATTGAACCATAATTATAAAAGATAGGGAGTGTAACAGTGTAAGAAGGTGAGAACAACGGTGATAGACTTTAAGAAGTAAAAACAGTGTATAGTGTAAGTGAGAAGATGATTTCAGTACAGAAAAATGTGATAAGCCATATTTAAGCATAAAATCGTTACAGTTGAAGCATAAGACTCGAAGTAATGTTGTTAAGGATAAAAATGGTAAAATACTTTTCGAAAATGATAAGGTCAGCGAGCGTTGGAAGGAGTATATAGAGGAACTATATGATGGGGAAGCTGTGGTAGTCATGCAGGAGTTTCTAGAAAATGAGAATGCGGTAGATAGAGATATGGTAGGACCGCCCATTAGCAGGGTGGAATTTGATTATGCCCTTAAAGGTCTGAGTATGAAAAAAGCGACAGGGCCTGACAGTCTACCAGCAGAGCTTTTGAAAAATGTAGGGGAGAGAACGAAAGACCAGCTATTTCGAATAATTACTGGGTGCTATGAAGAAGGAGTATTGCCAGTTGATTTCATTAAAAGTAGAACAATCACAATACCAAAGAAAGGTAAAGTAGACGACTGTGCTAATTATAGAACGATAGCCTTAATATCTCATGCTGCTAAGATTTTGCTGAACATAGTGAAAAACAGACTGGAAGGAAAGATTGATCACACTTTGGAGGAGGATCAGTTTGGATTTAGAGCAGGTAGAGGAACCAGAGAAGTAATTTTGGCTCTGCGGCAGATCTTGGAGAGGAGAATTGAAGTGAATAGGAAAACCTATTTAGTATTTGTGGATCTCGAGAAGGCGTTCGACAATGTTGATTGGAAGCTGTTGTTTCAAACTATGAGGAAGTCAGGACTTGACTGGAAAGTTAGAAGGGTAATCTTCAATATTTATATGTTGCAAAGTACTGAAATAGATATAAATGGATGTAAAAAGGAAGCAATAATAAGAAGAGGGGTAAGACAAGGTTGCCCACTGTCACCGTACTTGTTTAATTTGTTTATAGAAGATGTTGTAACTCAGATGAAAAGGAGTTCTAGGGGAATTAAAATAAATGGGGAACAGATACACAGTATTCGCTTCGCAGATGATATTGTACTGATAGCTGACTCAGAAAAGGATATGACCCGAATGTTAGGTACGTTTAACAAAATTCTTCACGCTTGGAGATTGAGGATAAATGTTAAGAAAACTAAAATAATGGTTGTAAGTAAAAAAAGAGAAGACATTAAATCAACCATTATGTTGAACAACACAATATTGGAGCACGTTACTGAAATTTGTTACCTGGGTAGCATAGTTACAAGTGGGAATAAGTGTCTGGCAGAGATTAAGAGGAGAGTAGCTCTGGCAAAACAAGCATTCCAGAGCAAAAGGAACTTATTAACAAGCAACCATATTAGTATTGAAACAAGGAAAAAGTTTGTTAAGGTATTTGTATGGAGTGTTTTAACTTACGGGTGTGAATCGTGGACCTTAGGGAAGGTGGAGAGTGAGAGACTTCAGGCAATGGAGATGTGGATTTGGCAGAGAATGACAAAAGCTAGTTGGACAGATAGGAAGACAAATGAACAGATCTTAGAGGAAATAAATGAGAATAGAACACTGCTTAGGAGTATAGAGGTGAGGAAGATTAAGTTGATAGGGCATGTGATCAGACATAGTGCTTTTTTAACTAACATCTTTGAGGGCAAAGTAGTGGGGAAGAAGCCCAAAGGAAGACCAAGAACTGCATACTCCCGCAGCACAATGAGTGTCGTGAATAGTGGGTCCTATGAAGAAATGAACAATATCGCAAGGGATAGAGTGACGTGGCTACAGCGACAAGGCATTGCCTTTAGGAGTTAATAAAAGTGTAAGTGAATAAACATATTTACAATATGAACATCACATGAAATATATAATTTATATGAAACCACAAGGTATCTCATATAGTGCAATAAAACCAAGTGGAAATAATTAAAAAATAAAGAATCTTCCGTTACAAACTTATAATGTAATAGTGACGAAGATAGAATAAGATTGTACGGAATAATATTAATTATAAATTGGGAGACTGAGCTTGTGACCCATAAATATATCATTGCCAAGACGTTATCTGAATAAATTAGTGTTTTAATAGGAAAGGATTGTTGTTGGCAAAAATATTGAAACTAAGCAGAACGTGTCAAAATTTAATGATGGTTTTATACAAATTAAAGGAGAATACGAGTCGAAACGATACTGAAAGGCTATGAAAATAAATAGAAGAAGGATATTTTAATCGATGGTGCAGAAAATTAGAAGTCCATACGCAAAGAATCAAGAAATAAGATCGTAAAGAAAACTACCAGATTGGTGAGATATATCCAATAGTCAACCCAGATATTAGAAAACATCTTAACATTTAAAGTTCGAATCACAGCGATATACTATAGTAAAAAACAATAAAAACTTTAGAACAGTGAATTCTAATTGTACACCAATAATTATTAATAGTAAGAGTTTTTTTTCAATTGTCCATTTACACTTTTGTATGATCCAAAGAAACCACTGATACACAACATACATCAAAAACATCTAATTACCAAAGAATAATTTTTAATTCTTCGTATTGTTTAAATTAGCAGCCATCCTTACTATTTCTTTTACGAATTTGCTAACTGCTATAATTCGACTAAGCTTTTCGTCATCACTGACATCATCAGGTCTTAAACAACGTTAGGTTGTTTAAGACCTGATGATGTCAGTGATGACGAAAAGCTTAGTTGAGTTATAGCAGTTAGCAAATTCATAAAAGAAATAATAATTTTTAAATATTATGTTATATGATATGTTACGACTTATGTACTATACGTTGACATGACATGACATGAACCCTGAGATTGAGATTTTACATACTCTACAACAGAACTGAGTTGCAAAAAGAGTAATAAAAATAATTGGATTTTAAACAAGAACGAATAAGGAGTTTGAGTATTTATTCTAAATAGTAAGAGTCTTCCTTTACATAATTGGCGCCCAACGTGGGGCGCTTCACTACATAACCACAAACAATAAATAGAAGGCAGAAATCACGTCTTCTAACAACGTTTACAATTAATTTCTGTGCATATAGAGAAGTGACAAGTGAACAATTTAATACATCTGTAGTCCTAATATTCTCTGAATTTGTAAATATTTATTGTGTTAGGTTAAGTCAGGATTGATTAAGTTGTTAACGTTATTGTCATAGTTCAATGGATTAACGTTAGTAAGTCTTCTCGTATATATTACTAAGCTCAGGAAGTAGATAGTACTTTGAATACCCTGCATACGAAAATAGTTGGACGAAGCCGTTTTACTCGTTCTCGCTTAAAAAGCGCTGCGGTAGTATCAGGTATCGAATGCAGAGCTACAAATAAAGTGCCAACTGCCAGATCCGGACAAATTGGTAAAAGCTCAGGAATAACTGTATGGTAAAACATATTTGCGCGATTGTACTGCGCTCACTTGAGAGCAATAGAGCAGCGTTGAATATTTTGAACGGAAGTGTGTCAAGTGTCTTCAAAGGCCTGAAGCAAGGTATCGACAGAATAATTAGACTGCTCTATCCTGAACCAGCAGAGGAATTTTGAATGAGTTTTGCAATGCAGATATTTACTGATAGTGTCAGAGATTGTAAACTTTAGTAGTAAGTATTACAAATGGAAAGACACAGGAGTCCACAGGCGCGGAGAATAGGAACCCTTATTTTTGGATGCGAAAACGGGAGAAGAACTAGTAGATGACGGACCAGATTCGATGGCAACAGAAGTGGTGAGTTGGAAACCTACTGTGGTCGTCGAGGAAAGGCTGTTGCTTGTTCCTGAATTAAAGGAAGCGCCCGGGGAAAAAGTCACTGAAGAGGACGTTACACAAGAGGTTGCTGACGAAAACCAAACTGACTTGGAAAAGTAAACGGTGTAAAGAGCAATCATTCAATTTTGTACACATAGACCGCCCGGACAGTATAATTGCAGAGATGGCTTTCCAGTTCAGGGCACACAGGCTTAATGAGGGGGCAGTGCTACGGTGAGGAAGTAGATGGTACTAGATTGGATGTAGATGGTACTGTATGCCTTGCTCAATCAAAGCTCTTCCAGACGCTGTGCACCTGTTGTGTCTGTGTCAAGGTCAGTCACTAACATAGTATCCACATTGTTCCAGAGCCTGTAATTACGTGAACGATCTCGGCACGCTGCCAGGAGAATAAAAAATTATTCTTGAACTTCTGTGCTGTGTACACAAGCGTCAGCGGCCGGCTTAGAAGTTAGTTTCATTTTAGGCCGTGTGATATTTAAGTGCGGATCGAAGTGTTCCTTGCGATTTAGTAAAAACGCATTAGTGTGTTAATTAGTACAAAACTGTAATAAGAAGACATTTATTGTTGGAGTAATTTAAATTTAAATTGTTGTGTGCCAGTGCTTTGTTGATTTATAACTGTTGTTTGTGTCTAATTAAAGTTAGTAATTAGTTATTTCATTGGCGACAGTTATTCTGTTTCCACTGTACACACGACGATTGTTGTGACCGTCGAAACAATATTATACAGCTTCGTACTAATTACCAAAATGATCACTTTCCACTACACCGCCACAATAACTAATACAACGCATTCTAATATCGCTAGGTCTAAGCTAACTGGGCCGCTTCGAAATCCAATATTTGTAGTTCAAATAATAATTTGATTATAAAGCGAATTAACTTAAGTTTATTGATTTGGTAATCGTTGACTTGGTAACTTTAACTCGTAGTGCACATAGACCTACAAGCGCAGCTGCACTACTTTCGTGTCTTCGTTGTATGTTGTAACTTTTGCTGGGGTTACTATCCATAATTACAATCAATAAACACCTGCACTGCAAACCGTATTCGGAATTCTTCCGCTGCTTCATGATAAACCAGAATAAACTGGTGGTTAACATTTTCTTTATTCTCTTGAAGACTCTCCCGAGTTACGCTTTCTGACACAATACATATTGAACAAATGCTATTCACCATACCGAAATTTCAGAGCTTTTATTCATTCGCCGTAGTTGATCTACCTGACAGATAGCACCATCTGTAATAGTTCTTTAGCGGACCTTTTAAGAGTGTGAACAAATCAAATTGCTTTGTATTTCTCTGTTCAGTGCTTCGCACATGCAACAGTTTCAACTTAGCAAATGTAAGTTGTGAACAAATCAAATTGCTTTGTATTTCTCTATTCAGTGCTTTGCACATGCAACAGTTTCAACTTAGCAAATGTAAGTTGTGAACAAATCAAATTGCTTTGTATTTCTCTGTTCAGTGCTTTGCATATGCAACAGTTTCAACTTAGCAAATGTAAGTTCCACTTGAGTTCTTGCACCAAGTTTTGGGACCTTTGCAAAAACTGGGTCTGTAACATATCATATGGACATTTTATCTAAGTTTTTCTGTTTCGAATTTTACTTTTATTATTAATACTGTCTGTTAAACTACAGGGTTTGAAGTCCATGCTTCTAATATAAATATATGTACTTTTGTTAATAGATCGATTTCAATTTCCATTTAGAATCTCATATTATCGGTCGATTCTTTCATGCTTTACATTAAAACTTATTATTTGCTACAGAATCCTGTACTTAAAATATTAACTTGATACTGATATTTCTGCTTCAAATATTTTTGTAGATATTAATACGAAAAACTTCCTACGTACTTTATTTATTTTTTTTTTAATATAACCTCCCGTTAATTGTCTTTGAATTAATACTGTTTTGTTAAATAATTTTTTAATTATAAATTAATTATTAATTGGTTCTGTTTAAATACGATATCTGGTTTAAATAATTGTTGTTTATTTATATTTGATTAATTAATGTCTGTAATCCCCGTTAGCTGAATGTAAACAGTTTTGTAGACCTCTTGAAGTTCGTTCGCACTTTCGTTGAATTATATCGTCTGTGTAAAGTTAATGTGTAGTATTGACAAATTTATTTATATAATTCAAACCTTCACGTACCTTTAGTGTCGTACTAGAAGTTCAGTTGGTCTCAGTTGGTTTGTAAACTGTTAAGTTTTCATAAAACAGTATGACTGCACTGTTTGTGTTTAAGTGAGCACATTTGAATTTTACCTGGTCGCCATTATGGAATTTCTGGTTAGTATTCCATAAAAATAATTTATTTGGATAATAGAATAATTAAATTTTGACTGAATTTAAGTTGAGTGATTAAAAGAATATCTTGAATTAATTTACTTCTTATCTATTTATTTTATTTTATCTGTTTGCGGTTCACTCATACAAATAGCCAACTTAACTGGTTGCTTGCTTTGAAATTGGAACTCATTAATCGTTAAACAAGAATTAATCACTTGTTTAAATAATTGCTGACAATGTTTGTTAGTTTATTACTCATTATGTACTCGTTTCAAATTAATACTACTAACGGATTACAAATCATCCGACTTTCTACATTTTTAACTCAGTTGGTATGCAATGACAACTCTAATATTAATCGCTAGCTTGTTTGCAAATATTTGATACCTCAAGGGTTCTTTTAAGTTACAGGATAAAACGCCAATGCCTTGCGATACAATGCTATTACAAGACTTTAAATTAATAGGTTAGACACCTTTAATCATTGAAATCAGTTGACGAAAAGTTCGTTTAACCTTGACACATTTGAGGTTAGTTACGGTAATGCTAATACATGAATTCTTATGTTCGGAATTTTATAATTCCTCTAAATAAAGTAAAAACAGTGCTTAGTATTTATGATATTATTGATTTTTGCGTTAGTAAACAGGTGTATTATGTGTTATTCTGCTAACAACTTATTCATAAACAAGGTAAACGTATGGCACAGTACTCCCTGAATTATAATCTCATGGCTTATTTATTAACACACTTCACGACCTGGTACACTGATCGTGATTTCACTGCACTGTTTACGCGTATGAACTATTATATTTCCTTCTCGAATAATAAATTTACTTGGTTAGGTAATGTACCTAACCGTAGTCTATTATTCTTTTTTTCATAGCCATAAGAAAGCTTTTGTTGTATTTATTTCCTCCTTACATTTCTCGTCATCTTCTCCTCTTCAAGCACAACGATTCACTGTAGTAATTTTCTTGTTAATTGCACTTTATATACCATTTCATTCATTTCATATTATAATGAAAAGTTTTTTGTAAAAACAAGCTCATTAAAATTTGCGTTGGTTTTGAGAAGAAAGTGCGCGTCCTTTATAAATAAATAAGGTATGGGTCTATTCGTTCAGAACTTAATCATGTGGACTCTTATTATTTGTAATTATATTTTTGCATTCCTACCACATTTAATGTGTGTTAATTTAATTAGTTATTTAGAAAGGATTTTAGAAAACATTAGTATTACAAATGATGAAGGGAATCATATGCCTCTGTAACAGCACGAAATACAGAACTGCATATTGTAAACATTCTACAGACAAAACAATAAACACTTGTCCACTTTCCAGCATAATTGCTTACTTCCAACGTTTCCTCTCCTAGCAAATCAAATAACATACCAGACGCTGTGGGAGAGAACTTGGTTCATCAGAGTAAAACAAATACCGCTAAATAACCTGCTGGCGTAGGAAAACATAGGCCTATCTGTAGACACCAAAAGTTTTTAGTTTCTCACAAATGTTAATCAAGTTAATGAAAACAGCCGTTTCTTTTTAATAATTAATATTGTAATTATTTAATAATCTTTTTAATGTTAATTTTACTTGTTTCCATTTGAATCAATATGAATAACATCAGATCATATTTTTTCATACAAAAGCATAATGGCTATTGTCCATTTTGCTATTTTATCAGGTTGATAAATTAAAATAACACGGTACTGGTTTAAAAGGGGACAAACGCTGCATAGTAGACTATATATTACGTACAATCAGACTTTTGTAAAGAACTCATAATACCGAGAGGAATTATCATATTTCGACCGCGAATTCAGTGTAGAAGATTTGGTTTGTTGATTGTCACGTACTACAGTTAAAATAAATCTTGTTCCAAGCTGTTTGCCCTGTTGTCACAACGAAATAATCAAGATATCACAGATTATCAAGGTTCTCCCAAGACAAGAATCACTAAGGTAGCATATGAAAGCATCTCATGCGTATTATATCCTAATTTTTATAGTAGTGACAATAAAAATAAACCTCACATAATAAAAATTTAACCATTTCTTAAAATTTTAATAAAGAAGAACCTCCTTGTAAAATTACATCAAAATTACATACGCTTTCCAAACAGCAAGTAATTAAAAATATATATCAAATTTTTTATTTTTCTTTAATTTTATTTAACAGTTTTATATTTACATATGCAAAGAGTATTCAAAATAATATAATGTTATAACTTTTTATAGATAATGTAAGAGGCATTAAGTCCCCTGTATAAAATCCATCTGTTATAATGATCCAGAGTATGGTGATATTTTGTAAGTTTTAATTGACTTAAGATGCAAATTTCTGAAGTGCCACGATAAAGTGGATGATTCAACAACCATAGTTTTACATTTTACTCTTCTAATGGAAAAAATTGACCTTGGTTTACTCAGTTTTGCATAGTGATACATTGTTGTTATTGTTGTGGTATAATGACACATATTATGAAGTATAGGTTGCTAGGGTTACGTATTAGTACATTGTTGTGAAAGTTGAGTATTCGGTTAAAACGTATTAAACAATAATGTAGAATTGTTTCGTAGAAAGTGAGCAAGTGAATTTAAGTGACATCATAGCTATGGGAGAGAATTTAAATCTATAAAATTTCCTTCATATTACAATATGAGGTGTAATTTATGAAAAGAAAAATAAGCCTATTATTTAAAGAAAACAAGGATTTAACATTTATTTTGTAAATGTAAAAATATAAGAATGTTAGTGTTTTACTTCTTTTGTATTATTTAAAACGCTACTGAATTGTGATAAAGCAATTGAAGAATTCTAAAAATAATATAATTCTGAGTGTTCATGAAATCTAAACCCGTCAGACTAGGGATACGCTTTCCGTTAGTTGTTACTCAGTCCAGACAAATGGAGACATTACGGTCTTAAAAAAATCGTTCTGATTATCTAGCAAGTTTCTTTGTAGTGTATAAGCGTAAATTAGTTATATCTTTATTCACGGAGCGTTCTGAAGTGACATTGTTTGCTCTATGCTTGAGCTGTTACATTGTAGAAATGGGAGCAGCATGCAGCCCGTAACGAGACACCGTACAGTAAATCTATCTGAGCGCCAGCACTGTACCGTATGACCTAAATTCAAACACTCGTCCCCTTAGTAAAGAATCTATGATTGAATACTCTAAGATGATGTTTTACCATCAACAAACGTTTGATATTATGTAACAGAATTCTTAAGGAATAACAGTAATAAGCGCCACCGAACAAGTATTGAGTATTTACAGTATATATTTAACACCTCTTTACGAAAGCCACCGATCTACGCCACCGATGCTACGCTAGCAGGCCCCTCAAATTCTCTGGATCTACTCAGAGGCGGTGGTCACGAACGGTTCGATCTTATAATTTCACCATAACAATTGTAATTATTTGAAATGTATCCATTTAAATAGAAATAAAGATACTTATTTTCTATTTCATATTTTAAATGCCTTTTACTAAATACCACATGCAAAAGGCTTCTTACACCCATCGCCTATTTGAAAGTACAAAAGAGTTGAGGACGAATGCTTAGTTTCAATTAATATACAGTACAGTATGTGAACGGGATAAAATAATTTTAATGAATGTCAACGTTTTTAAAAATGACGTACCTTAAATGTTACAGCACTTTTGTCGACGTTATCGACAAAAATTTAAGTAGACGTTTGAAAGATAAACGTAAAGAAAATAAAAGTACAGAAAGAAACAAGAATAATATAAAAGAGAAAGAGAAAGGTGAATAATACTTCATGTTCCAAGGTAATTTAGACTCTTCAATCGCCAGTGATAATAGGAGTTCGTGTATTCTAGAAAATCCTCCGTACATTCAAGGTACGAATACATCCCTAAAAGCGTATTTCCTACAGGTATTTCCTACAATTTAAAAAATATTTTTTATTTAAATACTTGTCTATCAAGCGCCTTACTCGTAGAACATCAATTTTCTTACTGGGGAAGGATTATTAGATCCCATAAAAGAAAACTGAGTTATCTGTGATAACCATAAAAACGGATTCTCCTGTAATCACAAAATTCTGGTTCCAAAATTTTCTTACTACTATGAATTTAAAATAATAAGACACTCTAATTCTCTTAATAGTAAATGTTGAAAATTTACTTTTCTTAAAAAACATTTTCGATCCACTTATAAAATACTATTAATATATGTTATTTTTAGTAACCAATAACAATGTAAAATTAAATTGATTATTAGCTATTATTGTGAAATATTATTACACCAAATTGTTTACATGTTTATTGGTCACAATTACGTGAAATTTAGTTTTCAAAAAGAAACTATTTATATTTAAAAACGGTTTGCAAATGATTTTGTTTTATAATATTTGAAATGGTTGAATCAAAAACAATTTGGATTTTTTATTTAAAATAGACAGAAATTATTACTCTGCATTTGTATTTCAAATGGATTGAGATACCCATCTGCACACCTCTGTTTATCACTTGCAATCCAATTCGTGCGACGGAAACCAGTACCTCTTGCAAGCTGAAATCTCTTGTGCTGCAAATACATAAGCGTGCAGTACAGAGAGAAACTGGCTGTCATAGAGCCAAGACCCGGACAGCATACAATACTAGGTGTTAACACACCCGCCCATCTTCTTCCTGTCTGTACGTTGTACATTTAACCGACTAAAAGTTCGTGTTAGCGTTTAAATTTATGTAAAGTTGATACTAAAACATTCAAAGTTCTCAAAATTATTACTAATAATGTTATTATAATTATGAATATCATAGACTTGATAATTTTAAATATTTTTTATAACCTTAACCTTTGTTGGCTTTGATTTGTATAGTATTTATTGCAAATGAGCAAACAGACTAGTTTTAAAGTGAATAAAACGACGAAATTCTTAAATAGTTCTTAAATTTTGGTAGACCTTTTCTACAACGTTTCAAGCTGTACTATCGTCAGTGTCACATTATTTTAAACATACGTCAAAATTGTTGACAATCAACACAATCTAGTCACCATAGAATGAGGAATACTGATGACTCAGGTTCGAATCCCGAGGTTCTTCTAGATGTCTTAACTTGAGATCTGAATTAATCATGGGTCCTTACAAACATGTTTAAAGTAGTAAATGTATACTTTAAATATGTGTTGTTTAACATTTATAACTGAATATTCAGTAGTTATACCCGACATTTACAGCTTTTGTAATGAGAAAGTATTTATTTTATTTATTGGCTAAAACAGTGCGTAAAAAAACTTATATGTAACAATGCTTCTAAGTAATCATGACAGTAAATTCTAAATATAAAGCACACGGCCACTCCTAAAAGAAGATACGGTTACCAGAATAACAACATATCAGTTGCAGAATAAAAGACGATTCCTTTGTACTATAGTGTCGTAGCTTAATAGAATTGGATGGACATAAAAACCATATGATATTAAGTAATGTAAAAAACTACAGTTCAGTACGCTGTAAAACAGTACTATTCAACAAAAATTTGCGTGTACAGTCTTATCAAAACCATATTTTTGTAAACAATAAATTACTCGTTTTTATTTTAAAACAGTTTTTGCGACTCTACCTAAATTAATAATATTGAGCAGAAGACAATTTCCTGATAGTCGTTACTGAGTTGTAAATATTCAATTACTTCAGTACGCATGACAGTCTCCTACGTGATCACTGTACTTGGTGTGTTTTTAGAATACATGAAATATTTAATATTTTACAAACGTTAATTGTAAAAAAAATATTTTAAATTTAAAGTCTGCCCCAGATAGATTTCAAAACGTTTGTCACACTAATAATACGAAAATTTGACAAAATAAAGGAAGAAAAGAAAGTAAAAGTTAATTTATTTTACTCTACAATTGAAGTCATACTGATGTATACCTAGTAAAAAAACATACATCCTAACTGCATTTCCTGCAAACTTCTGATAAACAAGAATAGTACAGGCGTAGTGATTAAAAAAAGAGTTTAGGAAATTAATTACGAAAATGTATTTTTTTAAATTTAAGATGGTAATATAAGCTTTAATGTTTTTCTGTAAATTCTCTGAATCCATATGTGTTGTAGCTATATATAACGCAGTGTCATCGAGTCTTTTTCAGAGAATAACAATCACTGCTTTACGGGTTTCCTCGTGTTCGTGACTATGATTGTGAATCTTTCTTTGTGGCATTAAAGACATCTACAGTGCACATATGCAATAGCACGCACGTTACACATACAGACTAATTAAAACAGCTGTAGTAGTTTTACCAGTCACCAGGTGTAATTACAAAATATATTCCTGAGATAACTTTGTTTACAATACCATTTCCAAAATTATGATACGCTAAAATTGTACGTTACTTTTAATTTTAATTATTTTAATTACACTTCATTATTAGTTCTATGTTATTAGAATAAATGCAACTAACATAATTCTGTTAGCTGTTTTCAATAAATTTACGCCTATAATCCAATAAAACACTGCAATAAAACTGTCGAGACTCTAGAAAAAATGTTACTTTCACAAGTTTTAAAAGTTAAAAATCCGATAGCACAAGCATTGCTGGAATCGTACGTATTACATATTACTAATATTTTTTTATGAAATTTACTACACACATACTCAAGTCCACAACAAAATGTTCAGCTACGTTACACCAATAAAGCTTCACAATGTTAGCTAAACAAAAGTTTTGTTTGCCTTTTTAATAAAACAGTATTTTTATCGTACACAGTCAATTACTGTCACAGAAAGCATAAATTCATTTTACGAACTTTAAATTGATAACATATAAAAAGAACCTACAGAAGGTAGTGTAATTTATTGCTGGTCTATCTGGTTTAAACTAAATATACCGGCACATACAATGCTCAAAATGACAAACATACTGAGGGCTGGCGTCATTACAATCTACGGAAGTAGCGAAATACTATACGGCAGGTATTTACCTGAATCTTAATTTAATGTGTTACTTGTCCACGCTACTTACATGCACTGTGTATCTACGCTACTCTTAGTCATCGTACGTAGTACGTGCATACAAAGGCAACACAAAATAAGCAAATACAATTTTGTTTCTGTGAAACAAATGGGAGAGAGGGAGATAGTGAGTGATGGAGTGATAGAGAGACAGAGAGAGAAACACAGACAGATTGTGTGTGTCTGCGTAGCAGGTACCAGCTGCCGGACAATCTGACAATAGGTTATCTTCTTAGACATGGAAAATACTTTGGCAGTCTCCTATTTACTTCCATTTTAACCATGTTTACCTCCTACGCGGTTAGCCACTTCTACAACTGGGTGGCTTGCACTTTTAATTATGAAGCACATTCAGTCTTTTTTGATAATTTTGTAAATTTTTATAACCTGACTGGAACTGGGAAGTAGCCAGTAATGGAACCCCTATTGCCTTGACCTGTGTTCTCAAAACGCGGGATGGAAACTCAGGAGTGTCTGCGAGTAGACAGAACGTGCTAGCTTAATTTTCGGCTCATCTAGCATACCCATACCCGGATGGTCACCAAACAAGCATCGGCTGTTCAGCTCGATTAATTTCAATAGCTATCAGCCCGGCTACCATGCAAAGTCAGATCATCACCTACGCTGTTCCCTTTTGGGTCCGTCTTGCCCCTCTTCATTAAAAGTAAAGTAACGCGTACTCTACAAGGGCTTAGGTTAGCAGCAACGTTTTCATTGTTTCTCTTTTCGCTTGTTGATTTATATACCCAGTGATCGGTTTTCCCCCAACACCGTAGGATATACCGCTAATAAGGACACGCTCATAAAAACATTGTGAGTCTCAGACACCTCCATTGTGACTCAGTAAGTACCAAAACCGTCCAAATGTTTCTTGAAAACGTTCTTGGCATGTAATTACCGAAAGCAATTAACCACAACAAGCCACTTAACCCATTTTAAAAAAGTTGTTATGTTTTGGTAGGGCTGTGAGGCCTACCACTCGACATCCATTTGGTTCGTCTCTGCACGCTCAAACTTCAAAGCCCGTTATCAACAGAAGTCGCATCCCGTAAACCAATTTCACGTCACTATTTGGCCAAGTACAATCAAAAACAGGTTTAAATCAGATTCTAGAATTATTTTGTGTAAAATACTTACGTACTTAGTTAGATTAAACGGGTCGTTACTTGCAGCGTAAGGTTGAAAAGCGTGATAAATGAGAGTTGGTTTATTTTGCATATACGATTTTTTCAGTGGGGATTGTTGCCACTCAAGTGGGGTCTGAAATTTTCAGGTAATCGACGACAGTGGAGACAGTAAATTAGTACGCTTTAGTAGACTATATTTATCCGCATTCCATTCCAAGGTGTTTGACGTCGTCGCTTCGTTATTTACGTCTTTCTAATGGTTCTTCAATGTTTTCTGTGGTTCAAAAAATTGTCAACAATTATCGTATTGTTTTAAAGTATAACAATATACCGATATCAATATGTAGTGTTAGAATTAATAAGGAAATTTAGGCATAAAATTTAAAAAACCTTTCTGTAAAAAATAATATAGATTTGGCTTATAAACGTTCAGTTAATTTTGCTTTGTATCTACAGATTCAATTAAAACTGACATACTATGAGGTCACAAATGTGAAAAATATCTTAAATTTATTTAAAAACTACAAGAAATCATTCAACATATTAAGCACCGTCGATACCTATAGGTATTTATAAAGGCAATTGGTTGTAACATTGAATTTACACCCTACTAACATTCGGCATAGAAGAAAGCTTTAATGTTGTTATTATGTGTGTACGTACTGTACTAATGTTTATAAACACTATCACGTGTGTGTACCAGTTAATTGATTGGGCTCACAGGAATTTCATAAAGTAAGATGAATCTGGACACAGAATACGATCGTTAATGTGATGTTTCACGTTCTATGATCATTAATATAGTCATTCGTTCATTTAAAATAGAGTAAATTATTTTTGGTAGTAGGGGATAAAGAATTGAGCAAAGACGGTAACTGACCAAAGGTAACGTAGTGATAGATACTGGATATTACGTAAAGTATAATAAATTTTGTTCTTGTTATTCATATAATAACCGCGGCGATTGATGATGATGATGATGGACGACGACGACGACAAGAATTCTATAGCTTGATCAAAATGCTCGAAATATCTCGTACAGATGCAATAAACACATGACCGTTTTTGCTAATATAGACTTTATTTCCTCTCAGTACACGGCATCAATTTGTTGAAAATTAAACGTTATCGAAAGTAATCAGCTTAATCCGGCATAGCTAAATATCTCGTATTGTTGAGGTGGTGCATTCAAAAATTCTACCATCTAGTAATGTGGCAGGTGTCAGCAGAACGATTGTACACAAGTCATGTGTTAAGCACAGACTGTTTGAAAATAAGTTAATTGTTTCATGGTAAACTAGAAGCTTTAGTTGTGTTCACGTTACTACATCCACTCACTCCTATAGTGAGACTAACTGCACAAGTAAATAAATAAATAATAAAGTAACGGGAATGTTTTGCTATTATTGTACGTGACAAAGCTGTTACCAAATGTAGCCTTAAAGAATGTGAATGTATACTTCTGACTTAATGAATCAGAAGTAATATTAAGTGACATAATTATTTAATATGTCATTTCTCTTAGTTCATCATTACAAATCATATTATTAAACATTACCAAACAATTAATTTTGCCATAGCTGTTATTTGTTGCTTTGGCCAATAACTACTGAAGTATTACATTAGTTAAGATGTCTATTCAACTGATCCGTAATTTCTAAAATTTAGCAATCCAACTTATCGAAACTAGTCAGCAATTATTATCATACTTAATAACATGTGGATTGTATCTACTTTGAAGTAGATATGGCTACGAAAACATCTTCGAATCTTGGTATCTGTTATTAATTGGTAGAATTTCCTACGGCCTGAATAGATTTGCATTCGATCCTCAAGGCAAGTTCATATGCTCAATTTCGATTGCTACGGATTTAGACAAAGACCAAGTAAAATTTGTTTGTATTTGTATATATTTCATTTTTACAAATCCTTTTAAACAGACTCTTCATCATCATCAGCCTACAACATCATCATCATGGTTCTACAACCCTTGGTAGGCCTTGGCCTGCTCCAAGAGTCGATTCCATTCTTCCCTATTTTGTGCCCTGGCTTTCCAGTTACTTATATTCAGCTTTCTGAAGTCCTCCTCTATCTCGTTTTTGAATCCACGTTAGGGTCTTCTCCTTTTTCAAATACCCATTGGTTTTTGGTAGAAAATTGTGTGTTTCGTAGGCTGTCCTTCCTCCATTCTCTCTCTGTGTCCAACCAACCTTAGACTGTATATTTTGATTATCCTGACAATGTCCGGCTCTTTGTAAACATGATATAGTATATAATTAAAGCGCCTTAACCATATTCTATTTTCTTGTGCTTCTCTACATATTGTTCTTACAATCCGTCTTTCACAGCAACCTAGACGCCTCTCGCTATTTTTTGTTATTGTCCAGGTTTCTGAAGCACTGGTCTGATAAGTGTTTTGAAAATTTTGCATTTCGTGCTTCTTGAGATGAACCTAGATTCCAGGTGCCTTTTTAATCCATAATATGTTTTATTTGCGAGATATATTCTTCTTATTATTTCATTGTCGGTATCGTTAGTGCTGTTTATCTGGGAGCTCTTTTACTGCCTCTATATTTTTTGTGCCTACTTCAAGGTTTTGAAGGGTTGGGTTTATTGGTAATTTGTTGACATCATACATATATTTTGTTTTCTCCAAGTTTATCTGCAGTTCAATTTTACTTGAGGCTTTCTCTAATGCTGTAAAGGCACTAATGAGATCTCGTTTTGTCCTGGCAATTAAATCAATATCATCTGTTTATGCTAAAAGTTGAATACTTTTGTTTAGGATCAGACCTCTTGTGTTTATTTCTGAGTCTCCTGTCCCTTTTTCATGTGCTAGATTAAATAAAAACCATGACAGGCTATCTCCTTGTCAGAGTCCAGTTCGAGTTGTGACCAAACGTGACACGGTTTTCTGCACTTTACATTCTACTTTCGAGAGAGATTATTGGATTAATTTAATTATGTGTGTTGGTATCCTGAATTTCTTCAGTGCTTTGTACAATGCCATTCGGTCATTTGTACAGTGTCATAAGCGCTCTTAAAATCAATAAATAAGTGGTGTGTTTCTATACGAAGTTCTCATGTTTTTTCTCTTTCTCACTAAGTATCTCACCATATCTACTTCTATACAAATTAACTTTTGGCTTACAATCTTTTCTACTCTTATTACGTTGTTTATAAAATTTTCTTGCCTCATTTTGCATATTTAGTTCTTCTAATTCTTGCAGTTCCACTTGCATATGTTTTTTCTTTTTTCCTTTATCTATCTTCTTCCCCCCCCCTTCTTAATTGTTTGTATTCTTTAACTTGGCTGGTTCTTCTATTTAGTAATCTTATATAGGCTACATTTTTTTCTTTTAGTAGCTTTAGCATATTCCTCGTCAAAGCATTCTGCTTTTTTTTGTGCATTATTTTCTTTTCCCATTGTTTCTTCAGGTGCATCTTGTATAATTTTCGTACATGTTTCCCACTTACTCATTTATATTCCCACTTGTCATGTTACTTTTACCTGCAGTTTAGTTCTTATTATGTCTTTGTGTTTCCGTAATGTATTACAATACTTCAAAAACTCTACTTTAAATTTTTTCTCTTCCCCCTTCTTGTTTTATGTATTAGAAATTCTTGATCTTTTTTTACTTGGACCATATTTATGATCTTATTGAGATATTTGTGATGGAAAGATAATGCAATGTGAAATATTGCGCTCCTTAGACCCTCGAGCAGGGTTTCAAGAGTCGCGCGATGAAAGGTCTTGAACGAGTACGCCGTGTTAAATTAGTGAAAGACAGGCAAGAAGACACTCTCAAACAAACATTTTACAAATTCTCGTTTGTCCACAGGTCAGTGATATAACATGATAAATTACACATGCCTGTGACGTAATGTCCTGAACTAAATTGAATAATGTGAAACAAACACATAACGAAGCAAAAACTATTTCCACGATCATTACGTTTCAATAATGTGTGTCTTGTGTAAAGTATTAACAATAATTGTAAACATTATTCGTACGCGCAATTTGGTATCTTATTTCTTCTTTCAGTGTATCAGTACTTCAGTAAATTCCTCAGTGTAAAATTATTGTTACCTTACTTCATAACTAAAAATTAAGGAGATAATGTAAGGAGATATTTTGTAACTTCAAATTTTCGTAAAAGTTTGCTGAAAGTGGTCTGCTGAAAGAATGTGACAATGAGGAACACAATTAATTCCAATTTATTTAAATAAGAAAAATAACGTCGATTCCTTCAATTAAAGTTTTCTCATTCAGAACTTTGTATTTAAATTTAACTTCAGAATTATATATTTTCTTACTTACGTGTCTAGAAATTATTCTCATTTCCATTTAAAACTCTTTACAATTTTTTATATTTATTTTATATCTACAAATAAATACCCATTGGGCGAATATAAAAATATGTATCGTTGTAATATACATTTTATTTTTGAAGTTGACATTAATATAAAATAAAGTGTTAAAAATTTAATTCATAATAAAAAATTCATATTACTTTTCTGTTCTTGTCGTTAAAATTTATAATTGATAATACTTTAATTTTTAAATAAAAAAATAACTTTAATTGTTTTTTACAAATTTTTGACGGTTTTAAATGATTGTCAGACGATATTATTTACATCACTGTTATATATATTCAGACAATATTATTCAAATTCCTAATTTAAATAATACCCATAAAAACATTTACTTTGCTACTGAACATAAAACTGATATTAAATTTATTTTTTCAAACATTAATAATACAGGTGCAAATAACTGTATAAGGTACAGGCATATATTATAATAGATATACAGAATTTAGAATTCACAGAAATAAAGTTAAAGACGAGAAACTAGAATTTTATTTTTATCTTCCGGGCTGTTTGACCGTGGTTCAATGCTGTAAATTTCAGCAGACCACTTTTATTTTACGAAACATTTAATATAATACAACATGGTATACATTTAATGAAAGTACACCAGAAACATTAATTAGCCAGTTAATTATATATTATTATTTTACGATATATTGAGCGCTAAATGTGACTACTTTAAGCAAGACAATTCAACGTTTATTAATTGTATAACACGCCTAAAGCTCTTTAAGCCCATTACGTGAAACTTTATAGTTTCACTCACTCTATCACTCAAAAAAAGGTCTTTAAATTTAAAGTAACGATTATTTTGATCTTGTAAAAGTATTTCATGAATCCACGTGTGAGAGCGCATTACCGTTGTATTTCAATTATCCTTGTCCCTCTTAGATTAATTGCGTTTGTCATATTGTTTTTTCATAACTTTTCCTTAGGATATTGTTGTTTCATCCGCAATACCGTTGACTGATTATTTTATTATACAGCAGGATCTAAAGAAAATTATATTCCCCAATGATTACCATCACTGCAACGGCGCTGTACCCTTACAGATGTTTAATTTGCATTTTAATTACAGATAAGAAGTTAATTACAGATAACGTAATAGAATGGGGAGTAGTATATTGGGACGACATGCGGCAGCGTAGCATGAAATACAAAACTAAAAACAACGACAATCGGAGAAATACACGAAATACAGATCATAACTCATAATATATAACCCATATCACAGATACATCCTATAATTAACAGTAAAGGTTGAATGTGAATTACTTTATAATAAATTTATATATCTGATTAATGTGTGAGCTAATTTAAAAAGTATTTTCCAGTTGGATAAATTTTGTCTCCTTGCCTTCATACAGGGCAATTCATATTTTCGATACATAATTATTTTCATTATTATTCCTGATATTCTGCACCTATAAAACGAATGCGGCGCGCGAGATTGCGTGAATCTCTCTGCTAAACAAAAATTCAAAATCTGTAAACCCTGTAAGAGAGAGAATATATCTTTACATTTACTTACAATGTGTCGACAGTTTTAATTCAAGTAAGTGCAACAACACTAACAGTCTTTATCTTAATGTCAGCACATAACACTTGTTGGAATTTGACACATATCTCCAAGATATTTCAGAAAATAAAATAAAAATAAAGTCCTTTATAATAAAAACTATAATCAGGGAAAAATTTGTGATGAGAAATTAATCTGATCACTTATCTGAAACAGTGGATTATCTCAATTGTCTACTCGGTTCAGTTAATTAATATGTTAACACATATTAAGAATATCAAGTAAAACCATAATAATATAATAAGTAAATCTGGTATAATAACGATACTTAAATACAATGAATGTAAAAATAATATTTCCCTTATTATTTTGCTTTAGTGTCTACAATTATATAGTATGTGAAGATAGTCGCGTTACTGGGCTGGAAGCAAAACAAATACAATAATATTAAGTTGTTTACTCGACGAATTCAAGGAAACCGTTATAACAATTAGGTGGGGTCATGAAATTTCTTCATGTCGTGGGGTCATGAAGTAAAGGGGAGGAACCTGCAAATAAAATTAAGTATCTGTTACGCTGCGTCCTTATGAGAACTCCTTAGAACTTATCTATGTACGCTTCGGGATTTATATTATCGAAGTCTTCAAATCATCAATGCTTAGTAAATTGTTAAATAATTTGTACAGATTCTGTGATAAAGTTTAAGAGACTATTGCAGCCTTCATTCGGCATCGAATTTAAGGTTTATTAGAAGAATTTAAAAATGAAAATTACAAAATGTGATAAAACATTTTTTTAAATATTTTCTGCACTTGTTTTAAAACATTGTGTTGTCTAATTCGTGGTTGCCTACTTTACTCTATATTTCAAAAACTTCTTTATACAATCGTTTGACAATTAATTATAACTAGTGTTCGCCCAGTGGTCGAAATTCGACCGTAATTAATTAAATTTTTAAGTTTGAACGTTATTGAGGTTCTTTTGTCAAAGAGTATACCTCTATAAACATTGCATATAATTTTTTTGAATTTTGTTCTATTACGTCAGCTGCGAGCGTGTACAAATACGTCATTAACGTGTGTTGTTTGCCTTAATTCCCTGCAATACCTATGAAATTTAAAATTTAATGTTAGTAACAGTTGAAAAAAAACACTATTACAGCTTGTATTCGTATTTACTTTTTGATATAATTCATTGTCAGTTTTAATTTTTTCATGTTATTATTAAATCAAATAAACGCTAATAAAAATGAGACTTGACATTCATAGAAGTATAAGATACATTGTTTTCATTTCCAGTGGATTACATTTCATTTTTGGTAAGGTACAAAATTCGAAAACAGTTTGAAGATTATCTGCTACAAAGCTTATATAATTTTTTAATTTTTTTTTCTATGCATTAATTTTCGAGTTATTTGAAAAATATGAAAGATAGGAAAAATGAGGTGTAGCTTGGCTAAGCCATATTTAAAAAGCAATAACGCGTTTTTTTACGTTTCCTTGGGTTTTTTTTATTGCCATACTGACCATGTTTCGCCAAGGCTACACAGTTATTTTGCCTATCTTTTTCGAATTATATAAAATTTAAATAACAAATTAATACAAAATAAAAATGAAATAAAAAATACGTGCCTCATATTTTTTCATATATTTTTCATTAAATCAAAAAAACCGGGCGGTTAAAAAAATAAATGTTGTCCATTGAACTTAAAATAGTTTGAAAGTGAATTTAATGATTCGGAACTTCTGTGTAAACGATGTGTTTTGTAAAAACTCTTTCATCATTTGCTAAACGCCCTTGGCCATAATATTCGGAAATATAAAATCTCAAACCATCGAATGATTGAACTCTACTTGCTGCGACGTACAATTGACCATGTGTAAAAACTGGCTGCCTCAATAAAATTCCAATTTTTTCGAATGTTTGTCCTTGAGACTTATTTATTGTCTCAAATGCAGGTATAATTGGAAATTGAGTTCTTTGAAAGTTAAATGGTAAAACAGTACCGGAATATGTTAAATTTATACGTGGAATCAAAATTCTCTTATTGCGTGCGGTTCCAGTTAAAACTTCGCAATCAATAGTATTACGATGCATACACTTGATGGGCATTCTTGTTCCATTGACTAATGCTTCCTTTGTATTTAAGTTTCTGATCAGTAAAACGATGCAATTAACTTTCAATACTAACTTATGTGGTGGCAAACCACTAATAGTCAAAGAATTCAAAAACTCTACTGCATAGTTATTGATTTCATTGTCATCATCACAAATTATTTTATCGTAGCTATGATATGTTTTCTGTTCACCTGGTATTCGATTAAGTATATCAGTATTAATAAAAGTACAATCATCATTTTTAGGTGCTAAAATAACTGACTTCAATATGTTATCTGAGAGTATGTTTTCGGAAATATTTCCATACACCTCATTAATAATATTATTTTCATCTCCTATTAATTGCTGAGGTATTTCAATAATATTTTCACCAAACGGAGGAAATTGTGGGGCTTCATCATTACCAATTTTTTTCAAGAATTCGACAAATTCTATTTCACTTGGTAAGGCTCTCATATTTTGAGTAAACGTTACTTTATGAAAATAAACAAATTTATGCCAACTCGTGACACAATTTTCAATTAAAGTTGCACGTGATCCATGTGGGACAACTGGTAAGATTTGCCGAAAATCACCGCACAGAAGTATCGTTTTCCCTCCAAATGGTTTATGTTTATCATTTTCATCGCATAGATCCTGCAATAATCTATCTATGATTTTCAACACTTGCAGTGGGCACATAGAAATTTCATCAATAATTATCAATGATGATGAATTTATGTAACGTCCATAGCTATATTTGCGGTAATATTCGCTACAGAATTTTCTAAAATGGGTATAGGCAATTTAAACACATTGTGTAAAGTTCTACCTCCAAGTAATAGAGTTGAAGCTATGCCACTGAACGCTGTTGCAATGCAACTGAGATTAAGCGAATTTAATTTGTGAATGATTGCTGTTTGTGTGAATGATTTTCTACAACCTGCATGAGCGGTTAAACAAAAAACATTAGATCCAGTATCATGATGCAAAACTTCACGAATCACACGATCAATTAGATTACGCTGTTCAATATTTGCAGTTTCATAATGCTCAGAAAACAGAAACTCTTGTTCTATTGGATCAATAGCATTTGCTTCGTCTGTTCTCTGCGAATACGTAGGAACTGGTAAACCAAGTTCTTAACATGACAAATTATGAACATTCAAAATATCTTCAATTTCTAATAGAGCTGTATTAAAGGATACTTATTCGTTGTAATCTCTCAAAATATCTTCACTAAGATATACTTTAAATTCATTCCATAACGCCAATGCATTGGCTGGCACATTTAATGCACAAATGTAACCAAATAAATTTCGCATTTGTTTTGGTGAATGTAATTCTTTTGCTTCATTTAAACATTCGCGCCATTCATTATCATTTGAAGCAATGCCGCGAGCATGGCACGCTTCAACAAAAGAATGGAATGTGTATAATTCCATTGTATGTTCTAACATCCTCAAATGATTTTGGACCACAGACATGTAATAAAAGCAATCGTAAATGCAAAAGTTTGATGTCTTTTGGTGATACTACATATATGCGTGTAATGATTTTATCACCTCCACGCCTTCTCTTCTTCCATTTTTTTCGGGAATCTTCCCACACATAATGCAAAGGAATTTCAATATACTTTTATTCATGCGCTGATGGATCTGATCGATTCAATTAAAAAAATGATAATAATTTTGTTTGTCTTGCATTTTGCTTGACGTTCTTGCCCTTCTCGAAAGTAAACATTCTGTCTACGCGGTAAATGAATGTCAAGTCTAACGATGACATGTGATTGAAAATGCATTGGTAATTCATAGATGCGCCATACAGCTTCAGTTGATCCGACATAACGGCCATTTAAAAAATTTTTAACTTCATCAATTTGTATTTCTTGACCTGGTTCATTTCTCTCTGAACCTAATTCAACAGATGCACTGTCATAGCCTTTATACACGTATTTATAAATGTATTTAACGCTTTTAACTGTAGTGCATACTTCAACATTAAATGGCAATTAAATTTGGCAAGTAAATAAGGATTGTATGGTACAACATAACGATTGTCGAGGCAACTACCGCGAACTTCAGCATTATTACCATTATCACGCCTTCTGTATAATGGATATCCATTTAATGATTCACATGTAAATTCATTAAATCGTTTTGGATAATCTTTTGTGCATTTTCCATCTCTCATACATACAGAATTTGGATTAAGTACACCGCATGGACGATGCATCATCTGTTTTACAACATATTCATGTAATGTAGGGTGTGTTTGAATGTTAGGAATCTCCGCAGATACAACTTTATCAATATCGGTAGCGTTAACAATTTTATCTTGCTCATTTAAAGAGAGTAAAATGTGAGCATGAGGCAATCCTCTCTTTTGAAACTCAATTGTATAAATGAGTGCTTCAACTTTACCGAAGATTTTTTTTAGTGTAAGGCCCTCAATTAATGCTTTCAGTTTGGACTTGAATACACGCACAACAATATCAGGTCGAAAATTAGCTGAATCACCTACACCAATATTGCTAACTATTTCAGGCCAACTTAGGTTGCAAGTCATTGTAATAAACAAAGAAGGCTTTCCGAAATGTTGTACAATTGACATTGCATTTAAATAATGCTGATACATATTTCTTGGAGATCCATTGAATGAAGATGGTAAAATTACTCTACGGCCAACATTATTGGCATTGGGGTTCAATTCTAAATAATCTGTTAAATTGTTGTAAACTTCAGACCTAAGACTTGTTTGATTTTGTCGAATGAAATGTAACCTTGTGCCCTCTATTCTCACATACATATCAACTATCCACTGCAGAAATAATTTTTTTGAATGGTGCAACATGCTAAAGTCTTCTCTAATTGCAAGTCGATAGGCTGCATACTGAAGCATGGTTAATTTATTTCTGGACGCTCTTGAATTAGATGTAGTTGGTACATTATGAGAAATATTGATATGCCACCCAGTATCACCATTTGGAAAAAGTAATGGATACGCTAAAGGGTCCAATGATGAATCCAAAACAGAGATATTTTTAATGGTACCATTAACTTTAGAAAACGAAACCATATTTCGTTCAAAGGGTGGCTCACCATCAACTGTACTAAATATTACTGCTACATCAGTTTGAACTGCATCATTATAACGGCGTAGATCTAAATCACGATTTACTTTAATGAGCATACAAATTTCTTTATTTTGTTTTTCAACTCTCTGACAATGATCTTTCATTGCAATGAATGACCGAACGAAAGGATTAATGCGTTCCAATTCAAGAGAGATTTCGCGCATTATATTGTTATTGCATGTTTTATTATAGTGTTCACGTAATCTATAATTGACAGCAGTGTCAACATCATAAAAATATAATTGCGCATAACATGGTGAGCGACCATATTCATTGGACCTGATCTGTGATAAAAAACATCATGTATTTTAAAATGATACACTCCACGCGTAACTGTATTCGAAATTTTAGCTTCTGAGGTAACCATAGCAAATGATGAATTGTATTTACGAATGTTTTCAAAATAATTTTTTGACTTTCTTTTATTGAAGTTTCATTTGAAGTAAGTCCATCATACAATGATTTAAAGTATTCATTTTGACTTAAGGCCGGTAATATTGCTTTACCCTTATGAAAACATGAAGTGAATGCAGTCCTTTCACCTAAAGTGACCTCAGATTCGAAATGTTTTGCATTCCAAAACCTGCATTGTAAATGCATTAATCCACAATCAAAAGTATTAAAATTTCTTGGAATGATATTCAGTGCGCATTTAAATGTATCCCTCAAAATAATTTCATCATTTTGTATACTATTTACACTATTTAAATTTGCATTTGGTCTATTATCATTTTGACTTTCACGCGAATATATATTCCTTCTTCTTTGTCTCTCACTCCGACCCGTCAATGTTCTATGTCGAGGCATAATGGAAGTAGGTGCGAATATCTGAATGTAAAAAAAAACATGTAATGAAATTACTGAAACTAAGATTAGACAGGGTTTAATTTAAAAATAATAATATATACTCACTTTTTTGAAACCACCAATAATAATTAGGCGAGAGTAAGTCAATTCAAATTGCTGCTACAAAATTTTCCTTTTGCAACAGGCGTATATTAAGCAAGCCGTATTTCACTTTCAACTGCACATTAATATATAAAACACAGATATCTAATATACAGAATATAAAATAAACGCTTTTTTGCCTTGACATACACTCCACAGACTATTGAAAAAGGAACATTTGAAATCACACAAAATTCATAGCTCATTCAGTCAATCTGTCAGTAATTATTTGTTGGCAACATTTTAAAATTCTTTGGCGACAATCTCTACTCTGTGCGACTGTTTGACCACAGACTATTATGTGTTTGACATTGACAGTATGAACGTAAACAAACGACAGACTATTATGTTATTGCCTGGCAACAAAATTATTTTATATTTTTTGGCTACGTTTTAAATCCAGGGAACCCGTGATAATTAACGCTAGCCAATTATACAGGCTCCCTACGTTGTAACAAACTGAAAATCAACACGACACTTAGAACGATTATAATTACTCTAATTATAGGACACAAGGGAAGGTATTTTAACTGATTTATGCACTCACTTCAATATGTAACAAGATGACATCTCTTTATTAACAAATGATATATATATAGATCCCATTACATAAACATTTTCTCATACTGAAATAGTTAAAAGGGGTTTTCTGTCAACAAACGATAAAACAGATCATGTATTTTACCTCGGATCAGGGTCTCTTTAAATCTAGCAAAGACGTCTGAAATTTACTTTACTTATCAAGGAGGTTGCATTGTTACATGAACACCATTTGAAGAATGGTATTATATAGTTAAGGGATTAAAAGTTATATCTCATGAATAATGTTACAACGTATGATTTTAGAAATTACTGGTTACATTTTTCTAAAACTTAATGCTTAGAGATTGTCTTTTTAAAAGTCTTTGGCATGTATGAAATCTTATATTTTAAATGTACATAATTCTCGGTAGACGAGCTACCGAGTCACCTCTTAGATACGCTTTTTCTGTCAGTGTCCTGAGGCGTGAATCTTCGGTACTCTGTTAGTCGGGGTAGTCATCTGTGTAGTGTTTCCGGTGAAAGTCCTCTGGGTGTATTAACGAGGAGATGGATGTTATGCTGCGTGAAGTCATGCTGATCCTCGGCGGTTCTGGTAAGTGTTGTTTAGGCGGTAGTCGTCCCTATCAGCAGTTGTGCACGTCACATATTTACTGGCACCGTAGTACTGGAGTTTGCATCTTCTTTTTACATTAATATCTGAATTACATTACTCGAACAATATTCGAGACTTCGTTTTTTAATTAACTTAAGACATCACCTTATATACTAATTCTTTTTACATTATCACACTTTCTAACAAATTCCTCACTACATCTTCAATATATAACTAGCTCTCCACGCTTTTAGTGGAAGCTAACACTCAATTAAAAATCAAAAAGAATAACAAAAGATTTTATGAAAAGCCCTCGCTTGGAGGTGTTTACAGTCTGAAAGCCGCATCGTTTCTCTTGCATTGTTACAACAGGTAGATTGCAACGACGCGGAGTGAGTACTCCGCCATAATATAGTTCCAACTCTTTATTAATAATACATTCTTATAGTATGACAAAATAAACTATCTAGACTTATCTTGTTTACAGGGATTATTATTACTACTACTTGTAACTTTAAATTATTAATTATTTACATTACGATTTACAGATATTTCTAATTTACTGCCGGTTCGGTATGCACGTTGTGTCCGGAATAGACAAGTCAACGCATGATAAATTTACTAAAGGGTTAACTGTATTATTCTTAACTTTTACATTCAGATTTTAATTACTTATTTAGTTAGATTTTCTTAATTTAATTTTCACTATTATTATGAATTAATTTAGGGGTATTTGGTTTAATCGTGCGATTTAAAGTACTTACTTACTTTCCATTTTTTTAATTTTTTTTATTATTAAATTTTTTTTTTATTTATTTATTTACCATTAAAATCGTCACATACTCCGCCGCTTAAAATCGACATGGGGGAATTTTAATAAGGAAAATTCGAAAGTGGGGTACTGGGAGTATGCTTGCCGTTACTGTGTGGAATTTCTCTCCTTCTTTTCCCTTGTTCTTTCACTTAGTTATTGGCATGTGATATACACATTTATTTCTTCTGAGTATAAAACAATATATTCTTACAAACTACCTTTTTTTTACATAAAATTCACACTTAATGACTACATTTTAAAACACAAAACTTCTTCTTATTTCTATTACTTAAATCTACTACCGGTTTTTTTCTTTCTTTGGGTTTTGGTTACTATCTTCATAGAGTCACTTTCTAAATAATTTGTCAGTTAGTGGTCAGCTGACTACTCATTTTGCTCATCTTTCGCTGAACAGGATCTAAGGTTGATCAGGCCTCATTCCCAATTCTACGATTAACACTTAGCATGGTTACTGAGGTACAAGATAACTTGTCTACCTAGTATTACCTTTTTTATTTTTGGCGATGCTACTTCCTCTTTTCCTTTTTATACAATTTTATCTGCGAAATATGTGTTCTTCGTACATATTCTCGAGTCGCAGGTTCGTACAGGGCTACGGTAACTGGGGTTAAGTACTTCTGGATTTGGTAAGGACCACACCATCGGTATGATAGTTTAGAGGTGGTCTTATCAATTGCACTACTAGTCGGGTGTGTCTTGTACATTACTAAGTCACCGACTTGGTACCTAACTAAATTGTTATTGTTATGAATATTTCTCTCGTGGTATTTTCGGGATTTCTCTAAGTTCGCTCTTAAATTTGCGAGAGCTTTATTCCAGATTTGTTTAATCTGCTTATCCATTATTTGCGGAGGTAACAAGTCATGTATTTTCCATTTTGTGGACAAGGCGTGGTTTGGTTTGTATTTATACAGTAACTCAAATGGGGTAGACTTATGTCCTTCGTGATAAGCTGAATTAAAGGCGTATTGTATCCAGAATAGGTTCTGGTCCCAAGACGTATGATCGTTCGCATGGTAGGCGATTAATGCAGATTTGAGGTTTCGCAGATACCTTTCAGCAATATTGCCTTGCGGTCGATACTCCATCGTGGTAATATGGTCTATTCCTAACTTGAAACACGTATTCTTAAATTCCTTCGCCTTAAATTGGGGACCGTTATCTGACACTATACGTACAGGTGTACCATAATCTTTAAATAATCTCTCCTGTAATATTTTTACAGTCGTCGACGCTAACGCTCGCCGCTGGGGATACATCCAAACAAATTTGGTGAACGAATCTACACATATGAGTAGCATAGTATTACCTGATTTAGATCGTGGGTAGGGACCTGAAAAGTCTAAATAAAGTTTAGAGAAAGGGGTAGTAGGGATTTCTGAAATTAATTGGCACCTGACTGTTTCTTGCCGGTTTACTGAGCGCGCATAAATTACACTTTTTTACGAAACTAGCTATTTCGCTGTTCATATTGTTCCAAAGATATTCCTTACGAATGCGATGTATTGTTTTATTGATTCCCATATGGGCTCCAATGGTGGATGAATGGAAGTACTCCATCAGCATGGGCTTAATTACATCAGGGGCGATTATCCTTAATTCCTTTCCATTTCCTATTTTGTGGCATAGTATTCTTTTACTTAATACATATTTCTCTGATTTAATTCCTTGCTCAAGTTGTTCTATAATCGGTTTCAGAAGAGGGTCTTGTTGTTGATATTGCTCAATGTTGGTAAACGAAAGGGGGAATTCAGTAATTACGGTGTTAACAATGGGTGTTTCCAGACTCTCCTTGTTTTCGGGAGTATTAGTGGGCGACTGGAACATACGGGACAGGGTATCAGCGACTACGTTTTGTGTACCTTTAATATGTTGCACTTTGAAGTTGTAACAGTTTAACCTCAATACCCATCTTCCAATACGCCCTAACTGTTTAGGGTGATTCAGTAACCAAGATAATGCTTGATTATCAGTTTCCAAAAGGAATTCTTTATGTTCTAGAAAGGGTTTAAACTTCTCAAACGCAAAAACAATGGCTAAACATTCCAATTCATATGCGGAATATTTTTTTTCTTGGTCATTCAATGTTCGTGAAGCATAACTAATCGGTAGTCTACTGTTTTCTATTTCCTGATAGATGACTGCACCTAAAGCTACACTTGAACTGTCGGTCTGAACTACGAAAGGTTTCGTAAAATCTGCTAGTTGTAATACTGGGGGAGATATGATGCTTTCTTTTAGTTGTTCGAACGCATTTTGGTGTTGTGCAGTCCATTCAAATTTCGCTTCCTCTTTCTTAAGACATTCAGCGGTGCTGCTATTTCGGCAAGATGGGGAATATACTTGTGGAAATAATTTACCATTCCCAAAAATCGGGCTATACCTTTTGTATCTCGCGGGGGTAAAAATTTTCTGATTGCACGGGTTCGTTCGGGGTCTATGCTTACCTTTCCGTTGGCTTTCACGATGGGACCTAAAAATGAAAATTGTGGGACTGCAAAATTTACCTTTTTGGGGTTAACTGTTAATCCTGCTTTTTTGCTTTTTGTAATCGAGATAACACTTCACGTAGATGTTTAAGGTGTTGTTCCATCGATTCGCTATAGATTACGATGTCGTCTAGGTAGTGATACACATATTTAAATTTAATATCATGAAATATTCTTTCTAATAGTCTACTACATACGGAACTTCCTTAAGATATTCCAAAGGGTACTCTAGTAAATTGGTACAGGTTGAAGGGAACAGCAAACGCTGTTAGACGTTTGGATTCCTCCGAAAGGGGTATTTGGTGAAATGCTTGATTTAGATCCATTACCGTAAAGACTTTCGCTTTTGTGAAGTAATGAAAATCACTATGGATGTCTGGAAGCGGGATAGATTCAAATTCTATTCGTTTGTTTAATTGCCGGTAGTCCACAACTAGTCTATGTTTGTCGTGACCTTTTGGTACTAAAAAGGAGGGTGATGAATACGGAGACGTAGAGGGTTCAATGACTCCTTGTTCTAACAGCTTGTTGATATGGTTCCTCATCATTTCCATCTTGGGAGGCGACAACTTGTATGGGGGTAGGCGTATTACTTTGTGATCGCTCAGATTGATCTTATATTCTATTAGCTTCGTAAGTCCTAGCTTAGGTGTAAGAACGGTGGAAAATTCTTTTATTAATTTCTGCATTCTCAGCCTATCTCTATTTCCTAGATGAGATAATTCAGACTCTTGGTGTACTATGTGTGCAGTCGATGATCTAGTACTTTCTTGTTCGTCAGTTTTACAACCAAAATTATACTTCCGTGTACGGTCGAATCTAAAATAATATTTCTGCTCATGGATGTCAAGAATTATTCCCGTTTTACTTATGAAGTCAGCTCCCAATATTAAGTCGGGTCCTAAATCATTACATACTAACATTGTAAAAAACCACGTTAGATTCTTGATTTTTACTTTAATGGTGATGCTAAGTTTTATCACTATATTCTGTTTATTGGCTGTAGCACATTTTACATTCACAGCTTGACTGCGTTTCACTAGGTTGTGTTCGACTAATTTATCTGCTAACTTTTGACTGATTAAGGTTCTAGTAGATCCAGAATCGATTAATGCGATGGTGGAGGTAACACCTAGGTCAATTTGTATTAAGGGCAATAGACTTTTAGTTCAATCACATTTAGTTATCGCGTTACATCTTTCAAAAAACTTTCTAACATAGGGATCTATTTCTCTAGTGTTTCTTTTCCTTCATTTTTTTTATATGGCCGTACATTTCTTTGGGTTTACCGGATCTCAAGTTGCTGCGGAAGACACAGGATTTCGGGTCTCCCTGCCTTACATGTTCTTTGGATTAGGGTGTTTACGTTCGTATCGCTTGTTGTTACAGTTTCTACTTATGTGTCCATACTTACCGCAGTTATAACACATATTCTTATTACGAGGAGGGTACCTTGCTTTCGTTTTAGGTTGTGTTTCATTTGATTTACCAGGGCTGTGCAAGTTGTGCGGTCTATTGAATACTCGCCTTTCACGCTGGGTTGTCACATCGGGCACTAGGGCTTGTAATTCATTTCTATTCGCTTCGGTTGATTTCATCGCATTTCTGTCCTGATCTGAGTACCATTCATTCGAAGAGTGGATACTGCATTGTTCTAGATCCGCAAAGGTGTTGGGTCGATTTATCAACGCTAAACGAGATCTTTCTTCTGGAGACAATCCTACTAAAATGGTGTCGACCATCTGTCTCTCATTCCAATCTACTTGCAGTAGTCGAGAGGACTCCCTGATATCTGAGATGTAATGGGCCAATCTCTCATGATTTCCTTGTGCTCGTAGTACGGTCTTTCTCTTAAGTTCCTCATAAATTCCGGTGGGAATAAAATATTTTATTATTGTGGTATGCACTTCTTCTAATGGAAGGGTAGAGCTTAATGATTCTAGCACACGATTCTTTAACGGGGGTTTACATTTAGGTAGGAGGACTTGCAAAATTTGCCAGTCATTTAGCTGCTGTAGATCCTTTATCTGCAGGAGACATTTGATGAAATTCAGTGGTTTAGTGACATTTAATCCATCAGCGTATGGAATTTCAGCTAAGAGTTTTTCTACGGGATGAGTGATTTTTCCATAGAAGTCTGCGTTATAATTTACGTGTGGCATTACTTTAGGAGGACCAGATGATGCGTTCGGGGTTGTCAGCTCGTACATTCCGGGGCGAATCTGGAAACCACTGGGAGGAGGGGCTTCAAAAATAGTCGGGGCAATTAAATCTTTATTTGTGTATTGCTCTCGAGTAGGTTGTATTTGCGATACGGCGGGTGAGTCCCGATCCGTGTTGGGTGGAGGGTGTTCTAACGTAGGGGATTGAACTGGGGAGATGTGTAGTTTCTTCAAGGACTTCTCAATTTCATCCATTCGGAACGAGTCAGATTTTCTTCGTAATTCATTGATAATAGTGGGTAATTGACGTAAAGCTTCATCTGCAAAACTTTGGACTTCAGGAGGTATTTCCGTAAGGTTAGGCCAGTTCAACAAACTTTTTATTCGCCGGGTTAAATGTTCTATCCTTTGAGTTGCCCGCAATATTACCGCAGGAGATTTCTCGTCTTGGAGGGTTTGGGACAATAAAGTCAACTCACTATACTTGGCATTACAAGTTTCTCTCTCGCTCTCATAATCGAGTCCGCTTAGGTTGCTTAACTGCGCGGGTGTATGAAATCCACTTTCGCGTATAGACTTGCGCAATTCCGCGACTGTTACATTCGCATGGGGTAAACCACGTAAAAGAGCTTCATAAGACAGCTCGTCCTTTAATAGTAAATCTGGATTAAATTGTGCCATTTTTACCTTATATCTAATACTAAAATTTATTTAAAATTTATTTTACTACACTATACACTTATTACATAGACAATTTAATTCATGGTTAAAGCATTTGCATTGTTCGTAAGAGAATAACATCTCTTCTCAGATAAAGACAAAAATTCCACACAGACGTCAGTGTATTGTCAACGATCAGCTGTTCGCTGGAATGTAAGTCAGACTAGTTTTCTTTGTAAACAATGGCATACTTGTTGTATGCGTGGGAACGCGAGAAATACACTTGGGGTGAGGGATGTTATTGTCCTATACAATAATAGCTGACGGCTATCTTTATCGACTGGTTTCAACTGGCTCCAACACGGGGGTGAGTGCGAGGCAATGATACACGTTTTACACAAGTTACAGCCCGTAATAAGCTGAGTTTAGTTATTAATTGTTTTACGTTCTAATTTTAATTTCTGTAATTCTATCTACTTTTTTTTTTTTACTTCTCTCTCTAGTAGCAAAATTAAAATTACGAATTTATTTTCACGTAATTAACCTGGTCTACTTTAGTCAATAGTTTATACGTTTCACCGTGACAACAGACATACAACTTACATTCTATGCAGGCATATTCAGGAAACTACAGGTCTTGAATTGTCGCAATATAAACCTGTTAAAGACTGAACAGTTTGACAAGCACTAAAATTCATGTAGGTACTTGCATTGGTGTACTAAAATGATAGTTTGTATTATTTTCGCGTATGTTAAATAAATTATACACAAGTTAGTGCGTAATCTTACACAAAATAAATTCATAATGGTAAATTAATACTGTCGCTATTTTTCTTTCATGCAACTTACCCTTTTTGGGGTGACATGAAATACATTAACTGAGTGCATAGATCAGCAGAGAGTTATTTATTGTCTTTTACTACGTAACAGTTATTTCACACGAAAGCAGAGTGCCGCAATTCTATATGTGACACTCTGTACACGATCAATTCTTTTGTACAAAGCAGAGTGGCGCAACTTTACAACGTTCCGGGGTACGTTATAAATCCAGGGAACCCGTGATAATTGACGCTAGCCAATTATACAGGCTGCCTACGTTCTAACAAACTGAAAATCAACACAACACTTAGAACAATTATAATTACTCTAATTATAGGACACAAGGGAAGGTATTTTAACTGATTTATGCACTCACTTCAATATGTAACAAGATGACATCTCTTTATTAACAAATGATATATATATAGATCCCATTACATAAAAAATTTTCTCATACTGAAATAGTTAAAAGGGGTTTTCTGTCAAACAAACGATCAAACAGATCATGTATTTTACCTCGGATCCGAGTCTCTTTAAATCTAGCAAAGACGTCTGAAATTTACTTTACTTATCAAGAAGGTTGCATTGTTACATGAACACCATTTGAAGAATGGTATTATATAGTTAAGGGATTAAAAGTTATATCTCATGAATAATGTTACAACGTATGATTTTAGAAATTACTGGTTAAATTTTTCTAAAACTTAATGCTTAGAGATTGTCTTTTTAAAAGTCTTTGGCATGTATAAAATCTTATATTTTAAATGTACATAATTCTCGGTAGACGAGCTACCGAGTCACCTCTTAGATACGCTTTTTCTGTCCGTGTCCTGAGGCGTGAATCTTCGGTACTCTGTTATTCGGGGTAGTCATCTGGGTAGTGTTTCCGGTGAAAGTCCTCTGGGTGTATTAACGAGGAGATGGATGTTATGCTGCGTGAAGTCATGCTGATCCTCGGCGGTTCTGGTAAGTGTTGTTTAGGCGGTAGTCGTCCCTATCAGCAGTTGTGCACGTCACATATTTACTGGCACCGTAGTACTGGAGTTTGCATCTTCTTTTTACATTAATATCTGAATTACATTACTCGAACAATATTCGAGACTTCGTTTTTTAATTAACTTGAGACATCACCTTATATACTAATTCTTTTTACATTATCACACTTTCTAACAAATTCCTCACTACATCTTCAATATATAACTAGCTCTCCACGCTTTTAGTGGAAGCTAACACTCAATTAAAAATCAAAAAGAATAACAAAAGATTTTATGAAGAGCCCTCGCTTGGAGGTGTTTACAGTCTGAAAGCCGCATCGTTTCTCTTGCATTGTTACAACAGGTAGATTGCAACGACGCGGAGTGAGTACTCCGCCATAATATAGTTCCAACTCTTTATTAATAATACATTCTTATAGTATGACAAAATAAACTATCTAGACTTATCTTGTTTACAGGGATTATTATTACTACTACTTGTAACTTTAAATTATTAATTATTTACATTACGATTTACAGATATTTCTAATTTACTGCCGGTTCGGTATGCACGTTGTGTCCGGAATAGACAGGTCAACGCATGATAAATTTACTAAAGGGTTAACTGTATTATTCTTAACTTTTACATTCAGATTTTAATTACTTATTTAGTTAGATTTTCTTAATTTAATTTTCACTATTATTATGAATTAATTTAGGGGTATTTGGTTTAATCGTGCGATTTAAAGTACTTACTTACTTTCCGTTCTTTTTTTATTTTTTTTATTATTAAATTTTTTTTTTATTTATTTATTTATTTATTTACCATTTAAATCGTCATACTCCTTCTCCATATAAACTTTAACTATGCCAAATCTTACACTCCTCCGTGCGCAATATGCTTAAAAAGGGGTACAAAGTTTTCTCTTCACGTATTAATATATAGAGTTATAACTATTCTCTAAATAATAATGGTAACGAAAAAAATATATAAGATATGTAACAGTGTGTGTGTGGGTGTGTGTGTTTGTTTGTAAGTGTATATTTGTACATAAAACTTAATGGCTATAAAATCTTTAATGTAAAATCACGGTAATAAAGTAATTATACCCATAAATAAATGTTTCAATGAAACTTTTCAGTCGACTTAAAAAGAACGTATTGAACATAATTAACAGAAATAAACAGAGAATCAGACCATTAGCGCAGAACAGTATTTTTTTTAATAGCTTAAGCATTCACCTTAAGCATCTATAATCCACATTAAGCACAGAACGTGGTTTAAGGTTATGATCTTGCTGACAAAGGGAGTTTACGTAAGAATGCGATTGAAAACATGTTTCAAGAGTGGCCTTAACTTTCTCTAAAGTGGTCTTTAAAGGAGAGAGGTAGGGCAAAAATTATTATACACCAAATGAAGCTTAATTACAGTCCAGGTGATGTACAGGTTTGAAACGCCCCACTGTTAGATAGATCTGTAATTACCTGAATGCTAAATGTACTAGTGATGTCCGTCTTGCATATGACGCGTAAGTAGCACAATTCTCCACTCCACTGTTGAGAAGGTCATGGTAATATGACGATCATTGATTCAGTTACTGTAGAATCTGGAGTTACAAACACAATTATACTTGCGAATATAGAAAAAACAACAGTACAGTAGGAGGAAAGATATGAAAGCAGTTGTTTAAAATAAATTAGACAACGTAATTAAAAAATGTCAATGGTATGTTGTATGAAGAGAACAAATCTCAGGACAATAAATCTAAGTGTGTTTCACTTTACACCCGTAATACACTTAAGGCAATCGAATTAATATAAATTGCTTTGTTTATTCACTTTAGAACCTTAACCACAGTACTGTGATTCTAACTTATATCATCTCACGTTAGCGTTTATTTGTTTCCACTGAAGATGGCAGTTGGTGGCACTGCCGTAACGACTGGTTTTGTCATAAACTTTGGACCACTGCCAAACAGGCCGGGAAGTAATTTTAATCATAACTGTAGTTTTGTTTATAATATTCTATGAACCATCGTCTTATATTATTTTTAAAAATTGAAGGAAAAATGGATTGCAATTTTATATTTTTTGAAATACCAGTTGGTTGAAATGTTACATGTAAAACATGTTATTTTGTTAATGCATAATTTTACCATCTGTCATGTTAAAAATAATAAAATAATCATTTACTAAAAAAGCATCTACTCTAACTCACTAGTACAGGTATAATACTGTAAGGAGAACCATATCGAACAGCCGAGAGCGTCCTCCACACGTTCCTCCAGTAGTCGGGCAGGTGCAGCCTCAGTCAAGGCGGCACCTAAGTACGTTAAAGAATGTTCAAGAACACTTGAGATACGCATTAGGCTGGGGTGCAGTAAAGATGGAAAATTAGGCTCAACCACTTAGGCTACCTATCAGTGAGTTGTGTTAAGCGATTTCTTTATAGCGGATCGAGTGGTTGTCGAAATATTATAAGTGATTACTGTGTTATATTTGGTGCAAACCTCTATTACTTAATATTAATATTGCATGTGTTCAAACTTAACTTGAAACTATGTTGTTGGTTTTAATCTGTTAATTGTGATTGATTAAAGCTAGTTATTAGTGACTTCATTAGTGTCTGTGTTTCGTTTTCCAATATACCATGCGACGATCAACGAGATCGACGTAACCACACGTAGAGTTCTAGTGTTTGCGATAAGCAATTTTTTTTTTGGTAGATCTATTATTTATTATTAATTTTTATTACTAAGTTCCAACCATAACATACCAACATTTTACTTACAGTTTTGTTAGTCGTCAATAAATTATAGCCTAACTGGAGCGAAAAGAAACATACCGTATCATAAGACCCACAGTACGCGTTCTACGCAGACTTTGTACAACGTTTTGTATCCTGCTGAGTTACTCTTACATCTACAGGTTTCCATCGTTTACATCAGTGTAAAGTAAACAGCAGTACAGGTATTCAATCAGAACTTCCTAGCTACATACAACCAATCCACTACTTCATACATAATCATACATATCGCGGTCTGAGAGTAATCAGTAATAATCGTCGATTACGGACTGTGGAATTTACTTTAATATAAATGGCAATAAAGTCCGATTAATAATTAAATGTATAGATGTTTTAAATTTAAAAATATTTTAAATAGACCTATAGCTAAAACATGTAGGCAAACAATATTATAAATGCTAAAATTCGTACAAACAACACATGTTTTAAAATTTTATTTAAAACATTTATGAGCCTCGATTAAATAAAAATATTATTTATATAGTTTCATTTACTGGTACACTGCATGAATGTTTTCTAACGTGTGTAAAACAATTCTACGTGTTAATACTTACAAATACAATGTGAAGTGTATATTATCATTTTCGTTTACATATTTTGTGAAAACATTATTTAAAGAAACATATATTCCACAGTTAGATTATTTACTTTAAATATGTCTAAACTCACACTTTGATAAGTAAAATATTTGTCAGTAATTAATGCCAGTACTCACTATAACGCATCATAGTATATAATGCAAATATACTTTAATTTCGTTAGGAACAATATTGTCACGAGAATTTTGGAATGCTCTCGAAGAGTCGAGAGCGTCTTTTCACCAGTTTCTCGGCTAGCAGAGCAGATGGAGCGTCTCGGTCAAGGCCGCACAAAGGACCTTCCAGACTGTTCGAGAACACTTGTAACTATAAAAATTATGCCGGCACGCCGCCAAAGGATGGCAAGTTACACTGGAACCTCTGCGGGACCTATATAAGAAACGGCGGCCGGCTTACAAGTTAGTTACAGGTGCTGATTCATTCAGTGCGGGTCGAGTGATTGTGGGAAGTGAGTACTGTGTTACAATTAGTGCAGAACTCTGAACAGTTGACATTATTATTGCGTTTGGACCAGTTTAACTATACGTATATATTATGTATGTTAATTTATTATATAATATACATTAAAGGAATTACTACACAAAACCATACAGTGCGCGCACATCCATATAGTAACGTAATAAAAACTCTACTGTACGTGTTAGGCCCATATAAACTTCAATCACGGAAACATAAACTTTACTAAATTAAATATAGTTTGTTAAGTTTCCTCACAATGTGTCACACATTGTCTATTAGTTTTGTAATTCCCTTGAATTGGAGTTTTAATACGGTAACATGCGTTACAAGAATATGAAAGGAAATTAATTAGTCGTGAACGCTTTCGTTTTTATTTGATAAATAATAGTGAATATAACTTTTAATTAATTCTTTCTATTCTTTTACAAATTTCTTCATTTTTGTTTTTACGTGGATTGTAGACACACTTTCCATCGAATTAACTTATTCAATTCACGAGTAGACGTATCAAAGTTGAATGAGGCTCGCATGCCATAATGGCCGTACACTGATTTCAGAGCATATAACGATTCCGAAATTAGCGGAATTCCTGTCGTCAGACGAACTTGGCCTTGCAGAACTCGTTAGCGACAGAGATCAATTATTCATGCTGTCCAACGGCGGTACATGACACAGAGCAGACGCAAGTCGCTCAACAACACTTGTGTAAATCATACATGTGTTTTAATACTTCCTTTTTAAAATATCATATTACCTTCTCCGGTTTGATATATAAGTTCGATTTTGAAAATTTATTGAATACATAAAAAATATATAAATTTCTGGACTCTTTAATTCCTGGCGTTGTACATATTTTTGTAATCTGTTGTAATCTCATACGTTCTTTTACCAAACATTTACTATCTAAAAATAATCTACCACTCATACTTTACCTCACCGTTTTCTTCTCTGTTTCTGTAACATAAACACTGAATAACAGATATTTTTCAAGCCCATAGTGGCTAGGTGGTTCTAAACTAAACAGTAAGGCCTGTGGTTTCATACGTAAACTTATGCAAATTTACGCAAACTTTAATACAAAAAAAAAACTGGTAAGAATAATGATAAACTTTCATTTGAAATGTAAAATTTAATTTCTTGTTACTGTCAACATACAGTTGTTCATTTAATAGGCCTATAGATATCAAAAATTCTGTTGGATACCCGCAAACTATCCCACGTAGACACAAATTTCATAACAAACACAAATTGCGTGAGCAACGTATCTACATTTTACTAGTATTGGTACTAAAAATGTTTATATTAGGTTCATACAAATATTCCACATACAATATATACTTCACCTTTATATGCTTCGCAGAACATGTATACTTATTTGTATATAAACTTAAAATGTATAATTAATGTACCTGAACACAAGTGTATACTACACGTAACGGACTTCCTTTATTTGTAACAGGCTTGTTTATTACAAATGTCGTGAAATGACAATAAAGTCTAAATGCACATAATTTTTAAAATGTTTTACTTAAATAGCAAATAATAAAACACTGTATATTACTTTTATAGAATTAGTTGAATATCCGACGAATGCATGCTTATATATCGTATTCTTAAGTGATATATAGAAGCGACATTTATGTAAAATGTCTTATTACATAATACGTGATAAAATAAAGTTAATAATTTCTATATGTATGCGCATTAAAGTATAAAATGCTTTGATTAGTATTACGCATAGTATTATTATATTATATTAGGGTATATTTCTGATACCCTAATGGAGAATTATATTTTATTTTTAATATAAAACCGACACACAAGGCGATTTATTAAGTTTTAAAACTGGGGCAGTTTCCTCCTGAAGTGCAGTCTACCAATATTTCTTATTCGCTTGTATGCGGGCTTATTCCTTTCACCTTAGAGCACAATGCAGAAAAACAAACTATAATTAATGCGTTTACGCCTCTTGTAAATTGATATTTTTATCTTAAATTACACGAAGTATATATTCCATTTATTAGTGGTTTGTGTGAATATTGTTTTTATAAAAATGTATCCTATAATTATTTACTATCAGGATGTTAATAGTAGCCTATGTTATGTACTGAAACTTTCAGATGAAGCATATATTGTAAGAGGGGACTGTAGTTTTAGAGATCTATAATAAGTCCTTATAGATGTAGTTTAGCGAATTTCATTAGATATCCTGTGTGTGGTTTACATCTCTAAATATATTTCTCTTTAAAAATATATGTAACACTTGAGAATTTCTAGTCGATAAATATTTTCTATGAATTATTAAATATTTGTTGATTTACGTTGCGGCAGAATTTTTGTTCTTCAATTTACCTTTAATTTCTAATACTTTTGACTTTAATAACGACTGACTTAAAAAACTATTTTTTTAACCTGTGGAACATGTCTTGTAAACAGAGTAATAACACTGCCTGGTATCCTGTTGCTATAGTAAAATTCAATGTCGTGAAGATTAATAATGAAAATAATGTGGAAATAAACATGAAAAACAATAAATTTAAAAGGGATTAAAAATATTAAAAAAAATATGTGAACTAGAGATGTAAAAGAAAAAACACATTAAATGCTGATTATGTGATTGCCATATGAGGAAAATTAAATTAATTATAATGATAATTTGATGCCCGCAGTCTAGATAATCTTTTTCATAATTTATTAGTATATGGAAACGCAAATTGTAGCCAAAGGACTTTGACACATGGTGTTAGTTTATTAAAGTGAGAATGTATTAAAAGACAACTTTTATGTCACTATAAATCACCATTAATGCACACCAGCAAGCGTACGTTTTGTAAACTCACAGACTAGAAGCGTATCAATTGAAACTCACAGACTGACGGAAATACTATAATACTCCACAATTTGTGTCTATGCTCTATGTTCTATAAGTGAAATACACAAGCATATTTTATGTGTTGTATTCAGATGTGTCAGGTCTAGAAGAGCCATACTTTTACAACGTAAGAGTTGGAAAGTCAGGTCACTCGTTTAGAACTTTCCTTTAAATTAAAGTTTAGTACCACAATAGAAAGTATCTAACTGAGTAATAGTAAATTTGTGTCCCGTTATGTTATAACAAATTATTTGTAAATTTTTATTAATTTGATTTAGGTAAATTGAGAATTCTCTTGCCGCATTGAGAGGTCTCGCAGAAAGGTGTGAAACCGTGTGACAGCAATCTACATCCCAACCTGTAAACAACACTTGGCCCAAGAATGTCGAACCTTAACATGTAACGACACTTATGGCTGCTTATTTTTTTCATCGGATTTATATGAAATTTGAGTGATTGTCTAAATGAAAAAGTACAAAATTGGTCTGGATTAAGTTATATTGGACAAATAACGATAAGTATTCACTAAATGTTTTTGTTATCGCAATAGCGATGTGGGCATTTTTAGGACATACTACGTAATTTTTCCCCAAAAGTACACTGAATACGGCAGCACTACATTCTAGTTTTAACCGTATGATTATTCTATGTGTGCGTTTGCTATTACACACAACTCGTTTAGAGGAGATCGATCTATATTCATCAGATGTTAACCTGAAATATATTAATTCTCCAGCATGCTAGGATATATATGATGTAATCTTAAATAATATAATTTTCCAGTAAATAATTATTTTTTTTTTAGTTTATTGTTTTCCACTAGCAATACGAATTTGTAAGTGATAAGTACTAAGATTTTTTGTAACTACTTTAAGAATCTTTAAAAAGTAATATAGTAACATTTAATTTAGTGTATCTATAACCTTCAATTTCTGTTGTATCAGCTTCGTATTCATCTGATATGCACTGATAAGGTTTGCGTATATTTTAAAATTTAAGCTGTAGTACTTTGAGTAATATATTACATTAAATCAAACAATTTTTATACAGTGAGTTAAATATGTTTCACATTACTTTTAAAAACATAATTTATTCTGCTTAGGGATTTTTCAAACAGGATCTTTTTCAAAGATTTTCTGTCACCAGTACATTGAGAGTGTCTTCATTTCAGGGGTTGAATTTTAATTTTAATTACGAATTAGAACTTCACTTTAGATTGTGTAATAGAATATGAAGGGGGGATATTGCAATGCATCAATTTACATGTTACGTCACACAAAATATGGAACAGCCGTTAATCACTTCCTAGTAATGCAGTTCTGACAGCATTTTAGACAATGAAAGCGGCGTACAAAATTACAGCTATAGAAATAATGGCGTTAAATTAATAAATGGGACCGTATCTTTACGTAACGTGTTTGTAAATTACGTTAACATTTTTAGTTAAAAAGTGTATATTCAAAAACGCATTTAGAGATGCAAACTAGAAAGTATTTTCTAATATGAGTTATAAAAATTAGGACTTTTCAACGCCAACATAGATGCCAGGAAGTTTAGAGACAATATATTCTCCTCCTCCTCCTATGGTGCTACAACCCAAGTCGGGCCCTGGCCTCCACCAATCTCCGCCTCCAATCTATTCTATCCATTGCAGTCCTCCTCCAGTTTCTTATCACCATGTCCCTCGCGTCCTTGCAACGCAATCTTCCCACCTCTTCCTCTAGGTCTCGTTCCCTCCCATGTACCCAGCAGAGCCCTTTTGGGGTTCCTGCCATCCTCCATTCTCATAACATGTCCGGCCTAACGCAATCTTTCCATTCTTATACATTTTGAGACTGGTATTTCTTTATATATTTGATACAGTTCATTGTTGTATCTCAGTCTCCATGAGCCATTTTCTTGTATTGGGCCTATAATGCGTCTGAGGATTTTCCTTTCAATGGTGTCTACTATGTCGGCTGTTTTCTGTGTGATTGTCCATACCTCACACCCGTAGCATAACACCGGTCTGATGACAGTCCTATAAATTTTCATTTTTGTTTCCCTGTGCACATCCCCAGACCTAAATGATGGCAGGAAGGTGGTCCGTCTTTGGATCTCCGACTCCTCTGATCCAGTCTTTGCTAGGTTCAATCCGAGATACGTGAAATTAGAGACAATATATAACGTAGACTATATTGATGGACGTATATTTAGTTTACACATCAAACCATGATACATGATTCCAGTAGCTATTCTCTTGCCTTAACGAATGACTTGCATTGAATATTGCAGTCTCTACACGAATAAAGCTGATTAGGAGACAAAGTCACGATACAGCTGATTATTATTACTATGTCTAATACAGGATGAATCAGATTGCAGCTGAGTTCCTCTACAACTGTTTCTCCTATTATCTGAGAATGAAAGGGATTTGGGATATAGAATTATCTTTCTTACATTGCAGTCACATGCTACTAGGGGTAAAAGTAATTTTACAAAGGCATTATTCTCATTGTTTCTTTAATAAAGAAAATGACATAGGGGAAGCCCGGGAAAAGTAGATATGCTAAGGTAAAACTGGTATAATTGTTAAAGTACAGAGGTAAAACCATTTAATAATGTATGCTACAAGTCTTTTTCTTATATACTACAGGGACCAGGTCAAAAATACATACAGTTTTACATGATATAACTAATATAGTTTAAACATCTGCAAATTCACTTTGCCCGAGTATCTGGGCAAGGTAAGTATTGTTACGACGGTCTCCTCGCTCGTCGTAGGTACAGTGGAAAACAAATTACAAGACACTAATTAAGTCACTAATCACACCTTTAATTTTTACAGTTAAACAGTTCGTAATTAACAACACTGTCTTTTACAACAAATGAAATGAAAATTGTTCACACGCAATAAAATGTTCACTAAAATTTAACACAATTGTATTACAATTATACCGTCCGATTATAAAACACAACTTTTTAACTAATAACCACTTGAACGCGCACAGTAATATCGCTACTATAACTCTCGAACCGCACGGTCAATAATTCGCATTAATACTGAAACTTAAGGCCGCTGCCGCCATGTATTTTGTAATAAAAAAAATTATGATGAATGTTTAAATAAGCTCCACGTTGGAAACGCCAATTTGTAATAAAACGAAGTTATTTACAAATGAGTATAATAATTGTTTGATAAAATTTTTATTGTTTATTTATTTTATTTTTTTTATTTGTGTAAAAAATAAAAACAATTAATTTTTTAATTGTTTAATTGTTTAATTATTATATTACTTTTTATTATTTTTAGTGTTCAATTAATAAAAATACCGATTAATAATTGGGTATGATTTGGTGAAGAATTATTTGTTTCTCCGCGTTAAATAGATTGTCGTGGCCAAATCGATTGCATGTCGCGGTCCATTCAGTATCTTTATTTCTTCTTCTGCTCGTTCCTTTCCCTCAGAAGTTCTCGTTTAATATTTAATAATTAATGTATTTTAAATTAGTTCTCAACTAATCAATAAAACAATGTTTTAAAACAATAATTATATTTATTATGCTCCAAGTAATTATTCGACTTGCGTCGACTAATTCGAGTCGGAGTCGAGACTAGATCCCAGGTCGATTATTACATATTCAAAAATTATTCAAATTAAATTATTATATAACAAAGGTTCTTTAAACTGTCGAAATAGTCAGGAAAGGCAAGAGAATTCAATACTTTCAATTATAAAACTCATTCATTAACAGATAAAAATAATAAAATATAGTGTATAGAAAAATTTAGATTCAAACCAGGTGATTGTTCTGACGTCACTACGTCCTCTTCCGTTTAGATTCGTTCGACTTGGAATGACTAGATGGCCGCCTTCGTGAGTTGTTATACGCTGAAAATCAGTCTCCGAGATTTCCTTCAAATAAATGTAGCAGTTGATTAATTCCTCTTCTGTGATGGCGCTATTGGAATATCCACAATTTGTAGTGTGTAGTTTTAGTCCTCCACTGGATTTCGTTCGGTAATAGGCGTATAGTGTCAAATGGTTCCTTCCAATCAATTGCTGGTTGTATTAGGTTAAATTTATTCTTCAGTCGTGTCCATAAGTTGTGACAGATAGATTTAGTGTTGTTTAATTTAGCTTGGTGACTGTTATTATCGTATTTATAAATTTACTGTCTATTCTGTATTCCTTTATAATTCCATAATATATCTTGGTTTGTGTTAGTTAAAAATTCCCTTCATTTGTTTTTTTTTTTAATATACTCTGACACGTCCGTTCTGCTTGGCGTTTAACAATCAACTAACTATATTTGTTTCTTCATATAGAAAATTCTGTAAGATTTTGGTCTCGTCTCTCATTGTTCATTATCAGCTGTTTTCATAATTACTAATTCAATTTTATAGAAATAGATGACATTTTTTATATTTAACTGGCTATAAATTATTTGTTTAGTACTTTTATGGAATTCTAATTATATAACAATATTCCTGCTTTTATTTTATACAAGTTAATACTAAATTTGACCTATTTTGGTTTGAATTAAGCTTCTGAATGAATTGAGCTTGAAATTTACCTCTAGGCCTTATTCTGATTCACATAATTACCCATTAAATGGTTTACAATATGTTTTATATTACAATTTTCCTCAAATACGATTACTAATTAAACCATTGTAATTTACTTTTTCTAGCTGGCTATTATTCTAAACATTTAACAATTTATTTGTATTTTACTAGTACTTGCTTTACTGATTATGGCATTATCTTGTACAACCACCATTTAAGTCAATTTTCCACTCTGATTCTTTTAATCACTACTATAGGTTGTTGTTATAATTATGATAATGTATTTGTATTCTGAATGGGATAATTTATATCAATTTGGTCTAGTTTCTATTATTTATTTTCTCTGATTTGATTTACAGGGTCAAAGTTGAATTTGGCTTGGTTATCAATTTTCAATTTTCCTACCAATGTTATAATCAATTCACATTATTATTTTATATTTTCTGATTCACTATTTATAGGTCGTTTGAATTAATATTTTGCCTTTCCTTACTTAACAAAATGATGACATTAATTAACATTATTTAAATACAATAAACACTTACATACTAACATCTAGTATCTACTACTATCAACATGGTCTGTATTGTATACACATATAATAATTAAACATAATAATTACGTAAATAAACAAATTAAAGTCTTATCCTAAGGATTGTCTTTTGTTGTCCTTTTAAAACTGGTTTGATGTGTTCCCCTCAATCACATACTATTTTATTTATACCTAAGTTTACATTAGCTCTGATTATTTTGTATTGTATTCTCTTACTTTGTTATTTGTTTCTCTAAATTGGTATAACTAATATAGTATAAGTTCTTTCATTTATGTTTCTTGCTGCTATAGAGTGTTCTGTCTTTAAAGTAGGTTTTTGGGTATCTTGAGATTTTTCCTTTTTATTAATTGGATTTTGGCTGTAACTCCTTACTACTCCGTATCTGACTGGGTATACTAATTATTTTACTGGGATGATAATCATACTATTTGCTTATAACACATTTTGCTATAAATTTAACTTTTTAATTTCTTTGAATCGAGATGTTTTCTAGTTCTGTTAAGGCATTTTATTTATTATTTTGATTACTTCCTTCTGTTATTTTTATTTAAGTTTACTTTACTTCTTCCAGATGGCTTCTTCACTCCTTTTTCTATGTGATCTTAAATTGTAGAATAAGGCAAAAACTTCGTTGTTCTACAATTCATACCTGCGCTTACAGACCACAATGTTCCAAATTGCGTCTTTGCGGTTGTGTGAACTACGTAATTAACTGCGGCCTTGACACAGTCCGCGTGGCTGGCACCTTCTACAAAACCTCTCGAAAATGCGTCGACAAGCACGTACGCCACACGCGTTACATCGAGATTCTTCTGGCACATTCGACAAACACGTAGATTTTCCTGTGATGTCGTAACAGTTCCCACTCCTTAAGCCTGTTCGTCCCGAACTGGCAAACCGTCTCTGAAGTACTATTTAGCCAGGCGATCTAGGTGGCGACCTTGAATTTTCGCTGCCCTTCCTGTTGAATCCGATAAACAAAATCGTTGATTCTTTTTTTCACAGTGTAGGGTCCTTTCCAGTTAGACTGCAGCTTAGTTGAGCGACCACGACGGCGCTTTGAGTTGAACAACCAGACCTGATCTCCTTCTTGGAAACCCACACTATTACTGCGAATGTCATACCGAGTTTTCATTTTATCACTGGCAATCTTCAGCCGTCCTGTTACCAAGCGATTAATTTCTCGCAGTTGGTTTTCTAATTGCGAGGAATAGTTCTGTGGCTCTTGGGACTGAGTCTCAGGTGATCCGAACATTAAGTCCCCAGGAAGACGAATCACCGTCCCAAACACCAATTTTGCTGGAGTCATGCCGGTTGTGTCGTGTACTGATAATCTATACGCCATGAGGAATAGTGGTATACATTGGTCCCAGTCTGTTTGGTTCTCGTCAACAGCCTTCGAAAGATGCTGCTCAAGTGTCCTATTGAATCTCACAACCATCCTGTCCGACTGAGAATGCAGAGGCGTTGTCCTGGTCTTTCGGATTCCGAGTAGGCGGCATAATTCTTTAAACACTCCTAATTCGAAACTTCTCCCTTGATCCGTATGGATTTCCATAGGGGCTCCATAACGGCAACAGAAGGTGTGAACTAACTGCTTTGCCACAGTGGTAACCTCCTGATTTGGAATTGCATAGGCTTCCACCCACTTAGTAAAATAGACTCCTACAACCATGATGTACCGGTTTCCATCGTGAGTAACTGGGAATGGTCCAGCAATGTTTACGGCAATTCTGTCGAAAGGTAGTCCAACGTTATATTGTCTCTTCTTTCCCCTGCTTCTGGTTTGTGGGCGCTTGCTTGCAGCACATAGTTCATACGTCCGAACCTATTCCTCTACGTCGTGGCGAAGATGAAGCCAATAGAATCGTTTTCGTATTTTGTCAAGGGTTTTGTTAACGCCAAGATGGCCTCCAGATGTTCCATTATGCATCTCCTTCAAAACAGACTGCACTTTACTTCGGAGATCTATCAACTGCATGACCACGTCTCATCCATCTGCACTTTCCCAAGCCCTTTTCAGCAATCCGTTTTCTAAGGCGAGAGATTCCCATTGTACCCAGTAGCCCTTCAGCACTTCGGAACCATGGCAGATATCTTGCCAATCCGGGCGGCGACCTTCCTCTTTTGCTGTCAAGATCGGTCCAGTGTCTTCATCAGTCATCTGTTCTTGTCGACAGTCTTGTGTTGTCCAGCCGTCTGCCAGGAAATCTACAGTGATGGCTTGAACATGTTCGCTGGCGTTTTGTTCTTCCTTTCTGTGGCAATTTCGGCAGTCTTCCGAGCACGGTGTTCGTGATAAGCCATCTGCATTACCATGCAGGCGCCCCCGTCGATGTTGTACCTTGAAATTGTACTCTTGCAGACGTTCAAGCCACCTTGCCAACTGTCCTTCCGGATTTTTAAATCTTGAGAGCCATGCAAGCGCGGCATGGTCGGTAAGTAGTGAAAACTCTCTTCCATAGAGGTATTTATGGAAGTGCTCCACGCTCGGACGATTGCCAGCAACTCTCTCCTTGTGACGCAATAATTTCTCTCCCGTTTAGAAAGTGTCTTGCTGTAATACGCTATTACTCGTTCATCACCATTTTGCACTTGAGACAAAACTGCTCCTAGACCAGTATTGCTTGCGTCTGTGTCCACAATGTACTTCCCTTCGGAAGCTGGGAAACGAGAACTGGCTGCGAACATAATGCAAATTTCAAAGTCCTAAATGCTTGGTCACAGTCCCTCGACCACTAGAAGTTTCGTTTATTTTCCGTTAGCTCATGTAGTGGTTAAGCAATAGTAGCGAAGCCTTTCACAAAACGTCTGTAATATGAGCATAATGCCAGGAAACTCCGAACTTCGTGTTTACTCTTCGGCACTGGCCAGCCTCTTACGGTGTCTAATTTAATAGGATCCATGCTAACACCCGGCGCCGAAACCAGATGGCCCAGATACTGTACTTCCTTCTGGAATAGAGAACACTTGTTCGGGCTCAGCTTCAGTTGGGCACCGCCAATTCTAGGTAGAACTTACTTAAGGTTTTCCATATGACTTTCAAAAGTCTTCCCGATCACTATGACGTCGTATAAATAAACAAGGCAAGTTTTCCACGTCAGGCCTCGGAGTACCAAGTCCATCAATCTCTCAAATTTTGCCGGTGCATTACAGAATCCAAATGGCATGACGATAAATTGGAATAAGCCACTTGTGGGCGAGAAAGCGGTCTTTTCCTTGTCTTCTTGATGAAGACCCACTTGCCAGTATCCACTCTTCAGGCCCAATGTGGAAAATCACTGTGCTCCGGACAACGTGTCGAGCGTATCGTCAACGCGAGGTAATGGATAGCAGTCTTTCTTTGTAACGTCATTTAACCTCCGGTAGTCTACGCAGAAACGCAATCCACCATCCTTCTTCGCTACCAGCACTACAGGAGAAGACCAAGCACTTGACGAAGGTTCGATACTCCCTCTGTCAACATGTCCTGTACTAACCAAGACATTTCCTCTTGTTTAGATAATGGAGGGCCTTCGAGGGGGTTGGCGTATCGGTGTTGTGTCCCCGGTATTGATGCGATGTTGCACAAGTGAGGTCCCCGAACTGCAAAACAATCTTTGAATTCCTATAAAAACTGTTTGAGTTGTTTTACCTCACCACTTGAGAGGTCGTTAGAAGATCTGTTCAATAATTCTTGCAGTTCCTCTGGTAATTTGGAATTATCCGAAGCACTGGATCTTCGTTGCGTTATTCCGGATACCCAGGCCGCAGGAGTCAATTTGCCTAGGAGCGTATTGCTTTGTAAATATTGCTTGATCCAAAATATTCGTCACTCTAATAGGTACATTTCCGGTTTCGTCAGGTTTTACTAAACTTCTGGCAATTAGTATGCCCGATGTGCTGACTACCTGGGGTTCGAATATAGAGCACTGGTTGCCCCTAGTATCTACCTCGGTTCTAACCATGATGATTTTTTCGGAGTTTGGCGGAACAGTTACGGCCACTTGGTTTATTACGTCCATCGATTTTTCTGTTGTCGTCATTGTTGATAGCATTACCTCTTCGCCTCCGAATCACAAAACATTGTTTTTGAAGTCGACTAAAAATCCGTATGTGTTCATAACTTCTACACCAAGAATTCCTTCATCCACAATGTCTGCAACAAGTACTTGGTGATTAAACTCAAGTCGACCGAGGCGTAGGTGTATCTCCACTTTTCCATACACTTTTACAGGCCGTCCAGTAGCTGTCCGCAAGCTGCAAGAACACCAGATTGGCTTGAGATCTTTTACCACGTCGGGGCGCACAGTAGAAACTGTTGCGCCTGTGTCAACTGTAATCGAGGTTGGCCTCTCTTGAACAAATCCGGTAACTACCAAGCTCCCGCTGTTTTTCTGAAGTGTAGAAATCTGTATTGTCTAGGGGCTTCGTTCCTCCACCTAGTCAGTACACGCCCCGTTGTACCGACTATTGCTCGTTTCCCTGCTGGTGAATTCTAAACCGACAATCTCGTTGTAGATGTCCAGGTTTCCCACAACTATAACACTCCGGTCTTCCATCCTTTCTTATTTTGTTCTGTGGCGCCAACCGTCGAGTCTCTGTTCCTTGTTCGTCTTCCTCATCGTCTGTGCCGTCGCGATCTTTTAGCGCGCATTTTATGACTTGTCTAACCAGACCCTGATTTGGCGGCCTCAAATTGCAAAGCATGTACCAGGGCGTCCGCACTGTTCTGGTGTCTTGCCATTCGTAACACTTGCTGTAGTTCGTTATCTCGGACACCGGCAGTAAATTTCTCCATGGCAAAACTCGTTCGAAAATCTTCTGGCGCTTCAGGATAGGCCAGTCTAATCAGTCTGTCGATACTTACTTCAAACTCTTGAAGGCTCTTCCCGGAATGCTGTCACCTTGCTCTCAACTGGGTGCAGTACGCATCTCGCAAATGTTTATCACCATACCGTAATTCTAGAGCTTTTATCAACTCGGCATAGATGTTCTGGCTGTCAAGTGGCACTTTCTGTAGTACTTCTGCCGCGGGTCCTTTGAATGAGAGAACGAGTGAGACTGCCTTGTCTTTCTCTGTCCAATTATTTGCTCATGCAGCAGCCTTAAATTGGCGGAGGTACGTTGCCGAGTGACTGCTTCCGTCAAAGGTTGGAGCTTTGAGATGAACTGTCCCTACTGCAGGCAAAGTGACTTTCCCTATTAACTTATTTTCTGCGTCTTTTTCTGTGTTTTTTTTTTATCATTGGTACAGTCTATTCACAAAGTTGTTTTGTTTGTAACTTCAGGCACTGCTCGACTTCATTTTTAATCTGCTCTTTTATATTTGTAATCGAGTCTTCTATTTTTGTTGACATAGCTTTTTCCACACTCGTGACTGACTTTTCTACTTCAGCTATTTTATTAGACATTGATTCTTCAACACTCGACACAGATTTTTCTACTTCATCTATTTTTTATGTCATTGATTCTTGTGCCTCTGATATTTTAGTAACTAATTTATTAAGCTCACCTCGTAGGAGACCCAATTCTGCGGTACTGTGTTCTTCCAACTGTTTCTGCATAGCTTCAAAGAGAGCTTCCGTTTTATATTTTTGTATTTCTTCTGTTTCCAGAATTAATGCTTTCTGACGTTCCTCAGCCTCTTCTCTTTCCTGCCTACGTTTTTCTTCCTGTCGTTTTTCTGCTTCTTACGCCTCCTGTCTGCGTTTCTCATCCTGTCGTTTTTCCTGTGTCTGCCGCAGAGGTGTTTGTAAAGCTTTCATCATCTGACTGGGATCCATGTTTACCGATTAATTACAAATTATACTCGTCTTGTACAAAGTGTCCACTGTTTCCACTGTTAACCGTTTTTTCCCAGTTCTGACACCACTGTTACGACGGTCTACTCGATCGTCGTAGGTACAGTGGAAAACAAATTACAAGACACCAATTAAGTCACTAATCACACCTTTAATTTTTACAGTTAAACAGTTCGTAATTAACAACGCTGTCTTTTAAAACAAATGAAATGAAAATTGTTTACACAACAAAATTAAACACAATTGTATTACAATTATACCGTCCAATTATAAAACACCACTCTTAACTAATAACCACTTGAACGGGCACAGTAATATCGCTACTATAACTCTCGAACCGCACGGTCAATAATTCGTACTAATACTGAAACTTAATGCCGCTGCCGCCATGTATTTATACCTACGCTCACAGACCAGAATGATCCTAATTCCGTCTTAGTGGTTGTGTGAACTACGTAATTAACTGCGGCCTTGACACAGTCCGCGCGGCTGGCCCCTTCGAGAAACCTCTCGAAAATGCGTCGACAAGCACTTACGCCACACGCGTTAGATCGAGATTCTTCTGGCACATTCGACAAACACGTAGATTGTTCTGTGATGTTGTAACAGTATGTTACAGAGGGCAAAGTGAGTACTCAGACTAAATTATTTAAGGTATTAAAAATTAGTTTATTTCTATTAAAAAAGAAGCACATTGCCTACATTTCATGTTTATGAAGGTTTTTCTTCCATAAACATAATGGCACAAATGCAGAAATAGGAACCTCCGCCTGCATAATCACTGCACCTTTCGTGGGCCCAATCTTTACAATCTCCGCATTGTATCCAGTCGTCGGACGGTAGTTGTTCGTATTATTCACCGCATACTTGACAATGATATTCTTTGTCTTTTACCATTATAGCATTATAGCAACAAATTACTGTTGTAATTTGACCATGTTCAGTACTAAATACTATACCCACTAGACCCTTTCCTTTTGTAGGCAATATTTTGGGAGGACGGTTTGAAGTGGTAAAAATGGCTGTTTCATCCATATTATATATTGCACTTGCACCAATATTGTTTATTTATCTGTACCCCTGAATTAGAGTAAAACTGTTCAACTTATGGCCTGTTGAATCTTCTTATACGTGCTACCGAAGATGGCTCTGGGGAATGAAGTGTAATCTCTGGATGTCTATTTTGAAATTTCTGTACCCAGTCGTCTCCAGCTAACCCGTTTCTGAATGGATGTTGTATGTTGTTTGCTTCTACAAAATCAAACAGAAGTTTTAGTAATTCCAGTCTCGATAACCCATAGAAAATGGAATGCACGTGCTTTAAATATGAAATCAGTTCCTTTTTTTTGGGATGAATACTGAAGACAGGTTTAAAAACCGCTTAAGATTTTTATGTATATTGCCTTTCTCATATCTACGATATAGTGTTCCAAACGATATGTTGTACGACTTGGAAGCTTGCAAAAAATAGATAGAGACTGATTTTCTATCGCATCAATAGCTTTTTTCAGGTTCTTCTCACTCCAGCTCTCCCAGTTAGTTTTTCTAGTGTAATTCTACACCATCTGTGGAGACACAGCCTTTATTCAAATGAATACAAAAATAATTTCACATGGAGCATTATCTCTTAAATTGTCTTCAGGTAAAGATTAAAGTAATATTATTTTTTCTAGAATTGCAGTAGAAATAAAGACTATGTACATCAGTTACTACTTGTTATCTGAACATACGATTCATATGTAGGTCTACTAATGCTCTGTTCTGCGTTCGTCCAAAGAAACAGTAGATAAAAATTAATCTCTCCGTTTTAAAATTAATACAATTTTGAAAACAGAGAAAAATTATATTTTTGAATCCGAGTAAATAAGAAAATATTTACTGATAATCTTAGTGGGCAGTTTGTAAGAGTTTATACATGTTCCATCTAATGTCTCTAAACTGTCTAATTTATATCATTACACACTCAATGTGTAATTTCCGTTATGAATCTGATAAAATTAAACTTTACTTTTTACTTACGTGGTATATCGTATTTGAATATGTACAAAAACCAAAGTTAATTTCTGGCCACAACCTTCGCACAACTGTAAACTACACTTTCTATGTTAAGTTGTGCATATTTAATCTGTCACGCCTAATTTAGAGTCAAAACCTTTGAATCTACCTAACAGAGTAAAAGGATATACATATTTTTTTCGCAGCAGTAAACCATCTACACGGACAAACTGGATAACGGGAACGCGCTTCTACACTTTAAACCATCTACACTTTGCCCGGGAACATGCTTACTCACTTTGCCCACTTTGACAAAAAAAAAATTAAATGTCAGCCATAACCTCAAACAAACAATGTAAATAGTAGAGAGTGTTTTGATTTTATAATGGAAAGTACGCTTCTGTAATAGACACAAATAACTGTTTTCAGTATGTTGAAATACATATTTTATAAACAGTAACGTCAGTGGTGTAGTGCTAAAATTAGCTGTGCCGGAGCTCTTAGCAGGGGCGTATGCAGAAGATAATTCGGGAGGGGGGCTAATTGTACTGGGGGTATGGAATACCCCCCCCGTTAAGCATGGGGCCGGGGACCCTCCCTTGGATTTTTTTGAAAATCAGGAACAAAATGGTGAATTTTGAGGCTCTCTGAGTACAGTTTTTACTGCTACATGTTAAAAGGTTTTCAATGCTATTTTGGGGAAAAATTCAAATTTTTGTGGGTACACGGTACACCCACAGTACTAATACCTTTTATAGTAATAATTGAAACTATCAGATTAATTATTTGTAATATTGAACATTTTTATGTAACACCATTTTTAAATAACATATTAATATTAATACAAATTTACATTTCAGTTTCGGGGATGGGGTGGTGGGTGTCAAAATTAAAAATTTTCAGGTATAAATGAACGGACATTTTATTTATTTAAATTAGGCTAACATAAATTGGTATGAACAAATAATAATTGTTTATTTTAGCCTATTTAGTGTTTTTAAGTACCAAGTTATAAACATCATACAAGGTTATAGAAAATATAATTTCTTTGAGGTACAGAAACATGAAAATTGTGTGACGACATCTAAAGTAGACTCCAAAATGCATCACCCTTAACCTTAGTTTCTTCTTTGGTTGGATTTTCTGCTACTCTCGTTTTTGTGTCAGCTGCTGATCGATGGCTCCTCAACCATGTGATGACGTATGGCTCAAGCTCCCATTTTTGCAGAGGTGGACCTTGGAGTTTTATAAACAATAGAGCTGAGACATGGCTTACTGTCAATGTGTTTCTTGATGTGATGTGTGATTATGTTGTTCATGCTGCTGAAACCTCTTTCACAGTCAGCTGAACTGCAGGGTATTATTTTAGTGCAGTTTAGTAGTTCTTGCAGTCCATCAGGCACCCGTCTGCTGTTGTCCAAGTAATCCCTGTAGGCAATCACAGTTTTGCTGATGTTCAGCTTAAATCTTTTGCAAAGCCGCTCCACTTGAGTTTGGCCAAACAAAGAAGGAACCTCAGCTGGCCAGTACTCGGGTTCCAATGCTTTAAAGTCATCCAAAAGCTCCTCGTACTCGTACTCGACTTCTTCTTTTTCTAAGCTAGTCGCAAACATTCTGTGTTTTAAGTTATTGATTACACTAGAAATCAATTGCTGGCCATTGAATGATACGATTTTTGGATTATCACTTAACTTAACAGAAGCAAAACTACCGTCTTTCATGGCGACTTGTGCTTCCAGTACTCTTGTCCCTGGCTTTTCCATTAAAGATTCCAGATACCTGACTGATCTATGTATCAGTTTGTCTGCAAATACAACAGACGTGCTTCTGTTTTCCAGACTTTCAGACAACAAAGCCAATTCAGCGAGAACATCGAACATAAAGGCTAAGTTTAGTAAAAAATTATGAGAAGTCAGCCTCTTCAACAAACCATTATACTTGCTTTTTTCAACTGGTGTTCTATCAGGGTCATTCATTGCTTTGGAAAAGTGGTTGGCTAAGGCTTGGTAACCAAACCATACAGCTGAAACAGTACGGAAACTACTAGCTACCCATCTCGTGCTTAAAATTCTACCTATCTTATTCATTTGAGTATCAAGCTCTTGTGCACATTCTTTCAACTCTCGCTTATTTTTTGGAGATGTACTGTACAAAGTGTAAAGTTTGTCCATGAATGCTTGAAAATGGTTTACTCCGGCTACTTCACTTACAGCGTCCGCAATGGCTAATTCCAGTCTGTGATTCATACAGTGCCATATGATAATATTAGGGTACAAAGATAAAAACCTTTTTGCCACACCAGAGTGCTTTCCTAGCATGACACTAGCCCCGTCACTTGTAAAAGAAATCAAGTTTTGTTTTAAAAACTCACTGTCAAAGCCATATTAGTCAAGGCACTTTAGTGCACTACTAAAAACAGAGTCGGCCTTTTGGTCAGCAAGCTAAACTAGGTCTAAAAATAAAGTGCTTGGGGGCTGTTCTTTACTTATCTCACATTTTAAGTAAACAATTAGCACCGACTTACAACTGATGCTGGTAGCTTCATCAATGATAAGTGAAATTTTCCCAGAAATTTCCTTAACCTTGTTTAAAATTCGCAATTTCATCTCCTTTGAAATATGATCTATAATTTCTACTGCACTGTACCTTGAGTGAAGGCTTATGCCGATGTCTACTCCATTTAATTTTTGCAATTCAAGTAAACCAAAATGATCGTTATATGGCCGGTCGTTCTTAGCAATAAAATATGCTGACCTAAAAATAGCCTTTGTTGACTCATGGTGTGCTGCATTTATAGAATCAATCACTTGATTCATAGGAGTTTTGTTTGAAGTGTCAACAATTGTTTGAGCAGTTTTGTGTGCCTTTGACTGCTTGTGTTCAACAATTTTTTTCCTTAGTTATTTAAGTTGGTTTGTTCTGTTTGAACGATAACAGCTAACTTGATAAGAGCGCCACTCACGAGACAAAGAAACATGTTCTTTTTTAAAGGCCCCCAGATTATTTACCTCAAAACATATTTTACATCCTAATTTACCTTCTTTTGAGTCAATCCAAGGAAAAGCCGCCTTCTTTCTATCCCACATGTCTTCCGTCCAAATGGCGGGCTACTGAGTTTCACTTTGTTTGTCCTTAGAGGTTCTGGGTTCATCTGTTTTACCATCTTTGAAGGTCTCATTAATATGTACACTATGATGATCGGCGAGTTTATTAGGGGCACACAAAAATGAAGTTATAGTTGTTTGTTTAGGTTTAGCCTCCATGACTTCACAAAACAAAAATACAGTACATAGTATTAATGACTTAAATTCTTCACAAAGATAATAGTTATTAGTTTATTACCGTTATAACTTATAAGGGTGTAATCGCGACGTTTCTGGAGCAAAGGAGGACGTTACACTCGCTAAAACTATAAGAAACAGTTAACACTTATTCTGGCGCTCAAATAGCACTTTCAACGTACCAAAACCACGATCAAAAGCGCAGGTTGAGGTTATACACGCACCAGACCGTCCCTATCAGAATTCACTACACACAGCAAAGCGAACGTGTGACTGAGTGTAGACGGCAGACGACAGCCGATTGTCGGGTGGAGGGAGCGGGACTGGGGGGGAAAGACAAAGACATAATAGGTCTCTGAGAACATCGTGTCCTATTGTACAAGTGCCATTACCATTGAGTTTAACTCAAATCATTATGAATTAAAAAAAAAATAATCAAGCTAAAACCCAATAAAAACAAAACGTAAGTAGTCATGTTCCATTATCTATAGGTGGCGCGCCGCTCCGCCTTCAAAAGCTGTGCCGGAGCGCCGCTCCGCCCCGCTCCGGCTCCACTACACCACTGAGTAATGTTAAACAGTACTTTTAACCCTCCACGACACTCACGAGCAAAGCTTCATCCAAACTGACATACTACGTATCCCAGCGTGTAGATTCTTAAAATACACGTCAGATAGCAGTAGCAGTCAGTGTTGAAATACAAAATCGTTTATTTACTTTGCCCTGCATATTCACGTTGCCCGGATGTCTGTTTAATATTAAGACACCATACTGACAACAGCTTAGTACTATGTAACATTTTATTATTCAGTATTATTTTCTTTTATTACAAATGAATACATTAGCTTTCCTGTCCAGATGTAAATATTTAACCAGTTCTTTAATGATCAGTAGTTATTAAAATATTCTATTCATTTTTAACCTCAACGACTTAAAAAAGTAGTGCATGTATTAAATATTTTTGTGTTGTAAGCTCAATTGCTTACAGGAATAAATGGATGCGTTCATTGCATACCCTTAATTTATTCGGTTAAAACAATTTCTATTGCTACACTATGCCCGCCCGCAATGCGGAGTACCTGAAAAATTTTAAAAATTAGCAGAACGCATGTTTACTTGCTAGCGACTTATGTTGACGCAAAATGAATGTAGTAACGTAAACACTGAATCTGCACACAAATAGTGCAGCACTAATAGCAGTTACCTACTGCAGAATGTATTCGTACAGACAAAAAATTACAAAGACCGGTAAGTACATTAGAGATCTAGAAATTAAAAATTTGGGTTTACTTCCACTGTTCATACGTTTATCCTCGTACATTAATAGTACACCATATGTGCTTTTGAATGTACTGAGTTGCTACTGAGCTACATGGCTTTATGTATAGAAAGTTTTGGGATGTTAAAAATTAACAATGTTTTTAATCAAAAATTTGCTTTTTTAAGTTTAATATCTGTATATGCAACTACTTATTTACTATATTCAAGATACAATTTATTTAATTTTTCCAATTTCAAATTTAATTCACTTTCAATTTTTTTACTTATTTTGTCGAAATAAGTTGCGGCGCCAAATTATATGTTATGCATAGGTGTGGCATAGATTATGTAATCGAGGTATGTGCTATTGAAATTAAGTAGATTTATTAATGATTCTATTATTTTTGACAATCTACTGACCATTGTCTTTATAGAACTTTTCACACAAATTAAAATTTACTTTCTGAACGATAAAAGAAATTAATATTTTAAAAGTTATTTTTGTCTTATTTACTATAAAGTCTTTGCTGATGTGGTGGAGTTTCTCTTTTAAATATTTTTTATATCTGTGCATAAATAATTTAAGTTTACTTCCATTTAATGTCAGTTGCAGGTCATTCGGACAGTGGGTTGATCCTGCATGATCTTGTATCTGGATGAGTATGTGAGTTGATGTACTACGTCCGGCTGCAGGGTCGCTTTCAGGCAAGTAGCCTACATATTATTTCTCGCAGGCACGAGCACGGTTACATATACTTTCACCGCAAACCGATGCTGATACTGCTTCTGGTGTCTTATGCTTGCACTCTTCCCGTCAGCTTGAAGTGTCTATATAACCTAATCGGATATCTTGAACTCTCGCTGATTAGCACAATTATAATAATTCTCGCAGTAACACCAGGATTATTTAACTTGCGTCCGTCGCGACAGGCAGACCGATCGTCTGTACTAGCTCAAGGTTCATATGTTGTCGATCCCAAAGATAAACTGATCTATCCATCGCAAGTCTCTGTCATCAACTGAATTCTGGTAATCTGATTGGTTCTTCGGTAACCCTTCTCATGCTCTTCCTATGCTTACCTTTCAAATAATAAATGTTCCTGCAGTAGAAGGTTTCGGAACAGAATAATTCTTGTTCAAAAAGCCTGAAAAATTTTACAACCGAATTTATGGGTTACAAGTATGTTTACTTAAGAAAATAATGCAATAATGACTCATTTCCAAAATAACTATTTTTACCAGATATGTCTTTTTTTATGAGAATTGTGATAAAAGCCCCATATGAATCTCGACTTATTCATACAGCGTCGTTATATCCCTACTATCATACGATTTATACTCTGCTACATTCCATATGCAATTGGAATGTCCATTGCAGTACAATGGAGACACACACACACACACACACATACAGTTTTGAATGTGCGCGCGCGCACGTGCGTTTACTTTAGTTTATTACTCTACGTTGTTTACTCCTTGTGATTTGATCTCCTACTAAAAACAACTAGTTTTCAAGTAAGATTTAAACTATTTGAAGTTCGTAAAATAAGAAGCATATACGTATGAACATGGAAATATAGAGTGTAATGTTAGATATTGGACATTAGGATAACGTATACGATATTATAAGTAGTCTGTATCTCTTATGAAAATTATACTATTGTAAATCTCTAATATTACTGAGACATTCAAATTATACCGAAAGAAAGAACTGATTGATACCAGTATCACCTTATTAGGCTAAATTGACTGTTGTAAACAATTTATTGGATTATGTGATGAGGTGTCGTCTTACTGACGAATTAACAGGAAACGTTACACAATAGCTGCTGAGTACATTCAACTCATTGTTTCGTCTGGAAAAATATATTTAATAATCCTGTAACTTATATTTGATCAGTGATTGCCTCTTGTCAAAGGAACTCTATAAGAACGTGCGGACACATTTAGATGGTGCACGCACTTGGAAATACACAACTTGAAATTGGAAATGATGGATGACTTTAAGATTAGGTCACTTACATCGATGATTTAAGGTTAACAGTAGTAGAGTTCTTTTTCTCTTACGTTCAATTTGCCGGTAATGTTATCCATTAATAACTGTCTCATTCAGAACTGGCTTCAGTTAAGGTACATGTAGTAAGTAGAAAATTACAAAACTGAAAATATAAACGTATTGCTAGGTTCTTTTCCGCTTTTCAGCAATTTATTTGTATTACATACTAAACAAATGGTAGAATGAATTTATATTAAATACAAATGTTATGTTAAACGTAAATAAATATTCAAAATATATTTTTTTTTTTAGCATTTGCTTGCATGTTCTTACCACTATTCATAATAGATTACAATTGGAAAATTTTTACCGACAAGCGGATACGAGTTAAAATGCCTTAAAACTCTTTACAACTTAAAATCATCCGTACTTGTTTGAAACTGAAATCGTTTGGGATGAGTTTGCAAGACTATAAAAACCTGATCGGATACAACATATCGTTGTATATTTCTAACGGATTTCAGGAAGATCCACATTCCTAAACCGTTAGTTCCCAGATTATACGGAGCGTTACATGTTCAAAATGACATAACAAACCTCGTTTTAAAGCTTAACTACTTTGTATCGGCGACGCTGTTATAATCAGAAAGCTGTGCAATTTAGTACTGGAGACGTTAGTTGCTAAATAAGAATCGTTACATTGGAATAAGAACTGAATGTAAACCTTATTCGTTAAATTTACATAACGTTGAATCAGATTTTAGTATAGTAGTATTTTGTTGTGTAATTTAATTAAATGTGAAATCCCTTGTCGACTGAAATCTTTATTTTTATTAATAGTCAACTAGAGTTTTAGATCATACATAATAAATCAAGTTAGTTGTGCGTGCAACTGTCTCAACCCACAATCGTAAATATTGCTACTAAACTCTAAACGCTTTTTAAAATTTTAGTCATTGGAATAATGAGTGTCTGTAATTCCAAAATATCAACCAAGGGAAAAAATAGGGGTTTTACTGGATTCGTTGGTCGATAGTTTGGCTATTATAAATTCAATATGCATTATTAAGTTTAAAGTACGTAGTTATTTTGCGTTATTCTATGATAAGTTAATTGTCAACGTTATAGGCCTATCACAAAACTTTAGCCTACTGTTTGGTAAGTATGGTGACAAAATGCTAATATATTTTGTACACTACAAAATATTTATAGACAATAAGAAGAAAATAGCCAGAGTAGTCTTTCTGCTTACATTAGTGTCTGCAGTCAATCTTAAATAAATTACGTAAATTAAAGTTTATATTATTTTTCTTAGATACGTATACGTTTCAAATGAAGAGAATGCAATAAATCAGTTATATTCTATGTAGCTTCACTACATTGATACTCATAATAACTATTAGTCTCAAGTAACAAATGATGCCTGGTGTATTCAAACATCTTTACCAATGTATACCTAATTTTTTTCGTAAATTTTAGCGGTCATCTTTAATAATCATTGCAAGCTGACAGGTACCTTATAAACTATCTATTAGTTTGTTTAGATAGTGAGAGAGGTTTCATAATATAAGCTTATGAACAAAAGTAATGTCAGAATACATGTAACAGACGTACTGGCGGAATACAATCAATAATTAATATATAAATACATAACATAATTAGTAAGCGTTCTTTACACTGAAGAATAAACTAAGTACATGCGGTCAAAACTAGACTATATTACGACTATATATTATTAAAATTTATTTCCCTGACGCATATTAACCCCACGCACAACGATGTTTACAGTAGTGAAAAGGCGGCCTATGTATATGTAGCACAGATTATTAATGGCCTCCTTATTGACTTATACAGACCAATGCCATAATATTGTGCTCTTATGATATTCATTGTTGTCTTTCACAGTATAAAATTACACAGGTACCTAGATTTAAATTTTACAATTTCACTGTAAGCCTGTGTATTATAGTCACGACTTACTTTTTATATTATTAGATAGATCCCTAACAGTGTATCATAATATGTGTGAATTATTCACGACACTCAGAAGTGTATGGAAATGCGGTGGTATATTAAACATATGTTCTTATACAAATACAATATATATTTGTTTAGTGTATGCAATTGAGTGATGCAACATAGATATTTTTCATAATAAACAATAAACAACAAATACAGAGTACAAAATTATACATTATGTTCTTGTTCTGTTATTCTAGTTGTAGCTTAAACGTCATCTCATAGTTTACTGCATGTAAAGGCAATTGACGTTGATTAAGAAGAGCTAGTCTTAGTTACACATTCCCTGTAAATGTATCTTTTATTATTATCACTACGTTGGCGCAGTTCAGCCATGATATTAACAGTACACTGTTGATGAGTAACAGTATATTACACATGAGAGGTGTATGATGTGTGTTTGTTCACAGTGACCACAGAGAGCACCGCCAACTCTTACCAACACTGTACTGATTGTTCCTATAGTTGTCTGCGTAAATTAACTGTGGACGTCATCTAAATGCATTGAATTATATTTTCAGTACACATCATAATAAGAACTTAAAATTTTACGGAAAACTATTGTGAGTTTGCAACATAGACATCTAATATGTCCGTAGCCTGCAATCTGTATAAGTTTATAGTTTAATAAAAACCCTTTCATAATTAGTAACCGTTTCTTCACTTCACACATATTAAAAGTCCTGAACACATAAAGTAGTAAACCTACAACACTGTTTATAGAATTAACCGTAGAAGCTTGGTATAATTGAAATATTTTGCAAAGTACGATATGAAAGAAGACAACCGAAAATAATAACACTCTAATAAGAAATAGGAAATACACCTGTGACAGATGAAATAAAAGTGTGTCTGTATTGTATATACTGGTGCAAATATTTTACAAATCTTAGCACCGATCGTTAACTTACTATTAACGAAGATCAGTTAGCAAACAGTAATACTACTTTTATGTCAGTTAAATCTTGCCTTAAAATATAACTAACGTTCACTTAGTTAGAAATCAAATGTGTACATTGTTTTCCAATAATTTATACCATCCATTAAATACTAAAAAGTCTGAGACGATATAAAATAAATATCTATGAGACTGAATCTATGAATATCTAGCAAATATACAGTTGTATCTTAGGGTGAATAGTATATGACATTTTGTAATTCACCAGACATAAAGAGCGGTTGTCGTGTACCAAATAATTATAGACAATATACAATGAAGTACGCAGCGTTTGCATAGATGTCTAAAGTGTATCTTATACAATCAGGTAACGTAGTAAGTGTTTGATTTAATTTTCTAAGACACGTACTTGTTCAAGGTGAAGAGAGCCTATAATATATCATTAGAGAAATTCTGAATAGTTATTAGTATACATAAGTAAAGTCATATGATGAAAGCGAATAAAAGTCTACGAAAATAAACTTGACACGACACGTTCGTACAATTAAAGGGAACGCGTCAACCTTTTCATTAAATGATAAATGAACACCCATATGTAGTTTTACTTAGCATTTCTAATAATAAAAATTATATGTAGACTAAACATATACGTTAGTGCAAACAATTGCAATAGCTTATCGATGAACTAATAAAAAATATAACCACATACTAGTCAGACATCACGTCTTACGCAAGTTTAATTCAGCACTGCAATATAAAATTAGTCTAATAGAGAGAATATACGAGTAATGCAGGCACTGCGCAGTGGAAGAATGAAAGTGACTTTCATGTGATTTAATGGATCCGAACCTCCTGCACTGTTAGGTATGACTTTGTATCTTGTCATCCAGACATTGAACTTTTACTTACAAGTAATGCAACAGTAAATATTAAACAATTCTGTGTAGAAACAAAAGAAAAATAATGGTGAGCAGCATACATTAATTGTCAAACATAATTAATTACTGCTTATAAAACTTCACTATAGGCTGCCTGTAAATTTTTTTATAGTTCTATTAGACAGACTATGTCTAATTATAGAAACTTTATTTAATCTATGCTTCTCTAGAAAAAGGCTCATTTTCTAACACGGACATTATTTCCCCTTCAATGCGTATAATACATTTCGTTTTATATACAATGAAGGGAACAATATAAAACAATTTTGTATCTGACAAGAGATTTACCACACGTAGACAAGTGACACTGTTAATCATGTGTAATCGTATTTTGGGTTTTATTTTAACGGTTTTGTGTTTTGATTGATGTCGGCACGAGATGTTAATGTGAAATAACACTCCTTGGATAAGGTTGGTCATAGGGACAACGTGTACAGGATACGTGCATCTGCATATTAATTGGCCCATATACAGTGACCTTGCAGTCATGTGTTTCTCTAATAGTACGTGACAAGTTACATCTGGCATCCTTGCGATTATATGGACTGCAATCTGAGAGTAGGATTTGTTGGCAGAGCTGAGTCCGATTTCTCGAACTCCTGAATTATTTGTCACACAGAAGCGGGCTTTTTCTCAGCGTTTTATTACTATCTGGGCGCCAGCAACCCAGATCACCTATGAGACTCTTTTCCAACCTTAGATCCCCTTCAGTATAAAACTAGTACTGAATACAGTCACTTATTAACAAATGCATTTGTAACAATTTACAAAATACATTTACACCTATTTACTAATAATATTTACAAAAAAACATTTACAAGTTTTGATATAAAAAGACTATCATAGATAATTGGAAGACTTCATGTGCGATCTTCTCTCGTTCATAATATAGACTGCTTTAGAAAACACTCTTTCACAGAGCACAAATGTCTTCATAACATGAGTTCATACAGAAGGGGATAGCCTATACTGCTCTCCGTTCACTCCACCATATCAAAGTGTCCATGTATCTTGGAAGCAACAGTTCTCCCAAATACTTATCAGTCTCAACTGTTATTGCAGTCTGTGGATTTGATTCACCAGTTAGCTAAAAACAAAAAGATAAATAAAAATAAAAAAAACTTTGTACAAACTGTTTGAGGGTTAAATAAAACTTGTAATACTTACCTTTATAACGGACTCATCAAATTCAGCCTACAGAGATAAAAATGGTGCAGCACCAGGTGTAACTTCCAGCTAAGAAGGGGCTACTGGGAGTTAGTGCCAGGAAACTCAGTTTTTCTTTTACGGTATTTCCAACATCCCTAATTCTGTGGTCACTTGTGATTGCTTTTTAATACAGGGATCTAGGAATAGGCCTACTGCCTGTCCTACTACTGGGTGCTTTTCTAGATCATCGGTGCCCAATCTAGTATTTAATTCCTTCACTAAGTATTGACTAATTTTGACAAGCTCAGTTGAGAGATTTGACATGGTAAGTAATTTTATTGTAATTACCCTTGAAACAACAGGTATGTTGGACGTTTTTACTGCCTTTTTTTACAAAAAAATTATTATTTTTTTTTTGGAACTAATTTTATTTTCTTTCACTTAATATTCCTTAGAATCCCAGACCGTGTATTTTTATGTAAATTCTTCTTATACGATTTTTTTTTAGATTTCAACCCGCAGAATAATATTTTATGAAAAATTGTGGACACATCGATTAGCGGTAAAACAGTGTACCTTCATACATAATGTCATTACAATCATCCAGATGATCATCTGAAAACGCGTTACAAATAGAAAGAGGAACAGCTGGACGATAGAATTCAACCAAAACGACAGGTCAGTTAATCTAAACGTATCAGACATAGAATGACTAAGAAGAGAGAATTTACTTCAGTGTGATTAATCTCAATCAAATACAAGCACAAAAAATTATTCTTGTAATTTATACTTTTAGTCACTTAAGTTTGAAGTAAAAATTGAGTATTAACGTGTGTGTGTGTGGGAGGAGGGCGTCCGCTTGTTCTGAATATATTATTTATTTACTATCAGCAAATGATTTAATATATTTACTACTCTGCGTACGAAATGGTCGGTTCTTATTATACAATAAAAGTGTATATATAATACAATGTATTTTAACCCAAATGGCTCGATATTAAAATAATCGTAAAATTACCATTTAATAATTACAAAAAAAGTAACACGTAAAATACGAATCTTTAAAGGTAAATTGACAATGATATGCTTATTTTACTAGGCGTGGGCGCACATACCAATATTTGTTGGTGTTTCAACATCAATAAAATTATGAAAATAAAATTATTCATGTCGCCTTTGGCCAGGAATCGTAATACCTGTTTCTCGTTTAAGAATCGTAATAAATAAAATAACACATCTGAAGTAACACAAATTATTCTTTTCAGTTATTTAATAATTTGTAAACTGACTTCTCCCAACCCCAGAATACAATATTCTCTCCTATTTTATTTTTATCACACTTATGCAAAAATCTGTCGAAATAACAAAACTCAGACAATAAAACAAAATTTCAAATAGTCTATTCCCTCACCCTTGTCCGATTCATCGGGACTGACAGACTTTTACACACCCTTGTGTTAAAATAAAAAAGTATGTATGTATAGGTATATAAATTATTTAACAGTATAATAAAATAATTGAGTTTGTTTCCTAATTAAAACTCCAACAATATACTGCAGTCAAGAACAGTAACCAATAAAATAATTGGCTAACAGCGGGCAGAAGCATTCTTTTCTAACAGTCGTTACTCATTCGCGAACGACCTACTCTAAGCGAGCAGCCAACTAAAAGCGAACGACCTACTGCAAGCGAACGACTGAACTAACAACGAACTACGGATGTTTAGTTTTTTAAGTTGTCGAAAGGAGCGTGGCTAACTCGAACTACGAGCGGCGTAGATCAAACTCATATAAAAAATGCCATTTCTGGGGCCTGTATTTTACTTAATTGTTCTTGGTTGTCGTCCATAATTAACACTCATAGGCAAAAGGCAATGGCAGGGACAGTCATAACTTCGTAAAATTTTAATTGTATATTTGTAGATTTAAGTTGGTGTCATCCAAGTCTTTAAATTTCTGACAAAATGAGTGAGCCTTTCGTCATATTGTCTTGATCATTTTCGGTATATATACTTGTAACGTACTATTACGGAACCATCATTTAATAAATATACACCTTCTTGATGATTGTGATATGCTAATAATATTAGCAAAACAAACAAAAGTACACTCTCCGATGACTACACTATCTGAAATTTTTGAAATATATATTTAATTTTGCGAAGTTATTTACGCCTGATATATACGGGGATGTTTTAACTATTCAGAAATTAGTGATTTGAGGTATACCATATTAATTACTAACAATTAGAACTGATATTGTGATATGTTTTTTATAAAATAAATGAAGTATGGTATAATGAAAACACTGTAATAAAACTGGTATCAATAGCGTTGGTGCCGAGGTAACTCCGATTCACTCTGCTATCCTCTTTTCTTGCACCAAAAGGGACTGATGACTTTTTATCACTTGCCGCGTGGACAAACTCACCAGACAGTCGCTATTATGTGAACCGTCCTAACATAGCAATCATACAATATATTGAATTGCATTTAATTTCTGTTGTATATCAGTTCCTTATTGCTCTGTATTGTCATAACCATGTAGTCCCTGGAAGAAGAAGGGAGCAGTACCAACTGATGTCGACATTTTAAAAATTGTCGCTATGCATCATAACGTTTCATCTACGTTGTTACACGTGAACGATCTTTGACTATGCTAACAAATTTTTAAAATTATTATAAAAGCGTTTTCCTTGCTCAGAGTGGATTTTAATGTCTCTCGTCAGATGCACTAACATATTTCTTAAATAAGTAATTGTTTCATTGCGATTTTCATTGCAACAATTTTCAATTTTCAACTACTACTTGCCGGGTTGTTAACCGTGGTCTAATGTTGTTGTTGACAAACGTTTCGGTCCCACCATCGGAGACCATCATCAGTGTTTGAAACAATTGGCGGACATCGTGATGTTATTATTAGATTTTATTGATTTAAACAATTTTATTATTAATTATATCTGATGAGTATAGATATATTACTATCAAAACATTTGTAACTTTCAAAAAAATATATTCTTGTTAAAATGTATTATTAATAGACTAATAATAATAATAATATAAACACAAGAATAATTTGATCATATATCAATACTATACATATACTCGTATTTAGACAACCTGGTTCCTCGGCGTCTCTTACTAGAATGTGAATTACAAAACTAAATATTTGCAACAACACATAAGCCTACATTTTGTTTAACGTGATTCATGAAAGCACGAAGTATAATCTCTCATTAAATAGTTTTTTTACAAAATTATGTGCAACGTAATGTACTGTTAAGATACAGGGAAACAGGAATAATTATACCATTTTTGAATCCATTAGTTTGGGCACGGGATTTTGTTTGAAAATAATCGTAACTCTATAGACATAGATCGAAAGAGAGATATTTATTAGAGAGGAAAATTTTAAGGTGAATATTCATACTGTTATACACGAATATATAACTTTATAGGTATCTAGAGATTTTTTAACATAATTTAAGGATTCGACTGAGGTTCCATTTTTTAAACAAAACGCACAAAGGTTTGACTCACGTAGTGCCGTAGTACCGAATGCAGTTATCAGAAGCCCCACCTAAAGATGGCTAATTTTACTGGTGTGGAACGTGCTCGCTGATTGTTTTGGTTTCACAAATTGAACTCCCCGGACTATGATCAACGTAATTTTTGTACCCAGTATGGTACGGATCCTCCACATAGGCCTCCAATTTACTCGTTCTTCTTAAAGCATACATTGTTAAAAACAGGTTACTCATAAACAAGAGTATAATCATAAAATATAATTAAAGGCCAATATAAAACAATGTTTAACAATTACAAATAATAAAATAACATTTGTAAATGTCAATAATTCGTGTCGTTCTGCTATCCTGACTTGAACAAACAGCTTGTTTTTGAAAGAGCTGCGTCTATCAGTAAACAGGTTTATTGGCTTTACAAGACACCTATTTAACTTCCAAGGAAAGTCTGCAGACCAAAGTGAATTACGACCAATCGTGGTTGGTTCAGGATATTTCAAACTTGCCTTTTTCAGTTTACCTTGTAACAGAAGGTACAATATCGGTTACTTTCTAAAATCATTTAATGAACTTTAACTTAATTTTATTTTCCTTAATAACGTTTAAATATTTTAAACTGAAAAGTATTTAGACCCGATCTTTAATTTCATCTTTCAAAAATATCGCTGTATATAGTTAGGCTACATATCATTATTATTTGTAAGGAATACAGCAGATCAGATTTCTAAAAATACTGAGTATTATTATCAAAAGATTAAACTCTCGTGAACGAAAATTTTGTGAAGCAATTTAGCTTACCAAGATAACTTTAAAAATTATATTCTCTCTGGTAAAAACAAGTAATATCAATAAATTTTATCAAAATATTTTATACATTGTTAATAAGTTTCAAAGCGGATTTACAGTATGTCAAAAATTCTAAAATAATCATCAGACCTTATTTATGAGAAAGTAACATCTTTTGAACTAAGCATCGGAAAGATTTTATCCATGTGCTGAAGATCTAGCCTCCAATAACGCACCCGTAATCCTGTTTGTCGGCAGGTAAGGGAATTCAACTCCGTGTAATTTTTGTCTTCCGACATTTTGGTTTCCTGGCTTCTCTTTATACTTAATATCCATTTTCTAATTGGATTTTTGCGATTTACAGTGATCTGCAGTAGTAGGAAAATTTAAAATATCAATATTTTAATACTAACCTACCTTACACTTAAAGGAATAGCCTACATCGACTTTAAACTTCAGTCAACCTATATGCAAGTTTGTAAACTGAAAATTAAAAAGTACAAAAATTCTAATGACATGTCAGTTACTAACAAAAAATACTTAGTACCTCATCTCATGTATCACGCCACTCGTATTGTAGCAAACGCCACTGTACGGCGTACACCCTGCTGACTGATTTTACTGCTTGTTACCAACGTTACAAACAGTCCAAGGTTATTGTATCCCAGACATTTAAAAAGACGTTTATTTCACTAAACAGCCAGAGTTTTTCAATAAGTGAGGGTTATTGGTTATAAAGAAAGGTTTGTTTAAAATAAACTCACCTCCAGTAAAATGTTTTACTATATTTTACCTTTAAGACGCGATAGTGCCCTATCCAATTAGGAGGGAATGTAACATCCCATTAAACCTTCGCTACTGTACTGGTAGTCTCTACATTATCATGAAAATAAATTATTTCATAAGCATTACTGCATTACGTTTCTTGTCCAATATTGATGGTAGGACAGAAAAAGCGTTGATTTTATTTTTTCCATTCATATAGAGTTGTGTAGCGTTTATTATGACATTTATGTAAGTTTCAGACTTATAAATTTATTTTGTACATCAGTACAACAAAATTTAGTATCAGTATAAAAATTTCAACATTCAGATTGGTAAGTAGAGTGTGATTTGGTATATTCAGAATTTATAGTTACATTTGATAATACAACGCGATGTCAAGTTTAGCTTACACGCTATCAGAGCATTTTGTTACACAGTGGTAATAAAGCGTTAGAGTATTTATTTCCTATTCTGAAATCCGATGTCCTTAACTCCCACCTTGTTACAGTCTACAAATTTCATACAACTTGTGTAATGATCATCACTGTCAACACCAAATTTAAGTACCCAATATTTACAATGTGTTCTTCACGTGCTGTAACAATCTTTTAATGTCAAAGAAACAAACTGTTTATTATATTGTTAATTCGCAGGTGATTTTCTATTTAATTCCAGGTATAACATACTTATACTTATTATTTTCTCAAAACAGGCACTTTTAAGTTCCTGAATAGTAACTTAGCTATGTTTGCAAGAAAATGTTACATACTGTTACCAGTTATGTATATTTGTGATAAAGTATTAGATGTAGGCCTAAATACATCTATTGAAACATAGACCTTAACACAGTTTTGTTACGCCATATATAAGTGATGTATTTTTTGCAATGACACATAAATTATGTGTGCAACACTTGTTTAGTTACGTACTGAGCATTGGATATAAATGGAGAGATGATTGTTAGTGCTGCAAGGTACAATCAGTCTGCGAACCAACACCGCAAACCAAAACCAATCGAGAACTGTACCCTTCAGATGCGGTATTAGCACTTTACTTTGTGGGAAGAGCTGAGCTAAAGCGTTTTCCTTGCTCAGAATGGATCTTAATGTCCCTCGTCAGATGCACTACCATATTTCTTAAATAAGGAATTGTTTCATTGCGATTTTCATTGCAACAATTTTCAATTTTCAAAAAATGTAATTCATTAAGCAATGTAGATTAAACATGATTTATTTCCTGTACGTATAATTCTAAATGTAGAATTTAATAAATTATGTATATTTGTTGGTAACTAAATAACTTCATAGAGATTTGTAAACTTAGTAAATATGTCCCGTTATCACACACACACACACACACACACACACACACACACACACACACACACACACACACACACACACACACACACACACACACACACACACACACACACACACACACACAGAAAATCATCACGACACTTGTAACCATCAGAGGTGTCCAATGAGTCTATAATTCATAGAACCGTCTACGATTTAATAACATTTTCAATTCAGATCTGTCACACATTCCATTATTTTCGTTCTCTTGTTAATATATTTTTGTTTCATATATTCGTTGTAACGTTAACTTTTGCGTTGTACCGTGTGCGAGTAATTTGATTTGACTGGTCCATACAAAAAATATGTCTTATTATAAGGCATATTCTATTGTATTGTCCACTGTTTCATACTTTATACTATAGTATTTTCAATAATTTGTTTATAAATAAGATTGAATTACGGTCTGTGTGATGGCAATAGCGAACAAATCAGCAGAGTTTTCCAGAAGATGTTACGTTGTTTGCGTCTGTGGAGGGCGCGCGCGCGCGCCCAGAGCCAGTCAGACGAACGATCGAATAGAGTTCGGGATTAGGGCACCTTATTTGACCAAGATGGTGCAACCCACCAATATACATGTAAGTATAACACAGTACACAAATACGCCTACTTATTTATAAATTGCAATACGAGTAATTTTATTAACGGAAGGTTTAGGTCAGACAATTACCATCGTTATAATTATCACACCGCATTACGACCACTAAGAAATCTGTGATCGTCTTCAGTTATAAGTCGTTCTAACAAATTAAATTCCAAACTTAAGCCAACCAGAGATTCGTTCACTAAGCATCGTGAACCGTCAAAAATAAGTAAAGAAACCACCACCATGTAATACGACTATAGAAAGGTATATATAAAAAAACCCCACTTAGCCTTTAAGTCCGCTGGATAGAAAAATTAACAGAAAAAAATATAAAATCTAAATATACACTAATTTTAGTATTTTTTGCTATGAAAAAATTGTGTTAACGGTTATTACCATTTATATAATGGATTTTTGTAAACGTTATAGACGATTAGAAAAAAAAATATTATAAAAAGTAAAGTGTTGTATCCAGTTTTAACTTTTTTGACTCCTTATTAAGTTTCCATTGTGTTATAAGTTAATATACGAGTTTCTCATTTACATTGCCTTTAGGTTTCCCAGATTTTAAAGAAGTTTGGATTATCTAACCCGTAAAAAATGTTTAAATCATTGTCAAGCAATGAATCATTTCCTTGCAATGAACATCTGTAAATTAAATATATTTTACTGTCATACGTGTTTTATGAGTTGTGATTTCGTGTTTCTGTTTTTGAGTGTGAGACGAACTATGCGTGGGAATAACTTGCGTGAGAAGGAAAGTCCTTGAGAAGTTCACCTCATGTAAAGATAAACGCCAGCATAAGTAAGTAATTTGTCGCAACAGAATTACAACAGCGTGTACTCTTCCCTAGAGTATGTTTTCTGTTTGGCTTTCAGCGTTAAATATAATGATCCAATGTTGGGAGAAGGAAGTGCCTCGACCCGAGACATTCATCTGCAAAGCGGTCAGAGCACTTTGTCTCCTCCTTTCATTATCCGGTATTTATTTTTGTTCAAATTTCTTTGTCTACTTTCTTGTTGAACGTATGTTCTCCTAGTTTTCTTCTGCTAAATATCTGATTATATTTACCTGTAATCGTTTTCTTCTATTGCATTAATTTCCTATTTTCCCGATACCTTTGTTTTACACTTGCAGTTTTATTAACGTCCTTTGATAGTAACAAATAAAATATATTCATGTGCGAATAGTTAACGTAAACATTTTAGACTTAATCAGATTAAACAGAATTTTAGCCAATATGTGAATATAGTATTCAGTTTAAAATTTTAATACATCAGGACAAAAAAACAAAAATATATACACATTTCCAAGACTAAAAGGAGCTTTAAGCTTACTGCAAATAATCGTGTCCTACTTTAGTGTCACTACAGTTCAAAGCTAAACTCAAAATGACAAAAAGTCTTTGTGGGATATGAAGATATGACAAATTTATTTCAGTATACGAACTCGGTATAACTTGTATCTTGCAATACCGCTTGCAATTCTGGACAGTTTGTGAAACGTTTTTAAGCTAAGTTTGCAAGACATTTTACATATTATTATCAGTTATGTATATTAGATGTAGGCCTAGAGACATTTATTGCAACATACATAAATTTAAAAGTACAACTAAACTATTTCTCACTCTTAGCCATTGCGGTTATTAATTTAACTATAACTCAATTCCGTAGTTAGTAAATTTTAGTCTTTTTGTATGATTGTCTGCTTAGATCTGTTATTTCACTAAAAAATTGAAGAGTATTTGAGTTATTTGTAATTTTCATGATAGGTGAAAAATTATCTAGTATTAAAATTGGGGCTAATAATAAATTAAGCATTCATTTATTCAGCATAATTAGGAAATTCTACAGCTCAGTGAGCTTACTAGTTAATTTATATTTAATACTAGTTCAAGGGAGCGTTTCCGGAAACCGGAGGGCGACATGCCACTAGGGCAGTAAACGAGTAAACGAGGTGGGGCCCATGCCCGTTTGACGCCTAGAGGAATCGGACCTCCCGATTCCTCTAGGCGCGATTATTCTAGGTCCGTATCGGACCAGGGAGGTCCGATTCCTCTAGGCGTCAAACGGGCATGAGCCCAACCTCGTTATATTTAATAGTAAAATTATTTTACAAGAATATTTTACTTTATTATGGCACTCTGTGACGCCGGAATTAATTTAGGTTATAAAATAATAATAGTATGCTAACTTTGTGTAGACTATTAAAAAGGTTTTAATAGAAAAATAAAATGTAGAGTAAATATGTGATATTGTTTGGCGGAGTACTTATTATTCCACAATTATTACACGTGTTTAATACTCTAAAAGTATTAATAAATTACATCTTCTAATCTCGTAACTGGTTGATATATCTAAATATACATAAGCAGAATCAAAATGAATTGCAACTAGCCACAATATTTGTCACAAATTTATCAGAAGAACGCATGGGCGTAGCTAGGGGCGGGACCAAGGGGGCAGCCGCCCCGGGCGACATAGCCAGAAGGGCGGAAAAATGAGCATAGACTTGAAAAAATTGTTTTCTGTTTATAAAAACTACAAACAACTTGTCTCTTTGATATGATTATTCCTTTCATAAAAGAAGCATAACCAGTCAGCTTGTCAGTTGTCATAAACCTCGCGTGATAAACAGTATTAGTTTATTTATACTCAAACATCGTAATTACGGTTCATTATGATAAGGTAAATCGCACTGGGATGTGTTTTCTCTAACTAAAAAATCTCTGTTTTGCATTTGTTGGACTTTATTTCCACAACAAAAACTATCAAATAAGCCATTTCAATAGTGAAAATGGGTTTTCGTCGTGGTGAAAGTTAAATGCAGGATCATAAAAACAGTCCTCCTCATCGGTCTGCGTTTTCGGAATGGAAGGAATTAAAACGTTCTTTAAACAAAGGGGGACTTATTAATGATCTATTTTAGGAAGAAATGAGTAAAGCAGCTAAGACATTGAAAGAAATCCTCGAACGGGTCATTGGCACAGTTCAGACTCTTGCATAACAAAATCTGGCACACTGAAAGGACGTCGAAAGTCAAATACTAAAAATCCAAATTCTGAAAACTTTCTGGCTTTGCTAAAATACTTGGCTAAATTTGACCCTGTCATGAGATCTCTTTTGGATTCAGTCTCTCGTAAATCTGAGTGTAAGTCGTAACTTTCGCCAATCATTCAAAATGAAATAATAAGCCTGTTAGGAGAAAGAGTGCGCAAAAATAAAAATATATTATTACTGCATGTAAGAAGGCGAGGTACTTTATATTAAATTTGACACAACACCAGATGCTGCGCATGTAGAACAAATGTCTCAGATTATAAGATTTGTTGAAACTAAACGCAATTCTGTTGATATCAAGGAAGCCTTCATAGATTTCATTCCTTTAGAAGTGAAAACAGCGGAGGTGATCACAGAAGCTATTACAAGTAAGCTTGAGAGAAATGGATTGAATCTTAGTGATTGCAGAGGTCAGTCGTATGACACTCAAGCAACAATGGTTGGTATCCATTCAGGAGTTCATAAGGGAATATTAGATTTTAATCCACTAGCTGTGTGTGTTCCCTGTGATAATCATTCACTTAACTTGGTTGGCATTCATCCAGCTCATGTAAATGTTACTTCGTAACACTAGGTACTCTAAAAGGACATTGTGATACCATGTGGAATTCAAAAGCAGATGCGGTGAAAACAATATCCACTCAGCTGGACGAAGTGATAGCTGCACTTGAGAAACTGAGGGATACACTGACTGAAACACTTGAAAAGAGGAAAGATGCAGCAATAATAATTAATGCGATAGAAAACTTTAAATTTTTGACATTGCTCTTTTTCTGGACAGATATTCTTTCTTCTATGGACAAAACCCAGAAAATCTTTCAGACCAATGGAATATGCCTTATTCAAGCACTGACACTTTTGGAGACGCTAACGGACAAATTAAAAGTTTGGAGGAATGAGCTGTGTGACAATGTCATTTCTAAGGCAGAGCAGGTATGTAATGAATGGTGAGTCAGTACCACAAAAAGGACAAGAAGAAAGCGCACGATGCGAGGGGGGGTATCCAGATGATCGTTGAGCAAGAAATGCAACGATCTCCAATAGAAATTTTGGACAAACAGTCGGTTGAAATTTCAAGCCGTTTCTCTAACATAAAAGAGTTAGAAAAAGGCTTTTTGTTCCTCTATAAATTTGAGGCGTACGTAAATGATGGGGATATACATTTTAAGGAACATCTTTCCCAAATCAATACTAAGTGCACAACGCTTGCAAAACAAAGTGTATCCACATGACCTAAACAGTGAAGAATTGTTCAGTGACTTGAAAGACGTCATACGTTTATTAAAAAGGGCAAAAGTTAACGGAGAACAAATGGACTTTACACCTGATGCATTTCTTCAATGGGTTTAGAAGCTTACAGAACAATACCAACAGCTTTAAAAAGTTTTCTTACTTTACCAGTGTTTGTGGCTTCTTGTGAAAGATACAATCTCTCAAGACAGGGTATCAAGTCTAGCGATACTTTCAATTGAAAACGACATTGCTTCGTCTTTAGATTATAGTAATTTAATAACCGACTTTGCAGCAATTACGACCAGGAAAGTTACATTTTAAAATGACTCGTTTTAAATGTTTATTAAATATTACAAATAAATATTAAGTGTTTATTAATAGAAGACGGAAAACTTAACCTGTAATGGTAAGTTATTAATTTTAATATTTTTAATGTAGTTCTTTGTTTAACTCTATGTTGCTTTACGATATTGTTTTGACGATGCGCATCAGGCCTACAAAGATGTTTGCATGTTTATTAAAACATTTATATGTTAAAAATGTTTTATTTTACTACAATTTTATAATCTAACATTTGATACTTTTAAATGTATACAAACTGAATACCGGTAATATTATAATACTGTATGTAATTTCTTAATTTTGACTTGAAAAATATTCTTAAGACGTTTGCTGGACGTGCTTTCATACAAAAATGTACACATTTGCATTTATTAAATACTTTGTTCACTGGATGGGCCTTAATTTTTACTCTTTTGTCCCCCTTTTAATTGTAAAGGCGAGGCGGCCGAGGGCCTCCATGCCCCGGGCGCCAAAAAGCCTAGCTACGTCACTGCAACGTAATAATTTAATTGTGTTAATGTCCGCGTCTCTCAAACAAACAAAACAATAATCTTTTTGATGAATAATGTTAAAATGCTTTCTGCCAACAATAATGTTACAAATTAAACTGTTTTCTTAAAACTAGTTTAATCTCAAAGTTTATTAATAATTATTAATTTTCAAAAAATTGGATGTAGAATACACTTGTTTAATATACACATGTTCTATGATATAGAGAAGTCATGAAATGTAATCTTAATCTTTTTAGAAGCTTTTCAACTATGCTTCATAACCAGTAACTATGATTTCGAATTCTTAGAACGACTTCAAATATAGTGTTCAGAACATTAAAACAATTTAAATAATAAACCAGTCATTAACAAAACTTCAGCATTACATGTTTTAGGGAAGAAGTACTCAAGCTTTAGGAATATCTGAAGTACAACAGACGAGGTGAGTTACTAAAGAATCAGCTACAGGTACAAGAATCGCATTAAAACAGTTAAAGATGGTAACTTCTAATTTTTAAAAGCAACAACTGAAGTTTTATTAACCTGCAGACTCTAATGCACGAAGTTTTATTGGAGCACCTGCTGGGCGCTTATTTCACATAATTTTAAACATTGGTCGAAGCAAAAAGAATTTCTATCGTTCAGTCTTTCTGAATTCGAAAATTATCCTGCATGCAATTTGCGGTTCAGATAACGTTTTGTAAACGCTGTCAGAAGTAAGACTTACGTTTTTAGGGTCACAAGAATACTGAAAGCGTTCTTGTTCGCTCGATCTTATTTGATATTGTGTAAGCGCTTCAATCAAGTATCAAACGGGTTATTTTAAAGCAATTATAAAAAATGTCAGTAATTGGCAGTGAATACATTAGCTGTAGAGGAACGTGTTTTTAATGTTCGACATAAAATAAACCACTGGAAGCTTAACAGTAGTCGTGTTGAAGAAACTCGCCATTCAATATGTAACTATACCTTACCGAACAGGAATCTCAAGAGGGAAAACAATCAAACAAAAGTATAGACGTACTAAACCAAAAAAGACGTTAAAGAGTCTGTTGTAATAGTAAAATCGAGAAACGCTGTTAGAAATACTGCTGAACATATTGGAAGTTAAATAGAATGACGTATGTAGAGTGGTCAAAAGAGAGGCAGTTCGATATCTTAATAAAATTTGTCTCATTGGAGAATAAGGTAATTAAAATCAAAACAATACTACTACAGTCAGATTGTACTAGATAAATAAAAGTCAATTTGGAATGAACAATCTTAAACACAATAAGACAATATGTTAACTCGAAGAAAAGAACTTTCTGGAATCGTACCAATCGTCCTTTCTTATTTTCTGGAACGCAGTTTAGTAGCTGCTACAAAAATACTACAGCACAATCACAAATTACTATTTTACGGTTGTCCGAGGAAGATCGATTGTATAGTCAACTTAATCAGGAAGTTCGTACACTGTTCAAATGATTTTTAATTTCGTCGGAGGAGAGACATATTAAAAAGGCTCTGGAAGGAGTGAACTCGTCGTATTTTAGTTTTGAATTTGTAGGCTACAATTCTTCCGTTTTTAAACGCCTAAAAGCGGAAAGGCCTAAACAGAACCTAGCCCGAAAAAAAAACGCTTTGTGAAATTTTATGTTCACAGTACAGGGTTAGTGTACTGACAACTCCTACTACTTGCAGATACGGGCAGCAGACGTCATACATACACTGATCGTTGCAACACACTACACCTTTTCGGCTCTCCTTTCATACACTGTTTTATGCCATGCCATTCCAACACGACATGTACCGAAGCATGGCTAGTAAACATCATTATGTGCGTAGTTGCGTAATATGGAAATACTAAGTTGCATAGTTTTTCTGAATACTTTATAATTACGCCCAGCTATTACGTCACTAATGAAGTAAGAACGCCATTGTCTCTCTTGAGACTGCACTGGATAAACCAGTGACAGTATAAGCTGGAAATTTATTATTACATTTATTGTCCGCTTATAAGTTACTGGTAAAGAAGCTTTGGTAGTTTTACTAGCGTTTTGTTGTAGAAACTTTATTGTCTTCTTATTATATAGCCCTACTGTACATGTTGAAAAAGCACACACACCCACTGAGAGATTTATAAATAAAGAAAAATGACAAACTGTTTTTTCAGTCTCAGCTTTACCACTTGGAGTGCCACACGAGCGAGATGTCTAGACTTAACGGTAATAGTATATCAATAACATTTTGTTGTCAACTAAATAAAGTAATAGTTTGCTATCACTACCTATTTTCCGGTATTGCTAAAGAAATTTGTTAAATCCGAGTTTTAATCTTCACAAAAACTTGTTTTTTCTGCTTGATGAAACCTGGATAGTTTTTAGGCTTATTTCAAGATGTAAAAAGAAGTAGTGTTAAGTTTTTATTACGGTGACACACCAATACTTTCCTTCATCTTAAAAACTGAACTATTTCGAAATACCCATGTAAGTAGTTAAGGTAATCGAAGCAACAGCAGGTCAAAGTAGTCCTATGTATAAGCCATACGTATCCAAAGAATGACCTAGTAGAGAGAATATGAGAACCATTTACACGTTTGCATTTAGAAACAAGGTGTTTTCACAACAGTTATAAGAAAATCGAAGGATCACACATGAGTTTTTAAAACACCAAAATTCAGTGCTGATTAATTCGGAGAGTGAATAAAACAGGACAGTACAATTATGTAACTGCATAAACAGATTGCAGTAACGTTTAAAGGCTTACAGGTTAATTAACGTTTTTGTTAGTCGGTAATTATATTCGATTGTCAGGATTCTCTGACTATAGTATTTTGTTTTCATAACTACAATACCCCTTTCATGTAACAAAAACACCCAGTACAATACAATTAATTTGTGAAATATGCATTCTCCAATAACTGTGGCAGAGAATAAAGCCACAATTATTTTAGTTTTAGGTTTAGTAACTTAATTACAGACAATAGCGTTTATGTATTCAACTAATGGAAAAGATTGCAGGAGAAATTATTGTTGTCATTTATTATCGTCTAATAAAGGCTATTCAACTGCAATAAACTGAACACTGTTGTATTCTTTGACGTATTATGATAGTGACGTTGCTACACATACTTTTCGTAATACTGAATACTACCTACGTCAAAAAGTATTAACAGAATTATCACTGTTGCACACCACTATAGAAAAATTATTCCGATTAGCGCTTTCAAGCTTCTCAGCTCATCGTCAGATCGGAATTATCCAACAGATGTAAACCAAACACTTCACACCTCCACCTCCCCCCTGACCACACACAACAAGCTATAATTCAACTGCCCCTTCCTAACCTCCGAGCCCTGTCACCCCCGTCTGGACAGTTACATATTTTTCTAGCACATTCCTTGTGTTTATGTGTTGTGTGTGTGTGTGTGTATCTTGTATTAGGGACAACCAAATAAATGAATGGGAAAGGGAGCTGCACAATCATGGGTTGTTTTCGATAAGCTGAGCGCCACTTTTACAGCCAAAACTTCAGATACTCGTAGACGTCTGATTATTATTTTGTGTTTGCTGAAACAAGAACCCTGAAAAAACCAACAACGGAAAATTTATAAATTTCCGGAAAATTAAAATATGACTATATGGAAATAACACATATGATGATACGAAAACCACTGTATCAGGGAACAATAAAAGGAATGATTGTTATCTAAACAATCCTATCATTGATGCAGATTGGGCTGAACACATTGAGCGAATGGGAATCAAGATAATAAAGTAAAGACTAAAGATAGGGAAACATCGCCAGAGAGGAATACCTCCAGGAAGATGGGTGGATGACGTTTGATGATTTGTCGATAGTGACTTGGAAAAATCAATGCTCATTAAAACTAGACAACACAGTATGAGGGATCCAGTACTAGACACTAAACATGAATAGAACAGTTTAAGAGAAACCTTCGTATTTTAATGTCCAAATATTGATTATGATAAGTACGATGACGGTGATGACAATATAAAAACCACGACGATGACGACGATAATTATGGCGACGACTACGAGTATACTCGTTTAGGCATACACCCTCTTAACCACATTCACGTACAAGACGTACACACAAATTTATCACATGCTGTTATATGTTTTTATATGTTTATTTATAAAATCTATGTGATGAGATAATTCCCGTTGAGAGGATCATGTCACTACGAAGTAAAAGCCAGAATGTAGCAATAGACCGTAATAAGGAAAAACTTTGTGGAACATGTTAATGTCGCTTTGTGTCTTGCATCTGCATTTTATCAGAAAGGAAGGGCAGCTGAGCTCTAGCCGATTTACTTAGTCGATTTGCCAAGCAACCGGTCGACAGGGTAGGTCAGATATGTAGAACCGAACTGACTGATTCATTACTTTGAGTCAGTCAGTGTGAATTTGACAGATGTTTATGTGTATTGTGGCGGTTTGAAAGTATTGTAACCGTGTTATTGAAGTCTGTTGTGAATAACGTATTAAACACAATTGATTTTTAGAATTGGTATTTTTGAATTAGTTGCACTGTGCTAAACAAAATTTATGACTTTTGCTATACCTAATAACAATTTGATTTTAATAGTGTGTACGTATACTGCACTTCCACTTCCCATTCTACTGGACATCACCAGTGGCTTTGATATAATGGTGGCTCACGACGTTTAAACTTGCTTTTGATAATTAAAATTATTTTACGCTACTATTGCTGTTTGCTTGCGTTTTTAATATCTAGTAATAGTAACAGCACTAGTGGTGTTTCATCACAATTTTGTAAACTTATTTTGTAGTGGTATAAAAATGAACGATTTAAAATCTTCCTAGATTACTTTGGTAATCAGTGATTTCCTTATGATCAATTTGTGCTAATACTTATGTATTTTAGGTGCTTATTCTGAATATGTGGTCAGAATGTTTTTATCAGTATCAGGTTTTGGTAACCGCTTTTTGTTTTTTTCAATAAGTAGACGTATAATATGTAGTTAAAAAAGTATGAATACAGATAGACGTTTATTACAAATATTTTTTGCTACGGTTTTCTATAAATAGTAACTATTCTCGATAAAATAAAAATAAAATAAAATAAAAGATTAAATACAAATATCTAATATTTTCTGAATAAAATATATTATGTATATTTTTTCTTAAATTTATTATTTGTAAATATCTTCTGTGCCATCTTTTCAAGTACATTTACGAAATGACATTGTAAACGAATCACTATTTTCACTAACATGTAGCCTTCAAATTATTATTATCTGAACAAATAATAATTATGTAACTCTGAACAAATTTAAGACAAATCTTCATTAACTCTTTAAAACTCTTGTAGGGAATTCGTTTTACACACTTAGGCCTATATGTATTGAACATAATTATTATAAAACCATTTATTATTAAAAGGGATTGTTGTAATTACATATTTATTCCTACCATTAGCCCACTCTGATTAATTCTTTTGTTAAATAAATCTTATGACATGTCTTTCATATGTTTTGTACACCTCACATTTTGATTATGTGTTAGTTTTTTGTGTATTTTCTATGTTGAGTGCTTTGTATTTGTTCAGGTATTAGTTAGTTCAAACTAATACCTGAACAAATACAAATCAATACAAAACATGACACAATATTCAAAGCACTCAACATAGAAAATACACAAAAAAATAACACATACACCAAAAACACACTCAATAAAACCAATTTGAAATACCAGGAGCCAACAGGAAGCCACAATAATAATAGTCAACCAACAAAACATATGTACTTCACCAGACAAAAAAACCGGAAGGCTGAGGATGGTTACAAGATAGTACCCGAAACATGTTCCAATAAAGGATAAAAATAACATCTTGAGGTAAATTTAATTATAAAATTAAATGTATTATATATATCAAGAAACGGACTGTAGCAAAAAGTGACTAAATATATATATATATATATATATATATATATATATATATATATTGTAACGTACCAAAATAACAGTTACATAAAAAAGGTCTAATACGTCAAATAGAAGAATAACATGAACATCAAGCATGGAAGAAGGAACAGGAGAATGAAAATCAAAATGTGTATCTACGAATAAATAATATCAAAGCAACCCAACGAAGAAGAAAGAAGAGTAATAAGAATATATCATCGAGTATAAAGAAGAAAGAGAAAATACCATGAGTCAATATAATACGTTAGCAAACAGGCCCAATAGATCAAAATAGTGAGGGGATACGTCGAAAGTGATTATCATCATAAGAAAGAGACATGTCAAATACAATCACCATAGTGAAAAAACAGACTAATTTGTTATAATAATGAACTAAATATAGGACAGTGACTATCATAATAATGAATGAAAATGTGGAAGAATATGACTATATTCGGTGAACATGAATTATTACAAATAATGTGTAACCAAGAAAAGCACCAAAAGTGACAAACAATTAACATGAAAAAGAGACAGATGAATAAGAAGAAGAAGAAGAAGAAGAAGAGAAAGAAATGTACCATGCAGAATGAAGATTATGTAGGACCAATACAAGACATCAACATTCACAAGATATGGAAAGCATCACAATCAATGTAGTGACCAGAATAAGAATAATGATTATCGGACTATTAATAATAAAAAACCAAGTGTTGAACCTCAATAAGTGATCACAAACAATAACAGTGAATACTTAGTATAAGTGTAACAACAAATGATATAATAACATTTACCCCAAGTAAACAGCACAGACAATATTAGTGAAGCGTTTATAACTGAGGGAAGTGAATAAACTAATTTGTTGAATATAAACAAGTCAATGTACCAAAGCCTAGATACAACCCACCAAAATATGTAACATAATTAGATTAAGAAACCAAGTATTATTGTATAAACATATAGTGTAAAATGTGTACAAAATGTGTAAAACATAATAATAAACCATTGTAGTAACATGCCATAATGACATGACAGTATTTGAGATGAATACTGTAAAAACTATGAAGCATATTGTTGTCAAACAAATGACACATAATCTCACATGAACTGGACCTACAACATAGAATCATATACAATAATTAAACAAAGTAATTATCAATATTTGTTTCACATAGAGACCAAATAAGAATAAATATACAAAACAATGAATACCATATGAACTGAAGGACACAACTAATGAGTCAGATTAAATATAATAACAATAAAACAATTAGACAGAACCACAATGCGACAATAGAGTTAGTCAAAAAACATTGACAAAACTTGTAAAGAGAATATAAGAAATGTTACCAGTAGTTAGAGGAATGTTCAATACAGCTATGAGAACACCTCACAAGTATTATACAAATAATTTAATGACTTGAATTTAATAAACTAACTAACTGCAATCATAGGACTAGGTGTAAACAACCACCATACAAGAATTTAAAGAGATTTCAGATAATAAAAAGTTAGTGAATCCACTAAACTAACCACGTACAACATTTGTACACAATTTTGATTATTAACAATTTATCTAATATGTAGTAAAATAACTAAATAAGAGTGACAAAATGGCGAGATGAGAGCATGATGTATTTTGAACCATACTATATATGTAAACAAAATAACATTTTACCAAAATAAAGTATTAGCAAATGTATATAAATATACCTAATAATGTTATAGTACAAAAAATATGTAGTAGAATAAGGGATAATAGTGATATAAGTAAATATAAACAATCGGACATAGTTGGCTTATACGCCATTAATACATTTTGTTTAAACTGTAAATATATTAATATTATGTATTAGCATAAATGAGAAATGGACTCAAAATGTTTAATCATAAGTATTAAGATGTAATTACAACAAAATATAGTGAAAAGGACTTATTTGTGTTAAGAACCACTATATGAGTTTTGAAGAAAGTGAAGTGAATTATTAATAGACGGAATTATTACTTGTTTGGACTTAAAATAAAGACGCAAGTGTCCGCAATTTAATGCCACTATCCAAATGACGATCTGACTAATAATAAGAAACTTATAACCATTCTAAGAATTTCGATCATTTTCGAATGTCAATGTACACGTCATAAATAATCTCCAACCCGAAGCAGTGACGCTATGAAATTAAAATATTTGTTTAACCAAGACCTTTGGGGTAGAGAGTATGACTTTCTAAACCAATAGAATGACTCGATTTCACCAGACGAAAAGAAACGCTTTAGCGAGATGAGTTAATTGTCTTTCACACCCGAAGCGAGAGGAGCGTGTGACAGTCATCAAGACATATTTTTAAAATGTGCGCGTACCCCAGTAAAGTAACCATATATAACCTATACTGAACACCCTATTATCATGTGACAGTGTAGTGAGTGAATAGTGAAACAAAAGACATGACCAGTGTATAATAAAGGTCATGTTATGTGAAGGAAACAGGGAGTATTATACATTAACAATTTTAAAACATATTGATAAAATAATTCTCGTTAGTCGAAAGAAAATTATTGTTGACTGCACTAGTCAAGTAAACACGCTTGAGTGTATAACCGATAACGATGAATAATTATCAGAATGAAATGAATAAAGTTCTCGTCCAACTTAATGACGATAATTAATTAAAAGATGTTGTATTTTTATGTTCAAAGAATAATAAATAAAAGCGGAATCAATATTATATACCGCACACCATTACTCGTAAATATAGCCGCTTATTTAACTATGATTTCAGCAGTCTTGAAAAATAATAACTTATTATGCGAGAACTATCATTACTGCTAATTCTACATCCTATTACTAATAAATAAAGTGTTTGTAAAAAATAGTATTAAGATTTGATATGATATTAACTATTCTACCTTACAACTTACTCTCATCTAGGTAAACTAACCTACAACCAAAACGTATTTGTTTGTCACAGAGAATCACTTCTGTCATAAATGATTTTTATAATTGGAACCAATAATAAGAGGTTTTTCATTTTTTTCTCATTCCAGTTCATAATAATAATAACAAGTAAACCAGTAATATTGTTTTAATAGTGCAACGTTAAAAGCACTTGTGTACAGATCTTAGCTTCACAAGGCACAAGCCGACTGTACGATAGTACTATAGTATTGACTATCGTATTGAGGTTAATAATTTTTAAATTTCGTCTTTTAATTATAATAAATAAGTAAATATTGTTATTTATTAACACATCTTTATATCTTGTATTATGTATATTCAAAGGATTCACGAAAATTGGTAATACTAATAACCAAAGTGAACATAACCTAACTTACCATATTATCGTACATTGTAACAGTGTTACCAGCCTTGAGCTGAAGAAGTCTCAGTATTTATTTAACTTGTTGTTGTTTTTAAAAAATCATTATTAATTGTTTTAAAGGAGTTTTTACTAAATTTCACTAATGTTAATAAAAACCTCAATTTATTACCAGTGGATATAGAGTCTTCATTTCTGTCAAATAGATGTAAATAACTTATTTTTAGAAACAATTATTTCACAAGGTGGCGGCAATATTCGAATGATTGATATTGGAATATTCAATTTTACAATTGAATATCAGTGTTATTTTATTTAATGTGCATTTATCGATATTCAAACGAAATATCTGTGTGTTATAAATGTATTTACAGTGAGATAGAACCGCCCACCAAGAAGATTGAAGACATTCACAGATGGTGAATTCGGTGAATACAGCGAATTATTAGCGATCTTAATCCTCTTTTAAACATGAACATTAATTTCAATTTACCCATTACTAATTAATTACATTAAATAGTAAACAACCACATGACAACGTGAGAGTCTACAACAACAACGACAACACTACTAAGTTAAAACCAATTCTAAACTTTAAAATTAAACCAATTTACAACCATCTAATCAAAAAAGGTATATAATAGATTGGCGCCCAACATCTGAGCGCGGATTAGGACGACGATACCTAATAAAATAAATAAATAAATAAACAAATTTTAAACCTAATTCTGAGGCAATTACATTACATAGATATAAAGATGTATCGAAGATCAACGTCGAAGAAGCGAGCGGCAGAAGCCGAAAAAAAGGCTAGAATGGAGGAGAAGGAAGCGACGTCGGCAGAAGACGTAGGAGAAATGTTACTGGCAATCGAAGACAGACAACCTGAACCGGCGGAGGAGGTTCAGCAACCAGAAGATGAACCGGAGATTACACAACAGGAAACCCAACCGGAAGTAAGCCGACCTGAAAAACCGATATTACCAGGAGGGATAGACCTCATGGAAATGATGAGAGCAGTGATGGAAGAAACCAATAAGAAGATGATGGAATCAATGAATGAAAATCACCGATCCACAAAGGAGGAATTAGTTACAATCAATAAGAAAAGAGAAGACGGCCAGAAGAAAATGGAAGAAGGCCAGAAGGAGAGCCAGAAGAACATAGAATCTTGGAAAAATGATTTAAATGACAAGATAAATGAAACTAATAGGAGGATGGAAGATGGACAGAAGAAGACGGAAGAGCTATTGGAGAAAAATATGGATATAATGACAGAAAATCTATCTGCAGAATTGGGAGTCAAAATCGATGAAACAAACAAAAAGATAGATGAAATGAACGAGAAAATCCATAAGGAAATTGAATCAATGAAGAGTGATAATGAGAAGATACGGCAACAGTTGGCTGATAATAGCGACAGAACTGAAGAGATCGCAAGAAATACCATAGAAACAATTGATAAGAAGTTTGAAGAAAACCTAGAAGCGACGGAGGAGAGGATGGCGACAGAAATCCAGGAAGAGATGTCTGACGTACGACGAGAAGGTGAGATTAACAAACGGGAAATTATACAAACTAAAACAGATCTCAACAATCGTATCGACATTCTCGAAGAAACCCGCAACAAACAAATAGAAGTAATAGAACGCAGGCAAACAGAAATGGTAGTCGCACACACCACACTAGGGGAGAAGTGTGAAGAGATCACGACAGTGAACGCGGTTAAGCATCAAGTAGATAACGACCGAGGACAATTAACTGAACGGCAACAGCGAGAGTTCAACGACCTCAGGGACGAAATGAACCGTCTGAGAGCATATCCGAATGTACTAGCAGGGTTACCACACCTGGATGGACGGGAACACATAGATTTCCGAGCATATACGAAAAATCCACTCGAATTTCTGGAGAGAGTGGACGAGGTACTTAACCGAAATAAAGAGAGCCGGTGGTCAGTAATCAAAGGAATGTTAGACGAGTACTTCCGAAATGTGTTCGACAATTGGTGGACGGCAACCAGACATGAGGTAGATAGTTACGCAGCGTTCAAGGTGGCATTTAAATTGAAATATTGGTCAGAGTCCACCCAGAACATTATAAGAGATGACATAAGTAATGGCAGATACGATCCCAACGGCAGACAATCAATGACGACATACTTCCTAGGAAAAATCTGTTTAGCAAGGAATTTGGAGCCAGCCATACCGGAGGAGTGCCTGCTGGTGACTAAACTGGCCTACCACTTCAACCAAGGGGTATCCCAGGGAAGACTAAATGCTCAAATAAAGACGGTACAAGGGATGTCCGCACTCCTAGAAAACCACGAGAGGGAGCGATATTACCAAAGGGACCGTCAGGGACAAGGACAGCCATATGACCGGAATGGACCAGGTAACAATAATCCTCAAAGCAACACTGATAGAAATAACTATAGAGGGAATTTTAATAACCCCACGCGATTCACTAGTAATCAGAGTCCCTAACAGAATAACGGTGGTGATAATAACAACCATAACGACCGGGGAAATCTAAACAACCCTAGGCCGAATGGTTACCAAGGAAATAACAATTATCGGCAAAATAATAATTATTACCGGCCGCATAATAACCAAACCAATAATAATCACTAGAGACAAAATAATGGGAATAACGGTAATAACCAATTCAGAAGGGTACACTACGCTAATGCCAGTAGAGGTGGAAGTACAAGACCATACTACCAGGGTCGCCGGAGTTTCCACAATAATAACAGTCGGAGTAACAGCGAGGGAGAAGACCAAGAATCGGGATATCGCTCTAACAGGAGTCGCAGTAGCGAAGATAATCGGCAAATAACAGGAAATACAGAAGTCTATCATAACGGGAATGGGCCAGGGTCCCAAGAACAAAATGCATCTACTTCATCGGACAGGCACCCGGACAATGGTGACCTGCCTTTAGATGGGCACCGGCAGTGAAAAACACGACGTCACCCTCACTGAACCGGTCTATTGGGTCTAACGTATTACTACTAATATTATAATTACTACTAATATTATTAATATTATTAATTACTATTAATATTATTACTACTATTAATAACGTATTACTAACTATTGGAAATACCGTGGAATCAATTGAAATTCTCCAAAATAACTACCTGAAAAATACTCGACAAGATTTAATGGAAGAGAAAGAAAATAACGTCAACGACACCGTCAACAGCGAAATAGCCTACATATCAGTCAATGTCAACGGAATCAAAGCAACGGCCATGATAGATACAGGGGCAAATGTATCATTAATTGATAGAATTGAGTTAAATCGAATACAGATAGGGAATAAAACAATCATACCAACGTTGCCAATAAATAATATTATCCTAATTGGAGCAACGGGTCGGCAGAACAAAACTATCCGACACCAGGTGCAATTAGAAGTGTCAAGCAACGGTGAAACAATCCCGATGATTTTCTTAGTAGCGAGTGGGCTACCCTTTACCTTGTTAATCGGCTGCGACATATTGAGGAAATACGCAGCCATTATCGATATGAACAAGGCCAAGGTATCCTTAAAATCAGGTGACATTGAATGGACAGCAGAGTTAATCGAAAACAGGAAGGCACCCCCTGAACACATCATATACTACATCCGGGAAGGCCATGACCAGAGAGAGAAAATGTCAATCAACGGAGAGGTTCGCCATAGCCAAGAAGACACACTGTGGATGGAAAAAATAACAGAAATAATCAATTTTCCACCGGAAAGCAAATTTGAATTTGACAAAACAAAATTCTATAACAATGCAGTCGAACGAGCTGACAAACTCAGGCTCAAGTATAAAAAATCACACCCTAAGATCATAACATACGAAGTGGGAGACAAAGTGCTTTTAAAAAATCGAGAACTCCCAAGTGCTATAGAAGGAATTGCTAAAAAATTATTACTGCTATACACAGGCCCATATACTGTTACCAGGATGTGTATGAACAACACATACGAAATACAAGACCCTGTGACAAAGAAAATAAAAGGCAACTATAACCAGACTTCCATGAAACGATATATTGAGAATTAAATAATGCAAAAAGATGGAATATTACGATGGAAATTATTTATTGTTGATACTAAGCACGAAATGAAAATTATAAATGTAAGAATAAATGTTGACTAGATATTAATTTTATGATATAAAAGAGTAATCCAAAGAAATAATGTAAAATGTGAAGAAAATTGTATCTACCCATACTACTAATATAAAGATATGTATACGAGGCAGACACACACCACCTATGGCACGTAAACTATTTCCAACAGCCAAGTCAACTAGTAACCTACCATCTTACCCGTACTAAGTAAAGAGATATACGAGGCAGACACACACCACCTATGGCACGTAAATGTTTCCAACAGCCAAGTCAACTAGTAAAATAACAGCTTACCCGTACTTATATGTAGAAGAAATTTATACGAGACGGACACCCAACATCAATGGCAAATATATATAATATTATAATTTCCAACAGCCAAGTCAACCAGTTATTAACAGCTTACCCGTACTAATAAAGAGAAGAAATTTATACGAGACGGACACCCAACATCAATGGCAAATATATATAATATTATAAATTCCAACAGCCAAGTCAACCAGTTATTAACAGCTTACCCGTACTAATAAAGAGCAGAAATTTATACGAGAACGACACCCAAGAACTATGGCATAAAATATATGAAATGTGGAGATAAATTCCAAGAGCCCAGTCAACTAGTAATTTACCATCTTACCCGTACTACTAATAATTAGAAAGAAATATACAAGATGATATACAGAAAAAGCAACATAAGAAGTTGGAGAAATGGAAGCAAGTAAATATTATTGATATAAACAATATATGATACCCAAACACGAGGCAAGACACAAGAAGAGAGCCTATACCAAATGAAATGTAACACAAAGACGTGAATCATGAAGATGAAGAAGATTATGAAGATGACGTTTAATGCAATCCAAGAGAAAAGATTAATTGATGACAAAGAAGAATGAAAAATAATATACTAACGAAGACGATCATGTGAAAATACCAGTGGTGAAATGTAAACAAGCTATCCCAGTAAAATGTGAAGAATTTAGTTAAGATGAATCAAGAAGAAGAGAATATAATAATGTATGAACCGCAGATGCGTGAGATGATCCCAAGGATATTTTTAATTTGTCGAAAGAACGACCACTTTATATTTTGAATTGATTTGAGATGAATTGACTGATGAAATATTCCAGCAGTCATTTCTATTATTGACAGAGATGATGTACCTCTGAATTTATTGATGTTAGTATGGCCGGCAGAGATGTATGCCACAGTGAGCCACTCTGAACTGCCCCAGCTAAAATTATGTTAGGGAAATAGGGAATTAAATAAACAAGGGAGATAATTACATGGAAAGAAAAATAATTATGATTCAAATAGAAGAAAATGAAGGGATATAAGAAGAACATAAGAGTCAACTTGGAAATGTACAACAATTGATGAATTCTTCAGAAAAATAAGTATACGAATTCAGAATTAATCAATTCTTATAGGAAGGCATATGTAACGTACCAAAATAACAGTTGCATAAAAAAGGTCTAATACGTCAAATAGAAGAATAACATGAACATATCCCATCAAGCATGGAAGAAGGAACAGGAGAATGAAAATCAAAATGTGTATCTACGAATAAATAATATCAAAGCAACCCAACGAAGAAGAAAGAAGAGTAATAAGAATATATCATCGAGTATAAAGAAGAAAGAGAAAATACCATGAGTCAATATAATACGTTAGCAAACAGGCCCAATAGATCAAAATAGTGAAGGGATACGCCGAAAATGATTATCATCATAAGAAAGAGACATGTCAAATACAATCACCATAGTGAAAAAACAGACTAATTTGTTATAATAATGAAATAAATATAGGACAGTGACTATCATAATAATGAATGAAAATGTGGAAGAATATGACTATATTCGGTGAACATGAATTATTACAAATAATGTGTAACCAAGAAAAGCACCAAAAGTGACAAACAATTAACATGAAAAAGAGACAGATGAATAAGAAGGAGAAGAAGAAGAGAGGAAGAAATGTACCATGAAGAATGAAGATTATGTAGGACCAATACAAGACATCAACATTCACAAGATATGGAAAGCATCACAATCAATGTAGTGACCAGAATAAGAATAATGATTATCGGACTATTAATAATAAAAAACCAAGTGTTGAACCTCAATAAGTGATCACAAACAATAACAGTGAATACTTAGTATAAGTGTAACAACAAATGATATAATAACATTTACCCCAAGTAAACAGCACAGACAATATTAGTGAAGCGTTTATAACTGAGGGAAGTGAATAAACTAATTTGTTGAATATAAACAAGTCAATGTACCAAAGCCTAGATACAACCCACCAAAATATGTAACATAATTAGATTAAGAAACCAAGTATTATTGTATAAACATATAGTGTAAAATGTGTACAAAATGTGTAAAACATAATAATAAACCATTGTAGTAACATGCCATAATGACATGACAGTATTTGAGATGAATACTGTAAAAACTATGAAGCATATTGTTGTCAAACAAATGACACATAACCTCACATGAACTGGACCTACAACATAGAATCATATACAATAATTAAACAAAGTAATTATCAATATTTGTTTCAAATAGAGACCAAATAAGAATAAATATACAAAACAATGAATACCATATGAACTGAAGGACACAACTAATGAGTCAGATTAAATATAATAACATTAAAACACTTAGACAGAACCACAATGCGACAATAGATTTAGTCAAAAAACATTGACAAAACTTGTAAAGAGAATATAAGAAATGTTACCAGTAGTTAGAGGAATGTTCAATACACCTATGAGAACACCTTACAAGTATTATACAAATAATTTAATGACTTGAATTTAATAAACTAACTAACTGCAATCATATAGGACTAGGTGTAAACAACCACCATACAAGAACTTAAAGAGATTTCAGATAACAAAAAGTTAGTGAATCCACTAAACTAACCATGTGTTGTACCTAATAATGTTATAGTACAAAAAATATGTAGTAGAATAAGGGATAATAGTGATATAAGTAAATATAAACAATCGGACATAGTTGGCTTATACGCCATTAGTACATTTTGTTTAAACTGTAAATAAATTAATATTATGTATTAACATAGATGAGAAATGGACTCAAAATGTTTAATCATAAGTATTAAGATGTAATTACAACAAAATATAGTGAAAAGGACTTATTTGTGTTAAGAACCACTATATGAGTTTTGAAGAAAGTGAAGTGAATTATTAATAGACGGAATTATTACTTGTTTGGACTTAAAATAAACACGCAAGTGTCCGCAATTTAATGCCACTATCCAAATGACGATCTGACTAATAATAAGAAACTTATAACCATTCTAAGATTTTCGATCATTTTCGAATGTCAATGTACACGTCATAAATAATCCCCAACCCGAAGCAGTGACGCTATGAAATTAAAATATTTGTTTAACCAAGACCTTTGGGGTAGAGAGTATGACTTTCTAAACCAACAGAATGACTCGATTTCACCAGACGAAAAGAAACGCTTTAGCGAGATGAGTTAATTGTCTTTCACACCCGAAGCGAGAGGAGCGTGTGACAGTCATCAAGATATATTTTTAAAATGTGCGCGTACCCCAGTAAAGTAACCATATATAACCTATACTGAACACCCTATTATCGTGTGACAGTGTAGTGAGTGAATAGTGAAACAAAAGACATGACCAGTGTATAATAAAGGTCATGTTATGTGAAGGAAACAGGGAGTATTATACATTAACAATTTTAAAACATATTGATAAAATAATTCTCGTTAATCGAACGAAAATTATTGTTGACTGCACTAGTCAAGTAAACACGCTGAATAATATAATAATTACGATTATATAATATAATAATAACGATGAATAATTATCAGAATGAAATGAATAAAGTTCTCGTCCAACTTAATGACGATAATTAATTAAAAGATGTTATATTTTTATGTTCAAAAAATAATAAATAAAAGCGGAATCAATATTATATACCGCACACCATTACTCGTAAATATAGTCGCTTATTTGACTATGATTTCAGCAGTCTTGAAAAATAATAACTTATTATGCGAGAACTATCATTACTGCTAATTCTACATCCTATTACTAATAAATAAAGTGTTTGTAAAAAATAGTGTTAAGATTTGATGTGATATTAACTATTCTACCTTATAACTTACTCTCATCTAGGTAAACTAACCTAAAACCAAAACGTATGTGTTTGTCACAGAGAATCACTTCTGTCATAAATGATTTTTATAAATGAAATCAATAATAAGAGTTTTTTCATTTTTTTCTGATTCCAGTTCATAATAATAATAACAAGTAAACCAGTAATATTGTTTTAATAGTGCAACGTTGAAAGCACTTGTGTACAGATCATAGCTTCACAAGGCACAAGCCGACTGTACGATAGTACTATAGTATTGACTATCGTATTGAGGTTAATAATTTTTAAATTTCGTCTTTTTAATTATAATAAATAAGTAAATATTGTTATTTATTAACACATCTTTATATCTTGTATTATGTATATTCAAAGGATTCACGAAAATTGGTAATACTAATAACCAAAGTGAACATAACCTAACTTACCATATTATCGTACATTGTAACAGTGTTACCAGCCTTGAGCTGAAGAAGTCTCAGTATTTATTTAACTTGTTGTTTTTAAAAAATCATTATTAATTGTTTTAAAGGAGTTTTCACTAAATTTCACTAATGTTAATAAAAACCTCAATTTATTACCAGTGGATATAGAGTCTTCATTTCTGTCAAATAGATGTAAATAACTTATTTTTAGAAACAATTATTTCACAAGGTGGCGGCAATATTCAAATGATTGATATTGGAATATTCAATTTTACAATTGAATATCAGTGTTATTTTATTTAATGTGCATTTATCGATATTTAAACGAAATATCTGTGTGTTATAAATGTATTTACAGTGAGATAGAACCGCCCACCAAGAAGATTGAAGACATTCACGGATGGTAAGTGGGGAGGTGAATACAGCGAATTATTAGTGATCTTAATCCTCTTTTAAACATGAACATTAATTTCAATTTACCCATTACTAATTAATTACATTAAATACTAAACAACCACATGACAACGTGAGAGTCTACAACAACAACGACAACACTACTAAGTTAAAACCAATTCTAAACTTTAAAATTAAACCAATTTACAACCGTCTAATCAAAAAAGGTATATAATAATATATATATATATATTCACTTTCCATTGTAACTGTTGTAAAAATTTTAAACAAATTTATATTCTTTTATTAATTGTATTATTATTTTGAATTAAACTTTAATTTTCTTTTATTTATATTTTTGTTTTACTTTACCTTACTCGCCTGGTTAGCTCGGGTACCTCGGGTAAACTAGTAAGTTTTAAGTATATATTTGTACTAAAAGTGAAAATAGTATCGAGTGATATTTAATTAAATATATGTATATATATATATATATATATATTATATACTACAGGGTCGGAGAAAATTTTCTATTAAAAATTACCATGCTAGTGTAGGTAACTGAGGACAGATCTGAATTATAGGCATAATTAAAATCTGTATAGGAATCTTTAAATGAAAATATAATAAAATTTAATTAATAGTCGAATAATTTTTACTATGTTACATGGTAATATATCTAATGTTGCGTAAAATATGAAACTTCTAATGAATTTTTATTAGGTATATTCAGTAAAATTTATAATTTATAAAACTGTGTAAGTAAAATATATTTTTTTTAATATTGCAGGTTTCATGACTATTGACAAGGATCAAAAGTTAGAGTTAGAAGACGACGTCGTTTAAATCACATCTACGGCCTGTATAAGTATACAATCGCCACCGCCAAGACCACCGTCTCCGTCGATACCAAGTATTTCCAAAGATGATCCTGGACTTTGGCCAGCAGTTTTAAATTCTGCATTATTGCAATATTTAATAGAAAACCCGCCCAAACAAGTCAGAAATCATGATTATCCGCGTGACACTTCAAATCGAAGGTTTTCAGTTAACTATTATGATAGGCATTTAGGAAACGGTGAAAAGTATCACAGAGAATGGCTACTCTATTCAGTTTCCAAAAATGCTGTGTTTTTCTTATGTTGTAAGCTTTTCGAATCAAAACATACTATCAAATTTTGTGAGGGAATTAGTTACTGGCAACATTTAGCTTTATATTTAAATAGACATGAGAAAAGTTTTGTTCATTTCAATAATTATAAAAAATGGATTGAGCTGAATTAGTCTTTAAAAAATAAAACCACTATCGACAGCGTGCAGCAAAAACTTCTAGAAGTTGAAAAAGAGCGCTGGTACAATGTAATTAAAAGGATTATATATGTGGTTCAATTTTTAGTTCACAAAATATGGCTTTTCGTGGAACGAGCAGTAAATTATACGATCGTACCAATGGCAATTTTCTAAAATGTATCAAAATGTTAGGAAAATTCAATCCAACGATTACTGAACATATAAGACGCGTGACGAGTGATTCAAAACTCACGAATATGCCGACATATCTTGGAGACAAAATTCAAAATCAAATAGTTTCTATACTTGCAACTCAAATCCAAAGCTACATTTTAAATTTATGCCGAGCTAATAAATATTTTTCAATGATACTTGACTGTACTCCCGATACATATTGTGTTGTGGTCTCCAAGTTGTATATAACTAATTATAGTTAATATTGCCTTGTGTATCCTGGTACACTGGTGCTCCTCCTTGCAACTTCAATGTTTTTTTAAAAACTACGTGTTTCGGGACTCATGGCCCCATCTTCAGGTTGGTAAAAAACAAGAATCACTCACATGGAGTACGTCAACTTGCGAGTTCCGATACGATGCGCATCGTGTAGTGGTGTAATTGTATACACGCGGTACTATGACTTTGTGTTCTGGAATGATGTGCGAGTGAAACTTTTTATTTGTATTTTATTAAGTTGACGTACTCCATGTGAGTGATTCTTGTTTTTTACCAGCCTGATGATGGGACCATGAGTCCCGAAACGCGTAGTTTTTAAAACAACATTGAAGTTGCAAGGAGGAGCACAAGTGTACCAGGATACACAAGGTAATATTAACTATAATTTGTACTCCCGATGTTTCACATGTAGAGCAAATTAGTATAATTATTAGATTCGTTAATTTCAACACAAACTTAAGACAGCTGGAAATAAGAGAGCACTTTTTAGTTTTTTGCCTCATTACCGATGCTACTGGCGCTGGTTTGACTTCTTTTATCACAGAAGAACTACCAAAACATAATTTGGACATAAACAATTTAAGGGGGCAGGGCTACGACAATGGTTCAAACATGCGCGGTAAAAACAATGGTTTGCAAAATAGATTGTTGGAGCTAAATCCGCGCGCTTTTTATGTACCGTGTGCTGCTAATAGTTTAAATTTAATAGCGAACGACGCAGCTAATCTGAATGAATATACTACTGGTTTTTTCAGTATAGTCCAAGAATTATACAAATACTTTTCATCGTCTACCAAAAAATGGTATTTATTAAAAAAACACATAACTATGTTAACTTTAAAACCATTGTCTGAGACAAGATGGTCAAGTAGAAAGATGCCGTAAGACCGTTTCATAACAATTTACCACAGATTTATGATGCTTTATACGAAATAACAAACACTTTATCTTTCGACCAAAAAGCAAAATATGAGGCGAAATGTCTAGCAGACAAAATATCTACGTTTTCATTTATTTCCTCAATTCATGTATGGCATGATGTATTGACAAAAGTCAACTTTGTTAGTAAAATTCTACAGTCTACTAATATGAATATCCAGGTCGCTTTAGATGCTTTATCAGATTTAGAAAAATTTTTGGTCGGATCACGAACTGACGAAAAATTTGAAATAGTTGTAAATAATGCCAAAAAAACTGCTGAAAAATTAGAAATAGAAACTGAGTTTGAGACTTGCAGACCCCTAAGGCGACGAAAGACTCCAAAAACGTTTGATTATGAACATGAAGACCAGGCAGCTCAAATTGACTCGAAAACCTATTTCAAGGTCAATATCTATTTTTACATTTTAGATCAAGCTCTAATGTCAGTGAAAGAAAGGTTTGATTTGTTATTTAGCCACGAAAACGTATTTAGTTTTTTGTTTAAACTCAGCAATGTTCTAGATAAAAGCCAGCTTATCATTAACTGTAATCGTTTACAGGAAAAACTTTCTGCGAATGATAGTTTGTGTGATATAGATGCTGATGATTTGTGCGAGGAAATTATATCATGTCAGTCTCTTTTTAAAGATTTTGACAATGATATGATAAAAATTCTGGAATTTATATTTTTAAATAATTTAATAGCCATATGCCCTAATATCACAATATCATTACGAATTTTGATAACAATGCCAGTCACAGTAGTAAGCGCAGAAAGATCTTTTTCAAAATTAAAATTAATAAAAAATTACTTACGTTCAACAATGAGTCAGGGAAGATTGTCTAATTTGGCTGTAATATCAATAGAAGAGAACATCTTAGAATACATAGATACTCACGACATTATTAAAGAATTTTCAAATAGAAAAGCTAGAAGAGTTGAAATTTTATAACTCTGTTCAGATTTTTAATCAGTCTTTTTTAATTTTAATTTTTACTAATGTTATAAATATCAAAACCGAGACACATAGCGATAACTGACAAGCGTGAAAACGAGAGAAAAATAGCAAGCAAAATTTAGTTGTTACTTATACTTAAGGACATAACCTTTAATCTTTTATAATTTGTATTTAAGTTAAATTAGTAGGTACCTAATAAATAATTATTATGTAATATGAGTTTTCTTTTTGTCTATTTTTCCAAATGGTAGCGAAGTGGTTCACTCGTTTACAAAATCAAAGAGGCGCTTCATTGGTTTCGCGCACAGGCGCTGACCATGGTCGGCGCGGCACTGGTTTTAAGGTACTCCTTTGTAAACACTTTTCTTGATTTATATACACTTATTGTTCTGGCACTACTGGTTATTCTTTCTTCATTTTCTTCTATCCTCTTCTTCTGTCTTCTTAGTCCATGTGGGATCATAATAATTCGTGTTCTTGGGTCCTCGTTGGGATTATAGTATTTGGTGTTTGTATCCTCTCACTTACCATCTATTGGGTCATTGGAGTTAAATCATATTGTACTGTGATTTTATAAGTTTTGCTCTCCAGGTCTCTTGTTCTACTTTCAACTGTTGCTTTTATTATTACTTTTCTTTTGTTGACTGGATAATCATATTAAAATATACTTTTCTTTATACCTTTTTCATCCTTTCTTCTCTTCAGTGTTACTTCTTTATTTTAAATACATCTTATGTGGGTATTTACCTGTATGGTGATTATATGTACCTTTACAATATTATAAAAAGCGGGCCTAAACGTTTTTGTTTTTAATTTTTATTATTTTTGAGAACTAAACAATAAAGTTAATTTAAAATTTTTTTGAAGCCTAATTCATTGTCAAATCATTGGCACCATTTGGTAAGCTGTGAGTTAACTATTAAAGAAATACATAATGTTTTTGTATGAAGTGTAAAGTGTATCAATGTACTACCGTATGAGGCGAGTTGACGCACTGAGCAGGGCTGGTTGATACATTATTAATTTAATTACAAAAGGGAAATTAAATGTCGAATTTATAATAGGAGTAAGACCTACTGTAGACTACAGACAATACTGGGAAACAGATGAAACGTAAAATGAATTCGAAAAATGTATGAAACAAACAGCATAATTAAATGTAAATCATAGGTTTGAGGCGCCCCACACATCTACAGATCCAGCCCATGACCAGGCCCCGATTTCAGGTACCTTGCACCCTAGGCAAAGCATTCTTATAGCAGCCCCCTTTCATTTTTTTACTTTTCTCCCCCACCCACAACACCTTACACTAGGGAAACAACAAACTATAATGAAGATAAACGTTTGACAGTTTTTATCTGTGATGAAATAACTGAAATTATACATAATTATACATATTTCACTACTAAGAGAACACATTTTTTTGCACAACGAAGTGAACGCGATAACATTGAAAGCGTATACTGAAAGGAAACATCAAACATGAAAGAGGAAATGACTATATTAATTTTTTTTTTACCGCAGTGTAAACAAGTTTGTTGTCAGTAAGAGTTGCAAGTTACTGATATTGAGTAACGATATCAGGCGACATCCGCCAAAAGGCTATACGTCAAACATATAAGCAAAAGGCTATAAGGCAAACATCACACACACACACACACACGCGCGCGCGCGCGCGCGCGCACGCACGCACGCACGCACAGAGGAAACTATGCGTAATATAATATTATTCATTACATACTCCTTGGCGCGTGCTGGCGTGCATTCGAACGTAGTTTCCTTCATTCCTAGAATTTTAACAATAACACTCAACTGTCTACTGTCTTATAGTCTCAACGCGTATTGTTTTTCGTTCCTTGGCGCCCCCTTGGACCAGGCGCCCTGGGCATTTGCCCAGTAAGCCCATTTAAAGTGCGGGGTCTGCCCATGACAGAGAACAGGTTTGACCTGTTGCTTATTTTGACCACAAACATAGAGGCTGCCATTGGAGGGTGGCCTTCCCACTTGCAACCAGTAGCCTTCCAGTTGCGAACACCGTAAATTCATCCCACTTGCGATCACCCTTAACAACATGGTTATCTTACAAAATTCAGTATTTTGAATACCAGTTGCGAACACCGGAAAAGCATAACAGTAGTCCAAATCATTAAGCCAGATCTGCACAGTTTTTGTTTCACAAAACGCTTAACAAATTTTGTATTCAATTTGTGACTATAGTATCATTTTCACTCCTGCTGTATTTAATGATAAGTACTACTTACATAAAAACTGTTATACCTAGATTTCTGAATATGTTAGAAGTGCCGTCAATTTGTTCGGTCACCGTCATGACTTAGCATGTGATTTGGGTACCCAGGAAATGACTTTACGGTTTAATAGTATCTAATTCAGGGAGAGAGAGAGAGAGAGAGAGAGAGAGAGAGAGAGAGAGGGAGAGTGAGAGAGAGAGAGAGAGACAGACAGACAGACAGAGAGAGAGAGAGAGAGAGAGTGTGATGGGGGTGGCTGTTTGTATGCGCCCGCGTGTGGTAAAAACACACACGCACAACAGGCGCGCGCATAGCCAAATCTCTCTCTCCCTTTTAACTAAAAAGTAATTTGAAATCATCATTAGTATACCTAGATAGAAACCGAACATAGTAAGTGCAGGAAGAACTTATGTGTTCATACAATGTTGTTCTTCGAGACGAACTTCACAAATGTCCGACGAGAGTAGTTTCCGTCCGGGGAAGACGATGTGCAAGCTAAGCTCCCGATTTCTGGTTAAATCAATAGAAAAGAGAGTTTGAAAGATTAAAAGTAATTTTTCATGAATGGAAAATTCAAAAGCTGCAGTAGTCACTTTGCACGAGTATACACATTCAAATGACTTAGGGAGCACAAAAATCATAATGTGTGCTATACTTGCTTTCCTTCGAAAAGATGTAGAATGTGGCTGGCAGTATATCCATGGTCAAGTTCCAGAGGAAGAGAAACTCGATTAATTCTTTAATTATTTCGTAGAACAATAGCTAGACAACGATTAGTGCCACAGGAGTTACGGAACTGCTACTTCCGACGTCATAGAATGAATAATACCGTACAAGCACGCATCAGAAACTAAACAGCCACGTTGGAAGACCACATCCAAGAATAAAAAACATTATCAAATGTTTATAATCTGAGGCAGAGAAATCTATTCAGAACACGATGTAACGATGGAGTGAAATTTTTTAAGCTATGAAAAGGACGAAAAAGTATACTGAATTGGATAAACTAAAAGATAGGAAAAAGATTCTGATGTTGGGATGTTTCTCAAGATCACGTCGTCCGTTCTACAAGTTGACTAACAAAAATAAATAAAAAATAACCTTCCTTTTTAATTTAGAGTGAGTGAGTAAGAGAGAGAGAGGGAGCGAGAGAGAGGGAGAGTGAGGGGGCGGCTATGCAAGAGTGTGTGTGCGCGCGCGCGCGCGTTTTATAAAAATTGTAACTTGGTAAACTTAGTTGGTAACAAAAAATGCATTTAACGAATTATAAAAACATAAACACAATTGAATCATAAAAAAATAATTGAAATCATAAAAATAATTAATAAAAGTTAAATTAAATACAAATTTAAAAATAATAAAAAAACAAAAGAATTTCGAAGTTAGAAGACAATATAGATGCTTTACGTCAGCTGTTATGACAGGCGATATCAGTTTTTAAATTGGTTTTTTGTACTTGTACAGGAGAAAATGTAAATTGTACTGTTTTCATCTTTCGTTTAAGAAGCGGAACTTCAACAATTTCACAACTTCACGAATAAACAGATAATCCCCCTTCATGCACAGGGCATAGGCGTGCGCACAGCGGGTGCCGCGGGTGCCGCGGGTGCCACGGCACCCACAAAAATCTTTGGAGAGGCGCCAAATTTGGATCGAACAGAAAATTTGGGGGAAAGGGAGTCCTACAAATCGATTGGGCTAGGTCTCATTTTCCGCAAAAATCGCCTAAGGCCTAAACCTTAGGTACTGTGAGTGTGAGTGTGCAGTGTACTGGTGAGTAAGCAAGCGATAACATAGTGTCGCTTTGCGATAAGATTCCTTGTGTAACAACAACAACGGAGTACAGACACTTTGTGTATGTTGAGCATGGATGTTAAGTATAACTGGATGCCCGACAGGGCTCTCTCTAGTGAAGCAAATCAGATCACGGCAGCCATATTTAAAGCGGGCAAAAAAAGGTAAACACACGTGGAGTTAGGTTGAATTGTGCGGACCTTTTGGAGTGTAAATTGATTTAATGCTTGCTTGACTTATGACTTCGAAAAGAATACAAAATACGAAACTAACATACAAACAACATATCTTCCAACATATAAACTAAAAGTCTTTCAGCATAATCTGACACGTAATAATATTAATAAATAACCGAACAATGTCTACAGTCAGATCTAGCTAAACAGTCTTCTAATTGCTTCTGCGTTACAGTATAAAATTATTACATCTCACTGCATATAACAACAAGGTGTACACAATCAGAAGGTATAGTCCCATTTCTCCCAGACGCAAAATGTTTAGAAAACGCATGAAATAAAAGTCGAGCGAAATGGCTTGTAATGCAAACAAGATTTATTTAGTCACAGAATACAACCAAATATGTAATTAAATAAGTTTTGTTATAACCGGGTTTCCATTGATTTTTGACGAATTTTGAAAATCACAGAGTTCTAATTAATTTTATTCAGTAGTGGAATTTTTAATTTCTTACAAATCACGATATTGGCCAGCAAAACCTAATGCCTAAGTTTTATGGTAATCTATGGCTAACACTTACATTCATTGTCAATAAGCTTATACATTCATTCTGTTTATTATCATTATGTACTCTCTTCCAAAAGCCATTATCAAAAAACACCAGTTGTGAATGAATAATCAAAAACCTGTAAAACTATTAATAACCATTTTACTGGGTTGGCCACATTTCTGAGAACAAAGTAAGGATACCAGCATACTGGGTTAGATTCTGTGTGTTTTCTTGTTTTATTTTGAATATCATTTTTGAAAGGAAGAAACCAGCTTATTTTATATAGATTGATGATAATAAAAATATAATAATAATAATAATAATAATAATAATAACAACAACATCAATTAATAATGGCTTGTTCTGGTGGTATGCAGTACTGGCACATTTTTAAGCCCAAGTTTCTCAAGATTTATAATTTCCTTTATCTCTATAGAATTTTCCAAACTTTTTCATCGTTCTACCTCCCCCGGATTTGAACTCGCGAGTTCCTGGTGAGTACCGGTAACTTTTCATACAGATAAATAGCCCTAATAATAATGAAAGTTGGAAATACAGCCTTTTATTTCTAATTCTTCGTTGAGAAACTTTTGTTTTTAAATTTCATTTTACGTTCCCATAACACTATGATCCCACGGTGTCGGCTAATAAATTCTTTGATTACGAGTGGAAATAGAAAAAGATTTACAGGTAAGTGAGAATTACCATTCGGGCTGATGGGTTTGACAAAAAATCGTATTATTCAGGATGTACCGTAGCATGTATTTATCATCAAAAAATAATTAATTGTCGCGTAATTAATGGCATAATTATGTACCAGTTGTACAGGTAGAACTGTGGGCTCGAGATCTCTTGCCCGGGTTAAAGATGGCGGCGTGACGTCACACTTGCTTCAACTCTCGCAAGCATACAGGGTTGGCAGTCGGGCATCCAGTTAGTATATAAACATCCATGATGTTGAGTCTGTTTCCCCTTTGTCCATTCTTACAGCCTTCCTAGAACTCATATCAATTACCGTTTTAATTACACCGTCTACAAAACTGCTCGCTCGACTTTTTTTGGTGTGATTCAGCTAATTTATAGTTTTATTGAAGGAAGTCCGAAAAAGCATGCGGTATTCGAGGACATTGTAAAAACAACAAATACCAAGTTGAAAACACTGAAATCACTATCCGAAACCCGTTGGGGTTGTCGGTCTGAAGCTGTCTCTGTGGTGCATGCTCAGCTTAATGCTATTTTGCAAGCTTTTAAAGAAATAATCGAAGATGCATCTGATTCAAAAGCAAGAGCTAAAGGCAAAGGAATCGAGTCCTTCGATTTTATAATTTGTTTAGAAATTATGCATCCAATTTTAAAACTAGTAGTAAAAGTAAGCCAAACTCTCCAGTCCTACGACATCGATCTTTGCCAAGCCATGGACGAAGTTTCTAGTTTAGCAATCGCTTTAGAAGAACTGAGAATTGAAGCTGCTATATTTGATAACATTTATTCAAGAGCAGTAGATACTTGCAACCGACAGGGCGTTGAAATTCCTGCTCCAAGAAACCGCAAAGTTTCGGTAATATTGGATAATAACTCTGGCAATGCATTTGTTGTTTAAGATATGAAAAATGAAGATGAAATAAAATTCTTTGTATTTTATCCCATTTTGGACAAAATGATTGAGTCTTTGAATGACAGGTTTAACCAAGAGACAGACGAAATAATTCATATTATCGGCAAAGTCATAACACTGGGCTTAGGTGATTATAAGCTACACTCAAATGACTATAAATATCTCTCTGCTCAGTTTGGCTTAAATGCTTCAGAGTTGGAAGCCGAAATTCGAATTTTAAAAACTAAAAAAAGTGACAAATTTCCTCCTACAATAGCTGTTGATTGGTTAGAGTGGCTATCTAAGCATAATAGAGAGTTAACATTTGTGAATTTCAAACTGCTAATGACCAAATTCGTTACCATTCCCGTCACAAGCTGCACTTGTGAGCACGGTGACCAGATATAATTTATGAAATGGAGGACATTTTTTTCGAAAAAGGAGGACATTTGTAAAAGAAGGAGGACAAATACAAAACTCAATATAAATAGTAAATGCAGACCTTTATTAATAAATATATATTATGCGCTGTTACAAACAAGTAATTTACAAAATTAGTAAAAGTATTAATCAGAAAAAAACACATTAAAAAAAATAATTATAATTATCAGGTTCATTTGCTGTTCTCTTTAGTCATATTATAAATAAATAAGAGGTAAATCTTCTTATGAATTCTCAGAATACTTCTGACTTAAAGATATTTTTCTCAGCAAATCTGGTTTTGATATTAAATATTAGTGAAACTCTGAGCACGTCATTTGTTTGAAATTATATTTCACTATTAATATCCCCTTTACAGCTTCAATGTTCAGTTGATTCCGTTCATCGCTCCACTGTACGTTTATGTGGGAAAACACTCTTTCCACACTAGAGTTAGAGCTGGGCAAAGCAAAGTATAATTCACAAATTTTTAATAGTTCTGAAAAGCATCCCATGCATTTCGTGAAGAATTCCACCCATTTCATGTGTAGCAGCTGGTCAAAAAAATCATCCCCACTTTGAGCAGCTATAAACTGTTTCAAGCATTGAAATTGGTCAAATAACTTGTCATCTGCTATATGAATTCCCCTTTCTTGAAGGTAAGTTAGACTTGGAACTAAGTTTTCGAATGGGAGGCTGGCCGATTCTTTTTTTAGATTCATCCACTCAAAACATTCAAACTCATCCAACTGAGTGGTCCACTTTCTTAAATAATCAAGGCAGGAAGAATAAAGCATCAATACCTCGTTTTCAAAATCATCACACTTTTCATGCATCTCGTTATCTCTGATATTCTTTAGGATGATTCTTACTTTCAAAGGAATGAACTTTTCACTATGCCTGTCTTGCAACGATTTTTCAATAGATTTAATGTAAGATCTAACCTCTATAACAGATGCCATCTCTTTTTGAGCTCCCTCAATTTTGAGATGAAAGACGGACATCAGATAATGCAAGAACCAGAAATATGCCTCAGATAAGTCGTCTTGAAAAAAGTTTGTCAATATTTTAGGAGCTCTTTCTTGTGATAAGAAATAAGCCTTCAATGCAGGGTATAGTTTCAATATTCTCTCAATTGAAGGGAATAGGCTAAGCCACCTTGTCTTACAGTGTTTTATCAGCTGTTGGCGATGAATCTCTACGGAATCACTAAACTCTTTTAATTCCTCAGTACCAACAGTGTATACTGAAAAGTAGTTATGTATTTTCATAAAAATGGAATCGATGTCATAGCTGAGTAAGTCACATCCATGATGTATGGTGTTGTGTAAGATATGAGCTGGGCAACCGACTCCAACAAGAAGATCATTTTCCAATCCTGATTTTAAATAGGTGAACACATTTTCAGCTGATTTCCGGCTAATTCCACCAAAATTAGCCTTGGTGTTGTCTCCACTAAATGCAACACATTTACACTGTAAATTGTACTTTTTTAACGTATCCAGTATATAGCTGCTTATTGTTTTAACAGTTTCATTTGGAGTAGTGTTAAGCGCAAGTACTTTAGTTTTTATTCCCGTTTTCCAATCAAAATATTGGACTAAAATTGGAAATAGCTTTTGATTTCCATGGTTACTACCATCAACGGACACACCGCAGCAAGATACTTGATGCAAAAGCTCAATCAAAACTTCTACAGAATGCGGGGAGAGAATATTATTTATTATTGCTTCTGTTTTTGTGCGGGCACAGGCGTACTTTTTAGCAGTCTCAGAATCAGTGAATAATGTTTTGAATAATACAGATGTACAGTCATTTGATCTGTAAGATAGGTGGTGGTTAACTGTATGAAACGCTACAGTACCCTCAGCTGCACTTACTTGATCGTCAAGTTTGGAAAACTTAGGAAGAAAAAAAGAGCTAACTTTAGAGCATCCTTCAGAATTTTGAATGTTTTTCGTATGTTTATCACTGCCTTTATTTGAAACTGAAATGTAATTGTCACAAACCTGGCATTTGGCTTCATGTTCATTCCTTCCAGCGGAAAAATTAGGATATTTCGCCTTCAACATGTCACTGAATTTACACTTCCGTTTCTCCGACATTTCATTAAAATATTAGAATTAATATACACTTTACTGATAACCACAAACTCAAAATCGGATGATCTCCGTTTACCGAAAATTGAGATTTATGGAATAACAAACAACAAATTGCAGGTTAGGAAACGCAGGTTACGATAAGAAAACAAAGACTGGACTGTCGGCTGGAGGGAAGAAAGACGCGGTCTGTTAGGTTAGACTCGTAGTTAGCATGAATGGCACTAGAGATCGTTAGTGAGGCGACAGCCAGGTCGATCTCCACTCTCCAGACACTTATCAAAGAGACGACTATTAAAATTTTATTTTTCAAATTCATATTGTGGTAAATGCAGGACATTTTTCATATTTGCCAAATGCCGGGAGGACAGGAGGACAAACCTTAAAAAGGAGGACATGTCCTCCAAAAGCCGGACGTCTGGTCACCCTGCTTGTGAGCGAAGTTTTTCAAACCTCGCTATTGTAAAATCTAATCTTCGCTCAACGATGCTGCATACCGTCTAGAAAACCTCATGGTTCCATTCATCGAACAAGAGCTTGCTGTGAATGCGGATGATGAGAGTATCATAAAAGAATTTAAAAAAATGGTACCATTTGAAAGAAGAATGGCATTATAATTGTTTTATTATATTTGTATCATCTTTGACCTTTATTACCTAAATACTTATATATTTTTATTTTGTTACCATATTAGTAATCAGTAAAACAAAATATTCAAATTATACAGTTTTTATCTTTCAAATTATTATATTTCTATATTGTTTATATAATGTAAATAGATTGATTAAAAGTCAGAGTCTATTAGTATATTGAAACCATTATTCTAATAAAGCTGATTACCAAAAGTTTTTCTTAATTGATTCCTTTTAATCGAATTTTCTTCCCTATTATTCAAACTTCTTACTCTGCTTTTATAAGATAAAAAAGTAAATAATTAACTAGTAAAGATGGTTTATGCAAATTATCAATCAAAGTCTTAATATTTAATTGCAGTTTTTAAAGTAGTTTTTAAGACATATCTTATCCTAGCATCGAAAATTAAAGCAGTAATGTGATATATAGACTTTTTGTTTCAAGCAAATTTTGGGACCTTCTAACTTTTTTGCAAGATTTGCTTTATGAACTGGCTTTCTCCCGGGTACTTGGGGTAAAGGCTTAAGGTTACCTGTCTCCGTCAAGGGCAAGGGCAAAAGGCGGCATTTAATTTTCAAGAGTAACCTGGACTCTAACATCTAAAGCGGCTCCAGGAAATAAAGCCGTCGCAGCAGAGTTTTCGGCTGCGCAAAGGAAGGTGGTTTTAGTCGGTAAAAATCCCCCCACCCCGTGTCATTTAGAAGAATTGTTATAAGGTAAATAAATTTAAGTTTCTTCTTTCACACAAGTGACCCAATAATATTTCTGGTTTAAGTACATCGATTAAACTATTACAAAATGTGTCTAGTTTCGATCTAATTTGACGTATAGGTTAGGATTTGATGGAGAAGTTAACAAAGTACGAGGGGGCAGGAAAAGGCAGTGACGGATTGTGTGTAACACTGAAATTGTGACAAGAAAAAGAAGAAACTGTATGAGTGGCGATCGTGTGCATGCGTGCGTGTGTGTGTGTGTGTGTGTGTGTGCGCGCGCGAGAGAGAGAGAGAGAGAGAGAGAGAGAGAGAGAGAGAGAGAGAGAGAGAGAGAGAGAGAGAGAGAGAGAGTGATCGTGAGGGAGAGACTGACAGAGAGAAACAATGGCAGAGATAAAGAAATCTCTCTCATTAATCAAATTCACGCCAACAACATTCTTAATGTCGTAATGACACAACAGTCTATGTTTACAAAAGTACTACTGTTTTGGCTGACACATATAAATATACAGATCTGTGTATACAGATATCTGTTGGCAGGCTGACGTGTTCGTACTACTAATTATTCGAAGGCTGTATTCACTCCTGTCTGTATTAAAATAATACAAATGTTGTTTTATAGTAATAATAATAACTATCACGATTTGTAGGCTTAAGCATTCATAACATAAACAGTTTTCTAACGTTCCCTCCTCTCAAGACTTCTACGAACATTTTTTGGTTCTGAAAATTACCAAGCAGTTTTTGGTAACTTAGTTTTTTTATAGACTCTCACCAGGGCCGTATTTAGGATCTGTAGACCCCTAGGCCGAACCTGTGGTGCAGGCCCTACAGGGGGTCTGGGGAGTATTCCATACCCCCCAGTAAAACGGGGGGTCCGGAAATTTTTTGAAAATTAACCTGTAAAAATCGAATTTTAGAGCAATTTTCTAACTAAATACCTAAACAGAAACATTTAAAGTTTATTACTAAATCGTAGAAACTGTTACTGTACAGTATTTAGAAGTTAATGAATTGATGACATAAAAATGAAAAGAATTGAAAATCATTAAGATATTCAACACGATTTATTAACATTGCTATGAACAACTATATTAAAAAAAGAACACAAAGTTTGGGTGCGAAATGAATTTATTAGCAGTGTGTTAAAAGACGATACTATACTACAGTAAGCTACATTACTACAGTAGTGAGTAGAGTAATATTACTGTACTATACAATACTATGACACTAATATGTATGAAAATACTGTGTGTACAATTTACTTCTAAATTGTAGTTACTACATAAAACTTAACTTGAAATGGCTTAGTGGCTAATTGGTTTGCGCCTACACTTCATACCAATGAATCTACTTATAATATCTTCATAAACTAGTTGTCTTAAAATCTTACTTTCAATGCTGAGCAAAGCCAAAACGTTGAGCCTGTCTTCTAACATGGAGGTTCGAAGCCTGTTTTTGATCAACTTCAATTTTGAAAATGACCTTTCTCCACTGCAGTTAGTGACCATAAGTGACAGGTGCATTCTTAGAGCGACCTCGATATTAGGAAAACAATCTTTGACGTTTCTTTCTAGGAGGAGTTTATACATCCACCTCAACTGACTAATGACTTTTTCATTTTCCTCATCATCTTTTTGTAACTCATGGTAAAAAGCCTTGAACTGAATCAGTTCATTTCCCAATTGATCGTCTAAGTCATTGTTATATATTTCTACTAAGGTTTGAGCTGCTGCAATTATCTCTTCATTAGTAAGTGTATCCAACTTGTTGAGAAACCCAAAACGGGTATCAACTAGTTTGTATGCCTCAAGCTCTGCCACAACGAAGATTCAAATTGATCTATGACAGGAAGGAAACTCTGGGTTCGAAATTTTTCTGATGGGGTCAGCTTAACCTTCTGGTGCTTGAACTGGGACAAAGTCAAGAGGTGCCAAACGCACGTTTATTTTGCGGTTGCGCCGTGTTTCACTCTCATACTCAGTGCAATCAGTTAACTCAGCAGCTTTCACCTCACATTCTTCAATGGTTTATGCAAATTATCAATCAAAGTCTTAATATTTAATTGCAGTTTTTAAAGTAGTTTTTAAGACATATCTTATCCTAGCATCGAAAATTAAAGCAGTAATGTGATATATAGACTTTTTGTTTCAAGCAAATTTTGGGACCTTCTAACTTTTTTGCAAGATTTGCTTTATGAACTGGCTTTCTCCCGGGTACTTGGGGTAAAGGCTTAAGGTTACCTGTCTCCGTCAAGGGCAAGGGCAAAAGGCGGCATTTAATTTTCAAGAGTAACCTGGACTCTAACATCTAAAGCGGCTCCAGGAAATAAAGCCGTCGCAGCAGAGTTTTCGGCTGCGCAAAGGAAGGTGGTTTTAGTCGGTAAAAATCCCCCCACCCCGTGTCATTTAGAAGAATTGTTATAAGGTAAATAAATTTAAGTTTCTTCTTTCACACAAGTGACCCAATAATATTTCTGGTTTAAGTACATCGATTAAACTATTACAAAATGTGTCTAGTTTCGATCTAATTTGACGTATAGGTTAGGATTTGATGGAGAAGTTAACAAAGTACGAGGGGGCAGGAAAAGGCAGTGACGGATTGTGTGTAACACTGAAATTGTGACAAGAAAAAGAAGAAACTGTATGAGTGGCGATCGTGTGCATGCGTGCGTGTGTGTGTGTGTGTGTGTGTGCGCGCGCGCGAGAGAGAGAGAGAGAGAGAGAGAGAGAGAGAGAGAGAGAGAGAGAGAGAGAGAGAGAGAGAGAGAGAGAGAGTGATCGTGAGGGAGAGACTGACAGAGAGAAACAATGGCAGAGATAAAGAAATCTCTCTCATTAATCAAATTCACGCCAACAACATTCTTAATGTCGTAATGACACAACAGTCTATGTTTACAAAAGTACTACTGTTTTGGCTGACACATATAAATATACAGATCTGTGTATACAGATATCTGTTGGCAGGCTGACGTGTTCGTACTACTAATTATTCGAAGGCTGTATTCACTCCTGTCTGTATTAAAATAATACAAATGTTGTTTTATAGTAATAATAATAACTATCACGATTTGTAGGCTTAAGCATTCATAACATAAACAGTTTTCTAACGTTCCCTCCTCTCAAGACTTCTACGAACATTTTTTGGTTCTGAAAATTACCAAGCAGTTTTTGGTAACTTAGTTTTTTTATAGACTCTCACCAGGGCCGTATTTAGGATCTGTAGACCCCTAGGCCGAACCTGTGGTGCAGGCCCTACAGGGGGTCTGGGGAGTATTCCATACCCCCCAGTAAAACGGGGGGTCCGGAAATTTTTTGAAAATTAACCTGTAAAAATCGAATTTTAGAGCAATTTTCTAACTAAATACCTAAACAGAAACATTTAAAGTTTATTACTAAATCGTAGAAACTGTTACTGTACAGTATTTAGAAGTTAATGAATTGATGACATAAAAATGAAAAGAATTGAAAATCATTAAGATATTCAACACGATTTATTAACATTGCTATGAACAACTATATTAAAAAAAGAACACAAAGTTTGGGTGCGAAATGAATTTATTAGCAGTGTGTTAAAAGACGATACTATACTACAGTAAGCTACATTACTACAGTAGTGAGTAGAGTAATATTACTGTACTATACAATACTATGACACTAATATGTATGAAAATACTGTGTGTACAATTTACTTCTAAATTGTAGTTACTACATAAAACTTAACTTGAAATGGCTTAGTGGCTAATTGGTTTGCGCCTACACTTCATACCAATGAATCTACTTATAATATCTTCATAAACTAGTTGTCTTAAAATCTTACTTTCAATGCTGAGCAAAGCCAAAACGTTGAGCCTGTCTTCTAACATGGAGGTTCGAAGCCTGTTTTTGATCAACTTCAATTTTGAAAATGACCTTTCTCCACTGCAGTTAGTGACCATAAGTGACAGGTGCATTCTTAGAGCGACCTCGATATTAGGAAAACAATCTTTGACGTTTCTTTCTAGGAGGAGTTTATACATCCACCTCAACTGACTAATGACTTTTTCATTTTCCTCATCATCTTTTTGTAACTCATGGTAAAAAGCCTTGAACTGAATCAGTTCATTTCCCAATTGATCGTCTAAGTCATTGTTATATATTTCTACTAAGGTTTGAGCTGCTGCAATTATCTCTTCATTAGTAAGTGTATCCAACTTGTTGAGAAACCCAAAACGGGTATCAACTAGTTTGTATGCCTCAAGCTCTGCCACAACGAAGATTCAAATTGATCTATGACAGGAAGGAAACTCTGGGTTCGAAATTTTTCTGATGGGGTCAGCTTAACCTTCTGGTGCTTGAACTGGGACAAAGTCAAGAGGTGCCAAACGCACGTTTATTTTGCGGTTGCGCCGTGTTTCACTCTCATACTCAGTGCAATCAGTTAACTCAGCAGCTTTCACCTCACATTCTTCAATGGTTTATGCAAATTATCAATCAAAGTCTTAATATTTAATTGCAGTTTTTAAAGTAGTTTTTAAGACATATCTTATCCTAGCATCGAAAATTAAAGCAGTAATGTGATATATAGACTTTTTGTTTCAAGCAAATTTTGGGACCTTCTAACTTTTTTGCAAGATTTGCTTTATGAACTGGCTTTCTCCCGGGTACTTGGGGTAAAGGCTTAAGGTTACCTGTCTCCGTCAAGGGCAAGGGCAAAAGGCGGCATTTAATTTTCAAGAGTAACCTGGACTCTAACATCTAAAGCGGCTCCAGGAAATAAAGCCGTCGCAGCAGAGTTTTCGGCTGCGCAAAGGAAGGTGGTTTTAGTCGGTAAAAATCCCCCCACCCCGTGTCATTTAGAAGAATTGTTATAAGGTAAATAAATTTAAGTTTCTTCTTTCACACAAGTGACCCAATAATATTTCTGGTTTAAGTACATCGATTAAACTATTACAAAATGTGTCTAGTTTCGATCTAATTTGACGTATAGGTTAGGATTTGATGGAGAAGTTAACAAAGTACGAGGGGGCAGGAAAAGGCAGTGACGGATTGTGTGTAACACTGAAATTGTGACAAGAAAAAGAAGAAACTGTATGAGTGGCGATCGTGTGCATGCGTGCGTGTGTGTGTGTGTGTGTGCGCGCGCGAGAGAGAGAGAGAGAGAGAGAGAGAGAGAGAGAGAGAGAGAGAGAGAGTGATCGTGAGGGAGAGACTGACAGAGAGAAACAATGGCAGAGATAAAGAAATCTCTCTCATTAATCAAATTCACGCCAACAACATTCTTAATGTCGTAATGACACAACAGTCTATGTTTACAAAAGTACTACTGTTTTGGCTGACACATATAAATATACAGATCTGTGTATACAGATATCTGTTGGCAGGCTGACGTGTTCGTACTACTAATTATTCGAAGGCTGTATTCACTCCTGTCTGTATTAAAATAATACAAATGTTGTTTTATAGTAATAATAATAACTATCACGATTTGTAGGCTTAAGCATTCATAACATAAACAGTTTTCTAACGTTCCCTCCTCTCAAGACTTCTACGAACATTTTTTGGTTCTGAAAATTACCAAGCAGTTTTTGGTAACTTAGTTTTTTTATAGACTCTCACCAGGGCCGTATTTAGGATCTGTAGACCCCTAGGCCGAACCTGTGGTGCAGGCCCTACAGGGGGTCTGGGGAGTATTCCATACCCCCCAGTAAAACGGGGGGTCCGGAAATTTTTTGAAAATTAACCTGTAAAAATCGAATTTTAGAGCAATTTTCTAACTAAATACCTAAACAGAAACATTTAAAGTTTATTACTAAATCGTAGAAACTGTTACTGTACAGTATTTAGAAGTTAATGAATTGATGACATAAAAATGAAAAGAATTGAAAATCATTAAGATATTCAACACGATTTATTAACATTGCTATGAACAACTATATTAAAAAAAGAACACAAAGTTTGGGTGCGAAATGAATTTATTAGCAGTGTGTTAAAAGACGATACTATACTACAGTAAGCTACATTACTACAGTAGTGAGTAGAGTAATATTACTGTACTATACAATACTATGACACTAATATGTATGAAAATACTGTGTGTACAATTTACTTCTAAATTGTAGTTACTACATAAAACTTAACTTGAAATGGCTTAGTGGCTAATTGGTTTGCGCCTACACTTCATACCAATGAATCTACTTATAATATCTTCATAAACTAGTTGTCTTAAAATCTTACTTTCAATGCTGAGCAAAGCCAAAACGTTGAGCCTGTCTTCTAACATGGAGGTTCGAAGCCTGTTTTTGATCAACTTCAATTTTGAAAATGACCTTTCTCCACTGCAGTTAGTGACCATAAGTGACAGGTGCATTCTTAGAGCGACCTCGATATTAGGAAAACAATCTTTGACGTTTCTTTCTAGGAGGAGTTTATACATCCACCTCAACTGACTAATGACTTTTTCATTTTCCTCATCATCTTTTTGTAACTCATGGTAAAAAGCCTTGAACTGAATCAGTTCATTTCCCAATTGATCGTCTAAGTCATTGTTATATATTTCTACTAAGGTTTGAGCTGCTGCAATTATCTCTTCATTAGTAAGTGTATCCAACTTGTTGAGAAACCCAAAACGGGTATCAACTAGTTTGTATGCCTCAAGCTCTGCCACAACGAAGATTCAAATTGATCTATGACAGGAAGGAAACTCTGGGTTCGAAATTTTTCTGATGGGGTCAGCTTAACCTTCTGGTGCTTGAACTGGGACAAAGTCAAGAGGTGCCAAACGCACGTTTATTTTGCGGTTGCGCCGTGTTTCACTCTCATACTCAGTGCAATCAGTTAACTCAGCAGCTTTCACCTCACATTCTTCAAAGCTATTCCGTTTTGTTCCTATGAAGCTTGTTAGCGATGTCAGTGCTGAGGCGGCTGTGTTCACGTCCAATCTAGGGTTCTGCAGAGTTTCACTAGTTTTGTTTACTTGTCCCAAGATATCATCCCAAAATACTGTGTACAGATTTACAGTCAAATAGACCACCATCACAATTTTGAAGTGCTGTGGCGCCCATTTTTATGCAGTAATCTATATTACCTTGTGTCATAAACTCCGGCCACAATCCAATGTCATTTTCCAAGCAAACATTTTCACTTAAAGCAGGTCCAAGAGAAACCCCCTCCAGTTCCCACGCGACGCCAAGCGATCGAGTTTCCTGAATGCTGACTCACTCATATCAGTTGACCACTGAAGAGTTCAGCAGAATTAGTCCACACGAAATGACTGCGTCGACGTCTTTTATGATTATAAGAGAGCCCGCACCACGGTATTAAAACAAAGAGATTTTTTATTTTAGTCTATTCAAAATTAAAATTTTTAAACAGTTTTTTTTTGTGGTGCGGGCCCATAGGCTGCAGCCTAGATAGCCTGCGCGTAAATGCGGCCCTGACACTCACAGGTTAATTTGCAAGCAGTACTACTTCACACTGAAAATAAATGGTCACCAATCCCTTCAGTTTATACTGCTTACATGTCGGAGTCATGTGATAGTATGAAACTTTTATTGAGCAGAATTCAGTATGACGGATATTCGTGGCATACCTACGGAGATGTGAAAGTAACGTAGTTTTACTTCGATTGCAGATTGGATTCACTAAATTCTGTTGCCTTCTGTGCGAGCGGGTAAATTCTATGCAGGAATGAGAAAATTATTATGTAATAAAAGCAGTGATTAAAGACAGAGACACTGACTGTAGGAGATCAGACCGTTTTAGGTCAAGTACTAGTAAAACCTGGAAAAGCTTATCGTCCACTACTACATATTAAGTAGGTTTAATGAAAATTATGTAATTGCAACGGATGTAATTTCGAAACTGTTAATTTCCTTCAAGTGTGTACTAAAGTAAAGAATGTTACAATTTATAAGTTGGTAATTACACCAGATAGGCTTAAACAGGTAATACTAACAACCATTAGCCTACTGATTCGAATGTGTGTGTGAAGAGGGCTTTTGAGTCGATAATAACGCTATTACCTACTTGACACAGAAATTCGCGTACGTCACCTGCAATTTGTATTATGCAAACGTTCGGAGGATGTAAATTTTTCAACAACATTGTTGGAGTGCCAACCTTCAGAATGAACCGTTGTGGCGGAATGCAAGATTGATTTAAAGAATTCAAAAATTCTTGGAGATAATACACTATATTTTCAATATTAAATACGGTGTTAATAGATACTTCGAACTTTTTATTATCCCCAGAAAATTTTTCCAAACTTGTATCATTATTTTCCTTCACAGATTCGATTATTTGGGAATAACCACTTGTAATTTTTATCAACTAAACACTTGACGTTTTGCACAGATTTTAGCAATTAATATAGTTGTACTATTTACTATGTCCCAGTTTTTCGTCAATTTCTGTGAAGCTATCGTCATTAGGAACACTGCCGTCACCGAGGTGCAGTAAGTTTGTAGAAAAATCACCATCTCCTCCTCCTTAATGGGCTCTCATATTGCTTTGCAAATTTAGTCTGAACAGCATTCCACATTTCCGAGGACTTTAAACACTTAGACAATATCAGCGCGGGTTCCTCTTGCAGTTACCGGTAATCTCTAGCGAGAATCCTCTGAAATAACAAAAGTTACGCTATCCACTAATGTGTTACAATTTTTTAAGTCTTGGAGAGTTTGATTGACAGTTTCTATATAGTCCACAAATCGCCTTCGTTTTATCGTTCATGATTAGTTTCCGTTTTGATCGCTCTTTCTTGTGTCATGCCTCCTCTTCAGTACGAATTGCTTTTTTAACAGGAGTCAGTGAGAATACTTGACTTTTTCTTCTTAGCGCATTTTTTTTTAATTTTTGCAGTCGCTTTCGGATAAGGATGAATTTATTCTGGTGTCAATTGTGCTAAGGTACTAGCAGGTGCCTCGTTTATTCCCGACGTGGTAGGTCCAGCTTCTGTGGTCTCTTGACAATCTTTTGTTGGTGTTAATCTTTCTTCATAATTACTTTTGTCTCCTATCTCTCTGTCAATTACAGGTGAACACAGAAACTCTTCGATACTGAATATATTTTAATTTAATGGCCAAATTCCAGTTGAACTAAAACCTGCTGTCAGTTAGATGGTGTAGCTGCCTTTGAAAGAGTATCCTTTGCTAGCCCAGGTATGTCATATATTGTCATGGTTTTACCTGGGCTTATTGTCATCCAGCTGTCAGCGGCTGCACCGAAACAGGCCATATAAACACTCTTGTCTAATGGCTGAAGTCAGATTGTAACGGGTATGAGGTATAAACTGTTTCATAAATAGTAAAAAGAGAGAGGCTGTAATTTATCTTGATGGATGTGCTACTCCAATACAACCTGCTGGTCCATAAATAATCAAAGTGATCTCTACATAACACTCTGGGGATAACGATAAGTGGTGGTTTCCAGCTGCTATCTATGAAAATACCACTGGTTTCACCCTTTTCCAAAGGCATAACCCTACTGACTTGTTTATTTCCCTTCAAACTGACAACTTTGTTGGGACAGTGCACTGTTGTTACGCTGCCTGGTTTCCTTCACATTCCAAATATTGTGACAATAAAGATGAAGGCGACTTATCACATAATTCGAATATTGAAGAAAGTTTATGTTGTGTTTATTAAAACTAAATGTTATTGCAAAACTTGTTGCTTCAGCCTCTCTAAAAGACAACCTTGAATGTCGCTGCATGAAGCCAGTAAAACAATCTTTTACCGGCCCAGTTCAGCAGAAAATCGACATTATTTGCAAACACGTATTCGAAGGCTAACATACGAATATTCTTAGGGTACAAACCATAATAACTAACAGAATAGTGCAAATCATAACACAGAAATATGATTTTTCTTTTTGTTCTTTCCTAAATACAAGTTGTGGAAAACGCTGAGTCTTTGTAGGGTTTGTGAGGTACATTGCCCCAGAAAGTTTTTCACTTGTACGTTTGAACCAAATATGAAAAAAAGAAAACAGAACAAAATGTTTTACTTACATTGTACCAACATACCACTTTCCTTCTGGTGAAATTGAAGGTACACCTTTAATTTTAAAATTAGAGGCTGAAGTGTAGTGCTGCTGGTCACTCTTCCTTTAGTGCGTGTGTCGAACACTCACTTTAGGCAACCTATTCTATCTCCTAAAATTCCTAGGCGGCATAAAAAGGAGACATTATTACTATTATCATTTTAAAAATTTTAGTTTTTTAGGATTTAATAAACGTGTAATCTTCATCATAGGATCACAAGTAACTGACACATAATTAATTCTGAGATCTGTTAGGTTATGAATTAGTTTTCTTTTAAGATTTATAGAGAAACATAACTTACCCTCATGCTGCCACATTGCTTTTGTATTAGTATGATTCAATTGTACGCTTACCATGGATCCAACAAAGAACATAGCTGTAAACACCCATAGCAAATTAGTGACAAAAAGGTTGCTTTACACATTCTAAAATACAAAAGGGAACAAAGACACATTTTACTGTACACTGCTATAATCAGACTGGAGGAGCACGTACTACAAGCTATAACAAAAACGTTATACAGTTGCAGAGGTGCTGCGACTAAGGGACACTTGAAGAAGTACAAAGTATCAACTTATGTCTCTCTGCTCTCCCCTATATGGTAATACTGTCTTATAATGACTGTTAAACAAATCAAATTTATTGTATACCTTTATATGTGTATTTATACACAATATATCATAAAAGTTTTTTGTGGCAAAAATACCTTTATATGTGTATTTATACACAATATATCATAAAAGTTTTTTGTAAGAAAAATAAATTGTTGTATGTTGTAATGGTACATATAACACTACCAACACCAGCGTACCACAAATAAGTTGAAAGCCACTACAATTAAGAATACCTACAAGGTCAAGCATACGATCATGGATAAAAAAGGAAGTATCATAAGCCAAAACCAAGTGAATTAAAATGAAGAAGGAATTACCAGTAAATGTGCAACTAAAAAAGATAAAGCAAGACTAACGACGAGACGACATATATAATTACCCAATAGATCAAACAGTGAGAAGGAAACCCATGAAAGGCAAAATCAAGAAGAAACCTATTAACCGTGAGAAGGAAACCAGTGAAAACCACGCCATGAAGAAACTTATTAAGAGGTAGGAAGGAATCGTGAAGAGAAGAAGAAAATATCCAGATCAAACACAAAAAAAGGAGATAACATGAATTATAATGAACTAACATATGCCAATAAAAGAAGAAAGAATAAATGTAATAAACAACATGATTTAAACCCCTAAGATGTAAACAAAATTGACACTGACCAAAACTTATTAAGTGAATACCTTCCTTGACAGTGTAATACAAACAATAATCAATAAGAATGAATTATTGAACATAAAAAGTAACAAAGAGAATGAATAATAATAAGATAAGTTCTTAGTTAAATGATGTGTAGACATGAAAAGAGGACTATGTCCAAAACACAAATGAACAATTGTAAAGTGGAATTGATATTAGAAATAACCACTAATTACCAATAGTAAAGACTGTAAAAGATAAACAAAATGTAATCTAATAATAACCAATATATATACCAGTACTACATAAAATCAAATAAATCAAATGTAATACAGAAATACAAAACCGACAATAATCCATTGTTGTATATTTAGAATGTAACATAACCTAATCTGGACAACTAGTTTTCACTAAAACTATAGAAAAATAAGGCCAAAGCAATGTTAAACTAAAATGTATTATAATTTGACATAAATAGATAATATAAAGAACGATTTTTGTATAACAGATAATGTAATAAGTAAATATAAAAGCTGTATTAATGCGATTTAATATAACTATATGCTTGCCTTAGAATGGATGCATGATAAACAAAATTATCTTGTAAACTTATCATAAAAGAGTAGGAACTCAACTAACAACATTGAATGAGGCAGAATACTATTCGAAGAAGTAAATTCAAGGATTATAGCCACCCAAATACTAATAATAACAATAATAATAAATAAACCATGTTGACAGCTAGATGCAAGTAATCTTGGTAACTTTAAACCAAAGCAATTATCAGTATAAATGCAGAATGAACTACTGCACAATAATAACAGTGCTATCAAAACAACGATAAGAGATATTCAAGCAATAATGAGAACAATTTGATAGGATTACAACCCATATAAAAAGGTAACTTCCTAAAGTATAGTAAACTCACTTAACAAACTATAGTTAAGGTAATAAAACCATAAGATGAAGAAAAAGGACACTATCAGAAGTGACAATGACCAATGCAGTATGCATAGGCCATAATAAAATGTTAATAACTATTAATGTTAGTATAATAGTAAGTATCATGTACATGTTGTGTTTATGTTAGTGTCTATACAGGAAAGTACCGATCAACTCACCGCAGCTAATAATAGAAGAGTCGACGCAACTTCTTCAGAATCGAACTCAAGAAATGGAACAAAAAACATTCTAAACTATTTAAACAAAATTAATAAACAACGTCAAAGAGTTAGTGAACCGATTTATTCATATCGGATTCAATAAGAGATTGAATTGGGTAGAATAAATCAATAAACCAAAAATTAATAATAAAAACAAAACATAAGAATAATAATAAAACAGACGATCTCGTCGTGCTAAAATGTTCATACACACTTTTTAAGAGAAAATTACTTAGAACTTCGAATCTAACAAGAAAAATATTGTGTCGAGTATTCATAATACAAACCCTTAGATATCAAATATGAAATGAAAATATAAGAACCAAGTTAAATGTATATTCTATAGCCGGCAGAATAAGGGAAGGACAAATAAAATAGAGGCAGGATATCAAGAGAATGGAAAACATGAGACTACCTAAACAAGTAATAAGATACAGACCTCAGGGAAGACGAGATATAGGTAGGGCAAGTAAAAGAGATGCCTTCAGTGAAGGCAGAACAGGCTGTAATCCTATACCTTGACATGGAGAAGAAGATTCATAACACTTAATAGCACACTTAAGAATAAAATATTGGTATGGAGAATCGTACACGACTTCCATGTTCTAAGATTTATATTTAAAATCATTTTCGAAAATGAAATATTTCCATGGAAACTACTTCTTTCTACTTACTGCTTCAGCCACTTACTGTGGTCACTAACGTATACCACCTCACGTTATCGCACTTGATTTTTACTGATGATGGAAGTCGATGGCACTGCCGAAACGTCTGGTTTTGCAGAAAACATTGGTCTACGGCCAAACAGGCCAGGAAGGAATTTTAAAAACAAACTGCTTCTTTGTTGCCAATAACGTAGTACATATATAAAAAAAATTATCAGGTAAACTATTACGTTACAACAAAAAATGTTTCCGGTAAACTACCCTTTCCCCGTAACCGATCTTCACCAAAATCAATAGGCCTTGAGTCCTCTATAACTCAGGCACATATGTAAAAAAATATCTGATTCTGTTTGAATTTACGGCAGTTATCGTTCGTCATGAAAAAATTTCTCTTGTTACAACATAAAATATTGCAGGTAAACTACCCCTTTGTCTTAACCGATCTTCACAAAAAACAATAAGTCTTGAATACTCTACAATTCAGGGCTGTATGCAAAAAAATATTTGATTCTGTTTGAATTTGCGGCTCTTATCGTTTGGCATAAAAAATCTACAGATAGACACACAGACACACAGACACTTTTTAATAATTACTTTTTTTCATGTTTTGAGGGTAGTACAATCAGAATCTGCAAAAATTTCTAACACGATTTTTTTTGCCATCACCATACTTCCATTTCCTTATGGAACATGAAAGTAAAATCAAAGTAAAATTCTGATGGCAACAAAAATCAAATATTCTATCAAAAATTGGGGATATACATTTTTGGTAGGTATTTGGTACGCCTACTTGCATTGCACAAGAAATGTGTTATGGTCACTAGGTGAGAGATAAAAAATGACTCACAAGTACACTGATTTTTATTAAAAAATTTATACAAAACAGTTTCAATTCTATGGTATCAATAATTAATAAATATTAAGGATAATGAACAAATTATTTCTTCAGAGAAGATACATAAAAACATTGCAAAAATAATACATATCAGACAAATATTATTACAACAAAAATACCACACAGACATTTGGGCTTTGTTACTTTATCAGTACTATAAGAATACATTAATAAAGTACATAGAATATTTATTTACAAGAACATAATTACAAATAGTAAAAACACCTTTGATGAAATAAACATTTTATATATTACATCAAACATAACTAAATTCAGATGACAATATAAATGAACTAAATACTGTATAGGTTTTTCTGCGAGGGAGTGTAGGATTGATTAGGGGTTCAATTAGTTCAAATTATTAAAAAAAAAACTATAAATAGAAAAACTAGACTGGTATGTTTACAACAAAATGAAATCTTCAAGTTACATTTAAGAGATATTCCGTGTCAAATCAACAAGTGCTTCAACCTGACCCTCTTAAATTTATTTGAAATTAAGTATGCATGTAGTATTCATAAATAGTAACACAAATTAATTTTTTCACATTTTTCTAACGAAAGGTTACTGAGTAATGGGTGCTCAAAAATGTAAAAAAAAAATCAAATTTTTGACTTGCGCAACAATATTGATTTGTTCACAACTTATGTTCTAATTAAGCTAGAACAATGACATTGAGTTCATTTGAAAGCTCTTTTAAATTGCTTTCATATGATATAAAACATAATTAGTTGCAAATATACATACATATTTTTTATAAACACATCATTATTGAATTTACTGAAGTTAGACAAACTGTATTTTTTACATTTATATTTTTTACTTTTTTTAAAGTAATTTTATGTTTATCACGATTCTGTAAAACGTCATTCAGATCGGTGAATCATTTTTATTTTTATTTTGCTATCCGTGACAATTTTACAGAATCATAGTTGGATTTATTACTTGGCCTACAAAATTGTACTTTTCATACAAATAACTGTGTTTTAAAGCTTAGCACTAGCTAAATTAATAGTCAAAATTAATAAATCGACCTAAATATCTAAAATATATATCTTAATACAGTGATCCAGGTTTTCCGTGTACAAGCAAAAAAACTCATTTTAAAGTCTATATACAAAATGGTTGGTTGTTGTGACTATCTCCCATCTGTTTAGTATTTTGACATCGGATAATATTCAGTCAGCTGTTGTTGAAAGTGACCTGTACATTTTCTTTTGGTGTGACATAGCCTATAAAATGAAATAATGTGATTAATTCTGAAATGTTGTGTTCTGAAATTAGCTGAAAGTTACTTTTGTACAATTCTCACAACAGTGTATAAGTTTATATGCCTACAACCAGTTAATATTTGCAAACTATTAACATAACCTTAAATTTTATTCCAGGATATGAAAAAATGGAGAAGTAATGTTGTGTATTCCTAAATAGAGAAAGCTGATGCATTGAACTTTGAAAACGTTTTATAAAAATTAGACTGTTCATTTGAGAATGACATAAAATGCCTAAAATTTCAGCTTTGTGCTGTAATCCTTTTAATGAAAAGGGTGACAATAACCATAAGAAAAACTTGCGTCCTGTTTCCCAATGGATGATAGAAAGAAAACCTTTCCTAACATTAAGTCAGAAAGTATGTGACAAGTGCCGGAAAAAAATGTCAAAAGTAGAACTTTCTAATACGTCTAGCACAGAAAACGATGACGATCTAGTGTGTTCTGAGGTCAAACAAAAAAGTTAAAAGATGTTAAGTTGTAGTGATGAACAAGACATTGCTACAAGTGCAGCCCTAGAAACTTTGAATGCTTCTTTGCAGTCTGTTGGTGAATCGCCAATTAAGAAAAAACGACTATGTGAGGCAAAGTATCCTAAGAAAAAAATAATAAAAGTAACATCAGCAATCCAAAGAAAAGTATTGTTGCTGGTTTCTGGTGAAGAAGAGTTAGATGATCATTCAGAATCAGAGATGATCGTTCAGCTGAAAGAGAAATTTAGTACTTGCACATCTCGAAGTAAACAGATGGAAATTCTCACAATTTTACCTAAAAGCTGGAGTGTTAAGAAGCTTCAAGAGGAATTTAACATAACAACCTACATGGCTAGAAAAGTAAAAGTTTTGGTGACGGCCAAGGGTATTTTGTCTTCTCCCAATCCAAAACCTGGCAAGACTCTTAATCAAAGGACTGCTGATTTAGTAAAAAACTTTTATTGTTCTGATGAGATAAGCAGGCCAATTCCTGGGAAAAAAGATTTTGTGCTCATAAGAGTTGATGGAGATAAAATTCAAGTGCAAAAACGATTAGTTTTAAGTAATTTGAAAGAAATTTATGCACACTTCAAAGACAACTATCCAGGGCTCCGCACTGAGTTTTCAAAGTTTGCAGAGCTACGTCTCAAAAATTGTAGTTTAGCTGGAAGTAGTGGTACACATAGTGTTTGTGTGTGTACTACTCACCAAAACTTCAAACTTATGCTGACTGGGTGTAAAATTCCTCAGCTGACAATGAATGATGATAGTCCCATAAAAACCTACAAAGACTGCATTGCAAGAGTTGTGTGTAACCCATCATTACCTGCTTGCCACTTTCGTGAGCTGTCCAGGACCAGAAACACTTAAAAAGTATTTACAAGAATTGTTGGATACTAATGGTATTGACCAGATAACTTACAAACAATGGGTCTCTGTTGATCGTACATCTCTAGAAACAGTGACAAAATCTTCCGACAACTTTATCGATTATTTTTTTGACAAACTAAAATCATTAACACGACATTCCTTTGTGCCCAGTCAACAATCAACCTTCCAAAAAAGATTGAAAAATGAGCTTAAAGAAGGTGAGTTCTTGGTGATTTGTGATTTTGCTGAGAATTACACCTTTGTTGTACAGGATGAAGTCCAAGGTTACCATTGGACCAACACACAAGCAACAATTCATTCCTTTGTAGGTTATTACAAGGATGGCGACAAACTTGAGTACACAAGTCTTGTTATCATATCACAATGCCTCAAAAATGACTGTTGCTGTGCGTCTGTTCCAGTCCTACTTGATTGACTTTCTGACCAAAACATTTAATAAAAAACCAAGTAAAATGTATTACTTCTCTGACGGAGCGGCAGCTCAGTATAAAATTAGAAAGAACTTCATCAATCTGTGCTATCATGAAGAAGATTTCCATATTGAAGCCCAGTGGCATTTTTCAGCCACCTCTCATGGTAAAGGTGCTAGCGATGGTGTTGGTGGAACAGTCAAGCGACTGGCTGCTCGAGCAAGTCTGCAACGACCATACGCTGATCAAATCAAGACACCCGAACAACTTTTTGTGTTTGCCAAGGAAATGTAGAAGGGATCAATTTCAAGTATGCTACTATGGAAGATCATGAAAATGAAGAATTGAAACTTACAGAGAGATTTGAGAAATGCTGCGCAATTGTAGGGACACAAAAACTTCAAACTTTTATTCCCCTAAGCAAGAACAAAATAATAACAAAAGTGTATTCGGACTCTAATGAAAGCAAAATTGAACTGGTGACAGCTGTTGACAGTGATCCAATACCGTTTGATGACATCAAAGGATATATTGCTTGTGAATATACGTAATGGACACTGGTGGTTATCCTGCGTAGTTGGAAAAAATCAGGAAAAGGATGAAATCACAGTTAGCTTCTTACATCCACATGGACCGTCCACATCTTTCACATTCCCCAGTCATGCAGACATTCTTTCCGTAAGCAGCAGGGAAGTAAAGGCAATCTTGAACCCCCAAACTGCTACAGGGTGAACATATAGACCCCTACATTATCCCGTGCAGAAATGGTGATGTGCAACAAACTGATTGGCTAGAAGCATGATGAATTGGACGGATGTGACTCCTCTCAGTAAGTAACAAGAACTAATAACTAACTGAATTTAGGCCTATCTCTGGTATTCAGCTGTCTTGATTTTTTTTAAAGGTTTGCAACTTGTTGTATTTTTTAATTCAATATTGATAAGGCAAATATTGTTTTTGTCTACTATCTGTTACAAGCTATTTTATTTTGATGTCCACATTTAGCTATACAATAACACATAGCAATAATAATAATTCACCGAACTGAATGACGTTTTACAGAATCGTGATAAAAATAAAATTACTTTTGATAGTGATCCGATGCTCATACAAAATTGAACTTTCAGAATATGTAGAGGAAACAGTATCTTTCACATATATTTTTTTGAGAATTTTAAAAATACAGTTTTTCAAAATTCAGTAAATTCAATAATGATGTGTTTATAAAAAATATGTATATATATTTTCAACTAATTATGTTTTATATCATATGAAATCCCTTTAAAAGAGCTTTCAAATGAACTCAATGTAACTGTTCTAGCTTAATTAGAACACAAGTTGTGAACAAATCAATATTGTTGCGCAAGTCAAAAATTTGATTTTTTTTTTTTAATTTTTGAGCACCCATTACTCAGTAACCTTTGGTCAGAAAAATGTGAAAAATTGATTTGTGTTACTATTTATGAATACTACATGCATACGTAATTTCAATTAAATCCAAGAGGGTAAGGTTGAAAATCATACTTTCATTTGTTGATTTGACATGGAAAGACTCTTAAACTACACCTTTTTAATATGGTGCATTAATATTTCACCTCTCTCTCACTCTCTCTCTCTCTATTTCTGTGCGCGCGCGCGCGCAGACAGAGAGAGAGAGAGAGAGAGAGAGAGAGTTAACTATATAAGAATTCAGCAGTTCTATAAGGAGAAATTTACCTCCAAACTTATAAATCTTGCACAACCATCTGGCGATATAAGAGGTTCTACAACAATGGATTCTGTAACAAAGAAAGAATTTTAGCTAACAGAGAAAAATAATTATCATTGCCAGTATCAACAAAAGTGCAAATTACTAAATAAAATAATTGCAATTTTATGGGAAATAACGTTATTAAACTAATTATGTACTTTATTAAGAACTTTTGTTTTTCCAGCAGCTTCCAAAACTCTTTATATAAAAAATAATATAAACAAACTTATTTAGAGCTTCAAACAATACTTATCTTAAAATTATCATATGATTATACTTTCCAAAGGAAGCCCCTGATTTGAAAGCATTGACACCCTATAATACTACTAATTAAAAATGATTCCAACTACTATGTTACTAAATTTTCTCATTTAAAATGTAAATGGGACTGTTAATAACTTTATATTGTTGTCATTAACAAGACAAAACACAATCATTAATGGCTATTTTATCACAAACTTCAAAATCTCCTATAAAGCTTGCTCAATGAAATAGGACATTCCTGATGCAGAAAATTAACTTTGCCATAACACAAATTAAATAGGCTAACGCCCAAACAAAAAATGCTTTGAAAACAAAACATTAATGAAATATGGTATGAATTCATTGTGCTACATTCAAAGCTGATTTTCTTAATTGATTTAAAGTATACAAGTCTAGTTTGTCAAGTAAAGATAATTTAGGTAAACCTAACACTACTTATGAAACAAACATTAAATCAAATATGCTAATGTTACAAAATTCACAAATAGAAAAAATAAAATTTGAAATTATCTATAGGCTAAATTGCTTTGATTATATTACCTTCTCCACTTGATATGTTTTCCACATCAATATCATCTGATGTCGATACTACTGATAGTGCAATAATAGTCATTTTTTCCCAGTCAATTCTGGAAAGTTCAGGAGAAACCTGAAAGATCATTACGAAACTCATACATAATTTTTTACTAACTTAATTATTAAGAATATTAAGCTAATAGTTAAGAAAATAATTTATTTTTTTAACCCAGCACAATATTTGTAGGTTAGCACTATGAATTTACAAAAAGTTAATGGATTTTGTGTAAATTTCTAAAAAAATTAAATTTACAGCATAATCTAGTAGTTATTTTATAGTAATCTATTTTAATTTAAATGAACTTAATTCTAAAAGTTGAAAACAAACTTACATACTGCAGATCCTCTTGTTGTTCAGCTAGCACTATTGTTTGGTTACATCCCTGCATTGAAGATTCCTGAAAAAGATTTCTAATATAATCATACAAACTCGAAAAAAAAAATATCTGTTCAAATGATTAACATTGAATAATATAATCCTGATTATAACTAGCAAATACATTACGGATAATTCATCCATACTCTATATCATTTAAATCTACTATTAAGTATAACACCCCATAAATTTTTTTAGAATATTAAGATATTAATTTTTAAAATTGTCATGTGTTATTAGTTGAGTATCATTTAGGAGGTTAAACAATATAAATACAATTCTACACATTAAGTTACAGATTATAAATACAGATAATAAGAAATTAAATAAAAATAACACTATAGGCCTACATCAATTATCGGGTTTAAGAACCTGCCGTAAGCAGTGATAATTTTAGTTTAGTGAGCTTTATCAGACTTGCATGCAATAATAAATTTTACATAAGATAAAAGAACGATGCTTTCTTTAGTCACCAGCAAAACCTTTTCTGTCTGCAAGTTAATATTATAAAATTTAAAAACAGCACAATTTTATTAAAAAATTTAATCGAGATTAAAATGCGTGTTTAAGTAAAAAATTAAAGAAGTCACAGTTCAAATTCTCTTTTCACTTTTTCTTTTACCTGACAAATGTTAGCCCTTAATTTTTAAAGCAGAGCTGTTAAAACAAACTTTTTATGACAAATATATTACAATTTAATGGACTCAATGGTATGAAAGTAACTATGTGTACAAAAAATTACAACAGTTTGCTTCAGTGAGGATACAGTAGCCATAGGCCTATATTATAAATTTTGTTATATTAGGTCTTAAAATTAACCTTAACTTACTAAGTCATATCTTATTAAGTAATTACGTTTCTCTGAAAAATGCTGAATTTGAAAGTATATTTAGAGTAATATAGCTGGACTGAATAATTAAATAGAATATGTAACTAGTTAAATACGAGCAGAGTTCAAATTAAATATATTATGGTAAGGCCTAACTAACATCTTGTCTTAGGTAGGACCACATTTTACGAATAAAATGACTTGTAAATTAGATACATTACACAAATATAGGTAAGCTAGAGTAGACAAAATAATTGTCAGACTTACAGGAGTATCTATAATAAAGAAAAATTATTTAATTAAATTGCAGTCAGTGCCTTACAGAGACTTTTTTAAAAAATGAGTTAATTACCCCTTGGGTAATTTTGAAAATTCTCATCAATGCTGATATTGAGCTGATATATTTTTGTTCTATTCTTCTATGTTATATAAACACGAGAAAAATCATTTTAAACGGCGGTCGAACCTATTTACGGAGACAACAAATTAAGCTGAAGATGAGTGCACGGGAGATCTCGAAACATGTTCAAATAAGGAAAAATAACATCTTGAGGTAAATTTAGTTATAAATATTAAATGTAATATATATATATATATTGTAACGAAACTCAATACTGTGGTTACAAATTCTTCAATCTGGTCTCGTCTTCCTTTTCTTTTTAATTTAATCCCCACTGTTGAGCTGTCCAAATTGTAACGAAACGTGTTAATAGTGTTTTAGTTTTGGTGTAGTGTTACAAAAATATTTTAAATATGTTGGTTGTGAAAGAAATAAAAATTGTGTGTTTAAAAAAAAAATTTATAATTAAAAAAACATTTTTTTTATTGATTAATTAATTAATTGTGTTTCGTGAAGTTCCGAAACGTGTCTCACTTGTCTAGAAAATTTTATTAGCTTTTTTGTATTTTTCAATAAACTCCAACCTCTTATAAGATTGTCTACAGATACAATCGATCTTTGTTTACTTCCAGTTTTGGAGGTTATCTTGCTTCAATGTGGTGAAATTCTTGTAGTATGTTGTTTAAATTATATTAAGTGTAAATTACTATGTTTAGTAAAGAAAGAACTGTTTTGATATGAAAAGTATGAATTATTTATTGGACAATTGGTTATAAAGACTCATGTCGATTTTTTAAAATCGACTCTCAGGGTATCGAATGTTACAAGTTTTTTATATAAAATACAATCAGGTTCTTTTAACAGCTATTCATTGGAAAAGTCAGAGAAATCGGGCAGAGATTAAAAAAGTATAAGGTTACAACAATAATTCTTAATACTAAAGTACATATATTCAATTGAAAAGTTTAAAATAAATAAATTGATTGCGAACCGTGTCGCTGACAAACTAGATGGTCGTGTTCAGTTGAGTGGTGACGAAAAAGCAAATGGCCGCCGTCGAGGTCGTCAAACGTCCCTTCGTAGATTTGGCGTTCCAATAAAGATATTTTCTTGCAGAATTCACGTCCTGGTGTCAGCAAATCTTCCTTCTGATGTTGGTGTAGTGTCTTTGGTTAAGTTTCTGTGTTGTATTTTGAATAGTGGTGTATTTATAAGTCAGTTCACTTTTTGTCGATCAGGCACTATTTGATGGTTATGATATATACTGTTTTATAGTGTTTAATAATGTTATTTAACTGTAGTTTCGTGCTATACAATGTTATTTAGTCTCTTGTAAGTGTTTATGTCACTGTGTCGATGTTGTGAAATGTTTCTTGTAGCCACTCGCGATTTTCAAATTTGTATCATACACTGACTCGCCATTACGGTACTAGAAATTAGGTTAACTCGTATTAATTACTCGTGTCAAGTGTCCCGTACAACGTTCAATAATCAACTCTATACTTCCTTCACTTTCGACTAAAATCTTAGCCAATGCAATATTATTCCTTTCATTGTTCGAATTTTACTTTGCATCCTGTGCATGTATTAAAGTTACATTATATAACTGCTTAAACTTTGGTTATTATTCAAATTTATTAGCTAGTTGTTACTTAATTTTATCCTTCAGTTCATTCGCCGTATTTTGATATCGAATAATGCCGTTTTATTATGTTTTTTTTATCTAAAATTGGTAATTTTACCTTCATTTTGTATCTGGTAAATTTTCAAAATCAGCTTCCTGTCATTATGCAAATTCTGCCATTTTTAAGTTATATTTATGATTATTAATCTCATATTGTAATAAAAGGTTTATATTCCCTTAATTTCTTGAAATTATTTGAATTGGTTAAGTTTTAAAATATTATGTTGGAATATATGACTCCCCTCTCCAAATTTTTGAGTTCTGTCATTTCCATTTTTATTTATAATCCTGGCTATTATTTTACAAAATCTTTCTAAGTTGTATTTCTAATTATATGGCTTCATTTCTGGTTTATGTTATCTAAATCCCTTCAGTTTAAATGCATTTAAGTACTTAGTTTATCAGTTTTGATGAGGTTTAGTATTCATCATTTTGCCTAGATTCTTAACAAGTTTTCATACAAATTTTTATATAAACAATACATACTGTGTTATACCCTCTCTGACTTTTTAACATTGTAATATAAATTAAACATTTTTTCTATTAAACATAACAACAATTAGTATCTGTCTCAATACTATAAACAGATAATAATATTTTCAAATAATGGTTGTCTTCAAACTAATTAGAAATTTTTTATAATCAAAACTTAATACTAAAACAGAAATATTATGTATAAAGAATGTTTTTTCCCATCTAACATCTTATTTAATTATTACTATCGATACAAGTAATAAACGTTTTTACAATGGGATGTTAGTGGTTCCAAACTTATTAAAAGGTTCTTATTACTAATACATTTTTAAAATATCCTATTTTATATACACAAAACCTTATTTTCTACATTCTTATTCTATTTCTTATATTAAATTTAATTATGCAGTTTTTAACTGTTTTTAATATGGTTTAGGGCAATGGTACCCTGTCATTTTGTGTTTAAATCTGTTTTTATTCATTTTTTAAAGAAATGTCATTTCAAACAGATTGACAGCTTGATATTATTACATGTATCACATTCACCTTGTACAAATCATAAGTCACTCAAAGTTGTATTTTTCATTATCTACACAGTTTGTGGATGCCAAGGTTGAAACATAAGGTTTATTTTTTACAATACACAAACTAGCACTGGTTCACTTTACACTTTTTGATGCTATTTCTAAATGGTTGTTTAGTCTTATTAACATCAAGAAATTAGTTTGTGGGTTACAATGAAGATTTGTTCTTTGGGTATTATATTATTGTTTCACCTTGGTCCACTGGCAACTCTTACTCTATACACTTTTATTCTTAATTTTATTGTACATATGGTTTCTTTTCATGAATACTTCGTTATACTTTTTATTATTGTGGTTTTTATTTATTTTGGGATATAGGGATATGGGTGTTTTTTATAAGAGCATTCCTTCTTCTTCTGGATGCTGCCTTCTTCTTCTTTCTTCAATGATGTCTTCTTTTCTTCTGGCTTCTTAGGATTGTATGTTCTTCATCTTCTTCTGGTTTTTTGAAATACATCACCTTTTATGGTGGATCTTGCCTTGTTCAGGGTTTCTCTTTTAATTTATTCCTCATCTTTGTCGGGGGTTTAGTAATACTCTGGGTTGCTTCTTTATTTACTCCTTACCTTCCTGGGTTATATTTTAAAAAACCTTGGGTTATTATACTGGTTTTGATGATTCATCACTAGTAACATTGCTTTTTTACGAAATTATACTTTTAATATCCATGATTGTTCTGCACAGTTGCTCTGAATTAATTCTTTATATTATTTAATGCTTTCTTCGGATTTAATGGTATAATCTTATATTATTCTAATGATCAATGCCATTCATTATTATGTGTTTATCTGTCACGCTACAGATTGCTCTCCTCCTGAAATAATTATTTCAGACATGCTTATGGATGAAATAATTTCTTATGATAATTTCATTATTTTTTGTATTTCGTTTTCCTTTCCATTTCTATATCGACTTTTTATATTTGAGTTTAATAAATTTTATATATATAGTTACTTATTTTACTTTTGATCCTTCTTGGATAGTTAGTGTCTTCTGAGATATGTTATTATTATTATTATTATTATACATTTCCTTTCTTTATAAACTTCGTGTTGCATCCTTGGGATATTAATTCCCTAACATTCCCTATCACGTGGGCTGGGGCAGTTCAGAGGGGCACTGTAGGCTACACAATCTCTGCTGGCCATACACCACTTCTACAATTTGAGTCCAGAGGCACATTCATCTCTGCTCAAAAAACATAATGCTGCTGGAATTATCTTCAGTCAGTCATCGAATAAATAAATAAAAAGTAGTCTCATTTTCGACTAATAAAAATATCTTTGAATTCTTCACTCCGTAGTTTCTCAGATTATCTCAAATTTTCTATCTTATTAAATCTTCTTAATTCTTATTATACTCATTATATATATATATATATATATATATATATATATATATATATATTTCTGAACTCTTAACTTGTCTGATATATTTATTTTAATTATGGTTGAAAACTTCTATTAATAATTCTTGTTACTGGTTATAGTGTAACTCTTTTTCTTCTCCATCTGAATTCTCTTTATACTTCCTTCTGGTTACTTACAGTGTTAGCATGGTCTTTATGTATAGTATTTTCTTATTCATTATTTGAATGGTCTTATTTTATTATATTTAATTTTTTAAATTTGTATCTTTATATTAGATATTCAGGTTGTTATTTTCATCATTTTATTTAAACATTTTGTTCTTTCCTTTCTCTTAGAAAGTTATTAATCCGCCTTCGCATTCATTAACATTAATTCATTTATATTATATTTCATGTGGAACTTCTTCTCTTTGCATTTCATATAGGTCTTATTATTATTATTGGTTCAAAATCATCTTCTCCATATGTTTGGTATGAGTTGTTCTTCTTTGCTTCTTCAGAACTGAGTAATATCGTATTCCTTTTTCTTAATTAACTGTTTCCATTATCGTTTCATAAGTAATTAGTCATAGGTTGTTCTCATTATTATTTTATTATTTTTCTATTTTGGATTCTTTATAATTTTATTATAATAACAGATTCGTCTCTTTGTTTCCAAATTTTTTCCTTCTCTTGTATACCACACTTTTTTTTTGTTTTTCTTCTCTACTCCTTCAAATGCTAGATATTCACATTTATTCTGGATTATATTTAATTCTTTTTTCTGAATTAATCATTTTATTTTCTTCTAAATTTAATTATAAATGGAACATATTTATTTTTAGTACTTTGTTAGTTTTATGCAAAATTCAAACTCTTCTTTTTATTTAATTCCATAACATTTCTCATAAATCATTGTAATAATTTGATATTATTTTGTTTCAAAGTTTTGACGTTTTATCAAAATTCAAATTCTGTTTAATTCATTTATTTCCACAATTGTTTCCTTCAAAATTGATTATAGTAAGATGTGCTTACTTCCTTTTTAATTTTTTGTTATATATAATTCTAAATTCTAATTCTTCCTTTTTAATTATTCCAAATGGTTTCTCTTCTAAATTGTGTGTAGTAAGGTGATCTTACAATTATTTCTGAATTTTTTGGTATTTCTCTAAATTCAAATTCTGCTTAATTAATTACCATAAAGTTTTTTCACAATTTAGTCATAGTAAGTTGGTCTTACTTCATTTTTAAATTTTTTAGTATATTAAATTCCAAAATCTTTCTTTTATTTTGCCATAAAGTTTTTTCTCAGAAATATTTGGTTGTAAGTTGTACTTACAATTGTTTTCGAATTTTTTATATGTTAAAAATTCTTTCTTTTATTTTGCCATAAATTTTTTTCTCATAAATATTTGGTAGTAAGATGTTCTTACTTTTGTTTTGGAATTTTTGTTTTGTTTTTAAAATTCAAAATTCCTTTCTTTTAAATTGCCATAAAGTTCTTTCTCAAAATTATTTGGTAGTAAGATGTTCTTACAATTGTTTTTGAATTTTTCTGTATTAAAATTCAAAATTCTTTCTTTTATTTTGCCATAAAGTTCTTTCTCAAAAATATTTGGTAGTAAGTTGTACTTACAATTGTTTTAGAATTTTTATGTTTTAAATTCAAAATTCCTTCTTTTTAAATTGCCATAAACTTCTTTCTCAAAAATATTTGGTTGTAAGTTGTTCTTACAATTATTTTAGAATTTATTTGTGTTAAATTCAAAATTCTTTCTTTTTATTTCTCCCAAAAGGTTTTTTCTAAAATATATTTGGTTGTAAGATGTGCTTACATTTGTTTTAGAATTTTTTGTGTATTTATAAAATTCCAAATTCTTTCTTTTATTTCTCCCAAAAGGTTTTTTTCTAAAATATTTGGTTAGTAAGATGTACTTACATTTGTTTTTGAATTTTTCTGTTTTTATATGTTTTCATTCAAAATTCCAAACTCATTCTTCATAGTACTTTTTCATGGATGCTTGATTGTACACACCTTTATCTCTTCCGGAAACGATTTCTCTCAGTTCATAAGTGTTATTATGATTATCCTTTACCACAACATATGGCCATATATTGTACTCTATACACGCCCATTTTATTTATACTTTAATAAGTTGATCTTCTCTTTTTCTTTCCTTATTATTTTATTCTCTTTTATACCCAGGAGGGTGGTTTTCTTTATGTCGCTCAGTTGCTCATATTTTCCTTTGTAAGGTTCAGTTTCTTAAATAGTCTTCATTCATAAAAACCCAGTTTTGTTTCCATGTTTATTATTCGTATCATTTCCTTTCAATGATATTTATTTCATCTCCTTCACCATTGTTTTTCGCCGTAGTCGGTTATCATGACCTCCGTCCCTTCTCTTGATGGTGTGTGATGTTTGTGTTAACCAGGGTCCATCATCTCAGTTGCTCTTATTTTCCGGACGATCATGGTCTTCATAATTATCCCAGTACTTGTGACATCTCTGGTTTCCGCCTGGTATTTCATTTTTACTGCGGTTACTCTGTTGCTTATTTCAATTTTCCTTGCTGTTATTTCTTTGTTGGCCACAAAGTTTATCTGGTTCCCTTTATCATATTGTTTGATATACCAATACGTCTCTGGTTTAGATGTTGTGTTACCTGAAAAATATATGTGAGGATCTTCATCTGAGTTATTAATTATTTGCTCATCTGAAGCTACACAAGCTGGTTCACCATCACATATCCACCCTGAAGGAATACATTTTAGTGTAACTGTATCCTGTAACTGTCCTAGATGGCACGCTAATGGAATACATTCTGGTGGTTCATCTGTGCCGTCATCACAGTCTGGTAAGACGTCACATTTCCATCTTTCTGGAATACACTGTCCAGTCCTGCGCTGAAACTGATCTGGTCCACATGTTGTATTCCGTTTACCTCTGGTCCTTTCCCAGTGGTAGGCTACTGTTTTGTGGTAAATTATTTCTGAAATTACTTCAATTCTCCTCCTATAATTCCTAGAATTCATGATGTCTTTATCATTGGTAATTGGGATATTATTGCCATCAATTAACCCATGGTTCATTATCTCCAACTCTTCCTTCGTTTTTATTAAATTTCTTGGATACATTCTCCTTTTCCTTGATTCTCCTTCCCTTTGTTTAATATTTTCCTGGTTTCGGTTAGTTTCAATTTCAGGTACTACCATTACTTGTTCCTGCATTTTATCATTTGGTATTTCTTCTGTTTCTGGTTTGCTACCATTTTTTATTTCTTTGGTCCTCTCACTTCTTAATTCTTCCCTGAATAATTTGTTATCATTTCTTATTTCTGTGATATTGTCCAGTTGGTTACCCAATTCTTTCTTGAAGGATGTGATGTTTTTATTTATTTCCCTCAAACCTTCCTTCAAGATATGTTGGTATTCTCTTCCATGTCCTCCTCCATTTTTTTCATCATTTGCTGGAACGTCTCTATTAATCTGTCCATTTTACTCCCTTCTGTTAGTTCTGCCATTTTGCTTGTTGTAGTTCCCCTCTTCCTCTGGCTTTATAGCTGCTGCCAAACTCCAATTAGTGATTGGGCAGATTGTAGTGACCTTTCAATCGCTAATTAAAGCCCCTCAGTTGTGCGCCAATTTGTAACGAAACTCAATACTGTGGTTGCAAATTCTTCAATCTGGTCTCGTCTTCCTTTTCTTTTTAATTTAATCCCCACTGTTGAGCTGTCCAAATTGTAACGAAACGTGTTAATAGAGTTTTCGTTTTGGTGTAGTGTTACAAAAATATTTTAAATATGTTGGTTGTGAAAGAAACAAAAATTGTGTGTTTAAAAAAATTTTATAATTAAAAAAAAATTTCTTTTTATTGATTAATTAATTAAAAACAATTAATTAATTGTGTTTCGTGAAGTTCCGAAACGTGTCTCACTTGTCTAGAAAATTTTATTAGCTTTTTTGTATTTTTCAATAAACTCCAACCACTTATAAGATTGTCTACAGATACAATCTATCTTTGTTTACTTCCAGTTTTGGAGGTTATCTTGCTTCAATGTGGTGAAATTCTTGTAGTATGTTGTTTAAATTATATTAAGTGTAAATTACTATGTTTAGTAAAGAAAGAACTGTTTTGATATGAAAAGTATGAATTATTTATTGGACAATTGGTTATAAAGACTCATGTCGATTTTTTAAAATCGACTCTCAGGGTATCGAATGTTACAAGTTTTTTATATAAAATACAATCAGGTTCTTTTAACAGCTATTCATTGGAAAAGTCAGAGAAATCGGGCAGAGATTAAAAAAGTATAAGGTTACAACAATAATTCTTAATACTAAAGTACATATATTCAATTGAAAAGTTTAAAATAAATAAATTGATTGTGAACCGTGTCGCTGACAAACTAGATGGCCGTGTTCAGTTGAGTGGTGGCGAAAAAGCAAATGGCCGCCGTCGAGGTCGTCAAACGTCCCTTCGTAGATTTGGCGTTCCAATAAAGATATTTTCTTGCAGAATTCACGTCCTGGTGTCAGCAAATCTTCCTTCTGATGTTGGTATAGTGTCTTTGGTTAAGTTTCTGTGTTGTATTTTGAATAGTGGTGTATTTATAAGTCAGTTCACTTTTTGTCGATCAGGCACTATTTGATGGTTATGATATATACTGTTTTATGGTGTTTAATAATGTTATTTAACTGTAGTTTCGTGCTATACAATGTTATTTAGTCTCTTGTAAGTGTTTATGTCACTGTGTCGATGTTGTGAAATGTTTCTTGTAGCCACTCGCGATTTTCAAATTTGTATCATACACTGACTCGCCATTACGGTACTAGAAATTAGGTTAACTCGTATTAATTACTCGTGTCAAGTGTCCCGTACAACGTTCAATAATCAACTCTATACTTCCTTCACTTTCGACTAAAATCTTAGCCAATGCAATATTATTCCTTTCATTGTTCGAATTTTACTTTGCATCCTGTGCATGTATTAAAGTTACATTATATAACTGCTTAAACTTTGGTTATTATTCAAATTTATTAGCTAGTTGTTACTTAATTTTATCCTTCAGTTCATTCGCCGTATTTTGATATCGAATAATGCCGTTTTATTATGTTTTTTTATCTAAAATTGGTAATTTTACCTTCATTTTGTATCTGGTAAATTTTCAAAATCAGCTTCCTGTCATTATGCAAATTCTGCCATTTTTAAGTTATATTTACGATTATTAATCTCATATTGTAATAAAAGGTTTATATTCCCTTAATTTCTTGAAATTATTTGAATTGGTTAAGTTTTAATATATTATGTTGGAATATATGACTCCCCTCTCCAAATTTTTGAGTTCTGTCATTTCCATTTTTATTTATAATCCTGGCTATTATTTTACAAAATCTTTCTAAGTTGTATTTCTAATTATATGGCTTCATTTCTGGTTTATGTTATCTAAATCCCTTCAGTTTAAATGCATTTAAGTACTTAGTTTATCAGTTTTGATGAGGTTTAGTATTCATCATTTTGCCTAGATTCTTAACAAGTTTTTCATACAAATTTTTATATAAACAATACATACTGTGTTATACCCTCTCTGACTTTTTAACATTGTAATATAAATTAAACATTTTTTCTATTAAACATAACAACAATTAGTATCTGTCTCAATACTATAAACAGATAAAAATATTTTCAAATAATGGTTGTCTTCAAACTAATTAGAAATTTTTTATAATAAAAACTTAATACTAAAACAGAAATATTATTTATAAAGAATGTTTTTTCCCATCTAACATCTTATTTAATTATTACTATCGATACAAGTAATAAACGTTTTTACAATGGGATGTTAGTGGTTCCAAACTTATTAAAAGGTTCTTATTACTAATACATTTTTAAAATATCCTATTTTATATACACAAAACCTTATTTTCTACATTCTTATTCTATTTCTTATATTAAATTTAATTATGCAGTTTTTAACTGTTTTTAATATGGTTTAGGGCAATGGTACCCTGTCACTTTGTGTTTAAATCTGTTTTTATTCATTTTTTAAAGAAATGTCATTTCAAACAGATTGACAGCTTGATATTATTACATGTATCAGATTCACCTTGTACAAATCATAAGTCACTCAAAGTTGTATTTTTCATTATCTACACAGTTTGTGGATGCCAAGGTTGAAACATAAGGTTTATTTTTTACAATACACAAACTAGCACTGGTTCACTTTACACTTTTTGATGCTATTTCTAAATGGTTGTTTAGTCTTATTAACATCAAGAAATTAGTTTGTGGGTTACAATGAAGATTTGTTCTTTGGGTATTATATTATTGTTTCACCTTGGTCCACTGGCAACTCTTACTCTATACACTTTTATTCTTAATTTTATTGTACATATGGTTTCTTTTCATGAATAATCCGTTATACTTTTTATTATTGTGGTTTTTATTTATTTTGGGATATAGGGATATGGGTGTTTTTTATAAGAGCATTCCTTCTTCTTCTGGATGCTGCCTTTTTCTTCTTTCTTCAGTGATGTCTTCTTTTCTTCTGGCTTCTTAGGATTGTATGTTCTTCATCTTCTTCTGGTTTTTTGAAATACATCACCTTTTATGGTGGATCTTGCCTTGTTCAGGGTTTCTCTTTTAATTTATTCCTCATCTTTGTCGGGGGTTTAGTAATACTCTGGGTAGCTTCTTTATATACTCCTTACCTTCCTGGGTTATATTTTAAAAAACCTTGGGTTATTATACTGGTTTTGATGATTCATCACTAGTAACATTGCTTTTATACGAAATTATACTTTTAATATCCATGATTGTTCTGCACAGTTGCTCTGAATTAATTCTTTATATTATTTTAATGCTTTCTTCGGATTTAATGTTATAATCTTATATTATTCTAATGATCAATGCCATTCATTATTATGTGTTTATCTGTCACGCTACAATATACATATATAGGGTAATAAAACAATTATGCAACAACACAATTATTAGGCATAGTATTTTTAACACAATAATAATAGCCTTTTGTCTGGAGTAAGGTTGTTTATTTAAACAAATTTAAATATGGTCTGTAGTTTAACAAAATTATTTATTTTAGATTAATAATGTCTATTAATGATTTGAGACTTTCTTGGTTTAAATGTCTATGTTTACTTGTTCGTTGAATTCCCTTTTGATACCGTTGATCCATCACACTGCTCCTGTCGCGGTCCGTTGAATCTGCCACCTCGCTGCTAGCTGATATCTGCAACACTGACCACACGTGGACACTCAGCTCACACGCTCGCTCGCCGACACACTGATAGCGGTTATCTCCTAACTCAGGGCTCGATACTGGGTTGTACTTTAAATTAATATGGATTCCGTATATTGAACGTACACCTTCCCGCGTCTTGAGGTGTCCTCGCGTTTACACAGGTGTATCTCGGTAGATATACCTTCCCTAAACGGATATCTTGGCTTTCGCGAGACTAGCACTATTTAAATTAATTATGTTAGTTTTATTTATCCGAGTTCTTGTACCAATAGGATATTAGCAAACGGGCAAATCGTCGCTAATATTTCCTACTCGTAACCCTTATATAAGAACGTATTCTGCTACGAAAAACTCGCACAGGGAGAATGTCTGTTTAGGTCGAGCTGGTAGATGGAACTGCCTGAAACTTCCTTGACGGAGACCCAATCTTAATGAAAATTGAGGCAGATGATTGGTCGAAACCCCTAACACGTTATTGATGGGTTAAACTGTTAGATATAAGTCCTGAACAAATTGGCACAAAGCTGCAGAAGCAGGTATAGATTTAATCTAGAAATTTTATTACTTTAGAAGATAAGGAATCTACAGAAAGATGAATTTTGCTAAAAAATACATATTAAAATAATCTGTTTCGAGTCTTTGACAAAAGAAAAATATAGCGCTAATTTCTAATGGATGCATGCGCTGTCTAAGTCTCAATTCAATACGTTAATTTTAACCAGAGTTATTCACATAAATACATATAACACCCGCACACTAAATTCTCACTTGACATGACAGAAAATAAATTTATGGGCATTTTGACATATAACAGATAATAGCCCGTTTCTTAATTAAAAACTTGTAGCTACTTTACAAAATTTAAACAAAATCAATTTTTAACATGTCTACAACGTCATAAATTTGAATAAAATCATGTAGTCCTAGCTACAGATACCCTTTCTGCTATGTTTCATTGCAATATATATATATATATATATATATATATATATATATATATATATTGTAACGTAACATATCGTCACCATACCTTTGAACCCAATTTTAAACATAAGATAACCATTAGGTGACACATGAACCACCAAGTATAAAGAATTGTGTACCAAATATTACATTCCGTTCAAGAATAATAAAACAACAAACAATGAATAATATAGTAATGAAAACAAAACAAAGAAGAAAATATATGAAATGTGATTGACCCAATTACCCAATAGATTAGGTAGGTGAGTAAACTAAAAACAGGGTAATGAAAATGAAAATAAGTGAAGGGGCATCGTGAAAACCCCCAAGTAAGAAGATAAAGCACGGAAGAGATAAAAGATCTCCAACACTCTATACCAAAATGCGTATAACTGTGAGATAAATAAAATAAAATAAGAGAACTCCAGAGTGAAGGACAATTGATAACATAAAACCAGTTACAGACAATTTTAGATGACTTGACTATGACTATAAGTCTGAGTTAAAATAAAAATATAATCAAAATAATGATCAGGAGAGGGAAATTAAAACTTGTATTAGTATAATATAATAATATATAAGAGGTAACAACAAGATTGTATCTTATCTGTTATTTATGTAATTTATATAAATCCAGGGATATCATAAAGACTCATAATCACCAGTAAAATTGTAAATAGGATGTAAAAGAAATCGAACAATAACTACCAAAATAATAAATATTAGTTAATACTATTAGTACATTAGAATAATTGAGGGAAAAGTATAGAAAACGAAACAACAAGTAAACCCATTGTTGTAAATCAGAGTAGGAGACCCACATAACCTAACTCAATAAGCATTTTCACTTATAATGACAATAATCAATACTAAGAATGTTATAAAACCATATTCTCTTATACAATACTGAAACTAGATATTATAAGGACCATACTAGGACCAAGATTAGTTACCAAAGGTGATATGTGTTGTAATTAATGTAAATTAACAAACTGAAATGGACAGCATAGAATTTACCCACTAAACACACTAAAAATCCTTAGAAGTACTAATTAAAAGAGAAAGAAATGATATCAATATAAAAAATGACATGCAATAGAATTAATGTGGTGTAAACCAATGGTAATTATCACTGAATTAAGCCATAATAATAGAAATAAGATATACTTGTCAGACAGCACTAGATGCAAGAATTATTACTGAATTACCAGCAAATGAGAATATCCTGATGTAAACCAAAATATTGTAAAACTTTATAATAACTATAATGTTTATTTATGTCAAAGATAAGGACTTAAGAACAACTGTATAATTCAGAATAAAGATAATTAATATAACACCTGGTAGTGCAGAACGATGGGTGATTATAAAGACTAAACTCAACAAAATAAAGGAGTATTAACAAAAACTGAGGTGACCAAAAGTTGCAATGGTCATCTGAGCGAAATTATAACATACTAGAAATTGTTCAGAGTCAATTATTAAAATATAACAAGTTAATCTAGTTTGTAGTGCTATAGGCCTACTGAAGCCTAGGCCTAACTTATAAGTTTTGTGCATAATTATAAGTAAATATTGAGTAAAGAGTACAAAAAAAGCCTTGGAATGCATCATCTCTATGAGACATGATAACCATGTGTTAATTTAAGGCAAATAGTACGTAAGTTTAGTAAAAATTGTCTAAATTGTAAGTGCAAAATACGATCTTTGTTAATAATGGACGAAAGTATTTCATGTGAGAGTTCTAAATAACGAGCCAGACAATCGCCATACCATGGTAAGGCTAGATTAGCAATCACAAGTAACGTAAGAATGTTATGTGAGTTGTAAGGTATTTGTATTATTTTAGACAAAGTGTTTGGCGTCACTTTTTTAATCTCTACACCAAAAACCCAAGCGTTCTGTAAAATTAAATAAGTTAGAAAAGGGGGTATGTCCACCAGAAGGAATGTGATCAATTGTTTGACCAATCAGAAGAGTCAAATCGAGATTTGGGGATGTAGGCCTAATGCAGATGGGAACAGCGAAACCGACGCCAGATTTGAACACACTTTTGCATTGTGACTGAAGCAAGACAGACGATCGCTCCGTACGCCAGAAAGTCGAGAGTTAACCTAAATCAGTGCGTGCATCGAAAGTAAACAATGGCCAATGTAACCAAATTTTTTTAATTGTTATAAAAATGTTAATTAATTACATAATGAAGTTTATTGAAGGCATAACAGTAAACCAACGATTGCATAGTGTATAATAAGTTGCAATTGCATGTAATAAACGGAGTATAGTGACAATTAATTATCCTTAGAAGAATTATAAACTTATACAATAGAATTATCGAATATAATGAATAAGATGATTTAATATGAACACTGAAAGGTCTTTGAACCTTATTACATTAGTCAATTTGTTTATCGTTAAGAAGATTTAATGACAACTAATTATATTTATAAGAGTTATCAACTTACTCGATAAAATTTATTGAACATGATGAATAAGATGAATTAGTATGAACACAAAAGAGGGTTTATAACTTTATTACATTTGTGTGTTTATGTATTATTAAAAAGATTTATTCTCAAACCAAAGTTAACTGGGTACTATTCAGATACGCCAGGTTTAACCTAAAATGTTGATGCCAGTCATCTTTTGAATATTATGTTATTAGTTAAGATTTTATTTATTGATGTAATCACTCTCCTACTACTCAATTACTATAGTAGTGTAACTCTTCTAGTTGCGTATTTTGCAGTCTAAAAGAACCTATTTTAGATAAAACAACTTAACTAAAATTTTCAATGTTACGGTTTCTATAAACAGAATAACCACCCTGAGGAAAGAGATTTTTTTAAGTTAATTATTATTGTTAAATGTACGACCATTAATTTAATTATTATCTAACATAATTCCGCGAGCATTATTGGTGAATAAACCGTTTTTTAACCAGATCAAAGAGTTAACACCATTATTTCTTTAGGCGATACGAATTCAGGTTAGGTGAACAGCTGACAGCAGTTGGTATCACTCTTTAGCGGCAACGAGATAATTTAAATATTTTAGATTGTCGTCTCGACTATGCCTTGTTGACAGGGCGGTTAACAATTGAGATCTTCACTCCAAGTAAGTACTTCACTAATAAAAAAATTAATTTCAGTGAAAATTAAAATTATAAATCGTTAAACAAAATTAAGACGTCCGACACAATTAACAGGTACCAATGGTGGAGCCAACTTAGCCGATTCGTCTCTACTAAAGGAAATCGAAGTCAATTAAACCAACGATTCATACTCAACCAATAATTTAATAAACAAATAAACAACGGATAACCGCTTGTACGTAACAATATTACAACGGTACACATTGCTGTGTTTCATGTAATTTAACTTGGTGCTGTGTTTACACTCATATAACATTACTAACAACGTGTATGTATAATTGGAGTTCAAGTGTAATTATAATAAGAGTAGTCCTTTTAGGAATCGTAATATGTTTTCATTTATTACATCAAACAAACATAATAAAAGTAATAATATAATATTAATATTTACTTCGCCATAAGGAATTCGTTATCTATCGTTTCAATGTTTCTTTGATTGCCGTACATTCATCATAAAAATATATTTTATCTCTTAGGTCTTATATTATCAATTTTATATAAAATATTTCTTATTCATAATTTAAATTCTCGACTACTCAGTCTGAATGTGTGCTTTATAATTGGTAATATTTACCTTCTTATTCTTTACTTGACATACCTTTTACGGCATTATAATCATTTTAACAAAACTAATTGATTGTTTTCAATTACTTTACTTTATGTGCTTTCAATAAAAAATTTAACTTATTAAATCAACGATTAATACTCCAAGCAAGGATTTAAATTATCTTTACATTAACTGTTCATTCATTAAAGAAAAAAATCATTAAAAAAATTCTGATTACAATTGAATTACATTCTCTTATCTCTATCTACATAGTTATTCTTTAATTTTAAAATGTTTTTATTAATGTCTTTCAATGTTTTTATTCTATGATAATTATAAATTGGTTTTTCGTCACCTCAAAATCTGCAGATTGTCCCATGTCCTCCAGTGATCTGTCGGTCCTCTCCTACTGGATGTCCTCTTGCCTTTTCTGGTTTCACTGGTCGTCCTCCCGTCTCTCGTCCTTCATGGTCCATCGGCTGCTGTAGATTGTAATGACGTGTTGCTCTGGATCGTCTGCTGTTGTGATAGAAACAGTCTCTATTGCTCTGCGTATCGTTCCTCTGCTAGATGTTCTCTCGCCATCTGTCTAGAGTTGATGTTCGTAGTTGTAGACTGTTCGTAGACGTCCGACGATTTTAGTTACGGTACTTTTTATTTTTTTTTATTAATACTTGAAATAAAACATTTTCCGTAGTACTATACAGTTTATGATATAAAAATCTTGTTGCTGTTAGACATAGCGTCTATCTCTGTCCGACGTAATTAAAAATTCGCGTCTCAGACGGACCTAGCGTAACCCCATGACTGAAGACTGTTTGAAGAGAGAGTTTGGCTCTCTTGGGCTCGTATTTATATTCACCAAGAAAACCACACCTGTTGGCTCAGGAATATGCCTGTCAAAACTCTCCACGGCGTCAGTGCCACCACTCTCGTCTCATTTCACATATTCGCACTTTTTCGCCAATCGCACTGTTCAATGCGGATTTCCAGGGGATCTAATATTGTCTAATTTAATTACACACATGATATGTAATTATCATAATGATCGCATCGTTAGTGTAATTATTATGCTTTAAAAATCGCACAGAATTCGCACTGATTGTCAGAATTACGTAGAATTTGCACTGCACATGTGTCTGATTTTTACGCATTTTTAGAAGTTTTTACACTCTTTCTAATATTTATGGTTTGTTTAAAATTAAATACAATCTTAATTTAGGGTGAGGTTGCAAACTTTCAGGCTCGAGCAGGCTGCACGCACACACTCTATTTACTTGTGTACACGCATACAGCGGTAATCGCGTGATGTTTCTTGTTGATTCCTGTTTATAAGCCAGCTTCCAATTTCACACCTGCTCGTCTATTATATATTACTAAAATGAATTTAAATATTAATTTTATTTCATATATGCGCATTACAGCCTATGCTTGTATTGTCGCAATATATATATTGCAACAATACAGATTATAATTTCGCATAGGATAATGTGTATGTGAAGAAATTACAAACAAGTCTATATTGGAGGTAATGAAGAATTATTATTACACACAAGAAATAATAGTTTATATACTGTTTATTAAAGTACATAAGTGTCATGCATTTTATATAAGTTGAATAAAGTTTATATTGTTCGATTAGCTCGACTTTACTTGTTAGATGAATATCCGTTACACTAGCTGATAGGTCCTCCGGATGCGCGTTCTTCCTCTTGGCGTTGGTCTCCTCCTGGCGTCCTCTTCGTCGACGGGTTGCTCCAGCGGCGATTCATCTGCACGTCTCGCTGACGATTCCGTCGAACTGCTAACACCAACTAGATTTTACACACAAATTGTCACTCTCACAATAATTAGCGTTCTCGCTCGCAAAAGTTATTATTAATTTACAACGTTAATTGTTATTAGATATCAGGGTGATATGGGTAATTATTTTAAAAGCGGTGTATTGAGCTTACACCTTCCGTGAAAGCTTGAGGTGTTCAGTAACTTCCTATGCGGATATCTTTACTACGGCGGAAAGCACTTTATTATAATAATAATTATCTACTGAGATTGTTACCCAGCTTGGAACTCTTTACGCAAAGATCGCAAAGAGTTCCAAGTTTTATTGTAATTTTAGATTTCTATAAGTCCATACGAGAAAAACTCTCGTCGAACGGACACACGTTCACACGGCGAATGCTATCAATGAACTGTCCCGAACCGTAGCCCACACAGTACGAATCTCACTGAAATTGGTGTTTTCTGATTGGTCAATTAGTGGCCACATGGTTGATATTAACTAACAAAAGATATACGAGTTACATGCAATAGTTTGTATAAATTAGCAAGAGCTTGCATTGATTTTATCTATAAATTTTGTTACTCAGCCATTGATAAGAGTTAAATGTTGAGTTTTTCCCTAGTAACCATAGTAACAAGTAAATAAACAAATGATATTTAGCGGCATCGGAACTGTACATTTATCCGTTCCTGCAGTTTTAAAGTTTTTATTATGCGATTCTATCGATGTTTTGTAATTTTTTTATACAGATACGTCTACAAATTTTGTAATTGTCTTAAACGAATATAAAATTTATGTTTATACGTATTTCTGATGACGCAATGAATAAGTAATGAAATATATTAAATATTACTACTAAAAATGTCAACAACACATGGAGACCAGAATGAATTACCATAGTAACAAGTAAATAAACCAAAGCTATTTAGCGGCATCGGAACTGTACATTTGTTCATTCCTGCAGTACGTGTTCGATGTTTTATATAATATGCGATTGTATTGGTGTATAACGATGTGGAAAAAAAGAAGTGTACTAATTATAAATTGTCGTATTACTTAATGCAAAGCAAAAATACGTGTTGTTTTCATTTGTGAGGTTAGGTGACAACGGTATTTGGTTGTTACTTTACTGCTGAAATAAATAAAAGCCATGGTTGAGGAAAACATAACGTTTAATATGTTATACAATGCTTCTAACACAGTAACACTTAAAATAAAGAATTTAGCGTTTTTGATTTTACAGGTACTTTATAAATATCTGCAAAGGCTTTATAAACCGGTACTTTTAAATCTCCAAAGGCTGTTGCACCAACATAATAATTTAGTTCAAGTTAAAATAGTACAAGAGTGTTGAAAACAGCTTTGGAGCAAATTTGACTGATGAGTACAAAATTGTTATAAGAGCTGACAAAAAGCATTATAGACATAGACAATAAAAGTTATATTAAAATACTTATTAAAAGTCAAATATTCGCATGCATAGCCGCGGGTAGCAGCTAGTCATAGAATAAAAAAGACTTAAATTTATGTTGTATGATAGTATGGATTACTGTGAATGTATGAATTATAAATTATTGATTTTTTAAACTATTTTCTCCAAAACTAAGTAAATTTAAAAATAGATGGAGCAAAAATTAAAATTATTTCGTAACGTCCTTATTGAATTCAGCTGAGAATTTCCGGCTTCATGTGTACTTTGTTTTGTACGAGTCTTTTTTAATTTACGATTAAATAGTCTGTTACCTGATTTTACACTTTGATTAAAATTTGAAAGGTCTGGTGTAGGCCTACCTACTCTCTTTAATTTCAATTTTTCTTTAATAGGAATTAAACTGAACAGCGTTTTTGTTAAGTATACAACACAATTAATTCCGTCCTACCAGTTAAATATAATAAATATCTTACACTATGACACCTTTTCTTTATATATGTACTATTATTTACCTTTAAAGATGAACTGGACTGACACTAACAACGAACTTCCAACCGGAGCACCAAGTGTTATTTACCAACAAACAGACTAGTGGCACCGTGAGGTACAAGCATGATTTGCAGTCCCTAATCACACCTAGCGAGCAATAGGAACAACCGAGTCTAGCCAGCCAGAGCACTACTCCATTGTATTTCCCCATATACAAAGCGCGTCACAGTTGGTGCAGACACCGCGGCAAGAGCGTGTACGGTTTTTAGTAATTGCTCTGCGCTTTTCAATCGGCAAATGATTAATTACGATGACTTAGCTTGAAAACACTATTATTACTTATTGTTTTATTCATCTACTTAATAACACTCTAACACTGACTGACAGACAACGCACAGCCTAAACCGGTGGGTCTAGAAGCATGAAATTTTGCACAGGAGTTCCTTATATAACGTAGGTGAGCACTAAGAAAGGATTTTTTTAAATTCATCCCCTAAGGGGGTTAAATAGGGGATGGAAATTTGTATGGAAGTTCGTCATTTTTGAAGTTAGAATATGAAAATTGGTGTTTAGGCTTCTGTCAATAAATAAAAGTTAGTTGTATCAGCGTTTTTGGAAATTCATCCCCTAAGGGGGTAGTTATTTTTTCGTGCTAATTGCACTTACTTTCATTGTATTTATTTAAAATGGTTGTGGAAATTTTGATGATTGAGGGGAATCGAACCGGCGTTTAAGAAATAAAATATTATGAGAAATATAATATTTTGACTTTTGAGAAATATTATGCCTTTAATTAGAGGAAATTCACATTTAATGGTTTTTCTTCTAATTTAAGAAAAAATATTTCTGTCAATATATTTTTGTCAATGTTAGATTCATGACAATGAACAATTTCATAGCTTAGTTATATGTAAGTTTTCAGGTTTATTCATTTGTTTTGGTTTAGCATTTGAGTAATTTTGAGTTAGGTTTTGTTTTGTAAATAGGGATAGTTATTTTTTCGTGCTTATTGCACTTACTTTCGTTGTATTTATTTAAAATGGTTGTGGAAATTTTGATGATTGAGGGGCAGAATGTCCCACAGACTGTTGTTCCTATTGTAGGAGACGGAGCCTTCTTATTTCGGGCCTTATCTTTTTTTATTAATAAAACCCAGGAAATGCATAATAATGTGCGTGGGCAGATCGTTAGGTATGTTGTAGATAACTGGATAGAATTTTCTATTATGTCATGTGACGAAAATGGAGATAACTATGCCACATCGTCCGATTATAACAACGATATGATAAAAACATCAACGTTCGGTAGTTTATGTGAGTTGGAAGCTGCTGGGCGAATCTTTCCGTTTGTTTTCGAAGTCTATCGAAATGGTACGTTTTATGTGAAAACAGGAACTGAGGGTCGACCTGTTAAGCGGCTTAGGCTTACAGCAAGTCTTTCAAGTGGGCATTTTGATGCATATGCTTCACAAGAAAATTCGGTTTCGCAAGTTTTGGACACAGGTATTCCAAAAGTTATTACTGCTAAAAAAATAACGCGAAGAGTAGAAATACCAGTAACTCCGTCGCCTGAGGGTCAGTCCCTGTCTTCATCTTCGTCATACCAAAGCTTAGAACAGATTGCTCCAAGTCTAACACAAAAGTCAAACAAAAAACGAAAAAAAAAGATTGCTCTTTCCCCGAGGTGAACTTGGATGGGATCCAAACATGACTCACATGGGACGAAGACAAACTGCATCTCACAACAGGCTAACAATGCAGCAGTTCTACAAATACAGGCTAATGGAGAGATACAACCATGGATTCACTACTCTTCATCATGGCTGCAAGCTCTTTCAGCAGTATTTGGTTCTCTCCTACGTGAGATATGAGTCGAACAACCTCTCTTCTATATTCGTCAGAATCAAAGCAAACTTAGAGTTGAGAAGTATCAAGGACTTATGGATGCCCTTGCTCAAGATGCAGCTGATCACCAGAGACCGATTGGAAGAGTCTGCATATTGCCTTCGACATTCCACGGCGGTCCAAGTTATATGCAACAAAATTACCAGGACGCCATGGCAATCGTGAACCGGTACGGAAAACCTGATCTTCTCATCACGTTTACCTCTAATCCAAACTGGCCTCAGATAACAAACGAACTGAAGCCTGGACAAACTCCTGAAGACCGACCAGACTTGGTGGCGAGAGTGTTTCACCTCAAACTCGAAGTTCTTTTAGGCATGCTCAAAGATGGTCATTTTGGGAGATGTCTTGTCCTCATTTACGTTGTCGAGTGGCAAAAACGGGGTCTTCCACATGCCCACATCTTGATGATGCTGAAAAGTGATGACAAAATCAGAGGAAGAGAAATGATTGATGAAGTAGTTTGTGCTGAGATACCTGACGAGACTGTCGAACCAAATCTTTACAGCATCGTGACCCAGCACATGATTCATGGACCGTGTGGAGAACTTAACCGTGGCTGTGTTTGTATGGAACATGGCAAATGCAGGAAGGAGTTCCCAAAGAAATTCAACCCTGAGACTCAAGAGAATGTCGACGGCTACCCTCTTTACAGACGAAGAGATGGTAATTCTTTCATGAAGAATGGAGTCAGGATTGACAATCGATGGGTAGTTCCGTACAACAAGTTTCTCCTCAAAGAGTTCAGTGCTCACATCAACGTGGAGATTTGTGCCACTGTGAAGGCGACGAAGAATCTTTACAAGTATGTATACAAAGGTCATGATTGCGCAAAGATGGAAATCACCTCCGAAAACAATGAGCATGATCAAATTACTCAATACATTGATGGTAGAATGGTGACGGCTCCGGAAGCGGCTTGGCGACTTCTTGGATTTAAATTGCACTCTCAAAGCCACCACATTGAGAGATTGGCAGTTCATTTACCTCATCAACAGAATGTTACGTTTCTGGAAGGTCAAGAACGTCAGGTATTAGAGAACGCTTCCTCAAAAGATACAACTCTGACTACATACTCCAAGCTGTGTCAGTCAGACCCTGATGCAAGAGAGCTCCTCTACACAGAAGTCGGAGAATCATATCGATTCGTTAATGGAAAATGGCAAAAACGAGTGCGTCGTTTGGATACAATTTCTCGGATGTACAGCGTCAGCCCTTTGGATCGTGAGCGATATTTCCTGCGACTTCTCCTTCTAAACGTTCGAGGGCCAACATCGTTTGGGAACCTGAGAACTGTGAATGGCATTACATGTGGAACATTCGAGGAGACAGCAAGAGCCAGGGGATTGCTTGAAAACGATGAGGAATGGTCGAGATGTCTTGAGGAAGCTTCAAGATATAAGTCGGCAAAATCTCTGAGGGATCTTTTTGCCATCACTCTGGTGTTCTGCAATCCTCAAAATCCTACACCTGTTGAATTATTTGATCGTCATCTGGAAAGTTTAAGCGAGGATTTGAGAAGGGATCACTTGGCTGATGTTTCCAAGGATAGATGCCTTGCAGAAATAAATGATATCCTGAGACTTCACGGAACGAAGAATTCTGATTTTGGACTTCCTGATCCAGTCTTCCGCGTCGATCAAGATGAAAGTTACGACCAGGAGGAAGAGAAGAGACTTGGCGGAGAATGCTATGACAAATGCAATCGAGAGCAAAGACACGTTGTTGACAGCATTCTGCAAGCCTGTGAAGGAAGAGGAGGCAACAAACTCTTTTCTATTGACGGTCCTGGTGGAACTGGCAAAACTTATGTCCACAACACTTTGATGCATATTTTAATAGGAGACGGAAAGATCGTAATTCCAGTAGCCTCAACAGGAATCGCAGCGACATTGCTGAGAGGTGGAAGGACTGCTCACTCAAGGTTTCAGTTACCGGTACCACTTAACGAAACATCAACATCACTCCTGACCCAAGGCCAAAAAGCATATCGCGAGTTGGAGGCTGCCCGCTTGATTATCTGGGACGAAGTAGCGATGGCACAAGGACGCGCTCTTGAAGTTCTCGATCTGCTTCTTCGGGATATGATGAAAAGTAAAATTCCATTTGGAGGTAAAATCATTTTGTTGGGCGGAGACTTCAGGCAATGTTTACCTGTTGTTCCAAGAGGAGGTCGAGCAGCAATCGTCGGAGAATCTCTCAAGCGATGCAACCTCTTCTACTCATTCAAAGAATTCAAGCCCACCCAAAATATGAGAGCGGATCGCAACGAGAAAGTATTTGCTGAATGGCTTCTGAAACTTGGAGAAGCCCGTGTGCTACATGCAGAAGTTTTTGGTGACGATAGCTTCCAGATTCCTGAACCTTGCGTCGCTAATCTGGTAGAGCTAATTTTTGGAAACGATCTTGACCCCTCATCCTGTGAATCATTCAAAAATGTTGCGATCCTGACACCGAGAAATGAAGATTCACTTGAGATGAACGATAAGATTGTCGACAAAATCCGCGGAGAAGCCAAAATTTACAGCAGCATCGACAATATCGAGTGTGATGATCCAGAGGAACAAAATAATTATCCAATGGAGTTCATTAACTCGCAGACTTCTTCAGGAATGCCTCCGCACATACTGAGACTGAAGATAGGATCGATCGTCATGCTGCAGCGTAACTTAAACACAATGAAAGGATTGTGCAATGGAACATGCCTGATTATCCGAAATATGGGTGAACATATTCTTGATGCCGAAATCCTTACTGGTGATCATACCGGCGAACGTGTGTTCATTCCTCGGATTAATCTATCTCCAAACCAAGCTGAGCTTCCATTCCGGCTGAGAAGGCGACAATTTCCTATTAGGCTGTCGTTCGTCATGACAATCAACAAGTCCCAAGGTCAGACCTTGACAAAATCGGACTTTATCTTCCAGCTCCAGCTTTTGGACATGGTCAAATTTATGTCGCCTTTTCTGGAGTCAGGCGCTTTGAAGATGTGAAAGTTTTTGTGGCAGATTCCGTGAATCAAGGACGGATTGGCTCCCAAGTCTGGACTCAAAATGTGGTATAACGTGAAGTCCTATAGGTGATTCTGAGATGTAGAATTCCATATCCCTACTAAAATGTAAACATTCAAATGGACTAACTGATATTAATATACTTATGTATACACTATTTGTATTATTCTATACGAATAAACAATTCATCTAATTGTGTTACTGCATGTCTGTAAATACAGTATCTACTAAATTATCAAATTTTGATTTTACGTATCGAGGAAACATGAATGATGGATCTATTGCTTCGCACTTTTTGGATATTCATAACTTACAATATAAGAATATTATTAATATAGATGTACCATTAGCAATTTACCAACTCGACAGTTACCACAACAATCATATACAAATATTCGCGTGCGAAGCCGCGGGTACCTGCTGGTAATTCTATAATTTAAAATACAAATCGGGATTTAATGGAGGTTGTGCAACCGTGCAACATAAGCACGGACCGCCACTGATTAACAGTTTATGCATAATTATTTAAACAATATTAATTGTGGTAAAGTAAGTAAAGTAAAAGTTTTTGTTTAAGCAGCAGAAGTTTTAGTTTTATAATAATAGCAATGACAGAGAATATACTTGAAACTGTCTTCCATACTGTCTGCACTCAACAAAACCAATTGGTATTTTACAGCATTAGTATATGTTACATAATCAAACATTAATGTTATACATGTTATTATGTTAAATGGGGTATATGTGCGTTGGTGGAGTACAGAAGAATTTAATTTTAGGAGACGAACAAGAAGTAATAAATTGCAGTAGCTATAAATATCTAGGAACAACAGTTACACAAGATGGTAGTCTAGATAAAGCGATAAGAGAAAGAAATAACATGGGAAGAAAATTAATAGCATTGCTGAACAACATATTGTGGGACCAACAAATATAAAAAATAAACATCGTATATACAATACAATCGTGAAACCATTTAATACGGGTGTGAAATATGGCCAATAATACAAAGAACAGAAAAGTTGTTGGGAAGTTACTGAAATGGTTATTAGCAAAGAGCGGCAGGGAGGTCAAAACTGGAAAAAGTAAGAAAGAGTACAGTACAGTACTCTATTGTCGACGACACAAAAACAAAACAGCTAAGATGGTTTGGCAATGTGCAAAGAATGCCGGATAATCGACTCCCCAAGCAAATTTTGAGATGGACATCATACGGTCGTAGGCGAAGAGGAAGACCTAGGTTGAGTTGGAGAGAAGGCATCAACCGGGCAATGAGAGACCGGAAATTGGAAGACGAATCTTGGTTAGATCGAGACCAATGGAGACTAGGGATCGGAAGACGTAGGATAACGTTACGAACCGATTTATATATAGTATATTATATATAAACTATATATAAACTATATATATGTTTATATATAAACATACTATATATAGTATGTTAAACACACAACAATTATACTTTCAAGCAAAACCTGCATACACAGTAACATAATGCCTAGTAATGGGTGCTATTTGCTAATGTCAAAATTAATACACAGATTCTGGAATTTATAAATTAGGCGTGATACACTCATGTTTTATCTTACTTATTTAAGTACAAAACAACAAACAACATGACCAAATTAACATTACGCGTTTGTACTAGTCCTGCTAACGTCCAACTATATCTAACAATATCAGTAATGTCATTGTTTCTTGTAATATTTCAAACAGTAAAGACTATAGTAACATTCATTTTTGTTGTGAAAACCAAAAGCCTGAAATAGTTTAAGATGAAAATAACTAATAATTTTAATTCCATTGTTAGGTATTGTCATGTTGTATAAAGCAGATGTACAGTTCATAAAATTTTCCAGTGATTCCGTCTTATTCTGAACAATGTATACTAGGCCTGTACTTATGGCGTTCAAAAATGCCATACTTAACAAACGTTTAAGATGTTAGTTTTTTATAAACTAGAACATACTGCTTATGAAGATGGTGGTAAATTTCATTATTTGGAATATTTAACGAAACTAGATTTATATTTGTACGAGTAGGGTTAAAATAACCGGTATCAGACAACAAAAGGAGGAACGCTTCAGCTCCAAACCAAATACACTCCTCATTAGTTTTCATTACTTCCCGTAAATGTATTATATCACCCACCCTTAACAATTTACTAATTTGTATTGTAATATTCTTCCAATCCAAAAGTTGTGAAACTAATCTCCGTACTTCTTTCTTTAAAAACATTCCACTGAAGTTGTGTAAGCCGGCCGTGGCTATCCAGTAGTCTTCCAGACGTTCAGTCTGCAGGTAGTTCATAACCGACCATGTGTTGTAGATATTTTCTCCAGAGCCCTGTACTTTGTAGCCGTTGTAATAATTCTTCACATCTTCTTGACTCTGTAGAATGTTGAAGTAATTTAATTTTTTTTTTACCTCATTCTCTGTCACTCCGTAGTACTTGACAAGCGGATGGTTTTCCAGAAAGTGGAACTGAACAATAATAGTATCTTTCCTTAAAAATATATTTGACATCTGCAAGCAACTGTTAATGAAAACTCTTTCAATGTGTCTGTTATTTTCCAAAAATTGAAACAGGAATTCTTTGAAAAACAAGACAGTTTTGGTTATTTCATTGAATTGAAAATAATATTCTTGGAAATCGCTTACCAAAAATCGCCAAGCCAAAGCATCAAAATCATCGATTAAAACTATCACTTTTCTGTTGAAATGAGAGTACAACATTTCTGATAAATATAGCAAACCGTCATCCAACTTTCCACGTGTTACGCTTGTTGACGTTTCCGTAAAATAATATTTAAAATATTTTGAAATAACTTTTCTCTCCCAAACTTGTAGACGATTACTAGCTTTTAGGTACATGTGTTCTACATATGACTCACCTATTATATTTCTCAACGCATCTAAAAAATCATAAAAACTAGTTCCTGTTATTTTCTTAAAGTTAACATAAATTACGGGGTATTTACCACAATGTAAGTGAAAAAAAGTGTTATTCCACGTAAAAATATTTAGATTGTTTTTTATAAATAAATTACAACTCTCAGTACGATTAGACGTTATCCGCCCGTTTTCTGCCTGCAGGAAGGCCTTGAGAATTTTCAAATTGACTGTCTTACCGAAACGTCTCGGTGCAGTTACAAGTGCAAAATGTGATTCCATATTCAAGAAATCCTTTATAATCAACGATTTGTCAACGAAGCACTCGGATTGTAAGAGATCTGTTAATTCCGATTCAGGTATAACGCATCTTCTTTCCATCGTTGCCTACAACAAAACAATCAAAAGAATGCTTTCAAATTTTGTATTAGATTTACAGTAATTATCATTATTTAGAGTAAATGGAATATTATTTATATTTAATTGTTTTCATACAACTATTTGTTTATTTAAATACTAATTTAAGATTTGTCATTTAGGCCTATAACAAAAATTATAACTATGTACGGATATTCAACTGAATAACATTGCTTTCACAATTTTTTCAGATCTGTGAACAAACTAGAGCAAAATTTGGATCAAGTCATAAAACGTAATTTCTAATTTGCAAGAATGATTAGTCAATTAAACTTTCACAGTATTTTACTAATGGAGATAATTAAATATCGGTATGGAGAACCATACATGACTTCCATGTTCTAAGATTTATATATAAACTCATTTTCGAAATGAAATATTTCCGTAGAAACTACTTCTTTCTTCAGCCTTAACCACAGTCCTGTGGTCACTAACCATCTCACATAAGCCCACTCGATTTTTACTGGTGATGGCAGTCGATAGCACTACCGAAACGTCTGGTTTTGTAGGAAAACATTTGTAGAAACCACGGCCAAACAGCCCGGGAAGGAATTTTACAACAAACTACTTCTTTGATGCTGATAACGTAGTACACATGACATATAACTAAAAATTATCCACTCCCCTTCAACTATCATATTCATTTATAGAAAATTACCCCCACCCCCTTCAACTAGCCTTTTCATTTATACATATATATTTCGTCTGGGTTGCTACAGTGGATTAATATGACCTTCTTTCCAGGATAGACTACTTTATTTACCAAAATTAAGTAATTTACTCCTATTAAAACATAAAAGGTTGCAGGCAAACTACCCCTTCACCTTAACCGATCTTTACCAAAAGCAATAGTGTTGAGTCTTCTACAATTCAGGGATGTATGCAAAAAATTATTTCATTCTGTTTGAATTTGCGGCCGTTAACGTTTTCCACAAAAAAAAATCTACACACAGACAGACACAAAGACACACACACACACACACACACACACACACACACACACACACACACACACACATTTCGAAAAATGACTTTTCACCATCAAGGTAGTACAATCAGAATCAAATTCATTATATTTGGTCTCCAGTCGCAGTGAAATTGAAATTAATAAATACCTTTTTCTTTATCCGTGCTGCGACTACGTCTTTGATGTCTTACGACATGTTTCGCGAACACGTTCCCATCATCAGGTAAAATTGTTTTTTCTTCTAGTTCATAACGAACGTGTCAAGAATATAATAATTAAAACACATCAACACATAAACACATAACACAATGAGTATGATAGAACTCAGTCCACGTAACAGTGCGCACTGCCGTACTATAACTGACCGCGTAATCAAACTATATATTCGGTTGGTGTACACAAGCGTTATCACTCTTCAATACAGTATCATATAAACAGTGAGATTTAAATGTTAATTGATCATTAAGCAGTAGGTTTGGTTGAAATAAAAACGCTTTATATATTTCATATTCTTCCATGGCATCCATGTATCGGCTCTTACTGCATATATGTATGGGCGTAAAGTTAGCTGTGAAACCACTATAACTGTGATTGCTGTTTACCAGATGTAAAGCAAAGTTGGATTTGATTGACTTGATGTTCTTTTTTGGCAAATGTTCTTTATATCTGTCTTTAAATTTCCTGCCCGTTTGTCCTATGTAGAATTTATCACATTCACTACACTGGATTCTACATATACCAGAACTGTTTTCGGTTGTTTTTTGGGTTCGAGGTTTTAATATGTTCAATATGTTATTGGTAGTTTTGAAAGACACGATGATGTCTAATTTTCTTAATTCATTTTTTATTATATTAGGAATCACATTAGTATATTCAACTGAAATATAATGGTTCTTTTTACCATCTAATTTTAATTTTCTTTCCATTTTATTCCTAGGTTTGCATATTAAGTTATCTATTATATCACTTTTACATCCATTATTGACAGCTATAATTTTAATAATATTTACTTCATCTTGAAAATCTTCCTGGTTCATAGGTATAGTTAAAAGTCTATTTACGAAAGCATTAAAAGAGGCCATTTTCGGTGTATATGGGTGGAATGAATCAGCATGGACAGTTATATCCGTGGTAGTGGGATTCCTGTATATTTTATATGTGATACAATCAGCGTTTCTTCGAACAGAAAGGTCTAAAAAGTTTAGGCAATTTTCATTTTCTACTTCCATGGTGAATTTTATGTTGTTCATGTATTTGAGTAACATGTCCATTTGTCTACAAGTGCCAATAAAAACCATGAACGTATCGTCAACATATCGCGTGTATGAGATAATTTTATCGTGGTAACTGTTACAGTTAGATAGTAGATAATTATGTTCATAAAAATTAAGGTATATATCTGCCAGTAATCCACTTAAAGGAGACCCCATGGCTAACCCTTCTCCTTGTTTAAAAAACTTGCCGTCAAATGTAAAATAATTTTGTTTCAACACTATTCGTAATATCAAGATTAATTCGTTAATTTCCTGTTGATTTAATATTGCCGTATTAAGTAAATTGTTTTGGAGAATCTCTATTGTTTCTTGTATAGGTATATTTGTGTACAAATAGACAATATCAAAAGAAACCAGCTTATACCTCGGTAATAAGTCGGTGGAAATAATTTTGTTTATGAAATCTTTATTGTTCTTGATACTATGATTATTCTCTAGCTTTATACTGTTTTTTATTATATGTTAAAGTTTTTTTGCGATTTTGTACCCAGGTGCCGACGTGTAGTTAACTAAGGGACGTATTGGCATGTTGTCCTTATGTATTTTTGGCAAACCTGTGAATGCGGGTCCCTGTGCATTTATTTGTTTAATATGGTGTCTAACATTTGCGTCAAACAAATTTATGAATTTGTTCACAGCGGAATTTAGTTCCTTTGTGTACTTGCTGGTGGGGTCATGCTCAAGTGTCTTAATAATGTTATTGTTAATAAATTCATAAAATTTCTGCGTGTAATCTGCTTGACTCAATATAACTACAGTATTGCTTTTATTGGCTTTGGTAACTATTGCCTTATTTATGTCAATCTTTTGTTTTATTGTTTTCATAAGGTTGAGCTCCTTCTTGTATTTTAGAAACTGGTTTTTATTTTTACTTAAGCCATCCATTTTCAATATGCGAACCAATTTATTGTTGATTACCGATCGTGTTACTTGTTGGGTTTCTTGGTTTTAATGCATTTTATAGCAGCTTCAGCGTTTATAACTCCACGTAATAGGCTGTTTTGCTAAGTTTAGGTAAGTTATATTTTAAACCTTTAGATATTAATTCTGTCTCGTCATTAGATAATTCGATATTAGTATAATTAACTACGCGTTTGTAAAAGTTATGTTTACAATTTATGTTATCATACATGTGTTGTTTCTTGTATAGGTTATCAAACTTCTTAATGTGTTTCGATATAATGACTTTAACTACTTCTCTTATCTGTGCTTCTATCAATTCCATAACATTGCTAATGATAGCAGGATGCAAACAGTTTAATACTTTCAAATGTGCAATATACAGAATACTGTTAAATCTGTCCTTTTTCACATACAATTGCTTAATTTCTTCTTTTTGCCATATCTTCTGTGCTATTGATTTAGTTTTAACCGCTGCTAATGACTTATTTTGAATATTAATTTTGGAAAAATTTCGTGTTATGTTGTGTAAAAATTTCTTAATGAATTTAATGTTGAGACTAGTCTTAATTATTTTCATCTTAACGTTCTTATATTTATAGACCAGGTTTCCCTGACCGGCTTCAAGATTCATTATATTAGGTCTCCAGTCGCAGTGAAATTGAAATTAATAAATACCTTTTTCTTTATCCGTGCTGCGACTACGTCTTTGATGTCTTACGACATGTTTCGGGAACACGTTCCCATCATCAGGTAAAATTGTTTTTTCTTCTAGTTCATAACGAACGTGTCAAGAATATAATAATTAAAACACATCAATACATAAACACATAACACAATGAGTATGATAGAACTCAGTCCACGTAACAGTGCGCACTGCCGTACTATAACTGACCGCGTAATCAAACTATATATACGGCTGGTGTACACAAGCGTTATCACTCTTCAATACAGTATCATATAAACAGTGAGATTTAAATGTTAATTAATCATATACTGATCATGCAGTAGGTTTGGTTGAAATAAAAACGCTTTATATATTTCATATTTTTCCATGGCATCCATGTATCGGCTCTTACTGCATATATGTATGGGCGTAAAGTTAGCTGTGAAACCACTATAACTGTGATTGCTGTTTACCAGATGTAAAGCAAAGTTGGATTTGATTGACTAGATGTTCTTATTTGGCAAATGTTCTTTATATCTGTCTTTAAATTTCCTGCCCGTTTGTCCTATGTAGAATTTATTACATTCACTACACTGGATTCTATATATACCAGAACTGTTTTCGGTTGATTTTTGTGTTTGAGGTTTTAATATGTTCAATATGTTATTGGTAGTTTTGAAGGACACGATGATGTCTGATTTTCTTAATTCATTTTTTCTTATATTAGGAATCACATTAGTACATTCAACAGAAATATAATGGTTCTTTTTACCATCTAATTTTAATTTTGTTTCCATTTTATTCCTACGTTTGCGTATTAACTTATCTATTATATGACTTTTATATCCATTATTGACAGCTATATGTTTAATAATATTTACTTCATCTTGAAATAAAATCTTCCTGGTTCATAGGTAAAGTTAAAAGTCTATTTACGAAAGCATTAAAAGAGGCCATTTTCTGTGTCTATTATCTCATACACGCGATATGTTGACGATACGTTCATGGTTTTTAATGGCACTTGTAGACAAATGGACATGTTACTCAAATACATGAACAACATAAATAGCAACATAAAATTCACCATGGAAGTAGAAAATGAAAATTGCCTAAACTTTTTAGACCTTTCTGTTCGAAGAAACGCTGATTGTATCACATATAAAATATACAGGAAACCCACTACCACGGATATAACTGTCCATCCTGATTCATTCCACCCTTATACACAGAAAATGGCCTCTTTTAATGCTTTCGTAAATAGACTTTTAACTATACCTATGAACCAGGAAGATTTTCAAGATGAAGTAAATATTATTAAACATATAGCTGTCAATAATGGATATAAAAGTGATATAATAGATAACTTAATACGCAAACGTAGGAATAAAATGGAAAGAAAATTAAAATTAGATGGTAAAAAGAACCATTATATTTCAGTTGAATATACTAATGTGATTCCTAATATAATAAAAAATGAATTAAGAAAATTAAACATCATCGTGTCCTTCAAAACTACCAATAACATATTGAACATATTAAAACCTCGAACACAAAAAACAACCGAAAACAATTCTGGTATATATAGAATCTAGTTTAGTGAATGTGATAAATTCTACATAGGACAAACGGGCAGGAAATTTAAAGACAGATATAAAGAACATTTGCCAAAAAAGAACATCAAGTCATTCAAATCCAACTTTGCTTTACATCTGGTAAACCGAAATTACAGTTATTGTGGTTTCACAGATAACTTTACGCCCATACATATATGCAGTAAGAGCCGATACATGGATGCCATGGAAGAATATGAAATATATAAAGCGTTTTTATTTCAACCAAACCTACTGCTTAATGATCAATTAACATTAAAATCTCACTGTTTATATGATACTGTATTGAAGAGTGATAACGCTTGTGTACACCAGCCGTATATATAGTTTGATTACGCGGTCAGTTATAGTACGGCAGTGCGCACTGTTACGTGGACTGAGTTCTATCATACTCATTGTGTTATGTGTTTATGTGTTGATGTGTTTTAATTATTATATTCTTGACACGTTCGTTATGAACTAGAAGAAAAAACAATTTTACCTGATGATGGGAACGTGTTCGCGAAACATGTCGTAAGACATCAAAGACGTAGTCGCAGCACGGATAAAGAACAAAGGTATTTATTAATTTCAATTTCACTGCGACTGTAGACCAAATATAATGAATCTTGAAGCCGGTCAGGGAAACCTGGTCCATAAATATAAGAACGTTAAGATGAAAATAATTAAGACTAGTCTCAACATTAAATTCATTAAGAAATGTTTACACAACATAACACCAAATTTATCCAAAATTAATATTCAAAATAAGTCATTAGCAGCGGTTAAAACTAAATCAATAGCACAGAAGATATGGCAAAAAGAAGAAATTAAGCAATTGTATGTGAAAAAGGAAAGATTTAACCGTATTTTGTATATTGCACATTTGAAAGTATTAAACTGTTTGCATCCTGCTATCATTAGCAATGTTATGGAATTGATAGAAGCACAGATAAGAGAAGTAGTTAAAGTCATTATATCGAAACACATTAAGAAGTTTGATAACCTATACAAGAAACAACACATGTATGATAACATAAATTGTAAACATAACTTTTACAAACGCGTAGTTAATTATACTAATATCGAATTATCTAATGACGAGACAGAATTAATATCTAAAGGTTTAAAATATAACTTACCTAAACTTAGCAAAACAGCCTATTACGTGGAGTTATAAACGCTGAAGCTGCTATAAAATGCATTAAAAACCAAGAAACCCAACAAGTAACACGATCGGTAATCAACAATAAATTGGTTCGCATATTGAAAATGGATGGCTTAAGTAAAAATAAAAACCAGTTTCTAAAATACAAGAAGGAGCTCAACCTTATGAAAACAATAAAACAAAAGATTGACATAAATAAGGCAATAGTTACCAAAGCCGATAAAAGCAATACTGTAGTTATATTGAGTCAAGCAGTTTACACGCAGAAATGTTATGAATTTATTAACAATAACATTATTAAGACACTTGAGCATGACCCCACCAGCAAGTACACAAAGGAACTAAATTCCGCTGTGAACAAATTCATAAATTTGTTTGACGCAAATGTTAGACACCATATTAAACAAATAAATGCACAGGCACCCGCATTCACAGGTTTGCCAAAAATACATAAGGACAACATGCCAATACGTCCCTTAGTTAACTACACGTCGGCACCTGGGTACAAAATCGCAAAAAAACTTCAACATATAATAAAAAACAGTATAAAGCTAGAGAATAACAGAGAACAATATCATAGTATCAAGAACAATAAAGATTTCATAAACAAAATTATTTCCACCGACTTATTACCGAGGTATAAGCTGGTTTCTTTTGATATTGTCTATTTGTACACAAATATACCTATACAAGAAACAATAGAGATTCTCCAAAACAATTTACTTAATACGGCAATATTAAATCAACAGGAAATTAACGAATTAATCTTGATATTACGAATAGTGTTGAAACAAAATTATTTTACATTTGACGGCAAGTTTTATAAACAAGGAGAAGGGTTAGCCATGGGGTCTCCTTTAAGTGGATTACTGGCAGATATATACCTTAATTTTTATGAACATAATTATCTACTATCTAACTGTAACAGTTACCACGATAAAATTATCTCATACACGCGATATGTTGACGATACGTTCATGGTTTTTATTGGCACTTGTAGACAAATGGACATGTTACTCAAATACATGAACAACATAAAATTCACCATGGAAGTAGAAAATGAAAATTGCCTAAACTTTTTAGACCTTACTGTTCGAAGAAACGCTGATTGTATCACATATAAAATATACAGGAAACCCACTACCATGGATATGTCTATCCATGCTGATTCATTCCACCCATATACACAGAAAATGGCCTCTTTTAATGCTTTCGTAAATAGACTTTTAACTATACCTATGAACCAGGAAGATTTTCAAGATGAAGTAAATATTATTAAACATATAGCTGTCAATAATGGATATAAAAGTGATATAATAGATAACTTAATACGCAAACCTAGGAATAAAATGGAAAAAAATTAAAATTAGATGGTAAAAAGCACCATTATATTTCAGTTGAATATACTAATGTGATTCCTAATATAATAAAAAATGAATTAAGAAAATTAGACATCATCGTGTCCTTCAAAACTACCAATAACATATTGAACATATTAAAACCTCGAACCCAAAAAACAACCGAAAACAGTTCTGGTATATGTAGAATCCAGTGTAGTGAATGTGATAAATTCTACATAGGACAAACGGGCAGGAAATTTAAAGACAGATATAAAGAACATTTGCCAAAAAAGAACATCAAGTCAATCAAATCCAACTTTGCTTTACATCTGGTAAACAGCAATCACAGTTATTGTGGTTTCACAGCTAACTTTACGCCCATACATATATGCAGTAAGAGCCGATACATGGATGCCATGGAAGAATATGAAATATATAAAGCGTTTTTATTTCAACCAAACCTACTGCTTAATGATCAATTAACATTAAAATCTCACTGTTTATATGATACTGTATTGAAGAGTGATAACGCTTGTGTACACCAGCCGAATATATAGTTTGATTACGCGGTCAGTTATAGTACGGCAGTGCGCACTGTTACGTGGACTGAGTTCTATCATACTCATTGTGTTATGTGTTAATGTGTTGATGTGTTTTAATTATTATATTCTTGACACGTTCGTTATGAACTAGAAGAAAAAACAATTTTACCTGATGATGGGAACATGTTCCCGAAACATGTCGTAAGACATCAAAGACGTAGTCACGCACGGATAAAGAAAAAGGTATTTATTAATTTCAGAATCAAAACTTATCTCGAACACGATTTTTCGCCATCACCATTTACCATAAGGAAATGGAAGTAAAAATGAAGATGATTATGAAATACAATAGCTTTAATAAAACCACGTGTCTATTTTACTACAAATTAAAAACTCTCAGCTGAGTTTATAATCACACAATTAGTGCAACAAAAGACCAATCGAGAGATATTTTGAACACGTCTTTCCTTGTAAATATATGCAATTTTATAAAACATTGAAATATAAAACAAAATGTGTCAAAATCATTAAATTAATTTAGTAAAGTAATAAGAATGATCTGTTACTCAAGGAATAAAACATAATTTTAACATAAGCAGAATTAAATAAATTCATGCCGGTCTAAATATGTGCATTTTATAAATTCATTATAAATGAAAATAAATGTGTACAAATTTTATTTGCAATATTTTTTGTACCACTGATTAAAAATTTTTAAATCATTATTTCTCATTTGCTTAAGTTTATTAGTAAAATCTCTTTCAATATTTCATTTTTTTAGGTTTTAGATTGTTATCAAAGTATGGCTTATCTCTATTCTTCTTTACTTTCCTCTTTCTTTTCTACTACTTTCTTTCGTCAAACTTCGGATATCTTCAACATAGGATGAATCCAACATAAAGCCATTTTTTCCCTCTTCATGTCTCTCACAGACACCGAGTAGGCGCTTGACTACTAACGCGGTCTTCCCTTTGTATTCTCCAGTTCGTGACTACAGTAGACGGACTTCAGTTTTGGTCTTCGTGTTCCGTTCCTTCAGACTGGCCGAGCTTCAGTGTTTAGTCTGTGCTTCCTTCCGGCTTTTTTCTTTATCTTCATCACCAAACCATTGCCGCAGACTTCTCTCTACTATCTCGACAATTGATTGGGACAGATTGCTAATGGATATATTTCTATTTCGTTCTGTCATAGCTCTTGCAGTTGCCTGCCTCAATAATCTCATTTCACTGGTTTCCAACCCGCTCTTATGTTCGTGCATGTAGAGGTTTTCTGTATCGTATGGCAGTGAAGGTAATAAAACAATTATAAATACTCATAGCTAGACTTCGTCTGTGATTTCATTTTATTTATCCTGAATTACCTTAAAAATCTGCTAATGTTTCTGGGTTGCAATGAATAAACTTTAAATTAATTTTTTCCATGCTTAATTGCTAAGAACATAATGCTCATCAATTTATTGTCATCCTAATGTTGTCGGTTTATCGTGATTAAATAGCACCACGAGCAGCAGACTTTTGCACTCTCACCAAACGCAATTAGAAGAGGCTATTCCCCGTAAATCAGCTGTTAAGTTTGTGATAGCTGTGAAGAAGTACCTCAACATTGAGTCTTGTTTCACGGTTAGGAGGAACCGTCGCAATGCTATCGAGACCAACGCCACTATTACGCGAGTCAACAATGCAGGGCTTACTGTGTTACCCAATACTGTGTCGTCACTAGTCTGTATTCTGTATGACGCAGGCTGCCACACCCTCACAACTGGGTGCCGCAAGTCCAGATAGGTTTAAGTCTCCGGTTGTAAACCATTATTTTATTGTATATAATTACAATTAAAAAAATTCTGCCAAAATTCAGATGATTGGGCTTTAATTTCTGTTTCTTTTTTCGAGTTCTCTTTCCCGCTTTCCTGCTTTCCTAGTTTTATGTTTTCAATCATTTTCCTTAAATTTAAGACTTTATATAAATTATTAGAATTAAGTTAAACCAAGTTTCTTTGTTTGTATTTAGTGTTAGTATTTAGCATCAGAACAACAATATATTTTTATTTGTTATTTTACCAGTACCTAATGACTTGATTTGAGAACATACATTACTTAATTACCGCACAAATAGAGCGGTGGTTCCAGTTAAGAATCTGCACCGCTTTTCTATGTAATAATTTATACTATACAAGACATTAACAAAAAGATAAACTATTTTAAATTCAAAATTAATGAAAGATTTTCAGGATATATAGAAATAACCAATTAAACTGACCTAGGCCTAAAAGGAAATAGTTTAAACATTTCTGAGGAGAACGTATTCTGTTTACGTTATATAATTCTATATGCTGCCACAGCTGTAAGGAGGGGTTGGTGACTACAAGACGGGACAATGACATAATCATACTAAGGGCAGTACATTGAAGCGGGGTAGCCCAGAGTAAAGAGTTCTGTCGCTTATTAAAAAGAATCATTGATTGAGAATGACTGTAAAGCAGCACATGCATAAGATCTGTTACTCTTCGTTTTACTGAGACTGACAGAAAAAAAAATAGATTCACATATTACTGGATTTGTTTAATAGAACTGGAATTATACCAGACAAGTGTTAGCTACCAAAATCTGTGACTCTCCCAAGGAAATAAACGCAAAGAAGTGAAGAAGACGACCACAGTTTTTGGGCCGCTCGATAAGTGCATTTCTAGAATTTGTGTATTAGAAAAAAAGTGAACAGGGCACTGAAAAAATGCAGATAAGGCTTCAGAACTTATCCTGTCTTTTTGACAGGAAAGCTTTATTTGCTTTCAATGTTATGTCGCAAAGGTTCCTTGACGTTAACCAGTTTGTCTCCGTATACTTAATTGGCTATGACAACGCCTTTGATAAGGTACGATATCACCTCTCAAGAGACTACTGAAAGAAATAATCTAGACTACAGTAATATTAGAGTTATCTCAAATTCTGTAATAATCAGTAAGTTGCAGACACGTGAAATAGAATAGATCCGTGAAGCAGAACTGAAGTAAAGCAGGCTGTAATAATAGGAGAAGGTATTTTTTGCTCATGCTAATTAATAATTAGTCAGTACACGTAATGAGGAAGGCAGTGGCTGATGTAAAGTGAGGTAAGCAGCATACCAGCAAATAACTTAATGATGGCCGATTATGGGATTCTCTTAGAAGAAACTGCAATGAGATACTAATGAGATAATGAACTATATTGGTCTAATGAGATGCTATGTTTCATTTGTTGGGAACGATGAAAGAAGCAGATGTCAAGAAAGTAGAGGCATTTGAGCCATAGGTATATGAAGGAACAGGGTGAATATTATTGATGGAGAAAGTCTTCAAGACGATATTGCTAACAAGAGTAATAAGTAAGAAGGGAGTTATGATAACAAATCAAAGGCTAAACATCAGTATGTAGGTCTGTCGTATATTATGGGCAGAAATATACGAACTGCTCCAAGTCATTCTGCAACAAAAACTTATGTGACAAACGTGTATTGGAAAAATACAACATTCGTATAACTGCACCAGAATTCATCTTTAGTAATATGCCACATTGATAATACAGTAAGTATTCCCTCGGCGTTTGCCAGCCTCCGTAACGTAGACCGCAAGTAAAGAAAAAGTTTGGTATAATACAGATAAATTACAGGACTCAAGATTTTGGCGTGTGAAATCCATATTTTAATTCATTTCGCACAGAAACTTATTGTCTACTATAAGAATAACAATTAAATGTTACATATGAAATATGACGTATAAGGTACAATTCAATAACTAGATTTGTACGATTACACAAAAGTAGTAATATTAATAACTTAGAATTATTTCTAAATGAATTCATGTACGTTTAGAGTTTGTGATGGTGAATGTAGTTTGGAGAATATTAAGAAAATTTGCAGAAAATTGTGGCATTCCAGTGAATACCATGTACAGAGAATAATTATGAGCTTACCTTTGGTCCATCCTCCGTTGCATTAATAAGTGTCGATTTAGCAAGTGTCCCATTAATAAGTATTGTATTCATAAGTGCTTCATTAACAAGTGTCCCAAAAACATTTGTTCCGTTAACAATTGGTTCATTAACATGTCTTGTACTATCTGTACTTATTGTACTGTTCTGAACCATACTGCATCTAGTGTAACTGTTTGTAGTTATGAAATAATAAAGAAATATTAAAACTGCCATCTTCATAGTTGGTAAAACGAGAAGTATATTTCCTACTGTTTTTAAATTTTAGTTCCTACACAATGATACTTTACAAACAAGCAATGTTGCTAACATGCGACAAACGACAATACAATAATAATATTGTGATGTACAATAAATAATAATTGATACCGTGATAACATTATATATCTGATATTAATAAATATGAACGTCAGTTAAAAGTATTTTAATTGCCAGCAGAAAACATTTTAATTTTTAACTGCGATAAACATTATTATTAATGACGTTTTATCTAAACTTCTATTGGCGTGAAATTTTATGAGCGAAATAACAATTTGTTAAAATATTGTTTACAAAATTAGTGGCATTCTTTTATAACAAGTAGGTACTTAAAGTTTTACCCTGTTCTAAACAAAGTAAATAATTCTTTTTATCCCTCGTGAGGTACGTAATACATACAAAACTATTCCGTTCAATTCGCAGTACTTTCTCCTGCCTATGTTTTGCAAATGATCTCGACTGTTACGTGGATTTAATACGTGATCTAACTTGTATTATTCTAGAACATTTATAATATTACGGGTTTATAAAGCACCGGACAAGGAATCGAAAGTATGGCCCGACCGAAAGATACAGTACTTGTTTAGTAGATTGGCGGCAATTGTGTTTGCGTTCAAATCCAGAGGTCCGTACTGGAAACTGGAAGGCTATATCAAGTGAAGGTGCCAAGTTGACTTTGCCCGCGGGAATGAGTACCTGGGGTAACCTTCTGGGTTAATAATAGAGAGTTGAGGGATAGAGCTGGCCGTGTACCCAGATGTATTCAACCAGCATAGGAGCGGGCTTGTTTTGTCAGCTTTTTGTTCAAATGTTCGAAATACGTGTTCATCCGTCATAGTCATTGCCTCATTACCATAAGTTTATTTTGGCCTTGTTAAAATTTTGTATAGGTTAATCTTTTTTTTTCGACGTGTCGGTTTAGATGTCATTAACTTTTTTGTATCCGTAGAAACAACGATTGGCCTTTTGTATATGTGCTTTAATTTCAGAAGTTATCCTGTTGGTTTCGGTAATTTCACTTCCTAAGTAGGTAAAAACTTCAGTATGACGGAATGTATACTTAGTAGTAGTAAAGTTATTACTGTATTATTATTATTACTTCGCCTAATTTCCATGTATTTAGTTTTACTTTTATTAACAAACTAAGGAAAATATTCTACTATACTCATTAAGAAGGCGATCATTTCGTTAACGGTCTTCTTAACATTTATGAAGTTAAATTAAGGTTAGGTTAGTGGTTAAAATCACAAACAGGATTATCACTGTTGCACACCACTATAGAAAAATTATTCCGATTAGCGCTTTCAAGCTTCACAGATCATCGTCAGATCGGAAATAACAACAAGAGAATAAAACCAAACTTTTCACATCCCCCCCCCCCCACTGACCACACACACCCCGGCAAACAAGCTATAAGTCAAATGTCCCAAACCCAAATGTCCCAACTATAAGTCAAGCCCTTCCCAACCCCCGTCTGTACAGTTACATATTTTTCTAGCACATTCCTTGTGTGGTGTGTGCGCGCTCGCTCGCGTGTGTGTACATTCTTTTTAAAACCTAACGTTGTAAAGCCTTTCTCATTCAGTTGTGGGCGCGGTCACTCACCTTATTTTAAAAACATCCATATACGCAATTTAATTCTTAATGTTATGTATCTGTCCTCTGTCTTTTATTTCTTAATTATATTATAAAATATTTCTTCATTATCGAATTTATTTTTAATATTCATTAAGTTGTCTAACCCTTTTCTCTATTACTAATTCCTCCTTAAGCTTCCTTTCAACTGCTTTTAAAGTAGTTATTTACTACTTTTAAAATTTCATAGTCTTCCAAAGGATTAACAAACTTATGGTTCTCTTCTATGAAATGTCTTGGATATAACGAATTCGTTGTTCTATTACCTTCTCCACGTCTGTGGTCAGACAACCTGCATACGAATTTTCGCCCTGTCTCACCTAGGTACACTTTGTTGCATTCATCACATTTTAATTCATAAATTCCACTTCTCTGTAATACTAGGATTTTTCTATATTTTAATTCCTTATCTTATCAAATACCGTTTCACATTTTTTAATAGCTATATCTACTCCGTATTTATTAGTAATTTGGTTTTATTCTCGTGTTGTTATTTCCGATCTGACGATGAGTTGAGAAGCTTGAAAGCGCTAATCGGAATATTTTTCTATAGTGGTGTGCAACAGTGATAATTCTATTTATGAAGTTAATTTGAACAATAGAACTGACACAGTAGTCTACATAGACGATGTATGTTGTTGCGTTCCGTGACTTGATTTCGTTTCCACAATGACATGAGTGGAGCAGTTTCGTGACCGCCAGTGAGATGTCCTCGGCGCCATCGTGACCATCAAACGTGCCACTTGCACCTGCTTTGCTACGTTTTGCAGTGTCGGGATCCAGTATGCAGCAGCGACCACAGGTGCAGGCAAACTACTGACTTATAGTATTCGAAGGTAGAATATCGTTTTACTGCGTCATTAATCGCGATTTTGATTTAACATAATAATTATTATCCTATTATCAACTACTGTTATAATATTATCAACTATCCGCTTGTAGACTGTTAGACCGTTCGTCGCGTCAGTCAGCTGTGGATTGTTGCAAGGTGCTGATTGCTGCCCCTCTATCCGTTTGAATGGATTGAACAATTCAAATACCGGTAGCTTCCATGGTCTAAGATTTATAATTAAAATCATTTTCGAAATGAAATATTTCCATAGAAACTATTTCTTTCGTCGGCCTTAACCACAGTATTGTGGTCACTAACGAATACCACCTCACGTTAGCGCACAGGATTTTCACTGATGATGGCAGTCAATGGCACTGCCGAAACGTCTGGTTTTGCAGAAAACATTGGACCATGGTCAAACAGCCCGGGATGTAATTTTAACAACAAACTACTTCTTTGTTACCGATAACGTAGTACACATGTAAAACAATATCCCCTCCCCCTTCAACTATCATTTTTATTTATAGAAAATTACCCCCCTCGTCAACTACCCTTTTTATTTATAGATATTTTATCTACATTTCTACAGTGGATTATTATGATCTTCTTTTCAGGAAACTTTTTTTATCAAATTTAAGAACGGTACTTTACTCTTGTTAAAACATTAAACGTTGCAGGTAAACTACCCCTTCCCGTAAACCGATCTTCACCAAATTCAATAGACCTTGAGTCCTCTACAACTCAGAGATATATATGCAAAAAAATATTTGATTATGTTTGAATTGGCGGCAGTTATCGTTCGCCATAGAAAAAATTACACTTGTTAAAACATAAAATGGTGCTGGTAGAGCGCTCTAAAACTGGGATACATACTAAACATTATTTGATTCTCTTTGAATTTGCGGCCATAGAAAAAATTCTACACACGGACACACAGAATGACACACAGAAAGACATACAAAGACCCACAGACACTTTTCAGAAAATGATTTTCATCATGTTTTGAGGGTAGTACAATCAGTATCAGCCCTTACCTGGAACACAATCTTTTTCGCTATCACCATACTTCCATTTCCTTTGGAAGTAACATGGAAGTAAATACAGTTGAACAAGTGTCAAGGACAAGGAAAGATCAGGACGTCGAACTTCTTCCACTACTGATGCCATGATTCAGACCAGCCGAAGGGGAGTATCAATGAAGTGCCGTAAGTTTACTATGTGAAAATTCAAAATTTTTGAAGTTTTATAATCTTCATTTGTAGTTTACATCAATTCGATAAAACGCATCATTACTGAAATATTGAATAAATAAGGCGAACTTTGGCGAAAATCCAAAACCTTGAATTTCTTTTAAACGTTACGTGTTACTGTACAGCAATACAGATATTGTTACAAAAATTTGAGGACATTGCTAATATAATAGAAAACCGAAAAGTACAGTATCTGGGCTTAATATACATATTTGAATGGCGGACGTTCCTTTTTAAATTTCTTGGAAACAATTTGCAGAAATTATGCTATTTTCCTACAGAACGTCCTTATTTTTCAAGGTAGACAAGTGATTAACCCACCATTATTTAGAAATTTACGGAGCTTTCATTTGATACTAATTTAATTACGATCTACCCAATTTTCGCCGAGTTATATAAGTTTTAATCATGTGACTTGATCAAAAAACGGTGAATCGGCATCTTGTTTTGGCTGTATCTCAAAAATCATTTGACATAATGAAAACAAAAAAGTGGAAAATATTTTCCTGTTAATAAGCTTTAATTTTGACTTATACAAACTGTTTGCAAAATAGCGTTGTTTTTGAGTTATTTTCAGATTAATGTTAAAAAACGCGTCTTGTTTGGCAAAACTTTGAACCCTTGTAACTCGCAAACAACGCATTTTTTCGTAAAAGTGTAGTTAAACTTTGTACCTATGTAAACTTTGTATTGTAAAATGTCGCATTGCAGGCGCGTGTAGTGACGTCATTTTTCTCCCTGCTATCTGCTGCCGGTTAGGCAAAGGCTAGCAGCAGCCAAATTTAACTTAGTTCCTTGCAAGACTCCGAGCGGGCATCTCGCTCAGTTCGCGGCTACATAAGGTTTTCAATATTTCATAATTTACCATGATCATCATGCGATAATTTAATTAGGCGATTTCGGCTTCTACATACTATTATGTACTTCAATATTTTAATTCTATCTTAATTCTCCGGCACTTATGCCGCGCTAAAACTGCACGCGCCAGCAATTATGTCGTATTCATTTTCAATAAACAATTATCTCTAAAAACATATACAGTCCACTTTATTATTTCATTTCTGACCAGCTAACTCCAACTAGCGTTCTAAGATCAACTCAAGATTCATCGAGAGCTTCTAAGACGCAACATTTTTGGTCCTCCGCGACAGGATCTGGTCCATCACGATTTCAAAAATATTTCATTTAATGGGCCCAAACAACGTTTGGTTCAAGCCCGAACATTTTCAAACTTCAGATTACTGGCCGTTGCATGCCTTCTAAAAAGTACTTCATACTGAGCATTGCAAGATTCTGCAGAGTAGCAACTCTGAGACAACAAGACACAGCAGGACAGCATCATTTGTTCTACAGCAACGAAATTCCAGAACCTTAAAAAACTACGGAGAGCTACAACTTCAAGCGTCACCTGACCAGCAGAAACAAGAGGTGCGCCAACTTCTAAGGATTGCCGAACAGGATCGAAGCCAGCTTGAGCACGCCAGGATTCAACATCCACGTGACTATAAACTTTCATTTTATATATTTTTTTATATTTGATGGTTACAGCAAATTAAGTAATATATTTGCACTGATTTAATGGCATTTAGTATAACCTCATTAATGATTTTTACATAAACAGATATTATTGTCAAGTGGCCATAAACTTGTATTTTTATCTAGATTTTCATATGCACATATGTACATAAATTTTCATTTACGCAGCTGTACAATAACGCATTAAGAAACTTAAGTGATGTGATAAGACTATATGTATATTGTCATTTTGAATGATTCATACTTTCAATAACTTTCATAACTATTCTTTTAAAAAGGAAAATAAGTACCTGTTATAGTAAGTAATATATTAAGGTGTATACCGATCGCTGACTCCCGCATCATATCAGATTTTAGCAAATTATTCAAAATTATAACAATTGTTCACCTGCTCTATATTTAACTATCGTTTTCGAATCACATTTTACATTTCGGTCGTGGCTGATGTGAAGGCGTTAATTAAAAAACGGGGCGTCTATATCCCGTGTGAATACTTTCGCTGAATTTAAGCATAAAGGTCAGAAGTTGCTTGAATATCTTCAAAAATTAAAATGAGAACGAATCTGCTCAGTAGGTTCCGGTAGTGCAGCCAGCTTAAATTGTTACCTTTTAAATTATTCAAATATTCAGCTAGGGAAATGTAGACTTAGCGTCATCAAGAAACGCCCTACAAACAGTGTTTACTCTGCTCTTCACATGAAGTGTTAATACTTGAAGTGGCTATTCTCGCTTAGTTTCAACCCACTGTGATCCGGGCTAGTAAAATACTCAGTTTGATTTAGCCCACAGCACTAACAACGTCTCTGAACTTCAATCAAGGATTGCTATATTTACCCAACTTCAAATTACAATAAATTAGCAAAATATTAAGACGCAATTGAACGCTTATCACGTTAGCGGCAAATAATTACTGTTACTTTTGAATTTATTTAAAAACAATCTATGTTCATAAAACGATTTCTTTGTACTGTATTTTCATGCACATCGAGAAGGCACAAGAGAGTTAGTGAAAACCAAGTCGAGAAATTGATGACTTTGATGAAATTGACGGAGGTTAGATATAAATAGCCTGCGTGGCAAAGGCAAAACGAAGGGGGGAAATGTGTGAGAAGAGAGCACACAGACTGAGAATTTAGAAGCAGGACAAAGACAACTCGTGTATGCCATGCTTTAATTTTTTAATTTATTTGGAATTAAAAACTTGTTATTATATCTTGTTGTGGGTCGGTTCAGACATACACTTGTGTGTCTCCTTATTACGCTTTAATTTGTTAAGGCTTACACAGCGAAAGCATAAGCTATACGAAAAGAAAGAATTTGATTATGAATTGCGCTAAATATATTGTATGAATGGCAGAATCTCAACACTGACACTCAAAAACGTATTACTTGTTTACAAAACAGCAATGAAGAATTTTACATGGAAGAATAGCGTGCAACTTGTGGTATACTCCAAGTTACTTCCAACAATGATATTATCAAGCGGTTTCAAAACAAAATCTTGAGATCCGTGATAGATGCTACGTCCTAAAAACAACGTAATAAAAAAGCCTTTGCGTGTAGCTGCTGTTAAAGCTGAAATCTACTTACACAGATAAAGTTACAGCGTCAGACCATCCAAAGGACATAGTCAAAAACTACTGTACAATCGTCGAGAACTCGTCGTCTGAAACACTTCAGGCAATACGACCTGGCGATAAGATTTCGGCAAATTTATTTAATATAAAGGCAATAATCAGCTATAAACACAGTATAAAGATTCGTATCAGGGAAACCCCTTACTCGGACCGCCTCGATCGTAATAGTATTTCTCGTGACGTTTTGATCCTTAGAATCTAGGGTCGTCTTTGAAAGCTGTGATTGGCGGATGAAAGACCCTATTGATAGACCTATAGATGGAGGCACTCCGAGTATATGGTTTACCACATAGAAATCAGCCATTGCTTAGGCGTTTAAAAGACTCTATTTGTATACTAACATTCATATTACTTACTGCTCGTATTAGGCAATTTTTAGTACAATTTTTAATAACAAAATTTTGAAATATAATGCAAAATAGTTCTTACAAACCGTGTTGTCAACAAATTCAAACAATAAAAAATTACAATATTAAGCGGAAACACTTCAAATTTTGTTAAGTATGTTAACAAAATAAATTGCAGTAAGGGCTCCTTGAAATAAATTCAGGTATTAGATTTACTTTGAGAATACATAATAAACATTTTCTTTGTACCTGATAAAAATTATGTACTGGGTTAAGGATAATACTCATTTGCTATCATTAAACTATATGCAGCTTTGAATTTGGTGCTTCTTTTGAAGAGGAAATAAATTTTTCCGTATATGTAAATTAACAACCTCATATAAATATATCCGTTTATAAATTATTCCTCATGCTTTCACGGCCGGTGTCAGATGAATTGTTCATGATATCCGGGCTGTTTGGCCGTGGTCCATGGTTTATAACAAAACCAAACGTTTCGGCAGCTCCGCTGGCTGCCATCATCAGTGGTATAAAAATCCTGCACGCCGGGTGTTTACGTACAGGCACAATACGTTTGGTTTTGTTATAAACCATGGACCACGGACAAACAGCCCGGATATCATGAACAATTCATATCCGTTTATAATTTACTTTAAAAAACGTAATTTTTTAACATTAAATGCACAACTGATATCTGAAGTAGGCTATGCATTTTATGGTGGTAAGAACAGGTCATAATGTGTTTTAGGAATGTTGTAACACATGAAAGCGCTAAATCGCCGTATTTGGCGGTAAATCAAGTACAAAGAACCGAGTACGGTAGGCGTTGAGACAAAACGCCATTGATCATTGATAAGGCACGTCTGAGCCTGAGAGCCAGGTAAACAAGATTAATGGACAGGAGAGGCGGATGAAATGCCCTATGAAGTGCGCTACTATAATTCTGTATTCTGTATATTTGTTAACAAATTGTTGAAACAACTAGTAGAAACAGATATATGTATATAAATATAGCTAATGCAAGAATTGTTGAGAAGCCTTCATAAAACATTTTATGAAATATGAATTAAAAATAAAATGAAAAAAATACAATTTTCAAATTTTTTCTCATACAACTAACTTAATGTCTCATAAAAATTGTAAAATTGTTAACGTATAAGACCTATTTTAGTATTTGTAATCAAATTCATATAGATTACTAGTTTAAAAGTCACACGTTCTTTTATGTGACAGCAAAATCTGTATAAGGTAAGTGTATTATTTCTTCACTTTATTAAAACCTAACACAGAAAAGTTGAAGTAAAACAATGTTAAATAGAAAAGAATTTTCCAGCATTTTACTTGGTTTTAACCTTTCCACCTAATATACTTAAAAGGTACGGTTTTTAATTTAAATGATTTAACACTGTTTTAGTTTAAATAGGTGTATTTCAGTGCAAAAATACTTTCTAATACTCCTATGCGTAAGAGTGTAATAGTCTTATAAGAAACATAGATACTTCTTATGCAAACATAAATTTGTAATACCACCTATATGTTATTTTAAAATGGGTACGTTGGTTGTTAATACGACGTAAAACCTAATGCAAAACAAAAATAATCAATGATCCTTACGCGTATTTTTCGCGGCAGAATAAATTATTCAACAATCAAAACACTGAAATAAATTTTCTTCTGTTTGTTAGAAGTAGAATTTATTATTCTATATAGTTTACAAAAGTGAGAAATACAAAACTGTTTTTGTTTCTAGTTTCTTAGAACAAATTGAAAAACTTCCAGTGTCTCGAAGAATTTAGTCTTAAATTCCTATAGCACTAATAAATACCAACATTTATTTTACAGAAAGTGCTGTTCGGATTTATTAGCTACTGATATAAATGTCAACGTTAAGGTCAAATTCAGAAACTATGCGTTTAGAAAAAATGAGATTTATTATTGTAAACAATTTGTTTTAGTTATTATTGTCGAAATTACGTGACGTTTTAATTATTTTATTTGTTTATAAATAGCAAGGTAATTACAACAGTAACTCAAAACAGATAGAGTTAGGATAAAGCCTTCCTCCCCATATTTAAAAAATGTATTATAATTTATTATGCACACGGAAGCGACAAACTTGGTTTTTTTTTGTAAACTACAGAAAATTTCAGAAAATATTTTTCTACATATTAAAAAACGTTTACAAGTTCCCCATTTGTTCCTCGGAAAACATCCAGTTACTATTAAATTTTATTCCATTTTGTAATCAGTACGTCCCTAGATCCCGTAGCTACATCCTTGCATTCAAATATTCCATCCCTCCCAATCCCAACCCTGGAAAGGGTTCATTGAGTAACCGACGGACATCTAATGTTCAGTAAACAGGAGCACCATTTAAAAGGAAATTATTTTTAACTATAATTATTCTAACTCACGTACAGCATAAAACTCTAGCATGTCCATGAAACTGTCGGTTCAATGAAGAAGAAATAGCTAATATTTTTTAGTGCATCAGCCGCACCTAGCATTACCTTTGGGGCTTCCTTTCACATTTTCTTAAACATGCTTATAATTTTGTTATCTCTAAATACGGATATCGTGTCTGAATACCTACCATAAAATGTGGAATGTAGCGTCATAGGTAATGCAAACACATTGCATATAATCACTGTCTTCGTCAATCTGGTTCTGAATCTTGGTAGCAAAGCTAATATGTAGGAGACGATCGTCCGTCTTTAAGGCTTGAACAATTTGAATCACCTACGCTTGAAAATGAAGCCGGTAATATAAAATCTTAAGCAATGTACTGTAAGGAATTCCGAGTTTTCTTGAAAACTCGGGACTGCATTGAAACCATCTCTAACAGCAGCGACAATCTCATCTCTTACACTAGGTCACAACACTACCACCCTGTTAAAACTTTTTAGTTCTTCTGATATATGGAGGGTTCCTTCCATACACATTTATAAATTTTCGTTGAACATAAATTGCGAATTTTGTTTGTGACACTATAAAACAAACTGGGCTTTCTCCTGTAGGGAGCCCATTCTGATATTATTAATCAAAACCGTGTTTGTTTGCACGAGCAATGATGTTGCTATTCACTGAATGTATTCTATGTGTAAACTGCCGTAAAGATTTATGTAGTTTAAAAGACATGTTAATAAACTGGATATTTTGTGTGAAATATTTTTTAAATATGGTAAATACTGCTCACTCTGTATATTTACGTTGTAGCAGCAGTAGTTTGATAAATGAGATACATAATAAATGTTACTTAAAGGATAAAATACAGACCCAAAGAACGAAAGCGTTTCTTATCAGAAAATAGTAAGATTACCCAAAATTTTGTTGCTGCTGTTGTTGCTGGTACTTCTACTTCTAATGTCTTACTGCTGTTTTCGCTGCTGTATTTACTACTTTACTACTCCTTCTCCTCCTCCACATCGTACTACTAGTACTACTACTGCTACTACTACTACTACTACTATTACTACTACTACTACTACTACTACTACTACTACTACTACTACTGCTGCTGCTATTACTACTACGGCTTCTGTTGTATTCATCACCATCATCATCATCGTTGTTGTCGTTGGCACCATCGCCGTCGTCGTTGTTGTTGTTATGTATATGTCTTTTCACATTAAAGAAGTCTGGAGTCTTTATTATACAAGTTTGCTAACCGTTTTGGTGTCCGTAAAGCATTGATTAGGAGTTTTTTTTTTGTTATCAAACTCCTGACATGTTATGGTTATATATTCACTTAGTATCGTAGTAGTAGTTGTGGTAGTAGTAGTTGGAGCCAATTCTTGGTATAAGTGGCATTATGTTCCTTAAAACATCTATATGCACGTATATGGTTATAGCAGGCTCCATTCAACTGATATAATTTTAATTTCAATATAATACCCTTTTTTGCCTTTACACATATCGCTTCTTAGTGTCTCACTTTGATTTAAATTATAAGTGACACAGCTGAGTAAATTTCTGTTTATTCACTTGAGTGGAACATGAGTACTCAAAGACTGCGCATATGTAACTAATAAACAAGAATTTCTGAATACTTTTCCACGTATACCTATGGGTATTCTCCTAAATTCTTTTTCAGCTTCTTGTACGTGGCCTCATTTAGAAATTACCTTTCAGTTTGCACTTCAATATTTTTATATGGTTTGTGTTTTTGCATATTTTTAGTTTACCCTGGTTAGCCATATGATTTAGGTTGTCTAATTCCTACTGAATATTTTTTTAACAATATAAATTTACAATTTACGTCCCCACTATATTTTTAATCCATTTGTATTGACATAAATCTAAGGATGTCACCCAGGTACTGCGCGATTCTGGGTTGTTTTTATCACTGTATCATTGTCTGTTTCCTTGTGTGCGCGCGCGCGCGCGCGCGTGTGTGTGTACGAGGTCCATTCAAGCCAATTACGGGTCTTTTAGTCTCATGTGAGTAATAAGAGGACAAGCATATCCTATTAGCTATGGCAGTAAGCTACAAGTGTCTTGTTGTCTTTAGTGAGCATGTTATCTGGTCTTAAAATATTGCTGTAAACTTTGTTGTTCTCCGTTCTCTCTTTGATCGGTGAAAGAACGAGGATATTAGACGCGATTTGAACATTGTATCATTGCACTAGGAGATTGAAGACCATAGAGGAGATGGTGTGAACACTTGAATCGCATGATGTGAACACTACTGCTAAACACCAGATGTGGCGATCTAGAACCATCAACCCGAAAGGGCGTGAACTTTACGAGACCATCAGGGAAAACCAACTAGAAGCTATATCTACAGGAAGTCCAACCTACTGGCCAACAGATATTAGGAAGGTTCCAGACGTACTTGACTTCTTTGTCGCCAAAGGAATATCATCTAATTATATTGGCATTCGCTCTTGCCTTGAACTGTCTTCCGATCCTATACTCGGTATAGGTGTGTCTGGCACCTATACTTGCTAACATCAGCACGCGAATCATAACACACGAAGGTCCTCCAAAACTCCATAGTGCAAAAACTGATTGGTGCTTTTACAGAAACATACTAAATTACACATTAAAAGTAAACGTTCCTCTGAAAACAGAATATGACATAACGAAAGCTCTGGAATAATACAAAATGCAGCGTGGCAGTCAACTCCAAACGACAAACAACAACCAAAACAACCTGACTATCCCAAAGAGATTAAAAGTAAAATTGCTGAAAAAAGGAATCTCCGGAGAGTATGGCAACGTACTCATCATCCTGCAGACAAACATAAGTTCAACGTGTGTGTGTGTGTGTGTGTGTACGAGGTCCATTCAAGCCAATTACGGGTCTTTTAGTCTCATGTGAGTAATAAGAGGACAAGCATATCCTATTAGCTATGGCAGTAAGCTACAAGTGTCTTGTTGTCTTTAGTGAGCATGTTATCTGGTCTTAAAATATTGCTGTAAACTTTGTTGTTCTCCGTTCTCTCTTTGATCGGTGAAAGAACGAGGATATTAGACGCGATTTGAACATTGTATCATTGCACTAGGAGATTGAAGACCATAGAGGAGATGGTGTGAACACTTGAATCGCATGACTAATATCTGTCTACCTGTTGCTGCCTTGAGTTATCACCGTACTGGGAAGAGAGATGTCGGTAGATCGAGGAAGAGGTAAGTTCTGGAACACGTTTAAGGCCTTGAAGTGGTGACGATGATGAATTTTGATGGTATATGTAAAGGGAAGTGAGAATATACGAGAAATAAAAATACTACGTATTTTGTTAAATTATAAATTATTTGGTTTCTACCATTCTACCAATACGCCAGAACAGTAAATAGGCTACACTTTGGTTTTTCAACATTAATTTAGCATACTCGTCATTCAGTTTTATAACAAAACTTATAAATTACAATCGTTATTATAAATTTATAAATAATAATTTTATAGTACACTTTGATAATTCAAATAAAATGTTGTATTTGTTGTAAGTGTAATTTAACATGTTGGTCCTCAAAACAACAAAACATGAACAAATCTTTAAATCCTTTAGTGTCCTAGGCCACAAATCATTGTATTAAGTTTTGAAAAATACACGATGTTTTGAAAAAAATTTTGCAAGAATTATTTTTCTCACGTTGGTTGTATGTTGACGCTATGATCACAACGACACATTACGAAACCCAAATCCTCACTGCAAAGTGAGCGACACGTTCAGTAATTGCGTTGCTGTCAATTTATTTGCTGCCGCAATGAAGATTGTCCCGCTTGACATTTATTGAAGGTGACTTTATTTTGTTTACTGTACATGATGTTCTCTTGATCCTAATTTATTTACATTCGTAAACACTGTTTTAAACAAAGTTTTCTTTCAGAAGACTTCTTCCAAACGTAAGTAATTTTTAGTTAGTTTGGCTTATTACATTTAAAGTTAAAACTATAAATAATATTGTTTTGGAGAATGGATAGATCATACAATTTATACTGATGTAATTAAGATTTTTGTAAAAGGTTCAAAAATTTGTAAAATATGTTTATGTTTTGACTCTGTAACAAATATATGCAAGTGAAAAACAAAATACTTTGTCGTTGTTAAGATAGGAAGAAACCTTTACTCTTGTTCCTTCAAAGGAACTTACTCTTCCTCTCCCTAGTCTCTATGAACGTAATTAATTATACAACCCGTGTCATTATGACTTAATATCCCTTTTGAACATTTATTACTGAAAGACTCTGCATTGATATAAGTTGCACGTGTCTGTCTGTAACCTATCTTACCTTTGCAAATCCCTTTTGAATTATAGGCCTATATAGTTTTGTATGTTGACGTCACTATAAATATTAATTAACAGAGTCTGTACAGCTGCATAACAAGTTCATGTTTGTTTACAACAATTACTTATCGCAATTACATTTGCAGTACTCCTTTTGACGTGTACATGCCTGTATGTTAATGTCATTCTGAACTTATCCTGTAACTTTATCTTTGTTATAGAAACATGTTTCCTCACGCTAGTAGCTTACTACATTAGATTTCTCTAAATCTGTCTTTACTTTACATTCTTTCTACGTACTTAAATATGGCGTCTTGTGACGAGTCTAGTGTTGATGAGCTCTGTAAACTAACTTTTGTGTAGTGTTTAATGTTTAGTGATATTTATTCTGATACTTTTTTTTTGTTCGTCCTTGTGCTCAGTGTGTTTTTCTCTTGTTGATAATTGTGATATTTGTGACAGTAGGGTTAATTTTCATAAAACTAAGATACTCGCGTTTAAGGTTAAAGTGAAATTCATGGTGACCTTGAAGATTAACAGCTGATCTCCTGTGCTGTGTGACGTCATAGTAGTCGACAGTGCGGACAAGCTTTGTTTATCGGCAAGCAGATAAGTTAACAGATTGCTTTCTACTTATCAAGCAGATTATAAACATTAACAATTCGACAACAAATATTTATTTATTTATCAATAATATACGGCTATATCATTACCGTTACAGACAGTCAACATTTACCGCTGTATACCGTTGGTCTGGGTGTGTTATTCACCCAGGCCAACACTCACTTTATCAAAATATAAAAAATGAATAATAACGTGTAACCAACTCAAACAAACTCAATGACACAAAACTTAACAGTGCAACAACATACGCAAGCTATTCAGCACTACCCAGTAGCCAGTAACATCCTACAATATCCAGAAATGGAACCACAAAACCTAACTCAGACACCAACCCCTTTTGAAAATCAAATACACAGTCAAATGCAACATTATAATCCACACACTCTCACGCAACAAAGCCAGGCATATGCAACCACAGGCCAACAGCAGGGCCAATACTTGCAACCTGCAGCATACGCGCAACGCCAGTTGAACGCAGCAGTGCCAGTGCGTTCAACAAGCGCCTGCAATGCCACCACTGCAGCCGGTACACACAGTGCCATTACCTGAAGACAGCAGAACTACTACTCCCGCTCTTCCATACTATTCAGAGACGGAAGAAAGTGGCTCGGATGCTAATGATGATAACGTCCCATGGCAAGAAGAAAGAGGAAAAGGAAGGAAAAGAGCCAGGCTCCAGGGCGTCAGAACACCAACGCCAAAAAAATAAGCAGCAAGGAACTACTGACACTATACAAGTAAGTACAATGAACAGATACGACCGTTTACGAGACACTGAAATACAAGACACCAACGATACACAAAACCAAACACGCGACCCAAAGCCACCACCAATCTTTCTCCCGAGAGTCATAGATATTAAACTACTGATGTCGCTAATTGAAGGGTCAGTAAATAGAAACGATTATATTTTGCGAACACTAAACAATCATACAATAAAAATAATGACAACAAAAAAGGAACATCATAAGACTGTATACAACATGCTAAGGGACAGAAAAGTAGAATTCCATACATTTCAACCCCGTAATGAAAGGTCTTTTCGAGTTGTTATCAGAAACTTACATCACTCAGTGAATCAGGAGCTGATTACTGAAGAAATCGAGAAAATGGGGCATAAAGTACGAAACCTATGGAACATAAGAGATAAACACACTGGTAAACAATTATCCCTCTACTTTTTAGATCTGGAACCAGATTCCAACAACAAAGAAATATACCACATCAAATACCTGCAAAACATGAAAGTTATCATCGAACCACCGCATCATAAAAAACATATACCACAGTGTAAAAGGTGTCAGGCATTTTTTCATACGCAAGCCTACTGTCATCACAAGCCTAGGTGCGTAAAATGTGGGAAAGCGCACAATACTGCTGACTGCAAGCTACCTGATACGCAACCGGCCAAATGTCTGCATTGCGGCGACCCTCATCCTGCTAGTTATCAAGGATGCAAAGTTTATCAAAGAATAATCAGCTCTAGATTTCCATCACGGCCGCCCTTCACACCGAACAACCAAGTAAATTCTGTTAGAACTGAAAATCCAACACCCAATAGTACTCAGCAATTTTAAGTTGTCACAGATAGGCCTATGTCTTATGCTCAGACCACTACACATAACCTCGGAATACCTACTGCATCTCGAAGCAACACTGATGAAAATACACATTAGTTAAAGTATTACAAAACTCCTTTTCCCGATTCGAAGCCATATTAAATAGGCAAGCAGAACAGATGAGTACCCTCATGAATCTTCTAAACACTCTACTCAATAAACTGGTTAAATGATGTATACTTATAAAATTGCAGCTTGGAACGCGAATGGCTTAACAAAACATCAAAGAGAACTAGAAATCTTCCTCAGTACTCACGACATAGACATTTTATTAGTATCTGAGACGCACTTTACTGACAGAAACTATCTACGAATCCGAAATTATGTTGTATATCATACTCAACACCCTGATGGTAGAGCTCACGCAGGCACTGCAATTATTTTGAAGAAAAACATCAAGCACCATAAACTTCCTAAGTACGAATTAGAGCACTTGCAGGCGACCAGCATCTATGTTGAAGATTGGAACGGACCATTAACGATCTCAGCTATATACTGTCCTCCTCGACATAACATAAACAAAAAACAATACAAAGAATACTTTGACACGCTGGGTCAAAGATTTCTTGCGGGAGGAGACTTTAATGCTAAACACCAGATGTGGCGATCTAGAACCATCAACCCGAAAGGGCGTGAACTTTACGAGACCATCAGGGAAAACCAACTAGAAGCTATATCTACAGGAAGTCCAACCTACTGGCCAACAGATATTAGGAAGGTTCCAGACGTACTTGACTTCTTTGTCGCCAAAGGAATATCATCTAATTATATTGGCATTCGCTCTTGCCTTGAACTGTCTTCCGATCCTATACTCGGTATAGGTGTGTCTGGCACCTATACTTGCTAACATCAGCACGCGAATCATAACACACGAAGGTCCTCCAAAACTCCATAGTGCAAAAACTGATTGGTGCTTTTACAGAAACATACTAAATTACACATTAAAAGTAAACGTTCCTCTGAAAACAGAATATGACATAACGAAAGCTCTGGAATAATACAAAATGCAGCGTGGCAGTCAACTCCAAACGACAAACAACAACCAAAACAACCTGACTATCCCAAAGAGATTAAAAGTAAAATTGCTGAAAAAAGGAATCTCCGGAGAGTATGGCAACGTACTCATCATCCTGCAGACAAACATAAGTTCAACGTGTGTGTGTGTGTGTGTGTGTGTACGAGGTCCATTCAAGCCAATTACGGGTCTTTTAGTCTCATGTGAGTAATAAGAGGACAAGCATATCCTATTAGCTATGGCAGTAAGCTACAAGTGTCTTGTTGTCTTTAGTGAGCATGTTATCTGGTCTTAAAATATTGCTGTAAACTTTGTTGTTCTCCGTTCTCTCTTTGATCGGTGAAAGAACGAGGATATTAGACGCGATTTGAACATTGTATCATTGCACTAGGAGATTGAAGACCATAGAGGAGATGGTGTGAACACTTGAATCGCATGACTAATATCTGTCTACCTGTTGCTGCCTTGAGTTATCACCGTACTGGGAAGAGAGATGTCGGTAGATCGAGGAAGAGGTAAGTTCTGGAACACGTTTAAGGCCTTGAAGTGGTGACGATGATGAATTTTGATGGTATATGTAAAGGGAAGTGAGAATATACGAGAAATAAAAGTACTACGTATTTTGTTAAATTATAAATTATTTGGTTTCTACCATTCTACCAATACGCCAGAACAGTAAATAGGCTACACTTTGGTTTTTCAACATTAATTTAGCATACTCGTCATTCAGTTTTATAACAAAACTTATAAATTACAATCGTTATTATAAATTTATAAATAATAAATTTTATAGTACACTTTGATAATACAAATAAAATGTTGTATTTGTTGTAAGTGTAATTTAACATGTTGGTCCTCAAAACAACAAAACATGAACAAATCTTTAAATCCTTTAGTGTCCTAGGCCACAAATCATTGTATTAAGTTTTGAAAAATACACGATGTTTTGAAAAAAATTTTGCAAGAATTATTTTTCTCACGTTGGTTGTATGTTGACGCTATGATCACAACGACACATTACGAAACCCAAATCCTCACTGCAAAGTGAGCGACACGTTCAGTAATTGCGTTGCTGTCAATTTATTTGCTGCCGCAATGAAGATTGTCCCGCTTGACATTTATTGAAGGTGACTTTATTTTGTTTACTGTACAGGATGTTCTCTTGATCCTAATTTATTTACATTCGTAAACACTGTTTTAAACAAAGTTTTCTTTCAGAAGACTTCTTCCAAACGTAAGTAATTTTTAGTTAGTTTGGCTTATTACATTTAAAGTTAAAACTATAAATAATATTGTTTTGGAGAATGGATAGATCATACAATTTATACTGATGTAATTAAGATTTTTGTAAAAGGTTCAAAAATTTGTAAAATATGTTTATGTTTTGACTCTGTAACAAATATATGCAAGTGAAAAACAAAATACTTTGTCGAAGAAACCTTTACTCTTGTTCCTTCAAAGGAACTTACTCTTCCTCTCCCTAGTCTCTATGAACGTAATTAATTATACAACCCGTGTCATTATGACTTAATATCCCTTTTGAACATTTATTACTGAAAGACTCTGCATTGATATAAGTTGCACGTGTCTGTCTGTAACCTATCTTACCTTTGCAAATCCCTTTTGAATTATAGGCCTATATAGTTTTGTATGTTGACGTCACTATAAATATTAATTAACAGAGTCTGTACAGCTGCATAACAAGTTCATGTTTGTTTACAACAATTGCTTATCGCAATTACATTTGCAGTACTCCTTTTGACGTGTACATGCCTGTATGTTAATGTCATTCTGAACTTATCCTGTAACTTTATCTTTGTTATAGATACATGTTTCCTCACGCTAGTAGCTTACTACATTAGATTTCTCTAAATCTGTCTTTACTTTACATTCTTTCTACGTACTTAAATATGGCGTCTTGTGACGAGTCTAGTGTTGATGAGCTCTGTAAACTAACTTTTGTGTAGTGTTTAATGTTTAGTGATATTTATTCTGATACTTTTTTTTTGTTCGTCCTTGTGCTCAGTGTGTTTTTCTCTTGTTGATAATTGTGATATTTGTGACAGTAGGGTTAATTTTCATAAAACTAAGATACTCGCGTTTAAGGTTAAAGTGAAATTCATGGTGACCTTGAAGATTAACAGCTGATCTCCTGTGCTGTGTGACGTCATAGTAGTCGACAGTGCGGACAAGCTTTGTTTATCGGCAAGCAGATAAGTTAACAGATTGCTTTCTACTTATCAAGCAGATTATAAACATTAACAATTCGACAACAAATATTTATTTATTTATCAATAATATACGGCTATATCATTACCGTTACAGACAGTCAACATTTACCGCTGTATACCGTTGGTCTGGGTGTGTTATTCACCCAGGCCAACACTCACTTTATCAAAATATAAAAAATGAATAATAACGTGTAACCAACTCAAACAAACTCAATGACACAAAACTTAACAGTGCAACAACATACGCAAGCTATTCAGCACTACCCAGTAGCCAGTAACATCCTACAATATCCAGAAATGGAACCACAAAACCTAACTCAGACACCAACGCCTTTTGAAAATCAAATACACAGTCAAATGCAACATTATAATCCACACACTCTCACGCAACAAAGCCAGGCATATGCAACCACAGGCCAACAGCAGGGCCAATACTTGCAACCTGCAGCATACGCGCAACGCCAGTTGAACGCAGCAGTGCCAGTGCGTTCAACAAGCGCCTGCAATGCCACCACTGCAGCCGGTACACACAGTGCCATTACCTGAAGACAGCAGAACTACTACTCCCGCTCTTCCATACTATTCAGAGACGGAAGAAAGTGGCTCGGATGCTAATGATGATAACGTCCCATGGCAAGAAGAAAGAGGAAAAGGAAGGAAAAGAGCCAGGCTCCAGGGCGTCAGAACACCAACGCCAAAAAAATAAGCAGCAAGGAACTACTGACACTATACAAGTAAGTACAATGAACAGATACGACCGTTTACGAGACACTGAAATACAAGACACCAACGATACACAAAACCAAACACGCGACCCAAAGCCACCACCAATCTTTCTCCCGAGAGTCATAGATATTAAACTACTGATGTCGCTAATTGAAGGGTCAGTAAATAGAAACGATTATATTTTGCGAACACTAAACAATCATACAATAAAAATAATGACAACAAAAAAGGAACATCATAAGACTGTATACAACATGCTAAGGGACAGAAAAGTAGAATTCCATACATTTCAACCCCGTAATGAAAGGTCTTTTCGAGTTGTTATCAGAAACTTACATCACTCAGTGAATCAGGAGCTGATTACTGAAGAAATCGAGAAAATGGGGCATAAAGTACGAAACCTATGGAACATAAGAGATAAACACACTGGTAAACAATTATCCCTCTACTTTTTAGATCTGGAACCAGATTCCAACAACAAAGAAATATACCACATCAAATACCTGCAAAACATGAAAGTTATCATCGAACCACCGCATCATAAAAAACATATACCACAGTGTAAAAGGTGTCAGGCATTTTTTCATACGCAAGCCTACTGTCATCACAAGCCTAGGTGCGTAAAATGTGGGAAAGCGCACAATACTGCTGACTGCAAGCTACCTGATACGCAACCGGCCAAATGTCTGCATTGCGGCGACCCTCATCCTGCTAGTTATCAAGGATGCAAAGTTTATCAAAGAATAATCAGCTCTAGATTTCCATCACGGCCGCCCTTCACACCGAACAACCAAGTAAATTCTGTTAGAACTGAAAATCCAACACCCAATAGTACTCAGCAATTTTAAGTTGTCACAGATAGGCCTATGTCTTATGCTCAGACCACTACACATAACCTCGGAATACCTACTGCATCTCGAAGCAACACTGATGAAAATACACATTAGTTAAAGTATTACAAAACTCCTTTTCCCGATTCGAAGCCATATTAAATAGGCAAGCAGAACAGATGAGTACCCTCATGAATCTTCTAAACACTCTACTCAATAAACTGGTTAAATGATGTATACTTATAAAATTGCAGCTTGGAACGCGAATGGCTTAACAAAACATCAAAGAGAACTAGAAATCTTCCTCAGTACTCACGACATAGACATTTTATTAGTATCTGAGACGCACTTTACTGACAGAAACTATCTACGAATCCGAAATTATGTTGTATATCATACTCAACACCCTGATGGTAGAGCTCACGCAGGCACTGCAATTATTTTGAAGAAAAACATCAAGCACCATAAACTTCCTAAGTACGAATTAGAGCACTTGCAGGCGACCAGCATCTATGTTGAAGATTGGAACGGACCATTAACGATCTCAGCTATATACTGTCCTCCTCGACATAACATAAACAAAAAACAATACAAAGAATACTTTGACACGCTGGGTCAAAGATTTCTTGCGGGAGGAGACTTTAATGCTAAACACCAGATGTGGCGATCTAGAACCATCAACCCGAAAGGGCGTGAACTTTACGAGACCATCAGGGAAAACCAACTAGAAGCTATATCTACAGGAAGTCCAACCTACTGGCCAACAGATATTAGGAAGGTTCCAGACGTACTTGACTTCTTTGTCGCCAAAGGAATATCATCTAATTATATTGGCATTCGCTCTTGCCTTGAACTGTCTTCCGATCCTATACTCGGTATAGGTGTGTCTGGCACCTATACTTGCTAACATCAGCACGCGAATCATAACACACGAAGGTCCTCCAAAACTCCATAGTGCAAAAACTGATTGGTGCTTTTACAGAAACATACTAAATTACACATTAAAAGTAAACGTTCCTCTGAAAACAGAATATGACATAACGAAAGCTCTGGAATAATACAAAATGCAGCGTGGCAGTCAACTCCAAACGACAAACAACAACCAAAACAACCTGACTATCCCAAAGAGATTAAAAGTAAAATTGCTGAAAAAAGGAATCTCCGGAGAGTATGGCAACGTACTCATCATCCTGCAGACAAACATAAGTTCAACGTGTGTGTGTGTGTGTGTGTGTGTACGAGGTCCATTCAAGCCAATTACGGGTCTTTTAGTCTCATGTGAGTAATAAGAGGACAAGCATATCCTATTAGCTATGGCAGTAAGCTACAAGTGTCTTGTTGTCTTTAGTGAGCATGTTATCTGGTCTTAAAATATTGCTGTAAACTTTGTTGTTCTCCGTTCTCTCTTTGATCGGTGAAAGAACGAGGATATTAGACGCGATTTGAACATTGTATCATTGCACTAGGAGATTGAAGACCATAGAGGAGATGGTGTGAACACTTGAATCGCATGACTAATATCTGTCTACCTGTTGCTGCCTTGAGTTATCACCGTACTGGGAAGAGAGATGTCGGTAGATCGAGGAAGAGGTAAGTTCTGGAACACGTTTAAGGCCTTGAAGTGGTGACGATGATGAATTTTGATGGTATATGTAAAGGGAAGTGAGAATATACGAGAAATAAAAGTACTACGTATTTTGTTAAATTATAAATTATTTGGTTTCTACCATTCTACCAATACGCCAGAACAGTAAATAGGCTACACTTTGGTTTTTCAACATTAATTTAGCATACTCGTCATTCAGTTTTATAACAAAACTTATAAATTACAATCGTTATTATAAATTTATAAATAATAAATTTTATAGTACACTTTGATAATACAAATAAAATGTTGTATTTGTTGTAAGTGTAATTTAACATGTTGGTCCTCAAAACAACAAAACATGAACAAATCTTTAAATCCTTTAGTGTCCTAGGCCACAAATCATTGTATTAAGTTTTGAAAAATACACGATGTTTTGAAAAAAATTTTGCAAGAATTATTTTTCTCACGTTGGTTGTATGTTGACGCTATGATCACAACGACACATTACGAAACCCAAATCCTCACTGCAAAGTGAGCGACACGTTCAGTAATTGCGTTGCTGTCAATTTATTTGCTGCCGCAATGAAGATTGTCCCGCTTGACATTTATTGAAGGTGACTTTATTTTGTTTACTGTACAGGATGTTCTCTTGATCCTAATTTATTTACATTCGTAAACACTGTTTTAAACAAAGTTTTCTTTCAGAAGACTTCTTCCAAACGTAAGTAATTTTTAGTTAGTTTGGCTTATTACATTTAAAGTTAAAACTATAAATAATATTGTTTTGGAGAATGGATAGATCATACAATTTATACTGATGTAATTAAGATTTTTGTAAAAGGTTCAAAAATTTGTAAAATATGTTTATGTTTTGACTCTGTAACAAATATATGCAAGTGAAAAACAAAATACTTTGTCGAAGAAACCTTTACTCTTGTTCCTTCAAAGGAACTTACTCTTCCTCTCCCTAGTCTCTATGAACGTAATTAATTATACAACCCGTGTCATTATGACTTAATATCCCTTTTGAACATTTATTACTGAAAGACTCTGCATTGATATAAGTTGCACGTGTCTGTCTGTAACCTATCTTACCTTTGCAAATCCCTTTTGAATTATAGGCCTATATAGTTTTGTATGTTGACGTCACTATAAATATTAATTAACAGAGTCTGTACAGCTGCATAACAAGTTCATGTTTGTTTACAACAATTGCTTATCGCAATTACATTTGCAGTACTCCTTTTGACGTGTACATGCCTGTATGTTAATGTCATTCTGAACTTATCCTGTAACTTTATCTTTGTTATAGATACATGTTTCCTCACGCTAGTAGCTTACTACATTAGATTTCTCTAAATCTGTCTTTACTTTACATTCTTTCTACGTACTTAAATATGGCGTCTTGTGACGAGTCTAGTGTTGATGAGCTCTGTAAACTAACTTTTGTGTAGTGTTTAATGTTTAGTGATATTTATTCTGATACTTTTTTTTTGTTCGTCCTTGTGCTCAGTGTGTTTTTCTCTTGTTGATAATTGTGATATTTGTGACAGTAGGGTTAATTTTCATAAAACTAAGATACTCGCGTTTAAGGTTAAAGTGAAATTCATGGTGACCTTGAAGATTAACAGCTGATCTCCTGTGCTGTGTGACGTCATAGTAGTCGACAGTGCGGACAAGCTTTGTTTATCGGCAAGCAGATAAGTTAACAGATTGCTTTCTACTTATCAAGCAGATTATAAACATTAACAATTCGACAACAAATATTTATTTATTTATCAATAATATACGGCTATATCATTACCGTTACAGACAGTCAACATTTACCGCTGTATACCGTTGGTCTGGGTGTGTTATTCACCCAGGCCAACACTCACTTTATCAAAATATAAAAAATGAATAATAACGTGTAACCAACTCAAACAAACTCAATGACACAAAACTTAACAGTGCAACAACATACGCAAGCTATTCAGCACTACCCAGTAGCCAGTAACATCCTACAATATCCAGAAATGGAACCACAAAACCTAACTCAGACACCAACCCCTTTTGAAAATCAAATACACAGTCAAATGCAACATTATAATCCACACACTCTCACGCAACAAAGCCAGGCATATGCAACCACAGGCCAACAGCAGGGCCAATACTTGCAACCTGCAGCATACGCGCAACGCCAGTTGAACGCAGCAGTGCCAGTGCGTTCAACAAGCGCCTGCAATGCCACCACTGCAGCCGGTACACACAGTGCCATTACCTGAAGACAGCAGAACTACTACTCCCGCTCTTCCATACTATTCAGAGACGGAAGAAAGTGGCTCGGATGCTAATGATGATAACGTCCCATGGCAAGAAGAAAGAGGAAAAGGAAGGAAAAGAGCCAGGCTCCAGGGCGTCAGAACACCAACGCCAAAAAAATAAGCAGCAAGGAACTACTGACACTATACAAGTAAGTACAATGAACAGATACGACCGTTTACGAGACACTGAAATACAAGACACCAACGATACACAAAACCAAACACGCGACCCAAAGCCACCACCAATCTTTCTCCCGAGAGTCATAGATATTAAACTACTGATGTCGCTAATTGAAGGGTCAGTAAATAGAAACGATTATATTTTGCGAACACTAAACAATCATACAATAAAAATAATGACAACAAAAAAGGAACATCATAAGACTGTATACAACATGCTAAGGGACAGAAAAGTAGAATTCCATACATTTCAACCCCGTAATGAAAGGTCTTTTCGAGTTGTTATCAGAAACTTACATCACTCAGTGAATCAGGAGCTGATTACTGAAGAAATCGAGAAAATGGGGCATAAAGTACGAAACCTATGGAACATAAGAGATAAACACACTGGTAAACAATTATCCCTCTACTTTTTAGATCTGGAACCAGATTCCAACAACAAAGAAATATACCACATCAAATACCTGCAAAACATGAAAGTTATCATCGAACCACCGCATCATAAAAAACATATACCACAGTGTAAAAGGTGTCAGGCATTTTTTCATACGCAAGCCTACTGTCATCACAAGCCTAGGTGCGTAAAATGTGGGAAAGCGCACAATACTGCTGACTGCAAGCTACCTGATACGCAACCGGCCAAATGTCTGCATTGCGGCGACCCTCATCCTGCTAGTTATCAAGGATGCAAAGTTTATCAAAGAATAATCAGCTCTAGATTTCCATCACGGCCGCCCTTCACACCGAACAACCAAGTAAATTCTGTTAGAACTGAAAATCCAACACCCAATAGTACTCAGCAATTTTAAGTTGTCACAGATAGGCCTATGTCTTATGCTCAGACCACTACACATAACCTCGGAATACCTACTGCATCTCGAAGCAACACTGATGAAAATACACATTAGTTAAAGTATTACAAAACTCCTTTTCCCGATTCGAAGCCATATTAAATAGGCAAGCAGAACAGATGAGTACCCTCATGAATCTTCTAAACACTCTACTCAATAAACTGGTTAAATGATGTATACTTATAAAATTGCAGCTTGGAACGCGAATGGCTTAACAAAACATCAAAGAGAACTAGAAATCTTCCTCAGTACTCACGACATAGACATTTTATTAGTATCTGAGACGCACTTTACTGACAGAAACTATCTACGAATCCGAAATTATGTTGTATATCATACTCAACACCCTGATGGTAGAGCTCACGCAGGCACTGCAATTATTTTGAAGAAAAACATCAAGCACCATAAACTTCCTAAGTACGAATTAGAGCACTTGCAGGCGACCAGCATCTATGTTGAAGATTGGAACGGACCATTAACGATCTCAGCTATATACTGTCCTCCTCGACATAACATAAACAAAAAACAATACAAAGAATACTTTGACACGCTGGGTCAAAGATTTCTTGCGGGAGGAGACTTTAATGCTAAACACCAGATGTGGCGATCTAGAACCATCAACCCGAAAGGGCGTGAACTTTACGAGACCATCAGGGAAAACCAACTAGAAGCTATATCTACAGGAAGTCCAACCTACTGGCCAACAGATATTAGGAAGGTTCCAGACGTACTTGACTTCTTTGTCGCCAAAGGAATATCATCTAATTATATTGGCATTCGCTCTTGCCTTGAACTGTCTTCCGATCCTATACTCGGTATAGGTGTGTCTGGCACCTATACTTGCTAACATCAGCACGCGAATCATAACACACGAAGGTCCTCCAAAACTCCATAGTGCAAAAACTGATTGGTGCTTTTACAGAAACATACTAAATTACACATTAAAAGTAAACGTTCCTCTGAAAACAGAATATGACATAACGAAAGCTCTGGAATAATACAAAATGCAGCGTGGCAGTCAACTCCAAACGACAAACAACAACCAAAACAACCTGACTATCCCAAAGAGATTAAAAGTAAAATTGCTGAAAAAAGGAATCTCCGGAGAGTATGGCAACGTACTCATCATCCTGCAGACAAACATAAGTTCAACGTGTGTGTGTGTGTGTGTGTGTGTACGAGGTCCATTCAAGCCAATTACGGGTCTTTTAGTCTCATGTGAGTAATAAGAGGACAAGCATATCCTATTAGCTATGGCAGTAAGCTACAAGTGTCTTGTTGTCTTTAGTGAGCATGTTATCTGGTCTTAAAATATTGCTGTAAACTTTGTTGTTCTCCGTTCTCTCTTTGATCGGTGAAAGAACGAGGATATTAGACGCGATTTGAACATTGTATCATTGCACTAGGAGATTGAAGACCATAGAGGAGATGGTGTGAACACTTGAATCGCATGACTAATATCTGTCTACCTGTTGCTGCCTTGAGTTATCACCGTACTGGGAAGAGAGATGTCGGTAGATCGAGGAAGAGGTAAGTTCTGGAACACGTTTAAGGCCTTGAAGTGGTGACGATGATGAATTTTGATGGTATATGTAAAGGGAAGTGAGAATATACGAGAAATAAAAGTACTACGTATTTTGTTAAATTATAAATTATTTGGTTTCTACCATTCTACCAATACGCCAGAACAGTAAATAGGCTACACTTTGGTTTTTCAACATTAATTTAGCATACTCGTCATTCAGTTTTATAACAAAACTTATAAATTACAATCGTTATTATAAATTTATAAATAATAAATTTTATAGTACACTTTGATAATACAAATAAAATGTTGTATTTGTTGTAAGTGTAATTTAACATGTTGGTCCTCAAAACAACAAAACATGAACAAATCTTTAAATCCTTTAGTGTCCTAGGCCACAAATCATTGTATTAAGTTTTGAAAAATACACGATGTTTTGAAAAAAATTTTGCAAGAATTATTTTTCTCACGTTGGTTGTATGTTGACGCTATGATCACAACGACACATTACGAAACCCAAATCCTCACTGCAAAGTGAGCGACACGTTCAGTAATTGCGTTGCTGTCAATTTATTTGCTGCCGCAATGAAGATTGTCCCGCTTGACATTTATTGAAGGTGACTTTATTTTGTTTACTGTACAGGATGTTCTCTTGATCCTAATTTATTTACATTCGTAAACACTGTTTTAAACAAAGTTTTCTTTCAGAAGACTTCTTCCAAACGTAAGTAATTTTTAGTTAGTTTGGCTTATTACATTTAAAGTTAAAACTATAAATAATATTGTTTTGGAGAATGGATAGATCATACAATTTATACTGATGTAATTAAGATTTTTGTAAAAGGTTCAAAAATTTGTAAAATATGTTTATGTTTTGACTCTGTAACAAATATATGCAAGTGAAAAACAAAATACTTTGTCGAAGAAACCTTTACTCTTGTTCCTTCAAAGGAACTTACTCTTCCTCTCCCTAGTCTCTATGAACGTAATTAATTATACAACCCGTGTCATTATGACTTAATATCCCTTTTGAACATTTATTACTGAAAGACTCTGCATTGATATAAGTTGCACGTGTCTGTCTGTAACCTATCTTACCTTTGCAAATCCCTTTTGAATTATAGGCCTATATAGTTTTGTATGTTGACGTCACTATAAATATTAATTAACAGAGTCTGTACAGCTGCATAACAAGTTCATGTTTGTTTACAACAATTGCTTATCGCAATTACATTTGCAGTACTCCTTTTGACGTGTACATGCCTGTATGTTAATGTCATTCTGAACTTATCCTGTAACTTTATCTTTGTTATAGATACATGTTTCCTCACGCTAGTAGCTTACTACATTAGATTTCTCTAAATCTGTCTTTACTTTACATTCTTTCTACGTACTTAAATATGGCGTCTTGTGACGAGTCTAGTGTTGATGAGCTCTGTAAACTAACTTTTGTGTAGTGTTTAATGTTTAGTGATATTTATTCTGATACTTTTTTTTTGTTCGTCCTTGTGCTCAGTGTGTTTTTCTCTTGTTGATAATTGTGATATTTGTGACAGTAGGGTTAATTTTCATAAAACTAAGATACTCGCGTTTAAGGTTAAAGTGAAATTCATGGTGACCTTGAAGATTAACAGCTGATCTCCTGTGCTGTGTGACGTCATAGTAGTCGACAGTGCGGACAAGCTTTGTTTATCGGCAAGCAGATAAGTTAACAGATTGCTTTCTACTTATCAAGCAGATTATAAACATTAACAATTCGACAACAAATATTTATTTATTTATCAATAATATACGGCTATATCATTACCGTTACAGACAGTCAACATTTACCGCTGTATACCGTTGGTCTGGGTGTGTTATTCACCCAGGCCAACACTCACTTTATCAAAATATAAAAAATGAATAATAACGTGTAACCAACTCAAACAAACTCAATGACACAAAACTTAACAGTGCAACAACATACGCAAGCTATTCAGCACTACCCAGTAGCCAGTAACATCCTACAATATCCAGAAATGGAACCACAAAACCTAACTCAGACACCAACCCCTTTTGAAAATCAAATACACAGTCAAATGCAACATTATAATCCACACACTCTCACGCAACAAAGCCAGGCATATGCAACCACAGGCCAACAGCAGGGCCAATACTTGCAACCTGCAGCATACGCGCAACGCCAGTTGAACGCAGCAGTGCCAGTGCGTTCAACAAGCGCCTGCAATGCCACCACTGCAGCCGGTACACACAGTGCCATTACCTGAAGACAGCAGAACTACTACTCCCGCTCTTCCATACTATTCAGAGACGGAAGAAAGTGGCTCGGATGCTAATGATGATAACGTCCCATGGCAAGAAGAAAGAGGAAAAGGAAGGAAAAGAGCCAGGCTCCAGGGCGTCAGAACACCAACGCCAAAAAAATAAGCAGCAAGGAACTACTGACACTATACAAGTAAGTACAATGAACAGATACGACCGTTTACGAGACACTGAAATACAAGACACCAACGATACACAAAACCAAACACGCGACCCAAAGCCACCACCAATCTTTCTCCCGAGAGTCATAGATATTAAACTACTGATGTCGCTAATTGAAGGGTCAGTAAATAGAAACGATTATATTTTGCGAACACTAAACAATCATACAATAAAAATAATGACAACAAAAAAGGAACATCATAAGACTGTATACAACATGCTAAGGGACAGAAAAGTAGAATTCCATACATTTCAACCCCGTAATGAAAGGTCTTTTCGAGTTGTTATCAGAAACTTACATCACTCAGTGAATCAGGAGCTGATTACTGAAGAAATCGAGAAAATGGGGCATAAAGTACGAAACCTATGGAACATAAGAGATAAACACACTGGTAAACAATTATCCCTCTACTTTTTAGATCTGGAACCAGATTCCAACAACAAAGAAATATACCACATCAAATACCTGCAAAACATGAAAGTTATCATCGAACCACCGCATCATAAAAAACATATACCACAGTGTAAAAGGTGTCAGGCATTTTTTCATACGCAAGCCTACTGTCATCACAAGCCTAGGTGCGTAAAATGTGGGAAAGCGCACAATACTGCTGACTGCAAGCTACCTGATACGCAACCGGCCAAATGTCTGCATTGCGGCGACCCTCATCCTGCTAGTTATCAAGGATGCAAAGTTTATCAAAGAATAATCAGCTCTAGATTTCCATCACGGCCGCCCTTCACACCGAACAACCAAGTAAATTCTGTTAGAACTGAAAATCCAACACCCAATAGTACTCAGCAATTTTAAGTTGTCACAGATAGGCCTATGTCTTATGCTCAGACCACTACACATAACCTCGGAATACCTACTGCATCTCGAAGCAACACTGATGAAAATACACATTAGTTAAAGTATTACAAAACTCCTTTTCCCGATTCGAAGCCATATTAAATAGGCAAGCAGAACAGATGAGTACCCTCATGAATCTTCTAAACACTCTACTCAATAAACTGGTTAAATGATGTATACTTATAAAATTGCAGCTTGGAACGCGAATGGCTTAACAAAACATCAAAGAGAACTAGAAATCTTCCTCAGTACTCACGACATAGACATTTTATTAGTATCTGAGACGCACTTTACTGACAGAAACTATCTACGAATCCGAAATTATGTTGTATATCATACTCAACACCCTGATGGTAGAGCTCACGCAGGCACTGCAATTATTTTGAAGAAAAACATCAAGCACCATAAACTTCCTAAGTACGAATTAGAGCACTTGCAGGCGACCAGCATCTATGTTGAAGATTGGAACGGACCATTAACGATCTCAGCTATATACTGTCCTCCTCGACATAACATAAACAAAAAACAATACAAAGAATACTTTGACACGCTGGGTCAAAGATTTCTTGCGGGAGGAGACTTTAATGCTAAACACCAGATGTGGCGATCTAGAACCATCAACCCGAAAGGGCGTGAACTTTACGAGACCATCAGGGAAAACCAACTAGAAGCTATATCTACAGGAAGTCCAACCTACTGGCCAACAGATATTAGGAAGGTTCCAGACGTACTTGACTTCTTTGTCGCCAAAGGAATATCATCTAATTATATTGGCATTCGCTCTTGCCTTGAACTGTCTTCCGATCCTATACTCGGTATAGGTGTGTCTGGCACCTATACTTGCTAACATCAGCACGCGAATCATAACACACGAAGGTCCTCCAAAACTCCATAGTGCAAAAACTGATTGGTGCTTTTACAGAAACATACTAAATTACACATTAAAAGTAAACGTTCCTCTGAAAACAGAATATGACATAACGAAAGCTCTGGAATAATACAAAATGCAGCGTGGCAGTCAACTCCAAACGACAAACAACAACCAAAACAACCTGACTATCCCAAAGAGATTAAAAGTAAAATTGCTGAAAAAAGGAATCTCCGGAGAGTATGGCAACGTACTCATCATCCTGCAGACAAACATAAGTTCAACGTGTGTGTGTGTGTGTGTGTGTGTACGAGGTCCATTCAAGCCAATTACGGGTCTTTTAGTCTCATGTGAGTAATAAGAGGACAAGCATATCCTATTAGCTATGGCAGTAAGCTACAAGTGTCTTGTTGTCTTTAGTGAGCATGTTATCTGGTCTTAAAATATTGCTGTAAACTTTGTTGTTCTCCGTTCTCTCTTTGATCGGTGAAAGAACGAGGATATTAGACGCGATTTGAACATTGTATCATTGCACTAGGAGATTGAAGACCATAGAGGAGATGGTGTGAACACTTGAATCGCATGACTAATATCTGTCTACCTGTTGCTGCCTTGAGTTATCACCGTACTGGGAAGAGAGATGTCGGTAGATCGAGGAAGAGGTAAGTTCTGGAACACGTTTAAGGCCTTGAAGTGGTGACGATGATGAATTTTGATGGTATATGTAAAGGGAAGTGAGAATATACGAGAAATAAAAGTACTACGTATTTTGTTAAATTATAAATTATTTGGTTTCTACCATTCTACCAATACGCCAGAACAGTAAATAGGCTACACTTTGGTTTTTCAACATTAATTTAGCATACTCGTCATTCAGTTTTATAACAAAACTTATAAATTACAATCGTTATTATAAATTTATAAATAATAAATTTTATAGTACACTTTGATAATACAAATAAAATGTTGTATTTGTTGTAAGTGTAATTTAACATGTTGGTCCTCAAAACAACAAAACATGAACAAATCTTTAAATCCTTTAGTGTCCTAGGCCACAAATCATTGTATTAAGTTTTGAAAAATACACGATGTTTTGAAAAAAATTTTGCAAGAATTATTTTTCTCACGTTGGTTGTATGTTGACGCTATGATCACAACGACACATTACGAAACCCAAATCCTCACTGCAAAGTGAGCGACACGTTCAGTAATTGCGTTGCTGTCAATTTATTTGCTGCCGCAATGAAGATTGTCCCGCTTGACATTTATTGAAGGTGACTTTATTTTGTTTACTGTACAGGATGTTCTCTTGATCCTAATTTATTTACATTCGTAAACACTGTTTTAAACAAAGTTTTCTTTCAGAAGACTTCTTCCAAACGTAAGTAATTTTTAGTTAGTTTGGCTTATTACATTTAAAGTTAAAACTATAAATAATATTGTTTTGGAGAATGGATAGATCATACAATTTATACTGATGTAATTAAGATTTTTGTAAAAGGTTCAAAAATTTGTAAAATATGTTTATGTTTTGACTCTGTAACAAATATATGCAAGTGAAAAACAAAATACTTTGTCGTTGTTAAGATAGGAAGAAACCTTTACTCTTGTTCCTTCAAAGGAACTTACTCTTCCTCTCCCTAGTCTCTATGAACGTAATTAATTATACAACCCGTGTCATTATGACTTAATATCCCTTTTGAACATTTATTACTGAAAGACTCTGCATTGATATAAGTTGCACGTGTCTGTCTGTAACCTATCTTACCTTTGCAAATCCCTTTTGAATTATAGGCCTATATAGTTTTGTATGTTGACGTCACTATAAATATTAATTAACAGAGTCTGTACAGCTGCATAACAAGTTCATGTTTGTTTACAACAATTGCTTATCGCAATTACATTTGCAGTACTCCTTTTGACGTGTACATGCCTGTATGTTAATGTCATTCTGAACTTATCCTGTAACTTTATCTTTGTTATAGATACATGTTTCCTCACGCTAGTAGCTTACTACATTAGATTTCTCTAAATCTGTCTTTACTTTACTCCAACACATACCACCCATTAGATATGAAAACCAAACATGGGCCAGAAGTGATCAAGACAAAGCCACCTGCTTCGCCGATTACTTAGAAACAGTGTTTACTCCCAACAACACGCCCACAAACGTGATCGATGAAGAAGAAATACAGAGCTTCCTAGAAGAGTTCCCGCAACCGTCGCCTGCAATCAAGTTTTTCACACCTAAAGAAATACACAGAATAATCCACAAAGAACTTCATGAAAAAAAGGCTCCAGGATATGACCTCATTACAGGAAAACTGTTAAAGGAACTTCCAACACTTGGAATAGCATACCTAACTGCCATATTGAACGCCATCTTAAGAACCGGTCATTACCCGCTCCAGTGGAAAGTTGCACAAATAATAATGATACAAAAACCTGGCAAGCCCATCACTGAAATCAGCTCCTACAGACCAATAAATCTGCTGCCAGTCTTAGGCAAAGTGTTTGAAAAAGGGTTTCTGAAACGTCTGACTCCCATAATCAGCGGAAGACAATTAATCCCGGATCATTAGTTTGGGTTCAGAAGCCAGCATGCTACTTTGGAGCAGCTTCATAGAGTCACAAGCGAAATACGAAACGTATTCGAAGAAAAAAAATACTGCTCTACTGTGTTTTTGGATATTTCAATGGCTTTCGATAAGGTTTGGCACCCTGGGTTGTTATACAAACTGAGGAAATCACTGCCATATGCATATTTTCGGGTATTACAATCTTACATTACCGATAGATTCTTTCAAGTGAAGGTTAAAGACGATACTAGTAATCTTCGCAGAATAATCTCGGGAGTTCCGCAGGGAAGTGTGCTGGGGCCTGTGATTTACTTGCTGTATACTGCGGATCTCCCTACTTGCCCAAACACAGTCGTGGCTACCTTTGCTGACGACACAGCAATATTAGCATCTGATAAGAATCTGGATACTGCCACAGCCAAACTGCAAACCAACTTAGACAGTCTCCAACAGTGGGCCAACAAGTGGAAAATGAAAATCAGTGAAACCAAATCACAACACATCACATTCACGTTGAAACACGGAACATGTCCACCAGTCACTTTTAATGATACGCCCCTGCCACAGGTAGATGATGTAAAATACCTTGGAATCCACTTAGATAAAAGACTCACATGGGGCAAGCATATTAAGACAAAAAGGAAACACCTAACCCTGAAATTTAATAGGCTGTACTGGCTACTGGGTAGACAATCACGGCTATCGGTGGAAAATAAGCTACTGATATACAAAGTAATGCTTCGGCCGGTTTGGACCTAAGGAGTGCAGCTTTGGGGAACGGCGTCCAACTCAAACATCGAAATCTTGCAACGATTTCAGTCAAAAACTCTGAGAAAAATACTGAGCGCGCCGTGGTACGTCAGCAACGCAGTGATACATAAAGATCTACACGTGAAAACTGTAAAAGAAACCATCAGCGAACACACCAACAGGTATGTTCTGAGGCTGGACAGTCACCCAAATCCACTGGCATTAAACCTCCTCGACAACAGCGAGGCGATATACAGACTTCAGCGCTATGATGTACTGGCACTCCCTACAAGATTTCATAATTAAGCGAACTGTTCAATAATACTATATGAGTTATGCCACTGGGCACAACTCATTCATGTGAATTTTCTGTGAAATTTTACATTTATTGCAACTTTTGTTTGCAGATTATGTAATGTACTTAAAATAAATAAATAAATAAAATACTTTATATTCTTCGATTTATTTAATAGTACGTTGTTTTCTAAGCAATGAAATAATTAGTTTTTTGCCTCTCAGGCATGAGTAAACATTTGCCACAATATTCCAAGATATTGAATAATATAAAATACGGTAAAAATTTACAACCATTTTGCAATCTCTTGATAAACAGTGGAAAAATATGAAACAATACATTAGGAAATATAAAAAACAAATATTCTGAAAAAAGGTGTAAACATTTACAGAAATATTTATCAAAATATAATATTATTACCAGTTAAAGAAAAGTAGTTAAGACAAACTTTATACGCACTCATAGGATAATTCCCATGCGTTTCTTGTATTGCATATAACAGATTTGATAACCTTTCACTAAAAAACAGGAAAATGTGACGTTTTAGTAGACGCAAATACCAAAAATAATACAATTTAGTCATGCTAAACAAATATTAATTACAAAAGAATCACAACAATAATTAAGGCAGACGTATAGTTGATTAATTTCTTTGAAATACGACGACACACCTACTTCATTTTTGCAACGTTGACCATAAATTTAAAATTGACTGTTATAGTCCAGTGCGGTTAGTCAAAAGAGAGGCAAGACTTCGGATTCCACTAAACGTCATTCGTTTTCAGATGCAAATAAAATTATTTTCAGCATATTTTAAAATTGTTAAAATATAAAAATTGTTAATAATAACATAACTCTAAAAATTGCAATCCAAAACTCTGAAAAAGTTTTTGCAAAGTTCTTTGAAAACTGTAATATTTAGAAATTTGAGGAGAAAATACCAAATTGAAAAGTGTATATATGATTTTATTCGAAAATAAAATTGTATCTTGCTTATAATAATATATTTTGAGGTCGATGAAAATAATATGTGTAAAAAAAAATTCATTTGTGCGATTGGATTAAATCAGAACTAGTTGTCCTTTTATTAACATTTATGTAATCAAGTGCCTTAATGTATTGCTTTAAAAAAATGTTTTTAAACAAATGCTATATTTTTTTTAACAACATAATTGCAAAAGGGAACCCGATATACGGTATTATTCTTTCATCCTCCCCAGAACCTCCATCTTATTCGAAATGTAACTTTCCAGATCTATATTTTCAAAAATTATTAATAAATATTTGATCAGAAATTGTGGGAAAATTAAAAAATTATCCTATACATTGTTTTAAAATACATGTGTATATAACCTGAATTCTTAACACAATAATACTACTTTTGACAACATGTAATGTATAATTAGTTATTGTAAGGCCCACAAAACAATAATGTTCTGAGTTATAGTTTTTCATTAATGTGTAATTGTCGTCATATATACATTTTTGTACACGCCCGACAATTATAGAATTCTGACAAAGATGCCACCTAGACAAAGGTATAATTAACAAATATACTACGCTAGAAAATCTAAAATTTTAATGACTTGGTGAAATGGAATCCATATTCCAATATATGCTTACACTTCTCCAAGAAAACACGGTTTTTAGGAAGGTAGCTGTAGAGTAGTTACGAGGTTACACGTATGCAACTGTCATAGAAGATATAGGCTACAATTAAGTGTTACAAAGGCAAATAACAGCTAGTAAGCAATTTCATAAATTAATTAATTTCTTTATTTAAACAGCATTTGCCATAGTAATAAAACTTATGTGTCTATAGCCCTTGAGGTGAATTCTTCTTACAACTATGCGAAGGTGTAAGAATAGTTGTAACAAGTTGCCAAAATCTACAAAAATAATCATTTATTTTAATGAAACTTTTACTTACCGTCAGTAACAATAGTTGTAAACTACGTGGGAAATGTTGTATGAGATGCGTTGTGTGAAACAATGGAATCGTGTCATTCTGTCATGTCATGTCATGCTACAGTTTGGTTTGGAATGTGTAGTGCATAAGCGCTGTTTATACTTGACCAATTACTTTTTGTAGAACTAAAATAATTATTAACCGTTTGCATTTATTAGCCTTCTTGGTGCTTAAAGTTTACTTATATTTGCCTAGATGGAGTCGAAGATAAGTAAGATTCGATCCAGGCGAACTCTCTTGATAAGAATCATCACTTTAGGACGATTTGTCTGATATGTTGTGTTTGTTTTCTTAGGATGGTAACAAAATTAAATACAGCAAAAGCTAATAGTCAAGAAAAACGTTGTAGTCACAAACTTATTATTCAGCAATTTGCGATAAATTTAATTTTAATAAAGAGTTGTTATTGTAAGGAAGAAATCAATGTTAATTTTTATAAAACTATTAGTTAATAATATATAGTATTAGTTATATAAACGGAAAGACGGATTTACTCAACATAAAATTGCATAATTTGGGATATGTTGAATATATTGTCAGCTCTTTAAATTCTTTATGGTCGCTAGCTTGAAATTCAGAGATTAGTTAGTGCTGAATCCTTTTATTGTGTCTTGAAGACTAAAGAATTATGTATATTGTGTACCTTGTACCCTGGATCACTCTTAAACAAAGTACTGCGCGATACTTTACGCATAACAAAATCACTCCAGCGCCATACCGAAAACGTAAAACAAGGACTATATAAACAGCTTTATTGAAATGTTATTAATTATATATAAACTTAATGTTGAACTACTTTAGGTTTATTTATGTAAATTGTTATGCATTTGTTTACTTACACAAATACAAATATGTTAAAATTGAATCGTTACTGTTATGGACTGACAAACACATATGGGAGTTTCGAACACATATCATCAGACCAAACTCGGATGTCCATGTTAAAAAACGTGTTCTTAAACATCGTTTATGAAATGTATCTACGACTCATCTGTTCATCATAAATATGTTTATGTATTCGGGTAATAGAGTGAACGAAATTATTGTTAAGTGGAGACTGATGTTCCATCGAGAGCAGATGGCCGCTAACATAGCTGTAAATACATTTTTATGTACCTAATATCACAATAGTACTTACAATAATAAACCTTCTTTTCGCAGTAATTTGTAATGTCTTTTAACATCACAATATGCACCATACACATAGTATAGGCTAAGCTTCCGAATGGATTCTCGAAGTCGTGAAATGTCCTTGGCGCGCCAATTCAACCACGTGGTCTAAAGCTTTAATTGTGACCGAACTGAAGTGATTCACAGTCTTGTTTATATCGTAAATATGATCCCTCACGTTGACCTCCATGTACTCCTGATATACAGAATATAGTGTAGTATCATAATATTATTGTATTATTATTGCGCTATTATCTATAATATAGCCTAATAATAATAATAATAATAATAATAATAATAATAATAATAATAATAATAATAATAATAATAATAATAATAATGTTAATAATAATGTTAATGATAAAATAATACAATAAACCTAATATTATAATGATAATATAATATCTCTTCTAATGTAAGGTGTAAAAAAGAAACACTAACTAATGTCTTTTTGTTCTGGCAAAGCTAGTTAAATAGAAATCGGAATATAAAAGTAAATTTTATATTTCAAGAAATTTTTGTACTATATAATTTGCTTATAAGTTAAAATATAAGTGAAATTATTTGTTTTATGTAATGAAATAACTGATGTGCGAAATAAGAAGTAAACAGGTATCTACTATTGAATTAGCACTCGCCACTATTTGACGACTGGCAAAATACGGGCGAGACAGGCTTGTAATGCAACAGTTGAAGATTTCCACTGTTCAACTGCATGAAGTGTAAAATTGCGTTTTACTTCCACTTTTATTCTTTCATATGCAACGCCCCCTTAGTCCCAGAGTTTTTCTTAACACCCTTATCTAACCTCCAAAAAAAATTTAATTATTTTTTTTTCTAGGAAGGCGTCACTTAATATTTAATACTAGGCGCGTGGCCTAGATGGAAATAAAATGTGCTGAGCCCATAGTGACAGGTCCTGCAAGAAAACACTTGATCAACAATAACAAGATTTTACTTATGCTTCTTGAATTTTAAACAATTGCTTTTACACTTACATCTTTGGTTTGAGTTTTCGCTTAATTCTTAACATCAATTCAAATATTTCTTAAAGCACCATGGTGGCTGAATTACAACAAAATATTTCAAAATATCTCCAACAATTAAATAATGACATGCCAACCTACTGAATTCATTATATTTATTAAAAACTTGTACTTCTGTATTTTACTTTCAAAATAATTGTTTTTATTGCATTAGTAAAACGTGAACCATTCATTAACATAGGATAATTATAAGTATCTGGAGCCGACACTTCATGATAATTAAATAATACGATGATAATTAAATTAATAATTAATTAATAAATTCCAAGAAAACTAATTACTTAAGTGTGTTGCAGTACTTTCATCTACCTATTCCCCAGCACTAGGATTAATCGCATTAAAATCGAAACCAGGGATCACAGTAAACCGAGTTGAAGTTTGTTAATTAAATATTAAAATATGTAGTACATTTGTTGTTAATTAAATATTAAAATATGTCGCTTCATTTTTGTTTTAAGTTAATTAAATATAAGAATATATTATAGCACTGTTATAAATTGAATAGTCAAGCTGAACCGAAAAATAAATAAATAAATAACTAAATAAATAATAAAAATTAATAACTAAATCAACAGGAGTTTTAAATTAGAATATAAGAAACAAAATTGGAACGTGCAGGATCACCAGTCATATGACAGGCAGATGCAAGTACTCTCCGGGTATTACATTTTCTTATGGTCTGGATTTTGTCAACAAATGAATTTTAAATTTGATTTTGTCTTTTGCAGTAATAGAATTAAATATTTGTATCATACAATGGTAACCCTTGACTTTATGCAAATTCAATACACAACTACTTATAAGTTATTCATAACACAGTCATCACTGTCCACACTCTAGCATGTCTTCACAAAACATGTTCAGTAATGTTAACTCTGAAACATGAATCTACTTTCTAGAAATAGGTTTCTGCGTGTGTGTTACCCGATAACCTGCGGAGTATTTCGTGTGTGAAGTTATAAAATAAATGGAAAGTTCCCACCTGATCTTTCGGATTGCACTAAGAATATTCCTGCATTTTCGGTGGGGTGTGAAGAGCGATGTCGGATGGCGTGACGGCGTTGGGGCTTCTTACGCAGGCTCTGCGGATGGGTGAAGATGTAGAGTGCCCATCACGTCGATCCCTTTCCTCCCGACTAAAGCAGGGAAACCTGTGAAAAGTTTTACTTGTATATTCAATTCAGATATATACACATACCACCCCAACATCCCTTCGTCAATGCACTCAGATCACACACGCCACTATAATTTCAATACCGCAAATGCCGGTCATTAACTCCAGTCAAAATCACCCTTCAGGCATTTAATTTGAATTGTAAAGTCCACCTTGTCACACAGAAGTCATTACACTTTAAGCTTAAACAATTTTTATGGTTACCTTGTATGTTTAACTTCACATAAGGATTGACTGACGAGCACGTGGTCTCTGCTACTACATTTATAACTATTTCAATTAATAACCAGACTTCATGGAACCACAATTATAAATTCATACTTCACTTAATTCTTTTATTTTAAGTTTACTCTGTCTCTAACATTATTTCTTTAACCTTTACTGTAAAATAATTTTACCACGTGCTCGTAGTTTTACCGGCACGAACATGGACAGCCTGAGCCACACGCACACACTATCGTACATTTCACACACACAAGCCCCAATATAAACACTCAATACTGGCTCACCTGAAGCTCTTTATCGAATTATCTAGTCATAGTGGTGTCACACGTTACACCGTCACAATCCAAACCGCACCAATTTGAAAGAGAAAAGAGGCCGAAGAAGACGCTGCGCGAACTTATAAAAACTCAAACATTGCTGTCTAAATCTCGTTGTCAAGCAGACGCCACTGCCAGCCAAATGACCAATCAAGGTCGCCACGGACGACTGAAACTCGATATCGAAAGCGGGCATCGTAACATGCAGCGATAATGCACCGAATGCACGGAAAATACAATTAAACTGGCCGTGGTGTTTACCTTTCAATATAACCACGGCACAGATATACGTCTGTCTTACTGATATTTGCTTTTTGCTTGTCTCTTAGAAAGACAAGCGCACAATGATTGAAGCTCAATTTTAACCACAGTTTAAATAACTAAAGACTTTATATGTTAAATAGAAGGAGATAGTTGAATTTTACACGTTTTTCAAAATAACATATATATATTGTAATAATACAACTAAATAGATGATTGTTGTAATTACTATGGGTTAAAGTATAATAGGTCACACGTTTTATTATGTGTGTAGAGATGTTTGATTATTATTATTAATTATGAATTGTTTGTTAAAAAGGTTTAAAAGCTGAAAAGTAATGTTTAGTTCTCTCCTAGAACACTGGTAGATTTACCTTTCACTTACCACTTATTATTGTTGTCAATCTTCCAAAATAGATCCTGTAATGCACTAAAATGACACAACACAGTTTATAAAATTTTTCACAAGTGTATATGTGTATGCACAGTAAATAAAATTATTTTGTATTTTTGAGATTGTTTTGAAGTTTCAAATATTGGCCGCTCGTTCGCTGTACTGCCACTTTGTAAAATAATTGCTCTGTTAATGTTTTCGTTATTATCTACTTTGAAATGAAATACTGATTCAAGTGTAAGTAAATTTGTAGTTTATTAACAATAAGTTAATTTCAATTAAAACCCTTTAAAACAATTTATAAACTTCAAAAAGTAATTCAACTCGTCACAGAAATTCTTAAAGCTCAAGGCTGGTAACACTGATTATTTATATTGTATTGTGCTAACCTGGTTTGGTTAGATTTTTGTTTATAATTACCAAAAGTCGTGAATTCTTTTAGTTTACAAGATACTGGATACAAAAATGCTAAAATACGACAATAACGTATTATAGAGAGTGATTATAAAATTAACAAAACAAATTTAATTATAATATTAAAAATTATCGTATCTGGTCCACCTGCTATCAACCTCGTAGGTTATGTTGTGGAATGTACGACACAATTGAAATTGCTGTGTGTCGGAATAATATTCCTTGAATGGTTATTAATAACAAAAATATAATAATTATTTCATAATCTCATTTCAATTGAGTATATTTAAGCTTGTCTAATTTTAAAGCAGAGCTCTGTATGGTTGTTACACCTTTTCGTAACAGGTAGGTTAGAATGCCATTTACTCTAAGTGAATTAGTAAAATATTTAAATTGATGGCATTCAAGTCTTATAACTATACATAATATTTATTCATGGTACGTTCATTATTCATTAACTGTATTGATAGTTCTCGGTTATTATTTATAAATGAATTGACTTCGTATTAGTTATAGTCAAGTTAGCATCTAGGTTTAACCTTGTTTACATCAATGTTGGTTAAAATATTAAATTCGATGGTCATCCCTTTCTAAAAGTAATAATATTTTATTCAAATGATTAAAGTTGAGAACTTCTGTTCAATTACTGGTTAATTGATAATTATTATTTAGTTTAGCCATGTACAACTGTACTTGACTAAAGTAGTATCAACGTAAAAATTTATTATTTGATAAACATTAATATTCATTAAAATATCGCTAAAATTAGATACTCCCTTATAATCCCACTCATCATTGCCGATATTATACACTGGCAATGGTTGGTTTATTATCTCACATCACTCGTTGCACTTCACTCGCTATAGGTTATAAACACTTTAATTAGGTTAGATGTATTGTTTACACTAGGGAGCCGCACTTTTTTTAAAATTTATTCCCGTCGAAGACTCGTTCCGTACAGTTTGGTGGTCAGTTTGCTAGTAGTCTGTTCCCTCGAAGTCGCTCTCGGCGTCTATTGAAATCAGCTCTTCTTATTGGTTGAAAATCTGTTAATCTCGTACCCATATGTCTTAATAAATTAAGAAATTTTATTTCTAAGCATCGACTTTTGGGTTTGAGAGTACGGAGATGATGCTATCAATTCTTTTGGAATTGAAGTAAAATTTATTATCGTTTATAACTTTTTTAGCACATTTAGGATTAAGAAATTAATGGTATCACTATTTTGCGGATACTCGGCTCTCTATTTTGAGTCCACTCAAGCTATAAATACGTCCATGATTAACCTAATTAACTTTTCGATGATGCACTTTTCGTGGTTCCTAATTATACATAAGTTTTTTCCACTTTATTATGATACACGTTATTTCTAACACTCACTGTAGATATTTAGAGTCATTATCTCTTATTAACTACTGCTTAAATACTAAATTATGTACAATTTTTCTAAAATGCATTTTCAGGCGTGTAGACCTTACATGTCCTTGCATTAGTACTTATTAATTCTAACATATATCTTATAATAATACATTTCCTTGGGGTTTATCTTGTACATTATATATTCATACATCTTTTGTGAAGCTTTGTTTCCATTAATGTTGCTTCATTCATTTACACTGTATGGTTTTAATACACCATATCATAGTTCTGTCATATTGATATTCATGTTTTATTATTATTTGTGCAGTAGGGATGTATTTTCATCCATTAATGTGTCCTTAAACTTTGTCTACAGTTTACCTTGTGTATATAATACTCGCTGTTGTGTTAATTATTCATAATCCTCTGTAGGATTGCTATTTACATCTAGTCCCATTTGAAACGTATATTTGTTTATTATTATTTTCATATAAATTAATATATTTACTGTCTGTTAATGGATCTCAAAGAGGCATTGAGTATTTGAGTAACTACTGTCATGCTACTTTCCTCTCCTTTATTAAGTTTAAGTGAGTATTTTATGTAATTCTGATAGTCACCTTGTGTTTTGGTAATTTGGCTATGATTTGTTTAAACAATATATAGTACATATTTGTGTGATTAATTCATACTGGGTTCATTATGTTAAACATTTATTCTACTTTGGTTGTTGATTCAGGTAATTACTTTTGTTTGCATTTTTCTAATTGTTATTTGTGATTCTGTGTTGCAGATTCTGTTCAGTTGAGGTTATGTGTATCCTACTGAATTGATAACAATGCTTATATGGATTTGTTTAGTTTCTTGCTTAATTCTTATATTTTTACTATGATATGTTATTACTATTATCTAGTACAATATTTTCCTTATATTATTTGTATTACATACTATTTGTTCACACATTATTATTTAATTCTAATTTGCTATTGACATACATATTATGTGTTTACATTTGGGTTTGGGTAAATTGTTTTGTTTTCCTACTACGGGTTGTCTTACCTTTAATACATTAATAATTACATTCTGTGTTGATTTTACCCTTCACTCTCCTGATATTTAAACATATATCTTATTAAGGATTTTACATTCAAGTTCAGTCATTATTGAGCAATTATTTCTCTCTTTATTATAAGTACATTTGTGGTCTTTTCATGTTTTATTTTATTATATTCTTGTCTCACAAACAATACACTAATTGTTTGTGTTGTTTATTTGAGGTTGTTATCTATCTTTGTTATTACTTCTTATCTTCATCTTCCATAAACATTGCACTTTCATTGTTTGTGTTGTTTAGTTTGGGATTGTGATATTTTGGTATTAATCGATGCACTTATAAGTCACTCACTATTATTGTGTGTGGCTGCTTATTATTTTGTCGACTCCTTGTTCTTGGTCACCTTGTTTTTTCTTCATGTTCTTCCTTGTTGGGGGTATCATGATTCACTTATCTGGTATTCTTCATACTTGCCTTGCATTATTGTCTTCTTATTAGTTGGGTACTTGCTCCATTTAATCAATACTTTCCTTATTTATTGTGTCTTCCTCACACTGGTAGTGTTATTGTCTTGTTCCTTGTTAAATATTTTTCATTGTTTATTATACATTTTTCCTCTTCTTAGTTATATAAACTTTTCCTCTTCTTATATATAGGTTTCTTCCTCTTCTTATGTGTAGGTTTCTTCTTCTTCTTCTTATATATATGTTTTTCACTTATTGGGTATTTTCCCTCACTTGTATGATACATTATCTCACTTGTACTATATGTTGTCTCACTTATATGATATGTTCCCTCACTTATATGATCTATTGGGTCCTGGTTGCTAACGTAGTTGTTCGGTTAATTTTTTCCTCTTCTGATAATATTGATGATGCATTCAATTATATTTCTTCCTTCTACGGTGTTTATTTACTTCGACATTATTTATCCATGGATATACGGTTGATTTCGATATTTTAGAGTTTTTTGGTCATTTTGGCTTAGACATGTACATGGTATTCTTATTCTAGGTTTTTGATATTACTTTTATGTAACGACAATTTTGATACGTTACAATATATATATATATATGACGCACGTTTCACAGCAAAATATCAGTATCATCAGAGTAAGTAAATTAATAACAATCGAAATAATTCTGTTAATATAAATATAATTCGATTATTAGTTATTTTGCATTAAAATCGATACAAAACAGGTTATTCGTTAATTTTTATATACGAAATCGAAATTACACTACTTGCAGAAGAAACAAATATTAAATAACATCACAATATTATATAATTGCTGCAAGAAACTTCGAGTTACCTATAAATAAAATTATATATATATATATATTGTAGCGTGACAGATGTATGCATAATATTGAATGGCAATTGATCATTAGAATAATGAAGTTATAATATTTAAATTTGGAAGAAAGCATTAAGTTTAATATAAATAGATTAATTCATAGCAACTGTGGAAAGGAATCATTATTATAAAGAAAATACAAGTTCAAGTAAAAGGAGTTACTAGTGATGAGTCATCCAAGACCAGTCTCATAACCAAAGGTTTTCAAAGTATAACCCAGGAAGGTAAAAAAGTAAATAACAAAGCAGTACTGAATATGACCAAACCCACAACGAGGAAGAATAAATAGAAGAGAAACTCTAAAATAAGCCAAGATCAAACAATACAGGTGGTGTATTTCTGAAATAAAGAAGAAGATGGAGAAGATCCCAAGAAACCTGATGGCATCAAGAAGAAGATGGAGAAGATACCAGTCCCAGAAGGCAGGAGAAAAGAAGACTGATGAAAGAAGAAGAAGGCAGCATCCTGAAGAAGATGTCATGCTCTTATAAAAGACACCCAAATCCCTATATCCCCAAAATAAATATCTAAAAACAAAAGTATAACGAAATAAAAACCACATGTATATAAATTTAAGAGAGAGAAGTGTATAAAGTAAAAGTTGCCTGTGAACTAAGATGAAACAATAATATAGTACCCATGGAACAAATCTCCATTGAAAAAACGCTAACCAATTTATTATGTTAATAAGACTATACGACCATTTAGCATTAACATAATATAAGAGTGCAAAGTGAACCAGTGATAGTTTTGGGTATTATAAAAAATGAACCTTGTGTTTCATTCTTGGCAATCACAAACATTGAATGCAATGAAATATGCATTTTTCAATGACTTAAAATGTGTACTGTGACAATATGTTGTTCATAAGACATGAATCTGTTTAAAATAACATTTTGTTTTACATGAAAAAAGAAAAAGAGATTTCATAATACTTTTTGAACAATTCATACTATTTATTTATTAATGACAGGGTACAATTCCCAAAGACAATGTATAAAAGACGGTATAAAAACTGTAGAATCCTACTTATAATAATAGTTAGAAATAAGAATATAAATATAAGGTTTTTATGTATATAGTAAAAGAATGTTTAAAAATGTTTTAGATATAAGGCCATTTGTTTGGGTCTGATACCACTAACATCAGAACTATAAAAATAGTTACTACTTGTAAATAGTAGAGAGTAATTAAGATGTTAGTTAGTAAAAAACCTTTTTTGTAAACCATATTTCCATGTTAGAAATAAGGATTTTGTTGCAAAATGTCTGACTTGAAGAAAACCATTTATTTAAAAAATATTCTTTATTTTGTTTAACTATTATTTGTATTGTAACCAATACTAATTGTTTTTGTGTAATTTGAAAACATGTTTAATTTATAATACTATATGTAAAAGTCAGAGAGGGTATCACACATCATATATTGTTTGTAAAATATTTTGTAAGAAAAATTGTTAAAAAATCATAGGCCAAAAGAATGGAAACCAAACTTCATCAAAACAGAGAAATTGCTCATTTAAATGCAAATAAACAAAAAGGGTTTAGACAAAATAAACTTGAGATCAAGCCATATAATTGCACATACCATTTAGAAAGAATTTAATAAGTTATATTCAGAATTATAAATAAAAATGAAAATGACTAAACTCAGAAATTTGGACATGGGAGTCATATATTTCAGAATAATGTTTCAGAATACAACTAATTCAATTAATTACCAGAAAATCAGGGAATATAAACCTTTTAATACAATATAGGATTATTAATATTAAATATAACTGATAAAATGGCTGAATTTATATAATGACAGGAAGTAAATTTTGATGTTTTGACTTTTCAGAGTATACCAAACTGAAAGTAAAATTACTATTTTTGGACAGAAAACACTATAAAACGGCATTATTTAATCTGAAAATAAGCTGAATGAACTGAAAGATTAATTTAAATAACATCTAGTGAATAAAATTGATAAATAACCCAAGTTTAGGTATTTATATAGTGAAATAGTAAAGTGTACACAGGATGTGAAAATATCTTTGAACAATGTTAAGGATAATATTATATGGGCTAAGAGTTTAATTGAAACTGAAGGAAACAGTTAGTTGATTATTGGTATTCGAACGGTTAACATAAACGAGAGTTTTATGACGATCTAACCTATCTTACAAAGGTAAAGTTAAGTGGCGAACAGTACGTTACTGTGAAGTCGAGAGTGAATTATAAAATCCTTCCAGAACATATACATTGTGACAAAAACAATCAAGAAACACTAATTAACACTAAATAATATATTTCTACTCCGAAAAACACCACAAAACACCAGAAAACTGTATAACACATTAACCAAATTAGTGTCGGAATTGGGAAAAGTGTTTTGACTTATAATTACACAGATATACTAAATACAACCCAGAATCATTACACCAGTCACTACACAACATTTAACAAGAGATTTGCAGACACAAGAACAGGAATACTGCCAGAAAATACATTATTTGGAACGCAGCAGGAACGAGCAACATTTTGATCAACTTGATGGCCGCCATTTGCTTTTGACGATCCCAGTGCCTTCTCCTAGTTCAACACAGCTGTGGTGAAAACAATTATTTTATTTTCAAATTATTATTCAATGTTTGTGTTTAGTAATAATTATTCATTTGATGTAACGTTATACTTTTAAATATTAGCCCGATTTCTCTGACTTTGATAATAACTGGCTGTTTAAAGAACCCTGCATAATTTTTATATAATATACTTTGTAATTTTTTCGATATCCTGAGAATCGATATTAATCGATAAGAGTCAATATTGCCATTAATTAATAAAACTTTAGTACTTTTCAATACTTAATAGTTCTTTATTTCTTCAATAATACTAATTACCAATAATATAATTCTAATTGATAATCTACAAGGACTTTACCACCTATAAGTGAAGATAACCTAAAAAATAAAAAGATAAACAAGTATCGATTGGTTTGAAGACAATCTTATGAGTGGTGATAGTTTATTTAAAGTATACCAAAACTCTAATAAAAATTTTCAGAAGAGCATTACACCTTTTAAAACTTCACAGCCCTATATTAATTAATTGATTGTAATTAATTAATTAATTAAATAAATTAAAAAAAAATTTAATTATTTTTTTATAAACATAATTTTTTTTTTTAATTTTCTTCAAAACAATAATTTTTGTTTTGAAACTTTCGGTGAAGCTGAACATATATATTTCTTCATCAACTTTACGCTACTCGACCAGCTGGGAAACTTAAGGAAGTGTTTCAGGCCAGTAAGACGTCGAGAGCCACACCAATTACACACCAATTAAACATATTACATTACAATTTACTTATTTTATTACAAATTGGCTAGCCCAAAGAGTGGGGCTTGATTACATCGGAGTCTCATACTCCACAATAGCTTATCATCAAGAACAACACAATCTTATATTTATTATTTTTTATTACAAATTGGCGCACAACTTTAGGGGCTTTAATTAGCGATTGGAAGGCCAATACATTCTGCCCAATCACTAGTTGGAGCTAGGCAACAGCTACAAAGCCAGAGAATTTCAAGGGAAAATGCAACGACGTGCAACATCTAAGAAACGGGCGGCGGAGGCCGAAAAAGAAATAGAAATCGATATGGACAAGAAAGAGGCAACGCCAGTAGAGGTGGAAGAGGTATTACAATCGGTGTTGTCCAAACAAACTGAACAACCGGAGATACCCACGCAAACAGGGGAAGTCAATGCCCAGAAGGAACCATTGGAAAAGCCGACACGAACGGAGGAGGGGAGTATACAAGATGTGATGAGAATGATGATGGAAATGAGTAAGCAAATGGAGGAAAACAATAAAAACATGGACAAGAAAATGGACGAAAATAATAAGAAAATGGAATCCACAAGTAAGGAATTGAAGGAAGACTTGAGTAAGAAAATGGGGAGTGATAACCAGTCCTTGAAAGAAGATTTAGGAAATAAAATAGAAAAAACAAAAGAAGAATTGAGTGAAATGAACAAGAAGATAGAAGAAAACAGCAAGAAGATGGAAGAGAAGATGGAAGAAAATAGCAAGAAGATGGAAGAAAACAGCAAGAAGATGGAAGAGAAGATGGAAGAGAAGATGGAAGAAAATAGCAAGAAGATGGAAGAGAGGATGGGAGGAAAGTTAGAAGAATTGAAGAAGGATAATCAATCCACAAAAGAAGAGTTGACTGGGATGAACAAGAACATAGAAGATTTGAAGGAAGACAACCAAGCGTTCAAGGAAGAATTCCAGTCAACTAAAGAAGAATTGATTAATAAAATTGAGAACACCAATCAGAAAATCGATGAAACCAGGAAGAAGATAGAGAAGAACAACCGGCAATTGAAGGAAGAGTTGAAAGAAGATAACAAGAAGTTGGAAGAGAAGATGGGGGAGAAATTGGAAGAATTGAGAGAGGATAATCAAATTTTAAGAGAAGAATTAAGAGAAGTAAATCAGGAGAATTTGGACAAACTGGACGAAAGGATGGAATTGTTGCGAGAAGAACTGAATAAAGAAATCACTGTTAACAAAAAAGCGATGAATAAGAAGATGGAAGAAGAAAATATAATGGTCAATCGACAGATTCGAGAGATTGATGGAAAGTGCAACCAGACCGAAAAGGAGGTCCATGAGTTTAAAGAAGTGGTGAACATCAAGTTCACTAATATTGAAGAACATAGTCGTAGGAAGGTAGAAGAACAGAGGAAGGAAAATCAAGAAGAGTTCGGAAAAGTACGCAACCAAGTCACAGAGCGATGTAATGATATACAAGAGACCATGGCCAATATCACCGGTCAGGTGCGACAAAGCCGAGAGGAGATGGAAGCAATAAGGAACAGACCGACTCATTTCACCGGATTGCCTGTCAACGAAAGCCGAGAGTGGCTCAACTTCCGGCAATACAAACGCAAGCCGATGGAGTTCCTAGCTAGGGTAGAAGAATATTTGACCAAGCATAAAATTACTCAATGGAGCCATAGCAGGGAGATATTCGACGAGTCTTTCCGAGACATAACAGATAATTGGTGGATGGCCAACCGGAGTGAAATTTCCGACTACCAACAGTTCCGGAAAATGTTTAAGACAAAATACTGGTCTGAGACCACCCAGAACTTGATCCGAGACAATATTTGTAATGGAAGATACAGGTCACAATTAGGTAGCAGTATGACGGCATATTTCTTGGGGAAGGTGTGTATGGCAAAACACCTTGAGCCAGCAACCCCAGAAGAATGTTTAGTGAATAAGATATCGTATCACTATGATGAGGACATTATCAGGGCCCGGAGAGGTAGCCAGATCAAGACGATCCAGGGAATGACCGAGTTATTGGAGGGATACGAGAACGAAGAGTATTATCGGCAGAGCAGAAAGAGAAATGAGAGACCAGAAGCAAGGCCGACTACCTACCCCAATAACGGCAATAACCATGCAAGTAACCGGAACCAGCCCAGTAATTACGACGGCCCTAACAACCAGCCGCGTAATAACCAGTTTAACGGTAATTTTAACGGAGTGAGGAATAATAACCCTTACCCAAATAATAGAAACAATTTTTACCAACATAATAATGTCCCATACAGTCAGAGAAATCCATATCCCAACAATAATGGTGACAGGCCTTACCCACCTAACCGAAATTACTATAATAATAATTTTAGTAATAACAATAATAGCAATAGTAATAACCGAGTGTCGCGCCCTAGGGTAAATTTTATAAGAGCAGAAAATCGCGGACCCAGGAGATATTATCAACCGAGGAGGAGCAGCTTCCACGGCGCCGACCGAAGATGGAGGAGTGCGGAACGAGACGGCCCAAGACACGAAGAGGGAAGACGAAGTACCAGCCTGGAAGATCTTGGCAGACAACCGAACAGGGCGTTAAACATCAACCAGGGTACAGAACGTCAGGAGACAAACCAGAGTTTCCCGAACGATGCCTCGGTCAACAATAACTTAAACAATGACCAAAATACTTTAAACGAGAGGAGGCAGTAATCAACAACGATGACCCGTTACTGCTTATACTTCCTGGGTTAGAAAAGGATGATTTGCAACAAGCAAACAATAATAAGAATATCACTATCATAAGTAACCATTATCTGAAAGACATACGAACTGAACTTTTGGAAGAGAACGAGAAGAGTCTCAGCAACAGTAATAATGAGATAATTTATATAACAGCGGAGATGGAAGGAGTTCCCGCTAAAATAATGATAGACACAGGAGCTAATATTTCAATAATAAACTCCAATGAGTTGGAGAGAATACAGGGTACATGTGGTAAAACTTTGCCAATGTTACCAGTCAACAACATTGTGTTGGTAGGTGCAACTGGCCGCCAGAATAAAACCATTAGGAAGCAAGTTTCCTTAAGTGTCGTTAGCCGTGATATAGCTTTAGACATGGAATTTTTAATCGCCACCGGATTACCATTTGACATCTTAGTCGGTTGCGATATTCTTCGTAGATATTCGGCAGTAATCGATCTTAATTTAAATAGAGTATCACTTTTCCCAGACGGAGTAACATGGACCGCAGATCTGGTAGGAAGCACAACTATACTTCCCAGCCCTATACATCAACAACTTCGTAAAATAAATGTTATTAGAAACAGCCCTCTTTCTAAACCCATAATATACAACCATGGTGGAGAGGATTTATGGTCAGTTAAGATCCAAGAAATACGGAATTTCCAGTGCGGAAGCGATAACAAGAAAATACCAACACATCTGGCTGATCGTCTAATTGCAATATATGAGAAATACAAGGCGGTGTTTTCTGATGAACCAGGGAAGGTAAAAAACTACCAGTGCCAACTTCGTTTCAAAGAAAACGTAGAGTTTAACCGGAGGTCATATCCAATAGCGCAGTCGCTCAAAGAAGCCGTGAGAACAGAGATAAACAAGATGATTGAAAACGACATAATTGAGATTAGTCAATCACCTTACACTAGTCCAATTATTGCTGTTCCGAAGAAAGACGGACAAGTCCGGCTCTGTTTAGATGCGCGTGAGTTGAATAAGACAATTGTGAATGACAGAACTTCTCCTGGTGAAATAGAAGAAATCTTGAAGCGTTTTCATGGTACTAGATTTATTAGCACCTGGGATACGGTCTGTGGTTATTGGCAGGTAGAGCTGCATCCACAAAGCCGCCAATACGTAGCGTTCATTTTCGAAGGGCGCAATTACCAGTTCAAGAGACTGCCCTTCGGACTTGTCAATTCTGTCGCCATATTTGTGGCATGCATGGACCAGATTCTTGGACAAGAAGCGCTTCAATTTACCACCGTCTATGTTGACGATTTACTCATCACATCCGGAACCTGGGAGGAACACTGTTACAGAGTGGAATTTGTACTAAACAAACTAGCGCAGAACAACATAACACTGAAGTTGGAGAAATCCAAATTCATAGCGCGCGAGGTACAATTTTTAGGCTTCAACCTAGACGACCGAGGTATTACCCCATCAGCAGAGAAAGTGGAGGCAATTCAGAGGTTCCCGCAACCAAGAAACAGGAAACAATTGCAATCTTTCCTCGGACTCTGTAACTATTACAGGAAGTTTCAGAGCCGATATTCCGAGTTGACCGCCAGGTTTCAACCACAGTTATCTGCCAAAAACAAATGGACTTGGGGTGAAGATCAAGATATTACTTTCCGATTGATAAAAGAGAAGTTTCTGGAGAGTGTGATACTTCGTCACCCAGATTTTAAGAAACCGTTCTTTCTAAACTGTGACGCTAGCGATCTAAGCTTAGGAACGACATTATATCCTGGTATATAATGAGGAGGGACAACATCTGGTAATAAGCTTCGCTAGTCGCACACTGAACCAGTGCGAAAAGAACTACAGTGTGACAGAAAAGGAATTGTTGAGCGTGGTGTTCGCATGCAGCAAGTTCCGAACGTACATTCTCGGATATCAAGTCACGGTACGAACTGATCATAAATCCATCTCGTTCCTTCGTAGGTGCAAATTGAGTCACGGCCGATTGGCTAGGTGGGTACTCGCCCTACAAGAATATGACCTGAAATGGGAATACATTCCAGGAAAGAAGAACGTGGTAGCGGATGTGTTGTCACGTATAAATCTGGAAGATCAGACTTTCGAGGGAGAGAAGGAGAGCTTAGTAAAAATTTATAACATATTCACGACCAGAGCCGATTTACAAGCTTTGTTAATAAATATCCGAATCCATCAGCAGTCTGATCCTAAGCTGAAAAACATTGTGAGTCGTTTGGAAGCCAATGATGAAACCATTTCTAAATATTACCACCTTAACAAGGGAATTTTATTCATAAAAACCGCCTTGGACGATGAGACATGGAAGGTGATAATCCCACACCAAATCGAAAAGGAGGTCATCATCGATTACCATGTCAGGTATGGTCACATGGGAGCGTTAAAAGTGATACAAGCTCTAGAAGAAAACTGTAAGATCAAGAATATCAACCGCAAGGTGAGAACATACATCAAATCCTGTAAGATCTGCCAATGTGCCAAAATAAACAATGAAAAGACAGAGGGTATCATGATACCGATAACTTCCAACGTAAAACTGGAAAAAGTGTTTTTGGATATCTGCGGGCCATTTCCCCGTAGCGGTGGTCGGCACAGATATAAATACTTGGTAATCATAATGGATCACTACACCAAGTATATAAAGCTATATCCGGTTAATCGGGCAACAACAGCAAAGGTTTTGGCGGTGATTATTGATTTGTATATCCCAGAGATCGGTAGACCATCTTCTATTATTACCGACCATGGTACACAGTTTAAGGGGAGGAGATGGCGAGACACTTTATTAGCACTTGGGGTCAAAACGTATAAGACATCAGTCTACCACCCAAGTAGCAATCCGGCTGAGAGAGTACTAAGAGAAGTGGGTAGGATATTGCGCACGTACTGTCACAACCAACAGAAAAAGTGGCAAGAGTACCTAGCAGCGACAGAAACATTCCTAAATTACGCCCACCATCCAGCTATAGGAATTCCACCGTACTCAGCCATGTATGAGAAGCCGACTCCCCGAGACATTGAACAAATCATTGAATTTCCAACGAACAACAATAGGAAATTCAACCAGTTGAAGTTTTACAATAAGGTAGCAGAAGATCAGGAAAAACGGCAAGCCAAGTACCAGAAGGCAATAGGGCGAATTGTAACATATAAAGAGGGTGAAAAAGTCCTCCTAAAAAATAGAGAGCTGCCTAGCACCTTAGAAGGCATAACCAAAAAACTACTATTACTATATACTGGCCCATATGTTGTGGTAAATGATAAGCATAACAATACATATGAGTTGAAGGAAATCGTTTCAGGAAAAATCAAAGGAGTGTACAATCAAGCTTCTATGAAGAAATATTATGAAGAATGAGTTGTGAGATTTAGAATTTTGAATTTTATTTAAAAAATTTTAAAATAATGTAAGTACATCTTACAACCTAATATTTTGAGAAGAACATTTTGGAGAATTATAAGAAGAAGGAATTTAGAATTTTTATTTTAAAAAAATTCTAAAATAATGTAAGTACATCTTACAACCTAATATTTTGAGAAGAACATTTTGGAGAATTATAAGAAGAAGGAATTTAGAATTTTTAATTTAAAAAATTCTAAAATAATGTAAGTACATCTTACAACCTAATATTTTGAGAAGAACATTCTGGAGAATTATAAGAAGAAGGAATTTAGAATTTTGAATTTATTTAAAAAAAAATTCTAAAATATGTAAGAACAACTTACAACCTAATAATTTTGGAACAAACTTTATGGAAGAAAGAAAAAGAAAGAATTTTGAATATAACTTATTCTAAAATATGTAAGAACAACTTACAACCTAATAATTGGAAGAAAAAACTTTATGGAAGAAAAAGAGAAAGAGAGAGAATTTTGTATTTATTAATTATAAAAATTTAAAATTGAGTAAGTACATCTTACTACAACCTAATAATTTTGGAACAAACTTTATGGAAGAAAGAAAAAGAAAGACTTTTGAATTGAAATATATTAATAAAAATTTAAAATTGAGTAAGTACTTCTTACTACAACCTGATAATTTAGAACAAAACTTTATGGAAGAAAGAGAAAGAGAGAGAATTTTGAACTTAATTTTACAAAAAATTTAAAAATAAAGTAAGACCAACTTACTATAACTAAGTTTATGAGAAAAACTTTATGGTAAATAATTAAGAGGAATTTGAATTTGGAGAAATACCAAAACATTCAGAAATAATAGTAAAATCACATTACTATAAACAATTCTGAATGAAACAATTCTGGGAATAAATGAATTAAACAGAATTTGAATGTTGATAGAACGTCAGAACATTGAAACAAGATAAGATCAACATGTTACAAGGATTTATGAGAAATATTTTTCAATTAAATAAAAAGAATAGTTTGAATTTTACATCAAAACTAACCAAGTTCCAAAAAATAATTATGTGTCAATTATGATTGAATTGAGAAGAAAATAAAGTGATTAATTCAGAAAAGAGAATTAACGTTAATCCAGAATAAATGCTAGACATTCACAATAGCATTTAAAGGAGTAGAGAAGAATAACAAAAAAGAGTGTAATATGCAAGAAAAGAAAAAATTTGGAAGCAAAGAGACTAATTACCTATGAAACAATAATGAAAACAGTTAATTAAGAGCGAAGAAGAACAACTCATACCAAACAGATGGAGAAGATGATTTTGAACCAATGATTATAATAAAACCTATACGAAATGCAAAGAGAAGAAATACCACATGAAATATGATATAAATGAATTAATGTTAATGAATGCGAAGGTGGATTAATAACTTTCTAAGAGAAAGGAAAGAACCAAAATGTTTAAATAAAATGATCAATATAACAACCTGTATATCTAATGTAAAGATACAATGTTAAAAAATTAAATATAATATATTAAGACCATTCAAATAATGAATACGAAAGACTATTTATAAAGACCATACTAATACTATGAGTAACCAGAAGAAAATATAAAGAGAATTCAGATGGAGAAGCAAGAGAGTTACACTGTAAACAGTAACCAGAATTATTAAAAGAAAGGTTTTCAACCATAATTAAATTAAATATATCAGACAAGTTAAGAGTTTTGAAAAAATATATATGATGAGTATAATAATGATTATGAAGATTTATTAAGATAGAAAATGTGAGATAATCTGAGAGACTACGAAGTGGAGAATCCAAAGATATTTTTATTAGTCGAAAATGAGACTACTTTTTATTTATTTATTCGATGACTGACTGAAGATAATTCCAGCAGCATTATGTTTTTGAGCAGGGATGGATATGCCTCTGTACTCAATTTATAGAAGTGGTGTATGGCCAGCAGAGAAGTAGCGTACAGTGCCCCTCTGATCTGCCCCAGCCCACGTGATAGGGAATGTTAGGGAATTAATATCCCAAGGATGCAACACGAAGTTGATAAAGGAAGAAAATGTATTACAATAATAATATATCTCAGAAGACACTAACTATCCGAAAAGGATCAGTAGTAAAACAAATAATTATATATATAAAATTAATTAAATTCTAATTATAAAAAAGTCGATATAAAGATGGAGAAGAAAATGAATTATAAGAAATGATGAAATTATCATAAGAAATTATTTCATCCATAAACATGTCTGAAATAATTACTTCTGGAGGAGAGCAATCTGTAGCGTGACAGATGTATGCATAATATTGAATGGCAATTGATCATTAGAATAATGAAGTTATAATATTTAAATTTGGAAGAAAGCATTAAGTTTAATATAAATAGATTAATTCATAGCAACTGTGGAAAGGAATCATTATTATAAAGAAAATACAAGTTCAAGTAAAAGGAGTTACTAGTGATGAGTCATCCAAGACCAGTCTCATATCCAAAGGTTTTCAAAGTATAACCCAGGAAGGTAAAAAAGTAAATAACAAAGCAGTACTGAATATGACCAAACCCACAACGAGGAAGAATAAATAGAAGAGAAACTCTAAAATAAGCCAAGATCAAACAATACAGGTGGTGTATTTCTGAAATAAAGAAGAAGATGGAGAAGATCCCAAGAAACCTGATGGCATCAAGAAGAAGATGGAGAAGATACCAGTCCCAGAAGGCAGGAGAAAAGAAGACTGATGAAAGAAGAAGAAGGCAGCATCCTGAAGAAGATGTCATGCTCTTATAAAAGACACCCAAATCCCTATATCCCCAAAATAAATATCTAAAAACAAAAGTATAACGAAATAAAAACCACATGTATATAAATTTAAGAGAGAGAAGTGTATAAAGTAAAAGTTGCCTGTGAACTAAGATGAAACAATAATATAGTACCCATGGAACAAATCTCCATTGAAAAAACGCTAACCAATTTATTATGTTAATAAGACTATACGACCATTTAGCATTAACATAATATAAGAGTGCAAAGTGAACCAGTGATAGTTTTGGGTATTATAAAAAATGAACCTTGTGTTTCATTCTTGGCAATCACAAACATTGAATGCAATGAAATATGCATTTTTCAATGACTTAAAATGTGTACTGTGACAATATGTTGTTCATAAGACATGAATCTGTTTAAAATAACATTTTGTTTTACATGAAAAAAGAAAAAGAGATTTCATAATACTTTTTGAACAATTCATACTATTTATTTATTAATGACAGGGTACAATTCCCAAAGACAATGTATAAAAGACGGTATAAAAACTGTAGAATCCTACTTATAATAACAGTTAGAAATAAGAATATAAATATAAGGTTTTTATGTATATAGTAAAAGAATGTTTAAAAATGTTTTAGATATAAGGCCATTTGTTTGGGTCTGATACCACTAACATCAGAACTATAAAAATAGTTACTACTTGTAAATAGTAGAGAGTAATTAAGATGTTAGTTAGTAAAAAACCTTTTTTGTAAACCATATTTCCATGTTAGAAATAAGGATTTTGTTGCAAAATGTCTGACTTGAAGACAACCATTTATTTAAAAAAATATTCTTTATTTTGTTTAACTATTATTTGTATTGTAACCAATACTAATTGTTTTTGTGTAATTTGAAAACATGTTTAATTTATAATACTATATGTAAAAGTCAGAGAGGGTATCACACATCATATATTGTTTGTAAAATATTTTGTAAGAAAAATTGTTAAAAAATCATAGGCCAAAAGAATGGAAACCAAACTTCATCAAAACAGAGAAATTGCTCATTTAAATGCAAATAAACAAAAAGGGTTTAGACAAAATAAACTTGAGATCAAGCCATATAATTGCACATACCATTTAGAAAGATTTTAATAAATTATATTCAGAATTATAAATAAAAATGAAAATGACTAAACTCAGAAATTTGGATATGGGAGTCATATATTTCAGAATAATGTTTCAGAATACAACTAATTTAATTAATTACCAGAAAATCAGGGAATATAAACCTTTTAATACAATATAGGATTATTAATATTAAATATAACTGATAAAATGGCTGAATTTATATAATGACAGGAAGTAAATTTTGATGTTTTGACTTTTCAGAGTATACCAAACTGAAAGTAAAATTACTATTTTTGAACAGAAAACACTATAAAACGGCATTATTTAATCTGAAAATAAGCTGAATGAACTGAAAGATTAATTTAAATAACATCTAGTGAATAAAATTGATAAATAACCCAAGTTTAGGTATTTATATAGTGAAATAGTAAAGTGTACACAGGATGTGAAAATATCTTTGAACAATGTTAAGGATAATATTATATGGGCTAAGAGTTTAATTGAAACTGAAGGAAACAGTTAGTTGATTATTGGTATTCGAACGGTTAACATAAACGAGAGTTTTATGACGATCTAACCTATCTTACAAAGGTAAAGTTAAGTGGCGAACAGTACGTTACTGTGAAGTCGAGAGTGAATTATAAAATCCTTCCAGAACATATACATTGTGACAAAAACAATCAAGAAACACTAATTAACACTAAATAATACATTTCTACTCCGAAAAACACCACAAAACACCAGAAAACTGTATAACACATTAACCAAATTAGTGTCGGAATTGGGAAAAGTGTTTTGACTTATAATTACACAGATATACTAAATACAACCCAGAATCATTACACCAGTCACTACACAACATTTAACACGAGATTTGCAGACACAAGAACAGGAATACTGCCAGAAAATACATTATTTGGAACGCAGCAGGAACGAGCAACATTTTGATCAACTTGATGGCCGCCATTTGCTTTTGACGATCCCAGTGCCTTCTCCTAGTTCAACACAGCTGTGGTGAAAACAATTATTTTATTTTCAAATTATTATTCAATGTTTGTGTTTAGTAATAATTATTCATTTGATGTAACGTTATACTTTTAAATATTAGCCCGATTTCTCTGACTTTGATAATAACTGGCTGTTTAAAGAACCCTGTATAATTTTTATATAATATACTTTGTAATTTTTTCGATATCCTGAGAATCGATATTAATCGATAAGAGTCAATATTGCCATTAATTAATAAAACTTTAGTACTTTTCAATACTTAATAGTTCTTTATTTCTTCAATAATACTAATTACCAATAATATAATTCTAATTGATAATCTACAAGGACTTTACCACCTATAAGTGAAGATAACCTAAAAAATAAAAAGATAAACAAGTATCGATTGGTTTGAAGACAATCTTATGAGTGGTGATAGTTTATTTAAAGTATACCAAAACTCTAATAAAAATTTTCAGAAGAGCATTACACCTTTTAAAACTTGACAGCCCTATATTAATTAATTGATTGTAATTAATTAATTAATTAATTAAATTAAAAAAATTTAATTATTTTTTATAAACATAATTTTTTTTTTTAATTTTCTTCAAAACAATAATTTTTGTTTTGAAACTTTCGGTGAAGCTGAACATATATATTTCTTCATCAACTTTACGCTACTCGACCAGCTGGGAAACTTAAGGAAGTGTTTCAGGCCAGTAAGACGTCGAGAGCCACACCAATTACACACCAATTAAACATATTACATTACAATTTACTTATTTTATTACAAATTGGCTAGCCCCAAGAGTGGGGCTTGATTACATCGGAGTCTCATACTCCACAATAGCTTATCATCAAGAACAACACAATCTTATATTTATTATTTTTTATTACAATATATATATTTTTTTTTTTGCAACAGTACGTCTGCGTACGTTTCTGTGCATTGTCGCAGTTAGTTAAAAATAATTGCAAAATTATAATAAATAATTAATATTGTCAATATTTAAAAAAAAGTTGCTTATTGGAAGCTGTAATTAACCAGTGAAGGGGAACACCGAAAGCAGGGCGATACATGCAGATCACGCCACACACAGCTAAGTTTGTGAACAAGCGTATTTTATGAGTGTGAGTGTAAGCCAGTTGAAACCGGCATAGGTCAGCCCTGAATAAATGTGAATTAAATAAGTAATTTATTTAAATTTTGGTAAGCGCGCGTACGAAATGGCAAAACAAATTGCGCCACATTATTAATAATATAAAGACGTGAATATGTGCAAAATATAGTGCGAAACAAATAATACATATTGATGCAGTGTAAATAAAAGTGAATAGAACCAAGAACAATTAAAGTATTGAAAAACTGTTAACATACAATTATACACAAAATAAATGCCGATCATAAGAACATCGAGTAATAAACAATAGTCTTCGCATGTTGGGATTAAAATTAAAATAATTACGAAAGATAATCGAATCTATAAAGGGACGCTCGACAAACTACAACAATATAAATCGTGCACAGAATGGTTGAAACATGATATTTGCGCCCGACAGTATAAATACGCGAGCAGCACCGGCTCGATCTCTTTCGTTGGAACACAGCGGCAACCGAAGGCTATGCCCAAGGTCGATATCCCAGCAGTACCGTACGAGTCATCTGAATGCTGAGTGGACCAGGAGGACCGGACAACGGACTCCAGGAGGATCAGACGACAATGGACAAAATCGACACAGGACACAGGATCACTGAGTATCACCGCACAGCAATAAGATGACATGAAACCATTTTTACTCGTCAACCCACGATTCACAAAAATACATTAAAAAAAGAAAAGAGACAATGATAACATTAGTAGTGTAAATAATAATTGTAAAATTTAATTGGTTAATTAGTAGTAATGAAAAATGGTATTTAAAATTTACGAAATTATTTTCTTGAAATTTTAACGTAGCAGAAATGTTTTAGTAATTCTAAAATTGATTGATAATTCATGAATAAGATATTCATGAGTAGTACCATTAAAAACAAAAAATATGTAATCTAAAAAGAAATAGACAATCTGAGCAAGTCGAGAGCAGATTATGTAGCCTATTTAATAAATTTTTATTCATACATGTAAATTTATATCTTTTGTAGTATATTTATGAATATTTGTGTAATTTTATTTATACAGCGGGAATAATCGTGTGTATGATGAGCACACACAAAAGAATAATATTATGCGAATAATAATAACGAAATTTTAATTCGTAAATTTTGGAAATTTTATATAATAAAATTTAGAACGATTTTTACAAAGTCGATATGATTTAAGAAGTGTTATTATTATTTTAAACACACACCTATTACACCTTGTCTCTTATATATATATATATTACTTTAATATTTATAACTAAATTTACCTCAAGATATACATTTTTCCTATTAGGAACATGTTTCGAGAGTTCTTGTTCTCTCATCTTCCTAAGAACCATATATATAACCTATAACCATACAAGGTAAATAAGCCTACAGTGAAAGGAAGATGAGAGAACAAGAAATCTCGAAACATGTTCCTAATAGGAAAAAAGTATATCTTGAGGTAAATTTAGTTATAAATATTAAAGTATTATATACATCAAGAAACGGACTGTAGCAGAAAGTGATTGAAATATATATATATATATATATATATATATATAGTGTAACGTATCAAAACCAAGGTCCCCTACGTTACATAAAAATTAAAATTAAATAAATTAAAAAAAACACTAAAGTTATTCATGGTAACGAAGGTCAGGTAAGTGTAAACCCTTATTGAGTAAAAAAATAAATATTAAATAAAACTACAAGGTAGTAGAGTCACAGATAATAGAAATACAAACTATGAAGGGGTCAGTGCAAAGAGTGAGTGATAAGTACAGTTTTAAATAATATGAAAAATAGTATAAACAGTTTATTCAATGCTCGAAAATAATTACATTAAGAGTGTATTAAATAATTGATGTTAAGTTAAGTTATAAAAATGAACATGTCATCATGGCATTGATGTTGGAGTTTTGTATGTAGGAGGTGTTAAGCAATTGCGTTAAGAGTGTATTAAATAATTGATGTTAAGTTAAGTTATAAATATGAACATGTCATCATGGAATTTATGTTAGATTTTATACTCACATTGAATAGATAATGGTTGTGTTGTTAGATTATAATTGTAAACTTGGCCAGGAAGGCAATAATTGGTGATAAAATGCCAATGGGTTTTATTGTAACTATTCTGTGGACATATGAAGGGTTCTATACTAAAAAACTATGTAATAATAAATTAAAAATCAGAATGGAGTGAAAAATTGAATTATTGGCCCTAAGCCAGTGACACATTGTACAGGAAGTCATGTCAGAAAGGTTAGGTAACTAAAAAATGTAAAGACACTAAATGTTACATAATGAATTAGAATAAAGTAATAGTAGTTATCAATAGCAGATAAGTGCCAGGAATTACAATAAAATCATAATATATGTAATAGAAAAACAGGCTCAAAATTAGTATTTTGTAATGAGAAGATAGTACTTGTTAGAATGATAAGATTAAAAGGAAAAAGGTAGCAAAATGTATGTATTTTTATAACAAAGAATATGTAAAAATTTAATATGATATAATGTGACTTTAGTAAAGGAGTATTTTATTAAGTAACTGCAAGAACATTTTTTAATTATGGCTCCAGGATTACAAATATTAATCAAAAACAGAACAAAGATTGGTTGTCAAGGACGACATAAAGGCAAGAAAGTTTGTTTACTCTATTGTTATCTATGAAAAAGGACAGTTCAGCTTTATGTATAAAATTAAAAAAAGAAAAATCTAAAAGAGCGAATTGTCAAGTTGATCCAAATAACATTTGATTAAAAAAAGAAAAAAGTTTTACTCGATTGTTATCTGTGAAAGAGTATAGTTCAGGTTATGCATAAAATTAAAGAAAGAAAAAATCTAAAGGAATAAATTTTCCAGTTAATCCAAGTAACATGATTCATAATGAAAGTATTAAATAATAAATAAATGAAGAGAATAAATGACTCAAAGAAATTAATGTAATCAAGTACAGTAAAAAACAAAAATTAAAATTTAATGCTGAACCTCACTTTCTTACGATCAAGTGAAGAAAACTATTGCTACACAAAATACATTGGAACCCGTAACCACAAGAAACTTCAACATTAGCGAAGATTAAGAATTGGAAATTTTACTCCATCCAGGGACAAAGACACCAAACTTTTATTTTCGGAACTGGAGACTGGCAATGATTCAGACATCTTAAGAATAGTTCAACAGCCATCACGAAATTATCGGTGCGCTGTCATTACGAGTGAACTTCGTCGTCAGACGGTAAAACCAACTTACGTTTAAAGATATTAGTTAATAAGATTTTATATTTAAATTTGTAATACCTTGCATTTTCTGACCTTCCTAATAGTCACAAGAACCTTTCAAACCCAGAGATTATAACTTATATAAACTAAATTAAACTAAAATATACTAAACTAAACTAACTAAAACTTAATATCTGAAAATTGAATTCTCTAACCTAGTCGATTCATTTAAGTGTGGTCGATCTGTTGAACCCTAGCGAAGTTGAGAACATCTGTTATATAAAAACAAATATACAAAAATAAAGAATCCTTCATGAAAATGATGACTTATTATTATTTGCTGACTATTTAGTGCGTTTTAGATAATTTCTAGTTTACAGAGAGAAACGCGAGATATACGGAAATTGGAACAACTTAACCTCAAATAACTGGCTGACGATAAACCACCGCACAAGCCCGCATCCAGCAGTCGAACTGCGAGAGAATAGAAAAACAATTCTCGGCTTATACTCCCCTCTCTTAACGTTGTGTACAGCCTAGGCCTTAATAGTAACGATATTACCACCAAATATACTAAACTAATATTGTACGCTACTCGTTCAGGGCGGTTTTACTTATTATAATATATTATAGTTAAGAATACATTCTCTCAATAAATTTGGAATTATATTACAAATTGGCGATCCCAATAGAGAGGCTGAAATATAATAGTATTTCATCTAGTAATTATATTACAAATTGGAGCCCAACAGTGGGGGCTTAAGATTAAGACTGATACTGAAAATTTTGATTTGAAAAACCAATAATCATCAACAACAATAATCATTTGTAGTAAATTGGAATTATGTTACAAATTGGCGCTCAACTTGTAGGGCTTGAGTTAAGTAAAACATAGACTCCATCACTAATACTTAACGTGAGCAGGCGACTATTAGAGGCACAGGAATGCATACAAGAGGTGTTTCTAAAAGAATAGCGAAGGACCAAGAAACGGAAGAAGACAGACGGGAAGAAGAAGCAGAGATAGTTACAAACACCGAAATGGAACAACAGGCGGGCGATAAAGGGGAAGCCAGAGGATGACTTAGTTGGGAAAAATTAATGGAATTAATGAGTAGCATGAAGGAGGATAATAAGGAATTAATGAGTAGCATGAAGGAGGATAATAAACAAATTAACGATAAAAACAAACAAATGTTAGAAAAGCTAGAAAATAAAATAGACAGTATAAACGAAATCTCAGAAAAGCTAGAAAATAAAATAGACAGTATAAACGAAAACTTAAAGAAACAGAACGAAATTTTGAGTGATAACTTAATCAAACTAATGAACGAGAATTTTGACAAGAATAAAGAGCAAACTAAGGAGAATAACCGCCAAATAAATGAAAACTTAAACCAAATTAACGAAAGGTTTGACAGGAACGACGAAAGCTTAAGGCAGATTCAGGAATATAAGAAACAAATAGTCGAAAGAATTGAAAACAGTAATAAGGATTTGCGGCAAACCATAAATGAACAAAACCAAGCGTTGAGAGAAGTCATAAATGAAAAGATTGCAAATGTCAATGAAACCCTTAGCAAAAGGGTGGACGATTACGAAGTGTAAGTAAGACAGCAAATAACTGAAACCAAGGTAGGTCTAGAGAAGGCGGATGAAACCATCATACAACTCGGAGTGGAAGTAGAGGCCAGATTTAACCAGATAGAAAATAATAACGAAACTAGAGTAAAAAAGGTACGATTAGAAAAACAAGAAAAATTAGACGAAGCACAGGTCAACATAGCCGGAAGATTAAAACTGGTTAACAATGAAATGAAGACAAAGAAAATGAGACAAACTCGTCAAACGAAATTAATAAAAACACGGGAAGAGTGGTAGATGGGGAACAATGGACTAGTTACTGTAATAACATCTTAAGTACTGAATACGGAAGAGTAAGTAATTTTAAAAATAACAAAAGGACCTTAATAGAATCTTTCAAAAGGAATCACAATATAACAGTGAGTAAAACATTAAGTAAAGCCATAATTAAGTCGAATACACCAGAAGTAAAAATACATAATAAAATATCAGTGGTAGCATTAACAATGGATATATCATTAACATATTTATTCAATAAGCAAAATGATAAAGTGATCGATGTAGGCATAGATACTACTGAACATGTATTGTTAGTAGAATTGCTGTATAAGGTAACTGAGATCCATATTACAAGGACAGAAATAGTTCTGCACACCAGAGGGATCCGAACAACCAGTACAGAGGAAATAATCGACCACGGATAAACCAAGTGCAAACCAACTATTGGAGAAAAGGGACGGATTTTATGGATACCGAATAAAGCAAATCAAAGCAAAATAATGATAAACTAATTAAAATATATGAAGCAACTATGAAATGAAATAAACTGATTACGGGGTAGAGACAAAACTAGAAGGTACCAGGAATGACAATATTAATTAATCAGAATAATAACAATGATAAGAACAATTAAGACTAGTTACTATTTAAGAAGGGTTAGAAATGAGTTAGATGAAGGAAGAATATGCCAATACAATTTATGATAAGGATGAAATTCAGTGTTTAACTGCAGAAGTAAATGGGAGTGAATAAAAAAAAATAACAAAATACGGATGATAAAGAATAATTAATTGACAGCACGGAACTAAGAAGAATTCAAAATAAATTTCGGACAACTTTACCTACTTTACCTGTGAATAATATGATAATAAATGGAACTACAGAACACCGAGATAAATAAGTTAAGAAAGAAGTATTAGAATACCTCAGAAATAATAGTGTAATCATCCCCAGAGTATTTTTTTTGTAGCGAATAGGCTACCTTTTATTATTGTAATTATTTGTGATATGTTGTGACTGAATCCAACAATCATTTGCCTGAGCAGAGATGAAGTTCCTCTGGTCTCAGAAGATATAGTTAGGGAAAACGGCGGAGTAATGGAAGCGAAGAGTGCCCTTAGAATCAGTACCAGCTATGATATTAGGAAAAAATGTTAGGGAAATATAGTATTTTAGGGATTATACACCAAGCGAGGGAATTAAATATAAATATGACAATAAGGAATGATGGCGTAATAAGTTAGAAGAAATTAAAAGTTCCAGAGAAAAAAGACAGGTCTACAACTGAGTGAGGTACCAGTAGAGAATTAATGACAAAATATACAATGAGTATCAACACAGTTTTCCTGTGCACTTAAAAAATTTAAGGAGTATAAATATGAAATAAATCCCAAAGAACCCATTGAATTACATACGAAAGCAGAAATACAATGAAGAACTGAAACCATTATAAGTTGATAATTTTATTAAAAAAAAAAAAGAATTTATCTTCCAAAATAATCAAATTTTGGAGGGGGAGTATATGTAACGTATCAAAACCAATGTACCCTACGTTACATAAAAATTAAAATAAAATCAATAAAAAAAAACACTAAAGTTTTACATGGTAACGAAGGTCAGGTAAGTGTAAACCCTTATTGAGTAAAAAAATAAATATTAAATAAAATTACAAGGTAGTAGAGTCACAGATAAATGTATAGAAATACAAACTATGAAGGGGTCAGTGCAAAGAGTGAGTGATAAGTACAGTTTTAAATAATATCAAAAATAGTATAAACAGTTTATTCAATGCTCGAAAATAATTACATTAAGAGTGAATTAAATAAATTACGTTAAGTTACGTTATAAAAATGAACATGTCATCATGGCATTGATGTTGGAGTTTTGTATGTAGGAGGTGTTAAGCAATTGCGTTAAGAGTGTATTAAATAATTAATGTTAAGTTAAGTTATAAAAATGAACATGTCACCATGGAATCTATGTTAGAATTTATATAGAGTAAATATTTCATACTCACATTGAATAGATAATGTATGTGTTGTTAGATTATAATTGTAAGCTTAGCCAGGAAGGCAATAATTGGTGATAAAATGCCAAAGGGTTTTATTGTAATTATGTTGTGGACATATGAAGGGTTCTATACTAAAAAACTATGTAATAATAAATTAAAAATCAGAATGGAGTGAAAAATTGAATTATTGGCCCTAAGCCAGTGACACATTGTACAGGAAGCCATGTCAGAAAGGTTAGGTAACTAAAAAATGTAAAGACACTAAATGTTACATAATGAATTATAATAAAGTAATAGTAGTTATTAATAGCAGCTAAGTGCCAGGAATTACAATAAAATCATAATATATGTAATAGAAAAATAGGCCCAAAATTAGTATTTTGTAATGAGAAGATAGTACTAGTTAGAATGATAAGATTAAAAGAAAAAGGTAGCAAAATGTATGTAATTAATAACAAAGAATATGTGAAAATTTAATATGATATAATGTCAAGAGTATTTTATATTTTAAAGAGTAAAGGAGTATTTTATTAAGTAACTGCAAGAACATTTTTTAATTATGGCTCCAGGATTACAAATATTAGCCAATAACAGAACAAAGATTAGTTGTCAAGGACGACATAAAGGCAAGAAAGTTTGTTTACTCTATTGTTATGTATGAAAGACGACAGTTTAGCTTTATGAATAAAATTAAAAAAAGAAAAAATCTAAAAGAGCGAATTGTCAAGTTGATCCAAATAACATTTGATTAAAAAAAGAAAAAAGTTTTACTCGATTGTTATCTGTGAAAGAGTATAGTTCAGGTTATGCATAAAATTAAAGAAAGAAAAAATCTAAAGGAATAAATTTTCCAGTTAATCCAAGTAACATGATTCATAATGAAAGTATTAAATAATAAATAAATGAAGAGAATAAATGACTCAAAGAAATTAATGTAATCAAGTACAGTAAAAAACAAAAATTAAAATTTAATGCTGAACCTCACTTTCTTACGATCAAGTGAAGAAAACTATTGCTACACAAAATACATTGGAACCCGTAACCACAAGAAACTTCAACATTAGCGAAGATTAAGAATTGGAAATTTCACTCTATCCAGGGACAAAGACACCAAACTTTTATTTTCGGAACTGGAGACTGGCAATGATTCAGACATCTTAAGAATAGTTAAACAGCCATCACGAAATTATCGGTGCGCTGTCATTACGAGTGAACTTCGTCGTCAGACGGTAAAACCAACTTACGTTTAAAGATATTAGTTAATAAGATTTTATATTTAAATTTGTAATAACTTGTACTTTTATTTTGCATTTTCTGACCTTCCTAATAGTCACAAGAACCTTTCGAACCCAGAGATTATAACTTGTATAAACTAAATTAAACTATACTAAACTAAACTAAACTAATTAAAACTTAATATCTGAAAATCGAATTCTGTAACCTAGTCGATTCATTTAAGTGTGGTCGCTCTGTTGAACCCTAGCGAAGAGAGAACATCTGTTATATAAAAACAAATATACAAAAATAAAGAATCCTTCATGAAAATGATGACTTATTATTATTTCACCACGTCGGGCCCCACAATGGAAATTGTTGCACCTGTAACCGAGGTTGGCCTTTCTTGAACGAATCCGGTAACCACCAAGCTTCCGCTGTTTTTCTGAAGTGTCGAAATTGCATATTGTCTAGGTGCTTCTTTCCTCCAGTTAGTCAGCACACGCCCCGCTGTACCGACTCTTGCTCGTTTTCCTACTGCTGAATTCTAACCCGACAATCTCGTTGTAGATGTCTAGGTTTCCCACATCTATAACACTTTGGCCTTCCATCCTTTCTTATTTTATTCTTTGGCGCCCACCGCCGAGTCACTTTTCCTTGTTCTTCTTCCTCATCGTCTGTGCCGTCGCGATCTTTTAGCGCGCACTTTATGACTTGTCCAACCAGACGCTGATTTGGCGGCCTTTAATTGCAAAGCATGTACTACGGCGTCCGCACTATTCTGGTGTCTTGCCATTCGTAAAACTTGCTGTAGTTCGTTATGTATGTATGTCTGCATCCCACAACTCGTTCGAAAATTTTCTGGCGCTTCAGGATAGGCCAGTCTAATTAGTCTGTCGATATTTGCATAAAACTCTTGAAGACTCTCCCCGGAATGCTGTCGCCTTGCTCTCAACTGGGTGGAGTACACATCTCGCAAACGTTTATCACGATACCGTAATTCTAGAGCTTTTATCAACTCGGCATAGGTGTTCTGGCTGTCAGGTGGCACTTTCTGTAGTAATTCTGCCGCAGGGGCTTTTAATGCAAGAACGAGTGAAACAGCCTTGTCTTTCTCTGTCCAATTATTTGCGCATGCAGCAGCTTCTAATTGGCGGAGGTACGTTGCCCAGTGGCTGTTTCCGTCAAAGGTTGGAGCTTTGATATGAACTGTCCCTACTGCAGGCAAAGTTACTTTCTCTATTGACTTATTTTCTGAGTCCTTTTCTGTCATTACCATTGGCACAGTCTGTTCAAAAGTTTGTTTTGGTTGTATCTTCAGGAACTGCTCTCTTATGTTTGCCGTTGAGATTTCTACTGCAGATATATTATTTGAGATGGTTTTTTCTATGACTGATATTTTTGTAGACATCGATTCTTCAACACTCGAAACAGATTTCACTACTTCAGCTATTTTTAATGTCATTGATAGATGTGTAACGGCCTTCAAGGCCGTTACGCAAAATTTAAAAAATTGACCACTTGGCCTACCGGAAACGAAAGGTGTGCTGGAGCCCAGAGTGACAGGACTTGCAACAAAATACTCTTGTAACCAGTAACAATTTTTATTAGTGCCATTTTCATTAAGAACATCAATTAAGTCATATGGAAGATCCACGAAACGCTTATCCCAGGGCCGTCAGACCATCGAACACTCTACTGGAAGGTTGGCGACGAAGAGAAAGAAGCCTGTATCCTTCGATGCCACTATGCTACATAAACTCAACTTGTTGCGAATTGCCGATCATAACCTTTGGGCAAGCAACCCATCAACCCGCACCACACCCGCTGATACGGTTTACTAGATAGCTTCGCCGTAGCGCAGACACGGCCTCAATAATCGAGTCAGCTGTGCCGCCCAGCTGCTACGCGATTTGGCGGCCTTCTACGTTTAAATCACACCGAGAAAATTCAAACCCCGGCACACCCTTACCCCAAAAGGGCAACCTCATTGCCCAAAAACAAAGTAATCGCAATTCCATCTGTTGGCTGCCTCGGGAGTCTCAGAAAAATAGACCGCTCTCAGGAAGACAGAGGCTCCGAGGAAAACGAGACAAGAAGAAGTAAGAATTGACGGTGTGAGTGCCTGTATACCTGGGTGTGTATGTGTATAAGAGTGTGGTGACTGTATGCTGACTTGATCAGGGTCGGCATGCAGAGATGAGAGACAGAAGGAAAAGGAAGCAAGAATCGTGATCGATCACTAGAGCTCTGACCCCCCAAAGCGCCTCCAACTCACAAACTGAGAACCCAAGAACCAAATTAATACCTTAACACGGACAACCTTTCTACCAACACTCACATACTTATGCCCTATGGTAAAACTTCAACTTGGTTATGTGAGCGGTCAACTTCTCTATATCACTGTTGGGATCTCCCAACCTCACCGTCACTGATGACACAAACCTCAGAATGCGGTATGGACCGGACCAAAGATAACACAACTTGGCAGCTCTTTTGTCCACGGCTGAGATGATCGGGTGGCTTTGACAGTTGACTAAATCCCCAACCTTATAGGGATTAGGAGTTCGCCCCTGATTGTAACGAACACGGACACGCTCGTGCGCACGAAGCAGATTCTTCCAGGCCTCTTTCCACCTTTCTGCTGTCTTAATGTCAGGTGTATTAGGTAGAAGATCCTCAATTTTCCACAAGTTGGCCAATGAAAGTATGGGCGGGAATCCAAACATCACCTCAAAGGGAACGGCCTTATGACTCTCATGGAGGGCCGTGTTGAAGGCTAACTGTAACCACTTAAGATTCTGGTCCCAACAATTCTGTTGCTCTGCGTGGTAAGCAATCAGCGCAAACCTAAGATTCCTGTTGAATCTTTCCGCGTAGGACGGCTGAGGGTGGTACGAGGAAGTGGTTACATGTTGGATACCGTTTGCAAAGCACATTCGCCGGAATTCGCCCGAAATGAATTGTGGACCATTGTCAGAGACAATGATGGCCGGAAGTCCGAAATGGTGAAAGATATTGGTCTGGAGTGCTAGAATGGTTAACCGAGCGGTTGCCTGCCGTAAGGGCAATAGCCAGACCAACTTGAGAAAGCATCCACACAAACAAGCAGGAAAGAATTACCTGACTTGCTACGTAGGAGAGGTCCCACGTAGTCGATGAATAACTTCTCCATTCATTGGTCTGCTCGCCACGTCCGATGACAAGAAACCTAACTTAGTGTTTTAGGCAGGCTTGCTTAACCCACAAAGATGACACACCTTAACTCTAGCAGCAATATCCCTATCCATGCCCTTCCAGATAAAATGCTTCCTAATGCTGGAAATGGCTTTTGAAATCCCCTTATGTCCACCTACTGGGGAATTATGGTAGTAGCTGAAGACCATGGGCACTAACTTGCTAGGCAGCACGATTTTAGGGACTCGTCCTTTTCTTTCTTTGCAACATAGGACGCCGTTGGACAAGAAATATGGGACCTGTACGTTACCCTCTTTTAACTTATTGATGATAGTACGCAACTCTTCATCATCTAACTGATGGGGCAACACATCAGTAAAGGCTAGCGGAAAGTCTAATAATAAGGCACAGGCTTGCTCATATTGAACTTCACTGGGTTGGGAAAACATGCGGGACGAAGCGTCAGCAACCACATTCTGAGTTCCCCTAATGTGTTGTACCTTGAACTTGAAGGATGAAATGTTTACTACCCATCTCCCAATTTTACCCAGTTGCCGGGGATGAGCAAGAAGCCAAGAGAGGGCCTGATTATCGGTCTCAATTAGGAACTCAGCATGTTCCAAGAAACGCCTGAACTTATCTAGATCGTATACCACTTCCAAACACTCTAGTTCATAGACAGATGACTTCGTTTCTTGTTGGGTCAAAGTTCGAGATATAAAAGCCATTGGCTGCCTAGCACCATCAACAATCTGGGAAAGAACAGCCCCGAGCGCAAGCGAACTCCAAACTCTACATCATATTAACATAATAGTCTACATTAACTGGAAACATGTTCCCAAAACGGGGGACGGATAATAAAGACATCAGACTTACAAACAAATTAATGGGAGGTCTACAGGGACTGCTAATTTTTCAGCCGCCAGAAATTACATAATTAAATTGGGCACAGATAACAATTCACAACAAACACATGACAGAAGAAGGAAAAACTTGACTTTATGCAAGTGGCTTCAGGGTCCCCTAGCGAAGCAAGAGAATGAGGTGAGGACGAATGGCAGAACCAGTTCCCCGAATTCACCAAACAAACAACACACAGCAACAATAACACTAGAATAAATACTATAACACGACACCTAATAAACAAGTACAATCCATTAAATTCTAATCTAAGTACAATCTAAGCAATTCTCAAAATCCAGAGAATTTAAAAATGCTCAAGGATCATTCGAAATACAAAACTCAATGTCAATAACGAGGCTGCATGGTCCGACCATAACCGCATTCACAAAAAAAAAAACAATTAATATAGGCCCTATACATTGATCAGGCTAACTCCCATATCGCGACTAAATAACTCAATATTTAGAAATAAAACCATCAGGACAATCACTTCAGAGCTGAGATATCATTAGATCATGTGGTATCATTCAAGAATTTAAATCAATCCCTAGCAGGGGCGGACAGGTTATAACCAACTCCGACAAGGTCTGACAGAACCAGGGGCACGCAGAAAATTTTTCAGGGCTACACAAAACATACATAAAACCTTAAATGGAAAGCACCCGGTTTAATTCATACATGGTAAATTAAAGGCCAAACCGTGAACTACTCTCAACACGTCCCCCATAAGCAAACTTGTATAAATACATGAAAAACAAACATATAAATGTGTGTGACCCCACAGAATTATATACGCTACCTCCGGTTTACAATTTAATAATAATAACATTTAAAATAATGAAGCAATTGTAACATTCAAAGACATAATTTGCACTAAGAATAACAATGGTAATAACACATCTTTCAATAAAATATCAAATATTTTATAGATTTATAAAACAATTAATTGCCACAAACACTAATAAAAAATATCAACTCATTTCATTTTAAAAATATTAAATATATTGTGACGGCAGTGGTATGCGAACATCTGTTCTCCGGTACCAGCGGCGGACACAGCAAGCCAATCATGGAGCAGCAGCCGAAACGTGACCAACAACGTGATCGGAGCGAGCCAATCAGCTATCCCGGTTAGTGCATAAAACCCGGGCCGGCAGAAAATTTTAAGCACTCTTCATCGCCACGACATCGGACGCACTTCATCTCCGCTCCTCTCTCGGACGACGTCGGGGCGGAGCCAGCCGCAAGGAACGGCCGAAGAATAAACCCGGCGTTCTTGCGTCTTCGCCCTCCAGTTCCGCGCCAGAGATAGGACGTCGCTGGGCCGGCAGCCGACTCTACAACCAATGCCGAAAGAAGAGGAGGACTGCAGTGCGCCATGAACAGCGGGCGCAGCCGCCGAACATCTCAATGCGGCACGACAACATCAGCCTTCTCGCCACAGGTTCTTTTCTGGGCCACCAAAAACACTAGAGTGTACGATTGTCGCCATTTGTCATGCGGCAAGCCTTTTGTCCGGTAACAAGTGGCGCCCAACGTGGGGCGAGAATCATCTTGCGGATCCAGGATCCAGCCACGCCAGCGAGCTACCAGCCGGGACACCAATCAACATGGCACCCAACAGACACCCAACAACAGCCTTTTGTCCTGTGACAAGATATAACTACTCAACCTTCCTTCCAGACCCAGAAAATATGTTAAAGTCTTAAATCCAATTGCCAATCATGCCACCTTCAGGTCAGCACACATAGATGTTCGAACCACGCTCGCTACCATTTGTAACGGTCTTCAAGGTCGTTACGCAAAATTTAAAAACTAGACCACTTGGCCTAGCGGAAGCGAAAAGTGTGCTGGAGCCCAGAGTGACAGGACTTGCAATAAAATACTCTTGTAACCTGTAACAATTTTTATTAGTGCCATTTTCATTAAGAACATCAATTAAGTTATCACAAAACATTTAGCTATAAGTCTTTCAAACAATTTATTGGATTCTAATATCATTTACCTTAAAACATCAATTTAATTTATCCCAAAATGTTTAGTTAGAAGTCTTTACAATTGAATTCTAGTAACATTTACCTTAACAATATCAATTTGAGTTATCGTAAAGTATTTAGTTACAATTCTATTTGAAACAGCTAGACTTCTGGTACCCTTTTGTTTAAGAGCATTTCTTTATCTTAGTATAAAAATTCAAGTACAGTTGATTTAAAACAGGTGGAGTTGTTGTTGACTGAAGTTTAATAATTGCAATGCTCCCACCTGTACTTGTTGAAGAACTCAAATGGTACCATGTACACCAGTGTGCGATGAGTGCTGGTGGTGGTCCTTGAAGTGTACAGAAGTTCCAGCTAGTCTCATTCCGGGCAGATGTCTTTAGGTGTTCTGTAGCAGGAGAATTTCTAGACCTGACGGCTTCGGGGAGCATCCTGCTGCACAGCTCTGCAGATAGCGACCGGTGTAAATGTCATTATCTCCACATCCCCTTTCTCCCGGCTGTACGGGGATCCTATAACATTTTTATTTGCAGATTAGCCGTCAGAGAATACAGCCACCCCCTACATTCTCTCGCCTCGGAACACAGACACCACACACACAATGCCACAATTTTTATCAACACTTTAGTTGCTCTTATTAATTTCCTATGGTTTATTTTATCCATTTACTTTTAGCTAAACCTCTACTTTTATTTTTTTGTTCACTGTAACATTTACTTTTAACTTTACCAAAGACAACTAAATACAAGTTCGCCACGTGTTCTCAGACCGGAAGTAACGTGTATTTCAATTTGACAATAGGAAACTATTACAATAAAATAGGCTTACAAACTTGTGGGCCACACACACACTTACACAAATATAACACACATAACCCATCATTAAATGAACGTAGAATAAAATAATTGAGCCTCACCTGAAACCCTTTACTGGCCTACGAAGTCATATGAAAGATCCACGAAACGCTTATCCCAGGGCCGTCAGACCATCGAACACTCTACTGGAAGGTTGGCGACGAAGAGAAAGAAGCCTGTATCCTTCGATGCCACTATGCTACATAAACTCAACCTGTTGCGAATTGCCGATCATAACCTTTGGCAAGCAACCAATCAACCCGCACCACAACCCGCTGATACGGTTTAGCTTTGCCGTAGCGCAGACACGGCCTCAATAATCGAGTTACGTAGCTGTGCCGCCCAACTGCTACGCGCTTTGACGGCCTTGAACATTTAAATCACGCCGGGAAAATTCAAATCCCGGCACACTTGTACCTCCGATATTTTAGTAACTTGTTTATTAAGCTCAACTCATAGGAGACCCAACTCCGCAGCGGTTTGTTCTAGTGTCTGCTTTTGCTCCTAAATTAACTCATTGATGTCTTCTGTTTCACGCTTCCGTTCCTCTGCATCCTGATTACGTTCTTCTTCTTGTCTTTCTTCTGTTTCTAGCATTAGCGCTTTCTGACGTTCCTCAAACGCATCTCTTTCCTGCCTGCGTTTTTCAACCTGTCGTTTTTCTGCTTCTTCCGCCTCCTGCCTGCGTCGTTCCTCTGTCTGCAACAGCGGCGCTTGGAAATTTTCGATCATCTGACTGGCATCCATTGTTTTCCGATTAATTACGAATTACACTCGTCTTGTACAAAGTGTCCACTGTTTCCACTGTTAACCGTTCTATCCCAGTTCTGACACCACACTTACGACGGTCTACTTTGTCGTAAGTATAGTGGAAAACAAATTACAAAACATTAATTAATTCACTAATTACCAGTTTTAGGCCTAATTTTCACAGTTAAACAGTTCGTAATTAACAGCACAGTATCTACAACAAATCATATAAAAATTGTTCACACACAATAAAATGTCAACTAATATTAAAAGACAATTGTATTACAAGATACCGCTGATTATAAAACACACCATTTCAGTAATAACCACTTGAACGCACACAGTATCGCCCGATAATAAACTCGAACCGCACTGTAATATATCGCGACTATAACGGGAAAACTAAGGCCGCTGACGCCTTGTATTTATACAAGGCTCATAGACCAGAATATTCCAAAATGCATGTTAGCGCCAGTGTGTACGACGTAATTAATTACGACCTTGACACAGTCCGCGCGGCTGGCGGCTTCCAGAAAAGTCTCGCGAATACGTCAAGAGTCACGTACACCGCCGCATTACATTCTGGATCCCTCTGGAACGTTCGATAAACACGTAGATTGTTCTGTGATGTCGTAAAAATGTTGTAATTTGAATTTGACCTTTGCTATTGGCAAAGTTGTTATTGATTTTTGCAATTTTGGATTACTTTGTAATTTGGTATTTTCTGATTTGTATATTGTATATTGTTTAAATTTGTATTTTTTGCCAACATATTATTTTGTGAAAGTTGGCTATGAGTTACTTAAGTGTTATTACACTTTGTATTTAGATTAAATATTTTGTAATCTGAATATCAACTTGCTACTTTAAACTTGTCTTAATATGGAATTTATCCTTTTGATTTTTTTGCATGCAGCTTTTTATTATTATATATTATATTACGATTTGAATGTTGTATTTGGTATTTGCAATTTGCCTATGCATTGGGATTTATATTATAATTTGAATTTTGTATTTTGCATACTTTTACATAATTGTATGTAGTAAATTGCATTGTTGTATTGTATCACTTGTATTTATATTAGATTGTATAACTTGAAATATTTCCTCTTGTAGATTTTGTCACCCTGGGCCACTTTAGGGTTTTATTTTGATTTTGTTGTCCTGTTTGTTAGGAGTCATATTTCAGCACGATGACTGCAAGGTTATTCACTGCTGCGTTTCAGAGACTGTTGTAGTTAGGGGCTATTTCCCTCTAGACCCTGTTTCTGCGGCTGGAATCTCAAAAGCATACTTCGCTTACTGAGGTCGAAGAGGCGAAGTTCCTATCTGAAGTACTGAGAACTTTGTAACAGTCTGCAAAAGGATCGTTGGAACTATACTTCAATGCAGAAAAGTCTGCTCGAATGTCTGGATTAATCAGATGTCCCTACGGCTTTAACACATTTGACTGATGTCTACTTTCACAGCAGGCGTCCTGAGACTTGTTGCTCCTCAGTCCGTTTCTGGGCAGCATCTCATCCTCAGTCTGGCACCGCGAGCTCTTCGGCAAAATTGCCCGGCCTGGCCATTACCCACCTACGACTGCCATTTGCCAACCCGGCCAGAGTTCTATCAAAAAGTCGTTATTGTTTTTCACGAGAATGTCGCTCTCACACCTAAACAAAGGTTGTTGTATTTGTTGTTACATGTCAAAGGAGAAAATCTCGACTCTGCCGGTGAACGACGACATCTATGATATTACATCCATCGTCGCAGACCAATTCCTTAAAAGAAAGCTGACAGTCCGAAAGTACTACCAGAATCTTCTTCAGCTTTCTACCATCTCTACGTATTCTTCAAGAACAAACCGTGTTTTTGTGGACACGTTCACTTACAACTTTCGGCCATTGCAGTCCTTGAGAGTTGTGGCTATATTAAAAGATGTTTTTTTTTGTCTTTATCCTATCAAGATTCGGTATGCCACTGACAGAAAGATTCGAGGTCTACTGAGGTCCATCAGTCTATATTCCTAAGTTGAACTGTTTATCAAATATCTGACTCTCATGGCAGAACATAAGGAACAGGCCGCGCTGTCTAGTTCACTGGCAAGCCCCGTTTCACCCCATCGATTTATCACTCCTCAGAAGTCTTCTCGTCTTGCATCGCTAACTACTTCAGCCCAACAAAAATGCCCTGCCTGTAAGTCCCATAATCCAAGTCTTATGGGAATTTGTAATAAAATAAGTCAAGTCTATGTTTTTATGTAATTTCATGCAATTTTATATTGCGTGAGTTTCTTCTAATTTGATGCGTTACCGGATATCCTCACATTCGTATTAAGTTTGAATATTTCATTAGTCTGTCCTTATACGATTATTTCCAAACTAAATGCTACAGCTGTAATTGATAGGTTCAACAATCGCTGATAGAGCTGTGCAGTCAACGATCCCGCACTCTATTTTGAATGTGTGCGGTGGCAGTGAATATCTGTGCAATGTTATACCGCTGCGGTAAACAATGGAGCGAGAACTGCCATCTGCGATCAATTGATTGTCTCTGCGGTCGACGAGTAAGTAAATTAACTGTTACTTCATAGAGGAATTACGGTATACTCCGTAACTGGATATTTCCATAAAACGATCACTTTAGTTAAATGGTTATACGGTTGTTTGCAAATAATATGGTTTAAAATAAACGTGCGTAGACGATATGGGCTGTATTTTAAGTAAACAAAAAACGTTATACCTATTAGATTGTTTTTTATAAAATATTATTTTTCAAATTTAGCCTAAATCTTGCTGCTGCTGCTGCTTCTTTAGTCCCACTTCGTACTAAAAATCGTAGGTTAATAAAATCGCATAACCAAAGATTACGATTAAAAGGAAAATTATTATAAGAGCAAACATATAACTAGGCTATATAAGCCAAAAATCAGTCAATTTCATTATATGAGGTAAAACCTTGGATAATGACAGAAGCGTTCAGATTGAGAGCAACAGCGTCGGAGATGAAATATCTGAGAAGAGTATTTGGCAAATCTCGAAGCTATAGAAAATGAAACAGACTTTTAAGAAAATGTGAACTAGGAATGATTCTAACAACTAATGAAGTTGAGAGGAATAATGTACAGCGGTTGGGACTTGTAGTGTTCATGGAATCAGGGAGACAAAGTAACAAAATATTTTAATTGGAAGTCGATGGAAAAAGAAAGGGCGCTACCCTGATTACAATGGGAACAGGTTTGGTGAGTAGCAGAGGGTAGAAGTAATGGGACTGAGGTAAATGGCTAGAAGATAAAAAACGTCTACAGAAGGTAGATAACTTTACAATAAATTTACAATTTTACAATTTAAAATTTATTGGTGTAAATTTAACACTATATAGGCCCTGATAAAATATGCTATTTTGTAAAATTTAAGAAAAACGTATTTTTACAAAAGTAACAAGAGTAGAATCACATTGGATTTTAAAAGGTAAATTGAAATGTAATTAGCAATTTGTAAAATTAATAAAAGTAATAATATTGGTAATGTTTAAGAGTAACAAATGTAGCCTTTGTAGTAAAAAAAACATAGATTAAGCCTTTCAGACTACATGTACAAGTAGTAAAACTCAAAGTTCTATAAGTTATGATTTATTGAATGTGAAAGTAATTAGTAAAACATATAACTGAAAACTACACAGAATAGTTAAGTTGTCACAGGCTTTATGTAACACTAATTATTGTAATAAATTATATAAGCCACTATATAATAGCACCGTAAAACCACTAAATATTGTAAATTATTGAGAAAAATGTATTTAAATTAATTGTCAATTTAATATAACTGTCAAACGCAGGAAATTAAAAAATTATTTAAAAAAATTGTAATGCCAAACCAGGGAGAAGAAGAAACCTATGGGCTTCAACAATGCAAAAATTAATTTTTGACTCCTTCCTCACCCACCAAACAGAAAGCGTCATATAAAGAGACATTATAATTTTTGAATAATTATCAGTATAAAAGAAGAAATATAAAGAAAAAGTTAGTAAATGAAGAAGTTTATAGCAAAAATATCTAAGTATACCAATGGAAGTATAAAAAGTAAAAGATATATTATATTACTAAAAGACTTACCAAGCAGTTTAAGAAGAAAGTAGTAAGACAGAATTATCCAAATATACCATTGAGGATCAACATCAGGTAACAAAACTTATTAAAACACCGAATACACACGGAATTAACTACAAAATTAATAAACTCAAAAGTGCAATATTTCACATTTTAAAAAAGAACTTATAAACAATAAACTATTCAGTTATAATATACTGTTGTGTTATATAAAAGTGTTGTACTAAAATATTACACTATTAAACTGTTTAATGTAAAGAAACCGTAATATTTAAAATTTTGCTTAAAACGTTCACACTAACAACGAGACAAAATAGTAAGGCAGACCAGAGCGGGGAGTGTGTTCAATAAGGAGAACAGATCCCAGAAACAAGCAGGGCGGCTGGACTAAAAGTTGGAAACTGAATTAAGTAATTATTTATATTTTTTAAAAACTGTTATAACTTTTATTTCAAACACCAGAAAATTAGTTAGTTATATTGTTTTGTATTCATAAAAATATTTTTCATTTGGTTTGTATGTGCTGGCCCTGAGATTATGTTATGTTATGCTCATGCTATAAAAAATAAAATCCATTTGAATTGAGCATATTCTGTTGTTGTTTATTTCTGAAAGAAAATAATAAGTAGCAGCACAATAGATGCCTTAATACGGTAAAGAACAAACAGAAAGGTGAAAGATAAAACAAACCTTAAAGCTTAAACAATAAATTATTTAGCAATTACTAAGTAATCAATAACAAAATAATTGTAAAAAGTGATAACGTTGTAACTCTTACATCGACGAAACTACTAGTTACATAGTTATGTTTATTTTACCTTATAGTTTCTAGTGTACAGTATTCTACTAGTCTACTTAACTACAGTCTACCGGATTGTGTTGAAACTTTAAAAATCTTCAAAACGCGGATAAAGAAAGTAAAGAAAAAAGAAAGGAAGAAACTAAGACTTTAGTTTAGATACAGTATCTGCCACAAGCACTGAGTTAAAACACCACTGCCAACTGCAGCGTAATTGCTTTGGCTGTTGTCCGCTGGTGACAGTTGTGGTCACATTCAAGTTACTTGTCTACTTCACGGCGTTGTGGTCACCTAGGAGAAAGTGTGTTAACTTAGGCCTTACTAACTAATTGTTTCAATTCTGTGAGATGACAGTCATAATATCGGCTTGTCGCATGTGGTAGGCGGCTAGAACATATTCATTAGTATGCTTCCCTACCCTTTATTATAGCATTATAGTCATAAACCTAGTAAGAAATATTGATGCTACATAACAACATGTGAAAGTATACGAGTTCCGTTAATATCATTAATTAATCCTGAACAATCTATACATTTTCAAAGTATCATATATTCACGTATACTTCCTTTCATCCACACATTTCCGGCTGTGTTACATTTCGACCTACAGACGTTTCGTATGCAAAAAAGTTAACTCTTTACACGTAGTTTTACAATGTTTATTTACTAATGACAAATTTTTAAACAAATATCACATCAATTAACAACCATCAAATTATTACCTGAGACATTAGTTTAGATGATTTTATATGCTGGTGTGTGTGATGTAAGGCAAATATACTACAGCAACTGAAAAACGTTTTCACCATTCTCAACAGTAACCATGCAAATACAAGTAACGTAAAAGCTAATAATGAAATATTCATTTAATTCTTCTCAGCCTTATTATTAGGTCTATTTTACTTTAAATTAGGTAGATGAAATAGCCATAAAAAGCGATTTTGGGAACCAATGTGCCAGGAACAACGGGAGAAGAGTACAATGTGTTGTAATACATTGATAACGAAAACATTACTAGTTAAAACGTAATATTTTGATATGACTTTCAGTAATTATGTTGCATGCACGTAAAATTAAAAATATGTTTACATTTAATTGCAGTAAACTAACTATTAACAACGGGAACATTACAAAGCTGAAATATTTAAGTGGGTTACAGTAGAAAGTCTTCGTTGTTTATAGTTTTTGCATACAGACTGGCATGCAAGAGGGTGCCTCTTCCCTCATTTTGTATTTTTTTTGTATTCACATGCAATTTTTTTTCAAATCTTCACTACTTAATTAAAGTTGAACAAAAGGTTCAATCATTTGACTGAAGGTGTTTAGAATGTAACTTTACACAAAAATCTCCCCTAAAAATATTATTATGTGTATATTTCATGGTGTTTTTCTTTACCACTGCATTTTCTTTGATGCTTTTGCTAGTTTAAATTTGCAATATATTCCTTTTAGCAAAATTTTAAGTAACTCAATTTTAGTATTTGATTATGTTATTTCGTATAAATGAGTATTATCTACATTTCTTGAGAAACTTGTCAATGACACACAACTTAACTAGAACGCTATTGCGTACGATCGAAGAGCTACGACATCGAGAGAATTGAGAGTGATTAGACCTAGAAGATGAGATAGATTAAAGAGAGAGAGAGTGGGTAGTTTCAAAAACATCAATTTGCTACAGATTTGTTTTTCTGTTGGTAAATTACCTATTGTCAGCATGTGAATGTGTTACCTGTCAGTTTACTGTTTACTTCAGTTATTCTCATAATTTAATTTCAAATGAATTAGATATTTTGTCTCGTCTGTGTTTGTCAAAAATCAGTTACTACGGTTAACATTAGATTAGTAAAAGTAAACATCATACCAAAAACGTCTTTCTCTTTTTGGTAGAGTGAGCTCAAAAACATTTTAAGTTGACACTGATGACACATATAATCAGGTTGACACACGTTACGTTGATTTTAAGTTGACGTAATAAGGTACGTAGGAATCTTGCAGTAATAGCCTTATTAACGAATTCACCATATTAATGTTATCACCATAATTTAATGAGAAATATTATATATTTTTTTCAATAAGGAATCATATTTAACTTTTAATTAAGACTAAGAAGAATTAAAATGTATTACCGTATTAGCATTAGTAGAGTAAATAGGCTTTCTACCATTTAAGAGCTATAGAAATAAACATAAAAATCTTTACGTGCCATCATCTGTTAGAGGAAAAACTAGTAAACAGAACTATCTTCTAAACATATATAATGGGCTTTGCTGACGACTGTTTTGCATTAGACTAATTACTGAAGGAAGTACGTTTCTCACACATAACCTCAATCATATGTTTTAGGTAATATGGACATTCGTAGATTAATTAAAAAGAAAATTAATTGTACATTTTAAATTAAACGCTTTCTGTGTTTTTTCAACATATAATCACACGAATTATATGAAAATCATATCTACGTTTCATAAAATTCATTATAGTCAATCTAAAAATTATTTTCAAATGTTAACCATTTCTTTTAAAATCCAAACAAGAAAAACATATGCTCATATGTTTGATGAATCGGAAAACTTTACTGACTTGTAATCTTACTGACTTTTATTTCTATGTCAACTTGATGGCAGAATATTAAAAAGTATAGCATTTTACATAACTAAATTTAATACTGTGTAACTTTTAATTTGCAGCTTATCAAACACGTGCAATTGTTTGACGTGTACGTAGTAGATTTGAATACTGATAGTGTATATTTTAAGGTAATATTCTAAAAACAAACAACGATCCTACGTACTGTACGAGATATACATATTAATTTCAATTTTATCAACTAAAATGTGCAGGAATGTACTGGCGTTGACAGATTAGCATCCGAAACACTGTGTATGTAACACAATTTCTTACAAATTTTTCTACACTTAAATAACGTAATTTTGTGTTTCTGTACCATTAAATATTACATAAAATTATGTGTAAAACAATAATGATAGCTTACAGGTATTATTAAAAAATTACAACTAGAAATGAATATTTACATAACCTAAAACTGTACATAATCGTGGATAATTAAATTTAAAGAAGAAGAAGTTAAAGTTTACGTAAAAACTGAGATAATTAAAATAAAATTTTAGTGCGTACTTCATGTATCAGTCCCAGTCTACATACAAATGGATGGTGCATACAATAAGTACTCATTCACATAATTAAGAAGGCCTATCATTTCTTGTACACTGTGTAGAGTACAAAAAAGATTTTTTTTAAGACTTCTAGTAGCGAGACTACATGGACCTTTAACACTTAATTTGAAAAATATAGAAACTAATTAATTAATTTTAAACTTACCTTTTATAAAATGTATAATTAAAATTGTGCAATTAAGTGAATCTTACAAATAGAGAATTCTTTTGACTTTGTGTAATACTAAGGTTTAATTTTACTGATATCATAATTCATTAAAATAGTTTGTAAGTATTCCGTTCAGCTCACAATACAAAGCTATTGACTAAAAAATATTTTACTAATTACAAGTATATTGCTGTCAACATTGCAAAGGTCTGTAGATATGGTCAATAGGAAATAATGTTAATGCCTACCTTTATTTAAATTTTACAATCCAAAAATTAATTTTTTGTTTAGAATTTGCATACAAATAACCAGTATGTAAAATTATAGGATTATAATTTTAACCGTTTTCAATAACCCTTTTCAATTCGGTTTTGCAAACATTCCACAAATTGTGTTAACATTTGTGTTGGATTGTTGAGAATAGAATTTGTATATTATATGCTACTTAAAAAGCATTTTGGGACAACACTAAAGCCAATAATCCGTATGGATACATTAAAAGTATGAATTATAACGCCACCAATGTCTCAGAAGCAAGGAATGCTAAATTTTTTATACGATAGAAGTGCCATCAACGTATTGTTACGACGGTCTACTTGATCGTCGTAGGTACAGTGGAAAACAAAATACAAGACACCAATTAAGTCACTATTCACCAACTTTAATTTTCACAGTTAAACAGTTCGTAATTAACGACACAATCTCTACCACAAATCAAATAAAAATTGTTCACACGCAATAAAATGTCAACTAATATTAAAACACAATTGTATTACAATTATACCGTCCGATTATAAAACACCACACTTTACTAATAACCACTTGAACTGAACGCACTGAGTAATTTCGCCCGATAATAACTCTCCAACCGCACTGTAATTTATCGCAACTATAACTGAACTGAACGTCGTTGAGTACTGGTATTTATACCGCCCCAAATTACTAGATTATTCCATACTGCGTGTTAGCGCTAGTGTGTGTGACGTAATTAATTGCGGCCTTGATACAGGTCGCCCGGCTTCTGGCATAGTTTAGAAAATGCGTCGAGAGGCACGTACGCCACCGAATTACATTCCGGATCCCTCTTTAACGTTCGATAAACACGTAGATTGTACTGTCATGTCGTAAGAGTATTGAAGATGTATATGCTTCAAAGATATTCCTAAAACTTTGGGCACTATTTTGGACGTACGATTTATTTTGTGGAGGGTAAAGCACGTAATTAATAATGTCATGCAGAATTCACTTAATGTTTTTCAATGGATACTGCTTAAATTAAAAAATTTTAAGTATAGGCTATATATTACTTTTATATATTTTTTAATTTTTCTACATTTAAGACTATATTTCACGTCATGATATCTCACTTATTACAAGCAAACTGGCTGTCTTGATAGAAAATTTTTTTTCGGTTACATAAATATAATATCTCTTTTCCCATGCGATATACTAATGTTGCTCAGCAGTATCAAACACAAATAATCAACTGTCAGAGATGAATCTGGTTATTCAGCGATAGTCCTTATATGGTTACTCAGTTACAATAGATTACTGGGAACACACTTTAATACTGAAAATAACCGATTACTACACTATCATTGATCAGAAAGAAGATTACTGGACTTATTCAGCTTGTATAGCAGCGTGACCGTTACGAAGCAAATCTGTCCTAGAATTGATACAGTAGGTCTATATAATAGGAAAGGGTCAATGATGGTAAGTACAACGAAAGGCGGGGATGAACTTTCTTAAAATGTAATGTCAGTGTTAGTACGTGTATAGTTTCCTACGTTGCCCATTCTACTGCCAGTCAGTGTATGGTAAATAATTTGTATTCTAAAAACTAAATAATCTATAACGAATATGCCAGTTGTCACTACCGCGATATCCAACAAATGGCAGATCAGATTTCATTTGCTGAACTGCTACTTGTCATGTTCCGGACGAGGCCATTCAGCGTATCCACCATTATCAAGTCCTAAACCACGAACCAGTTCAGCCAGTGAACAGTTCAACAGTAAATACGTGAGCAGTTCAGCAAGTAGACACGACACAGTTGGAATTACAGACTGCCAATTCAAATAACAAAATGATCAGATTTCACCTAAAATTGAATATTCATTAAGTACCAAGTCTGCTGAAGAATTATCTCGTAAAGCTACTGTCTACTTTGTATGCGTGCGTGCGTGTGTTTGTGTGTGTGTACGCGCGAATAAAAATCTAAGTCAACCGGAAGCGGAAATTTTATTTCTCACTTCTATCCAACTGAAGTTTCATTCAACAATATTTATTCGCATATAAATGAACACACTAACACATGTCTATAATAATGAACTGATCACCAAACTAAATTAACGGATCGTTCTTACTTTAAAATACAGTGACATGAGCATCAAACAGGTCAGATACGTTGCATCCGACTTTGTATCGAGCTGTCCGAAAGTTAGCTCCCAGAAGCTTACAGTGCTGCTCGGTAGTGTAGCACGATGCTCACATGGACATTCTGGATGCAAGCTTTGCGTGATCAGGAAGGGTCACCCTATTTGGGTGCACCATACTCACGTTTATAGTATTCTATATACTCGTTTATTTATAGTATTATAGGTTCCGTTGCTACCCTTGGTGATTATCGAAAGGACTTTAGAAAGGAACTGTGCTGGAATGGGCTACACTTCCCGTTTATTGTAACCGTTAAGAAATCTTGCCTTTTTTTCGAATGTATAATATCAATAAATCTGCAACGTTTGTACGCTACAACAGCACTGGTGTATTACAGCAAGGAAATAACCTAACATTTTTAGAGAAAGGATAAAATGTTAATATAACTTCTAAGTGCGTGACTTTTAAACACTAGATTGCTCTTAATACGATAATTAACTTAGTCAATGATTAACAGGCTTAGAGTCCTGAAAGTATTTATGTACTCAGTTTTGTAATTTGTTGGAAATACAGTAAATTCATATGAAGTCTGAATTGAAAAATTCCTGCATTAGTCAATCCTATTAATTAGTAGCCACTTAATTAATTTTTACGTTTCAATAACTTGTATTATGCATTCTATTGTCTCTTGAATTAGTGGAATGAGTGGCACACTTGTAAATTGTGGGCTATAGGGAAAGTCTTCTAGTGGTGAGCGTATAATTCCTTTTGGTTTACGGATATTTAGTCTAGACTAATAAATATTTTCGATCCCTAGATTATTAAAAAGTTTTACTGTTATCACAATGTTCTAAACATACTCACCATAAAAACAAATTTCAACAGTTGCTCTTCATTTCAATTAACATTAGATTTTACAGAAATATTTTGTTCCTTGCAGCGTACTTATTACATTCATAGGTAAGATACAAATTTTCTAAAAATAAACAAATACGTGATTGTCAGTAAAGAACTGAATTTTATTTTATTTTTAAATAATACATTTTCAAAAATATTTTAGTATTTCTCTACCTGATAAATTAATTGTACCGTTGTCTACTTGATATATTTTTTTAGAACTATACTTGTAATGCTTTATGAAACACAAAATAATTTGGAAATAAACTTTTTGTCTTGCATTTAAAAACATTTACAAAATATTAAATACATTACTGTCTTCATCAATGGTTGTGCTAAGCTATTGGTATTATAGTATTGCTGGGTCGTAAGGTTAGCTTATCCACTTAACTTTATAAATAATTAAACACTATTCTATTTGGTAGCTTCTTGTCAATGATTGGCATAATATAAGCAACAGTGTGTTAAGCAATGTCGGGAAACTTTTCCACAACGCAAACAAGGAGCACTTCTTTTTGTTGCCGTTGGATTTACATTTTAATTACATTTTATAACACCCTCAGAGACTATCAAGTTACAATGTCTACTACCCTCGTATCTTAGTAAGATGAGTCTAAGATGTCTTTTCATGTTACTTTTTTCTGTAATATTTTTCGAAGGTCAAATATCCATTAAAATTAATTAAATGTTAATACTACATACTGCGACAATAAAGTCATCATTTTCTGGTACGCTGCTTACACTCAGACAATTTTACGTACAGTTGTTCACATAAAGTAACTACAGCGTTTAATAAATCACCAAAGTTCGTCTACACAGTTAATACGGTTGGATTTAATTACATTATCATTTTCCTCGGTTAGGCCTTTCCTCATTACACATAAGTAAGAGAAAATGTTAGTTTCCATACTAGAATTTGTATGTAGTGTATTACTTTACATATCCTTATGCAATCAAGGCCTTTCTTTTCAAAAATTAAGGTAATGCACGCACGTGCAGTTTATTACGTGTTAGTGTATCAATAACTATACAAAGGCGTTTATCGCGAACACGCATAGGCGAACACGCATAGCCCTGTTTGTTGTACACTCCAGGCATACCACCGATTAATGTAGGTACGTCTGGAAGCTTTTAATGTTTATTACGCCAAGGGTGACGTTTGCTAGACTTATAGTTATAGGAATTATAGGTTATGATTAGTTTTGTGTTTCTTTATAGTGGTTAGTGCGTGATACGCAGTTTAGTGAATAATATTTTTATCGAATAAAAGGAAAATCATTTTGAGGAAACCTAGCAGATGCCTATATAATTTATTTTCTTACTACGTAGCCTATTGAATGTCAGCCTAACTTAAGACAAACGACTGTTTTGCGAAAGTATTAATAAATCTGGTGGTTGTCAATTCTCTGGCCTTTACTGATTTATTCAAGTTTTCAAAGATTTGAATCGCACTGCCATGCGATCCCTGAAACAGTAGTTAAAAACATTTTAGCAGTGCATTATTACACCAATCGTAATTATTGTTATTGTTTAATACTGGTTTGATTACTGGTTTGATATTCTGTCGATCCGCTACGTTGGTACGTTTTTAAATCTTACTTTCTTAAAATTTTATTGTGCTTTATTTATTGATCATCAAAGCCCATATCCGAGGTAACCCGTTTTATTACCGAATTTTATTTGTTCGTAGTCATAATGGTTTCTAAATGAGCCCCTTACAGTTTAGCACAATAAAATGGTTACTCGGTAGGTCTACTGTAGCTTACAGCCTAAAGGCTTCCTTTTAATAATTGACGATGTTACCCAATTTGATAAAATGACTTCCTTAGTTCAGCGTAACGTATCTCTTAACCGTTGTTAAACTATGGTTGTCGTGCCATTACGTAAGTTCAGGAAAATAATATTTTTACTGGTAGATATAGGCGTATTTATCTGCACATTTTAGAATATAATTTGGCTGTTAGTGAATAAGACTAATCTTAGAATTTATTACATGAATGCCATGTACGCGGATTCTTTACTGGTTTCGTCCATATGCACAGTTCAAATGCATGTCTTTTTTTATTGTTTCACATATTCTTCGTTTCTTACAACGCTTAGTGTTATTTGGTATTCTATTTGATTTTTGGTTTCCGTTTAAGAATAAATTTTACTGGTCGAGATTATAGATTTAATAATTGTGAATTATTCATATAATTATAAAAATTATCTGTATTGCCAGAGAATCAATTATTATCTGTAAACTGAACGAAATGCTAAAACGTTAGGTTTTTATATTTTTGTATTATATTGTATTTATTGTAAATGAAGTTAGTAGAAGTCATAATCCATGTAATGTTCAGATAATTATAAAACATTAATTGTGTAACGTTTTTAGTTATATAACATGTAGTAAATCGATAAGCAAGAAACCTATGCCCAAATGCTTCTGTTTAATACAATTACGGAAATTAAAGCACTCTACGCTGTTATAAATTAATTATTATAAATTGTAATTGTAATCAGGTAATAGAGTTTTCTTCCCTAGAATGTGTTCATAACGTGATGGCGAGGCAGGATATCGGACGGGTTGTCAGTAAGCGTGTATCAAAATTAATCTGTGACACGTAGCTTAATGTAGATATGTAGATGATGATAAATGAATATTTGGTAACACTGTGGTAGCTGCAAAAAATAAATACGTTACACGGTATATTGAACAATAAGCAAAGGAAACACTTTGTTACAAATTTTGTGTAAGCTTTTTAAACAGAAACTTCATTCACATGTTGCACAATTAAAATTATTAATAAATTTAGTAACGGAGTTAAGATGTGAGAATTCTCTGTTGAAAAACTTTCAATATACGCAGATGTATCCAGTGTATAGTGACAAGTATGTTAAAATTATGTCACATAGGTCAATGTGAAAAAGCGAATAAAATATTTTTTCAATATTATGCAAGAGTTGTTTCAAATTATTTTATTTTATTTTTAGTTGTCATTAAATGTTGTATTTTGTTTCGATTATGTTATTCAAATTTTAATTTTAATGGGCGCCATTGTGCTCAAATTCACTGAGATAACTAGATATCTTCAATAAGTTGAATATACTTCACAAAAATTAAAGAATCAGGACAAATAGAAGACTAATATGAACGCTTTATATTTTATTTTTATTTTTATATTCTTAATCACTGAAGGTACTGCATTTTTTCACTACGTTCCACTGAACGGCGCCGTTGAAATTACACATACATATATAAACTAGTCGTAATGTTTAAGCGAATAAGTGAGTTACGTTTATGAACTGTATCCTAGTTATTTCAAACAGGCTTGTATAGTATTCGATTTATGCATAAAATTAAAAAGAGGAAATTAAGAGTTACTTTATATCCTTGTGTCTATCTGCCCGATCGTGTGCGAATGTTAATGATAGTGAGTAAATACTGTTTGTGTGTGTGTAGCACTTGTGAGAACGTACAACGGTAATAAATTTTGAGTAATATAGTTTACAGTACGTGTGCGGAAAATTTTTCATTTCTTAACAGAACGAGTCTGTAGTAGATATTTGAGTAAGCTGTGAAATTGCATATTTAAGCAACTTATTTTGACCACTAACTTTTCATATTACACGGCTGTACAAGCAGAGAGAAATGGTATAACATAGATACTGGAAATACGTTGGGGGGACCATCCCATTAGAGTGGAAAAAAAGAACTTTTATCTCCACGAATTTATTACATTTTACCCAAAGTTTCAATTTTTTATAAACAACTATACTATTTCCGTACATTGTATTATAAAGAAAAGACCTTATGGAAGAAAATTAAGTTATGTGAAGACATTAACAAGTTATGTGAGAAAGTATAATCATTTCCTTTAGCAAGGCAAACCAGCTATATTCCTCGCTAGTTAAATTTGTCTATGATTAAAGGATCGGATGAGACAATCGGCCTAAACACACTGAAGCTAAACATTCTTATTGTTAGTTGATATACTCGTAATTTCTAAATTTGCACTGTATGCCTACTATAATTTTGATAAAATAATTTCATATGCTCGAGAGTGACTGTGTAACTTGACGAACGATTTGGTTCCATACAAGACTACTTCATTTAATTTCACAAACTGTACTTTTCCATCGAAAACCCAATTTTGTAAAGTAACGTCTACTTAATTGCTCCTTTCTGTATATTACCTCATAACAGAATTATAATATTGCATCTGGTACTGTAGTCAAACATGGAGCGCACGATTCTGCCGACTTATTTGATAATAGGTGTGTGTATGGTTTGTGTACTAATATTTGTGATCGTGTTCTCCACAATTCGTCCGTACTGGAAATAGTTTAATTAATTATAGTGGTACCTATTTTTACGAGTATGGTAGCAATGAATAGAGTTGTGACTGTCCCTCCCTTTTGCGGGTCGCTCTGGCGTTTTATGTATGTGCAAAGTTTTCTGCTCGTCTCAAACACCCAAAGCAGTCAACGAACGTCAACAATTTTCTAAAAATATTTGATCAACTGTATGTATTCACGTTCACGATATGTTGAGGACTGTAAAGCGAATAGTTTTGAAACAAACACTGAATAGTAGCTTGTGGGTTGCATCAATATACGTAAATTTCACTGTACACCTTCATGACTTGACAATACTACCTCTGTATTATATTATAAAGGATATATTTTTTTATTTTTGTAGTGCAAGTTGGGAGATAATTACACATAAGTCACAAAATTAGTTTTTAGATTTTCTTATTGGGTTCTCCAATATTTATGTTTATTTCAAATAATTACAACCTAACTTGATATTATGTATGTAACAATAAAAACCTAAAATTATAATCGGCTTTAATAACTCTGATGCTCTTGTGAATCTTTTAAATTATTCTCATATTTAGTATGAACATGGAAAAGTAACTTTTAATGGTGTCGATTACGTTTATGAAATAAAATAATCATTCCTATAATCATGTATGCTTTTGTGTATGCCTATTACACGAAATCTTAACCATCCAACGGCTAATGGGCAATTAACATATCCTGCTTAGTAACTTTTCCTATGTGATAGAATAGTTCGGCTGCTGTAGTGAAATATTTTCATAATTATTTCACTAAGGATTAAATCACACTAATCACAATTCACAATCGCGGCAGAAAATGTTTACAGAAAACAAACACGACATCAAATTCCGTATCTTGTACTCGTAACATCTCTGTTGATATAGCCTATCACGTGATATAAATGTCACGCGAGTTAGGCATGTGCTTTCATATCCATTATTTAAATTCTACATTATTATTTAAAAAATATATACCCTAATTATATGTTATACGTTTTGCTGGGAAAGATTGAGCAGGCGATTTTGTTCAAAAATACTTATTATATTTTTGTACGCAAGACTTTAACATGCCAGACTACAATATTAAAAATTTTTCCTAACGTTCTATACGAACGAGGTTAGATACCTTATTTGCTGAAACTAAAAATAGACGACACGTTTCGAGATTTCATTCCGTATACGTAAAAGTGCGTTTCATAATTTTATATAAATGAAAGAACAGAATACAGACTAAATGAACGAATAAATATACAAAGAAAGAATATTCTTTTTTATGCAACAGTCAGACATTGCCATGTTTCAAGGAAATCTATAAATGTGCTCACGAATCGGCTGAGTAAGAAGTAACTACATTATACATACTCAGCGATCATATATTAAATGCCAATTGAGCCATTGGGTCGCACGAGTAGGTACATAAACAACAAATTCTACAGCTACGAAAGTTAGAATAACAAGTAATTCAGTTTCACAAACATAAGAGAAACTTTATCGCAATAACTTTACGACATATTTTCGAAGACGCACATGGGCCCACGTTGATCTTTATTTGTATACTTTTGCCTACGTAGTGTTGTTTGTAAATGTTCTTCAAATAAATCTGTTTTAAATGTTACCTCAGACAAATACTGTTACAAGGTGTTACTGTAAAAAAATTGAGCAAAGAATGAGTCTCTGTGTTCTCAATAATCTTATTAGTTATAATCTTAATAATGTTTACTACCTCCAAACAGTAGGTAGGAATAGGCACCATACTTAAATGTCACACACATACAAAATATCCCTAAATAGAAATTAAATGTCTGGACGTTCGTTACGTACCGGTTCGTTATTTGCTGTGGTTCCGGTTTAGGAATGTGTTGCTTTCATCTTCTGGAATTTAAATTTACGATCAATATATATTAAAAACTGAAAAATGTTACAAGTTGTCCTTTCATAAAATCTGGCAATTTTGTTAGATTCTTACAAAAATATGATTCATTTAAAACACTAATGTAAATTAGACGTGGTACTGACTACACTTTGGATGTATAAGAATGGTTGCAGCTATATGAAAAGTCTTTTTGGCTTACCGAAATACACCATGATTGCCTTGTAATTTATTCACACAGAAAAACGACAGCACACGGGATAAGGCACAAACACTACTAATAAATACCGTTCTTATGTGGTAATTTGTGAACTGGTCCGCCTCACTTTCTGGTGCGCCTTATCCTGTTTATAAAACCGTATTACAAATGAACTCAAATCAGTTTTGTAGGTTGTGTAATAAATATATCAGAAACATTCTTGGTGAACGGTATTAACAATAAGAAATAGGGTATCCATAACAGGATACGTATTTAACAATAGATTCTCGATACGCACACCTTCATAACGAGTATCATTATTATTTTGTTATCTATCATAAAGCCAGCAGCACATATTTCCAGTTTATCGTACCTGCATTATTTTGAATCCATGGCTTTCGCTAAACGACTAACTGTACTATCATATCTATTTTATCTGATTTTGACAATATTTGATAATACTCCCATCGGATAACTTCACTGCTTTCAATTTACGCTATTGTTATAGAATCACTGTAGTTTTCTAACATACTAGCAGATACATGTCGATGGAACACAAATGAGTACAAAATTCCTGCTTGAATTGTTAGAGGAATGCTGTAGAAACAGAAAATTAAAAACGTACTTAAAAACAGTACACCAAACATTTCCAAAAAAATAACGATGAATTAGGTTTATTTAATGAGTAAACTTCGAAGTATTTATAGTGCCTAAACATAGCCTATATCATGGTCCCTAGGCATCAGTTTAGAGTTGGATACGTGTAGTTTATTTAGTTAGGTAAAGTTTTAATTAAAGTAGAAGCTAATTTAAATTTCTGTTTAACATAATCTGTAAAATTTGCTAAGTAAATTAAACTGACTGGGATCTGCTGTACCACGACGGTTAGTGTCTTCCCACACTTCAGACCTCACTGTCACTCTAAGACAGACAGTTGTATTACTTTTAACCTCAGTTCCCATTGGTTTGTTCAGTGCAGTGCTTAGCTCTGTAAACTCATAAATGCATAATACGGGTAAACCAATTTTACCGATTTACATAATCTAGTTTTCCTAGAAAGCTGCGAGATAATTGCAACCATCACTGTATTATCATACAAGATTACGTACCGGTATGCATTACATATACTGTAAAAAATTATTTATTTAATATAATTGTATTTTGTGGAGTCCCACGTTCTTTGGGACGCCAAAATGTAACAAATTAATTTTCTTTGCAATTTAATTTGTACATTAATTTAACTCATACACTTTATATAACATTACTAACAACGTGTATGTATAATTGGAGTTCAGGTGTAATTATAATAAGAGTAGTCCTTTTAGGAATCGTAATATGTTTTAATTTATTACATCAAAAAAACATAATAAAAATAATAATATAATAGTAATATTTACTTCGCCATAAGAAATTCATTATCGATCGTTTCAATGTTTCTTTGATTGCCGTACATTCATTATAAAAATATATTTTATCTCTTATATCTTATATTATCAATTCTATATAAAACATTTCTTATTCATAATATAAATTCTCGACTACTCAGTCTGAATATGTGCTTTATAATTGGTAATATTTACCTTCTTATTCTTTACTTGACATACCTTTTACGGCTTTATAAGCATTTTAATAAAACTATTTGATTTTTTTCAATTACTTTACTTTATGTGCTTTCAATAAAAATTTAACTTATTAAATCAACGATTAATACTTCAAGCAAGGATTTTAATTGTCTTTACAATAACTGTTCATTCATTAAAGAAAAAATCATTAAAAAAATTCTGATTACAATTGAATTACATTCTCTTATCTCTATCGACATAGTTATTCTTTAATTTTAAAATGTTTTTATTAATGTCTTTCAATGTCTTTATTCTGTGATAATTATAAGTGGGTTTTTCGTCACCTCAAATTCTGCAGATAGTCCCATGTCATCCAGTGATCTGTTGGTCCTCTCCTACTGGATGTCCTCTTGCCTTTTCTGGTTTCAATGGTCGTCCTCCCGTCTCTCGTCCTTCATGGTCCATCAGCTGCTGTAGATTGTAATGACGTGTTGTTCTGGATCGGCTGCTGTTGTGATAGAAACAGTCTCGATTGCTCTGCGTATCCTTCCTTTGCTAGATGTTCTCTCGCCATCTGTCTAGAGTTGATGTTCGTAGTTGTAGACTGTTCGTAGACGTCCGAAGATTTTAGTTACGGTTCTTTTTTTATTACTGCTTGAAATAAAACATTTTCCTTAATACTTTACAGTTTATAATATAAAAATCTTGTTGATGTTAGACATAGCGTCTAACTCTGGCCAAAGTAATTAAATATTCGCGTATCAGACGGACATAGCGTACCGCCACGACTGAAGACTGTTTGAAGAGATTAAAAATTCTCGTCGCTGACGGACATAGCGTACCGCCACGACTGAAGACTGACTGAAGAGAGAGTTAGGCTCTCCTAGGCTCGTATTTATATTCACCAAGAAAACCACACCTCTTGGCTCAGGAATATGCATGTCAAAAACTCTCCACGACGTCAGTGCCACCACTCTCGCTCATTTCACATATTCGCACTTTTTCGCCAATCGCACTGTTCAATGCGGATTTCCAGGTGATCTAATATTGTCTAATTTAATTACACACATGATATGTAATTATCATAATGATCGCATCGTTAGTGTAATTATTATGCTTTAAAAATCGCACAGAATTCGCACTGATGGTCAGAATTACGTAGAATTCGCAATGCACATGTGTCTGATTTTTACTCATTTTTAGAAGTTTTTACACTTTTTCTAATATTGATGGTTTGCTTAAAATTAAATACAATCTTAATTTAGCATTTATTTGGGGTGAGGTTGCAAACTTTCAGGCCCGAACAGGCTTCACGCACACACTCTATTTACTTGTCTACCGTCTATTGTCTATATCTACTTGTCTATTGTATTCACACAAGATTTACCGTCATACAGCGGTAATCGCGTGATGTTTCTTGTTGATTCCTGTTTATAAGTCAGCTTCCAATTTCACACCTGCTCGTCTATTATATATTACTAAAATTAATTTAAATATTTATTTTATTTCATATATGCGACTTACAGCCTATGCTTGTATTGTCGCAATACATTATCTCACATACACTAGATACCACGGGATACGTTACGGTATTCACAACAGCTTCCTGTATTTGCTAACACCAGACAACATACGTTGTAATGAAACCTTTTTATCTGATCAATTAAAGATAATGAATAATTTCGTTTAAATTTAATTTATTGAAAAAATATATATTATTTATTTATATTTTTTTATTATGAATTATTTATTAGTTTATTATTCATTGTATTAATCCTCGTTGTTATATTAATTCCTTTCTTATTTTACTTATTTTGGTTTGTTATGAATAATTTGTTTAAATCGTTGAATAGATTAATCGATGTTGTTCTCTTCCTACTTGACGTCCAGGTTTCACTTAATATCTGAAATTCTTTTAATTATATACTTTGCAAAGAAATAAAACCCAAATATGGAATATTTCATTTAATTTATTGATCTCGTTGCGATGAGTCGACTTTGAGTCGAAATACTTATTCACAGCTCGAAAACTCTTATCTCAGGTCGATTTGGTTTCTTTTTTAAATTAATAACATTTTAAAATTAATAGGTTCTTTTAACTGTTATCAGAAGTCAGAAAAGGGCAATGCTGAAAAGGACAATACTTACAACTAAAATTTCTTACTTAATAAAATAAAAATAATATTTATCATAAATATGTTGGTAAAAAATCGAAGTATTACGAACCACAGGCTAAGCTTGGGCTGACGTAATCACAGCTGATTGAAGTCGACTCTCATCAAAATGGCCGATCCCTTCACTGGGATTTATACAAAGATCTTCTCATCGATTTTCCTCCAAATAAATGTTTATTCTTTAAGTGTCCCTCATCAGAGCAGTAGTTATTAATTTTCATCGTTGTCTTGTGATGATTCAGTTTTCGTAATCCGTTTTAGTTTCGGTAATAGGTGTCGGTTAAAAGTTTCTTCGTTTCAAATAGTTCATCCAGAATGTCGTGTTAATAATCACATTGGAAATTTCTCGATTAGTGCCTGGACTGTTCCTATATCTGGTTTATAATTGCCAATTTTCATAAAAGTAATGGTTCGGTTTCTTTTATTTAACATCTGCATGAACAACTCATATTTTAAATTTCCTTTCTGAAGCTTAATTCTAGTCAAAAAATATTTTATCTTTTTTAGCTAGATCGTTCTGATGTTTTCACCTTGACGTTTAACAATCAACTCCCAGTTTTTTCTTCATCATTCAAAAGGTCCTGGCTGATTTATTAGTAAATTTACATTTTTTTCAGTCAGCTGATACTTAAGTCTCAAGTTTTATTTTGTTCAAAAGAATTGAATTTTACATTAAGTTAAAAATTACATTTTCATTATTATCTATTCTTATTAAATTCTAATTACATAATCAAATTCCTTATTTAATTCTGCATAATTTAATACCATACATGATATGTTTTATAGTATTTTGTAACTCAAAAGTCATATTTACATAATATTTGATTGTAGGCCTTACCTACTTCACTTCCTTACAAATTAAATGGTTTACAGTATGTTAGATTCCAATTATCATTAAACAAGATCATTGATTGAATTATTATGATTTGGTTTCTTTACTTCTCAGTAATTTGATGATTTACTTAGCTAATTGGACCTTACCTTCAATTAAGGCTTTTCTCTAGGCCCAGTGTTATTACACTTGCCTTTTCCTAATAATATCCTATACATTCCTCAATTACCTTCACTAAGTGTTCTTACATTTATAATAAATTGTTGGTGTGCTAAATTCAACATTTTTCATTCATTTAATTTGTTTAATTAACTTATTTACTATCAATTTATAATGTTAGTGAGGTTTACAATTTGGCCAATGTATTGATGTTAGTACTATCATTAAGTTTACAATTATTTCAGATTGTTATTACCCTTTCTGACGTACAATTCCATTAAAATCCTAACAACTAAATTGCCCTTACTTAATTACAACATAGTTTATAATTAATTGACATTCTTAAAACATAATAAAAATATTCGCTTAAAATAAAATTATTCCCAAGCATTCAATGCTATGGCTTTAATGAACTTCTAACACAACAAAACAAATCTGTTTTATTTAAACAGTTTATTAAAGTTAACTCTTATTCAGTCTATTGCTGTTTTTGTTTCGATTTAGGGATTTACCCTGGTTCCCCTCACTATTCACTGTTTTCCCTAATCTTATGTCTAGTAATTTTATCTAGTCTTGGGGAATAAGGAACATCACTTAAATTGCATTATTAGTAGTCACTTTTCACAATAAAAATAAATTACACTTGTCCACCTTTAGTCATATATGTAATATCTTTACTTACACTTAATTTACATTTATTCTTATTTTATTGTATTGTACTTTACTTATGTTATCTTTTTGGGGTTTTATTTTTATAATGTGGTATTGTTTTTTCAATAGTTATTTTTTTTATTCTGTGGGTTTGTTTATCCATGGTTTTTCCTTACCTGCTCCTATTCTACCTGGGTATATCTACACTGTAAGTTGGACTATCATCATCTTTCTATTATTTATTATAGATTGTATGTTTGGTTTTAATGAACTTGATTTCTTTGGGTCTAGAATTTCAGTTAACTGTTGTTCTTGATTAATTATTATAGTAATTATTCTTTATGCCAGTTTGTTTTTATTTTATATTTGCTTATTTTTGGAATTACAATAAGGTAGATTTTCTGTCATGCTGCAACGTGCACTATTCTCAGTGACTAAAATTCCACACTGCGCGAAAGAATGATGTATGAACGACAGGTCTGGTGTCAATATAACTAAAACGTCGATAATCTATAGCAAAGTATTTAAAAAAATTGATTGTTTAACAATTAAAAATGAATTTTTAAACTGGGTTTTAATGAATTTTAATTAACAAAGGGTGCGATTTAATATTAGTTAGACATAGAATTCTGTAAATTGTAATTACTTAAAGCTTGTAAATATGTTTGCGATACGAAGATCTTGTACGAGGGTTGTTCAATAGAAACACGTTTAGAGGCAATTTTAAAAGAAGTCTCCATTAACACTAAGGCGTGAGTCCTACGGTTGTACTAATCTGTAGATTCCCTGCTGGTAAAATTCTTGCGACTGTTTGCGGAAACATTCGCTAACAGCAAACTCTACCTCACCGTCCGATTTGAACCGCCGTCATTTTAGTGATTTCTTTAGTGGGCCAAAAATATAATCGCAGGTCGACAAGTCGGGACTGTAAGGTGGATGTTGTAAGACTTCATACAACCAAGCATTATTATGTAGAAGAACGATACCATTTGTGAGCTTCCCGGGACGTTTATTCTTGATTTTGCCCCGTAAGCGTTTTAAGCTGTCTTCATATCGCTCATCGTTGATGTTGACACCAGGTTCTTTTAAATCTAAGGGCAGCACACACTGATAATCAAGAAACACGGTAACCATTACTTTTCCTGCCGAAGGTTGGGACGGACATTTTTTCGCCTTTGGAGATTGTGCATGCTTCCACTGCATACTCTGACGTTTGGATTCTGGTTCGTAGTGATAACACCAAGACTCATGACCGGCAACAATTTGGTGTAGAAAGGCATTACCTTGTTGTTGATAGCGCATCAAACGCTGTAATGATAAGGAATGAGATCATAAAATTTAGATAAGAAATTAGAACCATCGTTGAAATAAATGTAAAATTCTTAAAATTCTAAATAACATTGTGGTACTCTATCCTGAATACTTCAGTTTAAAGTAGAATGGAATCCGTTTTCTCTCTAGAAACGTCATTTCAACGTTATATATCTTATATTTTGAGATTCTCAGCTTAACCTCTTAAAACATGACTCTTAAAAAATGTCAAGTTAAAAAGTTATTAATACTGGATTGATCTTGTAGAACACGTGAATTGAAGTATTTTTCAAAGTGAGTACAATAAATAATTTTACATCTAAATATACTATTTGTTTCTTAAATTTATTTGAACCAGTGTAAAATACAGACTCGAAGTTAGGTTATTTTGTCTTCGTACAGAAATAGCTATCACAAAATGAAATAAGTATAACTAGATTAACCAAAATAAATCAAATTACTTGAGAATAAAACCTGTACATAATGTTTTTCAATGTTTATATTTCAATATTTTATAGTGATCGAAATTTTAAAAATTTTAATTTCTCGATCAAGTGGCACGTTCCCACAATCGAGTTGACGGACACAAGCCCAGGTCGTAAATAATGACGAATTAGGGACACGTCAGACCCGACGCCAGTGCGAAGACAAGGAAAAAACGTCTGTGTACAGCACACAATAATAATTTGAGGTGCGTCGTTGACAGCTCACAGTTTGTTACAATTTACAGCACCTAGCGAACGAAACAAAGACTTAGGCCAGCTGCCGAGTTACGCAGAAACGAAATGGTACGCCTGCTGTGGGGTGAGTTGTAACGAGCACAAATATGAAAGGCTTCACTCTGCTACAAAGGAGTACAGAGAAATCTCAACAAACATATAAACAATAGAACGTAAACTCAGTGAATACTGCAAGTACACCCTGCACAGCGTGAAAACAAACCTTTGACAGCTAACTAAAATTTACAGCTAGAAAGCGTGGGATTCGACGAGGGACGACTCCAGCGAAGGGTTGATAATCGGCGGAACGAACAACGAATAACTTGAACAATTGACAAGGACTCTGCAGTCTGTTAACAAAAGATAGGTCAGAACCTCGACAAAGTCTAAACAAAGGTTGACAGACAGCCGGGGAATTGCTCTAGTTTCTAGGAATCCGTACCACGTTCGTCGCATGGAATATTCCGGGGATGACGACGACCAACCAGCGTTAAGCATCTTCTAAAAGAACTCGTGGAGAGAGTAAGAAGGGTTCGAACGACGAATCGGGAAACAGATGACGAGATCTGCAGAGGAGTAGGAATTTGAAGAACCTATCACGGATCCGAAAGGGCGTAGAAATCTAGAATTAGGCCTTATGGGTAGTATGTTTAATAAAACTGTTTTGCGAGGACGCGGAGCAGCAGTCAATCGGTAGTAAGTCAGTAAGTCAGAAGTCTACAAGTCAATCGGTCAGAAGTTAATAAGTCAGCAAGTTAGTACGACAGTAAGACGGTTGGTTATTGTCGGAGCGGTAATACAGTTGGTGATTGAAATAGTTTGCGCGATTTACCGAACTTTCAACTCGGTGAATTCATAAGTGAACTTAGACATACGATATGGTCTCAATTACACACAAGTCTGTTCGACAATTGTATATGTTCTGATAAACTACAGTGCGCACGGGACTTGAAACTACAACCGACACGAACATAATAACACAAGTGATTAACATTCCAAAGTATCACAGTGAGTGACATTTCAAACACTCTTACATTACAATGATTCGCTATGTTGAACATTTAAACTGAGTGAACTATACCGAACACAATTAAGCACATAGAATACACTACATCCAGATAGACGGAACAGTTAATCATGAACACGCACACGGCAAACTCTTAGAGTAATTCATCTTAATGACGATATTAACATCTTAGTATTTGAACCCCAAACACTCGACATCAGCGGGGTACGACAACACCATACACGTAACGAGAGTGAAAATTTAGTGAAGTGAAGTGATGTGCTCTTCATAACAGTGATTAGGATGCGCGACGAGTCCTCCAGCAGATGTCATCTCACGCCGAGGGAATATTGGATAAACACTTTCACAAGATAAGCTTTTATGTTCATTAAATCTTAGTAATATATACTACTGCACTGTCTCCTCTTTTCAAAGAGCTAACCCCGAGATATTATATAAAATTATATAAATCATAAATCTTATAATGTAATATAAAAGTAATTCATCATCTGAGCATAATGAACGCATTTAAGTAGGGATAAAATATTTGATTGTTTATTGTTCGTATATGTTATGTATATGTATATTATTTGCTGCATTTGAATGTACCATATGTTTGTGTTTTCAGGAAACAACGTACGAATTGTATTTTGTTATTATGTGTTTTTATTATGTATGTATTTGCAGGATATAGTAACTTACTTAAATAACAAGCATAATAAATAAGTAATTATTTTATATTTAATCTTGCGTTCATTATTGCAAATTAACCTTGATTATTAATTTATTTCATTCTAAGCATTTCACAAAGAGTCTCAAAAGTTATGCTAAGTATCAATGGACACAACAAAATCCACCATTGAAATGTCCGATTAACAGACTTATAAATCATATTGATTTAACAACTGTGTTGAGTCTAATCTGACGAATATAAACTACTTTTATATGTGTATTAAAGTTAACGTTCATCATAACTCTGTTTAATTAGTACACGAAGTTAATGAGACACAATTTACTAATTCATAATTGGAATTCAATAATACTTACAATTAGCATAATTACGCTCAATATAAATGGCACGGCAAACATAATTATTTAATTAATTGCCACTCCCGTTTATATACACTAAATGTAAATGGCTGCCCAACGCGTGGCATTATAAAGGCATTAACGTTGTAAATGGCGCCCATCGCATGGCAAAAGAGAGCAGGCAGTAGTATCTAGATTAATTAAAATAATATAATACATAAGATAATTAGCGTGTAAGGTTAGCTTGACTGGTAACTGGATGATAACGCAAAGCAAAGCTAAAATGGCTAGCGGTAGTTCAGACAGCATGGACTTTGACGTTAACAACCAGTTAGGCGCACCCGACAACGGCGAAGAAAACTCATAGGTCGAACCGAATATGACTGAGGAGACGTCAGAGGTCAGAGCGCGGGGACAGGAGTCACAGCAACCACAGGAGGGAGTGACATTGCGCTCATTGATGGACTTCATGAGCAAGAAATTCGATCAACAGAACGAGAGATTCGATAAACAGGACGAAAAATTCGAGAAACAGAAGGAAAAAAATAATGAAAGCTTCAAAGCAATTAACGAAAAATTCGATCAACAAAAGAAAGAAATTAAGGAAGAAATCAATCATAAATTCGATAAAATTAACGAAAATTTTAATAATCATAAAGAAGACGTCAAGCGACAGATGGCCGAACAGCTCACGCTTATACGATCGGAAATGTGTGACTATAAGACCAGCTGTGACGACAAGATAAGCGAAGTCTTGAAGAAACAGGAGGACGCTACAAGAGAAATAAAAGATGACACCACTAAGAAGTTTAAAGAAGTGTGGGAGGCCCGAGAGTCGGACCACCAAGAAATTAAAAACCTTGCACAGAACACACAATCTAGTATAAAGAAGGTTCACAATAAGTTAGAACTACATATAAATAATAATCAGAAGAAACAGGAAGAACTGAAGACCGAAATATATCACACACTTCGACAGCAGCAACAAGAGATAGGTGAAGCCAACAACACACTCCAACAAAAAATCAATGAAGTAGACGGCAGACAAAAGACGACCGAACAGAAACTTGACGAAAACATCAAAGAGAAGACGACCCACATTCAAGAACTAAGGTGTCAAGTAGAAAGACTGCGGCGACAGATCACCGATGGGGAGTCTGGGCCTAACAGGACAGTCAACGGACAAGTACAGGTGGAGCTGAAGTATGACGGAACCGACAGATTCCCGATGGAGTTCCTGAAGGAATTGTCGGAGTTTCAAGAAACATATTACCCAAACAGTGACATCAAATGGATCGGTAAGCACCTAGAGAAGGACGCGAGTATATTGGTGGCGTGTAATCCGGGACCAAATAGACACCTTCGAAGAATTCAAGGAGGCGTTCACATTGAAGTATTGGGGGTTGGAGCGACGGGACATTATCCGTGACAACCTCGAGTACGGAAAATTTGAATGGCGCGGACCGGTTACGGCTATCCAATATATTGAACGAATCCTTTTAGAAAGGCGACAATTAACTACCGCATTGACCGACCGCCAATTAATAAGGAAAATCTCGAGGCACTTTGGGAGGGATTTGCAGATCGCCGTTATCACACGCGGGATCGTCACAATACATAATTTTGAAGCCTTGATCACTGAGTATACGAGTATTCAGTCAAACAATGCAGGCAACAGGCGGACGCAATATCGGACAACTAACGAAAGGGAAACCGGAACTAGCGAACGACCCAGTGGGAACTTTGTAAACAAAAATGAGGGTGAGAGAAAACAAGTTTGGCAGGGAAGGCCACACGGCGGTAACCGTTATGAAGGTAAACAATACGGAGGGGTGAACACTGTTGAGTTCATTAACTCCAAGCCCAGCACGAGCCAGGCTGCCGACGACAACAACTCAAGAATAATGGCTGCCCAACGCGTGGCATTATAAAGGCATTAACGTTGTAATTTCCATTTCGTTTATTCATTTATTTGTGCTATGGGTAACAATTTCTAAACTCACGTAATAAGGAAAGAAAATTAAATATGAGAATGTTTGTCTAAATACAGTATCGACTTTGAAAGAACAGAAATAAAGTTTTAAGGAGCAGGAAAAAATATTAAACTTTCTTACGTGACGAAATATTTCAGACGTTATGCCTGCTGTGTATTTTCTAACACATTCACTTAATGAAATGTCAGTTAAACTGTGTTCTTTTATTACAAATTATCGGGCAGCCTCAAGAAATTTAGATTAAATTCTTCACTCAATAGGATAGATTTACATAAATATTTAGTCCGGTGTATGTGTTTTCAATGAATATTACAAGTGTGATGCGGTAAGTAACTTAGTTGATGAAATAACTAAATGTTTAATAAGAAATTTAAAAAGAATAATATGTAAATTTAAACTAAGAATGAACTGTAAAAAACAACGTCGTTCACGAGTTTTTCCAGTTTGTGGTATCAATCAATTCCCCCAAGTGATTTCAAATTCATTTCAGTTAGTTAACTCTGTTAGTTGTATTATACCGATTATAGATCTGTATTTTTGAAAGCGTGGAAACTTAGTTTAATAAATCTTTTTGTAACATTTTTATTTTGATGGAACAATATAATTTACCATCTTTATTACTTTTATTACCTGTTGTTTATACAACAGGTAAACCTTTATAACATTTATAATCTTTATCATATTAAATCTTTATAACATAAGAGAATTATTTTATCAAGAGTGTAATGATATTATAAGCGATTTAATCAAAACTGTGAGTATCTAATCTGTGTAAGCCATTTAATTATTTTCTGCATATTTAAAAAATCACAATCCATATTGTTTGTTTTCGAATACAGTTTACTTTCAATACACATAAAACTGTGTGATGTGTACATGTGGTTTGATCTGATTATCACTCAACCAAATTCCAAATTCTATTCTGGTTGTTCCAGAGTGTAATCCGAAATACGTCTCCCTCTAAGGTGGCCCACGCTCTAGACACTAGAAGAAATTATCATAGATCATAGCCGAGGATCACACACAGCGATAACGATCATAGAGTCAACTTCAAATTTCCTACATATTCCTACACATCTCCTGTTATTCCTAAAATATATATTTTCTAAGTGTATGTAGCCGCGGATAGTTAGTAGCAACATTCTTTGAGAAAAACAAAACAATTTCATAGAACTGTAAATAATTTTTGTTTTTTGTTCAAAATCAAAATTAGTAAACTTGCGTATGCTCATTATAGATGTGTAAAGTTAGTAATGTTACTTTAATTGGTGTGCATAATTTTATACAGATTTTATAATTCTGCAAATTTTACAGAGTAATTTATAATTTTTCTATTCTTGTTAAAATTAAATGAATAAGCTCAGTAAATAAATTTAATGCATACAAGAATGAATTTTTAACTTTTAATATGTTGAATTGCAAATAAAATATGATTAATTTTACCTATTACGAGTTTTTAGTGATACGCTTGGCAATTAACAGAAAATTATGAATATCAATGTACAAAATTAATAATTATAATTATGTAATTTAACACTTGATTTACCATTTTATTAAGTTACCATTAAAATAATTCCATAATTGCTAAATACTGTTTCAACAAATAGCATTCATCGATTTTTAATTTGAATGAAGAAAAAAAATTGATTTGAATAAATCAATTAACTTACTGGAATTTTTTTGTAGTATAAATTTAAATTAACCGAAAAGGTTAACAATATGAAAATCATGAAAAAAATAACAATTGAAACTAGTTTTTTGATGACACTTTTTAATTAATATTTCTAACGTGAATTTGTGTATAAATTAAAGGGTAAACGTATTTATATATAGTAATTAACCTCTTTCTGTAAGGATGTATTGGAATTAAAATCCCTAGATTCCCTTGTCAGTAAAGGTATGCAAATTAGAGTAACTAGTTATACTACTATAATCAGATCAAATATAGAACTACTTGCAAGACGTGTGACTATTCCTAAATTTCTCCACAAACATAATTGTATAGATTCCCCTGCCTAAAGTATAACGTTAGTAGACAAGAAGACTAACTAGATGTGAACAATACAAAAATTTTAGGACAGTAAGAAATTAACAGAAGTAGCCGATTTAGTACGTAGCAGACGTCTAGTATGAGTTGTAATGTATTTACTGAGTGTGACAGTCACATGGACTCGTCTGTTGTGTCTCACCTTTACCCCGTAAGCCAACTCAAAGATTCAGAGTAGCTAACTATAAGTAGTAATGCATCCACAATTTAGACAAATTGATTCTTCAAATCAGAACAGACGGAAGGCCGGCTCCGTTAACGATCCTGACATTTTTGCCTTCAGTGGCCGCAAGTCTGACCAATGTTGTCGACACACCACCTTAATTGACCAATACAACAGAATTTCAACTTTGGCATTGGTTATTATTGAACCGCCTAAATATTGTTTACTACGCCGTTCAAAAAAAAAAGATTTGGTACAAGCACACCGTCCTAGTAGCAGCGTACTGGTACACGGTGTTTCCACTATTTAAATGCGTTGAGTAGGACTCCCAGAATATACCAGTGAGGCTTCACCGGACTGGGGTTAGCGCCTTCTCTGCTCCCTATTACTGAAGATGTTCGCAAATACCAGTAATATTTAATACAAAGATGCGAATTATCAGGAGTATTCTTTTCTCAGCGATCAGTACTTTGGCTCATCACGTCAAGTCTGATAAGTGGTGATTCACAATATAGTTGTTATATTTTGTTACTTATTATATTTATTATATGTATACTTAGTTACATTGATTTATGTACATGATGTGTATTTATATTGCTTGTGTTGTGGGCGGTTAATATTTCTCATTTTATTTTGCATCAGTTAACTGATACTGTTATTTGTTAAATATTTTTATCTATCTCATTTGTTTACACTATTTGGTATTTAAACAAATACTTACTATATGTTAATACATCTGTTTAAGAATATGTACAAATTCATTTTTGTAGTTGCTAATGACCGTTGCTGTTGGAGCGACCTTATAAATAAATATAATATTGAAAAATAAAAATTGCAGCTTAAAATTGACAATTTGCACATCAACTTATTGGTCTATTTAGGAATCAATTTTTAAATTGATTTGTATTTGTTACCGAACTTATTAATTCTTTTCTTGACTTTCGTCATTGGAAAGTTTGTATCCACTAGCAGCTTTTTCTTGTCTTGAGGTGACTGTTTTAGATGGTAAGGTTTTGAAGTTTAATCCGTTCTGCAACGTATCTTTTCTTCAATTTGTTTGAAATTTTTTATAAACTCAACAACAGCTTCTGAATCTGCAAACAATTTTTCTGCTGCTGTACTTAATTGACGCACTTCGTACCGTTTTTTCAAGATGCAGGTATCCAACTCACTTGTTGCAAGTTCCGTCCTGAAAACCCGTCTCCCGTTGTGTGAATCGAAGAAACATAAACTCATTGACGTCCTCAAAGCTCAAGGATTTCATATTTTTCCTCACCGAGCTCGTTGAAGCGTTAGAGCTCAACGTTCAAGTTTGTCACGATTACGTTTCCAGCTCCTAAGATTACTTCACCAACATCGATGTCGCGCGCTGCATTCTTAATAGACTCACCCTTGTTAAGTTTTTTAAGGCCGCCAGTTTTGTTCCTAATAAAACTGCTAACAGATTTCCTTTTTACAGGACATGTCAGCTTCCAAAGCAGATTACGCGCGCACACTCAACATTGAAGTTATATTTTTGACGTGATATCAGCGCAAAAAGTTAGGAATCAAGAAGATCTTATGTAATCGAGATACGAAGTGTGATAAAGGAGAATAAAAGGGAGTGAGTTATCGAAGAAAGATTGTTTTGCGTTAAAATCTCAGAGAGGGCAACTATAAAAGTTAGTGGGTGGAAAGCAGAGCTGGATTAGGCAACGTTTTCCGGGAACCTTACCTTACCGGGCATGCCACGACGTTGTCGCCTGACGCCCATTAATTTAAGGTAGCCGAGTCCTACGTAAACACAGTAGGGTGTTTATATTTCTCTACAATCCGTACAATTCGACATATTTTGTATGATCACTCCTAAACCAAAAAAAAATATTTTGCATGACAGGAACGTAATCAACCGTGTGTATGAGCGACTGGAGAGTGCTAAACAAATCTTATATGAAATTCTAAGATTCTAAACTTGTCTTATATAAAAAAATATTACAAGCTGGTGGCAACTTTACAGTGTTATAAATGGTTACAACTTGATAGTCGTACAATTTGGGGAATCTGTACTAGGCCTATAAAATAATAACGTTCTCATTTTGTTGGTCTCCCCTTCCAATGTACATTCGTCGCACATCACTTTGCTTCTCTTTCTACACACACACACACACACACACACACACACACACACACACACACACACACACACACACACACACACACACACACACACACACACACACACACACACAACATACAGACTCACAAAAATATCAATGAGTAAATATGTCATTTAGTGTTATTAATATTCAGTGTGGTTTTAAAAAACGATTAAGCGTATCGCCTAGGTATTATATAGAGGTCTCAAAGGTCAATGTTTCTGGTGCCATAAAATGATTTCACATAATAAGGCCACACTGATTACCTGTATGCCTGCACAGTGTAATTCCGTACGCTGGCAACAACAAAGCGCCCTTGATTGCTGTTAAGTTGTACTGTAAAGCTGACCTTTTACGCTCTTTCTCCTAACCACTTCAGTAGATAGAAAAGGATTTTTATTATTATAAATATCCCGTTGAATTATTTACGTTATTAACTTTTAAATGAATTTAAAGGTTTACGTTGCATGTCGATTTTTAAATAAAAATAACGATATTTCTTCATAAGCCAGCAGGGAAATTATTTTCTGATTAAAAATTTACGCCTATAGGGTTTCTAATAAAACCAATTTACAACTAGTAAATAATTGTAATAATAATTTCTAGAATCACAATTTACAACTATACAAAATTCTTGAGATTAATTGTCTATTAATGGGATACGAATATTTAGAGAAATTTATTTATTATCGTAAAAATTATCATAAAAATTGTGTATGATTATTTAAAATTTAAAAAGCATTGTTACGACGGTCTAATGATCGTCGTATGGAATAGTGGAAAACAAAATACAAGACACCATTTAAGTCACTAATCACCAGCTTTAATTATCACAATTAAACAGTTTATAATCAACAAGATCGTCTCTTACAAAAAATCGAATAAAAATTGTTCACACGCAACAGTAATGTCAACTAATATAAGACCCAATTGTATTACAATTGTCCCACGCAATTATAAAACACATAACACTTTGCCACAATACTTCGAACCGCACTGGAAAAAATCGTCACTAAAACTGTGATGTTTTTGCATGTTTCATCAATTACCAGAAGGCCTTTGACCGAGTCCAACATCAAAAAATGATGGGTATCCTGAAAACATTGGGTTAAATGGTATATACCTAAGGATAATAGCTACACTGTATTGGAACCAGTCTGCAGTGGTTAGATTAGATAAAGAGAAAACTGAAGAGATACAGATTCTGCGTGGAGTAAGACAAGATGTATAATATCTCCGCTTTTATTCAACATTTACTCGGAAGGTATTTTTAGGGAAGTTTTAAATAAATGAGATGTAGGAATCTCTCTGAACGGTGAAAGAATTAATATTTCATATTCGCACATAGCATAGAGGGCTGCAATAACTAACGAATCGAGTGACAGGAAGCAGCCGTAGATATGGTCTAGACATAAATGTTAATAAAACGAAGCTAATGATTATACCTAAGAGCAAGTTCACAAACTGCACCCTTAATATAAACCAAATATCAGTTGAACGTGCAAACCAATTTACATAACTTGGTACTATAGTCAATGAACAATGGGACCACTCTAAAGAAATAAAGAGGTAAATTGGAAAAGCAAGAGCAGTGTCCACTAGAATGAGCAGTATATTCAAGTCACGATTTAACAATAGACACAAAGATGAGACTTCTACGCTGCTACGTATTCTCGGTCCTCTTCTACGGTGTAGAATCTTTGACTTTGACTGTAGCCACAACTAAGAAATTGGAATCTTTCAAAATGTAGCTCTACCGTAGAATAGCGAGCATTTCATGGACAGCACATATAACTAATGTTGAAGTTCTTAAAAAGATGAAGAAATATAGGGAAGTTATTAACACAGTGAAGATAAGAAAGCCTCAATATCTGGGACATCTCATGAGAAATGAACAGAGATTTTACTTATTGCAGTCCATACTACAGAGAAAAGTACTTGGAAAGAGAGGAGTTGGGCGACCGAGAATATCAACGCTGAGAAATTTAAGGACCTGGTTTCGCATGAATACAGCTTAATTATTCCGTACAGCGGAACAGAAAGTTAAAATAGCCTGTATGATATCAACATCCGAAATGGATAGGAACTATCAGAAGAAGAGGAGAAAACTGAACTAAGCATCGCTTAGTACTTGTAATTATACCCCGATGATGTTCCAGAATATTCCATAATAGGCGTCTACTAGAAAACACTAGAACGTAATTGATTGCGGCCTTGAACACAGCGCGCGCGGACCGGTATGGTCTGGGAAAGTCTCGTTGTGGATGCGTGACAAGTGTCACGTAATTGTCCTTCATCTCAAAGTAGCAGTAATATGTACGCACGCACACACACATTACAGCCGGGCTCCGCCGGAACAGCCAATAAACACGCAGCATGTTCTGCAATTCAGCTTGAGTTATAAGCTGTAAGCTGAAAATATAAATTTCAACGATAATTATTTTTCCACCTTCATTTATAAAGAAAGTAAAACTTATAGCTTTTGTAAGTAACATAGTTTCATCCAAGAAACTTTATGCAGTGTAAAACGCCTTTGAACACTGTAAGCTCTACAACAGCAATCATATAGCGTTTTACATGCTCATGTCGATGTAGTATACCGATTTCTCTATCGTGTCGTTATCTGAACGACATTTGTTAGCACCGAGATATAATGTTCAAAAATGTCTGTACCAAACCAAAGTTCTAAGTTTGTTTAATGATTGGTTATTTAAAATTTAATAATTAATGTCGTCTTAAGTTCTACAGAAATCAAGTACACCTAACAACACGACCTAACATATTGATACGAGGGTTGCACGTATTGTTGTGTTGTGCAGTGGTAACTGAATAAATAACACCAAATGACGTCAGTAATTACAACTTTAGTTATAGTTAGAAATGAACACAGTATTCAAATACCATTCTTCAAGCTAAAGATTTACCAACACACAGTAATGTAACTAATAATCAATGTCACCGTGTGAACAGTGTTGCATTAACACAATTAATTATCTTTCGAATTACAAAAGTAATAATGCTTGAAAAACGTTTAATTGACGTAACAGCATAATCCGAGAGGTGAAAATACACTAAGCTCATAGGGTGCAAATTTATCTACTAGGCTTCCAATAGTATGAAGTCTCAGAAACGTTAACTTTACGGGAAGGTACGTGATAGGTGTATTGAGGTTTACACTTGAAGGTTAAGCAGCTGCAGTGACTATCAGGGCAGGGGTTGCAACTGTAACTGATTAATTTTAATTTTCAAGGTGTTCATTGAAGGCTGTGCGCAGACTTGTTTAATTTAGCAACTCTTATTACTTGCTCCGGTCTTTGTGTTGAACAACTATAAACTTAGGAAATTGTGGGTTTGTTTAAAAAAGTGTTACTAAAGTTGTGATAAACGATTTCCTCAGTGTTCAGTTATTTATTCCATTGTTCCAGCGGATATCAAGGTAACAATAATTGGCATTAATTATATTTAAACCTTTTGATAATTTGAAAGGTATAATTTATTTTTAAAATTTATTAACTTTACTTCACTTCAGGTAATTCCTAAAAAATTCTGTTTTTTCATTTTTTAATTTTATCGTGATTTTAGAATATGTTCTTAACGGTTTTATAAATGTTTCTTTACTTTCTATTGCGTTCTTATTTAATGTATTATGTAGCTTTATGGAAAGCGAATATAGGCTAATACTGCCATTTTGTGCCAAGGTTGGTTTGAGTAATTTGGTATGGTAAAACAGTAGACGATTTCTGTTTATGGCATTCGGTTGTCTTTTAACTCCATTATGGTTCGAATCTGACATTGGATTTTGCAATTTAAAAATTAGAACGTAAATATTACAGTAATTTAGCGTAAACTCAACAGAATTTGGAGTCTCGTTTATGTGTGACAGTATACAGTTCTCCAGAGAATTTAGAAGATTTAAATATTTAGAAATACTAGTTATCTCTAGGGTACAACAAATAAAATGAAAATCTGAGGCAATTTATTTTGTTAATAGTACGAATGACAGGCTACGACTGTACTTTATCTCTCAACGCAAGTTAAATGTGAGGACGGTTTTGTTACATAAATTCCCCACGACATGTTTAAGGTCCATTGACCAGAATTTGTTTCTTTATACCGAAGGCAGTTTATAACACAGCCGTATCGTATTAATCTTTAACTGAAAAGTAAGCAGAACGTTACCTGTGTTTGCATTTCTTTAAACCTTAACCGAAAAGTATCATGAGTTTTTGACATTTACATTACACACTGGATCTCTCCCATCAGCTTTGGCCTAATGGTTTTTTTATTATACGACCAGCAAACGACTACATGATGCTGTCACTATTGTATTAAACGTTATAGCTAATGCCGTCAACAAGATTTCAGTTTTTCTATTCACTAAACGTTCTTAGTCAGTTTAGACATTAAAGAGAACAGTTGTAATTAGTTACTATGAAGTAGTAACCAATCATTGGTTACTATGCCAATTGTTAAAAAATAGTTCTTGCCGCTTACACTTCTTCAAGTAACAAATAGTGACTACTTTAAAGTAATTATGGTACCATCAACTGTACGCGTATATTATTGATTTCCGTAAATGTTTTAATGAAACAAGAAATAATATTTAGTCGTATTGCTATTATTTTAGTGACTTTATTCACAACATGTTATGTCATCTTAATTAAATTTTCTAGAGTTTCATTTTCGACACTTCAAAAGACATAACAGTGTTAAAAAAGCAAATTACTAATGCTACAATATTATTTTTAATAATATTATGGTCACAAAATTCAGAAGTGAATTTAGTGAGGAATTAATTAACCAAAGGTATAAATAAAAAATAAGTAAATAAAAATATTTTATAAAAAAAAATAAATATTTCAAGTCCTTTAAAACGTATTCAGTTTATATTACTTTTAATACGTATACAAGCAATCTAAACTGTGATTTATGTTTTTTGTGATTAGTAGGGTTTATTTTATCCATCGATGCCGTGTATAACCGCTGGATAATAAGTGTTTATTTGACATGACACTTTCGAATTCTCAGAATACTTAAAACAATACGTAAGCAAATATATTTTAAACGAATGCCACTGTTAACTGTAAACAAGCAAGCGCTCAAAATGGTGATTGTGCAGATTGATGAAAATAAAATTTTTGTCATTACGTTTTCCGTCTTACAACTGCATTGATTGATATTCGAAGAGAAACGGTATCCTAAGATTCGTTGTACCTGTTCAGTATAAATTTGCACTGAAAATTAAATACAATTTACACAGAATTTAACATAGAAGTTAAAATAAATTCCTATTAAAAGTACTGTTATTACGTACCTTTTACAACTTATTTTCTTTAAATTTATAACTTCTTTAAACACGTCAGTGATGGATTATTGACATTAAGCCTACTAGGGAGATCCATTTCTTCCACCACTGCTTTTTTATACAAAAAGCGACGTTTTGCTACGCAACTAATTTGTAGCCGTCTCAGGCAAAAGAAAACACTAAAACGTCACAAATAAAAAAGCAAAAAGTACTCTTTTTCACAACCGACAGAGAGTCAAAACGTACGATTAAAGTATTTAATACAGTCAAACTAAACAAATAAAATACATACGTACAAACAAAATAAATGTATAAATGAATGTTACTAACCATGAAATATATAAGACACTACACTTACAAGCGCGCGCGCGCACACACACACACACACACACACACACACACACAGAATACACGTACAAAATTCACACGAACATGCACATTTCAAAGTCAACTGCAAACTGCGTCCTCGGCTTTTACTTTAGTATGTATTGACTCTCTGCCGGTTGTGAGACAGAGTATTGCCTGTGTTTTATTTGTGATGTTTTTTGCCTGCAGATAGCTACCAATTTTTTGCGTAGGCGAAACGACGCTTTATATAAAAAATGCAGTGATGGAAGAAATCCATTACTTTCTGTAAAGTAATTCTATTAAAAATTATAGTAACCTTTTGTTATTTTGAAATTAAAGTATGTCTTCAAGATCTACGGGTATTTTGCTTCACTTTTGCTTCACTGAACTAATAAAGTCCTCGACCAGTGGGATCAGTAGGTCTAACTGTGAATATTCTATCTAATCTTATCTGAACCGATGTTTGTAATTGTGAATTAAAAATCTTTACACTACATCTTTTACCTCAAGTAATGTCATAACTTGATGTGCATTTTGTTATCAACGAGAAAAAAATGTTTGAGAAACCCCTGTGTTTATAATTTCATTTACATGCCTACCTGCGATTAATTATGCGGTTCTCAATGCAACATACGCTCAGTTGTTAGTAGCCAGTCGTATTTAAATTTTTGTAATTCATATTGTTACACGAAAACAATTGTTTGTTACATATTATTTCCGGTATGTATACTGAAGGTAATACGACGTGTGCATGATTCTATTTATGTTCATTGTAAAGATCGATTTCTTATAATAAAACTCGTATATAAACTAGAACGTTTTCGTCTCATAGTTACTCGTTCCCTCTTATTTTAATCTTAATTCATATAGCAAAATATTGCTTACACCAAATACATACGAGCAACCTTTTATACTTTGAATCAGTTCACTCGCCACTCGACACTGAAGTTCTCACTTCTGTCGTGTGTCCACAGAAATTGATTTGTAAGCACAAATAAATACATTTGTTAGCATAACAGATACCAATTTAGATAGGCCTAATTGCTAAACTAATTTTGGTTATAGCTCTATATAATAATACTTAACGACAGTCTAAAAAATCACTTAAGAAGCACCATTATTTGTGCGCTGTACCATATAATGTACACGTCTTCTCATATGCACACCATGTGATATGATGATATAAAATATGCACATGATAGCAGAAAATGTACAGTATGGAGACAAAGTTCTACAAGTATACCTTTATACCAACTAAGTGATAATACATCAGACCGTTACTAATTAATGCTGAGTTAGAAACAACGTACAGTTTAGAAACACAGGCCTCGTAAATCGACTGGAAACTTTACAGCACATCTCGCTGTTTGCTTACAAAGTTTATTAGAGGCTCTTGCCTGGTAAGATACCATTACTTGTGTATTCAGTTTATTTATGGTATTAGTCATAAGTATGTAATATAGTGATTAAGTCATCTTAGAAATCATTTAACTCTTTATATCATTCAAAAGTCTCGTAGCTTTAGTTACTTTAAACTTTGTTCCAGTCAGCGTCTTTGTTGTCTGTCAGCCTACTTAGTGGTCACGCCTTTGTGTGTGTTCAAACCAAAATCAATGGCAGGTAGTTTTAATTAACCTCCAGAATTCTCGTATTAAACATTAACGCCGTAAAAGCACAACGAAACAAAACACTGTAAACATTACGAATTACAGGAATCATTGCTTAACAAACTCTTTTTACATTCTCCACACACATGTTTACAAAATTAAAAATCGGTAAGTTTAATAATATTATTTCAAAAAAAAGCAAATTTCCCTTTTTATGCAATTGTGTTTGCTTACCTTACGCATCTCAGAGAGAACTTTGGCACTTAGTTTACTTTTTCTTAGTAAACTACTACCCTTGATACTTAAAACCTAGACTGATTTCCATAAGTCTCAAAATTATAGCACCTTTCATGTGTTTATTTTATATTTTGGTTCAACTGTTGAAGTTATATGTTGTGACTCTATTTTTGTAATGTACTTAAAATAACCACAAATATTCTATTGTTTGGAAAGAAGGAAATTTTTGTTGTATATCTTATAACTTCAAATTAAGACATTAAAGTGACGTAAAACTGCTTCTCAGTGAACAAGACTTCTTTGATCATATTTAACAGGCTAAATTATTGCCTGTTGCATTTAAAACGGAATACTTAAATGCTTCCTACTAACAAAACGGAATACCAAATTTTTTTCCAAACCTCAAAGCATAGGCAAAATTAATTGAAGATAAACGTTTTGGTTCAATTAGTTATGTAAGACCAGTGCTATATTTCTGTATACTAACTGTCTGCAACGTGCAGACTGCTATGAGCTGTACACGGAGACAGTAAGTACGCTGAATACTGATAAAGGAAACAATTAACGTAAAGTCTCCGACCGGGATCCCTATTGTCTGGCCAACTCTAATTCCGTTTATTAGCTGAGCACAAAGTTGGTATTTCGGGTGTAATTACCTAGAGAGTCAAAGTGGTTGAAATTTGTACTACAGTTCCTTCTGTTGCTTAAACAGCATTTGAAACCACAACAAAATTAATGCATGTGAATGTGGTGTATAAAACGCACCATGTGTGTGGGTATACCTTTATGTGTGTGTGTAACTTTATATGCCTTTCTAAATATCCTTACACTAATCGTTATGTTTTCACATGTATAAGTAGTATTTTGTATCAACATTTGGAAACATTTCATAACAAAATTACATAAATGCTACAGGCAAGTTATAAAATAATGAAACACTGTAACAAGATGTAAGTAAATCTCTGGAACTAACATTTTAAGCTAAGTCAAATTAATTGAATAATACACATTCATCGATTAAAAGCTGAAGGCCTTCTAAAAATTAATTTTATGGTAGGCTTGCATAAGAAGATAAATGCTAGGCTATATACACCTATTCTTGTATACAACACAATACTTTCCACTATTCGTAACTTTTTTCATGCAAGACTAATTACAAAAAATTCTCATTGAATAAGATTTGGATTCACGGTGGGAAGATAATATTAGATACATTTTTATTTTATATTTTTCCAGGCTACAAATAATAATGAACTAAAAAAATGTGGCATCAAAATCTACACCAAATTTTACCAAACGATAACATATTTTAATTTAAAAGAAATAATATTACAGATTTACTTGACTTACTTTATTTACAATGATTCTGATGATAAATAGCTGATTTTGCCATACCAATGTATCTCCTTATTTCTCTTTGTCCCCTGTTCGACATTGTTTTCATAAAACAGCGAAATATGTAAATACTTGATCTGTCTGTCATAAGATCAGATAAGTGAGTCCACAAATTTGATAAATGTTTTCTTGTTGGCACATCCAGTATCAAAAATAATCAATGTCACAAATATAGTATAAATACTATATTAATTTTTTCGTAGATAATATCTTTGTGTGTGGAAAGAAAATATTCACTTTAGTTTAAATTATTTTATTTGATATTTCATATTGCATAAAAGACGTTAATTGCTTTATGAAAATAACTTTATCAATACTTTTCATCAAGTTGCATAAGACCATCATTTACAGTCTGAAACTTCTTCAAAAACTAAATTTATATAAACACGTAATAGGCCAACACTTGATAAGCCTTATAAATATTTTCTTATCTTGTAGGCGCGTCTGTGTTCGTTTTCCAATTTAGAAGTAGTTCAGTTATTACAATCCACACTGGACCAGCTGATAAGCTTCAGGTAATTAATATGGTTTCTAGCAACAGGTCAGTTTCCACAGTTAACAGCCCCTGTTATTTGTTACACAGATACTAAAGTCGACAACGGTTATTATAGGAACTGTATTCAAGGTAAGTTACTCTAACAGATAGTTTACCATTAATCAAGAAGACAATCGCCTATATTATATAGAGAAAAGATAACCTTTTCAGATTACTAACCACGTTCACTCATTATTTTCACAGTCTATTTCAAAAGTATTTCACAGTTGTTTTCAAAGTATGTATACTGCTACAAATTGACGGACACATAATGCATCTTGATATAAGTTCAAACAGTTCTTCTATATTTTAGAAACGTGAACGTCAATTTTCAAAATACCAAGAGGATATTAAAAATAATTAATACTTAAGACACTAGTGGAGTAGTTTAGGAAATAATACTTCTAAAGAGCAGGATACTTAACAAAACTTTAATATTGTTAATCAGTCGTTTCCACACTAACATTACTGTCGTTATTAAAATTTAGAAGTTGTAAATACACGTGGTGTGTATAAAATTAGGTCTGCTTCGCAAACCTAAAAGCAAAAATTGTGTGTGGGTGTGCGTACCCGCGCTGTAATTGAAAGATCTGTATGCTTGTGTTGGAAAGTGACAGAAGCGTTGCGTGCATGTACAATTTGGCAAGTAAAGTCGCCACAGAAGAAAATACCTGGCGAATATTTTTTTGATAAAGATATTGTCTTATGCGTTTGGTAACATATATCTCAACTTCCTTAAAGTTTATTAAAACACTGCGTTTACGTTGAGTAGCTCAAGAGGAATAGACCAATTCACCTTAGACAGAAATTTGTTCTTTTCATTTTTTTTTAAATTTTTAGCTTGTTTGGCAGAACGTTTGTCGGTGGTAGTTGTAAATATTCTGTAGTGTCATAAAAATGTTGAGAACGCATTCAGATTATGAGATTAGGAAATTTTCATGAATTCTGGGTTTTTATTTTCTTTGTGTTTTACAGAATGTCGAGAATCAGTAAACGTCTAGGGTCATCGAGATGGGTACCATCTGTTGCCCTGGAAGCTACTAAAGTACCTAAGCACCACGTGTATTGTGAATTGCTTACATAGGTACTGTAATTTGTAGTGTAGTGACAGTTACAACGTAATGGTGTGAAATGCGAAATATGCTTAGTTATTTATTTTCCATAAAGTTTATATACGGTAAAAAAACATAATAAATGTTTCAAGTGTCTTTGTTGAAATAGAGCCCTTCTCCACACTACTTTCCTGTAAGAGACAGCATTTGCAACATTAAAAATTAGCAAGTTTAAATGTTATCTTGGCTCTAGCGAGACGATTTGTTTTTAAGAAATAAAATATGAAACTCACTTGTCAGCTAAAACAAATTCGTCATGAACACGTGTAAGAACAATGACAAGATAACTGTCTTTGTTCTTAGTAAAATCGTGAACATGAATATTTTCATTGACACATGATATCATTGTATTTATTGGACGATTTTATGTTCTCATTCATATCGAAATAATTTTATATTTGACATTCCGTAAAACAAAATTACATTAAACAGTGCGTATTAATCTAACAAAAACACAAATATACAAGTGTGCAAAAACAAATATAACTATTTCTTAGTTGTCATTTGCATTGTAACAAAACATACTTTATTTTCAGAAGGTTTTCAGCCGGTAAAGGTGTTTAGGTTAAATGTACGGATTAAAGTACTATTTTCTGTCTCAATCACCTCCCATACTTGTCTATTACATGTCTAATACTCCTGACCCGACGTGGTCTCTTACGACCACATTCCATTTCAGTCCAATAAACTGCAACTCTTAACCTTTCGCAAAAATTACATATCTGATGCTTGAATTGATCTTACTCTTTCCTAACTTTTACATCCATATAATAGGCTAAGTTAGACCAGAATCTTATAAATTATAAGTTCAGGCCAAACCTTACCTTATGCTTTAGCCTTTCCTGCATATTTCTGCATTTCTTATCTTGCTGTAACAGAACTTTAGTTGTCATAATTAATCTCTCAGTTATAATTATTCCATAGTAATAAATATTGTAAGTTAATTAAAATGTGTTACATGTTCCAATATTCTTACGTCGGATAAGATGCGTAAGATTATCTTATATCGGGCACTTTTTGATCCACTGAAGGTCACCATTGCTTTATGATACTAAAAATGATAATGATAATATTATCATCATAGCACATTAATATCCAAAACACTAATACTTATAGCATACTACTACCACAGTTCCTTCTAAAACGATGAGTTACGATATTTTCTGTCATTTACATTTTAAAATTAGTTTTAGATTAAGTTTCCTTCGTTTACCAGTATACCACTTTTTCCTTAAACAGGAAAGCACCTAATAATAGCAACACCATCAGAACTGTATTTTGCTTGGGCCCTGACGAGTGTTAATTATATCGCTTTAATAGTATTATTGTCTAATACGGTATACAACTTAAAATTAAATATAATAGTAGATGGCAACTAATCAACATTCTGAACAATATGGTGATATTTTTCTTCTAGATTCCCTCTGTTTTCTGTCTTTTCTGCGACAAGGTATAAGACTGGAAATTCATCATAAGCTATACAATGTATGAGTCTGTATAATGTTTTTGAACATTAATTAATACTTATGGTTTGTTTTCAACGCACTTGGATTCACATAGTTTTATTCTTTCAGAACTTTTAATAGCCAAAATGCTTTAAGTGAGATGAATCTGTTCAAAAGAATCATAACTAAAATTTAAGAATTTCCAAAACATAATGTACAATAAAAAAAATTGATCTGTTTGAGACATCGTAAATTTAAAAGCATTTTCGACCGTTTACGTAAGATTTAAAAATCGCAAGTCTTTGAAAGACTGTACATTAATTTCTAATACTGCGCTAAAGAAAGCCTTGAAAAATATTAACTTTTTGAAAAATATTTCTTAAAATTTTTGGAATTATGATTTTGTAAGTTGACTTTCAAAAATTCTTTAACAGTTTTGTGACTTGTCAGGATTTGAAAATTTTTGTAATAAAATATGGCATTTGATTGAATCTTAATTTTGTTTTAACTGCCGTTTTCAAATTATTTTAAACTGTTAGTAGGATAATGACTTACACAAATGCATGAGAATTATTTGCATTAATGCCACTAGTATTAACTATTAGCCTTCACATTACAAAATACCGTCAGAAATCTTCTGCATTTTGTTCTAAATACGGAGACACATTCTTCGTTAGAACAATACTTGTTCAAATTTTTGTTTCGTTCTGTCATCTTACTCCCCCCCCCCCAAAAAAAAATAAATCTAATTCAACTTGCGATGTGTGCAACAATATTCCTTTATGTAATCATAAACTGAAACAGAGCTTTGTTTACAAATAGGTTAAAATCACCTATTAAAATACGTAGGGTAAATAAAATCTTATTAAACAATAAAATATCAGAGCTTTTAAAAATCGATCCAACGTTAGTATAGAGACTGACATTCATCCGGTTTACAGTTATAATTGTGGTTTATAATCCTGGAATAGTGCATTTTAGGAAAAAGTGTCTTTTCATTCAAACAAATAAAAATATATAAATGTTGCGCGCACACACACACACACACAACACAACCCTGTGTAGGTATATGCAGGGTCCTATAATTTCATCAACCCGATGTGTCAGCGTTTCTGTTCTTCTGAATTTGAGTGCGTCAGTTGTTGGTTACTTCTGAGATGTTAGATATACTTCTCCTGTTTCACTACACTTTTACCAGCGAAGACTGTCTGTATTAGTGGAGGACAGAAGAAGTTATTGGTCTTACTGTATAAAATAAGTTACGATGTTTCCACTGTGAAAATTCCTATATTCTTATGTTAGTAGTTTTTCAGAAATCTTTGCCTTCCTGATACTTGGAAGGGGAGACTCGGTAAGCTTCCAGTAAACTACCACCTTAACAGTAAAACTTCCAAAATAATATTGTCGAAGGAATTGGAGAAAAACAATGCACTTCCGTTCCTTGACACCAACTATCATAACAAATACACGCGCGCACACACACACACACACACGCACACGCACATGCCTGGATCTAAGGTGGAGAGATAAAAAACAAAACTCTGTACAAATATGCGTAAACATGTGTGTACTATAAACACGTGAGTTGCAGTAGGTTACAGCGAGAGTCGGACGAACGCATGAAACAATGCTTACGTTCAAACCCAATCTTGTCGATACAGGGAGGCCTATCGTAGGCCTCTATTTTAGTTATGTATTAGTTGACAAACAAGTGCTATTTGTAAACACTTGTGTGCTGGAATATGAAAAGAACACTTCTTATGGCAGCAGAATGTAAAACAAGGCTGGAACTAAAACAGTTTCATAGAAAACAGCCCGACGTTGACAGACACGTAAGCAAAGTTTTATCAGCGCCGAAATAACAGCTGCCTTCTACAGCGTAGTGTTCAATCTCGTCTACAGCCGATTTATTATTAATGCTTGATAAAGCATCTGTCAAGCCACTGGCAACAAGATCTTTTCTGTCCTATTTACATAAAAGTTTTGTTATTTTCTGTCGTACATACGTTCTCTAACGCAACATTCACATTTATGCTCCACTGTAGTTACGCTAACCGACTCCACACACAGACAATATTACAGAAACAATTAAATTATTTACCTCAAAACGTCTAATCACACTCCGTTTATATACAATACAATTTTACTGGGAATATGCCAAAAGGATCATCGGTATTTAGAAAATTTACACAAAAAATGATTGGTGTGTTTATACACTATATAATTGCAGTAAGTACCATATCTGCTTCTTAAACATAATAGTAAAAAAAACTTGCAAAAGTAAAATAAGTTCAATAGAATACATTTTCCGACTGGGTACGCAGCTTTTCATAAACAACGGGTTAGACAAGACCATTTTCTAATTATTCCTTCTTTATACTTTTCAAGTCTATTGATATTAAACTAGATATTTCCAAACCAATTTACCAATAAGAAATAGTGATTTAAATGATTATTTGTGTCAGTAGAATTTCATATTATCTATTTATACTTATTTTATGGAGTATTCAACTTAAATTTGGATGCGATAAATTTGTAAAATATGTTAAGTAATAGACAGATAAATGTTATGTTGACAGTGTATTCATCATGATCCCAAAAGAAATGTCGATATACGGCAGGAGCTGAATAGTGTGAGTAGTCTTTATAGAATTGCCCGTTATCGGTTAAAATGGTTGGAATATCTTGAGCGAATGGATGACTGCCGCATCCCCAAACAATTATGTACTTACAAGCCGAAGGGACGGAGAGGTGTGGGGCGTCCGAGGAAGCGTTGAAGTGACCAGCTTCTTGGGGCCGGAACAAATCACCTTTGTTTTAATCCTTGTTGAATGTTATTGTTGTTGTTGTTGTTATTCCTTATTTTTTATATTTATCTCCGTCCGGCCCAAATGTTCTCATCGTATGTGCAACACAGACAAGTTTTATGTTGACAGATAATAGTTCAACAAATGAGTACTTATTGCGGTATTGCGGTATTCAGAACTGTTAAGTCTCCCCTTATTGAATAAATTTTGAGAATGTAAAAATTTTAGATCAATTTAAAATTTAAAATTTAAAATTTTCAGAGTAATGCAGCTCACTTAATTTTGTAAGATAATTTATGTTCATTCTTTGTAGGTTGTTTTGTGATTAAAACAAAAACTAACATTTTCATAGTGCCTAACACTTGATAACAGTTATCTGTGATAAAAGAGCATGACTGTAGTTCCTAAATTTGCAAATAACTTAAATGTAATGTTAAATTTATGGTTAACGGTTTTTCAAAACTGATCTCTTCAGGAAATACATAAAATGTAGTCTTTGTTTTAGTTCAATAGGACGTTTACCTGACGCACACGTAAGCCAATACTAAATAATTTACTACGCCAAGAATAAGACATTACTATTAATTTGTGTGTCCTAATTCTGCAAATCATTCCATCACCCGTGGTATAACCAGTAATATTGGAATAATATATTTCATGCGATGTAAGTTAACCAAAATTATATACTTGTTTGTGATAAATAATCATTAAAAAACAAGCGCATTTGCTTTACTTTTAAGCGTCATGAAATGAGACCTTCAACGTTATCAGCTGTTGGTATATTAGTGTAATATAACATAATAAGAATACAGCAGATAAGAAAATAACATTACAGTTCACAGCATTCTCCATATTAACTCTGTATCATCCCTGAGAAACTTACGGTTAAGGTTGCAGTACGCCTTGTGAAGCGTATTGTGTAACTGATCGTGCATTTGCTGCAAACGACTACAGTATAATGATTCCATTACATTTATGACGCTGTGGGACATACTGTGGTAACCGATATTTGAAGAACCTACCGTACGTTCTGAATCTTGAATGGAATGTACGTATTTTAGAGTTTTACCCAACATTGTACAGACAATAAGTAAAAAATGCCTGGATGTCAGAATTTTGAAAAAAGTGTAACTTCTACAAAATTATGAAAAATGTTATTCAAAATAAAAACTGAGTATCTTTAGTTATTTTATAAAACCATTTGTTATCTTTCGTTATTTTTCAATACCACTTGTGTGTGTGTGTGTGTGTGTGTGTGTGTGTGTGTGTGTGTGTGTGTGTGTGTGTGTGTGTGTGTGTGTGTGTGTGTGTGTGTGTGTGTGTGTGTGTGTGTGTGTGTGTGTGTGTGTGTGTGTAGTAATAAGATAGTAAGAACTGTTGCCTACTTTATATTTGCTATTTTAAAAAATCAAAAAATAAGTAAAGTAGACTGGGTTTTGATAAATATTACTTTACTTTATAAATAATTCTTTCGACATACAGTAAGATTTCCGTTGACCATGGTAATTTTGATACTGGAAATCTACAAAATAGTATATTATATAAAATATTTTCTTAAACATTTACGATAAATCATAAAATGATTAAAAATTTTTAAATTCTCTCTATTATATAAACATAAAATAATTTAAAGGAAGTTGTTTCAGTTAACTCAATAAATACGAATGTAAACTAATTAAATTATATTCGTTTTTCTAAAATAAGTTAAATTTTGTAAAATAGTCATATATTTTGCTGTAATAGCCTACTATAAATACGTTCACCTTTACCTTTTTTAAAATTTTTTGTAATTTTTCTTACTCCATCTTTGAGCCATTGAGCCACAAGAAACACTACTGTTATTCGACTAACATTGCTTCTATAAATACTTTTTCCCTGTCCTCCTACAGCTGTGATAATATCTGTTCTATATAGACCTACAATATACGGCTGATGTTGTCTGTTGTTGCTTATGTGTGTTGTAAAAATTCAATTTCTACTAAAGTAATATTATACGTGATCTTGAACGTAAGCAATTCATTTACATCTCGTCGCCATCATATGCTAAGTATTTAAACATTTGTGTCACTCGTCTCGCAATCTATGTAAAGAACATATTTTACTTAAAAACGCTAGTTTAATCAAATTAGTAATGAAATTTGAATATACGTTTGCGGAAACGGATGCTATGTCCTTCCAAACTATGTGACTATACGAATCCATTATGCACGAGTCTATTACACAAACTGTTACTGCAAGTAGCATCTATAAACAATTAAATTAATTCAGAGTTTTATTTCCGCAGATCACTTTATATTAAGACTTAAGGAGGATCATTTTCTTCATTCTACAGTAGGCTATACGTTTGAATTTACAATGGAACGTATCACCTGTAAATAATTTTTCCCAAAGAAACAAATATGTGAAACAGAAGCTGTCAATGATTTCATTAAACCCGGTGCTGTGTAGTACTTATTTCATGTACTGTCGAATATATTTCCTAAATACAGTAGTTTGCAGTAAGTACAAAAAAATTATGAAATTTCTATAAATGTTTTCTTCTATTGCGGACATATTTTTTAATTCTTAAATAAAACTCGGCCTAGGAAATTACTGATGACAAGTTTTATGTCAACCTGAAAGCTTTCAAAAACATTTATAATTCAGGTACGGTACGAAATAAAAATTATTTTAAGTACAATCTGAATATATTTTTCCGTTTTAGAAATTTCGAAATCCTTAGTCACCAGTCCCCAAATAGTGTATAAACATTTTTTAAATGTTGTTAAGATCCTTGACAGATATCAAATTAAATAGAAGTTAAACAAAGTCTGTATATAATATCCAGATTAGAAAATAAATATTTTACTTTACGATACCAGTGTTCAAAAAGCGTATAAATTTTTGAAGATAATTTAAACGCATGTTAATTATCATACTAAATGGAATTTTAATTCACCTTCGTATAGAAGTGAATTACGTTTCACGTAACGAATTCTGATTCACGGGCCAAAAATGACGTCAGAATTTTAAAAAATCGTAAATCCCTTTTTTAAGGTACCAAATTATTAAAAATGTTATTCAAAATGTAAACTGAGTATCTTCAATTACTTTATTAAAATACTGTCAGTTATCTTTTAGATAGTATCAATGGATATAGAAATAATTGAATAGACCAATTTTTTTGGCATAGCCAGGAATAGGGTGCCTAATAACAAGTTTGATTATTTTTCAAATGGCGTAAGAGATATTAAAAGATCAATGGAGAGGTGGTCAAAACACCGTACAACTAAAGGAAACTTCTTGCATAATCTCTGTAGGAAATGAAAGAAGAAGACTTTCCTCGATATAAACAATTCTAGGAGCCTTCTGTTATTTAACTGAACTAAGTTTTTAAGAATGGTTAAATTAAAAAGTTTTCTAAACTGTTGGAAAGATTAATTATGTAATAGGAAGGTAATTTTTGTTATGGATAAAACATTTATATGATGCTAATAAATGGTAAAGTCATCTGAAAATACATGATGTTCATGTAGACATAACCTTTCCTAAATTAAAGGTTACTTTCGTCGCCATTTATACCACTATTGGTTTAAGTAAGACTTAGTGTAATGAAAACACGATATATTAAAAGCATTAACTGATTAGTACACTTAAAAAATGATAAGAAAATTAGCTACTTTATTTTTAAAATAAGAATATTAATTGAAATTGCTGATGTCAATTAAAAAAGTGCCAGTAATTATTTTCCTATTAAAATGCATGTCTCCTGATAATACAGTCAACAGTTACTGATTTCACCGTTGACGAGCCTGTCACCAACAGCAGTTACGTACACGGGTTATTAAAATTTAAACGTCAACGATATACTGATTTAATGAAACATTGACAGTCATATCTAGGTTAATTCATGTGTTAAGCCCACATATCCGTAACTTCATTTGTTTGTATTCAACAATTACGACATATTGATGTCAATCCTGCCCTTTGAAATTTGCGATAATGCTGTTCAAGATAAAATGTTATTTCATAAGGTCGTTTAGTGTTTTAAAACAAAAATTCCAATTATTATCAAAGTATGAATTAAATTAATTTAGACTTGTAACGTATTAAATGGATACAGAAAAGGAGATATTTCCAACCTCGGGAAACTTATTCTTCTCAGCGCTGGAGTGTGCTGAATACGATGCACTTTCAGAAACTGATTATTCTTCTTGTTATGTATAATCTAATTTCATAAAAGTGAATTTTGATTTTTTGGACATACTTTTCATCCTTTTAAAGAATATGTAAAATTTATTTTTTTAATTATCGGTGCTATTCTCTTTTTGGACTCTTATGTCCTTTATAACCTGCTATTTCCTGATTTTGAGCGTTCTATTATTTTTTATACCTACATATAGAATTTCCTTCTGTCCCCGACTAATACGTTCTTTCAGCGTTTACAGAACTTTAATCTGTTGTCTACGACTCGCACAATTTTCTTTATTGTTAAACAAGTTTTTAACCAGCATTCAGTTCAGTTTTGTATACTTTTAACTTTAAACAATTTCTAACTCCACATTATATAACTGTACTTACTAATTTAGAATCAAGAAAACGTTCGTTATTTCTTTCGTCTAACATTACAACACTACATCGTAGAACATGGTAGCGACAACGTGTACTGTAAAAAGGCGTCCACTGTTGAAACAGCTGCCTGTCGGTAATTACGTGCTACTTGTAAATACTCTGTCATGTGTTACTCTTATAGACCTAAATTTTTGATATATGAACAAAACAATTTCACACCGGGTGTGAAATAGAAAGTCCAGAGTCTCAGAGGCTCAGACATGCTGTCCGTCGGAAAATACGAGACGCTACTTTTGTCGATAAACTTTAATCCCCGCTAACGAGACGATGACAGGGTGACAGCATCGCCTCGCCACACACCCCCTTACGAACAGTCCGTTATGTTGCGTTGTCACTAAACCGCATCTGCGTTGTTTCAGTAAAACACATTTGCCGGGAATTACTGTGTTATAATTTATTGTTCAAGACAATTGAAACACATGCACGCACGTATGCAGATAAAATGTATTAGATTTTTTTCCATAAAAAATATTGTCATTTAGTATACAAATTTAAAATTTAAGCAGCAGTATCCAGTGTTTGTGGCAAAATAAGAAGAAACATTTACACAATTCGTATTACAGGTAACAAAATAAAGTTAAGGCAGTTTTATAATTTACAAAGCAGTTTTTCTAAAATTTGCAAACCCGTTTTTCTAAGTTACTGTTAACCTAAATTATGTTGTGGTGGGATATTATGTAAATTCAGTTAGTGGTAATATGACTTGTTTGCACCTAAAAACGTTTTGCTGATTTTTTTTTAAATATTAAGAAAATATAAATATACTGAAATATAAAAACGTGTCAATTTAGGTGACGTTAGAATCTTTGAGAAATTACTTTACTTGGAAGAAATTTACTTGCAGGAAGCCAACAAAAAATAGGTTATATTAGAGCAAGTAAAGACTTATTCCCTTCGAAAGCTACAAGTTTAAAACTTTCAGAAAAGTTCCCACTAGAAAGAGAATATTTGACCGTTATAGACGAATAGGTACCTGATGAGACCGGATGAGGAGGAGTAAGGGCACAATGGCAACACTTTATGAGAAATTAAAGAAACAGAAATTTAATGTTATATTTTTGTGTATGTTGATGTGTATGCTGAATTGGTAAACGCACCGTATCTCAAGTATAGATCTATGGATGGAAGTCGACAATAGTTGATCCAGTCTGCTACACGTAATATTTTTCATATCACTAATTCCTTTTTAAGAAAAAAAGAGCAATAAATTATCCTAGCCTGTCAGGAGTTGAAGACAATTACTAGAAAAACCTTAACTAATACTCAAATTATTAGTACAAAGGTTTTTAAATATATATAAATACTTGGTATGTTTCACAGTTTTTATTTAACTCTGACAGCTGTTTCAGCTTATTAAGCTATTCTCATAGAGAAGGAACGATTAAACTAAAGAAAGAAGGTAAGAGTGGTGAAGATGTGTTTAGGGCGCGTATCGAGACATGTGTGAGGTGTGTATAATGGAGGGGGTGGAGAAGCTAGTGGGAAGGTCAAGTGTCTGTAAAAACTAAGTATAATCGGAAGGCAAAATTTATAGAAAATAACTAAACTAAACAGCAACGTTTAATAATCGCGATTCATAGAATTATCTTTGTTCGTTTGTTAAATTTTTGTTACTTTTGAGGGCTTTTCTAATTTCTAGAATTTCTAATAAATCCATTTTGTTTACCTTTTGTATGTTGTGCTGTAGTGTTATGTTTTTTGTATCTCTATGAAGTGATTGTGTTGTAAACATGCTTTCTTATGTTCAGAAATGCGATGTTTCAGAGCACGGCCACATTATCCGATGTAAATAGCATCGTATTCTTCACAGTCTATTTTATAAACTCCATTTTCTCTAGTATGTTTGCTTTTTCTTTATCGTTTACTGGTAATGAAAAATGGTTACGTTTGTTTACTGTTACCACGTTAAGACCACATCTGTTATAAACGGAGTGTAATTTGTTAAATGAAGTTTTTTGTTACCCTGATCTGGCTCTATGGAATAAAATTCTTATAAAATAATTTTCTTCTGTTTTTTTTTTTAAATTGAAAAGTCTATTGTTCTTTTACCATAACAGTTATTTTCTGCTATAACTTTATCAGAAACGTAACCATAGGGAGAAACTTTAACAGATTCATAACTCACGTCCAACTTCTTTTTATTTATGGCCTCGTTATTTTTATGAGCTGTACAATGGGACCGTTGGATATTTGAATGTTTCTGAAGAAAGCATAGCTGCTGAGTTGCGATAATATTATTTAAAATGGGACTGATACGTTGAAGAAATAGTTTTTCTAATAAATTAGATATAGAAGGTAGTAAATGTATCGTCGTGTATGAAAAAACATTAGTTATTTTTTTGCACGTTTTGGAATGAGCATTGTTTCAGAAAGTGTTAATAGCGTAGCCCAGTACTGGAGCCTCAAAATGGCGTTATATATGCAAGTTAACATCAATAAGCCTTTTTGTGGAAGCTTTTTCAACATTTAGCAGTTAATGAGTGTAATTTCTTTTTATAATTCCTTAACTTCTTAACTTTTGTAGCTGTTATTTGGGTAATACCTAAATTATTGACGTTTAAGTTGTCTTGGAGAACGAGAAAACGAGAGAGAGTTATCCTACGAAAAATCTGCCTTTTCTTGAACACTCTTGGTCCGTGGTCATTTGTTTATTGTTTGTGTGCTTATTAGCGAGTTATTATTAATTATTATGCGAGATATTATTATTAGTTATTATGCAAGATTATAGTGAGATATGATTATGGATTTTTATGAAGATTTAACTGATCTTTGTCGCCATTTAATATGATCTTCGTTAAGAATTATAATATACTCTGAGAGGTGATTGTCAGGCGTTTTTACTTCCATATTCCTTAAGGAATGGAAGTATGGTGATGGCAAAAAAATCGTGTTCGAGATTATTGCAGATTCTGATTCTACTACACTCAAAACATGAAAAAAAGTCGTTTTCCGAAAAGTGTCTGTGTGTCTGTAGATTTTTTTTCTATGGCAAACGATAACTGCCGCAAATTCAAACAGAATCAAATAATTTTTTGCATATAGCCCTAATTTGTAGAGTAATCACGACTTATTATTTTTGGTGAAGATCGGTTGAGGGAAAGGGGTAGTTTACCGGCAACGGTTTTTTTTATCAAGGGAAATTTTTTTTTTTGGCAAACGATAACAGCCGCAAATTCAAACAGAATCAAATAATGTTTCGCATACAGCCCTGAATTGTAGAGTTGTCAAGACCTATTGTTTTTGGTGAAGATCGGTTAAGGGAAAGGGGTAGTTTACCTGTAACGTTTTATGTTTTAACAAGGGTATTTCCTATGGCAAACGATAACAGCCGCAAATTCAAACAGAATCAAACGATTATTTGCATACAGCCCTAAATTGTAGAGTTCTCAAGACCTATTGTTTTTGGTGAAGATCGGTTAAGGGAAAGGGGTAGTTTACTAACAACGTTTTTTTAACAAGGGTATTTTCTATGGCAAACGATAACAGCCGCAAATTCAAAGAGAATCAAATAATTTTCTGCAAACAGCCCTGATTTGTAGAGTACTCAAGATCTATTGTTTTTGGTGAAGATCGGTTGAGGGGAAGGGGTAGTTTACCTGCAACGTTTTTTATCAAGCGTATTTTCTATGGCAAACGATAACTGCCGCAAATTCAAACAGAATCAAATCATTTTCTGCATACGTCAGTGAATTGTAGAGGACTCAAGGCCTTTAGATTTTGGTGAAGATCGTTAAAGGGAAAGGGGTAGTTTACCTGCAACCTTTTACGTTTTAACAAGAGTAAAGTACTTGAAAATTCATTTAAACTTTTTCAAACAATGGTAATTGTTGAAAATAAAATAATTTTGTTGCCAGGCAATAAAATTATAATTTTTTCATTTTAATGTAAATTATGTTTGAGTTAATATCTTTATATATACAGTGGAACTTGGTTATTACGGCCTCGGCTGTTACGTCAACTCGGGTGTAGAGTTATTTTGTCATAAGTCCAGTCAAACTGATATCTTTAACATTATAAAAATTGCCGGTTTTAACGTCACTAAATATTGTACTACTCTGTTATAGCGTCAAATATTTATCAGATATTTTACTCTAAATTTCATATAAACGTATATATGTGCGCGCGCGCGCTAGCCCATGGCTACAGACATACATTGTATGCAAGCGATAAGCACTGTAACAGGACTGCCGGCGCCAGCCGTTTTACGTGCTCCAACGGATGGCTAGATCGATTTTAGGCCCGACACTCGATTTCCTTTGCAAAAATTTGTGGTGAGGCAAAATGCGTAGATCTGAACGTTACAGGCGATTGGGTGCGTAACACTTGGCCAGAAATTAGACGATCATATAAAGATGAAGACATCTTTAATGGACATGAAGCCGGAATTTTTTATAAATTAACTCCAGATAAGACTTTCAAATTTAAAAATGAAAAGTGCGTTGGTGGGAAGCTCTCTAAACAAAGAGTTACAGTTTTTGTTTGTGCGAACATGATGGGAACCGAAAAAAGGAAACTTAGTTATCGGGAAAAGTTTGCATCCTAGATGTTTTAAAAACATCAAAAAACTTCCTGTAAGTTACACTGCCAACATAAAAGCGTGGACGACTTCTAGTATTTTTGAAGATGACTTCTGTACGTGTGTATGTCACTGAACTCCTCCATGTATAAAATAATATATCGTTCGTGGCAGGTAAGCATATCTCAGTTATGTAATGTTTACGTTTCCATTTTATTATTATGCCTACAGCAATAAAAAGGCAGGTAAGACACACACACACACACACACACACACACACACACACACACACACACACACAATTCACGTTATTTCTGGCCTCACTCATGTTTATTTTCTTACATTTGGACGCTTTTTAAATGGAAAGTGCCGAAACTCACACCAACATAACGCGTGCAAGCCGAAAAAATGGACATCAATTTGCTTCCTGTAGATCGCTGGGCAATGTAACTGCACGTGTTTACAGAGGAACGATTCATAGACAGACTTTTCGTCTTTAGGGAATGAACCCTCTGCAAGATGCTGAGGGTCCATGAGTGACTTCGGAGCGCTCCTTCTTTTTCGCGTGTTTGTTCTGTGAAACATACACTGTAGATTCGCAGCTTTACTCTAAGCAACGCTCAATAGGAAATGTTGAAAATTTTTGTCCACACTGTACCCTCATTCACACTAAACCTGCTCTGATGTTTTAATTACGGACATCATAATATTAAAACTTTGGAAACTTGAGCACTACTTAATGGAGATCACTCATTAACTTATACAAGCCATTAATTTTATGCATATATTTTATATATATGTGTACAACGTTATCGGCAACAAAGAAGTAGTTTTTATTAAAATTCCTTCCCGGGATATTTGGCCGTAGTCCAATGTTTTCTACAAAACCAGATGTTTCGGCAATGCCGTCGACTTCCATCATCAGTGAAAATCGAGTGCGATAACGTGAGGTGGTATACGTTAGTGACCACAGTACTGTGGTTAAGGCTGAAGCAGTAAGTAGAAAGAAGTAGTTTCTATGGTAATATTTCATTTCGAAAATGATTTTAAATATAAATCTTAGAATATGGAAGTCATGTATGGTTCTCCATACCGATATTTTTAATGGCAATTTGAGTTCAATTTTTAATTGGTTGTATCTAGTTATTCTCCCGGAAACTGACTTATGGGTGTAAGGTAACTATTAGTTTTTTGTCGTTTATTCTGCCAGTTATGAGATCTACTTTTAGGTTGATATTATTATTTCATTTTTGTATACGTTCCAGTTTATTATTAAGTTAAATAGTGTAAGTATTCTTTTTACTGAGATGCTGACAGCGGCAATTATTGGTGTGTGATTTGAGGATAGATTATAATTACTAATTACATAGAGGAATATGTAGAAATACATATTCACATATTCCTCTATGTAATTAGAGGAATCTTCTTATCACAATCTCCTCATATTCATATAGAGGAGACATATAGAGGAGACTTAGACATAATATAGAGAAGTTACATATTGAGAATATGTAGTAGTCTAAGAGGTCATGAAGAAGTCTAAGAGGTATGGGCTATTTATTATTAGGATCGCTTGACGAGTATGTAGGGGTATCTGTTGAGAGAAACAATAGTTTCTTTCGTATAGTGAATTAGCTATTTACCTGCCTTTAGTTGTAATGATCCTCGAATCCAATATCGTAGGTTTCCTCTTGTAGTCCTTTTCTGCTACAAATTTAGGTTCAAGTGTTTGAATGAAATGTTGGAATGTTCTTTTTTAAATTGTGACTGGGTAGGCAGTACATTGCTGACAGAGTTAAAGTATTCCAATGTTTTTGCTATGAGTGAATAGGCCTGGAAGTAGTCTTTTACATAATTAAAAAGCTCACAATCGTTGATTGTTGTTGTTATACGAATTTCTGTGCTGTTGTGAGCAGTATTATTTAGAATATCAGTGAAAAAAATGTTGATAGTAGGGTAATTTAAAATATGACCCACATAAATGTGGGTCATTCATTAATGTATCAGTAAAACGTCAATTAATATTTTAGTGGACAAATATGAATATTTAATCTTTTAGTTGGGTCATGCCATTAGCATTCTGTAAAGCTATATTATGACATTTACTCATTTTATTTTACTTAATAAGGTCGTTAGAATATTTAAAACCATGCTGTTATTTTTTTTTACTTCAGCTGGTGAAACATGTTTCTGAACTCTTCTAAAAATCTGGTAAATATATAGGAGCAATAATCATCAACTATTGTTGACTGAGTCGAATGACTTCCACTACATCTGCATAACTGAACTGATTAGTCTGCATATACTGCATATGTGTAGTGTGTCTAAAATGTGTTGATTGTCTAGTTCTCCGTGTTACCTATGATGTTACTGGTTGTTGTGTAAATGTTTTACATTTATTTTTATATTCTTTGAATAAATTTGATCAATACCTAAATCCTCAAAAGTTGGCCGGATGCTGTTCAACCCAAAATACACATATTGCTGGAGTGTCTGCACTCATTGGAACTAGCAGTACTATGTAGTGCATCACATTTCATATATACATAAGGCCTGTTAGAATAGGTTTTTGTGTGGCCATACATCTGACACCGTGTACATTGATTAATGTTAGTTCTGTTTTGCTCAATTTTTACGACTTTGTTTTGTAGTCCTTGTCTGATATATCTTATTGTTATTTTCAAATGACTCTAAGACCTCAAAAAACATTTGTAGTGATTCTTTGATTTTTTGTGTTTTACGTTGATCTCGTTTCTGAATTTGCGTCTGCAGGCTTCTAGTTTTTATTTAATGTCCTTAAAGTCTACAAAGAGATGCACTCTATAAGTACTCTATATGTTTTATCTTCTTTGGGTTGGTAGGAGAGGTGAAAAATATTGTTTTCTTTAGCAAGTTTTCTGTATGCTTATTGTATGTTAGTATTGATTCTAATGGTGTCGTTCGGCCTGGTTTTGGTACAACACCGTTCATATTCAAGGACGTGGCTTATTTTAGTTGTCATGCTTAGAAAATATAAAACACCTTAACAAAATTTGAGTAAGCAAATCAGATTGTTAATTTACTAACAGTTTAAGAATTTGTAACACTTTTTCAAAGCATTGAGGAGGTTACCAAAGTAAAATTGATAATCGAGTAAAAATAGTATAACTTTTCAAAACCAGAACTATGAGGATTAGCAATAATGATACACGCATGTACCAGCTTCTATACAGTGCGGTTATAGTTTACTGGCACACATTGTGATTCCTTCTGTCCAAAAACACAAAACAACCAGCACCGATTAGCTATTTCTGACGTCCATTCATACAAGCACACGCGCGCGCGCGCGCGCAAAGCTTGATGAGTTAACTGGGACACAAACAAATATTACAGAGACTGGAACAAAATATTAGGGAGAATATTAAAATAACTTGTAACATAAACACATCGGTAAAATTCATTTATACCACAAGGCATATACGTCGATGTAAGCTCAGATCGTAGAAAAATACTTAAAAAATTTAAGTGAGTCGGCTTCCGTATGACGTGCGGGCATAAAATGCTGGCCAGCTACGATTATTTAAATCGACCGTTCGAATTCGGTTTTCGCTGTAATGTTAACGTTATTTAAAAAAATTTTAAGTGTTGTGTTTTGTGTTTTTAAGTGTTATGTTTTATGTACCTGTGTCGACGACGCTCACCTGAGTGGAAATTTTTTATATATGTAAGTTTACTAAATGATTCCGATTGAAGATGGAACACAACTTTTCCGAAATGCATCTAGGATGAAAAACTAAGAAAATCACCGACTGGAATACCTAGAGGTGTACTAGTAAGTACTAAAAATCCTTTATATAAAAAATTTTGGTTTCCAAGCTACAAAAATGTTAGTAAAATTTTTGGTCGATCCATCAATAATTACACATAACTTCAAAAAACGAGAAACGTAACATTAGCTGGGCTTGTATCGCTACTGTAAATATTGCAACAACTAGCCTATATGACAAAAATAAAACAACATTTACATTACAGAAGTTTTAACAAAATTATCTTTATGTTGTAAATAACATACGTTGGCCTACTAACGTTTCACACTAACTTGGTTGCCGGCTATTCAAATTTCGTTATTTTAATATAAATTTGAATGATTCGCTTTTTATGAATGTACCTTCGGAGCTGAAACCATAATCAGTAAGTAAATATACGTCTTCAAGTATATGCAGCACATAGACTAAGTACTAATCTGTAAGGACTAATCACATTAAATCTTTATAAGGTAAATGAAATTTCGGCTTGGTTCCTAATACTGTGCTTACGTTCGCCAGCGGTTAAATATGTATTTAAAACCTGTCATATACTGATCTGGTTTCTAAAACATTTTTACTGGAACCTACACACGTTTCTACGAAATAAAATTTTGTGATGGAAATGAAATAAAAACCGTGCAGTCGCCACAAGTGCGGCAAGAAACCTGTCTATTGTTAGTCGTTCGTTTAGATTTACCCTTATCTCTCGCCTCCCTAACTTTCTTTTCTAAGCAACTCAATATTTTCTTTGTGTGTAGTAAGGGTAGATTCTCTGTTAATTCCTTCGTAAAAAAGGATGACGTCTTGGTGATGGTTTTTGGATCAGTTTACTAAATATAATTTTACAAAAAAAAAATACAGAATCAAAATAAAGTTAGAGACATTGATTATTATTGCTTTCACCGCGATTTATATGGCTGCAAAATTTGATCACAAAACAGTGATGAATATCGATCAAATTGTAATGCAGATAAGTTAAAATTTTGTAAAACAAGTATTGATGCAAATTTATTTCAGAGAACAATTTATACTTAAATATTTAATCCTAATGTTAAAGTTAAGTAGAGTCCCCTATTGAAATATTCATATTATTCTTAACAACTGTTTTTGTAGAAAGTATTGTGTACAATTCCAATCTGTATCCAACGCAACATGGAAATAAACTAAATTATTTAACAGATAAAGAATTGAAAGATTTCTAGGGATATTAATAACTATGGGTTTCCATAAACTAACAAGTATTAGATATTATTGGTCATCTGATAGTAATTTCCAAATATCACTATTGTAATAACGACTCGGAACACTAAGTTTTTTATAAGTAAAATCGTAAAGATTTACCTTACAGCCTAAACCGGCTTTCACCTTTAAAAGGCTTCTTCAGAGGCTGCCGTGGGTAGCGCTGTCCGTCTTGTTGTTGGCGACGGGATAGATTTTCGAAAGATCGATGCTGTGTGTGTGTGTGTGTGTGTGGTGAGATGTGTTCGAAGAATGCGTGTGATTTGAATTGTGTCTGTTCGTTTAGGATGTCGTTTTTATTTGTTTTGTGTGTTTGTATATTTCTAATTGTTCTAGAGTGTCTAGTTTTCCCCCTTTTGTGTGTACGTGTAGAATGTTCAGTTATTGTCGATGTTTTTCTATGTGTGGTTTGCTTCAATGAGGTGGTTTGCAAAGGTGGATTCTGTAGTGGTGTGGAGTGCCTTTGTGTGTTCAATGTATCTCTGTTTGAAGCTACGTTCTGTCTGGCCTATGTAGAATTTATTGCAATTTGAGCAATTTAGCTTGTATACACCGGGTAGATCGAATTTGTTTTGTGCTTTTTGCGTGCGTTTTGATAGTGTGTGTTCTGTTTTGTTAGTAGTTTTGTAAGCGATTCTGTATCCTGCTTTTTTGAATTTGTGGGCAATTTTTTTCAGTTTGTTTGTTGATGTATGTTAGTGTTATAAATTTGTTGTTTTCTGTCTTTGTCTGTTGTTTGTTTTGTGTTTTGTGAAGGAGTTTACTGACTATTGTTCTGTCATATCCGTTAGATTCTGCTAGATATTTTAGCGTGTTTAGTTCGTCTTTGTAGTCTTTTTCATCTAAGGGGATGTTGTTAAGTCTATGTATCATGGTTCTAAAAGCAGCTAGTTTGTGTTGTATTGGGTGATTGGAGGTGTTGTGTATTAGCGTGTCAGTTGTGGTTGGTTTTCTGTATATACTGAATTTGTGCCTGTGTTCTAGTTTTGTGATGGAGAGGTCTAAGAACATGACGCTCTCGAGAGCATTACGTAATTGTCGTAGCATATGTTTACAGAAGAGTATTAAAATTCATTCCACTATCTACCACAAGTCTGAATTCAGGAAGATGAACCGATAATTGCAATTGTGTGGATGACAAGAAATTTATGACAATATGTGTCCGTTCTTTGTTTTTCTCTTCTCTACGTTTTAAAAATTTGTTAAGTTTCAAAACGAAACGTAGAATGTAATTATACAGACTAGTAGAATATACAAAAATTCGCAAAACGTAAAATAAAATATACATGGATGTATAACAAGTAGTTTCGTCAATGTATGAGTTACAACGTTACAATGATATTGTTACCGGGTAAGAAGTATTTGCTAAATTATTCAGTTTTTAAGTTTTAATAGTTGATTTTTTCTTCTTTCTCCTCTCTGCTTATTTCTTACAGCATTGGGGCATCTGTCCATCTTCTGTAGATGTTTCTCGTCTTCTTGCCATTCACTTCAACCCCATTATGTTCTACCCTCTACTATTTGCCAGACATCTTGCCATTGCTATTTGGGTGTGCCCCTTGTTTTCCCATCTACTTCCAATTAAAATATTTTGTTACTTTGTCTCTCTTATTCCATCCGCACTAGTTGTCCAAACCATTGTAGATTTTTCCTTTCCATTTCATTAATGTTTGGCGTCGTTTCTATTTATGCTCTTACATTTGGTTTCATTTTCAATCGCCTCGAGTTTTATCAGCTACTCTTCTTAGATATTTGTATTCCGACTCTCTCGATTTCATCTTGCCTGTTACCATCCAGGAGGTTATCCCACACACTAAAATTGGGTTGATTTTGGTTTCATGTAGTTAGATTTTTGGTCTTAAAATTATTACCCTTTTATCAATGACGACGTTATGTATGTGGTAATATACTTTGTTAGCTTCGCGTATGTTTTAAAAAACAACGTTACTTCGCACGAAGTGTGAACAAAGAAGCAGCGACACCAGAAAACGTAGCTAAACTTCCAAACTAACATTTATGAAATACAAATTATTAGGAGTATCTTATTTTGTTTACTGAAAATATGTGACGTCTACCTTTGCTTACTTTAAGCCACACTACGTGTTAATAACCTCATAACCATGTAACTATAGAGAATACTTTATTGGAAATAAATATTATTACATTACAAAAAGCAGCCCCATTAAAAAGAAGTGAGTACCTTATTAAACAAATGGAAGAATGCAGCTAAGAAGGGATAAAATGAGCATAATTGCAATTTTTAGTATATAGCACTGTAATGACCATTAACTTAGACAAAACGATCACAATGACCCCACCCAAGTGATTGGCCGACTGACCAAATAAATATAGATAACGTTATGATAAAAATGTCATACCATTAATAGTAACTAAGAAATAAATGATTAAACTTGAAGGTACAATACCACAAGTAAGATATGTTGTAATTTAATGTAAGAATAAGTAAGATGTAAAGGTAGAGTGAATATTAATGAGTCATATGGTGAATAAAATGAACAGTAAACACAAACATTAATTCACAAGTGTATAAAGAGTAAACAGTGATAGTGATAGTATAATAATCACAACATAAGACAAAACAGAACCAAGAGTGCATGAAGTAGGTAGGGAGTGAGTGAAAAACAATAAGTGAGCAACATTAAATGACAATTAGTGATGGTCATAGTAACCAATATAGTGAATAATAATTAATGCATTTTGCTGAACCAAATAACAGTACATACTGAGAAAAACAATAAGGTAATGAACACTATATAAGGAAAGCAGCTCAAATGCAAATGTAAGAAAGTGTATAGAAAAATCTATATTATTAACTGAAAAAATGTCAGTTACCTGAAGTAACTACAATAATAGTGAAATGTGTAAATGACATATGATTATGAAAAACACTATGTTAAAATACCATAGGTGTGTATACAGTAATAGTAATAAGTTTTGAAAGAGACAAAATACCATAAAGTAGTATAGAATAAGATGTCATTTTTAAATATAAATAATAATTATATGTTATAAAGAAATGTTAGTTATAAGATGTTAAGTTATAAAAGTTATAGTCCTGAAAGGATAACGGATAGGATTAAAGGTATAATCAAAACCTAAACAGTTACATGTTCTAAAAGAATATTAGACATCAAAAGATGTATGCTAAATTATTAAAGTTATGTTATAAAAGAATAGTAGAACGTAGTAGGAGTGTCATAAAACACTGAAAACGTTATATGTTTTACAAGAATTTTAGCTATATGTTATGTTGAATTATAAAAATAATACTAAAATGTTCCTAAAATGTTGAATGTTAATTTATCAGACCTAGGTTTAAAAGGTAAAAATCTCTTTAAAAAGGACCACTAGTCATAAAACAATATGCACAAATTCATTCTAATTGTATATAAACTAAACAAATTCAATAAGAACATAGGAAAAAGGACAAAGCTAAATTATAATAGCTAACAGCCATTGTAGGCCAGTGTAGGTCTAGAAAAAATATGAAATAATTGTAAATTGTAATAAAATAACAACATTAAGTGAGGGGAAAGGTTAGGCAAACATAATATATTTAAATAGGGAACTTTAAAAATACAAAGAACGTTCAAAAACACAATTGCAAACTAAATAAGTTTAAAAAAAATTCTCAGAATACTAAATCAGCAAATACTGAATAGAACCTAGTCATGTTTGATTTCAAAATAATCTATAACAGAAATGCTGTTCAATAGTGCTAATGACATGAGTATTAACAGTACTATAAGCAAATGATCTGAATTAGAAAACATTTGATCATTTTGTGTAAAAATTATAATCTATGTCTAACAATGGGCACAAAATTTCTCAACCAATGAGAAGGGTAGGCTTGAAGCCTAGAACCAAAAAACCGTTACAAATATTTTAACAGTTCATTATTAGCTTCAGAAGAGAGCAGATGAGAAATAATTGCAGCTCCAATTAATTCAATAAAAGTATAACTTAAATAGACTAACAACATTATAAAGTATTAAAATGGACACCAAGGTTGGCCGAACATATTAACCAGATCAAAGTAAACAAAATTTATGAAACACAAAAGAAAAAAAATAAACTAATAAATTAAAGAAAAAAGAAAGAAAAGAAGGAAGCCGCAACCATAAACCCTACAGGAAAATAAAATATCAGGTGAGAGGAAAACGTAAAGTATAAACTGAGTTAATTAACAAAAAATCGGAAAAACTTATTTCACTATACTGTGACGCTGTTGCACTAAATATTAAACTTGGTTCAGACACTCATCCACTAAATAACATTTAATAATTAATTTATATTTTTGAAAACTGTTCAATTAGGATAATAACACTATTTGGAAATATTGATAATATTGATGTATTGATCTCTTTAATATAGCACAGGTGGAAATTTTTTACCAAAAATAAAGGTTGGTCACACTGCCGCTCAAGAGCGAATTTCGAATTCAACTAAGACATCGCGGTAAGTTACACTGTTTCCTTAAAGAAGAAAGAAATTTTGAAGACAAACTTTTAATTGTTTTTAGTATAAACAATTTAGCGACTAAATCGGGAAAAGAAAGCTTAATTTATATCAGGTAAGAAGGAAGAAGACGGTGTTGAGGCGGGTAGTGGTAAGTTCACGAGAACGAAGGTTAGCGGGAAAATATACGAAATTTTGGACATTAGAAAATAACGCAGGCGGAGTCGAATTAATAGAGTACATCTCGAGAAGTCGTTATAATATACGTTTACAGTTTTTGTTGTAGCGTAACAGTTAATTTACTTACTAGTCGGCCACAGAGACAATCGCTGGGAAATTGATCGCTGATGGCAGTTCTCGCTTCGTTGTTTACCGCAGCGGTATAACACTGAACAGTTATTTACTGCCACCACACACGTTCAAACAGATTGCGGGATCGTTGATCGTCTAGCATTACCAGGGATTGTTGAATCTATCAATTGCAGCAGTAGAATTTAACCCTTTATAGGACAAAACTAATTTTTCCATTAATACTCACCTTTTTACATTTATAGCAATATATTAGGTTCACAAAGCAACATAAAATTTTTAGACTTACAGTATTGTTTATAACTGAGTATAAAATGGTCAAAATGTAGTGGTAGCTATAGTTACTACCATCCATTCCGGGTGACATATAACATGACGTGGATAGTGGTCACTATTTCTATCACCTAATGATTTCATTTCAATAGATAATAATATAATCGTTATTACATATTCTAACATACATGTGGTATTTCACACTAAGGTTTTTTTAATAAACATTAACATTAATGATTCACACCAATAAACATAAATTTAAAATTGTGAACTATACCAATGCAAAACAAAAATATAAATTGTAATTACAATTCACAAAAATATAAACTTAACATTTAAGATTTTCAGCTTAACTAATTACAAAGAGAACAAAAATAAAATTGTATTTTCAAATCTAATTACAAAATATGACTTCATCTGAATCTGTTTTCGCTTCATAAACATTAATTTTCAGCATATATGGATTTAATCCATTTAATGTATTCGTGACATCAATTCATATCACTTCAAATGAAAGGGTGCATTTAATGCAAAGGGCCACCTTATATTGACTGCACATTACTCTGCTTCGCTTCTGGTCCTTTTTTGTGCTGCAATATGCACATCTCCTAGGCGTTCTCTCCTCTGGTAAAGGCATTCCAATATTGGTCATCTGCATTATTTTCTGAAATTCCAGTGTTTGGATCGCTGTGGTTCTTCTTGCAAATTTTGCTTTGGATATGACAATCTTAGGAGGAGCTTGTGGTCTATGTTTTACTTTAGATACAAAACTTCCGATTAATTCAGCACTCCTATAATTCAGATATTTTAGGGTTTTTTTATGATACTGTGAGAGTTTAGCAATTTCATAGTAAAGAATATAAGAATTAACAATGGCAGGATACATTAGATCATAGAACAGTTTTACCACCATCTTCGCGACTTCTATGACATGCAACAGGCTGACATTAGTTGATCAAATTTTTCCACGCCCCCTCCCATGTAATTATTATAATTTTGAATGGCTTTTGGGCATTTGACACTTTATTTCTTTCCTTCTTTATTTCTTCTAAATGCCTCACACATTTCTGTGGGATTGTGCATATTACTTGCCACTACAACTGCTTTTGTACCCCTGTCTTTCCATTTTACAAGTGAAATGTCACCACACATGGCAAAATCAGGATTGCCAAGTTTCAGTTTCTTATCTGTCTCCATCATATTTATTGGAAAGAATTTCCTGTTCTGTTGCATAGTGCCACAACCGAAAAGATATTCTGATGAAAGTTTAACAGCAAAGGCAAGCTTGTTAAAAACCTATCAAAGAAAAGACAGTAGCCAAGAAACTAAAATGGGAAGGAAAGTCCTAGGAGAACCGTTTCACCTAATGTAGCTTCTTCAGCTGAATCTGTTTTCCCTTCATAAATTTGAAAATTTAGCATATAACCTGTAACACAACAAGGAGCAACCCATACGTTGAAGCCTCGTTTGACTGGCTTCAACGGCGTTTACTGGTTAATTAATAACTGCCTTTGAAGCCTGCCATGCTTTCATCATTACTAATGTATCTGCTAGGTCTGAAATTGTTTACTAAAACATAATTTAAATGTGTGATGAGGGGTCGAAGTTTGTATAATCTATCAAATTGGGGCTGACATTTCTTAAGAATTTTTTCATTGTCATTTAGATGGAGATATCTTAGTATTTTCAGAAACCTTCTCAGAGACATTATATCGGCAACTTTACTTACATGGAAATTACTTGGATTTCGTTGTCCATGACGTGTCCGTCACTCAAATAATATCACTATTGTAATAACGACTCGAAACATTAAGTTTTTTATAAGTAAAATTGTAAAGATTTACCTTACAGCCTAAACCGGCTTTCACCTTTAAAAGGCTTCTTCAGAGGCTGCCGTGGGTAGCGCTGTCCGTCTTGTTGTTGGCGATGGGATAGATTTTCGAAAGATCGATGCTGTGTGTGTGTGTGGTGAGATGTGTTCGAATAATGCGTGTGATTTGAATTGTGTCTGTTCGTTTAGGATGTCGTTTTTATTTGTTTTTGTGTGTTTGTATATTTCTAATTGTTCTAGAGTGTCTAGTTTTCGGCCTTTTGCGTGTACGTGTAGAATGTTCAGTTATTGTCGATGTTTTTCTATGTGTGGTTTGCTTCAATGAGGTGGTTTGCAAAGGTGGATTCTGTAGTGGTGTGGAGTGCCTTTGTGTGTTCAATGTATCTCTGTTTGAAGCTACGTTCTGTCTGGCCTATGTAGAATTTATTGCAATTTGACCAATTTAGCTTGTATACACCGGGTAGATCGAATTTGTTTTGTGCTTTTTGCGTCCGTTTTGATAGTGTGTGTTCTGTTTTGTTAGTAGTTTTGAAAGCGATTCTGTATCCTGCTTTTTTGAATTTGTGGGCAATTTTTTTCAGTTTGTTTGTTGATGTATGTTAGTGTTATAAATTTGTTGTTTTCTGTCTTTGTCTGTTGTTTGTTTTGTGTTTTGTGAAGGAGTTTACTGACTATTGTTCTGTCATATCCGTTAGATTCTGCTAGATATTTTAGCGTGTTTAGTTCGTCTTTGTAGTCTTTTTCATCTAAGGGGATGTTGTTAAGTCTATGTATCATGGTTCTAAAAGCAGCTAGTTTGTGTTGTATTGGGTGATTGGAGGTGTTGTGTATTAGCGTGTCAGTTGTGATTGGTTTTCTGTATATACTGAATTTGTGCCTGCGTTCTAGTTTTGTGATGGAGAGGTCTAAGAACATGACGCTCTCGAGAGCATTACGTAATTGTCGTAGCATATGTTTACAGAAGAGTATTAAAATTCATTCCACTATCTACCACAAGTCTGAATTCAGGAAGATGAACCGATAATTGCAATTGTGTGGATGACAAGAAATTTATGACAATATGTGTCCGTTCTTTGTTTTTCTCTTCTCTACGTTTAAAACATTTTTTAAGTCGATGTTTTTCTGTGTGTGGTTTGCTTCAATGAGGTGGTTTGCAAAGGTGGATTCTGTAGTGGTGTGCAGTGCCTTTGTGTGTTCAATGTATCTCTGTTTGAAGCTACGTCCTGTCTGGCCTATGTAGAATTTATTGCAATTTGAGCAATTTAGCGTGTATACACCGGGTAGATCGAATTTGTTTTGTGCTTTTTGCGTGCGTTTTGATAGTGTGTGATATATATAGCACTAGTAATATTTATGGCATTATCAGTAATAACAATTGAAATTTTTCCAGACAAGTCACATTCATTTATAATACGCAAAATTTCATCTGATAAATTTTGAGATGTTTTATTTATTTTGATAACTGAACAGTCTAATAGTATATGTTTCATTCCAAAATCCTGATTAATGTAATGTGCAGTAATTGCATTAAAAGTTTCATTTGTTGAAGAAGACCATGTGTGTCAGTTGTTAAGCAAACACTTGGTGCATCTTTTTTAATAGATTCTTTCATTTCATTTATCTTTGTTTCATAATAAGCTGGTAACAGTGTGTTAGCAAAATACTTTCTAGAAGGAATTTGATAACTAGGGGGACAAGTATTAATCAAATTTTGGAAACCTCTGTCTTCAACAACTGTAAATGGTTGAAAATCCCAAGAAGAAAAAAATCAACTATTAAAACTTAAAAACTGAATAATTTAGCAAATACTTCTTACCCGGTAACAATATCATTGTAACGTTGTAACTCATACATTGACGAAACTACTTGTTATACATCTATGTATATTTTATTTTACGTTTTGCGAATTTTTGTATATTCTACTAGTCTGTATAATTACATTCTACGTTTCGTTTTGAAACTTAAAAATTTTTTAAAACGTAGAGAAGAGAAAAAAAAGAACGGACACATATTGTCATAAATTTCTTGTCATCCACACAATTGCAATTATCGGTTCATCTTCCTGAATTCAAACTTGTGGTAGATAGTGGAATGAATTTTAATACTCTTCTGTAAACATATGCTACGACAATTACGTAATGCTCTCGAGAGCGTCATTCTCCGCGTTTCTCGGCTAGTCGAGCAGGTCGAACGTATCGGTCAAAGCTTTGCGTTACAGTAGCCTCTAGAATGTTCGAGCAAATTTAACTACGCAAATTATGCCGTCAAGCCGCCGAAAGGATGGAAAATTATTCTGGAACCTCTTCGGGATATACATAAGCAACAGCGGCCGTCTTAGTCAGTCAGTTCTTTAGTGCTGATAAAGTGATTGTTGCGGATTAGTGGAAAATAATTATTGTATTATAATAAGTGCAGAACTCTAATAGTGGACAATCTGGACAATTACTATTGCATGTGGGAAAATTTAATTTGAATTATTTTATAAGAGTACGTCGTTGATTTCACATTGTTATATGTGACTAATTCAAGTTGTTAATTAGTGAATTAATTGGTGTCTGTATTTTGCTTTTATTGTACCATACAATGATCCGTGAGACCGTCGTAACGATATATATTTTTTAATTTTTTTTTTACGAATATATACTAAGCTTTACTTTACAAATTTAAATATTTTGTAAGCAAATAACATAATCAATTTAATAAAGTATAGCATGGCACACTTGTTTACGTGATTTTGTAAAGTCGTATGTAATTTACGATGAATATGCTATAACAATTGTAAACATATAGAGAGAGAATGTGTCCCCCTTCGCAAATGTATCCATGCGCTTCGAAGTAACGTCAAAAATTGTAATGATGTGCTAATATGACACTTCTTGATTTTGTTATTAGGCCTGTACGGGGTTTAGGCTGACCTTTAATCAGGGCAGCAGAAAAAGCCATCACTTCGTAATTAACGTGTCAGGAAGAATTAGTACACTTATAATAAAAACATTATTACCGACTAGCTGCCACGACTACTAAGATCATCATATTTTGAGGTGACTCATGAATTATCTCGGATGTAAGAAATATGTTACATTCAATGGTAATAAACTAACCTGTAATTATGGGAACGTCACACTGCATCAATAATTACGGGTAAAGTGGTTACAGTAGAAAGTCATCGTCGTTCATTGTCTTCACATGCAGACTTCTCTCATTTAATATTACATCCGCGCGCGCGCATGTGCCGAGTCACGTGTGATTGTATTTTCTAATCTTCACTAATTAATTAAAGTTGCACAAAAGAAAATTACACCGAAGCCTCCTACTGTTTCATGGAAGTTAATTAAAGTTTCTTGAATGGTTTTATAGAAATCACATCTCACAAGACTTCAGCTTTTTAGCTATACACCTTGTTTTCTCTTGTTTTGTCTTCTTAATACACTTTCCCTTATTTCGAAGGGTTTCGTAAGTGATTATTGAGTAATTTTATTTCTAACTTTGTACATATAATTAATTACACGGTTACAACGGTTAAAGATTAATTAGTATTTACAATAAGGTTAACTTTTGTAGAAATATTATATTATTAGGTCTTCGTTGATACAAATAGACTGAATCTAACTTTAATTGTTGAAATTTTTACTAAACTTTTTAATACTGTTGTGTAAAATCCGCGTGTCAGCCTCCAACATTCAGTGCTTCTTTACAACTGCTTTCAGTGTTCAATGAGAATGTAGTCGCCGTTTCTGGTGCTAATTATAATCCGTTAGTATAAGTAAATTATTATTTCAATTACAAACGGCAAACATAAGGTAATTAACTATGTAAATATCTCGTGCTTAAATATAATGTGTCGCTTTTTTTTGACAGCTTTTTAAACAAACAGTGGCAATAACAGGTCGAATAAAGTTACTTGTGTACTGTTTTATTCTTAAGACCTTACAATGTTTAATCCAAAAAATTTATATGAATCTAGTGACAAAAATTTTCGTTAATTAATAAAGTTGTGTTAGTGGTTATAATTACAAATAGAAATAACACTGTTGAACACTACTATAGAACTTTTTTCCAATTATCGCTTTTAAGTTTCACAGCTTGTCATCAGATCGGAAAAATCAGATATTTACAGAAATTTTTTGTATTTTTTTAAACATTTTAGTGAAATAATAATTTAATTATATATTATATTCTTTATTATACTATAATATACATTCGCTTATGGGCTGCTTTTGCCTGTTATATATTACATGAAATTTTTTTGGAGGGGTAGTCATTTTGTAAAATTGCTACGAAGATGTAACCTTTATTATCAAATACTCACGACAGGGTTCACTTATTAAATTAAAATTTCCAAAACCCATGTCCTCGATATTAACAAAGCTAGTGTAGAGTAGGATAGAGCAGCGGTTCCCAAAGTGGGGTCCGCGACAATGTTTTAGGGGGTCCGCGAACACTTTTAAGAAAAAATTTAACATACCGTAATTTTCTCCGATTTTGTATAGTCTAAAATATAAATTTGAAAATCTTAAAACAATTAATAGGAGATTCGAATATTTTTTTTGTTGCAAACTATTGTAATTGTAAAGTAATATCAAATTAATGGGTTTAATAATGTCTTTAAATCATGTCGTGTAGCAGATCTCTTTGTCACCCGAATTGACTAGAGCGCCACATCAACGCAGAACTGATCGCAACGTTTTAGTCCACGTATAAGCACTGTATCTAAGCAAAACGTTTGTCCGTTGTAGCTGGTTTTACGCCTAAGTAGCTAGATTTCGACACGTGTGGGGCTGGAAAGATAGAGCCGAGATTGCCAAAATTAAGAAATAAACTTGATGTCGAGAGTGACTTAATATTGAAATTATCAGGTACATTAAAACTAATATTGCAGAGCTAATTGTTCAAAAGCAGCTTCATTGTTCACATTAAACTATGTTTGATATCATTAATATTATAATTTTGCAAGTTAAGAGAATTTTGATTTTAATACATTTTAATTAAAATACAAGAGCTTGTATCATATTCACTATTTGTTTTAGTTCATAACTCAGACGGGGTCCGTGAAAGTTTTAATTTTTTTGAGGGGGGTCCGCGGACTGAAAATTTGGGACCCACTGGGATAAAGTATTAAGAGCGTTGCTAAAATTTGATAATATTTTTACGAAGATCCAAGTATCCAAGTACCCTAATGTCTGAACAATGGAAACAGAATAATTACACTATATGAGATCGCTGTTTAGAATTTTAATATAGGCTATATATAATAGGGTTGCTACAGCTAGTGCCGTCTCCCTTCCTTCAACCTGGCTTACCAATTCTCCCGATGTTCCCATTGTCCTTCCTCAAGTCCTATACGTTGCATAGATTCATCCACTCGTCCCTCCAAGATCTTCTCGGAGAATTTTAATTACAGTACTAATAAACGAAACAAAAATAAGCACTCGTACATAAAAAATCTTCAAGCTTACGATTGTTCAACTCACAGTAAATGTCACTTATTTAACAGAGTGTCAACAAATAATAAAAGTTACTAATTACATATGCTCGCTGCACAATAATTTATTCACAAATCACAAGAACAAATACTTTGATAACTCACACTAAATCGCAGGCTAAACTAAAGTAACTCTACTTCTGAATCCCTGAATTTATACCTCAGCTGTGGCACCGTATGTGACAAAAATGCCTGGCTGCGTGTAGAATAATCGACCGACATCTGGAAGGCGCGACTGGCATTGTCTAGTCTAGACTCTAGAGCGTTGTGTAATTCTACCGTTTACACCCCCTTACTGCTTACACGGCGTGCAAACCGTCACGTTTCACACATATATTCTCTATCGCCTCGGCGTAGCCATATACAACGCTGTGACGGTATTTCCTAAAATATCTGTCTACATTACCATTAGGCTTAATATTAGTGTACGTGATTTGCCTACAATAGTTTACGAAAACCATTTATTTTTTAAATTGTATGGCTAATCAGAAGTACTGACTGTTGAGGTGTTGAAATTTAAGGCATTATAACGTTTACGATGAATTCAACTATTGTGGGTGTAAGTATAAAATAAATATAGTAGATTTTTTTTTTTTTTGTTACTAGTGTATTCTGAAAATTATGGTAAGAATAATAGTATTTATTATTATTGTTTTTTTTTATTTTAAAGAGAGGGAAAGTGCTTTACGCACCGTCAGAGGATACCGTGTGTCCCCTGGTGTGTGGGAATCTCACCTACTAAAAAACCCACCTCTAATTGAGGCATTCATATCTATCCTGGAATGGCTTAGCGTACTACTGCGACCTTGTCGGGCTTCTTCTAGTTGCCCCTTATTTCTACTGCCCGTTGGGTGCAAGTTGGGCCTGTCTTTTCTTTTCTAGAAGGACCACTGAATAAATGCAGAAATGCGGTTAGTCAAATCTCAAACTCATAATCTCAAATACGCTCTCGGGGGTGAACTCTCCGACCTCTATCTCTAGGGACATCCTCTCTTTTGTGAATCCGCAGTCCTTGAAAAAAGTCCGCATGGGATCTTCATGGGGAGAGTCACCGTACTGGGATGCTAGGCTTTGCACCTTTTCCATTCTGTAGAGGTAGGCATTAAAATTGGCGTGAGCACTGAGGAACCGTGTCAGATGTCAGTAACCTCACCGTGTTGGCGGTCAATCCATCTCTTTCAAGTTTGATATGAGCCATGCGGTCCATCTTCCTCTATCCTTCCAATTCCATCGATGTTGCCAGTGCAGAGGAGAGAGTTTCCTGGCTTCATGTTTTGCAGCATCCCTTCAAATTACATGTCTTCTGTCGAAGAAATGCTTTTGCTCTAGAGCCAACAGTTCTGTGGGAATCACTCCCGCTAACACCAGGACTACTGGCTCTTCCTGAGGGCTCTTCTCTGCACCGATGCCATACGTTCAAGAATTTCTCCGTCTTTAGTACAGCGGCTCTGATTTTGCAACCATATAGAAGGACAGATTGCATGACCGCCAGCAATAATCGCCTTTGGCTTGCAGCGGGATTTCCTACATTGACCATAAGCCGGCTGAGGTTTGTGAGGATATGAGCCGCCTTATCAGTTGCATATTTTATTTTCTCCGAGTAGGACAGCTTTGAATTTAGCCTCACCCCTAGGCATTTAACTGAGTTTTTTGTAAGTATAGGCTCAGCTCTCACTTGCAGCGGTGTGATTCTGGGGATCCGTCGCCGGGTGAACGGTACTATCTTGGTCTTTTCTGTGGGTAGATTCGGGTCGTCTTCTTCAAGCCAGGAGCCCGCTCATCTCATTACCTGATGCAGGTTTATCATCAGTGATTCGTTCTACATATCACTGCCACGATATCATCTGCGTAGCCTACCAGGAAAGTGTCTGGCGGCATCTCCATCCGGAAAATTTCATCGTAGGATACGTTCTATTGATCATGGCAGCTTCGGCGGTGATCTTTTTCCTACGAGGTCTACCTGTCGTATAACATATTAGTACCTTGTCACTCAGGTAGCATGGTATTATCCGGAGAAGATACTGTTGGGTCCGCAGGACAAAGCATCTCGCTGCAACTGGTAGAATTGACAGCGTTCTTAATGTCCAGCGTTGCCAACAAGACCATTTTCTTGAAAAATTATTTGCTTGCTGGGCCGTATGGACAGTTCTGACTACCTCTTCCACTGCCCCAGGAGTTGATCGGCCTTTCCAGAAGCTGTTGTCTGTTGGGCAGGCCTCCTGCGCTTTTAATGGCGGCTAACAGACGTGGCATTAGTAGCCTTTCCAGACACTTTCCAGCTGTATGCAGCGTGCACAAAGGCCTGTACTCTGATGGTGTGCCCGGGTCACCCTTACTTTTGCTGACAAGCACCAGCCTCTGCAGTTTCCACTGTTTGCTTGCAGTTACCCCTAGGTAATAGTAGCAACATAATAATTATATTAATATTAATAATAATAATAATAGTGGTAGTAGTAAGTGGTAGTAGTAGTAGTAGTAGTAGTAGTGGTAGTAGTAGTAGTAGTAGTGGTAGTAGTAGTAGTAGTTTTTTTTTTTTACGGGGGAGGAAAAATGCATTATGCACCATCAGGAGACACCCGACTGGTCTCCCGGTGTGTGGGACTCGCACCCACTAAAAAACCTCCACTTTACAGGCAGGGAACCCCCCCTGGAACAACTATTCGTATGGCTTCAGGGTGGCACCTCGTATTGTGCCTACAAGGCTTCTACAGCTTTATCTATATCATCGACCTGTGAGACGGTCCAGTTCAGGCTTCTTTTGCCGCAGGACCATCCTCACGAAGGTCACAACCATGTCCCAGTTCTCTTTGCTGTTGAGCATGACGTCTATGATGTTATCAGGTGTCATGGGGCCAATCTCCGATTCGAGCCCTCGCCTCTCCAGCACCCACCGTTGACACTCGAAAAAAGTATGATGAGCGTCATCAGAGTCTGAGTCGCCATACACGCACGACGGATCCTCCATCTTACCCATCCTTCGCAGGTATGCACAGAAATAACCATGCCCTGTCAGGAATTGAGTAAGGTAATAATCTACCTCGCCGTGCGTTCTGTCCACCCATTCAGGGAGGTTCCCAATCAGCCTCGCCGTCCACCTAGCTCGACTCTCCTGCTCCCATCGTAGTTGCCAGCTCCGCATGGAGTGTGCCCTGGCCACTGCTCTTGCTTCTACAAACCCCAAGTCTTCCTTGGTTGTGTAGACCCTCCTTCTCTCCTCAGCCATCAGATCTATTGATATTACTCCAGCGAGGACCAACACTGCTGGTTCCGACACCGTTCTGTAGGAGCTTGCAATCCGAAGTGCTCCTCTTCGTTGTACCGCGGCCATCTGCTTGCGGTATTTTTCTTGCTTCAGTGCGTCGGCCCAGACCTCGCATCCGTAGAGGAGAATCGAGTTTGTCACCGACATCAGCAGTCGCCGTCTTCCTGCAGCTGGGCCTCCGACATTTGCCATTAGTCTTCTTAGCACAGCAACGACCTTAGCGGCTTTCTCCGAGGAACATCGAATTTGCTCCCAGTAGGAAAGCTTAGTATCCAGGTGCACCCCTAGATACTTCACCGCTGGCTTTGATATTATCGCCTTTTCCCCCACCACGAACTGTGTGATTGTGGGTATACGTCGACGAGTGAGCAGCACAATCTCTGTCTTCTCCGTCGCAAGGCTTAGATCGTGTTCGTCCATCCAGTTGCGGACCCTGCGCATGACCTGGTTCAGCATGCGCTGCGCCTCCTCTGCGTCTCTCGCGGTGATCACGGCAGCCACGTCATCAGCATATGCTACCAGAAAGGTATCATCTGGCATCTCCATCCGGAGGATTCCATCATAGAAGGCATTCCACAGGTCGGGGCCCAAGATAGAGCCTTGAGCTACGCCTCCTGTTATCTCTCTGCTGCGTGGCCCATCTGCTGTGTCGTACCGGAGCTCCCTGTCCCTCAAGTAACTTCGTATTATCCGGAGCAGGTAGTCCGGCGCTTGAAAGACGTCCTCCAGAGCAGCTAGCAAGTCTGTCCACCTGGCCGAATTAAAGGCGTTGCGTACGTCCAGTGTAGCGAGTAGCACCATCCTTCTGGAGAAGTGATTACCCCGCTGGGCCACCTGGACGGCATCCAAGATCTCCTGTATGGCTCCAATGGTGGATCTGGCCGTTCTGAACCCGTACTGCCTCGCTGACAGATCTCCTGCATCCCGAATTGCCGCTACTAGGCGAGGCCTGAGTAGACGTTCCAGTAGTTTCCCCGCCGTGTCCAGCATACAAAGAGGTCTGTATGCCGACGGGGAATTCGGGTCGCCCTTCCCTTTGCCGACTAAGACTAGTCTCTGGATCTTCCACCTCTTCGGGAAGACTCCGTCTTTGAGGCAACGGTTATACATATTGAGTAGCACCTGGGGGCACGATCTAGCGACCACCCTCAGCACTTCCGCAGGTATACCATCCGGCCCTGGTGCCTTCTTGTTGCGCAGGGAGCTAACAGCTAGTGATAGCTCGTCCTCGCTGAAGATCGGGACGTCTTCCAATGGGCCTGGATACTCCTCACGATCCCTCAGTGGGTGACGAGGAAATAGACCGTCCACGATGAAGCGCATCCGATTCTCGTCTATCCTTGGGCTACGAGGCCGGGCTCCAAGCCTGCTCATTACAAGCCTGTACCCCAGACCCCAGGGATCAGAATCTAGATCATTCCTGAGGGTCTCCCACTTGAGCCGCTTGGTTCTGTTGATGGCCTCCTTCAGTCTTTTCCTGGCGAGCCGATATTCGTCTTGCGCCTCGGCTGCTGCAGTCGCGTTTCTTCGTCTGTTTCTAGTCGCCATGCGACGCGAGCGCAAGCAACGTCTCCTGAGGTCAGCAATCTCGTCTGTCCACCAGTACGCCACTGTCTTACCCCCGCGGAGTCTCGGTCTTCTGGGCATAGACACATCTCAGGCATTCCGTATGAGGCGCATTGTCGCACCGACGACTTCCTCTGTCGGACACAAGCTGTTCATCACCGCCTCCTTTCCGATCGCGATGACATCCTGCAACAACTCCACGTCCAGTTTGGACACGTTCCAGCCAGGTGTTCGGCTAGGTTCAGCTATGCGCGAATGCTGAACTCTCCGCAGGGTGAAAGCGATATACTGGTGATCACTATCAGTATAGTCTTCCAGCACCTCCCAGTTCATGACGCTGTGCGCCAATGCGTCGGACACCAAAGTAATGTCCGGGATTGTCTCGGCGTAACCAGGTCTTCTAAAAGTTGAGACACCGCCCACATTGGCCACTGCGAGCCCGACTCTTGCTGCCATCTCTAACACGTACCGTCCCCTGGTGCATGTCGCAGGCATTCCCCACTCCACCGCTTTGGCGTTGAAGTCTCCAGCGACCACGCAGGGTCCTTCCATCTCACGAATCGTGTCTTCCAATTTGTCCACTTTCTCACGAAATTCGTGGATGGTCTCGTTAGGGGTGAGGTAGCAGCTCACATAAGTGATGTCATCGCATCTCACCCACACGAAACCACTTCCGGCACCATGGCTTGTAGGGAGCGGCACGGTCGAGTCGGGAATCCAGACTGCAGCCGTCCCGAGTAAGTCAGCATACCATCCCGGTTCCTCTCTATCGTGGTGCTGCTCGCTGATGATCAGAAGATTGGCACCCACGTCCAGCTTCAGCTGCTCCAGGAGGGCGTCCGCCGTCCTGCTCCTATGCAGGTTTCCCTGGAGGATCTTCATCGGCCAAGCTTGCTCTGGGCCCTCCCAAGCGCCTGTCGAAAGACCGCACAGATACCCGAGCCGGGAACATGTTTTAGAGCATCGGAGTCCAAACCACGCTCCTCGCAGAGAAAACATCTCGGCTCAGCTTGGCAGTCTTTTTTCAGATGGCCTGCACAGCCACACTGTATGCATATACCCGCCTTCTTTCTGTCGGGCCCTTTGCAGTCCGCCTGACAATGGCCAAAACCAAAGCAGGCGTAACAGCGAATCACCAGGGCCCTTCGGCGCACTCTGCCATACACCCATCCGATCTTTATGCGGCCAGTTTCGAGGAGTTTAGCAGCTCCTCGCTCCCCCAGCTCCACAATCGCCATCTTCTGCTCCCTGGTGTTCGCCTTCGTCAGCGTCACTCTCATGTCCCCAGACAGGTCATCTGCATCGCGTTTGACGGCATTACGGACCTCCTCTTCTGTTGTGAGGCAGTCAAGGTCCCTTATCTCAAGAGTTGTCCTGGGTTCCAGGCTGCGGACAGAAGCAGACTCGCCCAAAACTCCCCGCAACGCCTCACAGAAGCCCTCCTTATTGGTGGTCTTAGATCCCAACTCCAGAAGAACATCCCCATAGCGAGTGCGGCGAACGGACCTGATTTCAGTTCCCGTCGTCTCCGGGTTGGCATCTCTCCTGATCTGTGTCAGGACCTCCGCAAATGTCTTTCCCTCTGCAGGCTTGATGAGCAGAGCATCGGGTCGAGCCTTCGGTGGACGCGTCCTCCTCCTCTCCGTGGTCGCCGGGGCCTTGCTCTCCTTCCCGGGCTCCTTCTTCTGTAGCCGTCTTTTCGCTTCGCGGACCGATCTCCTGGACTGCACCGTCTGCCATACACTGGGTGTGTCTTCTTTTACCTTCTTCTTATCTGTGGTCCTCTGTGTAAGGGGGCTGGTGGCAGCTCGCTTACTGCCACCTCCCGCAGAAGACGAGGCCCCACTTTCTTGGCCCTCCTCCGTCTGTGTGGCACGGTCTGCTCCCTTCACCTGCTTCGGTGCTCGCAGGAACTCAAGGACTTCCAACGCCTCACGTAGTTTGGACAGGCCAGATTTCACCTCCATTGAGATGTTTTTCTGCCTGTCCGTGGCAGTCTTCATGCTGTTGAGAAGAGAGCGACAGTATCGCCACATCTCCCTCTCGTTGCCCGTGTCCGGCTCCCTCTGTTCATCTGCAGAGCTCTTGCCTGCAGGTATCTTCTGGGCAGTTGTTTGCCCCACCCCTCTCTGTGTACTCCCCGGAGGAGTCCTTTGCACCCGCGAGCTCTTTCCGAAGGGGCTCGGCGTTCCTTCCGCTATATTGGGACTGTTTTTAGTAAGTAGTAGTAGTAAGTAGTAGTAGTAGTAGTAGTAGTAGTAGTAGTAGTAGTAGTAGTAGTAGTAGTAGTAGTAGTAGTAGTGGTGTAGTAATAATATGCAATCTTGCTGTATTACGTTACAGGAATTAGGGCTATGTTTAGCAACTGAGCTCCAACAAATCATTATTTTGCAGTTAAAACCTGTAAATACTAGGCAACAGCTTCTCAAGATTGTCAGGTTGATCCGTAGATGAACGACGAATATATTAACCTGCTTATTATACTATAATATAATTACGCTGTCATTTTAAGTGTACTTTAGGAAAGAAATAAAAACCGTTAGATGTTATTACATCTCCTAAAATGTTTAGATATTTGCAATGTTTTTTGTAAAATGTCTGCATAAATATTCTGTCAATGTCCGTCAGTACTACTTTTAGCTACGTTTTTCGTGTTAAAATTTTAAATAAAATCTGTGCAACAGTCTTCTTATTAATGGTAGCCATTTCACCAAACGTGTAAATGCAAACGCAATAATTCTTATAACAATTTTGCTGACTTTTGAATTTCACACCCTGATGTTGATGCGCTAGAATAAGCAGGGTGGGTATCGTCTTCAAACACATCCCTTTTGCGCTTATATTTTTTAAACCGCTTGATAACCTGAGTAGGCAGTAGACCCTCATTACTATAAACTTTCGTCAGTAAACACTTTATCGTATTTTTCAAGTTATACAACCTTTTACATTTACACATTCCCCTATGTTAATATGCTACAGTATTCCTACGGAGGTCAGATAGGACTACATGGACACAACGTTGCTGCAGCGGTTTTTGTTGCACGTGCTTGATAATTTAAGGGGAGAAAAACGCCAGTCAGCCACGCAGCTCACTTTTGCCAACGTTACAAGGAACGGCAAAATAAACAGTCCGACTGTTCACACTTTTTTTATCTTGATGCAATTAATTTATTTATGCTGACAAAAAAGACCACAACACACACACACATGTGGATGGTACATTGTCATGGGTACCGGTAGGTAAATAAATTTTTAAATGCGTCATATGTATCTCTATTCCCCTGTAGTTTAGTTACATAACCTACTTCACTTGCAAATAAATAGAACAGTTACTTGGAATGCAAATAGAGCAAAGTGAATACAAATAAGAAAACATACACAAAGAAATAAATGTTTAACATTGACTGCACAAAATAAGATTGAGACGCAATCATTCTTGTCAACTAGGATTACTTGTAAAGAAATAAGAAAACAGTAATGCAAACACCAGCAACTTGTTCAAGAGATTGTACGTGTAAGAAAGCAATCTTAACCTTGTGTAAGAAAATGTGGTGTCATTTTGTAAGAAATTTTCTTTTTTGCACTTTCCTAACTTAGTCATGTCAGGTTTTACTGACGACTTAATTGTCTGACTTAAAACAACGCTCCAGATGCAAGCATTGAGATACACCATAAAAGATTGTATTAGGGATACTATCGGAAACAATTAGTAAAGTGTATTGATTGGAGTATAACTACATAGGCGTATGTCAGCTGAGAATAATACAGCTTAGAAATATATGAAATAGCCAATGTTCTAATGTTGAGTGTTTGTTAAAGAAATTACATAATATCTCAAACTTCTTTCTGATACGACTAATTCACGACTGAACCTATTACTATTGCAGTATAATTATGGTCACACTGTCTTAGCTCCTGCAGATCTAAGAAGTAATATCATGCAAAAATTCCGTTAAAACAATATTTAAGAAGTCTACAATTCTAAAAGAATAACAAAATTATACAAATTAAGCATTAGCAATTGCACCACTTTATCAATTAAAAAAATAAGAATAAATAAGAATAACGTTTAACCTAAACGTTTTCAATATTTCGTTTAACAAAATATATTGTTTTTTAACCTAATCTAAGATAAAAAATGTAAGGTAATGCTACCCGTTTTCATGGACAGAATCACTAACACTAAAATTTGTGTTATATCGCAGTCCGGTCATTTCAGTCAGAAATATGCTGACAAGGCAAACTGCGATTATTGCAGTTATTCTCCTTGATAATTTAGTTAACGTAATAATAATTAATATGAACAAAATAATAAATATGGTAAGACCGCGGTATTATACCAAAATTTATATGGTATATTGCAAACACAAAGTTATATTACAAATAATTGTTAGTTTTGTAGAAGAATAATAATTTTCGTGAAATAAAACCTACCAATTAGCGTAAATTATTTACATAATTTATTATTAAATAAGTGAAAGGTTATCAACAAAAAAACTTTAAAATTTTCTTAACGTTTGTAATGTACAGTATATACTTTTGCAGTAAGTATGCAAAAACTATTTCTTCGAATGTGGTACAAATTGTTTTACTTCTTTAACCTCTAGTACTTTGTGTAGTTAGTTTAAACACTCAAACTTCGCCCTTTATTTAACATGTAGTAATTTAATTTTATTAACTACACTGTACATACTGATATACAACAAGCAGTCTGGTTGTCATGGCAACTGGGAGTCAATTTAAGTTGTCGTGACTAAAGCTTCACGTGCTCCCCCCAATAAATTATATGGTAATCTGATACTATGTCAAATACATATAATTTAATATTTTTACTACTACAGATAGTATTACTGACACCATTAATACATGTATTGTAAATGGTAAGAAATTTGAAATATAAGAACTTTGTAACATAACAATGTTACCTCACCTGAGTAATTATTTAAGATCGTTGAGTAGCTGGAAGAGGATCTTATCATTTTTATTGCTAATATGCCCATGTTTATGTCACACTTACCGGGTTTTTCGTTACTTTATCAACTCACCCTATTCAAATTTTCAAAATGTTATCTGTATTTGCAAACTGTGTATTGCTGTGGGGAACCATTCAGCTCTTTTAGAGAGTATAGTAGATTTACTAATTGACCGTTGTTTACAAAATGATATTGCAATCGAAGGACAGACAGTTAAAAAGTGTTTTTTCTAAGAAACAAACATCAGATATCCAAACATACTTGTTACGTACTAACATCAGTAGTTCTCTTGAATAATAATGCACACACTTCCCAGTTAACGAATGATATTCAGGCTATGGCGTTATGCAAACCTTTAAGAGTTTTGTTAATGTTAAAACTAACGTTACGGTAATGGAAAGACAAAAGGCTAATCAGAAGGGAAAGACAAAGTAAATGTTTAGACGTTTAAATGAAAGTGCTGTGGAAGGTAGTCAGTAGTTAATTATGACTTCTACTTGTATATGTAACGTCTTTTGCCGAGAACGTAATCTAGGTATATTTAAAACCCTTTCCATGTTTACTTCACGCCGAGTTATTTCAACTAAATCTGATGCTCTTTTTAAACAGGTGTCTCTGAAGTATCAGCTAAGCCGATAAGATACATCAGCTTACTGCTAGCCTTGTGAAATTATTATTATTTTCTTTTTACTCTATCGCGTGCCTAAAGACTTGTACAATCTTCCGCAATACTGAAACACATTTACATATATTTTGAATATAAAGATTTCATGAAAGCTCATGTAAAAGTTAATACCAATTTATAACTTTAATTATTCCTAATATCACGGAAAATTAATTTTGGTTTCAATTTGCACTGTTTTAACTTGATAACGGTTATTGTAATATATAATCTTAAAGTGATTGTTTTTTTTTTCAGCCAGTAACGTCTGTTTACCAGTGTAAAGTAATACAGCACTTACATTTGCTTAGATCTCAGAGCATGTAGTTTTCTTTCGTTGGTCCAAATTAACTGAGAAGGGGTAATCTACTATCGCGTAATTGATCATGTCAGGTAAGGTACTATTCAGCCGTAGTTACTAAACACACCGAGTAAAACATCACACATTTGGGAATTATAACAACGGAGTTCTGATATAGCAGTGCTATCACTGTAATTTTTGTAGGTGCAAATTCGAAAGGTAAAGAAATAGACAAAATACTGTAAATTTTAATACTTGGTAAAGATTATGTTGAAATTGACTGTAATAAATGTAATGTAATCAATGTAATGTAATTATAAAAGAATGTAATGAAATTGGTTTGGACAGCAGTGATTCTTGATAATGGATCATCGTCGTGTATTCCCGACATATTCTACGACATATTGTGTAATGGTTGAATTAAGGTTGCAGGTAAAGCACAAGGTCATCTGTAGGGTTCCAACTGGGTTCCAACTACGAGCAGAATGTTATGTAGCTACTAAAGTATCACCGAATCACATTACTAATCAAACAGTTCACAAACAGAGACTTATTGCCATAGAGCAAATAAGATTTTGTGATATGGATTGTGGAGGACCGAGATTTGCTTAAAACAGTGTTAATATTGTTTAATGTCTTCAGAAAAAAAATCACTAGATATTAGACGCAGGCGAAATTTCTTATACTTATACCTATTAGGAGGACGTAGTTTACTAGTAGGCATGGGCCATACCGCATTCTTCGGTTTGTATCGCCGGTAACAGTGAGGTTAGGTAATCCCGAGAGGGATATTGAGAAGATGACCACTCACATATCGAAACTAAAGTTTTGCCATAGGGCATAGGCTTGTGAGTGGTGGCATATAGGGTTTGTCCCACTGTGGTCATTAGTTGGCTTTTGGGTCTCAAGTTGTGAGTTGGGAGGCATTGGGAGGTCAGAACTCAGAGGGCTAGCCCGATTCTTGTCTTGTCTTGACACACTTGGTCACTGCCATAGAGGTCCGGGGTGTCAATTTCATCATAAATTCAAAGTGTGTTTTTCAGACCTGAGGTCGACTCATTCTGTGGAAATAAGTATTGGGATAACCTACCGCTGTACTCAGTCAGTCGGGGGCTAAAGTTAAGTGCTGACCGCGATATCTTCTCGTACACCTTACGGCTCACTTAAGACGCCTGCCCTGTCTGTTTTAAACTATTTAGAAGGCAAAAAAGGAGCTACTATTATTATTTTATATCACAATAAAAATGTTGTTTCCTTAGCCTACGACTATTAATATAATATATATAATATAAAAGGCATCTACAGTATCTGAACAAGTGGTTTTAAAGTATGTTCTCCTTAGGAGCATGTGTGTCCTTCTGACAATCGACTATTGTATAAAGTAAGGGATTATAAGAGTGGGAAAGTCAGTAATCGAAATCAGACCGCATAGTGTTGAAGCCGACGTATTACTAAATACGTGTATGAGGCGTATACGTGACTTTGCTATGCGTTGAGTACTGGCACCGAAGTAATTATCTAAGTCATAGCGCTCCAACTGTTAGTTTTAACGACCCGTACAGCTAGACAAGCTGGCCTACGCAAAATGTGTATCGTACAGAAAAAGTAGAAATTACCATAACAAGAGTTTCTCAATAGCAAATTTTTGTTTAAATTATAAATACAACGACCTTGGGTACTTCTAACTTACCGCTTGTAAATGGCAAATTCTTACCCGGCCGTATACCTCAACGTACGACGCTCAACCATTCATATTCGCATAATAACTTTTTAGCCTGTATTAACGCAATGCAAGTTGGTATTTACAGTTAACTTATAATATTTAACGACAACATGTAGCATAATGTATTTTATATGCCAGAGCGAGGAAGTAATGAAAGTTTGCCAAAATCACAGGTTGCACCAATGGGTAAAAACTCGAGAACATAGTCCTTCGGCTTTATTTAGTCATCAAGGTACGACGCTTTTCGTTAAACGGGGAAGATTAATTATTCCTGTGCAGTACATTCTCTCCAGCACACATATTTAATGTAGCACCTACATTCCAACACATTTACAATATGAAATCCATGAATGTACCGTAAGTTTTTAATCGTAAACCGAATTGCTTTTCTAATTTGATTTATTACTAATTGCTTATGTCCAATCCAATTTCTTCGAAATCTTCACAGTTATGAAAACAATTTCCAATGAAAATGTTTTGGAGTTTATTGCTTTGTCAGAATAGGTGTTTTTGTGTGCCATGGAGGACCTGAAGTGGTTTGCCTTATGACGTCAAGTAAATACAAGCAGTCATTGTGTCATTATTTAATGGGGTCAAATCTACTCAACAACAATGTAAGCTAGAAGTTAAGTTACACTTATAATCCACTATAGATGTAAAAATGGTACCAAATGTGATAATACATAAATTATTATGTGGAACTAATTTTAATTTATATAATAATCAGTGAGTTAAATTCCGCTTGGTCATAAGCAATCAATTATATGAATAGGGAATGTTTAAATATATAAAAACTTTATTTAAAATATTATTACGTATACGTCTTGCCATTTAATATTTTTTTATCATTAAATATTTCTTTGATAAATTTGCTAGTTTAACTTTATAACGTATTTCTTCAATCTTAGGGATCAATTGTAGTATTTACTTTCGTTTTCAGTATAAATGAATATTATTTACTTTCCTTGTCGATTATGCAGAAGTTAACAGGATTCAAATTACAATTGAAACGCTACTAAATCGATTTATATGGGGGGGAGAGAGAGAGAGAGAGAGAGAGAGAGAGAGAGAGAGAGAGAGAGAGAGAGAGAGAGAGAGAGAGTAGTTTCAATACTATCAATTAGCCACGTAAGTAAATTTGTGTTTTTGTTGATATGTTACTTGTTTTTCAGCGTCTCAATATGTTACCTGTCAGTTTGAAACGTCCCCCAAAATTTTTATTTATTCCCTTTCGTAATTTTTTTTTTTTGAGGGCCGTTACTTGAAATTTAAAACTAGACGCATGGTCTAGACGGAAGCATAAAAGTGCACTGAGCCCCCCAGTGTAACAGGACTTGCAATGGGACACTCCTTTTAACGTAAAAATATTTTTATTAGTGTTTAAACATCCATCATATATATATATATATTGTAAGAAGACCCTGTATGCGGTCTTTACAAAAAAAGATAATAAAGAAAAAATTTTATTAAAAAAAATTTTTCAAAAAAAAATTTTATGTTTTAATAGATATCTGCAATTAAGAAATAATCCTGTTCCAATGCTTTAGTAAAAATTTTAATAATTAAGAAGATATTTATTAATTATTTAGCACTTCTTGAAGATCTGAACCAAGTCTGGGGTTAATCAGATTAACTCCGGTCAGCAATCAATTTATGATGTTTAGTGCTGGTCCAATATCTCACTGTTAATTAATATTTTCTTCTTCTTTAAGTCTCGTTGCATTAATAAATAAACCTTAAATTAGCATGTGAAATAATAATAGATACAAACAATTGAAATAAATGGATTTATTAACAAATTTAATAAATAATCGATTTTTAATCGATTGGGAGCAATGATCGACTCCGTCTCAGGGAATAATCGATTCGTTCATACAGTGGAAAAAATTATTACAAGTATTATATAAAAAAGGTTCTTGGAGCGATTATATTAATAGTCAGAGAAGGGTCAACGAGAAAGTATAACATTAACAATTAAAGTAATTTCAATAATTATTATTTAACAATATTTAAATAATTCTGATATAATGTTTAAAAAAGTTGAATCATCAAACCATATGTAGCTTCTGACGTCACTCGATGCGGAAGGCACAGAATCGTATTTTTCGAAGCTGGCCGCTCCTAGGTATGGCGAGGTTATTGGAAATGTCGTCGTGTTAAAATCTCACAGCAAAATTACCTTCATAAATGTTTTAAATGTCCCCGCACTGGTGTAATCTGTCTAATAGGTTGTTTGGTGTGTTCTGAAGAAGTGTTCCGTGTATACTTGTGTTAATTATGTTATTTGATATGTGTTCACTTCTGTGGGTTAACTGCTCAAAAAGTGGTTATGATTTGTAGCGTTAATTATCACAAATATATTGTTCTACTGGTTTAAATCACTAGTATAATGAAGTTTGGTGTTAGTTTTCACTATTGTCGCTAAAGTTTCTGTAGGTTTAGTTACAAAAGTGTTTAATTCATTTAACTCTCGTTACACTGATATTAGAAGGTAACCGTAGTACCATTTTCTACACGGTTTTAAGGAACGTTATATTACACAACTATTCAGCTTGATATTCAATAAAAGACTAAACTAACTTCCTTCATGTTAGTCAAAATCTGGCCCAGTTAATCTTTGAAAAAGTATTGTTAAAATATTTTGATTTCCCATACACATGATACAAAATTACATTATATATGGAATTTATTTATTTTATTCGTCACCTTCATGAATTATGAACCTTATCATTGGTTTACTCATCTCATTCCTTTTAAATTGATATATTATAGTCCATATCTGTTGACATTTTGTGGAAATTACCAAATTTCTCTCCTTTTGGAAATCTAGGCTCAAAAATTGTTTTCCGCCTTCATATAAATTTTTCTGCCATTTTAATTGTTATTAATACTATTATAATAAATTTTAATTAGTCATATTTCTCTTTCTTTCCTTAAATACATATAAATTCAACCTTTGAACTGGTTTTTTATGTTAATTTCTGATTTTGACATTGCTCTTTAAAATTAATTAATTTATATATTTTGAAAATTTACAATTTTTTAAGGTATATTTCCTTATTATCACTTTAACTCATAGGAACATTCACAGTAGTGGTTAACGGATTTACCTTACCTAAATCTTGCTAGTTTACAGGAATTATAAGTGAATTAACTGGTTTATATGGCTTCTGTGAATTCACCACATGGCCTAGAGTTTAGAATTTTACATTTTTGTCTTTCTCAAATAAATTTAATCCTACTCCTCCTCTGACTTTACATAGTTATTATTACATGAAAATAAAACGTTTTACAAACCCATTGTGAGGTGTAGTATTTGATTAATACTACTGTTATATAAAAAATAATAATGAACATCATTCAGCATTCTAAGATTGAACATATTGCTGACATGGTTTGAAAACATACATTTAACTCCTTTTTAATTAACACAGCATACCTACTGAAACATTATTAATGGTATTAATGCTGTTATTTGGCAAACATAATTCATTTTAAACACATATAAATCTTATTTACTAAAAATTCTTATAAACCTATTGAGTTCATGGCTGTGAACAAATAGCCATTTTAAACAATTTACACCTATGAATATAAATTAATGCCAGTCCTTTCTGGTCTAAACCATTATTATCTATTATCCCCTTCATCAGTAAACATGTCCACCCATACTATAGTTACTATCATTTTTACAAATGTCTTGTAATAACAGAGTTACATTAAAATAATAAAATATTGGAAATCTTCCATTTTATTATTTTATGATGATGTGTGTTATTGAATATAAAAGTTGTTATATAGCATATTGATAAGTCATAGTATCACTAACTTTAAGTTTATTGTATTTCCAAAAACACTTGCACAAGTTCACTTTCACTGGTGGTTCTGATATTTTGAGTCTTATTATCTCAGACCAGACCTTTAGTAATCATGGACTGTTAAGACTTGTTTATTTTCTTTATCACACAATAACTTTAGTTGGTTCATTTCTTATTATACTAGACAACACTTTTGATTTCTTAATAATTACATTTTTATAGGATTGTGGGATGTTGTACTTTCCTTTTTAATTGTCTCTATGGGTTTGGGGTTGATGGTATTTAATAATAGGTTTTATAACGGTGTTTCTTTCATACTATTTCTTCCTTTCTTCTTGTCTTCTTTATTGTCTTTCTTCTTATCTTCTTTCTTGTCTTTCTTCTTATCTTCTTTCTTGTCTTCTCTCTTGTCTTTCTTCTGGCCTTCCTTCTTCTTATCTTCTTGTCTTCATTCTTCACTCTTGGGTAAACCAAGGTACTTCGTGTTATCTCGACTGATGTTTAGTTTGGAGTATCGAATTTATTTACTGATACTGACTTTGCTCTTCGCTAACGGTTTCAGGGTATTGTTTACTTCCTGATCATAAATTTTATTCTTCCTTCTTCTTGTCTTTGGGGTATTTTGGTGTTTCACCACTCTCAAACTGATTCTCTTTTCTTGATATTATGTTATCTAATTTGTTTACTGCTCCTAGCTTCCTGGGTAAATTCCTGATTTTATAATATGAGTTGCTTTCAATAATTTCTTTGATTTTTAACAGTGGTTTTTATATAATGTAATGAGAATTTTTATTTTATTGTTGTTTATTCCTTTGATTTCATTCAATTTCATTCGATTTTATATTAACATACGTGGTGTAATTAATTTTTATTATTTTATATGAATTAATAAATAGTGGATTTTCTGTCACGCTACAGAATGCCCTTCTCCAGAAGTGATTTTTTATACTATACTTGCTTTGTCTGAAACAATTGCTTATGATAATTATTGTAGTTTTGTTATTATTCTTGACTTCCTTCCATTTTAAAAATTCTCCTATTTATATTTGAGCTTATATCCTTCTCATTCTCACTTGATCTTCCTTGATACTAGTAGTCATCTGAGTTTCATATTTATTATTTCATTTTCATATTTCTTCTTAGTATTTTCTCCTTGGGATATTTCCTCCCTATCGTTCCCTACTTTGTGAGCTGGTTCAGTTCAGAGAGGCACTGTACGCTACTTCCTCTGCTGTCCAATACTTCACACATATTTGAGTACAGAGGCAAATCATCTCTGCTCAAAAAAACATATTAATACGGCTGGAATTATCTACAGACAGATTAAAAAATTATTCAGAATAGTACACATTTGTTACTATTAAAAAAAAAATATCTTTGGGATACTTCACTTAGTACTTATTATATTTCTCAGAGATTTTAATATTCCTATCTCAGTTGTTCTTCTGATTCTTTAACTTGATGTTTCATTCATTTGATATTATGGTAGGAAGCTCTTCTATTATTACATTTTTCAACTATTCTCATCATATAAAGCTTTTGGTTATTAATCCTTTATTACTTTCTGTTTTTTTTATTATAATCTGCATTGTTTATAGTAGCATATATTTATGACATTTTTATTTTATTGCTCTGTTTTTATTATTTCCACTTGTTCTATTTTCTAGAACTTTCTATAACTGTCATTATCACAATTGACATGTAATTCATAAATCATTTTATGTTAATTCGTTTAATTACATATATCTTTGATATTATTCTCACATTATTCCTGTCATGGTTATTATCCTTTCGAATGAATGTTTTTTATTAATTTTATAATGGGGTCATAATTTCTCCTCATACCACTTCAAAGTTTTATTATCTCATAATTCCACATAAGTTTTTGTATTTTATTATATTCAATCACTCAAATCGTATCACACGGTTTATTTCCTTTCGTATCCCTTTATGGAAAGTTTTTCACACTTTATTTTGAAATTAGACATGATTATATTTCTCCAGAATTATTTGTTTTAATTCTAAAGTCTGTTTCCTTTATTCATCCCATTATGATCCTTTATAAACATGGTAAATATATTTTATGCTTACCATAAATGTGGTATTAAATCTTTTCTGTTTATTTCACCCAAGTGTTTTATTAATAATTGGTCGGTAAGTTGTACTTACTCTTGGTTTGGAAACTTGATTTATACACAATTCAAAATTCATTCTTCTTATATTATTCCATAAAGTTTTCTCAAATAATTTGTATGTAAGGTGGGCTTTCTTTCTTTTTAAATTTAGATGTTTTCAATTCAAAATTCTTTTTATATTTCTGCAAAATGGTTTTTCTCAAATACTTGGTTAGTAATGTGGTCTTACATTGTTTTAAAATTTGGATGAGTCAAAATTCTTCTTTTATATTCTTGTCATAAAGTTTTTCAAATTTTTAGTTAGTAAGGTGATTTTACCCTTGTGTGGAATTTATTTGAATTATTTCATTCTATTCCTTTTATCCTTCTATAAAGTTTTCTTCAAATGCTTGGTATGTAAGGTGATCTTACAATTGTTTTGGAATTTGGATTATTTCTAAATTCTGTTTTATATTATTTCCAAATAGTTTTTCTTCAAATCTTGGTTAGTAAGGTGAACTTACGTTATTTTTAGAATTTAGTTGGTAAACATATCATATTAGTTTCATAAATATTGTATGACTCTTTTTCTTGTCTTTATTCAAAAGTATTTCTTATTATCATATTTCCTTTTATACCCAGGTGTATGATTTTTATTAGGTTGCACAGTTGCTCATATTTCCTTTGTAAGGTATTTCCTTAATGAATTTTCTTTCTTAAACCCCCGTTTTGGTTCTTCGTTCTTTCTTCTTATTATTTCTCCTCATTGGTAATTATTTTCTTCTTCTTTGTCGTGGTTTTTGCCGTTGTCGGTTATCATGACATCCGTCCATTTTTGTGGAGGTGTGTGGTATTTGATTTAACCATAGTCTGTCATTTCAGTTGCTCTCATTGTCCGGATGACCATAGTCTTCATACTTGTCCGGTACCAGTGACATTTTTAGCCTTTGCCTTATATTTTATTCTTCTAGCCGTTATTTGTTTGTTGGCCACAAAGCTCATGTAGTTTCCTTTATCATACTGTTTTATATACCAATACGTCTCTGGTCCATATGTGGTATTGCATGAAAAAAATCTGTGAGGATCTTCATCTGAATTATTAATTATTTGCTTATCTGAAGCCCCATAATCTGGTTCACCATCACCTATCCACCCTGAAAGAATACATTTTAGTGTACTTGTACACTGGAACTGTCCTGGATGGCACACTAATGGAACACATCCTGGTGATTCATCTGTGCCGTCACCACAGTATGATAAGGTGTCACATTTCCATCTTGCTGGAATACACTGTCCAGTCCAGCACTGAAACTGATCTGGTCCACATGTCGTATTCCGTTTACCTCCGGTCCTTTTCCATTGGTAAACTACTGTCTGTTGGTACATTATTTCTGATATTAATTTTAATCTCCTGCCGTGATCTCTGGCATTCTTGATTTTTTCATGGTTGGTAATAGGGACATTATTTACTTCCATTAAACCATGGTTCATCATCTCTATTTCTTCCTTGGTTTTCATTAATTTCCTTGGAAGTGTTTCCTCCTTTCCTTTGGTTCCACTTCCATATCTTTAGTATTTTCTTTGTTCCCGTTAGTTTTCTTTTCACGTAATACTACTATTCGTTCCAAGGTTTTTTCGTTTGCTATTTCTTCTGGTTCTGGTTTGCTATCATTTTTTATTTCTTCGGTCTTCTCCTTTCTTAATTCTTCTCTTTTTAATCTGTCCTCTCTCATTTCCTTAATGTTCTCATCCATCCTCTTCATCATCTCCCCCATCATTTCTCTCATCTTATCGAATTTCTCTTCTTTTGTAAGTTTTGCCATTTTGATTTATCGTTGTTGCCCTTCTTCCTGACTGGATAACCGCTGCCAGGCTTAAATTATCAAGCCCTCTAAGTTGGACGCCACTTTGTAAGGAGACCCTGTATGCGGTCTTTACAAAAAAAGATAATAAAGAAAAAATTTTATTTAAACAATAAATTTTTTATGTTTTAATAGATGTCTGCAATTAAGAAATAATCCTGTTCCAATGCTTTAGTAAAAATTTTAATAATTAAGAAGGTATTTATTAATTATTTAGCACTTCTTGAAGATCTGAACCAAGTCTGGAGTTAATCAGATTAACTCCGGTCAGCAATCAATTTATGATGTTTAGTGCTGGTCCAATATCTCACTGTTAATTAATATTTTCTTCTTCTTTAAGTCTCGTTGCATTAATAAATAAACCTTAAATTAGCATGTGAAATAATAATAGATACAAACAATTGAAATAAATGGATTTATTAACAAATTTAATAAATAATCGATTTTTAATCGATTGGGAGCAATGATCGACTCCGTCTCAGGGAATAATCGATTCGTTCATACAGTGGAAAAAATTATTACAAGTATTATATAAAAAAGGTTCTTGGAGCGATTATATTAATAGTCAGAGAAGGGTCAACGAGAAAGTATAACATTAACAATTAAAGTAATTTCAATAATTATTATTTAACAATATTTAAATAATTCTGATATAATGTTTAAAAAAGTTGAATCATCAAACCATATGTAGCTTCTGACGTCACTCGATGCGGAAGGCACAGAATCGTATTTTTCGAAGCTGGCCGCTCCTAGGTATGGCGAGGTTATTGGAAATGTCGTCGTGTTAAAATCTCACAGCAAAATTACCTTCATAAATGTTTTAAATGTCCCCGCACTGGTGTAATCTGTCTAATAGGTTGTTTGGTGTGTTCTGAAGAAGTGTTCCGTGTATACTTGTGTTAATTATGTTATTTGATATGTGTTCACTTCTGTGGGTTAACTGCTCAAAAAGTGGTTATGATTTGTAGCGTTAATTATCACAAATATATTGTTCTACTGGTTTAAATCACTAGTATAATGAAGTTTGGTGTTAGTTTTCACTATTGTCGCTAAAGTTTCTGTAGGTTTAGTTACAAAAGTGTTTAATTCATTTAACTCTCGTTACACTGATATTAGAAGGTAACCGTAGTACCATTTTCTACACGGTTTTAAGGAACGTTATATTACACAACTATTCAGCTTGATATTCAATAAAAGACTAAACTAACTTCCTTCATGTTAGTCAAAATCTGGCCCAGTTAATCTTTGAAAAAGTATTGTTAAAATATTTTGATTTCCCATACACATGATACAAAATTACATTATATATGGAATTTATTTATTTTATTCGTCACCTTCATGAATTATGAACCTTATCATTGGTTTACTCATCTCATTCCTTTTAAATTGATATATTATAGTCCATATCTGTTGACATTTTGTGGAAATTACCAAATTTCTCTCCTTTTGGAAATCTAGGCTCAAAAATTGTTTTCCGCCTTCATATAAATTTTTCTGCCATTTTAATTGTTATTAATACTATTATAATAAATTTTAATTAGTCATATTTCTCTTTCTTTCCTTAAATACATATAAATTCAACCTTTGAACTGGTTTTTTATGTTAATTTCTGATTTTGACATTGCTCTTTAAAATTAATTAATTTATATATTTTGAAAATTTACAATTTTTTAAGGTATATTTCCTTATTATCACTTTAACTCATAGGAACATTCACAGTAGTGGTTAACGGATTTACCTTACCTAAATCTTGCTAGTTTACAGGAATTATAAGTGAATTAACTGGTTTATATGGCTTCTGTGAATTCACCACATGGCCTAGAGTTTAGAATTTTACATTTTTGTCTTTCTCAAATAAATTTAATCCTACTCCTCCTCTGACTTTACATAGTTATTATTACATGAAAATAAAACGTTTTACAAACCCATTGTGAGGTGTAGTATTTGATTAATACTACTGTTATATAAAAAATAATAATGAACATCATTCAGCATTCTAAGATTGAACATATTGCTGACATGGTTTGAAAACATACATTTAACTCCTTTTTAATTAACACAGCATACCTACTGAAACATTATTAATGGTATTAATGCTGTTATTTGGCAAACATAATTCATTTTAAACACATATAAATCTTATTTACTAAAAATTCTTATAAACCTATTGAGTTCATGGCTGTGAACAAATAGCCATTTTAAACAATTTACACCTATGAATATAAATTAATGCCAGTCCTTTCTGGTCTAAACCATTATTATCTATTATCCCCTTCATCAGTAAACATGTCCACCCATACTATAGTTACTATCATTTTTACAAATGTCTTGTAATAACAGAGTTACATTAAAATAATAAAATATTGGAAATCTTCCATTTTATTATTTTATGATGATGTGTGTTATTGAATATAAAAGTTGTTATATAGCATATTGATAAGTCATAGTATCACTAACTTTAAGTTTATTGTATTTCCAAAAACACTTGCACAAGTTCACTTTCACTGGTGGTTCTGATATTTTGAGTCTTATTATCTCAGACCAGACCTTTAGTAATCATGGACTGTTAAGACTTGTTTATTTTCTTTATCACACAATAACTTTAGTTGGTTCATTTCTTATTATACTAGACAACACTTTTGATTTCTTAATAATTACATTTTTATAGGATTGTGGGATGTTGTACTTTCCTTTTTAATTGTCTCTATGGGTTTGGGGTTGATGGTATTTAATAATAGGTTTTATAACGGTGTTTCTTTCATACTATTTCTTCCTTTCTTCTTGTCTTCTTTATTGTCTTTCTTCTTATCTTCTTTCTTGTCTTTCTTCTTATCTTCTTTCTTGTCTTCTCTCTTGTCTTTCTTCTGGCCTTCCTTCTTCTTATCTTCTTGTCTTCATTCTTCACTCTTGGGTAAACCAAGGTACTTCGTGTTATCTCGACTGATGTTTAGTTTGGAGTATCGAATTTATTTACTGATACTGACTTTGCTCTTCGCTAACGGTTTCAGGGTATTGTTTACTTCCTGATCATAAATTTTATTCTTCCTTCTTCTTGTCTTTGGGGTATTTTGGTGTTTCACCACTCTCAAACTGATTCTCTTTTCTTGATATTATGTTATCTAATTTGTTTACTGCTCCTAGCTTCCTGGGTAAATTCCTGATTTTATAATATGAGTTGCTTTCAATAATTTCTTTGATTTTTAACAGTGGTTTTTATATAATGTAATGAGAATTTTTATTTTATTGTTGTTTATTCCTTTGATTTCATTCAATTTCATTCGATTTTATATTAACATACGTGGTGTAATTAATTTTTATTATTTTATATGAATTAATAAATAGTGGATTTTCTGTCACGCTACAGAATGCCCTTCTCCAGAAGTGATTTTTTATACTATACTTGCTTTGTCTGAAACAATTGCTTATGATAATTATTGTAGTTTTGTTATTATTCTTGACTTCCTTCCATTTTAAAAATTCTCCTATTTATATTTGAGCTTATATCCTTCTCATTCTCACTTGATCTTCCTTGATACTAGTAGTCATCTGAGTTTCATATTTATTATTTCATTTTCATATTTCTTCTTAGTATTTTCTCCTTGGGATATTTCCTCCCTATCGTTCCCTACTTTGTGAGCTGGTTCAGTTCAGAGAGGCACTGTACGCTACTTCCTCTGCTGTCCAATACTTCACACATATTTGAGTACAGAGGCAAATCATCTCTGCTCAAAAAAACATATTAATACGGCTGGAATTATCTACAGACAGATTAAAAAATTATTCAGAATAGTACACATTTGTTACTATTAAAAAAAAAATATCTTTGGGATACTTCACTTAGTACTTATTATATTTCTCAGAGATTTTAATATTCCTATCTCAGTTGTTCTTCTGATTCTTTAACTTGATGTTTCATTCATTTGATATTATGGTAGGAAGCTCTTCTATTATTACATTTTTCAACTATTCTCATCATATAAAGCTTTTGGTTATTAATCCTTTATTACTTTCTGTTTTTTTTATTATAATCTGCATTGTTTATAGTAGCATATATTTATGACATTTTTATTTTATTGCTCTGTTTTTATTATTTCCACTTGTTCTATTTTCTAGAACTTTCTATAACTGTCATTATCACAATTGACATGTAATTCATAAATCATTTTATGTTAATTCGTTTAATTACATATATCTTTGATATTATTCTCACATTATTCCTGTCATGGTTATTATCCTTTCGAATGAATGTTTTTTATTAATTTTATAATGGGGTCATAATTTCTCCTCATACCACTTCAAAGTTTTATTATCTCATAATTCCACATAAGTTTTTGTATTTTATTATATTCAATCACTCAAATCGTATCACACGGTTTATTTCCTTTCGTATCCCTTTATGGAAAGTTTTTCACACTTTATTTTGAAATTAGACATGATTATATTTCTCCAGAATTATTTGTTTTAATTCTAAAGTCTGTTTCCTTTATTCATCCCATTATGATCCTTTATAAACATGGTAAATATATTTTATGCTTACCATAAATGTGGTATTAAATCTTTTCTGTTTATTTCACCCAAGTGTTTTATTAATAATTGGTCGGTAAGTTGTACTTACTCTTGGTTTGGAAACTTGATTTATACACAATTCAAAATTCATTCTTCTTATATTATTCCATAAAGTTTTCTCAAATAATTTGTATGTAAGGTGGGCTTTCTTTCTTTTTAAATTTAGATGTTTTCAATTCAAAATTCTTTTTATATTTCTGCAAAATGGTTTTTCTCAAATACTTGGTTAGTAATGTGGTCTTACATTGTTTTAAAATTTGGATGAGTCAAAATTCTTCTTTTATATTCTTGTCATAAAGTTTTTCAAATTTTTAGTTAGTAAGGTGATTTTACCCTTGTGTGGAATTTATTTGAATTATTTCATTCTATTCCTTTTATCCTTCTATAAAGTTTTCTTCAAATGCTTGGTATGTAAGGTGATCTTACAGTTGTTTTGGAATTTGGATTATTTCTAAATTCTGTTTTATATTATTTCCAAATAGTTTTTCTTCAAATCTTGGTTAGTAAGGTGAACTTACGTTATTTTTAGAATTTAGTTGGTAAACATATCATATTAGTTTCATAAATATTGTATGACTCTTTTTCTTGTCTTTATTCAAAAGTATTTCTTATTATCATATTTCCTTTTATACCCAGGTGTATGATTTTTATTAGGTTGCACAGTTGCTCATATTTCCTTTGTAAGGTATTTCCTTAATGAATTTTCTTTCTTAAACCCCCGTTTTGGTTCTTCGTTCTTTCTTCTTATTATTTCTCCTCATTGGTAATTATTTTCTTCTTCTTTGTCGTGGTTTTTGCCGTTGTCGGTTATCATGACATCCGTCCATTTTTGTGGAGGTGTGTGGTATTTGATTTAACCATAGTCTGTCATTTCAGTTGCTCTCATTGTCCGGATGACCATAGTCTTCATACTTGTTCCGGTACCAGTGACATTTTTAGCCTTTGCCTTATATTTTATTCTTCTAGCCGTTATTTGTTTGTTGGCCACAAAGCTCATGTAGTTTCCTTTATCATACTGTTTTATATACCAATACGTCTCTGGTCCATATGTGGTATTGCATGAAAAAAATCTGTGAGGATCTTCATCTGAATTATTAATTATTTGCTTATCTGAAGCCCCATAATCTGGTTCACCATCACCTATCCACCCTGAAAGAATACATTTTAGTGTACTTGTACACTGGAACTGTCCTGGATGGCACACTAATGGAACACATCCTGGTGATTCATCTGTGCCGTCACCACAGTATGATAAGGTGTCACATTTCCATCTTGCTGGAATACACTGTCCAGTCCAGCACTGAAACTGATCTGGTCCACATGTCGTATTCCGTTTACCTCCGGTCCTTTTCCATTGGTAAACTACTGTCTGTTGGTACATTATTTCTGATATTAATTTTAATCTCCTGCCGTGATCTCTGGCATTCTTGATTTTTTCATGGTTGGTAATAGGGACATTATTTACTTCCATTAAACCATGGTTCATCATCTCTATTTCTTCCTTGGTTTTCATTAATTTCCTTGGAAGTGTTTCCTCCTTTCCTTTGGTTCCACTTCCATATCTTTAGTATTTTCTTTGTTCCCGTTAGTTTTCTTTTCACGTAATACTACTATTCGTTCCAAGGTTTTTTCGTTTGCTATTTCTTCTGGTTCTGGTTTGCTATCATTTTTTATTTCTTCGGTCTTCTCCTTTCTTAATTCTTCTCTTTTTAATCTGTCCTCTCTCATTTCCTTAATGTTCTCATCCATCCTCTTCATCATCTCCCCCATCATTTCTCTCATCTTATCGAATTTCTCTTCTTTTGTAAGTTTTGCCATTTTGATTTATCGTTGTTGCCCTTCTTCCTGACTGGATAACCGCTGCCAGGCTTAAATTATCAAGCCCTCTAAGTTGGACGCCACTTTGTAAGGAGACCCTGTATGCGGTCTTTACAAAAAAAGATAATAAAGAAAAAATTTTATTTAAACAATAAATTTTTTATGTTTTAATAGATGTCTGCAATTAAGAAATAATCCTGTTCCAATGCTTTAGTAAAAATTTTAATAATTAAGAAGGTATTTATTAATTATTTAGCACTTCTTGAAGATCTGAACCAAGTCTGGAGTTAATCAGATTAACTCCGGTCAGCAATCAATTTATGATGTTTAGTGCTGGTCCAATATCTCACTGTTAATTAATATTTTCTTCTTCTTTAAGTCTCGTTGCATTAATAAATAAACCTTAAATTAGCATGTGAAATAATAATAGATACAAACAATTGAAATAAATGGATTTATTAACAAATTTAATAAATAATCGATTTTTAATCGATTGGGAGCAATGATCGACTCCGTCTCAGGGAATAATCGATTCGTTCATACAGTGGAAAAAATTATTACAAGTATTATATAAAAAAGGTTCTTGGAGCGATTATATTAATAGTCAGAGAAGGGTCAACGAGAAAGTATAACATTAACAATTAAAGTAATTTCAATAATTATTATTTAACAATATTTAAATAATTCTGATATAATGTTTAAAAAAGTTGAATCATCAAACCATATGTAGCTTCTGACGTCACTCGATGCGGAAGGCACAGAATCGTATTTTTCGAAGCTGGCCGCTCCTAGGTATGGCGAGGTTATTGGAAATGTCGTCGTGTTAAAATCTCACAGCAAAATTACCTTCATAAATGTTTTAAATGTCCCCGCACTGGTGTAATCTGTCTAATAGGTTGTTTGGTGTGTTCTGAAGAAGTGTTCCGTGTATACTTGTGTTAATTATGTTATTTGATATGTGTTCACTTCTGTGGGTTAACTGCTCAAAAAGTGGTTATGATTTGTAGCGTTAATTATCACAAATATATTGTTCTACTGGTTTAAATCACTAGTATAATGAAGTTTGGTGTTAGTTTTCACTATTGTCGCTAAAGTTTCTGTAGGTTTAGTTACAAAAGTGTTTAATTCATTTAACTCTCGTTACACTGATATTAGAAGGTAACCGTAGTACCATTTTCTACACGGTTTTAAGGAACGTTATATTACACAACTATTCAGCTTGATATTCAATAAAAGACTAAACTAACTTCCTTCATGTTAGTCAAAATCTGGCCCAGTTAATCTTTGAAAAAGTATTGTTAAAATATTTTGATTTCCCATACACATGATACAAAATTACATTATATATGGAATTTATTTATTTTATTCGTCACCTTCATGAATTATGAACCTTATCATTGGTTTACTCATCTCATTCCTTTTAAATTGATATATTATAGTCCATATCTGTTGACATTTTGTGGAAATTACCAAATTTCTCTCCTTTTGGAAATCTAGGCTCAAAAATTGTTTTCCGCCTTCATATAAATTTTTCTGCCATTTTAATTGTTATTAATACTATTATAATAAATTTTAATTAGTCATATTTCTCTTTCTTTCCTTAAATACATATAAATTCAACCTTTGAACTGGTTTTTTATGTTAATTTCTGATTTTGACATTGCTCTTTAAAATTAATTAATTTATATATTTTGAAAATTTACAATTTTTTAAGGTATATTTCCTTATTATCACTTTAACTCATAGGATCATTCACAGTAGTGGTTAACGGATTTACCTTACCTAAATCTTGCTAGTTTACAGGAATTATAAGTGAATTAACTGGTTTATATGGCTTCTGTGAATTCACCACATGGCCTAGAGTTTAGAATTTTACATTTTTGTCTTTCTCAAATAAATTTAATCCTACTCCTCCTCTGACTTTACATAGTTATTATTACATGAAAATAAAACGTTTTACAAACCCATTGTGAGGTGTAGTATTTGATTAATACTACTGTTATATAAAAAATAATAATGAACATCATTCAGCATTCTAAGATTGAACATATTGCTGACATGGTTTGAAAACATACATTTAACTCCTTTTTAATTAACACAGCATACCTACTGAAACATTATTAATGGTATGCATGCTGTTATTTGGCAAACATAATTCATTTTAAACACATATAAATCTTATTTACTAAAAAATCTTTTAAACCTATTGAGTTCATGGCTGTGAACAAATAGCCATTTTAAACAATTTAAACCTATCAATATAAATTAATGCCAGTCCTTTCTGGTCTAAACCATTATTATCTATTATCCCCTTCATCAGTAAACATGTCCACCCATACTATAGTTACTATCATTTTTACAAATGTCTTGTAATAACAGAGTTACATTAAAATAATAAAATATTGGAAATCTTCCATTTTATTATTTTATGATGATGTGTGTTATTGAATATAAAAGTTGTTATATAGCATATTGATAAGTCATAGTATCACTAACTTTAAGTTTATTGTATTTCCAAAAACACTTGCACAAGTTCACTTTCACTGGTGGTTCTGATATTTTGAGTCTTATTATCTCAGACCAGACCTTTAGTAATCATGGACTGTTAAGACTTGTTTATTTTCTTTATCACACAATAGCTTTAGTTGGTTCACTTCTTATTATACTAGACAACACTTTTGATTTCTTAATAATTACATTTTTATAGGATTGTGGGATGTTGTACTTTCCTTTTTAATTGTCTTCATTCTTCACTCTTGGGTAAACCAAGGTACTTCGTGTTATCTCGACTGATGTTTAGTTTGGAGTATCGAATTTATTTACTGATACTGACTTTGCTCTTCGCTAACGGTTTCAGGGTATTGTTTACTTCCTGATCATAAATTTTATTCTTCCTTCTTCTTGTCTTTATGGTATTTTGGTGTTTCACCACTCTCAAACTGATTCTCTATTCTTGATATTGTGTTATCTAATTTGTTTACTGCTCCTAGCTTCCTGGGTAAATTCCTGATTTTATAATATGAGTTGCTTTCAATAATTTCTTTGATTTTTAACAGTGGTTTTTATATAACGTAATGAGAATTTTTATTTTATTGTTGTTTATTCCTTTGATTTCATTCAATTTCATCCGATTTTATATTAACATATGTGGTGTAATTAATTTCTATTATTTTATATGAATTAATAAATAGTGGATTTTCTGTCACGCTACAATATATATATTATGTGACAGGGCGAATAGTCACAATATGGCAACCGTCACATATGCGTATAGCAAAATAGAAAATACAGTGCATAAAGCAATGCTCTGCTTAGTATAATAAGAAACAATGTATAAGATTAAGTAAATAGAGTTAAGAAAGTATAATAATAATAATTGTGTAATTGTGTATCAATATTTCAAATGTAATAACAGTTTAAAAGAACCTATCAGAGCGTGAACAACAACCCGTGACAGTTGATAAACCAATAAGGGTAGAGTGTCATTAAACTAGCGGGAAAATACAGGGCGACGTCGGTAATGCGCTCAAAGCACTTCAGTCTGCATTAAACCACCGGTTCGAGTAGTCCGCTTTAAAACACTAGTTCGGAAAGTCTTGTTAAACAACCAGTCCGAGTAGTTTGCAGTAAAACACTAGTACGGAACATCGGTTTTGAATTACTAGACCGAGCAGTGCGTAGTGAGTAAAATCACGCGACAAGTTAAACTTAAAAACACTCGAACTTAACGTGAAAGCGACTCCGTTCGAATAAATCAACAGTAGCGTAAAAATAGCATCTGAACGTAAAAATTCCACATCAAGGAGGCAGTACAATTCCACAACAGGGAGCTGAGGACATATCCACATCAGGGAGGCTGTTCACACTAGAATCCAGGGAAGCTGAGAACACTCCACATCAGGGAAGCTGTACACATATCCACACCTTGGAGACTGGATGAACAAGAAGAGGAACAATTGGAACATTCAAACCCAGAAACTCACACGAGATAGACGCCGGAGCTACAGTAACAAGTAGAGTATTAAACATTTAAGTTTGAATTCAAAAAGACAGTAAACAAGAAAGAGAACAATTTCAGAGGCTATAAAAAACAAATTTATATAATTAGTAAAGTAAGATAACAGAGCAAATTGAAGTAGAGTCATTTAAAGAGTTAAAGTAAAATAAAAGAAAAAAACATTAAACACAATTCTTATAATAACTAAAGAGTTACAAGTAATTATTTCAAAAATAACACCCATCCATCACATTCTCAGACACAGGTCTAGAGAATATAAGTATAGCAGAGAAGTAAAAGTAAATTCATTTAAGGTAAGTCCAATTAAAATTGCATTGGTCTTTGTGTGTGTAAACTGAACAGTATTAATACTCGCTGTTGCCCAAAATTGGGGATACCAGTAAAACACACCAACAAAGTCCAGTTGCAAATGGCGGTCCAAAGCGTGGGGCGCGATAACACATTCGAGACGAGCTGCGGGCACTGCCCGCAGTACCGTAGAGTCCCATAAAGACGAAGTGCGGGCATAGCTCGCAGTCGCGTATCTAACTGCGAAATAAACGTAATACGGCTCCCGCTCGCTGTTAGTCACAATGAAACGATAGCAGTATTAGTAGTTAACATTTTCAAATGTAGATGGCAGCAGCAATCAGAGTCTGAACACAACAGTAGCTTTTTTTTGTATGTTGTACACAACACACTGTACGTAACCAAGCCACATGGTCGGCGTGAGGAAAATGGCTTCCGCGAAAAACAGGGTAAGTTTAAAAATTAATATTTTATTTATTTTACAAGCTACTGACATAAAATTTGCACTAAATTAATGAGAATGCTTGGTTTTATAATATAATATAGCTTTATATATTTAAATATTATATGGTTTAGAAGTATAAGCTTTTGAAAAAATGCAAAAAAGCCCAGTCTGTACGGTAAATGAATGCATTTTTCATATAGTCCTGAATGTGTAAAATTACATAAAGTAAATAAATTTAAAAATCTAATAATTATCATAAAATAAATAGTTGCATGAAAATATTGTTTTTTTATGACTGGCGCCCAGATAAATAACAAACCCATATAAAGAACGAACAAAGAAAATATAAAATTCAAATAAATTGTAATAATTATTTGAAGTAAAAAATATAAAAACCGTTAGAAGCCTTAACTGAATTATAAGAGTCAGACCAGTGTGAGAACGGATGAGAGGTGATGTTTAAACCGGAAACAACATTCGGACTAGTAATAATTTTAAAGGATACAAGTTAAGTATCAGTAGAACAATACAGGGAATTAGATCTAAGAAAGTTTCGGTCTGAACAAAGACCTATTGTTAATATTGTATAACCATTGTTAGTTATAAGGGGAGGAAATTGTCAACGCTGAGAAAATATTTTATAGACTATTAGATGTGTAATTTTGAAATATTAGGTCAATAATTAAACCGCGAAAATGGCAGAATCGCAAACACCTACCGACATAATGGCAGCAATACAGCAAATGCTACAACAACAACGAGAGCAAGAGAAAGCAGAAAAAGAAAAATGAAGAAAAGAAAAAGAAGAGCGCGAAGAAAGACTACGAAAAGAAAAACCAGAATGGTGGGAAGAGGCAAGGATACAATTATGAGAGGAATTCGGAGCACTACATGGAGAAAATAGGCAGGAACTAAAGAAACTAAGCGAAAATATGCGAACATGGACAAATGCTATAAACAAGAAGCAACAAGAGTTAACTACAACGGTACAGCCCCAAGAAGAGAAACTAACTAAATTTACTCAGGGGACAGAAGGAAATATACACGAGGTGAAAGAAAATATAAAAATATTGGACCAAGTCGTCGCTAGGCACGAAACAACAATAATGACAAATAAGGAACAAGGTGAGGAGAACGACAAACACCTACGAGAACAGATAACACAGCTGCAGAAACAGATGAAGAAAACGAAAGCAGAACAGATCACGTACATCTACAGGAGTGCTGAAGACATGCCGAAAATGCAGAATTTTAGTGGATGGGAAAGTGAAAACCCAATAGAATTTTTAATAGAATGTGAAAGAAATATGGAGATGGTAGGAAATAACCTAAATGATAACGAACGCGTGGAATGGATAGCATGTCGATTAGAACACACAGCTGCAAAGTGGTATTCGATAATAAGAGAAAACGTTACGTCCTACGAGGATTTCAAAAATAAATTTGAACAAAGATACTGGAGCGACCATATCCAAAGAAGAATTCGAAACCAGTTAGAGTTTGATAAATACGAATACATGCCAAAAGGTAAGTCCAGAGAAGCATATGTAATTGATATTGTAGCTAGAGCGAAACATTTAAAACATAAGTTGACGGAGAGTGAACTCGTAAATAAACTGTCTTATCACTTTGACCGCGATATCAATGTTGCAGTAATGACGAGGGGAACTAAGACGATTGAAGAACTCGTACTCATGCTGGCACAGTGGGGAGAGATAAGATATTCGCCAAAACAACAACCAAGGTCAGACGCGCAACCTAGACCAGGTCCAAGTCGCGAAAACAATTACGAAAACAGACAACAACAAAACACCTATACAAAGAAACCGTATCTAGGTCCACGAAATAAATATAGTAATAATAATGAACGAAGTTTTACAAATAAGGATTGTAATATGTCAGCTCAAATACAAACAATAACACCGACGCAGACGGATGCATATACTAGGGGACTGCATACAACAATACGAACGGAAACGAGACCGCTACAAGAAGAGGTAAGTGAGGTGGTACAGTCAACTTCAAAAACGGACTGTAAGGGACGTTCACAAGATGTCCAGTGATAATAATTATAAATGTAAAAATAAAATTAAGACTAATGAAGTATGTGTGCAAATAAACAATGTGTATCCACCGGAAATTAGGGATGAAATATTGCGAATAGACGACAAACCTAGCGATACAGTGAAACGTAAGTGCCCATGCATAATAGCATATATAAATGATGTGTTAGCCAATATGCTAATTGATACAGGAGCCGAACTGTCAGCTATAAGCCAGACATTTATAAACGCAAATAAAAAATTATTTAATAAGGCACCAGTGCTACCATTAAATAATATATGTGTACAAACGGCCGTAAACCAGAAAGAGAAAGTCGATCAGCAAATGTTTATAAACATAAATAAAGACGAGATGAATTTAGAAATACCAGCTATTATTATAAAGAATTTAATTTATGATGCAATTATTGTGATGGATCAACTTAAACAAATAAATGCAATAATAAACACACAACAAGACACCATGCAGTGCGAGATAAAAAAGACAACATATATAATCAAACTAAATGAAAATTTAAATAAATATGAGAATCATAAAAGTACTATGAAGATTCAGAGGCCAGAAATAAAAGTAGCAACACCAACTCGTAAAACAGCAACAAAACATGACACACTCAACACACACGAGAGTAGTGAATTAAAACGACTAATACGACTAAAACGACTCGTACATCAAAATCATGATGTATTCAGTGAAAGACCAAGAATAACAAATGTGTACGAACACCAGATAAAAACGACCGATGAAGATAAATTTGTGCGTCGAACATATCCAGTACCGATAAAATATCAAAATCAGGTAGACATCGAAATAAACAATATGTTAAAACACCAAATTATTGAACGTTCAAACAGTAACTTTATAAACCCAATGGTTATAGTTAAAACGAAGAACGATGAAATTAGATTATGTCTTGACATGCGAAATTTAAACAGTTTTACGCAGAAAAATTTTGATTGTGCACCAAACGCCGATGAATTGTTTATAAAGTGCCAAGGGATTATGTATATGAGTAAATTAGACCTCACAGCAAGTTTCTGGCAAATTCCACTAGAACAACACAGTAGAAAATACACCGCTTTCATGTACATAAACAAGTGCTATCAATTCAAAGTAGTACCGTTTGGATTGGTAACAAGCCTAGCAGCTATGGTAAGATGTTTAGAACTAGCATTAGGACCAAAAGTAGAACAGTCTGTAGTAATATTTGTAGACGACATTCTGGTTATTTCAAAATCATTGAAGGAACATATTGAACACTTACAAATAATCTTTGATAATTTTAGAAAAGCAAATTTAGTATTAAAGCAAGATAAGTGCGAATTTATGAAATCGTCAATGAAATTTTTAGGATATATTATATCAGCTGAAAGAGTGAGTACCGACCCAGACAAGATAAAGAGCATCACCGAATTTCCAGTCCCTACAAATGTGAAAGGAGTACGAGGAGCAGTTTTAGGTCTTACGGGGTATTACAGACGATTTTCAGAAAAATATTTAATTATATAAACCCGTTATTAACATTATTACGGCAAGGAGTAAAATGGAAATGGAAGCCAGAACACCAGCAAGCGTTTCAGGATGTCAAGAATTCATTCGACGACAATATGCAGCTATATCATCCGGAAGCAGAGGGGACGTATGTATTTTACACGGATGCGAGCGACCTAGGCATAGGAGGTGTATTGTATCAACCCAGAAAGAATGGAGATCATTACGTCATTGCCTATACAAATAGAACACTGAAGGAGGCAGAGAAAAATTATTTCAATTCAGAGAAAGAAATATTAGCAATTGTATATGCGTTAACAAAATTTAGGTACTATTTGTATGGAAAACATTTTGAAATTCACACAGACAACCAGGCATTGTCTTTCATTCTAAAATGTCGACTCGTAAACGCCCGACTGACCAGATGGATCTTAGCAATAGAGGAATATTCATTTACGGTAAAATACTGCAAAGCATCGGAAAATAAAATAGCCGACATCCTCAGCAGATACACACCTAATGAAGAAGAAGAAGAACATAAATGCCACACCAATGAAGTGAAAATATTAGCAATGAAATATGAAATGACAAATGAGTTAAAGATACGACTACAAAACATACACCAAGAACAGAAAGATGACGACAGAGTTATGGAGCTACGAAGAAAGTACATTCAAAAAGAAGATCCAAGGTATAAGCTAGAAAACGAGATACTGTATAAACTCTGGGAGGGTGAATGGAAAGTAGTAATGCCAAACGACCTATTAAGTGAAGGAACGTGGGCATGCCATGAGAGTCTAGGGCATGCGGGACCATACCGCTGTTATTTAGCGTTAAGAGAAGATTTTATTTGTAATAATATGTATAGAAAAGTAAGAAGTATTTTAAAAGTGTGTCATAACTGTCAAACGGCAAAATCTCCGAACCTACATACGTACGTGGAAATGCAGAATATTATTGTCAACGGTAAGAACGAAATGTTATGTATGGATTTCTTAGGACCGCTCCCTCGAGGTAGTCGAAGTCTTAGGCACCTACTAGTTTGCACAGACGCATTCACCAAGGTAGTAAGACTATACCCTGTCACCAGACCAACCACCAAGGCAGTGTTAAACAAAATATTCAAAAATTATATCCCACAGTATGGACAAATATAACGTATACTGTCAGACCAAGGTAAACAATTCCAGAATCAAGCGTGGACAAACACCTTAGAGCACAATGGAATCCAGCCGATACTCACAGCAATACGGAGACCACAGGTAAACCTGGCCGAAAGAATAAATAAAGATCTAGGAATATTATTTAGGTTATATTGCTACGACAAACATAGCACCTGGCCACAAAACGTAGAATTCTTTGAAAAAACATTAAATGAAAATTACAATCACACAACTGAATATGCACCAAAGGAGTTGGAAACAGGCGAACGACCGAGCAGAGTATGGTCTAAATATGTAAAGAAAATACCAACTGCCAATATGCTTAAACCTTGGCATATGAAGATCGAGGATGCAAAAGTTAACATCAAAAACAAAGCAGCAAAGCGAACACAGAAATCCAACGCAGCTCACAAATTGCAACAATTCCAAGTAGGAGAAACCGTATTATTAAAAATGAACCCTGTTGGTAAAAGTGAGGACAATACTGCGACCAAATTCTTTAAATTATACGATGGCCCTTACACACTAAGTGAGAGAGTGGGTAGGAAAACGTTTATGGTGACCGACACTAGAAAAAATAAATCTCTAGGAAAATACCACGCGTCGTCACTACGAAAATACTTTAATAAAACATAAAAGTAAGTAAATAAATAGTTATATGATTTGTATGTATAAACAACATGTGAAAATTTAAACAAGGAATTATGGTGCGAAGCGGATGCATACAAAACAAAACAGCTGACGAGAGAAGACGTTGACTCGCGCACACAGCTGACAGCAGACAACGAGGAGAGAGCGGGGGACACGCTACGTCACTTAGTGACCCTCAAACGCAACCGAGAAATGTTTACAACGGAAATGAAAGGAATGGAATGCAGAAGCTGATGACAGGGCGTTCTCCCACACAGCTGGTAGTGTTTTAAACACAGGAGGGGATTAGTAAATGTCACCAACACAGTTTAAGCTTGACAACAACATACCCGACTGATCTACTAACATATAGAAAATGTGGGGCGGAATGGGAAAGCATTTATGTAAATAATAATTAGTAAAGTAAGGATAGGATTATAATAACAATATTACAATATATGTAAAAGATTATTAATAACACAAAAATATGTAAAATGTATACCATAACAAATATAAACATATTTTAAGCAGTCCAAGTCACTGTATGATAATTATATATAATTAATTTACCTTAATTTCCGTCCAGTGACGTCAAGCGTAATTTATATTTGGTTACGCGTTTCAGGCCATGTGGCCCATCCTCAGACCATCACTCCAAAAGGAGCTCGTTAAAAAATAAAAAAATCCACATAAAACAAACACATACTAAATAAATACAAAAATATATTAAAACATATAAAGGCGTTCTATTACACGAACACGGTGCACCGTGTGTAGCATGCCTGAACTGCGTCAATGGAACCTGTTATCTATTATTATCTGTAATCGATCGCAGCGCGGTATCATACAGTGGGTTGGACCTGAAGTTAAGTTTATCATTAAGTATGTCGTCACACACATCTGGGTTATTATGACCTTTATATATCTCGAATTCTTCAAGCGCATCCATATAATGGCCTTTGGCACAATAATGTAGGGGTATGAAGTTATTGTTGAAATTTGTATAAGAATGATTACATGAAATCAGATGCCTTTTAAAGTTAGATTTAATATTATCTATGGAAAAATTACCCCTGTTAAAATGGCTTTGTGGTGTGTGTGTTCGCGGAATCTTTTGATGAACGGTCTACCTGTTTGGCCGATATACAATCGGTCACAATCGTCACATATAAGCTTGTAAATACCAGTTTTGGAATCAATTGTTGTCTGAACGACTGGGCGAACTAAGTTCCGTAGACGGTTATTTGTTTTAAAAATGACAGTATAACCTAATTTATTTAAAGTGGATGTAAGGATCTTGGGCATCAACTCAGTGTATGTTGTTGTGACGTATTTGTTGTTAGGTGTAATATCATGGGTCTGTTTGGAACGACGGGATTTGTGTTTTCTAAGAATATTGTCAACCATTTGGGATTCATATCATATATTCATATCTTATTATTCATAAGATAATATTATTGGCGTAGATATTATTTTTAAGGATATAATTGTTCTCATAAAAGTAAGATCAGTAAGATCAAGAAAGTTGAGTTCATAAGTCAAGATATATATCATATATTCAAACAGACTCATATATTCTCATATATTATATTCAAACAGACTGCCTGGCCATGGGTTCACCGTTATCCGGCCTGTTGGCTGATATATATCTTTTATGAGAACAATTATATCCTTAAAAATAATATCTACGCCAATAATATTATCTTTTATGGCCGATATGTTGATGATACTTTTCTAATTTTTAACGGTACTTTACGCCAAATCAGTAATTTTAAAAATCATATGAATACCATTACCCACAATACTCAATTTACTATGGAAACTGAAACCAATAATGAACTCAACTTTCTTGATCTTACTGTCATCAGGCAACTTAACAGTTTAAACTTTAAAATTTACAGAAAACCTACCACCACAAACGTGACCATACATGCAGACTCACACCACCCCTTCTCTCAAAAATTAGCGGCCTACAACAGTTTTATTCACAGACTTTTGATGATCCCCCTAAATAATGATGATTTCGAGTGTGAACTCAACATAATTAAACACATAGCTCTGGCCAACGGATATGAATCCCAAATGATTGACAATATTCTTAGAAAACACAAATCCCGTCGTTCCAAACAGACCCATGATATTACACCTAACAACAAATACGTCACAACAACATACACTGAGTTGATGCCCAAGATCCTTACATCCACTTTAAATAAATTAGGTTATACAGTCATTTTTAAAACAAATAACCGTCTACGGAACTTAGTTCGCCCAGTCGTTCAGACAACAATTGAATCCAAAACTGGTATTTACAAGCTTATATGTGACGATTTTGACCGATTGTATATCGGCCAAACAGGTAGACCGTTCATCAAAAGATTCCGCGAACACACACCACAAAGCCATTTTAACAGGGGTAATTTTTCCATAGATAATATTAAATCTAACTTTACAAGGCATCTGATTTCATGTAATCATTCTTATACAAATTTCAACAATAACTTCATACCCCTACATTATTGTGCCAAAGGCCATTATATGGATGCGCTTGAAGAATTCGAGATATATAAAGGTCATAATAACCCAGATGTGTGTGACGACATACTTAATGATAAACTTAACTTCAGGTCCAACCCACTGTATGATACCGCGCTGCGATCGATTACAGATAATAATAGATAACAGGTTCCATTGACGCAGTTCAGGCATGCTACACACGGTGCACCGTGTTCGTGTAATAGAACGCCTTTATATGTTTTAATATATTTTTGTATTTATTTAGTATGTGTTTGTTTTATGTGGATTTTTTTATTTTTTAACGAGCTCCTCTTGGAGTGATGGTCTGAGGATGGGCCACATGGCCTGAAACGCGTAACCAAATATAAATTACGCTTGACGTCACTGGACGGAAATTAAGGTAAATTAATTATATATAATAACAAATATGTAAAACAAAATAGAAAAAAAAATTTCTTATGAAAGACATTTTTTTTTTTTATTATGGCTGTAGGTGTATGTGACAGGGCGAATAGTCACAATATGACAACCGTCACATATGCGTATAGCAAAATAGAAAATACAGTGCATAAAGCAATGCTCTGCTTAGTATAATAAGAAACAATGTATAAGATTAAGTAAATAGAGTTAAGAAAGTATAATAATAATAATTGTGTAATTGTGTATCAATATTTCAAATGTAACAAAAGTTTAAAAGAACCTATCAGAGCGTGAACAACAACCCGTGACAGTTGATAAACCAATAAGGGTAGAGTGTCATTAAACTAGCGGGAAAATACAGGGCGACGTCGCTAACGCGCTCAAAGCACTTCAGTCTGCATTAAACCACCGGTTCGAGTAGTCCGCTTTAAAACACTAGTTCGGAAAGTCTTGTTAAACAACCAGTCCGAGTAGTTTGCAGTAAAACACTAGTACGGAACATCGGTTTTGAATTACTAGCCCGAGCAGTGCGTAGTGAGTAAAATCACGCGACAAGTTAAACTTAAAAACACTCGAACTTAACGTGAAAGCGACTCCGTTCAAATAAATCAACAGTAGCGTAAAAATAGCATCTGAACGTAAAAATTCCACATGAGGGAGGCAGGACAATTCCACAACAGGGAGCTGAGGACATATCCACATCATGAGGCTGTTCACACCAGAATCCAGGAAAGCTGAGAACACTCCACATCAGGAAAGCTGTACACATATCCACACCTTGGAGACTGGATGAACAAGAAGAGGAACAATTGGAACATTCAAACCCAGAAACTCACATGAGATGGACCCGGAGCTACAGTAACAAGTAGAGTATTAAATATTTAAGTTTGAATTCAAAAAGACAGTAAACAAGAAAGAGAACAATTTCAGAGGCTATAAAAAACAAATTTATGTAATTAGTAAAGTAAGATAACAGAGCAAATTGAAGTAAAGTCATTTAAAGAGTTAAAGTAAAATAAAAGAAAAAAACATTAAACACAATTCTTATAACAACTAAAGAGTTAGAAATAATTATTTCAAAAATAACACCCATCCATCACATTCTCACACACAGGTCTACAGAATATAAGTATAGCAGAGAAGTAAAAGTAAATTCAGTTAAGGTAAGTCTAATTAAAATTGCATGGCCTTTGTGTGTGTAAACTGAACAGTATTAATACTCGCTGTTGCCCAAAATTGGCGATACCAGTAAAACACACCAACAAAGTCCAGTTGCAATATATATGTATATTGCGACAGTACAAATAAGTGATGTACTGATCATTGAATATACAAATTTAAATATACCTAATAAACTGTAAATAATTAATAATGTATTAGAAATAAGCATTTCAGGGATTTCAAGCTTGGCTCAGACAAAAATATGAACAGGTGTTTCAACCTGAATCGGCGTGCACACGCACACAAATGTAACTGAAAGTGTGTAAATCAGTATTTTGCTAGTGTGTGTGAACGCAGGTCTATGCAGGCGAGTTTACCAACCCAAGATGAATAATTGCATAATTACTGTTTTTCCGTAATTATAAACTATAATTAAGGAGTAAAATAAAAAACACAATAAAATGTAATAAAATTTACTAAATACTGTGTACAAAAACCACGTGAAAAAGACATACCGTACGAGTGTAGTAGTGAAATAACTGTGTACAAATCGAAAGGGTTAAGTTGCAATGTCCAAAATTACAGTGAACATGTGTTGTGAAAATAGTTATAAGATGAGTATAAGAGTATACTTACAGGACTCTGCAATTCGCAGAAATATAAGAAATAGCGAAATTGAGAAAGAGTAGGGGAATTGAACCCAGAGACTCTGACATGTCGATTTCGTACAACTGCAGGTGTTGACCAAGACATGGGTATAAATAGGACACACACGTCACAGTGGTTCTCTTTCTTAAATCACCCACAGTGCAGCGGGAGCTTCTGCCCGTCCGCACAGAATATTTAAATTTTTGTAAATAGTTTCATCCTTCCAGTTACATACAGTTATATAACTGGATTGTAAAACAAACAATTTTTAGGTAATAACAAAATTACATAAGAAGATCCACATAAGAAGATCAACTGACGTCCGAAACAGCACGAGGAGAAGTTCCAGAGAGCGATACGACACTGGACAGAGAGAGAGTCGACGCTCGACAAGAGGAGAAGAGCGAGGCGACGCTGGACAAGAGAGAGGCGACGCTGCACAAGAGAGAGACGTCGCTGGACAAGAGGAGAAGAGCGAAACGACGCTGGACTCTAGAGGAGCGACGCTGGACAAGAGGAAGTGATGCTGAAGTTCGAGACGAGGACGATTACAGAGGGATCCAATGATTGAGTATGATTGACGACAATAAGGTGATAAACAACTTATTTATCTCTTAATCGAACAATTAACTCAAAGACATTAAAGACATTCTTGTTCTATTTAAAAGTAAGAGCCAATGTTTATTGTAAATTAGAATTAAAATCATGGATGTTATTGAAGTAAGATTAACGTAAAGAAAAGCTCAAATTAATATTGCAATGAAAAAAATACAAAGCATTTAAGTAAAAATTAGCGTTTGACATAAATCAGTACTGAGAAACAAAAGACAAATTCAGTAACTATTGACATTTTTGAGTTACATTACAATATATAAGAAGATATTAAATGTTGATATTTTGAAACACACTAATTGACTGAGTAGTCTGGAAATGAGATTTTTCTTTAAGACGATAATTAGTAGTATAGAATATTTAGTCAGTAAGGATGTATATAGCATAAGCCTTACGGCATAATAACAAAATAAACCTGAAACCCAAATTAAATTATATTTATTGTTACATAAATTGTCGCTTCCAACGTGGAGCATCACAAATTTAAATTATGTTATATTTGCAATGTTGTATTGATACATAATTTTGTCGCCCTGGACTTGGGGCACGACATGCCTAAATATATGTACAAATATTTGTTACAATATATATATATATATATATATATATATATACACACATACATAACTCCACATATTTCTCAATACTCCATGCATGGTACATCAGCAACCATGATAAACACATTTCAAAATTTTTAAATAATTCAAAGCATGACAATTACTATATATGTTTAACAGTTGAAAGCACGAATAGTCAAAGTACATCCAGAGTACATAATCCAGCTAGAATCTCAACATTATAATTATGAAAATATAACTTATCAATTTATCCAAAAATGCATGCTTTCTTTTATAAAACCATTATTAATGTTATTAACAAGAGTTACAATTAAAACAGTAAGGGCACTACATACTTTAACTCAGTGACATCATGAAAAAGCATGTACAGTTATGATCATGAGCTTGGTAAAAACCAACGTTCAGTTACTATGAACAAGTCAATATAACTGTTTATAACGCAGAAACTGTTGCTTGTGGAGGTCAAGGTTGAAAATAAAATGGAAGTGTTTCACCTGCTGCTGGAATGTCTACCAATTGATAATGATGGAGTCAAGGCTAGTTGTTACTGGTGCAGGTTTCAGTCCGGTGTTCTAATAATCCTGGCCTTCCTCGGTTTCTGGGGCCTTCTCCTTGTCCGACGGCGATGGGGAGCTTTCCGTAGCATTGCTCGGCTGATGGTGAAGGATCACATTATCACCATCTGTCCTCTCCCTATTCTTCTGACGGCTCGGGAACCCAGAGGCACTTTATAGGTTTATTTATCCATAGATGACGTACTACAAAACTTCGCAAAACAGAAGACTAATTCGCCGCCGGACCAGAAGTGAACACACGAGGCGTGCTGATGAGGAAAAACCAAGAAAAACTCGCTCGCGACCACGAGGTCGACTGACGAAATCAGCTGAGCAGAGCTGACTATATTTCGTCGACAGAGCGCGACTATACAGCTATTCACCGCTCACAGACCCGGCGCGGCAAAATTCAGTTGGCAATTACAATCGCCACACAGCCGGCGCGAAATACGGACGGGCTAATTACGTTTAAAGCTCGCCGTAGAATTCTGATTCAAATTGCCAAGGCACAAGTTTACTGTTTATTTATATTTCTGCTTTACTTTTAATTTCATTTGAAATTAATTAAACATTTTTTCTCGTCCGTGTTTGTTAATAGTCAGTTATTACAGTTATCATTGCATAAAACGTCTTTCAACTTTTGATAGACCTGCTCAAAACGCGCTTAAAATATCCTAAGTGAACACTGATCTTTAAATAAGATACATACAAATCTTGCATATTATTACGTATTACAAATTCACCATATTAATTAGTAACACTAGCATTTTAAAACGAAATTTTTATAAGAAATTATATTTATATTTTAGTTAAAAAGAAAGCAATTTATTGTATATACAATAGTAGAATAAATAGATTTCCATCCACATTAACACCTATATCAATAAACACTGAAATTTTCACGTGTTATCATCTGTTACAGACAAGACTAGAAAACTGATAAACATATTTTAAACATATAGGCGTGTGCTAGTTTTCGAAGTAGTCTTTTGTATTACACTACGCTTTGGAACAAGTATATTTACACTACGCTTTGGAACAAGTATATTTCTCAAACGTAATCTCACCCACATACACACACGCGCGCGCGCGCACATATTGTAGCATAACAGAATTATCACATTAAAATTTTAACTTAATACAACATAAATAAAGAAGAAAATGTCAATAGTGAGTGAGAACAATAAATGGTTAAAGATTAAACTAAAGAAACTGTACATTAAGTCGATAAAATGTTAATAAAATCAAACTAAATAACAAAGAAAACTCTTGGTCCATATACGAATAACCAACTATATAGAAACCCAATAAAACAGCAGTATACCCAGTAGGTTGGGGGAGCAGTAAAAAGGAAAGAAAAAGATAAAAAGGTAAACACAATTTTAATAAGGGAAATTTAATAAGTCAAGAAGCAACGAAACCCCAAGACACTAAACCAACGACAAATGAATAAGGAGTTATAAATGAGAAAAGGACATGAAACCACAAGACAAGAAATTTTAATATAATGAGAAGGAAGAGACAATATATTAAGGTCCACAAAAAGAATATAGCAACAAGATGGGATATACACTAAAACCTTATGAGGAGGAATATACCCTATCCTTATACCTTTAAACCCAATGAATAATTGACTGACAAAATAACAAGTTACAGGATACAATACAATAAAAAATAAACCTGTAAACTAGTTTGTAAGCCTAACTTAAGAATAACAAGTGACGTGCAATAAGAAATAAACAGTGAAAGACACTAAAATTATTTAAAAAAAGACTACCATTAATGTAGAGAGATACCAGACAAAATTAACATTAGAACAAAAGACAGTTTACTAACTGAAAATATTATTAGTGATAGGAATGTTTTAAAAATTAGATACAATAAAGAAATAATAGGTATAAGATGTTTTATTATAGGTGAGTGTTGCAAAAAAGCAACCTAAGTACAACAGACAGTGTAATAACTGAAGGTATTATTAATAATAAGATGTTAATAGTGTAATTAAATTAGAAACAGTGAACACCAAAGACAGTGTAATAACTGAAGAGTGTTATTAAAAATAAGATGTTTTTTAGTTCTGTCAATTCATATATAATAAATGCAAAGAACAGTGAATAACTGACAGCATTATTAGTAATAGGATGTTTTAGAATAATTAAAATTAAATAATATAAAGGAAAAATAATAAGCTTAAGATATTTTTTTGTTATGTTTAGGTAATATAAAAACTAGCAGATATAAGATGTTCTATTGTATTCAAAATAATGTTAAATCATTTTCAAGTTTGTTAAGGCAGAGAAGGCAAGTAGGTAATAGGAATGTTGTATATTTTTTTATTAAATTGTAAACCATATAAAAAGTATAAGGCAAACTAACTAACACACCACAATAGAAAAACAAACCAACATTGTGAATCAAAATCATCTATCATAGAGTCAAACTCAAATAAATAAATTCAATCAAACATAATATAATGAATAGAATCTAGTCCATACCACACAAAAATATGAAAATGTAATCAGTACAGATACAAATAATAACAAATGTAATGACGAAAGAAGAAAATTAACTTTATTTGGAAATAAGTAAAACTAGGCCTAAAGAGTACTCAACTCAAATAAAAAGTAAATTAATCAATATTGGTGTATTATAACAACAAATTATTAACAACCAGCAATAATTATGGAGTGAGTAATATTATTTCATGGAAATATTAACATAAAAACACTTGTAAACCATTTAAATACTAAATTTGTAAAAAATATAAGGCCTACAATAAATATCAAAAATTGTAAATTTTAGGCTTATCTGAACTTAAAACAGACCCAGTTATATATCAAATTATGTAAAATTAACTTACGAATATTGCTGAATAGTTAGATTTTCGTAAAATTAATAAATAATTGAGTTACAGCAATAAATAAGAAAACTTGTTATGTATGTTTAGGAGTTGAAATCAAATCCAAGACATGTAAATTTATAAAAAAACAATGGGAAGAGGAATAAGACGTTTTATAAATTACCCCAAAACGACGACTTTCAGTCATCAGTCTATTGTTAATCGTTAATGTGAACAGTTCAGAAATTACTGACGGAAGACCAAAAAATATAAAATAGTGAACAAACATTGAGTGCAACCTCAAAAAGTGTAACAGAGGTTACCAAACGAAATCTAACACCAACATTTGATAATTAACACCAAACTAATCCAGAACAACTACAATAATAATACCAGTTACGAGAACGAGAAAGCAACCACCATTTTGAGGAAATTTTAAACCATATTAGCTGGACACGAATTCAACATATTTGAACACCGAACACTGCACCAACAAACAATCACAGAACGACATCGCCGAAGAAGGAAGAACACTTCACACTATTTTCCAGGGATACTACAACTTCGCAGAGAAAGGAATTCTCATTTATTTCTGAGGGAGAAGATCCAACATCACGTCGGCATTGCTTAGCAGAAAGTCGAGGTGACGGATTTACTGGATTTACTGCCAGCGACGGAACACCGTCTTCCCGAGTCAGTGACGTTATTCTACGGATGGTTCGATTTTATTTTAATAATTGACAATTTGCATAATACTGTTATTTTTTCAGCAATAATAATTTATTTTAAAATAGTTGTAAGCATTGTATCTTGTTCCTTGCCCTCTCTGACCATTTCGACAGTTAAAAGAATCCGAAATATTAGTTTTGTAAACATATACTTTGTCATTTTGTTCACTAGCGACCCGAGCGGAGCTCAACCAAAGCCTGGTCCACGCGCATCAGAGTGGCGCATAATTTTAAATGTTAATAAATACACATCATAATTATTCAGTTACAAGCGTTTATATTTATTTGTATAGTAAATACTAGTTATTTATTTCTTCTAAAAATTATTTAGAGTCGTTCAAGAAATATACCAGAAGGAAGAAGAACAGCAAAGTTAGAAGAGAGGATAATAGATCCAACAACATAAATAGATTATCTATAGAAACAAATATTTTTAAAACACAAAATCTCATTTATTTAATCGAAAGGAATTGAAAAAAATACAATTAATTAATTATTAATTAATCAATTTAATTAATTAATTAACACAAAAACTTTTTTTTATAACTAACAAAAAATTTTCCTTATCAACACATTATACATCAATACTATATTTATCTTTTCTTTGTAATTGGTTTAATTACAATATATATATAATTGTATGTTAATATATTGTTGTAATATTAATATGTAATGTTATGCAATATGGGCATTCGTAGAAGACTTTCTTGGTAAGAAAATTAAGTGTACATTTTAAACTGAAACTTTTCTACGTTTTTCAACAATTTTCATAAGATAGTCAAGCTTTGAAAAAATATTTTTAAACGTTAAGTTTTATTTAGAAATCTAAAGAAAGAAGTATATACTCATATGTTTGATTAATTGGAAAAACAATGTTAATCATACTGACCATTTATTCCTACGTAAATCTGAACATTAAACATATACAAGTTTTAGTAATTTTATTTCATTTTGTGTGTTTTTAGTTTGTGACTTCTGAAATATGTGCAATTGCTTGATGCGTAAGAAAGAGATTTTAATGCTGATACTAAATATTCTCAGGGATTATTCTAAAAACAGACAACGATCCTGCCTGCGATATACATATTGAATTTCCATTTTATTAGCAAAATGTACGGCAGCACACTGAAGTTGACAAGTTATCTTTTGAGTTAATAACATTCTTCGTGCTACAATAATTTTCCTACATTTACATTTACAATGTAATGTAATTTTGCATTTTTGGAACATTAACTTTTAATTAAACGTAACTGTAAAATAATGTTATGATAGTTTACAATCTGTGGTATTATTAAGAATTACAGCTACAAATAAGTACCTGCATTACTCAAATCCTACATAACTCAGTTAAAACACGAAGTTGAAGTTTACGTTAAAACTAAGATAATGTAAACTGAAATTTTATAGTATAAGATTATGTATCAGTCTTAATTCACATAGGAATGGAGAGCACATACAATATGCATACATTTACATACTTAAGTTTCTTTTGTAGTACACTGTGTGGAATACAATGTTAAGAGTTCTGTAAGACTTCTGGTAGCAAGACTACAGTAAAAATAACCTGAAAAATAAAAGAAATAATTAATACATTCCTTGAAAAATTGCCAAGGAGTGTTATGGAATGGACCCTACCAGGAAGAAAGAAAAGAGGAAGACCACCCGTATAGAAGAAATTTAGACTATTAAGGGAAGGAGAATTGAAGACGATTTTTGGACGAACAAGCAGCAGTGGAAGCTGCGAATTCAATCACTTCTCTAATCTTTGGTTCCGGAAAATGTATAAACATTGTAGAGCCGGAATAATAATAATAATATAATTAATTCATTTTCAGCTTTTCTCTCATAAAAGTTATAATTAATAATGATAATTTAAATGAATCATACAATCACAGAATATATATGGGCTGTGTGTAAAAACTGAGATTTAGATTTACTGATATCATAATTCATTAAAATAGTCCTACTTTCAGCTCACAACACAAAACTATTGACTGAAACATGACAGAGCCATTTCAACACCCAACAAATTTGGACAATGGGAAATGATGTTTATGCTTACGTTTATGTAAATTTACCGTTTTATAAATTTACTTTCTGTTCGAAATTTGCATATTGTGATGGTACATCTCATCACATATGTATAAGATATATTATAACGATAAGATATAAATAACAAGTACTACCACTAGCCATGAAAAAAAAAACTTATTAAAAAGTATGTAACTAACATTAAAGTATCAATTCCAACATCCAACAAAAGTAACCAAAGAAGATTATATTAATATTATACAAGAAACAGTAGTTATAAAAGGAGATTCAGAAAAGAACAAACAAAGAAAAATTTCTAAGAACGTGACAAAACCCAATAGTTATGGTAGGTGAGGGGCATGAACATTAACACGAACAATATGAACTATATGAACAATAAGACGAACTACAAATGGACTGATAATAAAAGAAAAATGAAACGGGCGACTATGAATATCACAAGAAAAATCAACATTGAATAGAAGAAATGAGAAGAGGCAAAGAACCAGATTTAGAACTGAGAAACAGAAGTTTGTACCAAAAAACATGACAAATTGACCCAATCTAATGAGTAAACTAATCCCATTCTTTTAATAAACAATACAATTGATAGGAGCACCCAATAAAGATAATATAAAATTAAGAATGCAATGCAGTAGAGTAAATAATAACAAAACATGTAATAATTTAAGAAACCAGTGTAAATCTATGAGTTCAAACAAGTGAAAATAGTGAGAGCCCAAAATAATTAAATGATGATCAAAAGATCATAATATAAACCAGTGGAGAAGTGAAAGCCAGTGGGGGTTATCATTAAAGTGATAAAGGTCTTATGAACCACATATATGGAAATAAGAACCAAAATATAGTGACAAAGTGTTTTTTTTTTTTTATTAAGTGTTTTGGTAAACTCCAATGTACTATGTTATGTATAATTATTTATTCATAAGGGTTGAACACTTATTCATTTTTAAATAATAAGATATAGTGACATATAAAAGAGTTAGGGTAATAAACACCCATGTTCAGTTATATTAGAAATAGTTAAAATGGGAGCCTGTGTGCACCTTCAATTTATGTGTTATAAAAAGTTTTGTTAAAAAAAATGTTAGTTATTGAGTAAACAGAATGTTCATAAACTGTTCAGAATGTTAATCAGGTAATTGGGAAAGATCTAATATTATAAAAAGGATATTGTGAAAAAATAACTAACTGTCAGACATGTAGGCCTAAGGAATTGAGCCAGACCCAAGCAACATTGAAATAGTCAGATAAACACTACTAAATTAAATAAAACTAAAAACAAAAAGCTTGGTTTTGATAAAATATAAAGATGTTAATGGAGGGAGATGTATAAACCATCCATTGCTATCATAATATAGATAATGAACATAATTATAAAGTGTTTAGTAAGCCACTAAGCTGACATGGCTTCAGTATTATTGTTATTGTCAGAAAAACAGGTGTAGATATTTTAATTAATGATATTGTATGAAAAGTAGGAATACTCAGAATTATATTTAGTAGTAAGAATTACAATATTATAAGATATTAGATCTGTAAGACATACAACAAAAAATGTCAAACAAGATTAGGTCAATGCCTCAAAACACAAAAGTATAAACCTGCCAAAACAGTAGATAAGAGGCCAAAATGGGGCGAGATTAGTATCAAAACAATTTAATTTTAATGGACAATAAAATGGTACTAATTATAAATAAATTTAAATCAAAATAAATAAAACGTAATCTGAGGTGACAAAATTAATAACGCCAATTTTCAAAAATAACTTAGTCACGTGACGTGGGGTCAAGGCTCTAGACCAATCAAAAACACCAAAAGCTAGGTCACCAACGAGATTTAAATATTTTTAGAGAGACAGTTGGATTGTTAGATATAAAACTGAAAACTTCAACAGCATATTGCTGGCAGTAAAAAGTTAATATTAAAAGAGTGAAAACTTACTCCAGGAGAGGCGATTCCGATAAAAGTAATACCGAAAGATCTACAACACATGACACGACACCAGAACCAAGATAAACCAACACACTAACGAGAATCTGAGAAAATAGATACCCATCTCAAAAGCGTCCATCCCGTATATGCACAGCAACGGTGAGAAATTTTGGTTAATTCCAGCAGCATACTACATAACATCACAACACAATTTCCACTAAAAACAGCTGTTTCCAGATAAAGGAGGCTATATACCAACTATTATTATAAACTACTATAACTAAGACTTTATTTAAAACACTTTAATTGGAATTTAAAGAACGTAGTTTTCTGAGGCGAGAACTCAATAGTCGGCCATGCTGTGTTACTGTAGGCACTGTTGCAAACTGTAAGCGAACAACTTTGAAAAACATTATTATATACATTTTGTTAGTCGATAAGAAGTAATTATATTTTGTAATGCATTGTATTTTTAAATAGAAGCATATTTCCTATCTTTCCTAGCAACTCCAAGTACCCATTACCTGAGAAACATAAAATATATATATTGTAAATTTTTTTTGTTAGCACGAACTATTTGTTACGGCGGACGAACTCGTCCAATTGTAAATCCTCGAATAATGAAACGGTAATTTGACCAATGTTTCAAAGAAATTACGAATAAAAGAGATAATTTGTCAATCGTACCAGTCCTAGTTTATTTCAATAAAGTAATTGTAAAGACTATTAATTACAGGAACCAGAAGAGAAAATTTGAGGAGGGCGCAAGGACATCCAGACACGAAAGTAGATCCAGTGGGCTGCTTACACGATCTATTTGACCACTACTAAACAAATATTATTCACGCGCCGATTTCAAACGGACGGTGACATACTAAATTCTCGTTCCTATAAAATCGTTGCTAATCAACGAATACTGAACGACAACACAGTAAACGACAACAAAATAACTAATATAATTAATAGTCACAACATAAGGACATTTACGAGCCGATTAACAAGTACAACCAAGTTTTGAAGGGTAACTTATTTCGTTATCCACAGTTCGTAAAATACACCCGTAACTATTCTGGATTGTTATAGATTGACGCATCCAACGTGGGTCTTTAAGACTCACAGACATAAAGTCACAACACAAAATAGATTGTTACAGATTGACGCCTGCAACGTGGGACTTTACAAGTCAACTCCACACCCCAGCACTATTCGTATTGTTATAGATTGGCTTCCATATCGGGGCTTGAACAAGACGGACACTATTCATATATTGTTACAATATGAATAACCAATATACAAAATTATACAACTGCAGTTTCAAATTTTAAATTCTGATTTGTATGCACACCACAAATTGAGTTAATATTACGTGAATTTTAGTATCATGCAGGATTCAATTGTTTTTTCTACAGATGTTGCATAAATTAAAAATGTAAAATAAATATTCCACTTTTTATTAGTATTATTTATTTTGTAATATTTAGATTTATGTCATGATATTTTATTTATTACAACATACTTTACTTACCTTAATGGAAAATAATAGGTTCTGCTTACATATAATATATGTCTTTCCCATTCGAAATACTGAAGATGCTCAGTAATATCAAACAAAGAAATGAACTTACAGGGGTGAATCTGGTTATTCAGTGATAAGAGTCGATAATTGGTTACTCAGTTTCAATAGATTACTGGGAACTACTATAAATAGAAAATAACGGATTACTACACCATTAGTGACAATAAAGAAGATTACGTGGTTTATCCAGTTGTAGAAGAGCGTGGTCCTTAAGAAGGAAGTCTCTCCAAGAATTGAGAAAGTGTATCAAAGAAAAGGGTCAGTGTGGTAAGTACAACCAAGTCCCCAGATGAACTTCGGTCTACGGTGACGTAATGGACAGACATCTGTGAATGTTTAAATCAGATACAAAATCTACCGACACGAGATCTGTTTCTGAATTTTTCAGAATCAATACGTGTATAGTTTTCTATGTTAACCATTCTACTGTCAGTCAATGGTCAGTCAGTGTATGTGATAAATAATTTGGTTTCTGAACAGTGACTAATCTATAACGATAATATCAATCGTTTAATGAAGAAATTTGTGTTAGTGGTTGAAATCACAATCAGAATGATCACTGTTGCACACCACTATATAAAAATTATTCCGATTAGCGCTTTCAAGCTTGAAAGTTTGAAAGCTTTCACATAGTATAGTTTTCTATGTTAACCATTCTACTGTCAGTCAATGGTCAGTCAGTGTATGTGATAAATAATTTGGTTTCTGAACAGTGACTAATCTATAACGATAATATCAATCGTTTAATGAAGAAATTTGTGTTAGTGGTTGAAATCACAATCAGAATGATCACTGTTGCACACCACTATATAAAAATTATTCCGATTAGCGCTTTCAAGCTTGAAAGCGCTAATCGGAATAATTTTTATATAGTGGTGTGCAACAGTGATCATTCTGACTGATAATATCAATGGTAACTACCGTATTATCTAGTATCATGACTGGTCAGATTTATAGTGTAATTTAATATCCATTAAATCCGAAGTATGCTAAACATTTACTTGCTGAAACGACCGTCTACTTTACGTCTGTGTGTTTATACGCCTGAAGAAAATCCAAGTAAATGGAAAGCGAAACTTTTTCTTAGTAATTTTGATACACCTAACACGTCATTCGACAATGTTTATCCGCAGATAAAATAAACATACTAACTAATGTCTATAATAATTAACTAGTTACTGAATTATTAATGGATCGTTTTTAATTTTAAAAACAGTGGTATGATCGTCAATCTGGTCAGATACGTTGCATCCGACTTTGTATCGAGCTGTCCGAATGTTGGCCGCCAGAAGCTTACAGTGCTGCTCGGTAGTGTAGCACGGTGCTCGCATGGATTCCTGCCTGAATCTTTTGTGTGAGCAGAAAGAGCCATGTATTTGTACTTATGTTGTAGTTATGAACTGCGCCCACGTTTGTAGTTACGGTTCCATTCCTGCCGTTGATGATTATGGAAAGGACTTTAGAAAGGAACTGTGCTGGAATGGGTACATTTATGGTATGCTCCCGTTAGTTGTAAATATACTAACAACCCTTACCTTGTTTTGAATAAATTATGTTACAATTTACAACATTTTGCTACAATTACACGAAATGTTACAGTAAGCATGTCACCATAAATATTTAGGAAAAGAATGAATAAATTTTATATTTTGCAATATTAATATAATTTTTAAATACATGACTTTTAAAGTTTAATCATTTCTAAACACTACATTGCTCTTAGTACAATGATTAAACGCGTATAGTTTCTGCTGAAAACGAATTATCACCCTGGAAGCGTTTTTATTATCCTGAATCCATGTAAGCTTACTTTATTTTGTGATTTGTTAAAAATAAGTAAATTAATAAGAGATGTAAATTACATTAAATTTGCGACCATTTTTTTAATTTTCACTTTGGACTCATTTTTATTGTGCATTCTATTGTCACATGAATAATAAGAGTGCCACGCTTGTAAATTGTGGGCTATAGACCAAAGTTTTGTAGTTACCGTGTCGTAGTAAGGTATACTTATTTGTGGTTTGTGGACATTAGGCTTAGATTAATAAATATTTACTTTTCTAAATTATTAAAGATATTTGTTTTTATCACATCCTTATTAACTATAAGAATACATTTCAATATTTGCTATTTACTTTAATTCATATTATTTTTTACAGACCTCTATTATACTTTGTAGCGTATGTATTGCATCATAGGCAACATATTTATTTTCTAAAAATATACAAATACGTATGTGTTTGTCAATTAAAAAAGAACTCACTGTATATTTTATTTCATTTTTAAGTAACACATTTTGCTACAATATTTTAGTTTTTTCTATTAAATAAATTGATTGTACAATATTCAACTTAAAATATTTTGTCTCGCACTATATATTTAACGCTTTATGAAACAGAAAATAATTTGTAAGTAATTCTTTTTGTTATGTATTTAATAACATTTAAAAAATCTTTTATTTATAATACTGTCTTCATCAAAGGTTTTGAAAATGTGTTTCTATTATACTATTGCCAGATCGAAGGATTAACTCATCTACTCTACTTTATAAATAATTAAATATTACTCTACTGGTAGCTGCCTGTCACTGAATGGCAGAATATAAGCAACAGTGTGTTAAGCATTGTCGGGAAACTTTTCCACAACGCAAACAAGGAGCCCTTCTTTTCGGTCGCCGTTGGATTTACATTTTAATTACATTTTATAACACCCTCAGAGACTATAAAGTTACAACGTCTACTACCCTTGTATCTTAGTAAAATGAGTAAGGATGTCTTTTCACGTTACTTTTTTTTGTAATATTCCTTTCGAGGCCAGAGAGCCATTAAAATTAAATGTAAATACTAGCTATATACTGCGACAATAAACTCATCATTATCTGGCACGCTGCTTACTGTCAGACATAAAGAAACTACAGTGTTTACTTCTTCTCCACTTCAGGCATTAGCTCATAGACCTGTTACGCCCTCCGGCCTTGATAGAACTCACGCCCCAACCCCAGCCAGAGAGATATTAGCCAACCATTTAACTCACGCCCGGTGGCAAGCCCTGTGGGGAGGGGGAAAGAGTGTTGTTTATGTGTGTAGTATATATTGTGTGCCCTTGTTACTTATCTGGCCCGGGTATGCCAGAGAAGACGTACGTATTATTTGTCCGCGTACGTGCGGGTGGACGAGCAAATCGAGCCGTGACCTTGACTCGATCTCACCACATCCGCAGCACAGCAACCACTGCGCCGGCCCGCCCACAAGTGTTTACTTAATCACTAAAGTTTGTCTGCACAGTTGCTACCGTTCGTCCCAACAGTTTGTATTCCATTACATCATAATTTTTCTCGGTTGTACGCTTTTATCATTCTTACTGTTTATACACGAGTTAAAGGCAATTTTTATTCCCTTTTATATCCCAGATGTTGTACATATTGTTTTACATATACTCTCAATTCAGATGTTACATTTTAAGTATTAAGGTAGAGGGCGTACGTGCAGTCTATCACGTATTATTAATAATGCAGAAATAATTAGACAAAGGCGTTTCTCGCACAGGCGCATATGTGTGGCACAGTCCATAAACTACACCGACTAATGTACGCGTAGATAGGTGTACGTTTGAAAGCGTTTAATCTTTACTACGCCACCTGTGACCTTCGCTGGACTTATGTAAAAACAAGTAAAGTTCTGAGGGGCTGTTCATTTCAGTGATTAGTGAGAGATATAATCAATTTAGTGTATGATGTTGTGATCGAATAGGGGGCAAGTTTTTTTTAAGGCATGAATAAAGTGTTTCTTATTGTATGGAGTAGTAGGCCTAATATCATAAGTTTTTGCAACTATTATATAGTTTGTATTTATAGTACTTATTAGATATCTATATACCGTTATGGCTGAATTTTGGTTTTCGTTTAAGAATAAACATAAATTCAACAAATTTTATATCGTGGTTCAATTATATAATTACGAAACTAATCTCTATTACTAGAGAATCAAATATTATCTGTAAATTTGAGGAAATGTAAAACGTAGACGATACCCTATCTATGGTACTGTATTTCTTGTAAACGACGTTAGTAGACGTCATAACATATGTAGTCTTCTGATAATGCTAGATTATTAATTGTGTAATGTTTTTATTTATATAGCATGTAGCAAATCAATAAGTAAAGAGAGTAATGTTGAACGTTTCTGTACCTAAATTAATTGTAATCGTAATGGGCATTGTGATATAATAGAATTTTCTATCTCACAGCCTTTGATAACGTGATGGGGAACTAGGATATCGACGGGTTGTCAGTAAGCGTAAATCACCATCATTTCGTGGTACATAGCTTTCTGTAGATGATGATAAATAGGTACTAGGTAAGATTGTGTTAGCTGCAACAAATAAATAAGTTACACGCAACATTGAATCATGAGCAGTGACAGCGATATACTGTACTTGGTTACAAATTTTTTGTAAACTTTCTAAACAGATACCTCATTCACTTGTTATATTAACGAAACTATTACTAAATTTAATAACACAGTTATGATGTGCAAATTCTCTATTGAACAGTTTTTAATGTATGCATCTGCTTCCAGTGCACTAAAATCATACAAAGTATGATTAAATGTACGTGACATAGGTACACGTCAAATGCTGAATTTTTTTTGTATTATTATCCTAAGATTGTTTCAAATTCATGTATTTTTCGTAGTTATAAAGTTGTTTGAATTTCATATTGATTAACTTACTTACATTCCAATTGATTGCAAAATTAATGGTGCTCAAATGGACTGAGATTATTAGGTAGTTTAAACTATTTGTCCATACTTCATGAAAAGTGAGAAATTAGGGCAAATAGATGACTAATGAACATACTTTATAAATGTTTATTTTGCGTTTTCACCGAACGTATTGCAAAGTAGGCAGAGTTTACAATCTGCTCTGCACATTGCAATATTGATTGTGATCTGCACAAATTCGCTAACAGATCACGGTATTCATTGAGTGGCGCCGCTGAAACGGCGTTTAAAATTTAAAACAATAAATTAAGAGTTACTTTATACTCTTGTTTCTATCAGCTCGATAGCGTAAAAACGTCTGAAAGTCGGAAAGGGTGGGTAAGTACATTTTGGGTTGTGTGTAGCACTTGTGAGAACGTACTATGTTGATAGATTTTGAGTGAAACAAATTACAGTACCTGTGTGGCGAACATTTCTTTTCTTTACTATAACCATTCTCTACTAAATATTTGGATAACTTGTGAACTTGCACGTTTAACCAATTTATTTTACCATTAATTTTGCAGATTACACAACTCCACATGAGGTGAGGAAAGTTATAACACAAATACTGTAAATTCTTTTTGAAGGGGAAGGGTAATGACGTTAGGTTGGCAGATAGAAAAGGAACTTTTATCTACTCAAATATATACTATATTTTATAAAAATTTACAATTTTTTTTATAGACAACTATACTATTTCTACATTTTGTATTTTAAAGAAAAATATCTTACAATAATACACTATGTCAGTAGTGTAGTGTTAGCTGAAAGTAGTGTTAACAAATTGTGCGAGAATTAGCAAGAGATACCAGCGTGATGCATTCCTCCCTAGTTAAATTTTTCTGTAATTGACCTATCGAGTTGAACAGTCGGCAGAAACAGGACGAAGCTAAAGCTTCTTATAGTCAATTGATATACGTGTAATTTTTAAGTTTTCACTGTACACTATAACTTTGATGAAAATAATTTCACTTCTTGGCAAGTGCCAGCCGACAACCGAGTTGATTCCGTAAAAGAGTAGTTTATTTCATTTTAAAAATTGTATTTTCAACTAAAAAACAAATTTCGTAAAATAAGGTCTACATAGTTGCTGTATTGTATACATAATGGACTACCTTATTTTAGAATTATAATTTTGCATCTGGTTCTGTTGTCAAACTAGGAGTTTACGGTTTGTACCAACTTGTTCGATAACAGGTGTATCGTTTTTGTCTCTACTGGCAAACAGGAAGTTTAATTAATCATAGTGGTACCTATTGTTAGAAGTCTGCTAACAATGAATAGACTTGTGACTGTACCGCCCCTTTGCTGGTCGCACTGGCGTTTGATATATGTACATAGTTTTTCTGCTCGCCTCCACCTCACAGTGCAGTCCGCGTGTGTCAACCATTTCCAACAAATATTTGATCAACGGTAAGCATCCACGTTCCCGACCGTATGTTGAGGACTGTGAAGGGATTTTTGAATAAGAAGCGTACAGGCTGCATCAATACAGACAACATTCACTGTGGGACCTCCATGATTGATAACATGACAATCTTACCTCTGTAAGTTACTTCAAAGTACAACTTATAGATATATACGAGGCCCAGATTGGGAGAGAATTACACACAATCGCAAAATAAATTTTTATATATTTCTATCGGGTTTCTCTATCCATGACATAGTTTTGTATTAGGTATATAATCATCGAAACCTAAAATTATAATTGACTTTAATTTTTTTGTTATATTGTTATTTGTTTTGGTCATTCTAAACTTTTAAAACTCTGATATTTTTGTGAAATCGTTTAGTTGTTCTTCTATGTTGTACAAATGCGGTAAAAATAATGTTTAACGGTTGTCGAATATGTTTACGAAATAAAAAATAAAATAATTCTCCTATAAGGGTGCAAACACTTGTGTACTGCACGCCATCCTAACCAACTCACGGGAACTGGGAAATTAACGTATCCTGCTTAGTTAAATTCCTCATATGCTGGAAAAGTTCGGTAACTTTACTGTTATCACTGTGTAATATTTTACTAATTAGGGTATCCGTCATAACAAAGGACACTGAACACTGATATGTAGAAAATTTAGAAGCCTATAAAATTTTAAGTGATATATGTAACAACGGTCATCATGGGAACTCATCATTTTGTTTATACGAATGTCTAACAACGCAAGAAAACGTTTTTTTTTTTGTTGAACATTGTTTTCGCTCATACGGAACTAGGTGGTCGAATGGACCTAGCTTGTTAGTGATTGTCAAAATATTTAGAAAAGAGTTTCAGAAGCTACTACTAATTACAAATGATTTTTAAGAGTAGTTATAAAATTTTGGTGCACAGAATGTGTTTTTACACAACGCAAAGGATGCTTAAGTTGTCCAGTTACCGTTCCAACTAATGAGAAGCAAGGTAGGCTTTTCAAACAGGTGTTAGAATCTCCAAAGAGGAGTCTCCGCCAAAGGTATCTGAAAATGAATTTTAGTCAACCGTCTACCCAAAAAATGTTTAAGAGAATCGGGGCTTTTCCCATAAAATACAGATTGGGCAATGTTTGGATAACGCAGACAGGCACGATAGAGTTGTCTACTGTTCATTAATGTTAGTAATGGTTTATGATGATCCAATATTTCTTTGGAATATGTGGTTTTCTTATGGATACCACATTCACCTGAATGTGGATGGATGTCCACGGATAAATCCACATCACCTGAATGGAGTCATCAATCAACAGACAACTCGTTTTCTTGGTTTTCAACGGCCAGACGTCATCGTAGAAAAACCCCTTCAAAGTGAAGTGTAACAATTTGTTGAGCAGTGTCTGATAAAGGAATACTAGGTTCTTATTTTGTAGAAGATAAACTTAGAAATGCTGTTAATGTGAATCATGCGATATAGAGAACAGATTCTAACACCATTCCTGAGAGATCTCAGAAGATTCTGACGAGCGAGAAACATTAAATTCGATACCCAGTGGTTTTAACATTACGGAGCTGATCCCCCTACAACGAGAGCATCCCTTGATCTGTTTCATGAGAATTTGGGGGAACCGCGTGACCTCCCGTAGTACAGACTTTCCATATCCAGCTCATTCACCTGGTCTCACAATTGTTGATGATTACGTTTGGGAAACGCTAAAAGAAGCTATTTTTCGAGAGAACTCACCGGCAACCATTGTTGAACTACGTGAAAGCATTGTAACCTGCGTCAGAAGAATTCACCAACCTGTTTTTACAAATATGGTTGACAAACTTTGTAAACGTTACGAGCACTGTGCGGAACTCAACGGCAAGCACACGGAACTGTTTTATATATCAGAAATGCTAAAAATTTACTTACTTTAACTTTAGGTTGTTGGAAATTTTGTAATTTTTCTGTTTAATAAAGCCTTACTTTTCAGTGTCCTTTTTTTGGCGCATACTGTATTTCATTAAGATGTTTGATCATGAAAATCACAATTTACAATCGCAGAAGAAAACTTTACGGAAACCAAACATGACATTAATTTACGTTTCTCGTACTTTAAAGTCACAAGAATATATGACGTCATACAAATATTGGGCGAGATTAGGCATGCGATTTTTGTATAGTTTGTTTGTATCCTACATTAATATTTTTACAATGTACAATTATACGTTATATTTTCTCGAAATTTTTGAGCAGGTTATTTTGCTACTACTTTCATTCCCGTGGCTTACAAATGCTAGTCTTATGAACGTTTGTTCATAATGTTCAATACGAGGGTACCTTATTGGTAGAAACTAAAACTTGGGTAAATATTGACAATTCAAACATTTTTCCTACGAAAGGAAATTCGCACTCAAATCTAATTGGTTTCTCATTTGTGTGTGTGTGTGTGTGTGTGTGTGTGTGTGTGTGTGTGTGTGTGTGTGTGTGTGTGTGTGTGTGTGTGTGTGTGTGTGTGTGTGTGTGTGTGTGTGTGTGTGTGTGTGTGTGTGTGTGTGTGTGTGTGTGTGTGTGTGACTGAGAGAGGAGGGAATAGATTCTACCTTGTGTTCTACTATCATTCCTGGTGACCAACACGTAGGTGGGTTGTGTCATTTTTTTAGAATGTAACTGTATTATTTTGTATTGCAGTTTATCATAGTTTGTATTATTTTGTGGTGTTAATTATACTTTGTGTGTTGAAGTATCTTTATTATAAAATTATATAAAATACTTTACTAATGATTGAAATTAAATAAAATGCTCAATAAATAATTAGTTTTTTATATTGAAGCATTAACAAAAGTTCCTCAACCTCATTGCATTTAGCACATATAATACAAATATAACTTACAAACAATTAGTACAAATCGATTAATTTTTAGAGTTTTTAATGACTGTAACAAATTACTAATATTCAGGTTATTTAAAATATTTTAAAAGTAGCCAGACAGAGTCGTCAGTCTTCTTCTTTTGATGGCCGACGCCAACAACTAATTCGCTCTAACTAAAGATTAATCTTGTTTGTTTTATACAGTTCAGTTTAGTGTGTACTATCTGGAAATCAACACTGTTAATCTTACTCAATAACTTGTATTGTTCAGATACATCACTTAGCTGAAACAACATTAGAAGAAATATCGGAGTCCAAGTGTTGTTTGTAAAGTAGTTAGGTTATTTCGTTATATTGAATAAATATAGTTTAAATAAATACTACTCTTTACATGGTACGTAGTCTGTATACGTCATAATATCACTTAGTTATTTATTTCTTAATATTTCTTAATAAGCTCTCCGTTGTACGTTGGTAATTACAGTTTGTCTTGTAAATTATTTAAACACTATGATTATCTAATATGACTGTTCTTATTTATTTTGAACTACCGAATTGACAATGATTTACAATTAATTACCATACTTCACTGTTCTCGCTTTGATTTTAACTGATCAGACGCTTAAACAAGAGTGCTGGCGACTTTTCTTGAATTGTTAGAAATACTTCCTTCCTTGGCCTTCGGTTTAGTTTTATAGATAGGAGGCATCAATATCTCAAAGTAGTAATTTGCCCATCGACGTGAAACTTAGAAAATAAATTAATAAAGGATATTATAGAAGGAAAACAGGTGCATTTTTCCTAAAAAAAAAATGTCCTATTAGTAACTTAGATAATTATAATAGAAAATGTAACAACAGTGTTAAAACACAAAAAAGTGTTTAAAATTATGTAGTTTCAGTGCATCCTGCAAAGTGTTATTTAAATTAAGTAATAGGCGTATACTTTAAAATAGTAGATTGAAAAGAGTAACAAATAAATAAATATTAGTATTACCAAAAACGGTGTTTTTTTAAGTCTCAGACACGTGCGGCTAACACATGGAACAATACGACGTACACGTAAATTATAATGCATTCGTACATGAGACATACATGTGCTACAGTATTTTACTGTAAGTGACTAATTATGTTTGTCAAAATGTAAAGTACAGTAATTATTGGAACAGGTGTTTTCCAACAATATTTTGTATACTTATGTGTATACTCAAACCACTGTACGATCTGTTCAATCTGACTCACTCACCCACTATAAATTACAAAACCGCAACGAAATCAACGTTATACGAAACCAGGACAAAACGCTTCTTGTGAGGATAACGTCCGCAAGAAATGTCGAACTCTCCAGACATAGTGTGAATCTATTGCATGTTTTTGTACTAATGCACATTACACTTGACTCTGTAAGTGGAGCACAATGCTTTAACCATACGACCGGGTACAAATAACAATAAACTTTCAATTTAAAACTTACACATACCAACCCCCTCCATGCACACGCGCACACATTCACATAAAGCAATTAGCACATTATAATAACCAGCAAGAGTGCTATCCTATTGCTAATGGTATTTTTAATCTTAAAAATCGTCTGGCTGTCTTTACCAAAAAAAGAAAAAACGCTGTGTTAGGAGTAACAATTTTTTTCTGTTAGCGCCAAAACTCTTTTTAACCCCGAATAAATAATAAAATATTTTAAACCTGGAAAGTGTTATTACTTTATTGGTTATGTGACTGGCCTATGTACGTTGTTCATGACAATAATTTTTTGGTCTAAGAAAGAAATAAGTACGTTAGTAAATATAGTTATTACTGCAAAGGCTTTTAATAAAACGCAACCTATATTGAATTTTAAAAACAAATTTTCAACCACTATCTGTCTACGAACATCTTCAGGTGTTGAATAAAATAAACATGATGCCTATCAAAACTACCGTACGAAAGGCATACACAGTAAAAATCAGGAACGGAATGCCTATATCTTTATTATGAGTGTGAACATTATTCTCATGTTATTCTTATATCCCTGAGCGTATATTTAAAATTTGGTATATCATGCATTTTTTTTACAATTTTGGGAATACGGCATAACAATGGCCATTTCAAACATCACTGCTTTTAATTGATTTTATTGGTTGTAAAATTGCTGAATTTTCTAGTACACTGATAATTACGTACCTTTTGAACACGCATGTGTTAACAAACCTGTGTTTAAAGCATTTGATGAATACTGCTGCAAGAAATACGTTAAAATACTTTAAAACCAGTTAACCAGACCATCCCAACAACGAATGACGAAGTTAATTAGTCACATTTACCGGGCTTTCTCGTTGTCAAAAAAAAAAAAAAAATTATTAATTCAACGATGATTCGAATATAAAGTCTACAACACGGTAAAAAATACAATAAAAATTAGGTTTAAAAACCGGAGGTACGCCTAATTGTTACTAGATGCTTGTAAATATTTGATTAATATTGAATATTTCCTTCCCAATTAAAGTTCAAGGTTTTTATCGCTTTACGTTTCACACCATTTTTTAGTTTTGCGTATTCTTTGCTCCTTTTGTGTTCTAGAACAAGAGAATGTTTTTAGCTCTAGGCGAATCAATACTACATAGTGAAGATAACTATGTTTAGAAGCAACAATATTAATTGGTTTAGTTAACATCATTTTATTTACTTTAAACTCGAAGAGATGGAAATTCGTGGAGTTACGTTACAATGAATAAGTAATGTTATATCAGTTGAATATAATTAATAAGTTTATAGTCGGTTAGTTTCCGGAGCTGATCAAACAATTGATTACAAGTCATAATGAATATAGAATAATAAAAGAACATCCAGAATTATTGTACGCTGGTAAAAATATTTGTAGTTTTAATGAGTTGTGTATCGGATTGGTTTCAGTAATGCACTGCTAACGACTATTGGCTGATGTAACGTTCTCATGAATTCCCATTATAGTCCACTTGCTAGAAGGAAATGAATACTACTTTTTAGACCGACATTACGCTCTCCACTCCTCAGCTTAGACGGTGCTACATTATTATACATGACCAGCGGGCACATGACAAGTCCGACCGTCATTATCATCCCATGAAAAGGTTCATCATCAGTCTCTCTCTTAGGTGCAAACTTTGTAAGTACATAAGTATATACTAATCAGTTCCAGTAACAATACTGTCTCTAGACTCTCATCCAAGAAATACTAGAAAATAGGCCTATTAGAGTTCCAGCACTAACTCTAGAATAACAGATTAATATGGAAATTTGTAATTATAGCACATACATTAATTATTATGGTTTCCATGATTTTATTTTTTCTGAATTTGTCATTGCTGTTTTGAGTCGAAGAAGTGAGACTAACTTTTTATGACACAAAGTATTTTAACATCAGTATCGACTACTTACTGGTTAACGTTTTTGGAGGACAAAAATATTTTATCCAACAAATGTATAATTTGGAAGCAATTAAGATTTCTCGTATGCTAATTCTCACTCTTGTTTGTGATTTTTTAAAATTGTTGTTTTTCTGTTCTTTCTGTTAGTATTGTGGTATCATGACTTCTGAAAATTGTGGTTTTCTAGTTTGGTTTTACGAGAGAGAATCCGGTTTATAATGTGAGAACAATTGTTTTTAATTTCTCCTTCCAGACCAGATGATAATCGTACTATTTCAAATATAGTTTTCAAGAAAAAACTGTATTCTTATTTGTCTCTCCAGCGTAGTTTTTGTAACACCAATGATATCTGTGCTTTGCTCACTTCCTTAAATTTATTTTAGGCAGCTTTATCAGCTATTTTAATTCTACTTCTGGTCATTGTTCTTAGTGCTTATTGTTTTTTCTAACGTATATAGTTGGTAATGTTAGTCTTGAAAGGTGGCTATATTATTTAGGCAGCGACTATAGACCTATATTTGTTGAGTTCTCACCATCGAACTCACGCCTGTCTCATGCAATAATGGTTGTATGCGAATGCTTAAAGCTATATTAATAATCATTTTTCTTACCAAAATACTCGTTATTGATTACCTATTACACATTTTTAGTGTTTTTCACACAGAAACAACAGCACACGGCATAAGGCACAAACGCTTCTAATAAATACTTATTCGGTGTTAGATAACCGTATTACAAATAAACTCAAATCAGTATTGCCGGATATGTTATAAGTATATTGGTATAAGAAACTCCTAATGATGTTAACAATAGTAATCAGGAATGGGTCACTTACATCTTCATAATGATATCATAATTATTTTGATGTTGGTTGTAAAGCCATCGGTGTATATTTCAAATTTGGCGTGGCATGCATTATTTTGTATTCATGATCTTCTTTATACGAGTAACTGTAGTATCGTATCTATTTGGCGACATTGAATAGTATTGCCATCGGATAACTAAACCGCTTGGGACGACTGGCCTAGAACTTTGAACCGGACTTTAACAACGTTCCAGGCCAGTCTTATTCAAACGTTCGAAATGAGATTTCTCAGGAACGTGGCATAAAATATTCTTCTAGATCGCAAAATGTCGATGTATGACAGGAGCTGAATATTATGAGTATACTTTATATAATTCTCCAATATCGGTTAAAATGTTTAGAATACCTTAAACGAATGGATGACTGTCCCATACCAAAACAACTATGGAATTATAAGCCGATAAGACGGTGAGGTGTGGGGCACCAGAAGAAGAGTTGGATTGACCAGTTCATGGCATGAGCGGACATGATGATGTTACAAAAATGCTCGATTTTTTTAACAGACCAATAGGTGCACATTGATAGAACATACAAGCGATATAAAGTGCCTGTTTGAAGTGTTGCTGGAACAGAAAATTAAAATACCTTAGTGCACTGCTCATCTCTGTAAACTTATAGATGGATAATAATGGTATAAATCTTATATACGGTACATATAAACGTATATATGTTGTAGCATGACAGATTATCTACATTGTTCTAATTTAAAATATAATCATATATAAAATAAAAATAAACTGACATCAATGAAAACTACTATAACAATTAGTCAAGGACCACAGTGTAGTGAAATAATAGTTCGAAGAGATAAATAAAATAAATTAAAACCAACCATGCAATATATAAGAAATTATAGAAAAATAATGATAGGCCAATGTATAAGGTAATTATACCCAGGTAGTATAGGAGCAGGTCAGGAAATGCCCAGTATAGACAAACATCCATAATAAAAAGAATGACTATTGGAAAACCAACCACATAAAATAAAATTAAAAACCCCCAAAAAATATGAACATAAATAAGAAAAGTACAATGCAATAAAATAAGAGTAAATGTGAATTAGGTGTAACTGAAGGTTCTAGATATAAATGTAAAAATGTACCAGTGCAATTTAACCTTATAATGAAAAGTGAATCCGGATGATCTCATATAAGTGATATTCTTTATCATACAATACCAGACAAAATGACAAAAAATAATATAAGAGTATACAATAAATAGTGGAGTGATCAAGTGTAAATCCCTAAAATAAAACAAAAACAGCAAGGACTGCATGAAAATTAATTTTAAGGAATATTTTAGGTGATGAAAAAACAGATGTGTTTTGTTTATATTAACAGTTCATTGAACTCAAGGCTTGAATGTCTGAGATGAAGTACAATTTTTTGTTATAAAATATTTATTATGTTTTAATAATATTAATTAATAATAAACCTTACTGTAATTAAATAAGGGTAATTTAGTTAAGATGTTATAAGAATTGTAGGTCAGAGAGGGTATTAGCAAGCTGGAATAATAATAAACATTGTAAATGAACTAACATAAGATCTAGGCCAAATGGTAAATCTCACAAACCTTGTAGTTAGTAAATAAGTAAAGGAAATTAATTAAATTGATGAAAATTATATAATGTAAATCAATCACTGTATATTATAACTGTAACAATACTTTGTAAAGGTATTGAAGAAATGTATAAGATATTATCAGAAAAAATGCAAGTGTAATAACACTGGAATCTAAGAGGGAAGCCTAAATTAAAGATAATATGTAAATTAGTTAACCCAAATCATAAAATTACAAAGAATTAAAGAAAAATAACCATTTAATTCAATCACTGATCTTGCTTAATGATAACTAGAACATAATAGAAATTGTAAACCATTTGAGGTGACAGGAAGTACAGTTAAGGCCTACATTCAAATATACTGTAAATTTGACTTTTTGAGTTAAAAATAATATAAAGTATATCATGTTTGGTATTAAATAACGCAGAATTAACAAAGAAAGTAATTATGTAATTAGTATTTAATAAAATTAAATAATAGTAAAAATATAATTAATCATATAATGTAAAAGTCAATTACTTAGGCGGAAATGCCATCTTGTTAAAACGATGTAGATTTAATATTAATTCTGCCAGGACTGATTGTATGGAGGAAAAAGGGAGTTAGTTGATTGTTACACGTTGAGACGTACACTTCGAAAAAGCTCAGACAAATTAATTCATTTAAAAAGAGAGAAGATAATTTTTGAATATAACCAAACCTATAAAAAATAACACAGAGAAGTGTAAAAATAGGATTAATAAACACTGAGAGAACCTGGAATCAGCCGAATTAATTTACTTATGAAGATTTGAAGTCATCATTCCATCATTCAGATAATAGAACAATAAAAACGTGAATTAAACATTTTATCGACACAAAATTGGACAGTGTAAAACCTCACAACCATTGGAACAAAAACACATTGAAAACACTGATTGCCATGCCGAACAATTGACCACTACTCCCGAATAATTACACTGTGATGAAGAGGAACTAATCACTACTGCTTGGAAGAGGAACACACCAATAACCAACATTTATTTGAAGGAATTCTGCAGTGAAAACGCCTCGTATACATTCAGCACGGGGGCGGCCATTTTGGAATAATCCCAGAATCCTTTGCGGTGACGGCAGAACAGCATCCTGAGTCTGGTTCGAGAATTTATCTTATTTACATTTTCTATTCAATAATATTTTGTATTTTTAGATAATTAAGCAGTTTTTATTGTAAGCATTATACTTTTCAGCTTTGCCTTTCCTCTGACTATTATAAAATAACAGCTAAAAGAACCTGCAATTTAATATTAATATTTTATATACTGAATTTAATCGCCCTGAGATATGAGTTTGTAACTGTCGATTAACTAATCGATTCAAAATCGATTAGTATCTTTAACGTTAATACATTCTTTAAATATTATAATTTTGAGTTTCATTTATTGGTAAAAATATATATAGAAGAATTCCAGATAATATTTGACACTTGGACTCCAAGAAAAGAATATACTCTCCAATAAACTTTTCCTGTCTATGACTGTCAAAAAGTGTTTTGTATTCAGGGAATCTACAAAGGACAGTTGCGGTAAAACTGAAAGTATTTATGCGTCATAAAAGTATTTGTGATTACCGTACCTATCTAGTCTGTTGTGTACAATAAAATACATACCTCATTTGTGTAGTTTCTAGAGGAAAACGTATGTTGTTACGCTTTGCACAGTGGAAACAGAATAACTGACACCAGATCTCATAGCTAATTATAACTTTAATACAGATCCATAATTCTGTAAATTTTTTCGTTCTTTTTCAAAGTAAATGAATAAACTATATGCATAAATTTAGTGCACACAAGGACGAACTATTAATTTTTAGTATGTTTAATTGGAAAGAAAAATTCGTTATCAGATTAATTCGTTATCAGAAAAATTCGTTAATAGAATTTATTTTCTATTACAAGTTTCTGGGGACATATTTTATAATTAATCTAAAATTGTGAATCTCAAAATACAATGTAAATAATTATATCATTTAATACTTGAATAATTACTTGAATAACTATAATTTAACTTTAAAATACTTCTTAAATCAATCGCATAATTGTGAAATAATGTTTCATCAAATTGCATTCACCTATTTTTAAATCGAATTGGTTTAATCTCAATTTTATATTCTTAAACATCAATGTACTTAAATATTTATTTATTTAATTAATTTAAATTCAGTCACAGCAACTTAAGCAGATATAAACTGTAAAAATATTGTAGCAACACTAAATAACACTAGTTATTTTACAATAGTTTTATAATTCGTATTTCTATCGTGAAGTTTGTGTAGAAGTTACAGAGTAAATAAGATTAGAAATAGCGATTTCTTTCTGTGTGTAACGATATATTGATGTTATAACCGATGGATCCCCTTACCTGCAAAGTTTATGCAAATTAGAACACTTAGTTAAAGTACTGTAACAAAGTTAACTATAGAACTATGTGTTATAAAAGTGTAGTTATACCTTAATTTCTCCCCAATCTTAGTTATATAGATTTACCCACTTAGTTTACAAAATTAGTAGGCAGAAGCATAAACTACATGTGAACGATAAGACGAATTAAAAGTAAACATATATTCCTGACTGAACACGTTGCAGATACGTGGTACGAGTTTTAACACATAACCAAAGGGTGACAGTCACATGGACTCGTCTGTTTTACCCACCTTAATCCTGTATCCCATTATAAAGATTCAGAGCATGCCAACAACAGGTAGTAATGGGTCCACAACACACACGAAGCCATTCTTCAAATCAGAACAGTCGGAAGGCGGGCTCCGTTAACGATCCTAACCTTTGTGACTTCAATAGCACTGAACCTGACCAAAGTTGTTAGAGTTAGACACAACTCCTATCAACTAACAAAACAGAATTGTAGTATTGTCATTATTGTGTTAAATAATATTGTAACCGCTACAATATATTAAATAGTACGTCGATAAAACAGAAATAAATACGGTGTTGTTTTCCTCCGACCACAGGTTATCAACCTCCAACAAATGCCAGCCTATTGTCAGGCAGTATTTCTACTAATTAGGTACGTTGAGACGCATGTACGATTAACGTGACTGCGGCTAACGTTTTCACTGAAAAGATCCTCTAATTACCGAAGGTGCTTATTCTAGCAAGCATTACTAGGAGTTATAATTATTGTAAAGATGAGATTGCCAGGAGTACCCTGTTCATCAACAGCAATCAACAGTTTCTCTCAAATCTGATTCGTGTTGACTCACCGAGTTGCCACAATAAGGTAGAATGCAAGAAATGGGTTTCTTTCGGGTGGCAATCTGCCAGTATCTGTGCAGACTCTTACTCTGGGGACCCACTCTCTAAACACCAAACTTAGAATGAAGTAGTATGTCGTACGACAATGCGAACATGTAGCTGCATGAGTAATGTAACATTTTTTTTAAATGCACGGTTTGGGTTTGAAATATTAAGTTATATGATTGCGCCTCTTGATAAAAATTATACAGATTATCCAGGAAAGGAATGAAGATTTTGGTTATTCTTTAGGAAGCCAAAATAGAAGCGACCACCTAGAATACTGTAATACTGTGGAAAAGAGGATTTGAGCTTGCTGACAAAATTACGTGAATCACATAATCCTTAAATGGAAGAGATGAATAAAATTTGGTTACAAAAGGTGGCGATGAAACTGGTAGAGAAAAACCTACTGAGCTACTGATATTTGCGGAATATATGGATTACACAATAAAGGTGACTAAGGTTCTCAGGCCTGACCGTAGATTGTACATTAAACGGTGACTTAAACAAACTTACTTTATTTAATACTATATACGAAAAATTTCAGTACTCTGTAATACAGCAGATATCTTTTAAAGAGACCTGTAGTGTGTATAGTGCGCTGCAGAGCTACAACGTGCAGACATGACTTTGTAAATAACGTAACTCGTACAGTATACAAACCTACATGATGTCATACATATTTCATACAGGATGCAATGATATGCATACAGGATTCTGTATGTGGCCTATAGTAAGAGTCATCAGAAGGTAATTTTCGAACATGTAGCTGTATGAATAATCCAAAATTTGTTTACAATAGATGGTTTAGTTTTGAAATATTAATTCACGTGATTGCGTTACATGAAGGAAATTAAGAAAGATAGATTTCCGATGAAAGAAGGCAGAATCGTCTTACTATTTCATTAGACAAAATAGAAGCGACCACCTAGAATACTGTGGAAAAGAGGACTTTAATTTACTGACTAAAATATGTTAATCAATTAATCCTCGAAGAGAAGAGAAGAGAAGAGAAGAAGAAGACTTTATTAAAAATGAAGCGATGACACTGCAGTAAAACACAATTAAAGGATACATGCGGAATCTACGGATGTACTAATGGCATTGCACTCTCTTAGTGAGTACAATATTGTATATGATGCGGTCGCTGTCATGGTAAACTTAGGACTTTGACAGTAATCTTTAGCAAGATTTTGGATACAGTGAATGCTACCGGCACACCAAAGTGACAACTAAACAAACTAAAATACGATAGAACGTAAAACTTATTTTGATTCATCTTATACGTGTTATGTGAACACAATAAAGAAATATTTCATAAAAATACGTTTTGTACATTGTAATTATTTTAAGTGTAGTGAAGAATGTCAGTCAAATTAACAGGAGTAATATGATGTGAATACACTGTGTTACGTGTTACGTGTGCCAATAAAGAAGCAATAGAACTGAATAAAACTGTTTGTTTATTGTAATCCTCAGAAGTCGTGAATAGATAAATTAATATCTGACTTACCAATTCTAAATAAATATTGATGTTCAGAACATCAGTCTTTTTATGAATTGAAGAAGGCATTCAATATCATTAAGGCTTGCATAAAACCTGGCATAGTTTGTACTAAATGTGCCTTCACTTATTTTCTACACGCTCCATTATCCCTGGTAATGTTATTTAAGCAATAAACACTGTTAGACATGTTAAGCACACTATTACACTGTGATCCAACATAAATTTTCTGAAACGCCAGACGTTTCGGCCACACCCAAGTCGGTTATCCTCACTGGCCCGGAAACTAGGATAAAACATGCCACTAAAGAATAAAATGAAAATAAGAATTTTCCTAAACGTCTGGTTTTAACATCTCTAACACCTATGACAACCGTGATAGATTGCGTTCACTAATAAACACCGTGTTCGGATAAAACTTGGTATTTTACCTTGAGATCTCTTTCCTTATACTCATATATTCAAATAAAATCACGCCATCGTGATGGCGGGTTTGTGCTGTCTCTTAGTATTTTAATTACGTCACTCAAAATATTATTTTATAAAATCTTTCTTAAAGCATGGTTACTATCGATGCAAGTAACTCCTTTTTTAAAAGCATTCCTCTGTTGTCTGTACTATTGCAAAATTATATTAATTGCGTAGTCCTATGTAATATAATAACCTTAAACAAAAATCAATTGGAGTGGAAACGAAATAGAAAATATCACATTTGCGGCTGATTCTGTACGCTCAGGGGTTTAAATAAGCTTCAGCGAGAATTAATATTTATAAATTCTTCCATTTTTGTATTTTATTTTTCATCAGTGAGATTTCTCTTAACTTCAGTGCATACGCTCGGTAAATATTCTCCTGCATTAATGTTATCTTCTGTTTATCTTGACGCTGGAGCTCTGTGTTCATTTCTGAAAATGCCCAGGTGTAGGTAAGGAATCTTTAAAGACGTTGAGTGGAGGGAAAACTGCGTGTCCCTCAACATTGCGGGAGGGAAAAGTGCGGGACAAACATCCACTCTTTACAATTAAAAGTAATACATTAGATAGTACCATAACTCACCCTGGACACATACATTGTGACATTGAATGACGCACTACCAAATATATTCATCCATAATTAATAGTTCAGAAAGGTGTCTGCTGACTTTGTTCATTTATAAACCACATTTAGCTTTTAGTGTTCTAGTTTCACCCACAGTAGTAGCGTTAAGACCAAATGCCTAACGTAACGTTACGTGACAAAACGAGATAACATACTGTCATGACGGTCCCATGGATGGTAGTTTGTGCAGTGGAGACTGACACCAGATGATGTCAGTAATTAGACATTTTAGTTGCAGGTGGAAATAAACATGAACCGACCTGAGATTTATTTGTTTACTGCAAAGTAAGTAGGAAAGAATGTGCCGGAAAATTCCAGGAGTATATTTTTTATTGTATGTTCTAGTTTCAACTATTCCGCTTGTGTAACAACATTAAATTAATCTTCATTTCAGTCATTAATAATCCCTAGCGCGAGTGTCCTTTTCGTTATTTATGCCCGAACGGCAAATGTGAATGCTCGATAACCAGACTTATACCAGCGTTATCCGCTTACCGTACCTAAGTAGTAATGATGACTTTAAATTCCAGTCAAATTTACAGGGCTTTATCCTTTACCTTTTCAAAGCCACTTGTAGTAAACATGTACAATGTAGACACAAAACACAGTACGAATTGCATGCACAAACAGTATTAACTGCGTCAGCTTCCATTGTATACGCAGCCCATTAGTATGCAGATTAAAGGGAAACAATTAGAGTACACTCTACACCTTCACTTTAATTGTTTCTAAGCGTTTTTATTTGCATGCTTACTTTTCAATGCTTTTATTTAATTAACTGAAGATACTGAGCAGCTGGTTGCAATGTATCTGACAGACTAACTCACTAAAGAGCTCTTTATATTTACATCGAGTAATTAAGCGTTTCTCAAACTATGAGGCGCGACTCAATGCTGGGTCTCGAGGTTCGCGAAGTCGGGCTCCGAAATATATTTACTACGTCTTAGAAACACATTTAAATTGCTAAGATGCATTGTTTTAACAATTTAAATTCAACACGGTTTGTACGCAGTCTAAACTCTCGATTCCTGAAACTCGCGCTCTAACATTTTTAACGTGTCAATCTGTATGGTTGGAAAGCCACACGTTGGTTACGTCAACGTATTAATCCAACTCGTTTATAATGTTTATAACTATAGAGTGTCTACTCACCCGTTCAGACATTCGAATTGGTATTTTCTGCCTCAAACTAAGGTTTGCCAACTCTTCTTGGTAAACCAAAAGTGCAAGGTTTATTGAATGACAAATGAATACCAAATTTTTTAAAGAAAGATTAAATAAAATCAAACATACAGTTCAATGCTTCAATTAGAGTTTTAATATCAGGGTGACCGAGCTTTGCTGGGTTTCACATTTATTTATAAATATACAGATTTAAAAAAACATTATTTATTATTAATTATTTATTTATTTTTATTAATTATTTATTTTTTGATATTTATTTTCATATATAAACATATCGAAACTACGTCGTTTGCGTTTATCGACGGTTTCTGTTATTGGAATCACAATTATTTAATACTTCTTTCCATACAACGATTCTTGTATGGCGAGGATTTTCTGGTGGTAAAAGAACTTTTAAGCCACTTTGCCTTTTGACTCTGGAAAATGCTACATACAACATGCCGTGCATAAACACAGGAACTGATAAGTGAATTTCCACCACTTCAAATGTTTGACCTTGAGCCTTGTGAATAGTAATAGCAGAAGCTGCTCTGACGGGAAATTGATGCCTTTGCATAGTCCACCCAAGCTGACTTTTGCTGGAATCTATTGTAATCCTTGGAATATGAACTTCTCGGCCTGAATATTCACCCGTGATAATCTTGGCTTTAATAATGTTGTTACATAATTCAGTCACGACCAATCTCGTTCCATTGCACAGCCCTTCAGAGACGTCCAAGTTTCATAAAAGCATTATTATTGTATTTTTTTAAGCTTTAATTCGTGTGGTGGTAAGTCAGCCATCTCAACAGAATTTAGAAATTCAGAAGTGAATTGAAGAGCTCCTTCTGGTTGATCTTTAACAGAATCGTAGCTTTTATATACTTTATAATATTCTCCAGGAAGCTTTTTAATAATTTCGTCGTTAATTTTATTTACGTCTTTATTCAAAGGTGCTAATATAGCTCTGTCTTTCATATCTTCGTATCTGTTGTTTGCCAAACAATCACCAAATACTTCATCAATAAGATTCCCGTTAGACAGAATATCCTCTGGTAGTTCAATCTCGTCCATAGTATTTACTGGTAACTCTCCATTGCCAATTTTTAATAAATATTCAGCAAAATCTCTTTGTTCCGGATCAACACGCATATTTTCTGTTAATGAAAAGAAATGAAAATTGTGCCAAAGATTACTTTTCTTAGTGGAAAGGTCCACTAATTCACTTCGCTAAAAACACAACAGCGTATAGAGAACACTTAATAGTTTAGATTATGTATATCAGATAGATTGTACAAAAATCGTTGCTCAGAAACCCACAATTATATGTCTCAACCCTTAGTTTGTTTATTTTCAGTCATAGCAACATCTGTTTATATTATTTATAAACATCGATACTGCGCCGTTTAGGCCGCAGGTTAAAGACCTATAAAGACCCTACGGTATCGTCAGAGCCGTTTCAAGGACATACATAAATTAGATTGTATGTCTCAACTCTTAGTATATTTACATTCATAACAACAGCTATTTATATTTATTTATAAACATCGATACTGGGATTGTATGTATCAACTCTTAGTTTGTTTATTTACATTCATTGCAACAGCTATTTTACATTTTTTATAAACATCGATAAGATCTATTCTTTATGAACAGAATTAAAATTAACGTTTTAATTTCAAATAAAAAATATTTTTTTTAAATATTTGTTGCTGGGTGACAGAGTTATAACAATAGCAATTGTTGTGTGAATATTTAAACCTACATGAATTAAAATGAATACTTAAAAGACCCTACGGTTTAGGCCTCAGGCGATTTTTGCGGAAAATGGGACCTAGCCCAATCGATTTTTAGTGTCCAAATACGCTTACGTACCAAATTTCGAGAAAATTGTTAGAGCCGTTTCCGAGAAAATAATACAAAGATTGCTCGCTTAATAGTACAAGATTAACAGTTATTAAGTTGTTTATCTAATTACAATTTCTTCCAAATTATATAGTTCAATTTTGCGCCGGCATGTTTAATTATTAGCGGTTGGCTATTCTGTCCAGCCGCTGCATAGAAAGACTCGTGTTGTGACGATTTAAATTGTAACAGTAATTGTAAAAAGAAAGAATTTTAAAAAGTAAGTTTGCGAGCGATTAAGCAATTTTAAATCTCACTATAATACCTAAAACCCCTGTATATACTCAGTATGAGAATAAGAAGTAATTAAGAGGTCCAAAGAAACACTAATAAAAAGGGAAAATTTGTAAAAAGTTATTATTGTCATATTTAACCCTTTGCTTGTTATCATGCGGTGACCTGTTAATTCCGGACTCGACGTGTCTACCGAGTCGTCTGTAATTTAGAATAAGATAAAAACCCTAATGTTAATAATTAAAAATCTGAAGACACAAATAGTCGTTAGAATAACTCACTTAAATTATATTTGTTTATTAAGGCATAGTTTTTGTAATTAAAAAATGTTAACTTAAATAAAGATAGGGACTATATTCTCGCGGAGTAGTTGCCCCTCTCCCTTTTGTTAAGTACCTGTCGAAGCGAGCAGAAAAACGCTCTCTCGCTATGTTGACTTCACGGAGTGCAGACGTACGAGCGAAAGCTCTGACAAAATGTTGCTAATTTATTTGTTTTAATTTAAATATAGTATACTAGATACTACTGCTAAAAGCGTGTGTTATGTACCAATAAGTATAAATATGTGATAACAAGAAGACGTAATATGTAACACAAAAGACAGAAATAGTGTTAAACAAGATGACGACTCCCTTCAAGAAGTAACTACACTTTCAACATCATTCCTGAAGATGTGATCTACAGGAACTTCATAGAGACACGAATACCAGGCATAAGGCGCTGTTTAGGACATCTGAGAATCTGCAATCCATACACCAAAGAAGCTCCAATCTCCTCTGTGAACATCCTAGCTTTTCTTGACAAAGACTCGACCGGATGATGACGCCGACTACAAGGACTCCCAAGACGGACAGCCCCAGGACGAGGTTTCTACATTCCATTGTAAAGGTGACTCGATAGCCTGTCTATCGAGGGTTAATAATATATGTTACACTACACACTTCTAAAAGAGACTTTTCAAAGACGATTAATCTTATGTAAACATTGTAATCAGAAAATCTAAGTATTTACTGTAAAAATTTAATTATCATACGTTGTAACGGTTTCAATGTTAATGTAACTTATTATTGTTCCAAATATTAGTACCATTCTTCAAATGGTTAAAGAAGTCTTGCAAGCTAATATAATGAATTGAAAATAATTAAAAGTCTTTACTATAAGATACAGAAAGTTAACTCGGATCCGAGGTATAGCGATATAGAATCAATTTGATCCCAAAGTTTTATGAAAGCATTTAAATATTTTAGTTTAATTAATGATGTCATGGGATCTGTCAGTAACTGTTATTAAATAAAGAGAAGTCGTCTTGTTACACATAAAAATGAGTGCGTAAATCAGTAAAATACCTTCCCTTGCTTCCTTACACTTTTCCCTACACTAAAATAAAAAAGGGAAATTTGTAAAAAGTTATTATCAATTTTGTAACGTATTGCCACATTACAAATCCAGGGAACCCATCTTAACTGACCTCTGCCAATTATATGGGCTGCCTACGTTGTAACGAACTGTATTCAAATCAAATTCAGTGAACAAATTACTTACTATCTGTGTAAGGAAGCAAGGGAAGGTATTTTACTGATTTACGCACTCATTTTTATGTGTAACAAGACGACTTCTCTTTATTTAATAACAGTTACTGACAGATCCCATGATATCATTAATTAAACTAAAATATTTAAATGCTTTCATAAAACTTTGGGATCAAATTGATTCTATATCGCTATACCTCGGATCCGAGTTAACTTTCTGTATCTTATAGTAAAGACTTTTAATTATTTTCAATTCATTATATTAGCTTGCAAGACTTCTTTAACAATTTGAAGAATGGTACTAATATTTGGAACAATAATAAGTTACATTAACATTTAAACCGTTACAACGTATGATAATTAAATTTTTACAGTAAATACTTAGATTTTCTCTTTTACAATGTTTACCTAAAATTAATCGTCTTTGAAAAGTCTATTTTAGAATTGTGTAGTGTAACATATATTATTAACCCTCGATAGACAGGCTATCGAGTCACCTTTACAATGGAATGTAGAAACCTCGTCCTGGGGCTGTCCGTCTTGGGAGTCCTTGTAGTCGGCGTCATCATCCGGTCGAGTCTTTGTCAAGAAAAGCTAGGATGTTCACAGAGGAGATTGGAGCTTCTTTGGTGTATGGATTGCAGATTCTCAGATGTCCTAAACAGCGCCTTATGCCTGGTATTCGTGTCTCTATGAAGTTCCTGTAGATCACATCTTCAGGAATGATGTTGAAAGTGTAGTTACTTCTTGAAGGGAGTCGTCATCTTGTTTAACACTATTTCTGTCTTTTGTGTTACATATTACGTCTTCTTGTTATCACATATTTATACTTATTGGTACATAACACACGCTTTTAGCAGTAGTATCTAGTATACTATATTTAAATTAAAACAAATAAATTAGCAACATTTTGTCAGAGCTTTCGCTCGTACGTCTGCACTCCGTGAAGTCAACATAGCGAGAGAGCGTTTTTCTGCTCGCTTCGACAGGTACTTAACAAAAGGGAGAGGGGCAACTACTCCGCGAGAATATAGTCCCTATCTTTATTTAAGTTAACATTTTTTAATTACAAAAACTATGCCTTAATAAACAAATATAATTTAAGTGAGTTATTCTAACGACTATTTGTGTCTTCAGATTTTTAATTATTAACATTAGGGTTTTTATCTTATTCTAAATTACAGACGACTCGGTAGACACGTCGAGTCCGGAATTAACAGGTCACCGCATGATAACAAGCAAAGGGTTAAATATGACAATAATAACTTTTTACAAATTTTCCCTTTTTATTAGTGTTTCTTGGGACCTCTTAATTACTTCTTATTCTCATACTGAGCACATACAGGGGTTTTAGGTATTATAGTGAGATTTAAAATTGCTTAATCGCTCGCAAACTTACTTTTTAAAATTCTTTCTTTTTACAATTACTGTTACAATTTAAATCGTCACAGTGTGCTGTTGTTGATAATTTCGTTTAATTTTAATCTCAGGTCGAAGTTCTTGGGACTACAGAAAATATTGTTAAATGTACTAAAAAAATTAAAAATTTTACAAATACCATATAAATAACTAATAAATTTTGATACACCTATATGTACAGTTGTAACCTATAACTACTGGAATTAGCGTTTGGAGGTTATCTGAGTTTAGTAAATTTTTACAGTTAAAATATATTCACTTAAGAAATCAATGTTAGATTGAGATTATTCTTCAATTTTAGGTGTTCATTTAATCAGAAAAGTTTAAATGTCTGTTAAAAAAGTGATAAATTGTGTTGAAGGTGTATTTTTCCTTATTTTTTTTGTTTTCTTTTTGGTTACTGTTAAGGTAGTATTTTAAAATATACTTAGCAGTCCTCTGTCTCTTCTCTCCGGGTAGTATTTCTTACAGGTACTGTTGGTTTTCCTTTTTCTAGTTAATTCAGTTCTTCTGTTTTCTTAGGTATTTAATTTAGGTATTTATTTTTTCATCGTTCATCATTAGTGTTGAAGATTGCGTCACTCATTTATAGGTTTTAGGTATTTTCTTCCTTTCAATAGTTCGTAGTTAGTCAATTGGGATTCCTCAGCAATTCACGATGGATTATTTAATTTCTTCTAGTGTTTTTTAGTTCATGTGAGTGTTAGTACAAGTTCTATAATTTAGTTTATTATTTTCATCATTATTTTTTATAAATTAACTATTTAATTATTTTCTTTAAACGTTGCAGTTTTTTACATCTGCACTCATCAAGATTTAATAATGGAATGATGGCATTTATTTATTAGTTACTCTGGTTGCTAGGTTTCAAACACTAATTCCCATTGGGTGATGATTTACAACATTGATATATATGGCTAATATTTTTCTATACAAAAATTACTAAAAATCTTTAAATTATTAAAATTTTTTTATTCTAGCTGTAATACTAATTATAATAACACCATTAGTTTGCTTTTTGGTTACACATTAATTTGATATCTCATAAGACTACCTTCCTTTAAATCAGAACCGATTCATACATTTACCATTTGGTTTTCTTTTGTAAAATAACTTTAAACTAATTATTTTCTATCCAGTTTTGTTTCCTACACTATTATTATTAAACCTAGCAGGATTATATACCTTATTCCATTAATTGTTATTGTTTTGTCTTAAATTTTACAAATTTCTGGTTACCAGTTATAGGCCTAACTGCCTAGAGTTCATAATTCACCTCACCTATACTCATTACAACTGTTCATGTCAATTTTGGTAATTTTAAGTGCTTCTAAACATAATTACTATAATACCCTAAACTAAATTACAACATTTGATTACCTATAATCATCATATAACATAACATAATTCCTTAACAAACTTTTTTAAGCCAATGCCAATATCTAATGTTTTACATGTATTTTAACTGGTTCTGTTAAATGTAATACTAAACATACTAACAGTTGGGTTAAATAAAAACCAAAACAAAATATAATAAAATGAACAGTAGGTGGGTACCAGTATTCTCTAATAATTTCACTTATAGAATACAGTATCTAACTCCCTTTGCCTTTTTTCAGCATAACAGATAGAATGTCAAATAAAATAAATCAAAGTTTGATCAACTGAAGTCCGCTAGGTGACTAATGCGGCGAGAATCCGGCCGGTAGTAATCACCTGCGCTTGTGTGTGTGAGGGCTGCTTGTTTGTGAGTGAGCCTGACCCTCGCCCAGCCGCACTCGCTATTTGATAATAGTACAATAGTGGGCCGATTTTTCCGTAATTGGGCTTGTGTCTACCAGCTATAAGTTAGCACCGACAACCAATCGGTTGTGAACTTTGAATCAAATCGATTATACGTGTTATTAGAGTTGGTGTTGCGATTTACAATTCGGTGCGTTACATTTTACAGCGGTTTACTCTAAAGTAAGTGTTTATTGTTGATTGTGCACAGGTGTGTGTAATTTGGTAACTCTTATTATTTGTTCTTTGTGTTGAATAACTGTAAACTTAAAAAATTGTTGTAGCTTTGTTTACAAAAATTGTTACTAAATTTGTAGGAAACAACTTTTCTGTTGTTTAATTATATATTGAATTTTTCCAGCGGGTATGAAGGGAATAGTATTTATTGCTTGACTATATGATAATAGTCATATAGTAAACGTTTTGTTAATTGAAATATGTTATTTATTTGTAAGATTTATTGGCTTTATTTAATTTCAGGCAACTGCTAAGAAATTTGTTTATGTTTTTACTTTATAAATTTATCGTGATTTATATACGTTTTTTAACAATTTTATATAAATTATGTTTCTTTATTTTCTATTGCGTTTGTACTGTTGTATGGTGTAGCTTAATGGGAATTGAATATAATGTTGCCACTTTGAGTTCTAATGGTTTCTTGGTATCATTGGGGTATGATACAACAGATGGTTTCTCTTTCTGGCATAGGCCTACGTTACTTGTCTTTTAACTCCACTATGGTTCAAATGTGGCATTGATTTTGTAATACTCTTTTACGTAGGATATTTAAATAGATGTTTTTTCTTTTATTATTTAATTTGCATACTGATTTTTTACTATACAGTGTGTTTTCAACGTGCATAATTATGCAATTCAATAGTTCTGGAAGGCATATGATACTACAAATATTTTACAATCAGAACGTATATATTATAGTAACTTAGCGTGAACTGAACAGCATTTGCAGTTTCGTTTGTGTGACACTACAGTTTTTCATGGTATGTAGTACATTTAGATTTTTATAAATATTTGTTATCTCTAGGGTACAGCAAATAAAACAAAAATCTGAGGCAATTTCTTTCCGAAATAATACAAATTACAATCTACGACCATACTTTATCTCTCAAGGCAAGTGAAATGTGAGGACGGTTTTGTTACTTAAATTCCGTACGACATGTTTAAAGCCCATTGACCAGAAATTGTTTCCTTACACCGGAGAAAGTTTATAAGAAGGCCGTTTGGTATTAATCTTCAACTGTAAAGTAAATAGAACGTTACGTGTGATAACATTTCTTGAAACCACTACCTAAAATAATCTCATCAGTTTTATATCATTTATGCAATGCTTTGTACATATTATGTAAGCTCTTGAAAGACTATGGGGGACTATGTAATTAACATTTACTTTACACATTGAAGTTCTCACACCAGCTTTGGCCAAACCGATAGAGAAGGACTACATGATGCTGTGTAAAGGAATTAATTGGTCTCTAACGTATTGTCTTTACACTACGCCCTAATGAGCTGAGTATAAAGTTAATTAAGCTAATTACAAAAATTTAAATTGTGAATTCCCTTTGTGTGATGTGTACTTAAGAATGGAATATTTTATCCGTTCATGAATGATGTGTAAAACGCTAGATAAATAAGCGTTTTGTATTACACATTCAAATTCTCAGGTTTATTAAAACAATTAGAAATCAAATGTATTTTAAGGAGTACCACTGTGAATTTTAAACTAGAAAGACTTCACAATGGTATTAAGAGATTTATTAAATATAAATGTACAGAACACATTAAATACAATTTAAATAAAAATGAAACATGTAAATTAAATACAATTTATTTTTCTACTAAAATAATTATATTCCTCTTAAAATGCTGTTATTACTTTGCTGTTATTAGGCCTACTTTTGTATAATGAGAAACGTTATCACCAAACTCAGTATTATACATTTTTTTAAATTACAAAGTTTTCTGGCCCTTAAATGATTACTGTGGAGAATATAATCATTTTTAATTATAAATGTTGGAAGCAGCGGGAAAAGAAGCTGTTGTAAGGGTGACATAATAATACTGACACAATAATACAATAATTTGAAATATACCGGGCGTTTATATGCAATTCTAATAACATGTTAAATGACCAGCTGAATTTTAAATCACATCAGCTATATAATATGGTTGTGGACAAATTCATATTAAGCAGGAATAGACAGCAATCGATGGTGGGGCGTTGTGACGAGACCGTAGAAGAGTTGCAGGCAGTGCGTCGCGGGCCAGCAAAGGGTGCGCACCCAGACACCGGTTAACTTGTGTAGTGTGTTTTATTTTAATGTGTTAACGACGTCCACACTGGACTGAAATCTGAAGATGAAGCCTTGGAGCTCCGAAACGCGTTATTTAATTAAATACAATAAGAAGTCACACGACTGATGGAAAAAAAGGTAAATTAATTTTAATCTATTACTTTGCGTTTACAAACGGCTTCCTGTAAAATAATTCTATAAAAATATAATTTTTACATAATTTTATTAATATAATTTTAATAATTTTATATAATTTTATTTATATAATTTTTATACTAAATTTTATATAATTTTTTTATGTTTGGAAATAAAAGTAGACCTTCTATCTATGGGATTATTCAAAAAAATATACATGAATTATATATTTTGTGCTATTTGTATTACTAAACTAATAAACTTCTTCGACCAGTCGTATCAGTAACTGTTTTCAGACGTACTTAACTATATTATATAAAAAATCATAAAATAGAAATTCGTAAAGTCAAAATTAAAGATACTCTATGTATATGATGACCAACAGAATAAATTAGTTAGTCTTTTAATGTTAACAACGTGTTATGTGTGCCATGTTTTCGACTTGCATAACATAATAACATATACCGTAAAAGTTTATAAAAAAAGAACAATTTTACGAGTTTAGCTGTTAATAACTAGGATGTAGAAGTAGTTAGCACTATTAAGGACGATCACGGACATTCGTAACAGAAAGGTTGACTTGTCAGAATAATTATAAAATGCGCGCACATTATAATAATTTGATTAACTCGATATTAAATGTGTCAGACTCAGAATTACGGCAGTTCAGTTCAGAGTTACGGCACTAAACCCGTCCATTATTTTACATGTTACGTAATACTCTCGGTCAGTAATTAAAGTTTTAAATATATTTAATATTTAAAAAATAAACAAATATGTGTATATTTGTAAGTGGATATGGAAAACCTCATCTCTGACGAATTGCTAGACTAGCTGAAGTGGATATGTGGCTGATAATTGCAAACGTCTCTTGTAGTTTACTTTTTGCTGTTGAGGTTTTGGGTTATACTTGAAACACACACACATGTGTGGGTTATATACACATGTGTGTATATATTAATGGATGAAGTAAGTCATGAAACTTATACCAGACACGTACGATTACCGTTCAGTTTATCTCAATTCGTTAAGACACCAACCAATCTAATTTGAATCCCCATGATTTCGTATGGCATGTTTAGGTTCACTCTGACTATTTGAGTAACTTGAATATATGAAGATAGATCATACTTTACTACAGTTAAAATACATCTACATTACAGTTGGATGATGCGCACCGTGAGGACCAAAATGCTGATTGGAATCCAGGCACGGTGGACCAAAAATATGGCTGATCCCGGCTCAAGTGGGCCGAAACAGTTTAAGAAAAGTAACGTCCCGCAAGTGCGGACCGGAAGAGTTAATTTGTTCAGCCCGAGCGGGCGAAAATTATGTATCTTGCATTAAATATTTGTCTGCTGGTCTTCCATTATGATTGAAGATGTTGTGTAGGATGTATTAAATTACATTAAGAAATAAGAGAAGTGGACTGTATACGAATAGTTTTAATAATTTGAATGATCACATTACAGCTGTAATAAATTGAAAGAAGGCTGGCTAATGCTGCATATTGAATCAATAATTAATAAATTTAGTTAAGAATGAAGTTGTGGCGCTAGTTGGCCATGATAGAAAATAGTAAGGCCTAAGGCCTACATCTAATGTCGACACTAACTTGACGGAAAGGTCCGGCGAACCGAACGCCGAGATTACTGAATGTGCACTGGTCAAGTACGATTACGCGAACGTTGATGAGATATAAATCAGATTAGCCAACCTAGTAAAATAAAATCATCGCGCTACCGTCCATAAGCTGCCCGTCAAAAATCAAAAAGATTTTTTAATACATTCCTTAATAAATTATAATACATTTACAATTCAATTTGAAATAGTGGAGTTTTAATAATTAGAATCAGCTTCAAGGCTGAGTTGAACCTTGAGTTGAGATTAGATAACGGCAATCGGCCGCTAATTTGAGATAAGCATGCAGATAGGCGACTGTAGGCCAAGTTTGGCAAACAGCTGTTTCATGTACCACTAAGTCTGGTTAACCAGTATTACTGACACAAGTGCGCAGTACGTAACATTACAAAACATGAACGAAAAATACATAATATGCAATTCATAGAGTTAGCTTAATGCTAGCTAAGGTCCGTAGACCTGTACAGAAGTTCATTACATGAATAAAATTGTTGTTGAACATGTTACAGTTGCATGTTTCATTGTATATTCAGGAGGGCGACATGTATCGACCTAAATACGCTATTCCTGAAGTTTCAGGAATTTACAATGTATGCCAACGTGTGAGCAAGCTAGATGCTGAATGTAGCCCAGATATGACGTGTATGTCATAATTTAAATAAAGAATTGTGCATGCTTACTTACAAAAATGAATAAAATATAAGTACAATATAAATAAATTAGACAAGGCAGTTACACACGGTAGACGCTTACAATAGTTTACATCGACACAATTTATGTGAATACAACAATAATAATTTAAATAACATACAATACTGTGATTACAGAAACAATTGAAAATAAATTTAGAAGTAACCAAAGCTGTACACAATAGTGAGGAAGACAAGAGGCATGAATCAAATGTTCCACATACGAAAATACAAATAATAAACCTTGCATATTAATTAAACTAATACTTGCTTGAGCAAACAAACAGTTGCTAACTCAAAAATAATTAGGATTTTGCTGAAACGAGTGCTTGTAACTTAACAAGCTGGAACATTTGATTTATGTGTCCTCAAAATAAGACAAAATAATAATTCCCTTGCGTTATTGTTCGCCTCCTTTACAATTTTAAAATGAGGCCACCAAAACATGAAAATTAGAAGCGTGCAATGACGCACAATTGACAAAAATATTGTGACGATTCATCACAATTATGTTGACCAAATGGTCGTAATAAATAATAAGTCAATGGCGGAATAAAGCCGCATTGTGCTGTAACCATAGTGTCACATCTCGTCTCGCGCTGGCAACAGACATAATTTATGTATTGGTCTCCGCAAAGCACCCGTAGGCGTGCGAATGTCTACGACGCGAACCAAGTTATCTGGGCCGGGAAATGTGGCGATGATCACGCCAAATTTCCAGGCTAATGGAGGCAAGTTGTCCTCAATGAGCAAGGCTAAGTCACCAATGGAAACATTATCTTTGGCAAACTTCCACTTGTGACGCTGTTGCAGCTGGTGCAAATAATCGCGAGACCACGCCTTCCAAATGCCCTGGACAAACCTCTGAAGTAATTGCCAACGACCAAGGCGAGAAACAGGAACGTGAGAAAGGTCTGGGTCAGGAATCGCAGTTAGGGGCGCGCAGATCAAAAAATGGCCAGGTGTAAGTGGCACCGGGTCATTAACATCCGAAGAAATAGCAAATAAAGGTCGAGAGTTCAGACATGCCTCTATCTGAGACAAAACGGTTGTGAACTCTTCGAAGTTTAGTATAGATTTGCCTACCACGCGCCGCAAATGAAATTTCAAACTCTTGATGCCGCTCTCCCAAATGCCACCGAAATGAGGTGAGGAGGGCGGAATAAATGACCATGATATCCCCTGAGAGGATGTGAATGACTTGATCGAGGTGATGGCATCCTTATCGTGCCAAAAGTTGTAAATGTCATGTAAGATGGTGCGGGCCTTCCTGAAGTTCGTGCCGTTGTCGGAGTACAGTTGACTAGGTATACCCCGACGTGCTATAAAACGACGTAAAGCAGCTATAAATGCGCTGGCAGTAAGGTCGGACACCAATTCCAGGTGAATAGCCCTAGTTGCTAAGCAAACAAACAGAGACACGTACGCCTTAGTAAGAGTTCTAGACTTCTGCCCGCCATGACGAATCATGAAGGGACCACCATAATCAACCGCGCAAAATAGAAACGGCCTTGAAGGAGTGACTCTAGGGGATGGCAAGATGCCAAGCCTCTGAACCTGCTGTGTGGCGCTAAACCTGATGCACTTGAGACACTTACGAATAATGGAACGGATGACTAGCCGGGCATTAACAATCCACCAACGTTGACGCAGTGAATGATGCACGAGCTGCGCACCAGCATGAAGCAAACGAATGTGTTCGCGTTCGATGATAAGGCTTGTGACATGCGCCGATGGGGGTAGTACCATAGGATGTTTCGAGTCGTAAGATAACTGGGAATGCTGCAATCGTCCGCCCACGCGTATCACTCCAGTGTCGTCAAGAAACGTGTCGAGAGAGGCTGACTTGCTTCTGATGGAAACAGAAGATCCGTTCCGAAGACAACTAATTTCGCCTGGGAAGTCGGTCGATTGAGATTGCCTTATAAAGAAATTAAGAGACTGATGAATTTCCGCAGGGGTCAGATCGCCCGAAAGCCTGTCCGCAGATGAGTGCCTAATATTCCTGATGAAACGAAAACAGTACGCGTATACACGTGTCAGCCGGTGTAACGAGGAAAAGTCCAACGATAAGTCAACAGCCAGGGTAGACATTAGCGAACGGTTATGTGTAGTTTTCTCTTCCGCGATGACTTCCGAAGATGATGGAGTGGCCGGTACGAAAGATGGGAAAGGATTAGACTCTGACGATTGAGACAGACAGCCAGGACCGTGCCACCAAAGCGAGCAATCGCGCAAAACGTCCGGGAGACACCCCCTAGAAATAATATCAGCAGGATTGCGTCGCGAATCAATGTGATGCCAGGTACAAGTTTGCGTGCGACGCTGAATTTCAGCAACCCTATTAGCGACGTATGTTTTCCAACGCGAAGACTGAGCATGAATCCAGTAAAGAGCCACCATAGAATCGGAATACAAATGTACATCCTCAATGAATGAATGAAGAGCAGGAATAATTTTAGACACAAGTCGCGATAATAACAAACAAGCGCAGAGCTCGATACGAGGTAATGACACTTGGCGCAAGGGAGCCACGCGAGATTTTGAACACAAAAGACGACAGAAAGCAGTAGCATCTTGATAAATGACTCGGGCATACACACAACAGCCGAACCCTCTCTCGGAAGCATCCGAAAAACCATGCAACTGAACTGTAACCGCCTGATGGTTGCAACGAATAGATCGCGGGACCACTATTTTACCAATCAGACTCAATTTGTTACACAAAGAATGCCAATCCGACAGTGACTGACCGGAAAGCGGTTCATCCCAACTAAGCTTACAAAGCCAGAGTCGCTGCATGAAGTGTTTATACAAAAAGACAACTGGTCCGATTAAACCCAATGGATCATATATTCCGGCGATTATTGAAAGAATTTGCCTCTTGGATATGCTATGAAGAACCGGAGATAGGTTGACATCAAACAAAAATGAATCAGCAGTGTTGTTCCAAAGAATGCCCAGGGTACGCACATTGTCCTGTTTATTTAGGGGTCGTGAAAGGTTGTGATGACTTGCGCCCGCTGTGGGTTCATTTGATGCCCATTTGTGCAACGTGAAACCATATTGAGCAAGTAACGCACCTAGGTCGGATTTCAGATTAGTCAGATCGGGGATAGTGTCAGAACCGGTAAGTAGATCGTCTACATAAAAATCGTTAGTGATGGCTAAAGCCGCTTGGGGAAAGGAAGTTTGATTGTCTCTAGCAATTTGTAAAAGGCACCGTGTGGCCAAAAAGGAGGCGCTAGCCCTGCCGTAAGTTACTGTTCGCAGCGCGAAATGCTTAAGTGGTTCGAGGGGAGAGTCCCGCCACAAAATACGCTGATAGTGACAGTCCTCTTCAGCAAAGCGAATCTGACGATACATTTTTTCGATGTCAGCAATCAGGACATACTTATGTGTGCGAAACCGCAACAGAATAGAGAAGAGATCTTGCTGAACATTGGGGCCTACCAATAATAGGTCATTTAACGAAAGGCCATTTGTAGTCTTGGAGGAACCATCAAAGACAACGCGCAATTTTGTGGTCAAGCTAGAATGTTTAAACACGGCATGGTGAGGCAAGTAATAAATATTTGACGATCCTAAATTGATAGCGCCATGATCAATGGGTGTCATGTGCCCAAGCTTCATGTATTCCCCGATAAAGTCTGCGTAGTCGCGAGCGAGCTTGGGATCGCGCCTGAATCGACGCTCCAAGTTTAAAAACCTTGATTCGGCACTTGTGTAGGATTCCCCTAAGTGAGGATTATCAGACTTAAATGGGAGCGACACTATAAATCTACCCTCGTGGTTGCGCTGAGTGTAGCGCATAAAATGCTCTTCGCAAGCCGACTCGCCATTAGGGGTATCGCCGGGGATCGTTTCTGCCTCCCAAAATCTCTCAAGAGATTGCAGGATTTGGCTGTCATTGTTCCTTGCCAAGAACGAAACAGCAGGACCCTGGGTGTGGCAGTGCTTGGGCAGATTGCCGGCCAAAATGTAACCCAGTTTTGTCTCCTGAATGACAGGGAAGTTGGGTCCGCGTGTGTACTTATTAGCTAATATTAAATCTAGATAAAATTGAGCCCCCAATAGTATGTCGATCTGTGAAGATATATTAAAATCTGGGTCGGCGAGAAAAATTTTATTTGGAATGTGGAACCGGTTGATGTCAAACGATATTGAAGGCAGATTATGAGTTAAGTTAGATAAGACGGCAAATTTGGCCTCGAAACTATGTCTCTGATAGCGAGACATAATACGCATAGAAACAATGTCAGTAGCGCAACACGCTGTGTTGTTTATTCCTGTAATCGGAATATTAGATCGGGTTAGTTTGAGGTGCAATCTTTTCGCAAATGATTTCGTACAAAAATTGATCTGAGACCCGGCGTCAAGAAGTGCGCGCGCCTTATGCCTATTGCCAGCCTGATCAATGACATATACAACTGCAGTGGATAAAAGTACATTGTTTTTACACTGTAATTTAAATGAGCAGTAATTACTGCTGGCAGCTGCTGATTTCGGCACGTAATTAGCGTGCAGCAAGGTGTGGTGACCCTTTGAACAAATTTTACAAACCTGTTTACTTTTACAATTTGTTATCAAATGACCTGCTCTAAGGCAGTTAATACAACATTTATGGTTTGCCACCAATTGTCCCCGCTCAGCGGCACTTAATATGCGAAAATTATTACACATGTAAAGCGGGTGATCAGATTTACAGCACACACATGAATAATGCCTTGCCGTAGCATGATAACTCTTAAAGGTACTGCTGCCAGCAGTATTTCTTAAACTACATTTCTCAAACTTATTGTTTGGTTTTACACTAGGTTTATTGAATTGCTGTCCGGGTTCAATTGGCATAGTATTTTCTAAAAGCTGTCGGCGCAAATTCAAAAAATGAGTAAAGTCTTGAAAACTAGGCAAGTTGTCAGGGTCTATAGACTCCTTCCAACGTTTTAAAGTGATAGGGTCAAGTTTAGTGGAAAGCAATTGTATAGTAATAAACTCAAATAGGTTTACAGACAGCTTCATTGCCGCCAGCGAATTAACAGAAGACGTTATAGTATTCGTAAACTCAGCCAAGCTTTGGACTGAGTCCTTTATTGTGGACTTAACCTGAAGTAGGTTCTGTACATAATATTTTGCTAATATAAATGGATTATTGTACCTATCGGACAGCAAGTTCAACGCTATTACATAATTCTCTTGACAAATTGGTAATGATTTAATTAAGTCTAATGGTTCACACTTCACCGATGAATGCAAGTAATGCAGTTTCTGTACTGGTGTTAAATCTGATCTTGAATGCACCAGATCATTAAAAATTGAATAGAAATGTTGCCACTCAAGTATGTTGCCTGAGAAGCAGGGCAAACTTATCGGTTTTAAATGCACAGGCGTCGATAGTACAGGAGGCACAGTCTGAGTATTAACAGTGTCAAGAAGTTGTAAAATGTTTGCCTGAGTTGAGTATATCATTTCCTCAACCTCGACTCGGTCTGCCTGAGCAGTGCTCACGTCTTTACTTATAAGCTCTATCTCAGACTGTACTTCGTCGTACTTCGAGGCTAAGCTCTTAAGACTTTCTAATCTCACAGTCAAAAAATGTTTTGTGGTTAAATTAACGTCAAATGAATTTACCGCGGATTGTATCCGCAATATCGCGGACTTTAATCCGCCTCTCTTTCTGGTTAGCACTTTGAGGCCTTCCTCAGACATTCTTTTACGCACCTTATTACTGTTGCTGGTGGTACCTGGTCAGCGACGTCCCGCAGCGTCGGCTCCTTGATGATGATGGTGAACAGCTGGCAAGATGACCACCTTGAGGCACTGCAGCCGGCAGGAACTTGCTATCACGTTGCCTGAAGACGACGAGCGAAGTGGCGACGCAAATCACGCCACGGTCGCATTAGCTGACGTGCTAACCCGCCCGTGATGGCCAGAAAAAGATACAAAAGACATTAAGTGGAAATCCGGCCCGGAGTGACCAAAAATGGATGATGCGCACCGTGAGGACCAAAATGCTGATTGGAATCCAGGCACGGTGGACCAAAAATATGGCTGATCCCGGCCCAAGTGGGCCGAAACAGTTTAAGAAAAGTAACGTCCCGCAAGTGCGGACCGGAAGAGTTAATTTGTTCAGCCCGAGCGGGCGAAAATTATGTATCTTGCATTAAATATTTGTCTGCTGGTCTTCCATTATGATTGAAGATGTTGTGTAGGATGTATTAAATTACATTAAGAAATAAGAGAAGTGGACTGTATACGAATAGTTTTAATAATTTGAATGATCACATTACAGCTGTAATAAATTGAAAGAAGGCTGGCTAATGCTGCATATTGAATCAATAATTAATAAATTTAGTTAAGAATGAAGTTGTGGCGCTAGTTGGCCATGATAGAAAATAGTAAGGCCTAAGGCCTACATCTAATGTCGACACTAACTTGACGGAAAGGTCCGGCGAACCGAACGCCGAGATTACTGAATGTGCACTGGTCAAGTACGATTACGCGAACGTTGATGAGATATAAATCAGATTAGCCAACCTAGTAAAATAAAATCATCGCGCTACCGTCCAACAGTATTAACCTACTTTATCGTAATATTTATGTTTCTGGCATTACGTCTGCGCGTAATAATATGTCTGTCACATACAAAATGATATTATTAAGTTTAAATGTATAAAAGTATGAATATTTGTTAAATAATGGAATCACGTTGTTTCTAAATCGAGAAGTACCATTTATATATTGCAACAATACATATATTTGCATATTTGCCCAGGACGGTATGTTTGTAAATATTCAGCATAGAAAGTATATGATGAACAGTTTTTAACAATATTATGCAGGCTCAGAATTGTTTATTACTTCCAGTATACAGACATTAAGACAATACATTCAAAGCCTTCACAAACAATTTCATGACTCATTTAACTGTTTTCTCACAACTCTTTTAACTCTGTGTTGTTGTACTGTGGCGGAAGTTGAAACACTATGTAACGACAAAGTTATTATTAAAAAACTTTTATGCAATTGTACTCAAGTCGAAATTCAAATGTGTGGTTTGTGAGGACGCTTGCGACTGTAATTTTGCACGCCTAAGTTTGAAAATTCTCAAAATTTGGTGGAAGACACCAGTCTAGAAACATCATGTGCAAGTGACATTTAAGTATATTAATTCCGAATATAAAAGAAAGTTTTGTTATTAATTTTTGTTGTAAATATTGTAGGAAAGATATTATTTGATTCTGACATTCATGTAGGCCTATGATATTTTAGTCAGAGCACACGATTTAGTGAACGTCATTTTTAATAAGGCTTTATTTTAAATACCTTCAAAAATATTTAAAACAATACACTGAATTACTACTTAGTCTTTACCAGATACTAAAAAATTGTGTAATGTAATTAAACTACTCATTCTTCACTTTTTAAAATTCAGAACATAAAATCTATTTCTTGTTAAAACACAAATATGCCTTTCATCTCACGTTTCCTGCAGTTATATTAAAATATTTCTTTCATTATTTTAATTACTATGCAGGAAACAATGGAACTAATACAGATATTTTATAGGAAATATTATTTAAATTTCAATTATATAAAGGAGATTTTAAAAAATTATATTAAAGGAATTAAAAAAATAAAGAAAAACTGAAATTAAAATCATGCATATAGACCTAATCAAGGATTCACAAGCATTACGTGAATCTAGGTACTATAATAAATTTCTAACTCTCAAACGAGTACAAAATATCAACAAAGTGTAAATATATCACGATTAATTTAGTTTTACTTATTTGCACTATTATATACATACATTTAGGATAATTATTTACAGTTGTTATATACATTGGTTAATATTACATTATTATTTTTATTTTAAATCATTTACCATACTTTATAAATATATTACAAGTTGACATTTCACCCAATCCAATACGGCTGAAAGTCTTCTTGCTATTCTCTGACCTAACCTTTATTACAAAGCTTACGATTTCCAACTAGTTTTTCAAAGTTTATGTTTTTAAGTTTGAAAGGTCTAAGTTTCTAAGTTTTTAAGTTTACAGCAATACAAGACACAGACACAATAATTTTTTGATACTTATTTAACTTGTACATAACCCTATATATATTTCTCTGTAAGTGTGGAAGTAAAGAAAAAATAATATATAATCTAAATTATATATAATCTAGAATTACAGGTATCGTTGACCGACTATAAAAACTTTCTTGTGAGCAGCTGCCTGTGAGCTGTTATCCCACGAATTTTACCGGCGTGGTGATTGGTGTACGTGCAGCTCAGTTTCGTGAATTCGGTGTTTATTCAGTAGACAGAAGATTGACATCACAACTATCAAATGTTTAATTGTGTATTTACGTTATGGGCTACTGTAATAATTTAACAAAGTAATGTATATTATTGGTTGTGCATAGTGAATACTCAAACATTCGGAACACGGAGATCTATTGTAATACGAGTATCATTCTTATAAAAATTTAAAAAATCAGTAAAAATAAAAATTGAATGCTTTACGAAATAAATGATTTCTATGGTGTTCAAAATTTTATTTCACAGTTTTAAGATAACAATCTATATGATTCTCGTACAAACATTCTATTATAGTACATTTGCTGTTATAGTTCAATAGTTAATATGGTGTATAATATAAAGATATCTTTTATATATTTTTTATAAGTTAAGCAGAAATTGATTTGGTACAAATAAATAAGTTTGTTAGTGTAACAAGTAAATGTAGGCCGTTATATAAGTGTTCGATTAGATAGGCGGAGTTGTTACTTTAATATTGAGTATGGCTATATCTAATATTATTGAACGACAGTCTAAACAATCACTTTAAGAAGGACCATTATTTGTGCACTGCACGGTATAAGATAATCGTCTTCTCATATGCACATCGTCTGATATGATGATATGAAATAAACACATGGTAGCAGAAAATTAATAGTATGAAGACGATGTTACAGGAGTCTGTGACACCAACTGGTTTTTAAATCAGACCGTTACTAATTATTGTGGTGTTAGAAATAACGTATAGTTTAGAAACATAGCACTCGTAAATCGGCTGGAAACTTTACAGCTTGGTTACGTTGTTTATCAGAGGCTCTTGAGTGATATGATACCATTATTTGTGTACTTAACTCCATAGAATTGTGCACTTAATCTATTTGTGAGATTAGTCATAAATATGTAATATAGTGGTTAACTTACTATCGAAATAATTTAAACATTTACTTAATTTAGAAGTCTTGTAGCTTTAGTTACTTTGAAAGTTGTTCCAGTCAGCGTATTTGTTGTCTGTAGGCCTACTTAGTGGTTACGCCTTTGCGTGTGTTCAAACCAAAATCAATGGTAAGAAGTTTTAATTAACTTCCAGGTTTCTCGTATGAAGAATTAATGCCATAAGAGCAAGAACAAACAAATATTTACTATACTGCAAAAATTACGAATTACGCGAGTGATTGTAAACAACGTTTTGTAAATTCTCCACATAAAAAGTCTATACAAAACTGAAAGCATGGTCAGATATATTTAACAAAATAATATCAAAAAGAAGCAAATTTCCCTTTGTACAATTTATGCAGTCATTGTTTTTTTACCTTACGTATATTAAGAGAGAAATTTATGTCTTAGCTTAGCAAACGACAACTCTTTATAGACCTACTTAAAACCTTCGACTTGTTCCATAAGGCTCGGAATTATAGCACATTTCAAATGTCTATCATGTTGCATCAAATAATAAAGTTGTCTTTTTTGTGACTCAATATTTTAAGAAATGTATATTATAAAATGGCTACAAAATATTCCATGGTTTGGTGAAAGAAGGTATTTTTTTAGTATCTCATGGCTGCAAGTTCAGACTGTCATGTAACATGGCTGCAAGTCAAGTACAACTGAACATAAACAAGTAGTATTTAAAACGAATCCATAAAATTTTACTACTAACGAAAAGGAATACATTTAGAATAGAGTCAGAAAATATTTGATACAATTTGAAGCATACGGAAAAAATATTTGATTAATAAAGAAACGTTTTGGTTTAATTTGTTATGTGAGAATAGTGCGAGATTACAGTATACTAAGTGCCTGCTACGTGTAGACGGCAATGAGACGCACGCAGAGACAGTAAGTACACTGAATGTTGATAAAGGAAACAATTAGCGTAATGTCTCTGACCGGGATCCCTATTGTCTGACCAACTCTAATTCCGTTTATTAGCTGAACACAAAGTTGGTATTTCGGTTGTAATTAACTAGAGAGTCAAAGTGGTTGAAATTTGTACTACACTCCTTTTGTTGCTTAAACAGCATTTGAAACCACAATAACAATAATGCATTTTGAGCAACATCATGCCAGTGTTGTTGAGTAAAACAAATGCAACATATGTGTGCTCCATAAATGTAAGAACATTAACAGCTCTTTAGATGTCCCTACACTAATCGTGATGTTTACCCAAATGCTTACAAATACAAGTTCTAATTTTAATCTTAATTTTGAGACATCTCATAATGAAATTACATAAATACTATGATCAAGTTATAAAATAATGAAATACTGTAACAAGACATAAGTAAACCAGTGGAACTAATACAACACTGAAGCTAAGTCAAATTAATTAAAGAATATACTTCATTGATTAACAGCTTTAGCACTTTTAAAAATTAATTTTGTGCTAGTCTCTGCACAAGAAGATAAATGCTAGGATAGATAACCTATTCTTGTATAAAACACAATACTTTTCGCCTTTCATGATTTTTCATGCAAGACTAATTGAATGCAGTCTAGATTCATGGTGGGGTAATGATGTTAGACGAATGTTTATTCTCGATATTTGTTTTCCGTTTGTTCAGGATAAAAATAAAAACCTATAATACTGCTAGGTGAACGTAAACAATTGTCCCATCAAAAAGCACAGAAAATTTAAAAAACCAGAAAAATTGTAACTCCAAACAAATAATATTACAGATTTGTTTGGTTTAATTTATTATTCACTGCAGTTCTTGCCATAACAATGTGTGTCCTTTTCTATCCTTTCTTCTGTTTGACACTGTATTCACAAAACAGGGAAAATAAGTAATTAATCCGTTTGTCGTAAGATCAGAGAAGTAAGTGAACGAATTTGATAAATGTTTATTTATAGGCACATAAAATATCGTAAATAATCAAAACAACAAATATAGAATTACTTATTTTGTAGATAATGTTTCCGTGTGTAAAAAATGTTTTGTTTAGTTTAAATTATTGTTATGTATTAATATTGTATAAGACTAGTTGATGCTTTAAGTAAATAATTTCGTCAGAGTCCTTTCATCAAGTTACGTAAACTATTATCTACATTTTGTAGCTTCCTCAAAACTTAAATTCATATAAACACAAAACAGGCCAACACTTAATGTAAATTGCTTATCAAGACTAAATATATGTTTGCTTACCTTGTAGGCGCGTGTGCGTGCGTTTTCCAACACACAATTGCGTGCGTGCGTCTGCATACAATTTATACGTGATATTAAAGGCAGATGTTAGCAATAATATGCAGTGTTAATTTTGCTTCTGTCTGTAACAGCGACGCTCAATTACAGATAAGACCAACTGATAAGCTTCAGTTAATTAATCTGGTTTACAGCAGAAGGTCAGTTTCTACAGTTAACAGCCTCGTTAGTAAGTTACACAGATACTAAAGCCGAAAACGGTTATTATATGAACTCTATTCAAAGTAAGTTATTCTAACAAGGCAGCATTCCTTTAATCAAGAAGGCAAAATCAAATGTAAAGAACAGATTACCTTTTTCAGAAATTACTAACTACATTTGCACATTACTTTCACAATCTATTTCAAAGTAGCCTATATCTACTTATACCATTCTGTTAATAATTGAAGGATGTATAATTTTTGTTGTTATAACTTGAAACAGGTTTTATAATTTTTACACACGTGCACGTTCATTTTAAAAATACTAATAAAATAAAAACAAAAAATATAACAGAAACAATGAGAAAAAGAAGACTATTATTTTTTGAACATTTAGGGACTATATAGAATGGACGGAAATCGGTTGACAAAGCAAATTTTCAAATATCTGTGGGGAAGAAGTCAATATCAAGTTGGATTAAAGAAGTCCAAAAGGATTTTTAAAAAAAATTATATACACGCAGAAGAAGCAATTGAAAGACAAGTTTTTCGGGCAAAAGTGTTAAAAATGGAAGGAATCCAGGGTAGAAGAGAGAAAAACGCAGGTTCAAAGTGGACTGAAGACAGGAAGAAGAGACACAGTGAGAAGATGAAAGAATATGGGAAAAAAGGTAAGAACAAAGAGTAAAGAGTTGAAATTGTCATGTGGCCGCTAGAAAAAAAAATATTGCAATGGGGTACTTTAGAAAATATTATTTGTAAAGTGCTGGACTTTTAAGTGCTTAAACCTCTATTTTAGTTACTTATTAGTTTATGTTGTAACTAGTGCCATTTGTGAACACTTGTGTGCTGGAATATGAACAGAACACTTGTCATATCAGTAGAATGTAAAACAAGGCTGGAACTATAACAGTTTCATACGAAACAGACCGACGTTGACAGTTACGTAAGCAAAGTTTTATCAGTGCCGTAGTAACAGCTGCCTTCCCACAGTGTAGTGTTCAGCCTCGTTTACAGCTGCCTTATTAATGCTTGATAAAGCATATGTCAAACCACTGGCAACAAGATGTTTTCTGCCTTATTTACCCTACATAAAAGTTTTGTTATTTTCTGTCGTACGTCACGTTCGCTAACGCAACATTCACATTTATGCTAAACTGTAGTACGCTAACCGATTCCCAGTACAGACAGTATTACCGAACCAATAAAAGTATTTACATCAAAACGTCGATTCACATGTTATTTATATGTGGTGAAATTTACTGGAAATATGCTAAAAGCATTATCATTATGTAAAACCTTTACAGATATTATTATAATTAGAGTGTTTATTCAGGACATAAGAGCAATCAGAACCATGCCTCCTTAAAAATTTAATAATAAATTTATGCAGTAAAATACGCTTAGTACAATACATTTTCCGACTGCGACCTAGCAACTTTTCACAAACAACGGTTTATACAAGAAATATTTTTTGATTGTTTCTTCTTTATATTTTTATCGATGTTGATATCATGCTAGATATTTCCAAACCAATGTAGGAATAAGTAAGAATGATTTAAACGATTATTTGTAACGGTGGAAATTCATTTTATGTAAGGTTATAGTATAATAACATTAAAATAACATTATTATTTGTATTTAAAGTATTTATTAATTTGTAAACTAATTTAGTTAAATTTACAGGCGATAAACTTGTAAAAATAAAATAACAGGGGATTAAGTAGCAGACAGATAAATGTTATGTTGACAGATAATAGTTCACCCAAATGAAAATGTTTTATATAAAAAAAATATATAATATATAAATATAAATATAAATATATAAATAAGTATATTTAATATAAATATAAATAATATATATAAGTATATAAATGTTCTGTATACAGGTATTAAGTATGCCCTTATTGAATACAATTTTGCAATTTGTAAGCTATAAATTTCAGGTCAACAATGCAATTAGATTTTCCGAGGTATTTAGCTCGTTTAACTTTGTTTCCAGTACAACTTATATTCGTTCTTTGTAAGTGGTGTTGTGATTAAAACAATAACTAGCATTTTCACAGTGCCTTAAAACAGTGAGACAATTGTCTGTGATAAAAAGGCGGGATGAATTGCCTAAATTTCATTCAGTTGCTTTCACAAGTAACTTGTGTATTAAAGTTAAATTTACGATTATCATTTCTCCAAAACTGCGATTTCTACAACAAGTACATAAAATGTCTATACTTCAGTCCAATAGGAAATTCACCTTACGCATACTTATGCCAGTACTAAATAGTTTACTATGCCAAGAACTAAACATTACTATTACTATTTTTGTATTCTAATTCTGCACATCGTTTGATCACACCGATATATATCCAGTTACAATGAAATAATACACAACATGCGATCTAAGTTAAACAAAATACCAATAGTGAACATTTGTTTGCGATAAATTGTAACAGAAAACAAATATGTGTTATTTTGAGCCGTCATGACATGAGAGCATCATTGTCAACTACTGACAGATACGTTTAATGTAAAATAATAAAAATATAGGATAAACACATAATATTACGGTGCACAGGTTCTCCATTTATTAACTATTTGCCATACTTGGGAAACTCACGCGATAATGTTACAGTACACGTTGATAAGCGTAGTGTGCAACCGAATGTGTATTTTTGCAAAAGACAGATATTGAGCCCTAAAAATTGTGATAATACGTGTATAATAAACCCATTACATTTAGTAGTCGTACACACTGTAGTAGCCTATATTTGCAAAAACTGTTGTCAATATTAAATGGATAGACTAGTGCTCAGTAATTTTGATTTTAAGTAACTTTATATGCAGACAAGTAAAATGTCTGTGACAGATACGTTACACTCCAATTTTCCTTTATGCCAGCGAACCTGAAAAAATTCTTTCCTTACAATACGTGTTTGTACTTTTTTATATTTGTTCTAACAGAGCAATAACATTAAATTTATTATTATAACAATAATTTTATTATTATTTTTTTTAGACTAGGTGAAGAAAGTTACTCATGTGCAAAAGGGCGCACATTTTTGCGATCTGTAGGCTTGGATATTGTATAGAATACTAAAAACAACCTCGATTTCCTCTTGCAGGACTCTAGCTTGGAGCCATTTAACACATTACATCGGGCAAGGGCTATTCTTCTTTGGGTTTACTTCCTGGTTGTTCTCCTTTCTCTATCATCTTCAGCAAAAGATTAATCCAAAAATGGTTACAGTTTTTTTTTGCGACAAAAGACATTAGTAGCTAATATGTCCCCCAAATACGTATGTTACTAACATATTGCAAGGTAAGACGACAGCGGGACTGCCACCTTTGAGCTTAACGCCCAGCCCGATTTTCTGTTTAACGTTGTTATGGCTATGTACACAAAAATGGGAAGAACAATCGTATCCGACGGTAAAATTATTGGAAGGCGTGGATTTCTTACAAGTGCAGCCATACATACAATTCAAAACTACTATGGATTGGTAATTCAGAGAAATTTTTAGAGTTTAGATGAGGTGAGAAAGGCTATATAGGCAGAATACTTTTACCTTTCCTCATACAATGAATCTCCTGCACATGGCCTTTGCACGAAAAGCTCAGACAGCTGGTGCAAATTTCAGAAAGCTGCAGTAAACAATGAAAGGTATGGCCGCAATGAACACATTCACCTTAGAAGAGTGGTTATAGAAAAAATAAAGCACATTTTTGGAGGCTTATCCAGTCTAGACCTTCTCCGGAAGGCTTTGCATGGAGGTACCCAAAATCCCAGAGAGTCACTGAATAACATAATTTGGTCGAGGATTCCAAAATCAACCTTTGTTAACACAACAACTTTAAAGTTAGGAATTCCTTAAGCTGTTGCCTCTTTTAATAAAGAAAATGTGAAGTATTTAGAAAACTAGGAATTTCCTCTGGCACAAACTGTATGAAGACAATGAAAGAATTGGATGACTCTCGTGAATGAAGAAAGCAGAGAAGGCGATTCAGGAAATAGAGTAATAGTGTTGCCAAAAATCACATTAGCCAAAAGGAAGTTAGAAGATGCCTTTGAAAAGCAAGAGGTTCAGACAACCCCTTATGTGGAGCAGGGATGCATTAAAGTAAGGCAGTTTTTTAAAAACAATAACATGTAGTGTAATATATGTTTTAAATGCGTTTCCTGAAAAATGTGATTTTTTCATTTATAGGTACATTTTTCTCAGGAACCGCAAGCATAGGCCTGACTCCATAATTCTTTTTTGTTTTGTTTCTTATGCCTACCTTTACATTTTAAACAGAGGGAATTGTAAAATTCTTATTAACTTAATAAATATGTAAAAATTACTTCATTTTTTCACTTTTGTAAAGTAATATTTAAATATTCATAACATTTTTACCTAACATTATATGAAAAACCTTGTGTTTAAAATGTAAAACCTAGTATAATCTTAAAAGTAAAAACAAAAACAATTACATCTTTACCTTTTTCACTTTTTGAGGAAAATGTACCTAAAGTTGTTCATATTAACATGGGAAAGATAGGGTCATCCGACTCCCCCAAGGGCAATGCCATTTAACTCTTGGCGGATGCCATTAAAGTAGGGAAACCGATACACGAGCTTAGCTAAATGTGCAATTGCCTAATTTCAAGCAGGAAATTTTCTACGTGCAAAAGATATCAATCATATGCCTGGAGTAGAGAATTTCTCTGTGTTTGAATATACGGCAAACCCCATACCATACACACTAAAAGCCACTTCTATGTCTAGCAAAGTAGAGCAGTGTGATCGACTTTCAGTTGGTTTCTTCATGGCTTTCCACCATTCGCATCACCATAATCGCAGCTGGCGAACAGTAAAATGGCCGAGACGGAGACGAACTGTTCAAGAATCATAACTTTTAAATTTTCATGAATACTTTCAACATGACCGACAGGAGACAGATGGCCGAATGATGAGGGCCATTAACACTGCCGGAATCACTGCCCCTTCTCTACTTCAAAGAGAAGTAATTAAATTTGAAACACGCGTTGGACATTGTGAACAGAAGTAGATTTTCCTGTTTATGAAGAATTGGGTTTTCTTAATTTTTCTTTTTTATAAATTATACACGATCGTTATCTGATGGAAAAAAGATTTATTTATTAAATTATTTTAAAGTAATTAGGATTTCTTATTTTAATATCTTGTTTGTGTTCCATTGAATTACGATAATACCTGTGATTTGAGATGAAAAATAACCTACGAGTAAGGTTGGCGTTGGATGAAATATTAGATTACGTAAATTAGCTGGTTAAACAAACTGTATCTAATATCTTTAAAAAACTGGCTAAACCAATCTGAATCGTTTTCTCCTTTTAGCTAAATATTTCACAATTTTTAAGGGAAAGAGTACGTTTTTAATTCTAGCAGTGTTTTCTGAATGATTATAATTTAATAGTTGCATTGGAATTTGAGATCGGTTTATAATTTATGTCGCTTACTTCTACAATTTCTGCTAGTGGATGGACGAAATTGTGAACGACAAAGTTATGAAATCTGGCTAAAATAAAAAACCGTAGGAGGGGCAGAAATAATGTTTTAAGTAGGTTTTGGATAGTCTTTGCTTAGTAGAACAGATAGTGGTATTATCGAGTCTACATGGTTTTAGGATAAAAAGAATATGAACGAAAAGTGAACTTTGCATAACACGATTCTTCTATTAGTAAAAGCGTAGTGGTAACTACGTAACGTTAGAAAGCGTCTACAAACGTATCTACTAAAGTGATAACACATTTACTGTATGCAAAAGTGTAATTTTCACCAAAAATGTAAAATTGTAAATTTTACTTTTTAGACTTTCACTTTTTCTATTTATACTAATACGTTTAACGTGTTACTGTATACATAAAACGCAGTGTGGGTGTTTGCGCCCTTATACGGGGGGGTCTAGTATTTGTGCACATTTACATGGGAACGAAAATATATGCGTATGGTAACGCTTGTTCACACTACAACAATTATATTTCATCAGACTTCATCATTGTATTAGGAACATGCGATGTATACACGCTAATTAGTCGAGAGGGTCTCTAGATAACATGTTCTGAATATCGGTAACCCGAACACGTCTGCTGGGACTTACGTCACCAGGTGCTCAAAATACACAAGTACTGGACAAATATTAACTGAATAATGCGGCCGGTCACCAAGACACACACCCTCATAATGTTAGCAGAAGCAAAAAGCACCACCTGTCACTGACTTAACGCCCACACATTGCCGGATCAAAGCCACACAACAAACGAAGTATTTTTTGCATGGAAGGAAATTAGATTTTAGAAATTTCACTGCAAATAAGGTAATTTATGATCAATAGTTGTATTACTTATTTTAGTCCTTTACTTATGTGTGTGCGTGTGTGCGTGCGCGCTTGCGTGTGTAATAGCACAATAGGTAATATATAGAAGGCCTTAATAATTATTACTTACTATTATATTAATTCAGATGCGATTAACTTAGAATTTCTAGCAGCAATATTGTAGTATGATTAAATATTTAGTGCAGCCTATATAAGCTTTCTGTGGCTGCACAACAAATATGCTTAAAGTTTGTTACCAGTAAGTACTAACCGGTTAAAAGATATTGATACAGTTAGCCTAAAAGGAATCATTTTTATTATAATTGTACCTTAAGTTCTATAATTGTTTGCCTACTGACATTAACAATACAAAAAAATTAGCAAACATTTCTTAAACATTTGATATCTTAAACGACCTTTGAACATAAACTTCTGCACGATGTGAACATTATCAGAATGGTTAGGTCGGACAATACCCACTGTAAACATTTTATTATTGCCAGACACTGTTTTAACTACTAATGACAGTCTAATACAATTTTTTCCAGTTTACATTAACTTCCAGGGAAACAATTTCTAACTAAATCTGGCATGTGTTTCTTTGTTTAAAAAATAAGAAGCAACATATTATGGAGTAGAATATTTTAGCTTTGTGTAGCGGGTACGGACTCTGTTGCAGTGTCTATGATTAGTTCCATCAGTAAAAATAAATCAATCCCTGCCTACCACAGACTTAAGTGCCTTCCTAAAATTTAGCACCTCTTGAGGTTTCCTTGCCCAGGATTACGGGTGAAGTTCACAACTGCAGCGACGACAGAGATGGAGAACGTCAATACGGTGAAACTAGAGGAGGTAACAAGCCAGTTTTTAAGGTTGAATATAAAAGCAAAGGGGGTCAAATGGAGCCGCTCCTAGTGTAGATAAAACAACACGTCTAAAGGAAGAACAATGTACAATCGAAGTTCTTGGTCCACCAGGTCGAGAGTAGGGCCAGCAACTGTGGACCTGTAAAAATCTTTTATCAATAAAAATATTAGCAAGAAGTAGCTGACGGACGGATGTTAATGGTTTGCGACTGAATATATGTACCATTGTAAATGACACAATTGATGCAAAGAGAGTAAGATGGTATGGGTATTGGCATGTGCGCTGTATGGATAATAATAGACGGCAAAAGAAATTACTAGAATGAATCTCCGACTGAAAGAAGAAAAGAGGAAGCCACAAAAAACTTGGGTAGAAGGTATAAGGCATGCAATTACACAGATATATCTGTAGGAGTTGATTAAAAAGATCGTAAAGTATGGAAACTGGGATGCGGATAGCGGCTTAAAATGTTCGAAAATCGCAAATATATGTACGCTACATTTTAACTACAAGTGTTTTGATTTCAGATTCTCTCAGTATTATGATTATTAAATTATTTCTATTTAAAACTGTCGTGAACATAAAGTTACCGTCAGGAAGCTCACAAAACCATTTGACGCAATTGAAAGCAACAGACTGTATAGCTACAAATCTTAATTTGCATACTAATTAACCGAACGCATAGCGACATTGAAGCCAACATGTTGAAATTTACGATGCAATGCTAACACCCCTATTTCGTACATTTAACAGCACACGTTTAAACGTAAAGTAGAACCAACCCAAATAAATGGGTATTTTGATTTGATTAGTCATTGACAATCAACTATTGCATCATTTTGCACTAAGTGCTTCTAAATATTTGTAAGTTACATGTTTTGCAATACGATTTACATATACAAATTAATATAGTCTACATTATAGGCTGTGTATCCAAATGTCAATTTAATTCTTGGAGTTTTGAAATGTGTTGGTGGTATTTATTTGTTTCCAATTTCCTGAAGTCGGTTTCTGTTGGAACCGCTTTACCAACGCTTAAGAAATTTACTTCATAAACAGTCCCGTGAAAAAGTTATAACTGATTGAACACAACGAAGGAGTTTGTCGCTGAGATCTACTAGTTGTAGGACGTAAGAACATTACGCATGGACTTTTTCGTCTACAACGCAAGAATAATAAATCTTATAACTCAACTTTACTTTATGATTCATGTTAATGCGACAGTGTACAATACGAGCTAAATGTAATTAGTTTTCTACGTAGGCCTAACGGCTGTAAGTAACATGTAGCTGTATTACCTTACACCAAGTACAAGCATTAGCTACAGCAATTTTGTTAAAGAGGAAGGGTTATTTCCAGGTAGTAGGATTGCGCTAAATATAAAATAAGATTTCTGTATTATAAAATACTTTCTAAATCTGACAAAGCATATCTTCAAATATCTGTGGGGGAAGAAGCCAACATCAAGTTGGATTAAAGAAGTCCAAAAGGATTTAGAAAATAAACAAAGTACCGTTTACCAAATGGTAAAAGCTTTAGAGCATGATAATGCCTTTCAGCCGCCAGCTAAACGCAACATTATTATGGTTACTGAGTGACTGATTGTTTCTTTTGCGCAAATGTTGCGTTTAGCTGGCGGCTGAAAGACATTATCATGCTCTTAAGCTTTTACCATTTGGTAAACGGTACTGTATCTTTTTTAATGAATAGATGCAGGATGGTTAGCTGAATCACATACGAAGACAACCATTAACTAGAGACAATAACCTATCTACATGTATGCAGTGTTGTTTGCTTGTTAGGTCTTTAATCTGCGACGACGTTGGCATGTAGGCGGTCGCGGTTTTAGTTAACGATTCCCGGCTGGTAAATTATGCTAACACTTGATTTTAAATTTTCAGGACGCTTTATAAATCTGGTTTAATTGTTTTCAGTGATATTATTTTTAACACATAAAATATATTATATATATATATATATATATATATATATATTTGTGATGTTACTCAATTTGTTTCTCCTGCAAGTAGTATAATTCGTATATTCTTTTACAAAAGAATAAGTTATACGAATTATACAACTTGCAGAAGTAAGAAATTGAGTAACATCACAAATTTATATAACTACTACAAGAAACGTAGAGAGACTTATATAGAAAATGATATATATATATATATATATATATATATATATATTTTAGCATGACAGATAATCCACTAAGTAATAATTCCATTATGATCATAAATACATTAAACTACATTAAACTACAATTAACTCAAAAGAAATATCGAAGGAAAATAATTGAATATCAAATGAAAATAATTAAATATCAAAAGAAAACACCACCATAAAAGAAAGGTATCATTTAAATTATAAAATGGCAACTATAAAATATCAAGAAAGTTAAATCCAAAGAAACTAAATAAAATCAGGAGAATACCCAGGTAGGTTAGGAGCAGGTAATAAAGAAGATACCCCAAACCAACCAAAGGACTTAATAAAACCGAATTACCTTGGAAAACCCAAGAAGGAAGAAGAGAAGAAAGGAAGATATAGGATGGGAGAACTACGAGCAATACCCATGATAAACTTATTATTATTAACAATGATAAACCCCAAAACAAATTTTAATGTCACCCAAAGAAAGTATAACACCCCAAAACCTCAAAGCAATGTAAATTAATTATAAACAAAAGTATTTAGTAATGTGAATAGAAGTGCACCACCTAAAGTTATTATATAATAAAGTAAACAAATCTTCACTGTCCATTATAACTAAAAGTTTGGTCTTAGAATATTGTAGAACTCAAATATAAGTCAGAACCAACAGTGTAAGTGTACCAGTGCAAGTGATTTTAATATAATAAACTTCAATTAAAGGTGTAACTGTTACTTGAACAATGTGGTATTAAATAACTTTAAGTTTTATATAATTACAGAGGTGACATGTCATGAAATATTATAAAAATATTTCTAATGTTTCATAGAAGAGGCCACTTTTTATCAAAAAACATTCATAGAAATGTAAATGATAAAGAGAGCAGGTGGGGGAATAATTACTGTGACAGGGGAGGGGACCCGGTATAGCCTATCTTCCCCATGTTAACATAATGTACCTTTTCTCAAAAACCCTGCACGTTAGAGAGTTAATGTTTTCTTTATTTCAAATTATTATTCTTTGGACACATTTTAACATAGGGGTTTTTTGAAAAAATAAGTTTTAAATTTTTTACAAATTTTTTAAAATATGTCTACAAAAAAACCTTTTTTGCTAGCCGTTTTTATAACAAAACTCGGATGATTTTTAAAATATTACAAAAAGGCTGTGTTAAAGTTTGAAGCAATTGTTGAATAATATGGATACCAAATTTCAGGCTTCTAACTAGTCGAGAAGAAGAGAAAAGGTACATTTTATATTACAAAATGTATGTTTTCGGCAAAACGCATTTAAAGTTAAAAAATAAAATATTTTTAAAAAAAGTCTTGAAAACTACCTTAAAACAATCCAGCTCCATACTCTGGGTTATCTGGGTCTTCCATGCTATCTGCCAGTCTCTTCTTAGCTTGTCTTCTTGACTGCCTTGCCTTTTTCTCATACTCGGATACATTCCTTTCAGCATTCCTAAGTCGCTCTCTGTCAATCTGCAGCATTGCCTTCTTTGTGTTGATGCCGACACTCATCCCAAACTGTTTCAGTACCCTACACCGTGTAATGTTCCCCTCATTAAAACATCCAACTGCATCGTACACTCCCACCATAAATGCAGATAATCCAACAAAAACTGTTTTGGGGAGCCTGGACCATACCACACACTATTCACGCTCTCATTAGGATTTTGAGTCCTTCCGTGGGTGCATTTTTTCAGTAGCTCAGTATTAGCAAGATCTCAAGATCTCTTATAACAGGTTTGATTGCAATCATAACAGCTGCAGGGACACTATGGTTATGATGGTAATGGTCACCTTTAGCTTCAGCTTTTCTGAATTTGCACCAGCTTTCTTCACCGGGTGGGCACAGACCATGTTGCGGTTCATCATCTGTTGAGCACATGTGAAAATACATTGCCCATACTGCCCTTTTCATGTTTTCTACATTGTTGGAATGTCTTCTGATTGCTAAGCCATAATAGTTTTGAATTTTGTCGATGATGGCATCAGTTAATCTGTTTTTTCCTGATAATGGCTTTCCGTCTGCTAGTTTTATGCCTTTTAGTGATGTTTTCAAACGCCTCAATCGAGTACCCATCCGTTTCTGTATATGTCCAATGCACTCTAATTTTCTGATTTCAATATCATTTCCATATACTTTTAATTCATTTACTTTAGAAAAGGCTTTAGAATCTCCATCTCCTAAATATTCTAAGTATCTCACATTATACTTTTCTTCTGAACGCTGATAGATTGATATAGCACCTGCCACCTCCATTCCGCCACTCACACCTTGATAATTAGCAGTACACATTTCGTCATGATTATCTTTACTTTTGCACCTGCAATGTTTTGTAAGGACTTGTATATCTAATATTTTACCAGTATATACACTTGTCGTACTGACGATGCCGTTTAGAGATGTGTGGCCTCTCTTCTGCCACGACCCGTCAAAAGCTACACGTAAATCACGGCTACCATCGTTTGCTTCTACAGATTCTTCAACAGCACGTCTCATACTTAATTCAGCAATGTCTTTTGTAGCTTGAGCTATGATTTTATTATATTTTGTAAATCTAGAAGGAGGAGTCGGTAAATTCAAAATTCCACATAATGATTGGGCAGCTGCGCTTCCCTTCCCTACTGCTCTCAATCCATATGCCAATCGCATATTACATTCAAATAGTACACCCTTCTCATTTAGTCCATGCTCAGAATCAGGGTCAACATGTTTATTACTTACAGCTTTTGAAGTAAAAAAGGCAACACTGTAATCACAAGTATCACAATATAAGATAATTTCAGTAGCCAACCCAATACGTTTTTGAGTCTTTAGTTGTAGTCCTACTTGACTACAATGTTTGCATGCGACATATACATTCAAAATATTATAAAGTATATTCAAATCAATCAGCTCATAACCTAACTTTTCAGTACAATCAACTTCATCATACAATTCATTCAACCCACTCAATTTCCTTGCAGATGCACTTTCCGCTCTTCCATCGCCACTTTCTGGTAAATCAACTGTTACTTTTCCTTCAATTTTGGATTTACACACATTCTTTCTCTTCTTAAAAACACTTGGCAAATTTGGTCTTGGCATTATCACAAAATCGTGAAGACAACACAAGCACAAAACGTAAAAAGTGAGTACTTATAACCTATAGTCACAATATTAGTCACAATTCACAACTAAAGCAAACAAACAGCTACTTATATAGAATAAGCATATGTTTATAACCTGGAACATTAGCCACAACTCACAACAATACAATATATAACCATCTGACAGCAACAGCTGATGTTTCCAAGCTATTTCACAGCACACAGAGTGTGTAGGCACAGCTGTTGCAAAGAGATATAAAATACTAGCCAGAGTTTCACAAAAAAATTGTTTTCACCTTGAAAGGAAATTCAAACCATCATGTGTCATACATCATTTTAGAGAGAAAATTCCAGAGAATGTTTTAAAATTTAAAACAAAAATAATTTTTTTTTCGATTTTTGCCCTACCGGGTCCCCTTAAAATATAATAAACAATATAAACAGAAAGGACTGTAATTCAATTAAGTTTAAAAAAAAATTAAAATTTTAAATGGCTAATTATGTTTATGTTTAGAGCCTATGAACTCCACATTTCAAGGTGGTATATAGAATAAGGATTATGAATTAGATAAGAATGTTTATTATTATAACAGTGTGCATACAGCCTAAAATGTTTATGTCTGTATACTATACTAATTTATAAAATGTTTGTTATGTATTTTAGAAAATAGTTAAAACCAAAATGTCTAACTTTAAAGACTAATTAATTTTCAATATTGTTTTTGTATTATGAGCATGAATACCATGCTACAGATACCAATAGTTATATAAGGAAATTTTATTTAATATTGTGTTAACTTTAGAAAGTCAGAGGGGGTATAGAAATAACATTATTTGAAAAACAGTGTATGTAAAAATATAAAATCTAGGCCAAATAATAAATTCCAAATAACATTATAATTGGGTAAGAAGGTTTAATACACCAAGTAAACAAATGAGATTTATATAAGGTGAATCAATCACCAACTACTATAACTGAAACTATACTTTAAAAGAATAATATAAAAAGATGTATTAAATTATTAAAAAATTTCAAAATGTAATACCTAACAATTTTAAAGGAGGAGTAGTAAATTCATGAATTATAACTAAAAGAATGATCAAATGATAAATTTGTAAGAAATTAAGGAAAGCGAAAGATTTATATCAATCTGAAATTTATTATAATCATATTTATAACACCTAAGATGGCTAAAAATTTTCGACAAGGACAGGAAGCAGATATTGGGCCTATATTTCCAAAATGACAGAAATATAGCACTTTTGACAAAAATCTTTATAACTATGGACTATTGCATTTCAAATTAAACAGAAGGAGTTAAAGAAACCAATTATGTAATTACTAGTTCACGAAAGTAACCACTAAACAAAAAATATTCTGAATATAATGTATTTTGAAATCACATGCAGAGGAAGTGATTTATATTTAAACAATCCATTTCTAATATTAACTTGGCAAGATATGTCATGAGACGAAGGAAGTAAAACAGTTCTTTATTAACATTCAAAGCGAACGGTTGATTGAAGCTCGCGCTAAGAACATATAACGAATATTTTAATGGCGTGTAAAAAAAATTTAGCCTGAAATCAGTGAACGACCGAGAGTTACCGAAATTGGTATTTTAAACATAAAAACAGTGCACAACACCACCACAAACAGTGAAAACAAACAATTCTTAAACGAATATAAGTGGAATAAACCAATCAAACTATCAAACAGTAATAATTCACCTTACAAACGAACTTCACGATTTTTCGTCATACACCGACAACAGTAACACACCAAATAAAAACATTTAAAGCCAGTGAACACGGAACATTTAACCAGAACACTTCTAACAACCCAATAGACATTATACAATATTACGGAGAACAGAAAACAGTTGCAAAGGCAATTTTATTGTCAGAAATTCTAGACATAACATTAACGTTTTCTTCAACAACGAGGCGGCAGCCATGATGGTCCTGTGATGCAAAGCGAACTCTCTCGATTGAATCCATCCAGTCACCATTGGGTATAACCTTGTGCATTATAAACATTATATATTATTATCAATTTGTGTATTTATTAATTAATAAGATTTATTTTGTAATGTTATACTTTCTATGCTTGCCCCTTCTCTGACTATTATAATTATAACCGTTAAAAGAACCATTCAAAAATTATTTATATAATATAACCTGTATCAGAATCGATTATCCCTGTTGAAGAGTCGAACTTTATATCAATATCGATTTTAAATCGATATTTTCTAAATAAGTGTCAAAAAATCAAATTAATTCAATTATATGGTTTTAAATTTATTTCACCAGTTAAAATAAGAGTTTTCCTTAACTACAGGACTTACTGGAAGACGACCCTTACTAAAGGAGAGTGATATACTGGAGTATAGAAGAAAATCGCCAATCGATTGGTCAAGTGAGACAATCTGATTAACTCCAAATTTATTTATCCTGAAACAGAAGTGAATAAATTGACATAAATAAATTACAGAATTTTAAATTTTCGACAAAAACCAATAACAAGAATTATTTAGTAATTATTTAAACTATAACCAAACATAAACATTTTTTTATTGAAAATTTCTTTTTATTAAAAAAAATTTTTTTTTTATATTTTTTTTGTATAATACAGAAATATTTATTTGTAACCAGTATAAACAGGTCTAGTGTTACAAATTGGCGCCCAACGTGGGGCTTTAATTAGGATTGTAAGACGACAGTTACTTACTCAATTACTAATTAAGCTTGGCATCGGTTTTACCGTCAGGAAGGAAACATAATGCAGCGTCGTGCTACTTCTAAGAAGAGGGCGGCAGAGGCCGAAGAGGAAGTCGATATGGGGGATAAGTAGGCAACACCCGTGGAAGAAATAGAAGTGTTAGCAACCCCGGTGGAACATAAACAACCCGCACCACCAGAGGAACAACCTGAGGTACCAACGCAAAGAGGGGACGTCAATGCCCCAGAGAAGTAGAAGGCGAAGGAGAAGGAGAAATCCAAAACAATGGAAGGTAGCAAGATGGATAAGATAATGGAAATGTTCCTACAGTTGAGTAGGAAAATGGAAGAAAATAGCAAGAAGATGGAGAAGGACAACCAATCAACAAAGGAAGAATTAAGTAAGAAAATCGATTCCACACAGGAAGAAATCAAATCCACCAAGGAAGACTTGCATAAGAAAATGGATTCTACAAACGAAGAGTCGAATAAGAAAATGGAAGGAGTAAATAAAAACATAGAATCCAAGATGGAGGAGAACGGGAAGAAATTAGAGGAATTGAAGGAAGACAACCAGTTGTTAAAGGAAGAATTCAAAACAACCAAGGAAGAATTGGGGAATAAAATTGAAAACACCAATAAGAGAATTGTGGAAACCAGTAAGAAGATGGAAGAGAAGATGGAGGAAACCAGCAAGGAAATGAAGGAGGACTGTCGGTCCTTGAGTCAGAAAATTGATAAAACTAATTAAAGGATAGATGAAAACAATAAGAAGATGGAGGAGAAACTGGATGAGAATAACCAACGGTTAAGAGAAGAATTAAGAGAAGTCAACCAGGAGAACATGAATAAGGTAGACGAGAGAATAGAGTTGGCGAAAGAAGAGTTGAACAGGAAAATCAACGACAATAAGAAATCCATAAATAAAAAATTGGAACAAGAGGCAATAATAATAAACCAACAAATCAGGGAAGTTGACGAAAGATGTCGGCAAACGGAAAATGAAGTACAGGAAGTCAGGGAAGAAATAAATACCGAAATTACCCAGATCAAGGAACACCATAAGACAATGGAAGAAAACCGAAAGGAAACACAAGAGGAAATAAGTAAGGTGCATACCCAGGTCACAGAAAGATGCGATGGGATGGAAGCGGTGATGACCAATATCACCGGTCAAGTGCGGCAGAGCCAGGAAGAGATGGAGGTAATCCGAAACCGACCGACTAACTTCACTAATTTCCCCATGAATGAGAATCGAGAGTGGTTGAACTTCCGCCAATATAAAAGAAAGCCCATGGAGTTCTTGGCCCGAATAGAGGAGTACATGGCCAAACGTAGGGGCAACAGATGGGTCAATAACCGGGAGTTATTAGACGAGTCATTTCGAGAAATGACCGATCATTGGTGGATGCCGAACCGTAGTGACATCGAAGATTACCAGCAGTTCAAGAGCTTGTTTAAGGCGAAATACTGGTCTGAGACTACCCAAAATTTAATCCGTGATAATATCTGTCACGGACGTTACAAACAACAGGTGGGTAACTCAATGACGGCATACTTTCTCGGCAAAGTATGTATGGCTAAGCATTTGGAACCAGCCATACCAGAAGAATGCCTCATCAACAAGATATCATATCACTATGATGAAAAGGTGATTCGAGCACGGAGAGGCAGCCAAATCAAAACCATACAGGCCATGACGGAACTTCTCGAAAATTATGAGAACGAGGAGTATTACCGACAAAGCCGGAGGGGGAATGATCGGCCAGAACCCAGGAACTATCCGTATATCAACAACGGTAACAACAACAACAGCAATGGATACCAGGGAAACCGAGCCAATCCACCAAGTAATAACTACAATAACAATAATAATAATAATAATAATAACCCCGTTCAAGATAATCAAAATAATAGCAGAACAAATAATGGTTATCAGGGTAATAGAAACCCATATTACCCAAACCCCAACGGTAATAGTCAGAGAAACCCCAACTATAATAACAATGAACGTTATTCTAATAATAATCGGGGGTATCGAAAAATAATAACAATAATAATAATAGGTTTTCTAGACCGAGGGTGAACTTCATACGAGCTGAAGACATCGCCAACGAAGAGACTACTATCAGCGACGTAACAGTTTCCATGAGGAGGAGGATCGACGGAGAAGCCGAGAACGGGAGGATCAAAGGTATAATCCGCATAGAAGGGGTAACAGTTTAGATGACCCAGAACGGAACATGAACCGAGATCAAACATCTAATCCTTGTACGGAGCGGCAGGTAAACACTCAAGGTTTACCGACCAACGGTCGGGCCTAACCGAAATAACAGTGCTAATGAGAATTGGGTAACTGTCAGTGAATATCATAGTCATTCAATACTGCACAACGAACCAAATAACGACGGAGGACCCCGAATAGCTCAAACCAACCATATATCAAAGCAGAATGTAGCAAAAAACCTAAAAAGGATCCCAGCCAGAAGAAGGAAAACGATTATTCCAAAGTCAACATCGATAAGTATGGGTCTGATAAGCCAGAATACGGATACATAATGAGGTGATAAAAGAATTTAGAGATTTAAAAACCATAAGAATTCTAAAATATTGTAAGATCACCTTACTACAACTATTTATGAAAAAACCATTATGACAATAAAAAGAAAAGAATTTTGTTAAAGTTAACAAAATTCAAATATATTGTAATATCAAATTACAAACAAAGTATTAATGAAAAATATTTATGATTAATAAAAGAAAAAGAATTTAGAATAAAACAAATCAATTCTAAAATATAAAGTAATGCCAAATTACAACCAATGATTTATAAAAACATTCTATGAAATTAATTAAAAAGAAGTAAAAACCAGTGATACGATTATATGAATAAACTTGTGGTGAAATAAAAATAATAACACTTTGAAGGAATACAAAGAGAAACAATGACCTCATTAAAAAATTAATTAAAGATTTCATTTGAATAAAAAATCAGAGAGAAGTAATTTGAGAAAAGGAACAAAAAATCAATGTAATTAAATAAATCAATAATGAATATGATCATGAAATAAATGTCGAGTGTAATAAAGACAATTTAAAGAAAGTGCTAGAACATGGAACTAGTGGAATAAATAAAAGCTGTGAAACAAACAAAGAAATATCAGAAAATATATGCTATAAATGAACAGAAGCAGATTGTAATAAAAACCAGAAAAGAACAAAGAATTAATAACAATAACTTTATATTAGAATAAACAATGATAATTATATTAATAAAAGAGCTTCCCACCATAATAAGAATTGAGATAACCATCAAGCTAACAAGTCAGAAGAATAACTGAGATAGGAATATTAAAATCTTTGAGCAATATACGAAGTGAAGTATCAAAGATATTTTTTTTAAATAGTCATAAAGTGGACTATTCTTAAATAATTTTTTTTAATAAATGCCTGTAGATAAGTCCAGCAGTATTAATATGTTTTTCAGCAGAGATGATTTGCCTCTGTACTCAATTAGAAGTGAAGTATTGGCCAGCAGAGTAAGTAGCGTACAGTGCCTCTCTGAACTGCACCAGCTCACGTGTTAGGGAATGATAGGGAATAAATATCCCAGGGATAAAACACCGAGAAGAAAAATGCAAATAAAATAATAAATATGAAACTCAGATGACTATTACTATCAAGGAAGATCAATTAAGAATGAAATATATGTAAGCTCAAATATGTAGAAGAAAAATTTAGAAATGGAAGGAAGTCAGGAATAATAAAAAATATAATAATTATCATAAGCAATTATTTCCGACAAACCAAGTATAGTCTGAACTAATCACTTCTGGAGGAGGGCAATCTGTAGCATGACAGATAATCCACTAAGTAATAATTCCATTATGATCATAAATACATTAAATTACAATTAACTCAAAAGAAATATCGAAGGAAAATAATTGAATATCAAATGAAAATAATTAAATATCAAAAGAAAACACCACCATAAAAGAAAGGTATCATTTAAATTATAAAATTGCAACTATGAAGTATCAAGAAAGTTAAATCCAAAGAAACTAAATAAAATCAGGAGAATACCCAGGTAGGTTAGGAGCAGGTAATAAAGAAGATACCCCAAACCAACCAAAGGACTTAATAAAACCGAATTACCTTGGAAAACCCAAGAAGGAAGAAGAGAAGAAAGAAAGATATAGGATGGGAGAACTACGAGCAATACCCTTGGTAAACCTATTATTATTAACAATGATAAACCCCAAAACAAATTTTAATGTCACCCAAAGAAAGTATAACACCCCAAAACCTCAAAGCAATGTAAATTAATTATAAACAAAAGTATTTAGTAATGTGAATAGAAGTGCACCACCTAAAGTTATTATATAATAAAGTAAACAAATATTCACTGTCCATTATAACTAAAAGTTTGGTCTTAGAATATTGTAGAACTCAAATATAAGTCAGAACCAACAGTGTAAGTGTACCAGTGCAAGTGATTTTAATATAATAAACTTCAATTAAAGGTGTAACTGTTACTTGAACAATGTGGTATTAAATAACTTTAAGTTTTATATAATTACAGAGGTGACATGTCATGAAATATTGTTATAAAAATATTTCTAATGTTTCATAGAAGAGGCCACTTTTTATCAAAAAACATTCATAGAAATGTAAATGATAAAGAGAGCAGGTGGGGGAATAATTACTGTGACAGGGGATTAAAATATAATAAACAATATAAACAGAAGGGACTGTAATTCAATTAAGTTTAAAAAAAAATTAAAATTTTAAATGGCTAATTATGTTTATGTTTAGAGCCTATGAACTCCACATTTCAAGGTGGTATATAGAATAAGGATTATGAATTAGATAAGAATGTTTATTATTATAACAGTGTGCATACAGCCTAAAATGTTTATGTCTGTATACTATACTAATTTATAAAATGTTTGTTATGTATTTTAGAAAATAGTTAAAACCAAAATGTCTAACTTTAAAAACTAATTAATTTTCAATATTGTTTTTGTATTATGAGCATGAATACCATGCTACAGATACCAATAGTTATAAAGGAAATTTTATTTAATATTGTGTTAACTTTAGAAAGTCAGAGGGGGTATAGAAATAACATTATTTGAAAAACAGTGTATGTAAAAATATAAAATCTAGGCCAAATAATAAATTCCAAATAACATTATAATTGAGTAAGAAGGTTTAATAAACCAAGTAAACAAATGAGATTTATATAAGGTGAATCAATCACCAACTACTATAACTGAAACTATACTTTAAAAGAATAATATAAAAAGATGTATTAAATTATTTAAAAAATTTCAAAATGTAATACCTAACAATTTTAAAGGAGGAGTAGTAAATTCATGAATTATAACTAAAAGAATGATCAAATGATAAATTTGTAAGAAATTAAGGAAAGCGAAAGATTTATATCAATCTGAAATTTATTATAATCATATTTATAACACCTAAGATGGCTAAAAATTTTGGACAAAGACAGGAAGCAGATATTGGGCCTATATTTCCAAAATGACAGAAATATAGCGCTTTTGACAAAAATCTTTATAACTATGGACTATTGCATTTCAAATTAAACAGAAGGAGTTAAAGAAACCAATTATGTAATTACTAGTTCACGAAAGTAACCACTAAACAAAAAATATTCTGAATATAATGTATTTTGAAATCACATGCAGAGGAAGTGATTTATATTTAAACAATCCATTTCTAATATTAACTTGGCAAGATATGTCATGAGACGAAGGAAGTAAAACAGTTCTTTATTAACATTCAAAGCGAACGGTTGATTGAAGCTCGCGCTAAGAACATATAACGAATATTTTAATGGCGTGTAAAAAAAATTTAGCCTGAAATCAGTGAACGACCGAGAGTTACCGAAATTGGTATTTTAAACATAAAAACAGTGCACAACACCACCACAAACAGTGAAAACAAACAATTCTTAAACGAATATAAGTGGAATAAACCAATCAAACTATCAAACAGTAATAATTCACCTTACAAACGAACTTCACGATTTTTCGTCATACACCGACAACAGTAACACACCAAATAAAAACATTTAAAGCCAGTGAACACGGAACATTTAACCAGAACACTTCTAACAACCCAATAGACATTATACAATATTACGGAGAACAGAAAACAGTTGCAAAGGCAATTTTATTGTCAGAAATTCTAGACATAACATTAACGTTTTCTTCAACAACGAGGCGGCAGCCATGATGGTCCTGTGATGCAAAGCGAACTCTCTCGATTGAATTCATCCAGTCACCATTGGGTATAACCTTGTGCATTATAAACATTATATATTATTATCAATTTGTGTATTTATTAATTAATAAGATTTATTTTGTAATGTTATACTTTCTATGCTTGCCCCTTCTCTGACTATTATAATTATAACCGTTAAAAGAACCATTCAAAAATTATTTATATAATATAACCTGTATCAGAATCGATTATCCCTGTTGAAGAGTCGAACTTTATATCAATATCGATTTTAAATCGATATTTTCTAAATAAGTGTCAAAAAATCAAATTAATTCAATTATATGGTTTTAAATTTATTTCACCAGTTAAAATAAGAGTTTTCCTTAACTACAGGACTTACTGGAAGACGACCCTTACTAAAGGAGAGTGATATACTGGAGTATAGAAGAAAATCGCCAATCGATTGGTCAAGTGAGACAATCTGATTAACTCCAAATTTATTTATCCTGAAACAGAAGTGAATAAATTGACATAAATAAATTACAGAATTTTAAATTTTCGACAAAAACCAATAACAAGAATTATTTAGTAATTATTTAAACTATAACCAAACATAAACATTTTTTTATTGAAATTTTTTTTTATTAAAAAAATAAAAATTTTTTTAAATTTTTTTTGTACAATACAGAAATATTTATTTGTAACCAGTATAAACAGGTCTAGTGTTACAATATATACATAATATATATGCATATATATATATATTGTATATATATATATATATATATATATATATATATTGCGACGTATCAAAACAAACCTCTATTTACAACAATCCCAATGACGTCATGCAACGATGACGTCACGCATTGATGACGTCATACAGCGTGACGGTAAATAAAATGTTACAGAAAGTTTCAAACGATGTCCAGCTAAAAGACATTATCATGTCAAAAATAATATCAATTGAATCAGAAGTTTTTGGGGCAAAAGTGTTAAAAATGGAGGGAGTCCAGGGTAGGAGAGAGAAAAACGCAAGTTCAAAGTGGACTGAAGACAGGAAGAAGAGACAGACACAGTGAAAAGATGAAAGCGTATTGGAAAAAAAGGAAAGAACAAAGAGTAAAGAATTAAAATTGGCATGTGTTCCTTAGATGGCCGATACGAAAAAAATACTTTCTAGCAATGTGATTATATTTCTGTAGAATCATAGGTATCTCTGACACCGGTGTGTTCTGGTGTCTCCTTATAGCTATTTAAAATTTTTCCTTTTATTTAGGATCGATGATTATTCCATTAAACATCTTTAAGACATGAACTTTGAGATATTGGGTATTGAGATAGCATGATATAGTCCTCTATGCTAGACATTAATCCACAGGTGAAATTTTACCTCATTCACGTGGATGTAAAATTGATGTGGACATAAATTTTATTTTAATGGAATTTTTTCTGAAGAATTTGAAACGTCGTTTGCAAGGCTGTAAATTGTGTTTTATATAAAAATTTGTAAAATAATTGTAAAAATAGAGTATTTAATGTTTTAGAAAACCATTATTTACGTTTGTAAACTTTTAGAATAAATTGTACATTCTCTTTTTTGTTCCCATTATTAACATCTTATCTGTACGTAATAGGTCCAGTATTTGTATCGTCCTCATTTTCCATACCCTAAATTCATCTCCCTCGTTTCTTCTTTGACTTCTTTACCGAGTCATGTATAACAAATTGTCATAGCAAAGGATTTAGTATGCAACCTTGTTCCACCCCTATTTATGTAGAAGTTGACTATTTACGTAGAAAATCCCCCAGATACCTAAACGTTTAATGTTACGCAATTCGTGTATTTGTCCATTGTCTTCATCATCTCAATCGTACTTCTATTGGTAATACTAATGCTTTTCATATATTCTTCATTCTAAACGTTTCTACAGATTCATTTATTATTTAAAGCAAACGCTTACCTCAATATTCTTATCCAATATGCAATCATTATTCTCCCTTAATATAAAAATTAAACTCTGTTCTACTTCTGACTTATCTGAAGCTACGTTGAATGTCCTCAATAGGGGTTTCTATATTTGTTATTAAGTTTCGTTTGATCATTGCAGACAATTTCTTCTTAAGAATGCTTGTCTCTCTAACTATTTCACTCCCTCTTATTTCACAGTTTATATTTTGGGTTTAGTCATGAAATTCTCCTTCTTCGAATCTTCTGGAATCCTCTTCTTTCTAAGAGGCTTGTTAATTATTTTCCTTAATTTCTAGAACAGAGTATTTCCCACATATTTAAACATTACGGCGATAAAATTATTAACAGATTTAGCCATCTTTAGTTTCGTTATGCCGTACTTTACGTCTTCTCTGATTAATTGTATTCCATTTTTTACAATTTTGTATGTATTGTCATATTCATTTTCATACGTATTTATTCAAGCCCCAAATTCTTCTATAGGCTTATGACAATTTCCTGTCAGTTTACCAAAGAAATACATCCGCTTTTTTTAAAGTAAGGGCCATCATAATTCATGTTATAAAGTGTTTACAAACACTCAACACTTACATGCACTTACTTATAATTGATTTTCATAGTATCTTTTATACATACTTTCGTCAGATGCTAAAAATATACTCACGAAATTAGAAACACTTTAAATCTAAATCAATATTAAGTGTATTCTATAATTTAAACACTTACCTATCCTAGCGCTACAGTGGAATTGTGACTACTACTCACTCGTATTTTTCCAAGTTCATCAGTCAACTCCAGTTCTGTCTAATACTTTCCAAGCATCTATTACACAAGTCTTTCACCACAACGTGCAAACGGATTATTCTAAAGAGTCGTTTTCTTTTCTTGGACCACCTGTCACTACTGCTTGGACCACTCAGCATTGTTTCCGGGAGAGGGAATGTTATATTTCAAAATAATAATTTTAAAATTTGCAAAAATATTTTCTTGAAAATACTGTTCGAAAATATCCAGTATAAGTTGTAGGTGAGTATGTTTTCTGTTGCAATTTTCTTGGGATGGTGTTTCAAAAAAGTCACGTTTTCTGTGATGATTTTTGCAGTACCATTCATAGGAGGTACTAAAACGTGCCGTGTATATAACAAAGTAACGGTTGTGAGAAGTGTGCCGTAATTGGTCTTTAGTAATCAGTTAAAGTTGGTTAATATCAGTTAATGAGCCGGTAACTTGCCCGTTATTGTCGGTTTAATGTTTTGCGCTACAAATAGAGGTATTCGTATGTGATAGTGTGTGTGATACAAATACAAAAATTGCTAAAGTGTTGACATTAATTGGACTATTTTGCCAGGAAACTTTTTTTTTACCTTCTTTTACTTTATTTTGCGTTCTCGCTGCACTGCATTCCAGCGTTCACCGCGAGTCGTAATAGTTGTACATGATGAATGACAGACCGTCTCGTATTAATCAGAAAAGGTTCTTTCTGCTTGAAAGTTTGTTTAAAGCACATAAATTCATTGATACATGTCTATATATTTATATGTGTACAATTATTATTATATCTAACAATAATAACAGTACCATTATTATTATTATTAATTTTATTATATTGTTACTCAACAATAACAATAAAAATACTTATTCCATTAAACATATTTAAGATATGAACTTTGAGATCTTGGGTATTGAGATAGCATGATACAATCCTCCATGCTAGACATTAATCCACAGGTAAAATCTTACCTCATTCACGAAGAGCTACATCGATCAAGGGTCCGGAGAGGTGACAAATAGAAAGAAGAAAAGGAAGAAGCAAATCAGCCTACGAATTCGCATCAGTGCTCTATTACGGGCAGGACAGGTGGAAAATGCGAAACAGTAGATGAAGAAAAGCAACCTAGACACCCTTGTTTTATGTGAAACAAAATCTTAAGGATCAACGGACATACGATGGCATATAGAAGTGGTGGTACGGATATAGAAGTTTCATTAAAGGAAATGAAAACAAGAAAGCATGTAGGATTGATGATTTTCCGGAAAACGTTTTAAAGTGTCTGAAGAAAAACTGTCTGGAGGAGCTTACATATTGTTACGATACGGTCTAACTGATCGTCGTATGGTACAGTGCAAAACAAAATACAAGACACCAATTAAGTCACTAATCACCAGCTTTAATTATCACAATTAAACAGTTTGTACTTAACAAGATAGTCTCTTACAATAAATCAAACAAAAAATTGTTCATACGCAAATAAAATGTCAACTAATATAAAACACAATTGTATTACAATTTTCCCGCACGATTATAAAACACATAACACTTCGCCACAATAATAACTATTCACTAACAACCACTTGAACGCACAGAGTAATCGCCCGACAATAACTCAAACCGCACTGAGATGTATCGCAAATGAAACTGAAACTGAACGTCGCTGAGTACTTGTATTTATTCCTCGCTGAAGTTCCTGAAGTTCCAGAATATTCGCTAATAGGCATCTACTAGAAAACACTAGAACGTATTTTATTGCGGCCTTGAACACAGCACGCGTGGACCAGTATCGTCTGGTATAGACCCGATAGTTGACGCGTAATTGTCTTTCACCGCAAAGTAGCAGCATTATGCACACACACACACACACACACACACACACACATTACAGCTGGAATGTTCGAGAAACTTGTACGACGTTCCGTATTACGTAACTCCTTTTCCGCATTACGTAACAATATATTTGCAGTTAGATCTTGGAAAGGCAGAGGGGCAAGGAGACTTTCTCCCGACTGTTAATGTACTAATTAAAAAGAAAGTAGGTTTTGGGAAATGTAAGGACTTTACAACTATTATCCTAATATGTTATACATCAAAGGTACTGTTCAGACTATCAAATAAAAGGCTATGTGAATCCTGGAATTACTTAATGGGAAAACAGAAATTTGGTTTTAGGAAGGAGCAAAGCTATTATCCTCTTTAGAACAATAGGGGGTAAGGTATTTGGAACAAATACGTTATTTGTCGTCTTTACTAATTCAGAGGAAGTATTTGAAAAAGTTATCTGGAGCAAGCTGTTGAATATCTTAAAGAAAATCTGAATAAACTAGAAAGAGAGGTGGTTGATTAAAAGCCTCTCAAGATCAGAAGACTGTGGTGAGATTTGAGAACCAAATAATAAGGAAATAAAAATTGAAAATGTGTACGTCTTCCTTTTTAATATATCCTTGTAAGAAATAATAATGAATTATCTTTATGGGAGACGAGGTGTTAAGAGTCGGTGGACGACGATACCTTGCATCAGGTCTGCAGACGGTGTGGGGTTACTTGCCGAGGATGAAAAGATATTAAATAGAAATTTAGTTGATTTTGAAAATTGTTGTGTAGAGTATGGAATAAAAATCAGTGTAAATAAGACAAAGAGCATCACCAAAAGCACAAATATACATATCTGCACATCATAATTTAACGAATGAGGAAATTGAGTAAGTGACAGTTTTGAAATATCTGGGGAATTTAGCTAGAGAGGATACGCACTGTGGGTAAGAGGTGAAACGCATAATTGCCTTAGCTAAGAAAGGTCTTAATAAAAAGAATATTATTGTGCGGGCCATTAGAAATAATTGTGAGAAATGGTGGTGAAGGTTTATATTTGGAGCATGTTCTCACACGGATTTCATGAACATCTAAAATATGATGCAATTTTCAATGACTACGTAATTTTGAACAATATTTATTTTAACTTTTTGTATTAAGGAAACCACAAATAAGTAAAATAGTTGTACGAGTTTGTGTGACTCATATATACAAAACTTTGAAATAAATTTAAACAATTTTAGATAAGACATAATTTCATGTTGATCAACAACAAATTAGATTTACAACAACAGTAGAAAAAACTCATTAAGCTGTCGTCTCTCAGATCGATAAGACATGTAGTCGGTTGGTGATAAGTCACGACGAAATTACATTTTCTCAATTAAGTAATATGATCTTGCATCCACTGAGCAACATTAAGATTCAACATCAAAGTGGAATACAACACGGCGAGTATTTGTTCTGCTCTTGCTGTAGTTTAAAATGCTAATACTGGAGTACTTTCAATTAACGGAGTAATTGAATTCTAGGTTTCGCATTGCCGTATTGGTTCACGGTCTGATTATATGCTATCAGCTTGTGTCCGTCGTTTATGCTAGGTCCCAAGTATGCTAGCTGCTAGGTGAATAGAACGAATAAAGATTACAAAGTTTATTTAGACAAAATTACTGACTTGTTAATAGTACTCATCTCATATTACATACAAAAAGTATCTGAGGGTATACTTCAGCTGTCAATGATATATAAGTTTGTCCACATCTAGGGAACTTACTTTAAATCTACGTTCATGATAAGAGAAAAATGTTAGGCTTGATCTTCTTTATAAACACATTAATGGTTTAAGCCAGGAATAGAGTAGAACGTAATAAGGTTTTACGTATTTTTATACGCAACATTTACTGTAATCTCTTCCCCTAGTTGCGAACCGCTACTGTGTAGCTATATCCATTAGTCGCTTATTAGTTGAGCTTACCAGTTCCTTCTACTGCTTTAACTTCCTACTAATTCCGAACGCTTTAGGTTAAAATCTACAACTGCGTCATAAACTGTAGCTTAAGAAGAGTCGTTGTACAGGAGTTACAAAGAATGCACATTGCAATGCTTTGCTCCTAGTTGGTAATATTTATATAATAAAAACATATTCCATCTAGTGTAATGTTTCTTCAGTTTGGTCGATTTAAACAATTCAACATCAAAATTTGATACAACACGATGAAATCCTAGTTTTGAATTAGGGTGTTTTCTTTTAGCAATCTTGACAGTCGCACTACTAATATATTTTAACCCCTATTGCTTAGTGTGCAAAAATAATTATTTTTATAAAGATCACGGGATGAACTTTTGGGTATTCAAGTTATATCCTATCTATTCTTTACACATAGAAAATCTTACTTGTAAATGAGTATAGTTCATAAAATGTCCACAGTAAATCAGCAATCCTACTCGTCAGCAATAAATCCAGTTACATTGCGTGCTTGTAAACACTAAACAAGGGATTGTTGACTTTGCTTATAACCATGTGTATAATTAAAACACCTTTCGTATGCAACTGTGTTATATATGAACGTCTACAGCTACTTCAAACAGACGTAAACAAAATTTAATTTAATAACGTCACGAGACCGTCATATGCAGAATTACGTCATAATTGCATTGTCTGTTGTCATTACATAAGTTCATATATGTTTACTTTCTGCTATACGCTATATGTTATAGTCCGTTCATCAGAATAACAAAGCAGATTTTAACACTCTATTTTAGCCAAATTCATTGACAAAAGTTTTGGTTTAACACGAATAAACTGTTATCAAAACATTTATTTGTATTTAATTTTAATAAATTTATTTTAACATTTATTAAGTTATATAACCAATTTATACTCCTTTGGTTGCTTTCGTTTGTTGGTGGGAGTCTTGTGTTCAATTTTGGTGAAGAAGTTTGATTTCAGATGTTTACATTATTTGATATTTTAAAATCTACGTCACGTCTGGTTTTTCATGAATGATTTTAAGTCAATTAAGTGTGTTTTATGTTCATTTAAATGTAGGTTTTCTAAAATTAATTATTATTATAGCGCTTTTATAAGGTACATACTTTTTAATGTCATTTCATTTGCCTCCTATGTCAGCTTGTTACTCCATATTCTTGTTTAACAATTGGAAAAACTGACGCAATTGTTACTATTTTTGTGATCCTTCTACTTTTGGTGTAGCAGATTCTCTTTTCATAATCATACGATTTCTCCGTCTCATTCTTAATCGTCCAATTATCCGTTTAACTTTTGTAAGAATATCCCGTTTAATAATCTGCCCTGTGAACTTAGTGGTTACAAAGTTGTCGCCTCCGCTTTGTCCAGACAAGAATATATATACACGTTTTTAATATTTATATTTATTACCCTGTGTTATCGTGTTTTGTCTGTTATCCTTCTTTCATTTTCGCTATTGTGTGTGTCTCCTGGCTGCTGAAGTTTCTCCTCTTGTTCCTGCTCCATGTGTCAGTATACTCCACATTCTACGTGTACATAATCTTTTTTCCATTTGCAAATTTAAAGATTCAATTGTTCTAGCTCACTCACTCTCTCATATAACCTGGTACTCCCTGTTTTATTTTGTGATTTGTCATTTTATTTGTTATTCTATTGGACCTTATCTTGTTATTGTTAACCGTAAATAGCTGACTTCTATTCGATACTACATAATTTCATCATTTACTACTAAGTTGCATTTATTGTTGTTTCAGCTTTATCTTTATTTTTAGCTGTAGATGTCACCATATTTTATTATCTGCACGCGCTGTTATATTTGTCCAGAAAACGTTGTAGGTCATGTTCGTCTTCAATTATAAGAGTGTACGTTTTCACTTATGCGACGTTTCGATAGCATCAATGACTTTATCCTCCAGCTCCGCAAATATACGTTGCCGGTGCTAATTGATCGTGTCAATGAGCACACGGTTAAAAGGCGAAAAGTACTGATTAGCTGTTATCTACTGATGTGGTAACGATGTGCATAATGTATTGCCAGATTTGATGCGTGGGTAGTTAGTTTGCTTTTTATTGGCAGTTTGCTTTCGCAGATCACTTGTTAGTCTGCCCAATTTACGTTGTGTGTACACAGACAGTCCATTATTTTGCATAACGTATTGTTGAAGAGTGGAGTCTCTAAACGGCAATAAAGGTAAGCACTCAAAAAAGTAAAAACATATTTATAAATTTTACACAAAGTAATATTTATGTTAAGAATAAGAATCTGTAGTTGCATATGACTGGCGATATAGAATCAATTTAAATTATATTAAAATACTATAATTTTGTTTCAAAGAAAAATAAATTAGTTAAAGGTGACCATTTTGGAATCCACGGACACTAATTTAATATTTTATTTCCAACATTATTTAAATTTTTTCTAAAATTTTTAATTAAATAGTTTACAAAATAACATTCCGAAGGATGTAGTGTCTTCAAGAAACCAAAAGTAAATACAAAGATAGAGAAGTCACAGGTTATGCGCATTTAAGAAAAAAGTAGCTAGCAATTTAAGAACATTATTATTTTTATAGCAAGTTATGCTAAAAATGCACGTACACAACAAAAAACAAGTAATATAAATAAACAGAAACAGACACAAAAGGAAAATTTGAGACTGGAGATTTATGAAAATATAAATAATAATATATACTGTATGGAATAATAATGCATTTACAAATTGACGTAAAAAAAGACATATATATTCGTCGATTTACGGGCTCATAGGTTGAGTTAACTTAAATAATAAAAAACTAAAATTTGAAAATAATAATTTGTTAGAAAGTACAATTATTTTATAACGCAGTACATTTATTTTAAATTGTGTGTTGTAAATCAAATTCATCATAAACATATACATAGAAAAACAAATTACATAATCAAAATATTAACTAATATCAACGAAGAATTATTGTATTGTATTATGTAACGTGACAGATAAATGCATAGTAATGAATGGCATTGATCATTAGAATAATAAGATTATAACATTTAAATCCGAAAAAAGCATTAAGTTTGATATAAAGAATTAATTCATAGCAACTGTGCAGAACAATCATTGTTATATAAAAAGTATAAGTTCAAATAAAAATAAGTTACTAGTGATGAGTCATCCAAAACCAGTCTAATAACCTAAGGTTTTTAAATTATAACCCAGGAAGGTAAGAAGTAAACAAAGAAACAACAGAGTATGACTAAACCCACAACGAGGATATATAAATTAAAAAGAAACCCTGAATAAGGCAAGATCCACCAATAAAGGTGATGTATTTCGAGAAACTTATGAAGAAGATAAAGAAATCCCAAGAAACCCGATGGCATCAAGAAGAAGATGGAGAAGATACCAGTCCAAGAAGACAGAAGAAAAGAAGACACCTTTGAAGAAAGAAGAAGAAGGCAGCATCCTGAGGAAAATGGAATGCTCTTATAAAAGACACCCATATCCCCATATCCCAAAATAAATAATAAAATACAAATAATAAAAGTATAACGAAATAGTCTTGGACAGTAACCACATGTACAATAAAATTAAGAGAGAAAAGTGTATAGAGTAAGAGTTGCCAGTGAACCAAGATGAAACAATAATATAGTACCCAAGGAACAAGTATTCATTGTAATACACAAACCAATTTATTGATGTTAATAAGACTAAACAACCATTTAGAAATAACATCAAAAAAGTGTAAAGTGCCAGTGCTAATTTGGGTATTATAAAAAATAAACCTTATGTTTCATTCTTGGCATCCACAAACTGTGTATACAATGAAACATGCAACTTTAAGTGACTTAAAATTCGTACCATGTGAATGTGTTACCTTTAATAATAACAAGCTATAAATCTGTTTGAAGTGACATTTTTGTTTTATAGAATGAGTAAAAACAGATTTCATTATACAGTGACACAGTACTATTACCCAATACAATATTTAAAAGACAGTTTAAAAAACTGCATAATCAAACTTAATATAAGAGGTAACAAATAAGAATATAGTTATAAGGTTTCATGAATATAGGATAAGGATTTTAAAAAGTATTAGGTATAAGAACATTTATTTCAGTTTGGAACAACTAACATCATAACTGTAAATATATTTATTACTTGTGTTTATAGTAATAAGTAAATAAGATGTTAGTTGGTAAAAAACCTCCTTTGTAAATAATAATTCTATGTTAGTAATAAGTGTTGATTATAAAAAATGTCTGAATGGTTGAAGACAACCATCTTTGAAAATATTTCTTATTTGTTTGACTGTTTATTGTATTAAAACCAATACTAATTATTGTTGTGTTATTTGAAAAAATGTTTAGTTTATAATACCATGTTTTAAAAGTCAGAGAGGGTATAACACTTTATTTATTGTTTGTATAAAAATTTTGTAAGAGAAAACTTGTTAAAAAATCTAGGCAAAAGAATGAAAACCAAACTTCATCAAAACAGAGAAAACTTACTCACTTAAATGCATTTAAACAAAAGGGATTTAGATAAAATAAACCTGAGATGAAGCCATATAATTACAGATACCACTTAGAAGGATTTTGGAAAATTATAGCCAAAATTATAAATAAAAATGGAAATGCCAGAAGTTAAAAATTTGGAGAGGGGAGTCATATATTCCAAAATAATATTTTAAAAATTAACCAATTCAAATAATTACAAGAAAATAAGGGAATATAAACCTTTTAATACAATATGAGATTATTAAGCATAAATATAACTTAAAAATGGCAGAATTTGCATAATGACAGGAAGTTAATTTTGAACTTTTACCAAATACAAAATGAAAGTAAAATTACCAATTTTAGTCAGAAAACATAATAAAACGGCATTATTCAATATTAAAATACGCCGAATGAACTGAAGGTTTAAATTAAGTTACATCTAGCAAATAAAATTGAATAATAAACAAAGTTTAGGCAGTTATATAATGTAATTGAAAACATGCACAGGATGCAAAATTATATTTGAACAATGTAAAGAATAATATTGTATTGGCTCAGATTTTAGTCGAAAGTGGAGGAAATAGAGAGTGGATTATTGGAATTTGTACGGTGCACTTGACGAGCGAATTATAACCAAGTTAACCTAACTAAAAGTACGGTAATGGCGAGTCAGTGAACGACACATTTTTGAAAATCACGAGTGGCGAGTAAAACCATTTTGGAACGTCTACATAGTGACAGAAACAATTACTAAAGACTAAATAACACTGAACAGCACCTAACTACACCGAATAACACTATTGCACACCAGAAAACAGTATACACCATAACCGTAAATTAGTGCCGAATGACAAAGAAGTGAACTAACTTATACATACACCGATATACAAAATACAACACAGAAACTTCACTCAAGACACTATACAACATCAGAAGGAACATTTGCTGACAGCAGGACGTGAATACTACAAGAAAATCTCTTATTTGGAACGTCGCATATACGAAGGACATTTTGACCAACTTCACGGCAGCCATTTGCAATTTATGTCGTCATCACCCAAGAGCAACGCCTCCTAGTCCCATCAGCTGTACGGTTCGACAACAAATTATTTTATTACAATTTCTATTCAATGTATGTACTTAGTATTAGTAATTACTTGTTGTAACGTTATACTTTTTTAATATTGGCCCGATTTCTCTGACTTTAACCATAACTAGCTGTTTAAAGAACCTTATTGAATTTTATATATCAAAAACTTGTAACTGTTCGGTACCCTGAGAAACGATTTTATAATCGATAAGAGTCTATTAATCAACTATTCAATAAAACATTTTTACTTTTCACCTCAAAATAGTTCTTTCTTTCTTAAATATAACAAATTACAATTAATATAATTTTAATAATAAACTACCAGAATTTTACCACCTCAGAAGGAAGATAACCTCCAAAACAAAAAAGTAAACAAATATCGATTGTCCCTGGAGACAATATTATAAGTGGTTGGAAGTTATTAAAAAATACAAGAACATTAATAAAATTTTATAGAGAAGTGAGACACATTTCAAAACTTTACGAAACTTAATTAATTAATTGATTTTAATTAATTAAACGATAAAAAGGAATTTTTTTTTAATTATATTTTTTTTTTAACACAATTTTTTTTTATTCCTTCAACAAGCAACATTATTTTTTTTTAACATTTTGTAATACTACACCTATATATCTTCAACAGCTTAACATTATTAACAGGATTCGTTAAAATTTGGAAAGGTCAACAGCGAAACAAAAGGAAGAGTTTCAGACCAGTAAGACTCGAGAACCACACCAAGTAAACACCAGTCATCTGAGTTATTGAGAAATATTACAAATTGGCTAGCCCAAACAGTGAGGTTTGATTTAAAAGGAAGAACAGAATATAGAATTTGTAATTTTTATTACAATTAATTAAAACGCTTGTGAACTAAATAATATTTATATAAAAACTAACCCTAAAACTAATAAGATGTTAGGATGAAAACTACATCGCATTTGAATATAATAATTTTTTGTGTCAGAAACACTACTATCAAAAGGTAAGATCAGATTATTTACAAGTATGAGTATATGTGTGGTTGCGTGCACCTTAGGTAGCATAGACAGTGTAACACCTATTAACAGGTAGGCTTCCATTACATGTAGACACTGGGGAAATACACTATATATCCGATGCAGTACTAATGGTACAGATGTGTTCTGTTTTTCGACAGGCTAAACGGTAATTAAATTCTATAATACATAAAGCATCCATTTACATAATTAATTAGAACTTATCAAATACACATTCATTAATCAGAAGTATTTACATTTGACGAGCAAGTGACACGGGGTAACAGGAATGATTTCAGCGAAGATATTTTAAAAACGTAACATATGTCGTAATCCGGGCATAGTCTAGAGGGGGGTTGTACCTAAAGTAAGCTGACAGATGGAAGCAGAAAAATGTAAATAACAGAGCAGATAATAAGCAAGAAAGAGTTTATAAACCATCAAATTTGTATGTTGATTCCTAAATAATTTATTCTTACAATTAGCCTCACGGAAACATCACTTTGCAAAGTTCTGTCACACAAAATAACCACGTTTGATACAGCAAGCCATATATCACAAAAATCTATAATTCCGCAGTGAAACATTTTCTTTTATCTAGGGAACATTAGTGAAATATAGTTTCAAATTTTATGTTGTGGGCTTGTGTTCACTTTCACGCGTGAGTATTTGCATTTAGTAATAGCCTTACTAGTTTTAGTGTATGATGATGGTGTATTATATGTATTGTACTGCATTTTTACGGAACCGTAATAAGAATTTATGTTACGTTGCTTAAAAAAATTGAAAAATTGTTTTTAATATTTATTTAGCGTATGCAAAAATGTATTAATTAAGAACTATGTAAGGCGCCCAAATGCAAAGCGTCAACACAATCGCGTGATATATTGTTCTCAGTCTGCATTGTTATTAAAGCCATGCAAAGAATCTGTTTATTATTTTTTAAATAAATTAGAAAATATTCAATTAATATAGTAGAGTACATAACTATTAATAATGTTTACATAACAAGAAATGTGAAATATTTTGTTACTAAATAGGTAACGATCAGGGTTTATTATTTTGATTGTAGGTAATAAATATATTCGTTAAAAGTTGGCAACGTTTCCTGTCGTGTATGCGTTCGTATTTTAGATGTTTATAGTTTTGTTTTATTTTATTACACGAAAGTTAACTCTTGTCGCGTTCCCCGAAAACGTAGTATAATACGGAATGTACTCGATTGTCTTAGGTACAGTGGAAACAAAAATACAAAACACCAATTACGTCACTAATCACACCTTTAATTTTGACAGTTAAACAGTTTGTAATTAACAACACAGTCTCTACAACAAATCAAATGAAAATTGTTCACACGCAATAAAATGTCCACTAAAATTAAACACAATTGTATTACAATTATACCGTCCGATTATAGAACACCACTCTTAACTAATAATAACCACTTGAACGTGCACAGTAATATCGCTACTATAACTCTCGAACCGCAATGTCAATATATCGCACTAATACTGAACTGAACGTCGTTGAGTACTGGTATTTATACCGCCCCAAATTACTAGATTATTCCATAATGCGCGATAGCGCCAGTATAGTTACGACGTAATTACTTGCGGCCTTGACACAATCCGTGCGCCCGAGCGATGTCTGGCACAGTCTAGAAAATGCGTCAACAAGCACGTACGCCACACACGTTACATTCCGGATCACTCTGTAACAGTTAGATTGTTGTGTGATGTCGTAACAATATATTACGGAAGTCCCAATATGATGGTTACTTTTAAATTTTAATTTGTGTGTGCGTATTGTAACATAACAAGATTACACCTCAGAATAAAGATAAGTATATCATCAAAATTTACTGTGAATTATGCATAAACGCAATCTTTTTCGTATTAAAGTACAAAGAAGAATAAAATAAACTTAATAAATAAAGAAGTGAAAAACAATATACTATTTAAAGATAAACAATAAGGTCAAGGAATAAAAAGTAATCAAAACAAAAAGGGAAATATTATAATAAATAAATAATAGGGAAATATGGAATGCAAATTTAAGAATTAAATAATTCAATTACCATGACAATACAATAACTGACGATGAGAATAATACCCAGAAGAGACGATCAAAAGAAAAATATAATGTAAATAGTTGTTAGTAAACCAGTATAATGTATAAATATTAAACTTAGTATGTAAGAAATAAGACATTGATTCTAGCATTAGACTAGTAAACTATGAGGAGGTCTGCGAACCTCAAACAGTTATTTTGTATAAGTGAACTACAGACTGTGAGTAATATAAAATTACAAATATAATAATATTGAACAATAATTATACAACTCAGGTAGTCTAACAGAGTAAGAAGGTGAGAACAACAGTGACAGACTTTAAAAAGAAAAAACAGTGTATAGTGTAAGTGAATAAACATATTTACAATATGAACATTGCATTATAACGTCTCTCCTGCAAAGACATTATAACATCGGGAACCAGTTCAATTGTTCGCTGTTAATTAAACTAGCTGCCGTTGTTAGTAAAATTTTCGTACCAACAAATTATGATAATGTATATATCAGGAATTAGTCAAGGGTTACATAAATTTATTCACTCTCTGGATATTAGCGAAAACATCTCTTTATTCTTGTATTTAATAGCTTTAATAGTCATCTTTTAATTTTTTTTTACTTACTTTACTTTACTTTTAAAAGAAAAATTCTTATAAATTCTGCATTAAATATTCTTTAAATTTTTTACTCATTTTATCTCAAAATCATTCAGCTGTGTATTATTTCAGTTACCACGGATCCGGGTCTTAACTTTGCAATATTCTAATATATCACAACATCATCCAAACTATTTGAAGAATAGTCCGATGTAATTTTCAGAATTACTTTACCTTTAAAGATCATCAGGTTATTACTATATCATTACGGAAATTACAAACATTTATATGCTAATCTTTAAGTTATCTAAAGTCTTTACCAGAAACATTACTGTTCTTTTTGTTTCGGTTTTTTAAAAAAACAAGTTATGCACAAATGTTATGATTTAATATCACCTGAATAGAACGTGAGTTTGCTGTGGGTGTTCGTGATGGTCTTCTTCAGTAGGTCTTCTTGGGTGTAGTTCGTTGTTCCTCTGGATTTAGTTGATTGTCTCCGAATTGTAGTCTAGGTCATGACGATTGGATTCTGCTACTTGAAGTTCATACGGTTGTTGTTGTTGTTGTAACTTTCTTCTTCTGGAGATGGTTGTTCACATTTTACATTTTAATTGTTCTTATTTTAGCAGCACTGATGTTTACTTTAATATGGTAAGGAACATATCTTACCACTTACTGTTTGTAAAGAGATGTGTCGGCTAAGTTTTTTTTTTTTTTAACATACTACCAATATTTGCTCCACGCACTACATTCCGAGTTTTTTTTAGTTTTACCCAACGCTACATTGGATTAAATCAATTATAACAACTAACGTCTGGTTATATCGTTGTTTAGCGGTATACACCTAAGTGTAACTTTACAACTCATTTTTGACCTGCTTACATGTCGAAGTTTCTCCGGCGACTGGGGTTTGTTTAGCGGCAGGGAGTCTGTAAGCTGGAGCGGTTTACGCGCTGAGAAAAGTAGTTCGTTCCTTTAGTATTATTAATTGTTCATTAATTAACTAGTAATAAATTATGCTACCTTTTTGTTAAGAGATAGATATTTCCTTTCTTATTAATACGTCTTTTATTTAATTAAAAGAATTATTAGTTTTCGCTTAATAACATTGTACTTTGCGTGTTCGTACTGGACAATTTGCACGTTGATACAGGAATTGTTAAGGAATGTTAAGTGAAGTTGATACTCTCACTTGTTATAAGAACAAAAAATTTTAATTTGTGCTATTTAAATAATTTTTAAATCGTCACATCATGAAACATGTAATTTATATGAAACAACTATGTAACTCATATAGTGAGGTCAAACCATGTGTAAATAATTAAAAAATAGAGAAATTTTACGTTACAAACTTATAATATAATATCGTGACGAAGAAAAAATAAGATTCAACGGAATCATATTAATTATAAAATATGAAACCGAACCTTGTGACCCATAAATATTCCATCCAAGACCTCAACTGAATGAATTAGTGTTTTGGTAAAAAGGAATATATTGTTGAAAATTAATTATGGAAACGAGGCAGAATATGTTAATTTTACTTCTGGATTTTATACAAAATAGTCGAAGAAATAAGACGAAGTGATCAAGAAAAACTATTGAAATAACTAGAAGACTAATGTTTTAATCGAATGTACCAAACACTTGAAAGCCAGAAGCGAAGAATCAAGCAATAAATTCGTAAATGAAACGACCAGATTGGTGAGATTGCTCCATAATGTAAAACAGACAATTGAACAAATATTGCTTCATTTCAAGAGCGAGTTACAGTGAAACACTATAACAAAAACAATATAAACGTTATAATAATGAATTTTATTTGTACACCATAATTATTAGTATTAAGAGTTCCTTTTTAAATTGTTCTTTGTATGATCCAAAGGACCTACTAGTCAACATACAGCCACAATACCCAATTACTAAACCTTATTTATAAATATTATGTTTTATGTTATATTTATGACTTGTACAGTACATTGACTTTACTTTTACATTAACCCTGAGATTAAGGTTTTTCATGTTATCCAACCGATATGAGCTACAAATGTTAGAAAGGGACATTGAATGTCAATATAATTAAATCAATGTCAAAGGAAACAGCAAATAAAAATAATTGAATTTAAAACAAGATATAAAAGGAGTTTGATTAAAAGGAGTTTGATTATTTATTTCAGCTTAGAATTACATACTGAAGAAGGGTAAGTTTAGGAGTTAAGAAATAAACAAAGAGGAATTTTATTATTAAAAATTGACACCAGCAACTTGAGGCAAATAACATTCATATTATTAAAAAAAAAAAAACAAGTGACGAAGACATCTAACCACACACACACACACACACACACACACACACACACACACACACACACACACACACACACACACACACACACACACACACACACACACACACAAGGGAGTCCCTAAACAATGATAACTTTTAAATTTTAATTATATAAGCACATGCACTTTGTCTGAACACAAGACAGCAAGAAATGGTTAAAATGTTCGTGTTATTTACGACATATTTATGTATTTTACTGTTCTGTTATTATCGTATTTTAAAAAGTAGCCTATAATATTATTCAAACATATCACAGCTATAAATTTTCTACGAGTTTTTTATCATTGTTTGCACCGATATTATCGTCTTACGTAGATCTGTGATAACCATCTGAATTCAGGTAGTTCAAAGCTATCTGAAATAGCTATCTAAAGTTTTCAGCTTTCATATCTCACTTTAATGTTTGTTTTACTTCTGTTTTGTATCGTTTTCTTTTTGACCATAAACTATGAGCAGACTGTATTGTAACTTGCCTTTACTTTGAGGTAAAAGTAGATTCGGAAAACCTGAAAGTGATTATTTTATCCTCAACTCTTTCGCTCTGAAGCCTAACCTTTTTCGCAATGATTTACGGAAGCACGCACACATATACACACTTACGTACTGTTAGTTGTCAGGAGAAAGATTGTGTTGACATAAAATAACTGTTTAGTTATTTAAAAAGCAAATCATCTATTAATTAAAATTATGGAAAAAATTAAATATTAAAAAGAAATACAAATTTAAATAATTTCCTTCTTTAGAAAGTGCTTAGAAATCATAGAAAATATTACACATAAATAGTAAACAAATCACAAACACAAAACATGTAAATTAAGTAAATATAAGGAAATGTTTGAACTACTTGGATGTCTACAATATGGAAATCAAATAGTTAGTTAAAATGTTGCAAGTCGTATATAAGAAATAACATTAAAATAATTACTACATAGAAATTAAAGGTTTGTCTGTAGTTTGTAATAAAAAATTACGTTTATGTCAGTTCAAGAAATACTAGTTATCGTTCACTCATTTTGATTAGATAGATAAGTTATTAAAAAACATTAAATTGTTATAAAAGTTTTGTATTTACAATATGTACAATTTTGTATTCCCTTTGCTTTATTTATACCACGAATCAATTCATTTAGTGTCTTATCCTTATCAAAAATAGTTGTTCAGTTTTAACATGCTTTCCAAGTAGTGCTACCGTGGGGAAGTTATCGTTTTGTGTGTGTGCTGCTCCTTGATGATGATGATTATAGTGCTCCCACGTCAAGAATCAGAAAAAATATAATTATGGTCTTAAATGCAAGTACAAATCATTGTAATAGGCCTATATATATAAAGTATATATATTTACGCTCTTCTATGGCCCGTTGGAAGAGAGAAGTGATAGGGTATAAGATTGAAAGTCTTCCATAGCATGCAATGTGGGTGGAGCAGAAAAGGTGAAGACTGAGCCTGGCGTCCGTATTTTTTATATTTACGAAAACCAGTTTTATCTATTATGATTTCGTTAAATATTTGGATACTACACTTCCCTTTGCACTTAATTTCACGTAAGTAACGTTTAGAACGATGTTTGTTTACCTTACTGAGACACTGAATTTTACAGTTAAATATTGAATATATAACTTAGTTGAATGTTATGTATAATATTTAATAGAAGTCTAGAATATCTAATCACTGTAAAGATCTTGTTTGATCCATTTTTGGTATCGTCTGTTAAATTAACGCAAATACAGTGGTTTTTGATTGCTCACGTGTTCTGCTGACAACATTTCCAACTTGGCACGCATGTCCAATGTGTGTAGGCTACTACATTCAATTCTCATGACAATGCTTGGTGCAGAAATTAATCCAAAACAGCATTGTGAATTAAGCCTAGACTAGTTACTTTTCAACTAAAAGGCGTTCAAGGGTTTGAATGTTATATTTTTGTTATTTAAAATTGATTATTCAAAATTTTATTTGAGCTATTTTTATGAGAATTTGTTTGTTTGAGAAAAATGTACTAAATGCCTTAACTTTTGGCATCAAAACGAGAAAAAAATTATACCCAGAAAAACCGATATATTGGCAAGACAGACACAACAACTGGTTACTCTTAATCCTTTGTCCGTAACAAATAAGATGCCAAGATGCCGAAAATTTCTGTGCAGCACGAGAAAAATTAATCAGTTTCAAATAAGGACGAAGCGGCCGTTAGTTGGTCTGCTTGGGGGTTTAGTAAGTTTCAGTCTGTAGTATAGTTCTGTTGTAATTGCGTAATGGTTAAAAGTGATTCTGGTGTTAGGAAATACTTACAAAAGTCAATAAAATCTCTTTGCTTATAAATTAAATGTATACGGTATTCTATCTAAATTCTTTTTAGACGTATCAAAATTTATTCCTTGGGACACTTATAGCCTCAAGAAAATCACTCCAAGGCATACAGTAAATTATATTTATTCGTGTTTATCAATAACCCGCTGTTAGAAAATGGGAACGTTAACCATCAGGTACATATTTTGTACGGAACCAAAACGTTTGATTTGAATATTATATATTCAATTAAAGTTGTTATTCTTAATAGTGTATATTGTGGTATAAGCCTGGATGACCTCACCCCTTTCCTCTATTTATTACACTGGTAACAAAACATGTAAGCCTAATATAATTAGTCAGGAAAGAAGAATTTTGAATTTTTTAACAGACAATGAATTTATCTATAGAAGCAAAGAATTTAACTAAGAACAAAAGAACACCTGGAAATAAGGAATCTTGAGGTTTAAGTAAATTTTATAAGGTAACTAGTTTGTGCTAAACTCAAAAGTAAACACATCTGACGTGAGTAGTAAAAATAAATTTATTCAATAAATTATTACAATAATCGATTATAATACATACACATGCTCGCGTGCGCTCGCACACACACAAATAACATTCATATTTTAAATAAACAGTTAACCCATTTGGTTTTTGTTAAGATCCAATTTCTCTTAAGTTTATCATTTTAATTCCCATGAGCCGGAGTGGTATACAAAATAATAAAAAAGTTACGTATAGAATAGTTAGCTTCAAATTTTATATATATTTTTCTTTTTCCTTGTACAGTTTACGAGCAGGTTATGTAGAAATAGTTGTCTTTAAAGACATATTTTGTTTAGCTGATGTTTCTTGTTACATTCATATTCACTATTCACTTAACGAAAACTTTTGCGAGGTAGCCTACAGTTAGGTTTTTGAACAAAAATTAAAATATTTTTGACGTCGTTACTTTTGTTAGGACCTTTGTAGCAGCAGTTTAAATAATAACTGTAAATACTGGGATACCGAACTTCTCTCGGCTGTAATGTAGCGTAAAACATATTTTAACAATACTGACTGTGAAATGAGTAAACAAACTTAAAATAAAAAATTTTAAATACAACTAACCTAAAAATTGTGTAAGGAGCAATATAATTTCAAATAATTTGTTTGGGTAATATTATAATGAATACTGAATTTACCGATGGAAGTAGCGAATTTAACTAAGGAAAAACGAACATCTGCCACTATGTAAGTATGTAAACTTCAAGTTTAAGTAAATTTTGTGGGGGTAACTAATTGGTGCTAAACTTAAAAATAAACACAGTTGACGTGAGTAGCAAATGATAAATTTATTCATCAAATAACAAACAAGATAAAGAATTATTGCAAAAACATGTACTATACATACACACGAGCGAGGATTAAATACACTTGAGCGCGCGCGCACACACGCACGCAATTAAAACACATCTTTACATATTTATTACCATTCAATACACAATGACAGACAACAACCCGATCATTTGTGTTGATCATTACTTAGCACAAAAAACAAAAGCAACAGATTCATGAAACGGCAAAACAGCTTTTTTGATAATAGGCCTACATTGTATCAAAAAAAATATAAAATTATTAACTTTAGCTTATCAAAAAATCTTTTTCAAACGTTAGACTTCAACTTACTTTTTTAATCGTCACATGAAAATCAAACACTTTAAAAATAATCTAAAACCATTAAAGATTCGTTTTAAATTTATTTGCTAACTCAGTACTTTAGACTTACATGTCTCATATTGCAAATAAAGGTTTTCATCTCGCAAACTCAATTAGACTTAATAATATTACCAAATTTGATTGCTATTGATCTAAAATTCTACAATAAAAAACCATTAAAAGTTATTAACTTTAAAACATTTAACTTTTAACTTATAATTAATTTTTACTACCTTTAAGTAAAGCTCACAAACAATTTACTATATCTCAAAAATTTGTAGCTCACTAATGCCCCGTTTCACAGAGCGTATTTTGCAAACAAGTAACTATAATACTCTATGATCCTAAGTTATAATTCTAAACTGAAATTTTATAAAAGAATGTAAGATCAGTAGTGGTTTACGGCTGTGAGACATGGATCATGAGGAAGAAAGGTGAAGAAGATCCTAAACCATTAGACAGGAAAATACTGAGGAGAATTTTTGGGCCATTAGTGCAACAAGATGGCACTTGTAGGATCCACATAAATCTTGAACTTGATGCTTTAATAAACAGCAAAAACATAGTTTATTAAGTTACAGAGAATTAGATGCCTAGGACATATTTATAGAATGGAAAAGACCAGAAATACAATAGCTATCGCTGAATGGAAACCCTTGGAGTCTAGGCCCACAGGAAGACCGAGAAAGAGCTGGATGGAGTGTGTTGAGGAGTACCTGAGAACCATGGGGATCAGAGAATAGACGATTGTTGCGAGAGCGGAAGGGAATGGTGTAGGATTGTTAAGAAGGCCAAATCTTATAGAGAGATGTAGAGCCAGAGGAAGAAGAAGAAGAAGAATGCCTCGTAAACCTACCCCCGTTAAGAATTTTACTGCTTAAAAGTTACCCGGTTCACGAAGCTCAGTTAAAGATGGAAACCTAATCCTCCGTTAACTCAGTTAATCCTCGGTTAACTTAACGGGAGATATTTGGCCTGTAGGTAACTAATGAGCCATTAAAATGTCGAGAGCTAATTTTTCAGCCTATCTGAAGCAAAATCGGCACTTATCATGGTAGCATAGTCGTGGACAAAAGTTTCACTAACAGGTTCCAAATGGGTATTGGTGAAACGACTATTAGGTAAATACAGTTCAAACATATCGCCACTTAACAAATGGCCGTTAGGGAGAAAATTAACAGGCGTTCCTGAAAGGGCATAAATGTCTAAATAGATAATAGGCTACCACAGTAAACACGACTCAGCATCTACGCATGCGAAGTTGGTGGTAAGATGGTAAGTTGGTGGGTTGATGTTCAGGCAACAATAAATCAGGTTAGAACAAAAGTTTTCTAACTGTAAATGGCACCCGAGTAACTCAGCGTAGGCGTGGTAAAGACCCTAAGAACACCGAAGGGTTATAGGTTTTATATAAACACGTTTCCGTTGTATCCAACCCGAAGACAGCCGAAGGTAACCGACACTTATTCGAGTGGTCTACTTAAACCATTCGATTTCGGGCTTTAGACGAATTTTGCGAAACACGAGACCTAGCCCAATGGATTTCTCATACCCGAGAACATCAAGAGACGAAGTCTCATTAACAACGTTAGAGCGGCCTTCCAGAAAAAATCTCCACACAGTTATTGCCCATTGAATAGTATAGGATTAATAATCTTATTGAGCGAGTCCACAAGTGTGTGTGTATATTATTACAAGTCGAGTGAGTACCTCGATTTGATTATATTTTATTTTAACTTGGTTATTAAATAATTTTATTTTTTATTTAATTTTATTTAATTTTGTTCTTCTTGGTTCAATTAATTTTTATTGTTTAATTAATTTAATTGTTGTAATCTCATTTAGTTGAATTTTGTTCACTTCGGAATCCTCTTGACGTTCCGTCGCACTTCCGTAGACCTAAATTGTCTTTGTACAGTAATAGTGTTGTTTTGACTGGATAATAAAGTAATTATAACTCTCACGTACCTTTGGTGTAGCACTGGTAGCTTATGTCTGTCTGTACTGGTTGTTCAGATGGTCTTAGTAGGTTATAAAACTATTAAGTTGTCAAAACAGTATATCAGCACTGTTTATAAGTAAGTGAGGTAAATTTATGTTATTTGGGCGCCATATGGAATCTCTGGTTCTTATTCCATAAAATAATTTATTCGATGAATAAATAAAAAAATTTAATTAATGTCGTTAAATTATTTCTTTGATTGTAAGATTAAATGAATTTAATTAATTTATTTCCTTCTGTTTTGTTTATATATTTAAATGGTTGGCGCTCACACGTCCAAGCCGCCAACTTAACTGTTTGAGTGCCTTGAAATTGCAGCTCTTTTAAATAAGAAAAATAACTAAAAATCGTTTCAATAATTTCTTACAACGTTTGTTAATTAATATTTTCTGTTTTATTGCTCACTGAGTTCTTATATTATCTCTATACATTCAATTCAACAATGGTTTATCGATTACAATATACCTGGCTTAATTCTCTCCTAACCCAGGAGGTTGGCAAGGATGACTCTAATTATCGGTTTGTTTATTTACAAATTATTTATACCTCAAGGGTGAATCTTTGGAACTACAGAATAAAATAACTATGCCTCGAGTTGCGATGCTTTACAAAAGTTAATTTAGTACGTTAGACACCTTTAAAAATTCAGACTGATTAACGAAATGTTCGTCTGATCTCTACAAGTTTTGAGGTTAACTACGGTTAGCCTAAATCATTAATTCTTATACTGAAATTGTGTAATTCCTCTTGAAAAAAGTATGGGCAATGTTTAATTCTTATAGTATTAGTGTTTTGCGTTCAGTACATAAGTGTACTATTTCTATATTATATCTTATACTAGTGACATAATATTTGAACACTGTAATTATATTTGGCACTGTGCTCCCTGATTGATAATCTCTTTGTATTATTATTTTCACTTTACGATCGAAATACACTGAGCGTACTTCATTTTTCCACGAATGAACGATTAAAACTTCTTGTGGTTAAATATTTGGTTAGGTAATTCTTCTAACCTCGTTCTTTTTGTTTCGCACTACTAGTTAAAGGAACACTGCTTGTCGTGATGCACTTTAATAAGTATGCTTCTTCTTCGCTGCTGTGGTTTAATAATATTTGATTAAAATTTTGTTATGGAGTCCTTGTAGTATATGCCGGAATGGAATTCAAAAAATGTGTGTCTGTTCATTCGTACTACTGTAGTCCTCTAAAAACTCCGCTAGGCGGCGACAATTAATTTCTCAAGTAATTTCCTGATTGGTTAAAATGACGTCATGATGCGGTCATTCTAAAAATAACTCTTACATAATTGTTTTATGCGTGGGTCCACGTTGTTGATGGTATTCCTTGTACCCATCCAAAATTCACAAAATTTATCATATGTATGCTTGTTTCTCACTTATTCTAATTACAAATTTGGATCTATTACTATCATCGTATTGCTCATTCCTTGCTATTTATTTTGAGATGAATAACGGCCAGTTTGGATACATTTTTCATTAATAAACTACCTCCTAATGATAGCCTATCTTAAATATTGTTTGATTGCAAATGTCTTCTGCTACATATTGCAGATTTTATTTTTCTATTGTTTAACATTTATTAAACAATCTTTTTTTACTACCTTGAACACAATTAGATTATTGAAATTAACATATTATTATCTAAATGTGCTGTATCCAGCTGAACATTAACAATTCTTATAACTTAATTGATTATTATTATTTAATGGCTTCGTTCTTTCATTATTCATTATTCAAAATTATTCTTACTTCCTACATTTATTATACTTGACATTGTTTGGTGATTACACATTTTACATAAATGTTATATCTCCATTTCTCTTTATTATATTTTATTATTCATTTCATAATCTGATTTGTCATCATTTGTTTGTCTATTATTACATGTTTCTTTTTATAATTACTCTACTTCTTTCAGTATGGACTCTACATAGGTTGTTGTGAGTCATTAATTGCTTTGTCTTTATGTATGCATTTATTACAGACATTTTACTATTTGTTTTAATTTTCTTATAACTCATGTGCTAGTTATTGCACAATATTACTGTTACTTGGCATATTGGCCCTAGTCATTATTTTGAGCTTTTATTACATTATTTATTATTCATTAAGCTACTTTGACTCATATTATGTCATTCTCTTATTTTACACAATTCATAATAAGGTTTTGTTCACCTTACCTGATAATACATCTATTTACATTATTAACCATCTTATAACATTTTTAACTACATAAAGTTCTTTACATTGTTGATTACATTTGTTGTCTTTTATTATTAGAACATATACAATTTGTTCTTTCATTAAATTTTCTTTCATCATTATTCATTATGCCTTAGCATACCTTTCCTTCAAGGATGATCTAACTTTGTGATTATACTGTTAATCTTATTTTATTTGTTCATTTATCATAATTCATTTATATTTTATTATTATCAACACTATGTTTCATTTTACTTCTTATTCAAATTACTACTTTCCATTACTCAGCTAATGTGCTGTTTTCACTACTTTAATACATTTTGTAAATATCAGTTATTTCACCTTTTATTTTACTTATGGTGTTTGACTTTGTTTAGTGGTTTTATGCTCACTTGACTAATCTATTTGGGAACTGGTCTTCGTCAATGTCTCAGTCAAATCGTCTGGTTATGTTGTATTGTAATTGAATGCTGATAGTAGATTTGCTACTGGTTATCATCACTTATTGTTATTTAGCTAGTTGATTTTTATGGGACAGTTTGTACTGTTACAATATGTGTGTGTGTGTGCGCGCGCGCGCGCGCTTTTTATAAGTCCTCAGACTTGTGATTTTATTTGCACCACAGTTAAAGTGCTAATTCTACTTACTGTATTACTACATTTGAAATTTTATGTATTTTTAATATTATGTTATATATGTTAAAAATAATATTTTTTTACATAGTACGTTGCATTTGAAATTTAAATTTCATAATATACACATACATATTATGTATATGTACATATTATGTATGCAGTATATTCATATGTCCTGTATTCATATTAACAACCTGTATATACTGAGAAAATTAACATATTGTAACTTATGTATCGCACCAAGTTTCAGTGTGACGTACATAACCGTTGGCTAATATGTTTATGTATGTTTACAAATAACATGTATATCTGAAGAATTGTTGTGACGACTCATGTTTTTTGTATGACATTCATATCACACACACACACACACACACACACACACACACACACACACACACACACACACACACACACACACACACACACACACACACACACACACACACACACACAAAACCGTGTTATTAGTTACTCATTAATCACGTAACTATGTGTCTGACTCGTATGTTACGTACCTTAAAGTAGAATACTGTTTAAGCACATTTCACACATTTCTGATAACAGAAAAGCGGTTGTAATAAAAGAAGTCCTATTTTTCTTGTAAAACACTCTCTTTTGTAACATTGTCATTGTCAATACTACTGAATTTTTATTTGTTCAGTGGTATTTCGCTTAAGCAGCCAGACCACGAAAACCACTTTTTACATTCATTCTTGGAACATCTAATTCTAAACATAAAGTTTATAAAACAAAAAACATATGATTTGTTCAGTAAAAAGGTACGTATTTTAATACAATAAATGTACAAACGTTTTGCAAGGTAAACCATAAGGTGTATAAAATATATTTGTAAACCATACAAATGTGTAAAAATTAATTTGCCAAAATTATTTACAGGAAATCAATTTAGAGGAGAAGTAATTAAATTTAAAGAGACACTACTTGGAAAGTGTTTTATTTTACCAAGTTACAAACCACAATAGGCCTACATACAATTCTGATTGAGCAGAGACATGCAGTTGCCTATTCACAAAGCTTAACTACGTGTGACGCTGCTAATGACGCTGGGTCGTCTGTAGTCACGTTACTGGCATTAAACTTTGATGGACAAATGTTAGTTCACTGTACAATACGTCGCCGCCCTACTGCACATTATCTGGAAATTTCATTGTTCCAAAGAATACTGGCATGCAGTATTACACTTATTAACTACTTAGTATTATACGCTAAGTACAAGGCTTTTTCCTTTTTGTGTTGTTTATTAGAATTAAGTAAAGAATTTTGATTGATAAAGTTGTGTTACAAATCACAAACTTTATTTTGTGAAAATAAATAGCACACTTGGAATGTTTTTGAAATAAGAGTAACTAACTGAAAATGTGAGTGGCCGCGCCCACTGGCGGTGGTAGGACTGGATGCAAATGGTATTTACCTAAGTTGTTGTTTACGTTAGAATTACTGAAAGAAAGGGGAAGGTTTTGACAACATAATGCATGGCAAAACTATGCCGAAAAGGAACTTAAAGTTGAAAGTAATGAATGAGAGAGGTTTTAAAACGTTAAGTATAGAAAGGGATGCACACGCGCACACACACACACACACGCGCGCACGTACATACACACTAGAAAGAAATGTAAAAATACCCACTCGGATGACTGAACTAAGTTAATAGCCAGACAGTAAGTGCGTTACCGTAAAGCTTGTTTACGAAAATGCGTAAGATCTGTAGGGCAACTGCAGGTATAAAAAGAGTTGTCTCGTTACGTTATTGAATATTTCCGATCTGATGATGACCTATGAAGCTTGAAAGCGCTTCTCGAGAAGTTTTTTCAATAGTGGTGTGCAACAGTGTTATTTCTGTTTGTGAAAAAATGTTGATTGCCAGTCGTTTTTATTTTGTACTTACGTATAATCGGCTTTAATATCTGCAAAAATAACAATAAAACTAATGTTGGGATAGACTTTAGCAATCAACACCACCTCAGTCGATTCAAGTCCGCATATAATTACACTACTACAAACACGGCAAATACACACACTCACGTTTCATATAGGCTATACAAAATGTATATTTATAGAGTATTGAAATTTTAACGCTTCTGTTTTTTCTTAAACGTTTCCGTATTCATCCATATTTGGAAGTGTCTGCAAATTGTGCATGCTTAATTTCTTTCTATAGTGAGATCCTATACATTCCTCTGCTCTTTGTGCTGCACTTAGAAGTTCAGTTATCACTGGGAATGTAGCATATGCACTTGTTATTCCCACAACCACTTATACGGCACGTGATAAGACGGTTTCTGTGTCAACAGATTAGGTAAACAACAATGGATTTGTCGAACAAAGCATTTGTAATCTTTTTCTTTCGTTGCCTCATTAACATATTTAAGACTTGGTTGTTATTCTGCTTTTTTTTTGCTCTTCTGATTTCTGCCTCATTGGTAATATATATTGTTACGACGGTCTACTCGATCGTCGTAGGTACAGTGGAAACAAAATAAGTACAAGACACCAAGTAAGTCACTAATCACACCTTTCATTTTTACAGTTAAACAGTTCGTAATTAACAACACAGTCTCTACAACAAATCAAATCAAAATTGTTCACGCGCAATAAAATGTCTACTAAAATTAAACACAATTGTATTACAATTATACCGTCCGATTATAAAACACCGCTCTTAACTAATAACCACTTGAACGCGCACAGTAATATCGCTACTATAACTCTCGAACCGCTCGGTCAATAATTCGCACTAATACTGAAACTTAAGGCCGCTGCCGCCATGTATTTATACCTGCGCTGACAGACCAGAATGTTCCTAATTGCGTCTTAGCGGTCGTCTGAACAATGTAATTAACTGCGGCATTGACACAGTCCGCGCGGCTGGCGCCTTCGAGAAACCTCTCGAAAATGCTCGACAAGAACATACGGCACACGCGTTACATCGAGATTCTTCGGGCACATTCGAAAAACACGTAGATTGTTCTGTAATTTCGTAACACTTTCCCCTCCTTAAGCCTGTTCGTCCCGAACTGGCAAATCGTCTCTGAAGTAGTATTTAGCCAGGCGATCTAGGTGGACGGCCTTGAACTTCCGCTGCCCTTCCTGTCGAATCCGATAAACAACATCGTTGATTCTTTTTTTTCACAGTGTAGGGTCCTTACCAGTTAGACTACAGCTTAGGTGAGCGACCACGACGGCGCTTTGGGTTGAACAACCAGACCTGATTTCCTTCTTGGAAACTTACACTATTGCTGCGAATGTCATACTGAGTTTTCATTTTATCACTGGCAATCTTCAGCCGTCCTCTTACCAAGCGATTAATTTCTCGCAGTTGGTTTTCTAATTGCGAGGAATAGTTCTGTGGCTCTTGGGACTGAGTCTCAGGTGATCCGAACATTAAGTCCCCAGGAAGACGAATCTCCCGCCCAAACACCCATTTTGATTTAGTCATGCCGGTTGTGTCGTGTATTCATGATCTATACGCCATGAGGAATGGTGGTATAAGTTGGTCCCAGTCTGTTTGATTCTCGTCAACAACCTCCGAAAGATGCTGATCAAGTGTCCTATTGAATCACTCAACCATCTCGTCCGACTATAACTCTCGAACCACACGGTCAATAATTCGCACTAATACTGAAATTTAAGGCCGCTGCCGCCATGTATTTATACCTGCGCTCACAGACCAGAATGTTCCTAACTGCGTCTCGGCGGTCGTGTGAACAACGTAATTAACTGGGGCCATGACACAGTCCGCGCTGCTGGTGCCTTCGAGACACCTCTCGAAAATTCGTCGACAAGCACGTACGCCACACGCGTTACATCGAGATTCTTCTGGCAGATTCGACAAACACGTAGATTGTTCTGTGATGCATCTCCGTAAAAAGATATACTCTAAAATGACTTCGTATATTATTTCACGAGTTACTATAACATTCAAATTAAAAATGAGTGGTCACTATAGTCATATTAATACAGTACGTTTATAAATACATTTTCAATGAAAATCAGTGACTTCGTAAGTGCCTTGATGGAGCACACAAAGATGAATAGCTAAACATTTTCAAACGTAAATATTTCGTGATTTTAATATGTTGATCCAAATAGTAACATAGTAGTGAATTTTGCTTCTTTAAAAAACTGTTTTCCTATTCACAAAAAGTGTTTACAATAATAAATTGATGAGAAATAATCTGGCCTCTACTAAGTGTTTAGATTCAATTTCATTTAATCACTGTAAACAAAAAAAAACCCATTTACATATTTTTCACTAAAATACGTAAATATGTTTTGTATAGAAAACTATATTGTTATGTTCAAACGCCTATATTACAGATATGGCTTATGTAACGTAGATATAGATAGGATTTTGTAAATTTATTGTTGTCATTTAAAAGAGTCTGATAAACTTCTATTGAATGTTTTGTACGGAAACCCTACGTTTAAGAACGTTTTGCGTACAAATAATTTGGTCTGAACGAGAATGGACAGTATGTCACTACCCTTGCGTTGTCACTGGATTTCGACAGCTGCCCACACAACTTTGTTATCAGCAAAGTAATTCGAACCCTAAGTTACAACAATTCAATTCTATATACTACCCTACGTAGTTTGAATTTTGCTTACACGTTTGTAAAAATAGTAAATCCGAGACTGAGAAAGAACGGTAAAGGGTACAGAAACAACTAATTTTTTTTTAAATTCAAGTGATTTTAAATTGTGTTTATGTATAACTTCCAAATCTGTTTATGCATTCTTATAACAAAATGTATGAAGGAATGTTATTTAGGTTATTCCTGATATATTTTGTACGATTCCTGCTATCAATGATAAGGTACAGGAGCTCAGCCTCTTACTTACTTTATATTTAAGAAGAATTCTTTAAAATAAGAAGAAGTATCTTTTTTGTAAAATCCAGAACGGTAGACTGTTTTACTGGCATTGTTGTTTTCTGTTTTCCGGAAGAACAACCAAAATTCCCCAATCGCCAGTCCTCTCAGTACTGTTATTCACAGAACATTTCTACATCGTCTTTCCCTCAAGCTTAAACACTAAAGCCTTATAACCTTCTGCAACTTGTCTAATGCTAATATAGAACTATCTGCTCATCCTAATCCGATCCGCCCACTGGAGTCCAGAGAATCTTCTTTGGAATTTCGTAGCGGGTTTGGATGCTCAGGACTATATTTAGCCTAAATATCACAACTGTTACGAATTTTTGATACTCTTAATATTGATAATCAATTAATATTTATTACACACAGTGGGGCACAAGTGGCTTGACAAAAACGTTTTTTCATAACTTGTAGCTATTAAATGTTTGTAGGCTTCTGTCATTAATTAGTCACATTTTTTAAACACTTGTATCAACATTTTCGACTTCATTTCCAAGTTTCGAAATTCCTTGTTACCACAGGACATGCATACAATCAACGTAGAAATAATTAATGCAAATATAATAAATATTAACATTTACAAAATATTATATTTAACTTTGTTAATATTAGAAAAATTATACTTGTGTAATGGTTTTTCATTTATTCATTTATGGTCACTAATAAACTAAAGGTATCTTCTAGTGTTAAGGGAGTGGCCCACTCTGTATATCAACACCGATATACGCTCTTTGGCTTATTAGTTGATAATCTTCGCATGGAACATCGGAGCGCTTACTGCACAGTGTTCGGGCAGAATAATGTGATGATTAGGTAGTTATTTATGAAACACTCGTATCGGCCGTCAGATGTTTACGCAATCTACCTGCACAAACCATTAAGCCACTTTATGATGGACCACTTGTGAGAACTGCAGTTTTCATCTGCAGGTATATTTGTCAAGGCATCTGATACCTCTTAAAACATAGTATTGTAAACTGTAGCATGTGCAACTGTAATAAAGTGGTCATCACGGAACTAAACATAATCGCTACGAGGAGTCACTAATCAATACTATTAATGTTTGGCATTCATGTAATTATCATCTTATTCAAACTCATACCTATCTATACGTACGCACTAAATTTTCAGCGGTAATCTCTCGCAGTCGCTCTGAGCTACGCCTTGTTCCCGTTTCTCTGTATCGTATCATTTTGAATAGGATATATTCACTCAATGTGATTAACCTAAATTTATAAAACTGAACAGTATCAGTCAAGACTACGTAAGAAAATGTAAGTTTATCACTGCATGAGCCACTCCTTCACCATGTGCATTGCTAAAAAACATCAGTTTTTAGCAGACACCTGTTTAATTATGACAATTGTTATTTTTCTTAATACGACTAAGCTTGTTACTTGTTACTTGACGTTTGTTTTGTAACATGGTTTATATTTACTTGTAACACTTCCAGTCGATAGGAAAGTGATATTTTTCCCGACGTTCCTGATATGTGTTAACGTTAATTAGTTTGTATTCCTACGGCTGATTATGTAAATGTATTACACCATTTAATTACTAACCACACATACATTTTATGTGGTTGTTTTTGTACTATGAGTTAAGGAATTAAAAACAGATTGCATTTATTAAAAACGTATTTCAAATTCAGCGTATTAAGATTATTATACTGCCTGTCTTACATAATAAAAAAAAATTATACAACATTTTTATTACAAAATATATACTTAAATGTCTTTCAAGGTTGTTAATTACACTTATGTACCGTAAAAGCCATTGTAGCCGACTGTAGTCTAGCAAAGCTAGCGATTTTTTAATTAATGGGAAAATAACTGTAATATTGATTAACTTGTTTCGTTAGTTGTTAGATGATGATCAAAATAATGAGACCGCCAGACTACTGTAGGTTGATATACATAGCATATTTTCAGAAAACGCGTTTTGCTGTATACATACTTCCTGTGTCAGCAATTATCACTTACTACGCTTCAGTCTGATAAAAGCTTTCTAAGCAAGCATGCTGATAGCTTACTTTCTCGTATGTATTTTACAGTCTGATATCTAAAATTATTAAAAAATCCAATACACACAAGTAATTTACAACTACAAGAACCATACACACAAAAAATTTGCAGCGAATTGAATAGGGTCTTTGTTAACTTATTTGATAGACTATGCAGAAACATAAGTTTTCGTAAATTGAATATTAGTACATATGTTTCTTTATGTTTAGTGATATTTTCTTGTTTCTCAGTTCCATATAATTAGGCTTATAAAATGTGAAATACAGATAGTGTGAACCATAGTAATCAGTACTATGTAAGTTGTATGTAAGAAATTACAAATTATAAGCATATTTGACTGTGGGGAAAACGCAAAACTAGAGATTTGCTGGTAATGAAAATATTTCTGAAGCTATTATATCCACCAAAAAACAAAAGGTTTCAACAACTACGTAAATTAAGACATGGATATTAAAAACTCTTAAATATACACCACAAAACAGCAAAAAATTTGAAGTAATATTTTCAGATTCAATTTAATAAAATTTCAATCTTTTCGTTTTCAACCTGAGTTCTATTTGTATACTCAAATTGACACTGTAAAGCATTAAAATTGAAAACATTTAGTTTAATTTAGGAAAAGTATTAAATTTTTTTATGTTAAAATCTCGTGCGCTCATGCACACCTGGATGTAGACTTTGGAAAGTATGCGACGGACATACTCCAAAATAGGACAAAACAATCCATCACTCGTCGCTGGCTGTCATAAAATATTACTTCAACACAAAAGAGCTGACTAGGCTAAATTCCTTGTTAAAACAGCTGTCATAATGTCCTGTCTGCCACAACATTTTCTATGCACAAAAGTTACAAAATAAACTCTTCCTAACAAACAATTATTGCTTCAGTATTAACTTACTATATTTTAATACACTCTTAAAATATATTAAAAGGTAATATATCTGTTAATAAATTAAACTGTAAACTGTATTGCATATCTTGCATTTGCTGCATTGTTATAAGCGACAAAATAGAAACCACCAGAAGTAATTTTTCACATCGTTATGAGACTGTCGGTAAGAGATTAATATTATTGTTATTATATTATATTGTTACTTAGTTCATCTAACGTCCTTAGAATTGTGTTTAAGGTTAAGCGTTATATCTGATTCTGTATATGGTATACTGCTTAATATAACATATTATATTAAATTGAAATAATTTGTTATATTAACTGAAACCAATTATTATTGAACTTGAAATTCAAATCAAGGAGAAATAATATTAAATTCTGCAACACGTATGACAATAAAAACTATTATTGTTTGACACTCTAGCTATAGACCTTTGCGTGAAGATTTAAATAAACAGATATGGCTGAAGCTTCTGCAAGCAACGGGAGTATCCTTTATTATGAAGCGAAGGTTGATTCCTGCGTGTAGATGTAAAGACAATGCGAGACGAAGTGAGCCCAGACAGTTATAACAGAAGACGTAAATGATATATACGTTGTGAGCACTTCATTAATCGTCGTAACTTGTTTCATTGGCACGTAATTGCCCGATGGTTTTAAATTTTACTGGCATTGTAAATTTTATGTAATTGGAATATTTAATTAAAGTTTTTTTTTACTTCAGTAGATATTAAAATTACCATCTTTAGTTTATAATTTTAAATGAAACTTGATCCACGGGAGGAAACGGCATTTTGCAGGGAGTGTTTGTGTGAGGGTTGCTTTAAGACTGAATTGTTTCCCTTGTCAATTTTAAATTTACATCGTACACACGGCTAAAGGTTTTCTACAAAACATTGAGTTTATATACTTTGTTATGTTTCTCTCAATTTAGAGAACAACACGAGTTCTGACTGATTGAGTTAGACATTTTTTGTATAGATTTCCCTAGTGGCAGCTGTGGCACGCTTTCAGACGTTCCACGTATTTACAATTCGCATTTACAATTACTTTTTTAAAGGAAATATTGTTTTCTAAAAATAATTTGGATATTGTAATTTTACAATGCTTATATAGACAAATATTTTCTATAAATGGTACAGGCTTCTGTAATTTGTGATTTATATAGGTTTATAAACTACGCGTATATAGGATTTTTTCTGTTTCCGAAAATTTCCTCAGGAACCTATAGACAGGCAACTAAATAATATTGACTTCATTAAACAGTTGTTATAAATATCAGTAACAACAGTTTGAAACTGCCTTAAAATTCTTATCTAGAAACCAAAAATTTAACAATATTACTTAACAAGCCTTGAATTTTCATTTCAGGGGTGTGTTTGAGATGTAAACGAATTAATTATATATCCACAATTTAAAAAATATAATAGAATGTTCACTTTCATGATTAAGTTAAGCGCACCTAAATTAACTATACGTGATAAATTGACATTTATTTGTATAGACTTGCAAAGCTTTTAGTCATACAGAGTTATATTTTAAAAAATTAGTAAGAATTCATATTATGTTTACAAACCTTATGGTTTCCGTCGGTGAAGATTTCCCTGTACAACGAACCATACGGTTAGCGGCGTAGGTAATGTTGCAGGCAAGATCGTTATGTTGCAGTGCTGGAAGTGAAGATCGACTGAACACTTAACTGGTGACCAGCGCACGTGTTTCCAAAGCGAGAAATTTGTACCCTCCACATGGACGTTCTCAAATAAAGTTTAGAACCCGTGGCCACTACATCATTCACCGAGAAGATGAGTCTACACAGCCTTATAAGGCTACGAGGCTTTACCGTACAGGTAGAGCTTTATCAGGATACGCAGAGCGTCTGTGTACGTAAATGGAGTGTATGTCCAGCCCATTAAAAACAAATGACTTGTCAGAGTTAACTTACGTCTAACGAGCACTGAAAATGGGAAAGGCTGTTAAGAATCGGTGATTCTTTCTCGGCCAACAGTCTTAGGGTATTGCCCCCGCCTCCAGCAACTGAAGGTCGAACTTGTCGGCCGATTTGGTATCTTTAAAGAAAATGCTAACTCGGGCTACCCTGCTCACCCCATGCGCGAATGTTCAAGTTGAGCTTGGCTGACGGAGCACATGCTTAATTTCCGACGCTCAGAAGAATCGAGACGGACACAGGGCAACTCGTAGGAAGTTAGGGCATTTTCTGTTGAGTTACCTGCCAAGTTAGGGCCGAATTGGCATGCAGTGTTCCTAGTCGTTACCGAAGTAATTGCTTTGCTTTATGACGCGGAATCCTTCCAGCAATAATGGTTATGAAAGGAACTAGCATTCATTTTGCGAGTCGGGCAATGAAGATAGGGGTGAGTAACGTTGATGGTTTCATTGTGAGAAAACGTTTTGCTAAATTTTAGCATTTTTGTAATTGTTGTTTACAAATGGGTATAGTCCATTATTCCTTTGTAAGTAACTCAATGAGTTTCCTGAAGTAGGTGTCCCATGTAATATCTTCAAATTAATACATTGCAAGCAGGTAGCGTACGTTAGTATGCTATGGCCATAAAAATTATGTAGTCTCTAAATTTGTTTAAATCTATCGCAAAATTTTAATCTAGCTGGACAAAATGACTGCCTTTTAAGTTATACGTTAAGATAGCTAATAAACGTATCTTAAAAAATATGAATGATTGCGTATTTAGTAAATCGTGTTTTGAATTTTGTTCCTACAAATTATTTCTACGGATCTACTTAAAAAAACACGTAGGTTAATAATAACCAATAATGAATAAAAACTCAATAGTACAGTATAAAACTGTTGCAAAATTAAATTTTTAATTCTTTTATATCTAGTTTGATTATGCTAAAAATGGATAGAATTTATGAATTTAGCCGGACAGTTGTTCTGTGCTGATTTCCCTGAAGACAGCTACGGTAGAATTGAAGAGATTTCCAATTTATAATTTAGTATTCGTTCCGGAAACACACTTCCAGATGTAATAAAACTTTGCCTTTATTAAATAACACTACTCTTACAAGAACTATAACTTTGATTCGAAATAACAGAGGGCTTATTTATATGCATTTCACTGTACTTTGCAAACATATCTAAAAGGAGCGTTTTACTCACACTCCTCTGAGTAAATATGTTCGTCTAAATTATCTACTATAGTTAAAGTCTTATTGTTTCTGTCAAACATAATTTTGAAATCGTAATAAAACGCTCAAGACAGTAGATCCATTAAACGTTATCAACATGGAAATTTGTGTGTGTTTGTGTTAGGATCGGTTACAAAAGCAGATTCTGCAAACAAAGTCAATTCGCTTGCTGACTACATGCATTTTTACCAGTTGTTGTTCATAGGTAAATGGAATGATCGATTAGTGTTTATGTAATATGGAGTTTATGTGTTTTATACTTATTGACCTGAAGACGGATGGCGATTTGTAGAGTACCTAAAACTTTCCTATACCAGAATTATTAAACCAGTATTGACTAACGTGTGTTTGCTAAGTTTAAATGGCATATCCTTATTCACTGTAAATTTTATTTTATATAATTAAATGAATTTAAATACAATTAGCACAAAGAAGTGGATTAAATTTACTTACATTTATTTATTAGCTGATACCCGCGGCTTCGCACGCGAAAATTTTACTTTTAATACGTAATTTAATATAAATGTCTATGTGTCTATATCGCGTTCTGTCAGCTCTTATGACAATTTTGTACTCATTAGTCGGCATTCTCTCCATAGCTGTTTTGAACACTTGTACAAAATTTTTATGTTTTTGCAATAGCCTTTAGAGATTTATTACAATATCCTTCCTCATATCGGGGATGGCTTCACAGCGTCGATCGACTTCAGCTTGATCATGTCTTTTAAAATAAATTTATAAAAACGTCGGATTTTCATTTGGGACAGGGAGCAACGACCCGAATTTGTGATACATTTGTCCTTTCACTTTAAAAGTTGGCATAAAACTATCAGTTTCATCGATTGCTGCTATCGTACCGGAATATGTCACCTGAAAGCATGAATTGTATCTCCGAATATTTTGGAGAGAAGCTTGGATTCTGAAGTCGTTCCTGACATTTACAAACGAAGTGGTTCTGATGGCTGATTTAGTGGTTGTAAAATTACTTTTCTATTAAAGCCGCACATTCCAGGCAATTCAGTTTTAAATTTTTTGGCTTAACAGAATTCGTATATTACATCCATTTGCCAACTGTAACTTTTGGATGTGACGAATAGTCATAATTTGGATCATCTAAAATCAGCTTACTTCGTCTGCTCCCTTGTCTGACTTAAACATGAGGTATGCGGTAATTTTCAAGCCAAAATTCACGTCGTTCTGGTAATTCCACATCTCTTACTTTAGCCTGTGTCACGCGTTTCCGCTCTACGCGCTCCCCATGCTCCTCAGGTGTTTCCGGGGCCCTTAAGTCAGCCTGGCTCAGACGTTGTCGGTCTGTGCGCTTCCCATGTTCCTCACATTTCTCCGCGGCCGTAATCTCTGTCTGCCTTCTTCGTTATTGGTTTACGCGCTCCCTATGCTCCCAAGGTGTCTCCGCAGTCCTAAACTGTGCCTGCCTTCTTCGTTGTTGTTCAAGTCGGGACTCACGTTCCTTGGGTGTCTCAGCTGCTCGCAAAAACCCTGCTCGTTTAGCATTTGGACGGACCTGCACAATGCTTTGTCGTTTTTTGGAAGCAATCCGAAAAGTAAGGTGGTAAAGTAGGCCTACTCGTACTTCAAAGGAGGATTGATTGAAAATGACGTCAACAATAAGGAAAAAGAAACTGGATTGTAAACGTAGTGTAGTTAAGAAAAACGAATAACGAAGTGCAGAATAACTTGACCGAAGAAATGTAACTACTACGACGAACAGTGAACAACTCAATATAGAAACAGAAATAGTAAAATCTCTGTGAAGGTGTAACTCTCGTGTACTGTTTACTTGTCTTCAAAGTCGAAGTAAAACCTGATCAATGCAGGCGGTCGCTGCGCCTTAGGGTACGGTTGGGAAATGCGTTGAATTTAACGCAAAGGCGGCAATGAATTTGGTCACACGGACGTGGAAAAACGCACGGGTCATCAACTCTGCTGCGTTTTCAAGGTCTCCCGCATCGAAACGCAAGTTGCGTTTTAGTTCTGTTTGTAACACGCACGATGGTGGTCAAACGGACTGTTCAAAGATGCCGCTAAATAGCATTTGTTCATTTACTTTTTTCTATGGTAATTAATTCTGGTCTTCATGGTGTTGTTGACATCTTTATACGCATCACACATCGACTGTGAATAAACAACAACCGCTACCGTCCGATTATAAATCGCATAATTGATAGTGCTTAAAACGTGCGAGCGGGGCGGAATATCAAATTACATGTTTGACAGTTTCTTTTGACTCCTGTTAAAGGTTACCTGTGTAAAATTTTGGTCGGAATCGATGTAACGGTGTGTATTTGTATTCAGTACAAACAAACAAAACCTCAGACTTTCAGTTTTACACACACACACGCGCGCGCACACACAGATATAGAGACTGAAACTATTATGCATCATCATCATACATCATGTATTACGAGCTACATACATTTTACTCTACGACGATTTTATTATTCAATTTCAAACTTTTAATTAGGGAATTAATTAACAAAGTTAGACATATTTAGGCCTATAGTTAAAATAGTATTATTTACTTTTGATTTTTATTCAAAACCGGTGTCCTCCATTTGTGTACTTTGTGAAATAATCTTATGCAAGGTAAATTGTAATGCCTATACTTATATCTGCGTGTAATAACAAGACATTTGAAGGTATTCAATTGTTGTATTTAATTGCTTTGCACTGTCTTGTCATTCAGACGTTAAATTTATGAGATGATTCTTGGGTGGTTATTTTTCATAATTTCGGCAATTTCCACGTACATATAATGTTCAGAATATTAGATCCTTTATAGCTTAATTTAAAAATTTGTTGTTTTGTAAAATTTACCAATACTACTGTAATTTGTATTACCCTGATGTGACAGTTAATTTGGAGCAATCACCCGTTGTTTTCGGCACGCTCCCGACGTCTGACGCTTACTGTACACCCCTCCTCGGTGGTTTGTATGTAGTCGGTCTTGCAGAAAGCGGGAAAAGGGGACATGTACAGACGATTACGCTTTTAATGAAGCGGCAGCCATGTCTAGTGGGGCTTTGCTCACTGACTGATTCTGCGGTTTTTATTATAGTCAACCGGTGCGCTGCTTAAATCATTTTATTGTTGCTTAAGTGCTCTTGTATTGTATATAGTTTGGATTATTTTGTGTCGTATTTTATATGTAAACTTGATATTCTAGTAATTTATTTTATATTAATCTGTGAATTCAGTGTAAGAGAGTGTTTTTATCGTACTTTGTGTACGTAAACGTGATGCTGTAGATACCTTTTCTGTGCGTGTCTGTTAGAAATAAAAAAATTGGTTATAAATTTAGTAATATTATAAAAGTAAGATTAGAAACGTAAATTACAAAATTTTTAGGGTTATAAGTAATTTTAATTTCAAACACTGCTTAAATATGGGTAGTTTACAAGGTAAGTTATTAATATTAATATTAATTTTAGTATATTTCTACCCAGATTACTGTAAATTATGGAAATATAATTTTCTTTATTTTTATTTTTTTTTAAACAAGTTTAATTTGATGATAACTGCAATAATTTTGTTTCTGTTTGTAACTGATTACGTTTGTTACTTATGGGTCCAAATAATATTTGTCCGCCAATCAAAAACATCACCAGCAGCAACTGGAAAGAAGTATCACATATTTTAGATAAGCCAAACATAATACCTAATGAAACATAAATGAATAAGGTTTCTGAAACAAAGATTAGTTACAATACGTTTCTTTAGAACAATTGAACAATTTATGTATAAAACAATACTAACTTATAGAAAAAACTTGCTATAGAAAGGATTACAAAATGTATGGAATGTCTGGATGTAAACCGTAGCTGCCACAAGGGAAATCAATACAAATAATGGTTAACTCAGTCAGTCAGAACGCAGAGACTGCTCTAAATTGACAGACGGATGACAAAGTATCATTGTTGTAGGCCTATATGTAAGCTTATTACTGTGTAAAAATCAATCAAATTTATGAACAACGTAAATTGCCAAGTAAAGCAACTGAATCTTAAAGGAACTTTTACGTGCACATTCACTCACAAGATATTGCTTCGTCCTGTGGATAGAGTTTTATTCAACTATGGACTGATAATGGTAATTTTCTCTTACCATCCTACCTGTCCCAAACACGCAGGCACCTAGAGTGTCAATAAAATTAATGGGAAAAGTACCTACTAAGCTACTAAAATTTTAACGGTTCCCATCTCAACGATCATTACTAATGGATTCCTTTAACGTTATTTTTCAGTCACCTATTTTTGCTTTAACAACAATCAGTACTTAGCATTCCTCATGCATTATGTTTTTATTACTTAATCTTATTACCCTTATCAAAAAGGAGACTATTATACATTTACTTGACGAAGATAAAGGATCATCTACACCTTGTAAAAGAGGTAAAACTGTTATTCTTAATTTGTCTCTTCTCAGGCGAAGGTCTCTGGATAGAATGTCTAGTAGTTTTCATTATTATTCTCTTTTGCAATATTGCAATTCCATATACTTCTAGCTTCAGACATCCGTTAGGAATTAACTATAACTTTTTCAGATTTCTACAACTTATATTTGTGTACGTAAATCGTTACTCTATACTTATTTTTAAAATGATGAAAACATTTTGTTTGTGCTTTAACGAATAACGTACAGGGTAACCTTTTTTTTAATATTGCAGTATGTTTTTACTGCGCAACTCACATCCTTGTAATTGATAACAGTAGTAATCAGATAGCGATGTGTAAAAATATGCGATTAAGTTCTAAATTGTTTAACGCAAACAAGCACTTAATCGCACATTTTAAAACCTCCGATTAGTGAAGCGACGTTTATTTCTACTTTATGCCAAACGTGACCTAGCTTAGACGTACGACGTGATGCAGTCAGTTCAGCGTCACAAAGACAGCAAAAAATTGATGCAGTTAGTTCTGCGAATGGTTTTGCAGTGACTAATATCACTCCAAGTATTATTAAGAATTTGATTACTTTTTTAGGTCTGTTAACGTATAATTGAATATAGATTTTTCTTGTGTTATTTAACTATTCCAAGATAACGATCTCCCGAGTTATACTAACAATAAATGTTTTTGGGATATATAGAGAATTTAAAAATAACTTTAAAAGTACCGCTTTCATGTAATTTTTAAGTGTAATAATAAATTTTAAGTGTAAATAATTTTACGAATGTACAAATATGGGAGTACCTAGTCTCTCCCTAGGTTTTGTGTTCAAACATCTTGTAAGCTTGAGTTTGGAGGTAAAGTTACATCTCTTCTGAACGAAATTCATAGAAACAGATTAACTCTCCACAAATTTATTTAATCTTGATTAACGATACTCATTTGATGATATGGCTAAATTTTTAGGTAGCCAAAGACACTACTGTTACGACGGTCTCACTGATCTTCGTATGGTACAGTAGAAAACAAAATGCAGAAACCAAAAAAATCATTAATTACTAGATTTAATGAGTCACAAATAACAATTTGTAACCAACAAGGTAGTCTCGTACAACCATTCAATTTAAATTTGCCCACAAGCAATAATATAATGTGAAGTTATAGAGTTCCAAACAGTAATCACTTTTACGAACCGCACTAAAGAAATCGCTCATGGTAACTGACAAAGAGAGTTGTGTAACGTATTGCCGCGTTACAAATCCAGGGAACCCATCTTAACTGGCCTCTGCCAATTACATGGGCTGCCTACGTTGTAACGAACTGTATTAAAATCAAATTAATTGAACAAATTAATTACTATCAGTGTAAGGAAACAAGGGAAGGTATTTTACTGATTTATGCACTCATTTTCATGTGTAACAAGACGACTTCTCTTTATTTAACAACAGTTACTGACAGATCCCATGACATCATTATTTAAACTAAAATATTTAAATGCTTTTCATAAAACTATGGGATCAAATTGATTATATATTCTTATACCTCAGATCCGAGTTTACTTTCTGTATATTTATAGTAAAGACTTCTAATTATTTTCAGTTCATTTTAGAAGCTTGCAAGACTTCTTTAACCATTTGAAGAATGATACTATTACATGGAACGATAATAAGTTACATTAACATTTAAAGCGTTACAACGTATGATAATTGAATTTTTACAGTAAACTCTTAGATTTTCTCATTATAATGTTTACATAAAATTAATCGTCTTTGAAAAGTCTCTTTTAGAAGTGAGTAGTGTAACAAATATGATTAACTCTCGATAGCAAGGCTATCGAGTCACCTTTACAATTGAACGTAGAAACCTCGTCCTGGGGTGTCCGTCTTGGGAATCCTTGTAGTCGGCGTCATCATCTGGGTCGTGTCTTCGGCAAGAATAGGTCGGATGTTCACAGAGGAGATTGAAGCTTCTTTGGTGTAAGTATAAGTAGATTCTCGGATGTCTTAAGCATGGTATACGTGTCTTTATGAAGTTTCTGCAAATCACATCTTCAGGAGTGATGTTGTAAATGGAGTTATCTCTTGAAGGGAGTCGTCATCTTGTTTACCACTAGTTCTGTTTTTGTGTTACATTTTATATCGTATTCTTACCACATATTTATGTTACTGATACATGACACACGCTTTCCACTTTTAGCAGTGGTAGTTAATATACTACATTTAAATAAAACAAACAAATTAAAAACATTTGGGTAGAGCTTTCGCTCGTACGTCCGTACTGTGTGAAGGCAACATAGCGAGAGACTTTCTGCTCGCTTCAACTGGTACTTAACAAAGGAGAGGGGCAACTACTCCGCGACAATATAGTCCCTATTTTTATTTAAGTTAACATTCTTATTACCAAAAACTATACCTTAATTATACATATATAATTTAAGTGAGTTATTTTAACGACTATTTGTGTCTTCAGATTTATAATTATAAACATTATGATTTTTTATATATTCCTAAATTACAGACGACTCGGTAAACACGTCGAGTCCGGAATTAACAGGGTACCGCATGATGACAAGCAAAGGGTTAATTATGATAATAATAACTTTTTTTACAATTCGCCCTTTTTATTAGTGTTTCTTTGGATCGCTTAATTACTTCTCATTCTCATACTGAGTAAATAATGGGGTTTTAGGTATTATAGTGAGATTTAAAATTACTTAATCGCTCGCAAACTTAATTTTTTTTTTTATTTACGATTACAGTTAGAATTTAAATCGTCACAGCTGCTCTTGCTTATATAGGCCGCGCTGAGGTTCGAGAGTAACTTCCATCCTTACGGCGGCGTGCCAGCTCAATGCGTGTTTCAAGTGCTCTCTAGATCACTCTGGAACATACTTTATTGCGGCCTTGACTGAGGCTACACTTGCTCGACTAGCGGAGAGACGGTTGGAAGGACGCTCTCGGCTGTTCGAGATGGTTTCTTTGTTACAATACTGTACGTGTACAGTAAATACTAAGATTAAGTAATTAAATATTACCTGAATAGTCCGTCTTGTGGTTCACTTGTTTTATATTAAAAACACAACGCGTTTCGGAACTAAAGTTCCATCTTCAGGTTATTTTCCTCGTTAGAGGTCGTCACAACATTAAGACACAAAACACAAAAAACAAAAACATTTAAAACACATATATAAAACAATCATTAGCGCGCGAGAATAACGGTGCGCACCGTGGGGAAGCTACAACGACACTGCCGTCTCTAGTCATCAATTCACTGTCTTATCTGTGACGCAAGTCTCAGTCGTTCTGAGACTTGTAAAGCCGTATCATATAGAGCGTTCGAATGGAAATTCAAATGATCGTTTAATAAATGCTCAGGATATAATTTATGTGTCTTATAAATTTCGAATTCCTTAGCGGCATCCATATAACGGCCTTTTTTACAAACATGTAAAGGTGCAAGATTTGTAGCCAGGTTTGTGTAATTATGGTTACTATCCATTAAATGTCGGCCAGAATTAGATTTTGTTTGACCTAGATCTTTTTTACTTACTTACTTACTAGCCAACGCCCACCCTTGGCTGTTGGGCCATTAGGCGGCGCGCTGACCAGTAGAGACGTGAGAGCCTTGCCGTACCATCTTCGTCTTGGACTTCCGTGTCTGAAATCAAGGCTGGACATGCAATTAGGTGATCCGTATTCATGGAAGCGTATCCACAGAGAACACATTCAGGAGACGACAACACGCCAATGCGGTGCAGGTGGGAGGCCAGGTAGTCATGCCCGGTTGTAGTTCTAAAAAGAGCAACACTAGTTGCTCGGGGTAGAGTTCTGTTGATGGGGCCGTCCGTAACCAATGTTGCCCATCTTTTTCCCACACAGGCTCTTAATTGTTTTTCTTTTAGCCATAGGCTTATTGAGGAATTTATTCGTGCTTTCGCAGATGCATATGAGCTGGGGGTCTCCGGCTGAGGTAGTGCTGCGCCCATTTTGGCGAGGATGTCGGCTTTTTCATTTCCCATGATGTTGACATGGCTGGGTACCCATTGCAGTTCAATCTGCCAGCCTAATTGTACAAGGTTCTGCAGTTCTCGCCTACACTCAATTGTCAGGGAGCAGTTTGTATCACCATTTGAGGTCACGTTTTGAATCGCTGCAGTCGAATCTATGAGGAAGACAGCTTTGTTAGGTGGTGAGATCTTGGCAAGCTCAATAGATGCTGCCTTTATGGCTGCTACCTCTCCGTCATAGTTGCTTAGCCGGCCTCCTACAGCGAGGTGGCCTTCAAATAGAGAGCTGTAGAACCCAGCCCCTGTTGCCCCTGTAGATGGTATACAGGATCCGTCTGTGTAGATTCGTATCCACTGATCAGCGGGAAAATGTTTTTGTACAGTGTGTAAGGCTGCTTGACGAAGCTCGGCTTCATTCGACTCAGTTTTGGTCTTATTATGGTCGAAGAGTTTCAAGTTAGCATTTGGGAGTTGGCTAAAGAATTCACGGTGATGTATAAATGGTGCTGCCTCATTTGGTTCTATGTCATATTTTCCTAGATCTTTTTTAGGTACATGTTCTTTAAATCGTTGTAAAAACGATCTCCCCGTCTGGCCTATATAAAAGCACTTACAGTCGCTACACTTAATTTTGTAGATGCCCGTTTTTTCTTCCAGTGGTCTAATAATTTTAGGGCGAAGCAATTTGTGTATGTTGTAGTTCGTGCGAAATGTGACCACCATTTTTATTTTCTTAAGTGTATTGGTGACGATTTGGGGAAGGATAGTGCCATAATCGTTTACTATGTATTTTAGTTTAGTTTTATTTTCTAGGCGCTTTTTCTGTTTGTTGTGGTGTTTCTTAAGTAACCTGTCTATCAGTGAACTTTTATACCCATTGCGTGTTGCTATATATTTTATAATGTTCAATTCCCTATGGAAGTCAATGGCTTCCTTTGGTATTGTTACTAATCTATGGATAAAACTGTTGTACGCAGTCATTTTCTGTGAATTAGGATGGTGGGAGTCTGCATGAATGGTGATATCTGTCGTAGTAGGTTTCCTATAGATAATAGGAAATCTGTATATAAAATACAGAACGAAGCACGTGTAATAGAAAATAGGAAATTAAATATGAAGTTGAAAGACCAATACAACATTTATAGACATGACAAGATTAATTATAAACACCATACAGAAATTAAACTAATAAAAGTAATACAACATAAATTGACAGATAATAAAGCCATGGTTACTAAGGCTGACAAGAGTAATACTATGGTTATTTTGTATAAGGATGAATACATCAATAAGGTTTTGAGTTTCATTGAAAATAATAAGATAAAGGAGATAATGACGGACCCCACTTCTGGCTTTGTGAAAAACTTGGACAATACTATTAGTAAACGTACTGAACTATTTGATGCGACGACCCGACGATAGTTAAAGCCGATAAATGCACGTTCACCTCAATTCAATAGCCTACCAAAAATACATAAAAAAGATGTACCGATTAGACGGCTTGTAAATTTCACCACCGCGCCGGGATTTAAAATTGCAAAAAAATTGGCCGCTATAATAAAATATCGGTATGGAGAACCATACATGACTTCCATGTTCTAAGATTTATATTTAAAATCATATTCGAAATGAAATATTTCCATAGAAACTACGTCTTTCTACTTATTGCTTCAGCATTAACCACAGTACTGTGGTCACAAACGTATACCACCTCACGTTTTCGCACTCGATTTTTACCGATGATGGCAGTCGATGCACTGCTGAAAAGTCTGGTTTTGTAGAAAACATTGGACTACGGCTAAAGAGCCCGGGAAGCAATTTTAACAAAAAACTACTTCTTTGTTGCCGATAACGTAGTACACATATAAAAAATTCTCCCCTCCACCTTCAACTAAAATTTTTAATAATAGAAAATTACCCCCACCCCGTTCACCTAACCTCTTCATTTATAGATATTTCATCTACGTTTCTACAGTGGATTACTATGAGCTTCTTATCAGGATACTTTATTTATAAAAATTAAGTACTTTACTCTTGTTAAATCGTAAAATGTTTCAGGTAAACTACCCCTTTCTCTTAACCGATCTTCTCAAAAATCAATAGACCTTCCGCCCTCTACAATTCAGGGAAGCATGCAAGAAATATTTGATTCTGTTTGAATGTGCGGCAGTTATCGTTCGTCATGAAAACATTTCTCTTGTTACAACATAAAATGTAGCAGGTAAACTACCCCTTCCCCTTAACCGATCTTCACCAAAATCAATAGACCTTGAGCTCTCTGCAACTCAGGAAAGGGTGCAAAAAATTATTTGATTCTCAATGAATTTTCGGCAGTTATCGTTCGTCATAAAAAAATTACCCTTTTTAAAACATACAACGTTGCTGATAAACTACCCCTTTCCTTAACCGATCTTCAACAAAATCAACAGACCTAGAGTTCTCTTTAGTTCAAAAAGGTATGCAAAAACCTAGTTGATTCTGTTTGAATTTAGGGCAGTTATCATTCGTCATATAAAAAATTACCCTTGTTAAAACATAAAATTTTGCTGGTAAACTACCCTTTTCCCTTAACCGATCTTCACCAACACCAATAGGTATTGAGAACTCTACAGTATAGGGCTGTATGCAAAACATCATTTGATTCTGTTTGAATTTGCGGCTGTTATCGTTTACTAGAGAAAAAAATTACCCTTGATAAAAAACCGTTGCTGGTAAACTACCCCTTTCCCTTAACCGATCTTCACCAAAAACGACAGGTTTTTGGTACTCTACAATTCAGGCCTGTATGCAAACAATTATTTGATTCTGATTGAATTTGCGGCTGTTATCGTTTACCATAGAAAAAAATTACCCTTGATAAAAAACCGTTGCTGGTAAACTACCCCTTTCCCTTAACCGATCTTCACCAAAAACGATAGGTCTTGAGAACTCTATAATTCAGGGTTGTATGTAAAATATTATATGATTTTGTTTGAATTTGCGGCTGTTATCGTTTGCCATACAAAATACCCTTGATAAAACAAAAAATGTGGCAGGTAAACTACGTCTTTCCCTTAAACGATCTTCACCAAAAACAATAGGTCTTTAGAACTTAAGAAATCAGGGCTGTATGCAAAAACGTATTTGATTCTGTTTCCATTTGCGGCTCCTATGCTTTGCCATAGAAAATACCCTTTTAAAACATAAAACGTTGCATGTAAACTACCCCTTTCCCTTAACCGATCTTCACCAAAACCAAAACGTCGTGACAGCTCTACAATTCAGGGCAGTATGCAAAACATTATTTGATTATGTTTGAATTTGCGGCTGTTATCGTTTGCCATATAAAATACCCTTGTTAAAACATAAAACGTTGCTGGTAAACTACCCCTTTCCCTCAACCGATCTTCACCAAAAACAACAGATCACGAGTACTCTACAAATCAGGGCTGTATGCAAAAAATGATTTGATTCTGTTTGAATTTGCGGCTGTTATCGTTTGCCATAGAAAAAAAATCTACAGACACACAGACAGCCACACACACAGACACTTTTCGAAAAACGACTTTTTTTCATGTTTTGAGTGTAGTACAATCAGAATCTGCAATAATCTCGAACACGATTTTTTTTGCCATCACCATACTTCCATTTCCTTAAGGAATATGGAAGTAAATATCGGTATGGAGAACCATACATGACTTCTATATTCTAAGAATTATAATTAAAATAATTTTCGAAATGAAATATTACCATAGAAACTACTTCTTTCTACTTACTGCTTCAGCCTTAACCACATTACTGTGGTCACTAACATATACCACCTCACGTTATCGCACTCGATTTTCACTGATGATGGAAGTCGATGGCATTGCCGAAATGTCTGGTTTTGTAAAAAACATTGGACTACGGCCAAATATCCCGGGAAGGAATTTTAACAAAAACTACTTCTTTGTTGCCGATAACGTTGTACACATATATATCAGTGGCGAAGTTACATGGAGGCAATTGAGGCAATGCCTACCCTAAAAAGTTCTGTAGAATAAAAATTATAAATACGTATGAACTACATAACGTAAAGATGATACATTGTTACTGCGACTGTCAAATTTATTAAACCGGAACGTGCTTTATTGAGCGGCCGCTAGATGGTGACAGGTGAGATTCGGCATAGTTCGTTTAAAGCGAATGAAGCAATCTGAACTTGCCTAAGCGTTTTTTGTATACATCGTATGTAAGCAATGTAGTGGTGCGATAGGGAAGTGTAGGGAGGGGGGATTGTCCCGCGCTGTACACATAGAGCGTTGAGGCATGCCTCACTTCTGTGGTCCAAACAGTTAAGTTAAAGCGCCTGTGTTGTTTCTAAGTGTTTATTTTATGCGGTTATTAAAAGTGTCACTGTTATTCCGCTGAACTAACAGATGATCAAGATTGTTATTTGAATTATTTGTAACACTAAACATATATATAGAAACTAATCAAGTTTAAAAATTTGAAGTTCAATCAGTTGTATTATTGTGTATGACTAATACAAGGATTGTTCAATAGACACACGTATAGAGCTGTAAAGCATTTTTTATTCAACGATTTTAAAAGAAGTCTCCAATAACATTAAGACATGAGTTCCACTGTTGCGCTAACCTGTAGATTCCCTGCTAGTAAAATTCTGACGGCTGTTTGTGGAACCATTCGTTTACAGCAAACACTACCTCAGCGTCCGATTTGACCCACCATCCTTTTAGTGATTCCTTAAAAAAAATTTAAGATAAGATTTTTGCCTACCCATTGATTAACTACTAGCTTCGCCAGTAAGCAAATTGATGTCCATTTTTTCGGCTTGCACGCGTTATGTTGGTGTGGGTTTCGGCACTTTCAATTTAAAAAGCGTGCAAACGTAAGAAAATAAACATGAGTGAGGCCAGAAATAACGTGAATTGTGTGTGTGTGTGTGTTTGTGTCTTACCTGCCTTTTTATTGCCGTATTAAATGAAAAATATTATATTACATTAAAATGAAAAAATTTTAATTTTATTGCCTGGCAACAAAATTATTTTATTTTTAACAATTACCATTGTTTCAAAAAGGTTAAATAAATTTTCAAGTACTTTACTCTTGTTAAAACGTAAAAGGTTGCAGGTAAACTACCCCTTCCCCTTAACCTATCTTCACCAAAATCGACAGTCCTTGAGACCTCTACAATAGAGGGACGTATACAAAAAATTATTTGATTCTGTTTGAACTTGCGGCTGTTATCGTTTGCCAAAGAAAATACCCTTGTTAAAAAAACGTTGTTGGTAAACTACCCCTTTTCCTTAACCGATCTTCACCAAAAACAACAGGTCTTGAGAACTCTACAATTTAGGGCTGTATGAAAATAATCTTTTGATTCTGTTTGAATTTGCGGCTGTTATCGTTTGCCATAGGAAATACCCTTGTTAAAACATAAAACGTTACAGGTAACCTACCCCTTTCCCTTAACCGATCTTCACGAAAAACAAAAGGTCTTGAGAACTCTACAATTCAGGGCTGTATGCATATAATATTTTGATTCTGTTTGAATTTGCGGCTGTTATCGTTTGCCAAAAAAAATTTCCCTTGATAAAAAAAACCGTTGCAGGTAAACTACCCCTTTCCCTCAACCGATCTTCACCAAAAACAATAGGTCGCGAGTACTCTACAAATCAGGGCTGTATGCAAAAATTATTTGATTCTGTTTGAATTTGCGGCAGTTATCGTTTGCCATAGAAAAAAAATCTACAGACAGACACACAGACACACACACAGACACTTTTCGGAAAACGACTTTTTTTCGTGTTTTGAGTGTAGTAGAATCAGAATCTGCAATAATCTCGAACACGATTTTTTTTGCCATCACCATACTTCCATTCCTTAAGGAATATGGAAGTAAAACAATATAAAATTAGCTAATGATCACACTATACAAAAATATCGGTATGGAGAACCATACATGACTTCCATATTCTAAGATTTATATTTAAAATCATTTTCGAAATGAAATATTACCATAGAAACTACTTCTTTCTACTTACTGCTTCAGCCTTAACCACAGTACTGTGGTCACTAACGTATACCACCTCACGTTATCGCACTCGATTTTCACTGATGATGGAAGTCGATGGCATTGCCGAAATGTCTGGTTTTGTAAAAAACATTGGACTACGGCCAAATATCCCGGGAAGGAATTTTAACAAAAACTACTTCTTTGTTGCCGATAACGTTGTACACATATATATCAGTGGCGAAGTTACATGGAGGCAATTGAGGCAATGCCTACCCTAAAAAATTCTGTAGAATAAAAATTATAAATACGTATGAACTACATAACGTAAAGATGATACATTGTTACTGCGACTGTCAAATTTATTAAACCGAAACGTGCTTTATTGAAAGACCGTTAGATGGTGACAGGTGAGATTCGGCATAGTTCGTTTAAAGCGAATGAGGCAACCTGAACTTGCCTAAGCGTTTTTTTGTATACATCGTTTATAAGCAATGTAGTGGTGTGATAGGGAAGTGTAGGGAGGGGGGATTGTCCCGCGCTGTACACATAGAGCGTTGAGGCATGCCTCACTTCTGTGGTCCAAACAGTTAAGTTAAAGCGCCTGTGTTGTTTCTAAGTGTTTATTTTATGCGGTTATTAAAAGTGTCACTGTTATTCTGCTGAACTAACAGATGATCAAGATTGTTATTTGAATTATTTGTAACACTAAACATATATATATATATATATATATATATATAGAAACTAATCAAGTTTAAAAATTTGAAGTTCAATCAGTTGTATTATTGTGTATGACTAATACAAGGATTGTTCAATAGACACACGTATAGAGCTGTAAAGCATTTTTTATTCAACGATTTTAAAAGAAGTCTCCAATAACATTAAGACATGAGTTCCACTGTTGCGCTAACCTGTAGATTCCCTGCTAGTAAAATTCTTACGGCTGTTTGTGGAACCATTCGGTTACAGCAAACTCTACCTCAGCGTCCGATTTGACCCACCATCCTTTTAGTGATTCCTTAAAAAAAATTTAAGATAAGATTTTTGCCTACCCATTGATTAACTACTAGCTTCGCCAGTAAGCAAATTGATGTCAATTTTTTCGGCTTGGACGCGTTATGTTGGTGTGGGTTTCGGCACTTTCCATTTAAAAAGCGTGCAAACGTAAGAAAATAAACATGAGTGAGGCCAGAAATAACGTGAATTGTGTGTGTGTGTGTGTGTTTGTGTCTTACCTGCCTTTTTATTGCCGTATTAAATGAAAAATATTATATTACATTAAAATGAAAAAATTTTAATTTTATTGCCTGGCAACAAAATTATTTTATTTTTAACAATTACCATTGTTTCAAAAAGTTTAAATAAATTTTCAAGTACTTTACTCTTGTTAAAACGTAAAAGGTTGCTGGTAAACTACCCCTTCCCCTTAACCGATCTTCACCAAAATCGAAATTCCTTGAGACCTCTACAATTCAGACACGTATGCAAAAAAGTATTTGATTCTGTTTGAATTTGCGGCTGTTATCGTTTGCCAAAGAAAATACGCTTGATAAAAAAACGTTGCCGGTAAACTACCCCTTCCCCTCAACCGATCTTCACCAAAAACAACAGATCTTGAGTAGTCTACAAATTAGGGCTGTATGCAGAAAAGTATTTGATTCTGTTTGAATTTGCGGCTGTTATCTTTTGCCATAGAAAATACCCTTGTTAAAAAAACGTTACAGGTAAACTACCCCTTTCCCTCAACCGATCTTCACCAAAAACAACAGATCTTGAGAACTCTACAATTCAGGGCTGTATGCGAAACATTATTTGATTCTGTTTGAATTTGCGGCTGTTATCGTTTGCCATAGAAAAAAAATCTACAGACACACAGACACACAGACAGACACACACACAGACACTTTTCGAAAAACGACTTTTTTCATGTTTTGAGTGTAGTACAATCAGAATCTGCAATAATCTCGAACACGATTTTTTTTGCCATCACCATACTTCCATTTCCTTAAGGAATATGGAAGTAAATATCGGTATGGAGAACCATACATGACTTCTATATTCTAAGAATTATAATTAAAATAATTTTCGAAATGAAATATTACCATAGAAACTACTTCTTTCTACTTACTGCTTCAGCCTTAACCACATTACTGTGGTCACTAACATATACCACCTCACGTTATCGCACTCGATTTTCACTGATGATGGAAGTCGATGGCATTGCCGAAATGTCTGGTTTTGTAAAAAACATTGGACTACGGCCAAATATCCCGGGAAGGAATTTTAACAAAAACTACTTCTTTGTTGCCGATAACGTTGTACACATATATATCAGTGGCGAAGTTACATGGAGGCAATTGAGGCAATGCCTACCCTAAAAAGTTCTGTAGAATAAAAATTATAAATACGTATGAACTACATAACGTAAAGATGATACATTGTTACTGCGACTGTCAAATTTATTAAACCGGAACGTGCTTTATTGAGCGGCCGCTAGATGGTGACAGGTGAGATTCGGCATAGTTCGTTTAAAGCGAATGAAGCAATCTGAACTTGCCTAAGCGTTTTTTGTATACATCGTATGTAAGCAATGTAGTGGTGCGATAGGGAAGTGTAGGGAGGGGGGATTGTCCCGCGCTGTACACATAGAGCGTTGAGGCATGCCTCACTTCTGTGGTCCAAACAGTTAAGTTAAAGCGCCTGTGTTGTTTCTAAGTGTTTATTTTATGCGGTTATTAAAAGTGTCACTGTTATTCCGCTGAACTAACAGATGATCAAGATTGTTATTTGAATTATTTGTAACACTAAACATATATATAGAAACTAATCAAGTTTAAAAATTTGAAGTTCAATCAGTTGTATTATTGTGTATGACTAATACAAGGATTGTTCAATAGACACACGTATAGAGCTGTAAAGCATTTTTTATTCAACGATTTTAAAAGAAGTCTCCAATAACATTAAGACATGAGTTCCACTGTTGCGCTAACCTGTAGATTCCCTGCTAGTAAAATTCTTACGGCTGTTTGTGGAACCATTCGGTTACAGCAAACACTACCTCACCGTCCGATTTGACCCACCATCCTTTTAGTGATTCCTTAAAAAAAATTTAAGATAAGATTTTTGCCTACCCATTGATTAACTACTAGCTTCGCCAGTAAGCAAATTGATGTCCATTTTTTCGGCTTGCACGCGTTATGTTGGTGTGGGTTTCGGCACTTTCAATTTAAAAAGCGTGCAAACGTAAGAAAATAAACATGAGTGAGGCCAGAAATAACGTGAATTGTGTGTGTGTGTGTGTGTGTGTGTGTGTGTGTGTGTGTGTGTGTGTGTGTGTGTGTGTGTGTGTGTGTGTGTGTGTGTGTGTGTGTGTGTGTGTGTGTGTGTGTTTGTGTCTTACCTGCCTTTTTATTGCCGTATTAAATGAAAAATATTATATTACATTAAAATGAAAAAATTTTAATTTTATTGCCTGGCAACAAAATTATTTTATTTTTAACAATTACCATTGTTTCAAAAAGTTTAAATAAATTTTCAAGTACTTTACTCTTGTTAAAACGTAAAAGGTTGCTGGTAAACTACCCCTTCCCCTTAACCGATCTTCACCAAAATCGAAAGTCCTTGAGAACTCTACAATTCAGACACGTATGCAAAAAAGTATTTGATTCTGTTTGAATTTGCGGCTGTTATCGTTTGCCAAAGAAAATACGCTTGATAAAAAAACGTTGCCGGTAAACTACCCCTTCCCCTCAACCGATCTTCACCAAAAACAACAGGTCTTGAGCAGTCTACAAATTAGGGCTGTATGCAGAAAAGTATTTGATTCTGTTTGAATTTGCGGCTGTTATCGTTTGCCATAGAAAATACCTTTGTTAAAAAAACGTTACAGGTAAACTACCCCTTTCCCTTAACCGATCTTCACCAAAAACAAAAGGTCTTGAGAACTCTACAATTTAGGGCTGTATGCAAATAATCTTTTGATTCTGTTTGAATTTGCGGCTGTTATCGTTTGCCATAGGAAATACCCTTGTTAAAACACAAAACGTTACAGGTAAACTACCCCTTTCCCTTAACCGATCTTCACCAAAAACAACAGATCTTGAGAACTCTACAATTCAGGGCTGTATGCGAAACATTATTTGATTCTGTTTGAATTTGCTGGTGTTATCGTTTGCCAAAAAAAAAAGTTTGTTTGATAAAAAAAAACCGTTGCAGGTAAACTACCCCTTTCCCTCAACCGATCTTCACCAAAAACAACAGATCGCGAGTACTCTACAAATCAGGGCTGTATGCAAAAAAAAATTTGATTCTGTTTGAATTTGCGGCTGTTATCGTTTGCCAAAAAAAATACGCTTGATAAAAAAACGTTGCCGGTAAACTACCCCTTCCCCTCAACCGATCTTCACCAAAAACAACAGGTCTTGAGCAGTCTGCAAATTAGGGCTGTATGCAGAAAAGTATTTGATTCTGTTTGAATTTGCGGCTGTTATCGTTTGCCATAGAAAATACCCTTGTTAAAAAAACGTTACAGGTAAACTACCCCTTTCCCTTAACCGATCTTCACCAAAAACAAAAGGTCTTGAGAACTCTACAATTTAGGGCTGTATGCAAATAATCTTTTGATTCTGTTTGAATTTGCGGCTGTTATCGTTTGCCATAGGAAATACCCTTGTTAAAACACAAAACGTTACAGGTAAACTACCCCTTTCCCTTAACCGATCTTCACCAAAAACAACAGATCTTGAGAACTCTACAATTAAGGTCTGTATGCGAAACATTATTTGATTCTGTTTGAATTTGCTGGTGTTATCGTTTGCCAAAAAAACAATTTTGTTTGATAAAAAAAAACCGTTGCAGGTAAACTACCCCTTTCCCTCAACCGATCTTCACCACAAACAATAGGTCGTGTGCACTCTACAAATCAGGGCTGTATGCAAAAAATTATTTGATTCTGTTTGAATTTGCGGCTGTTATCGTTTGCCATAGAAAAAAAATCTACAGACACACAGACAGACACACACAGAGACACTTTTCGAAAAACGACTTTTTTTCATGTTTTGAGTGTAGTACAATCAGAATCTGCAATAATCTCGAACACGATTTTTTTTGCCATCACCATACTTCCATTTCCTTAAGGAATATGGAAGTAAATATCGGTATGGAGAACCATACATGACTTCTATATTCTAAGAATTATAATTAAAATAATTTTCGAAATGAAATATTACCATAGAAACTACTTCTTTCTACTTACTGCTTCAGCCTTAACCACATTACTGTGGTCACTAACATATACCACCTCACGTTATCGCACTCGATTTTCACTGATGATGGAAGTCGATGGCATTGCCGAAATGTCTGGTTTTGTAAAAAACATTGGACTACGGCCAAATATCCCGGGAAGGAATTTTAACAAAAACTACTTCTTTGTTGCCGATAACGTTGTACACATATATATCAGTGGCGAAGTTACATGGAGGCAATTGAGGCAATGCCTACCCTAAAAAGTTCTGTAGAATAAAAATTATAAATACGTATGAACTACATAACGTAAAGATGATACATTGTTACTGCGACTGTCAAATTTATTAAACCGGAACGTGCTTTATTGAGCGGCCGCTAGATGGTGACAGGTGAGATTCGGCATAGTTCGTTTAAAGCGAATGAAGCAATCTGAACTTGCCTAAGCGTTTTTTGTATACATCATATGTAAGCAATGTAGTGGTGCGATAGGGAAGTGTAGGGAGGGGGGATTGTCCCGCGCTGTACACATAGAGCGTTGAGGCATGCCTCACTTCTGTGGTCCAAACAGTTAAGTTAAAGCGCCTGTGTTGTTTCTAAGTGTTTATTTTATGCGGTTATTAAAAGTGTCACTGTTATTCCGCTGAACTAACAGATGATCAAGATTGTTATTTGAATTATTTGTAACACTAAACATATATATAGAAACTAATCAAGTTTAAAAATTTGAAGTTCAATCAGTTGTATTATTGTGTATGACTAATACAAGGATTGTTCAATAGACACACGTATAGAGCTGTAAAGCATTTTTTATTCAACGATTTTAAAAGAAGTCTCCAATAACATTAAGACATGAGTTCCACTGTTGCGCTAACCTGTAGATTCCCTGCTAGTAAATTCTTACGGCTGTTTGTGGAACCATTCGGTTACAGCAAACACTACCTCACCGTCCGATTTGACCCACCATCCTTTTACTGATTCCTTAAAAAAAATTTAAGATAAGATTTTTGCCTACCCATTGATTAACTACTAGCTTCGCCAGTAAGCAAATTGATGTCCATTTTTTCGGCTTGCACGCGTTATGTTGGTGTGGGTTTCGGCACTTTCAATTTAAAAAGCGTGCAAACGTAAGAAAATAAACATGAGTGAGGCCAGAAATAACGTGAATTGTGTGTGTGTGTGTGTGTTTGTGTCTTACCTGCCTTTTTATTGCCGTATTAAATGAAAAATATTATATTACATTAAAATGAAAAAATTTTAATTTTATTGCCTGGCAACAAAATTATTTTATTTTTAACAATTACCATTGTTTCAAAAAGTTTAAATAAATTTTCAAGTACTTTACTCTTGTTAAAACGTAAAAGGTTGCAGGTAAACTACCCCTTCCCCTTAACCTATCTTCACCAAAATCGACAGTCCTTGAGACCTCTACAATTGAGGGACGTATACAAAAAATTATTTGATTCTGTTTGAACTTGCGGCTGTTATCGTTTGCCAAAGAAAATACCCTTGTTAAAAAAACGTTGTTGGTAAACTACCCCTTTCCCTTAACCGATCTTCACCAAAAACAACAGGTCTTGAGAACTCTACAATTTAGGGCTGTATGAAAATAATCTTTTGATTCTGTTTGAATTTGCGGCTGTTATCGTTTGCCATAGGAAATACCCTTGTTAAAACATAAAACGTTACAGGTAACCTACCCCTTTCCCTTAACCGATCTTCACGAAAAACAAAAGGTCTTGAGAACTCTACAATTCAGGGCTGTATGCATATAATCTTTTGATTCTGTTTGAATTTGCGGCTGTTATCGTTTGCCATAAGAAATACCCTTGTTAAAACATAAAACGTTACAGGTAAACTACCCCTTTCCCTTAACCGATCTTCACCAAAAACGAAAGGTCTTGAGAACTCTACAATTCAGGGCTGTATGCGAAATATTATTTGATTCTGTTTGAATTTGCGGCTGTTATCGTTTGCCAAAAAAAAAATTTCCCTTGATAAAAAAAACCGTTGCAGGTAAACTACCCCTTTCCCTCAACCGATCTTCACCAAAAACAATAGGTCGCGAGTACTCTACAAATCAGGGCTGTATGCAAAAATTATTTGATTCTGTTTGAATTTGCGGCAGTTATCGTTTGCCATAGAAAAAAAATCTACAGACAGACACACAGACACACACACAGACACTTTTCGGAAAACGACTTTTTTTCGTGTTTTGAGTGTAGTAGAATCAGAATCTGCAATAATCTCGAACACGATTTTTTTTCCATCACCATACTTCCATTCCTTAAGGAATATGGAAGTAAAACAATATAAAATTAGCTAATGATCACACTATACAAAAATACCGGTATGGAGAACCATACATGACTTCCATATTCTAAGATTTATATTTAAAATCATTTTCGAAATGAAATATTACCATAGAAACTACTTCTTTCTACTTACTGCTTCAGCCTTAACCACATTACTGTGGTCACTAACATATACCACCTCACGTTATCGCACTCGATTTTCACTGATGATGGAAGTCGATGGCATTGCCGAAATGTCTGGTTTTGTAAAAAACATTGGACTACGGCCAAATATCCCGGGAAGGAATTTTAACAAAAACTACTTCTTTGTTGCCGATAACGTTGTACACATATATATCAGTGGCGAAGTTACATGGAGGCAATTGAGGCAATGCCTACCCTAAAAAGTTCTGTAGAATAAAAATTATAAATACGTATGAACTACATAACGTAAAGATGATACATTGTTACTGCGACTGTCAAATTTATTAAACCGGAACGTGCTTTATTGAGCGGCCGCTAGATGGTGACAGGTGAGATTCGGCATAGTTCGTTTAAAGCGAATGAAGCAATCTGAACTTGCCTAAGCGTTTTTTGTATACATCGTATGTAAGCAATGTAGTGGTGCGATAGGGAAGTGTAGGGAGGGGGGATTGTCCCGCGCTGTACACATAGAGCGTTGAGGCATGCCTCACTTCTGTGGTCCAAACAGTTAAGTTAAAGCGCCTGTGTTGTTTCTAAGTGTTTATTTTATGCGGTTATTAAAAGTGTCACTGTTATTCCGCTGAACTAACAGATGATCAAGATTGTTATTTGAATTATCTGTAACACTAAACATATATATATATAGAAACTAATCAAGTTTAAAAATTTGAAGTTCAATCAGTTGTATTATTGTGTATGACTAATACAAGGATTGTTCAATAGACACACGTATAGAGCTGTAAAGCATTTTTTATTCAACGATTTTAAAAGAAGTCTCCAATAACATTAAGACATGAGTTCCACTGTTGCGCTAACCTGTAGATTCCCTGCTAGTAAAATTCTGACGGCTGTTTGTGGAACCATTCGGTTACAGCAAACTCTACCTCAGCGTCCGATTTGACCCACCATCCTTTTAGTGATTCCTTAAAAAAAATTTAAGATAAGATTTTTGCCTACCCATTGATTAACTACTAGCTTCGCCAGTAAGCAAATTGATGTCCATTTTTTCGGCTTGGACGCGTTATGTTGGTGTGGGTTTCGGCACTTTCCATTTAAAAAGCGTGCAAACGTAAGAAAATAAACATGAGTGAGGCCAGAAATAACGTGAATTGTGTGTGTGTGTGTGTGTGTGTGTGTGTGTGTGTGTGTTTGTGTCTTACCTGCCTTTTTATTGCCGTATTAAATGAAAAATATTATATTACATTAAAATGAAAAAATTTTAATTTTATTGCCTGGCAACAAAATTATTTTATTTTTAACAATTACCATTGTTTCAAAAAGTTTAAATAAATTTTCAAGTACTTTACTCTTGTTAAAACGTAAAAGGTTGCTGGTAAACTACCCCCTCCCCTTAACCGATCTTCACCAAAATCGAAAGTCCTTGAGACCTCAACAATTCAGACACGTATGCAAAAAAGTATTTGATTCTGTTTGAATTTGCGGCTGTTATCGTTTGCCAAAGAAAATACGCTTGATAAAAAAACGTTGCCGGTAAACTACCCCTTCCCCTCAACCGATCTTCACCAAAAACAACAGGTATTGAGTAGTCTACAAATTAGGGCTGTATGCAGAAAAGTATTTGATTCTGTTTGAATTTGCGGCTGTTATCGTTTGCCATAGAAAATACCCTTGTTAAAAAAACGTTACAGGTAAACTACCCCTTCCCCTCAACCGATCTTTACCAAAAACAAAAGGTCTTGAGAACTCTACAACTTAGGGCTGTATGCAAATAATCTTTTGATTCTGTTTGAATTTGCGGCTGTTATCGTTTGCCATAGGAAATACCCTTGTTAAAACATAAAACGTTACAGGTAAACTACCCCTTTCCCTTAACCGATCTTCACCAAAAACAACAGATCTTGAGAACTCTACAATTCAGGGCTGTATGCGAAACATTATTTGATTCTGTCTGAATTTGCTGGTGTTATCGTTTGCCAAAAAAAAAAATTTTTTTTGATAAAAAAAACCGTTGCAGGTAAACTACCCCTTTCCCTCAACCGATCTTCACCAAAAACAATAGGTCGCGAGTACTCTACAAATCAGGGCTGTATGCAAAAAATGATTTGATTCTGTTTGAATTTGCGGCTGTTATCGTTTGCCATAGAAAAAAATCTACAGACACACAGACACACAGACAGACACACACACAGACACTTTTCGAAAAACGACTTTTTTTCATGTTTTGAGTGTAGTACAATCAGAATCTGCAATAATCTCGAACACGATTTTTTTTGCCATCACCATACTTCCATTTCCTTAAGGAATATGGAAGTAAATATCGGTATGGAGAACCATACATGACTTCTATATTCTAAGAATTATAATTAAAATAATTTTCGAAATGAAATATTACCATAGAAACTACTTCTTTCTACTTACTGCTTCAGCCTTAACCACATTACTGTGGTCACTAACATATACCACCTCACGTTATCGCACTCGATTTTCACTGATGATGGAAGTCGATGGCATTGCCGAAATGTCTGGTTTTGTAAAAAACATTGGACTACGGCCAAATATCCCGGGAAGGAATTTTAACAAAAACTACTTCTTTGTTGCCGATAACGTTGTACACATATATATCAGTGGCGAAGTTACATGGAGGCAATTGAGGCAATGCCTACCCTAAAAAGTTCTGTAGAATAAAAATTATAAATACGTATGAACTACATAACGTAAAGATGATACATTGTTACTGCGACTGTCAAATTTATTAAACCGGAACGTGCTTTATTGAGCGGCCGCTAGATGGTGACAGGTGAGATTCGGCATAGTTCGTTTAAAGCGAATGAAGCAATCTGAACTTGCCTAAGCGTTTTTTGTATACATCGTATGTAAGCAATGTAGTGGTGCGATAGGGAAGTGTAGGGAGGGGGGATTGTCCCGCGCTGTACACATAGAGCGTTGAGGCATGCCTCACTTCTGTGGTCCAAACAGTTAAGTTAAAGCGCCTGTGTTGTTTCTAAGTGTTTATTTTATGCGGTTATTAAAAGTGTCACTGTTATTCCGCTGAACTAACAGATGATCAAGATTGTTATTTGAATTATTTGTAACACTAAACATATATATAGAAACTAATCAAGTTTAAAAATTTGAAGTTCAATCAGTTGTATTATTGTGTATGACTAATACAAGGATTGTTCAATAGACACACGTATAGAGCTGTAAAGCATTTTTTATTCAACGATTTTAAAAGAAGTCTCCAATAACATTAAGACATGAGTTCCACTGTTGCGCTAACCTGTAGATTCCCTGCTAGTAAAATTCTGACGGCTGTTTGTGGAACCATTCGGTTACAGCAAACACTACCTCACCGTCCGATTTGACCCACCAACCTTTTAGTGATTCCTTAAAAAAAATTTAAGATAAGATTTTTGCCTACCCATTGATTAACTACTAGCTTCGCCAGTAAGCAAATTGATGTCCATTTTTTCGGCTTGCACGCGTTATGTTGGTGTGGGTTTCGGCACTTTCAATTTAAAAAGCGTGCAAACGTAAGAAAATAAACATGAGTGAGGCCAGAAATAACGTGAATTGTGTGTGTGTGTGTGTGTGTGTGTTTGTGTCTTACCTGCCTTTTTATTGCCGTATTAAATGAAAAATATTATATTACATTAAAATGAAAAAATTTTAATTTTATTGCCTGGCAACAAAATTATTTTATTTTTAACAATTACCATTGTTTCAAAAAGTTTAAATAAATTTTCAAGTACTTTACTCTTGTTAAAACGTAAAAGGTTGCAGGTAAACTACCCCTTCCCCTTAACCTATCTTCACCAAAATCGACAGTCCTTGAGACCTCTACAATTGAGGGACGTATACAAAAAATTATTTGATTCTGTTTGAACTTGCGGCTGTTATCGTTTGCCAAAGAAAATACCCTTGTTAAAAAAACGTTGTTGGTAAACTACCCCTTTCCCTTAACCGATCTTCACCAAAAACAACAGGTCTTGAGAACTCTACAATTTAGGGCTGTATGAAAATAATCTTTTGATTCTGTTTGAATTTGCGGCTGTTATCGTTTGCCATAGGAAATACCCTTGTTAAAACATAAAACGTTACAGGTAACCTACCCCTTTCCCTTAACCGATCTTCACGAAAAACAAAAGGTCTTGAGAACTCTACAATTCAGGGCTGTATGCATATAATCTTTTGATTCTGTTTGAATTTGCGGCTGTTATCGTTTGCCATAAGAAATACCCTTGTTAAAACATAAAACGTTACAGGTAAACTACCCCTTTCCCTTAACCGATCTTCACCAAAAACGAAAGGTCTTGAGAACTCTACAATTCAGGGCTGTATGCGAAATATTATTTGATTCTGTTTGAATTTGCGGCTGTTATCGTTTGCCAAAAAAAAAAATTTCCCTTGATAAAAAAAACCGTTGCAGGTAAACTACCCCTTTCCCTCAACCGATCTTCACCAAAAACAATAGGTCGCGAGTACTCTACAAATCAGGGCTGTATGCAAAAATTATTTGATTCTGTTTGAATTTGCGGCAGTTATCGTTTGCCATAGAAAAAAAATCTACAGACAGACACACAGACACACACACAGACACTTTTCGGAAAACGACTTTTTTTCGTGTTTTGAGTGTAGTAGAATCAGAATCTGCAATAATCTCGAACACGATTTTTTTTCCATCACCATACTTCCATTCCTTAAGGAATATGGAAGTAAAACAATATAAAATTAGCTAATGATCACACTATACAAAAATATCGGTATGGAGAACCATACATGACTTCCATATTCTAAGATTTATATTTAAAATCATTTTCGAAATGAAATATTACCATAGAAACTACTTCTTTCTACTTACTGCTTCAGCCTTAACCACATTACTGTGGTCACTAACATATACCACCTCACGTTATCGCACTCGATTTTCACTGATGATGGAAGTCGATGGCATTGCCGAAATGTCTGGTTTTGTAAAAAACATTGGACTACGGCCAAATATCCCGGGAAGGAATTTTAACAAAAACTACTTCTTTGTTGCCGATAACGTTGTACACATATATATCAGTGGCGAAGTTACATGGAGGCAATTGAGGCAATGCCTACCCTAAAAAGTTCTGTAGAATAAAAATTATAAATACGTATGAACTACATAACGTAAAGATGATACATTGTTACTGCGACTGTCAAATTTATTAAACCGGAACGTGCTTTATTGAGCGGCCGCTAGATGGTGACAGGTGAGATTCGGCATAGTTCGTTTAAAGCGAATGAAGCAATCTGAACTTGCCTAAGCGTTTTTTGTATACATCGTATGTAAGCAATGTAGTGGTGCGATAGGGAAGTGTAGGGAGGGGGGATTGTCCCGCGCTGTACACATAGAGCGTTGAGGCATGCCTCACTTCTGTGGTCCAAACAGTTAAGTTAAAGCGCCTGTGTTGTTTCTAAGTGTTTATTTTATGCGGTTATTAAAAGTGTCACTGTTATTCCGCTGAACTAACAGATGATCAAGATTGTTATTTGAATTATTTGTAACACTAAACATATATATAGAAACTAATCAAGTTTAAAAATTTGAAGTTCAATCAGTTGTATTATTGTGTATGACTAATACAAGGATTGTTCAATAGACACACGTATAGAGCTGTAAAGCATTTTTTATTCAACGATTTTAAAAGAAGTCTCCAATAACATTAAGACATGAGTTCCACTGTTGCGCTAACCTGTAGATTCCCTGCTAGTAAAATTCTTACGGCTGTTTGTGGAACCATTCGGTTACAGCAAACACTACCTCACCGTCCGATTTGACCCACCATCCTTTTACTGATTCCTTAAAAAAAATTTAAGATAAGATTTTTGCCTACCCATTGATTAACTACTAGCTTCGCCAGTAAGCAAATTGATGTCCATTTTTTCGGCTTGCACGCGTTATGTTGGTGTGGGTTTCGGCACTTTCAATTTAAAAAGCGTGCAAACGTAAGAAAATAAACATGAGTGAGGCCAGAAATAACGTGAATTGTGTGTGTGTGTGTGTGTTTGTGTCTTACCTGCCTTTTTATTGCCGTATTAAATGAAAAATATTATATTACATTAAAATGAAAAAATTTTAATTTTATTGCCTGGCAACAAAATTATTTTATTTTTAACAATTACCATTGTTTCAAAAAGTTTAAATAAATTTTCAAGTACTTTACTCTTGTTAAAACGTAAAAGGTTGCAGGTAAACTACCCCTTCCCCTTAACCTATCTTCACCAAAATCGACAGTCCTTGAGACCTCTACAATTGAGGGACGTATACAAAAAATTATTTGATTCTGTTTGAACTTGCGGCTGTTATCGTTTGCCAAAGAAAATACCCTTGTTAAAAAAACGTTGTTGGTAAACTACCCCTTTCCCTTAACCGATCTTCACCAAAAACAACAGGTCTTGAGAACTCTACAATTTAGGGCTGTATGAAAATAATCTTTTGATTCTGTTTGAATTTGCGGCTGTTATCGTTTGCCATAGGAAATACCCTTGTTAAAACATAAAACGTTACCGGTAACCTACCCCTTTCCCTTAACCGATCTTCACGAAAAACAAAAGGTCTTGAGAACTCTACAATTCAGGGCTGTATGCATATAATCTTTTGATTCTGTTTGAATTTGCGGCTGTTATCGTTTGCCATAATAAATACCCTTGTTAAAACATAAAACGTTACAGGTAAACTACCCCTTTCCCTTAACCGATCTTCACCAAAAACGAAAGGTCTTGAGAACTCTACAATTCAGGGCTGTATGCGAAATATTATTTGATTCTGTTTGAATTTGCGGCTGTTATCGTTTGCCAAAAAAAAAAATTTCCCTTGATAAAAAAAACCGTTGCAGGTAAACTACCCCTTTCCCTCAACCGATCTTCACCAAAAACAATAGGTCGCGAGTACTCTACAAATCAGGGCTGTATGCAAAAATTATTTGATTCTGTTTGAATGTGCGGCAGTTATCGTTTGCCATAGAAAAAAAATCTACAGACAGACACACAGACACACACACAGACACTTTTCGGAAAACGACTTTTTTTCGTGTTTTGAGTGTAGTAGAATCAGAATCTGCAATAATCTCGAACACGATTTTTTTTCCATCACCATACTTCCATTCCTTAAGGAATATGGAAGTAAAACAATATAAAATTAGCTAATGATCACACTATACAAAAATATCGGTATGGAGAACCATACATGACTTCCATATTCTAAGATTTATATTTAAAATCATTTTCGAAATGAAATATTACCATAGAAACTACTTCTTTCTACTTACTGCTTCAGCCTTAACCACATTACTGTGGTCACTAACATATACCACCTCACGTTATCGCACTCGATTTTCACTGATAATGGAAGTCGATGGCATTGCCGAAATGTCTGGTTTTGTAAAAAACATTGGACTACGGCCAAATATCCCGGGAAGGAATTTTAACAAAAACTACTTCTTTGTTGCCGATAACGTTGTACACATATATATCAGTGGCGAAGTTACATGGAGGCAATTGAGGCAATGCCTACCCTAAAAAGTTCTGTAGAATAAAAATTATAAATACGTATGAACTACATAACGTAAAGATGATACATTGTTACTGCGACTGTCAAATTTATTAAACCGGAACGTGCTTTATTGAGCGGCCGCTAGATGGTGACAGGTGAGATTCGGCATAGTTCGTTTAAAGCGAATGAAGCAATCTGAACTTGCCTAAGCGTTTTTTGTATACATCGTATGTAAGCAATGTAGTGGTGCGATAGGGAAGTGTAGGGAGGGGGGATTGTCCCGCGCTGTACACATAGAGCGTTGAGGCATGCCTCACTTCTGTGGTCCAAACAGTTAAGTTAAAGCGCCTGTGTTGTTTCTAAGTGTTTATTTTATGCGGTTATTAAAAGTGTCACTGTTATTCCGCTGAACTAACAGATGATCAAGATTGTTATTTGAATTATCTGTAACACTAAACATATATATATATAGAAACTAATCAAGTTTAAAAATTTGAAGTTCAATCAGTTGTATTATTGTGTATGACTAATACAAGGATTGTTCAATAGACACACGTATAGAGCTGTAAAGCATTTTTTATTCAACGATTTTAAAAGAAGTCTCCAATAACATTAAGACATGAGTTCCACTGTTGCGCTAACCTGTAGATTCCTTGCTAGTAAAATTCTGACGGCTGTTTGTGGAACCATTCGGTTACAGCAAACTCTACCTCAGCGTCCGATTTGACCCACCATCCTTTTAGTGATTCCTTAAAAAAAATTTAAGATAAGATTTTTGCCTACCCATTGATTAACTACTAGCTTCGCCAGTAAGCAAATTGATGTCCATTTTTTCGGCTTGGACGCGTTATGTTGGTGTGGGTTTCGGCACTTTCCATTTAAAAAGCGTGCAAACGTAAGAAAATAAACATGAGTGAGGCCAGGAATAACGTGAATTGTGTGTGTGTGTGTGTGTGTGTGTGTGTGTGTGTGTGTGTGTGTGTGTGTGTGTGTGTGTCTTACCTGCCTTTTTATTGCCGTATTAAATGAAAAATATTATATTACATTAAAATGAAAAAATTTTAATTTTATTGCCTGGCAACAAAATTATTTTATTTTTAACAATTACCATTGTTTAAAAAAGTTTAAATAAATTTTCAAGTACTTTACTCTTGTTAAAACGTAAAAGGTTGCTGGTAAACTACCCCTTCCCCTTAACCGATCTTCACCAAAATCGAAAGTCCTTGAGACCTCTACAATTCAGACACGTATGCAAAAAAGTATTTGATTCTGTTTGAATTTGCGGCTGTTATCGTTTGCCAAAGAAAATACGCTTGATAAAAAAACGTTGCCGGTAAACTACCCCTTCCCCTCAACCGATCTTCACCAAAAACAACAGGTCTTGAGTAGTCTACAAATTAGGGCTGTATGCAGAAAAGTATTTGATTCTGTTTGAATTTGCGGCTGTTATCGTTTGCCATAGAAAATACCCTTGTTAAAAAAACGTTACAGGTAAACTACCCCTTTCCCTCAACCGATCTTCACCAAAAACAACAGATCTTGAGAACTCTACAATTTAGGGCTGTATGCAAATAATCTTTTGATTCTGTTTGAATTTGCGGCTGTTATCGTTTGCCATAGGAAATACCCTTGTTAAAACATAAAACGTTACAGGTAAACTACCCCTTTCCCTTAACCGATCTTCACCAAAAACAACAGATCTTGAGAACTCTACAATTCAGGGCTGTATGCGAAACATTATTTGATTCTGTTTGAATTTGCTGGTGTTATCGTTTGCCAAAAAAAAAAATTTTTTTTGATAAAAAAAAACCGTTGCAGGTAAACTACCCCTTTCCCTCAACCGATCTTCACCAAAAACAACAGATCGCGAGTACTCTACAAATCAGGGCTGTATGCAAAAAATGATTTGATTCTGTTTGAATTTGCGGCTGTTATCGTTTGCCATAGAAAAAAAAATCTACAGACACACAGACAGACACACACACAGACACTTTTCGAAAAACGACTTTTTTTCATGTTTTGAGTGTAGTACAATCAGAATCTGCAATAATCTCGAACACGATTTTTTTTGCCATCACCATACTTCCATTTCCTTAAGGAATATGGAAGTAAATATCGGTATGGAGAACCATACATGACTTCTATATTCTAAGAATTATAATTAAAATAATTTTCGAAATGAAATATTACCATAGAAACTACTTCTTTCTACTTACTGCTTCAGCCTTAACCACATTACTGTGGTCACTAACATATACCACCTCACGTTATCGCACTCGATTTTCACTGATGATGGAAGTCGATGGCATTGCCGAAATGTCTGGTTTTGTAAAAAACATTGGACTACGGCCAAATATCCCGGGAAGGAATTTTAACAAAAACTACTTCTTTGTTGCCGATAACGTTGTACACATATATATCAGTGGCGAAGTTACATGGAGGCAATTGAGGCAATGCCTACCCTAAAAAGTTCTGTAGAATAAAAATTATAAATACGTATGAACTACATAACGTAAAGATGATACATTGTTACTGCGACTGTCAAATTTATTAAACCGGAACGTGCTTTATTGAGCGGCCGCTAGATGGTGACAGGTGAGATTCGGCATAGTTCGTTTAAAGCGAATGAAGCAATCTGAACTTGCCTAAGCGTTTTTTGTATACATCGTATGTAAGCAATGTAGTGGTGCGATAGGGAAGTGTAGGGAGGGGGGATTGTCCCGCGCTGTACACATAGAGCGTTGAGGCATGCCTCACTTCTGTGGTCCAAACAGTTAAGTTAAAGCGCCTGTGTTGTTTCTAAGTGTTTATTTTATGCGGTTATTAAAAGTGTCACTGTTATTCCGCTGAACTAACAGATGATCAAGATTGTTATTTGAATTATTTGTAACACTAAACATATATATAGAAACTAATCAAGTTTAAAAATTTGAAGTTCAATCAGTTGTATTATTGTGTATGACTAATACAAGGATTGTTCAATAGACACACGTATAGAGCTGTAAAGCATTTTTTATTCAACGATTTTAAAAGAAGTCTCCAATAACATTAAGACATGAGTTCCACTGTTGCGCTAACCTGTAGATTCCCTGCTAGTAAAATTCTGACGGCTGTTTGTGGAACCATTCGGTTACAGCAAACACTACCTCACCGTCCGATTTGACCCACCAACCTTTTAGTGATTCCTTAAAAAAAATTTAAGATAAGATTTTTGCCTACCCATTGATTAACTACTAGCTTCGCCAGTAAGCAAATTGATGTCCATTTTTTCGGCTTGCACGCGTTATGTTGGTGTGGGTTTCGGCACTTTCAATTTAAAAAGCGTGCAAACGTAAGAAAATAAACATGAGTGAGGCCAGAAATAACGTGAATTGTGTGTGTGTGTGTGTGTGTGTGTTTGTGTCTTACCTGCCTTTTTATTGCCGTATTAAATGAAAAATATTATATTACATTAAAATGAAAAAATTTTAATTTTATTGCCTGGCAACAAAATTATTTTATTTTTAACAATTACCATTGTTTCAAAAAGTTTAAATAAATTTTCAAGTACTTTACTCTTGTTAAAACGTAAAAGGTTGCAGGTAAACTACCCCTTCCCCTTAACCTATCTTCACCAAAATCGACAGTCCTTGAGACCTCTACAATTGAGGGACGTATACAAAAAATTATTTGATTCTGTTTGAACTTGCGGCTGTTATCGTTTGCCAAAGAAAATACCCTTGTTAAAAAAACGTTGTTGGTAAACTACCCCTTTCCCTTAACCGATCTTCACCAAAAACAACAGGTCTTGAGAACTCTACAATTTAGGGCTGTATGAAAATAATCTTTTGATTCTGTTTGAATTTGCGGCTGTTATCGTTTGCCATAGGAAATACCCTTGTTAAAACATAAAACGTTACAGGTAACCTACCCCTTTCCCTTAACCGATCTTCACGAAAAACAAAAGGTCTTGAGAACTCTACAATTCAGGGCTGTATGCATATAATCTTTTGATTCTGTTTGAATTTGCGGCTGTTATCGTTTGCCATAAGAAATACCCTTGTTAAAACATAAAACGTTACAGGTAAACTACCCCTTTCCCTTAACCGATCTTCACCAAAAACGAAAGGTCTTGAGAACTCTACAATTCAGGGCTGTATGCGAAATATTATTTGATTCTGTTTGAATTTGCGGCTGTTATCGTTTGCCAAAAAAAAAAATTTCCCTTGATAAAAAAAACCGTTGCAGGTAAACTACCCCTTTCCCTCAACCGATCTTCACCAAAAACAATAGGTCGCGAGTACTCTACAAATCAGGGCTGTATGCAAAAATTATTTGATTCTGTTTGAATTTGCGGCAGTTATCGTTTGCCATAGAAAAAAAAATCTACAGACAGACACACAGACACACACACAGACACTTTTCGGAAAACGACTTTTTTTCGTGTTTTGAGTGTAGTAGAATCAGAATCTGCAATAATCTCGAACACGATTTTTTTTCCATCACCATACTTCCATTCCTTAAGGAATATGGAAGTAAAACAATATAAAATTAGCTAATGATCACACTATACAAAAATATCGGTATGGAGAACCATACATGACTTCCATATTCTAAGATTTATATTTAAAATCATTTTCGAAATGAAATATTACCATAGAAACTACTTCTTTCTACTTACTGCTTCAGCCTTAACCACATTACTGTGGTCACTAACATATACCACCTCACGTTATCGCACTCGATTTTCACTGATGATGGAAGTCGATGGCATTGCCGAAATGTCTGGTTTTGTAAAAAACATTGGACTACGGCCAAATATCCCGGGAAGGAATTTTAACAAAAACTACTTCTTTGTTGCCGATAACGTTGTACACATATATATCAGTGGCGAAGTTACATGGAGGCAATTGAGGCAATGCCTACCCTAAAAAGTTCTGTAGAATAAAAATTATAAATACGTATGAACTACATAACGTAAAGATGATACATTGTTACTGCGACTGTCAAATTTATTAAACCGGAACGTGCTTTATTGAGCGGCCGCTAGATGGTGACAGGTGAGATTCGGCATAGTTCGTTTAAAGCGAATGAAGCAATCTGAACTTGCCTAAGCGTTTTTTGTATACATCGTATGTAAGCAATGTAGTGGTGCGATAGGGAAGTGTAGGGAGGGGGGATTGTCCCGCGCTGTACACATAGAGCGTTGAGGCATGCCTCACTTCTGTGGTCCAAACAGTTAAGTTAAAGCGCCTGTGTTGTTTCTAAGTGTTTATTTTATGCGGTTATTAAAAGTGTCACTGTTATTCCGCTGAACTAACAGATGATCAAGATTGTTATTTGAATTATTTGTAACACTAAACATATATATAGAAACTAATCAAGTTTAAAAATTTGAAGTTCAATCAGTTGTATTATTGTGTATGACTAATACAAGGATTGTTCAATAGACACACGTATAGAGCTGTAAAGCATTTTTTATTCAACGATTTTAAAAGAAGTCTCCAATAACATTAAGACATGAGTTCCACTGTTGCGCTAACCTGTAGATTCCCTGCTAGTAAAATTCTTACGGCTGTTTGTGGAACCATTCGGTTACAGCAAACACTACCTCACCGTCCGATTTGACCCACCATCCTTTTACTGATTCCTTAAAAAAAATTTAAGATAAGATTTTTGCCTACCCATTGATTAACTACTAGCTTCGCCAGTAAGCAAATTGATGTCCATTTTTTCGGCTTGCACGCGTTATGTTGGTGTGGGTTTCGGCACTTTCAATTTAAAAAGCGTGCAAACGTAAGAAAATAAACATGAGTGAGGCCAGAAATAACGTGAATTGTGTGTGTGTGTGTGTGTTTGTGTCTTACCTGCCTTTTTATTGCCGTATTAAATGAAAAATATTATATTACATTAAAATGAAAAAATTTTAATTTTATTGCCTGGCAACAAAATTATTTTATTTTTAACAATTACCATTGTTTCAAAAAGTTTAAATAAATTTTCAAGTACTTTACTCTTGTTAAAACGTAAAAGGTTGCAGGTAAACTACCCCTTCCCCTTAACCTATCTTCACCAAAATCGACAGTCCTTGAGACCTCTACAATTGAGGGACGTATACAAAAAATTATTTGATTCTGTTTGAACTTGCGGCTGTTATCGTTTGCCAAAGAAAATACCCTTGTTAAAAAAACGTTGTTGGTAAACTACCCCTTTCCCTTAACCGATCTTCACCAAAAACAACAGGTCTTGAGAACTCTACAATTTAGGGCTGTATGAAAATAATCTTTTGATTCTGTTTGAATTTGCGGCTGTTATCGTTTGCCATAGGAAATACCCTTGTTAAAACATAAAACGTTACCGGTAACCTACCCCTTTCCCTTAACCGATCTTCACGAAAAACAAAAGGTCTTGAGAACTCTACAATTCAGGGCTGTATGCATATAATCTTTTGATTCTGTTTGAATTTGCGGCTGTTATCGTTTGCCATAATAAATACCCTTGTTAAAACATAAAACGTTACAGGTAAACTACCCCTTTCCCTTAACCGATCTTCACCAAAAACGAAAGGTCTTGAGAACTCTACAATTCAGGGCTGTATGCGAAATATTATTTGATTCTGTTTGAATTTGCGGCTGTTATCGTTTGCCAAAAAAAAAAATTTCCCTTGATAAAAAAAACCGTTGCAGGTAAACTACCCCTTTCCCTCAACCGATCTTCACCAAAAACAATAGGTCGCGAGTACTCTACAAATCAGGGCTGTATGCAAAAATTATTTGATTCTGTTTGAATGTGCGGCAGTTATCGTTTGCCATAGAAAAAAAATCTACAGACAGACACACAGACACACACACAGACACTTTTCGGAAAACGACTTTTTTTCGTGTTTTGAGTGTAGTAGAATCAGAATCTGCAATAATCTCGAACACGATTTTTTTTCCATCACCATACTTCCATTCCTTAAGGAATATGGAAGTAAAACAATATAAAATTAGCTAATGATCACACTATACAAAAATATCGGTATGGAGAACCATACATGACTTCCATATTCTAAGATTTATATTTAAAATCATTTTCGAAATGAAATATTACCATAGAAACTACTTCTTTCTACTTACTGCTTCAGCCTTAACCACATTACTGTGGTCACTAACATATACCACCTCACGTTATCGCACTCGATTTTCACTGATAATGGAAGTCGATGGCATTGCCGAAATGTCTGGTTTTGTAAAAAACATTGGACTACGGCCAAATATCCCGGGAAGGAATTTTAACAAAAACTACTTCTTTGTTGCCGATAACGTTGTACACATATATATCAGTGGCGAAGTTACATGGAGGCAATTGAGGCAATGCCTACCCTAAAAAGTTCTGTAGAATAAAAATTATAAATACGTATGAACTACATAACGTAAAGATGATACATTGTTACTGCGACTGTCAAATTTATTAAACCGGAACGTGCTTTATTGAGCGGCCGCTAGATGGTGACAGGTGAGATTCGGCATAGTTCGTTTAAAGCGAATGAAGCAATCTGAACTTGCCTAAGCGTTTTTTGTATACATCGTATGTAAGCAATGTAGTGGTGCGATAGGGAAGTGTAGGGAGGGGGGATTGTCCCGCGCTGTACACATAGAGCGTTGAGGCATGCCTCACTTCTGTGGTCCAAACAGTTAAGTTAAAGCGCCTGTGTTGTTTCTAAGTGTTTATTTTATGCGGTTATTAAAAGTGTCACTGTTATTCCGCTGAACTAACAGATGATCAAGATTGTTATTTGAATTATCTGTAACACTAAACATATATATATATAGAAACTAATCAAGTTTAAAAATTTGAAGTTCAATCAGTTGTATTATTGTGTATGACTAATACAAGGATTGTTCAATAGACACACGTATAGAGCTGTAAAGCATTTTTTATTCAACGATTTTAAAAGAAGTCTCCAATAACATTAAGACATGAGTTCCACTGTTGCGCTAACCTGTAGATTCCTTGCTAGTAAAATTCTGACGGCTGTTTGTGGAACCATTCGGTTACAGCAAACTCTACCTCAGCGTCCGATTTGACCCACCATCCTTTTAGTGATTCCTTAAAAAAAATTTAAGATAAGATTTTTGCCTACCCATTGATTAACTACTAGCTTCGCCAGTAAGCAAATTGATGTCCATTTTTTCGGCTTGGACGCGTTATGTTGGTGTGGGTTTCGGCACTTTCCATTTAAAAAGCGTGCAAACGTAAGAAAATAAACATGAGTGAGGCCAGGAATAACGTGAATTGTGTGTGTGTGTGTGTGTGTGTGTGTGTGTGTGTGTGTGTGTGTGTGTGTGTGTGTCTTACCTGCCTTTTTATTGCCGTATTAAATGAAAAATATTATATTACATTAAAATGAAAAAATTTTAATTTTATTGCCTGGCAACAAAATTATTTTATTTTTAACAATTACCATTGTTTAAAAAAGTTTAAATAAATTTTCAAGTACTTTACTCTTGTTAAAACGTAAAAGGTTGCTGGTAAACTACCCCTTCCCCTTAACCGATCTTCACCAAAATCGAAAGTCCTTGAGACCTCTACAATTCAGACACGTATGCAAAAAAGTATTTGATTCTGTTTGAATTTGCGGCTGTTATCGTTTGCCAAAGAAAATACGCTTGATAAAAAAACGTTGCCGGTAAACTACCCCTTCCCCTCAACCGATCTTCACCAAAAACAACAGGTCTTGAGTAGTCTACAAATTAGGGCTGTATGCAGAAAAGTATTTGATTCTGTTTGAATTTGCGGCTGTTATCGTTTGCCATAGAAAATACCCTTGTTAAAAAAACGTTACAGGTAAACTACCCCTTTCCCTCAACCGATCTTCACCAAAAACAACAGATCTTGAGAACTCTACAATTTAGGGCTGTATGCAAATAATCTTTTGATTCTGTTTGAATTTGCGGCTGTTATCGTTTGCCATAGGAAATACCCTTGTTAAAACATAAAACGTTACAGGTAAACTACCCCTTTCCCTTAACCGATCTTCACCAAAAACAACAGATCTTGAGAACTCTACAATTCAGGGCTGTATGCGAAACATTATTTGATTCTGTTTGAATTTGCTGGTGTTATCGTTTGCCAAAAAAAAAAATTTTTTTTGATAAAAAAAAAACCGTTGCAGGTAAACTACCCCTTTCCCTCAACCGATCTTCACCAAAAACAACAGATCGCGAGTACTCTACAAATCAGGGCTGTATGCAAAAAATGATTTGATTCTGTTTGAATTTGCGGCTGTTATCGTTTGCCATAGAAAAAAAATCTACAGACACACAGACAGACACACACACAGACACTTTTCGAAAAACGACTTTTTTTCATGTTTTGAGTGTAGTACAATCAGAATCTGCAATAATCTCGAACACGATTTTTTTTGCCATCACCATACTTCCATTTCCTTAAGGAATATGGAAGTAAATATCGGTATGGAGAACCATACATGACTTCTATATTCTAAGAATTATAATTAAAATAATTTTCGAAATGAAATATTACCATAGAAACTACTTCTTTCTACTTACTGCTTCAGCCTTAACCACATTACTGTGGTCACTAACATATACCACCTCACGTTATCGCACTCGATTTTCACTGATGATGGAAGTCGATGGCATTGCCGAAATGTCTGGTTTTGTAAAAAACATTGGACTACGGCCAAATATCCCGGGAAGGAATTTTAACAAAAACTACTTCTTTGTTGCCGATAACGTTGTACACATATATATCAGTGGCGAAGTTACATGGAGGCAATTGAGGCAATGCCTACCCTAAAAAGTTCTGTAGAATAAAAATTATAAATACGTATGAACTACATAACGTAAAGATGATACATTGTTACTGCGACTGTCAAATTTATTAAACCGGAACGTGCTTTATTGAGCGGCCGCTAGATGGTGACAGGTGAGATTCGGCATAGTTCGTTTAAAGCGAATGAAGCAATCTGAACTTGCCTAAGCGTTTTTTGTATACATCGTATGTAAGCAATGTAGTGGTGCGATAGGGAAGTGTAGGGAGGGGGGATTGTCCCGCGCTGTACACATAGAGCGTTGAGGCATGCCTCACTTCTGTGGTCCAAACAGTTAAGTTAAAGCGCCTGTGTTGTTTCTAAGTGTTTATTTTATGCGGTTATTAAAAGTGTCACTGTTATTCCGCTGAACTAGCAGATGATCAAGATTGTTATTTGAATTATTTGTAACACTAAACATATATATAGAAACTAATCAAGTTTAAAAATTTGAAGTTCAATCAGTTGTATTATTGTGTATGACTAATACAAGGATTGTTCAATAGACACACGTATAGAGCTGTAAAGCATTTTTTATTCAACGATTTTAAAAGAAGTCTCCAATAACATTAAGACATGAGTTCCACTGTTGCGCTAACCTGTAGATTCCCTGCTAGTAAAATTCTTACGGCTGTTTGTGGAACCATTCGGTTACAGCAAACACTACCTCACCGTCCGATTTGACCCACCATCCTTTTAGTGATTCCTTAAAAAAAATTTAAGATAAGATTTTTGCCTACCCATTGATTAACTACTAGCTTCGCCAGTAAGCAAATTGATGTCCATTTTTTCGGCTTGCACGCGTTATGTTGGTGTGGGTTTCGGCACTTTCAATTTAAAAAGCGTGCAAACGTAAGAAAATAAACATGAGTGAGGCCAGAAATAACGTGAATTGTGTGTGTGTGTGTGTGTTTGTGTCTTACCTGCCTTTTTATTGCCGTATTAAATGAAAAATATTATATTACATTAAAATGAAAAAATTTTAATTTTATTGCCTGGCAACAAAATTATTTTATTTTTAACAATTACCATTGTTTCAAAAAGTTTAAATAAATTTTCAAGTACTTTACTCTTGTTAAAACGTAAAAGGTTGCAGGTAAACTACCCCTTCCCCTTAACCTATCTTCACCAAAATCGACAGTCCTTCAGACCTCTACAATTGAGGGACGTATACAAAAAATTATTTGATTCTGTTTGAACTTGCGGCTGTTATCGTTTGCCAAAGAAAATACCCTTGTTAAAAAAACGTTGTTGGTAAACTACCCCTTTCCCTTAACCGATCTTCACCAAAAACAACAGGTCTTGAGAACTCTACAATTTAGGGCTGTATGAAAATAATCTTTTGATTCTGTTTGAATTTGCGGCTGTTATCGTTTGCCATAGGAAATACCCTTGTTAAAACATAAAACGTTACAGGTAACCTACCCCTTTCCCTTAACCGATCTTCACGAAAAACAAAAGGTCTTGAGAACTCTACAATTCAGGGCTGTATGCATATAATCTTTTGATTCTGTTTGAATTTGCGGCTGTTATCGTTTGCCATAAGAAATACCCTTGTTAAAACATAAAACGTTACAGGTAAACTACCCCTTTCCCTTAACCGATCTTCACAAAAAACGAAAGGTCTTGAGAACTCTACAATTCAGGGCTGTATGCGAAATATTATTTGATTCTGTTTGAATTTGCGGCTGTTATCGTTTGCCAAAAAAAAAATTTCCCTTGATAAAAAAAACCGTTGCAGGTAAACTACCCCTTTCCCTCAACCGATCTTCACCAAAAACAATAGGTCGCGAGTACTCTACAAATCAGGGCTGTATGCAAAAATTATTTGATTCTGTTTGAATTTGCGGCAGTTATCGTTTGCCATAGAAAAAAAATCTACAGACAGACACACAGACACACACACAGACACTTTTCGGAAAACGACTTTTTTTCGTGTTTTGAGTGTAGTAGAATCAGAATCTGCAATAATCTCGAACACGATTTTTTTGCCATCACCATACTTCCATTCCTTAAGGAATATGGAAGTAAAACAATATAAAATTAGCTAATGATCACACTATACAAAAATATCGGTATGGAGAACCATACATGACTTCCATATTCTAAGATTTATATTTAAAATCATTTTCGAAATGAAATATTACCATAGAAACTACTTCTTTCTACTTACTGCTTCAGCCTTAACCACATTACTGTGGTCACTAACATATACCACCTCACGTTATCGCACTCGATTTTCACTGATGATGGAAGTCGATGGCATTGCCGAAATGTCTGGTTTTGTAAAAAACATTGGACTACGGCCAAATATCCCGGGAAGGAATTTTAACAAAAACTACTTCTTTGTTGCCGATAACGTTGTACACATATATATCAGTGGCGAAGTTACATGGAGGCAATTGAGGCAATGCCTACCCTAAAAAGTTCTGTAGAATAAAAATTATAAATACGTATGAACTACATAACGTAAAGATGATACATTGTTACTGCGACTGTCAAATTTATTAAACCGGAACGTGCTTTATTGAGCGGCCGCTAGATGGTGACAGGTGAGATTCGGCATAGTTCGTTTAAAGCGAATGAAGCAATCTGAACTTGCCTAAGCGTTTTTTGTATACATCGTATGTAAGCAATGTAGTGGTGCGATAGGGAAGTGTAGGGAGGGGGGATTGTCCCGCGCTGTACACATAGAGCGTTGAGGCGTGCCTCACTTCTGTGGTCCAAACAGTTAAGTTAAAGCGCCTGTGTTGTTTCTAAGTGTTTATTTTATGCGGTTATTAAAAGTGTCACTGTTATTCCGCTGAACTAACAGATGATCAAGATTGTTATTTGAATTATCTGTAACACTAAACATATATATAGAAACTAATCAAGTTTAAAAATTTGAAGTTCAATCAGTTGTATTATTGTGTATGACTAATACAAGGATTGTTCAATAGACACACGTATAGAGCTGTAAAGCATTTTTTATTCAACGATTTTAAAAGAAGTCTCCAATAACATTAAGACATGAGTTCCACTGTTGCGCTAACCTGTAGATTCCCTGCTAGTAAAATTCTGACGGCTGTTTGTGGAACCATTCGGTTACAGCAAACTCTACCTCAGCGTCCGATTTGACCCACCATCCTTTTAGTGATTCCTTAAAAAAAATTTAAGATAAGATTTTTGCCTACCCATTGATTAACTACTAGCTTCGCCAGTAAGCAAATTGATGTCCATTTTTTCGGCTTGGACGCGTTATGTTGGTGTGGGTTTCGGCACTTTCCATTTAAAAAGCGTGCAAACGTAAGAAAATAAACATGAGTGAGGCCAGAAATAACGTGAATTGTGTGTGTGTGTGTGTGTGTGTGTGTTTGTGGCTTACCTGCCTTTTTATTGCCGTATTAAATGAAAAATATTATATTACATTAAAATGAAAAAATTTTAATTTTATTGCCTGGCAACAAAATTATTTTATTTTTAACAATTACCATTGTTTCAAAAAGTTTAAATAAATTTTCAAGTACTTTACTCTTGTTAAAACGTAAAAGGTTGCTGGTAAACTACCCCCTCCCCTTAACCGATCTTCACCAAAATCGAAAGTCCTTGAGACCTCAACAATTCAGACACGTATGCAAAAAAGTATTTGATTCTGTTTGAATTTGCGGCTGTTATCGTTTGCCAAAGAAAATACGCTTGATAAAAAAACGTTGCCGGTAAACTACCCCTTCCCCTCAACCGATCTTCACCAAAAATAACAGGTCTTGAGTAGTCTACAAATTAGGGCTGTATGCAGAAAAGTATTTGATTCTGTTTGAATTTGCGGCTGTTATCGTTTGCCATAGAAAATACCCTTGTTAAAAAAACGTTACAGGTAAACTACCCCTTTCCCTCAACCGATCTTCACCAAAAACAACAGGTCTTGAGAACTCTACAATTTAGGGCTGTATACAAATAATCTTTTGATTCTGTTTGAATTTGCGGCTGTTATCGTTTGCCAGAAGAAATACCCTTGTTAAAACATAAAACGTTACAGGTAAACTACCCCTTTCCCTTAACCGATCTTCACCAAAAACAACAGATCTTGAGAACTCTACAATTCAGGGCTGTATGCGAAACATTATTTGATTCTGTTTGAATTTGCTGGTGTTATCGTTTGCCAAAAAAAAAAATTTTTTTGATAAAAAAAAACCGTTGCAGGTAAACTACCCCTTTCCCTCAACCGATCTTCACCAAAAACAATAGGTCGTGAGTACTCTACAAATCAGGGCTGTATGCAAAAAATTATTTGATTCTGTTTGAATTTGCGGCAGTTATCGTTTGCCATAGAAAAAAAATCTACAGACACACAGACTCACAGACAGACAGACAGACACACACACAGACACTTTTCGGAAATCGACTTTTTTTCATGTTTTGAGTGTAGTAGAATCAGAATCTGCAATAATCTCGAACACGATTTTTTTTGCCATCACCATACTTCCATTCCTTAAGGAATATGGAAGTACTGTAATAACATTGACCTTATTAACAAATTGAAAGATATTGAATTGAAACCCAATTATAAAATTGCGTCTTTTGATATTACTAACCTTTACACAAACATACCTGTACAAGAGACAATTAATATTTTAAAGAAGCAGCTCGTTGACGCAAATATATTAAGTCCTCAACAAATTAAAGAATGCGTAGAGTTATTGCAACTGATTTTGAAACAGAACTATTTTATGTTTAATAACAGATATATCATCAAAGAAGAGGGTCTGGCTATGGGCTCGCCCCTGTCCGGATTGTTATCGGATATTTATCTGAACCATTAAGAGAACACATACTTATTATCTGACGTCAATAAGTTACACACGCAAATAATTTTTTATGCTCGTTATGTGGACGATACTTTCTTAGTTTTCAATGGTACATTAAGACAGATATATAATTTGCGACAATATTTGTATAATATAAATAAACATATACAATTCACGGGCGAAACTGAAAATAATAGTAGATTAAATTTTCTGGACTTAACGGTAATAAAGTCAATAACGGTTTCAAATATGAAATCTATAGGAAACCTACTACGACAGATATCACCATTCATGCAGACTCCCACCATCCTAATTCACAGAAAATGACTGCGTACAACAGTTTTATCCATAGATTAGTAACAATACCAATGGAAGCCATTGACTTCCATAGGGAATTGAACATTATAAAATATATAGCAACACGCAATGGGTATAAAAGTTCACTGATAGACAGGTTACTTAAGAAACACCACAACAAACAGAAAAAGCGCCTAGAAAATAAAACTAAACTAAAATACATAGTAAACGATTATGGCACTATCCTTCCTCAAATCGTCACCAATACACTTAAGAAAATAAAAATGGTGGTCACATTTCGCACGAACTACAACATACACAAATTGCTTCGCCCTAAAATTATTAGACCACTGGAAGAAAAAACGGGCATCTACAAAATTAAGTGTAGCGACTGTAAGTGCTTTTATATAGGCCAGACGGGGAGATCGTTTTTACAACGATTTAAAGAACATGTACCTAAAAAAGATCTAGGTCAAACAAAATCTAATTTTGGCCGACATTTAATGGATAGTAACCATAATTACACAAACCTGGCTACAAATCTTGCACCTTTACATGTTTGTAAAAAAGGCCGTTATATGGATGCCGCTAAGGAATTCGAAATTTATAAGACACATAAATTATATCCTGAGCATTTATTAAACGATCATTTGAATTTCCATTCGAACGCTCTATATGATACGGCTTTACAAGTCTCAGAACGACTGAGACTTGCGTCACAGATAAGACAGTGAATTGATGACTAGAGACGGCAGTGTCGTTGTAGCTTCCCCACGGTGCGCACCGTTATTATCGCGCGCTAATGATTGTTTTATATATGTGTTTTAAATGTTTTTGTTTTTTGTGTTTTGTGTCTTAATGTTGTGACGACCTCTAACGAGGAAAATAACCTGAAGATGGAACTTTAGTTCCGAAACGCGTTGTGTTTTTAATATAAAACAAGTGAACCACAAGACGGACTATTCAGGTAATATTTAATTACTTAATCTATTTGTGGTTCGGATACGAGTATGAAGTATTTCAAATACTAGGAATAAATGTCCTTTTTCAATATTCCGCAAACATTGTTCCACTTCATTGCATATCTCATTCCCATAATGGCGACTTCTTAGTCAAACCTTTCCTCTTTTTTGTCACTTCTTGTACACATGTTTAAACAGGAAAAATCCACATGTGAGTAAAGGAAATCCAATTTTAATAACATATTTCAATTAATTTTTCATAGACTGATTAGTTTGCTTAAGACTTTTGCCAGTCCTATGGTTTACTATTTTCAAGAAAGTTATTGTAGACAGGTTTGAATGAAGACAGAGAGCTTATCTCCATATTATTTAACTGAGTTTCAAACTCTTAATCTTTTAGCATTGACTTTATTTGTAGCCCGATGAAAACATCGGTGGTAAAACTTGGTGCAGCCTGTCTGTATTCTTAGTAGAAGCTCTATCATTTTTAAATATCAACATATATGTTATTTCTGCTTGTTGTAGTCCAGTAAACTAGTGGATATTTTCATACGACTCCTTCATGTATACAAAATGGGCCAAAGAGACTAAAGAGAAGGAGTAACTGTAGTGTAGAAGTACCAGTTTAAAGATCAACTTTGAAGAATCAATAAATAAACACAATTCTGACAGAATGTGGGTTTGTCTTTAAGGTAAAAATAAATCATCTACGTTGCGAAACTAAGCGTACACTAAGTCGCCGTTGGAAGAAACATTTTAATCGCTTTTGCCTGAAGACGGCTACCGATCTGTTCCGAACCCGAAACGTCGCTTTTTAATGAAAACCCACTGTTGGAAAAGTCCGTCTTGCTAGTAAGCCTAATGTTAATAACCATCACTGACGCCTTTTTTAAAAAAGAGAGACATGAGCTCAGTAGTAATATTGAGGGTTCTTTCTCTTTGACGAAGCAGCTCAGTGGGAGTACACATGACGGGTGTTCGTTGAATGGGGGGGGGGGGAATATAAGTTTACTTTGAAGCAAGAGAACATCAGTGTGACCTCCATTAAATTTCCAGACACTTGCAACCTTTTTACACCCTCAGTTCTCTAAGAATTACGTTACTCCAACCACCCGGATTGCTCAGTTTCCCAAGAAATAAATATACCAATCTCACTCATTCGGGTTAACCCCAATTTTCACACATTCACAGGGATGATGTTCAAGATTATTTTTTATAGGGTTTTTGTAATTACGGCATAACTTTCAAAATGCACGTATGAAGTTTTAGCTAACTTTATTAAATTTGCAGTTGGCACTTTGTCAACAATTTTATAACATTAACGTAGATAATGGTAGAATCCTTAAATATGCTCTTAATACTCGGTTAATCAAAACCATGTACTGATATTCAGAATTGCAATTGTTATAGCATTGAGACGCAAAATAATGACATTCAACCTTTTAGAACAGGAAGCATACAGACTTGATATTTTGGGAAAAATTTCTAAGTTCCCCACTCAAGGCCGTCGGGTCCTATTTCTATTGTGGAAAAATATATTTATTTAAGATATTTTGTACCATCCTGTAGTGTTTAATACGAGTAGGTTGAAAAAGTCAAAGCTGATTTCAACACTGGAGCTGAATCCCCCCGAAACCCCCTTATATGTAAAATTTCTCAAAAAGGTATTTTAGCACGCACCTACGACCGAAGAGAAAATTTTTTACCAAAGTTCAGACCTTGATCTGAAAAATTACAACAGCCCTACGTGACTCGTACCACGCGGCAACCCACTAGGCTGATCCAGACGTTGGAGGATCATTCTGTACGGCGTTATCAAGGTCGGACGCTGACATAGTTTCTAGCAATTTCAAGAGCGCCTATTCGGGAAGTGTCAGGTAATTCTCAATCTCAGCAGGACGTAAGTACTAGCAGCCGGCTGATTTTAGATGAACCTGACGATATAACATGTGCGCTTCGGAGTGGTTGTCATTGTGACTTGTGGTTGGAGTGCAACTGTGTTAGTGAAGAACTGTAATAAGGTGACATTTTATTGTTGTATGTTGGACAAATTTAACCTAGATTATTGTGTAAGAGTACCTTAGTTTATTTCTTTTAAAGTGTAGTTTGTACTCAATGACTTCACTTCTGGCAGATATACTGAGTTCACAGAACAACACGACAATCTTGGAGTCCGTCGTAACAGAGTATTTGTATATTAAATTGATATTTGACTTTCGGTGTGTGTAATCAAAGTTTATAACGAAGTCTAGTTTCTAGTATTACTGTTCGTGTGGTTCGCTGAGCTGAGCTGTTTGTGTTGTTGATATATGTTGTGCTTTATATTTTTTCTACAGTACAATTTTGTATACAAATATTTGCGATTTCACAATTTTATTTATATTTCTTGGTAGTCTTGTTCGATTTTCAGAAGTAAAAGCAGTTTACATGTAAAAGCCTGAATAATAGTGTACCAAGAAAAGCACCGTTATTAAACGGTTTCTATACAGACCGCTACGAGCCGTCACGAAGAAAGATTACAGTGGGAAATATTACAGTTAATTGCTAACAGTAATACCATAGAAACTAATATTGATACATTATTTTACATTGATACTACAATATTGATACAATATTAATAACATATTGATTACAGATGGCTGTAGTTTCCGTGTTGACCCGATCGTAAATGTGGTAGACAAACATTCACTGCCTACCGTTATGTACAATCATGTGAGAGCTCATTGGCAATCCTCTCTGAAACATTACTCTTGGTAACAAATCGATTTCCATGTCTACTCTGTTCATCTGATGACCTACTATTGATAAATGATGGCAGATGACGACGTAGACGATTACGAACTTGGTGACCAATAATATTTTCTATGTGTCAAGTGTGTACCAAGCAATCGATAAATGTGTACTTAGGTCTCATCAAATGAGTTTTTCCTAGTTTATGTAATTTTTATATAGCATTGTGTTACATTATTATAGTATATGACATAATATTTTATTAATTATGATAATTCAATCTGTGAGTCAAGCGTACCAGACTTCTTTTGTATGAGTCTATTCATATAAATACAAATAAAATTATTTAACTTATAAAAGTAACATTGTTATACTTCTAAAACAATACTTCAGGTTATGGATAATAAAATTGTTAATTTTAATCACAACATGAACATCATCAGTCACTAGTGACACTCCGATTATTGATTGCTGCTTAATGTTTAATTTTTGTATACTACATCTGCTTCACACAGGGCAAGAAATGACGAACACCCTGAGTTGGTAACCAAGGAAACACTAATGTATCACGTACTCACCCACATACGTGACGGTACACAGCTTTCTGTTGTAGTAAACCTAATAGACTTCCGAGTGCTACTCAGTACTGTAATTATGGTGTGCTCCAATACCTTATATACGGCTGTTCCAAAAATAAGAATACGGGTGACTTTTCCGAGTACTTACTGAAGTTTAGGACTCACAATTGGGAAATTGTTTTCTTATATTTGTCAATGTCATTTTATATAACAACTGTACTTTTACTAAATAATTTAGTACTTAATTTTCATAGTAAGGACTTATCTAAATGCAACCAGTTTAAAAGACACATTAAGTACAAATATTTATTGTAAAATTCAAGTGTATGGAGCAGTGGTTCTTAACCTTTTTTTCTTCACGGCACAGTGTCAATTTTAGTCAGTTCCTAATTTTTTAGGAAGGCTGAGGGTGGGAACACAAAGTGTCCCGAAACATGGTCCAAATAAGGGAAAAAACATCTTCAGGTAAAAGACGAAGCACATCTACGAATTGAAGAAATATGACGTTTCCAGAAAGTATACTGCTTTCTGTTACTTTTATGATAAAAGTTTTTTCAACTAAATTTGCAAATTTTATGGATTTGTATACTTGTGTCATTCGTACACCTGTCGACCTTGTGTGTGTGTGTGTGTGTGTGTGTGTGTGTGTGTGTGTGTGTGTGTGTGTGTGTGTGTGTGTGTGTGTGTGTGTGTGTGTGTGTGTGTGTGTGTGTGTGTGTCTGTGTGAACATTTGTCTCATACGTCACTTAATCCACCAATGTTTGCTACGTTGTTTGTATAAAAATATTAATAAAAATGATAAAAATGTTTCTTTTAAAAATACTTTCATTATATTAATTTTGATAGTGCAGTTACTGACAACATTCAATTGTGCACATGCATTTATTTATACGCTTTTGCGTGCTATAAAAAAATTAGTATAGCGCCTGCAGGAATGCTCAGTTAAACTAATTGCTTTTCCTTGTTTAGTTTTAACATGCTTGGAAATAAATACTATTTTATTACAGTTTATTAGCACGATGTGTGTAGGATTTCATTTTTGTGTTCCAGATTACTTCAGTAGAGTATTTGTAACAAACTTTATTTGTTACCATCAGCCTTTGTAGCTGTTTAGTACTACAGTACTAATAGCACTGCAGTAGCTTTATGAAATCCCTAATTCACTGGCGCTGGCCGTAATGACGTTTCTGCAATAACAACAACAATAGTGAACTGATATTTACTTACAGTTCGGATGGACCCATAGAAATGTGACGTCTAATTAATACAGTAAATTAGTTCAGATGAAGCAGGAAAATAAAACTGAAGTTTATATTATCTTTTTATTTATAAGAAAATGCATTTTTACAAATTTTGAGAAGTCTATCATCTAAAATGTGTACCTTCATTACTATATAACTATATTGTAAATTATACATGAAATATTATCATTTCTAAGATACTTACGTACCCAATTTAAAACACATGACGGTGTGTATACCGCCTGATTCGCCCTGAATATTTAATCTAAGAGATTTTGCTAAAAATACAAAATTTTCGAACTAAAAATGACTGTTTTCTCTGCCGACAGGATTCGAGGATACACTTTCAGAAGATACTATGTAATGGAGTTTATTTCGTTCTTCAGAAATTATAAAAAACATATACGTACTTGCAAGTAAGTATATTTGAATCAAATTTACTTCACCCGTAATAAAACTCTTTACTTTACATTTCAGAGATTTATTTTAGAAAGAGTGTGAGTAGTCTTTTCACTTTCAGAAAAAAGTGTGGCACTCTATTTTGCTCCAAAAGATTTACTGTTGTATACGCGGGGTTACTTATGATTAGTTTTGTCCACAGGGTACAACAAGAACTGGTTACAGTTACCTACAGGGTAGACTGGCAATGTGTGAAAGGATTAATGATACAGGCATATGGGGGAAATGGAAAATTACGTATTCCCACAGGCTCCATATGGCACGGCGTGCTACTTTATTCTTAAGTTAAGTAAGCGATGAATGTAATATTACATTAAATGGAAAAAGGGATGATATAACACATCTTTATATGGAGAAACGTGGAATAAGGAAAATAATTTGCTACTGGTTTTGAGTGTTTTAGATAGTAGCATGTAAAAAATGTCCCCAAAGTACTGATGAGGTTGAGTTACGCCTTATGGTATCGTTCCTCGATGAACAAGGGGACGGGAAACACCTACAGGTAGCTAACGCTGCGCTGGAGACCGATTGACTGCCGGTCTAAGCTGTCCTTCTCTACTTGCCACCAAGCAGTGGTTAGGGGGCACCCTCTTTCCCCCGGGTAAGAAATCGCCCTTAAAGGTGGATGACCCTTAGTTGGTCAACGGTGGAGGATGAGGGATGAGAAGGCAATGAGAAAACCACCACAATTACGATCTTTATGGAGATCTCAAACAGTGAAAACTAGTATATTGAGTCCGATTAGACAGTCCAGTTGAAAGGGACACAACACAGACAAAAAAATCGTGTTGAACACGAAGGTGGCACCCCCACCCTTGTCTTACCTAGCGGTATGCTAGTAAGAAATATCCAGGGCACATATTAGCTACTAAACTCTCGTAAGCAAGATGTGATCGGACTGATGACACTTGAGACTATAGCTACGAAGAAAAGGAGAAAGAGACATGGCATTGCAGAAAAATCCTAAAATTGTTGTGTGGAAGGTAAGAGGGCTCCCACATAAAGAGGTGGAACTCACCAGGAACTTAAGCTAATGAGAGTTGGTGTTGCCATTATTACTGAAATCGAAAAGGAGCTGAAAGGCTCAACAGTTCCACAGGACTATATATTAATGTATATAATAGCGTAAATTCTGGTATACGCGAAGCTGCAAGAGTAGCAGTAATAATAATTAAGTTATGGAAAAACAGGATACATAGTAACTAGTTTCTAATCAACGAATATTAAGAGTACGTTTCAAAACAGTAAAAGAGTGAACAACATTGGTAGGTTTATGTAGCCTGGAAGATGGTCGCAAAGAAAATTTCAAAGAATTTTATGATATTCTAGAGATAGGCGTCAATAACACAAACAAAATAGATTAGCGGATAATAGGAGCAGCGGATTTCAATGCACGTACAGGATAATTCCCTAGAAAACCAATAATGGGATGTCTTGGTGAAAGAACAGAAAAGGGGGAAGGACGAGGACTTATTGATTTTGTAGTAATTACAAATTTTAGGATAACCAAGACGTTGTTACCGCAAAAAAAGTTTCACAAATATACTTGGAGCTATACAAGATATCAGTCAATAATTGATTATGTTTTAGTGCATGGAAAAATACAGAACTTAGTGAGGATACAAATTTTGAGTGATGTTAACTATACACATGCCTTAGAGGATGTGACATTGAGTCTGAACATTTTCTCCTCATATCAAATATTAGTCACTATTCCTGCTCGGTAGAGGTAGATGAGACCCATAGGGTGCCAGTGTCATAAACAAACATTTAAAGTATCTACATTTATCCAAGATAACGATATACAACACCTGTACCAGGTTTGCGTGAATCAGTTTGAGCAGCAAACAGCTATCAGTAATAATATAACATAAGAATAGCGTAGCATCAGAACTATCATATTCCACACAGCATTAGAAGCACTGGGAACGGGACATAAAAGTTCCGGAAACCGAGGACGTATATGGGATGACGAGACTGCACAAATAACAGATGCTAAGAAACAAGCATATTTAAAACTCCTAGCTTTAAAAACTGATTTAAAGACTGATTCTGCCATTGGCAGAAGAGAAGTAAAGAAAAATCGAACAAAATAATTGGGAAAAATATGTGATTGGTATAGAGAACGATGCGCAGGGTAGGCAGGACAAGGCTTACAGAATATTATGGAACATAGAACAAACAGAAAGAGATATCGTAAAGAACAATGATATCACAGAGAAGGAATGATTCAGATGTTATCAGCAACTAGATGAAACAGAATTTGCAGACGTCAGTGAATAAGTGGAACCAATAGCAATGGATAGATTCTTAGTTACTATACAATCGTGTAAACATAGAAAATCTCCGGACACTTAAAGTTTTAGAGCTGAATTTCAAGCTTTTAAAGTATAGGCCAGCCTTGCTGCATAATCCATTATTTAACTCCGTCGTATGTGCTGAAACATTGGTCATATTTCCAAAGATTGGCAGATAGCAAAGACAGCTCCGATATTCAAGAAAGTTTGTAACGACTGTGACAAGTATAGAGGGGTGAGCCTGCTTAAAACGTCTTTCAAATTGTATGCATCTATCCTAGCAAAACGACTAAATGCAATGTGGGAGACAATTCTCGCGGAGATCCCTGATAGTTTCAGGAAGGGCAGATAGTGTTTAGATTGTATCTTGAAAATAGACGAGGTCATCGAAAAGCTCAGAGGATATCAGTTGCCCACATGCATAGCGCTCATCGACTTCGAAAAGGCATTTGATAAAGAGAATAGTGATAAGCTATGGACAGTAATGGCAACGAAAGGAATTCCACACCTCATTTACAGCCATAGAAATTTTTTATGTGCAAAAACAATCTTAATTGAAACAGGACGACGGAGCACAACTGCTAGTGTGGGCCTGATCGATTATGGAGTTTGTAATTTATATATCAACGATGTCATACATAATTGGCCTACTGTCGGGATGAAACGTAGACAGCAGTTTTATAGTCCGCTGAGACAATTCAAAAATTATTTGTAAAATTCATTTGGAAAATACCAGGAAGATCATGCAGCAGCATAATTTCTGAGCACCCCCAAACACGCCTACACACATGTGAAAAGTTCTCAAGGTGTTTTCTATCAGAAGTGGAAAGATCGGGGGCGTTGAAAAAATTCAGGTTTAAAATTTAAAATAATATCAGTAATTCTAAATTGTATTTTTTAGTCAATCCTGTAAATTTTTTTCCCAAAAAAGTTTTAATATATTGCTTAAGAACTTTAGGCACCATAACTAATAAAATCTTACATTTGAAAAGTACAAATTTTGTCGACTAGTACAACTGGCTACTCCTGGATACTGACTAATAGTTATTTTGGGAAAAAAATTATTCTAATAGTTTAATTTGATGTGCAAGAATTGTTCAGCTTCCAGAGATAGGCATTTCAATATTGCCGTTTGGATTCTAAAGTTGTGAATAAACTTGTTTCTTTTTTATCTGTTCGTTTCTAAATTGAATGGAAATTACTTAGTATCATATAAAACAATGTGGTTAAAGATAGTTTCACGTTATATACTATGTCATACCAAGAAACTGTCAGCCACTGTATCACTGTGTGTCAATGATGACACCCCTAAACACGCAGAAGCGTTAGACGACATGTGTTATATTTCTCAACACATAGGGATTACCTACATATAAGATTTCGTTTAATATAATAGTGTGGTAGATGATGTTTCTTGTAAAGTGAGAGTAATTATTTCTATTGTACTTCATATAAATGATTTGTTATCGAAGGAAAATAAATTATTATAATTATTATTATATTGTTGTTTTTATTGTATGATCTGACGCGTACATTTTTGTAGAAATTGGAGACTGATTAGAAACTTCCCTTTTAATCTCAAGAGCAGATTGTTATTTTCCATAACGTTATTTCCAAATGCAATTATTTTCATCGTTTCAAAAGTAATCGCTTGGCTGTCAATTTCTGGCATATTTCTTTGCACTTATACTTTCTTTTTACATATTTTAAACTAACTTTACATCTGCTTGCTGTAAATACCTGAACGTCTTCATTCTTCAACATTTCTTCTCGTTCTTGGCTTCATTCTCGTTCTTGTTGTCATTCATCGTCGTCGTCGTCGTCATCATCATCATCATCATCATCATCATCATCATCATCATCATCATCATCATCATCATCATCATCATCATCACCACCACCACCACCACCACCACCACCACCACCACCACCACCACCACCATCATCATCATCATCATCATGCATCGTCATCATCATCATCATCGTCGTCGTCGTCGTCGTCGTCGTCGTCATCGTCTTCTTCTTCTTCTTCTTCTTCTTCTTCTTCTTCTTCTCCTCCTCCTACTCCTCCTCCTCCTCCTCCTCCTCCTCCACACCGATCTTACTCTCTCTTCAGTACCACCGCTTCCTTGATCTTCATCTATCTCCCTTTCTACCGACGCATAATTTTTATACCTTTGTTTATTTATATACCAGATTGTACTTCTGCCTCTACATATTAGAAAAAATGTATAATATAATATACACATGTAACTTAAAGATATAATCACTAGTTAAATTTCTGTTAATATGAAGATTGTACATTTTCAGTTAAGATGTGTTATTGACCAATGACATATTATTGATTATGGTTGATTAATGACGGAGAAAGTGTCTTGAAAAATTTAGTAGTTACAATTTTAATAATGTTTAAAATATCAAATCGTCTAAAAAGTATTTTTATTTATTTATCACATGTCTTTGGATACGACAACCAGTTTTGCAGTTCCTACAAGCTTTCCTTTGTTCCTTAATGCGTCAAGCAGGAAAGCGGAATAATCTCTCCCTTTAAATGTTTACAGTCTACAAGCAAGAAGTTAAATTATGTCTTAGTGTTTCTCGTGTCTCTGCAACAGATGGCTGTTCTGTGAACATATGCAAATTATGTTTCTAAACTCAACGTACTGTACTATATACGTCTCTATGACGTCCTCACTTCTGAGCAGTAAACTAGATACATTTTCTCCGTTAACTCGAGTCACTTACTTTGTGTTTTGATAAAGATTAGTTTAGGTAATTAGACCCACTACATATCTAACCAGACACATATCTAAATAATTTTATGTCATGTATGGGAATTGAAGTTATTAGAAAAAACTTAACACTCAGAAATAATTAAAATTTCGAGTAAATAATAAGTAATTTATGATTAGTAATAATAAAATCACAGAGATGAGTAGACAAACGGGTATGGTGCCTAACTACTAACCTAAAGTTCCTGGCTTTAATTCCCCGCTGCACCATGAATTCAAGGTACGTTTTTCAGACTCCGGGTAGTCTCAGTATGTGGAATTGAATACCTGGGATAACATCATTGGGTAATAATGGGCAGACGAGGCGTAATGTTTGCCACACTAGCTTCTTTGTATGCAGAACGTCTCCTTTGCTACCCTGTGCCTAACTCTTAGACCTTAGACTGCTTAAGCCGTAAGAAAGTATTAACTATTCTTTATAACATTAACTAACAAAATCTTATTCTTAGTAAATCTTATATAACTAGTATATATTTTATTTTCAAAACAACATTAGCGATTTGATATGTATATGTATATGTGTGTGTGTGTGTGTATTCCAACGTAACAAATGAACGATTGCATAGATGTGTAATAGAACTAATAATATAAAGAAAGTCTTTTATCTGGAGAGAGGAATTTATTAAACTAAAAACAAATTTAAATCTTGTCTGTAATTTTTTTACATAAATTATTTAATAATTTTATATTGTCTTTGAATTCAAATGAATGTTTATCTGAACAATCGTCTATGTTACTTGATTGTAGAATTCCTACTTGGAGTCCGGCTGGAAGCTGCGTTAACGTTGTCCGCTAGCTCCGCTGCGTTAACACCGATCTCTGGTCTCGCCACTGCAGTCACACACGAATCACACACACACGCCGTTTATCTTATTGATATGGTTCTTAAATTTACAATCTCAAGTTTGATAAATGGGTTATTGGTTATTATTTTAATTGCGGTGTATTGAGCTTAGACCTTCCGGCTATCTTAAAATGTTCACCCGTTCATATAGTTGTACTCCGGTTGAGTACAACTGCCCTAAGCGGAAAAATCTTGACTACCGCGAAATAGAATAGATATTCAAATACTTGGTTCTACGTTTACTAACCCTTGTTTTAGCCTACGGGTTACTCGTAACTAAAATCTAGGACGGTCGTCACCTTTAATGCAAACGCGTACCGTCGCGAAGAACTCGCACAGAGAGTACGTTTGAATAGGACGAGCTGTAGACAAAGACTGGCCGAAGTTTTCTTTACCAGTGCACATCGCAAATGAAAATTCAAGCTCCTGATTAGTTTAAGGTTAGAACACGTCATAGATTTCTACCTCGACAGCACAGGTTCATGTACGACAATGCCAGAATCTGTAAAATCTTGTATAGATTTTATCTAAAAGTTTTATGACTTTTCTGCAGGTAAGTGAATTTAGTTAAAAAATACATATTACAATTATATGTTCTGAGTTTATAACATATGAAAAATGTAGCGCTATTTATGACGCATACGCTGTTTCATTTCGATATGTTAACTATTATAGGAGTTATTCAGTGAAACACGAATAACACGCGCACTCGCGCATTAGACTTGCACTTAAAATGACAGAGAATACGTTTCTGGACATTTTGAAATATAACACATAATTACCCAAATCTTATTTTAAAACTTAGAGCTACTTTACAAAATTTGAACAGAATCAACTTAAAACATGTCTATAACGTCATAAGGTGTATAATACCGTCTAGTCTTTTCTAAAATGGCTTTTCCAACAATTTGTTTTATTGCATCCAGCACATATTAAGGTATATTATATATATATATATATATATATATATATATATATATATATATATAATGTGTATATATAAATATATGTTAATTTTTGATATTCAATGTGTTACGGTTGCGCTCAACTCATATTTATACATATGTAAATCAAAGCTTTAAGTATTAACATCCAATTTTGTAACCAAAATTGTATACAGTTTTTTTTAGGCCACTGGGCCTATAGGCTTTTAGTAGCATTCCAATGCTACTATAAGAAAAGATTAAACTAACGCCTCCAGAACGTCATCGTCTTTGAAAGATAGTACTAGTTAATTAAATTCTAAGATTTTTAAATATTTCAAACATAATTCAAATAAATTATATTTTTCTTGTTCCTAATATGAAGGCAAGGTTACTGTATGATGAATAGAAAAATAATACATCACGACATTAAACAAAATCCTTATTCCATACCACTGCATGTACTGCTTGTTGTGGCATAAAAAGTTTGTGTTTTTTTTACTTAATTTCTGTAAGTATTAACGTTATACATTGAGCGAAGGACTGTTAAAAGAATTATAGATCTAATAAAAAAGGTTTTAAAAAGCTGTTTTGGTTTCTTGAGATCATTGACATTTTTTATAGGATACGTCAAAACAATATTGGTCCATTACCATTGAAAATCGCAGTTTTCCATATAAAATTATACCTCATAATCATGTTAATGCTTCAAATTCTATCGTCAATTTTTGTTCTTTCCTAACGCATAAGGCAAATGGTTTCAAGTGGTTCTATCACTTTTAATGACTGTTGACAAAGTTATTTTTATAAATACAGTACTGCATCTGAACAAATATTCAGAACAAATATTCCTAATATTCAGTTTACAGTAATCATACCAATACTCTAATGCTGTAGATAAAAAAAAAAAATAAAAACCTTTGACTGTATACATTTAAATACAAGTATGATGCAATTCATTTGCAAAACATAAATAGATACGCAGTGATCATATGTTTCTGAAACTGTAAAACGTACACAAACGATATACATTTAGTTTCACAAAAATTATAAAATATATTTGCAGTAAAGTTGTACATTTAGCCCTGACGTTTATTGTTCAAGAGATATGTTTGACTGATAATGAATATTCGCGAAAAGTAAAGTTAGTTTTTACGTTCACGTGACCACAATACTCGTATATATATATATATATATATCAGAGTTTGATAATGTAATGTGCTAACCATTTACATTATAGTCTTATAGTCATGTTTTATTATCTTGTCTGTTATCAATTATTCCCTTTCTAACAGAATCTTGCCTTAGTAAGTCTAGAAACAAGAAAACAGATTACAGTAACAGATTTTAATCCTCCCTGTGTTTCATAATTTAATTGTTACCATACTTAACTATGTAATATGCTGGAGACGTTTGTACTTAGGGTACGCTAAATTAATATTATTGTTTGTCATATAGTCAATAGCATTTGATTGTAATCAGTTAACAAATAACATATGTTGATTATGCAAATGGATAAAACTGGGCTAATATATGCCGTTTACAGGAACAGCACAGTACAGTACGTAGAACAACTGGAATGTCCGAGTTAACATAATTTATGTCATTATGACAAAGGTTTGTTAAACACTAATTATATTCTCCATTTAATTTGCTGCAGATTAAGAAAATAACAAGCATTGAATGTTCAAAACTAACTGTGTCACACTTCTTTAAAATTTATATCCTGTAACACGCTAAGTGACTATTATGCTAGGTTTGGGACCTATTTTGGAACCAAATTTATTAAAATATAATATTTAACAACGTTAATTAAACTATGAGGAATAATGAGAAAAGGTGTAAGATGTAATTTTTGTTGGATGAAAGAAAATACATAAATTATTGTTAACATTAAAAATTAAAAATTATTTATTAAATTAATTATTATTGACCCAGAAAAAGTAACAACTAGTAACGTATAAATAAAAAAATGTATCAGTGTTATTTTTATTGAATTAAGAGCAAAATCAAATCGATATGGTACTTATCCTCAAATTATTAGTAATAGTAAACACAATTAGTGACCGTTACGTCGAATATGTTGTTATGAAACAATTGCACTAATATTTTTCTTGAACACGTACAAAATGTTCACTCTTTAAAAAATTTGTGTGATTACATAGTTGGTGATATGTTAACGCGGTTAGAAAAGTATCCACATACCTTAACGTATTTTAGCATTTACTTTTTAAGAGTTAAAAATTATTTAAAAATATTACACACTGTTCATGTCTTAAATCAAATGGTGTTTAATTTAGTTAAATCAGCGTTAGTTACCAAAAAAGGTCATATAGCCTAAAAAGTTAAATATTTTTAAAAGATCTATACTTACTAAGCTGAAGAGCTCTGATTAGAGTTTATACATTCAATTATGATAATGATTCGATGTGGCCAGTAGTTTGCTTTTAATGTTTGGTGGGTTTGATAACTAAGACCTTTAACTTAATGACGTCAACCAGGAGTCTTGCTCCAGTATTTGATCTGCTCTTAGTTGCATTCTAGTTACTCAACGAAAGTATAAAGTCGTACACAGAAAGACGCAAACAATATTTTCAGAGCCGATGCAATAGTCCGGTTGTAGTGTGAAGGACAGAGTTCTGTATATCGCTAACGGTCTCCATCCTTTTACTTTGTGCTTTTCTCTGATTTCATCAATTTTATGTTTCATTGTAAGTGCTCCGCCACAAGTGCAGATGGGTCATCCTGTCCAAGTTAGTACACCGAACGTTTATTCTGCCTGCACACCAGATATACTACCACACCTTAACAATGATAGTTATGGCAGCAACGTCTGCGTCGCCAGATTGCATGGCAACTGATCGACTTGTGGGCTATCTTCAACGACGGTTTCTATGGTATCATTAATACTTACATGGACCGAACACCAAAGAAAAGTAAAAGATGAACCAAGGTCGTCTAGCGCATGAGTTAGAACCATTATCTGAAGTAATAACGAATCCACTGTGCCCGGGTTGTGCAAGGCAGTTACAAGTATCAGTGAATTCTTACATATAACTTTATCTCATCTCAGTCTTTTCAGAAACTAAGAGCACGCGACACCTCGTACAGTTTGGCGGGGTGTACCGTTGCCGTCTTTGCCAAGTCGGAGGCGCTCTCAATGTCAAACGTACTACCCACACCGCTGTCCGTCATCGAGTCATCAATGTAACGCAATGGGAATTGCTACGACTCCCATTAATGATCTAAAAAGGAGTTTTAGTTTTGATTTAAGAAGCAGCCAGCGAGGCACCTCGCATGGAACGTGCGTTTCAAACATCGGCAACTGGTTGTTGTAATCCCAGGCCATTTCGAGCTCACGGATCCCGGCTGCTCAAGTGAATGTACAACTTCGGTTGTATATTCTCGCAAATCTGTTATACGGTGACAAGCGCAATAAATGTTTCTAACGCTTCCCAGGCCAGAAAAGAGATACATATACGTAATGATATATAGCGTGAATTTGCACCTTGCTGCTAAATCGTAGCTCATATTTTTATATCTAAGATTCCTTTTTGAGAAGAAAATTATTACATTTTTTTATAGTAGAAGAAGTAGTGTTATGAGCCCAGTTTTGTAAAATATTTAAGAACGAGTTGTGTTCCTTCATAAATTTAATTGCATTGTGTAACAGAATCTTATAAAAATGAGAGTTATATCATATACATCCGAAAAATTAATGGAACGTAAAAGACATCTACGTTTACTTACGCTAAGACAACGTAAGGCTATTTACCCTGCCAAAGACCATCTCCATAGTTTGTTAGCGGTGATTAAATGGATTATACTTTGTCCAGGTTTATCACGGTAACGGAGACGCCACGTTAATTAACTATGAATTGAGGAATTGACAAACCTTGTAATCCTTTTTTCCGTAGAGAAAGGAAAGGTTCTGTAACGCATAGTTATAGATAATGAAAAGGTATTGTAAGACATATCTCTAACATATAAATAGACAGATAGATAGACAGATGTTAAACCGCCACGATAAAACTGCGAACTAGCTTTACTCGTTCGGAAACCTAATTAATTAAAAGTAATTATAGGCCTACCACACACGAAGTGTTGAACAGACAACGAACATTTTGTGGTGGAAAAACGTTACTGACTAACACAGCATATACGAATGCAGCTAACCATAATGGTCGGTCTTAGCAAACACTTAAGTCATAAGGGAGTTATGCAAGTACAGATCACAGGGCTGTAGTAACTGTGACCCTAATGTGCAACTGAACTACACTATAATTAGTTTGATGTGTCTGGCGACACGATGGTTCTCAGCGGACATTGTTTATGCAGATTCTGCTCTTAATTTCACTAAGTTGTTATTAATTTTGCAATGATGTTATCAAGACTTTGCTTAGCTAATACGATTTTGCCTTTAATTAAAACTTTACTTGAGATACATTTACGTTTTTGAAATATAATTTATGATAATCTTAAGCAATGAACACTTCAATAACAGAAATATACTATAGCAGTTCACAGTTGCACCAATTCATAGTTGTCAGTCCAGCAAACATTATTGACAAAAAACGTAGGGAAGAATTTTGAGAATTATTTTAAAACAAAATAATAGTACACTACCGGTTGTCATCAGCAAATTAGAAAGAAAACGCCTCTTTACCACTGGCAAGTCTATGTTTCGACAAGAACTTTTTTTTTTTTTTTTGAAGAAGTATGCGACAATTAATTCCTGTTTATTTTTCTGACAAGTTGATATTAAAGCAATTAATTCAGAATTTATAAATAAGTTTTAATTCTACTGATTATATGGCTGTTTGTGACTAGTTTCTATCGTAAAATGATATGAAGAATTTCGCATAAGGAGTTGGTTAGAGAAGTAAAAATAGCATTCGATTTTATTTATACCAAGTTCCCATACGATTTCGCATTCCAACAAAACAAATCTCAATACAAAGGTAGCTATAAACTTCTAAGTTAAACTATGCAATTTACTAAATACGCTATTTGTTTTTTCTAAATATTATTATCAAAAATGAAAAATATTTATCCTATTTTTACCTCATTTTATAGACTACTTTTAGCAGGTAACCTACTACTTTCTTTAATAATATACGCGTAATTATGCACACATTGATTTATAAATACAACTGCAGAATATAATTATTTGGGATATAAATGTTTTATCAATTATTTCATTTCAGAAATCTAAATTTTTGGACTAAACAAACAATAAAAACACAAAATCAAGGAAATTACTCAACAGGACTTATAACTAATTAATAACAGGCGTTTCTAATCATTGTATACCGGTAATATAACCTGGTTAGTCACTAAGTAATTTTGATAATTGTTGATAAAAAGACATTCAATCTGGTTTAGTGGCATTATTGCCGACTTAATGGTCAAGGTTATCAATAGCATAGTAATCAGGAAGGCACCAGACTGCTTGCTTAACGTTTCCATGACTTACATGTTGTAGAAGTCGCTTTTAAATTATACGACCTTGAAAAATATGTAACTAATTACCGACAATATGTTCTTTAGTGCTTACGTTAGAGCGATAAATCGGAGCGTTACTATTCGAAATATGTTTATTGTAGATACTGTACTATACAGTACCACTTTGCAAATATTGGCCTACTTTAGATACGCTAACAATAGTAATTTGTCAATTTGTTAGAAAATCGTTTCACTTTGGTACGACTTGTAGGAATTTAACAATGACGCTGAAACGATAATATTGTTAAATAAATTTCCACGGGGAAGACTAAATTCTTGGCGTACAAATCACCATTAATAAAAATTCTTCCCTATCATGAAATTAATTTGAAAATTGGAGTGTGTAATTATAGGTTTAGGTTTCTACTAAAATAAACTTTTAATAAACATCCTAAACCCAATTTTATATCGCATACATAATTATATCTATGGTAAAAATGAATTTTGTTTGTCAGTATGAGAAGAAAGGTTTTCTTTGTTTCCTTTTATGTAAAAATTGGTATTCTGATTATTTATTAATAATGTTGTAGGTTATTGTGTTTCATGGAACTCAGCACCTGTCAGTAATAGTAAGAAAAACAAAGGATATGTTTCACTTTTTAACTGAGTTAATCAAACTTTACGTGAGAACCCAAAAAGATTTATATTACTTAATCGACAATATTATTGTTTTGTTTTAAATATTATTAACTGTTCTGTTGTTTAGGGACGGTTACATCTTGTATTTGTTTATTATAGTTTGACTATGTACTTTATACATTTGATTACACGAAACAATAATCTGTTTTTAAAGAGGTCACATAAATTTAAATCCTTTACATTTTTTAAATTACTCGCTATTTTTTAATAAATGACTCATTATGTACATTTTGCTACCTAATTGTCTTATATAAATTATTAGATCATTTAAAAACAGTGGCAATTTCTTAACCTTCTGCAATAAAAATGAATATGAGGAAACATTTACAGCTTGATTTAGGGGATATAGCGCAAACTAACCAGAAACATAATGTAATTATTAGTTTAATTATAATGTAACAATAAAAATTGATTATAACGAACTCAATAAGAGAACTTCTTCTCCTACCGTAATTCATTGTCAAGTCTTGACTAAAAATATACAATTTGTGCTACCTTCTTACCTTAACCTGTGAAGCTAGGCCCTAAAAATGATTATTTGGCCTATCAATGCTTTTATGTAGACGCTAGATAAAAGCATCTTTTATCAGTTCTAGACGCTGCATGAAAATGTTATATGTGGCTTCTATTAGAAGTCGAAATACGTTCAACTTTAGTAAACTCAGCAGAGAGATTTGCCAAAAAGTTGTGATTTCAGGTGTATAAAATACATCTTTGTGGTGTATAAACATCAATTAGTTTGTCAATTTATGCAGATAACATTGTTTTCTATATACTTTAAGTGGTACTTCGTATAAATAGCAGCAGTATACAGTAGTAACAATGTACATTACCTTATGTCTATCTGGCCGCCAGCACTGTAACGTATGACTAACTTCAGCAGACACTTCTGACCTTTGAAATGGACCTGCACTTTGTTAGACGTCTCCATATTCGATTGGTCCATCAACAAACATTCATCAAACTACCTTTATCCTGAACAGAAAAAAAGCAAATTGATATAAACATTCTGTAACCAAATACACAAGCCTGTTTGTAAAAATTAATAGAAACAATAATTAAAACAAAATGCAAAGTTATAAGATCCATGACACGAAGTGTTAGAAATTAAACATTATAATAAACCAAATTATGAGTTAATAATAGTTCTTGAAAATATTCAATTAACGAATTAATTATAAAAGTTTAGTGTACTTCGTAGTACAAATCAAGAGGGCAGTGCTTTGAGTACCATTTACAACAAAATAAAAGTATAAGCCAATAAAATTAAAAGAAATTGGACTGCAATGGTTTACATGGCAAGCTAAGTCGTAAGTTAAAGTAGGTACTCTCATAAATAAGCACTTTTTAAATTTTCATTAATGATTTCTTTTTATAATAACATTTTGTTTTACGGAGTGCACATTTGCATGCGCTAAAGAATTGATTATCGAAAACCGATTTCTCCTTAAAGTTTGTTCATTTGTAGCGTGTAGAAAGTAAGGGAAAATTATTGGTATCACACCAAATGTGGAGACCACCGTTCGAAGAAGCGGTGAAGTGACAAGCTCTAGTCTATTTGCTTGGGACTGGAACAAACAATTTTGTTTTTATCCTTGTTGAAGATCATTTACTTTTGAAAGTAAATTTTGTAAACAACAAAACAAAAAAGTTGTGCTGTATCTGGTTATAACATTTTTTTTTTATCGTGTCCACTGTTAATTTATAAAAAAAAATTCTTTCAAGATATTATTCTGAATCATAATAGTGAATATGTAGGCCTATATTGTTCGGCGAATTTTAACAGCTTGTATAAAACTACCGGTAAATGCAACCGGTACTGGTTTTTGTTTACTCAAATTGTAAATTTTATTTTCTTTGATTTTTAGTTTGTATAAAAATATATAAACGTATTTTTTTTGCTTTTCAGTTTTTATAAAAATATAAATACGTACTTTTTTCTAATTGCAGTCGTTCATTAAATAGTTTTAAGTCATCAAAATAGTATTTCTTTTTTCTACTAATATGTTTCAGGCTTATTTGAACTTAAGATTAATCCGCCGAGTCCGTCAAAAAAGTTCATCCACTCAAATATTTGAAATTCTTTGAGTAGAAGTATCCATACTCAGTAGAAAACCACATATTTTTAAGAGGTGACAAAAAGCTGTCAGCTGAATTATTTGCTTTGAAATGCAGAAAGTAACTCATAAAACCAACAAGATGATTACTCTGCCTCCTGAGGAAAATATATCTACCTATGGATCTGAAGTTTGGGAGATAAATCAAAGAAACTCTCTAAAACTCCTAGCAGTAGAAGTGGATTTCTGGAGAAGGTCGTGTGGGATTTTCAGGCTTCATTACATTAATGGCTTGACGATCATCAGTCCATGAAGCCGCTACACTGGGTTTTACCTAAACGATGGAAATGGGGTAAACGCAGGAGATCGTAAATGGAAGATATACTCAATACAACAGGATAATTATATCTCTGGCGTGCAGGTTGCGAGAGTAAGCAGCAATTTCTGGCTCAAAGTATAATTTGAATACGCTCATGGTGCCATTTCGAGCACACATTAAAAAGAGTCGAAGAAAAATAACAGATATTGTCTTAAAGCCTTACTACTATGTACAGTTAATATCTAAATGTAACAATTAGACATCCAACGACGCGCGCATACCGCCTTATTCTTCTTGCCTTTATGTAACTTTCTGTATTTATTCTTATTTATTTGTTCTAGTACCGTACTCGTTAGATATATGTATCCTTTTCCTACATTCTTACTTTTTTTTCGTATCTGTTGGTAGGAAAATTATTAATGAAAGACTTTGTTCTACCTCGGATAATTTACTTCTTGACTAACAAGCAGAATTTTGTAAAAGCCGTTCTTTCCAAAAAATGTTGATTTGTATACTCTTTCAAAAAATACTGATTGAGGAAAGAAGTAAATTTAATTTGATGCCACACCTTGCCTTCATTGACTACAAGAAAGCATTTGATAGGATTAAGAGTTCTGTTCTATGGTACATTATGTGTAAGAGGGGTTATGGGATTATCCTAAACATTTTGTAGAAGTTATAGAGGGCTTATACGATTGTACAAGGATAGTATTGTCTATAGGAGAGGATTTGACAGAAAAGATAATGTTCCAATTAAAACACGAAAATGTCTGTGCAGAAGACAAAAACCATGGCATTTATAGGCAAATACCCTTTGCGAATTAAGATTGTATTGGATAATAAGCGTATAGAGCAGGTGTCTCGTTTCCTTTAGCTTTGCTGTGATATCGCTTACGATGTGGACTATGACGTTGATCACAAATTTGCTAAGTTTTAGTCAGTGTGTAGCACAATTCGTTGTGTTTTATAGAGAAGGACAAGGAAAACGTAACTAAAATTTAATAAGGTAATTGTTGTGCCAGTGTTATTGTATGGTTGTGAAACTCGGGTCCCGGAGAAAAACATTAGTGCAGGATACAGGCAGGCACGGGAATGAGATCTTGCTATCTGTTACAGACACTTCACAAAGAGTTACAGACCGTAAAAGTTACGCACATGAACAGAACTGATAAAACCATACATTTATCTATATTTGTAGCCATTTAAAAAAAATTAAATGTACTATCTGAAGTCTGTTTTTTTTTAAATTTATTTTTGTTACAACAGTATGTACTATCACTTTAAAAATACTGTTTTGATTCCATAACAAACTCTATGAAATGTCACAAAATACAACCTATTTAGAGAAACATTTCACAGTCCGAAAAAGTTCGATCGTCGAATTTATGTGCTGAATTTTATTCTTTTACTCTACTTTATTCTTTCAACTGCAAACAGTTGAACAGTTTTTTCGTATTACCTGGTAGATTGCTCGTCTGAATAGGATGCCTGATGGCAGGTTCCGTTAGGAAATTTGGCTGTACCAGCCTGTTAGACAACGAAGTATAGGAAGACCAAGTTGAAGTTGATATATTCCTTTGTGTTGGGAACACGTGATTTGTCTATTGTCCCTGATAGAAGAAGAAGGAGACAAACATATGTTGTTATGCTACACTTCTGGCACTCACAATTAATAAATTCCATTCATCGGGGTTATACAAATATTAAATACGTTTTTTACATGCACGTAGACATAAGCTATTATACGACTATCTGCGATTCGTTGTATATTCTCCCATAGGCCTTTTCACGACCGTAACTTTACATTTAACATGTACACTAACAACAAATTAGCATTGTTTTCCATCATAAATTTTATCGTGGTATTTAACACTTGATTTTGTAAATCGTATTTGATTACTAACACTTCAGTAAATACTTCTTTCTGTTCTATGAAATTAATTTCCGGACAGCTGCAGAGAATATGCATTACAGCCGCTAAAAAGAACTGTTAATTTTGTCATGGATTTGAAATTTAATTGTGTTACTTATAAGATTGCGACTACGCTTCGAAAATAGAAAATTAAACTTTTGCACACCACTATATAAGCCATCTCTGATTAGCTCATCTCATGTTTCCGATCTGAGCATGACTTGATGAGCTCAAAAACGTTAATCGGCAGTTGTCTACATAGTGTTGTGCAACAATTTTATTTTTCGTTTGTGGATATAACCGCACAATAAAAGTTTATTATTTGAAGTTTATGTTTCAGTACTGGAACAACAAACAAAGTAGAAATTCTTAATTTTGAAAGCGCCTAATTTAAGTTTTAAGAATTTTGATGAGACTAAATACTTATTATAATTTTCTGTTGAACATAAGATAATTACATCATTGTTATCCGAACTCAATGCTCTAGTTTTAAGAATAGAGCTACCAAAAGTGCGAAGTTTACTGAGATCTGTAAGAGAGATGTTGACGATAATATATTTATACGGCACATACATATTTACAACCATTTCTTTAAGACTTGTTACTGTGGGAAACTTGTAGTACGTGGGACTCTCTGATTCAGAAAAGTCGGAACAGGAACGGGCCTTTTCAGGAACAACAGACAACTCAGACGCGACTAATATCCGAGAGGCTAGCAATGTACACGTGTGTATATTTATATTAAACTAAACCATTTTTCGTACTAACGAGGTGCTTTCTCCTTTTTTGAGACACTTTTCGACAAATATGAAATATGTTCATCGTTGACTGCCACTGTTAATACTTGTTGGCTTTTGTTGAAGGGGGGTTTTTGGTTTCATTTAAACTAAATTTGGCGTATAATTCTGTTCTGTATTTCCAATGTTAAGTGCTTTGAAAATTGTGTCACTTTCTTAACGATTTTTATTTGTTTCAAATATTTTTTTAATTTGTATTTCGTGTTTGTATTATTTGAATATATTTGTATATATTATTGTAGTAAATATATGTTTATTGTAGTTCTTTCGTGCCGTATATGTTCTATTAGCGGCATATTGTTAGCTCAGAATCCATGTCCTGTATTTATTGCACGTATAATTACATTTATCGATGTCTTGTATTTTTTAATGTGTTTTAACGTTTAAACGTTATTGTAATTGTTTGGCCTCGCCTTTAAAAAATTTGTTTCATTTTTTATATTCTATTCTATAACTTTTTCATTGAAGTGTACTATTACTATATTATGAAATATTTAATATTTGTATACTACTTTTACTTTGTTTTGTATGATACTTCTACACGGGAATTTTCAGACACTCTAAAAGTATGTAACCTGTTTTTGCTGTTTTTTTCTTCACGGTTAGTTCTAGTATAGTTTCGATTTCTATGTACTCAATATTGTAATTCGTTATGGTTTTACAAATAGTTAAGTCCAATTAATTTCGTTGCCTTTTATTCTTCTGTGGAATATATGTTAGGGTTATGCTTTCTTCATTCCATTTTGGCTTTTTTTTTTTCAAATTAAATTGTAAAGTTACAACTCTCTGCACTTATTACCTTCATTTTTGTCTCTAACTAAAAATGCTTTTATTTACTGCATTTCGAATATTCTTGTAGTGGTTGTTAGAATTATTTGTTTAAGAATTTCCGACAACTCATACGCAACCATGTCTGACTCTGGGCTGCGCGGTTGTGAGTCGCAGAGACGAACCGCTAAGGAAACTGATTTCCGAGGTGCCTTCAGGAGCTCCTGCCTCGTGGGCCTGCCTAAGTAGCAGGCCGTTTCCCAACTGTTGTGGTAGCCTATACTAGCGCAGTATACACCGAGGGCGTTTCCACGAATCACCTGGACGTATATGATACCTGCCCAGCCCAGCCACAAGAGGATTTTCTGGGAATCTCGTCGCACGTTCATAAAATTTGCGTGCTAGCCGCCTGAAAGTGTCGTCTAGGGATCAAACGCCAAATTCTCTTCTTAGAAGGCGAGATGGGAATCGACGGGGGACTTTGGCCGCTAGCTGAAGACCCCTGTCGAGGACGCTTTGCAACTTCTTTTCATGCATTGCGGCGTGGTAACCCCAGACCGGGCAAGCATATGTAATGACCGGCAGCAAATACGCGCCGACGACGATCATCTTGCCCAGTTTCCTTGTCATGGTTGAGCTGATCAAGAGTGGAATTAATAAGGGAGGCTTTAATGCTTAGGTATTCTGCAAACTGAGAAACTTTCTCGTGCCTGCTACCGATAATTGTTTCTAACCAGGAATCTTATACAGTTATTACGTAATTTTTTCCCAGGATAATTATGGTATGCAGGATACTCATAGTATAGAATTTGGTAGCGAGCCATTAACCAAGAAGTTACAATAAAGTAAAGCACAGACAGGAAAAGAGATTTGAATAGATGACATGTTTTACAGTCTTAAGTTGCCCAATAAAATTATTGTGCAGAAGACATTTGGCTGGGCCAGAAAATCATACGTACGCGCGCGCGCTCACACACACACGTGAATTGCTCACAAATGTCCTCACCATAAAAATTCTCCGTCTCTGCAATTTTAGTCGCTTTCCAAATATCGAAACGTTAAAATGCCCTTCGTACGTAACGTTAGCGTAAAAATATTAGTGTTAAAATTTTACTTTCCGTTAAAACTGGAATTAAATTACGAGTTACATTTAAGAAAATTGTAAAACACAATGTAGGATATGGTGCCTAAGTTTCAGCATGAACACAATACACAGAATTTGTCATTCTGAGATTACTGATATTATAAACAATATATCTAACGTTATTGAAAAAAAATTACATGAGCTAAACGTGTTTGTGTTTCAAATTCAGAATTAGTTAGTACAGCGCCTCCTTACTACATGTCGCTGCTCGTGGTATAAATACACATTATGCTAATTATAATCTCTCTAGAAGTTAATAAAATCATTATTGTCTCACATTTTTTGCACTGGTAACTGCATTTCGAGTTACCAGTGATTTCACAATACGGCGGACAAATGAATTAAATACTAATCATCGCCATATATTAACATAATGCGCACGAACACCTGATATCTTAAATAAAATAAAATAAAATACAAATTTAAAATTTGCTTCACACACGTATGTGAACGCACTATAAGACATACAAATTCTTGTTGTCTCTCAACAACAATATAACATACGGCGTAAAGTTTACGCCTACAATTGATTATACACGTCTGCACTTACAGAAACATGCGCTCACATATACACTGTAGAGTAAAATATAATATTAGTAATTCCCTAACACTCATTCGTTTTAAATTAAATTGTTTTCACTTATTTTTCGTAAAAATTAATTAAGGTTGTCTGAGTCTTTTGTTTGTATTCTTAAAGCTATGCTATCACAGTCAAAAATTTTCATTTTGCTTTATATTCCTTACCAACCTCGCGTTAATTAATTTCAATTTAGTTAAATTTAAGTTTCAATTATATTTTAAGTCTTCTTACTCTTTGCCTTTAGCGTTCTACAGCTCGCATAAATTAAAATAGAGATATAGTTGAATTTAACTTTTGCTGGCATAATGCTGGATTCAAGTTTAACGTCAATTATATTTACGTCTATTGCCGAGCCGTGTTTTTGTTATTACTTCTCTTGACAGCGTTGTGACGTACAATCTCGTTGACTGAGAGTATTAACAAAAAACCCTTCGTTAACAGTAGACAATAAAATAATAAAATATGTACTTCATTTTAGTCTTGGAATGTTTTATTTACATAGGTTTAAACATAACCTAAAAACAGATCCTTAAACAGAAAATATACTCTGTGGACAATGTAAAATATATTATTTAAACAACTCAGTTTTATGATGTCCTGATGATACTAACGATAAAATTATTCATTTATTTAAAACTAATAAAGTAACTAAAAACAGATTAAAATATATACAATTTTTGAAAGATGTCCGGATATTTTTTAACAAGTAAAATATTTTTTTCCAAGTGTGACCTATTCCTACAACTTGCAGTTCTGTAACGTTCCCTTTTAACGTTGTACCGATTGCTAAAATCGCAGTGATCCCATCACCATGTCGCATTGTATAAAGTGATCCTAATTGGCTTTATGCTGTCACAAGTTGACGAGCGGGGGGGTACATAATTGGTCAAAAAAACATAATCCAGTCATACTCCATACTCTACCTCTAAATGACGAGTACCACAGTGATTCTAAATGAAGAGTATATTCATTCACTTGTTTGATTGAAAATTTATGATCAAATAAACTCATAAAGTGTTATTTACAAGAAATATAGTTTCAATTAATATTTTAAAAGGAATTAGTTGTTTTTAGCAAGATACGTTTATTGTAAGATACATTTTCACTACTTCTAAGATGAGTGAGAAATAGGAGCTGGCATTGCCAATTTTTGCCGTAAACTGTTTTCACTCTGTTAGGTCCTAAGTAAACTGCCAAATTGTTTTGATTAAAACCTCTACAGTGAAGTCAGTTTACGGCAATCTGAACCTGGTTTATTTGGTGTTATTCATGAATTTGGAATCTGAACTTAATCAAACTTACAAAGACCACACTCACATATTACATTAAATGTAACTGTGTGTGTGAGCGCACACGCGTGTGTTTTCAAATTAACATTTAGCTGCCTCCTAGTTTGTAGCTAGTGAAGTATATTACTATCATCAAGTCTAAGCTTCTTGTTTTTTCTGCCTGATTTTTTAATTACTTTTCGTTGTTTCGAAGAAGCAGAGAAGATTATTCCCAGTTTATCTACACTCTTACTACTGTTGTTATCTAAAACAATTTACGACCAAATTTTTTTCCAAATGCATTCTTCTACTGGTTTTCTATTGTACTCCTGTCTTTTCAGATCATATTTAGCGGGATTATATATTGTACTTCATCCACTATAATAAGTAGAGAATTTATTTTGTAATATAATGCACCTGTCTGATTCTACTGAGTCAGTTATGAACAGTTACGGATAAAATCGTTAACAGATTTTCTTACAGGAAGCAATTGATGTTGCGTAACAAGAGTCTTGATTACTTTCTACTACATTTTTTGGAAAATATGCAATTACTTATTTTCCAGTAACGTGAAACGTATTAACGTTTTCCAGTAACGTATTTAAACATGAAACGTGTTAATAATTAATATGTGTCTTCTTGCTTTGTTTGACTTTATAGAAGCCTTTGAGCTGTGTTATTTTATTTACTTCACTGTGTTTTAAACTATGTTATTTTCTGTGTCTCATATATTCAATGAATAGAGTAAGTATTGAAGGAATTTCATAAACTCTTCAGAAAAACTTACAATTTATAGTAATTACAGTATCAATGCACTTTATAATATTACTTACAAATTAGTTTTGAAAATAATTAAACTTAAACCAGGAAACTTTACAATACTACAATTTTAACAGCGACGCCTATGTTACAAAAACGTACAATTATATTCATACTTATAACAGATTATTAACGCGCGTGATGTTTTACATCCTGGAAAGTAAGGAATCGGAACGATCCAAGAGAATGTGGTCTAAAATAATCTAGTTTTCTGTTACGCAAGATAATGGCCTCTTGCAAGAAGAACCGTTGACGCATTTTAACTGTAATATTCCTTATTGGATGATAAACCGACGAGTGCAGTATTTTAGAAAGCTACTTTTCTAAATTATCTTACCGGAAAAGTAAAGGTATTTTGAATATTATATAATAAATTTTGTGTTTATAATAATGGTTGAAGTACAGTATATAATCCCATCCTACATATGACCTGAAAAGACAGGACTACAATAAAAAACAGTAGCAGAAAGAATTGGGATAATAATTTGGTCGTAAAAATAATATACTCCAGAGCCAGGAAACTAGAAGGCAGCTGAATGTTTACTTGACCGCGCGCGCGCGCGCGCACACACACACACACACACACACACACAATAGGTTTTGATAGCGCATATAATTTACACGTTACAATATAAGAACTGCTTTTCCTTGCCGTGTTACAGCTTTTCCTTAACGTGTTGCAACAAACATAACAAGTACAGTAACTTATCTTCCAACAGCATTCTAAATAATTAAGTCACTTTCATAAGAAAAAATTAATAAATGTAGTACATAATAATAAACTACAGATATTACTGATTTCCATTGCATTGTGCTCAGATAAAATACATGTTTCAACAAGAACGGTTTAATGCATAGTGGATGCCTAACTCCTTATGGTTAGGGATGTCAGTGAGGCGTTAGTGCGACAGTTTGTGACAGCGCGGCGAGACGCATAGATGGTGACATATTAGTGTAGAGTCGTTTGCGGAAATTGCAAATGTAGCATCGTCATGAGCGACAGGAACTCATTACACATTACTGCGGCTGCACGTATAACTTGAGATTCGTGTTCGCCTTTGAGAGTCGTACTCAAATCAAGTCTGCATGTATCTGTGTAGGCCAGGTAACCATCAGCGCTTGATAAATCGTTGGTAAAGCCTAAAAACTTTTAACGGAAAAGTTAATTACTGAGACGTACAAGACAAATATTGCAAACCACATTGCTATAAATTAGTAACCTTGAAGAATTTGCAACATATATAAGACAAATATCAAATTTAACTTATTTTTCTGGATTTCATAAACGTTACCAATTTTTTTAGTTGAATGATATTAGAATATTTTATAAGACACAGAGTTCTGGATACACTCTTTTCTAACCAAACGACTAACGTTCTAAAACAGGATTTTATGATTTCAGTGTGTATATACTTGTTTGACACTACGCTGCATTAGAGTATCAGCTTGATATTTTCCCTGACTGTAATACAGTTTAAAGAACAATTTACCGTAACGTGTAAAACATTCGCTGTATCAAAGCATATAATACTATAGTTTGCATTAATAAGCAGTTTCGGTTAGCAAGTTTTCTTCCTTTTTGAATAATAACATAATATTGTAACTGCGTAATTAAATCTCATATGTAAGCACTAAACTCATGTTACATGCACATTCATAAGACTGGTCTATTCTATATAATGTGGTATATTTTATTTACTTTTGGGTATACTGTTGTCATAACCTGTGTTACTCATCTGCAAGAAACCTAGTATTCTCTTCATGAAGCCTCAAACCCAATGTAGCATAAATTTGTTACTATTCAGATAATACACACTCATTTTTTCAGGAGGAGTAACTACACCTAAGGAAAAGTTGTAATATTTAATCTCGATAGGTCTTCAGACATATAATACTATATAATATAATTTTTCCTTTAACTCACATCATTCGCATAGCGTAACACACGTTACCTCTGAAGAATTTAGTTGCAGTTCATGATTACGAAGTGAAAAAGAATTAATTTTTTATTTGCTAGTTATTGTCAAGAACATTTGACAAATTTATGAAAATTACACTTAAAAAATGTTAATATTATTTGCTTTTCTTATGCGTTTCCTGTGCCTGTAATTAATTTGACGTGTGTTCGAACTCCATTTTGTAGGGCCAACGATCCCGTACTCTATACTGTGTGTATGCGATGGCAGAATATCTGTCTAATCTTATACCGCTGCGTAAACACAGGAGCGAGCAATGCCGCCTGCGATTAAAGCACCATCGATTGTCTCTGAAGTCGACGAATAAGTAAATTAACTGTAGACGCCACAGCGAAAGCCGTAACCGCATATTTTGATAAAATATATGCTTTAAATAAGTGGTTTAACCATATTATCCATAGTAAGATTCCACTGTTTGGTCTAAATAAACCGAAAGTTTTAAAAAATACTTACGAAGTTACAAATATTTTGAAATGTTTAATTTTGATTTATAAATATTACAATCATTCTATTACAAAAAATTATAGAGATAATAATATAATAATGATATAAATATTTAAATGTTACAAATATAGAAAACTAGCTGTATACCCGTGCTTCGCTACGGTTTTTACTGAATACACACAATGGTTCGGTGTTTTTTTTTTTTAACCTTGGGTAACCAAGCAAATTGTATAAATGTAATATTTACAAATTTTTAAAAGCATAAATGGGTGCTAATACTAAGTCTACTGAAATCGTTTTGTGAAACGAAATACGGCACTTATAAAACTTCCTTATAGACAACGTTCTTTGTTTGACCCTGTGGCTGAAGGATAGTTAAACTCTCAGAAGAGCTAACTCGTGAGCAAGCAACATACAACTGGCCATGGGAGAAGCAGTCTTCTTTAGGGTAGTTTTAATTAAAATTATTTAAGATTGACCTTTGTGTTCTTTAAAAGAGGGTTACGTTAACTTGTAGAACAAATTTCATGTTTTTGTATCTCATCTAGATGCTGCCTAACAGTTGTCACGTTTTAACTGTCATGTATTTCTTATGAGAATATTCGGTCAATTTGACCCCTCCAAAACCCCCTAAAATTTTGAATTTTGTCAAACCCCGTCTTATTGCACATCTACAGTATCCAGTGATTATTTATGTAAAGTTTCATCTTTCTAGGCCTTGTCATTGTTGAGATAAAGTGATGAGTGAGTGAGTAAGTATGAGAATATTCGGTCATTTTGACCCCTCCAAAACCCCCCTTAAATTTTGAATTTTGTCAAACTCCGTCTTATTGCACATCTACAGTATCTAGTGAATACCTATGTAAAATTTCATCTTTCTAGGCCTTGTCATTGTTGAGATACAGTGATGAGTCAGTGAGTGGGCTTTGGCAAATATATTATAGATGCAACACAATATGTGTGTGTAAATGTGTGTGTGCGCGCGCAGAAATTGTTAATAGGATATCGAAAAATTGCAGAATTATAGAACTCAGTGTGGACAAAATGGACAAAATACTCTTTTAAACATATTTTGATTACGAGGTAGATATTGATATTTTACAGCGGTACATATGATCAACGTAATTATCCTCTTCTTCTACTTATTCTTCTTCTTCTAACTCTATAATAATAAATATAGTTGTAATAATATTTATTATTATTATTATTATTATTATAATATTTCAGTACGTGTTTGCTTAACATTTTATCAATTTACCATCAAAATAAACTATACTATGCTTTACACAGGTAGTCGGCCAAACACACACACACACACTAGCGTGGACGCTCCTGAGAAGAATTGCCCAACTGTAGCTGAAGAAATGCCCCTGGATTCCTTTCACCTTGTTATTGTCCAAATATAATTTTTTGGGGAAAGGTAGTTTAGTCTTAACTGAAATGTCTCCCACTCTCTTTTATTTCACCAGTCTCTTCATTTTGTCCCATATTATCACATTTTACTTCCATATTTTACCTCTTTTATATCCCGGATTATCTAGACTTTTTCCATTTCTAAATTTTTCTTGTTTTCCTACCGAAATTATATCACTGGTTTTGCCTATTCCATACGTTGCAGCTGATCTCCCTTCCCCAACAAATTACTCCCTATAATGTCTTACTTCTATTCTTTGCACCACCTACCACCAATTTAGGGACTTCACTCTACCTAAATCTTCATTTTGATTTGTTTTTGTTTTTCACACAGTGTTCACGAAATACATCTAAAAGTCAGTGTAGGTCTGCAAACATATATAAGCACCCCCACCTTGGTGTTATTGTAATTTAGTTTGGGTAAATAATTATTACACCATAATTATTAAAATTTGATGTTTATTTTGTATAATTTGAGGAGTGATTAATACAGTTCATTGTATGTATTGTAACGATACATATTTGCATATTCGATCAGTTCAATTTCTTTGTACATATAAAATAAATATAAACAGTTGTATATAATTTTAAATGAAGCATACGGGAACAAACAAGATTAGACAATTCTTAACTTGTTTTTAAACAGCTGTTATTGGGTTACTGAGGGGTGGCGAACTGCGTGTGTGTGTGTGTGTGTGTTTATCACCTGATCAAGTCAAGGGAGGAGAACAATAGTGTATTTGTGTACAGTGTATTTAACTTGTGGTAGTGATCTCCAGTCCAGAGAGGCAGACAATGGAAATATTTAGATATGTTCATTTGATAAAAATTCGCACACTAACAGTACCTACAGCATAGTAAATGATTTCATTTTAAGACGTGCAAAATGACGCATGTGTAGATACAATTTGAAGGTGTAAGGTAAAAGTATAACCAAACTATTTATTTAATTACTCAATTAATTAGTATGTGACGAGCAATTAATTAATATCTAAATAAAGACAAAAATCTCAGGAATCTCATGATTCTATTAATTTGCACATGAACACTAATTACGAGTGCGAAAATACGAAAAAATTGATGTGTAAAAACCGACGCACTGACAAAAAAATGTACAAGTTTGAGATGGTCTTAGACAATCTGGAACCTGTCGGCGTGCCTTCAGCATTTTGAACGAAAGAAACAGACTTTAATAATTTGCTCTGGGAGACACTATGTCCGACTGCTCAGCGACATAGGACAGACATCAATCATTCAAAGACGGGAGGCATTCTGTTCAACGAACAACCGATAGCAGACTCCGATACCAGGAACATCGTCATTATCATCATCTTCTTCATCATCATCATTACCATCAAGAAACAACACACACGCCACGGTAACAGTGAAAAACAGGTGGAAAGTGAACAATTATTTTTTTTATAAACAAAGACAGTAAACACGTATAATCATGGTATAAAGAAAGAAGAAATAAATAATTTTACATAGCGTAATTACAAAAATTTAAATAATTAATATAATTTAAACATGTGATTGTAATATCTGTAAACGAGTAATTTTTATAGTTAGTAAAGATGGGTGAACCATAATTAATGTTTACTGAAATAAAGTAAATATTATTTTTGATTAAAGTACTACAAATAAATTTATAATTTTTATAAAAAATATTTAATTGATAGCAAATTTGCAACATTGAAATTAATTAATCTAATTTTATGTTGTTATGTCAGACACCCAAGTAATTAAAACAATTTTTCAATTTTATAATTGTTTTTATATGCTTTTATGTTTGTTATTTACATGTTTATATCTGTGTTTATTTTATTTGTTTGCATATTATTTATGTGTAATTTATCAGGTGTCTACTATGACTAATACGTGTAAAACAACTTCTTTTACAATGTTTTGTTAACATTTATTCCACGCCACAAAATCTTTCTCCTCTCTTCTCACATTAAATGTATTGTGCAACGTAAGGAACTTAACGTAACGAAAACAGAAATCCCATGACCTAGCTGGAATGTTATTAGATACTTCCGTTGAGTATACTTCAAATACATAATATATAAATTGTAATGTTGCAATATATATATATATATTATAACGTCCAAAAATAGGGGTCTGTCAAGCCCCACGTTCTTGGTGCCAATTCTGTAACGTCCTATTTTGTTATCGTTATATGTTGATGTAGTTTTATTAGAATTGAATTGGTTTGTGGTTTGTTATTTTAAAAATTTATAGTTTGTGGTTTGTTATTTTACCTTTTTTTTTAATTAAATAATTATTTATTTTATTTTCCAGTTGTTGAGCGCCAAATTGTTTAATAACATAAACAATTTAAAAAAAATTAAATAATAGTTCAAAGTTTTCCCAAATGATTTAGTTAATTGGTAATTATTCACTCATTTGATTGAAGAATAAGAATTGAAGAATTTATACCTTACTGTATAAATTCAATAAAATTGTAATTAGATTTATACCTATAGTGGTAATTCTACCACTATTTTCTTCTTGCTTCTGCTTAATGTTTATTCAGAAAATATTTATTGTCTTGGTTTTCTTAAAATTCTGGAGTTCTTTATTAATTCTTCTTCCTTTATTTTGGTTAATTAACTTACCTATCTGAATTATTTAATTCAAAAGTTGTACCAAAAATAGGCGTTGCCAACCTCTCTGCTATGGTGACAAATAACAGTAAGGTTCTATTTTTAGGTTAACTGTGGATAAAGAGGTTATACTCTTTACAAAATATTCGAACACACAAAGAAGTAATAGTTCATAAAGTGAAATAATTATAATAATATCAGTGTCTCACTACAGTGAAAGTGTCAAAAATAATTCATAAATGTATATAAGTGGAAAAGTGAATAATCAAAAATTGTTAATATTTCGTTTTATAATCTACGTTTTAGTCACTATACTTTCCTTTATATTTGTTTTACCCTGTTATTTAAACACTTTAACACCTTTCTTCTATTTTAAAATAACTTGTTAATATATTCTCCTTCATTTATTCTTTTTGCTAGGTATCACTTTCACCCAACCTATCTTCAGTGCGATCCCGGATTCAATTTTCTTGCCCCGAGTTGTATAGAGGTTTTAAAGTTTACTCTTCGAAATCCAATAATGAACTAACTCGTCTCTTTAAAAATTTTGGTCCCCAAAACGCTAAAGTGTAAAATTCCCTTTGGTGGAAATTTTATAACATTGTTAGACATGGCGTCTGTTTTTAAACAAAATTACCAAAATTTCTTAAAACTGACCTAATTTTCTTATAATATTTACAATCATAAAGATAACAATGAACAGCTTTTTTATTACAGATTAATTTGAAATCTCGCATGATTAATTTCTGTTTAGTAATTCCAAAGTTACTTTTTTTAAGATTTTACGAACTCTCATAAATTAACTTTAAAATAGTCTTTTTTAGCACATTGTTTATTCCTGTTATAGTACAATTAAATCTAAGTTGACAATATATCTTTTTACATTAGTTATTACTTATAATCGTCTAAACTTTTTGACAACATCTCTTGTTTTTACTATAGGCATTATATGGCCTACTATATCTTATGCTGAAACTCATCCCATTACAAATTTTTCTAATCTTATTACTATTTAAGATTTTGTAAATGATCATAAGGAATAGTATTAACTATTACAATACATTTGGTCGTCAGTAACTAGCTTGATAAACTCCAATGACCCTTTCCTACCATCCTAGGTAGATGTAAGTCCTTAGGTCATAATAAGTATATTCCTAGTTACTTGATTAATAACTCATTAAGAACTTTTACAATTACTTATGACTTACCAATACAAACAAATATAATTATTACATTACATAGAAGGTTCATACACTAATTTATGTACATAAAATGTTCTTTTCTACCCATTAATCATATATAGGTTTTCATGGTAACAGTCTTTAAATGAGCACCTTATTATTCCATTTATTACTATTAATGGTTATTACTTATACCATCATACAATGGTTAGTATAATGTTCACTTTTTCTATTACAATATAGTTCAGGTAACATTATTTCTTAACTTGCCATTGTTTTATAATATATCTTAGTAAACCCTTTTATCTTTCTTACAAAATTTAACAGTAACTACACCTTTATTTGGGACCAGTCACTGTCTGTAAAGGTTTAGGTGCTTTACAATCACAATTAAATATTATTTTATATCTAGATCACAATTATCCGTGACATTACATTTATTTCCCTAATCATTTCTATAGTTACTGGTTGTCCAGTTAGTCTTTGAGCTGTAGGCTTTTAACTTATTTGTGCCTTATTCATAATATGTTTAATTGGAATAATTGTTCTAAAAGTTCCCTCAAGACATGTTTTGACAGTTTAATTATATCATATTACTTTACACGTGTTTTTTATAAATTAATTTTACTACTATACTTTATACATTAGGCTCATTAAGGATACCATTTTGTACTTCAATGGGGTTAGAAAAACAATATTTATATTTAACCATGTCTGTTATTATATTCCCAACGTGGGATAGAAAATTTTTTTTGTTGACATGTGTTAACAGTGTTTCTAAAGAAATATGGCTAACAGCCTCCCAGAGCAAAGCAACCAAATTACTTACATAAAGTTACAATGCAGTAATCCGCCAGCTTATTTATAAGTCAGTCTAGAATAAGTCGTGATGTATTGAAAGTAGCTGATATGTATAACCATGGTCACTGAGATTCAACGATTTCCCTTCTGAAAAGGAAACAGAATGTACATACAATTTAACAAGATCCAGTTTGAACAATGGTTATCTAGCTTTCCCTCATCTTAGAAGAAAGGTCAGAAAGGAAGTGAATTACTGTAATAAGTAATGTATACTGTACCTAGAAAACTAAGGGGCTTTACAGTGCAAAACTTACAAATTCTGGAAAAACGTTAATAGCTACAGCATAGACATGAAATTTACTCTGGCTGTTGTTGATGTTTCTATTGTATCATCCATCGGATCTATGTAACAGATTCGGGAAATATTTCGCGTCTGTTTATAAGAAGTTTGATCCGGATGATATCCATTCAGGTCTTTTTCCTGCTGATTGCAGAGAGTTGAGAATCGTAAGTATCCCTTCCTTTTCGATTTACTGATATTGTTTCAGTGACACAAAGTCTGAAAGCAAAGACTTTACCTATCCACATGGCATGGCGTTGGGATTCCATCGCCTATCATCAAGAGTAAGTAAAAAATTGTAGCCCCCGTTCTAGCCTCGCTACTCAATTGGAGCCTAATGCCTGGAGGGTATCAACATAGAAAGCAGCTGCTGTAACTCGTGTTACAAAGAAAACCCCTAATATACCATCTAATTGCAGGCTAATTTATGTTATTGCTGTTATTTTAAAAGTAGTCGAAAAGTTTGGCAGAGGAGTTATTCATCTTTTATCTCCCCACCAACACAGCTTTAGGAAAGAGCGCTATTCAATTGGGAAAAAAAAAAGTTTGGATTCAGGGACGCCGTGGGGACAAGAGAGATTTTTTTTGCCTTTGATGTACTTGTACAACGTTGCATGGATATTAATCAACCTGTGTATGTTCCTTCGACTACAATAAAGATTCGTAATGATCACCTGATGAGTCCTCTCAAAAGTAAGAATTGAAATAGTAAGGATACGTATTATTAAACAATTATAGTATAATCAACCTGCAGTAATAAAAAAAGTAAATATAGTCCCAGGCAAAGTTTAAATTCGGTGTGGTGTTGGACAAGGATGTGTGTTATCGTCAGTTCTGCTTTATTTATACACAGAAGATATATCTTCATACAAACAACATACATGAAGATTTATATTCAGAAGATATCGGTATCTCATACAACGTTGATGCCGATTTGGTTAATAAACTATCAAAGTTTAGATCCATCTATGGGACAATTCATAGAAATTTACGAAACAAAACTCGGAAGGAAACCCGTATGAAATTTTATAAAACAGTAGCTGTTCCGACATTCCTTTACGCAAGTGAGACATGGACCCTCGGTAAAGGGGAAGAAAAGAAAATTCAGGCTGCCGAAATGAGATTTCTGAGAAGCGTCAAAGGATTCTCCCTTCTGGATACCAGATTGCCAGTGGCAGCTCTCAAGTACAAGCCGAGTGGAAAGCGGGATGTTGGTAGACCGAGGAGGAGATGGGTTCCGGAACAGGGCAACTAGGGTCTAATCCCTGTAGTGAAGATGATGATGATGATGAAGATATATCCAGAATGTTCTGCCTAAAGAGGCAGTGTGTATCAATATCAATAGACAATTGATAAATGAACTGAGGTGTTTGGATGTTACAGTACTGACGGCTGAGTTCCTTGAAGGTTTGCAGCGATTATTTAATAGTGTTATGGAGGCTAGTGAAAATAGCGGACTGACACAAAAGGCTGGTAAACAATATTCACGATATATTCAAGACACAGCAGTGGAACAATGTAGTTGTTAAGGGTAAGCAAATACAAAGAGTAGAAAAATATAAGTAGCTGTACTTTAGATAATCAAAAAAAATACTATACGGGAGTGACAAATTCAAGAATAGGACGGGATAGGAGCGTCTACAGCGAATGAGAAAAGTGCAGTGAAGCCAAGACCTTAGTCTGAATCTTAGGATCAGACGGTTGATGTGTTACGTTTTCTCAAAAATTTTATTTTTTTAAAGCTGGAACTTCAGAGAAAATACTAAAAAAAAACACACTGAAAAGAAACTTCAGGCGTTCGTAATGAGGATCTACACAAGGATTTTGACAGATTCTTTACAAGAGATGAATGACTTTACAGTAGCTTTGCATCTCTTCCAAACGAAAGTGACAAGGAGAGTTGGTTTTACAAGAGAAATTATTACAGATTACTTTGCACCCTTAGCTAGCCAGTTTCACTCTACCAGGTTCCCTATATTTAGTTCGTATAAGATCAGAAGATATTCTACGGAGTAAGAAGTCAAATAGGATCTAAAACTTTGATATAAAACCTCAATTTTAATCCAAAATTATTTGTAGCTCAATGACTTTTATTCCAGAAAATTAATTAAAACTGTGTTAAATTAATCTGTAATATTAAATTATTTAGTAAAACTGAGTTTCTGTAGAGAGAATGCTAGAAAATATTTATTTACACATATGATGTTTTAGGATTTTATTAACAAGTCTATAGAAAACCTTTGTGTTTACGTTTGGTTTGTGGAAAATAAGTGGCTTCTTTTTACAAGTATGACTAATATCTAATAGATATACGTTATTCAGATTACATTTTCCAAAGTTTTTCTATAATTACTACTCATTTCTAATAGTCAAACAAAATATGTCAAACATAAGTCAAACAAAGTGTAATAAAATGAATTAGAAATGAGTAGTAATTATAGAAAAACTTTGGAAAATGTAATCTGAATAAGGTATATCTATTAGATATTAGTCATACTTGTAAAAAGAAGCCACTTATTTTCCACAAACCAAACGTAAACACAAAGGTTTTCTATAGACTTGTTAATAAAATCCTAAAACATCATATGTGTAAATAAATATTTTCTAGCATTCTCTCTACAGAAACTCAGTTTTACTAAATAATTTAATATTACAGATTAATTTAACACAGTTTTAATTAATTTTATGGAATAAAAGTCATTGAGCTACAAATAATTTTGGATTAAAATTGAGGTTGTATATCAAAGTTTTAGATCCTATTTGACTTCTTACTCCGTAGAATATCTTCTGATCTTATACGAACTAAATATAGGGAACCTGGTAGAGTGAAACTGGCTAGCTAAGGGTGCAAAGTAATCTGTAATAATTTCTCTTGTAAAACCAACTCTCCTTGTCACTTTCGTTTGGAAGAGATGCAAAGCTACTGTAAAGTCATTCATCTCTTGTAAAGAATCTGTCAAAATCCTTGTGTAGATCCTCATTACGAACGCCTGAAGTTTCTTTTCAGTGTGTTTTTTTTTAGTATTTTCTCTGAAGTTCCAGCTTTAAAAAAATAAAATTTTTGAGAAAACGTAACACATCAACCGTCTGATCCTAAGATTCAGACTAAGGTCTTGGCTTCACTGCACTTTTCTCATTCGCTGTAGACGCTCCTATCCCGTCCTATTCTTGAATTTGTCACTCCCGTATAGTATTTTTTTTGATTATCTAAAGTACAGCTACTTATATTTTTCTACTCTTTGTATTTGCTTACCCTTAACAACTACATTGTTCCACTGCTGTGTCTTGAATATATCGTGAATATTGTTTACCAGCCTTTTGTGTCAGTCCGCTATTTTCACTAGCCTCCATAACACTATTAAATAATCGCTGCAAACCTTCAAGGAACTCAGCCGTCAGTACTGTAACATCCAAACACCTCAGTTCATTTATCAATTGTCTATTGATATTGATACACACTGCCTCTTTAGGCAGAACATTCTGGATATATCTTCATCATCATCATCATCTTCACTACAGGGATTAGGCCCTAGTTGCCCTGTTCCGGAACCCATCTCCTCCTCGGTCTACCAACATCCCGCTTTCCACTCGGCTTGTACTTGAGAGCTGCCACTGGCAATCTGGTATCCAGAAGGGAGAATCCTTTGACGCTTCTCAGAAATCTCATTTCGGCAGCCTGAATTTTCTTTTCTTCTCCTTTACCGAGGGTCCATGTCTCACTTGCGTAAAGGAATGTCGGAACAGCTACTGTTTTATAAAATTTCATACGGGTTTCCTTCCGAGTTTTGTTTCGTAAATTTCTATGAATTGTCCCATAGATGGATCTAAACTTTGATAGTTTATTAACCAAATCGGCATCAACGTTGTATGAGATACCGATATCTTCTGAATATAAATCTTCATGTATGTTGTTTGTATGAAGATATATCTTCTGTGCATAAATAAAGCAGAACTGACGATAACACACATCCTTGTCCAACACCACACCGAATTTAAACTTTGCCTGGGACTATATTTACTTTTTTTATCACTGCAGGTTGATTATACTATAATTGTTTAATAATACGTATCCTTACTATCTAAATTCTTACTTTTGAGAGGACTCATCAGGTGATCATTACGAATCTTTATTTTAGTCGAAGGAACATACACAGGTTGATTAATATCCATGCAACGTTGTACAAGTACATCAAAGGCAAACAAAATCTCTCTTGTCCCCACGGCGTCCCTGAATCCAAACTGTTTTTTTTTCTTACATGTCGATACATTCAAATAGTCTTATAATGAGCACAATCATAGCAAACATGTTATTTGGAGTATGTGATATTTTACTAACTACAAATAAGACTATTTGCATTTTCGTACACTAATTAGTAAAAAAAAAAATAGATACATAAATGAGAACAGTATAAATTATTCTAATATATAATACATGTGTGGCAGTGGAGTAACTAGGAGCTGCTCCTGGCCGGGGTGCGACTCGCTTTTTGGGGGTAACCTAGCTTGAGTGTTGGACCCCTTATATCTTGAAACAGCAACATAAGGATCAACAAAATCATCGTAGAATGTACGGCACCAGACAGTGTTAAATAACAGATTACTCCTCCAGAATGCAAGCTATGGAAACTAACTGCTGGCGTAGAGCTGCCAACTGATGAGTACCAACAGAATACGAAGTATAAAAGTTAGAATAAGAGTTAATAAGAAAATACTCAAACCATAAGGTACAAGAGACTGAGATAGGATGGATGGTGAGATATAGGATGACCTAAACATGTACAGGTAAATAGGTAGATTCTCCCACACAGAAGGTAAAGAAAGAGACCGTGGAATTGTTATATCACAGAAGTGAACATAACCTTGGGTAGAGAACGGATAGATAAAAGAAAGGATAAACCGCAAACGTTGGCTCGACATCCACAAAGAAAACTCACACTCACGTTGAATACTAAAGCACATAAAAAGCAAACGTATTTTACTAACATAATTTAACAACATATTCTATAAATACAGGACAGAATTCCCATACATTATTAACATGGGATTACTAAATCATTTATAATATTATAATGAATATTTGTGAATACGCCCACCCCATCCCCACCTGACACAGACACAAAAGTTAAAAACAAAACGAATGAATACCTGAAAAAATACATGCCAATACAAAACATGGAACACTGTTTACAAATATATATATATATTATATTATATATAATATATATATTATATATATATATATTGGAACCACTTTTATGACATATAAACCCACAACAATAGGGGCCTTGGTTGAAGAACCAGTTAGTTGCGGGAAAGGCCCACCCATCAGCGCCAGCTACGCGGTTCTGCTCGAATGGGCGGGCAGACCGGTACTTCCGTTCGGCTTCAGTGTACTTGATGCGGCCCCGGTAGTTAGCCGGATTGCCGTCCTTGCAATTGGAACAGTATGGAGTGAAGACCAGCTTTTGCTTATCACAGTAGTGATGAGTCTCGCCTGTCCGTATGCAACGCAGGGCCGAGTGGCAGGAGATAGGGTAATGACCAAAAACCTGACAGTTAAAACACTGTCGCGGGTCGAAGGACCGGACGGTTACCCTAAGGTAAAGGAACGTTTGGAAGCCGTAGATCTCCTCAATATATTAGCGATTCCTTTAATCTTTTTTCACACTTTCGTCACTGGGATCGACCGAGTTATGGCAGCTCGAGTCTTGTTATCCGAGCAACAGCTCGAAGTCACTTAAAAGCGATCCAATTGTTGTTGGTCGCCTTTCGTTTAGGTCTCATCGCTTCACTCTTACTGTGTCTATCACAGAGGTGTTCCTCTACGGTACCGGTACTCTAGACTGACGGAACTACCACTTCGAGCATTGAAATATGTACTCTTGCCTGTGTTTAAAAATACATGCGGGTTGTCGATCAACAGATCAGTTCTTAATCCAGTGCTGTTCGTCCTATTACAACCACAAGAGGGACTATGGGCTTTGAAGTCCCCAATAAGGAGTAGGCTAATGTAGATGATATATGCTCGACCTGCAGATATTCTGCTCGCTACGCAGAATTTGGTAAATATTTGCAGCAGATTATCATGTTTAGGGGCAGTAATAAAATGATAGTTAGTGCTCATAGAGGCGTGGCAAGTGGGATGCATATATTGCTAAGAAATATAGAAATGCCTCCTCTATACTCTACTGCAGTTTCTTATATCGCCTGCTGCATTTCTGCTAAATAAGGCTTTATGAAAAGTCTAACTACAAGCATTATTTCATTTACTGTAAGTGGTTACGTCATTGATTAGACTTGTCAGCCTGTGAATAACTAACTTTGTCCTGGTTTGACGGGTAAACAACATTTTTTAGCTTCGAGGTACGTACGTTTCTTTAAATTTTCCAATTTCTGAATGCACAGGGCATTCCACTTCCTCTTGTTTATGCACAGGGCAGTTGTGTGACGTTGAAAAGTGTTCGCCACTCCAGTTAATGCACTTCATCGGCTCGGCACAATATCCATCACCATGGGCCGACTTCCCGCAAAACAAAGTCTTGACTCGGGTATATGTGGATGCCGTGTGGCCAAATTGAAGACACTGACAATACTGCAGAGGCTGAGGGATAACAGTTTCCACGCTCAGCCGATGGATACCTGCTCGTATTTTCTCTGGTAATGTTGTTTTCTTAAACGTCAAGAAGGAAGTCTTTATCCCTCCCTGCGCACGGTCAGCCTCTGACATGCTATATGACCCTCTAAGGTTGCAATCTCTTCCTTAATGCAGTTCTGTAAGTCACGGCACACTAGCATTCTCTCTGTGGTATTCAGAGTGACGTGGAGACTCACTTCAACTTCTATCTCTCCGATCTCCTTCAACGTGAGAAGTCCAAGTAGTCATGTTGTCAGTGTTGTCGGAATCAATGTAATTCTTTACATTGCTTAGTGTTTCTGAACTAGAAAAGTAATTCAACAACATAGTACAATAAAAACTCTGTATCACGTCTTTAATGGTACATGAATAAGTATGTGAAATATTTGTGTAGGTTAACTAGCAATTGTAACAATTACTTCAGTTATATCTAACTGACTAAAACATTAGTTTTCACTTAATTTTTATATTACCAAATTTGTGTTCTCACTGCACATATTACGATAGCTGAAGAGTAGTTAAAAAGCTCATACATTCAGAAAAACAACATGTTTTAAATGAGTTACGAAAATTAATATGTGAGAAATGTTGTTACACCAATGCGACTTGTTGACTTGCGGCTTGTTGACGCAACTTTCTGGATATCTCTGCACGATTGTTCTCTCGGCAGATCCAGTCTTCTTACAAACACTTCAACGCTAATCAAGTGCACCTGCCTGTTGTATAAAGAGTTCCATGACCAGGTGAGTTCTGAAACCAAGCATTGAAGCTCACTGCTAAGAAATTGCATTAGTGAAAATATTCTGTGTTAAATTTTATATTTTGTCGGAGACTACTATAGCATTATTTACTTCACGACATTTTTATTTATTGTCTGAGCGTGTACTGAGCAATTAAAAAATCAGGAGAATTGTATAATGCGAATGTTGTTTACGAAAAGTATTATTAAAATTTGTGAGCGCTGGTTTCTCTAGACGTGAATAATTTATCCAGTTTTTATAAGACCACGTTCAATTCGTTATTAGTCACAGTACCTTGTGTAACTAAAAAAATCGTATTCAGGTGGAAAGACTAATTTTTAGAAATAAATTTTTAATGATCTTGGTTGATAATAGGCTATAAACTTGCTAAATTTTACTCTCAAAACATTCAATTTGTAAACAAACATCATAAAGTTTACAGTAGTACGGAAAACAGTGGCGGCGCTAACGAAACGGGGGCCCCCCCGCGAAACTAATTAGGGGGCCCTATAAAAATGGTTAAATTTTGTATACGTAATAGGGGAAAACACTCAAATGAGTTTCTATTTACGTGTGTTTCACAACAATGGTTTGTGAATAATTTCTCGTCTATCACAAAGCGTTTGCAATTTGCAAAGGACGTTTTACACGTGTACAAACTCTTAAAATTCATTGTTGCTAAATAGACAAAGTTCTATACTAACTATAAAAAAACCAAAATAAAAAGAATGATTTATTTTGACGTCAAAGATCTAAATTCAGACTATGAAAAAGTACCGCACACAGAGTGTTAAAAATGTATTATTTAAAAACGAATATCAAAGTAACATTCTAGCTTTTTTCAAACATTTAAATTAGTTTGTAACTGAATTTGTAAAATTCTTGAATATACTCTATACAAGTTCTCCTTAAGTCTAATCCAATTCAATAACACTCGAACTCAAGTAATGTACAATATTTACAGATGAGGATCAACCAAAGTTCACTGTTTTCCTAAGCCTAGTCTTCTTTTTTTAATAGCTAAGAACTTTTCAACCACTTCGTTGATATTAGTTTTCTGTGTCTCTTCATGCTCAATGCTTAACAGTGCTAAGTCACTCAACCGAGTTTGGGCCATGGTACTTCTTAAGTATGACTTAATTAATTTAAGTTTTGAAAAGCTTCTTTCCGCTGTAGCTGTTGTGACAGGTATGGTTAAATAAAGCTGCAAAGCTGTAGTTAAGTCTGGGAGGCAACTCATAAGGCAGCTGTTTTCTTCAACCAGTAAATTCATCATTTCTCGAATGCTTTTCTTGTGTACAATTTCTTTGGCCATCAGAGCTTTGAAGGATATTACTTGGTCAGGCAGTGATGTGGAAAGGTCACCAGGATACACATTTACCTTACCAGAGCCTTACTTTTCTCCACTATTGTCTCTTGTGAGAAGTTTACTAAATTCTGAGGCGTCAGGAATGAAAACCTATCATCAATGCAACGCAATCCTTCGAATCTCATTTGTAGCTGAGCTATTACAATATCTAGTGTTGCATTGAAAACTTTTACTTCAAATGATTTCAGTGGGTCGTCAATTCTATGGTCAACTGATAATTCAACAAAGAAGCGTTTTACAACTCGCTTACGCTTATTTTTCATGTTACAAGTTATGTCCCATGACTGGGCCAACTGTTTAGCACCAGCAAGAAAGCCGGCAAAGTCCTTTCTTAAAACTTTTAACTCATCACAAGCGCGGCTTAGAAACTGCCACGCTCTGCCTAGGTCAACAGTTGGCCTCTGTAGTGCTTTTGAAGTTATATTTACATTCTCTAAAATCTTAGTTTCAAGGCAGAGCACAAGAATAAATTCAAAGTTTTCCAGGTGGTTGCTAATTGCTAATGCTTCTTCTGCCTTGGGTTTTTGAGCTGTACAGAATAATTCCTGTCAAACACTTAATCACATTTTTGAAATCATTTCTTAAAGCTAACAGACAGTCGTGTCTAGAAGACCACCTTGTTGGACATAGCTTTTTTAAAGTTACATTTTTGGCAGAGCTGTCTTCTTTAACGGCAGTGTTAAGTTCTTGCCATCTATGAAAGCTTTCACTGAAAAACACGTACCTAAATTTTCTGAAATATGTCATAAAATTGTCTTATTTCAGAAATATTTGATACTGAATCATTGATCACCAAGTTCAGGTTACGTGCAGCACAGTGTACGTAATCCGCGTTTGGGACTATATCCATAATTCTTTTCTGTAACCCAGAGTATTTCCCGCTCATTGTTGCTGCACCGTCATAACCTTGACCTCTACACTTACTAATGTCAATTTCATTTGTTTTCAAAAAGTCTAAAATCTTACTTTGAAACCCCTCACTGTTGGGATCCTTTATTTCTTGAAATCCCAAAAAGGACTCACTAATCACAGTTTTATAATTGCCAGGAGATTCTTCTACTGTGTTAATGTATCTGATTACAACACTCATTTGGTCAATCTTAGAAATGTCGTGTGTGCTATCAACAATTATAGAAAAAAAAGGAGACGAGTGAATCTGTTTTAGTAAGGCAGTCAATACTGATTTTCCTAGCAAGTTAATGATTTCATTTTGAATGTCATGGTGGAGGTATTTTGATCTGGTTTTTTCATTTTCTAAGTGTGCACTAAGGAGAGAATCGTAGCGAGTAACTAAAGATAGTATGTTCAAAAAATTTCCACTTTCAGGATTTATTTCATGTAATGATCCTCTATGGCCAAGAAACGCCAATGAACACAGTGCCATGGTTCGAATGACATCCACAATCCGTATGAAAATATCTTTCCATTTTTCCGCTCATCGGAAATTTGATCAGCTACCGTTTTACTCTTTTTCCAAGTGGCATACGTGAGACAAGATTGTAAATGAGCATTGCTACTTTCATGAACTTTAATTTTTTTACTGAGACCTTTCCAATCTCTAATATCGCCTTCACGCCAGCCTTGGGCACTTTGGCTGAAAAGCCAACATGGTAAACAATAGACTCCATCTAGATTACGAGAGTAACAAAGCCAAAACCTGTGAACAATTCGGGAAAGGACCCTTTGGTTGACAAGGTTCACTTAACGTTATTAACTTTTTCACCTCGTCTGTCATTGTAGCTTGATTTTTATAGAATGCAATATCTGTCTCAAAACTTTGGCAGTTTGGATCGGAAGGGCCTGCTAAACTAATTTTATTTGCGTGATTACTTACAACTTCAGTTTGTTCAAACTGATTTTCTGGTCCAGGTATGTCTTCGGACTGGCGAACACATTCAATGCCTAGCAGTTGTTCTTCTTGTTCATGTTGCAGTTGCTTATTTGTTTCCGTAGTTGTATCACTTGTATCCGACGGACTAATGTTTAAATCAGGTTTATTGTCACTGTCACAATCAACTTCAAGTCCGATTTTTGTTTCTTTTTCATTAACTTCACATTTTGATGATTTTTTTAAAAACTGGTCGAGTTTTGAAAGTTTACTTTTAGATTCTTCTCGTTGTTTTTGCAGTTTCCTTTTCTTAACACCACTTAAATATTCACGCTTACTTTTCATTTTATAAACTCTGTCTCTAACACTCTAACTCTACACAAAATACAAAAACTAAAATTAAATGTTAAGTCATTAAACTTAAACGGCACTAAATTACGAAATGAATGCAATACAGTACTATCGCGCAGGAGATGCGACGCACTTACTGAGTACTGAACTACATTGTTAGAGGTGGGCCGATATACCTGTAATAGGTATTTTGGAACGATATTCTTGTGGAACGGATGTAACAGTGACTGAAAAGTTGAAATACCTGTTATTCGCGGCGACTCTGTTCCGAGTCGAGACACGCCGCCCTCGCTGTTCCGAGTCGAGACACACCCCCTACGCAACTACACAGACACACACACACAAAAAGTACGCAAGATCACGTAAGCCAAGGCCAAATACTAGGCGTACAAAAATATCGCTGGAACGCAAGGAACAGCCAGTAACGCGTTATTTAAAATACTAGGTATTTCAAATACTAGTGGTATCACCGATACACAAGGAACAACGCGTTCCAGAGTAACAGTAGTATTTTAGTAACACCTAATATTTTAGGAACACCTAGTATTTTAGGAACAGGTAGCATCAAGCATATTTCGAGTAGGAAATATAAGTATATAGTACGAGCCACTTTTTCGTCCTGTGTACTTCATTCTGCGCAAAGACACGAAGCTGTTTTTAATAAAGGAAATAATTCATCCTGCTGTTACATTTATTCTCGTGTGATATGCAGATATAGAATACAGATTATATGCTAATAAATTATATATTATACTAGTCACCAACTTGTAACTAAAATCGGTTGGTAAAACTTTATGTTTTTACTCAAAAAAACTTTATGTTCCGAATAGTTAGTGAAATCGTATTTAATTATATTGAGTTATAACCTATAGAGTGGCTGATGTTGATAAGCTATATTATACTTTTTATTAATGTGATTTTAACTTCACTACACATCTCACGTAAATGATGAGATTGTTGTAATGGACATTTATGCACTTTATCTAGTCCTGTTCCTTAAATAACTGTAATGCATTTAATTTACTTTTGTTGTTGCTTATTATTTATAAGTTTTTATTTATGTATTTATATTTAATTTATTACAATTTGTTTTTATTTTTATTTGTAAAATTTTGTTTATTCTCATTCACTCTTGTGGCTTACTGTTATGTTTTTATTATACGTTTCTGATGTTTTTTCACATTATTTTTTGTGGCATTACGTGTAGGCCTACTCTAAATTATTTAATTGCCCCGAGTTTCGCAACTGATTTGTCTAACCAATGTTAGTTTGTTTACTACTAGTGAAAACTTAAATTGGTATTCCCAAAGGGAGATAGGCCTATAAATTCTCTTGTTTCTTATTTCCATTTAAACAGTAATAGTTTAATAAAGTCACAGTGTAAAGTAACACTGTTAATACTTTTAGTTTCAATTTATTTCTTATAGCAAATTATATAGTATAGGTTATATAATATCTTCAAATAAATACACAGCAAGTAGGTTTATTAATATATTAATAGGTTTATCTAGGTGAAAATAAACCTACTTGCAGTGTATTTATTTGAAGATATTACATAGGAGACCTGCAGGAAACTCAAAACGAGTTACTTACAAAGGATAATATAGGTTATGTATATATAGTATATAATAACAGGTATTTGTACCTGTTATTTTTTTGGAACGGTATTTTCATACCTAGTATTTTAAAATAACAGTTTAGCCCACCTCTATACATTGTGTTGTGTTTGTTTACGTCTCCTCAGTGCCGAGTGACTCATCGCACCGGACGTACGGGCACCACAAGAGATAAGATAAGCTTCGCTTACAAACTACAAACAGTAATGTCATTTCGGAAAACGTAGTTTTTTTGCATGTCTATACACTTAAATAAAACGTATATTTCGTATTTTAAATACAAATTTGCCGGTAGTCGGATTCCATTAAAACTTTTTTCCTATTATAGCTCGTTTCATATTTTTTCTAGGGGCCAGGGGAGCGGGGCCCCCAGAGGGTCGGGGCCCCCCGCGCCGCGGGGTCTGCGGGGGCCTTATCGCCGCCACTGACGGAAAATATGAAAACCACATACTCTCATTAAACTTTGATTTAGCAATAAACGTTTGTAACACTGACAGAAGGCGCCGTTTACTCTTTTATCAATAAACTTGCTATCGACGGTATTTTTGTTTACTTTCAAAATTTTAGTCTCATGTAATCTTTATTTTAATTCGATAATGACTTAAATTTTATACTGTTAATTGTGACCGATGAATGTGAACAATAATACTAGTTTTCTAATTAACTGTCACTATCATGTATAAAAATAGTTTCTGTTCACTGAATTAGTTTAAACAGGATTTCAAGTTTCACCTGTACTAAAGTCATGAATTTAAAGGGTTTTTTAGTCGCGATACACAAGAGTACCTGCTTCGCCTTTTTACGCAGGAACAGCAGCGCGTAGGAAGGCGCAGGGACAGCCAGAAGTTCCGTCAACCTGTCAATCTTGCATCAGAAATATATTACGCAAGTTAATTAATCCTCTAGAAAGAATTTTAAGGAGAGTTAAATTAATTTACTTTGCCTCAAAATTGCATAAAGTTTGTCTCCAATAATAAGATTATGGGTAGCTTGTTGGCTACTTGAATAATTCATTCAAAGCCACTCCAGGAAATTATCTCAGATTAAGTGAAACGCCTAATTCGTAGCAAGAGACTCTGGTCCAGCATTCACCAGCATTCATCCATCAATTCCCTTTTGATGTGGAATCACACTGGAAATAGGATCCACGCGCCAGTCCATTTTTAATGTGATCCTACCGTGTGTATATTCCGCATTTATTTAATTAATTTTTTGAGTAATTTCAATTTATACTTAAAATCTGAAATACGAAGTTTACTTTATAGGGAAAGTGAATTGCTGGTCACTACTTAACACAACGTACGGCGGTACACAATTCTTGAATTCCAAACGCATTTACGCGTACGTTCTACGAATAAAAAAATTGATATTAAAAATTGTTGTATATTCGTCTTCACAACATTTACCTGGAAATCGCATGCGTCTATATAAGGTAAATAAAAGTCTTATGGCTATTTAGTATAATCCATATCCATCTAAACTGAATAACGTAATTTTAAGATACAAACAATTTTTAATCCATCAATGGCATACTATTTACAGAAAGATAGAGTGCGCAACAAAATATGATAGCAATTAGTTGCTTCTGTTTTCTGTAAATCTGAGTTTAATGTGTACACCTGGTCGTCACATCTGGTCGCAATCCGTGACTAGAGCGAGTAATTGAGGTTTTCACACTAGAAAAGGGTGTCCCAAGAGAACGTCTGTTAACATGTTAGTTGTTGTACACACGTTGGCTGGTATTACATGTATGACTGGATTAGAGACATAAAATTAGGTTAAGTGTCTGTGGGACGTATACTCGCAAATATGTTACAAATTTCCCTTTCTATCCATTCGTGTAATTATTTTAAGTACTTTGTTTGTAAATTTTTAAAATATTGTTATGAAATTTTGTATCTATACCAGATTATAATAAATGCATCTATGCTTCACGTTTACTAGGTTTACAAGTGAGGTTTTATAGCCTATTCGTATTATTCTATATTTTTTACATATAGTTGTATAATTGAAGTACGTTTTGTTTTAAATAAATTAAATTTAATAAACGTAATTGCATAAATTGATTGCTTTTTATGGTTTTGTTACAAAATAAATGACAAACAACAATATAGAAGTAATTCTAACTGGAACAGGACACTTATTGTTAGCGCATATTGAGTTTGTATAGAACCGTAATAAAATGTAAACAGGAAAACATTCTACAATTCAATAAATCGGTGTTACCAGGAAGTGATAGTATAGTCATCGTTCATTATAGGCAAGGAATAGCTATGTAAACGTTGGTTTACATGTAAGCTAACCGGAAATATAGTTTATTGTATAGCCGGTTGCTAACAGCTTTCACATTAATTTGTACTATTGTAACTAGCCTGTACAAATACAAATCTGTTGTAATATAATTTAGCAGAACATTCAAAGAGTTAGAATTTTTTTATTTATTAAGCCTGTTTTTCATTAGCGCAGTGCCAACAATTGCGTTAATTAAAATATTGTTTCAATTTTACATTGTTTACTTACTTCACGTTATTTACATTTCTTGTAGAAAGTAACCTCACAGAGGCAAACGCAATTTCTAGTTACTGCACGTTATTCATGTTTGGAGCAAGTATATCTAAACGTTTTGTACGACTCGACTATATCACACATTGTGCTGTGTGTTTGAATTAATGTTAACCAAGCCGATAGTTAAACCCTACTGTAAATTTGTAAAGGCCAATCATGAAGGCTAACGGTATAATGTCCTGTATAAGAAATTTCTACTAGGAAAAATATGTATAAGAAATATATACTTTGTGACTCATTCCATTTCTTTAAAAATTTATATTATTCTACTGACTGCATAACTCGCAGGATATAAAGTTGACCAGGTTGAATTGACATTATGTAATTTTGTCATCATTGCAGAAACACGGTATTCAAACGAAAATAATAGCTTATAATGCAAAACACTATTTAAAATCTATTAAAATATTTTTGAGTTATGTGGGCTGGAGCATATAGAAACGTCAATATGTTACACATTACACCTCATGGTTGAAACTATAGTGCGGACTCAAAGGCAGTTCATTTAGAGGTGAATATAAAAATGAAATTTAGTTTAATCGAAACTGGAGGCAGAAGATTTTGATTCCAACATTACACGCCAGTTATAAATCCCACAGTATAAATTTTCCATGATACATATATGGTGTAACACTCCTTCAGAGAACATCGCCTTATCAAAACACTGTCCATGCGGGCGAGGGGGTCACAGTGTGTACCAGTGAAAGTTGAGGGCTATGTCGGCGGTAGTGTGGGGTCCATCATGGTCAGCCCAGGAGCCAGACAGAGATGTTCCACATCACCGGTTTCTACGGATGAAGATAAAAACCATTTTTACAGACTGCTGGAAAAGCAGTGGACGGCTCCTTCAAGAACGACATTAAAATAATTTTTGGAAATTTAAAGACTCAAGTAGGGAAGGAATTATACTTTACACCCTGAATTGGCCAACATTGCTTACTTTAAATATCTAATGATAATGGTCTTAGACTAATTGCTTCTACAGCATTACGAGGTTTTGTAATTAGCAATACAGTGTTTAAATCTAATGTGTGTATACAGTGTATGTATGTGTGTGCGTGTGTGTAAAGTATGCCTGAAGATCACCAAATTGACCACGTTTTAATATGTGTTAGGCATATGTTCATCAATCTTATAAGGGTTAGATATTTTCAAGGTGCAAATGTAAACTGGACCATTTTCTGGAAATTGCACGAATCAGGCCTAGATTGTCAAATATCTAGAAAATTAACGGAGTGAGACATATTAAATACAGTATAACCTGTTGTAACAAATTTTCCCTTATAAGTTACGTTTTGTAACTAAATGCTTACTGAGATTATGTTACTAGATTATGATTTACGCTTCTTACCGAATTAGTACTATGAATATTCGAAATCTCATGACAAGTTGCAGTACACAACTTTGACAGTGTGAACTTCGCTTAAAGCTGGAAAACATTTCTAGTCAGGTCAATAAACCTGTTTACTTGCTACAGCAATGCGGTAGACGTCCAATTTGTCTTTGTCTTTCCCGTAACATTGATAAATCCACATGTATGCAGTCGATCGTAAACAAAAATATGGCATTACCTTCTACACAATTCATTTATGTACGTAACGAATTATCTTTAAAAAACGTACTTGTTTATTAGCAGTATTCCATTTTAACAACAGATAAAATACTATTTTCAATTTATGTTTATTAGCAGATATTTCTATAAAAATTAGCTAACTGCAACGATTATCATTAAAAATAGAAATGTTAACCTACGATCCTGTCATTGGCTTTATAACTGGTAATTGTAAGACTTGCTTTTAGCATTTTTGTTATTTACAAAATTCATAAAATTAGCCGTTTATTCATCTACATTTCACTTAACTTTCTACTTACTGTTTAAATTTCTACCCAAATACATGTTTATATTCATTTCTCTGTAAACGTATACATGTTTAAGATCAAGATTGAACTATCAGTAATTTACTCTTAATTTAGCTGCGCACCCTGGTTATGTTACGTTAATCATTACTTGCAACTGTTAAGGTGTGATAGTATTGTTTGTTTTGTGTAGGAGTTATGTTGTATCCGTTGGTTTCTGCTAGATATATTTTGTATCGTGTTTAGTTCGTCTTTGTAGTCTTTTTCATCTTGGGGTATGTTGTTTAGTCTGTCTACCATGGTTCTGAAGGCAGCTAGTTTGTGTTGTATTGGGTGATTTGAGGAGTTGTGTGTTAGTGTGTCAGTTGTAGTGGGTTTTCTGTACATACTGAATTTGTGTCTGTGTTCACAGATGTCTTCTGAATCTACATAACAATATTGTTACATTGCAGATAATATATTGTTAACTTTTTTGTTCTCCATAGTTAAACTTTAGTCTATTTGTAAAGTACTATTTATAGAATAGTGACTGCCGATTATTACTTAAGATGTCGAGAAGATAAAAATATTGTTACGACGGTCACACCGACTACCGTGTTGTTCAGTCGAAACAGAATAACTGACACCAGTAAAGTCACTAATTACAAACTTTAATTAGAACACAATGCAACTAATCAACAAAATTTGTAAGTTAACACAGCACGATTATAAAATAATTCAACTTAAATTTGTCCAACACACAATAGCAAATGTCACTTTATTACAGTTCTGCACTAATTAACACAATGATCACTCGCGACAGTACTCCGGTTCACCTGAATATCGCCAGGATTAAACTGAAATCATCTGCTTGAATTACACTATTTATACGTCCGACGCCTTGCAGTGTAGCGAGGTAGAGTAGTCAACTGAATGTCTGGAAAGGGTGTCAGCATCTCGCGTGACCGAGAACGTAATTCTGCCTCGTAGAATGATTTGTAAATGCCATGAACAATCTTGTTCGCCACCTATTGCCCAGAAACACAATAGGTCTCTGCGATGTGGTAGTATTTATTCCATCAGAGTAACACTGCCCCTCCTTAAACCTGTTGGTCCCGAGCTGGCAAACCGTCTCATCAGTAATACTCGGCCAGGCGGTCAAGGTTGGCGACCTTGAACAACTTAATCGATTTCGTTTTTCACAATGGCCTTCCCAGAGAATTTGGTTTTCGTCAAGAACCTCTGCCGTAACATCCTTTTCACCGACTTCTCAACGGGGCGTTCTTTTATTCAAGAACAAGCAAAAGCTTTTGCCCAACAAATCTATTAGGTTTTCCAATAATCTCTTCCGTCGTCATACCAATTGGTACTTCATCTACTACTTCTTCTTCCGTTTCCCCATCAAGAGGAAGGGTTCCTCTTCTCCATACCTCTTCACTTTTTCTTGTTTTGTTCTTGTTATTCTTCTTCTTCTTCAGTCACTCGCTTGATCAAATGGTTGTCGGACACGCAAAGCTTTATCTTCTCTTCGTCAACCCTCAGCACAATCTCTCTTAAATCCACAACAAACCCGTAGACATTAATAATGTCCGTACGAAGAATCACTTCATCAACAATGTCTAGAACGATTATTTTGTTAGTTACACTCGAGGACACCAGACGTACACGTAAGTCTACCTTTCCTAACACTTTGACGAAGCTTCCAGTCACAGTCTCTATGGTACAAGAGCTAAATGAAAGCTGGCGGTGGCTAAGTTAGGGCCCACAGTGGACTCTATTATGCCTGTGTCAACTCCAAATGTTGTTGGTTTACCTTCCGCAAATCTATCAGCGATCAAGCCTCTACTGGTCTTATGAAGCGTGGAACCTGTGTGCTGTTCTAGAACTTTATTTCTCAAAAATTTACTTCTCTCTGCATTTTATTCTCTCAAAAATCTGCCTGTAGGTGACCAGGTTTCCCACAGTAGTAACACTTCGTTATTTTCCATCTTTCTCTTCGTTCAAAATCTCTTACAACTTTAAATTATTTGTCTTGTAACATTTTTTCTGCCCAATCGTAACGTCAATGTGATAATGAGATCTTATGGCTGAAGTATGATGACGTAAACACATTAATGTAGTGGGACGCTAAATTGGCAGCTTCAAACTTGAGGCCGTCAACAAGTGTTTCTTAGAATTGCGGAGTCTCGCCATTTGTAACACTTGCTAAATTTCACAATCTCTGACGCCATCAATAAATGTCTGCACCGCAAATCTTATTCGAAAATCCTCTGCTTTTTAGGACAGGCTAGTCTATTTAGTCTGTCGATGCTTGCTTCAAACTCTTGAAGACTCTCCCATAAATGTTGTTGCCTTGCTCTTAACTAAGTGGAGTATACATCGAGCAAATGTTTATTATGATACCGTAACTGTAAAGTTTGTATCTATTTGGCATAAGTGTTCTGGCTGTAGAGACTTCAGGGATTAGCTTGCTGTTAAATTTCTTGATTTTAAGCTGTAAATAATTCTAGTTATTGTATTTGTAAACAGAAAGTTCTTAAATAGCTGTAGGCTGTTAAAATCAATAAACGTTTAATTGTTTTTAATGTCAATTAAAATTCATAAATTCATCCCAAGAGTCTACGCTGTTTCAACTTGTAGGAACAAGTTATATTATCAAAACGTACTGATTACTGAAATAAAAATAGCTTTCAGCATGAATAACAGAGTATTATGATATACGGTAGTAGTCTACTTGAGTTATGTAACGTAAGGCTCTGGAAATGTCTTTGCTTTGTAGCTTTCAGTCATATTTCTATGTTAACGTAAATAAAACATGAACCTTAACTTGCACGTCCATCGTATATTTTAAATAAATATGTTTCACACAAACCGCAGTGGCAGCATTTTAAGTGCAGCAAGTAGTACTGGAACACACCGTGGTTAAATATGTATTAACACACACACACACACACACCATGTGTGGTATATCTTTTCTGTGGATCATGATAATTAGATTTTAGGCCTGTAATATTCATCCATTTTACAAGAGATCAGATTTTATATGCATATGAACAGAAAGTGGCGTATTATTATTATATCATAAGTTTGCAGAGGTTGCAACATAACTTACATAATAATGTACACTTAATGATGTAAACAATTTGAACGCATAAGTTTGACTTCGCGTTAACAGACTGAAAAGTAATACAGATTGAAAGGTAAAACTTGGTACTACATGGTAGCAGCTTATCAAACTATGAGTTGTGGTTCTGTATTCATGTTCAGTGTTATTGCTATTGTACAACATTAATGTTTTGGTATAACATTTCTAAGGAACGCGTTACTCTACCCTTAATTGTATTGAGTGCACAGTACATTTTTTTCTATTGAAACTTAACATAACGTAACCTGTGTTAGACAGGTTCAGTAGTTCTCAAAACGACCATCATTTCAGTATAATAACACTGATGCTTTACATACTTTGCGAAACTCTATTCTTTTTTTTAGTAATAATTTTATTAAGATGAACAGCTGTCAACATACGAATAATAAAAATTCTTATTTAACTACTAGAGATTATTCGTATTTTAATAATATACGAAAAATGATTGCCTAAACTCTATATTCAACAAAAAGGGTTGTTGAAGAAAGTATCAAACGACACTGAGAAAGATATTGCACAAGACAAAGATCTATGTCTACTGCTTTTATTCTTTACAGAAAAACCTGGTATAGGCGAGTCATTCTTTTAAAACTTCAAGCGTTGCTATGCTCCAACTACTCCAACTATAGACACTTCGCAAATGCTTAAACATGGTTTGAAACCACAGCAGAATCATGCCCTTTAAAAATAAAAAAAGGATTACTTACCTCAAGATGTAATTTCATGCCAAGTAGGAGAGAAATCATTAATTCAATAATTTATTATTAAAGTATTAAAACAACGTGTGTAAGTATGAAATAGAGTATTCTGCTAGTACTGGCTCAATACTGGCCGAATACCAATTTTAAATAATATACGTGACCATCGCAGGATCATGCTTCAAATAAAAAAATATTTATTAACATCAGCCCAGCCGTTCTTGAATAATCAGCGAACATACAAAGAAAAAAGATCATGGCGGAAAACACAGAAACTCCTCCTTTTTGAAGTCTTTTTAAAAGCTCCTCCTTAAAAAGCTCTTTTTTCTTTGTGTATATGGAAACATCGATTCCAATGGGTTGCGAAACAAAATTAACTCGTGTACTTGTATCTTGTAATAAGTAATGTTATATAAGTACTTTGTGATTAACTTTTATTAACTTTACTGACCGGGATTCTTCTAAATAAATTTTGTAAATATACTGTTGACCTTAGTTTTATTTTTCTCTCTGTCTTACATAAAATTGATTAATGAAATTATTTATTCTTAATTATTTATTCTTCATTAGAAATCAGAAAACACATTATTTAAACTAATCTGCTGATTAGTGTACACACATAAGAAATGTACAACTACATGGCGTGAAGAGGTTCCATCCAGGAAAGTCACCTCGTGGTCTTTAAAGGTCGGATGACCAAAGTAGCATGAAAATAAGTTGGAAGGATTCTTCTGATTTACATCAAATTAATGTGTTATTATATACAGTAGCCTACAAAGATTTTTACAATAACATAATGTTCAGTACCATTGGAATTGCAATCAGGAAATTCATATTCTTACCACGTTAGAATTGTATCACTTTCTGCACAAGAGTCTTTAAATGTAACTCTTTATCTGAGTAAAAAACGTTAGATTTATATTGGGAAAAATTTCTGGGACGCTGACATTTTAACATTTGAATTGATACAAAAATATTTATACGATTGTTGAATTCGTTTAGGTTATTATTAAAGTTATAACAGGTCTACATTATTAAACACATATAAATTATTACAATTTTCTATTTGGTCTTATACAACTACTATTATTGAATATAGAATTTTAGTTGGTTGTTAAATGCCATTAAACAATGTTTTGGGCATTTAACAATTGGAGTCTTGAACGTATTATTTCAGTTGCCATTTAATACAACGAACAAATGCATTTTTTTTTTAAGGATTTATGACAGATGATGGTCCAGACACACAAACGTTTCCGTATAGCATAACCAGGACATTATAACGTATAAATAAGGAAGTCGCCTGTTTTCCACAGCGTCAATAAAATTAATTTTAGAAGTGAGTACTTACTATACTATTAAAAACTCAACTTACGTATTTACAAAATCAAGACAGATTTATAAACTATATAAAACACAGTTGATGGGCAATCACCAAAGCACTATTGCATATTGTTACGGATACTGTTATAGTTACTGATGACGAAATCAAGACACCCCTTTTACTCGGAGAGTATTTCCCCTTTGCACTGATCTAAAATATTACAAGCAGTGTATATGTATTACTTAAAATGATTTAATAAATTACTATTACTAGTTGCAATATGAGGTAATAAATACAAATTTTAAGTAATGAAAAATTGAATTAAAAGTGCCAGGCAATTTTCCAGTCATATTATTATTACATTATGAAACTGAGAAAATATCTATTTCAATCAAATAATAAAATTTTTGTAATTATTATTTGGGCACATTAATTTTGTTTAAAAGAATATTTTTTGAATAAATAAAAAGTATTTAAAATATGTTTATTTATTTACAGACAGTTTTATAAGTGTAAAAGATCATTTTAATATTTAGATGAAAATGAAAAATGTTTCAGTTTCAACAAGCCAGAGTTTCACTCAGAGTTTATTTGTTCACTCGCTTTGTGTTTAGCTACGTCACTTCGTCACTGCTAAATTTAATGTTAGTACCAACGGTTTCTCTTTTGCAAAACTCAATGTGAAACCGGCACTGACAAAAGAACTGCAGTGGCATATCTGTCTGCATATTTGTCCAATCTGCAGATGTATAAAAATGCCGCCCTATAACTACTAAAAACCTTATTTTACGTACAGTAATTACAAGGAAACCGTTTAATTATAGAAATACCTACATATAAAATTTTGTTTAAATAAAATAAACTTTTATAAAATAAAATAATATAAAATAATGTTAAATAAAATTAATTTATGTGCTTTGTGAACTTAAGCGTACTCAATTATAAACAGGGTGAAAATCATTTACATACATCAGCTTCTACGTTGTATTTTGTGTTCTTGCAACATAATTTCGGAGATGGCATATTCTCAAGTAAATAGGTAATTTCTCTTGATCGCTCTCTGTATTTATTTCAGACAAGTTACTGGATCCATTTCCTTCATCTTTTTTCTCTTCCCAGTTTTCCTTGAATAACTATCACATAGCATTACCGTTGTGTCGGTTGGAGAGAAGTTGCCGTTATAGAGCCCGTGGATATGGAAAGGAGGTTACTGTGCAACCGCTGGACAACCTTGGACACGTCCGACAGATACGGGGAGGTTGTAGTACCACTATAAACCTCCAAATCTAAGGTCACAGACACGTGGTTTCTATTCCATATTTCTAAGGAACCGTGAAGTCGTGATTAAAAACTAGGTTATTGTGGTAGCTTACACAGATAGCTGTACTACATTGGCATGCATTAATGTGAATTGCCGTAATGACTGTTGCAGCAGTGTGGGTACTGTGTTCCAGAAACGGTATGTTAAGCGATTATGTAGTATTTATGACTGCAGTTAGCACTTTCGTGATAATGTTCAGTTACTAAAGAATTATTGTAAAAATATAAATAGTTTGCAACGAATTACTTTATGTGTAACGAAAAATTTACATACATGTACACAAACATACATTTACATTTGTATTTAAATATAAACGTCGTGTATTGACGTATATTAATGAAAAACTCAGTATTTCTGTTAAAACATAACAGCATAGGCCAAACACTTAATAGAATAAAATTTTAGTATTCTACAAGGATAAATTCCATTGTGTCTACACTTTATCACCAGCCAAAAAAGTGTAAAACAATTTATACTTTCCTTTTCAACGTTTCTGAATTAAGCATTAAGTTTAGAAATACATAAGCTTATTTAAGTTTAGTTGTTGTACCCAAATATATTAAAGGTTTTGTTTCGAAACGACCTCATATGTCATTTACTATTTCTAAAAATAATAAAATGATAACCTAAATTAATAAAAATCTGATTCTTAAATGTCCCATGATCTCGTGCTTTCAGGGCCATTTGAATTCATCTTCCAGAGTGTTAAATGTAGTCTATTCTGCGTGTGTGTGTCTGTGTGTGTATATTGTAACGTCTCGCGTCTATCTTCCTTCCTCATCTTCCTTTTACGGCGAGTATCGTTTCTTATGATTACTTATTGTTTATATTTACTACTGTTTAAAGCAGTTGAATTTGATGTTTACCAAGAAAACTGAAATCGAGTGTGTGTGATTTGGGAGTGATTAATGAAGTTGTTTAATCGTAGTTAGGAGAGAGAGGAGGACCAAAGATATTACCCCCGGAGTATACAATTACTTATTTTAAATATTCGCTGTTCATAAGACCAGCTGATTTTGACATCTGCCTCAAAATGTTAGGTTAAACAAACACCAATGTTCGGTGATACTCCCCGGCGGTTCGTCCTCTTCTTGGCTTCCTGAAAATCTGTAACATCTACCCTCTACAAGAAAGAATAAACGTTTTATTATTTATAATAAAAATATTCAAAGTATTTATTTATGTAATACACTGATTTTTTCTCTTCTTCTAGTACAAAAATATTATAATCGATTTTTTCTGTCAACAACACATTTGATCGATTTAATTAGGTAAACATTGGAATTATAACAAATTATTTTTTTATCCTTGATTAAACATTAAACAATAAAGAATACATAATTATTCTATTAAATATAAAATTAGACCTAGGTACAAAATCTTTGTGGCCTACACAATACAAATTATACAATATTCCAACAAAACACATAATTGGTCAGTAGCATATAGTCTACTATTATAATCAATTGTTTCTCCATCTACAGCATAAGTCTGTGAGATGCTCCTTTTAAAATCACTTATTTTCTCACTGGGTACACTATAACTCACATTGTACACTTTATATCAATTAAGTATAGTTTATAATGTATTGTGATATAAAGTAATTTACAGCTAGGTATATTATACCCATTTCTGACCTTTATAGTGGGGTGATTAAGTTATCATTTTTGGGACTGGGTTATGTAACGTTACATAAAGCCCCCCCACTAGAATAAATTTATTTTCGTTTTACTTGTTTCCAAAATAAATTGTTGACTTCTTCAATCTTCATATCTGGTTTTATTCTTCGTGATATCGTTTCATTTCAGACTGGTTATATACTTGTTATTCGGTTAAATGGTAATTGCTGTTTTCCTACTCAACTCTCTCTCTCTTGGAGGCATATTCTTCAATGATTTATATTCTCTGGGTAGTGGTACGTCCACATTTTACTTGATAAGGACTGGTCACACTAATCATAAAAAACTTGTTTTAACACTTATTTTCTTATTTACTACTATAAATTCGCTTTCTCAATTAAGCTTCTGTCTGCTATATTCCTTCCATTTTCTTCATCTATACTTCTGGAATCTAACATCACTCTTTTCAGCTATTTTATAATTATTCCTTAAATATTCAATTTCCCTAACATTTTTCCCTATCCTGTGCGGTGGTTCAGTTCGGGTGGCCACTTTTGGGTTCATAACTCCGCTGTCCATCCTTTCACCTTCTGAGACCAGGGGAACATCATCCCTGCACAGGAAAATTATTGCGGGAACATTTCTACGGTCAATTCATTAAAATAAGAAACTTATAAGTAGTCGATTAGCGACTAATACTAAACACTTTGGGATTCTTCATACTGTTGCTGTTTGCATTTAATTATATATTTCCTTTTCTTCTTCTTTTCCATTAACTAATAGCATATAACATTATTGATAGGCATTATTTTAAAATCCTTTTAACTTTCCTTCTTGTGACATATTTTCTCCGTATCATTTCTTCTTATATCATCTTCAATTCCGAGAAATTCTAAATTATTGTTGTATTAATTATTATTCTCCTTCAGCTTCATTGTAATCAATAAATTATTCGTTATTCTTCTTATTTGAGCACATTACCATCAATTGTTTTTATTTATGCTATCATTCCATTTTAAATCAGTTCTTTATAAATATTATTTAATCATCTGTTCTCTTTTTCTTGGTAGTTTGTTGTTTGTTAAATCAAATTATATCGTTTCGAAATATTTAAAGTAAGTTGTTCTAACGTGCTTTTTGAATTTGGGGTTTTTATTCTTTTTATTTTAAATTATATTGTTTCGAAATAACTTGAGTAAGTTGTCCTTACGTGCTTTTTGAATTTTGCGGTTTTTTATTTCCAATGGGTTGCTTGGTCGGTTTTCAAAAATTCAGTCCCATTTTTCCTGGTTGGTTATTATTTAGGTTAACCATGGTCCATTAACTCAGGTAGTCCCATTTCTCGGATGACTGGGGTGTTCGGAATTAATTCTCTCCTTGACAATCTTCTTACCACCCGGCTCTCCCACTTTGCTGCTATGAAACCTTCATTTAAGTACCGGTCTTCCGTCATTGTTAGTTCCTTTTTAACTAACAGGTATTGTACCTTCTCTGACGTAACATATTCACTCATTTTTAATATCATTCCATTCTCTTTGACCTCTGTATTATTTACCCAACGTTTTGCTGGTATATTTCGTATTAAAGATATAGCTGATGTTGTCAGATACTCTTCGATCGTGGATATATTTAAGTGATATTTAAATTTATTTAAGTTCTTCTTTATTATTTTATGATGGTTTACCTTGGCCATTTTTATAAAATTTTTTCTATAATTCAGACTTTTACTTAACTCCCTTCGCTCATTAATGGGGATGTTAAATGCACTAATTAATCCACCCTTCCTCATCTCCAATTCTTCTTTCGTATTCAATATTTTCTTTCTACCTATTTTTCTTATTTTCTTGATATTCTCTTCCATGGTTTGAATATCCTTTTTGTTGTGGTTATTTTTATTTTCAGAGAATATTACATCTTGGTATTCTCTAATTTCTATTTTCTTCCTGCTTTCTTCTGTATTCGGATTTACTTTAAGACCTTCTGAAGTGCTGTCTAATGTTTCATCCAAATTCTTGAAATCACTGTTCATTGTTTCCTCTAACTTTCCGAAACTTTCATCTATTTGCTTATTTGTCTCCCTCTTGGATGTATCTGCTTTTTGGCTAAGTGTGTTACTGATCAGTTCAATCTTCTCATGAATTTGTTCTACATTTTTATTACTTTCTTCAAATTTTGTGTTCATATATTCCCTTTGACCGTTAATTATTTCTCTCAACTCCTTGGTTTGTTCATTCATGGTTTCTCTGATATTTCCATGAATGGTTTCAATTTTTTCGTTTAGTTGTTTGACTAAACTTTCTTGAATACTATCTATTTTCTCATTGGTTTGTCTGTTTTGTTCCTCCTGTCTCCTAAATTTCTCCTTATTTCCTCCTTGGTTTGCTTTGAGTTTTCCTCCTATTTTCTAAAATTTTCATCTATTTTATTAAATTTTTCGCTCAAGGTTTCATTTTGTTTCCTTGAGTTTTCATCTATTGTTTGTTTATTGCTTTCCATAATGCTATAAATTTTCTCCATCATCATCCTCATCATTTCTTGCCAATCTGGTTCTCTTCTGGCTTCCGCTTTTTCTGGTTGGACCCCTTGGGCATCCTCTTCAACTATTTCCTTTTCCGTGTTCATAATTGCTTCAGTTTCTTCTTTATTACCCATTGGTTGTTCCATTTCACTGTCCGTAACTATTCCTATCTCTAGTTCCTGTCCACCTTCTTCCTTCTCCTTTTCTTCTGCCCTCTTCTTCGATCTGCCTCTGGTATTAAGCATTTCTTGTTTTCTCATAACTGCCGACGATAATTAGGTTTTTTGTTATATTATTTTGTTAAAATATCTCAAAATTCTTTTCTAATTACAGCCCTTTTACGTTGAGCGCCATTTGTAACGTCTCGCGTCTACTACAGTTACAGGTTTATAGTTAATTCAGCCCCAATGTTGGGTTCGCCATTTTGTAACGTAATGTTTAAGGTGGAACGTCCGTCTTATTCAAGCCCCGCGATGGAAGCCATTTTGTAACGTAATGATTCTTTGTGAGGTGTAGAATTATATTATATGCCCCACGTTATATGCGTCACTTTGTAACGTCCGCGCGTATCTCGTGAAAGTCTCGTTTATTAATTAAGCTTTCCCAATTAAGCCCCACGTTAGTACGTCATTCTGTAACGTGTCGCGGGTTTTTTATCGCGAAAGTCTCGGAGCAGTCAGAGTACCTTTTGCGATCATCACTTATGAATTATATTTGCTAATGTTCAAAGCGGTTAAATTCTATGTTTACGAAAAATACTGAAATCGAGCGTGTGTGATTTGGGAGAGATTAATGGAGTTGTTTAATCGTAGTTAGGAGAGAGAGTAGGACCAAGGATATTAACCCCGGATTATACAATTACTTATTTTATATTCGCCGCTCATAAGACCAGCTGATTTTGACGTCTGTCTCAAAATTTTAGGTTAAACCAACACCAATTGTCCAATTGTCGATGATACTTCCCGGCGATTCGTCCTCTTCTTGGCTTCCTGAAACTCTGTAACAACTAACCTCTACAAGAAAGAATACACGTTTTATTATTTATAATAAAAATATTCAGAGTATTTATTTATGTAATACACAGATTTTTTTCTCTTCTTCCAGTACAAAAATATTATAATCGATTTTTTCTGTCAACAACACATTTGATCGATTTAATTAGGTAAACATTGGAATTATAACAAATTATTTTTTTATCCTTGATTAAACATTAAACAATAAAGAATACATTTATTAATTTCCCCAGGGTTAAGGGTAAGTTCTTTGTGTTATGAGATGGTCAGAAATGAATAATTATATACTACGCTTTACAAGAGAAAAATAACAAAATTTCTAATTTCTTGGTTTTTTCGTAGTATGTAGTTCCGGGTTTCTCCGCGAGAGTACAGGTTATGTCTTTATTATACCCATGAAATCAGTTACTATTTATTGGAACTGCACAAAGATTCGACATGAGGATTTCTTGGTTAACAATTATTAATAAAGTTTATTTTACCTCTTTTCTCGAAGTGTTTACTTGGATGTTGCCGTTTCTAGTGTTGAAGTTATAGTTGTTTTGTAATTTCGTTGAAGTTTCATAAGATACAATCTCACCAAAATCTCGAGGTCCCGTCCGAATAGGCCTGATCTGTAGCTGGGTATTTCAAATTTTTCATCGAATAAAGGACGTTAAAGTTGATATTTGAAGGAGTTCTAACATACGGTGGATACTACTGTGTAATTTTTATTCAATTTAGCACTGTTTCCAAAAGTTTTCATAAGGTTTATTAAATTTTTGATGGCATTTCACTTTTTCTCAAACGAACGGTTTTCAATCGTTTTAACAATTAAATTATATCTTGTTAGGTGGTTACTGTTAGTAACCAATAATTTTTATATCATTTTTTATTGGTGCATCTATATACTTTTGAGTATATAGGCTGTTTTTAATTATTATAAATTTATTTCTTATTTATAGAAAAATAATCCTTTTTAACTTTGGTTTATTATCCAATTTGATTTATATAAGGTTTTTCCTTTTATTTCCTCTTAACTTTAGATATAGGTCTTTAATATTTTTATTTCCTTTAATTCTATTTATATATTATTTTTTAATTTCTTATAGTATCCTTACACTGAACTATTTTCTTCTGCCATTTTACTCATACTGTATTATTTTATTTTTATTATTATTTTATATTTAACGCTTTTATATTTAACCCTGGTTTATCTTATATTCAAACATAATTATTCTATTAAATATAAAATTAGACCTAGGTACAAATTCTTTGTGGCCTACACAATATACATTATACAATATTCCAACAAAACACATAATTGGTCAGTAGCATATAGTCTACGATTATAACCAATTGTTTCTCCATCTACAGCATAAGTCTGTGAGATGCTCCTTTTAAAATCACTTATTTTCTCACTGGGTACACTATAACTCACATTGTACACTTTATATCAATTAAGTATAGTTTATAATGTATTGTGATATAAAGTAATTTAGAGCTAGGTATATTATACCCATTTCTGACCTTTATAGTGGGGTGATTAAGTTATCATTTTTGGGACTGGGTGATGTAACGTTACATAAAGCCCCCCCACTAGAATAAATTTATTTTCGTTTTACTTGTTTCCAAAATAAATTGTTGACTTCTTCAATCTTCATATCTGGTTTTATTCTTCGTGATATCGTTTCATTTCAGACTGGTTATATACTTGTTATTCGGTTAAATGGTAATTGCTGTTTTCCTACTCAACTCTCTCTCTCTTGGAGGCATATTCTTCAATGATTTATATTCTCTGGGTAGTGGTACTTCCACATTTTACTTGATAAGGACTGGTCACACTAATCATAAAAAACTTGTTTTAACACTTATTTTCTTATTTACTACTATAAATTCGCTTTCTCAATTAAGCTTCTGTCTGCTATATTCCTTCCATTTTCTTCATCTATACTTCTGGAATCTAACATCACTCTTTTCAGCTATTTTATAATTATTCCTTAAATATTCAATTTCCCTAACATTTTTCCCTATCCTGTGCGGTGGTTCAGTTCGGGTGGCCACTTTTGGGTCCATAACTCCGCTGTCCATCCTTACACCTTCTGAGACCAGGGGAACATCATCCCTGCACAGGAAAATTATTGCCGGAACATTTCTACGGTCAATTCATTAAAATAAGAAACTTATAAGTAGTCGATTAGCGACTAATACTAAACACTTTGGGATTCTTCATACTGTTGCTGTTTGCATTTAATTATATATTTCCTTTTCTTCTTGATTCCTTCTTCTTTTCCATTAACTAATAGCATATAACATTATTGATAGGCATTATTTTAAAATCCTTTTAACTTTCCTTCTTGTGACATATTTTCTCCGTATCATTTCTTCTTATATCATCTTCAATTCCGAGAAATTCTAAATTATTGTTGTATTAATTTTTCCTTTTATTTCCTCTTAACTTTAGATATAGGCCTTTAATATTTTTATTTCCTTTAATTCTATTTATATATTATTTATTAATTTCTTATAGTATCCTTACACTGAACTATTTTCTTCTGCCATTTTACTCATACTGTATTATTTTATTTTTATTATTATTTTATATTTAACGCTTTTATATTTAACCCTGGTTTATCTTATATTCAAACATAATTATTCTGTTAAATATAAAATTAGACCTAGGTACAAAATCTTTGTGGCCTACACAATACAAATTATACAATATTCCAACAAAACACATAATTGGTCAGTAGCATATAGTCTACGATTATAATCAATTGTTTCTCCATCTACAGCATAAGTCTGTGAGATGCTCCTTTAAAATCACTTATTTTCTCACTGGGTACACTATAACTCACATTGTACACTTTATATCAATTAAGTATAGTTTATAATGTATTGTGATATAAAGTAATTTAGAGCTAGGTATATTATACCCATTTCTGACCTTTATAGTGGGGTGATTAAGTTATCATTTTTGGGACTGGGTTATGTAACGTTACAATATATATATATATATATATATATATATATATATATATATATATATAGAGCAACAATACAAGTGTATAGGGTACTGTGCATTGCACAAAGTAAATAAAATAAATAAATAATTCATATTGTTAATAATAAGAGTTCAGCTTGCAATATGAACAATTAAACTTTCATGTTGGAACAAGTGGATCACACCAGCTGCTCTGTCTGTGTGTACACACGTATGTTAAATGTGTGCGTGAGACCTGTCCATTTAACCCTAAATAGCGTCAACCCTTAAGGAACGCAATAAATTATTTGAATTTATTTAATTTGTAAAGATTGTGTGCATAATAGCACACAACCAAATACACCAAAATGTGTATAAAAATAAGACGCATATGTGTATAAAACATAGTGTAAAAAAGATAAAAATTGTAATTACAGGAAAATAAAAATAAATAGAACTTACGTTAATTAAGATAAAGAAAAACGGTTTGTACATGGTGAACACATAAAAATTACCAATAGAATGAATATCGGGTAATGTGCAAAAGACTTCACAAATCGCGAAGACGACGAATTAAATGTGACAAGAATCGTGTGGGGGAAGTGACCCCTTCGATAGGCTCTGATATGAAAAATATTGTCGAAACATGATTTTAGCACCCTGGGTATAAATACAGGAGACGCGCTAACATCACTTTCTTTCTCGATCAATCATAGTCGCAGCCGGAGGCTCTGCTTCACGAATATAACTCTTTCACGTTCAACCATAGTCGGAGCCGAAGGCTCTGCCCAAAGACAACAACGTTGTATCTCAACCACAGCAGCAGCCAGGGCCTTCACGACTACTCATCATTTTCGTGAGAGCACCTGCAACCTGAGGCTATGACGGGAGACGAGGGAGAAGCCAAGTGCATGCAGTAGAATCCAGCGTACGAGAATACGACGGACGAAGGACCAGGACTCCAGGACGACAAAGGAGCATCTAGTATCAAGGACCTAGGACCGAAGAGGACACGCTGCTGATTTACCACAGCAATAATGTGACAAACAACAATATACTTGTAAACCAAGACTCACTCAAAGACAATAATTAACAAAGTAAAAAGAGAGACAATTCAATTCAAATATGAATTAATAATTTTTACAAATGTAAATATTCTTTTAATAATAATTAATGTAATGTTTAACTATAATTTTGATCAGTAACTTAGAAGCTATAAGTTGGAATCTATAATTTTTGATATTTAAATTGATAAAGTAATTAGAGAATTTTTATTAGAAAGCAATGCATATGCAGTAAATTATAAAAATATTAGATAATTAGAAAAATTATACATATAATCTAATCAGTATCATACTAATGAGCAAGCTGAGAGCAATATTAGATAATTATAAAGATGTATTAGAATATAAGATTATATATTATGTGTAATACGAGAGTATCAATTATATGTAATAATTAGATGTGTCTTAAGACTACACACACAAGCAAATAATAATGATTTTAGTTCGCAACCAAATAAGAATTTTTGTTTAATAAATATTTAAATGGTTTTAAACCAAATTACATAGTGTTATTATTATTACGATTACACCTATCATCATATACACACACGAATTTAATGTGTTGTAGTTTTGTAAAGATTTGTAGCCCAAGAAGTTGGGGGTTCGCACATTAAATAGTTACAGTGTTATAAATGTCGCCCTAGAAAGTGTGGCCCGACCATGTCATTTAACGATTTTAAAAGATTTTAAAGTTAAATATATGCTCTAAGAAAGTGTGTTAAATGCAAAGATACATTATATATAATAACTAATAGTATAGTAAATATTATTTGAATGTTATTTCAAATTGTTGTGTATTATAATAACACAACTGGCGCTCAACAGGTAATTATTGTAAAATGAAAGTGTAATCGTAAAGGTAATATAATAATGACAGTAATAATAATAAAAAATAATAAATAAAAAATAGTATAACCGGGATCACCAATAATAATTATTTTAAAATATAATATAATAATAAAAATAATTCAACATGGCAGTACCAGGAGGTTTTGATATGGAGGCATTTCAAAATATGATGCGAGCCTGGATGGACGAATTAAGAATAAAACAAACAGAAAATTTAAAGGAAGAAAATCTGAAACTGAAAGAAGAATTAAAACAAGAGTATGTAAAACAAATAGAAAGTTTAAATGATAAATAGAAAAACAAAGTAATAAGCTAAATGAATTAGAACAAGATAATGTGCAATTAAGTGAAGAATTAAAAGAATTTAATGCAAAACTATGAGAAGAAATAAAAGAAAAAATAGAACAAAATATCATAGATAATACTACACAATTATTAGATACAATTATAGACACTAATACGCGTATAAATGCACGTGAAAATAAGGTTTAATTATTAATACAATAGCACTGTATGAATAAGCTATTGTAATCGCAGATAAACTCGAAGAAACTTTGATAAGTAATAAGGACGATACTAATGAAATAATTAATACTAAAGAAGAGTATAAAATAAAATCTCAACAATCGTACCTCGTTATCAAGAATATCCAATTGGCTGTTTACACACACAGTATTAAAACAAATGAAGAATTAATACTTGTAAAACAATCGAACCACATCACTCGCGATGAGAGTACACACAACAATTATCAACCGAACGTTAATTATGACGATAATCACAATAATTATAATTATAAACACTACAGTGATTATTATTATACAACAAGGCGACGCACGAAAAAGCTATCAGCTGTTTATGTAGGTCACACGCCAACGACGCAGAGCGTGGAATGTATTCGTCAAGAGGGGAGCAGCAGTGAGAGGGAGAAGAGAGAATCCGTTTAGCCATCTCCACGAAGAATAAAATTCTCACCTTATGAACGAGCAGTTTACACGGTCAAAACAAACAATAACAAGGAAGGAATGCAAAGCGGAAATTGCTGTACAAGTCGGCTACTCAACGACAAAGAAACAATACATTTCCTGTCAACCAACGCAATGCATTGTTTAGTATAGAGAAGGGTGTGGATTAGGGGGCACACACAAAACTACTGTAAATAATAATTATTTTTGAAATACTACGATTTTACTTATTAATAAGATGCGAAACAATATGTGAATAATATGTTAATAATAATATGTAAATACGTCAAGAATTGTCATTTCTACGGACATATAATGTAAGGAATTCTTGTGTACTAAAATAAAAAAATGAAATTTAGACAGAAGAATATGAGGAAATCTACAAATAAAGAAGAACGCAGTACGTTACAGAAGAATATGAAGAGATCTATGATAAAGAAAATAATGAATTACGTGTATTATCTATTCAATTTGAAGCTAGCAATGAAGTAAGTAAGAAGAATGCTATAAAATTTAGCAGAAGAACAGAATCAAGATGTTACCTAGAGAAATCTAAAAAATCAATCTCACCTACCAGCTCAATATAAGCTACATAAGAACATTCTTTTCAAATTAATAAGATATGATTGGAAAGTTGTGTTGACAAACGAGATGTTATTTAAATTGATAACACCAACTCATGAGAGCTTAGCTCATGCATCGGCTTTAAAATGTTATTTATCCCTTAGACAAGATTTTAATATCAACATGCGGAGAAAAATTAAAAATTATGAATTGAAGAAATTTTATGATTGCCAGTCAGCTAAGCAACCTAATCTTCACACATGTGTGGAAATGCAAAGGAAGCGAAGGGGAGTTAATTGCAGTAGACTTCTTAGGACTTTTACCACGGTCAAGTCGGGGAGTTAAACACATACTAGTCTGTACAGTCGTGTTTTCTAAGGCAGTACATCTGTATCCTATTACGCGATCCACAACGATAGCTGTCCAAAAAATTATGTTCCAAAAATATATTCCAATACATGGTAAGATGAAGAAGATTCTTTGATCAAGGAGTGCAAGGATGTGTGGTAAGACTACACACACACAACCAAATAATAATGATTTTAATTCGCAACCAAATAAGAATTATTGTTTAATAAATATTTAAATGATTTTAAACCAAATTACATAGTGTTAATATTATTACGATTACACCTATCATCATATACACACACGAATTTAATGTGTTGTAATGCTGTAAAGATTTGTCGCCAAAGAAGTTGGGGGTTCGCACATTAAATAGTTAAAGTGTTATAACATATATATATTCAAACACTTTTTGCTAAATATATATATATAACGTTTTTGTGCTATTTACGAGAAAAGGTGTATAGTGTGTTTTTTAAATAATAATAACTCTTCTTATATCATATCAAATTTGTAAAGTAATTTAAAAATTTATAAAATAAAATTTCAAAATTTACGAAATAAAAATTCGTCATTATTATTCACATAATGTGTTTTTTCTTTTTGTATGTGCTCAGCATACACATAATTATTGTAACCATACAAATAACATTAACATAAATATTCATAAATTTAACACACAAAATATAAATTGACGTTGTAACGTCACAGAACGTTCCATAAAAGAAATCATTTACATAGTAAGTTATCATAATAGGAAAGTGAGGTGAACTGTATCGAACCCAAGTAGTCCTAAAAAATTGTGTAATTTTGTATAATAATTATTTCTACTAACATGAAAAAACGACCAGACTTTGACTAAGACACAAACCCCATATATATTATTAAAGTGAACAACAGTGAAAAAACCATAAGACACTATAAGAGAGACAAATAATGTCAGAATCAACCAAAATAAAGTCATTAATTATTAAGTTTTATAACTCTGAATAGAGTATTAAGAACTATTTTTTGTGAATAAATGGACATGATCCATTATTATATTATGTAATGTAAATAAAATAAATGTATTAAATGATTTAAATACATTATTAGAAAGAGTTTAAGTTAGAATAAAAATGATATATTTGTTATGACAAAAAATATTAATGTGTTGGATTTGAGACCATACACCAAGATTTCATGAAAAAATTAATTATTATCAGATTTAAATAAAAACTATATGTAATTGTCAAGCATACAAAAGCGAACAATTTATCTTAAATAAAGAAAGCTGTCAAATGAATAAAAAGCAGCCAAAATAGGCAAAAACAGTACTAACTAAAAACATGTGATAGGCATATAATATTATATAATTTATTGATTTAATGTTGCCAAAATGCAACCAAATTGCATTAGAAAGTTTAAATATGATATAGAGCGACTATACTAATATATTTGACTAACTATAACATTGTAATAGTCAAGTTATCAAAATGTTTACCTATACCATGTATGGCTGAAGCCAATCATCCAGTACAAAAATAATCATATTTGACTAAATAATTACAAAATGCTAACAAAATAAAATAGCATGGTATAATACTTCAATATACATTAAAAAGGAACAAACTCAGTTGAAAATAAAGTCAATTATAAAAGAACTTAGCTTATAAGAGTGAGATTTGTCACACTATGAAAAAAGGACATCTCAAGACCAATCAATGATGCTATGTCATCCTATGATGATAATAATATATGTACAGAGTAACCAGGTATCACAAAAGATAGACAAAGTAATAAACTCTGTGTGTACACTAGTGAAATACTACATATATTAAAGAAAGTGACCAATTATTGTGTTATAACATTAACAAGAATCTAGGCCATGAGCAGAGGCCATATAAGACTGTATTTATTTGTGTTTTATCTATGTTAAAATTTGTTTATTTTGTTATAGGAAGGTAGTAATGTTGGATGTTCAGATTGTGGAAGAGACACAATGCTTTCACAACAATTTTTTGTTATAAAAATTGAATTTTTCATGACAACAACCCTAGGTGGGAGTTGTTTATTGTGTTGTTTATTAGACTTAAGTTAATTAAAAACCAATCATAATTAGTATCGCTAGATTCAGTTTAAAACAGAGAATCTAAATGTAATAATGGCATACAAATTGTGAGTACTAATGTAAAACTGTTTGATAAATACCAGAGTAGTTTTTGAAATATCCTTAGTATGAAGAATAAGAAATTCGTTCTAAAAGCTTCTACGGAAGTGAAAATTGTTCCATGACATTCCATTTCGTTTATTCTCGAACATTCTAGAAAGAATTTTACACAAATATACCGGAAGTCGATGAAAACAGTCAACCTGAATGAGTATAAAAGAGAGACCAAATTCGACCCAAAGACACTTGAAACTTGAACTCCAGAGCTGATGCATCTCACACAACACTGATCAACGCAGCTAAGGCGAAACCGAGAGGCAAGAAATCGACAAGACCCGAAGAAAGGCTTTTCCCGTACATAGACATACCGACTGACTTAACCTCAACGAGAATCTACGCCAAAAGTGTCGCTGAAATAGAGCAGTGATACAGCAAATTTTAATACAAATCACGCAGCCAGAACGTCCACGGCCCAGGAGGGACCAAAAATTTAAATAGAGAATGAATTCTGCTGTGTTCGCATTGACTGACTAACTTGACAATAATCCCCTTCACGTAAACAAACAATACACAAAGCCTTTCTCGTCAACATGGGAATCAGCGCTGCGGTGGCCGATTTCTGAATCAACGCTAAACAGATGATTCGTAGTGGCGGCGTTTGAACGATATTCTACTGCCAAACGTTTTGACAAAAAGTGCGGAAACAGTATACGATCGCAACTTTGACTTAAAATAGATTCAGTGCCCACGAGAAGAGGCGAGATTGAATAACTACCCGAGAGGAGTGTCCTGTGCGAGATTAATTATTCATTGGAACGTGAGTTACCGAAATTAAAGTCAAATTTTATTACCTGGTTACATTTATCACACAGTTGTACTTCACACGCCACATACACACCTTCATATCACTTAATTTTTATTGTAAGGCATCTAATTGATATGTCTTGGTAGTTCAAAGGAGTCACGTCCTGAGAGTAAAGATTTTTTCACATATTAAACTCATGCTTTTCACTGAGTAAAAAATTTTAAAACACTAGCCGATACTTGATTGGATATATATCAAATTGTCAATAATAATAATAATAACTTGTGAATTTTTTATTAACTCTGCAATTGTATAATTTTTTATGAATGTTAGTCCTTCAGACGATTTGTTTGTTTTTGAAGAATCATTAAAATTACCTGATTTCTTTCAAGCTAAACTGACTTGTTTACACTTTTTCATAGGAGTAAGATTTAGAAAATTTTAATTACTTTAATAATCACATTTATTTCTTGGAACAAACGATTCCAAGTGGCGCCCACAAAAAACATAGTATTAAGTTGTGTTACAGGACTACATCACCGCAGAGGATCCAGTCAATAGTAAGTAACAAAAGTGCGCGGAGGAAACGCCCAACATTTTACAACACAGTTTACAACACAAACACTTACACTATTTTTTTTTTTGTTATAAATTGACGACTCCAAAGTGAAACTGTTAAAGAAGGAACACGATCGACCACAATCAATTTACTCTTTTCGTTATAACGTGTATACATAAACATGAATTAATATAAGTTTTATATTCTAAAAATGTGCTCTCGACTTGCTAAGATTTTATTCTTTTTAAATTGCATAATTTTTAATTATTATTACTTTTCTTAGTGTACGTACATATGAATATCATATTCAGGAAATATCAATCAAAATTCGAATTAAATAAACTTTTATAATACGATACAATTTCAAAAAATAATAATAATTTTGTAAATGTCAAATATCATTATAAAAATTTGTGTGATCTATTACTACACTTTAACCATTTAGATTTTACAATTATTATTTACACAATTAGAGTTTATTATTGTCTCTTTACTCTTGTTTTTAACGTCTTTTATGACTCGATTGTTGACGAGTAAAATTGTTTCATGTCACCTTATAGTTTATGCGGTAATGCTCGGTGATTCCTCGTCATGATCCTGAGTCCTGTGTCCTGTGTCGATCCTACGTTGTCGTCTGGTCCTCCTGGTGTCCGTCGTCCGGTCTTCCTGATCCATTCAGCACTCAGATGACTCGTAAGGTGTTATCTGCATATTGCTCGGGTATCAATCTTAGATGCTATGTAGTCGGCTATCAACCTTCGGCTGCAGATGTGTTTCAGTAGACTGAGAGTCGAGGCTTGCGATCGTCCCTTATTGCTGTCGAGCGCAAAAATCATGTTATAACCACTCTGTGCACGATTTGTATTGTCATAGTTCGTCAAGCGTCCATTTACAAATTAGTTTATTTTTCGTACTTGTTTTAATTTTATTGGCAACATAAAAAGTCTTTTTGTTATTGTATGATGTTCAAACGATCGGTAATTTTTTTATGTATAATTGTGTATTATTAGCTTTTTCATACTTTAATTATTCTGATTAGGCCTACTATACACTTTTCTTTACACTGCGTATACTTATCAAAATTTAAATAAATTAGTTATTTAATGTATGCAGGAGTGACGCCACGCCGGTTCTATTTGTTTCACACACATATATCACTTACACTATACACACTCTTAGCTTGTGTGTGGCGTGATATGCTTGTTCCGTCCTGTACATTCGGTGTTCCCGTTCACTGGTTACTTACAGCTTTCAATACGCATTTTTTTAATTATTGACAATATTAATTATACATACTAATTTAGGAGTTTTTTTAACAAACTGCGAAAATGCACAGTAACGTACTTTTGCAGTATATATTGTGATGGTACATCTCATCACATATGTATAAGATATATTATAACGATAAGATATAAATAACAAGTACTAGCACAAGCCATGAAAGAAAAAAAAACTTATTAAAAAGTATGTAACTAACATTAAATTATCAATTCCAACATCCAACAAAAGTAACCAAAGAAGATTATATTAATATTATATAAGAAACAGTAGTTATAAAAGGAAATTCAGAAAAGAACAAACAAAGAAAAATTTCTGCTAACGTGACAAAACCCAATAGTTATGGTAGGTGAGGGGCATGAACATTAACACGAACAATATGAACTATATGAACAATAACATGAACTACAAATGGACTGATAATAAAAGAAAAATGAAACGGGCGACTATGAATATCACAAGAAAAATCAACATTGAATAGAAGAAATGAGAAGAGGCAAAGGACCAGATTTAGAACTGAGAAACAGAAGTTTGTACCAAAAAACATGACAAATTGACCCAATCTAATGAGTAAACTAATCCCATTCTTTTAATAAACATTACAATTGATAGGAGTACCCAATAAAGATAATATAAAATTAAGAATGCAATGCAGTAGAGTAAATAATAACAAAATATGTAATAATTTAAGAAACCAGTGTAAATCTATGAGTTCAAACAAGTGAAAATAGTGAGAGCCCAAAATAATTAAATGATGATCAAAAGATCATAATATAAACCAGTGGGGAAGGAAGTGAAAGCCAGTGGGGGTTATCATTAAAGTGATAAAGGTCTTATGAACCACATATATGGAAATAAGAACCAAAATATAGTGACAAAGTGTTTTTTTTATTAAGTGTTTTGGTAAACTCCAATGTACTATGTTATGTATAATTATTTATTCATAAGGATTGAACACTTATTCATTTTTAAATAATGCACAGTTATTGGCCTATGCTATAATTGAAATAATAAGATATAGTGACATATAAAAGAGTTAGGGTAATAAACACCCATGTTCAGTTATATTAGAAATAGTTAATATGGGAGCCTGTGTGCACCATTAATTTATATGTTATAAAAAGTTTTGTTGAGAAAATGTTAGTTATCTAGTGAACAGAATGTTCATAAACTGTCCAAAATGTTAATCAGGTAATTGGGAAAGATCTAATATTATAGAAAGGATATTGTACAGAAATAACTAACTGTTAGACATGTAGGCCTAAGGAATTGAGCCAGACCCAAGCAACATTGAAATAGTTAGATAAACACTACTAAATTAAATAAAACTAAAAACAAAGGCTTGGTTTTGATAAAATATAAAGATGTTAATGGAGGGAGATGTATAAACCATCCATTGCTATCATAATATAGATAATGAACATAATTATAAAGTGTTTAGTAAGCCACTAAGCTGACATGGCTTCAGTATTATCGTTATTGTCAGAAAAATAGGTGTAGATATTTTAATTAATGATATTGTATGAAAAGTAGGAATACTCAGAATTATATTTGGTAGTAAGAATAACAATATTAGAAGATATTAGATCTGTAAGACATACAAAAAAAATGTCAAACAAGATTAGGTCAATGCCTCAAAACACAAAAGTATAAACCTGCCAAAACAGTAGATAAGAGGCCAAAATGGGGCGAGATTAGTATCAAAACTATTTATTTTTAATGAACAATAAAATGGTACAAATTAAAAATAAATGTAAATCAAAATAAATAAAACGTAATCTGAGGTGACAAAATTAAAAACGCCAATTTTCAAAAATAACTTAGTCACGTGACGTGGGGTCAAGGCTCTAGACCAATCAAAAACACCAAAAGCTAGGTCACCAACGAGATTTAAATATTTTTAGAGAGACAGTTTGATTGTTAGATATAAAACTGAAAACTTCAACAGCATATTGCTGGCAGTAAAAAATTAATAATAAAAGAGTGAAAACTTACTCCAGGAGAGGCGATTCCGATAAAAGTAATACCGAAAAGATCGACACCAGATGACACGACACCAGAACCAAGAAAAACCAACACACTAACGAGAATCTGAGAAAATAGATACCCATCTCAAAAGCGTCCATCCCGTATATACACAGCAACGGTGAGAAATTTTGGTTAATTCCAGCAGAATACTACATAACATCACAACACAATTTCCACTAAAAAACATAGCTGTTCCAGATAAAGGAGGCTATATACCAACTATTATTATAAACTACTATAACTAAGACTTTATTTAAAACACTTTAATTGGAATTTAAAGAACGTATTTTTCTGAGGTGAGAACTCAATGGTCCGCCATGTGGTGTTACTGAAGGCACTGTTGCAAACTGTAAGCGAACAACTTTGAAAAACATTATTATATACATTTTGTTAGTCGATAAGAAGTAAATATATTTTGTAATGCATTGTATTTTTAAGTAGAAGCATATTTCCTATCTTTCCTAGCAACTCCAAGTATCCATTACCTGAGAAACATAAAATATATATATTGTAATTTTTTTTTTTATCTCGGACTATTTGTTACGGCGGACGAACTCATCCAACTGTAACTCCTCGAATAATGAAACGGTAATTTGACCAATGTTCCAAAGAAATTACAAATAAAAGATATAATTTGTCAATCGTACCAGTCCTATTTTATTCCAATAAAGTAATTATAAAGACTATTAATTACAGGAATCAGAAGAGAAAATTTGAGGAGGGCGCAAGGACATCCAGACACGAAAGTAGATCCAGTGGGCTGCTTACACGATCTATTTGACCATTACTAAACAAATATTATTCACGCGCCGATTTCAAACGGACGGTGACACGCTAAATTCTCGTTCCTATAAAATCGTTGCTAATCAACGAATACTGAACGACAACACAGTAAACGACAACAAAATAACTAATATAATTAATAGTCACAACATAAGGACATTTACGAGCCGATTAACAAGTACAACCAAGTTTTGAAGGGTAACTTATTTCGTTATCCGCAGTTCGTAAAATACACCCGTAACTATTCGGTTTGTTATAGATTGACGCATCCAACGTGGGCCTTTAAGACTCACAGATAAAACGTCACAACACAAATCTGATTGTTACAGATTGACGCCTGCAACGTGGGACTTTACAAGTCAACTCCACATCTCTGCACTATTCTGAATGTTATAATATATATATATATATACATATATATATATATATATTGTAATCAAACGTCGTCCGCCTAATCGTAAACGTGTAAGACTGTAATTGGGGTAATGTGTATACTCTCAAGTCTTACCAATCCGTCGTCGCTCTGGAACGTAACTCACGCAGATTGTGTCCGTCGCGAACGTACAATAACCAGTATCGGGGTCCTTACCTGTTGTTCACTAGGTGTGTATAAATCCCAGGTGGCGCCAAATTGTTTAATTAAAACAATTAAAAAAATTTAGGATGATTGAGCGATCTCAGCTCAGGCGGTGTGGAGAATTCAAATTTATTCCCGCCTTAGTTCGACCTTCTTGATCAAGCATGTAGTTCGCTGAGTTTGCGACATGAGCGCTTGCCATCAACCTAGTTGTTCGCTTAAATGCATAAATGTATAATACACTTTCCTAATGAAATGAAAAAAAAGTGGTTACACTCTATACTAGTTTATTCATTGGTGATTGTTAATTACTCAGTTTGACATGAATTATATTTTGTTTTTTAATAAATTTGCACCGACAATTATTATGAGACAATTTCTCTAGGGTTTAGCAAATCGATTTTGAACGAATTATACAGTCAAAGATGGCGATTGTTTTGTTTGTTTACAATTTGTTCCGTTCAAAATCCAGGTTCTTGAGATTACGATAAAAGGATTATTAATGATTACAACAAAAAGTACACTACCTTACATTATTTGTACTTAAATAATATAATGTGTAACTATAATTTGTTCCTGAAGTGTAGTAAAGTGTGTTTCAAAAGTTCGGAATTTAACAACAGGTTATTTTATTAGTTGACAAATTTTCAGTGTCTTAATTTTTACTTAATCTTTGAAAGAAATTATATTCAGTTTATAGTGAGAGTTCATATTACTGTGAGAAATATTTAAAGTGAATTTATTTCTGAAAATCGGGTAATTTAATAATACTTATCAAATTAGTATACTTGATATAAAGAGTCGTTCAGTTGAAATGAAATGGGGCGGCATTAGTCATCAATTTTCAATGATCTTGGGGCTTAAGTATGTCTTGCGTCCTTTCCATGTTAGTGGTAGTAATTTATTCATTTAAATTTCAGGTAAAATGGTCCTTGGCATCAATTAAAGGTTCTCGTACATCGTCTGCTTCTTACTTGTTCATCTTTTGAAATTATGTTTACTTTTTTGACATTTTAAATTAAAATTTTGGTCATTCACGGCCTGGCGTCTATTCTGGAAGAGCGTCACTTTACGAGTAATAAGATTTAATGGAAAATTCGTAACCAACGGTCCGTTGTCATGGTTACAAATTAATTCCGATTGGTTAATCTTGATATATAACCATTGTTATCAATTTTGAATTTTTATTCAAAATTACTGTATATCTCCTAATTGCTAAAAGCAAATGCAAACAAATTACATCTTATTTTACCCTAATGTGTTTTGTTATTATAATTGATTTGTTTATTTGTTGTTGTGTTTTGGTTCTGTTTTTATACTAATTGTATGTTCCCATTAGTTTTTACATTATGATCTGTTAACAATTTGCTAACTGATTTTCCAGTGTTATTTGATCTGTATTGATTCACCTTCTTATTTATTTAAATTGCCATTGTTAATAATTTGGCTATTACTCACTATTATTTATTTCATAAAACATCTAGGCCTATGGTCTGTATATATCCATGGCCTTCAGCCATATCCTATTCATAAATTTAATTGAACAATTTTTTAACAGCTATTAAGCAACGTTTGTTAACAATTGGTTTCATTCTTATTTATTTTTAGGTGATAACACATCATCACACCATTTAAACTTATTTACTTGATTATCCCTTATAACATGGGGTGTTTATTGATTTTGTTTTAATTTCTTTACTATATATTTTTTCTTATATTATCTCTACCTTCTATCCATGTTAACACTCACTGTTGACATTCTATGGGCTTTCTCCCCTGAATAACATCGTATCCTTCATTTATATTTAATCTTAATACTATCTTTAATTACTATCATTAACAAAATTCTTACTTACTATTCATGTTCAACATTAAATCGTTTAGTGTTTATCACTAATTTATTAAGTGTTCTTTAACTATCACTCTATTTCCTAATTCTATCAATAAAAATATTCTTATTTATTAATAACATTCAATTTTAAACCATTTAGCGTTTATCACTGATTTACTAAGTGTTTTTTATCTATCACTAGATTTTCTCACTATTTTGGGGTTTTTACACTTTCACTTTTGGCACTTCTTAAATTTTTATTTTAAGTGTTCATTAGTGGGTAATCCCTACCATTACTTTTTCTTTGTCACTTAGTTCTTTTTATTTTCTCACTATCTCACTATCTCTCTCTTTACAAATATTATTTGTACTATTAATAAGTTTATGCCCTTATAGAGTTCTTTCTTACATATAACTCTAATTCTTGGGTTAGTGTACTTTTATTTATCGGGTTTTGTCAATTATTATTTACATTTATCATTTAGTCAATACTAATACTTGTTTTTTACATTGGTTAGTTACGGGGTTCGTTTCCTTTATGATATTTAAGTGTATCATTTCTCCCTTCCATATTCTATATTATTTGTCTGTGTTTTATCATTTGGTTTCATTTTATTTCCTTTTTATTTGGTTTGTTTCATTTCTATTTTCCTTCTTCTTCTCCTTCATTTCCATTTTGTTACATTTTATTTTGGGTTTTATCTGGCCAATCTCTGGGGTTGGGTCAAAGTCGTTTGTTTGTCAGTCTAGTCTATTCTTTTAATAATTAATTTTGTTTACCATTCTTCCTTCTTCTTTCTTAACTACATTTTATATTTTTTCTTCATTATTTATTTATCAAATTATATTACTTTTTAGCATTTCTTTCATACTTATAGATATCAAATATTATCTGAATTTGACGATGTTATATATATATATATATATATATATATATATATATATATATATATATATATATATTTCATTCACTTTCTGCTACAGTCCGTTTCTTGATGTATATAATACTATAATACTTATAACTATTTTACCTCAAGATGTATTTTTTCTTTAGGGACATGTTTCGGGAGATCCTGTTCTCCCATCTTCAACCTTCGCCATCTACAGAAGCAAGATGGCGAAGGTTGAAGATGGGAGAACAGGATCTCCCGAAACATGTCCCTAAAGAAAAAATACATCTTGAGGTAAAATAGTTATAAGTATTATAGTAATATATATATATATAGAGAGAGAGAGAGAGAGAGAGAGAGAGAGATTTACTATACATATTTAGTTCACTAGTTTCAATGGTTTCTGTCTCTGCAATCGCCGAACAAGTCCAGCATTATCAAGCAGTTGTAGCACTTCAACTGCAGTTGTAGCAGTGTAGTTCATGAAGTCTTCTTTCGTATTTATACTCTACCCGCTTAATCTCGTCAGCAACCGTAGGCATTTGGGATCCCGATAAATGTCATCATCTCTTACGTATCACGGTCCAACAATCATAGGCCTACTGCGAAGAACCGTATTTTAAAAAAGGATCAATTATTTTAATATTAGATTTTTAGTACAAACCAAAAGTTGTGCACCATACACCCAAACTTCAATTTCTTCCAATCCAAGTTCTTCCCGTTTCTTCTTAAATTGCTCTTTCCATTTAAGTTTGGCATCCAGAGTCATGTCCAAATACTACATTGAACTTGCGTGTGGAATTCTTTCCTGATCAATTACGATTGGTAAATAATCTGTGTTCAGTTTCGAAAAATTGATATGAGTAAACTTGGTTACGTTCAGCTTGATACGTCATTTTTTGTCCATGTCTGTTCTATATTTTGAAAAGTATACCCGGTAGCTCTACGCGGAAAAACAGTCTATGCTAGATTTATCTGAGATTTTATATCATTTTTGTGTAGGTTTTATATAAGTTTGTAGTATTATATGCCCTAGTCGTCTAAAAATCTAAACGGCAGAAAACATACTAACAAAGGATTTGAATCAAAATGTAAACTTTTAATGTCATGGGCGGTAAAACCCGTTTATAACCAGGTTACGTTTATGAGTTTTCATTGCATTCAGACGTTGTAAAGTCAAGTGTATACTTGAACTGCCTGTTGTAATATTCATTTTAATTAAAAAGCTGGTATACTAGTCTGTATATTTGCATAATATGTTGGTTACTAAATTCAAACATTTATATTAACTTTGTGAAACCATGGTGCTGGGTAAGAATTACATAGCAAACTAAAGTTAAAGAGCACTAACCAATAGGCTACATACTTTGCAATTGTGTACGTGAAAATTGTAACCTATATAATTCTTAGCGAATCAGTACACGAAAGGTGGCTTAAATTCCTCTAAGATCGCTGGGGTAATTCTTTAAGCTACAGGATCCTCCCTTCTCTTATGACAGACAGAAACGAGTTACTGTTGACAAATCAAATAAATTTCCTCGGGCTTCACATAGAACAAACCGAACCATCTGGCAATCCTGAAACGTGAGTTACCACACTGTCACATGCTTCCCATACTCTATGGCAATGCTCTCAGGTTTCGAGATCCATCTAAACCTATGTCTCAGCGCAGAATAAAACAGACTCAGTCAGCTTTGCAAGGATTCATAAAACTATTGTCTCGACTATCTTTTATAAACCTTGCGATTCGTAATTCCAATTCGCTTTACATGGTTCATGGAAAATGCAAAAAAATACCCGTGAGCCTTTTTATAGGAAACTATTGAAATAACACTTGTTACCCAAAGTATCGCAGGCGAGATGACGAAATTATTAACCTAGAAGGAACACATCAGTCTGATAATCATGATGTCGTTCCCCACAATCCCTTCCTACTTATGAAGTACAATGTCCACATCAATGTGGAAATATGTTCTTCTGTGTGCACAATGGAATACCTATTCAAATTTGTGTATAAAGGATAAGACTCAGCATGTATGCAAATCGTAAGAAGCTTGAATGATCATCATCACCTGCAACATGGTGAAAACTACAACATACGCTAATATACGTTAACATTTATGAAAGCATTTAGTGCCTTCATTCAACGAAATACATGATCAGTCAGGTACAATCGTTCGTTTAGCTGTGCATAAGATGGATATCATAATGTGTACTTTCAGGCAAGAGATGAGAATGCAATCCAACCATCTTCAACAAAACGGACGGCATCAACAACATGGTTTGATTTGAATCAACGCGATCCCTGTGCTTGCCAATACCTGTACACTGTCAGGCCTTTACCGATTTACAGACAATAAGTGGATTCTACGAACAAAAGATGGTGGCAAATTTATAGGCGGAATCTATGCCGTCCCACCAAACGATCACACTAGATTTTACATACGTATGTTACTATTTCATATTAAAGGAGCAACATCTTTCGCAGATCTACGCAGCTGCAACAGTGTAACTTAGTCATACAAAGAAGCAACACTTGCACATGGGTTACTTGAAGATGACAAGAGTGGAACAAATATTACGAGGAAATATGAATAAACAAGTTGTGTTTAGCATATTAGGCGATTTATTAATATTTTCCATACACCGTTTTGCCATAAACGTATGTAAAAATAATATAGGCCTATACCTGAAAAAATATGAAAACGTTGTAGAAGGCTGTTGGTGAATCTAGTATGCATGAACGATTGATTTGAAAATGGTGCAGATCCTTCCAAAATGGCTGTGGACAATTGAGTAGTATGGTAAGTTTACAGTGTGGCGAATTTCATGATACTGTACCCATAAATTTTTATCAGAAATAAACACTAGACTACTATGGTTCAAAATAGAGTTCAACTTAATAATTTTACGTTGCTTGCTGGAAGCAGTTCGTAGATAACGGCCACACGTATGGAACGACAAATTACAAAACTACAAGACGATAACAAAACGGCTCACACATCAATGCTTGTTCAATAAGTAATCAACACATCCAAAGATGCATCAGAATGCATTTTGGTTTTAATTTTCAAAACTTTTAAATTGTATTTGATTTAGCTATGTGAACACATACAAACTGATGCAAGTTTTTTGTACATGAAATTTATACACTGGTCTATACATGCATACACAAAATATTTCATTTTTTATATTATGCATTGTTTGGATAATAAATTGTAAGTTTTATGCTTTTTGTAATTATATTCTTATTTTTGTGAAGTACACATGTGATAAAGTAAACTAAAAACAACAAATTCTGTTTAAACGGTGAATTGATTTGTTACAAGTTAGCATATTTAAAGTTATTAATTCTCTCTTTTAGTTTTTTGCAATAGAATTTGAATAGCAGCCAAAATTTGATTAGGTTTAAACTTATTAGTACTAGTTTGTTGGTGTCTTTGCTATTGTTTAGGAAATGATAGTTACCGATAACAAAGTGCACTAAGAGACGCAGCATCAATATGATGTAGAGAATGAAGAAAATAATTAAGTTATATAATTCTGAAAATTTCATCTTTATACAATGTATATAGTTTTTTGAATTCATTTAGTGTTCATGAAAGGAAAAAGGAATATAGTGAAATTATTTCTATACTTATAGATTACTGATAATTAAGAACAAATTGACTGATAATTTTCTATATTTACTGATAACTAAGAAGTTTCTGTACATAATCTATTTCTATAGTCTAACAATATTTACATTTATTTACATTTATTTGCTACGTGCGTGTGTTTGAGTGCGCGTGCGCGCGCGTGTTACTTTTTTCAAGTACCCTGTTGCATCTTGTACAACTCGTTTAGAGTTTACAAGGTACATTTCCCGTAAGACGTTTTAGACCTTAAATGCTTAGTTTCAAAACATAGTTTCGATTATTTATATTACAAGCACAACGGTCGTTTCTTTATAAAGCCTTGTAAACTTTTCAAATATTGTTTTATGTTTGTAAATTTTATGTTTTCTATTTACGTATTTTAAAAATGAATTACTTAAAATTATTTTCTTAAATGTCTTCCACATTTCACTCTTTTTATAAGCTAGTACAAAGAATCGAAAGTTTATGTCGTATTACAAATCTTTATCAGATAATAAAAGAGAAAGGAAATCTATCCAGACATAACCGATCACTCTTTACAAGTAACTGCTCCTTTCAACAGATTTGTATTCTAACAAAACACGTGCGGGATGTCTGCAAGTGATAACGACGCAACGTAAACATGTAACAAAGGTTAAACAGAGCGCTAGTGGAAAGCTTCCAATAATTGATTGCTACTAAATCTTTGACAGTAACAAGTACCAGGTCTGAGCTATCACAAATTAATTCGGTAGGGTACAGAAATCAATCAGCTGCAGAGAAAAGATGGAGCACCCTGTGACCTTCCTCCCCTAACTGCTCTATATATATATATATATATATATATGTTCTCTTCTCCTCGAATCCCTTGTCTATTCCGATACATAGTGTCTAGTTCGTTACAGATAAATTAATAAACTGTATAACACATGTACTACATAAAGACACAGGCGCGCGGGCGCGCGCGCACACACACACACACACACACACTCGTACGTACGTAGAGATATATATAAATATATATAATATGTAAGATAATTTCTTAAAAATGGTAGCTCAAGTTTCTTTCCACCATTTCGCAAGAACTGTTTTCTACTCAATAACAGAAAAAAAACAATTAAAATAAATCCTATTTATTGTAAGTAATTTAAATATTGATGTTACTTTCCTAGGGCTGCTTTATAAATATGTTTTTCTTTAATTAATAAGGGTTTTATTCAAAGAAATTACTGATTTTATAATATATTAAACAAACAAAACAGACGTAGTATTAGTACATACTAAAACATTTCTTTCAATGGAGGGCTGTGTAGCTTTTCCCCAATACAATCATGTAACAGGAAGAGGTAGTTCGTTTTTAGGTCATGTATGGTTACTTATAGTAAATGTTGCAGTACAAGTTTTTTGCCCTTATATTTAAATCTTTTTCTATTAGCAAATTAACCCCCGAAGCAGAAAACAAAGTTTCTTTCAGGATGAAAGAAAGCATACAAAATGATTCCGTTGAAAGTATAGGCTTACAGGTAAAAATGTATTCCACAACACTATATAAGGTATCAGAATAAAACAAAAGATTAGTATGAACATTTTTTTTGCCAACACTTTCTATCAACTGCAAATTGTGATTAAATAAAACTGTGACGATTTAAATTCTAACTGTAGTCGTAAATAAAAAAAAATTAAGTTTGCGAGCGATTAAGTAATTTTAAATCTCACTATAATACCTAAAACCCCTGTATTTACTCAGTATGAGAATGAGAAGTAATTAAGAGATCCAAAGAAACACTAATAAAAAGGGCGAATTGTAAAAAAAGTTATTATTATCATAATTAACCCTTTGCTTGTCATCATGCGGTGACCTGTTAATTCCGGACTCGACGTGTTTATCGAGTCGTCTGTAATTTAGGAAGATATAAAAATCATAATGTTTATAATTAGAAATCTGAAGACACAAATAGTAGTTAAAATAACTCACTTAAATTATATATGTATAATTAAGGTATAGTTTTTGGTAATAAGAATGTTAACTTAAGTAAAATTAGGGACTATATTGTCGCGGAGTGGTTGCCCCCCTCCTTTGCTAAGTACCAGTTGAAGCGAGCAGAAAGTCTCTCGCTATGTTGCCTTCACGCAGTACAGACGTACGAGCGAAAGCTCTACCAAAATGTTTTTAATTTGTTTGTTTTAGTTAAATGTAGTATATTAACTACCACTGCTAAAAGTGGAAAGCGTGTGGCATGTATCAATAACTTAAATATGTGGTAAGAAGACGATATAAAATGTAACACACAAAAAACAGAACTAGTGGTAAACAAGATGACGACTCCTTCCAAGAGGTAACTCCATTTACAACATCACTCCTGAAGATGTGATCTGCAGAAACTTCATAAAGACACGTATACCATGCATAAGACGCTGCTTAGGACATCCGAGAATCTACATATACTTACACCAAGGAAGCTTCAATCTCCTCTGTGAACATCCGACCTATTCTTGCCGAAGACACGACCCAGATGCTGACGCCGACTACAAGGATTCATACGTTGTAACGCTTTAAATGTTAATGTAACTTATTATCGTTCCAAGTAATAGTACCATTCTTCCAATGGTTAAAGAAGTCTTGCAAGCTTCTAAAATGAACTGAAAATAATTAGAAGTCTTTACTATAAATATACAGAAAGTAAACTCGGATCCGAGGTATAAGAATATATATAATCTATTTGATCCCAAAGTTTTATGAAAAGCATTTAAATATTTTAGTTTAAATAATGATGTCATGGGATCTGTCAGTAACTGTTGTTAAATAAAGAGAAGTCGTCTTTTTACACATGAAAATGAGTGCATAAATCAGTAAAATACCTTCCTTTGTTTTCTTACATTGATAGTGAGTAATTTGTTCAGTTAATTTGATTTTAATACAGTTCGTTACAACGTAGGCAGCCCATGTAATTGTCAGAGGTCAGTTAAGATGGGTTCCCTGGATTTGTAACGCGGCAATACGTTACAAAATTGCGCCACTCTGCTAATTAATTTATTAGTAAATTAAATAACTCACGGCATTCAGTTATTGATCTATGCACTCAGATATTGTAATTAATGTAACTTTAATTTAAAAAAAAAAAAATGAATTTGTTTTGACATACGTAAAAGATAGTCTGTATAAATTGAACAATCATTGTATCTTCCTACAATGAAGATATATGCATGTACCTACTTGCATACATGAATTGTAATGTTTGGTCAACTGATCAGTCTTTAACAGGTTTGTATTATGACAATATATGGCCTGTTGTTTCTTGAATAATCCTGCATTATAATTATTCAATCTGCATAGTATATGTTAGTGTATGTCTGTTGTCACGGTAAAGAAAAACTTTGTTAATAATAATGTCCTGTGTAAAGTAGACCCAGTTAATTACGTGGAAAGAATTTCGTAACTTGAAATTGTGACCAAAATAAATAATTAATTTAATTGGGGAAAGTACATGAATGAATAAAGTCAAACGGTTATAAAGCGTAATACTAGTGTAAATTGAAGAAGTGTGCGTTGTTGAATAAGATTCACCCTACGCGTGCCAGCTAGCTCCTCCAGTTATGACATGTCAAGGAAGTTAATCGGTGGCATTGTGTAGAGAACAATACGTGAGCGTCAAACCCCCCATTCTCACGGACACACTGACCCTACCTTTGTTTACTAAATAAAGAGGGTGAACTACATTCCAGAAAACAGCTGATCGGCTATTTAACTTTGACAAATATGTGTGTGGAATTTCTGTCTCTCCCTTAGAAGAGAAATTGTTCTTTTCTAAATTATCCAAATTATTTACTCAAGAATTTGTCTTATACATGTGTAATATATGTGTAGTGTTGTAGAATTAGTTTTAAGTACGTTTTAATGTGTTAGAACTAAGATAAAAATGGCCCAATTCAATCCGGATTTGTTATTGAAAGACGAGCTGTCTTACGAAGCTCTTTGCGTGGACTACCCCATGCGAATGTAACAGTCGCGGAATTACGTAGGTCAATTCGCGAAATGTGGATTTGATACACCCGTGCAATTAAACAACCTAAGCGAACTCGATTATGAGAGCGAGAGAGAAATTTGTAATGCCAAGTATAGTGAGCTTACCTTATTGTCTCAAACCCTCCAAGACGAGAAATCTCCGGCGATAATATTGCGGACTACCCAGAGAATAGAGCATTTAACCCGGCGAATAAAAAATTTGTTGATGTGGCCTAATCTCACGGAAATACCTCTTGAAGTACAAAACTTAGCAGACGAAGCTCTACGCCGCTTACCCACAATTATTAATGACTTAAAAAGAAGATCCGACTCATTCAGGATGGACGAAATAGAGAAGTCCTTAAAGAAATTACACATCTCCCCAGTACAATCTCCTACTACTGATCTACCTCCGCCTAACACTGATCGGAACTCACCCACCGTATCGCAAATGCAAGCGAACCAAGAGCAAAATACTGATAGAGATTTAAATGCCCCTCCTCCCGAGCGTTTTCAGTTTCGTCCCGGAAATCATGAATTGACCACCCCGAATGAATCAAATCGTTCTCCTAAAGGAATGCCAACCATGAACCTTAACGCGGACCTATACGGTAAAATGACTCATCCTGTGGAGAAAATCTTAACTGAAATCCCTTACACAGATGGATTAAATGTCTCCAAACTACTAACTTTCATTAGCTATCTCCTGCAGATAAAAGATCTACAGCAGCTGAATGACTGGCAAATTTTGCAAGTTCTGCTACCGAAATGTAAACCCCCGTTAAAGAATCGTGTCATAGAAGCTCTAACCTCTAAATTTCCAGTAGAAGAGCTACATAGCTCGATAATAAAATACTTTATCCCAACCGGTATTTACGAAGAAATTAAAAGAAAGACTGTACTCCGAGTACAAGGAAATCAGGAGAGATTAGCTCATTACATCTCCGATATCAGGGAATCATCTCGACTACTACGTGTAGACTGGAATGAGACACAAATGGTCGACACCATTTTAATAGGACTGTCACCTGAAGAAAGATCTCGTTTATCGTTGATAAATAGACCCTACACAATTGCTGATCTAGAACAGTGCAGTATCCATTCGTCAAATGTATGGTACTCCGATCAAAATAGACAAGCAATGAAAACCGCTGGAACTAATAGAAATGAATTGCGAGCACTAGTGCCTGATGTAACAACCTCGCATGAAAGGCAAGTTTTCAGTAGACCTCTCAATGTGCGCAAATCTGGTAAGTTAAGTGTAACACCATATAAAGCGGAAACAAAGTACCCACCTCGCAATAAACCCATCTGTTATAATTGCGGCAAATATGGGCACATAAGAAAAGACTGCCAGAGCAAGCCATTGGAACGGAATCACCCAACTCCAAAAAACATGTAAGGCAGGGAGACCCGAAATCCTGTGTCTTCCGCAGCTACTCGAAATCTGGTGAACGCAAAGAAACTAATAATAAAAAAAATAATAATAATAAAATATTTTGTAACCAACGTGGAAGGAAAAGAAGTTCGAAAGAAATAGATCCCTATGTGAGAGAATTTCGTGAAAAATGTAACGCGATTAATAAATGTAACTGGACTAAAAATCTATTACCATTAATACGAGTTGACTTAGGCGTTACCACCACCATCGCCTTAATTGATTCGGGATCTAGTAGAACTTTAATCAGCCAAGAATTAGCGGACAAATTAGCGAAACACCATCTAGTAAAACGGAGTGAACCGGTGAATATAAAGTGTGCTACCGCCGATAAACATAATATAATCATAAACCTGAGCATTACCGTTAAGGTTAAAATCAAGAACCTAACCTGGATGTTTACAATGTTAGTATGTAAGGAGTTAGGACCCGATTTAATATTAGGAGCAGACTTTATTAGTAAAACGGGAATGATTCTTGACATCTATGAGCAAAAATATTATTTCCGATTTGACCGTACACGGAAATATAGATTTGATAGTAATAATAAAAAAAAAGAAAATTGTTCATCTACTTCACATGTAATACATCAAGAGTCAGATTTATCTCATCTAGAAAATAGAGATAGAGTGAGAATACTGAAATTAATACAAGAATTTTCCTCAGTTCTTACACCTAAACTAGGACTCATTAAACTAATAGAGTATAAAATTAATCTGAGCGATCAGAAAGTAATACGCCTACCTCCGTACAAGTTGTCGCCTCCCAAGATGGAAGTGATGCGAAACCATATCAACAAGTTGTTGGAGCAAGGAGTCATTGAACCCTCTACGTCCCCATATTCTTCACCCTCCTTTTTAGTACCAGAAGGTCACGATAAACACAGACTAGTTGTGGACTACAGGCAATTAAACAAAAGAATAGAATTTGAATCTATCCCTCTTCCAGACATCCATAGTGCTTTCCATTACTTCACTAAAGCTATGGTCTTTACGGTTATGGATCTGAATCAAGCTTTTCACCAAATACCCCTTTCTGAAGAATCAAAACGTCTAACCGCGTTTGCAGTTCCTTTTAACTTGTACCAATTTACTAGAGTACCCTTTGGAATATCTCAAGGAAGTTCCGTATGTAGTAGACTATTAGAAAGGATATTTCACGATATTAAATTTAAATATGTGTATCACTATTTGGACGACATCGTTATATACAGCGAATCTATGGAACTACATCTTAAACACCTACGCGAAGTGTTATCTCGGTTACTAAGAGCAGGATTGACTGTTAACCCAAAGAAGGTAAGTTTTGCCGTACCACAGTTTTCATTCTTAGGTCACATCGTGAAAGCGAATGGAAAGGTAAGCACTGACCCCGAACGAACCCGCGCTATTAGAGAATTTTCACCCCCACGAGATGCAAAAGGGATAGCCCGATTTTTGGGAATGGTAAATTATTTCCACAAATATATTCCCCATCTTGCCGAAATAGCAGCACCCCTAAATTCCTTACGAAAGAAGGGAACGAAGTTTGAATGGAGCTCACTACATCAAAACGCGTTTGAGCAACTTAAAGAAATTAATATATCTCCCCCAGTTTTGCAACTAGCGGATTTCACGAAACCTTTCGTAGTGCAGACCGACAGTTCCAGTGTAGCGTTAGGTGCAGTGATATATCAAGAGATAGAAAACTGTAGACTACCTATTAGTTGTGCATCGCGAACACTGAGCGACCAAGAAAGAAAGTATTCCGCATATGAATTGGAATGTTTAGCAATTGTTTTTGCGAGAAGTTTAAACCCTTCCTAGAACATAAAGAATTCCTTTTGGAAACTGACAATCAAGCGTTATCTTGGTTACTGAATCACCCTAAACAGTTAGGACGTATTGGAAGATGGATATTGAAGTTAAACTGCTACAAATTCAGAGTACAGCATATAAAAGGTACCCAAAACGTAGTCGCTGATACCCTGTCCCGTATGTTCCAGTCGCCCACTAAAACTCCCGAAAGCAAGGAGAATCCGGAAATAGCACTTGCTAACGCCGTAATTACTGAGTTCCCCCTTGCCTTTACAAACATTGCTCTGTATCAACAACAAGACCCCTTACTGAAGCCTATTATAGAACAACTTACGCAAGGTATTAAATCCGAGAAATACGTATTGAGTAAAAATGTTCTATGTCACAAGATAAGAAGCGGAAAGGAACTAAGAATAATAGCCCCTGATGTAATTAAGCCCATGCTGATGGAATACTTCCATTCATCTACCATACCATTGGAGCCCATATGGGAATCAATAAGACAATACATCGTGTTCGAAAGGAATATCATTGGAACAATATGAACAGCGAAATAGCCAGTTTCGTAAAGAAATGTACATTATGTGCCCTCAGTAAACCAGCCAGAAATACTCAAGTAAGCCAACTGATTTCAGAAATCCCTAAGACCCCTTTTTCTAAACTTTATCTAGACTTTTCAGGTCCATATCCACGATCCAGATCAGGTAATACAATGTTACTCATCTGTGTAGATTCTTTCACCAAATTTGTTTGGATGTATCCCATGCGACGAGCATTAGCGTCGACGACTGTAAAAATATTACAGGAAAGATTATTTAAAGACTACGGTACACCTGTACGTATAGTATCAGATATTGGACCACAGTTTAAAGCGAAAGAATTTAGGAATATGTGTTTCAAGTTAGGAATAGACCATATAACCACTACAGAGTATCGACCGCAAGGAAATATTGCTGAAAGGTATCTACGAAACCTCAAATCTGCGTTAATCGCCTATCATGCGAACGATCATACGTCGTGGGACCAAAACCTATCCTGGATTCTATACGCTTTTAATTCAGCTTATCACGAAGGTCACAAGTCGACCCCGTTTGAGTTACTGTACAAATACCGACCAAACCACCCTTTGTCCACAAGATGGAATATTCACGACCTGCTGCCTCCGCAAATAACGGATAAGCAGATAAAGCAAATATGGAATAAAGCTCGCTCTAATTTAAGAGCTAACTTAGAGAAATCCAGAAAATACCACGAGAAAGGTATTCATAACAATTCAATTAGGTACCAAGTAGGTGACTTAGTAATATATAAGACTCACCCCACTAGTAGTGCAATTGATAAGACCACCTCTAAACTATCATTCCGATGGTGTGGCCCTTACCAAATCCAGAAGTACCTAACTCCAGTTACAGTAGCCCTGTACGAACCTGCGACTCGAAAATATGTGCGGAGAACGCATATTTCGCAGCTAAAATTGTATAAGAAGAAGAGACGGAATAGTATAACCCAAAATAGAAAAGGGAATACTAGGTAGTGAAGTATATTATACTTCTGAAACCGTGGAAAATGTTAAACGTAGAGTTTGGAAATGAGGCCTGATCAACCTGAGCTCCAGTTCTGCGAAGAATACGTTAATGAGTACTCATTAACTAGATGAAAACTAGTACTAGATGAAAATTGGACTGAATTATAAATAGCAAAGATTTAGAAAATTACTCTACAGAGAAAGAGTAACACAACCAAAAAGAAAAAACCGGTAGTAGATTTAAGTGATAGAGATAAGAAAAGAGTTTTGTGTTTTATTTTGTAAATATTAAGTGTGAATAGTATGTAAAAAAAAAAGTAGTTAATAAGAAAGTATGAAGGTATATTGTGTTATGGAGAAGAAGCAAGAGATATAACTCTAACCAATAACAATGTGAAAGAAATTACACACACTGACACCATTCATACTCCAAGTCCCCAGTTGTGCGTTAAAAAAAAAAAAATTAAAAAAATAAAACAAACAACCGTAACGTGAAATTTAAGCGGTGGAGTATGTGACGATTTAAATTCTAACTGTAATCGTAAATAAAAAAAAATTAAGTTTGCGAGCGATTAAGTAATTTTAAATCTCACTATAATACCTAAAACCCCTGTATTTACTCAGTATGAGAATGAGAAGTAATTAAGAGATCCAAAGAAACACTAATAAAGAGGGCGAATTGTAAAAAAAGTTATTATTATCATAATTAACCCTTTGCTTGTCATCATGCGGTGACCTGTTAATTCCGGACTCGACGTGTTTATCGAGTCGTCTGTAATTTAGGAAGATATAAAAATCATAATGTTTATAATTAGAAATCTGAAGACACAAATAGTAGTTAAAATAACTCACTTAAATTATATATGTATAATTAAGGTATAGTTTTTGGTAATAAGAATGTTAACTTAAATAAAAATAGGGACTATATTGTCGCGGAGTAGTTGCCCCCCTCCTTTGTTAAGTACCAGTTGAAGCGAGCAGAAAGTCTCTCGCTATGTTGCCTTCACGCAGTACAGACGTACGAGCGAAAGCTCTACCAAAATGTTTTTAATTTGTTTGTTTTAGTTAAATGTAGTATATTAACTACCACTGCTAAAAGTGGAAAGCGCGTGTCATGTATCAATAACTTAAATTTGTGGTAAGAAGACGATATAAAATGTAACACACAAAAAACAGAACTAGTGGTAAACAAGATGACGACTCCTTCCAAGAGGTAACTCCATTTACAACATCACCCCTGAAGATGTGATCTGCAGAAACTTCATAAAGACACGTATACCATGCATAAGACGCTGCTTAGGACATCCGAGAATTTACATATACTTACACCAAGGAAGCTTCAATCTCCTCTGTGAACATCCGACCTATTCTTGCCGAAGACACGACCCAGATGCTGACGCCGACTACAAGGATTCCCAAGACGGACACCCCAGGACGAGGTTTCTACGTTCAGTTGTAAAGGTGACTCGATACCCTTGCTATCGAGAGTTAATCATATTTGTTACACTACTCACTTCTAAAAGAGACTTTTCAAAGACGATTAATTTTATGTAAACATTATTATGAGAAAATCTAAGAGTTTACTGTAAAAATTCAATTATCATACGTTGTAACGCTTTAAATGTTAATGTAACTTATTATCGTTCCAAGTAATAGTACCATTCTTCCAATGGTTAAAGAAGTCTTGCAAGCTTCTAAAATGAACTGAAAATAATTAAAAGTCTTTACTATAAATATACAGAAAGTAAACTCGGATCCGAGGTATAAGAATATATATAATCTATTTGATCCCAAAGTTTTGTGAAAAGCATTTAAATATTTTAGTTTAAATAATGATGTCATGGGATCTGTCAGTAACTGTTGTTAAATAAAGAGAAGTCGTCTTGTTACACATGAAAATGAGTGCATAAATCAGTAAAATACCTTCCCTTGTTTCCTTACACTGATAGTGAGTAATTTGTTCAGTTAATTTGATTTTAATACAGTTCGTTACAACGTAGGCAGCCCATGTAATTGGCAGAGGTCAGTTAAGATGGGTTCCCTGGATTTGTAACGCGGCAATACGTTACAAAACTGTATATAAAAATTTGTGGCAAATTAAAAGTGATTAATAAATTGAAGAGTCTACGTAAACTGGAATACAGGTACCTATCAAAACTACTAGTTTTTGTCTTTCTGTTTCAGAAAACGTAAATAATTAGTGTTTAAGATTCTACTTAGAATAGCTTCTGGGTTACTTCCAAATCCGCTTAAAATGTATTTTATTTCTCTCTATAATATTTCAAGTGCCTAATAAAAGTTAAAATAATCAATGTTTTCTTTCACTGACGATTTTCTTAAAATTTGTTCACCACAAATTTTATGGGGTTTCTGTAGACAATTTTAGCTGAAAACGATTGATAGTAAATAAGTAATTGTTAATCTATAATGGTAAGTTTGGATATTGTTTACGTTGAATACCAAATAATTGCACAGTCCATGTACACAGTCTAGTTAAGAATTGGTAATAAAACTTGAATCAACATATATAACATACACCAGTAATGTTAACAGAACCGAACCTAAATTGCAGTAGGTTAGCAATATTGCGCAGTAGACAAGCAAGAGTGTATTGTCTTATATTACATCGCTACTGCCTCTTTGAATTTGGAAGATAAACTTTATTGGTTCCTGTAAAGTTTGAGCCAAACCAGCGAGGTGTGATGTAAAGTTTCTGCTCGATTTACGGGGTCTAACTTTCCAAACGGATGGTTGATGGTATTCAGAATTATTTAGTAAACTTATGAGACTATACGGTCTGTAAAGACGTGATGCGTCTACGGAAACAATGTAAGCAGTTGATACAGTTGGGTTATGAGTTTATTCAACGATATTGTGTTTACAGCAAAGAGTTATAACATACGTTCAAATAAGATAATGATATTTTGTGCATTCATGTGACTAAAACGTTAAACGTTGTACAGTCGCTACAGTTCTTAAGATAAATGTTTCATTACTTTTGAAGGTGCGGATTTGGATAAGTAACTAATTATATCATCTTAAAGTAATAACCATGTTGTGTTACAGTATTGCAGAGTTTTAAACCTTTCACTGATTTCATATAGAAAATTCTGAATTTTATAAATTAAATAATTTAAGAAGAAATAACAAAAATAATGAAAATAGTTATACTTACTATTAACAGTTTTTGTTTGCAATAATGTACTTTAATCAAGTAAGCGAAAGATTGTTTTTAAAATGGTTTATCAATACCTAAACAACGTAGCTTATCTTTCCTTCAAGTTTTTTAGTTCAGATATTCGTTACTTTTCGCAAAATTCCTTAAGTTATTTTAAGCATTTTTTAATTGCCTTCCGCCGAGTGAAACTGTGTTATATGTTTTCAAAAGTATAATATATACGAGCCTGATTGGCTCATATTATAGAATGATATGTTCTTTACCGCTTTAGCAGTATGTGCTGTTCTAATGTTATATAATTCTTACTACAAAATAAGGACTAGGCTCTTTTACCTTGGTTACGTCGTCACTATGGACTATTATTTAACTATGAGAATAAAGATATTATTGTTATTGTTATGATATTATTCCTTTTTTAAATATTGGGGCTTGGCAACTAAGGCCTTTACCCCAACAACGTCTACCAGGATTGTTGCTGGACGTGATGTTTTCTTCTCACCTACATTTTAGTTGGCTCAACGAGAGTAAAAGCATGTACGCACTAAGACGCAAAACGCCATTTTCAAAGCCTATACAGTAGTCTTGCTGCTTGTGGGAACCAAGGAGTTCTGTCAACAGCTAACTCTTCTGGCTACGTTTCCGAAATCTTCTTTCATGTTATCTTTTACTCTATGCCTCTGTGTCTTCTACAGAGGCTAAAGCGGAATGCCCCTGTGGCGTAGCGTACTCCTGCATTGTCAACACGATCCAGCTTTTTCAATCACGACCTCCTCACTGAAAAGTAGACAGCGCGTCCTTAAACCATTTTGAATAACACCAGTGCGGCTGTAGCTGCTGCCCAGGTCATATGGGAGATAATCCTGATTGCGTTTAACGAGGATTTGCACTTCGTAGCAAGGTCGTCCCAACTTCTGCCTTCTATTTACAACATTATGTAAACAAGTAGATCTCAAATGTCGGACTTCTATTTGCTTAGGCCTATGTATTTCTACTTTTGAGTGTTTTACAGAAACTAAATAATGATTAAAAAAAAATATTATCCATGATTTTTCACATTTCCCGTATATACCCGTCCTATTTTTAAATTTGCTGTTTCCATGTGTGTTATTAATTGTCTGTTACAAAACCATTAGGACGAATAACTAGTCCGTAATATTTATCGACATATAGACCTACTATGTACCTTCCAAACAAATGCTATTAACATTTTCCAGTCATAAAATAATTAAGTACTGTAGTTTTATATTGCAGCACAGAGCTCAGTACAATGTAAATACGACTACACTAGCTCCTAACAGCCTCTCTATGTACTTTTGGTAACTTAAATATTATCAAGTTATCTTTTGTATTGCAGTACAAGCACACAGAACAGAAGTTATCTTTTGTATTGCAACTACTATACACGTCATGGAACTCTTCTTCATCACAATTTTATTGCAATGTAAATTTAGTATCTCCATCAGTTAGGCTGTTAGCAGGAGAGGATTTAATTATTATTAATATTTATTAAGGAAGGTAGCAGTCGGTTACACAGTAAAGGGCTTGATGGAAATGGCAAGAAAGCAGTGGGAAATACTTAAGACTGGACAGGTAAAACGCCTAACTTCTGAAGTTGTGGATAATAAGTTTATACAAATTTGACTGGAATCAATATATTCTGTTCTGTTACTTATGATCTCAATAGTGTGTGTAAAAATATGTGCGACGTATCTCATAACAGAGTCATAAGATTGTCATCGTGCTCTTGAAACGCGAATTGAACAAACGTATGTAGTTTTAATCACGAACTAGAAGACGGTTGTAGCCTAAATATTAATCGCTGAGTTAAAAAAAAAAAAAAAAAATGGGATCAAAGTGAACTTGAATAAGACGAAATAATGAGCTGCAGGAAATAATATCGATGAAATAATATTAAAAAGATTCAAATACAAATTGGTCAAGAGTAGACCTATATATAAGCAGGATAAAAGACAGCAATAAATAAACAAAACAAGAATGTCGAAGTCTAAAGGAGGCGATTGCGATGGGCTGCACTTAGTAGACTTGCAGACCTGGCCTACTAAAAAACAAACAGATTTTGCAGCATCTGGAACAACAAAATCTGGTTAGTGCGTATTCATCGTTATAAAGAATGAGGTATAAAAACGGATGCTGAAAAAACCTTACACAAATTGGAAAAAAATAAAACAGCAAGGAAGGAACAATGTTAGATGTGTCTTTAGGGGACAGGAAAATGAATACTTCGACAGTAGTCAAAGGTTAATAGTGTTGTAAGCAGAATAAATACTGTATTTTAAGTGGTAGTATATTTTAGTCATTTGCGAGAATTAGAGTTCCTTGGTGATAAAGTAAAATAATCAGACTCATGGACAACGAGGGAGTGGGCAAAAGAATGGAGAAGGAAGATTGCGTTCAGATGTGATGATATTAGCAAGCTGGCAGATTGTAGATGGACGGGAGCTGCACCGGATAGAGGAACTGGCAAAGAGTGAGAAAGACCCATACACAATACTGAGCTCAATAAAGCTCATAACTTATGTAGAATACTATATGGATAATCGCTCTATAACATCTTGTGTAGCACCTGTATTATAAGCACAGTCGAGAAGACGTAACAAAAAGAAGTCTTTTAATAATCTATCATAGAAACGTAACACGTGAAGTTTTCGGTTTGAACAGAAATTAGAAACATATAAGCATATTGTGTGTCCGAGAGAATAATTAAACTTACTCTAGACAGACGCACTGGATTAAGTGTTTACTACATTTAGATGTTAAGCCTAGTAAAATAAAATATTTACCTAAAATGGAAATTTTTGCAGTTAACAAAATTCTTAAACCGGCTTTCCAGCTAACAATAAGTAAATTATTGAGGTTAATAAAATATTGTCCAAAACGCGCATTCTTTCAGTATTGTGTGTTATTGAGACATCTTCAGGCTTACTATTTTCCTAACTTTAAAAAGTACATTAATCAGATCATTGAAACTTAAAAGTTTTAATGTAGATATTTTACGATTATGACCGTTTGCGTATGTTGAGGTGAAATATTGTAAGGTGAAATAAAATTGTGTTGTAGAAGACATGGGTGCTCTAAGGGAAAATGGGAAAATATCGAACCTTGACAACATTGCACAGATCAGTACTGTCTGTTAAGGTGCGTAAAAACGCAGACATTTCTCTGAGCGTGACTCATGTTTCAGGGTAAAGAAATGATTCAGCAGAGCTGTGCACATCTAATAGTTTTATGTCTATTGTTTTAATGGTATTTTAACTCTTGTCCATATAAACTTTTATTTCTCTTACACAGAACCAATTGCCAAATGTTTAAAAATCTCGTAAATATATCCTATTACTGAGAAATATTTTTAAAAATTGTCCCACACTACTGAACTCTGAACGCTTTAGCCATAACTTTTAAAATAAGACACTTTTACTGTGAAAACAGCGCTGTAAGTATGTAGAATCTGCCATGTTAACAAATAAATAAGTATCGTTATATCTAAAATTTTTGTAACGTAATTATAAATTTAAATTCTTAGATTTTTCTGTGAACTCTTGTGTTTTGATGTCCATAGGCATAATTTATACCCGTCAGTACAAAGGATAATAAACATACGAAGTAAACATTAATTTAACTTATTTGTGTACACACTACACTTTCAAAACCTGAGCCAAAGTAAAATACGTAATAGGAATTAAATGTATATTATGTATCATACTAAATTATGCGATTACTTTCGATGATTTTACTTCTAAATAATCCAGGTTAAGCTCAAGATTGTTACTAAGGCCTCTAGGTTCATTACGCAACTATTCATATGTTACAGTCCATCAAATGAGATACTAAATTGCCTTTAATAATATATGACAAACAGTAGAGTATTAAGGCAAACTAAATTGAACTAAAAGCGACAAAATGTAAGATATTGCAAATGATGTAATCGTGCATAAACAGTAAATGAATAGTTTTCATGTAACAGAAAACGTATTTAGGGCAGCTGCATTTGTACAATGATAAAAAAAATCTTTCGTAAAAGGGCTTTTTATACAGAGTCATTCAGGAGGAAATTACGTTATTACGGGTGAGAATTAAGGAATCAAAAGGAAAGTGTTTAAATGTAGGTCCATAATTCCTTTGCTTTCGAATGCGATAAAGTAGGATAAATATTTCATGCCGTCTTCCCCAATATAACATAATTTAAATAAAGATATTTCATACTCATTAACTGATTTCAAAATAAAATAGCTAATGTTTCGTGTAGTTTAAGATCAAAACATTTTCTACCACTTCTTGTTTATAGTTAAATCTAAACTTTTAAAAACTTACATTTTCTCTGTTTATTAATAATTTTACAATGCCAATAATAGATGCTAAACCTGAAGAATTTCGTATTTTTTGATTCCATTGTTTAGTTTTCCTCAGCAATTTTTTTAAACTACCAAGCACGCAGCTCTGAATCCTATATAACACAGGTCAGACAATACGTGGAGCCATTAATTTTGTCACATTATTTGAGATCCAATAATTTGGGTACTGCTTTATTTTAATTTAGACGCAGAAAGATGGGAAGAAGTTTTACCTAAGCGTAACTTGGAAACAAAGCATTTCCAGATCTATGTTTACATGATTTCCTTCTTTTACTTTTAGCTGTAGTTTCACTTCCCAAATCAGTTTTTTCCCTCCTGGAACACTCTGTACTTGTAGGCTTAGAGATGGATTCGTACGATTGCAGTTAATTTTGCATTACATCTACAATTTACCCAGCGAAAAACCTTCAAACACAGGAAAGACTGGCGTAAGGTTCAATAAACAGGTGCACCTTGTTGATGGCATTCATATTAGCTAATTCGTACTACTGAATGAGAAGGACTAGGGATGAATAACTCTATTATTTTTGTTTCATATTATTTTAAGTTGTAAATTAATGACAACTTTTTATTTATTAGTAGCTAATAAATCACTGTTGAAAGCTTAGACTTTGTTATTTATATTTTGTATTTACGTCGTCTGTATGTTTATTACTTTGCTAAATTTCAGTCATCATGTAAAGCAGAAAATTATTCAGCATATCGTATACAACGACGTGAAAGAATTCTTATATTATACGTGTGTAAATAAAGTCGTCGTTACTGGTCTAATTTGCTGTTTCTTGCTTTCATAGCGGTATATAATTTGGTTCATGAAACTATTTACTGTTTTTTTCACAACTGTAGCAAGTATTTTACATATCTGTTTACAGGTCTTATAATTGGAAAGTATTTCCACTTTGTTTTGTATATTTATTCCAATCTACTTTGTGCGACATCTTCATCTCCATTAATTCTTGCCACATTTAAAACCTTTGCAACTCTACTTGTACAATTCATAGTGTTCATATCAAAATATAGAAGTTTCATACTTCACACTTTTTCATAGACTGTAGCGTTTCTTTTTCCAACGTTTACAGATTATACAATCATTCAGGAGTGACTTAATTTAATTCCTTCCGTTGTCATGTTTATCTATGCACCGTTTTATTCTGACTAACAGTGTTTGCTATGCGCTTCAGTTGGCACTGTTATTCAGAAACGGGGACAAAACTCAATTGAAGACAGAACAGAGTCCACTTTATCTGAGAGTTAACTGTGTGTAATATATGACCTGGTTTCAGAGTTTTACATTATTGACAGCCGAGTTATATTAGCTTATCAGAGTACTTTGTATGACCAGATATCACACCTTTATTTATCATAAATTATAGATACTGCATCAACTGACGATTTAATTATTGTTCCATCAATGTCCGTTAGTGCTAAAAACTTACAAAGTGATAAAATCTACATCAATATTAATGTACTGTCCAGTATGAAAATTTGTTGAGAGAGCTTTTTACCAGACACTGTTTTAATGTAGGCCAGCAGTGACGATGTATGGGAATCAATAATGAAGTCCTTCTTTTTGTCCTACGTGGAAACGTTTACAGTGTAAGTGCTTCTGTTTGGCTGGTAGTCGAAACTAATGTACCTAATAGTTGGAATAGGTTATTAAAATTAAAAATTTTTGAATTTTATAGTAACGGATTTCACACATCCCAGTACTATCTTTTTTTATTTTCAGCTTAGTGTATATTGTCATTTTCACATATTTTTCCAAACTACAAAATTTGTAGGCTACAAAAGATAAAGTTACGTAACTCAATTTCGCTTTTAAAATGCATATTCTGTGAACATATACCCCCTTTTGACAATAGATCATACCATTATTGTGTGGAAAATCAGACAACGTAGAACAGCTTAACGTGCTCAATCAGGCAATACACTCTATCAGTATTACAGACGAATAGTACTGACAATGCCGTAGCATACATATTAGGTTACCAACTCCTACAAGTCTTTAACCATTAATTAATTTGGTATAATTTGTTGGCTATTATATTAGAGTGTAATTCAAATATTTGTAGACTAGATAAATACAATACATTTTCACGTTTTATTTGGTTTGAAATAGTTTCTTGAAATCTCGATAAGGGAAAGTAGATATAGGAAAACAAAATTGTGAAATCAAAAGTTAAATTTCAGTCTTAACATTTGACTTCAAGTGGTACTAGCAATACTTTTTAATACATACATCAAGTGTTTATTATCTCCTAGATTAACATAATTGTTATGAAATTTTAAAAACTGATTAAAGTGTGTACTTGACAATTTGGTATTACAACAGCATGTCAGTATAATTTTCATACTTATTATTTTTAGAAAAAAAATTACTTTGTTTATTAACAATAACATTTTAGCCCGATTATTATATATGCTGTTACTCTTAGTACATGTCTAATAGAGCTAGGTTAAAACACAGATTAACCTTATTTACAAACACGTGAAAAAGCACTGTAATACCGTCAAGAACAAACTACAAGAAAAAAATCGTTTTAATAAATAGACGTAAAGCAAATATAAAAATAAAGTGTTTAATACTTCACCAATCATTAATTAATAAATACAATTAGCTAATGGATACTAAATCTACTGCAAAGGAAGCTAAACTATTACACATACTATAAACATTTTAGGTTAGTTGTCACCAAGTCGCTTATATTAATATAATAGATATTTACCATAAATCCGTCGTGCGACTTCGTTTTTCTCGTCTTATTTTGACGCGTTTCGGCAACGAATTGCCATCTTCAGAATTCTTAATCACTCATAGGAGATCGTTAAAAACTTAAAAACACTAAAATCATTACGGTAAAAGTGCACTTTTACGACATTTGGAAACTCACAGACGCCAAATGTCGAGTTTCCAAATGTCGTAAAAGTGCACTTTTACCGTAATGATTTTAGTGTTTTTAAGTTTTTAACGATCTCCTATGAGTGATTAAGAATTCTGAAGATGGCAATTCGTTGCCGAAACGCGTCAAAATAAGACGAGAAAAACGAAGTCGCACGACGGATTTATGGTAAATATCTATTATATACTATAAACAAAGCATGACAAATATACACGGACAGAAAGTTTACTAACTAGCAAAAATGCTCAAGTCATTGTTATTCAAAATACAGCAAGTAGGTCTACTTTGCGCCGAAAATCAAATGCGGTAGAAGGAGGTATCATAACATCTAGAGTATTCACAACTGTGGAAAAAGTATACGCCTATAATCCATGGATAAGAAGACGACAGAGTAACAACGGGTTTTCTTTCTGGATCACAGTCATGATGGTCATCATCATCATCATCATCCTCAAGGTTTAAACCAAGAATGGTTTGTTCCGGTCTCAAATAGGCATATATTACAGCTGGTCACTCCAGCGCTTCCTCGGACGTCCCACACCTCTCCGTCGCCTAGGCTTTTAGTTCCATAGTTGTTTGGGGATGCGGCAGTCATCCATTCGACAAATATGTTCCCACCAATTCAGCCGATATTGGGCGATCCTGTCCTGTCATAATATTCAGTTCCTGCCGTGTTTCTTATATGATCATGGAGAGTATACTCTGCCACGTGCCTAAGAAATCTCATTTCAGCCGCCTGGATGCGACTGGCCTGGCCTTTCGTTAAAGTCCAATTCTCAGACCCATAAAAAAGTGTGGGAAGAGCCATCACCTTGAAGGATTTTAGGCGTGTTCCTTTACTTGCTGACCTAAGGGTTCGTCTGATGGTCCCGCACATAAAGTTGAACTTATGCGACTTATGCACCTCGTCGTTTCTTGCATTATAAGACACACTGTAGCCCAGATATTCAAAACTGCTAACTTGTTCCAGGACAGTACCATCTATAACAATTTTTGTCCGCACGGTATAAGTTCCACAAAAAGCCATCACCTTGGTTTTAATTGTAAATATCTGCAATCCAGGGTCTTTGCAGATTCCATTTAACAAGTGTATACCCATCTGCAATCTGTTTTCAGAGTCCGACAGAATAGCCTGGTCGTCCGCAAACAACAAAGTGTCAATTGTAGAGTGACCAATTATAAAATGGTCTGGAAGACACATCTGCCAGTTTTGTATGACATCGTCAATATATAAATTAAAAAGGGAAGGTGATAATGGACACCCTTGTCGTACTCCACAATTGATGAGGCCAAGATGGTTGACTTATAATTTAGCTTGAAGAAGAGAATTCTATAAAGATCATTGATTTACCAATGACAACTTGACTGGTGATTGGTTGTGTACGGTAGCGCGATAATTTCGCTTTCTAGGTTGGCTAATCTGCTTACTGCCTTGCTTCAATTTTTGCGTGTTAGAACTTTGGACAGTGTGTATCAAACGCTCGCGGCGGTCGGTATGCCCAGCTTTTCGCTCTCATTTATTGTCGACATTTAATGTAGGCTTTAGGCCGCACATTCTTGCTTATGGCCGACTAGGCCCGCTTCAATGTAATTCAAATTTATAATACTAGGCAACACGCATTATTAGCCGACCTGATTTCAATGAATTAAACATTTGTAATGTAACTTAAGAAAGGCATTAAAATCAATTCAAATACAGTCCACATCTTGTCATTTTCTTCCCACTGAAGCAATGCATGCATTACATACGATTCTTAACAAACATGGTTAACCAGCCGACACGATTATTCACTTCAAGAAACTTCTTTTAAGCCCACTTGGGCCTAACACACAACAGGTTGGCTTACTGAAGATTCAAGCCTACACTAGCTGAAGAGCTAATAATATAGAGGACTACACAATAAATAATACAAAGATCTGATAATCATATAGTCATTAATAAGAACACAGAAATGAGGAAAGGTATTATTGTCAGAGAAAATAAGCAGTAAAAGCACAGCGTGACAATTCTAATCAAATATTCTAAACTAACTATTACATTGGTATTACGTGAAATGAAAACTTAACTTCGGCCTCATAGATAAATACGGTACCTGTAAGCTTTCCGCTGGTAATAAAAACACTGTTTCTTCGGTTTAACATATTTTTTTCACGAAACGTTTCACCCGTGTATCATCAGACATGCTTAATATTTCTCAGTCTCGAGAAAAGTGTAGTTTAGGGGCAGTTAATTTCAGGCTACCAGGGGAAATCACGGTGAACTGAAAGCTATTAGAGACAAATTAGCAGCTAATGTGTCATGGAAATTTTACTACGTCTTTGAACTTGTATCTAAATATATAGATAAATTATTTTTATTTTTTTACTATATTTAAAGCCTATAACCCCATAGATTTTAAACGTTCATGAAGGCTGATACGTACATATGAGGTAAATCGGGGGACATTATTTAATTTTAAGGTACTTTGCAATGTATAGTCTTGTTATCTTGTTAACGAAGTCGACCTTTTAACGAAAACAGTCTTTTCCCGTTTCATTACTTTCCGGGAGTAAAGAGATTTCCTGCTTAAAGTCATTTCTGATGCCTTGAACACTGCATTCTGAAACAACAGTTTGTCTAATATTTTAAATACAAATTGTACGCTATTTGTCATTTAAATGTCAAGTTTAAGTAAATAAATTTTGTACCACACTTTAATGGTTTACCTCGTTTATGTTTCGTAATAGACGCACATTTTGATGGCCAAGCTGCGCTATCCGCCTAAATTTTTCACTGCTGCATTTTCACTGCCTAAATCAGCTGCGGAAACATGTAAATATGCAATCACAAACAAAGATAACTGCAGTTGTAATTTGGTAATTACTTTTCACGGTACAATCATACAACTCTCATAAGACTACAGTCAGTCTACGCACGTGTACGACACAGTACTGAATGAAATGCGTTAAGCAACAGTCCAGTAAGGTTTCAGATGCACCACGCCTGTTTGTTTACATCAGGATTGAACTAAGGATAGAAAGTGTACGTATAGAAGAACCTACAGCGTGGTCAGTTGCTGGCACTGGAGTTTTCCGCTATCTAGATATTATTCAGTACTAAAGAGAGCGGCATTAGTAAATAATTGTTTATTTGTGAGGACTATTGTAATTTATATTCACTTTCTATTTTTGTTATTGCTTATGAATAGTTCGTGTGACATGTAGAAAAATTGTATGACTAAGAGAAATATTGTAATACGAGTGTCATTGTTTCAAAGAAGTAATAATCATTTGATAATCCTGTATTCATTTCTTTGACCTTCAATAACTTTTCCTTATTAGGATTACTATCCACCCTATCTTCAAACCGTCTTTACTTACATAGCAATGGATACAAATTTATTGAAAAGTAATAGGATATTAAGGAAAACATGCCAATTTCAATTCTTTATTCTTTGTTTTTTCTTTTTCTCTAATATTCTTTCATCTTCTCATTACGTCTCTTCTTCCTGTCTTCAGTCCACTTTGAACCTGCGTTCATATCTCTCCTATCCTCAACTCCTTTAACTTTTTAACACTTTTGCCAGAAAAAACTTCTCTTTCAATTGCTTCTTCTGCGTGTATCTTATTTTTTCTAAATCCTTTTGGACTTCTTTAATTCAACTGGATGTTGACTTCTTCTCCCAAAGATATTTGAAGATCTGCTTTGGTAACCTATTGTCGTCCATTTTATATAAATGTCCAAAAAATAATAGTCTTCCTTTTCTCCTTGTTTTCTCTTTCAAGTTGCCACCTCGGATAGTGCCTTCATTTAGCGGACTTTCCATACTATTGAAATACAATTGCGGACTTTCTATAGAATTGAAATTGTATAGAGTGCAAAAGTAGGAATGAAATTAAAAAATAAGATCTGAGTGTTAGTCCAGAATGATTGTTTTTCTTGGTTTACACCACTAGGTTCTTCCTCTCTCTCTGCCGTTGGGAACTGAGATGCCTCATTGAAAAATTGGCATGTGGTCCTTAGGTGGCCGATAAAAAAATAAGATATTAAATTTATCTGTCATGACAGTGGTATGATAGATGTTAGACTAAGCTTTAAATACAATGCGGAATATGTTCTATCTATAGGGGACTTTCTTAAAATATAGCAGTTCCACAGCAAACCGCCCAATCAGAGTGATACTAGGTAGAACGTGGGACATCAGTTTACTGACAGTAATAGTTACATCATACCTTGCTTATACATAGTAGTGTTCCCAGATGTTCCAAGAGTAGTAGTTTATGAAATAAAATTAGCTCAAATTATCTACTTAGTGATGATATTAAATAATTATAAATATAATTTACAAAATTTAAACCACCTCAGTGCTTTTACCTTTTGAATAAATATATAATATTAGGCTCCGGCGTGTTGCACGCGCCCGCGCCTGTCTGTTTACTTTAAATGAAACTTTACAGACTACTTACACATCACGTTTACACATATGATCTTGCCTGATTATACAGATGCATCGCTTATAGTTACTTCACTGGCATCATAAAGTATTAATTAATCTAGTTTTCAGTTGCTCCAGTAGACAGTGAAAGCCAAAGCGTAGTAAAATTTCTATTAGACATACTTTGACAAATCTGTAGTTTGCTAAAACTTACAAACTGTGTTTTAATTTAATCATTATAGTAGCGTTCTGAGCATCCCGCTTGTGTTTATAAATGAAACTGAAGTTAAGGAAAGAGATACAAATTATTAATCTACGAGAAATTTATCAAGCTAAGTAAATCGGCTTTCCAACGTTTTGCAAAGGAGAGAGGGCTGTATCAAAATACTTTTCTGTATATTAAAAAATTTAAGAAACGGGAAATTGTGTTTTCTCTACTTTCTGCTGCTGAGAAAACGATTTTTATTCCACGAATGGTGAAATCTGTATTCCCTAATTGAAATTTTTTTGGTTACAGAAAATGTGACACCATTAAGTTAAATCTGTAAATTAATGCGTATGTCCCAATAACAAGAAGTTATAGTAATTAGATAAATCCAATATCTTGTCAACAGTAAACTCTAGTGACTGCTTTTACAGTAAGAGCTGACTGTATTTTTTAGAAAGATTTAGCCTGAACGTTTTAATCTGGCGTTTTAACTATGAGTTAACTATGACTTAATTGGTAGGCATTCTTCAAGTTTCTTTTAATTTTGAAGATTAATATATTTTAATTAGACTTAAACTTTAAAATCAACATTGGAAAACAATACCAGTGCCTTAATACAACTACTACAAACGACAAAAATAATTATGTTTTAGGAATACGTAAACGTTAGGAACAAAAGTAAACGTGTAACGGATGAAAATGTTTACTGGCATCCCTATAACTACAAAGGCTGCTTACATACAATATTAGCTCGTAAAGAATGATTCTTGAGCTATAAAAATGTATGTTTTAGCTTGTTTACTACCTACTTATCATTCTCTGTACAGGAAATTTGAGAGTCATTATCTGAGATATTTATGATACGGCCTTGTCCGGTCTTTTACTAGTTCGCTAGCTCCAATGAATAATGAAAACGAAAATGCAATTAAATAACTCACAGACTACTGGGTTGTGCCTCGTATACATCTGATAACTCGTTTCCTTTGAGTGGGAAGTAAGTTACGAAAACCGTTTCGCATACGATGAGATTTTTGAAGCGTGCATAGGCATTCAGCCAGACTTCCGGTTAACAAATATATGTCAAGTTGTGAACTACAAACTTCTGTCTAACACTATTCGTGCATCCTAACCACATCTGTCCGAATTCCTGTACAGTATGTACAAACACCTATAGTCGAGAATATTGTTTTTATTTGACAAAAATTAAAACTGTGTTAGACATGGAAAATAACTTATTGTCTTTAGCCATTATATTATTTCTTATGTTTAAAGTAAACTTCCCTATATACTATAGTAAATGATACCTAACATATGCTTCTACACAACAGGTGAAATACCTAACATTTTGTTAGGTTGGGATGTAAACTTTTTCATTAGGCCTACTAAATTTTTGATATAAAAACATAACACTGTTTAAAAAGTTCATCATTCTTTTACTCTGAACGTTAGATCCATAGTTTTAATCAACCTTTATTATTTTTTAAGTTTAGTTGGTACCGGCATAAATTTAATAAATTATACAAGTTTTAATAAGTATTGAATTTTCAGCAACTTAATACCTTCGCATTGACAACTTAATGTTTTTAACAACGCAAGGTTTTGTATAAAAGTAATGAATAACTACGAGTTGATAAGCAAGGACAAGCTGTCAATCCAGATTTAAATTTATATTTTCTTTGAGTTTGGATCCCCGGATAATTTATGATGTTTAGACTACTTTAGGGAAGATTACATCAATGAGTGATGATATTTTTTGGAGACAAAAATGTCAGAGATATAATTCAGAAAGAATATTTTTGATGGCTTCTGCTAAGAACGATATATTGTATAAATTGATTTTATGATGGTATGTATACATGAAAATTTTCAAACCACATCAGTACTAAAAAAAACGCTGTTAAAACCCATGTGAAGGAATATAGTGAAATGGAAATCGTCTGATTACAGTATAAGATGCATATATTTCATAACCGTTTACATCTAAAATTACAAAATGGAAGCTTTTAGAAAAGGGTCCTTGATCTATTCGGAAAACTAGTGAGCTAGTAATTATCTAACGAACACGTGTTAACTTATTTTAGTAAGCAGGACTAATGCAGAAAGAGAGAGATTTAGAGAGAGAGAGAAATGTTATATCTTGTAAAATTATGAATTACTTAGAATGCTTGTTATGGTATCAATTGGTTACATCACGTGATCATCCGCATGCACTCTGCTATTTTGCTAAATTACCATGACGCTGAGGATGGCAACTTTTCTTAGTGAGTCTCTAAATATAAAGGTTGTAGGCCGTTGTTCTGCGCATGGTAGATTTACGAGTACTGTATATTTCTCCGCCAGCGTGAGGTCCCGCCGTCGAGCCAAGATATCCTAATAATTAGCGAGATATAAAATCGAGCCGAACTGATTGGTTCAGGCTATTCTGCAAAGCTTACTGTACCTGTATATTTACGATCGCACATACGCACGCGCAGACTGTTCAAAGTAATCTTTCACTGTTCGCGTGATACAAATGTATTTATTTTAGTTATTTTTGCGTTATTTTACTTTACTATGAAAGCTAAAGAATTTTAAGTAGTTCCGAATGGTACAATTTCTTAATTTATGCGAATGCCTACAACAATAGGAAGGTACGGAAAACAATAAAATTTAGATTTTAAAAATTAAGAAAAGTTAGACGAATATATTACCATTAGTTTTCTATGTATTAAAAACGAACTGGAAACTGACCTTTTTTAAATACTAGTTAAATGGAGATTTCCTTGCATTTGTTTACAACAATCTAACAGTCTAAAAGCTAATTATAAAGGCCTTTTTAAACACGAATCACCGTTTTTTTACCGTATTTATCTGTAAATCTTTGACATCTATTATCTTAATCCTCATAAATATAGAAGTAGAAATGTGAAGGAGGAATGATTGGTGAGACATACATTTGTGTTAAGTTGAAATGGCCTTCACGTAGATCACATAGGCCTACTTATAAATTTATGTGGGTTTTGCGTGAAGTACATTGCTACGCTTACGTGACTTAAAACTGTACTTAACAGACTATAACAAACGATAGAACAATCAAAATCCATAATTTGCCGTCTCTTGTTTCTATATAATATTAATTCGCTGTACCTTCATAGATGAACTGAAACACTTTATCACCTCTTCACGCAGATGTACATATTATACAAATATCTCTGAAAACGTCCACATGTATATTAAATATACTGTGAGTGTGGGCGTGTTGTGTACAAACATCAAGTGTGATAATTACAGCACTGCTAATAATTAAAGACAGAGTACAAAGTGTAGCTTTCTTTTTTTTTAATCAACGCTGGATGTAATCTATAATTCGGTCTTCTTAATAAGACATTACTGAATTGTGTAAGTTTCATTAACAACAGATGTAACTCCTCTTTAACTACTTGAAACACAAAACACTTCAGTGTTTTGCAAGACAAAATAATGAAGTATGAAAGGAGATTAAAGACGTTAAGTTTATTTAGGGATAAATTTTAACAAAGATAAAGAACGCTTGTGTTTGTTTGCGACATTATTTTTAATTACCGCGACACGTGCTTTAATAACACAGTCATTTTCAGAGTGAAGCCTAAACTTGAAGTATTAAAGTATCAGAATTGCAGGAGATGCTTTCAAAGTACAGACCAAACACTTACTGCAAAGCAAACTTACTTATCAAACACCCGATGTCGATGTAATAATCTTTCTTACACTTTGATGTGGGGTAAAATGTGTAAACCCTATCTTTATGTAGTAATTTATTGTCAGGTCTTGCTTCTGTAAAGAATGCTAAAGTAATGGAGTGTTTCATTTTTTCTTAGTAATGCTTTCAAAAAGTTATTACCATATTTTATGTTATAACACAATTCAATCAGTACTCATACATGAATGCATCTATACGAGTATGTAAAGGACACACATTTATTCTCTTCATAATACCTTGAGTGGACTGTATGTCAATAAATTTATTTAACTTTTGTATCTAAATAATAATTATGTACATGTATTAATAACAATCTATACTATTTCTTTGTAAGATTAAAACAAAAAATATGCTTCGCATGTTATGTACGAATAAACTCTTATAAATATAATCTCATTTAAAATTCATAATCTCTTTATAAATAGAACAATCATACTGAGGAAAGCGACAATAATACATTAGCTGATAACCAATTAGGTGCTTGGTGAAACACTTTAAAAAGTTACAAAATACACCTGACAGTTATAACAAATTTCATTTCAAACTCTGATAATTGTTTTAGACAATAAGGGAATTTTTAAAGAGTTACCTTAATAATTGAATAAAATGTAAACTTTACTGAAAGAATAGTGGAGATGTGATAGTAGAGATAGGAAGCTGATACAAAGGTCAAACAAATGGACAGTCCCACGTAGGCCTATATCAGAAATACAACATATTTGAAAATAATCTTATATTATTAACAAAGGCAATACTGACTGTTATACTAGTTTATTAGTAATATTTTTTTATGTTTCACACTTTTATCAATTTTAAGTGATGGTAAATGTATAATACACACATACAGAATATCTATTGAAAGGGTCCTGAAAACGTGAAAGGAAAAAAATGTAGTTTGAAGGTGGCAATAAGTACGTTTTCAGCCTACACTTTGTGACAACTATGAGCGCGGTGAGAAATAACGAAGTACTGGTAGAATGAGATACAGACGAATTTATGAGGAGTGAGACAATTATATGAGGAATATGCCAATGTGGTATGAAATCAATACCGAGAAAACAATTTGTCTCTTTAATGGAAACAGGTTTATTTACTTAACTCGAGAACTGAAATCCAGTATCTCTGTGTGATAACTATAGAATAATAAAATAAAGAATTTCCGTGAAAAGACATAATGGAATATGTTAACTAAAACTATAAAAAAATAAGAGAATGCAACAAATACCAAAGAAAGAGTATGGTTGTTTTTAGGACGGAAGCTTGAAGACTGAAAAAATCAGAAAAAAGGAATATGATTGGTCAAGACGGACACCTAGGTAATTCGAAATAATAATACTATAGACATCATGGGAGTTAAGAAAAGCATAATACAATATTAAACGCCACCAATAAATGTGTGACACGAATAGCTTACAGTAGATTACCAAACCCAAAGCGGAGTTGAGCACGTCAAGAAAGAAGAAAAAAGAGCGGCTTCAAATAAGTGGGGTACAGTATTAGAAAGAATTTGAACAAAATAGGAACCTCTGACAGAAAAGAATGGAGATTAAATCTGAAATTTGGAAGGAATTGAGGGACGTTTCGAAACAACATATATATATAAATTAATTTTACCTTCTGGGGTGAGTAGATTTATTTGGCTATATTATGAGGTTTTCTCTCACAGCTTTCCTTTGTACTAAACTTTTGTTACGACGGTCTACTTGATCGTCGTAGGTACAGTGGAAACAAAATACAAGACACCAATTAAGTCACTAACAACCAGCTTTAATTTTCACAGTTAAACAGTTCGTAATTAACAACACAGTCTCTTATAACAAATCAAAAAAATTGTTCACACGCAAATAAATGTCAACTAATATTAAAACACAATTGTATTACAATATACCGTCCGATTATACGAGTATATGTCGTAAAACACAACACTTAACTAATAACCACTTGAACGCGCACAGTAATATCGCCCGATAATAACTCTCGAACCGCACTGTAAATATATCGCTGCTATACTGAAACTTAAGGCCGCTGCCGCCATGTATTTATACCTGCGCTCACAGACCAGAACGTTCCTAATTGCGTCTTAGCGCCCATGTGAACTACGTAATTAACTGCGGCCTTGACACAGTCCGCGCGGCTGGCGCTTTCGAGAAAACTCTCGCGGATGCGTTGACAGTCACGTATGCCACATATATTAGAGAGAGATTCTTCTGGCACATTCGACAAACACGTAGACTGTTCTTTAATGTCGTAACACTATATACTTTTAGTATGCCTACAATAAATTGCGTATAATTATTATCTGTAAGAATGGTGATATTCATATTTCAGTTACAAACCTTAGACTTAAACTAACAGTTTATTTGGTTTAAATAGTTTTATCTGTCTACCTAAACCATAAAGTACCAATAAAGGAATACCAAATTCATTTTTATTATACATTAATGATCAGTTGTCTAGTTTTAAAGAACTCTGACTTTGGAAAAAAGATAAGATCAATTATTAAGCTAAGATCTCTATAGTCTACTATTAAATTTTATTTCCGTGCTTGAAACATTGTTAATTTTAAACTTTTGACTCTCTTTTAATTTGCGAACAAATTACAGTCCCTGTCACAGAGAGTTAATATAACGTTTAAATTCAGTAACCGAGATATTATGCAAATACATGGCCTCGTCTACCTTTTAATTAAACTGGAGATTACAGCAAACACTTGCTATATACACCTTACTTTTACCAACACTTTTCGAAATGCCTGTACGCAATGAAATCTCGTGAATATTACCTGGGAACGGTAAGTTTGCAAGTCATCTTGTCATTTAACATTTGCGTTACTGTTCCAGTCCTTGGCTTTGCCAAAGCCCTATTGTCAAAATAGTCTGAGCAAGAGTGAATCAAATTTCGCGTCAAGCAAAAACTTAGTTCTTGTTAACTCAGCATATTTCTATGGATTGTGTTCAATAAAAAGTACTGTACTCTATGTACTTTAAAGTCTTCCCTTTTAACTCTATGTGATTTTTAATGTGTCTTTTTGACTGAACAGTTCAATGGGCAAGGAAACGGGGTTACAATAAACATTAACCGCTTGTATCACCTTCATAAATTTTCTCTTATATTCTACAATAATATCCTTATTACGATCTTAAACAAGAATTACAATTTTTAGTTCTTTTGACAATTTACCGAGATATTAGGTCGTGGTCTAATGCTGCAGCATAAAACAGATGTTTCGGCCACACCATTTGAAGCCATCTTCAGTGTGACGACTTGAAAAGACAATTGGTACGCTTTTCACCTGTTTCCACAGTACTGTGGCAAAAGATTAAATTCTTAATCCGGAGCAGGCCCATTTAAATAAAGGGCAGATCTCCTGCTGTTCCGTATCTCGCCACTGTTGGATAATTTCATCGCAGCTCCTGTTTCGCAGAGAACACTCGACAACTTTGCAACTAGTACGCGTTGTTACGCATTTGTCTGACGCCGCCGCCAAGAATGAGTCTACGGGCACTGCCTTGTTGGATATGAGCAACGCCTTTGACAGATTCTGGCACGAAGGCCTTCTCTTCAAACTGGATCATTCCCCCCATTGCTCCGACCATTGTGGATTTCTAACAATCCTACCTTAGCGATCGCACCTTCAGCGTTACCGTCGACGAGACATGTTCTTCACTTCGACCAGTCGAACTGGCGTTTCGCAGGGTTCTGTACTCGACCCCGTTCGTGTACCTCGTGTACACGAACGACCTGCTAGTTTAACCCGGAATCATGTTGATCCTCTTTTCCGACGACGCTATGTATCATTGCAGCTTCCTTCCCTGCGATTTGCGAAAACAAAGTTGCAGCGTCAGTTGGATTTGCCTCCGGACTGGCTGAGGAAGTGGCGATTGAGCATCCTTCTCCCTACACACCTATAAAGAGTCGTGTAAGATGGAAAAATTTAATTCCAGAACACTCCGTTCCATGTCGGGATCTACATGGTTTGTTAGAAATCATGTAATTCGTGGAGGCCTTCAAGTTCCTACTTTTGCTGTTTGTCCTGTCACTCGCTGAAAATATCTTTGCTTTAGGGACGACGTCATCTTTTCCCTACCTCACAAGACAGCGAAGCCAACAGTCTCCTGCGACACCGGCTCCGCCGGCTTAGCAGATCTTCTCGACCGGACTGCACGTCTCATAGTAACCGTTCGGCTATAGTGAAGATCTTACTATTATATGAAACATTTTTATTAGCCTGTATCTCTTAACATTAATGCTTATTCCGCTATGTGATAAAGCTTTTTATAGGATATGAATTATTTCTTGTTCCTTTGTAACTGGCATAGATGTACTAATTTTCCTTCATTTGAATTTTTACCCATTCTACCCATTATTATTCAGGTACCTGTTTCTACTTTTACTTCAAGAAAAAGAGACAGTAAAGCAATCTTGTTTCAACCTCACAAAAGTCATATATTAGGGGCTTAGAAGACTATGGAATGTGACTTGGCTAATATCTAGAGATGCACGGTTTGATTCCCAGGCGCACCATAAAGTCAAGGGCGTTTTCAGACTAGAGACAGTATCAGCCTTTAAAAATTAGTTCCTTAGGTTACATCTATGGTAATAGTAGACAACTGGAGAATAGGATTAGCCGTACTCTATTATTGTATACTCCACAGCCCACGTGGGCACGCTTCGTCACTACTCGTCAATTATTTTAAAGGTAAAAATATTACGGTATTATTAAAAGCCAAAAAACTAAAATATTGCATAATAACACCAAAGTGATTTATTTTAACGGTTATGTAGAAACATGTAACCACAAACTAAGAAACGCGTGTTTTAATTACTGTTACGCATACTATGGATGGTTACGCACCAAGCGTCACCTGTTATTTACGATAATTGTTTCAAAGTGTTTGTCAAGAGGATATCATTATGATCAATACTTACTTAATGTGAGTTCTAGCTCTTATGAATGTAACAGAGTATTAATTAGATTTATTGTGTATGCCTTGGAATATACTTCAGGGCGTTATTGACACTGTGAAATTGTAATCATTACAGAAATTTGTCTGACATGTAAAATGCTACTTTTCTATTTACGATTATAAAGTAATGGAAGCAAACGATTGTATCAGTGAAAGAGAAGGTATTCATCAAAAGAGTGTCAAGGAGCCAAAACATTTTAGAATGTTATTTTTCAGTGTTGCAGGGTTTTACAAAAAACCAATTTCTGTTTTCCAGACTGAGAATTGTTTATTATGGTGAAGTTGAAATTTTATAATAAAAGGCTATAAAACTATCGTGCAAAAATCATTCAAAATTACAACTGAAATTCATTTAACATCATCTATTATATTAGTTAAATTAAAATTTATTAATTATAGTATCACTATGTTTACAAGTTACATGAATCTGTTATGAGCGTGTATGTAAGGTATTGTGTCTGATACAAATGTTTGTGCTAGTTGTCATACTAAGAGGAGATTATATTAGATCTATCACAAAAATAAATAAATACAAAACAGATTACGCAGTACATTAACACACGAGGTAATGCACGCGAGGAGACAAACGACGCTCGATAAGCAACGTCTGACCCTGAGAGTTAGGTACGCAAGATTAATGAACTCTGAGTCTAGACAAAATCATTCCATATTGCGCCAACATTACTTAATTCTATTTTCCGTTTAGTAAAGTTGTCATAACAAGAGTATACTACTACAAACACAGATGTAAGTTTACCTGTGTCAATGCACAATTTTACAAGTCTATAGTACGATAATGAGTAATTACAGAAAGCAAACTACTAGAATCATGTGCTGGATTTTAAAAACAGCTGTGGAATTACTAAATGAATTTACGACGTAGATTTTGGTTACGGGCAGTTAAGAATATAACTACTAGATGAAAATTTACCTTTAATAGCAACTTCAGAGACTAAATTAAACTCCTTGTTGTTTTGAGTTTATGAGCTTTCCACTTCATCCTCCGAACAAGATGCATACCAAGATATGACAAGTGCTCTGTATGTTGTAATTATTTCAGTTTTTTTTTTTTTTGGAGGGGGTATTGTGAATGTCACCTGTGCGTTTTTTCATTGGTCTTCATTTGCCTCTTTTTTAGCCACGACCGCGTGTTATATAGTACATTTCTAACGCCAATAGATGATTTCAGTCAGTGTGAGAACTGAAAAGCGGTATCATCTGTAAATGTTGCTAGTTTGGTCTGATTAGTTTGTGGAAGGCTGTGTATAGCAAGTACGTCAATGGGCCCCGTGTCCTTCCCTGTACAATACCTGACGTTGTAGATTTTAATTTTGGTGATTGCGTATCATGCTGTTGGATAAAGTAGGTATTGTCAATGAGGTACGATTTGAGTACTGTAGGTTTGTAAAAAGTTTTCAGTAAGCTCTTGAGATTGTAACAAATACCTTTACATTAGGGTTACAGCAAATAACAAACTTATCACAACGCCAGAGCAAAATCGAAAAAACTAAACAGCAGTGTCTGTTTGCTTTGATATCAATATTCGCTTTTCGACTACCCTGTCGATGTATACTATATTATAATGAACAAAACACGTCTGGATAATTGATATGGAATAAATATTCCTCGCTATTCAATATTCAAGAGCTCGTTACTTTGATCAGCAGGTATATTGTTACTGGAATTTTACTGTTTACAAGGATTACACAAATTTTTTGTCAGCGGCTTCACCAATAAAACGTGCAAAAGGACTGACAACAAGGCTACATAAGGCTACTGTTATAACGTGAAACCAGGTCATAGATTATACCAGGTCAGCTCTCAGATAAATTGGACTGTGTTCTACTATCAATTGAAGCTGTCCCTATTTTTGTGTAACAGTACCAACTGAAGGGCAATGCAAACAATATTTCCTTGTTACCCACATCAAAGCTCACAAATAAACACTAAGGATGTCGATTGAAAATGTTATAAAGAGAAAACTGGACATACCAGGACAGATTATAGGCCTATACGCATGCGGTCATAAATAATTAAAAATTATGCTTTCGAGTGCAGGCATGCATAATTTTTATATTTATAGAAATTACTAGGCTGAAGTTAAAAACATACGTTATTAGAACGTTCCATTATATTTTAAATTTTTTAATATTAAAAGTTAAGTATATTTCGTACTGAATATTTAATATACAATACACGCTTATACTGAAAGTTGGTTATAGAATATTTCCAAAACTTTTATTCACAACAATTTTACCATAATCAGGAGCGTCATCATCACTACCACCACCTCCATACTACTACTACTACTACTACTACTACTAATCATATGTCGAGATCGGTAAAGAGTAAAGAAATGGGAAAACACCAAAAAAGGCTCCGAAAACTTCAGAGGTGGTAAAGAGCTTGGTAAGAGCTGACGAGGAGGCGCTAGACAGCAATGCTGATCAAACACTTGAGGCTGTGAATTGAGAGAAAGCATGAGCGGTCGGTTTCTACCTGACGAAGCTTCTGAGTGGTCATGGATACTTCCGATCCTACCTCCATAAGATAGGATAAAGCCTTGTCTGCAGACTGCCTGTACTGCCCGAGTATAGACGATAAGGCGGACCACACCTTTACCTCTGATAGGCGGCCCATGAGAAGAGCGTCTCTAGTTGTGGATATGCCGGTAAGAATGACAGTTCCAGATATCATCGTCGGGGCCATATTATAACCACACACACACACACACACACACACACACACACACACACACACACACACACACACACACACACACACACACACACACAGATGTATATAGTTATGTATCGATTAAACTATTTTAGATTATATTAATAATGGTATTATATAACACATTGACCAAAATTTTCAACGTGTGGCAGCTTTCTATAGGCCTCTGGTAACACTTTTGGCCAGATTAACAGTGTATAAGGGAGATCTTACTCAGTCTCACGCTCGCGTAAAGGAAATCCCGTTCAGGTGACTTTTAATAAGGATCTGAGATTTTCGCTCACCGCGTTGATAATATTTTAATTGGTTATACTAAACGAGAAAAACATAGTTTCACCACATATGCTATTTATAGCTAAATTATTTATAAATCCGTAACCTTTAATGTAATAGTCTGATCACCAGTGGCGAAGTGTGACAAAATAATGTGGGTAGACATAAAAATACCAGCGAAAAGTAACCTCTTACTGAGATTGCTGACGTTCTTAATGAACTAGTAAAACTATGGTAAACAGAGTTAATACTACCTGTATCAGATAATATCTAAATGACTGTCTGAAATACACGCATCCGTTATATACTTTGGCTTAAATGCCAATAAAAAGCTATAGTATTGTTATTGCGTCTTTATTAATCTTAATTAGAAAATATTTCTAGAAAAATATAAATTTTATTCACATATTTTAATGGTAACAAATCCGGATTACTGTAGGCATTACACAAACTTTCCATATTTTCTTGTAAATGAGTTCTACACGCCATGTCCCATTTTGTCTTATTTTTAGCTATAGGATCAGCCCCCGAGAGATTGCCGTGCAATTTTGAATTACTCTGTGTATGTTCTTTCATGAAAGACTCTTCCGTTGCCAGTAAATTTAAAAGTTTGTAAATACTTGCCCTTGTTAAGAGATTGCTCATTTTCCTTGTGACCCCTAAAAGCTAGCTCAACTCTTGCCTCCCTAAATAACAATTATCTATCAAATGACCTACTATCCTTCGATTTGGTGCCACATTTTCATTGTGCTGTACTGCTTTAATTCTAGGTGTTTCGGACAAACAATGTTCGATTCTTTTGCGTCCTACCATGTCGCAAATATTCTAGTGAATCGAAGTTTTCATAGTTTTTAACAAACACTTCTCCGGCAGAACTGGTACTAACTGTATTCATTTTGGTACTTTAAACAAATTAAACATAGGCCTATGCTTAAAGCACTTAAAGGACGACATTGAAAAGTATGAATTATAAAATAATTAGTACGTAAACGATTACACACTGCTTAGTCTGCGCCACTATATACAAAAATAAAAATAATTTGTAAACAAAAAAAAAACACATATTCACTACGCGAGCACATTGAAACAAAAATAAGCGGTCAGGCGAGAATTCTGTGCTGTTTAGTATGGGGAAGACGTGTCGTCTTGTGTGATATACGGGACGCGTTTTTATGCTGCGCGCGCAGGTCCCCTCCCGTTGTCGTCCACGAAGCTCTCCTCACCTCCAGTCATGTTAAAAAGACATTTCAAATAATGTCTACCATGATCCTCCGTTTACAATTATATCGCATGCTAAGGGTACATGGCTCACACTCGCGTCATGTCGCATGATATTTAACGTCTTAAATAAGTTTTATACCCTTTCTGAGTACCTTATGCAACTTAATTAATAAATAAAAATTAATTATTTATGAACAAATTATTTGGGGAAACACTGTCTATCTTGTCTCCCTGACGCTTCGCCACTGCTGATCACTATAATCTTTTACCTTTTGTAATGTAAGGCCTATCAGTTATTCGTCCTATACGTTTAGCTGGATTGCTGTTCTGAAATTACAGAAGTGTCCACGTGCGTGCGGGTGTGTGTGTATGTGTGTGTGTGTATGTGTGTGTGCGTATGTGTGATATTTTCGTAGAACACAAACAATATTTGTTGGTACGGTATTAGTAGGTCTACAATAAATATAAAAAAAACACATGAAACACGTCGACAATCCTGTTGTTACAAATTATTAGATTAGTCCTGTAAAGGATAAAAACTAGTCATTTCGAGTCACATAACATTTTTAAATTAAAATGTTCACCTAAGAGAATAAAGATCAGTAGACGCATTATAGGTAAAGTTTAACAAGTGAAACGTTTATATACCACTAGCATCTTTCCTGGGTCACGACATACTTGAGTGGTGTCTTCTCCGTTAGCTGGATCTCACTAGGTACCTATACAGAAAATTTTTTTAAATTTCATATTAATCACGAATCCAAACCGTTTATGCAAATTACTTGTGTGAAGGATATTTATCAGTGTGAATGCATAGCGAACTATGCAGTTAAATTATTATTTATCATTTCTTAGTTATAATTTTTCCATTCATGTTTCTATGCAAGTTTACAAGCATTTGAAGAGTTTTTACTTGTTGATAATTTTTTTTTTATTATTGTTGTAATGCTGGACCACTGGTCATATTCATAACGACTGGCGGATTGCAAAGGTAATTCCCATGTTCAAGAAAGGTGATCGTAATAACTGCAGGAACTACAGAGGGGTCGGCCTTCTTAATACTTCACATATATTATATGCATCTATATTAAGAACACGGAGACTGAATGAAATAACGGAGATCATGCTTTTGGAGGCTTAGAACGGTTTCAGGAAGATCAGATCATGTTTATATGACATATTTTCAATAGCCCATCTTATTGAAAAGCGTAGAGAGTACATAGCTTTCATCGACTTCGAGAATCCGTTTGAAATGGTGAATCGGAGCAAACTGTGGGCAATAATGGCAAGGAAAGGGATCCCACAACATCTAATTAAAGCTATGCAGAGTCTTTATGTGGAGAATTAAATCTTAGTTGAAGGAGGGAAACCGAAAACAGCTCCTAGAGTCGGTATGATCAATTGCGGAGTACGACAAGGATGTCCATTGTGACTTTCTCTTTTTAATTTATATATAGATGATGTCATTCAAAACTGGCAAACGTGTCTTCCTGAGCATTAAATGATTGGCCACTCTGCAATTGACACTCTTTGGTTTGCGGACGATAAGCTATTCTGTCGAATTCGGAAAAGAGGTTGAAGGTGGGTATACATTTGTTAAATTGAATCTGCAAAGACACTGGATTACAAATATTCACACTTGAGAACAAGGTAATGCCTTTTCATAGAACTGAACCCGGACGGGCAAAATTGTTATATGGAACAAGTCAGCAATTTTGAATACCTGGGCTACGTGTGTCTTATAATACAACCAACGACGTTGCATAAGTTCAGCTTTATGTGCAGGAACATCAGGCGAACTCTTAAGTAAGCAAGTAAAGAAGTACACCTAAAATTCTACTAGGTGATGGCTCTTCTCACACTTCTTTAATCGGTCTGAGAATTGGACTTTAACGACAGGCCAGACTAATCGTATCGAAACTGTTTAAATGAGATTTCTGAAGTACGTGGCAGGGTATAGGCTACTCTCCATGATCATAGAAGAAACACAGATGTACGGCAGGAAGTGAATTTTATGTGTATACTCGACAGGTTTGTTCAGTATCAGCTGACTTGGTGGAAACATCTTTGCCGAATAGGTGACTGCTGCATCCCCAAACAACTATGGAACTATAAGCCGAAGAGACGGAGAAGTGTGGGACGTCCGAGGAAGCGCTGACGTGAACAACTCTGGATTTTGCCTGTTTGAGACCGGACCAAACCATCCATGGTTTAATCCTTGCAGATAATGATGATGATTATTGTTGTAGTTTTAATTGTAGTTTGTATTTGTACTCACACATTGTGCACATAGTCATAGTGCGTACAGATAAAATGAATAGCGTACGTAAGGCTTATCACGAATCACCAAGGTCACAGAATAGACTAGTAAAGACCAGTGGCGAAGCTAGTAGTTAATGAATGGGTAGGCAAAAGGCTTATCTTAAATTTTTTTGTAGAGTAGTTCAACACGGCGAGTTTTTTTGCTTGCAAAATTGTCAATTGTCAACTACATGGTCTTTGAACAGCTGGTCACTCATCAATTCCTTCACAAATTTTTTTTCAATAGCAATGGTGCTAAGAGAATTAAGTCTTTCCTTGGTCATGGTATTGCGCAAGTAGTTTCTTTATTCTTTTCAAAGTAGCCTACTCATACTCCTTTCTGAAGAAGCCGTGGTTACAAGAAACGTTAAAATCAAACGAATTAATTTTCAAATACACACTGGTTCTAAGTCATTAAGAACTATAAAATGTAAAAGTCTTTGAGGGAACAAATGTTTTCCAGTATCTGAGTAAATGTTTTTGAATTAATTTTCCAGTCTTTCACTATTGAAAAAAGGGTATTTATTTATAAAGCTATTCAATTTAGTAGAAGGAAAACTCTCTTTGTAAGAAATGAAGTGATTTGGATCCAACAGCTCAACAAACTGGATACTTTCGAAATCACTGAACCGTGCCTCTAGCTGCATAATCAAAGTATCAAGAACTTCATAAGTTAACGTGTTCAGCAGTTTCCTGTTACTGTCATCTATATTTACCTCACTGCTTATTTGGTGACATTTTTCAATGCAAGACGACACAGTGTTTTCTGATCTCATGTCCTTGAGGATAGCAGTAGTTTTCTTAATTTCAGTGTTGCATAGAATTATATCGGAGATAGTTTTGTGTTGCAGTAGAGAAAAGAGATGGTCAGTATAAACGAATATTTTTCTATAAAAACAATATAAATGAAATGGGTCTTTTTGAGTAGGCCTATGTTAAGCAATCCAACAGCAGAATTGTACGAATCACTATCCCATTCTTCATCATTCTCTGTAATGTCCACAAAAATCTGTCTCAAGTCACCATAGTGGGAAAAGATGGTATGAACTGCTCTGGAATGGAAGTTTCAACTGGTAGTGGATGCTTGTGGAAGTTTAAATCCTCTAGATTCTAGAAACTGTGATCTCTTTGAGGATCTACAAAAAAGTGTGTGAAATGCTGTCAGATTGTGAATGAAGAGCCTAACCAATTTTAATATTTTAGTGCAATGAGGAAGTACGAGGTTTAACTTGTGAGCATAGCAATGTAGAAATAATGCTCTTGGACAAGTCTGTTTTATAAAGTGCTGATGACACCTCCATGCTTTCCAGCGATTACAGAGCCTCCGTCATATGTTTGACAGAATAACCTTCTCAGTTACACCCCACTTTTTTAAAACGTCAACAATTAATTCTGATAAGCCTGATGCAGTCTTATCTACTGAAACATCATAAAACCCAATGAACCTTTCTATTTGACCTTCTTTTGAACAAAATCTAAAAATTATGCTGACTTGACATCTACTTGATACGTCTAAAGTTTCATGTGCCTGAATTCCAATAAAATCGCAAGAATCTAACTCCGCCTTAATCTTCTCTTGAATTATATCAGTTACAGATTCAACTAATTCTTTCTGAATATCGCTTGATGTACCTTTAAAGCCTGACGTAGACTGGAGATGATCTCGAATGTACTGCTCCTGCTTAGAAAGAAAATCTAACAATTCTAGATAATTACCCCGGTTGACTGAGTCTTCCCCTTCAAAATGACCTCGAAATCCAAGCTCCTGTTTCCCGAGAAAACACACAATGTCAACCGGCCTATCTTTCAACAACAAGCCTATTTTGTTTCATGACGTCATTATGTTTAACAGCTTGAATTCTAGCCCGTTCAGAAAGAGTATGTTCAATCCTCATACGTCCCAGCAAACGGTACCGCTCTTCATTTTGAATATGTTTATTTGAATTCTGGTCTTTGTCTGCTTTTCTAAGAAAGATTTTTGTAACCGTCACTCAATATAAAATCCATTCTTTTTCACCAGAAAACAAGATACATGTATAACAAAAAAATCTGTTGGTTTCGGAACAGCCTGTCAACCACGAATATCGCTCGTACCAAGAAAACTGAAATTTTCTAGATACTTCACCTTCAAAATGTTTAATGTCTAAATTAGGCGAAGATCTCTTGTTTTTAACACCACATTTTTCTTCGTAACTCCGAGAAGAAAACGGTTTACTTTTTAATAAAGTCAAATGATCTGACAAGGTTAATTAAAAGGACCGCGTTCACTCATACTCATTTTGGGCGACACACTTATTAGTCATACACAATAATATAACTGATTGAACTTCCAAATTTATAACTTGATTAGTTTATATATATATGTGTTTAATGTCACAAATAATTTAAATGACAATCTTGACCGTCTATTAGTTCATCGGAATAACAGGCACACTTTTAATAACCGCATAAAATTAACACGATTATAAACAACACAGCGCCCTTTTCTGTTCGCAGGACAGCAGTGAGACATGCCTCAACGCTACTGTGTGTGGAGCGCGGAACAATCCCCGCTCCCCGCACTTTCCAGTCACACCAACACATTGCTTACATACGATGTATCCAAGAAACGCTGAGGCAGGTTCACGTTGCCTCATTTAAACGGACTATTGTCTGCTCTCACTTGTCACCATCTTGCGGTCGCTCAGTAAAGCATGTAATTAGTAAATTCGACAATTACAGTAACAATGTATAATCTTTACGTTACGTACTTCATACGTATTTATAATTTTTATTCTACAGAATTTTTTAGGGTAGGCATTGCCTCAATTGCCTCCATGTAACTTCGCCACTGGTAAAGACCAGCTTCCGTTACAAATTAGAGACTATCCGTCCGGAGAACACCGTACATCAATCTCGTCAACATTCAACACACTCTCGCGATCTTGGCTGGAATGAATAGTACCGGTATTCCGCAGTATTTAGAAATATGTACTTACAAATATTGTGCGGTAATTCTGTAAAGAACAGCGGTCAGTCAGATGTGAGTTGAGTTCTGGGAATTTATGCGCGCGCGTGTGTGCGTATTCGTACGCGCGCAGGCACTTTGGTAGACACAGTTCCTCGAATTAGTAAGTGGAATCTGTTGTGAGTTGAAATAACACACGTCAGCGAATGTGACAAAGTGTTACTTATTGATTCTGTTGGTTTGTACCGCGTACTAATGTAATTTTTTTTACTTTACGAGCAATAATATTTGTTTTGATAATATGTATCGAACAATTCTGTACCTAAACAAATTCTATGTCAAGAGACATGTTTTTGTAAAGAAATACGTCAATACATTTTGTGTGCCGATTTCTACGGTGTAGGGTAAGGTTCCCTATTTTCGGATGGTTTCCTAATTTCGGAAATGGTGATAACTGACAAAATTATCAATGCACACTGGCGGAGAGCATGCTAAACTGACATTCCCGCCTAACTAGTGCTGTGGTGTGTAGTTCGTCAGCGTCGGATTAATAGTTGAGTTCTAGGAATTGTTTTTGTGTTCAGTCGTCAACTGGTGTAAAATTTGGTGTGCAGAATATAAGCTCTGGTGCGTAAAGGTGAGATTCTAAATTCTTCTCACTTACTCAATATAATGTTAACAGTGTAGCCTACATTTCGTTGTAGGTTTTGGTTATTTGAAAAGCGTAGTTTTCTTTTATTATCGCCATCTTTACTGAAAGAGTCAGGTTGCCCAATTTCGGATACTAATGGGCTTTCGGGTTCCTATTTCCGACCGTCCGAAATTAGGGACCTTTACAGAGCTTTAATATTATTTTATACTTTATTCCGGATGAGCGAGAAAAAAAGAAAAACCTGGTCAAAAGAGGCCAGTTATTCCATGTAGAAGCAATTAAAAGCCAAACAAATGGGATGTTTGAAGGCATCATAAACGTTTAATGTTCCCAAATCTATTTTGTTAGATTATGTAGACAGTGGTAACGTCGACAGAAGACTGTCTTCGTCTATATACGAAAAATACTACTCTCAAGCTATCGATTTGTGGTGAGACAATCACTCCTACCAATGGTTTTAAAAAGTGCGGAATAAGTGTGAAATAATTGTAGTGTTTGTTTTATGACTTACAATTTACAATGTAGGCTACTAATTAATTTTTATTAATGTAACACTTATAAAAACATATACAGCTAAATAAAGATTAATTATCACATTAAACATTTTGGTTTTCAGAGTACTAAAATACCCTATCCGAAATTAGGAACCACGCTATCCGAAATTGGGAAACCCTTAACTAGTGCATTATTTTTGTAATACTTTCGTTATTTATTTTTATGCATACAAAATTTACTACTTTTTACACAAGTACACAAAGGGTTGTTTAGTATAGATGCCAAACTATATTTCGGTACAATTATATGTCATTTTACTAATTTTTTGAGTCCTTACTAATAATAAGAATCCTTAAGGTATCCGAAATATGGGTACTTTACCCTACAATAATTCATCTACGTTCAATGTTTTAAGTTCGCTTACTATGCGATACTCTTAACAATAATTGTGTTCCTGAGTTTCTTAATATTACTCACAAAAGCTGATATATCCCTTTCTTTTTGTTGGAAGTGAACATATATAAAGGGTAAAGAGATAAGAACAGTCTTTTTTTCTTGAAAGTTTTACTGCATTCACAAACATATCTTGATTGCTGAGCTTTGCTCTAGACCACAACCATTACCAGTGCACGTAGGAAGATATAATCTTCACACACTGAATGGATAAAAACTAACATGTTCTTACTCTCTTTGTTCAGGTAAGAGATTTAATGAGAGACGTTTTAGGACTCGTAATAGTAGAAACTGCAACCAAAATATAAGTTAAGAATTAACTATTCTAGCTTAAACTTACATGCTAATGCACGTGTATAACATATAATTTAATTTTATATAATTTAATTTTACAAAGTAATTATTATTAACTTTCTTAGAAATTTTTGAAAAGCGTCTACACAATACGATGTTACACAAATATCGTTGAAATAAAAACACAACTAAGTTTTGTGTTACTTCCTATTCTACGTATTTGAAGCGTTATTATCAATTTGCACCCTTCAATTTCTACGTAAATCGACACTTCTTAAGTTCATTAAAGATGTCCGCTTTTTAAAGTCTTCATATTTCTACTCATGATTTACGTAAAATAATAAAATAGCTTTGTATTATGAACTCTCGACATGAAGATAAAAACACCTTAATTGAGAAAAGATACTTAAAACAACAGTTTCATTTTACTTCTTCAGATAATGCAATGAGGTAACAGAAAGTTCATAATTATATAATTTCGATAACCGCAAAAATGAGCGACTGGCTGATCAATTCATGAGAAAATAGGAAACGCCGCATTCCAGTTCATATACAGATCAATACATGAGAAAATAGGAAACGTCCCATTCCAGTTCATATACTATACAGTTGTACATTCACTGTTTTCAGGCGTCTTAAACGAAACTAAAAGTTTCCGACAATTCTAGCGTGTGTTGAAACTTTGGGGGGATGAACAAGCGTCTGCAGTAATTGCAATAACCGTCTAATCAATCACACAGGTCTTCAAGCAACACATAAGACTTCTTGGCTTATGCATGACTGGAAATATTTGTTTGTTTGCTTATTTGGAACTATTTATCCTCATCGACAGGAGCCTATGAGAAAAATTAACAAATACTATTCCACTAAACAAATGTTGGCCCCTTCCCTAACAAACGGTTTTTGTGGCGGTATTACCAGGCCAAATCTGAAGGCGATGCGTAGGCCTATTACTGACAGAAATGCATGAGCTTTCAGTTGGAACTATAAAGCTCACACAAGGTTAGTTATATAAATTCGAAGGTTAGTTCTTATAGGCCGAGATTTATTACAGAAAATATTGAAACCTACTTAAGCTTTCTGGCATTATTGGTGTAGAAGTCATACCACATATTTCTTAATTTAATAATTTTCTAATACTTCCAAGCGATAAAAGCCAGTATGGTAAAAATTCCGTTGCTTTATATGTTTTTGTAACGTTAAACTCGGAAACCCACAATTAATGTAAGTTGTTATTAGTTCAATATGGTTAGATAAATATCAAAATTGTCTCTGCAGGATTTTGTTGAAGCTTAACTTACAGACTTACAGGCCGCATTATAACCAATAAAAACATCTTTTAAGAATCCTACTACTCAGAAAACATGCTGGTAAAGTATCTATACTTCTCGTAAGTCAACAATTGCCAATAAAGTGTGTGTATGCGTGTGCGTTGTGTGTGTATGTGTATGTGTGTGTGTGTGTGCAGATGGCTGCGTGTTTGTGTATTTTGCCCTAGGTCGTGTGAATTGTGATGTGCAGATACCATCAGGAAAGAGCTGCTGTTATAAAATCACTGGCAAATTTTTAACAGCACAAAGTGTAAAATTACATCTAAGTACCATACTACGCTTTTTTCAGGAAAATCGTATCATATATGCTTTCGAACGGTTTTTTGTTTTATGTTAGTTTGTTTAATAACACAATTATAGTTTCCATCCATTTATATTACAGAAATATTAATTATGTGCTAAAACATTTAACAGTTTCTAGGTAGGCCTATATGAAATATTATCCAGAAGTTTACGTTATAATTATTTTTCTGTAACTTTAACTGTCTTCAGTTTTCATTATCTTAGAATATTATTACCGAAAATAAAGTTGTACACACAGTGACGCAAACACACACACACACACACACACACACACACACACACCACACCACACCCATGCACAATCTCTCTCTGTGCGCGCGCACGGGTTTTAGATACAGTAGCTGCAGAATTACGCACACTTACAATATCACAAGTGTGACATACTAAAAAATTTACCTGTATAAGAAAACATAAGTCTGGAACAACGGCAGGACTTCAAATTTGACCACAAATCAGACTCACAAATATTAGATCCCTAAAGGTAATATTTTTTCACAAATGTGTAATTTGTCTGAAGTGAAAAATATAAAAACTTTATGAAGAATTTATTTTGTTAAAATGGTCTTAATTGATCAGTAGCTATGGCATCTAGACATCCTGATTTCGACCCCTGGGAAAGGCCACTAAACTGAGGTCCTTTTGCCAGCCTCAGGTCTACTCATTCTGTATAAAAGAGTAGGCCTGCCTGAGTAATATACTGCAGTAACGGCCTACCCTGCGTAACTTCTAAACCACTTCGGTGACATAAAAAGAGAAGCCATTATTATTAAATAATTTCAAGTTATAAAATAACTTGTATCATTGTATTTTGAAAATATTTACTATCCTAAGAATAATATTTAACTGTTCGTCGTCATCAGATTCTGATTCTTCCTTCCCGTTTTTACACTATCATAGTCTCACATTCACCGTAGCCGATAGCATAATTATCACCATAATTAATTTTAACGTATGGCGAATCTAACATTTTTAATGATTGTTTATGTAGGTGTAAAAAAGTTTAGAAGTTCTTGCCATTTTTCTTGCCATTAGCTGATCTACTAACAGCAAGGTAAACAAAATTATGTCATGATAAAACATTTGTCAGTCCTTCTTAACGAGGACTTGTCTCAACAAACTTTGTTGGAAATATTATTGAAACATCTCAGGCCTTCTTTCGTGCCCAATATATTAAGCTATTATTATTATATATGTATGTATAATTCATTGAATATTGAGTTGTAATTTTGTTTATAAACGGATAGGACTGGATTATTAAAAAATGTTGCCATTTTTTCTTTGCTTATATTGCTGAATATCCTTGAAAATCTGAAGGCCGAATAGGCAGCACCTTGGCTATGCCGTGTTGTGAAGGTACCCTTTGAAAATCTGCAACAATTTTGTAACATCTCAAAAAGCTATTTCTCAGCTGACAGTTTACGGGACAAGTGTAAAAAGGCATGAGAATAATGTCACTAGTGTGTAACATGAAAAGTTTAGTCTTCTTCTTGCATCAAGGAGTAGGCTAATGGCATGTCCCAGTTCCAAAAACATAAAGAAAAATTTAGTATGTACCTAAATTCTCAGCTACATTTCCATTGTACTACTAGTACTGTAATATAGTTTTTTGATGTTGTATCACATAAAAAATATTTTTCTGTTTATCACGTATATTTTCCTCTCAGAACGACTTCAGCATAAGTATGAGAAAGATCCGTTTGTAGCTCACTGCAAACAATTTCGCTTACATACAATATCATTAGAGTAAATTATATTTAATTATATGTTTTTTATTCTTCTTCGTGTTTGGATTTATTGAAAAAGTATCGACCCAAGCTTTGTTGCTGTACGATTATACCAGCCCATATCTTTTACGATTCTGCCTTCCATTTCGGAGTTTTGTCACTTAGAAGGATTACATGACAGTAAATATAGTTAATTGCCATTACTATTGTCTTCTAATAATTTACAAGTTTCGTAACTATTATCTTTTATTGTAAAATAAATATAAAATTATACTTAGTTGGCTCTTATTAACACTAATTCTTCTTTAAAAATTTGAATGATTAAAACATCTGCTAAAAAGTGGAAGAAGTGAAACTCAACATGTTTCTGAAATTAATCTAATAAATGTTAAAGCTATTGAGAGTTACCGTTGTTGTGTTAAAACAAGCAATATTTATACGGAAACATTTATTACTAAATACATAGTACTTACTAAAATTTTAGAAATTCAAAAAAAAATTACATTTTTAGTAAAAAGTCTGGTCAAAAAGAGTAAGAAAAACGTGATAATGACCCAATGACCGACATCTAAGGTCTGGAAATAGGTGCTCCTAGTAAGGCTCCCCTGCTGGAGCGCTCACTTTGTAGTTCTCACTCTAGCGGAGTGTACAAACAAAAATCGGCGGGGGCTGTGTCGGAGCCACGGCCGCAAATTTTCAGAGCGTAGAATACGTCTGTGTACTTTAGGGTTTCTAATGTGCTATGAATAAAATGAACAAACACATATTTAGTTTTACAAAGTACAAAATTGTATTTACAAAATCATCACACAAGTTAATTAGTTGGTTCAAGCAAGACTTTATTTATAATGGGCCTATGATAGGAGAAGTAGCTGATATAAGGTAAGATATCAACGCTGATGTTTCTGGTGAAAGTCAAATCGATGGTGGTGTTACCCAGCGTAGGCGGTGGCATCATCAGAAATACGTATAAACATATATTTTATAATCGCTTAAGACAATTACAAAATGTATAGACGTATCTGTATAAAAAATTACAAAATATATCAATACAATCGCATAGTAAAAACATTAAAAACTGCAGGAACGGATAAAGGTATAGTTCCGATGCCGCTAAATATCATTTGTTTATTTATTTGTTACGATGGTAATTAATTCTGGTCTCCATGGTGTTGACTCGACTTCAGTATTCATTTCCTTGTATTTTAAGCGTTGTCAGTAAATCCTCTGACTTTCGGCATTTGTCATTTTGGGTTTGTTGAATTCCCCATGATTTTCTCTACTCTCCTGTATGCGTTTACGATACTTTTGAGCACATTTAGCATCCATATACCGCGACATTTTGTCCGAATACACGAATTTTGCAAATTGAATTACAATTATACAAACCTCTTAATAATATCACCGCTATTACGGTACACTATGTAGATAGTACTCGATGAGACAATTTTTACGACACCGCACTCAACGTTCTATCGGATCGGAAACCGGAGAAATACTAATTTTAGTGCGCGCCGAGCGGCGCAAAATATTTCTATTTCTCCCCCCGCTCACCACGCGCTGGATGATGCAATAACCCGCTTATATTGTGCTATTTATTATCTTTGTTCCTTTATCTGTCGAATGGTACCTTATATAAGCGTGAATCTTTTGTCGTTTAGATAATATTTCAATTTGAAATGTGACGTGAAAACGTAACGCTCGATTTTCTGGTTGGGGGTGCCTATTGCTGGCCTGAAAGGTAAGACGTATTCTACGTCAATAATAATTACGGGACAGTAAGTAAGATTTCATTCCTTATTATTTAAAAGCTAATTTTTGATTGCTCTTAGGTCGTAAATCTTGTTTTATGTATATCTTTTGACAATTTAAATTTTATGTTACTATTAACTTTTTATATACTCTACTTGTAGTATTTAGGGGAATTTAAAATATCAAACTACTATACAATCGATATATTTACAATATTCAAAATGTTTTCCAAGTTACTGAGATTATACACACACACGCGGTATAAATTACGTGCATAGTAACATACGTGACGGCTTATGGTTTCTCGATGTGACTCGACTAATCTCCAGACACCGGAAGGTTCTGGAGTATAATTTTTTTACAGGGATGTAAATAATCTGTTAACCTATAAAACGACAAACCCCTTCCTCTGTCATTTGATCCATCGCGGTATTAAGTGTTCACAATACTTTGCGATTGTGCCATCTTGCTGTCTTTTAACATCTCCTTGTTTACGCCACAATTTTAGTTTTTATTGAAACTTATTCTTAGTCCCGTTTAATACGGTTATATATCAGGATTTCCTACCAACTCTGCATTTTCTTGACTTGCAAAATCATTTCCGCATACCCACCTATTTCGGTCCACTAATTCTGACATCTGACATAGCTCTGACATCATTTGCACAAAATTTTCTGGCTTAATACGATCTACTTTACCTTCAAGACTTAATCTTTCTACAGATCATTTACTGCGTATAATAAATATATACAAAGTATTTTATCTTTAACATCTTTACAATGTGAACAACTGGGGTTACTGTCTTCCATATTTTTGGAGTAGATAAGGTCTGAACAGACCACACCCGGTTAACATCTGTAAGTAAGGAAATAACTTGTTTCCCCACGTCTTCTGCTGTGCATTCGGATGAATTTGTTGTAAATGTGCCAGTCCAACTTTCTCTTTGTTTATTATTGCCACTGTGGCATCCTTGCGGCCCTGGCTTGCCGTCGCATTTGCAGTCTCTCATGTTTGTCCTTCATGTCTTCAACGTTCTTCCTTTCTTTTGCCAGGAAGTCAGTAAGAATTACCGCTGCTATAACTGGTACAGCCACCTCTGATACCGCGCCATACGCGCTGGCTACTCTCTTCACCCCATTTCACTAGACATATGCCAGCTTTCTTCCATACATTTATTTCCGAGTGCATTTGCCTAAACCTCAGCTCCATAAAGCATGATGGAATTCGTCACAGCCTTCATTAACTGGCGTTTATATTTTATTGGCCATCCAATGTGTGCCGTCAACAAACTCAGCGAGGCTGTTCTTACCGCTCCCTTGCCTTTGCATTCTTAATTTTGTCCCAGAGGTTTTGTATTAAAACAAACCTATCAGAAAAGACTTTACTGTCACGGATTACCAAAAGCAAAAAAAATGAATAGCGGTCATGATTATGCTTCCAAGTACAAAGGGAACAACAGCACAAAGCACTGTTGGTAGTACAAAGAGAGACAGAAGGAAGAATTGATGGGAAACAACAAATGCAGAGAAGTGACAAAAAGCGTTGTTGGTGTGAGTGGAGGAACGGCATAAATTAATTGTTGTTGGAAACGGAGAGAATACAGAAGGAAGAACATATGAGAGGAACAGAATTCTTCAAATCTTTCATACAGGAGAAAACTGATACAATGTAGGCCTATACCACTGTAAAGATGGGTCTATTGTGAGCAGAGCTGAATAAACAAATTACTTGAATATCTAAACCTAGAAGAATAATAAACTTTTGGTAACTTCTTGTTTGTAAAGATATCTTAATGATTGCAGTCCTTCATAAAACCAAAAGTAATACATTTATGTGGTCTATTTTACTAAAAAAATAAACAAAAACACGTATGAAGGTAAAACATATATTTTATGTAAACGTCTTGGAATTTACTCACGATACAGGTTGGGACTTGCACTGTGGTGGCTTGCATATAGCACTTAATGATTTGACTAATGTGTGTACAATGACACACATAATGATTTGATATTATGTGTACAATTATTCACCTAATTTATTATTCAAGTATTATACTACAAGTGACCGTAATAAAATATACCTTCCAATTGGTTAATTGGAATACGGCTTAAATATTGACAATTTTATTTTACTTATGCGCTTAATACTTTAGTACACGACATTTTCGTCGTGTTTTTAACAGATGGGAATGAAAATTAAATATATAATTTAGCAGATATATATATTATAGCTGTTATCTACTAAGTTGGTAACATGCATAGGATAAAATTGCTATAAAGAAAATAAAATCGAATGTGGTTGAGTTTCTTTAGAAATATTACACAATTTTGAATTTGCAGCTGATCCAAAACATTAAATATAAATTTGGTTTTTTGAAAACTAATAACTATGTATTTAATAGATTATGTTAAAAAAAAGGTATTGGTAAAAAAATAACCATAATTGCATAGAACAGTTGCAGATGAGTGCAGAAGAGTTGAAAAAATTTAACACGAAATATTCAAATTTGATTCAACTTTTTCGGTTAACTTTTGACTTTGGCCATTCCTACAGCATAATACCACATACGGCTACATAGGAGTCATTACAGAAAACTAATTAATGTTAAACCTTTTGTGCTGTTGTGCCAACAAAGGGGAGACAAAAAACTGTCATATAAGTTATTTGTTCCTTCTGTAAGCGTTTGAACAAGGCGCCAGTAACCGTGCTTTGTGTATTTTACAGTGAACGTTACATATAACTTTAGATTACTTTCAGATTAATTAAGGCTTCAATTAATTAGTTTTCGCGTAAATACACGTCTCGGAAAAAAGAATGTAATTGAGTTGTTTATTCCTAAAATAGAGCGCTGGTCTACAAATCAGTTGTAACTTTTCAGTTAATTGATGTATGAAGGGTATTAGACATACTTATCACAGTTCACACACACACACACACACGCACACACACACACACACACACACACACATCTTTTTCAAGACAGTCGCACGTGTCGTCGTGTTGTACAGTGGAAACAGCATAATTGACACCATATGAAATCGCTAATTATAACTTCAATTGTAGTTGATTAACAAAGACACTCATATGCAACAATTTTTCATGCTAAAGATTATCCAACACACAGTAGCCTAACAAACAATATATTGCAACAGTTCAATTTTATTATACTAATAAGGATATTGTGAGTTTGTAAAAATTACAAACACGTCTATTATGGAGGAGATGAAAAATGATTTATTATACACAAGAATATAGTGTTTAAAGATGTATATTGTATTACAACTTGTCATGCATTTATATTTGGAATAATAGTTTATATTGTTCGATAATATATCGATTTTACTTGGCTCATGATACGTGCTCCGTACGTGCGACCCTCTTCTTCCCCTTCTTCTAATTCGAGGTCACATGTTTGATGATTTCAAAAGATACAGTTTTACTGAAACCGTTTGTATAAATCCGCACTAACTTGCATTGAATTTATCTACAATTTTTATTACCCTATTAATGATAAGCGTTTCCATTTGAGTTTTTCCCTACTTAAAAAACCATATTTCTAAAATAGTTATGCACCTCAGAGTATACACAAGTTGAAGCTATTTACACAAATAATCCATTGTCAAAGTTTCACGTCGATCGGTTAACCACCGCGGAATATACAGCGATCATAAGTTATCACACCCGCACACGCGCACAAGTTCACTGAAAAAAATACATGACAATAAATAACACCTTTTTATGAAGAATTTGGTATACCCTACATCCTTATCCATTTCTAAATACAAAACGTACGGCTAAAAGACCAAATATTACATAAAACCAATTTAAACATGAAAATGTTCGTCATCCATGTGCTTAGATACAAATAACATAGCTTATCATCCTGTGTTCCGTTGCAAGATTAACCCCTCCACGTGTAAAAACAAATTTTTTTATATGGAATATAACATTTTTTTTTCTAACCTAATTTGACATAACCTTCTCCCAATAATAATAATCATCCAAATAATAACATAATAAATTCAAAATCAAAATAAATGAATAGCTTCTATCAAACAAGATTCCTCAACTGTTGCTTTGACCGTAGCGTGCTCAGAGCGCCCGTGTTCTGAGCGCCAACGCTCCAATCGTGCTCTGTGCGCCGAGACTGATAAACCCGTGTTCTGAGCGCCGAGCTTATCTATGCAACATTAGACGCGATAACACCTGGCTATATATCTGTCTATTCGCTGTTCGCCAACTCCGTAACCAACACTATCGGTCCTATGAAAATTTCTACAAATCTTTGCTAAAGACATTATCACAGCAATAGTAGGCTCCCGCAAATTTACTTTTCGCAGATATACGTAACTGATAGCAATATATAATTTTTTTTTAAACAGCTTACAAACTTTTGAAAGCGATACAGAATTTGTAAGGAGTGTTGAGAGATATTAATTCTGTCAAACAGATCTATTAGAGATCGCGTTTTGTATTCTGAATAAAATTTCTCAGTTGATTGTCTTATAAACAATTAAAATTTTATTACAATTTTGAGTTCAATTTTTGGCTCTTGGTGCTCCAAATCAAGAAAATTGTCGTAGTAAAGGCTGCATTAGAATTATGGTTAACATTCCATTCAGGCTAAATTCAGCAAGACCTTACATTTCTGCAGGCAGACAAATGCCAAACGGTCGACTTTAAGCTGAGGACCTGCTTCTCTCGTCCAATTACATACAAATTAAGTCATGGTTACTCGACTTACTTCTAGGAATGGAAATAGACGTTGAAAGGGAATTTATAAGTTTCTGTCTATTCTGTAGTTCACGCAAATCTAAACATTGCTCTAATATTCTGTACCGATGTTGGATAGGTTTGAGCGTCTTGTTACAAAGATCATTGTATAGAACATTTCGCTCAAGCTAAACAAGTTCTTAAGCGCAGGTGTGTTTAAAATATTTTTTTAATTCTAAAATTATATACCTATTCAAATAAGTTTTTAAATATTGCTTTCAGTTTTTAGTTTTTTAAATTATTTATTATCAATTTTAAATTTTAGGCAGCTAGTTGTAACGTCGTGTTTTCTTTCTAATTCTTTTCTGATTTGATAAAAAGAATTTCAGTTAGTCAAGTTCTTTTCTGTCCGCAAGACCTACCTCAAAAGTCGCGATTTGAGCTGTAATTCTCTGCTTCAGTTTTAAGTTTTCCTCTAATAAATAGATATTAGAGGGCGTAGAAATGTCTTCTTACTAGGACGTAGGACACTTTCTATCTTTCTCTAAAAAAATTCTATAAATAAAGCAATACATCTTGATTGTTCAACCACTTACGATACGACATAGGCCAAAACCAACATGCGTAATTCGGACACATTTCCACAATCACAAACAGCAGTACTGAAATATCTAAACAGACTTGACAGCTATGGCTGCAACGATTCATATGGTTGTCGAAAGTATTTCTTCACGTTTAGACAATTACCGACGAAGCGTACATTTTGAATTTTGCTGCAGAAACATTCGTTATACCAGTTCCTTCAGAACAGTAAATTTTTGAAGATAAGTTTCGTACTTTTTATTTTGTAAGCTAACACACTGTGAGATAAATAGTCGTTTCAGTGGCTTAACGCTAATATCCTTTGTACATTGGGTGTTCAGTTTCGATAAAATTTTATAAGTTCCGGCAAGGCTATGAAAAGTTTAAATCTTCAAAACAAATGTTCTGTCCCTTTCCAATCTTATTGTTACTTTCAAAATTGGTGATCAAAATTGTGTTCCGTAAGAGGTTTCGAAAGAGTCGTTGAGGAAGAATTCTTGACCGTTAGCCTGATTCTGCATAGTTCCTACAGCTTTTCTCAATTTTTTACAACGATTCCACTTTGCGGTATTGTGTTTCGGTACTTTTTTACCATATCAAGACCTCATTAGAAACTGATTGGAAGTTCTGCCGGAACGTGATGAACACCTTCTTGCGCTGTTTTTTTAATGCATTTGCTACTTCTGGTTCTGTTAAATTTGGCGCACAACGACTGCTCCTGTGAAGCCACGATTCCGTTCCTTGTTCTGATGAGCCCTCGTTAACCTGATGTTTTTTATTTCGTACACAACTAAAATGCAATATGCTTGTTTGAACTTAGCTCTGTATTAATAGCCCTCACGGTGAATCAGAGGTTTCCCTTTAGTTGATGTAATAACCTCCATTTAGATAAAAAAACTTCAAAACTGACCACAAGTAACAGTACTGTGCGTACAACCAAATGTCAAATAACAACTAATGAAAGAGTGCGAATAACAATAAGGAAAGCGGTTAGTCAATACTCTTCAACACTCTACGACTCCACTCAGGTAGTGTGGTAGAGATCAGTGACCGAACAACTAGGCCTATAACACTATTGACTCGAATAGATTATAAACCATTAGTCTAAATTTACACAAATTCATGTAATGTTATTTACGGTTACGTAAATACATAATATGTGCCCTTATACACGTATTTTTAAGAACCCGTAGACCAACCTGTGTGTAACGCAAAAATATGTAAGTATTAGTAATATATGTTTAATTACCTTCAAATAATCTTGGCGCATTTCTACATCGCACTCTTTTTAAAAAGACTTGTCTCATTAATGTAAACAGACAGCTTACGATGTTGTATGTGATTTTCAGCTACAATTTTTATTGTCTATGTCAATTAAAAACACAAAGGGGATCAATTAATGCTGGATTAGTAAGCTGAAGTAGTAGTCCATTTACAGCTTTCATAGCAGCATGGGCGCTCTAGCCACGGGACCGAATAAACAGTTTTAAAACAGTCTCAACGTTTTGGCAACATTTACTACCATCATTAGGCCTATCATCGTCATCATCATCACCATCACCACCATGTGCGGTGTCGAGTATACTGGCAATACAAAATTAATTAATATGTAGCCTATAATGACCATTAACATGTGTCGGATGTTATAATTCTACAATATGAATACGCATAATAACAATGGTATGAGTAACCCATTACGTATAAGTAATTATATTAATCTTTATGTAGCAAGTATGCACACATTCACAAAATACAGCACTCAGGTGTAGGGCAATTAATCCCTTTTGTATTGAGCGTATTTAAGTAGGCCTACTCGTGATGACAGTAAATTTTGTCTAAACGTCAACTCAAATGTCTGGTAAATAAACGAACCAGACAAAACCTTTAATCGCTTCTTGAGTCGTAGTCATTATTAAACTAGACATAACTACTTGTGTTACGCGATTCATCATAGCACCCAAGGATAAACATTCTTGGAACACTATACCACATTATTCATTTTGTTATTCATCTTCAGTTTCAACTCATTCACGACTATCTTTGAAGCGTTGTAACATTCATAAACCTCTCGTATATACATGCTAGATTTACCGTAAACTTTTGCAACATTTTCATCATGTCACACCACTTTACCTCGTTTTTTAAATAAAACTTGATCAAGTTCTCTAATCCTGCATTGCAAAATGTTCAGAAATGCAAACAAATTAAAACGCAACTCACTCAATTTAAACCTACTCATCCAATATGGCTATAATTTTTGTCGATTGTTGCAAAACAGATGTACCAATGTCATATTTTTTCAAATCAGACTATTTTAATGTGGGAAATTTAAAAATTACACGAACTTATTGATCACGTTCGCGTAATACGCAATATTAAAAAGTATAAGGAGATTATTTATTTAAGAAAAATAAATAAATTATATTATTTATAAATAGCACTGTGATATTATTTTATTTCACACTGTTGTTATACTGTTTTTACTTACCTTGACATCAGTTCGTACTAAGAACGTTTATCCCCTTACCTAACAAGCATTATGTTAAGTCATCAAGAATGCAACGAGTTGTACGGTTCCATATCTATGGAATGTGGTATGAACATTTGGTAGAGGGCATTCTCGGCATTCTCACAACACTAAACTGAAAAGAAAATGTATCCAGTACATCTGACATGATATTATGATACACAGAAAGCCTGACTGTTAAGCTCAGTCTTGGCTATAGCAATGGAATGGACGCAGAATAGTTACGGTACAATTTTTCTCTACGTAGTTAAAATGAATCCGAACATTGGTCTGAATTTTCCATACCGGATAGGATATCAACCTGCACTAACATTTCATCCAGGCTCGAGTCTGGTTATATCAAAGAACTCTGCTTAAACGAAGATCTTAAAATATCAAAGAACTTCGTTTAAGCTAAATAAGATTCTTAAACGTATGCCTGTTTTCAAGTATTTTTCTTTTTTTGACATGATAATGTCTTATGGCTGGCCATCATTTGGAATTTTCTGTAACGCATCACGCTGCATGACGTCATCATTTACCAGCCGGGAATCGTTAACTAAAACCGCGACCGCTAACGTGCTAACGTCCGTCGCAGATTAAAGACCTAACAAGCAAACAACACTGCATAGCTGTAGATAGGTATGTAACCAATCAGTCAGTCAGTAACCATAATAATGTTGCGTTTAGCTGGCGGCTGAAAGACATTATCATGCTCTTAAGCTTTTACCATTTGGTAAACGGTACTTTACATTTTTGTTACATTTTTTTATTTATTTTTTAAATTATTTATTTATTTTGTTTATTTATTTTTTGGACATTCATAGGATATGGATATGGATGGATTTGGTTAAATTTTTATTTGTATGGTCATATTTTAATTTGTCTCATTTTGTTTTTATTTAATAAACACAATGCCCGTTCAAGTTAGTCAAGTTTGATTATATAACTTAAGGCCTTTAAACATCTGTACACGTCTACATGTTCTTGTAGCCGGGACATAATTTTTTCTAGTCGCTCATCAATTTGGATATACTTCTTTCTTCTCTTCTGTCCAGGAAATCCGACCTCAATTGCTTGAATTTGAGCTGTAATATATATCGATTCACTTTTAAGTTTATCTATGAGGAAATATATGTTAGGTTGTCGTCTTCCTACCAGGGCGTTGAATTTTCGGTTCCAACCTTCTACTGCATTGTTTGTTCTGTGTCTTTCTCCGCAGACATTCCACAAATGAAGTGGTACATCTTCATTATCCAACCACTGCGACACGACATAGTCCAAAAACTCCGTAAGTTTTGCATGGTTCGGGCACACTTCCATAATTTTAAACCAGCAGTCCTCTACTAAATCAACAGGCATAAGAGCCAATGCTGCAACCATCCTGCATGGCAATCGAACTTCTTCATTTCCTTTATAATCATTTACAAGGCCTATATTTTGAATTTTACGCCACAAACATTGTGTAAAATGAAAATAACAGCCGGTCACTTCCACGTCTGGAAACACATTCGTTACAGCTGTAATTGCAGCAGTTTCAAAATCCGACATGACTTTTTGAGGAGATCATCCTTTCTCCTTCAGAACATTGAATAGTTGATGATATGTTTCGTATTTTTTATTTTGCAAGAGAACATACATTACTGGATAAATGTTCGTTTCACTAATATCACTTCCAATATCCACACTTATTGTGTACAACTGAGTGAATTCTTTTGATGAAATTTTAAAAGTACCGTCGAGGTAGAAGGAAGTATAAGTCCTCAAAAAGGTTTCTACCCCATTGCACCCAAAAACGGCATTCTTTCACTGTTGTTTTCAAAAGCACTAATCAAAAATGGCGTTCCGTCAGCAAACGTTTTTAGAGAATCGTTGAGGAAGATTTCTTGGCTGCTGGACGGATTCTGCATAGTTCCCAGCGCTTTCCTCCTTTCCTTACAAAGGGCCGACTTCACATTGCTGTATTTTGGTATTTGGGTCACCATGTCGAGTCCCTGATCGTAAAGTGGCTGGAACTCCTGCCGAAATACCTGGTGAATCTCAGTGTTCAGTTCTTCTCGCGCTCGTTTCCTGCAGTTTTCTAGTGCTTTTGACACCACTGTTTCTGCCAAATTTGGTACACAATGATGCTCCTGTGATTCCATGATGATTCCATTCCTTGATTTAATGGACCCTCGACACGCTGTTGATTTTTCTTTCGTACACACCCAGAACGTAATATACTCATTCGAACGTTTGATCCTGTACTGATAGCCCTCGTGAAGAAGTAGAGGCTTTCCTTTCTTCGAAGTAATGATCTCCATTTATATCACAAAAGTCTAAAAATTCACAGCGTTAACGGTATTGTCTCACAACGATTGTCGAGCCACAACTAAAGAAAGGTGCAAATAACAAGCTTATCTACGTGTCATGGGGCCTCAGGTGTCATATGGTCAGCAGATTTAAGGTATGCGGGTAGATAGCCACATACCAGTGAGTTTTGCCTTCTTATCAGCCCGCTTGCATTGCACGTCTTGTGTTTGAGGATTTAATAGGTCAGTTCCCAGTAACATAATCGTATTGTAATTTTCTTGATTACATTGTATTCAACCGCTTACACAGTCATAAACTCGGTGCATTTGTCAATCCGCGTCTTTCATATTTTACGCTTACGTAGAGAGTTTATAAGTATATACCTGTGCGTGTGAGTGGTATACGCGCGCGCGCGTATACTGTAAGAGAGAAAGGGTTAGAGAGAGTGGTATAGAGTAGTGAGTGCAATTAGAGAGAGAGGGAGAGAGAGTGAGTGAGAGAGTGAGCAGGTGATTGAAAGGGCGAAGAGCGTGAATGTCGAAGTTTATTTTACAGTATACTAATATTCTGTATAGACCATATACTGTACTGGGTAAATATTATTTTACAGCAATATACGTAATAAATAATATCCATTGTCAAATTCATTGGTTTACCGTAATTTTGTGTTTGTAATATTTGTAATTCTGTTATTTTGTACACAATTCTCTAATTTATGGATAAGTGTGTTCAATACCAGTAGTAATAATAACTTTTAATAATAAAGGACTACATCATAGAAGATTTTACAATCTGTATTCAGCTATACACATGTATTGCTATCTGTACCAAATCCAATATACATTTAAAGATTACTGCATCTATAATTATTTATAAACATAATTAAGATGTTCCGAGCCCGTGCTAGCTGCTCGTAGCGCCCACTTATCCTGTCTTCTGGAGTTGCTTACATAATGAAAACTGTGACTGTAAATCACACTACAACATATGTATGCCTGCTGTCTGTACTAGGTCATACTCTGACCAGGCATTATTCATCTTTCTAAATTACGGTGTAGAGTTAATGGTAAAATAGTTTAAACTTTATAGTAACTTTTTCGTTTCTACAATTTTTTATAATTATAATTTGGGTCTTTTCAAGAAAGTGTCTACAAACAACTCTCGCAGCGTCACGAGCCCGCCAAGCTCCCCCACCAACGTGCCCGCCAGTCCCTACTACTACAGTAGCGGTGTGAAGGAGGAGTGATTAGCATACATTACACACATTCATATGACGCACGCACGCGCGCGTGCCTTTAATTTCCCACGCACACACGCTTCAATTCTATTTTTTTATTTTGTTTCAGTTTTTTGTTTTTTTATTTTTATTTTTATTTTATTAAACGCACGCACGCCTTCAATTCTTTTTATTTTGTTTCTTTTTTTATATTTTTATTAGGAGGGTTTTTTAGTTTATTTTCACGATTATTTATATTACACTAATTACATAATCTAGGATTGTGAATTAATCCATTGTTTAAAAAAAAAAAACGAACGACATTTTCCTCATTTCAGGCGACAGTTAGCAACTCTATCAGATTCATTTTGAATAAAGCAAGATAAAGAATAAAAGTATATAGCAATAACGTAAATAATAAACACGAAAGGAATGTAAAGAATTAAAAAAAAAACACAAATAAAACGTATGAAACAATGAGCGTATGTAAGAAGAAACGAATGTAAATAACAAAATATCGGTATGGAGAACCATACATGACTTCCATATTCTAAGATTTATATTTAAAATCATTTTCGAAATGTAATATTACCATAGAAACTACTTCTTTCTACTTACTGCTTCAGCCTTAACCACAGTACTGTGGTCACTAACATATACCACCTCACGTTATCGCACTCGATTTTCACTGATGATGGAAGTCAATGGCATTGCCGAAACGTCTGGTTTTGTAGAAAACATTGGACTACGGCCAAATATCCCGGGAAGGCATTTTAACAAAAACTACTTCTTTGTTGCCGATAACGTTGCACACATATATATAAAAAATATGCATAAAATTAATGGCTTGTATAAGTTAATGATTGATCTCAATTAAGTAGTGCTCAAGTTTCCAAAGTTTTAATATTATGATGTCCGTAATTAAAACATCAGAGCAGGTTTAGTGTGAATGAGGGTACACTGTGGACAAAAATTTTCAACATTTCCTATTGAGCGTTGCTTAGAGTAAAGCTGCGAATCTACAGTGTATGTTTCACAGAACAAACACGCGAAAAAGAAGGAGCGCTCCGAAGTCACTCATGGATCCTCAGCATCTTGCAGAGGGTTCATTCCCTAAAGACGAAAAGTCTGTCTATGAATCGTTCCTCTGTAAACACGTGCAGTTACATTGCCCAGCGATCCACAGGAAGCAAATTGATGTCCATTTTTTCGGCTTGCACGCGTTATGTTGGTATGGGTTTCGGCACTTTCCATTTAAAAAGCGTGCAAATGTAAGAAAATAAACATGAGTGAGGCCAGAAATAACGTGAATTGTGTGTGTGTGTGTGTGTGTGTCTTACCTGCCTTTTTATTGCTGTAGGCATAATAATAAAATGGAAACGTAAATATTACATAACTGAGATATGCTTACCTGCCACGAACGATATATTATTTTATACATGGAGAAGTTCAGTGACATACACACGTACAGAAGTCATCTTCAAAAATACTAGAAGTCGTCCACGCTTTTATGTTGGCAGTGTAACTTACAGGAAGTTTTTTGATGTTTTTAAAACATCTAGGATGCAAACTTTTCCCGATAACTAAAAGTTTCCTTTTTTCGGTTCCCGTCATGTTCGCACAAACAAAAACTGTAACTCTTTGTTTAGAGAGCTTCCCACCAACGCACTTTTCATTTGTACATTTGAAAGTCTTATCTGGAGTTAATTTATAAAAAATTCCGGCTTCATGTCCATTAAAGATGTCTTCATCTTTATATGATCGTCTAATTTCTGGCCAAGTGTTATGCACCCAATCGCCTGTAACGTTCAGATCTACGCATTTTGCCTCACCACAAATTTTTGCAAAGGAAATCGAGTGTCGGGCCTTAAATCGATCTAGCCATCCGTTGGAGCACGTAAAATGGCTGGCGCCGGCAGTCCTGCTACAGTGCTTATTGCTTGCATACAATGTATGTCTGTAGCCATGGGCTAGCGCGCGCGCGCACATATATACGTTTATATGAAATTTAGAGTAAAATATCTGAGAAATATTTGACGCTATAACAGAGTAGTACAATATTTAGTGACGTTAAAACCGGGAATTTTTATAATGTTAAAGATATCAGTTTGACCGGACTTATGACAAAATAACGCTACACCCGAGTTGACGTAACAGCCGAGGCCGTAATAACCAAGTTCCACTGTATATATAAAGATATTAACTCAAACATAATTTACATTAAAATGAAAAAATTATAATTTTATTGCCTGGCAGCAAAATTATTTTATTTTTTACTTCCATATTCCTTAAGGAATGGAAGTATGGTGATGGCAAAAAAAATCGTGTTCGAGATTATTGCAGATTCTGATTCTACTACACTCAAAACATGAAAAAAAGTCGTTTTCCGAAAAGTGTGTGTGTGTGTGTGTGTCTGTCTGTCTATGTGTCTGTCTGTGTGTCTGTAGATTTTTTTTCTATGGCAAACGATAACTGCCGCAAATTCAAACAGAATCAAATAATGTTTTGCATACAGCCCTGATTTGCAGAGTACTCGCGACCCATTGTTTTTGGTGAAGATCGGTTGAGGGAAAGTGGTAGTTTACCAGCAACGGTTTTTTTTTAGCAAGGGTAATTTTGTTTGTTTGGCAAACGATAACAGCCGCAAATTCAAACAGAATCAAATAATGTTTCGCATACAGCCCTAAATTGTAGAGTTCTCAAGATCTGTTGATTTTGATAAAGATCGGTTGAGGGAAAGGGGTAGTTTACCTGTAACGTTTTATGTTTTAACAAGGGTATCTTCTATGGCAAACGATAACAGCCGCAAATTCAAACAGAATCAAAAGATTATTTGCATACAGCCCTAAATTGTAGAGTTCTCAAGACCTATTGTTTTTGGTGAAGATCGGTTGAGGGAAAGGGGTAGTTTACTAGCAACGTTGTTTTAACAAGGGTATTTTCTATGGCAAACGATAACAGCCGCAAATTCAAACAGAATCAAATAATGTTTTGCATACAGCCCTGATTTGTAGAGTACTCAAGACCTATTGTTTTTGGTGAAGATCGGTTAAGGGGAAGGGGTAGTTTACCTGCAACGTTGTTTTATCAAGCGTATTTTTTATGGCAAACGATAACAGCCGCAAATTCAAACAGAATCAAATACTTTTTTGCATACGTCCCTGAATTGTAGAGGTCTCTATGACTTTCGATTTTGGTGAAGATCGGTTAAGGGGAAGGGGTAGTTTACCTGCAACCTTTTACGTTTTAACAAGAGTAAAGTACTTGAAAATTTATTTAAACTTTTTGAAACAATGGTAATTGTTAAAAATAAAATAATTTTGTTGCCAGGCAATAAAATTATAATTTTTTCATTTTAATGTAATATAATATTTTTCATTTAATACAGCAATAAAAAGGCAGGTAAGACACAGCCTGGCTGTTTGGCTGAAAATGATTTTAAATATAAATCTTAGAATATGGAAGTCATGTATGGTTCTCCATACCGATATTTAACAATTACCATTGTTTCAAAAAGTTTAAATAAAATTTTCAAGTACTTTACTCTTGTTAAAACGTAAAAGGTTGCTGGTAAACTACCCCTTCCCCTTAACCGATCTTCACCAAAATCGAAAGTCCTTGAGACCTCTACAATCCAGGGAAGTATGCAGAAACGTATTTGATTCTGTTTGAATTTGCGGCTGTTATCGTTTGCCATAGAAAATACGCTTGATAAAAAACGTTGCAGGTAAACTACCCCTTCCCCTCAACCGATCTTCACCAAAAACAATAGATCTTGAGTACTCTACAAATCAGGGCTGTATGCAGAAAATTATTTGATTCTGTTTGAAGTTGCGGCTGTTATCGTTTGCCATAGAAAATACCCTTGTTAAAAAAACGTTGTTGGTAAACTACCCCTTTCCCTCAACCGATCTTCACAAAAAACAATAGGTATTGAGAACTCTACAATTTAGGGCTGTATGCAAATAATCTTTTGATTCTGTTTGAATTTGCGGCTGTTATCGTTTGCCATAGGAAATACCCTTGTTAAAACATAAAACGTTACAGGTAAACTACCCCTTCCCCTTAACCGATCTTCACCAAAAACAACAGGTCTTGAGAACTCTACAATTCAGGGCTGTATGCGAAATATTATTTGATTCTGTTTGAATTTGCGGCTGTTATCGTTTGCAAAAAAAAATTTCCCTTGATAAAAAAAAACCGTTGCAGGTAAACTACCCCTTTCCCTCAACCGATCTTCACCAAAAACAATAGGTCGTGAGTACTCTACAAATCAGGGGTGCATGCAAAAAATTATTTGATTCTGTTTGAATTTGCGGCAGTTATCGTTTGCCATAGAAAAAAAATCTACAGACACACAGACACACACACACACACACACACACACAGACACTTTTCGGAAAACGACTTTTTTTCATGTTTTGAGTGTAGTAGAATCAGAATCTGCAATAATCTCGAACACGATTTTTTTGCCATCACCATACTTCCATTCCTTAAGGAATATGGAAGTAAAAAAAGAGTAACTTTGAAAATTAAAACAATGTAACTAACTGCACAGCGTAAAGGTAAAATCGTAGACTCCAAACAGAAACGATAAATGTGTTAGTAGTAGTGGTATGGTAATCACCCCTTCTTCACACCGCTACTGTAGTAGTAGGGACTGGCAGGCATGTTGGTGGGAGAGCTTGGCGGGCTCGTGACGCTGCGAGACTTGTTTGTAGACACTTTCTTGAAAAGACCCTTGATAGTAGGGAAAAAGTGTTTTATGCACCGTCAAGGGAAACCGTGTGTCCCTTGTTGTAGGCTATAGGACTCTCATCCACTAAAAATCCCACCTCTAATTCAGGCATTTATATCCATCCTGGAAACACTTAGCATATTACTTCAGGATGGACCCTATTGCGCCCTTATCGAGTCCTACTAATAAGTTGTTCCTTCTAATAACAATATTAGTTGTTCCTCATCTTCTACTGCCCGTTGAGTGCAAGTATGGCCTGTCATAATGATAATGATAATAATAATAATAATAATAACAATAAATATTAATACTATTATTATTACTACTACTATTTAATAATATTTATATATCTATTAATATTGTTTTGCATAAATAGATAGACATAATTATAATATTTCAAACACCTAATAAATACAATATTACAATTTAAATTATTGATAATATAATAATCCCGTAATTATGTTTATAATAGATGCAGTGATCATTGAATTTATATTGGAATTGGTACAGATGTGTAATTCATGTGTAAAAGTATGTTATAGCTGAATACATATTGTAAAATATTATAGAATACACTCTTCCCCTCTCATGCTCTCTCTCCCCCTCCCTCTTGCATTCCAACACTCTCACACTCTCTATTACTCTATCCCACTACCTGTCACTCTTTCTCACAGTCTAAAACACACACACAAGTATATACCGTACATATACACTCTGGATTATACGTAAGCGTAAAGTATGCAAGACGCGGTCTGACAACTGCACCGAGTTTAAAACTAATCTATGTGTCATTATTAATTACTCATACGTTGAAACTGGTACTAGACAATATTCTGAGTGAGGCATTTACAACTGTAAGGTACTTACAACATACGCCCTATTCATAAACACAAACCACAAGACATTTTGTACATCGTTCGTTTCACCTGTGAAGGTAATTACCACGTGTTTAGAAGGCAGAAGGTTGTGATCCACTTGGCGATTACGTGTTTGATTTTTCTCTATTGTCCGTACACAAGTCCTGATGATGACACAAACAATGTAAAATTTGTTTTATATTTACTGACCGATTCTCGCTAAACCTTCCATAGTTAAACATTTATTGATCGACGGTCACTACTAAATTAAGGATTTTATTATTATTTTTATTTAGTATTTTTAATATTATTTAATAATCCTACATCAAACTTAACTAAAGAAATCACAGCTTTATTCTCAAACTACAAATGTGTGTGTGTGTGTGCGCGCGCGCGCGCGCGCGCGTGTGTGTGTGTGTGTGTGTGGCTGACAATAAGAAATAAAATTATTTATTTCCGCGGAAGTCTTAAAAGTAGTTCAGTATTTCAGGTCTACTGCTGTTTAAAGCGAATGGATGAATATTACTTTATACATTTTTTAGAAGCCTGCAAATTTCTTTTTTTTTATTATGCATGTAATGGTGCCTTTGTACATGCATTTTTAGCGAATAATCCTCTGTATCATCTCAAGATTTCTTATTTGGTTGGGACGAACAAATTTGAGAAGAGAATAAAAGAAAGTGATTAAATACAAGTGTAATTAAGAAAATGAAAATACGATTATGAGACGGAGAGTTGAGCTGTATATATGCGTTCAGAGGATGTGCAAAGTAAGCGGATTGATAAGAAAGGCAAAATTCACTAAACTGCATATCTGAAATCTGCTGACCATTCGATTCGTAGATGAGCTTGTCATTCGCTCCTTTCTTTAGTTGCGGTTTTCCATCTTTGTGACACAGTAGTATAAGGCTTAAAGTCGTGGCCGAACAAGTCTCGGCTTCGGAACACGTGTATGCGAATGTAAAAAAGCAGCCCTTTCCGAGCGCGGTCGGAAATTTTGATGTAAATGGAGTCATTACTTCCAAGAAAGTAAAGTCTCTACTTTTTCACGAGGGATATTAGTAGCCTACAGGGTGAAAGTTCAAATAAGTATATTACGTTCTGGTTGTGTGCGGAGGAACAACATCAGGTGTGGAGGGTACATCAGAGCAAAAAGCTAATTTTGGAAGTACCAAGCTGAAAATAGAATTTAAAATTTTAATAAAATTGTAAAAGTTTAATTTGGGGTAAAATTATGAATAATTTTAGTGAAAATACAAAATCTATATCTGTAGTCTCTGTATATTTTATGTGTAGTAATTTGACAGAATTAGTATGTCTCAACACTCGTTTTTGATCGCTTTCAAAACGTTTGTGAACCACGTCACAAAAAACTGTGTATTTTGTTATCAGTTATGTGTATTTGTGAACAATGTTAGATACACACCTACACACACACACATATATATATGGAAACCTACATAAACTGAAAAATTATGACTAAATTATTATACTTAAATTATTCAAGTATTATGGTTACAAATTTAAAAATCCAATGCAGAACTTCCAAAATAAATCATATTTATTTTATGATTGTCTGCTCTAAAATTGTAGTGTTACTAATAAAATAGCTGGGGTTTCGTAATTTTTCTAATATAAAAAATTGCCTAATATTAACATATATCTAACTTAATAATAAATGTCCAGGATTTCGTTGAAAACAGAGTTCTGCAGCTTGCGAGAGCTTACTAGTGGTGTGATAATGTCTATATACAATGAATTTTGTACAAATTTTCGTAGGACCACTAGTGTTGGCTACGTAGTTGGACAACAACGGACGGACAAGAGATATGCAGCCAGGTGTTACCGCGTCTAATGATGTATAGATAAGCTCGGCGCACAGAACACGGACTTATCAGTATCGGCGCTCAGAGCACGATTTCATCGTTGGCGCTCAGAGCACGGGCGCTCTGAGCACGTAGCCGCTTTGACAGCCCCAATGTAAACAAATAAACGCACGTGGCTAGTTATCAACAACATTCCTGAACACAGATAAGCATATCAACACTTCTGACGTCATTTGGCTATTTTACATTGTATACTTCAGTGCTCTCCCCAACATTTATCCAACATGATCACAATTATTCTTACTTTACACATATTTTTATACAATTTCCTGCTAGTCATACCACCTATATCCTGGCATATTAGGTTTAATTATCTTTAACGTAATATTTTTTTAAGGATGATACATGGAACTTCCCTATCACCCGGTTTGTATTTGGGGTTGTGACAATGTACGTATTTTTACTCACTTGTTCCGATAAAGTATATGGACCGTTGTATAATCTAAAGAATTTTGCTGCAGTATTATCTTCCCTGTGCCCTACATTTAAAGCTCGCAAGAGTACCTTCTCGCCCGTTTTGAAAGTTTCCAGTTTGTGATCCGCATTAAACGTCTCCGTCCGTTCCTCAGCACACTTTTTTTTGCGTCTCCTGGCTTCTATCTTTTTAACCACATTTGGAATAGGCAAATTCTGCGTTGAAATCCTCCTGATGCACCCATCGCAGACACGCTTTGGCGTTTCTCCGGTTTGTAGTTCGTTAGGTGTAAATCCTGTCGTGTCATTGTAATTCCCGTTGATGGACACCTTGAAAAACTCGAGATAATCCGGCCACCTACTCTGGTTGGTATTACAATAAGTGCGAAACAGACGCCCTAACTCCTTGTTGACCCTTTCGGCGAGGTTGCCTTGAGGTCTCCGGATTGCCGTCAATACTATATTGTGCTTCTCTAATTCGGACTGCCACTTCTTGTCAGTGAATTGCTTACCCTGGTCAGAGAGAATTTTCTTCACCGGACCATATTTCGGAATGTATTTATTCAAAACAACATTTAATACTGCCATCGTGGTAAGTCGTTCAATTGCACATAAACTTACGTTCTTAGAAAATGTATCTGTGCAAATAACCAGGTTCTTCATACCTCTTGGAGCACGTGGTAGCGGACCTAAAAAATAAATACGTAGTAGATCATTTTTATTCTTTGTAATGGTGTTACCCATCTCCACATAGGTGTGTTGATTTGGGTATTTAGCTGTCTGGCATATGTGACATGTTTGCAAAATAGACTTAACTTTCCTTGCCATGTTCAACCATACGAAGTCTTCCCGCATCGCCAAATAACATTTATAAGCTCCAGCATGAGCAAGACTTTCATGACAAGCTCACGTTAAATCTTCTACGAGATCATCAGGAACCATAATTTTCCATTGTCCGTCGATTATTTTATATAGTATATCCCTGTCGATTTTGTATTTCGGGTTGTCTTGCTTTTGTATTTCTTCACTGATTTTTCTTAACTTTGCATCTCTCTGTTGTTCAATATTTACCAATTTCAATCTACATTTAAGTCATCCGGTAATGTATATTTGACTGCTAGAATTTTTAAAATCGATTTATGTTTGCGGAAATTATTATTTAATTGTTTCTCTTGACCCGCATTCTGTTTATCGCCAGTGCACTGCCCGTGGCTCGTTATCTTATCTATGCGATAAACAGCTGGCTTTTGTATGTCAATGTGCTTACATCGATCAGATGGGTTCTCGTCTATTTGTCCCAACCTAATAGTACGTAGTCCATTTTGAAATTTTCATGTCAGTGTTTTGCTATTAAAATCAATTGTGGCGTGTATTTTTTTTAGTGCCTAATACAACATCATAAATAAGATTTTTCACTATAAGAACATGTACTTCCACTTCCATACCTTGTGAACATATTGTTACAAGTACTTGGTTACAAATAGTTTGTGACTCACCTGTGGCTGTTGTGACGATTGTATTGTTGACAGGTAAGATCGGAGTTTTTACTTCCATGTTCCATAAGGAAATGGAAGTATGGTGATGGCAAAAAAAATCGTGGTCGAGATTATTGCAGATTCTGATTGTACTACCCTCAAAACTTTAAAAAAAGTCTTTTTCCGAAAATTTGTGTGTGTGTGTGTCTCTGTCTGTCTGTGTGTCTATGTGTCTGTCTGTCTATCTTAGATGGTAAAGATCGGTTAAGAGAAAGGGGTAGTTTACCGGCAACATTTTATGTTTTAACAAGGGTATTTTCTATGGCAAACGTACAGCCGCAAATTCAAACAGAATCAAATAATGTTTCGCATACAGCCCTGAATTGTAGCGTTCTCAAGAGCTATTGTTTTTGGTGAAGATCGGTTAAGGAAAAGGGGTAGTTTACCTGCAACGTTTTATGTTTTAACAAGGGTATTTTTTATGGCAAACAATAACAGCCGCAAATTCAAACATAGTCAAATACTTTTTGCATAAAGCCCTGAATTCTAGAGTTCTCAAGACCTATTGTTTTTGGTGAAGATCGGTTAAGGAAAAGGGGTAGTTTACCTGCAACGTTTTTGTTTTAACAAGGGTATTTTCTATGCCAAACGATAACAGCCGCAAATTCAAACAGAATCAAATAATGTTTTAATGGCTCAAGACATATCTTCAGTATAAGGGAATGGAATAGATATATGTTTAAATATATGTTATTATATTAAAACATGTACATATAGTTTATATTTACAATTTTTACTTCCATATTCCTTAAGGAATGGAAGTATGGTGATGGCAACAAAAATCGTGTTCGAGATTATTGCAGATTCTGTTTCTACTACACTCAAAACATGAAAAAAGTCGTTTTCCGAAAAGTGTCTGTGTGTGTGTCTGTCTGTGTGTGTGTGTGTGTCTGTGTGTCTGTAGATTTTTTTCTATGGCAAACGATAACTGCCGCAAATTCAAACAGAATCAAATAATTTTTTGCATACAGCCCTGATTTGTAGAGTACTCACGACCTATTGTTTTTGGTGAAGATCGGTTGAGGGAAAGGGGTAGTTTACCAGCAACGGTTTTTTGTTATCAAGGAAATTTTTTTTTTTGGCAAACGATAACAGCCGCAAATTCAAACAGAATCAAATAATGTTTCGCATACAGCCCTGAATTGTAGAGTTCTCAAGACCTGTTGTTTTTGGTGAAGATCGGTTAAGGGAAAGGGGTAGTTTACCAGTAACGTTTTATGTTTTAACAAGGGTATTTCCTATGGCAAACGATAACAGCCGCAAATTCAAACAGAATCAAATAATTTTCTGCATACAGCCCTGGTTTGTAGAGTGCTCAAGACCTGTTGTTTTTGGTGTAGATCGGTTGAGGGGAAGGGGTAGTTTACCTGCAACGTTTTTTTTCTATGGCAAACGATAACTGCCGCAAATTCAAACAGAATCAAATAATTTTTTGCATACATCCCTGAATTGTAGAGGTCTCAAGGACTTTCGATTTTGGTGAAGATCGGTTAAGGGGAAGGGGTAGTTTACCGGCAACCTTTTACGTTTTAACAAGAGTAAAGTACTTGAAAATTTATTTAAACTTTTTGAAACAATGGTAATTGTTGAAAATAAAATAATTTTGTTGCCAGGTAACAAAAATAAAGTCATTTTGATTATAAAATATAAATATTTACAACAAGAAAAGAATTTTCAGTTTAAAAAATTTAAATATATTTTTATAAAACAATGGGTTCTTCATTGAGGTGGGGACCATGTCACTCACTCCATCTCAAGCCTCTCCCATTTTGCAGAAAAAGAGGACCCTGTCAAGGCTGATACTTTGACGACAGTGACAGGGCTTTCCACCAAATTCAGCAGAGTGACAGGTAGGCCCAACTCTGATTGGCTCCTCAGATTTCCCCAGCGTTAGTAGGTTCTATGAAAATATTTTATTTCAAAAATGATTTTAAATATAAATCTTAGATATGTTTTATAAATCTCATGTTTTATGTTTTAACATGGGTAATTTTTTATATGACGAACCATAACTGCCGTAAATTCAAACAGAATCAAATAATTTTTTACATATGTGCCTGAGCTATAGAGAACTCAATGTCTGTTGATTTTGGTGAAGATCGGTTACGGGGAAAGGGCAGTTTACCAGAAACATTTTTTGTTGTAACATGAGTAAAGTACTTAATTTTGATAAAGTATCCTGATAAGATCTTAATAATCCATTGTAGAAACGTAGATGAAATATCTATAAATGAAGAGGCTAGTTGAACGGGATGGGGGTAATTTTCTATAAATCAAAATTATAGTTGAAGGGGGAGGGGATAATTTTTTTTTATATGTGTACTGCGTTATTGGCAACAAAGAAGTATTTTTTTGTTAAAATTCCTTCCCTGGCTGTTTGGCTGAAAATGATTTTAAATATAAATCTTAGAATATGGAAGTCATGTATGGTTCTCCATACCGATTTTTACTTCGATATTCCTTAAGGATATGGTGATGGCAAAAAAAATCGTGTTCGAGATTATTGCAGATTCTGATTGTACTACACTCAAAACATGAAAAAAAGTCGTTTTCCGAAAAGTGTCTGTGTGTGTGTCTGTAGATTTTTTTTTTATGGCAAACGATAACTGCCGCAAATTCAAAAGAAATCAAATAATTTTTTGCATACAGCTCTGACTTGTAGAGTACTCACGACCTATTGGTTTTGGTGAAGATCGGTTGAGGGAAAGGGGTAGTTTACCAGCAACGGTTTTTTTTTATCAAGGGAAATTTTTTTTTTGGCAAACGATAACAGCCGCAAATTCAAACAGAATTAAATAATGTTCCGTGTACAGCCCTGAATTGTAGAGTTCTCAAGACCTATTGTTTTTGGTGAAGATCGGTTAAGGAAAAGGGGTAGTTTACCTGTAACGTTTTATATTTTAACAAGGGTATTTCCTATGGCAAACGATAACAGCCGCAAATTCAAACAGAATCAAAAGATTATTTGCATACAGCCCTAAATTGTAGAGTTCTCAAGACCTATTGTTTTTTGTGAAGATCGGTTGATGGAAAGGGGTAGTTTACCAGCAACGTTTTTTTAACAAGGGTATTTTCTATGGCAAACGATAACAGCCGCAAATTCAAACAGAATCAAATAATGTTTTGCATACAGCCCTAATTTGTAGAGTACTCAAGACCTGTTCTTTTTGGTGAAGATCGGTTAAGGGCAAGGGGTAGTTTACCTGCAACGTTTTTTTATCAAGCGTATTTTCTATGGCAAACGATAACAGCCGCAAATTCAAACAGAATCAAATAATGTTTTGCATACGTCCCTGAATTGTAGAGGTCTCAAGGACTTTCGATTTTGGTGAAGATCGGTTAAGGGGAAGGGGTAGTTTACCAGCAACCTTTTACGTTTTAACAAGAGTAAAGTACTTGAAAATTTATTTAAACTTTTTGAAACAATGGTAATTGTTAAAAATAAAATAATTTTGTTGCCAGGCAATACAATTATAATGTTTTCATTTTAATGTAATATAATATTTTTCATTTAATACGGCAATAAAAAGGCAGGTAATACACAAACACACACACACATACACAATTCACGTTATTTCTGGCCTCACTCATGTTTATTTTCTTACGTTTGCACGCTTTTTAAATGGAAAGTGCCGAAACCCACACCAACATAACGCGTGGAAGCCGAAAAAATGGACATCAATTTGCTTACTGGCGAAGCTAATAGTTAATGAATGGGTAGGCAAAAATTTTATCTTAAATTTTTTTTAAGGAATCACTAAAAGGACGGTGGGTCTAATCGGACGCTGAGGTAGAGTTTGCTGTAACCGAAAGGTTCCACAAACAGCCGTAAGAATTTTACTAGCAGGGAATCTACAGGTTAGCGCAACAGTGGAACTCATGTCTTAATGTTATTGGAGACTTCTTTTAAAATCGTTGAATAAAAAATGCTTTACAGCTCTATACGTGTGTCTATTGAACAATCCTTGTATTAGTCATACACAATAATACAACTGATTGAACTTCAAATTTTTAAACTTGATTAGTTTCTATATATATGTTTAATGTTACAAATAATTCAAATAACAATCTTGATCATCTGTTATTTCAGCGGAATAACAGTTACACTTTTAATAACCTCATAAAATAAACACTTAGAAACAACACAGGCGCTTTAACTTAACTGTTTGGACCACAGAAGTGAGGCATGCCTCAACGCTCTATGTGTACAGCGCGGGACAATCCCCCCTCCCTACACTTCCCTATCACACCACTACATTGCTTACATACGATGTATACAAAAAACGCTGAGGCAAGTTCAGGTTGCCTCATTCGCTTTAAACGAACTATGCCGAATCTCACCTGTCACCATCTAGCGGTCGCTCAATAAAGCACGTTTCGGTTTAATAAATTTGACAGTCGCAGTAACAATGTATAATCTTTACGTTATGTAGTTCATACGTATTTATAATTTTTATTCTACAGAATTTTTTAGGGTAGGCATTGCCTCAATTGCCTCCATGTAACTTCGCCACTGATATATATGTGTACAACGTTATCGGCAACAAAGAAGTAGTTTTTGTTAAAATTCCTTCCCGGGATATTTGGCCGTAGTCCAATGTTTTCTACAAAACCAGACATTTCGGCAATGCCATCGACTTCCATCATCAGTGAAAATCGAGTGCGATAACGTGAGGTGGTATACATTAGTGACCACAGTACTGTGGTTAAGGCTGAAGCAGTAAGTAGAAAGAAGTAGTTTCTATGGTAATATTTCATTTCGAAAATGATTTTAAATATAAATCTTAGAATATGGAAGTCATGTATGGTTCTCCATACCGATATTAAATACTGTTTTAATGTACAAGAGGGGGTAAATTATGCTCAAACCAGCAATTTAAACTAACCTGAGGCGTTGAATGGAAATAGTTTTCAATTTAAAAGGCTTTTAAATAAATTCTAGTACTGTAGGTATTATATAGGTATATTTATTTATAAAGCATTATACCTAATTTGTAGTGGAAGCCGGAGTAATTAAAGTTGAGTAAATGGGATTGGCGTCAGTGTTTTACTACAAATAGTATTAACAAATAAGTTAATATTTCCAATAAAATAAATACATAAGTAAATGCTAATAGTCACTAGTGAATAATTCATATGGCTTAACAGAATCCGAATTTTCAATTTTTGTTACACACATGGTAACCAGACGCTCTGCCCAAGCGGGTTAGTATATACGATTTGTCACTGATAGGCTATATTTAGTTACAATTGGCGTTGTTATTATAAATTCATTTTTTTGTAGTTCTAGTTTTTGTTTCTTATTGCTCATATTATTTGTGACTGTAATTAAGGAGATTACAAAACAGTAGTGTATCCAACCCACTCCGTAAGAATAAGATAGGTATTAGTTATATTAATTTTAATGTTAAGTTCAACACACCGAAATCTACGCGTATGCTCAAAGTAAGAACTAAAACAAGGAACAGAATCAAGCTGTGATATTGCAATACTATACGGATTAACAGAAACCAATTAAATGCATAAATAATAACACGGGAGTCTGCAAAGAATAATGAATATATAAAACACAATTTTTCTTGTGACTTGTTTCTGATAATTACACGTTCCTCTTCAGAAAAACGCATGTCTCAACAATAGGTTTCAGTTGCGTAGTCACTTTTAATATTTCTCCTAATAGAAGTATAATTTTATACATAGCATGTTGCTACAAAATATCCTTAAATCATCACTGCATGGATCATATATTGAAAAACAAACACTATTAAGATGAAATTGGTTAAAAGTGCATAATACTAATAAAACGCCAGACGACATGCGCCAGAATAACATAATTCTTTGGTTTTTACTCACCCAATTGTTATCAATTGCTTTCCCTGAGTCCACACTTTGGGGACGATCCAATTTTTCGTAGTAGCTAGTATTGTCTCTTATAGCCCACTAATAAATTCCAGTCCACTACATTGATCGAAACAAAGTTTCAGACGACAATTTCATTGAACTAAACTTACAAATAATTTCCGTTTACTTATCCTTACTTAATCCGATTACACGAACTGTAACCTACACAAAAATACTTGATTTAGCTGTTTTAACATTGTTATTCTGAATAAAATACTTATTTTTCAATTAAATTATGTAGCTTCTGAAAGAGTGCGTGCATATGGGTTTATATACCCTCAGACCCAAACTGTGGCATTAAAAGATGAAATATAAGCAAAGCACTGCATTGACATGTAATATGATAAAGCAACTATTTTTAGGAAAAGAAATAATCGAAGCCATACGTAATGAAACAATAAACTTAAAAACTTTATTCAATAAATCTTCTTTTCGCAAACGAGACAATTCTCATTCGACAATTACATTCTTGCACAAAGCGAGGAGCCAGGTACCAAATAACAACAAGGAAAACCTTTCTGGAGCGCACTCTAATCGCCGCCAAGAACACAATTGACTGGCTACCTCAGGTAAGTATTTTTCTTTTTTTATTTTCCATCCAAAAATTATTGCGTCAATAAAATATAGACTTTGGTACCTTGCAGACGGAATCATGCAAAAAACATTCGTTTTGGTAGTTCTGATGAAATCAACAATCTTGTAGATACTTTTGTCTTCTATTTTAGGAAAAAGTAATACTTTTTCTAAGTTGTCGGAAACTAAGCAACTAACAGCCTATATAGTAAAGTTCATTTACATATTAACTCTGAAGCTGATTTTGTTCTCCCAATATAAGGCATCCTTACAATCCTTTTGCCTTATAATTTAGCGACACATTTGATATGCACTTCATTTCCTAGTTGACGTTTTTGTTTTTTACATTATTTCAATCTTCTAAATTCTCCTCATATTGCATAGTATTGGTCTTACTCTCCTTATATGACAGCTGTCAATGTTATAAGTTAACGTCAATATTGTTTATAAATTACGCAAACAATTACGGAAGAATTATGTACTTGAGTGTTATAGCTACATATAAAAAACTCAATGGATTTTCATTATTTTACATTTAAACAAATGGCGATATATCAGAATGATGCCTGACACATTTAATGAGGGTCTTAAGTTTTAGATAGCATGAAAATCAAAAACAGGGTATTTAATATCTAATTACTGTTTTATTTAGTTTACCTATAATGTCAATTACCAGTATATTTTATGTCAATTTTTCGTTACCTTAAAACTTTTAAAACCTAGACAGCCTAACAATCATGACCTTGTTGTTTTGTCAAAAATTGAATGGTACAGCAAAACAAAACAAGGCAAAAAATTGCGGAGTGCAACAACTTGTCCTTTATCATCTCTATATATATCCGAATGTATACACTGACGATATCGTACGTTGACAAAGGAATCCTTCAGAATATTTCGTATTCAACCATTGTCCAAATGTCACTTTGTTATTTGTTGATGATCCGGCTACCTTTACGAAACATGAGAGCAGATTGCAGAAGCTATACACTGCTTAAATAGAATTTGCAAGGACTTCGGTTTGCACAATTCGTAGTTAAGCTTTGGAGATGGCTTTTCAGAGCTGATTTAATACGAGGAAAATATTTAGCACTGTCCTGAATCTAGTTTTAATATCTGGGCTGGAATGTTGGTCGTAACATAAAACTAAGATGTTATGAAAGATCGTATTTGATGATCCACCAACATGAATCAGGTATGAAGAAACACAGTTAAAGTTCTACAGGGTAAATGCCGTTCGCACACCTCTTTATGGGTTTGAGAATTGGGCTTTCACAAAACACTAAGCCAAAGCGGCTGAAATTATATTCCTCAGATATGAGGTAGTATATACTTTTAAAAATCACAGAACGGATACCTGTATACAAGATGCAGATGAACTGTGTATTATGAGAACAGTAAGCAGGATTACAATACCGCCTCAATTCACTGGAGCAACTCAAAATAGTAACTACCGTAAACATCCCACGAGCCCTAACTACCCTAACGAGGTGCATTCCTAAACAACTACTCTAATAAAACGTACAAAAACAGAAACGTGTCGGACGCCTGAAGAAGCGCTGGAGTAACCAGTTCAAGACTTTGCCTACTTGGAACGGAACAAATCAACCTTAGTTTAGTCCTTAGGAATGATGATAGTGATGATAGTGATGGTGGTAGTGCTGGTGATGATACACAAAAGTAAAAGTAATTTTACTGACTTAATTTTTTGACTAACTATAATCTTAAGTTGGGTGTACTCCACAAAATGTCTACTTTGATCTTTCTTATTATTTTATAAATTAGATAGCATGTAGAAAATTTTGTTGGGAGACAGACAGCTTTCTGAGGATACAGAATCCGAACAGATATACCAATGTAGTGGGAGTAAATTTTAAATCTAAAACCTGTCTACTAGAATTCCTGGAAGTTATGAATAAACCTCTATTTTACGTATGTGTATACCTTAATGAGACTAGAACTGTTACTAGCAATGGAAAAATCTTCAATTTGAAGAATTCTATTTGTTTGTATCTAGATCAAATTTGCATCTTTAAAATTTATTTTTTATGTTCTGCGTCAGAATTCCTACGTAAATAGAGTGCACGATGGCTTCCTTAATTTATGTATTTAATCGGACTGGAAAATGAACGTTTAAATAATTCAAGAATATAAGAGAAAGGGTTTCACATTCAAGGTTTACATTAAAGGAAAAGGTCGAATGATTCCTGAAAATGAAGACGAAGCACGGACTGTCAATTATATGACATATGGGGAAGTACAAAGTTCGTTTGTTTAAGAGATTGCCCCACCCAAAAATGCATGACTAAATTCTGAAAGATCGAAAATGAGAGTGAAAGTCCATAAAGGGGTACAGGTTGGGAAGTTTGTTCTTGTAGAACTTAAACTAACTAATATTCTACTGATAATATATTCGTTTGTCATAGGTATAGGCCTATTAATTTTCTATGTCATAACGTAACACAGTATGCTTTGTGATGAAGTGTTATGTTGGCTTTAACATTGTTTTTATTATAATACCCTCTAACTCTCTGAAAGTCTTCTGTCTAACTTCTTAGTGCTTTCTGTGCGATGAATATCTTCTTTGGATATCTTCACCGGATATCGCTGATGGAGTGTCTGCTGGAGCTGTCTCTTGAAGAGCACTAAAAAATTGTCGTGATAGAGACCTCAGAGATAATAATGTTTTTCTCCGACAACCCCGTTTTTGTATGACGTGTCCTCGTAGATATTTTTGTGTTCGCGGTAGAATATCATGGACGGTAGTATATGTCTTAGCTGATGCAAAACAAATTGTATAGTGTAAATAAACATAATTAGTTTACGGAAATTTTAACGTTAACTACACCAAATGTAGACCTACTTTGTGTTACAACTAATTGATTTCCTCCAGAAAGAAACATAAAAGTTACATTTTACGAAAAGAGTAAAATATGCATAATTTAGAGAACATTACAATACACATTCACAATTATTATTTTAAAGTGGATTAGTAAATCAGTGGGTTTGGCACCTGGCTATTTGTCAAGATGTCCCGGGTTCGATTCTGGATATAAAATCTAAATGCGGTTTTCAGCCTCAATTCGAATCAGCCAGTTGAAATTTGTACATGGGATAAGATCCTGGGCAGCTGCAGCGTAGTGAACACCACGTTTCTTGGACGTCGAAAGATTGGTGTAAGACAGACTAACATGATTAACTGCTAGACTGCTTAGGCGGTAAAATAAACAGTCAAATTTGTACCTGGGATAAGATCCTGGGCAGCTGCAGCGTAGTGAACGCCATGTTTCTTGGACGTCGAAAGATTGGCGTAAGACAGCCTAACATGATTAACTGCTAGACTGCTTAGGCGGTAAAATAAGCAGTCAAATTTGTACCTGGGATAACATCCTGGGCAGCTGCAGCGTAGTGAACGCCATGTTTCTTGGACGTCGAAAGATTGGCGTAAGACAGCCTAACATGATTAACTGCTAGACTGCTTAGGCGGTAAAATAAGCAGTCAAATTTGTACCTGGGATAACATCCTGGGCAGCTGCAGCGTAGTGAACGCCACGTTTCTTGGACGTCGAAAGATTGGTGTAAGACAGACTAACATGATTAACTGCTAGACTGCTTAGGCGGTAAAATAAGCAGACAAATTTGTACCTGGGATAACATCCTGGGCAGCTGCAGCGTAGTGAACGCCACGTTTCTTGGACGTCGAAAGATTGGTGTAAGACAGACTAACATGATTAACTGCTAGACTGCTTAGGCGGTAAAATAAGCAGTCAAATTTGTACCTGGGATAAAATCCTAGGCAGCTGCAGCGTAGTGAACGCCACGTTTCATGGACATCGAAAGATTGGTGTAAGACAGACTAACATGATTAACTGCGAGACTGCTTTGGCGGTAAAATAAGCAGTCAAATTTGTACCTGAGATAACATCCTGGGCAGCTGCAGCGTAGTGAACGCCACGTTTCATGGACATCGAAAGATTGGTGTAAGACAGACTAACATGATTAACTGCTAGACTGCTTAGGCGGTAAAATAAGCAGTCAAATTTGTACCTGGGATAACATCCTGGGCAGCTGCAACGTAGTGAACGCCACGTTTCTTGAACCTCGAAAGATTGGCGTAAGACAGCCTAACATGATTAACTCCTAGGCCGCTTAGGCGGTAAAATAAGCAGTCAAATTTATATTATGAACTATAAGTGTTGTATGTCAATTGAAGTGTTCCATATATTAAATACGTAGTGCGTAATATAGTTTTAGTTTTTCTTGTTTTGTAATTATAATGATCACACCTTTTTAAATGTCTTTAAAAAGTCTTAAGAATGTTTTGTTCCATTTAACGGAATTTTAATTTCACTGAGGCATACATTAGTTACTCAAAAAGAATTTTTTGTTCTTTTATTTACTGAGTTGTACAAAGTAAAAACAAATTAGGAGACGTTATAAAGTTGCGAATTCAGAAAGACAAAATACAAAGTATATACTACATTTGCAAAAGTTAACAAATATTAACCAAGATTTATCTGGGGCCTCATTTTCTATTTATATAATAAATAATATAATTATCTTTTCATATTTCGAGCCATAAATATTATAAAGTACAGTACGCATTACCTGAACACTTCTTAAGCACACAGACTTCATGACAAGTAAAAATGTGACGAAATAACAACACAATACGTTGGCACTGTAAGCATTCTAAGAGGCTTAAAAATTAGGTCGCTTTTGCATGATTGCTATTGGATGAAAACGTCTAAAAAGATGGAACTAAAAGAGAGCTATTATCTCAATTCTGGTTCTAATAAAGGGTTCTATATAGGGTTCTATAATATTCCTATACTGTTTTCACCCTTACTTATTCACTACGTCGATAACATTTTTATTTTTTAATTTTTGTTTACCCTATTCGTTTTAAACGTAGAGAAAAAATGAACAGCACTTTAATTTTGTGAATTTAGTAAATCAATATGCCGCAAAGAAGAAACAGGCAAGTTAATAACTATTTATATTTATTAGGCTAAGTTTAATTTTTGCAGTGGATAAAATTATCTCAATTATGAAGGCGTAATAGTTTATTTAGACATGCGTTATGCATATCTGCTTATGTCTGGCAATTCATGTCCTGTGTTTATTGCATATGTATTCAAATTATATTTGTATATTTATGTTATTTGTATGCTTTTACATGTTCAAAATAACGTTTCTTTTGCCCTATGTAACAATTATTGCAATTTTGGCATTTTGCATAACACTAATAAAACACATACCACACAAAGGCACTCTAATGAAGATAAGGGAAAATTTACAAATATACAAACACAAAACAAACTAATACCTGAGCAAATCAATACAATACATGACACAATTGTCAAAGCACTCAACATCGAAAATACTCAAAAAGATAATATATACACCACAATCACAAACAATAATACCAGTATAAAATACCAAAAACCAACAGGAAACCATAACAACAACCAACCAAAACACAAATATTCCACAAGATTCAAAATAAGAAGGCTGAGGATGGGAACAATAGGATTCCCGAAACATGATCCAAATGAGGGAAAAAACTTCTTGATGTAAATAAATTATAAATATCAAATAAATTGTATATGCATCAAGAAATAGACTGCAGCAAAAAGTGTTTGAAGATGTCAGCTGTAGGCCTATATGTAGATATGCGACCTTACGTTTTTAGATACCGGTACTCATAATAACGGCAAAACTGCTTTTATTGGAACCAATGATGAGTGCATGCTTACTAGTATGTAAGTATATAACTATAAATTTCATAAAATACATATAGGTGTTCTATTTCATATGGTATATAATATATTACGTATGAAACATTCGTCTTCCTTTAATTGATACTGACATTTTAATCAAGAATTATGTGTGTGTGTGTGTGTGTGTGTGTGTGTGATTTATAAATATAAAAATAAAATTGTATTATTAACATTCTGAATTCCAGTAAACAATAATTAATTAACTAATACAAACCAAATTACCACATTAGATAAAGAGACAACAAAATGAAACAATTTAATCTCGTTGTTTCTGACACGGAACATTAACAGTTAATCTGCATAGTAATGTGGTTTATTCTACAACTCTGGGCTTCACCATACAAAGGCAGTTTGCCGCGAGAACAATAAGTAGTTTTGTGTGGACAACAACTGTTAAACCTGTTAGGCCGGTAGCCTTCAGATACAGATCAGCCTATATTACTGACACAACACTGTTCTGACATCACATTATAACGACTATTTCGAAATTTTCTGTTACCTTAGACGTAAAACTGAAACAGATGTAACGTAAAAGTATAATTGATTCAATTCGATTCATTGCTATGTAATTGTTGTTTACTGTCTGTAAAATTAACTGAATAGATATTTATTAGAAACTTCTTTACCAATGTGTAAAAAATCAATGTCTTAATAGCCCCCTATTAGGAAGCCATATAGTGTCAATAAACAAAATATAATATAGAGGAATATGAGAGAATAATAGAACCTTTCGTGTGACGACTACGGTTTTATTTACATTATTATTATGATGGTTATCAAAAATAATAATAACAACAATAATAAGAATCATCATCATCATCATCATCATGGATTAATCGCGTATCAGTTTTTGACCTCCTCGGTGTCAAACCTAAAACTTTAATGGTTGAAGCAATAAAAACGTTTCGGTCAACAAAATGATCGAAATACAAATTAAGTGACAAAGTATAAATATTCTGAACAAATAATCAAGTTGACATTTCAGATAGGTACAAGAAGATCTGTTGGGCAGTCGAAGGTAACCGACTTGGAGGACAATGAAACTCTTCATTCAAAAAGTAAAACTCATTTTATCATTGCCTATCTAATAATAATACTGGATGGTGGGTTCATAACGTCTGTTGACCTCACAACCTAAGAAATGTCAAGCATACTGTTGAGGACTAAATAGAGGATCGTTTGTTTGTTGAAGATCTAAAATACAATGAAGCATGTTTCAAAACGTGTTACTTAAATAAAATATTATGTTTGAAAAAAATTTATAATTTAATGTAAGTTATAAATTCACTACTTTAGTAAACCGGATAACTTAAAGTAAAGATTAACGTAATAAGTCCAAAAATCCAAGAAAGATTTTAATGTGATTAATAAATGTGACAGTTTAATGACTTGCCTACTATATTTCAATGGATATTTCATTCCACTGTGGTGTTATTCCAACACACGGTATTGAAAAATTTATTTGTTACAGTTCCCTATTTATGCCATTTGTAGCTCTGTGTTGAATGTTACCATTTTTGACTGTAACTTGCTGCGGTGATGGTTCTCTTAAGCAAAATTATAGAGGAAGGAATATAAAAAATTCTACCATGAAACACTGTTTTACGTTTTTCTGTTTTGTGTTTATTTTCAACTGGACAATTTTACATATCACATTTTTGGTATTTTCGTATAACACAAATTGATTTCATTACACAAATATCTTGCTCTTACTTGACCAGATAATATGTACGCTAGATAGTAAACAGCCATAAAAAACTAAGACGTGAACCTTAGACTAGCATTAAGTTTGAACGTAATAAATATAGGAAACGAGTAATATTAAGTAACATAAACGATTACATCAACTGAACATTTATAAATTATGTGACAACTCTTCACACAATGGTTACTGCATCGAATCAGCTGAACGTCATGAATCACGAACAATCAATAATTACAATATATTTACTCTAAATATACATGAATTTTTAATATATAACATTCTTGCAACCAAACTCTTTACTAAGAAAGAATAATTATGAGCATGTTCATTTACCTGTAAATTTCATATTGAACTATGTAATTTATTAAAACACACCGCACATTTGAAATCTGAGCACTTATTTGTAAACCGCGGTAGGATTATATTGACTTTAAATATGGAATAATTATATACAAACATAAAATATGTAATATACAAACGTAAATTTACCACTAAAATTTAAATTTTGCTACAACCTTATTAACTGAAACATTGTTTTATTACACTTTTTATTACCTTTATTTATTTATTTATCTATCAGGTCGCTGCAACAGAATCGGTCATTAGCGACCACAAAAATTATAAACATGAATTATTACACTTTTGGCCAGGTATTTTATAATTCACAACGGTTGGAGTTTCAGTTAGCTGTTTTAACAGTCGATTGGTCACACACATATTCAGCTTAATCGCTGAGTATCATATTTTCATATAAATAAATGTGTTTCTTTGAATTCACCTACGGAATCAATAGTCTGTTTTGCGTTTTGAATCAATCAGTGGTTATTATTCATACTTAATTTTGTTATCAATAACCACTTATAATTAACTCTTCAAATATAAATGGTAAGATATACTTTTGGCACGCCCTATTAATTATTTAATAATTACTTTGAGTGGTACTGAATTGTCATTACAATGCACAATTATCCACTACATCTAGTTTCTTAACTTGCGTCAGATATGGGTCAATTTACTAGACACAGATACAAGAGGCAAACATTCGGATCTTTTATAAGAGGATAAACTAAGGTAATTTGCATACTGATGAGTTGTTCCGCAAAGATGAGCACAGACAATGTGTCAGACACGACGCACCCAACTGTAAAATGGGTTGTGCTTGTGTGTGTCGTGCACATGTGACGCATTCACAAAACTCACTTACCAAGCTCAGACATGAGAATATGTAATAGAAATAACAACTATAGTTCAAAATAGTAAAATCACTGATTCAGAATGTTAAATTCTGTATTTAAAATTTATATGTTAATAAAACTTGAACGTTTTGAATATATATTTAGGGCCTATGTTTACTTACGGAAACTGAAAATTATCTGTTAATAAAAATAAAAATTATATCTATATGTGTAAAGTCATGCCTAACGACATAAAATACTAAATATATTTAAGTCGATAAGTTTGTAGATTTTCGTGTTAAAATTACGTATTACAGATTTTACTATTCTGCCCCCACACACATAATGTAAATACTGCCTAAACAAATAATCGATTACTTGAATTACCTGTTTCATTAGAGCAACTTTTGACAGAATCACCCTGATCATCGTGTGTGCCTACAAACGGATAAACTTTGTTTTGTAAAAAATATAATATTGGACCACACCATCCTTTCTATACAGTAAACACCAACATTTCTTTTTTTGTAAGCCTTATACATTTTTTTTGAAACTGCATCTTATACACACACACAAGGGTAAAGACTGGAATAGATACTGTTGGCTAGAAGTAGAATCAAGAGTAATTGGGTTCAGATACGATATTTAGATACATATTCTAAAAGTAAATGCGAGCGCGATCTCCTAGTTAAAACTCCCCAATCCTCAGTTGCTTAGTTCCTCTCTCCCTATCTCTTTTTGTACATCCTCGTCTCGTATCCTTTTCTTAAACGTACTTATGCCTGAAAGTGATGGAAAAATAAAAGTTGTGGATGGCGCTTAGAACCAAGTGTCTAAGACGACGAACTTCACAAAATTTAGAGACGTTTTACAGAATGATGTTTCCTAAATAAAACTTATTGCTCAAAAACTAATAATACGTTCACAAATATTGGCTATTCAACTACAGAAGTTTATTCATTGTTTATAAACCGCGCCAATCATAGTGCAATCCTTATAATTACCTTAATTTTTTACATACATTTATAAATACTGTAAGAAGTAGAGAAGCAATGATTATATTTGACATTTTTGTTAGCTTTTGTTACATTATTAATGCTCTAAAGTAAGGTAGCTATTGATTAAATTGTAATCACGAAGCTGCTAACGTGAACTGTAAAATTACTCAAATTAGTGAATTTAGTTAATTGTTTGTACTAAATTTATTAGTTACAATAATTTCAAATACACTTTCTTACAACAAAATCTATTTCAATAAATCGTAAGATGTGCTCACGAAAATACACTTCTATGCGATTTGGAGGCAACTAAGTGTTCTAAGTGATTCAATGACGTTAATACCTGTTTGTTTACGATCAATGAAAAATATATGGAATCCTTTATACTAAATAGTATTTAAATTAATACTGCTCCTGATTTTTTGTAATAGATGTTAGATTTACGTTTCTGTTACAAGTTATTAAATGTAAAATTATAACTGTGATAAATGTGTAAATTTTCGCACATAAATAAAAAAGCAGATAATCTTATTTTGCTCCTAGTTAACCTTTATAACATATGACTTAATTTGGTCTTATATAACATTGTGTCATCTAATTTTATTATTTTCAAAAGAATAGGTAAAAATAGAAAGGTAATACACATGAATAGGTTATAAAATGTAAATCTACCGTACAAATGTAGATGTACACATTGCTGTGCATTTGATGTAATGTAGTTATAACAACTACATAAAGAACAAAAACAGTTTTATAATATTAATCTTAACAGTGTATTTAATATTGCAATTGTATGATAATAATTAGCGTAACACTTTATGTCTTTATCGAGGTTAGAGTTTAATGTATAATTAAAAAATAACATAAAATATTCTAAATTGGAATATAAAATGCCTATATTATATAGCTACAATTTTTAGTATTGCAAGGCTCCGGCTATAAACAGCAGTACAGTAAATGTAGACTCTTTATGTAGTAAACAAATTACCCTGGAATACAATACAATGACGCAATCCAAGTATGGCTGTCTATTATTATTGTTTACCAGATTCTCATGGAGAGACGTGTCGTCTTCAGAGTCACGTGGCTTACCGGTAAATTGAAGTACAAAGGAAATTGATTGCCTCATTGTGATGTTGACAACGTGTTTATTGTTATTTGTTTTTATCAGCGCATGGTTGATTCGTCATGAGACTCTGAAACGTCCAGGCACTCTGTAATATTTCTTTCTAACAAACTGTTATGTTCAAGAGAACCCACAGAGTATGTAATACTCTTAGAATCTGTCTTTCTTTTGTACGATGCATTTAAATGTGGTTGTCCTCAGCCAATTAAGTTGCACCGTAGAATGTAAATAAATATATTAACATAAACTCAAATTGTTATTAAATCGTAAAATACTACGCGTAGTTGATTGCGTGTTCTGTTAACTATGTCTGGCGCAATACAGTATTAGAGTATTTAACATTTTTAACTGTTTTGTATATAGGCCGACAAAATAACCAAATTCACATGTGTGTGTGTGTGTGTGTGTGTGTGTGTGTGTGTGTGTGTGTGTGTGTGTGTGTGTGTGTGTGTGTTTAAAATTTTCGAAAGTAAAAATACGGATACTAAGTGTTTTAAAGATCAAAAATGGAAACTAATTCTTCTCCATTTCCACTAATCGGAGTAAAACTGAACAATAAGATTAAATTTTATACAAAATTATGTTCGGACAACTTACGATGGTCTTATATAAAAGACGTTTGCTTTGTATGTGTAGATCTGCAGGTGTAGGGTTAATTCACATCGTTTTCATTACATAGACATGTAGATTACGTCGCCTACGGAATATTCTTATTCCCTTAAAGGGAACAGCAACATTACAGACGCCAAAAATAAACGTAACCTAAAAAGTGTTTAACAAGTTATTAAATAAAATTATTAGTGCTGCTGAGATTCTTTAAAAAACTGGTATGGAGAACCATACATGACATCCATGTCCTAAAATTTATATTAAAAATGATTTAAGTATTAAGTAAGTGGATACTTGAATTCTGAAGAAATGACGTATCAGCTAAAATGGTACCCCCATGTCAGGTGGATGAAGACTATCCTCAACCTTCATGAGGAAGGATTGTACTTTTGAATAAAATGTTTGTAGGTCGAACGAAGTGAGCCAAAGGGAGCTGCGATCTGATTCCTGTAATGAACTTAGGCTCTCGCTGCGAGTTATCGGCCGAGGGTGAATGATGACTATAGTGTTATCAAAGTCATTCCTATTAATACAAACTAGTCATTTTTCTTTTTTAAAATCGAGTCTTTCTTTCTTTCCATTCGTCTTCTGAATTCCAGAACGACGATTCTGTTTACCCGTATAATTATAAATTTCTCAGCAAAACATTTCTTCCTTAATACGTTTATGTCTTCTGTTTAACACCCACCATTCTGATCCATGTCATAAAGCTATATTCCACACAGGCTAGTAAATAACTAGTCATCAGTGAGGTCAAAATAATTTCCAAGAAGAGCAAACAATTTTCCAGAGGAGGAAAATATTTATATATTTTTCATACATACACACATGCACATATTAGTTTGTAATTCTTATATTATAAGTAATAAGAAGTAATATTATAAGTAATATTATATTATAAGAAATAAGTACACAGATTGTATTAATTTATTAAAACATTTATTGCTTCAAAGTATCCACAAAATTAATGGCTTGTAAATGTTAATATTTGATCTCCATTAAGTAGTGCTCAAGTTTCCAAAGTTTTAATATTATTATGTCCGTAATCAAAACATCAGAGCAGGTTTTAGTGTGTATGAGGGTACATACAGACAGACACACACACACAGACACTTTTCGAAAAATGACTTTTTTCATGTTTTGATGGTAGTAAAATCAGAATCTGCCATTATCTCAAACACGATTTTTTTCGCCATGACCATACTTCCATTTCCTTATGGAACGTGGAATTTCCTTAAGCAATTTACTCTTGTTAAAACGTAAAACGTTGCCGGTAAACTATCCCTTTCCCTTAACCGATCTTCACCAAAAACAATAGGCCTTGAGTCCTCTACAATTCAGGGCTGCATGCAAATAATTGTTTGATTCTGTTTGAATTTGCGGCTGTTATCGTTTGCCATAGAAAAAATTCTACACATAGATAGATAGACAGACAGACACACGCACAGACACTTTTCGAAAAATGACTTTCTTTCATGTTTTGATGGTAGTACAATCAGAATCTGCCATTATCTCGAACACGATTTTTTTCGCCATGACCATACTTTCATTTCCTTATGGAACATTGAAGTAAAAACATAGTTTGAGCTAATCCTCGCAAAGACAAACTGATCCGATTGGTCTCACAAGTGTCACTTATCTACTACTCTAAATTCTGAATTATGTTTATCAGTGAATATAATTAGTTCACTAATGTATTAGTTGTTACATAAACAGATTAAGAACAGCATGTAATTTTGGAAAGTTCAAGTATCATATAATTTAGTTTTAATTCAGATGTTCCACAAATACATTTAATCTAAGTACTCCTACTTATAAGGATACAACATTATGACATTTATTTAAAGTAATTCAAATTTATCAAATACAGATAACAGTTTAATCTCATCATTTTGTGTGCTATGTACATAGCAAACCATATATTTACAAAAATTCTGTTTAAAGATATTCAATAGAAGAAAGAGAGTACTAATCACATAATAGGCCTGCACTTGCTTGCCACAGTACATTACGGACAGGAAAGGTAATTCTCTTACAAATACGAAAGAACCACTTTGTTATATCAGACGCTACATATTAGTAATTTAAAACAATACTAAGATAGTGAACTGCCCCATGACACCCATATATATTGTAAGTGGGGCAGAACACTATTACTCGCGCGTAGAACGTGTCTAAGTACGTACATAGTTGCATTCTGCTGCATTAAAAATTAGGTCAAAAAAGAAGCAAAAATATTTGTATTCAAAACCTTGTTTATATTTAATGATCCAAAGTGTTAATAGTGTCAGATTAATGCGACGTGTGTATACTTTGTTGTAGTAAAAAGAAACAATAAAAACATAAATTAATAACAAATTAGTTAAATAGATAAAACAATAGAAATAGAACTTATTTACTGTTACCGCTATTATGCATAGGCTTTTGTTTAATTGTCCTGTCTTCATGCCTCCCAGTTGTTTCAGATCAACCTGAAATGCAGTTCTCAGATAATTCTTGAAATATTTTTTTGTTATTTTCTAAGCTTCATTAGGAAGTAAGTGTATTCCAAAGAGAGATGTCATGTCAAAATATTGTTTACTTTAGATATTAATTAAAATGAACTGTAACAAATTTTAGTAAGTTGATTCATTAGTTTAATAATAATATTGACGTATATAAAATGTATTAATTCTGTCATTAGCACTAACATAAATATTATTACATTCTTAACAAATTAATAATAATAGTTGTATAATATTTCGAATATTTTATTCATGACCTTTACGTATCCCCTTAAAACAATCCCAAACTCCTTGAAAATTACTGTCTAATAGGAATGTATGATCATTCCAAACTTATGTAAAGAAACTGTATATGCTCTGTATAAGATAATGCATACACCCCCACCTAAATAGGACATTATTGAAAGAGAAAAAAAACTCAGCGTATAATATAAGTGAGGGAGAAGGACTACATATATTTGAAACAAGACAACCAGTAACACGAACATGGTTACTGGTAACACGAACAACATATACATTTTTCAAGTAGGATACATATGCTAGTCGAAGTCTCACTATTAGTTGACACTCACTATCTTCATAACCTTTTACGAAAGGATCTGACGATATTCAGAACGAAAAAGTCAGCACCATTTCTGTCACAAACTCCCTTCATCATGCTTATGGATCTCCTCAACGGAGCACGCACGCTCTGTTGCAAATATAACATCAGAATATAATTAAAATACCACATTACAATAAATATTGTTGCCACGGTCGTAATGTTTACAGTAGAAACAGAAAAAAAGACACCAATGAAATCTCAAATTTTAAATTTTAATTAGAAACAAACAACACTCAAGAGTCAAGAGACACTCAAAAATCACTAAAAACTTTGTTGTTTTTCGGCGCAACGTAGCAATACCTCGTACTTAAGTCTGTTCGTTCCAAACTGGTAAATAGTCTCTTCAGTAATATATTGCCAGGCAGCCGGTGGATGACCTTGAATTTCTGCTATTCTTCTGAATTTCAGTGTATCTGATAAACAACATCTTCAATCCTCTTCTTCACAGTGTAAGGATCTTCCCAGTTAGTTGGAAATTTCAGGAAGTGACCAAGATCGTTGGTTTTCACCAATTTTTTAATTTGTCACTTTTACTACGTTAAAACAATTCTTTGTAAAAATATACAACATTAAAATACTAATCTGTAAGTGAGTTTATATATTCTTGTGTATCAGAAAATGCATATAATTACTTAGGTGTATAACATTTACATAATGAAAGAGGGTTGTGTAATTTAATCTAATAGTAATTTTTTAAAAACTGTATGTAATTATTACCTCTTATTAACTTGATTTTTAACAGTACAAAAAAGGTAAGTTGAATAGTAAACATTATTTCTATTGCAAAGTTGCTATTCATTTTTAGAGTATTGTAATATCTGTAAAATTGTCAATCACTACAAAATTTAAAATTTGTACATGATTAAATTTACATTTCACTTTATCATATACTTGAACAATTCTTTATTGCTTTTCAATGTTCGATCTCAGGAAAGACTACAATTTAATTTATGAGGCATGTTAGTGTGCTGGAGTGTGTATATGCCTACAAGACAAATGCATCAACGTTAATATGCATTACTGAAGTGCAGTGCTGTGTCTCTGTCTGTGCTAATATCTTCATTTGTGGAAGTAACATCGTACACTGACTGTCAGATGATTGCTGTGTTTCAATCGAAGTCTTAAATTAACGTTTGAAATTATAGGAAGTGAACGTCATTTGATATATACTGTATTATTCCCTATTAATTTATGTTATGGTTTTATTGTATTAAAATATTTACAACAGAATAGAAAATTTTATTATTTTTGTATTATATTTCTGACAACAAGTAGTAAACTGTCTCTACGAAGTTTATAAATAAACACATTTTCAGAATAAACGTTTTTATTTAGCAAATACTGTTAAAAGCATTAAATGAAATATGTGTTTTTGTTGACATCATAGAATTTTCCAATTTCCTTTTTTCAGATTTCATGTAAAATTCTGTCTACAGTATACTGATTATAAACAATTTGATACGATTAATTGCTGATAAAGTACTATTTACTTTAAATTTTATTGAAGTAGTTTGTTCATAGAAAATTCATTACTTTAAACATGACAAACGTAGTTTCAAATGTTATAATAACATTTTATTCTATTCCTAATCACGCTCCGCTTAAATAATGATTCAAAATGTCAGTTACCAACCTATAGGGATATATTATCTGGAAAATGCTTGACGAGAGTAAAACGCGTAATCATTTTTAACACTAAACAATCTACAACACCGTTGAAAGTTGAAAGCAACGAGTCGATGTGTACATGACCAGTTGTATAATGTTGATTACTACAATTTTAGTTCTTGTGAGTAAAAACTGTAATGCAGAGAAGTAATAGCTTGACTTGGAACTGAAAAACCTATTCACGTTGTTCCGTAAACAACTTGCCTGAACAACAAACATGTTTCCCTTTAAGAGCAGTATGCCAGACGTCCAATTTGTCGTGTCACTGACTCGGTCGATTCCAATACAAGCGGCTTGTGTACGTCCGAACGGCAAAAACGACCTGCAACATAATGGCAAATTACAAAGTACTGAAACCACTATAAAGTTTTCTTCTTACGTAAGATATAGTCATTTTACGTTGTACATTCTTTTTGTTATATTTCTCAGTTTTTCTCATATCTTACAAGAAATTTCGTAATTATAATTTTTAAATTTCTAATTTGATTTCTCAATTAGATTTTAAATTATGCATAGTAATATAATAATTTTTTTTTGTCATCTTCTTAGAAAAAGGAGCCCATATTTAAAACTATAATTAATATTTTAATATAGTTATTAAACTGTAACTATATATAATAGTATATTTAACATTTTTGTGTAGCTAATATTTTTATTCATCCCCTGATTAATAATTAAAGAAAGTAGCCAATAACGTCGTAAATGTACATTACGCATATAAATATAATTATCGTTCCATACGTCTAGTATTGCAGAAGTAATGGGTAGGCCTATATCACGTATTTTTGTTTTCTACTTTTCTAATGCTATTCAGTTCAGATGATGATACGTAGGCCCTATACCTTAAATATGGGTGGCGTAGACTATACTATAATTTTCAGATTGACCATACTTTAAGGTTGATTAGCTTCTTCTCATAGTTGACTATTGTGAAATTGACTAAGATTAAGATATCTCAATCTTAAGAGCGAATGATACCAAAATAAATATAAGTAAGAACCAAATATAGGTACAAGGAAGAATATAATAGCATTAAAATTATGAAAGGAGGTAAGACCTTCAAGTGAACAGTAGTAAAACTACTATCAGCATAATATGACACTACAACATAAACAGACAATTTGACAGATACGAATTGACAAGACAAGTTTCCCAAATTGACTGTTAAGTAAGCCTAACAAACCTTTAATAAACCAAATGAAATAGCACAAGTAAAATGAAAGATGACATAAACAATATTTATAACATATATTATTATTAGAAACAGCACATTAGCTGAGTAATGGCAAGGTACTAATTTGAATGACAAACATAAAGAAAGATATTATTGTTAATAATGAGCAATGAAAGGTAATAAGAGAACAATTTGTATATGTTATAATAATGAGATGATCTAAATGTAACCATCAATGTAACAACTAAATGTATTTAAATAATGTTATAAGAAGATAAAATATGTAAAAAGTTGTATTATTAGTCTAGGAACAAAACCTTATAATGAAATATGTAGACCAAAAGAATGGATTAAGATGAATTGAAAATACTCAGTGAGCAATAACTAATATAACAAAGACTCAAAGCAAAGACACACAGCTTATGTGAAGTCTATAATGGAGAGAAAATTGAAATAATAACAGACTAATGATGACCCAAACAAGTCATGAAAATAATAATCATGTAAAGACCCTACGAAGCATAGGGAGATATAATAATAATAATGACAAAAAAAGTGTAACTCACCATACCATGAGTAATATTATAAGTATAGCAAATAAGAATAGGATTGAATAAAGAATAGTGAAGTAAGGAAGTCTATAAATAATAATCAACAAATGTGTAGTAATAATTAATATGGTTCAGCTGGATACAGCAATTATAAATAATAATATGTTCATTTCAATCAAATAATTATGTTCAGAATAGAAATTAAACATAGTAAAATAAATATTAAGAAAAATGTTAAAATCGGATCTGGAACGTTTAGCAGACGACACTGTAAACAATGCATTATTTAGAATAGGCTATTATTAAAACAGAATTTGTTAATGAAAAATGTAACCAAACTGGCATCAACCCATATGAAAATAACGAGAAAGAAACGAGCTATACAATGCTAATTATAGAACCTAAATTGTAATTAAGATAACTGAGATATATACGTTAGCATCATAAATTTTGTGAATTTTGGATAGTTACGGAAAATACAAACAATAACGAAAACAACGCTTTGAATACAATTATGTAATGGCTAAAAATAGAATGACCTCATCATGACATCATTTACAACCAATCAGGAGTTACCTTAGATATGAACCGGCGCAGCCTAGCGACGATATAAGAGGACTATATATACAGAACCGAGAGTAAACAAAACACATTTTGTCAATTTCCACTCAACCAGCAACAACGACTCCAGACCAAACTATCGTCAGAATTTATTAATCAACAAGTGAAGAAGTATAAATATATTAAAGTGCATCGAAACCAGTAGTATTATCTTTACTAGAAGTGCGAATTAAAAGAACGAGGTTAGGTGCAATACCTAACCAAGTAATTAATTATTCAAGAAAAATATATTCGTTCATACGCGTAAACAGTGCAGTGAAACACGATCAGTGTACCCGATCGTGAAGTGTAATAAGAAATAATCCATGAGATTATAATTCAGGGAGTACTGTGCCATTCATTTACATTGTTTATGAATAAAATATTAGTAGTATAAAACATAATACACCTGTATACTAACGCAAAAACAATAATACCATAAGTCCTAAGCACTGTCTTTACTTTATTTAGAGGAATTATACTATTCCGAATATAAGAATTCATGTATTAGCATTACCGTAATTAACCTCAAACTTGTCAAGGTTAAACGAACTTTTCGTCAATCGATTTCAATGATCAAAGGTGTCTAACCTATTAACTTCAAATCTTGTAGTAGCATTGTATCGCAAGGCATTGGTGTTTTATCGGCGTTATTAATTTGAATGTATTAAATTGAAACAAGTAAATAGTGAGCAATAAACAAATGAATTGTGAACTTAAAAACATTGTCAGTAATTATTGAAACAGTGATTAATTATTTTTTTTTCACTTAATGATTTGCGAATTCAAAGCAATCAACCAGTTAAGTTGGCTACTATTTGGACGAGTGAACCGCCAACAGTTAAAATTAAATAAATAAACCAACAAGAAATTAATTAAGGATTTTATTTTAATTACTTAATCTACAAACACTTTAACTTCAATCAAATTTATTTAATTTATTTTCAAATAAATTCTTTTCATGGAATATTAACCAGAAATTCCATATGGCGCCCAGATAAAATCAAATGTGTTCACTTAATAACAAACAGTGCAGTAATACTGTTTTTTGAAAACTTAACAGTTTACAAACAAACTGAGACCAACTGAACTTCCAGTACGACACTAAAGGTACGTGAAGGTTTGAATTATTTAATAACTTTGTCAAAACTATACATTACCATACACAGACGATATAATTCAACAAAAGTGCTAATGAACTTCGAGAGATTTTCAAAGATAATTACATTCAACTAACGGAGATTACAACATTTAATTAATCAATTAAAATTAAAATTAATTAAACCAAGAAACTTTAAATAAAGATTGTTAAAAAATATTATAAACGACATAGTGTAAATTCAAAGTCAAGCAACGTGTGACAAGTGATACTTAAAAACAAAGGACGTACTCATACTGGTCTTTCACAGTTTGACCATTCTTAACTTCTATTTTTGTTTACTAAACCACCTTCCTGTTATTCTTTCAATTTGTAGGATGCATTACAAATATTCTCGTGCTAGGTGAGTTTATTTTCTTGTCATATATAGTTCTGTAAGTTAGAACGACCCTTAGGTTTACCGTTCTTTCCTGTTTTCTACGACTCAGTTGTGAGGAATATAAGCCAGTGGCCTGGGAAAGGCTACTGCCAAAAGCTGTATCAATTTTATTTATTTATGAGCTGCGAATCTACAAAAAACAGACAGTCGAAATTGGAATACGGAGCACTGAAATTAAATCCGAAATATTGGGAGGCCGTAAAGAGCATTCCCACCATCTCTCCACCAGTCTACTAGTCGGTAAATTTGGAATAGTTTCACCATAATCACCTTGACGTATAACTAAGTGTTGTGAGGAAAAATTATTTGAAATATGGAAAAAAGAAAATAGCCAGATAAAAAGGAAGGCTTACTGAACATTATAAGTGGCTATAAACGTTTAACCATAAAAACGTTAGGATTATAAGCAAAAGTAAAGTAATAAAGTAAATTGAAAATGAAAAACTGTTCAGGTGTTCATCTGTGTGTGTGTGTGTGTGTGTGTACTGAAACGAGGAATGGGACTGGTGACAGTGTTGATTGCGTGGGAGGATAATATATAGTTACTTAATGATTAACCTTCACGCTAATTTAAGCGTGTTTAAATTAAAATTTTGGGCAACGCTAGTAAATATTTAGTTACAACTTCGTATTTTTTGTTTTTTCTCTATGACAAATATTTAATTTTGTAGTGACATTAACAAAAAATGTTTTATTTGAATAGTAACTGGTAATGTATTTACGTGTTCTATTGGTTTCCGTGCGAATACAAAAGTGAACCTTTGCGGACACATAAACATATTATTTCCTACTTCCTTAACTAATTTTAATAGTTTTTCCTCGTGTATTCTTATATAATCTAATCGTATTTTTGAACCTCGTTCACTCGAGATTTAATTTTTGATTGTGTATTTGAGGCACCTGTTTAATGAAAATCTTGTTAAACAGCAGTGCCAGTGCGACGTCAGACATTATTCTTCATGTTTCATGTGCAACATGATCTTATCCCATTCTTTGTTAATTACCATTTACATCCCTAATCTTGTGTTATTAATTCCTATTATTACCGTCTAAAATAATGTCAAAAACATTACTGACACAATGTGTAGAAAATAGTATTCAAGCAGATCGCTTTTGTTAATCTGAAATCTTATATCTTATGTGTAGCAAGTTATCTCGTCTGTTTGACCAGAAAAAACGAAGCGCTATTATAATTTGGAATTCTTACTTGATCTATTAAATTGCAAATATTTCTTAATAAGATAGGTCTATTTAAAAAACACACACATATATATATATATATATACATATGTTTTGGTATTTTTCATTTGTGTTTTACTCGTATTTCATTTCACAAAAAACACTGTACACTGTTATTTATTATGTAGTTGATTTTTAATTAAACACACTCTAACATAAATGTAAGGTAATATAAAAATTTAATTTAAAGTGTTTTTGTAAATAATATTATCAACACTACCATTACGCTACACCGATCTACACTAGCTTTGATAGTATGAAAGGCACAGTTTTAAGAAAAGTGTAAATTAAATTTACAAACTTTACCTTGACTTAAATATTTCAGAATACACTTTATATCTTAGTGAAAATTTTATAAAAGCTATTCCATTTAATAAGATGTATCATATATCATGTCTGGAACAATGAAGCATATGTTATTGACTATGTAATTAAATAAGTGTTTCATTTTTTATGCTAAAAAATTCATAAAGTTTAGTTGTTTCTTATAGAGTGTAAGGTATTGAAACAGAACCGTTCAGGTCATTTGTACAACCTGTTATTTTATCCGTTCGTTTATGAAAACCATTAAAAAGATTACCTGCTTTATATATTTAGGCATGTTGCACTGTGCTACAAAATATGTGTATTGTCTCAAGGGAATAAATTGTCTAGGAAGATTGCATTTTCGCAAATACCTGTACTGTGTTTTAATTGCTACAGACCTACATAGTGAATAACCTGTAATTAACTCATTAATAGATTAATCAATTAATTACAATTTACTAATTAGCAATTAACTAGTGACGGTTAGACAATACGTTCACATCTAACCTGCAACGTGCGCTTGCTTGCTTGTAATACTAAATGAGGGAATTGGCAAATGCAAGTCTGCACGTAAACACTGTGAACGGCAGTATAGTCTGAAACTTTTGACTTTCTTCTGTAACTATCTTGAATTGTAGTGCTCACATGATTAAGAATTAGTTCACTGCAATTAAATTCATACGTATTTTTCACGTTCCCATACAGTACATGTGATATAATTACTGCAACTCTTTTCATAGTAATGTAAAGTACAGTTAGTCAGGAGTAATGGTTTTGTTATGAATGTACCGATGCATCTTGATCCACTGTTTACTCAATTCGCTTATTATTTCTCTTTCAACTGTGTAATTCAACGTAGAAAAGCGTAATAATAATTTAAGGAAGCATAAAATCAGCTTACCGTTATGATTTTTGATGTCATTTCGTAATCGTATGATTAGATTTGAGAATGGCGAACACGTTTTAAATGTAGAAATCTCTGAAGACACTGATACAGTCAGTGAAGCATGAATCAGGTAAATTATAAAGTTAACAAAGATACAACTACTTGCAGAAGTAACTACAATCATTTCATAATACTTAATTAAATCCTTAAATTTTTTAGTGACCGTCAATCAGTGAATGTTTTAGTGGATGGTTAGTGAGGATCGGTCAATAATACAACTTTTAAAATCAGAATGATCAATATTGCACACCACTAATAAAAATTATTCCGATTAGCGCTTTCAAGCTTCACAGCTCATCGTCAGATCAGGAATAGACAGGAAATATCTTTATTATTAGTGGTGTGCAATATTGATCATTCTGATTGTGATTTCAACCACTAACACAAATTTCTTCATTAAATACAACTTTTAGTTATTTTGCGTCGACGTTTCGACAATATTTATTGTCATCTTCAATAATGTTATTTAATGTTATTAGTTGTGTGTTTGGCGTCAGCAACAATTGTCCTGAAGATGATAGTAAATATTGTCGAAACGTCGACGCAAAATAACTAAAAGTTGTATTATTGACCGATCCTCACTAACCATCCACTAAAACATAATACTTAATATTATATGTATGTAAATATATTGTGTATGTGAATGTCTGTGAGAGAGAGAGAGAGAGTGTGTGTGTGTGTGTGTGTGTGTGTGTGTGTGTGTGTGTGTGTGTGTGTGTGTAACTATTATAATTCCGTATGTTATAATACAGGAAATAACTCCTACTACTTGAATGTTTGCTATTGAGGGACAGAGAAGTAGGGATAGTAAGGGACCAGAAATAGTAACATTGGGTGTATTGTGTCGCATAGTGCCTGTGGCAGCATTGTGCAAAAGCTCATCAGCTCATCACTTTACTCAAAACTGTAATCAAATAGTCTTCTTTTCCTTCTTTCTAATATTTTCTTTGAGAATCTGTTCAGTTTTAAACAATTCAGTAGAACGAAGTAATGCAGACCAGTAGAATACACTGGAACATAATAACGATCAATGGAGTATAAAAACAAATAAACGAAGCCTATAACAAGTAGTTACATTAACGTACGACTTATAACTTTAACAGTTTTCCAATTTTCTTGTTACTGATTAAGTTGTATTTGCTGATCATTTTAATCTGTAAGAATTGTTATTTGTTTGTTTCTTCTTGTTTCCACTTATTCTTGGGATTGGGGTCAATTGGACATCTTCTGAACATGTTCCTTTCTCCTGCCATTTGGCTCAATCCGATGATGTTCTACACTCTGCTATTTGCCAGACCTATTCCCATTGCATTTTGGATCGGCTCCTTGGTATTCTTCCATTTAATTCCAAATTAAATAATTTTCTGTTATGCCCCCTTATTCTATTCGCATTAGAAGTCCATCCTACTGCGGCTGTTTCCATTCCATCAATGTTTTGAATCGCTTCTAGTTTTTCTCTTAAATTTCGGTTTCATTTTCTGTCCCTTCAAGTGTTACCAACTAGTCTTCTCAGAGATTTTACCTTGCACACTGTTATTCTCAATCTCAGCTTGTTTGCCATCATCCAAAGCTCTGAGCTATATGATAGAGTTAGTTCAGTTATTGTTTTGCATGGGTATAGTTTTGTTTTCATAGTAAGTTCTTTTTTAATCATGACGACGTTATTCGTATGGTAGTATACTATGTTAGTTTTGCAATTTTTAATTTTCTCATTTATATCATTTTGTAGGAAGTACAAATAAAGAAGAAGCAACAGCAGAAATATGTGGCTAACTAAAATGCATTTTATTAAAAACAAACTCTTAGACATAACACTTTTGTGCACTAAAAGTACAGCCCAGCTCATTCTATATAGGCCTACCATATTATTTGTTACTAAACTTACAACCAGTCAACTAAAATGGACATTTTAGGTAAATATACGGTTACAGTTTACGATCACATAAAAAATCGATGGGGTATTGATCGCAGATGCCAGTGATTGCTCATTTGTGTTTACCGCAGCGGTATAACAATAGACAGATATTCACTGCTACCGCACAAATACAAAATACAGTGCGGTATGCTTGACTGTACAAAACTACCAGCGATTGTTGAACTCATCTATTACAGCGGCTGAATGTTGCTTTGGAAACAATAGTAAAAGGCCTGAGTAACGAAATATTGAAGCATAGTTATCATAGTAAACATATATAAAATTGTCATAATATATATAATAAAGCATATCCTTAAAAATAGTAATTAAAAGTAAATGTGATTAGAAAAAGGCAGTCATCAGATAATTCTGAATCAACTTGGACAAGTCAGTTTCACATTGTCTTACTATATGGTTTTCGCATTAGTGTATAGTTTTCGTATTGTCAGTAGCTTTAGCATTTGGATTCCTTATAGATAATGAGATTAGTTGGATACTAGAAACAGAGGAGAGGTGATAAATGTAGACGGTTCCTTAGAAGAAGGACCTATTCGAGATATTGCTGGTTTTAACACGTTTTACCATTGACAAAATATTTCCGGCAAGTGATATAGGGATTATATGAATAGCAGTGGCACAATAATTGAAAGTAAATCCAATGCTAATGTGTAGATTGATATACCGGGTAAACGTACAAAGGGTGTGATGATTATGGAGTGATATGAGTTTTCAGCCTCCAAATACAAAAAAAAAAAAACATAGTGGACATTAGGTAGAATTTATAATCCATGGAAAAGCAGAGGTTCCAGATTTTCTAACTTTGAGTTTCTCTGGAGTTTACAAACCACTTTTACTGCAATATAGCGAATGTTTGTTACACAACGACCAATTCAACAGCACGTTGGCTACACGCTGGCGAATGGCATTGACTCCCCTTTAGCATACAGTCTTGTACAGTATCTCAGTAAATATATATAATAGGCTATATTTTCTGGAATTTCTTCCCGAGTCTTATACGACAAGTAGTATAATATTATTTTTACCTTTAATCTTGCTTACCACAGAAGTAACTCCTCATTAGTCAAGAAAAATTAGGTGTTAGTATTTATGATTTTGCAACTATAACTTCTTGTTACCCTAACTTCGTGGTCCAAAAGATAAGGGTTTACAAATATAAAAATTACAGCACGTGTTCCTATATTATTCCCAATAAACGCATAACCGCTATAAATAAAACTCCAGAATACCATTAAGAAAAAATTTAGACCACTCTGGAACCAAAATAAAATAATCTAAATGGAACAGAAGTAAACAGCTTTTAGTGTTATCAGCTTTTAACTGATAATATATACTTTGAAAATCAACGAGTAAACAAATTTCAGTGTCAGTTTAAATATTTTTGTGTTAGACAAAGTTTAAAATACCGTCTAAGTTCATTTCACGCGTGTGTAGTCATCGGACAAAAGGCTTGTCGCATGAAAATGGTTCCAATCGTACAACTCTCAGTTATTTTGGTGACCCTAAAAAGGTCGTTTGGCGAAAACGCTGTGATGTTAGTTCCGCCCGAGCCGCGCTGATATGTTCTGCGGCGGCGCCTGATATTCGTGGCGTACTGGAGTCCTCCTCGTCTTTCGCCATCGGTTGCGTCGAGTCCGCTGCCGGCCCAGCAAAGTCCGTCGTTGGCACGGTACAGGGCGAAGAATGTAAGAACGTCGGTTCTACTCTTCTGCTGTTCCTTCCGGCTGACTCCGCGTCGATGTCGTCCGAGAGAGGAGGGAAGATGAAGTGCCTCCGATGGCGTGGCGATGGAGTGCGTGGCGATGGGACGCCTAAATATTCTAGTGGCGCTCTTTATGCCCTGACCGGGTTCGCTGATTGGCTCGCTCCAAACACGTCAGGTGTCACGTCTCGGCTGCTGATATTGGCTCGCTGCTGTCAGGTGTCACGCGTCCTTCGGCGTTGGTGGGAAAGAGGCGCCGACCTCGTATCCCGTCCATTGCTGGACCCTTTGGTCAAATCCTGGCTAGCCCGGAGGCGAAGGCCGAGTACTTGGGTGCGTGTTTCGAGCGACAGTTCGCTCCTAACCCGCCCATGGACTGGGACTTCGACGAAGAAGTCGAGAACGAAGTGGAAGACTTTCTGTCTCTTCCGATCACTGCGGAGCCCGAACCCATTACTAGGGAAGAGGTCACACATCGGCTCGTTGAACTGGTGCCAAGAAAAGCTCCTGGCCCGGACGGCGTCTCGAACGCCGCTCTTACTCGACTCCCGGAGCGAGGAGTACTTTTCTTGGTCGCGCTGTTCAACGCGTGTCTAAGACTGGCGTATTTTCCCCAGAAATGGCGTAAGGCGACGGTCATAGTGATCCCGAAGCAGGAAAAGGACGCTTCTGTCAGCCACGTCAAAGGTTCTCGAACGTCTCGTACAACGGGGACCATCTAAGTAATTTCGATTTACTGGTCCCCGAAGAGTTCGGCTTCCGTGTGGGGCATTCCACCACTCATCAGCTGATGAGACTGGTGGAATACATCACGGGCGCCGGCTGTCGGAAAGAGCAGACTGTCGTCGCCTGTTTCCTAGATGTGGAAAAGGCCTTTGATAGTGTCTGGCATGACGGGCTCTTGTTCAAGCTCCGGGAAATCCAGCTCCCAGATTGCTACCTTCGCTTGATTGCTAGCTTTCTGACGGAGAGGACTTTCTGCGTGCGAATAGACGACCATGTCTCTTCCGAGAGACGCATTACAGCCGGGGTACCTCAAGGTAGTGTGCTAGGGCCTCTCCTGTTCTCCGTGTATATCAATGACGCACCCAGAGAGGCTTGAGTCCAAATGGCTCTGTTTGCCGACGACACGGCGGTCTATACCGCCGATCGAAACGCTGACAGAGCTATCCCACGACTTCAGCGCGCACTCGATGCGTATTCGACGTGGACGGAAAGCTGGAAAGTTGCCGTCAACGAAACCAAGAGCTCCGCGGTGCTATTCACCAAGCGCCGGAAAGAACCACGAGGCCGAGTGAGACTCGGTAGAACGTATTTGCCCTGGTCGAGAGAAGTTAAGTACCTCGGTGTCCACCTAGATCGTCGGCTCACCTGGCGTGCCCACGCTGAGACGATGCGAAAGAAAGCGTCCGCTCGTCTCGCGCAACTGTTCCCGATACTCGTTAACAAGGCTATGACCCGCAATCTGGGTAAGCTGATCGTCAACGCGTATCTGTTGCCGATCATTTTTATGCTATTCCCGTCTGGGGTTACCTCGCAACCGTACATAAAAAAAGTTTGCAAAGCGTTCTCGATAGAGGTCTTCGGATAGCGGCCAAAGTCCCCTATCGATTTTCTTCTCGTCTTTTGAGAAAAGGACTCGGTGCCCGCTCTTTGGAAGACACCGCAAGGCGACTTGCACGTAAATTTTACGTCCGAGCTGCGAGGACCCAGACAAAACCCACTCATAGCTGGCCTTGGCGAGTACCGAACACGTCTAGGTGTTTCTTGGAAACGGCCTCGACAAATACTGTACTAGTCGACCTAGTACGAGCATGTCGTTGTAGCGACCATTAAATAAATTGAATAAATAATGTTCCGTCTGGACATGACCACTAGGCAGGAGCCCCTACCGGAGGCTCGGTACTAGGAACCCATTGGGTCGTCTCACGACGCACAACCCAACAGCTCTGACGGCCAAGGTGTCACACGCGTCCTTTTTTGACAGTGGTCAGTCGACTTCGGACCCAGCTCAGGACGGACCTCTCCTTTGGACTGCTCTCTCTCCTGCTTGGACGGACGATATCGCTGTTTTCAGCTGCTGCCCTGCTGCCTTCGTTACGAGGACAGACAAACGTCATCAGCTGCCCTGCTTACTGGACATCAGGCCTTAGAAGACAGAAGACAACAACTCAGCTGGCTGGTGAACTGATTAGCCAGCACAAGAATAGCTGAGTTCGTCGGACCTTCTAAGGGCCACCAGCCGAGCGACCCTTTTCAGGACCACCAGCTTGCCGCTGAAGAGGAAGCACTTAGCCTGCCAGAGCATAAGGTTGCGCAGAGCATCTTGCCCACTGACGCTCAGGCTCTTAGGTAGCGCTGCCTAGGACGATCCTTGCGAGCCCCCACCAGTGGTAAGCGAGCTTGGATATCGCCTAGGTAAAGAGGCCGGTGGACACCTCTCTTGGTAAGGAGAGGTATCTAACAAAGCCGGTCATTAGCCCAGCTCGTAGACAGCCTGAGCGTTCCAGTTGTCACGCTTGCGATCCGGCTCGGGCCGGACTCTAGGTCCCTGGTTACCGCCGGAGGCAGCCTGGCTGCCTCTGGTCGGCGAACCTCCCGCTCGTTGGCGGATATGCTCGGTTCGGGCTCGTCAACGAGCACGCAGTCGCTCGCCACTGCCCCACCCCACACGAGCGATTCGCCGTGTTCTCCGCTGATGGATGCGGACCAAGTCGATCCCCGGACGGTTCCGCTGCCCGGCGACGAAACCGACGCTTTCGTGGCGGTTGGGCCACGGGGGCGCCCGGTTAAGAAACCGAGGCGGAACCGGTCCTGCTCAACCTCTTCCTCGGCGTCCGCCATGGAAGTTGTCCCCGCCGATGGCGAATCCGGCTCGGGGCCGACTGTGTCCGGCGATGCCCAAGCACCCCGCAACTGTGTCGCATCCCGCCCGGATTCGTTCAGGGCGTGAACAATGTCACCGGTTTTTACCGACGACTGATAGTGACTCCCGGACTTTCCCCGGCCAACGTTGACTTGAAGCTCCTTGGGGGCGACACAGTCAAGATCGTTGTCCGAGGAATGGACGTGTACCGCAGCGTCGTGGCGTTCGTGGAATCCTCACAATTCCAGTACCACACCTTTTCACCCAAACACGTGAAGCCTCTGTCCTTCGTGCTCAGAGGCTTGGACGTGGACTCTCCTCTCGAGGAAATCCTCGAGGAGCTGCGCGGGCTGGGCTATCCGGTTCGCGCGGTACACGTTTTAGATAGTGTTTGCTCCTGCCGGACCAAGGCGTCCAATTCCTCTGGTCCGCACCATGGCGGAGAACAGCGAGGCAGGCGCAAGCCTACTCTCTCTTACGCGGCTTTTTGGTTTTCGCGTAAAAGTGGAAGGAAGCCGCGCTCCCGGGGCTCTGCCTCAGTGTTACAGGTGCCAACACTTCGGGCACCACTCAGAACTTGCTCCAACGCTCCGGCGTGCGTGAGGTGTTCTCTCCCTCACGCCAGTAAACTCTGTGATGCACCTGCATTCAAAACATGCATCAACTGCGGCGAAAGTCACCCCGCCAACTACCGGGCATGTCCAGTGTTTCAGCGGGAGCTCGAGCGGCGAAAGCCGAAAGGGCGCCTGCCACCACCGAGGCATCCTGAAGCTGCTTCAAGACCTGCAACCGAGCAGCCAGGCCCTTCGCCTCCTGCTACGGCTGCCGTGTCTTTCGCCGCAGTTGCTAATAAGCAACGAAAACGCAGCAAAGGCCCGAAGCAGACACCTGTGGTACAGGCATCACCAACTCAGGCTCCTTCCCAGGCCCCTGTCCCGCCTATGGCGAAAAAGCGCCGAAACCTCGCGGCATCCAAACAAAGTGAGACAGACCAGCCATTGTCAAACATCTCGGTTGTGGAGCCTGAGACTACTCAACCCTCCCCAGCACCGGAGAATCCTGCCCCTGCTTTAGAAGCAGCCTCGCCTGACCTCCCGCCCCCGCGGTTTCCTAACGCAGGCAAAAAGAAGCGGCATAGAAAGCCCCGTGGCGCTTGTTCTCGGGCTCCTGCCAACCCGGCCGCACAGTCCAGACAGCTTGCACAGCGCGTAAAGACCGACGAGCTCGCATCTGTCCCTCTTCCTAGAACCTCCGCTAGAGGCGCTATAACTGGCCCTAAGAACACCCTGGCTTCCACCAATCCCCCGATTGACAAGCCTCGGCGCTCTTACGCGCAAAAAGTCTCCGGGCACTCTGGCTCAAAAACCGTACCTGACGACTACTAGGTCGTCCACAACTTCCTTGCTGAGTTCGATCTCCGCAAAGTTGCCCAGACCTTCAGGTCCATTCGCTCCCGCTTGGAGACTGCCAATATAACCGAGAGATTCATGCTCTTGGTGGAAGCCCCCACTTGTGTAGGTCTTCTATGAGTCGAGTCCTCAAACCTGATCTCTCAATTCTTTCCTGGAGCGCCAACGGGTTGCCTAATAAGATCCTGGAGCTCCAAGAATTACTGGCCCGACTCAAGCCCGATGTAGTGCTTCTCAATGAGACCCACTTGACCCCTGCGAATCGGTTAAGACTGGCCAACTATGTGTGCTATCGAAACGACAGACCGGGCACTGCTGGTGGCGGTACTGCCGTCGCGGTGAGCCTCAATCTCGAGCATCACCGAGTCGTCTTGCCTGCAATGACTCACCTCGAAGGCACCGCTGTGGAGATGCTAAACACTCTAGGCGGTGTACTGATGGTCGCAGCGTATAAACCGCCGCAAAAAGAGCTCCTTCACCCCGATCTAGCTGTCGCGTTCGATGCACACAGGAGGGTCATCATGGCCGGCGACCTGAACTGTAAACATCGCGATTGGAACAGTGGCTTGACTGCCCCAAACGGGAAACCTTTACGCAGGTTTGCTGATTCACGCAGGGTAACAGTGATTGGGCCTACCCAACCTACGTTCTGCCCCTCACAACGCCACGCGGCTCCCGATGTCTTGGACATAGCGGTGATCCAAGGAATAGACTGTCCAGTCCACGTGTCCGCGCTAACGGAACTATCGTCCGATCATCTCCCCATCTTGATACACGTCGCTACCCAGCACGTCGTACGCAGAGATGTCAGGAAGGTGGTAGAATGGGACCGCTATGGCCCGGCGTTAAGTCGCCGATTGCCAGAGTCGGGACCACTCGAAACCGTCCGCCAAGTCGACGAGGCAGTTGCCGCGTTTGACGAGGCTGTCGTATCTGCGATCGACGCGTCTTCCAGGATGAAGCCTGGCGTCACGCCCCACTGGCAGCGGATCCCAGAGGAGACGAGTGCTCTCGATTGCGAGACAAATCGCCTCCGGAGACGCTGGCAGCGGACCCGTGATCCGGCCGACAAGTCAGCGTACAACCGGGTGACCGGCATTTTACGTCGCGAAATGCAGGCCTACCGGAGACGCTGTTGGGAACTCGCCGTGGACCAAACAGGGGACGAATCGCACGAAAGTAGCCCTTACCGGATACCTTCGGCGTTTGTAGGGAAGAGGCGCCGACCTCGTATCCCGTCCATTGCTGGACCCTTTGGTCAAATCCTGGCTCGCCCGGAGGCGAAGGCTTGGGCGCGTGTTTCGAGCGACAGTTCGCTCCTAACCCGCCCATAAACTGGGACTTCGATGAAGAAATCGAGAACGAAGTGGAAGACTTTCTGTCTCTTCCGATCACTGCGGAGCCCGAACCTATAACTAGGGAAGAGGTCACAGATCGGCTCGTTGAACTCGTACCGAGAAAAGCTCCTGGCCCGGACGGCGTCTCGAACGCCGCTCTTACTCGTCTCCCGGAACAAGGGGTACTTTTCTTGGTTGCGCTGCTGAACGCGTGTCTAAGACTGGCCTATTTTCCCTAGAAATGGCGTAAGGCGACGGTCATAGTAATCCCGAAGCAGGGAAAGGATGATTCCCGTCCCGGCAACCTCCGGCCCATTAGTCTATTGTCAGCCACGTCAAAAGTTCTCGAACGTCTCGTACAACGGAGAGTACTAGATCATCTAAGAAATTTCGATGTACTGGTCCCCGAACAGTTCGGCTTCCGTGTGGGGCATTCGACCACTCATCAGCTGATGAGACTGGTGGAATACATCACGGGCGCTAGGTGTCGGAAAGAGCAGACTGTCGTCGCCTGTTTCCTAGATGTGGAAAAGGCCTTTGATAGTGTCTGGCATGACGGGCTCTTGTTCAAGCTCCGGGAAATCCAGCTCCCAGATTGCTACCTTCGATTAATTGCTAGCTTCCTGACGGTGAGGACTTTCTGCGTGCGAATAGATGACCATGTCTCTTCCGAGAGACGCATTACAGCCGGGGTACCTCAAGGTAGCGTGCTAGGGCCTCTTCTGTTCTCCGTGTACGTCAACGACCCATCCAGAGAGCCTGGAGTCCAGATGGCTCTGTTTGCCGACGACACGGCGGTCTATACCGCCGATCGGAACGCTGACAGAGCTATCCCACGACTTCAGCGCGCACTCGATGCGCATTCGACGTGGACGGAAAGCTGGAAATTTGCCGTCAACGAAACCAAGAGCTCCGCGGTGCTATTCACAAAGCGCCGGAAAGAACCACGAGGCCGAGTGAGACTCAGTAGAACGTACTTGCCCTGGACGAGAGAAGTTAAGTACCTCGGTGTCCACCTAGATCGTCGGCTCACCTGGCGTACCCACGCTGAGGCGATGCGAAGGAAAGCGTCCGCTCGTCTCGCGCAACTGTTTCCGATACTCGTTAACAAGGCTATGACCCGCAAGCTGGGAAAGCTGATCGTCAACGCGTATCTGTTACCGATCATTACCTATGCTATTCCTGTCTGGGGTTACCTCGCAACCGTTCATAAAAAAAGTTGCAAAGCGTTCTCGATAGAGGTCTTCGGCTAGCGGCCAAAGTCCCCTATCGGTTTTCTTCTCGTCTCTTGAGAAGAGGACTCGGTGTCCGCTCCTTGGAAGACACCGCAAGGCGACTTGCAGGTAAATTTTACGTCCGAGCTGCGAGGACCCAGACAAACCCTCTCATAGCTGGCCTTGGCGACTACCGAACACGTCCAGCTGTTTCTTGGAAACGGCCTCGACAAATACTGTACTAGTCGACCTAGTACGAGCATGTCGTTGTAGTGACCACTAAAAATAAATAAATAATAAAATTCCGTCTGGACATGACCACTAGGCAGGAGCCCCTACCGGAGGCTCGGTACTAGGAACCCATTGGGTCGTCTCACGACGCACAACCCAACAGCTCTGACACTAGGTGTCACGCGCCGCCAAGTTTTTGCGGCGACCTCTCGCTGGTACTGGTGAGCAGACGTTTGCCTCCGTGCCGTCACAATATATTCAAACACTTTTTGCTACAGTCTATTTTCTGATGAATATACTGTATTTAATATTTATAATAACTTTACCTCAAGATGTTTTTTCTTATTTGGAACATGTTCCGGAACACTTAGAGTTCCCATCCTCAGCCTTCTCAATATTGAATCTTGAAGAGTATTTGTGTGTTGGTTGGTTGTTGTTATGGTTTCCTGTTGGTTTTTGGTATTTTAAATTGGTATTATTTTGTGTGATTGTGGTGTATATATTAGTATTTTGTGTATTTTCGTTGTTGAGTGCTTTGGAAATTGTCTCGTGTTCTGTATTGATTTGTATTTATTCCGTTATCAGTTTACAAGTATACAAACACAAAACAAACTAATACCAGAATTACTTTGAAAGCGCAAGCGAAAACTCTTCATCTCCCGACCCAGTACTTTACATTGGGATATCGCCACACCCACTATCACTGCCACTGTCACTGATTGATTCGCGGGGGAGAGGCGTAGATTTGGGATCAGAGCCGCAAGCACCCAAAAGAGATTTTAACGGCTCCTGTAAAGGTGTAGTGGAGTCATTTGACGCCATTCCGGAAGCCCGAAATGGACGACAAGGGTAGTTAAAGGAAAGAAGAACTCACCAACACTGATTTAACAAGCTGAGAGACACTGACACATGTACACACCGGAAACCGCACAGCACACGAACACAAAAACGGCCGCGCACTACACTGCACTAATGTTATACTTGTGTAGAACTCGCAGATCAAATAATACTGCACAATGGTAAAGTAGAACAGTTTTAAAAACGATTGAAAAACAGAACTTACATAAACACAACCATTTCCTACGTGTACTCAGAGAAGAATGCCCTGCTACTGGGTCGTTTAGAGTTCAATTTGTACTTTTTCTACTTAATGGCGGACCTGAAGCGACCCTCGATGGTGGATTATACCACCGGAACTAGTAAACGGGTCGCTTCCAAGACTCACCTGGCCTTGGAGTAGTTACCAAGTCCGGCAATGAGAGAATTGTGGGTCACACGTGCTGATCGAACATAGAATCTACTCGCCAGGCGTCTCACGGTGTCACCAAAAGAGCGGACACCGGGTCCTCTCCTCAAAAGACGATAAGAATACCTCCGAGTGATTTTACACGCGACCTCAAGTCCCCGGTCGAGAACGCGCTGGAGCGCTGATTTATGATATCGACCAAGATATCCCCAAACAGGACAGGCATTGGTAGTCACGGGTAACACGTACGTGTTGACGATGAGCTTACCCAGCCGGGGGGTCATTGCCGGATTAGAAAGCACGGGCCAAAGTCTACTGAGTTGCTCCGAAGCGCATTGAATATTGAGTATGGGTTCGCCGGGTGAGTCGGGAGCCTACATGAAGCCCGAGGTACTTGACGCTATGCGTCCAGGGCACCTCGACGGGGCCTACTTTAAGCGGCCGAGGCCGCTTACGTTTTCGCGAGAATATTACCGCAGCGCTCTTAGTAGCGTTGACGGCACCTCTCCAATCATCGGCCCACCCGACATATACATCGAGTTGGTGCTTGAGTTTGATGGCCGCATAAGTTGCGTTTGGCTCTGAGGCAAAAGCCGCAGTGTCGTCCGCGAACAGCGACAATCTTATTCTAGGAACTCGAGGCGTGTCGTTGACGAACAACGAGAACAGGAGAGGCCCATGTAGGCTACACTGCCCTGAAGGACAGCACCGGTAATACGCCTCTCCAAAGAGAGAGCGTGGTATAGAATAGTCTCACACGGAAGGTACAGTCTCGCAGAAATCTGCCGATAAAGTGAACGTAGCATCTGGGAGAAGGACTTCCGTGAGCTTGTAAAGGACACCTTCGTGCCACATGCGGTCGAAGGCTTTCTCTACGTCCAGGAAGAACGCAGTCGTCTATTTGCCCTGGCAGCCAGCCCCAGCCTCAACTGATGAGTCGAGGAGTGCATCTCACAAAAGCCGAACTGTTCGGTGATCAGCACGTCCAGTTTTCTAAATGGTTACGGATTCTACGCTAGATCAGTCCCTCGAAAAACCTTAGACGTCACGGACAAGATGGGCCTGAGGTTTTCCGAGCGAGGAGAATTCTTCCCCGGCTTGGGTATCACTATAACGGAAGCCGTTTTCCACTTCGCCGGAATGTAGGTCAGCCTGAGACAGACATTGAACATCTTGGGTAGGAAACGTATTCCTTACTCCGGAAAGCGGGGAGTGCGGAATTCATAACTCCGTCTGGGACAGGCGCCTTCCGGTGTTGAGTTGAACTATCTTCTCAGTGACCTCCTCCGGCGAGATGGGCTTCGTCTGGACTGTGATAACGGCCGAAAGAATGAGCTGTACCTCGCGGCAGATTGGTTCAGTGAAGGCCGGGTTCTTGAATGGGTTGGGAGCGAACTGTCGCTCGAAACAATCAGCTAAGAACTCTGCCTTCTCGAGGGGGCTTCCAAGGGGTTGACCGCCGGGTCCTTCCAGTGCGGGGAGGTGCGCGCGTTTTCGCTTTCCCGTTAGGGCACTCGGAATCCGTCAGACATTACAGTCTTCGGCAGGGCCATCCATATGTGCTACAGCCAGCTCTCAGCTGCGTCTAAGGAACGCCAGCATGTCACGACATAACTTGCCGGTCGCTCTGTTGAACGCAGCCTTGCCCAGTACATCGGGGCGGCAGTTAGCCCTTGGGGGATAGTAAGTAGGCCCGGTCGGGCCCATTACTGTGACCCGAGCCGCATCAGCGGACCTGTACAAGGGGGCCCCGTTTCGCTTCACCAATCGGCTCCCCCAAATTGGGGTGCTTACAGTTTAGGTCGCCCGCCAGGACTACCCTCCTGTGTGCGCCAAAGACGGCCTCCAGATCGTTCGACAGGAGATCCGTTCGTGGAGGCTTGTATGCGGAAACCACGAGTAGACCGCCGAGAGCCCCATAATGCTCAATCGCGGTCCACTCGAGGTTCCGCCGTTGAGGCAGGACAACGCGGTAATGGCGAAGAGACGGGCAACGAACTCTAAGAGCTCAGAATGCCGAGAAACGAGACCGTTGGCGATCCACGCCACGAGCTCGAGGTCTCGTTTGAGGGATTGACGTGTTTGTTCGTTGTTCATAACAGACCGATAACAAGGCAGGCTTCCACCAAGAGGATCAACTTGTCCTGGGCAGAGGCTGTTTCCAAGCGTTCGTTAATGTTACGAAAGGTTTGGTATACTTTCTACAAGTCGTACCTTCCAAGAAAGTCGGACACGACGGCGAGATCATCGGAAGAAATCCTAATGAAAGTAATAAATTACAATCTTTTTATGAAGCGGGAAAAATTATGATTTACTTGGAGATTTGTACAATATAAATATACACTAACGCTTTTTATGTTTAATTTGTGATAATTACAATGACATTGTTTTACTTTCCTTTGGAAATCTGTTGTTTTTATTTTTCCTTTATTTTTATTCTCTTTAGGGTCTTTTGAGTGTAATACAAACCCAGTGTAATTTTTGTTATTATTTTCATAGATTCCAGAATGCCTTTGTAGATTAGGACACCTTGAAATCGTTAAATTGTTTAACATAGTATTGAAAATTTACAAAAAAAGTGTATCCTAATTTCATTTGTACACTTAACAATCATTTTATTTGCAGTTTTGGAAGATAAAGTTTTCGAAACGTTTGTAAGAGGGACAAGAATCCCCCCGTTTTACTGGGGTTATTCATAACGCCCTCGGTAGTTGGGAGGCCCGCACCAGATGTTCAGCCTAGGGGGACACTAACTCTAAATCCGGCCCTGCATACAGCGATTAGGTGAACATAAAAATACACTTTACTGAATGTTATTTGGCACAACTGGGTTTGTGAGATGCTTATCGCATAACAACGACCACTGTTCCACTGTTGACAGTCTGATATAATTACTGTACGTAAACTAAATAAGAGTTGAATTATCAGGGTAGCAATCAGGTAGAATTAAACACAGCCAAAGACACGTCACACTTCCAAAGTTCAACGTTGCCGTAAACTACTGCAGCTCGTGACTGCCTGCAGTACAACGTCAGTCGGTGTATAGCAGTGAGCGATTAGCGGTACCGAGCATGATAAGGGGATACACAGCTGTTGTTGGCAGATATTCGCCTCTACCCGACATGCCGGCAGCCTACAACCAGTATAGAAAGGCGGCGGTAAACTTATCGACTGTGGAAACTCTAGACGGTACCACGTGGAATACTGATTTTGCCTTCAGCATTGAAAACACGAATTACTCTTTCAAGGTAAAGTAACAATTTAGACATAATAATCAACATCCAATCGTTATTCGCCATTCAATATCAGCTATTTATTTTTAAATTATTTGTGTTTGGCTTTCTGGTGTTAAGACCGTGATGTGTTTTAATTTTGCCACTAGCAGGATCGGTGCCGCGATTAGGAGCCGCGGGCCTTCTATAACCTGCCATTAAAACAAAAGAACAGCCTTGTAAATAAACACGTTGTTCCAGACAATCTCGTTTTAAAAGTCTTGAAAAAAGGTTTCCTTATCAATTTGAACGTACAGTCACCAAGTTATATTCTAAAATTTAACCTGGAAAGTTTAATCAATTAAGATAAAGTTTGCTTATTATTAGATGTTATCTGTCACAAGATGTATTAAAAAAAGTTTCCAAAACCTCTTCTCGCTTTTCCACTTATCTTCTTTTTTAACAAATCCAGACTCGTATTTACTAAACGTTGCCTCAAACTGTAGACACTGCCAATACACATACGCAGAACGCGTAGTTTACACAAACAAAAACACAACGGTACGATATGTGTAAAGAGTGACAAGACAACGGCGGTGTCAAAGAACTGTAATTAGACACTTTGGTACCAACAGTGCCTACGTAAGTTTGGTACGCTGTCTATCTACTTGACAGAAACTAATTGCTGTCTTCAAGGTACAGAACTCAAAACGTTTTACTCTTAATGAGTTTTTTTGTTACTTTGTATAATTCTATGACTAATGATCTCCGTGTGCTGCAGAGCGCTATCGTAGAAATCTATTTTATCTACACAATGTCAGGGTATTTAAAGTAACTCTTAAGTAAATTTCTGTGTAGTCATACTTTACGTCTTGTGTTCTACCATAACTATATGTTTATATATTTTCAAACGACATATAAATTTAGTAAGATAAATTGTGGAAAGTTTATCGTGTTAAAAATAATATGTTTATGAATTTGAAAGATAGACAGGTTCAGAAGACCTATATTCCTAATTCACACAATGATTCTTTGAATTTATTCTTACGGCTTGCCAGAATTCAGGTCCGACAGACCAACCCAGACCAACCGTCGATAGGAGTCGAGTCCAAGTGTGTTTAAGTACTAAGTATATTGTTGTGGAGATCATATGGATGACGACGTGGGCCTACTTTATGGAGGGCAGAGTCAAGCATTAAATATACAAGTTGTGTAGTAAGACACCGTCTCTTAAATAATATATAGTTTGTACATAATCAATAATAATTATTAATCGTCTAATAATTCTCGGTCATAAATAGAAGGCAATTTTATTTTTAATCGCCACCAACAATTTATGCACAGGCCATAAACTTAAGTGAGTAATCCCAACAGTAGAGAGTTAAAGAATCGACGTATAGTGACCCGACCACTTGAGTATGTGAGTAGTACTTGACGTGAAGGTCACTGAATACGAAGCTGCTGGGGTAGTAACACAGTGATGAATGTAGAGTTTCACTGTACATAGTGAGACAGAATAAGAACTACCCCCCCCCCCCAAACACACACACACACACACACAATATCAGCAGTGTACTGTATCACGTAAATTCCATAAATATTCGTTTTGAGGGTAATATTTATTTGATGAATAGACATTATAGTTTTAGCATGTGTAACAAAATGCTTGCTCCCTCACTCTCTCTCTCTCTCTCTCTCTCTATATATATATATATATATATCGCGCGCGCTCGCGGAATTCAATAAAGTCCAGGAAGGACATCGAGGCAATCGCCTTGGACTTGCTTACATCAAAACTGGGTTACTATATTAAGGTATAACATAATAATGAATTAAAATTTACATTAAAATATGATTACATTAAGGTAATATTTAATATTAAGAAAAATCGTTATGATAAGAATTAGGTTATACTGTAGGCCCTACTAGCAGCACTCGTGCACTTTGCTGCACTTGCCAACCAACCAAATATTTTACGAAACCGCCAATATCTCGAAAACGAAAAAGAAGATTTTATTGCAACAAAAACCAAAATAGAATTTGGTAATTTCTCTAACATTCACTTGCTGACACAATATAACGAAAGTTTTTTTCACCCCAAAATTACTCTATACGCAAATTAAAAAAGTCTTCATGAATGGACCCATCTTATGGCTCGGTTTTTGAAAATTGTTAAAACTCTCGGTTCAAATTTATGTCTAAAATCATTGTCAAACTTAAAAGAACACGTAGTGAAAGAATTTTTAAAACCGGAGTAGCAGTTTCTGAGGTTAGCTAGGGCAATAAAACAAACTTTACTTCTTTATAATAGTAGTATAACTTCAGATTACCACTCGTCACACCGTGACTTCTTTACTCAACCCCTAGACGCTTGTGTAGGCCTACGTTGTTCAAAGCACATTAAATAGTGTCATATTTATTCAAATACATAGTGCAGCAGCAGTTATAATTATCGAAATGAAAACAAATAAATGCTAACAATACATGAAAATATGAACTAAAAAGTTGGATACCGCAAATTTAACAATAAGAATATAATCACTGAGTTAAGGAAAAATGTATTACTTTTGAAACTGTGGATAACTCATGCTTTTCAAATTTTATTTGGAAATATGTTGAAAAACTTCACAATTTTTGGTAATAATTGGTTGTATGTAACCGGTATCAAGCAACTGTTTTGAAATGTTTTCAACCAGACTTGAGATACTTTTTCTTTAAATTTTCGTATCATGTATGAATAATGAATCAAAATATCATAAGTATGGCTCCCAAGAATTTTCTTTTTAAGCACCAGATTCTCGATTCTATAAAAGTAAAAAAATGTCATCATCGGGAAACGTTTGCTGAAACATATTTAATGAATTCCACATTTGCGAAATTTTTAATAAAAATTATTTTGCCTTGTCGATTAAGTGAAATATTTTACCTCGAAATTCTTTGCAATAAAACGAATTGGCGTAAAAGCTTATGTAATATCTTCTATATAGTTTCTAGATAGACGTTAAAAATAACGTTTTGAGTCCTCTCCCACCCTTTCTCAGTGGATGGTAAATATAAAAATGTAAATCACTCATAAAGTCTATAGATTATAAAATTCTAAGAAAGAAAGTTAGTATACACTCTTTTATGAAAGCTAGTGGTTTTAAAATTATTGGAAGTTAAAAGTTGTGATTTTTACCCGAGGAAAATCGTTTCCACGTGACTCTCTTTCATAAATAACTCCTAAAAAATGAAATATAATAAAAAATAACAGGAACTCAAAATAAAAATCATTGTTTTCAAAAGAAGTTAAGATTTATTATTCATGTAGATTAACTATTATGTGAGGTATGATTGCTTCAAAATAATGGTGCTTCCATTTATATTTAGCCACAAAAACAAATTTTGATTCTCGGTAGCTAAAAAATTATAGATTTTAAGAAAAGGGCCTGTGACCTAAACTAAAGGTCGTGAAATTATGTTAAAAATTAATTTTGCTTTATCACAATATCAGTATAAATAACAATGTTATGATCAAAAAGTTGTTTATATTTTTAACTTTTCTGTAAACGTTTGGAAATATTTCTGCTGTAATTTGCTGGTATGTAAAACTTTAAAAAAATATGTTGAATAATATTATGCTACATTATTTTCAGTATGCTCAAATGGTTTATGATTTTTCAAGCTGTTTATTTTAAAACTAATAGGCTTTGAATTTTAGGTCAATTTAGTGATTATTTAGTGATGTTACTAAATAACCCCAAAAATGTTTAAACATAGAAAACCAAAAATAGACACACATAATACAGCGTTTTCTGTGACAAATAATCTGCATATCTTTTCATCATCACAATAGGACAAACATTTCATGAGAATAGACTCTTGAAATATGGCGCTTCAGTTTTTCAATCCTCCCCCTTCCCAAAAATTGATTTTAAGTAAATCGAATGCTGTTAATTTAATGAAAACAGTTATGATAAATTAGATTAAAGATATTGATGTTGTCTTTCTAATGAATTCTTTTTTATTATAATGTCAGTACAAAAAAAACCTATTTTATGGTCAGAAAAATGCTGCGCATTTATCATACTTTCTTCTGAAAGTTGGCAATTTCCCTGCTGTAATTAAGTTTTAAATGAAATTTAAGAAAAATTCGTAACTTACATTTTTTGGCCACCTTGTAATTTTTTAAGATTTGTTTTACTATTACTTTTTAAAATAGCAGACTTAACCGTCTTGGATTAATTTAGAGATGACCCTGAAATATTCAACATTTTTCATAAACAACGGGAAAAATATTCAATTTAACAAAGATAGGTCGACATTCTAACTAAGGCTTATTAACAAATAACTTTTTTAAATTTCCTGTGGACAAATTCCTTGAGAGTTATTTTCAAAATATTATGGTAACCGTAACTAGATTTCCAACTACACAGGTCAACACTGAAATGATCCAATGAAAGGCCTTGTATTTTGGGCCACTTGTAACATAATAAAATGTTATGTTAATATAGACATTTAACTGTTTTCATAACTCGCGTAGTTTTTCAGAGTTAATTTTTTCTTGTATCTTGTTCTTTGTATTGTATTCAGACATAATTATGATTAAGAAAATAAGGGAATTTTTCTGACTTCAGTTTTTTTTTACAGTAGTTCAGTCATGAATGTAGAGTCAGAACGGAGAAACCACTGGAGGTTTTTTCGGATTTTATTGCTGAACAAAATAAGTATCCCCCCCCCAATATGAAACTGGACGGTCTAAAAGGAAAAAGGCGAGAAATTTAGTTATGTAATTGTATACTTCTCATGTAATTTATTGTAAGATTTATACAGTTCTAAAATCAGTGCTCTCCTTTCTGTAAATAGAATAAAAAGACGTAGACATTAATGCTACAGGCATTGTAAATGATGTGTAACGCTAAATCTACCCTTACGCCAGTGTAGGCTAGTAACACCGTTGTTTATTTTCCAGGTGATGCAGAACATACGAATGTTGGACAAGAGCAGTATTGACAGCGGTGTTGTACGAGTAGGATTTATTGAACCTGAACTAGACGTTGTTATATCTTGCAGTAATCCTACAGAAGTGAAAGTGTTTATAGGTACTATAGACGTTCTTCAGCATCTGACCCCATTGAGGACTACCACCAGGATGCTGCGTTTTCGTCTCAGCGGTAACGAATTCTGTCCGACATTGCCTAATAATAAGCGCTGCTTTAACTATCGCCGCGATTCACGCAGTGTAAGTAGGCCTACATATTGTTACGGGGATTGTATGACGATTCCAGATAACTAAAAGTACTCATAGATACTGTAGATGTTGTTCAACCTTTTGGTCCAATGGAGAACTACGGAGTAAGAAGCGGTGCCTTTATCTCAGCGGTAGACAATTGTGTCCGAACTGTCTAAGCTCTGCATTAGCTAAGTAAGAGGTTAGCCCAGTGTAAATAAATGTGGCTACGATGAATGTATAATAATTTCAGGAGACTAGCAGTAACCATAGATACTATAGATGCCGTTCCAGCGTCTTACCCCAACGCGTAATTGCGTATAAACATAGTGGCTGCTTTGACGCCTTTGTGCTGACCGTACATAGTTCCCTGAAGCGTTTCTGTAACACACTCGTATAACTGTAAGATTGCCCAATGCTGACGAAGTAAGTACTGCTGGAGATATTTGACGCAATGAGGGACAATCCTTCACCCAAGCAGCATAGTCGGCTGTAGTATGTTTTGTACATTGTAGAATTCTACATATTCTACGCTGTAGAATTCCTCACCTAAGTCAGAGGCATAAAACACAATTCATAACACATTAGGTGATTGTGGAAGACTGTGATTGTGAAAAACTGTGACCTTTGTCGTGTATTTGTCATGCACAGTTTTCAAATAAAAAATGTCATGTGAAATAATAGCCAGCTGTTTAGTCTCGCTAATATGTAAATTATGGAGTTGTTTATAAGTTAGCTATTGAAATATTACCGTGTTACAACAGATATTTCCTGTTATACATGTATGGGAATTAATATGTTTAAGTCTGATACGCGTTCCGTTGGTTTATAACGCTTTAACACACACGGCAACAGCGGAAACCAGCTGCTACCATTTCCTTTTCGTCTTTAACCTGTGATGTCATAAGTGACGTCTTGTGATCATTTCAGCACGATGAACAACTCAGACCGCTACTGCCGTAGCGTTCTGAGCTTATCAGCGTGCCCAGTTGATCATTACATGCGTAGTTTATTCTTTATGTTATAAACTTCAGACTGTTTCCATATAAGCTGACCTACGTATAATATGATCGGCAAAACGAACCAATCACATTTTATCAGAAACGCATGTACAAGGTTAAGTCAATAAGATCCGCGAAAAATTTTTATAATTTAATATAACAACAGTACAAATCTGACACTTGGCTCATTTTTTTACAAAGTCACCTTGCTTTTCTGTACACTTGGTCCACCGTTGTACAAGCTTCCTGATGGCCTGAGAAAAAAAGTTTTTCGGCTGAGCAGAAAGCCACGTATTCGCCGCTACCTTCACTTCTCGGTCTCTGGAGAATCGACGCCGAGCCTGTTATGGGTAATTTCACATGCAGAATTATGACTATAATTTGCAGATGATCACTCTTTCGTTGGTCTGAATCACGGCATTAACTTATTCAATAATGGCATCAGTAGTGGAAGTGGTTGGGCGTCGCCATCTTTCCTCGTTCTTGACCCATGTCCGAAAGTTTTTGAATGTTTTGATCCATTCATATACACTTCGCTGTAGTAAAACATAACCCCAATATAGTTTTGAAAGTCTTCTAAGGATTTCGGCTCCTGATACACCTTCAGACCACAAAATCCGGACCACTGCACGCTGTTTTTCGTTGGCTCAAACAGAGAGAGGGACAGCCATGTTATCATAGAACAATTCACAGCTGACTGACGCAACGGACAATCTAATGGTCTACAAGCGGAGGCAACTGCACCATCTGTACAAAGAGGACTAAGTAGTACTGCGAACCTACTGACGATTATAACAAAATTGCGGATACGTACTTATTGACTTACCCTCTCACACACGCGCGCGCGCACGCACACACACACACACACACACACAAGCACACAGAATACAATTAGTAAATTTAAAAAATCTTATTGTGGGTGGGATTTGTTAAGAAGTCAACGCTGGAAATTCTTGAGAGGGACCTGTCTTCGTACACGTCTGCCTTAAACACTGCCCTGCACGTAACTGCGGGTATGCCAAAACAGACTACCTAATTGTAATCGCATGCAAATAACAGTAACAGACACTGATCGTATGCAACGTTCAGTTTGCAGACTGCAGTCCTGGTACACTTAGAATCTCATTGACGAATATGAATACACGTACACTATACGTGACGGATTTAGACGTAAGTTGCTGCAATTTGATGGACATTGAGGAATCACTGGGATCACTGCCGCGTCTTAGAGTCTTGAACCTGTCAGGCAATCGACTTGGAGAAAATGAGAACTGGAAGTTCCTTACTTCACCATTTACTAGAGAAAGTCTCGTTGAACTATATTTGGATGGAAACCGAGTAAGTCAACACTCATTTCACTGTCAACATTCATACTGTAATAGTTGCAGGCATGTTAATTGAAAATAAGGCTTCCATAGTCATGTCATGAATTTTCACTTATATTTTGTGATGTGTGTTTTGTAATTTTTTTAGGCCAACATTAACAGTTTTACACAAAGACTTGTATTATGATTGGAAAACAAAGCCTAATTGTCAATTTAAAAACAGTTTGTAATTATTTATATTCCAAGTAACCCAGTACCATTTTAATGAGGATAATTGTAATCTGACAATGTTGTACACTGACCTTGCAAATAACAAAGTAGGAAACTAACTTAAACTCGTAAACTGTTGGTTGTGATAGAGTGTAACGTTAACAAAGTGTAATATAAGACTATAATATCGTTTCCATGTATACATAAAGCTCTCGTTGAAGGAAGATATCAAAACCTACATTGGATGCATGAGATGATTAGACGACAGCCTATTGTTTCATTAACATCTATTGTCACGTTTATAGTTTTGTGAAGTCAAGATTTCTGACTTACTAATACTTACTTATCCCTCATGCTTCAGTCCATTGCAAGTATTTGTTAGCAAGTAATACCTAATAATATTTTAAAAATAAACTTTTTTTATTTTATTTATTTTTTTCTGAAATCGTTTTGATTCCATATACGCTTGTACCCTTAAGCACTACATAACACATGTACTTAATTTGTAGCATCAACAAAATACTGTCAATAAAACACTGTTACCATAGGCTACCTAATAAGCCAAATGACTACGCTGTGTAATTATATGTTTGAAAACTTCAATAATAATTTTCTAAATGTTAGCTTCAATTTTCTTCATTAATATTGTATTACAACAATGTCTTTATGGTTTTATTAATTTGGGTATAATTTTATTAAAATTAAGATTTTTAATTTTAATAACTTGTGATTTTACGATCAATTATTTTTACTTTTGACGTCTTCGTACTTATATTTAATCAGCTAAATATTAGTCACAAATATGAATAACTGGTTACTTAATGTAGATACTTGCAAGCATTAAAACATTAAAACATTTATTTTACAATTTTTTTAAGTCTTGAACAATTAAAAAATAAGATAAATCGATACCTCTATATGTTTATAATTTTATTAAAAGGAAACAATTTTAATGTTTACTTATGATTAGCGAGTATAGCAAAACGCAGGTAGGAATTAATTATTGATTGTTACCATTTGGTTAAACTTTGTTACTCTAAATATTTACACTTCTCTCAATTTGATCATCCTATTTGATAAATGATGACGTCCATTAATACAAGCGATATGTGTTATAGATACACAGACTTCCAGATGCTATTTTAGGACTGAAAAACTTGTGGATACTTGATCTAGACAGAAATAGCTTGAAAGAATTGCCTGATGCTATGGGAAACTTGAAGAACCTCAGGTAAGGCATTGATTAATTTTGTTACTTCATTTTAACAGAGTAACGTCTGTCTTCAACTCCCCAAGCAAATTTCATTTAAGTGTGTTCCTTCGTGTCATTACGTGTTACTATGTTTCCAAATATTAAAAAAAAAAAAAAATGCATTTCATTCTTTCATTTAACAAAAAGAAAACAATAACTTTCTGTCATAAAAAGATACCATTATAAATTGTCTGAAAAATAAGTATATAACAGAACAACATGGGGATTTTATGAAGTGTTAACACTCTTCCGGATTTAGAGGGATGATGATGACAACGAATGTCAAAAAATAAACGAAAATGGTTTGAGGTAAAAACGTAATCATAAAGGCTAATTGGTTACGTGAGTAAGGAGACTTTCAACTGTGATCTATAGACGTGTTGCGGATGCAAATTTTGCCAGTTGAGGGATGTTTCCAAATTTGTATTGCAATTCGAATGTCTAATGAGCACGCAGTCTGTCCAACTCGGTTTGCAATAGGTTATTTACAGTGCACTGCAATATAAAAATGTCAACATTAAACTTTTTTGTTTAATATTCGTATCTGATATAGATGAGTCTGTTGTGCCCAAACTTTTACGATTTCTATTCGATCCAATTAAGACCTTAAAATCTTCTTTACTTGGACTTACGTACACCTAAGTTTGGACTCTGTTTACAGGTCCGTATAGCTGCTATAGGTGAACTGATTTGTGTGTTAACTTGAACAAAATGTGGACCAATAATAGGCTATTTACGAGGGTATACTTGCGTACCCCGTAGGAGATCTCTGACCGTCTTCCAAAGTTCGTGTGGAAGTTAGTCATCGTAAGACAAGAGTTAAACAAGTCAATCAAGAACAAACGGCCTTTGCCCTTCCGGAGTATACAGTAGGCCTAATTGCAGTTACTAATGACCGCGTGTCAATTGTCAACGGAGACAGGAAAACGGGTTCAGTTTTACACAAAAATATTTCTGGTTAAACAATTATATATTACACACATCCATTATTATATATTATAATATATATATTATATTAGCCATCCAATTTAATCTCTTATGCTGAGCGTACTCAGTATACAGGTCGTATGGTAGTGTGCTCAGGCCGCCCATGCTCTGGAGCGCCAACGCTGAAATCGTGCTCCGAGTGCCGATACTGATAAACACTTGTCCTGTGCGCCGAGCTTATCTATGCTTCATTAGACACCTGGCTGCGCATCTGGCTGCGCATCTGTCTATCCACTATTCGCCAATTTCGTAGCCAAAACTAGCGGTCCAATGACAATTTGTACAAGTGGCTTATTAAAGCCATTATCACAGCACTAGTAAGGTCCCAAAACAAAATACATTTATTATTAAGTTAGTTAAATTCTAATATTGGACAGTTTTTCATATTATCAAAAAAATTACGAAAACCCAACTACTCTATCATTTTATTAGTAACATAACTGTAGAGCAGACAATCATAAAATAAATACTAAAATTGTTGGATTATTGCGTTAGTGTCTTAGTTAAATTTAAAACCATAATGCCTAAATGACAAACGATTTAGTCATAGCTTTTCAGTATATGTATGTTTCCATCAATCACTGTATCTAACATTATTCGCAAATATACATAAATGGTAACAAAATATAAAGCTATTTTTTAAACACAGTTTACAAAATGTTTGAAAGCGATCCAAAATTTGTAAAGAATGTTCAGACACATTATTTCTGTAAATTACAAAATACAGAAAGTACAAATACAGATTTTGCATTTTCAATAAATTCCTCTTAACTTTACCTCCAAATAAACTATAACAATTTTATAAAACTTTTGAGTGTTATTTTAGGCCTTTGGTGCTCCAGATTTAGCTCTAGTTTTGATGTATCTTTGGCTGATGTTTTTCCTTCGTACACACCGAGAACGTAATATGTTCATTTGAACATTTCATTCTGAACTGAAGAAACATATCACTCGTGAAGAAATAGATATACTAATCATTGTTACTTACTTTCTTGGAAGTAATGACTCCTTTTAGATAAAAATTTACGACTTCAGTACTACTGTGTCACAACCATTATCGAACCACAATCTTTCAGACTATGAGAGTGAGAGTGAGAGGAAGTGGGAAAGAAAAATGGAGGGAGTGTGAGAGTCCTGGAGTGTAAGAGACAAAGAGAGAGAGAGAGAGAGAGAGAGAGAGAGAGAGCATGCATGCGAGTGAGAGGGAGGAAGAGTGTGAATCTCGACGTCTACATAATTTAACAATACATTATATTAGTTTGTACAGACGATTTACTCGGTAAATTTTATTTTACAACAATATAAATAAGTAATAACCATTGTCACGTGATTGATATGTTTACCATAATTTTGAGTTTGTAATATCAGTAGTTCTGTTACTTTGTACATAATTCTCTAATTTATGGATAAGTGTTTTCAGTGCCAGTAGTAATAATAAATTTTAGTAATATATATATATATATTGTAACGATAATAAATAAATGAGATGAGGTCTCGCGAGTAAACAATGTAACGATTTATTGAGAGACGGGTTCTTATGCTCCACGTAGTATGCGTCAATTTGTAACAGTATGTAATATGTATGTGTAAAATTATTAAAACACACCGTCGTTGTTGTCAATCTGTAACAATTAATAATAGATAGGTTGAACGGTGACTTATTTCGTATTCTGCCGCTCGCTCCCACTAAGCGTGCAGTTCCAATGACGTCACTCAGAGTTGCCAACAGTTGCTCCGTCCGCTGTGCTGTTAACGTATTTCTTAAATGAAACAGTAATAATAATAACGCAAATATAACACCAAACAGATATCTTCCTTGTAACGATCTTTATTCAATGAAGCATTGACTAATTACTTCTCGTTTTCTTTTTACGGTAAATACAATTGTGACAAAATTATGCGTCTTCTTTATCAGTTGGTACAGTATCTAAAAATATTATTCAGTAGTCAGCCAGGCCAAAATAATAATGACGAAGTTTATTATTTCTATTAAAATAAATTATCTCAGGGCGTATCTGGTGCGAGGATTACGTTTAAACAAATAATACTATTCTTAACATCAAAATACAAATTTCACAGTACAAGGATATTACAAGGTTTTGGTGTTTAAAGTGCAAACTGGCAATCATGTATTGGTTACTTGTTTATTAGAGGTTATGACCAGTTTAGGTGCTTATTAGTTATCGTTAAAGTTTCTTATGGTGTTCAAAAAGATGTAAAACTCAATTTGTGATATTTTTTGAGTGTTCTTTAGTGTTGGTGTGATATAGTGTCTGTAGTTTTATTTTGTTTAATTCCTAGGTAGTCGAGTACACAAATGTTGGTTTGACACATAAAATAATAAATTGTTCAGATTCACCAGATCCTCTTCTTTCTTCTTCCAGGACGAAGATAGGGTCCACGTCTTCTTCGTTTCTTCTCCCCAGATCTCAATTCTTCTGTATTAAATTCTGGATGTTCCTTTCTTTATTATAATATCTTGTATTGAGTGTTTCGATCTGTTTTCCTAAGTCTGGTACGTATTTTCACTGTTAAAATATAAGTATATGAGACGTTCTATTAACGCGTCTGTATTCAATGACCGTCGTTAAAGAAGTCCTATTTTATTTATCTGAAATTTTTGGTTGCTAAGGTAAAACTTGAAATCTGGTTGGTTGATTCAGATATACATTGTCATACAAATTCATTATTTCAATGTCTGAATTTGGTCAAAACTTTTAAATTAGTGTAACTTTTCTGTACTGATTGGGAATTTAAAACTACTAGCATCATTATTTTGGTCTTTACATTTGTGACATATAGACACTAAACATGCCTACTTTTACTTAAGAAAAGCTGATGTTACATTTTTGCTATTTGAATTTTTCTTAAATAACTTAGAACGGATTATTTTGATTCCAGATTTGTTGTGTATACCATTAACTATAAATCTATCCATATTTCAACATCTGTTTTACAAAATTCTCACAGTATTTCCTAAAATTTACAAAATTTGTTTTACATGGCTTCATACAGTTTGCCATCCACAAAAACATTTGCTAATTCATTTATTTGTTCAAAAAATGTGATTATCCTTATAGAACTACTGCCTGTTTTGTTAGGTTTACTACTTCTTATTAATTTATAATGGTTTGTTACTTTACTGGCTATTCTGATAATAGTTTATTTATTTTAAACATTGGCCTATGTCATGGTGATTCTTTCAACACCATGTCACATATTGTTTTATTATTTAGCCTGTTGGCTTGAACACTTATATTTAATTATAATCATTATATTGGATGTTAACCCATGAAATTTAAAAATAATCATATTCTCATAATTTGAATACTTTAACAAAATTACAAACAGATTGACTTAAATATTATGCCCTCATGGCTGATATTCTGACACACATTAAACAAATAAACTAAATTCCAACAAACACAAAAACTGTTTATCATCTAATAACATTAATTCTTTTTTTTATTTTTTCATAATTATTTTATAGTTTGTCCACCATACTATATCAGTATTGGCCTATTTCTTAGTGTGTTTGGTACCGTGTTCTAATTTTACAAATTCCATTTGCCCCATTGTTTTAAGACCTTCTGGTTAATCACATGGTTTTAACATCTTCATTGCATTCTAATAACATCATTACGTTAACAAAAACAAAAAACAATATGCAATCATATCAACTTAATGTCATGCCCACATGGCTATGACTCTAATAAACATTGAACAAATAAGCTAACCTTCATTAAACCCTAACAACTGTTTAACACATAATAATATCTCTCCTCAATCCATTTTGCTCTGTTATTTAATTAATTATTTGAAGTCGATTTCACTTTGTTCATATAATAATAATGTGAAAAGGTTATTATTCATTATTCTCTTGACAACATTATGTCCACTATTAATTACAATTAATTGCATGTTTCATGTATCTATAATAATTGTTTGGTTATATTATTTCATTATATCATTCAAATTAATAATCTACTAATATATCATTTTACATTGTATTGTATGTTTGGGCCTATTATCCCTCAATTTGTATTTTGATTATTTTTATATTTTGATACATTTAATGAAACCATTAGTTTACTTATAGTAAACTGTCTTAGTTTACTTATACATAAGCTGTCTGTCTTTATAAGTATTAATTCTTGTCGTTATTTGAAATTCATGTCATAATCGTGGTATTTTACATCACTTTGCCTAATCATTAATTTGGGTACGGTCAGTTGTAGTACAAGTCAGTCTAAAGTAGTTATTTGTTCATCTTCACTATCATTTTGAAAGATATTTTTCTTCTTGTTTAGTTTCTTATCCATGGTCTTCATTAAATCTGGTACGATATCAAGCTATGCCAAATGTAATGTTACATACTACCCTGCCACCAAATTTGATTATTTTAATAAAATAGCATATTTTGTTGAAATTATCAATTATCTTATCTTTCATATTATCACTTGTTATCCTTAATATGATCTGGTATACTTGTCTTTGTTCTATCCCTGGAACTTGTTACCTCCCTAACAAATTAATCACCATATATTTTGGAATCAGTCGGGGGGGTCTCTTGACCTAATACCCCGCTGTCCTTATAATACATAATACATAAATAATATCGATTGCTGGAGCTATCTCATCAGTCAATCACATTTAATAATCACTAGTCTATTCACGACTAGATCAAATAAAAATAATATAATAATATATTCTTGTGATGGTTCACTCATTTTAACTTCTCAGATCTAAATATTTCTTTCCATTGATTCTTTGAGACGTTTATTTTCTTGTGGCGTTATTAATAACATTTTTTATTTTCAATTGGTAATATCTTCTTTCCTTCATTATCAGTACTGCTTAATCTTCATTTTTCATTCACTGTCTTTATTCAATTAAGACGTAACAAGTATTTGTATCTATAGTTGTTGTTGATTCTCTCACAATCATGATAGGTTATTCGTAGTAAATTCGTTTCTAGTTTTGTTGTCTTATTTTCATCGTCGATTGTCTACATTTGTCTTTTCTTATTCATTTTATAGCACTATTGGTTTCTTCTGATTCATGGATGTTGCACCTTTCTTTTATATTCCAATAATAAGTTCATAATTATATTTAATAAGAGGTACTTATTTTGTTTAGAATTTTGAAATTCATTCAAATTTGTTTATTCACTTGGTTCAAAATAACATTATCAAAATGTACTGTAAGTTGTCCTTACTATTTGTTTGAATTTTGAGATTTATTCAATTCATTTTGGGTTCATAATACATTTTTAGGGAAACTTGGTTGTATGTTCCCTTAATCTTTTTTGTTTCCACATCTCTAATGACGTAAGTATTATTGTTATTGTTTTTTACAACAACATATGGTCCGTTATACAATAGTAATAGCTTTTTTGCTATTCCTTCCTTAGAACTTGGCAATTCGCGGTTTTTTAACAATACTTTGTCTCCAATCTTGTACTGGATCATTTTCTGCTGAATTATTTTGTATTTTTTCCTTCTTTTCTCCACTTGTTCATTCAGTTTGCTGTGGAATCTCACGTTGTCGAACTGGTAAGCTGGGTTGTTTGGGAAGTTGATTATTTCACTAATTTCTCGGGGTGATAATCTTTCATGCATTATAGTATATGGAGTATCTTGTATTGATTCATGGTAAGCTAAGTTGATAAAGCTTTCTGTTTGTGTAATGTAGTCACTCCACTTCTGGTGTTTATCGAAACAATAGGTCCTGAGGATTCGGCCGACCTCCCTCAGTACTCTTTCCGACGGGTTGCTATTTGGGTGATAGACAGATGTTTTATACGTCTTGACACATAGATCTAACAAAGTCTCCTTCCAAACCCTTCCTCGAAACTGAGTTCCGTGATCAGTAATAATTGACCTTGGAGCTCCTAACTCTGGTATGTATTGTTGGATTACTATTTGCAGAATCTTTTTTGTAGTCGCCCGATTAATGGGGTATAGTTTTGTAAATTAGGAGTAATGGTCGAACATGATTATAATAAATTTATATTGTTTTCTCCCTCCACTACGAGGTAACGGTCCACACACATCTAAAAATACTCTCTCTAATTTACCAGTTGATGTAATTGGCTGCATTATTCCTTCTGTTTTTTCATTATTGCATTTTTCCAATTGACAGATGTGGCACTGCCGAATACATTCTCTAACTCTCCTGTTGATATTCTTAATGTAAGTGTGTTCCTCAAGTGCTTTCATTACTTTTAATGCACCCATATGCCCATATCGACTATGGTAGTCCAGTATTAATTCTTTTTCTAAAGCTTTAGGTATCACCACCTTCCATGATCCTTGGTTATTATTTGGTTTGTAAAATAATATGTCTTCATGTAGACAATAATATGCAGTAATTTTTTCATCCTGTTGTATCAGTCTTTGCTTAAAATTGTTGATTTTTGTATCCTCTGTTTGTTGTTGTGTAATTGATTTCATGATGTTTTCCAAATCTGATTTTTTTTTTATGATAGTATATACCTTGACAATAGTTTCCTTTTCCCCTTCAAAAGTTTGCTGTTCTATGTTAATCCGGGACAATATATCTGCAGCAATATTCTGTTTTACTGGAACATACTCCCAATTTATATGGTATTCCTGTAGTGCGAGTATCCACCTTGCCAATCTTCCATGGTTAATCTTGCAATTTTTTAGGAAAGATATTGACTTATGATCGCTCCTCACAGTTATCGGGTATCCAAGAATATAGGTTCTGAATTTTCCACAAGCGAATACAATGCTTAATAACTCCTTTTCCGTTACACTATAATTGCGTTCACATCCATTAAGTATTCTGCTTGCAAAACTCACCACCTAATGGTCTCCCTCACTATCTTCTTGATATAATACAGATCCTAAACGTATATCACTGGCATCGCAGTTCATAAAGAAAGGTTGGTTGAAATTAGGATGTTTTAATATAACTGAACTTAAGAAATTATGCTTGATTATCTGGAGTAAGTTGTCTTGTTCTTGTCCCCATGACCATTTGTTCTTAGAGGATAATTGCGGAGAAAACTTTGCTGTCATTTCAGAATAATTTCTCTGAAACTTCCTATAGTAATTGCAAAGTCCCAGAAATGATTGAAGTTGCTTTTTATTTTTAGGACTTGGGAACTTCTGGATTGCTTCAATCTTTTCATTGGATGGTGTTATTCCTTGTCTTGTTAGGTTAAAATCCAGGAATTGAACTTCACTGGCGATAAGTTTGGATTTTTGAAGCTTTAGGGTAACGTTATTGTCTGATAATTTTTGTAATACTTGCCCTACTCTGTCACAATGGTCTTCCCAATTCACTGAGGTAATCAACAAGTCATCAACATAGACTGTGGTATATGGAATAGTATCTGAGCCCAACACCTGGTCCATACATCTTACGAATACAGCTACTGAGTTTACCAGTCCAAACGGTAGTCGCTTGAACTGGTAGTTCCTCCCTTCGAAAATAAAGGCGACGCACTTTCGACTATCTGGGTGTAACTCCACCTGCCAATACCCACAAACAGTATCCCAGGTGCTGATAAATTGTATGCCATTAAATTTTTTCAATATCTCCTCAATCTCTCCGGGAGATGTTCTGTCATTAACTATGATCTTATTGATCTCTCTAGCATCCAAACAGAGTCGTACTTTGCCATCTTTCTTGGGAACGGCTATTAACGGACTAGTATATGGGGAACAGCTATACTCGATAATATCTTCTGCTATCATTTTGTCTAGTTCAGTCCTGACTGCTTCCTTTAATGCATAAGCAACGGGATATGATTTCTTATTAAAATTTACAGGCTCCTTGAATTGTAGTGTAAATTGATAATTTTTTACTTTGCCAGGTATATCAGAGAAAACATAGCGGTATTTTTATATATTGATATTAACTTTTCTATTTGTTGTGTAGTTAAATTACATTCATTTTGTTCTGACCGAAATTGTCGGATCTCTTCTAATTTTTCCAACCATAAACTGTCTTCACTCCCAAAGTATTCCCTTCTTATATTCCATGAATCATCTTGATTATTATTGAATTTTCTTATACTATTGCATGAAGGTACATTTTTATTTTCTACTAATTTTGCTGTCCATTCTAAATTATCCATTTTTAACGACACTATGGCCTGTCTCATGTCAATTATTGCTGAGTATTTTCTCAAAATATCACAGCCTATTAGTAGATTAAATGGTAGATTACTAGCTATTAGAAAAATCATAGGTATAGCTACATTTCCGCTGGTCACTGTTAATGATACCTGTTTTCTTATTGACTTGTTTTGCCTTCCGGTGGCTCCAATTAAAATTATATTCTGGATTGGTAGAGTCGGTAAGATGATCTTACTAAATTTTTGAATTTTGTGGTATTCGTTGTTATCGATTAACGACACGTTTGCGCCCGTATCTATCATGAATCTTGTGTCTAGTCCATTCACTTGGGCGATAATATAGGCGATCTCATTATTCGAACTATTGTGCGTTATCGTATCTTCGTTTAGCAATTCTTCTCTCACATTTTTTTAGAAGTGATTGTGCACTATCGTTATTGTATTGTCAGTCGTTTTGTCTCGTCCTAGTAAGTACCCAAATTGTCGGTTCAGTGATGGGACCTGTTGGTTTTCCACTGCCGCGGTCCGTTTAAATAAGGGCTGATCGCCTCAGTCCTGTTGTCTGGTTGACCGGGTCTGTCTCTATTTTGTAACTCTTGTACCTCAATGGCGTTATTATCGAACGTCACTGAGTTTCTGTTATTCCTGTCATCGTCGCAGCTCCTACTTCGTCTATGTTCATCCCGGTAGTGCTGGTTATTCTCCTCCTGAAAACTTCTCCCACGGTTCCCATTATAATTCGTTCGTCCCTGATACGAACGTCTTCCCACATCTCTATCGTCAGTGCTCACATAATTCACATGTCTTCGATATGTTTGGTTTTGGTTGTTGTAATTGCCATTATTATTCTGCCTGTATCGGTTATCGTAATTGTTGTTATAACCTCGGTTGTTCTGGTAATGGTTGTCTCTATCATTGGCACGCTGGTATCCATTATTATTATTCGTAGGAGAGCTACGGTAATAGTGGTTGTTGTTATTGTTGTTATTATTTGCCGCATTATTTCGTGGATAGTTGTTATTGTTGTTGCTGTTTTGGTAACTACGTTGATAGTGGTTACCGTTGTTGTTGTAATTATTGTTCGGTCTTTGCCCGTTGTTTTCATATTGGGCGTCGCGGCGACCATTATTTCTATTCATTTCATCGCTCCTTCGTCTGTACTGGAGGAAGCTCTTTTCCTGTGCTATTTCCCCCAATAATGTCGACATCTCCTCAATGGTTTGTATACGTCCGTTTATTCGGCCTCTCGTAATTTCTCCACCATAGTGATAAGCTAATAGCCTCACTAAACATTCGGTAGGAATTGCACGCTCTAAATGTCTGGCTATGTTTATTTTACCAAGAAAATATGCGGTCGGAGTTTGTTAGCCGTGTAGGTCATATCGGCCCAATCCTATGTCACTTCTTATCATATGTTGCGTGCCGTCAGACCAATACTTAGATTTAAACTGTTTTTTGAAATCTTGAAAATTTTGTATACTCGGCCGCATCGCCGTCCACCAATTGTCATAGACTTTTCTGAACATTTCGTCCAGCATACTTCTAATTACAAACCATCTGTCTTCTCCGGTTTTTGCTATTTTTTCCTCTACCCGTTCTAGGAATAGCATGGGGTTTCTTCTGTAGTTCTGGAAGTCGATAACTTCTCGGTTTTCCTCACATGTGGTATGGGCACCGTTACATTTTCTGTTTTTTAGAGAGTTAATTTCATCTCTATGGGCAGTTGTTTGGCCTTGTACTCGATTAAGGCTAGTACCCATGCTTTCTAATCTTTCTCCCATCACTGCTTGATTGGTTCATATATTTTCTATTCGTCCATTTGTTTCTTCCCGGACGCTCAGTATCTCTTGGTTCATCCGCTCACACTTTTCCTCGGTCTCGGATTCTACCCTTTTAATTTCAGTCACCGGTTCTTCCAACTTTATGTCCCATTCTTCCTGCAATTGCCGGTTATTAATTTCCATCTTGTTATTCCACTCTTCTTTTAATGACTCTTTGTGTTCATCCAATTTTTTCATGGTCTCTTGGTAATTTCCCTTCAATTCTTCCCTCAATGCTCTATTATTTTCGTCTATCTTCTCCTCCATTTTCCTGCTATTCTCTTTCAATTCTCGGCTCAATTCCTCCTTTGTTTGTTTATTATCACTCTTTATTTCCTCCATCATCTTACTCAAGTTTTCCTTCAATTTTTCTAAGTTACTATTCTCCGTAGACTGTTTATTGTCCGTCTTTAAGTCCTCTGTAGACTGTTTATTGTCCGTTTTTAATTCCTCTATAGACTGTTTATTGTCCTTTTTTAATTCCTGCATTAATTCCATCATACATTTGAACATTTCTTGTGTCTTCTCGCCTTCCGTTTGTGTTGGTTCTTCTGGTTGTTTCTCCTGATCCTTCCTTATTATAGTTTCTACTTCCTCAACCGGCGTTGCTTCCTTGTCTTCCATGTTTACTTCGCTTATTTCCTCGGTTTCGGCTGCTCGTTTGCGCGATATATATCGCTTCCTCATTTTCGTTTATTTCTGGTTGTTTATTTATAAATTGTAATTCAATTTATCGCCTCACACGTTGGTTCGCCAATTTGTAACGATAATAAATAAATGAGATGAGGTCTCGAGAGTAAACAATGTAACGATTTATTGAGAGACGGGTTCTTATGCTCCACGTAGTATGCGTCAATTTGTAACAGTATGTAATATGTATGTGTAAAATTATTAAAACACACCGTCGTTGTTGTCAATCTGTAACAATTAATAATAGATAGGTTGAACGGTGACTTATTTCGTATTCTGCCGCTCGCTCCCACTAAGCGTGCAGTTCCAATGACGTCACTCAGAGTTGCCAACAGTTGCTCCGTCCGCTGTGCTGTTAACGTATTTCTTAAATGAAACAGTAATAATAATAACGCAAATATAACACCAAACAGATATCTTCCTTGTAACGATCTTTATTCAATGAAGCATTGACTAATTACTTCTCGTTTTCTTTTTACGGTAAATGCAATTGTGACAAAATTATGCGTCTTCTTTATCAGTTGGTACAGTATCTAAAAATATTATTCAGTAGTCAGCCAGGCCAAAATAATAATGACGAAGTTTATTATTTCTATTAAAATAAATTATCTCAGGGCGTATCTGGTGCGAGGATTACGTTTAAACAAATAATACTATTCTTAACATCAAAATACAAATTTCACAGTACAAGGATATTACAAGGTTTTGGTGTTTAAAGTGCAAACTGGCAATCATGTATTGGTTACTTGTTTATTAGAGGTTATGACCAGTTTAGGTGCTTATTAGTTATCGTTAAAGTTTCTTATGGTATTCAAAAAGGTGTAAAACTCAATTTGTGATATTTTTTGAGTGTTCTTTAGTGTTGGTGTGATATAGTGTCTGTAGTTTTATTTTGTTTAATTCCTAGGTAGTCGAGTACACAAATGTTGGTTTGACACATAAAATAATAAATTGTTCAGATTCACCAGATCCTCTTCTTTCTTCTTCCAGGACGAAGATAGGGTCCACGTCTTCTTCGTTTCTTCTCCCCGGATCTCAATTCTTCTGTATTAAATTCTGGATGTTCCTTTCTTTATTATAATATCTTGTATTGAGTGTTTCGATCTGTTTTCCTAAGTCTGGTACGTATTTTCACTGTTAAAATATAAGTATATGAGACGTTCTATTAACGCGTCTGTATTCAATGACCGTCGTTAAAGAAGTTCTATTTTATTTATCTGAAATTTTTGGTTGCTAAGGTAAAACTTGAAATCTGGTTGGTTGATTCAGATATACATTGTCATACAAATTCATTATTTCAATGTCTGAATTTGGTCAAAATTTTTAAATTAGTATAACTTTTCTGTACTGATTGGGAATTTAAAACTACTAGCATCATTATTTTGGTCTTTACATTTGTGACATATAGACACTAAACATGCCTACTTTTACTTAAGAAAAGCTGATGTTACATTTTTGCTATTTGAATTTTTCTTAAATAACTTAGAACGGATTATTTTGATTCCAGATTTGTTGTGTATACCATTAACTATAAATCTATCCATATTTCAACATCTGTTTTACAAAATTCTCACAGTATTTCCTAAAATTTACAAAATTTGGTTTTACATGGCTTCATACAGTTTGCCATCCACAAAAACATTTGCTAATTCATTTATTTGTTCAAAAAATGTGATTACCCTTATAGAACTACTGCCTGTTTTTTTAGTTTTACTAATTAGACCTTCTGGTTAATCGCATGGTTTTAACATCTTCATTGCATTCTAATAACATCATTACGTTAACAAAAACAAAAAACAATATACAATCATATTAACTTAATGTCATGCCCACATGGCTATGACTCTAATGAACATTGAACAAATAAGCTAACCTTCATTAAACCCTAACAACTGTTTAACACATAATAATATCTCTCCTCAATCCATTTTGCTCTGTTATTTAATTAATTATTTGAAGTCGATTTCACTTTGTTCATATAATAATAATGTGAAAAGGTTATTATTCATTATTCTCTTGACAACATTATGTCCACTATTAATTACAATTAATTGCATGTTTCATGTATCTATAATAATTGTTTGGTTATATTATTTCATTATATCATTCAAATTAATAATCTACTAATATATCATTTTACATTGTATTGTATGTTTGGGCCTATTATCCCTCAATTTGTATTTTGATTATTTTTATATTTTGATACATTTAATGAAACCATTAGTTTACTTATAGTACATAAGCTGTCTGTCTTTATAAGTATCAATTCTTGTCATTATTAGAAATTCATGTCATAATCGTGGTATTTTACATCACTTTGCCTAATCATTAATTTGGGTACGGTCAGTTGTAGTACAAGTCAGTCTAAAGTAGTTATTTGTTCATCTTCACTATCATTTTGAAAGATATTTTTCTTCTTGTTTAGTTTCTTATCCATGGTCTTCATTAAATCTGGTACGATATCAAGCTATGCCAAATGTAATGTTACAATATATATATATATATATATATATATATATATATAAAATCACAGTTAAGCATCATAACTTTAACACGCTAATTTCAACAATAGATCTGCATCTTTTTGAGACCCCTTATATAAAAGTTATGAGTAAGCTTAGATATTTTATTCTTACATATTCGTAATCAGCATAAAAAACTGTAAAAATATATATCCGTTTCAAGATAGTTTGTTGAAAAAAAATGAATAATAATTACCCTGTTAAGTTAGTCGTTACAACCCAATCACACGTTTATCAAAATCCATTACAAATTTGTCACGGAATTAGTTTAGCTTCTAGTGATGAAAAATATGCACACTGTTGCCACAAAATGTATATAAAGTCACAAGGTCACAACGTTGCCAAGTCTACTGAACATAAGCAATTCCAATATTACAAAAGCAGCTGGTGTGTCAAGTCAAGGCTGTTTATACCTGGTTCCAGCCGCCTACGTTTAATTCCTGTATAAGATCTTAGCTATTTTTAATTTCAGTACCGTCGTAAAAATAATCTTTGAAAGACGTAATCAACTAGTTTTCAACGCCGTTATTAGAAAGTGGGTTAATCATTCAATGACAGAAAACATATAAGGCATAAAATGTTGTGATCACTTTTTTCACACGTTCTTTTCTTGACGCGTAAATAACTATATACTAAATAAATATATAATAAGTATATCTTCATTGTACATTAGTATAATATGTAGTTAAAAAGTACTGGTAAAAGTATGAATACAGATAGACGTTTATTACAAATATTTTTTGCTACGGTTTTCTATAAATAGTAACTATTCTCGGTAAAATAAAAATAAAATAAAATAAAAGATTAAATACAAATATCTAATATTTTCTGAATAAAATATAGGCTATGTATATTTTTTCTTAAATTTATTATTTGTAAATATCTTCTGTGCCATCTTTTTCAGGTACATTTACGAAATGACATTGTAAACGAATCACTATTTTCAGTAACATGTAGCCTTCAAATTATTATTATCTGAACAAATAATAATTATGTAACTCTGAAAAAATTTAAGACAAATCTTCATTAACTCTTTAAAACTCTTGTAGGGAATTCGTTTTACACACTTAGGCCTATATGTATTGAACATAATTATTATAAAACCATTTATTATTAAAAGGCATGTGTACATATTGTAACGTATCTTCTTCACCGGCGTTACTATTTTTCATAATTTACACATGTATTCTTAAAACTAATTTAACAATCTTATACTACTATTTACAAAAGTTATGACCAGACCATCCACTTGCATTTACATTACTCATTATTTTAAGTCCTTACAAGGCATGTCTGTGTGTTATTTTAACGAATTACAGTTTTTCGTTATTATTTTTACTTATTTTATTTACAATAAGCATTTATTTGTTATTATTCGGTTTGTATATTCTATACATTGATCATCTTTAACCTTAGATGTACTTGTATTACAATTATAATTGTTATTTTTGTCTTAATACAATGATTTGTCAGTTTTAGGTTTTAGCTCTTATGGGCTATGTTTGGGATTGTTTTAATTACATATTTATTCCTACCATTCGCCCACTATGATTATTTCTGTTGTTAAATAAATTTTATGACATGTCTTTCATATGTTTTGTACACCTCAGATTTTGTGTACACTGTATATATTTCTTATTTTGAATTTTTAACTAAGTTGGTCATTGGCCTAGATATACCCCGGTCCTTCTCAAAAGTTGCATATAATTAATTTAGTTTTATGTTTTAATGCCTCATACTTGACAGTTATCGTTATTGGATAAGACTGATTGTTGTTTTATGTTGGAATTTTTACAATATACAGGTTTTACCTTGATTGAAGTGTTTTTACTTCTTACAGTTAGTGTGATCAGACACTTGCATGAATTTATATTTATTCTGACTTGCTTGTCATCTTATATCATTAGTATTACCGAGTAATAGTAGTAACAAGAGTTATTTAATCATTCTATACGATAGGTTTTTCCTGGATAATTAAATTAAAGTGGTTTTGTGGTGTTTTGTGTGTGTACACTTTTGCTGTCTCTGTCAGTCCCATGTATTTACACTTTATATGCAATAATAACACTCTTAACCTAATTACTAATTACATTTAGTATTGGGATTACCTCTATAATGTCTTTTCTCATTATGGTAATTTACTTACTAAACTTCAGGCTTTTACTACCACTTATTAGAATTTGCACATGGTTCTGTACCATATGTAAGGTTAGTTGGAACCCCTGTATGTTGACAACAATGCATTCATGCAAATTTACTGTTATTTCTATATTTTGCTATAGCTATCAAGTTTCACCCACAGGTATTTGCACATTAGTCTTATCTGATCATTATTTATTATCTTACTCATTTTTATCTTGTTTATTTATAGAATAATCAGCTATTAATGCTGGTCTACTTAGCATGTCATTTGGGGTATTATGCAATGAGTTTATTTTGACTCTATTACCCTACAATTAGTTAGGTTTTATACAATCATTATGTCTTTCTCTTCTTTCATTATTATTGAGCATCTTTTTATATTTACAGGTCAGTGTCAAGTCACTAGTCATTGTTTGTTATGTGTTTCACTATGTTTTAAGGTACTCCTTTGTAAACACTTTTCTTGACTTATATACACTTATTGTTCTGGCACTACTGGTTCTTCTTTCTTCATTTTCTTCTACCCTCTTCTTCTGTCTTCTTAGTCCATGTGGGATCATAATAATTGGTGTTCTTGGGTCCTTGCTGGGATTATAGTATTTGGTGTGTGTATCCTCTCACTTACCATCTATTGGGTCATTGGAGTTAAATCGTATTGTACTGTGATTTTATAAGTTTTGCTCTCTAGGTCTCTTGTTCTACTTTCAACTGTTGCTTTTATTATTACAGTACTTTTCTTTAGTTGACTGGATAATCATATTAAAATACACTTTTCTTTATACCTTTTTCATCCTTTCTTCTTATTTTCTATCCTTTTTTGCTTATTTTGACCACAAACATAGAGGCTGCCATTGGAGCGTGGCCTTCCCACTTGCAACCAGTAGCCTTCCAGTTGCGAACACCGTAAATTCATCCCACTTGCAATCACCCTTAACGACATGGTTATCTTACAAAATTCAGTATTTTGAATACCAGTTGCGAACACCGTAAAAGCATAACAGTAGTCCAAATCGTTAAGCCAGATCTGCACAGTTTTTGTTTCACAAAACGCTTAACAAACTTTGTATTCAATTTGTGACTATAGTGTCATTTTTAATCCTGCTGTATTTAATGATAAGTACTACTTACATAAAAACTGTTATACATAGATTTATGAATACGTTAGAAGTGCCGTCAATTTGTTCGGTCACCGTCATGACTTAGCATGTGATCTGGGTACCCAGGAAATGACTTTACGGTTTAATAGTATCTAATTCAGGGAGAGATAGAGAGAGAGAGAGAGAGAGAGAGAGAGAGAGAGAGAGAGAGAGAGAGAGTGTGATGGGGTGGCTGTTTGTATGCGCCCGCGTGTGGTAAAAACACACACGCACAAAAGGCGCCCGCATAGCCAAATCCCTCTCTCTCCCTTTTAACTAAAAATTAATTTGAAATCATCATTAGTATACCGAGATAGAAACCGAACATAGTAAGTGCAGGAAGAACTTATGTGTTCAGACAATGTTGTTCTTCAAGACGAACTTCACAAATGTCCGACGAGAGTAGTTTCTGTCCGGGCGAAGACGTTGTGCAAGCTAAGCTCCGATTTTTGGTTAAATCAATAGAAAAGAGAGTTTGAAAGATTAAAAGTAATTTTTCATGAATGGAAAATTCAAAAGCTGCAGTAGTCACTTTGCACGAGTATACACATTCAAATGACTTAGGGAGCACAAAAATCCTAATGTGTGCTATACTTGCTTTCCTTCGAAAGAATGTGGCTGGCAGTATATCCATGGTCAAGTTCGAAGAGAAACTCGATTAATTTTTTAATTATTTCGTGGAACAGTAGCTAGACAATGATTAGTGCCACAGGAGTTACGGAACTGCTACTTCCGACGTCATAGAATGAATAATACCGTACAAGCACGCATCAGAAACTAAACAGCCACGTTGGAAGACCACATCCAAGAATAAAAAAACATTATCAAATGTTTATAATCTGAGGCAGAGAAATCTATTCAGAACACGATGTAACGATGGAATGAAATTTTTAAGCTATGAAAAGACGAAAAAGTATACTGAACTGGATAAACTAAAAGATATGAAAAAGATTCTGATGTTGGGATGTTTCTCAAGATCACGTCGTCCGTTCTACAAGTTGACTAACAAAAATAAATAAAAAATTATCTTCCTTTTTAATTTAGAGTGAGAGAGTAAGAGAGAGAGAGAGAGAGAGAGTGAGAGAGAGGCTATTCAAGTGTGTGTGTGTGCGCGCGCGCGCGCGCGTTTTATAAAAATTGTAACTTGGTAAACGTAGTTGGTAACAAAAAATGCATTTAAGGAATTATAAAAACATAAACACGATCATAGGCGTGCGCACAGCGGGTGCCACGGCACCCACAAAAAAGTTTGGAGAGGCCCCAAATTTGGATCGAACACAAAATTTGGGGGAAAGAGAGTCCTACAGATCGATTGTCTAGGTCTCATTTTCCGCAAAAATCGCCTTAAGGCCTAAACCTTAGGTACTGTGAGTGTGAGTGTGCAGTGTGTTGGTGAGTAAGCAAGCGATAACATAGTGTCGCTTTGCGATAAGATTCCTTGTGTAACAACAACAACAACAACAACAACAACGGAGTACAGACACTTTGTGTATGTTGAGTCTATTTCCCCTTTGTCCATTCTTACAGCCTTCCTAGAACTCATATCAGTTACTGTTTTAATTACACCGTCTACAAAACTGCTCGCTCGACTTTTTTGGTGTGATTCAGCTAATTTATAGTTTTATTGAAGGAAGTCCGAAAAGGCATGCGGTATTCGAGGACATTGTAAAAACAACAAATACCAAGTTGCCTGAAATCATTATCCGAAACCCGTTGGGCTTGTCGGTCTGAAGCTGTCTCTGTGGTGCATGCTCAGCTTAATGCTATTCTGCAAGCTTTTAAAGAAATAATCGAAGATGCATCTGATTCAAAAGCAAGAGCTAAAGGCAAAGGAATTTTGCACCAAATCGAGTCCTTCGATTTTATAATTTGTTTAGAAATTATGCATCCAATTTTACAACTAGTAGTAAAAGTAAGCCTTTTGTAACGTCTCCCTTGTTAAGACATTACAAAAGTCGGGAACCAGTTTAATTGTTACCTGTTAATTAAACTAGCTGCCGTTGTTAGTAAACTTTACTTACCAACAAATTATAACACATTATTAATTAGGAATTAGTCAAGGATTGCATAAATTTATTCACTCGCTGGGTGTTAGCAAAAACATCTCTTTATTATCATATTTATATCTCATACTTTACTTTACTTTTGAAGAAAGATTCTAATAAATTCTGCATTAAATATTTTGTAAATTTTTACTTCTTACTCTTTTTATCTCAAAACCATTTAGCTAGGTATTATTTCAAGTACCACGGATCCGGGTCTGAACTTTGCAATATTTTAATTTATCACAACTTTAACCAAATTATTTGAAGAATAGTTTGGTGTAAATTTTAGAATTACTTTACATCTAAACATCGTAATGTTATTACTTCATCATTACAGAGATTACAAATATTTATATGTTAATCTTTAAGTTATCAAAAGCTCTTTACAGTTCTTTTGTTACTTCTTTTGTTGAAACAAATTTTTACAAATGTTATGATTTAATATCACCTGAATGGAACATGAGTTTGCTGTGGGGTCCGTGATGGTCTCCTTCAGTCGTCTTCTTGGGTGTGACACAATGTTCCTCTTGATGCTCCTTTTGGTTGATTGTTTCCGAAAGGTAGTTTAGTTCATGATGATTGGATTCTGGTACTAGAAGTTCATACGGTTGTTGTTATTTTCTTCTTCTGGAGTCGGTTGTTCACATTTTACATTTTAATAGTTCTTATTTTAGCAGCACTAAAATATGGTAAGGAACATATCTTACCACTTACAGTTTGTTAAGAGATGTGTCGGCTAAGTTCTTTTTTTTTATATTACATATTTCTTCACTCACTACATTACTATTTTTCCTTTATTATTTCACAACGCTACATTGGGTTAAATTAAAATCACTACTAACTTGATTGAATAGTTTTTAAGCGGTATACACCTACGTATAAATTGACAACACAGTAGCGACATCCTTACATGTCGAAGTTTCTCCGGCGATTGTGGGATTGTTTAGCGGCGAGGAGTCTGTAAGCTGGCGCGGTTTTACGCTGTGAGAAAGTAGTTCGTTCCTTTAGTAGTATTAATTATTCATTAATTAACTAGTAATATTTTTATGCTACCTTTAGGTTATGAATTAGGAATTTCCCTTTTTATTTAGTACGTCTTTTATTTAATTAACGGAATTATTATTTTTTGCTTAATGACATCGTACTTTGCGTGTTCGTACCTGACAATTTGCACGTTGATGCAGGAATCTAGGTACAGATAAGGGGTGGATAATACTCTTACTTGTTATAAGAACAAAAATTTAATTTGTGCTATTTAAACATTTTTTTTAAATCGTCACAAGCCAAACTCTCCAGTCCTACGACATCGATCTTTGCCAAGCCATGGACGAAGTTTCTAGTTCAGCAATCGCTTTAGAAGAACTGAGAATTAAAGCTGCTATATTTAATAACATTTATTCAAGAGCAGTAGATACTTGCAACCGACTGGGCGTTGAAATTCCTGCTCCAAGAAAGCGCAAAGTTTCGGTAAGATTGGACAATAACTCTGGCAATGCATTTGTTGTTCAAGATATGAAAAATGAAGATGAAATAAAATTCTTTGTATTTTATCCCATTTTGGACAAAATGATTGAGTCTTTGAATGACAGGTTTAACCAAGAGACAAAAGAAATAATTCATATTACCGGCAAAGTCGTAACACTAGGCTTAGGTGATTATAAGCTACACTCAAATGACTATAAATATCTCTCTGCTCAGTTCGGCTTAAATGCTTCAGAGTTGGAAGCCGAAATTAGAATTTTAAAAACTAAAAAAAGTGACAAATTTCCTCCTATAAAAGCTGTTGATTGGTTAGAGTGGCTATCTAAGCATATTAGAGAGTTAACATTTGTGAATTTCAAACTGCTAATGACCAAATTCGTTACCATTCCCGTCACATGCTGCACTTGTGAGCGAAGTTTTTCCAAGCTCGCTATTGCAAAATCTAAACTTCGCTCAACGATGCTGCAAGACCGTCTAGAAAACCTCATGGTTCCATTCATCGAACAAAAGCTTGCTGTGAATGCGGGTGATGAGAGTATCATATAAGAATTTTAAAAAATGGTACCATTTGAGAGAAGAATGGCATTATAATTGTTTTATTATATTTGTATCATCTTTGACCTTTATTACCCAAATACTTATATATTTTTACTTTGTTCTCATATTAGTAATCAGTAAAACAAAATATTCAAATTATACAGTTTTTATCTTTCAAATTATTAAATTTCTATATTGTTTATATAATGTAAATAGATTGATTAAAAGTCAGAGTCTATTAGTATATTGAAACCATTATTCTAATAAAGCTGATTACCAAACGTTTTTCTTAATTAATTTCTTTTAATCGAATTTTCTTCCCTATTATTCAAACTGCTTACTCTACTTTTATAAGATAAAAAAGTAAATAATTAACTAGTAAAGATGTTTTATGCAAATTATCAATCAAAGTCTTAATATTTAATTGCAGTTTTTAAAGTAGTTTTTAAGACATATATTATCCTAGCATCGAAAATTAAAGCAGTAATGTGATATATAGACTTTTTGTTTCACGCAAATTTTGGGACCTTCTAACTTTTTTGTAAGATTTGCTTTATGAACTGGCTTTCTCCCGGGTACTTGGGGTAAAGGCTTAAGGTTACCTGTCTCCGTCAAGGGCAAGGGCAAAAGGCGGCATTTAATTTTCAAGAGTAGCCTGGACTCTAACATCTAAAGCGGCTCCAGGAAACAGGAAATAAAGCCGTCGCAGCAGAAGTTTCGGCTGCGCAAAGGAAGGTGGTTTTAGTCGGTAAAAATCGCACCCACAATAGCAAAATCCTGCGCACGCCTATCATGAACACAATTGAATCATTAAAAAATAATTAATAAAAGCTAAATTAAATACAAATTTAAAAGTAATAAAAAAACAAAAGAATTTCGAAGTTAGAAGACAATATAGATGCTTTACGTCAGCTGTTATGACAGGCGATATCAGTTTTTAAATTGGTTTTGTGTACTTGTACAGGAGAAAATGTAAATTGTACTGTTTTCATCTTTCGTTTAAGAAGCGCAACTTCAACAATTTCACAACTTCACGTATAAACAGATAATCCCCCCTCATGTACAGGGTGGATGTACATACATCGTTGTTTGTGTGTTCGCAAGTGGGACGTACTCTCACGTATCAAAAATTAATTACGTGTCTTATCTACTTGAGTGTTCGCAAGTGAAACGAGTTGCAAGTGCCACTGTTCGTATGTGGGAGCACACCATCGTCGGCCGGATACGATAAGCAGATTAATTTACCTGGTTTCTTCGAGACAAAAGCATCAACATGAATCAAAAATTTAACTTGCAACCATTATTTTAGTAAAACGTAGATGATTGTGGGTACCATAGCTTAGGCTTTTAGAGCATAGGCTTGTACATTTATCTAGGATTTACACGTAAGTGGATTTATATTATGTAGCTGATGATGGAAGTTCAAATGCGAGTTCCTGGTCCCTAAAAACATGGGTATCAGCTGGGAGAGTGAACTCCAAGTCAAAATACTGATCCTTCAAATGTGTGTGTGTCGGGTAGGTATAGGCCTACTAGTACGCAGTACTAGCATCACACACTGCCTATACGCATGAACTCCGTTATAGAACACTTTGAAAATAGACTTCACTGTCCTTTCGGTCCGACCTAACCTTAACTCAAAGTTTCGAGGTTAGCTGTGCATTATCAGCTGTCGGCTGTCAATTCAATGTTATGATGGCCGCTCCGCTAACGTGGAGTATCTCTCGAATGCCGGTGATCAACTGATTGATGTTACCTGGTCGGGACTCGGCACTTTTAATAAGCTCTGATTGGATAATTGTCTTTATGTCGTGTACTCTCGGCGAGGTTCGTCAAAATAGAAACTTAAACTAGCGTCAGTGGCTGGGTCCAAGGCTATGATTTACTGGTTACACAGCCAAGCGCAAGGGCTTGTCACTTACTAATTTTTTCTTATAAGTCAAATATCTTATCTATAATTGCACTGACAATATTTTTATAACTCCCATCATTTCTATCTTTTGATTACGAGTAATTTGCATACCCTCATCATATAGTTCTGATATGGGGTTGATAAAACCGCACTTGGTACAAATTAATAATACTTCTTAAGTTACGTAATACCTTAAATATATTGTTTTTATCCCGTTTGTTCAGGCTGATAACATATTATTACAGTATTATGCACTTTTCACGTCTGGTCATGTACTAATGATTATAAAATATCCATTTTCCTAGGTACAAATCCTAGGCCTATTGTCACATACATTGTTTATCAATAATATTACAATAATAGTTGTTGATAATGCCATTTTATTATGGCCTATGCATAATGCATTGGTCATTATCACTTCTGATAGTGTCCTTTTTATTTATCACTGGGTTTTATTACCTTAATTGTAGTCTTTTAGGTGAGTTTTCAATACTCTTGAAAGTTACATTTTTTCGTGAGTTGTAATTCCTTCACATTAATCTCATTATTGTTTTATTACCTATTATCAGTGTTCTGATAACACTGTTAGTACTGTGCTGTAGTTAATTCTGCATTTACATTGACAATTACTTTGGTTTGAAGTTACCCTGACTATTTCCATCTAGCTGTTACTATGGTTTACTTATTATTTGTGTTATTATTGTTAATTAGGTAGATATAATCCTTGAATTTACTTATTTAAACGTTATTCTGCCTTATTCAATGTTATTGGTTGAGTTCCTACTCTTTTATTACAAGTTTACTTGATAGTTTTGCTGTCTCATGGAACCATTCTATGTTATGCATATGGTTATATTAAATTACATCAATTCAGCCTTTATGTTTCCTCAACACATTATCTGTTGTACATTAAATGTTCCTTATATTATCTATTTATGTTATACTACAACACGTTTTAGTTCAACATTGCTTTAGTCTTATTTTTCTATGGTTTTGTTGAAAACTAGTTGGCCAGATTAGGTTATGTTATAATTTAATTATTCAACAATGGTTGATTGTCAGTTTTGAATTTCTACATGACATCTGATTTATTTAACTTTATATAGCACTGGTATATTTATTGTTTATCACTAGATTTCAATTTGTTTATTTTCACAGTCTTTGTCATTGGTAATTAGTGGTTATTTACAATTCCACTTTACAATCTGTTATTAGTGTTTTGGACATAGTCGTTTTTGTCATGTTTATACATCATTGAGCTATGAAATTATCATACTGTTACTCATTCTCTTTATTAACTTCTGTTTTCAATAATTAACTTTTATTGAGTTCTGTTTGTATTGTATTGTTAAGGAAGGTATTTGATTAATAGGTTTAGGTCAGTGTCCATTTAGAGCTTAGGGATTTAAATCATGTTGTTTTTTCACTTATACTTTCTTTCTCTATAATAATACTTTTATTTGCATATGTTAATTCATTCTAATTCATATTATCCCCCTTTGGTGTTTGACCTGGATATGTTTTCTTCTTATCTGCACTGATTCCTTCCTCACTCTTAGTAGATTTCTTCTTGATGGTGTTGTCACTAGTTTCTTTCTCACTGTTTGATCTATTGGGTAATTAGGTATGTTGTCTCGTCGTTAGTCTTGTTTTATTTTCTTCAGTTGTACATTTACTGGTAATTCATTATTCATTTTATTCACCTATTTTGGCTTATGATACTTCTTTTATTCATGATTGTAGGTTCAACTTTGTAGATAATTTTATTTGTAGTGGCTTTCAATTCATTTGTGATACGTTGGTGTTGGATGTGTTATATGTACCATTACAATATATATATATATATATATATATATATATATATATATATTGTAGGTAAACCCCCTCGGCTCTTACGTTGGCTCTTACGGTCGCGGGATTCTCGTTATTTCCGCCCCAACGTTGCCGGCGTCAATTTGTAGGTAAACTGATACGTACGATTCAAATTCCCACTGTTGTGTTTGTCAATTTGTTTTGTATTACTTTAATTATATAAATCTCGGAGATATTTGGAGTTGTGGAATATATGGATGTAATTAATTAATATTAACGTAACTCTTTAATAATTATCAGTGTTAGTGTGCCTAGAACTTAAACAACTTAAGCGTTATTCTACAATTTAATCCAACCCTATTATACCTTGAAGAGAATTCTGTCTAATTTTGTAATTTTACGCTCCCTCTTTGGTGTCAGATAATTCCGCTATAAGCGCTGTAGTATCGGCTCAACGAAACTTATAGGTTATTTCGATGTTTATATTAACCATTTATTCTATACTTATTCAGTTACTTTTTGTTCCCAGTTCACTAAACCATACTCCAAATAACAAGATTTGACAAATATATAAAGGTTCTTTATTTGTTTACTTAATTCACATTAAATAAGATATGTTCTAATTAACATATGCTTGGACTATAGACTTCATGTATCGATTGTTGATTATTTTAATCCTTTATGTATATTTAGTTATATATTATGTTTTGATTTGTATTTAATTTATTTCAGGGTGTGAAGGTTCTTGTAACTGTGGGGAAGATTAAAAATACATAGATAAGAATGCAAGATTTACAAAATTTATGTGTTGTGTATTTAGTATGATTAATATAATATAATTTACCAGACTCGAACGAAGCAAATCGTGTGGGCGGTTGATCGCTAAATTTAATGTTTTGGATGATTATGCAGTACGGTTTTTCTTTCTTCGGTTTAATAAGAGTAATTCTTGTCCTGTCCACTTCGGAATACAGCTTCCGGATTGATTTACAGCCCGATTGATGTTTCTTCTGCACCGCCAGGATCCAAATAAGTTCTTCCTTCGGTTGAAGCAATTAGTGTTGTTCCGTGTATTTGCAAGGTTATGATTTCTGGTGTAGTGAATATTATTAATTGTGTTATTGTTAATTCTTTCTATTTGATTAATATCTCATCAATTCCCTTCGGATATGGGACAGTCCAAGTTCTTTCTTGTAGACTTCAGTTATTTACCCTCTATTATTATTTCAGATTGTAGTGTTATTTGGTTAATCTGTATTGGTGTTAGACGTAACTATTGTCATGAGAATCTTGTACTTTATAATCGAATCTGATAATTATAATATTACGATTAAATAGATTATTCTTGGGTTTTTTAATCTCATCACGTTCAGTTTATCCCAAGCAATTCTTGTCTTGTCTCAATCAACAACTTCTTTTTCTTATTTGTCGTCCCTAGCAACATATAATAATTTCTGCCTTCCACATGTTTTGAATATATAGTGTTTCTTTCATATATTTTTTGTCTATTCTTTATCAATTTGCTGTCCTATCGGAATGTAATTTTACCGATAGTTGGTTTATTATTTTATACACATATTCTACTGGTTTTTTAATATAAGTCGGTTTTTTTCTTTTTTATTATATTTAATCCACTTTCGATATTATATTTTACCAATCGATATTATGGCATTATGGTATTATTATAATTTGTATAAATTTTATTATATATTATTATTAATTTAATGTTTTTTTTTCTAGCTCTTCATGTCGTATTTATTAATTATTATTAATTGATGCACCTAATCTTTATGTTATGAGTGTTTATATAGTAGTTTGCCTGTTAGGCCTTTTATTGTAAACTGATCTACCTGTGTTTATGTCTGTTAGACATCTATAGTCCCTTTTATATAAATTCCTACATACAATCAAATCTTAATTATTAGCACTTATATAAACAATTATTTTTCTATATCTAATAACAATTTTATCTTGATCTCTTGATCACATACAATAAAATTCGAATTTATGAACATTGATTAACTGCTTCACACTTCATTCTACAACAGTCATTGAATAATACAACTTGTTTCATTATCTTTCATTAACTCAACACATATTTGATATAACATAACATAAACTTTATCATAACAATTTTTGTCATAAAATAATACTTCTTAACTCAAAATTCTTATTTGTTATTACCATAAATTAAATCATTGTTTCATTTTTTGGTTTGCTTTTCATTAAACATATATCATCAGCTATTATTTATCTTACAGGTTCGTTTATTTTAGTCAACACTACCTTGCATCCTTATTTAATTTTGTCTATGATTATAATTTTAATTATTGGATCTCTGTTCTATTATGGGGTTAAATATCAATTTGTATATTTTTCTGTGAATCTTCTTTATGTAACATGAATGCTAGCATTTCTGTTGCGTTACATATGCTTCCCCTCCTAAAAAAGTTTAGTTTACCTGAATGAAGTTTAGGTCAAATAAACTTGTCTTTTTCACATGCCTTTTCTTCATTTCATTGTTAATGGTTGACGATGAGATTCTCAATGTAACTTCATTAGACTAGTGTTAATATTTTTTTTTTTTTTATTTAATAACATTTCATCATTTTAATTAACATTCTTCATCATTTTTATTTCTGTAAACATTACTCGTTGGTAGTTGGCTACACTATTCAATGATACATTAGTTTTACATCTCTTCTATTTATAATTACTATAATCACTGTATTTTTCAATTATTCTTCTGTCAACTCACTTCTTTTTGTTTTCTTCGTCCTATTCCTTTGGAAACTGAATTTATTCTTGCAACTATTCTAATATTCCTTAAATATTTAATTTCCCTAACAATCCCTAACACATGCGTTGGTACAGTTCAGAGAGGCACTGTTTGGCTTCATACTCTGCTGCCCACACCACATTTTAATATAGTACTGCTGGAATTCATCTACAGTCAGCTATAAAATATAATAATAATCTCCTAATAATCTCTTTAATTATTTAATAATAAATATTCGGGAAAAGATTTCTTCTTTGTTGCATTTATATTTCTTCATTACTATTCTTCATATTTCGTAATTCCATTTTAATTCTTTAAACATTCGTTGATATTGATCTTGACAGTTATCATTTGTAGTCATTTTTGTTTTCATTTTTGTTGAGATTGTAATGTTAAGTATCTTCTTCGTTTTTTTTTTTTCTCTGATCACAATATTTTCTAAATAGTTGTGTGATGATCATTATGATTGTATTTTTGACTAAATACATTCCTTAGCCCCAACTATTCTTCTTCTTATCGTATTTCACTATTTTGGCTGTTTATTTTTCAATGAATCATGTTCATAAATACTCTTTCTTTCTTGTCTTCTTTAACATTATATTGGTTACATTCAATCGTTTACTGAAATTGTTCCATTATTTGGCAATGTAGTATGTATTTTAGGTCATATGATTTTTTTTCTTTCTTTATTTTGCATAGGAAAATTTGAGGTAATAACTTTTATCTTGGGGTTCCATTCTTCATTATTCACAATATTTCTTTATAAACATTAATAATAATTATCGCTTTCTTCGGTAATCTTGGGGTTTGTTATTCACACTATTTCTTTATAAACATTTAATAATAATTCTCGCTTTTTTTCTGTAATCTTTAATAAGTTGTTCTTATTGTATTTTAGAATTTAGTGGTAGTATTCAACTCAAATTCTTTTTTAAATTCCAAGTAATTTTTCTTCAAGACTGGTAATAAGTTGTTCTTATTATTTTTAGAATTTATTCATATTTTTCAAATAATATTTCTGTATTCTTTCCAATTGGTTGCCTGGTCAGTTTTCATCAAATCAGTCCCATTTTCCTGGTTGACTGTTTCTTTTCTAACCATGGTCCATTAATTCGACTGCACCCGTTGTCCGGATGACTGCAGTGTTCATACAAATTTTTTCACTTTTTACATATCTCTTGTGCATGATACAAAGCCAGTACTGTAACTCGGCTGATGCAAAGTCTTCATTTAAGTCAGGGTATTCAGTTATATTTAGCTCCTTTTGAATTATCAGGTATCGTATCTCCTCTATTCTAATATAATTACTTGTATATCCTATCTTTCCATTCCCTTGGATATCTGGACTATTTACCAAATGTTTTACGGGTATCTACCGTATTAACGATATAATTGACTTGGTCAAATATTCTCTAATCGTTGATATTTTCAAATAATATTTAAATTTATTTAAAGTTTTTGTGATTGTTCTATGGTGGGTTATTTTGGTTATTTTCATAACGTTTCTTCTATAATTCATGCCTTTACATAACTCCCTTCGCTCATTAATTGGGATGTTAACAGCACTAATTAATCCACCCTTCCTCATTTCCATTTCTTCCTTTGTATAAACTATTTTCTTTCTCCATATTTTCCTTATCTTCTGGATATTCTCTTCTATGGTCAGATTTATTATAATACCTTCGGAAGTGCTGTCTAGTGTTTTAGACATATTCTTTAAACACAGCTCCATTTCTTTATTTGTCTCCCCTTCGTATTTATCCACTTCTGGGCTAAGCGTGTTATCGTTTTCAAACTTCCCTTCGAAAGTTTCCATTATCTCATTATTGAACTGCTCCTTCTTATCCTCAATCCGCTTTAAACCTGCTTCGTTCATTTTCTCAATTCTTTCATCCATTCGCCTTAAATTTTCTTCGTTTCTTTGTACGATTTCTGCCTTCATTTGTCTTAAACTCTCATCATTTCTATCGAACCTTTCGTTAATTTGTTTTGAGGTTTCTTTAATTTCCTCATGGGTTTTATCGTATTTTTCCTCCAGTCTCTTTGAGTTTTCCTCCTGTCTCTTCGAGTTTTCCTCCTGCTGCTTTGATTCTTCCAATAGTAGTTTAAACATTTCCTGTATACTCAAGCCTTCCTTTTGTTTGGGCTTATTTGATTGATCCCCTTGGGCATCTTCTTCCGTTACTCCCTTTTCCTTGTCCGCAATTATTTCAGTTTCCGTTATTTCATCTGTCTGTTGTTCCATTTCACTGTCTGTTATTAGTTCTATTTCCTGTTCTTGTTCATTTATTTCCTTCTCAGTATCTTCTGCCCTCCTCTTTAATCTAAATCTGGTATCATACATTTTTATTCTCCCACAGTTGCCTGCTCTGGTTAAGTAATATTATTATACTTATAATTACTTAACTTAAGCCGTACACAAGTTGAGCGCCAATTTGTAGGTAAACCCCCTCGGCTCTTACGTTGTCTCTTACGGTCGCGGGATTCTCGTTATTTCCGCCCCAACGTTGCCGGCGTCAATTTGTAGGTAAACTGATACGTACGATTCAAATTCCCACTGTTGTGTTTGTCAATTTGTTTTGTATTACTTTAATTATATAAATCTCGGAGATATTTGGAGTTGTGGAATATATGGATGTAATTAATTAATATTAACTTAACTCTTTAATAATTATCAGTGTTAGTGTGCCTAGAACTTAAACAACTTAAGCGTTATTCTACAATTTCATCCAACCCTATTATACCTTGAAGAGAATTCTGTCTAATTTTGTAATTTTACGCTCCCTCTTTGGTGTCAGATAATTCCGCTATAAGCGCTGTAGTATCGGCTCAACGAAACTTATAGGTTATTTCGATGTTTATATTAACCATTTATTCTATACTTATTCAGTTACTTTTTGTTCCCAGTTCACTAAACCATACTCCAAATAACAAGATTTGACAAATATATAAAGGTTCTTTATTTGTTTACTTAATTCACATTAAATAAGATATGTTCTAATTAACATATGCTTGGACAATAGACTTCATGTATCGTTTGTTGATTATTTTAATCCTTTATGTATATTTAGTTATATATTATGTTTTGATTTGTATTTAATTTATTTCAGGGTGTGAAGGTTCTTGTAACTGTGGGGAAGATTAAAAATACATAGATAAGAATGCAAGATTTACAAAATTTATGTGTTGTGTATTTAGTATGATTAATATAATATAATTTACCAGACTCGAACGAAGCAAATCGTGTAGGCGGTTGATCGCTAAATTTAATGTTTTGGATGATTATGCAGTACGGTTTTTCTTTCTTCGGTTTAATAAGAGTAATTCTTGTCCTGTCCACTTCGGAATACAGCTTCCGGATTGATTTACAGCCCGATTGATGTTTCTTCTGCACCGCCAGGATCCAAATAAGTTCTTCCTTCGGTTGAAGCAATTAGTGTTGTTCCGTGTATTTGCAAGGTTATGATTTCTGGTGTAGTGAATATTATTAATTGTGTTATTGTTAATTCTTTCTATTTGATTAATATCTCATCAATTCCCTTCGGATATGGGACAGTCCAAGTTCTTTCTTGTAGACTTCAGTTATTTACCCTCTATTATTATTTCAGATTGTAGTGTTATTTGGTTAATCTGTATTGGTGTTAGACGTAACTATTGTCATGAGAATCTTGTACTTTATAATCGTATCTGATAATTATAATATTACGATTAAATAGATTATTCTTGGGTTTTTTAATCTCATCACGTTCAGTTTATCCCAAGCAATTCTTGTCTTGTCTCAATCAACAACTTCTTTTTCTTATTTGTCGTCCCTAGCAACATATAATGATTTCTGCCTTCCACATGTTTTGAATATATAGTGTTTCTTTCATATATTTTTTGTCTATTCTTTATCAATTTGCTGTCCTATCGGAATGTAATTTTACCGATAGTTGGTTTATTATTTTATACACATATTCTACTGGTTTTTTAATATAAGTCGGTTTTTTTTTCTTTTTTATTATATTTAATCCACTTTCGATATTATATTTTACCAATCGATATTATGCCATTATGGTATTATTATAATTTGTATAAATTTTATTATATATTATTATTAATTTAATGTTATTTTTTCTAGCTCTTCATGTCGTATTTATTAATTATTATTAATTGATGCACCTAATCTTTATGTTATGAGTGTTTATATAGTAGTTTGCCTGTTAGGCCTTTTATTGTAAACTGATCTACCTGTGTTTATATCTGTTAGACATCTATAGTCCCTTTTATATAAATTCCTACATACAATCAAATCTTAATTATTAGCACTTATATAAACAATTATTTTTCTATATCTAATAACAATTTTATCTTGATCTCTTGATCACATACAATAAAATTCGAATTTATGAACATTGATTAACTGCTTCACACTTCATTCTACAACAGTCATTGAATAATACAACTTGTTTCATTATCTTTCATTAACTCAACACATATTTGATATAACATAACATAAACTTTATCATAACAATTTTTGTCATAAAATAATACTTCTTAACTCAAAATTCTTATTTGTTATTACCATAAATTAAATCATTGTTTCATTTTTTGGTTTGCTTTTCATTAAACATATATCATCAGCTATTATTTATCTTACAGGTTCGTTTATTTTAGTCAACACTACCTTGCATCCTTATTTAATTTTGTCTATGATTATAATTTTAATTATTGGATCTCTGTTCTATTATGGAGTTAAATATCAATTTGTTTATTATTCTGTGAATCTTCTTTTATGTAACATGAATGCTAGCATTTCTGTTGCGTTACAATATATATATATATATATATATATATATAATTGAACGTTTGACAATCTCCATTCAGCTATAACATAGTTTTAGACATGTTTGCACCAATTCCAATAAACATTCAATGATTACTGGATCTATAATTATTTACAAACGTAATTAATTTAGATATTATTATATTATCAATAATTTAAATTAGAATACTGTATTATAAGGTTTTTGGAATAATGTAACTATGACTATCTATTTAGGTAAAATAATGTGTAAGAAGTGTTATTATTATGGCGATGTAAATCAAATCTGTCACCCCTCCACACACACACACACACACAGTTGCTCCATTAATTGATCTGGTTAAGTTTTTGATATTTGATTTTCCTCTATTGTCCGTACCCAGCTCCTAATGGTGACAATAAATATTGCCGAAACATATATTGTATGCTATTTTGAATGTTCATTTTCTTCATTCACTCCCTTCCACCTCCACACCACCCCACACAACCTACCAACTAGAAAAAACCGTTAAAAGTTCCGTACCTTCTGTATCACACCTCGCTCAGGAAGGCGAACATCACGCTGAAACGCGTACGAGGCAAATAAACAAAGTAAGTTTCACATGTGAAAGTTTAGCAATTAATATTCATATATTGTATATTTGGCTCGTGCTCTCTGTCTATCGCTGTCTCTGTCTGTCGGTCTGTCTGTCTTCCCTCTCTCTCTCTCTCTCTCTCTCTCTCTCTCTCTCTCTCTCTCTCTCTCTCTCTCTCTCCCCCCTACTCTTCCCTACCAAAAATGTTTCCGAAAATAATATTGTCGGCACATATAATATGAAGTTTTTGTAATAATTATACTTATTGTTATACTTATGTTTGTGTGATCCTCGCTAACCTTCCATTTTAAAAAAAGTAATTATTATGATTAAACAGTAGTAGTAGTAGTAGTAGATTATTAGATATAGATGGTTGATAAAATATATAACATTATCCCCCTAAAATTTAACTTTTTTGAAATATATACATTATCTTTATGCCAGACACACCGACATATGTAGCAGGGGTTTAATTGACAATATGCACTTAATGAAAGGCACGAATTAAGGCTTGGGTAGACTGCTGTATGATAATGTTACGTAATGCGGAAAACGTGTTACACCATTACAGAACATTCTACGGGTTTCTGAGCTCTTCCAGCTGTAATGTGACTTATTGCTGCTACTGAGACGAACGACAATTACGTAAGAGTTGTGACGTGCCCGAGACTGATCCAGATTTCACCAGTCCGCGCGCGCTGTGGGTAAGGCCTCAATCAATTACGTTCTTGTGTTTTCTAGTAGCGTTCCTGGGAAAGTGCAGATGGACGAGACGTGGTCATGCAGTTGATATTTCCCCGAAGTAAAGTGCAGTCTGTTTTGAAGGAGATGCATGATGGAACATCTGGAGGCCATCTTAGCGTTACCAAATCCCTTGACAAAATACGGAAGCGATTCTATTGGCTTCATCTTCGCCACGACGTAGAGGAATGGGTTCGGACGTGTGAAATATGTGCTGCAAGCAAGGGCTCACAAACCAGAAGCAGGGGTAAAATGAGAGAGTATAACATTGGACTGCCTTTCGAGAGAATCGCGTAGACATTGCTGGACCATACCCAGTTACTAACGATGGTAACCGATACATTATGGTTGTAGGTGACTACTTTACTAAGTGGGTGGAAGCCTACGCAATTCCAAATCAGGAGTTACTACTGTGGCAAAGGAGTTAGTTCACAACTTCTTTTGCCGTTATGGAACCGCTATAAAAATCCATTCGAATCAAGGGAGACATTTCGGATCAGGAGTGTTCAGAGAATTATGCCGTCCACTCGGAATTCGAAAGACCAGGACAACGCCTCTTCGTCCTCAGTCGGACGGGATGGTTGAGAGATTCAATAGGACACTTGAGCAGCATCTTTCGAAGGTTGTTGACGAGAACCAAACCGGCTGGGACCAACGTATACTACTGTTCCTCATGTATAGGTTCTTCATGTATACTATTCCGTATAGGTCATCAGTAAACGACACAATCGACATGACTCCAGCATAATTGGTGTTTGGGCAGGAGATTCGTCTTCCTGGGGACTTGATGTTCCGATCACATGAGACTCAGTCCCAAGAGCTATAGAACTATTCCTTGCAATTAGAAAACCAACTGCGAGAAATGAATCGCCTAATAAAGGCTGAAGATTGCCAGTGATAAAATAAAAACTAGGTATCATACTTTGGCAGCAATAGTGTGGCAGCAAGAAGATCAGGTTTGGTTGTACAACCCTAAGCGCCGTCATGGTCGTTCACGTAAACGCCAGACTAACTGGGAAGGAACATACACTGTGAAAAAAAGAATCAACGATGTTCTCTATCGGATTCAACAGGAAGGACAGCAAAAGTTCAAGGTTGTCCGTCTGGATCGCCTGGCAAAGTATTATTTCAGAGACGGTTGCTAGTTCGGGACGAACAAGTTTAAGGATGGGGCGGTGTTACGTAATGCGGAAAAAATGTTACACCATTACAAAACATTCTACGTTTTTCTCGGCTCTTCCAGCTGTAGTGTGTGTGTGTGTGTGTGTGTGTGTGTGTGTGTTGCCGAAGACGAAGGAGAGTTACATGACACTTGTCACGCGTCCGAGACTGGTCCATATTTCACCAGTCCGGGCGCGCTGTGTGTAAGGCCGCAATCAATTACGTTCTGGTGTTTTCTAGTAGCGTTCTTGACGCGTAGTATAGAATATTTTGGTATTTCAGGGGGGTATAGGCAGTCAGCGGCGCTTAGTTCAGTTATTGTCGGGCGATTTACGCAGTGCGGTTCGAAGTATTGTGGCGAAGTGTTATGTGTTTTATAATTGTACGTGACAATTTTAATACATTTGTGTTTTATTTTAGTTGACATTATTATTGCGTGTGAACAATTTTTATGTGATTTGTTGTAAGAGATTACAAACTGTTTAATTGTGATAATTAAAGCTGGTGATTAGTTATTTAATTGGTGTCTGGTATTTTGTTTTCGGCTGTACCATACGACGATCACTAGACCGTCGTAACAATACATTACATGCTGCCACCTTCACAAGTACAGGGGGAGCGGAGAATGCACTGTGAGTGCTGTTGATAATAGACACACCTTATTGATTATACTTTTACTGTATATCGTGTTGTATTGTTGTTTGTTGTACAGATTGGTTTGCAAGGTTTGTAAAATTTACATATTTATACAATTTGTGCATAGTAGTGTTCATAATGGTTTGTTGATTTCTACAGACGATTAACAATACGCTTCAATCAGTTGAGTGTTATCCCTTCATGGGTGTACCGGAAGCAGCGTTTCCAGCTAGACGCAAGTGGAAATCCATTCAGGAAATCCATTGCAGATATCGGCAAGAACATACTGCAGCTGAGACCTGAACATTTTACGACAATTAGAGTACCGTCATTGTTGCATATTGCTGCCACGTCCATAGTTAGTACGGGGTATGTACGCAATATTAAAAATAAATAAATAATTTTTCATAAATAGTATGAAAATGTTACATAAATTGTAGTTGTTAAAATGTTTCTGGTTACAGCCAGTTGTTCATCAATTTGCGCTAAACGCTTTCAGGTCTTGGTGTGCACCTGGCAAACTGCTGGACCTGATGATGAACGCTTAGCTCAGCATACCATTACCGAATCGCCTGCGATTCTGTTTGACATATTTTGACTACTATGATGACACAGACTGCAAACTCCATAGCCTAGCCATTTTCATCAAAACATTTGTGTGATTTTTAATTTTTTACTTTTTAAACCATTTAATTAAAATTTCGTTCCGTTTAATTTTTTTTCTAATGATCATGTCGGTATATCTGTATGTAACATTTGACTACAATTTCAGTCACAGTGCGTGCATAGTTACACTGAAGGATAGGTATAACCTGTATGCAAATTTGAACGTATGTGTAACAATTAACAGCTTGTTTCCTTTTAGATTTTCTTTCTGGGAGTACAACATACCTTCCAAAGTGGCTGACTACCTGCAGTCTGCATATCGCTGTCGCTGTAGGTCAGTTGTGTTGCCTGACACCGTTGTGTAAGCGTGTGTGTAATAACTAATTGCTTGTTTTCCGTTTAGGTTTCCTTTCTGGGAGTACAACATACCGACTAAACTGACTGACTACCTGCAGTCTGCGTATCACTGTGACTGTGGCTTATATGTGTTCCCTGACAGCTTTGTGCAAGTGGTTCCCTGTTGGATTCGATCAAGTTTAATCACAGGCACGTACGATAGTAATTACGTGCCTATTGTCATACCCTGTTGTTCGTACGAGTGCTACAGACTAGTTGCACGAAATGTAAAGCGTAATTATAGAACTGTGTAGTGTGTGCTTTTATCAAATAATTGTTGAATTCTGTGATTGTAACTATATTGCAATATGGAGATCAGTATCAGTATCAGTGATTTTTAACCGTTGAACAGTATTACATTATTGCATTACAGTACATTGTTGTATACAAAGTGCAGCGTGGTATAGGCCTAATTACCACTTAACAATTATCGGTGCCTGTTTACTTCTTCTGATCTATCGTCAATCTCAATCACCTGCCTTGTTTCCTGTTAACTCCGGATCTCCAATATGTTGTTCACTCTCTCTTATTTATATTTCAGCCCTTTTTATATTGTCCTAGCAAGTAAGTTACATGCATAGTATAATTAATGCAATTCCTATTATTTAATACAGGCTAAGTACAATGTATTTTACTCGAACAGATTTGAAATTGTAAGTAAAACTTTTTATTCGTATGAGATCACGTGTTTATCTCACATATCACTGTTTACCCAATTACATTGAGAAGTATTAGTTTCATTGCCGTTTGACCGCTGCTTCTACTAGTGGTTCAAGACCTGCTACGTTGTGTGTGCTCCCACGGCTGAGTTTCTTCCTATCGGGGTTTGGTTTTCATCCTAACTCCACGGTTACCTCTTTTTTTGATCCAGGGATATTGAACAGTAAAGGGCTAGGAGACTTTATGTATTTGGTGACTTTTACTGTTGGAGCTACGAGTCGTCCTACCTGACTAGGTACGGAATGCTGCTTGATTAACTTTTCAGTCAGCTAAGTATTAGGGCTGGGAGATTTAAACGCTGGACGTCAAAGATGCTTAATACTGGCAGACGTTGATGAATGAACATTACACACTTAACGTTGGTAGTATCGGTAAATTAACGGTTACAAACTTGGAAGACGATGATAACACTGGAGTAAAGCAAGTCTTGTACGGGGCGAAACTGCTTTCTGTTGTAGAAGTATACAGTCATTAACTTTTGGGCGGCGGTGAGAGATATGCATCTTTCACGTCCCTCAATAATGCCATTGTAGTGGCTTATGACAAACGACTTGCTTTCAGTGGCTTATGTACAGCCATATAGTGGTTCTTTGTACAGTTTGTGTATAGAATAAAAGCATACTCAAGCTATAGGTTGTAGACGAGATAATATCCAGTAATACTGTTTATTGACAGTACTTTTCGCGTGTCGAATGTTTACTCAATTTCATCTATCAAAGGTAATACTTATAAGAGACACCCCCTACACACCTACATATCTCTCCTTTCTGCTCCAATACTAATTTTATCACCCACTTATGGTATTTTGCCTTAACCAGTCCCGTCTCCAATCGTATCCCTTTCAGACTTCATATGGCAGCCATCTCTCTCTCTCTCTCTCTCTCTCTCTCTCTCTCTCTCTCTCTCTCTCTCTCTCCCTCTCTCTCTCTCTCTCTCTCTCTCTCTCTCTCTCTCTCTCTCTCTCTCTCTCTCTCTCTCTCTCTCTCTCTTTCACTCTGTGTTTCGTCTTCTTTCCTTTTGCAATTCCATCAGAAACTGTTGTTAGAAGTTCAGGCAAACTCAAGATACTTTCAATGTAATTAGATGATGTTGAACACAGTATCAGTGTCGGATGAAAACATAAATTGCATAGAAGTAAGCAAAGACGCATACTAGATTGAAGTACGAATTTAGCAGTAAACTACAGAAACAGCTTCAGCGAACTTTGCACAAATATCTAAGCTTGCTTTAAAACTATTTAATATTTAACTGTAAACAGACATTGTATGTAAGTGGATTCCGGCAGTTTGGTAGTAAAGTGTATCATCTTAATACAAACTGTTGAAGTTCTTTGTGCAGACAAAATGAAACTAGCATTTCTGAACTGCCAGACGATTACTGTTAAGAGTAAGGAAGTTATAATGACAGAGAAATTGAGTATTTAAGACGCCGGTGTGGAGGCTTAACATATGGTTGGAAAAGTTGAAGCTGTCTTAATGTGGAAGCTATCGAGACGGCTGTGATTCAGGTACCTTTAAACGGTATTGCGAATTAATAAAGTAAGTAACAGAAAAGTGAGAAAACGGCTCGACGTCAACGGACCGGAAACAGCTTCAGTGGTTTGGTCATGTCGAAAGTGTGGAGGAAAGTTCTGCATCGGTTGCCAGCGGAAAGCAGAGTGCAAGAGATAAATGAAAGACTGGAATTCCTGTAATTTTCGTCGCCACCTTTGCTGCGAAGAGGAAGCGATGAGGAGATTACACCTGTAATAAAAATCAGCAGCTGAGTGGAATTTTTACAAGTTTCCATGTCATACACAAGCAGCACAAGCAGTGGAGAAGAAACGTCACAGAAAGTCATTGGTGCCAAATCCAGGGATGGGTTCATCAGAACGACAATTCTTTCAAAATCCGTCATGCCACGTTTTTCGCACACATCAGAGTTTAAAATAGCTAGTACCAAAAAGAATGAGTAAGAGGCTATTGATATTATGCCATAGCTTTTAACATTTATCATTAACTATTTATGTCAATATATAAATTTTGAAATTTAATGTTAAAAATGTGTTTTTCAGCTGGAATACGCGACCAATAAAAGTTGAAATTTCTATGTTTTTAAATTTATTTATCTTACCTGTGCTATTATTTACTTACCTAAAGCTGTAACGTTTGACTTACATAGCAAAATTTTCCTTTTTTTAATTACGAAAAATTGTTAAAATTTATCAGTTTTTCTGATTTTCGGGGATGATGCGCGACCGAAATAAATTCACCGATTTTTAATTTCTTTTTCTTATTTTACTTATCTGTTTTAGGAGCAAGTTTTCCGCGGCATAGCGAAAAAAATAAAAATATTTTTCGGCCTATCCTACTGACCGTGCTCTTCGCGCCCCACTTATCTTGTTGTCTTCTCGAGTTGCTTAGATAATCAACAGTCCCTGTAACTCACACTAAAACATATGTACACCTGCTATCTGTACTTGGTCATACTTTAACCTGGTATTATTCAACTTTCTAATTTACCGTTTAGACTTAATAGTCCAGTAGTTGAAACTTTATACTAACTTTTTTTCATTTTCTACAATTTTGTTATTCTAATAATATATAATTTTTAATTTTATACTTTTATGTTGTTTAAATATTAATATTATTGTTATTACAGTTACTACTACTACTACTAACTACTACTACTACTACTACTACTACTACTACTACTATTTAATAATAATAATTGTTTTAACAACGGAAGGCACACAATATAAATATAACAATAAATATAATTATAAACACACATTACATTTTATACATCGACGTTTCGAAAATATTTATTGTCACATCAGGACATGTGTACGGATTGTACAGAAAAAGCAAAGACATAACCACATCAATTAATGTAGTGTGTGTGAGCGCGCACTCATGCGTGTGCTTGTCTGTGTGTATGAGGGGTGAGACTGTTTGTTTTAATCACCAAAATATTTACATTTCTTACATACTGTTTTACTTAAATAGATAGACATAATTATAATTTTCCAGAAACGGAATTAATAGAATATTACAGTTTAAATTATTGATCATATAATAATACGTTAATTATGTTTATAAATAATTTTAGAAGCAGTAATCATCAAATGTATATTGGAATTGGAACACGCAGCAATACGTGTTTAAAAATATAGCTGAATCCAATCTGTATATAAGATTTTCGGTAATGAATATTACTAAAAATTATTATTATAACTGTAATGGTATTGAACACACCTATCCATAAATTAGAGAATTCTGTACAAAATAACAGATTTACAAACATTAAAACACAAAATGGTAAAGCAATCAATCATGTAACAGTGGTTATTACTTATTATATATTTTGCTGTAAAATAATATTTAACGAGAACTAGGCCAGTAAAATTAAGATTTTTCTGGGAATTAATTCGGGGAAAGCTGGAATCGTTTAAGACCTTCATTGAGAATAAATACGAGTAATCTGAGTATGCACGGCCATAGGAGGTGAGCTTAAGTTTTTGCTCGAGAAAACCGCGAAATGTTTGCACTTTTTTCATGTTTTCGCTAATAAGTCAAAATTGACGTTTCCTAGAGAAAACTTTAAATTAAAAGAATTAAAGAGCATTAAATTTTGTTTCAAACGAGTCCTTAACGTGAAATTCGGTTAAGTACTACAGTCAAAAGTGACAGTCAAAAAACGACATTTTTTACCATTGTCGATGAAATTTTCACTTCATGACTTTTCAAACGACCCTAACTTTGAAACGGCTATTTCAAATGAAAAAACACACCGAATGACGTTGTAGAGCATTAAATCCTCCGTTTAGGAATACCAAAAAAGTTTTAATTTGGTTAATTTTAAGTATACATATACGCAAAAATCCAATATCGACATTTTACGGAAATTTCACTAGTAGCTCGTCCTGTATACACATGACGTTTGATACCAAAATTTTGTTCAGCTTGATGGTGAATCTAATTCAAATGCAATTTAATTCTACTACTCCTAATTGTTCAGAAAACATTGTAAACAAAATGTATTTTAAAAAGAAACCAAAGGTAGTATAAATGAAAAAAAAAATAAAAAATAAACTTTTTTGTACAGAAATTTTTATTTCACATTTCTTGACAAAAATTACAATTAAAAAATTTGAAATCAGCTGTAAATTATTTACATCTTATATTATTTGAGATTGAGCAATATGGAAAGAAAATGGATCTTCAAATATGGGATTCTTCACCATTTATTATTTAGAGGTTCTTTAACATCTTCGCTTAGACTTTGAGGGTCCCTCGTCCTCAAGACTGCCAATCCTTTAGATGCTATCCAGCTTCTCTCTCCGTCCTCCAAATAGTCTTCGAACTCGTCCGCGTCGTTTCCTTCGTCGCTTGAAAAGGTGGAGATGTGGGACAAAACTTCATCCTCAGAGGCGGCATTAGAGCAAGCTTGCCCTTTACAGTTGAGGCATATTGATGAACATTTCATACTCACTTTGCGACAACTGCATTTTCCTCTGCACCTCTTCGCACATCTGCAGGACACGGTATTGAGGACCTCTGCGGGAGCTGGCTCTTTTGAGGTGGTGATTGGGAGCAATCCATGGTTTGTAGTGGATCCTTTGTAGTGAACCCCAGCTGAGTGGATCCTTGTCTCGCCCATACCACAATTGAATTTGGTGGTAAACTCGCAGAGAATGTTGTACTGCAGCTGCATTTGTTGGGGGCAGAGAGGCAAGATTGAAGCCTGTCTTGGAGAGAGATTTGGAAAACATGGTATAACGTATTGTGTCTAAGGAGGTTTCACCTTGCTTGGATGAATACAGGGCTGCAAGGAATCGTTGACCTGCTGAACCCACATCACCTGCAGAAGCGTCTGGATTTTTGAAACATTGAACAGCCTCCTGTAAATTCGGGTTATTCTCCAATAGCTTGACGAACTTTATCTTGCCTTGTCTGAAGAATGCAGACGTAGTGTCGCATCCGCTGAAAGCATGCAAGAATAAAATATTCTCTTTGACAGCGGAAGAGTAATTGAAGTGTGCCGGAGAGTACATCGTGGTTTGACAGGTTCCTTTCCCAGGTTTCATGACATAAATATTGGATGAAGATGGTTCTCGGGCAGTCAGTAGCACTAACAGATCCTTGTCCTCTCCGACTATGATGGCTTGCTGAAAATTCTCAGCCATTTCTATAGCGGTTGTACAATGAGGGTGTCTGCATCTTCAAAAGCTTGTTTTACTTCAAATGCCTCATGAACCTCTTCCTCAACTAGAGTTTCCTGCATCTATCATGAATTGTGACTGAGGTAAGGCCCTTAAGTTGAAGGTGTTTTTTATCGTTCTTGATTTTGCTACTATTTATCAATGATGATATCCCCCGTTCCTTCACTGTACACTGTAATAGAAGCCTCTACAAACAAAGCTCTGTCACAAATAAAACACTTGGGCTCATTCGTGTTGTGTAGGTGGAGAAGACGTCATCAGCATTCTGAAAAAAATAAATAAATAAACAAAATAAATTTCATGTATACCTACTATTATCGGTTTCATTTATATATAGGCTAATGATTACTAACAATAAGTTTTTTTTTCTTCTAACAAGTAAAGGTACTTTGGTATTAATCAAGTTTCTTAACCACCTTTTGGGATATTGTAGTACTCTATGAGAAACTTGGATTGCAGGTGTCAATTCGTGAGGCGGATCCTATAGGGCGGCATCCCAGCCCTTCAAAATTTCGTGCGTTTTTATTTTCGAAAAATTCTTTCGCATGGTTCTAGTCGGGTTCTAGTCGGCGTAAAATTATGAAAGATATATCAAAATTATTGTTTTGAGTTGTAGAAAAAACAAACAAAAAAATTGTTTATTTGAAAATTAATCGGTCAAAAAATTTTAAAAACTACCAAAATTCATGGTTTTTGGACTACCGACTGTTACCAAAATTTTCGCGCAAAAAAAAATGTCATTTTCGAATTCAGTGCACCAAAATACATATAGTTCACCCTTTTTCTTAGTTTAAAACAACAATAATTGAAAAACATTGAGTACATTTTTTTCTTCAAAAATCAGTTTTTTGTTTGTATAAAATAAAACTGCCCGCACTGAACCGTCTATAACTAGGTATATTTTTCTACAAAAAAAATGGCGTTGGACCCAAAATTCTATCATACATAGTTCTTGAGATATTGAATTTTCTTGTAAAATGCGCGAGTCTCCGAGAAATCTGGGCGATTTTGGGGGTGGAAATTCTCATCGTCCAACTTTGACCGCGTATAACTTCTGAACACAAAAAACTGGATTCTAACGTTTAAGGTGTCGTTTAAAAGCGCTAGCTTTATGCTTTAAAATGGTGGTATAAAATCGAGAATCGATTAACACTTACTATGGAAAAAAAATCTTTGGTGTGGTGGGAATGGCCCTCCTTCCCCCTCTACTTAGGTATAATTGTCCAAATTAAAATTTTTTGGTGTCTCTAAACGCAGAATTTAATGCTCCACAACTTCATTCTGTGTGTTTTTTCATTTGAAACAGCCGTTTCAAAGTTAGGGTCGTTTGAAAAGTCATTAAGTGGAAATTTAATCGAAAATGGTAAAAAATGTCGTTTTTGACTGTATCTTTTGACTATACTACTGAACCGAATTTCAAGTTTAAGGACTCGTTTGACGCAGAATTTAATGTTCTGCAATTCTTGTAATCATAATGTTTTCTTTAGGAAGCATCGTTTTTAACTTATTAGCGAAAAAATGAAAAAAGTGCAAAACTTTCGCGGTTTTTTCGAGCCAAAAACTGAAGCTCACCTCCTATGACCGTGCAAAAACCTTCTCCCTCTCACACGCATGCTCTGTCTGTCTCTGTCTCTCACTCTCACACACTCTCTCTCTCTCTCACACACACACTCTCTCTCGTACTTGCAATCCAACACTCTCAAACTATCTCCATTATTATCACACGCGCGCGCGCGCGCGCACGTACGTACGCACGCCACAGACACACACACACACACGTAGCAAGATACACAAGCACGCGCGCACACACATATACACACAAAAATTCATATACTAGTACACTTACACACGCGCGCACAAAACTTTGTAATCTCCATAACACGCTCTCTCTCACATTCTCACTTGCCCCCTACCAGTCTCATTGTCTCTCACTCCATGTCTCACGCTCGCGCTCTCACGTTCTCTCTCTCCCTCTTCTTCACTCTCTCTGTCTCTCTCTAAATTAAGGAATTTATTGTTATTTTTGTTTAGTATTATTAATAAAATTTAACAATAATTATACACTCATACTTAACTACAGAAATCACAGTTTCATTCTGAAACTGTAAATATGTACGTGCGCGTGCGCGCGTGCTCTCAATGGAAAATAGAAAACTTATTTCCGCGAAGTCATAAAAGTAGTTAATTATTTCGGGTCTACTGCTGTTTAAACGGAACGGATGAATATTGTCTTATAACACCGACGAAGAGTACTGGGAACAGGCTCATGTTCGCTTCTCCGCGCACAATACGTAGCCTACATCATCTGTCAACGATTGAACATCTTCTAGAGCGTAATTACAACTTTGTTTATTTTTGTTTAAATTAATTTCTTTTGTAACAGAATTTAAAGAATAAAAACGATTTTTGACAAATTATGTGCTCAGAATTGCTCAGTAATGTTCTAAATTCAGAGATATTGTCAGTAAATCGAGGCCGAGTATACTGTCGTAAACATAGAAAACAGTAACATCTCTTGGTACTACAAGAAAAGTGTGTACAACTTCAACGCTTCCTACAGCGTGCCTCCTGCATAGTGTTAGCTAATTGGTATCGTACTTGCCGACCAACAACACCATGTAGACCATTTATGTATGGAGCTAAAAGTCGACACTCCACCTCCTCCTCTATGCTTTCTGCTCCATAGGATCGGTAACCTGTCTGATAGTCTTTGAACATAAAATTCGACAACGATCAGCAAAATATTCTGGGGTTTCATCCCTACGCTGTGTCGCTGACTGAAGTGCAGTATAATGATACTGATCTAATTGCTTAACTTTGAATCTTTCAATAAAACACTGACACAAAACGTCATAATTTAAATCTGCTTTCTGCAGCTGCGGACAACTGTTATAATGCTGCAGGTCCTCTTAATTTCAACGAAACGATACGAACCTTATCAGAATCGTTCCAATTGCCTATTGTCGCGGCATCTTCAACCTTTTTAAAGGAAGCGTAAACAGGAATACCCGTACTTCTTCTCTATTACCAGTGGGGTCAGGTGTTCCGCAGGGTAGTGGGCTGGGTCCTCTGCTCTACCTCCTGTTCACCTCGGACTTACCGTCAGCAAGTCAAACCACTATTGCTACCTACGCCGAAGACACGGCAATCCTAGCGACACACTCTGACCCCATCAATAGCATCTCTTACACTACAAGAATCATTAAACTGCGTTCAGTTATGGGTTGATAAATGGCGCATAAAAATCAATTCGTCCAAGTCAGTACACGTTACCTTCACCACATGTAAGGCAAACTGCCCTCCAGTAACAATTAACGGTCAACCAATACTGCAAGCTGAAAGTGCTAAGTACCTTCGGATGCATCTGGACAGGAGACCAACGTTGAAAAAACATATAACATCTAAGAAGATTGATCTTAATCACAAGTTCAGAAATATCTACTGGCTGACAGGCAGAAAATCACGGTTAAGTCTCGTCAACAAACTGTTAGTCCAAAAAGCAGTTCTTAAACCGGTATGTACTTATGGTATTCAACTTTGGGGTACTGCTAGTACGAGTAATATTGAGATTATCCAGCGCTTTCAGTCCAAAACTTTAAGATCAATAGTCGACGCACCATGGTTAGTCTCCAACAACTCTATACACCGCGAAAGTTCCAACCGTGAGATAAGAAATCATGCGCCTCTGCAGGACTCACATCTCCAAATTAGAAAGCATCCAAACCACCTGGCAATTAATTTGTTAGATAACAGTGAAGATATTTATAGACTAAAAAGGCACAAAATGTTAGACTTACCATTCAGGTTTAACTAATAATGTATTCTCTGTATTGTAATGTCTGTGATATCTATTCTGTTCTGTATGTTTTGTATTCGTGTCAACATTAAGTGTTAGTGGAAGTGATTTCTTTTCATTTGTTTACATGTTTTTGTCATTTAGTTTTGTAACTTCTGTATCTCTTCAATCTATTAACAAAAATAAGAAGAGCTGTTAATGGTCACCTCTTCATAATCTTGTATGTGTGTTGTCAGCCAATTTGTTCAATGTTCGCTTAGTCGAACAGATTACAAATCTCCAATAAATTGAAAAAAATGAATACCCGTACCATCGCCCCTCCAATTTTCAATTAGGTTTGCTATAGTCAGATCTTTAGTAACTGTAGCAGCGACAGGCAGCGACAGGTGTAGTACCTGCTGCCTGTATACGCTCTTGTAGCTTTGGCTACGATACGTTTTAATTCGGATACCTCAGACATTTTCGGCATTTGTAATCAAACTCTCAATAGTTTTATTTAAGTAGTTAGTTTCTACAAAATAACAATAAGTCACCTTCACAAACAATATATTACTGGAGTAACAACTTATACTACTCAGTACACACAATAAATTACTAAATATACCAAAATACATGACATACTCTCTGACAACACTTCCGTGATATCTACTCTTACCACGTTTGACTTATCCGTGTACGAAGAAAAACCATTAATATGTTGTGTAATAGGCTTCGTAAGAGAGTCTCGCACCCCTCCAAAATAATATTAGGATCTTGGATTGGGAGGTAATAAGTTGTCTACGGTGGTTGACTCATGGAACGGTACGGGTTTAGGCTTAGGCTTCGGAGTATCGTAAATAGGTGTGTTACAAACAGGTAAAGTAATGGAAGGATTACTGTCAGTATAATAGGCTGCTATAAACCCAATACGCGTACCAACCCGCATGAAAGTTCATTTGGCAAAGTAGTGGAGTCTGTTTGCGCACTATTGCTTGAACACTCCTTAAAAGGTCTATATTGAGCCACTAAAAATCATCACTTAACTTTTTAACTTCTTACTACTATTGCCCATCAATAAAGAGCCACTTCAATGAAAGAAAAGCTTAATTAATTTAAATAAATTATTATTTCAAAATTTAGCATCCCACTTCTGACACCAAATTGTTGTAACGGCAGTGTCTGGGATCTCACAAAGTGAAAGCTACATTTGTGGGGACAGGAAAGGTATAGGCAGTGGATCGTTATAAAATAAGAATTTATTCAGAATAACAAAATTGTATTAATTTGTCAAAGCAACAATTTAATTTAGTTCGTTATAGCTAATGACAAATCTAACTCATTGAACAAAATGACTCATTGAACTCATTACAGCAACTTAAAGTGACTTAATCTCTTTACAATAGTTTAAAGTGACTTCACAACTCCGTAAATTAAACATTTCAATTGTACATATTATCTTACTTGAATATTTTTATTAAAACATTATAAAAACATATTCTGAAAATATCTCTGAATTTGGTATATTACTGAGCACTTCTGAGTAAAATCTTCTGAGCACTTAATTTGTCAAAAATCGTTTTATACTTTAAATTTTGTTACAACAGAAATTAATTTAAACAATGTTGTAATTACGCTATTGAAGAGGTTCCATCTTTGACAGATGATGTACGTATTGTGCGCGCAGAAGCGAAAATGAGCCTCTTCCCAGTACCCTTTGTCGGTCTTATACCGCGCATGACGCAAGGAATCTCTACGAGTTAACGCCCTAAATTCAGCCAATCAGACGGATCTTGTGGTTCACAAATACTGACACGAAAACTGTTTCAGCTTCTGCGGTTGCTAACTCGCTACACATGTCATGATAAAATATGGTTAACACACTTCCTCATTATTGCTCAGATCGTTTCTTTTAAATTAAAATTAAATAATTCTTTCTCGTATAAAATAAACATTTAGATTTAACAAGTTTAAAATAATATATAAAGTCATAATATGGAGTGTGCTGGGCACAACATATGCATAGTGAAACATTTCAAAGTGAAAGTTGCAGACTTCTGAAAAATGTACGTATAAGACACTACTCATCTGTACCGTTTAAACAGCAGTAGACTGAAATAGTTAACTACTTTTAAGATTTCGCGGAAATAAGTTTTATATTTCTCATTGAGAGGACGCGCGCGCGTACACGCACATATTTACAGTTTGAGAATGAAACTGTGATTTCTGTAGTTATGTATGTGTATATAATTCTGAATTTAGAGAGAGACAGAGAGAGTGAAGAAGAGGGAGAGAGAGAAAGTGAGACCGCGAACGTGTGACAGGGAGTGAGAGAGATTTAGCCTTGTAGGGAGCAAGAGGGAATGTGAGAGAGAGCGTGTTGTGGAGATTACAAAGTTTTGCGAGCGCGTGTGTAAAGTGTACTTGTATATGTGTGCGCGAACCTGCTTGTGTATCTTGCTACGTGTGTCTGTGTCTCTGTGGTGTGCGTACGTGTGTGTGTGTGTGTGTGTGTGTGTGTGTGTGTGTGTGTGTGTGTGTGTGTGTGTGTGTGTGTGTGTGTGTGTGTGTGTGTGATAGTAATGGAGAGAGTTTGAGAGTGTTGGACCTCAAGAACGAGAGAGAGAGAGGGAGAGAGAGAGAGAGAGAGAGAGAGAGAGAGAGAGAGAGAGAGAGAGAGAGTGAGAGAGATCGGCAGAGCATGCCTGTGAGAGGGGAAAGTGTGTGTGAGTGTCGACGTCTTCATAATTTTACAATACACTATAGTATTCTGTATAGACCATGTACTCGTTAAATATTATTTTACAGCAAAATATATAATAAGTAATAACCATTGTTACATGATTGATTGGTTTACCATAATTTTGTTTTTGAATATTTGTAATTCTGTTATTTTGTATAGCATTCACTAATTTATGGATAGGTGTGTTCAATACCAGTACAGTAATAATAACTTTTAATAATATTCATTATGAAAATCTTACATACAGATTTGATTCAGCTACATTTTTAGACATGTAGCAATTCTAAAACATTGCTACCTGTAGCAATTCTAAAACACACACACACACACACACACACACACACACTTGTGACAACTTATCACCACACTGTTCTATTTCATTTTTATTAGGCCAACAGTATTGCCCTTGTAGCAAAACGTAAATAGAGTTGCAGTTAAAACTTTATACAAATGAATTCCGTAAAAAGCCGTGAAGAAATGCATACTCTGAATCGTGTGTATGTTTCAGAACGTAAATATATTTATTTATTATCTGCACATTCAGATCTTAAGTATACTGATAACTGTTGAAATAAATTGACTGTTCATGTTAAAGTATATTGAGAGTAAAGTATATTAGAATAAGGCGCATCTTTCAGTTTATATTAATAATAAAGAATATTTTACATCCATGAAACAAATTAATGTGAGAGTATGTAAGTACGTCTATAATGTAAGTTGTATTTTCCGAAACATAAATACTAGTATGTTTACACCTCGAAGAACGGTCCATAAATGTTACACTTTATTTTGTTTGCCGTTACGTTTAACGATTTGCTTAACTTAAAATACGTTGCAGACTTTTACTAATATTGCTGGATTTACAAAACCAATTTTATTAAAGTATGTATCGGTGCCGTGGGCTTATAACACGTGGGCTTAAACACTAGTTCGTATTTAAGTCGAGCGATATAATAAATTTCAGCATTGTGTTTTTAAATTGAAAACGTTATCGCATATGTTTTAGTGGGATGTACCATTATTGATATGTTTTATTATGCGCTCATAATAAGCCATATGATGATACCACTGTTTACAGAAATAGAAAATACATGTTATAATACAACACATATGGAAACATATGTAGACAAATAATGTAGATCCTTATGGAAAAACATCATAGCGCCGTTATTAATAAAGATTTTAAGACTTTGACAAGAATATAGATTATATTTTTAAAAAATTTTCCTAATTAATTGTACTATTCACTGAGAATGAATATATTTTTTAATAATATTATGTAGGACTTGTATTTGAAAACCACAAACATAACAGACAATTTCCCTGCAAATTCAGAACACGCAGTAATTTGGTTGATATCCTTCTGTATAGAAGAAGTAATCAACTGACCAATCAGAACTTCCAAAGTTCAATAAGGATGCAGTAAAGCTTAGTGCAATATCAATAAGTATCGGTTATTCAAACGTGGTGCACGTAATCCTCTCTACAAACGATAAGTTTAGAAGATCGGCTGCAAGTCAGCGAATTCACCGCATTGAAAGTTGCCGATCTGGGAGAGTTAGCCTCTGAGTTACGAAACTTTGTAAACAAATGTAATTCGTTTATGGAATAAAGTTCTGTAAAACCTAAAAGGACGTGTTAATCGACCACAGGAGGAAGTCGTACACAAAGGTATAAAAAATAATACAATATATCACTGATAAAGAGACGTTATTTCAAATTGAAGATGTTTTAATAAATTACATATTTGACAAGAAGAAAAATCCTTTCCAAATCTGTGTTTAGTACACATTCAGCGTACTCCCATGCCACGAAGAATTAGGCCTCCAGAGTTAAAAACTGTTCTGTTCTTAGCCTTTTAGAATTTTGTGATATTAGTTGAATTGCAGCATTTGTATGAAGACTACAAGCTATCGTTCCAAATAACGTTTTATCCAAGTATACATGAAACTTGTAGGACCAATGTGGTAATTGTTGAAGGAAAACAAATGAAGTACGTGGGCATAACACGTGAAAGATAATATTGAATTAACCTAACTATGACTGTCACAATTTGATTAAATCAGCATAACGCTGACGTTTAAATTTTAATAATCGGTGTACGTACCTGCTGTAGGTGACATGCCGTCAACGCATATTAACAACTGTTGACTACATTAACAGACATGCATCATAATAGTAAAAGAAAAATCTGATTCTCTATTAATTGACTACAGCAATTTCAATTAACACTTTCGTAAACAGTAGCTAATTTACTTATTAGTTTGCTTAAATGCAGTAAACAGTTAAAGTTTTCAAAATATCGTATAATTTTTATATTTACTTGATCCTCTGTCCACTGGTGGCATAAGTACGGATTAAGTAGCGAGGTATTATCCAGTTACCTTTAATTAGAAAACATATTATACATACATCTATGTCATCTATCTTTACACGACTTTTACTATTTACTGGAATAATTATAAATAATAGACTTAAAAGAAATGAATGATGTGAATCTAAGGGGACGTAATTTGCAAAGTGTTCATGTGGAGCAATGTAATGTATGTATCCGAGACAAGGACTAGAAAGAGAGAAAAAATAACCTGGAAAGTTTTGAAATGTGTTTGTGGCAGAAAAAGGAAATGATTAGTGGAAAGAAAATATAAGAAATGAAGAAGTCCTTAGAATAGTAAATGATGTGAACAGTATTATGCAAGACGAAAGAAAAAATAAAACACACTATATCGGTCACACTTTGAGAAAGAGCTGTTCACAGAAGTTAATAATTGAAATTAAGATAGAAGATAGGAGACCGTAAGGAAGAGTAAATTATGAAATTATGATATATTGGCAGAGTTGATGATGGGGCAAAATTATGGACTACTGAAGAGAGAGGGACGTGATAGAACAACGTGGGCACTACAGTTCACCTGACTCCTCTGTTAAGACCGATTCATCACTGATGATAAATAAATGAATAATCTTCCAAAATGTTCAGAAATATTTAAGATTTACGTTGCTAATTTTATTACATTAAGAACTTTCAAAATCGCCGAAAGCCCGATTATTCCTGCAGAGATTTATACTATTGGCGATATATACCATTGGCGAGATAATAGATGCATACCGCATTGTTTGAATATCCCCACTATAAGTAGTGAGGAATTGTTTTGAAAAGCATTACTATAAGTACATGTTTTAATCTTTTCAAAACTTCACCAAAACTTGGAGAATGCAATCACTGATGTAATTGTAATTCCTATGAGGAGTTGCAACGGAAAGCGCACAAAAAATTGGTTTCGACAACTGCTACAAACCAGTCACCGGATTGCTAACTAAAGAAGAACAGTATGAATGACAGTAGACAAACACACAGTCTTGTAGGACATACTTTTAGAGAAGCATATACTTTTTTATCAGTTTATTGCTGTGATATTTTTTTATTAAATCAATTGTTTAAACGAAATATGGTGCTAGGTCGTATGGCGAGAATCTTTTCAGAGATGGACCACGATTGCATAACAATTCTTGGTCAGATCGTTGGGATGTTGAGCGATTTAAACGCTGTAGCCAAATTATGCCTTTATATTTCAGTTTTTGTATCAGCTACTCAAAAAAATTTTTTATTACGTTGTTTGACGTACTATGGAGCGTCTGCCGAAGGTCTAAGCGACTTGATCAGGAGTATATACTTTAGAGTTACTTGCAGTTCCCAACAGTTACATACTATTCGCCCACGGTCGTTTGATTAGTATTTTGGGAGCATTTAAACTGTTTTCGAGTGTCATTGGTGGGATTAAGCAAAGAAGCTCATACATTACTCGGAACCTGACACCAAGTTGTTTTCTTTTGTTTACTTTTCATGTGTGTTTACACCATGCAGGGCTGAACAACTCATAAGGCGTTACAACTACAAAGAGGTGTAAACAAATTTTCAACAAGTCCTAATGAAACGTTCGTGACGCCATATAAATCAGGAATTAAAGCAAGTGTTACAACGAGTTGTGTTTTCTCTGTTTCCAAAGTCTCGATTTGTTCTTTTATCTCTTTACTGATACAAACGATTTTCTTTACCCGTTTTTCTTTGTCGAGAAGATTATTGTTATCTAACCTCAATTTTTTTCCAAGTCATTATTAGAAACTGTCTTCAGTCTTATGGATGGACGCTCAAACAAAATTAGATTTTTTAAGGAAAACGTCTTATTTACAACGAAAGTTAGTGACAATAATTACTTGCACTGTAAACTGGTAATCATTTAATTGCATCGTAGTGGCTGACTGACTTAGAGCAATTTTCAGTAGGTAAATTAATAATGTGGCAATCAATAATTGCAATTTAGACGTAAGTTGTTGTGCTGTGGGTTAAATCAAACTAACTGAGTGTTTTACCAGTACCGAGCAAAGTGAATTGAAACTAAGGGAGGAAAGCCACTTCAAATGAAGTATTAACACTTCGTGTAAAGAGCGGAGTAAACACTATCCGTAGGGCGTTTCCTGATGACGCTAAGTCTTCATTTCCCTTTCTGAACACTTGAATAATTTAAAAGGAAACGATAAGCGACTATGTGTCCTCCGGAACTGACTGAACTTATTCATTCTCATTTTAACAACTGAAGACACTGAAATAATTTATCGCCTTTTTGATTAATTTAATCCATCATTTAAATTATACCCACCAGATAGCAGTGAATTTGTATAGTGGCTACAAATTAATTAATTATTGTTGCCTTTTTTGTAGTGAGCACTTTGTAAGTTTCGAGCACCTATTTTTGTAGGAGAAGCGTACGAGAAGATGTTCTCTGTTCTCTCCACATCATAGTTTCTATGTATTTAAAAATTATTATTTTAAACAAAAAACTTTAGTTAGATTTGAATTACCTTTACTCATGCATGATTTTGTTAATAATAGTAAGTAATCGGAAAATACATTAAGAAGAGTAGCCAAAAGTAATACTAAGGAATAACGGCACCATATCGTAAAATACAGAAGAGCATTCTTCTTCTTCTTCTTCTTCTTCTTCTTCTTCTTCTTCTTCTTCTTCTTCTTCTTCTTCTTCTTCTTCTTCTTCTTCTTCTTCTTCTTCTTATTATTATTATTATTATTATTATTATTATTATTATTATTATTATTATTATATAATTATCAAGTAAATATATTGATGTATTTAGAAAGCTAAATTTTTATCACACTGGTAGCAAACTACCAATAGTACACTAATAATATTATTCTAATAGCATACGTTTTTCGTATTATCATTAGGGATAGTAGTTAAGTTGATACGAAATGGATAGTTTAGATAATTTATACTGAATATATTATAACTCACTTATTCGCATCTGTAAAGAACTGAAGTAAGGTTAGTTTCACAGTCATGCTTCTAGATACCATTTACTGTTAATAGCAATCAAAGGTGCAATGCAAATTGCGTTTCACTACTATTTATGAGACACAGAAAACATTTTAGTGTGTAACAGCCAACGGTGGTTTTTCCTCCAAACGCCACACTTTCCCTGGGTGTATTATTCAGTGTGCAATACACACAATGCCATCGTTATTCTTCCTGCAAAATGTTTCAAGGTTTCTCACCAACGGTAGGCTAATTTGTTTATTAAATCCTGTGAATTAGTGCAATAGTATTACTTACTAGTTTGTTAAAAGTGGAGTAGATTCTATTAGCGGCAAATGTAGTACCATCGACATTTAGGAGAATTTTTCAGTTTGAGTTTTCCTAGCCCCTCATGGACGTCCCTTACACATCCATTACTTTCCTGTACAGTTACTTTAACAGACTTATTACTCTAAAGAATTATCATACTTACAGCGATGTACAGTAAGTCGATGTTATTATAATATACAAGACCTAGTCATCGTTAGACAAGAGGAAATATCTATCTCTCACATATTATCATACAATTTACAGAATTTCAATTCATTGTCTCACTTACTTTCATTCCCAAGCCACTAATGCTTTATTCTGTCTAACGAGGAAACAATGTTTGCTATGCGCTTCCGTTGTTATTGTTATATAGAATCGGGTAGCTCTCAACGATGACATAATTACTTTTATTGATATCTGAGTCCATTATATTGGTATATAACAGTCTATAGTGTATGAAATGGTTTCTAATTGCTGGCAGTTGAGTTTTACGGGCTTGTCATCAGAAGTACTCAAAGACCTTTCATACGTTCTAACGACACAGTGTTAAACGTATGCTAAGTTTAAAATTTGATATTTTAAGTTAAGAGACTTAAAATATTACTAATGAAGCTGAAAAAACTTTGAGGTACTCCAAATTTGAATATTTCAATTATTTTGAACAAATATACATTGTAGTTTCAACCATAATTTGGCTTTGGCTTATTGGTAGTATTACTTAAAATTTGGCTTTCCAAGACTTGACAATTAAAGACAATGGCACATTAATCCTTTATAATCCTGCGAAGTGCATTCTTCTCTGGAATCTTGTCAAGCGTATCTCCAAACAACTGGTGAAGTTCTTTTTGGTAATTGGAAAAAAATGTTTTTAAAAATGTAGAAAAAATAGAGTCTTTTTTTAAATAAATTACATTTTCATGCGTTTTAGACATTGTGAGTACGTAGTAACCAATTATTTACTGAAGTTTTTTATGTCTTCAAAAAGATAAATAAACAACGTACTGAAAAGTTACTCTTAGTTCATGGATTTACCATTTTTACGTCAAACGTACTCAGATTACTACATGACAGTAACTCATGCCATAAATAAAAAAACATATGAGAGTCTTGCGTAATAACGATGATAATAAAGCGAGTATTTCAACGATAAATTGTTCTTTAACAGAAGTTAATCGTTTTACAACATAAGGTTGTAAAACTGGAACGATATTTCTTGCACCGCTAAATAATTTGACTGATTTAAATATCATTGTATTTTTGACAGTATTTACAATATTCTTTAACCTACACGATCAAACTAATCTAACAACGACTTTATATATAACAACAATTATAAATAAAACGTTTCTAAGAGAAATCAAAATCTATAGCACAAGGTTGTTTCTAAGCAATCATAATTACGTAACCACTAATTGTAAAAACAATTTCTTCCTTCTTGTATTCTCTATCTGTATATTGGTATATTGTCTTATAACACAAGGTATTTGGTTTGGCAAAGGAAATATTATTTTACAGAAAAATTAGAAATAACGGAATAAGTGTACAGCGTTGAACATTTACTTTTCTTCAGTTGATAAAAAATCGAACTCTTACATATAACTGCTGAACGCAAAACTCGGCACTTCAAGCTCAACAAACATAAACACGCGATTTCGTGCGACAGTGTTGTCTGCAGTCAGATACGAGTTGAAGATAGGAAGAAAAGTACAAGCAATCGTGTTACCCTTTAGCAAATAACTTATAAAATGAAAAGTTGTGAAAAATTTAACCACTTAAAGGGGTAGGCTACTTATTTTTAGCAAGTATAAAGTTACGAAGGAGACTTTGGTAGATACTAGAATGTACATTTATTCAAAATAATTCAAATATTCAAATTCAGAGTACCTCAATGTTTTTTCAGCTTCATCAATAATATTATAAGCCTCTTAACTTAAAATATCAAATTTTAAACTTAGAATGCGTTTATCTTTGCTTCTCTTACGGAAACTGTCAACACTGTGTCGTTAGAACGTATGAAAGGTCTTATGAACTACTTTGCTCATCTTAAGTTTCTACTGATAGTGGTGATAGGGAAACTTTTTAGGGCGTAGGTCTATACGTTAAGCGTTAAATACTCGCAGTATTAGCTTTTTATAAATTATGCATTTAAAAGGTTAGATTGTATAAAAAATAATCACTTTTATTGATTTCTAATATTAAATACTACAACTTTCTCGGTTAGAAGAAACCAGAAAAGGATTGAAAATTCGTAAACTATTCTGACTGCTGCATTGGAAACTGAGCAGTGTTTTTAAAATCTGATGTTAAAATAATCCTACTTAAAAAACACCACGAATGGACACAGGTTAATTGCGTTGACTGTATTGCCAATAAAACGATCTTGTCGCGAGATACCAGACTTTTAACGAATAAGTAATAGAAACATACATTTTGCAGGAAAATAGTAAATTAGATTTTTCATTGAAACGATAACTTTACTAATAAACTAATTCTACAGTGTGTGTGTGTGTCACGATGTCACCGCTTATACTTTTACAGATTTGTAATGGGCAACCTGGACGTTATAGGCGAGGCAGCGATGTTGACAGAGGTCGACCAGCGACGCAAATCAGAGGTTTTTGACTTACTTATACGGTCCATATGATCGATTATTCACTAGGAGTCCCGAAAATCTCTAAACAACGCTGACATGGCACTCATAATGCATTTCTATTAGTTGATAACTGTCATTGACTAGCGATTGTGTATTGTTGGTGAAATTAATCTGTTACCAAACAACGACAATACAGAATAGGCCTACTGTCATAGACAGTATAGAAGTTACGATATCAAACTACATATTTATATCAAGCTGCGTAAAACAATGACCAATTTACTAATGTAATTAATATAGTATTGCACTGTTTATTCAAAAACTATATTTGTTTCTTTCCATGTAAAACTCTTAATTGGGCTAAAATGTGTAAAAAGGGCAGACCTATACGTCTATATTATATTAAAGCAAAACTTTACCTTGAGTAACTATTGTTATTTTTTAATGTATAGGTCTACTCTCTTATTTAGGAGTTCTTTGACGTCAGATTGTTAATTTCACAAAGAACATTTCTTTGTTCAACATAATACAATGTAATAAACAAATTTTCTATTTTATATAAATTGTATATTTTATATAAGGTTTAGGCCTATGTATTTTAACACAGTTTTATAAAATACTTTATTATTTTTGAAACATATTTTTGTATTTAACATTTGTTACACTTTTAAAAATGTGTTATGAAGTAAACTTTCTTGTAAAAACTAAATTTTTGTAGTGGTTAATTTTTAATTAAATTTAAGAACTATAGCGTTTAAAATAAGAAACACTATTAATTATAATGTTTTTAGGAAGACTCTTACAGTTACTAAGAAAGCCATGAAAATCAATAGGCATATTCTACTTTGTTTACCAACCTAAAGCTCATTTTCAAATTAATCTGTTAATGTGTAGTCTACAGTATTCTTAACATTACATATTTAACAAATGTATAATCCAAATTATTTTATACTGTGTCTTATATATATCATTTTGAAAACGTAGTTTACAAAGATGTTTACACGTTCGTTAAATATATGTTACATCCTATCTTGAAACCTGCAATATGCAAACTTGGATTAGTATCTCAATAATATACAAATAAAAGCTTTGTTATAAACACGCGCCTCTATATTATTATTGAACATGTATCCCTTTTAGTTGATGTCTACATTGATTCGTCATTTATTTGTTAATTAATATGTAGTTCTTCAATTTGTGCAGCAATTATTTTCTATTCGCTTCACTTAGTAATGTTATGTATAAAATGGGGTCACCGTTCATTGATGACAAAACAAACCCCATTTTGCCTGGGATGTAACAATGTGTAATGTATGACCCAGATTCTCTTTATTGACAATATAGTTTCATAAGCTTCTCATCAGGGTTTTGTACATTTCATTGTATTTATGCTGATGGAGGGTTTTTACAATATTAGTACAGGAAAATACAGAAATAGTGGTTTAGCAATCTAATAAATCTCCCTTTATGCCGTAAATATAGAATCCAATTTGCAATCAGTTTCCATGACAAACACTTTATTATTAGTTCCAAACCAGTCATCAGATTTATTGTATTCTACAGAACCTCTCTGTCTGTCATATAATATTACCGGTAATGACTTCTCTTACAGTGTACACTAACTTTTTTCCTTATATCTGCGAAAATATATTTTCCTTATTGCACTTTACATTTAAAGTTAAAACACTTTTCTTTTCTGAATATAACACATTTAGTATATCACCCTTACGCATACAATATTATTATAATTTTCTAATTGTTACGTGTTTAAACAATTTGTGTAAATATTAACATTGTCCGTCTAACTTGTCTATATCAATGTAGTCTTATATGTAGTAAAATATGTAGTTGTTAATTGTAAGACTACATTTCGTTTTCGTTTCTACAAACTTTTCTCATGTAATACCAAATATGGTCTTAATGACTTTAGTAATCGTTAAGTAATCTCATTTTATATTTATTATTATTAAACGCCTTCAATTTAGTGAACAAAAGGAAAGCCTTATAAAAAGATATTCATTCTGATGATTAGTGGAATTAATTTTAATAACATCTCCCTTATATCGTTCTTTGTGTCTGTCCAGGAATTAGTAGTTCTCATCAATAAGATCATAAAATAAATAACTATAATTATATGTTAGTAGCAATCGCTGAGTTGGCCTAGTGTCCGAATTTTTCAGCCACAACGCGATGTGCGTGGGGTTAAATTTCCATTACGCGTTCTGGGTTTTTGATTCGGCCACTGGGCACAGTAGGACAGCCACAACGTAAAGAATTACTATTGCTACAACCGTTCAATAACTACATAACTGCTAACATCACTATACGACTATGTAAAACTCTTACGACTTTTAATTAATTACGTCTTAAACAAATGGGCTTTGTTGAAGTACGACAAACATGTTAACGTTGCATTTCATTGATCCAGCGCATATAAATTACTTTTTAACGTAATTTGATATTACAGTAAGAATACTTTGACTGGTTAACCTATCTTAGCTTTGTAATAATAATAATATTGTTTGAATTATTGTTGTTGTACATCGCAAAATAACGGAAATTCAGTTTTATGTTTGCTATTGACGCGTAATTTGTTATTACGCAAAGCACTACACATTTAACATTTATTTTCTAAAATTAATGTACGTTACAATATTGATAACTAAAATGTTATAAAACCATACATTTAATTTAATTATTTTGTCTTAATTCATTACTGTGAAATATAAATACTTTGTGTGGTCCCATAGAGTTGAATTTTTTCTCTAAAAGCATAATTAAAAACAGCAATTAATAAATCTGTGATTATAGTCAGTTTGCCTGACAAATACCAGGTACACACAAAAAAAGAAAAGGAAGAGAATGCTTATACTAAAACTATAATTTTTGTTAATTTGAACTGTCGTATGTATATTGGACACTGATGTACCATTTGGTATGAAAAATATTGTATTTACAGATAAAATATATATCTTACCATCAATATGTATGATATGATGATGTAAAAGTATAGGCTACATTATACAAGCACTACTTGAAGGAAAATTAAATTTTCTTCCGAAAAATAATTCAAACGCACATTCAAGTTACGGTGTTATTATGCTAATTACTATATGAATTAATTAGTTAGATCAACTATCAAATTGAATTACCAATTAGCATAATAGACAAGAGACTCTTTAGTAAATTAATCATGTCCTCAAAACTTTAACATGCGGGTTTTAGTAATAATGAACGTATTTGTGGAAATGTACTTAAATGACTAATTTATTATTCATTAAGTCAATTTATATTCATACACATAAAAAAGTTTGCTGTACCTGTAAATACATCAAATAATACATATATCATTAAACAAGTTCTAGCTTATATGATAGCTGAAAAAGACATACATACATAAATCATGATATACAATAAATTCAAATAATAATTAATTAATGCGTTCATTAATTCCAGATAGTTTCGCTTACTCGTTCATTATTTATAACTTTAAATTTATTCTTTTATCAAATTTATTTAAAACTCCCAGGGTGGGGATTCTTTAAAAGAGTCAGGACAGTAGTAGTTACTAAATTAATAGATTAATAATTGTTACTTGAAATAAGAATATCCATTCATGGTCCAGCGGTGTTTGACCTCTTCGTTGTGGTGAAGACTGAAGAACACATCTTGTTGAGTAAAGTTGAATGCACTGTCACTTGTACACACACGTGAACTCGCGTCATTTATGGAGTAGTGTAGATATGATATTGCTTGCAATGTCAGTTTGTGTAAATTAGCTCGCCTTATAATGTGTGATCATTATAACATGAGTGGTGTATGTTCATGCTCGTAATGTTAATGTCGATGTCCGTTCATCACAGAAATTCACTTGACTTTGTGTTGATGTATATGCGTTTATCCTACTTGGTTGATTAGTTCGTTCAAGTATTTAAATGTTCTGTTACATTTAATGTAATTCAGTAACACTGGCTAACTGTAATTCTGTCTAAGTTGTACAGTACACTAGTAATGTTTCGTGTATGTGCCGAGATTACATGATAGTTCGTTTGAGTCGCTCGAATTGTTCACTCAGATATTCCTAATAATGTTAATACTTACTTAAGTTCGTTAATTCGCACATTTTATAGTGTTGTGATCGAGTATTACTTCCGGTCGCACTTTGTATCTTTCAGTTTGAAATTACTAAGTCCGAATATTATAACATTGAGTTTTCACTAAGACTGATAACTTTTACAAGACTGAGCACAGAAATACCGAGTCAAAATATATGTTCAAAAAATGTAATAAGACTGCCCTTCTCCGTGTTAGACAGTTAGTTTTATCAACTTGTCTCTACTCAAATTTTTTCTTGGGACCTGTCCACGCCTTTTCTTACGTGATAGGTCAGCTTAGTATTTTCTCAGAATATTTTGTCCCACTTCTCCAGGGTTTTCGGTTCCTGTTCAATGATTCGCTTTGACTTTTGGTTACCATAGAAACTCTCCTCTCCACCGGTGTCTTCGCAAGACGTTGTACTCTGATAGGTTGTTAGACATCCCCAGATTTTTCCGTTCGGACGATGATCTTTTTCGTAGAATTTCTGGTCATTGCGCGCCTGTCGATCACTCTTTTGTGTGGGACATACGCAATTTTATTCTGTCTTCCCTCATCTGTTTCCAGGGTCATCTTGAGGTATTGTTCTATCTTACACCCCTTTTTTGTAGCTATTAATAATTTCTGTCATGCGTTGGCTGGTGAAGCCACCCCGACTTTCTAACCGTAAATTGTGTCTGTCACGTAAACGTCACCTCCAGCTGTGCAGCTTCCTCGAGTCTTTTCAACTAGTTATTTCTTTCATTGTCTCTGCAAAGTGCAGCACGCTCAACTCCTTTGTAACATCCTGTTGTTTTTGCAGTACCATCGTATTCTGACGTAACTCGAGCGGACGTTCGCCTTATTTCTCCGTACACGTGTGAGTGCCCTAGCCTGCTTTGTGTAGTTTGTTGTGGGGTAATAATTTTTAGCCAAGCTTCTCCTGTCATCTTGAACTTTCATGTCTATTGTTGCATTGAGTCTAACATCTTTCTATTGTCTGCTAGCGACGCTGGTTTGACATCTTCACATTAAGCCTTGTTTATTGCCTTAACTTGAAGTCGTTGACACAACTGCGTGTGAACAAAATCAGTCGAGAAGAAAATTTGAAATTTTTAAATTTTCGCTCGCTATAAAGTGTTATTATCCGTTGAATTGCAATAAACAGACAATTTTATTTCCTAATATGCTAATTTGCAGCCAGGAAACAGTGGTTAACTGTTGTCAATTCTCTCTCACTTGTCTCTCTACCCTGTAATACATTTACAACTTTTTCTAAAATCACACATTACTATGAAAAAATTGACTAATTCACTTTCAAACGTACTCCATTTCTCATTATACACGAGTTCGCACTATTATGTATTTTTTATTAATTAAATTTAGCCCTTAAGACATGCGATAATAAAACAACTACTATGGCTGTTTGATTCCCTATTTGACAATCCCTATTTCCAATTTTCCCTTGCTTAATTGAATAGTTGGGAGACCCTGTCATTTCAGCCATGCCTTGCTTTATCTTTTCTTAGCCAACCCTCAGGGCATTCTCTCTAAGTCTACAACGAATCCGTAGACATTCATAACGTCCGTGCCAAGAATTACTTCATCGACAATGTCTGCAACGAGCATTTAGTGGCTAAATTCGAGAAGACCCAGACGTACACGTCTGTCTACTTTTACTAACACTTTGACGAGGCTTCCAGTAACAGTCTATATTGTACAAGAGCTAATTACAGGCTGGTGGTTGCTGACTAAGTCATGGCGCACAATGTACACTATAGCCCAAGTGTCAACTGTAAATCATGTTGGTTTACCTTTCCCAAATCCATTAACGATTAACTTTCCACTAATTTGTGTATCGTGGAAACTGTGTGCTGTTCTGGAGCTTTATTTCTCCAATTGGTGCGATCACTTCCTTCTCTCAGTATTTTCTTCTCGCAACAGTCTACCAGTAGATAACCACGTTTCCCACCTTTGTAACACTTCGGTCTTCTGTCTTTTTCCCATCGTTCAAATCGTTGTGACGCGTACAGTGTAAACAAAATACAAGACACCAATTAAATCACTAATAACCAGCTTTAACTATCACAATTAATAATTCGTAATCAACTCGTAAAATAATTCCAATTAGATTTGTCCACACGCAATAATAATGTTAAATAATAGAGTTCCACACAATAATAACACTTCACTTCAACAAACACTCGATCCGCTCTAAACAAAATCGCTCACGTAACTGAACTCATAAGCCGGCTCCTATGGTTTTTATAGATAGCTCACGCCTTCTAGAAAAATCTTCCTTCCTCATAGAGCACGCCACTTAATGTGACGCTGACGCGTATCTCCAGTGGCATCTTGAAGAGTCTAGAACAAACTTTGCGCGGCCTTGACTGACGCAACACTTGCCACACTTTACGAGGGGAAGAGTGGAGAATGTGCTAGGATGTTCGATAGGATTCTCGCTACTATAATATTAGAAATATATAATGAAGCCGATTGACCTGATATGGTGTGCACTACCTTCCATGAACTTTTGAAATCTATAGGCTTTGAAGTTATTACAAAAAAAAAAGTGTCTCTAACTGTAGATAGACAGAACAAGTATCTAATAAATGAAAATAAGAATTGATGACTCGTTGGGCACTTGGTGAAACATATTAATACAAAGGTTTTGTAAAATATATAAAAACACTTGGTAAGTGTCACAAATTTTTTAATTAACTCTGACAGCTGTTTCGACTAACTTAAGCCATTGTCAAAGAGCGAGTGAATGAAATTACTGAACACAGGATGTTAGTGGAGTGTAGGTGGTGAACATCTGTTTAGGGCGTATCTGGAACATCTTATATATTTTATATATTTTTTATCCAGTTTTTATATATTTTACAAAACCTTTGAAAATAAGAAGATAAGTTATGGCAACTTGACAACATTTTTGTCGCTGTGATATCATTGATACTGTTGACGGTAGTGATTTATGTTCCGGGGCAGATATCGAAGTAATCAAGTTATCTCTGACAGCAACTGATCATGGATAGCACTACAGTAGTAAGCATCACAGCTTCTACTTTATTAAGAAAATTTAAGCAGCTTCTGTGGTTTAAAAAACTTTAGTAATTTTCTTTACATTTTTTGCAATTTTAAGCGATGAACAAAATTACCCATTAACGGATGTTATAGAATATTCCATTAAACTTTGAAAATTGCATTATGTTTGCAGTCAACTCTTGCTTTCCCAGCTTCCAAAGGGAAGAACATCGTAGACACAGACGTAAGCGATACTGGTCTAGGAGCAGTTTTGTCTCAAGTGTAAAATGGTGAAGAACGAGAATAGCATATTACAGCAAGACGCTTTCGAAACCAGAGAGAAATTATTGCGTTACAAGGACAGAGTTGGTGGCAATCGTTCGAGCTTTGGAGCACTTCCATAAATACCTCTATGGAAGGGAATTTTCACTATGCACCGACCATGCCGCGCTTGCAATGGTCTTGAGATTTAAAAATCCGGAAGGGCAGTTGGCAAGGTGGCTCGAACGTCTGCAAGAGTACAACTTCAAGGTACAACATTGGCGGGGGGCGCCTGCATGGCAATGCAGATGGCTTATCACGAAAGTAAACAGCAAACAGCAAACATGTTTGCCACTGTAGATTTCCTGGCAGACGGCTGGACGACACAAGATTGTTGACAAGAACAGATGACTGATGAAGACATCGGACCGATCTTGACAGCAAAAGAGAAAGGTCAAGATTGGCAAGATATCTGCCATGGTTCGGAAGTGCTGAAGGGCTACTAGGCATAATGGGAATCCCTTACCTTAGAGAACGGATTGCTGAAAAGAGCTTGGGAAAGTGCAGATGGACGAGACGCGGTCATGTAGTTGATAGTTCCCCGAAGTAAAATGCATTCTGTTTTGAAGAAGATGTATGATGGAACATCTGGAGACCATCTTGGCGTTAACAAATCCCTTGACAAAATACGGAAGCGATTATATTATCTTCATCTTCGCCACGACGTACATGAATGGGTTCGGACTTGTGAAATATGTGCTGCAAGTAAGGGCCCACAAATCAGAAGCAGGGGAAAGGCAGTATAATGTTGGACTGCCTTTCGAGAGAATTGCCATAGACATTGCTGGACCATTCTCAGTCACTGAAGATGGAAACCGGTACATCATTGTTGTAGGTGACTACTTTACTAGGTTGGTGGAAGCCTATTCAATTCCAAATCAGGAGGTTACCACTGTGGCCAAAGGAGTTAGTTCACAACTTCTGTTGCCATTATGGAGCCTCTATGGAAATCCATACGGATCAAGGGAGAAATTTCGGATCAGGTGTGTTTAAAGAATTATGCCGTCTACTCGGTATACGAAAGGCCAGGACAACGCCTCTGCATCCTCAGTCGGACAAAATAGTTGAGAGATTCAATAGGACACTTAAACAGCATCTTTCGAAGGTTGTTGACGAGAACCAAACAGACTAGGATCAACGCATACCACTATTCCTCATGGATCATCCCTACCACTATCGGTAGGCCTACACCACACAACCGACATGACCCCAGCAAAATTGGTGTTAGAGCGGGAGATTCGTCTTTCTGGGAACTTGATGTTCTGACCACCTGAGACTCAGTCCCAGGAGCCACAGAACTGTTCCTCGCAATTAGAAAACCAACTGCGAGAAATGAATCGCTTAATAAGAGGACGGCTGAAGATTCCCAGTGATAAAACGAAAACTCGGTATGGCATTCGTAGCAATAGTGTGGGTTTCCAAGAAGGAGATTAGGTCTGGTTCTTCAACCCAAAGCGCCGTCGTGGTCGCTCGCCTAAGCTTCAGACTAACTGGGAAGGACCCTACACTGTGAAAAAAAGAACGATGTTGTTTGCCGAATTCAACAGGAAGGACAGCAAAATTTCAAGGTCGTCCACCTAGATCGCCTGGCTAATTACTTCAGAGATGTTTTGCCAGTTCGAGACAAACAGGGTTAAGGAGGTGGTTGTGTTACGATATTACAGAACAATCTACGAGTTTCTCGAATGGTCCAGAAGAATCCGACTATAATGTTGTGTGAGTACGTGATTTCAACATGCATTCGCCAGACTTTTCCAGGCGCCGCCAGCCGCGCGAACTGTGTCAAAACCGGAATCAATTACGTCGTAGTGTAGTACGCCGCTAATGCGTAGTATGTGGAATGTTCTGGGTTTCCGGCGGGGTATAAATACAATTACTCAGCGACGTTCAGTCAATTATTGTCGGGCGATTACACTGTGCGTTTAAGTGGTGATTTACACAGTGCGGTTTGAAGTATTGTGGCGAAGTATTACGTGTTTTATAATCGTGTGGGCATTTGTAATACAATTGTATTTTATATCAGTTAACCTTTTTATTGCGTGTGAACAAGTTTTATTTGATTTGTTGTGAGAGACTGACTTGTTATTTACAAGATTAAAACTGTTTAATTGTGATAATTAAAGTTGGTGATTAGTGACGTAATTGATGTCTTGTACTTTGTTTTCCACTGTACCATATGACGATTAGTAGACCGTCGTAACAATAGTTTGTATATGTTGAATGTAGTGACTATTACGTTGTACCTCCTAATTATACATTTAAGCAGAAGGTATTTTATTTTTTTAATGTTATTAATAACATAAATGATAATGTTTATTATTAACCATAACGCTTCAATAGATTGTAAGCTATATTGATTTCTTAATGTTAATTTCTTACCGACTGATCACAAATTTTTTAAGCAGTGCTTTTATGCACAGATACCTTGGTGCCATTTGAAACTAATATTCAAGTACTATCAACACCAATGCAGAGAGAGCGCGCGCGCGCGAGACAGAGAAAGAGAGAGACATAATGAGGAAACACTGAACCAGATACAAAAGCGCATTTACTGTCTCCATCCCCCTTGTTAACGTGGGAATTTCATGACCCCACTTAACTGCTAACGGATTCCTTTGAAAACGTCGACTAGACAAATTAATCAACTCTCATTTATCACTCTCTTGTCAGCCCTTAGTCGAGAGTAATGTTGACGTTAATCTGACTACCAACTTAACCATTTTATAAACAATAATTCTTAACTCTCACGTAAAGTAAATTGCCTTTTTTTTTTTATAAAATAGCATGCTAGATTCATTTATTAATTAGCTTTTCTGGAAAATTTATTTAATCGTTAAGAGAAAAAATTGTTAAAAACTGTTTAAATTATTATAAAAGATATTTTGTTTGGTATAGCCTATAGTTTCTGTATAGTAGTAATAATGGATAATTATTTAATTTGTAAAGTAACTGGTGTATAGCATCTGTTCATTTCCTCAGGATATACAATATATTTTCAATTTAATGCTACCGAGCTAAATTGCTGAAAGTAAATAAGGTAATCATTTTGTTGTTAAAACCACAAACTGGTAAAATTTTACATCATCATCATCTTCACTTTCAGGCATTAGGTCATAGACCTGTTGCGCCCTCCGGCCGTGATAGAACTTACGACCCACCCCAGCCAGAGCTTTTTTTAGCCAACCTTTAACCCACGCCCTGTGGCAAGCGTGCGGGGGTGGAGGGAAGAGTGTTGTTTATGTGTGTAGTATATTGTGTGCCGTTGTAACTTATCTGGCCCGGATATGCCAGAGAAGACGTACGAATTATTTGTCCGCGTACGTGCGGGTAGACGAGCAAATCGAGCCGTGACCTTGACTCGATCTCACCACATCGGCAGCACAGCAACGCTCTGATTGTGAGTCAGAGACGCTACCACTGTGCCGGCTCGCCTACACAGTGGAAAAATTTTACAATTTTCAAAACGTCATTATCCTTTATTGAATTAATTTAAACAATTATATTTCAATTTAATAAACAGCCGTCATCCAACGTTATATCTTCTAGTAAGTAAGCAACATGGAATTCAGAAATATTTCACAAAACACAAAGCACAATATATGAAAGGATTTGCGAACATTACGCACTCAAATACATACAGGTGAGCTTGCTATAACCGAAATAATGAGGGCGGAATGCGTTCAGATTACGGAATAATTTACCTAAGCTTACACGACCCAAACTAGATATTAATAGTACAACATTTGTGGTATTTTTAATAAATTAGCTAATATAAAATATTGTAATTTTATACTATTTAATTGTGTGTGTGTGTGTGTGTGTGTGTGTGTGTGTGTGTGTGTGTGTGTGTGTGGTTTAAATACAATACTGCTACGAAATTACGTAATGCACTCAAAAAGTCGGCAGGTGCAATTACGTAAAATTTCTACACATTCGTCGGGTAGCCGAGCAGGTGCAGTGTCTCCGTCAAGGCCATGCACTCATTTAGCTTCAAGACTGTTCGGACACTCTTAACTGCGCAGATTATGCTGACACACCACAAACAAAATGGAAAATTAATTTGGAACACCCGGGGGACCTATATAAGCAGCAGTGGTCGGCTTAGAAGTTAGTTGCATCTAGCGAGATTGTAGAGTGCGGGTCAAGTGATTCCATGTTATAAACAGTCAAGTTTCGAGAATTCTCGTCAAGTAAAATTGTTTTATCTAACATTCTTTCACTTATTAAATTTCTTACAAATACTCAAACAAATATATTTTTGAATCTAAGGTTTGTTAGTATTGTCCCAGCGGTCACACGGATGTCGTTTGGTTCAGTGGAAAAAGTATAATTGACAACAACGAAGTCACTAATTAAAAATTTTAATAAAACACAATCAACAGTTAGCAGTTAACAATAATTCAATTTAAATTTCACCTAATTACACTTCCGCACTAGTTAGAAATCTGACGATAGAAATGGAACACTGACGATATATTATACAGTGGCTTAGTGATGCGCAGTGTACAAACATCTCGCTTCAAGGCTAAGAAAATTTTCATTTATTTCGGACATGCACACAACAGTCTTGTGCAAACATCATATTGTGAAACATCATAGTGTGAACATCGGCTGCAACAAGACTGGCGAGAACACTGAAAGTCTGTGTGTGACAGAGAGGCGTTTCTTTCTCTAGGTGCAAGTTTTTCTTTATCTTCTTTTAATCATATTTTTCTCTAATCGTATGAAGTACATTAATCATCACTGGATACAAAAGTGTCTTTGTGTTAGTTATTCACAATTTTGATTTATTCAAAATTTAGGCAATTTATTCAATTTTATCCTTAATCCTCGACACCGAGGTTTGTACTTCGGAAGGTATGTTGTTTCCTTGGGATGGCTTGCTAAGGTATTGTGGTACTTTGTGCCGTTATGTTTGTAATTTCTCTCACATATGAAACGTTAACGTCTGTATGAAGAGTTAGTTTTGAAACAGACTATGGTACGTCAGCCACTGTTTCCAGGGCCTTGAAATGGAAGCAATTTATTATATTAAAATTAAACGATTTTTATTGTCTCGGATAGTAAGAAACACCAACGATCGTTCTTGCAACTTTAGTATTTTATACAACTGCCCGTTTCAAAGCTTATTTTATGCTCTTTTGTTTTATAAAATTCAGCATTGAAATCACGTCGTACGAAAAATGATTGACTTACTGAATTATCATATTGGTGGTAATTCTCTTTAATTGTAAAATTTGATTAAAGAGGCTTATAAGAAGACTGAACCATGATTTTTAAAATGAAATATATATTAACATTAGAATTCGAAGAATTCAACATTCAAAAATATTATTTAAAATGTCTTGGAGCAAAATTCTATATCTGGGCTTGTCAATTGTCCTTCTTACAGTACAAACATATACGTCTGCCGTGATGGCAAAAATGTTTTTAAGCGTCTTCATTTTCGTCATGTAGTAGTAGTAGTATTAGTAGTAGTAGTAGTAGTAGTAGTAGTAGTAGTAGTAGTAGTAGTAGTAGTAGTAGTAGTAGTTTTTGTAGTAGCAGTTTTTGTTGTTGTTGTTGTACGTAGTCGTACGTATTAGTACTAGTAGTAGTAGTAGTAGTAGTAGTAGTTTTTGCTGTTGTACGTAGTCGTACGTATTAGTAGTAGTAGTAGTAGTAGTAGTAGTAGTAGTAGTAGTAGTAGTATAGTAGTAGTAGTAGTAGTAGTAGTAGTAGTAGTCGTCGTACGTATTCGTACGTAACGTTGATAAGCACAGAATGTAGCTTTCTACGGTAGAAACTATTTATTTTTTACGAATAGAAATACTTATTTTCACCTTTTGTAGATACAGCTTTGGTCTACGCTGCAATATCCCGAAAGTTGATTATAAAACGTTGTTAGAATCAATGATATGGAATGCCTAAAGTACAACATCATTTTTTTCTGATTTTGGACAGGAGTCTTGTTAAACAATAAAAAAGAAACGTATTAAAACCAACAGAAAACGTCGAAATTCATCATGTTCTGACTATAATGCTCTCGGGACTACATGTTTAGGAAAACGTAAATTTAATTTGACGCATTACAGCCGCAAATGTGTAAACATTTATATTTACAGTGGTTGTTTACGCATAGTTAAATGTGTTCATATGTAAGTGTAAGATTGATGTGTATTTAGACTAACACACAGAAACCCGTGCTCGCATGTAAGCCTACTCTACAATATTTAGGTTAACGCATATCGAACTGAAAATTATATTACACCAATCCAACACATCAGGTTAAGCATGTATCAGGCCTACGTGCATATGGTAAAAAGCCATAAGACACAGTGGTAATAATGTCAGTTGGTAATAATGCTAGAAACCGTGTAGCTACCAAAAACAGGTTATTAGGTCATCGCATCTAAACGGTGGCTCATTAAAGCTCATAACAGACTTTGAAAACAATATTCGAATTGAGACACCTTAATAACACTAAATTTTCGAATACGGTTTACGTAGCAAATCACTTAATTCATTTTTTTTTTTTTGGTCTCTGGCATGAGTAAAAATTTAACTCTATGAGAAACGTTATTAGTTTTATAAAAGTTTTATTAATCACGTTATAATTATGTACAAGTACCGGAATATTACACTTTAGTTTTGCAAACGTAATTTGAGAACATTAGTTTTGTTATAAATAGTTACTGTATGGTCTCCAGATCACTGTATATGATTAAATAAATAATTACCTTAATTTTATCCACTAAGTGATCTTCTTTTACTAAATTACAACATGTTTCATGGCTTATATCCCCATCTTCAGGTAAAAACAAAATCTACCCTATTGTTAGGGTTTCGTTAAAAAGTTCACGAAGACAGAAACACATAACACACTTAAATAAATTAACATAGAACATCGAGTTTGCATCGGAACGCGCTACAACCGAACCAGTGCACTGCTCGAAGTCGGACTTCCAACTGATCCGTACACGCTATTCACGGTTTATTTTCATTGCTGTGTCATATAGTTTATTTGACTTGAATGACAATTGTTCATTAAGTACCTGACTTCTATTCATTCTTAAGGCCTTGTAAATTTCAAATTCTTCTAGGGCATCTAGTAGTTGGCCCTTTTTACCTATATGTAAAGGTTCCAGATTCTCTTTAAATCCAGTGTATGTATGATTCTCATTTATTAGGTATTGTGCGTAATGCAATACATTAGTATTGGGGAACTTCTTAGGTAAATGTTCTCTGAATCTCTCGGAAAATTTTCTCCCCGTCTGGCCTATAGATTTTATCGCATTCATTACACCGGATCCTATAAACACCCGAACAATCCTCTAGTAATGCTGTGGTATGAGGCTTAAGTATATTTGTTAATTTATTCGTGGTCCTGAACGAGACAATAATCCCTAGCTTTTTTAGTTCGTTGCTGTTTAGTTAGTTGCTAGATATACGAACATACTACCTAATATATTACATAATGAACTAAAAAAGCTAGGGATTATTGTCTCGTTCAGGACCACGAATAAATTAACAAATATACTTAAGCCTCATACCACAGCATTACTAGAGGATTGTTCGGGTTTTTATAGGATCCGGTGTAATGAATGCGATAAAATCTATATAGGCCAGACGGGGAGAAAATTTTCCGAGAGATTCAAAGAACATTTACCTAAGAAGTTCCCCAATACTAATGTATCGCATTACGCACAACACCTAATAAATGAGAATCATACATACACTGGATTTAAAGAGAATCTGGAACCTTTACATATAGGTAAAAAGGGTCAACTACTAGATACCCTAGAAGAATTTGAAATTTACAAGGCCTTAAGAATGAATAGAAGTCAGGTACTTAATGAACAATTGTCATTCAAGTCAAATAAACTGTATGACACAGCAATGAAAATAAACCGTGAATAGCGTGTACGGATCAGTTGGAAGTCCGACTTCGAGCAGTGCACTGGTTCGGTTGTAGCGCGTTCCGATGCAAACTCGATGTTCTATGTTAATTTATTTAAGTGTGTTATGTGTTTCTGTCTTCGTGAACTTTTTAACGAAACCCTAACAATAGGGTAGATTTTGTTTTTACCTGAAGATGGGGATATAAGCCCTGAAACATGTTGTAATTTAGTAAAAGAAGATCACTTAGTGGATAAAATTAAGGTAATTATTTATTTAATTAGTTTTGTATTTTTGCTCCTATTCTAGAAGTTACGTAGTCGGTGTAATGTTTAAAACCTTTAAAATCACTGAAATAATAATAGTTTCTAATAATAGTAAAACAATAATAATAATAGTTTCTTAAAACATTTTGCTAATACCCTGTCAATTTAGAATTATGGCAGCTTTTTGACCAAACTATATCTGCCAGCCTACTGCCCAAATCTTTCCTCTGCACTATTAGTCAGACGTTCCTACTGGTTCCTACTAGACTGAATAACCATTTATATTTTATGATGTTGTAAAAATCAAAATGAATACAAAATGTACCCATTTTACAATTAACCGTGAAGCGAGGTTTAGCTGGCAATAAATATACATTTTACAAACATATGAATAACGTTTATAAGTTTCAATGAGATAAGTCAGTGTTAGGGGCTAGCAGGCACCTATTTAGGGTGTCTTACGCCCCTGTGCGTTCATGTGTTTTACGTCCCCTACGCCTACCATAAACATCAATATAATTTTTCACAGAATTAGTTGGAAGATTCATGACTTTATAGATTATTAAAAAGTGGTTAAAGTTAACAAAATGCTTTAGAGAATAATTATTTTGATATACTAGTTTTTTCACCAGATGTACATTTCTCCAGTAGGTAACGTCTTGTTTATACGCTAAGTAACCTTTCATTGTTTTTTTTCATTGCACTTCTTCTGCGTTTCAGTTTTAATAAGCGGTCTTTGTGCGCTGAATAATGCTCGTATTCAGCAATGCGTTGGCCTGCATGTTGCTGTCACTGAAATGTGACTATGGCTAACTGAACCCCCACGGTCTAGATATAGCAGGCTAGATCTAGGAACTCCTACATAATTTTTAGTCCCCGCGGCAGGAGCTCTATAAGAAGCGCGGTCCGCGAGGCGAAGGCTGGCGCCGGGCATTTCCCTGCGCCTGAACAAACTTCACAGTCCGTTGGGAAAAGAAGCTGCAGGAAACGAGAGGAGCGACATGGAAGAGAAAGAAGTCTCAGCGATGGACATCGAGTGGAATAGAAGCGGTCTCTATATTCTGCTGCCGAATGGAGGGAACTGCGACGGAGAACCGAGAGCGAGGGCAGCCGCCGAACACTATACCGCGGCCCGAAAGTATCACTGGACGCAGCTGCAGCAACTAGCGTCCTCGCCCAGCGGTCATTTCAAGGGCCACAAATGTGACAAGATGTACGATTAGTGCCATATGTCTTGTGACAACACACACACACACACACACACACACACACACACACACACACACACACACACACACACATATCATACACATTTTGAACATGTATGTATTGTTACTTACTTTCATCGATAGTTAAAGTGATTACTAGAGAGTGTCTGTGCAAGAACTTTATATCTAAATCATTATGCATTTACACAATATAGTATGGCCTATTTGCCTAAGTTGATTACAAATAATTTAGATCTTGGAGGACTTACAAAAAACTACGTAATAGGTATTTTAGACTTTTTGCATTGTTTAAGATAAACTTTACGTATTCGCTTCACACGAAAACGCAGTCGAAGTATCTGAATAGTCTAAGACGACGAGTGAGAGGTTAACGGGTAAGACGAGTGGTGGGCAGTGAGTAATCCAAAAAGTATGGTTCGTCACAGTCCTTCCTGTCCGTAATTTCCCCATTGTTTTTTGCTACCACCCGAAATGGCACTCTGAGCCAAAACACACAATTCTGAACTTACTATTTGTTCTGTTTAATTTGGTGTTTTAATATGTGAGACATTGGTAAGCTTGCTTGTCAGAAAAAAGTAACGTGTACTTGTGCATCAGCCTTTTGCACACTACCAGTGTTAACTTCACGGTTTCTTTAAAATTGGAGGAATTACTTGCAACAACAGGATAGCATCCATTATAAAATATTTTTTCTTGTCTGAAGAGTGATAATTTTAATCCACTTTAAATTTACTGTAAAGGTCAGTTTTTCTGTACACAAAACGCTGTATCGCATACTGTGCCGAGTTTTGGTATACTCGGCCCTTTTCCCAGTTAATTATGTGACGGTCATTGCGGGGGTTTGTGAATTAATTATTTGAGCGAAGTATAAGCCGATATCTGCATGCTTTGTTGCCGATCCGTGCGCGCTCTAGGCGGGAGTGATACGTAATATTTTTCTTGTGACTACGGTGTTCAGTATTCGCCAGGCAGCCGAACACGAAACACGAAACCAATTTCTCCCGGCGGCCATCAGTTTGATTTTGTTGTCTGCTAATATCTATAATGACTAGATAATCGACTTCGCGACTCTTCGGTAAGTCTGTTCAAGGTAACTTATTTATTATTTAAGAAAAGAATTGTTATTTAGCTTAAAGTAATGCCGATGCAATGCGATATAAATACGAAAGTCACCACGTGGCGAGCGCGAGTTAAATTCTGTGTATGCATGTCTTGAAAGTTAACACTGGCTGAGCTAAAGCATTTATAAAGTAATTATGGCTGTGTATTTTTCCTAATTATATCATAATAATTTCATTATAATCAAAGGGGGGCGTAAGAGAATGTTGTATGAACTAAATGTAGAGGTATATGAACTGTATATGTATTATGAACCTGTTTAAGTTTGCAACTCATCTCGAAATTGTAATAAGGGTTTATTTAGTTGACGAACTGTCCATAAATACTAGTCATTTAATTCTAAATTTTTTACTGAAGGTAATTTCTGTGCTTCTTATAATTTTCAAAATTTTCTTTTAATCTGAGCATGTGGAAGTGTGTGAATTATGCTGGAGTCATGAATATTAGGGGGATCGTGAATTGGGTAACATTTGAGTATTTGTCAATATATATAATTGTATTTATAAGACGATTCTAAGACGATTCTCGATCCACTTCAGCGGGTGGCCGAACAACTGCCACCAATGATATTACACGAGTGATTCTCCGTCTGTGCCGTCGGGAGGAAGAAATGGACAATACATCAGGTTTCGTGCGGATTTTACCAGGTGACATTTAACCTATATATATATATTTTGGCCTCTACAATGTGGAACATCTCATTCTCTTCCTGGAACATCTCCAGTTAAAGTTGTTGGGACACAAGTCCAGCGAGACAATTAGTGCTTGTAAATTTTGTCAGTGTATTTTACTAAGGCTCAAGCCCCCTGAGTAAGTGTGAGCCCGGACGGGGTCATGCGCTACCGAATTTTGCTGAGAAATTTTCTTTAAGGGTAAAAGTGTGTGCGACTTAAGTTTACTGATTTATAGGGGGTGAATTATGCTTACATTGATTAAGGGTATTCATAGCTATATGGGTTTCGTTTTTTTTTATTTAAAGCTTTGGGGAGGTGCTGTAACCTGTGGACGTCACCCGTAGGTGCCGTTAGTAACAGGTCCATAGCATGTTTCAGGTTGCTGGATCTGGTGGTGCGCATGGCCTCGCCTGTGGCCAAACCAATTCTGTAGGAACATCTCAAATGTGTTTTATTAGGGGCTGATGTTAAAGTTTTTAATTAAAATTGTTGTTATTATATATATATTTTATAAAAATTATCTTAACTCGGTAATCATTCATTATAAGTGAAATTTCATTCGGTTCTTTTACTGACATAGCCAGTGTACTACTAGTTCAATTGTTAATATGAGCACACTATTATTTCAATCATAAACCGTATTATATATATTTTATAAAAATTATCTTAACTCAGTAATTATTCAATATAAGTGAAATTTCATTCGGTTCTTTTACTGACATAGCCAGTGTACTACTAGTTCAATTGTTAATATGAGCACACTATTGTTTCAATCATAAACCGTATTATATATATTTTATAAAAATTATCTTAACTTAGTAATCATTCAATATAAGTGAAATTTCATTCGGTTCTTTTACTGACATAGCCAGTGTACTACTAGTTCAATTGTTAATATGAGCACACTATTGTTTCAATCATAAACCGTATTATATATATTTTGTAGAAATTATCTTAGCTCAGTTATAATTCAAAATAAGTGAAATTTCATTCAGTTTCTTTTACTGCCATAGCCACTGTACTGCTAATTCAGTTGTTAATATGAGTACACTATGGCTTCTTACTTCCAATCATAAATTCTGTTATACATTCGTACGGCCGTGCAGCCATGTTGACCTGGCCATGGCGCAGTCCTATCTGGGGGGAACCTTTCTAAAATTTTGAATTCTTGTGATAATTTCATTGGCTGCAAGCAGTCATAACCGGACTGGTTAATGGTTTCGTTTATGAAAGTTTTTTTATGGAGACTGGAGACTTTACCCTTTTACAGTAGTTTGGGATGGGGATCTAGGTCACTGATACTGAAGATGGTATTCTTCGGCGACATGGTTAAATGTCTATGAGCTGCCTGCCAGGTGAACATGTGTGTTGTATATATATGTGTGTATATCGATGTGTGTGCGCTATGTGTATTTATGTAACTATTTATTTATGTATTTCTATTGATCGATGTTATATATTATTCATATTTGGGAGATACTATTATGCTGATGTTTTACATGCATTATATTTTGATGAGATGATACGTGCATATTTTCAGAGGAGTGTAATGACAGGGAGTGATACTTGCATGTTATTTGAAATAGTGAATAAAATTGTTATTGTTGCTAAACAACGAGTTTAATTGCAAGTCCCGTCATACCGGACCCAGCGCAGTTTTGGCTTCCCTAGGCTCTGGCCTAGTTTTAAATAACTAGTGGCCCCTCTTTCAAAAAAAAAATAATAAAATAAAATAAAGATAAAAAAAAGGTTTTTTTTTTAATAAAGTCTAAAAGTTGAAAGAGGGGTTACAATACTTCTAACTTTTCGCTTTTAATATTTATATTTCTTTGTAATTATTTACTCAATTCTTTGAGTACAGTACGTAATTAAAAAATTGTTGATGAGTTGCTTGTCGAAAATATTTTTGTGTTTTAAGTTAAGTGTGAATTTATATTGTTTACACAGTTGTTGCTTTAAACTGAATTGTTTCCTATCCATTATCGCATTTGTAAAACACATAACTATAACATTTGTTGAATCTCCCAAAATATAAGGTTATTAACTACAAACGTAATAAGGACTAAAGTAAGTACTAGTAGCTATGAGAAGCAGACAGCGGAAAAGACAAGCTAATCTATACGCCATTGCTCGTGATGATCTGTAACGTTCCGTGATTTTATCAAGCGATTAAAGCACGTAACATTATTGACTATTGAAACATGATTATTTAAAAATAAACATGGATTTATTGGGACTAAACCCTTTTAGATATTGATACAATCGATTTATATAAACGGAAGGTAAATGTAGTCACAAACGATGAAAGAAAATGCTTTTATAGGCACTGACAAATAATAATTTGAAATTTTTCTCTTACAAATCAAACCAAATAAGCTTATTATAACAGTACTTAAAATTAAGATGTTAAAAATGAGTATTTATTTGTATTGCTGGTAAAGAAAATATTAAAGTATAAATCACAAACATTAGTTGCACAAAAAAGTGTGTATTTTGTATTAAGTAGCGAACAATGAAAATTATAAATATATGTATATTTTCTATAAGTTTACGAATTCCATTAGAGAATTTTGGACACCACAAGACGTACCTGGCGCACTCGTGTCAGACTTAAGGCTATATCAGCAGAAGTACACGATATACTGTTTGCACTCTTCATAATTTGACGACAGAATTACTGCTGCAAGAATTTAAGAAATATGATAGAACACTATTACAAGAGATGTGTCTAAACCTTTGCTCTATTATTCAGAACTCGTACATCCAAGACAACTTTCCGCAAATTCAATATACGAATACCGTTAATTATAAGAGTTTTATACAAGCAAAAATTGTTTCCGCCTGTTTGCAATGAAGATATGTTACGGGAAACCTCTGTAACAACAAAGTATCAATCCGCCTGAAATCAAGGATATATCACACAATGGTGATATCAGTTGCCACGTATAGTACCGAGTGTTGGGCTGCAATACAAAAGCGCATATTACTCATTGCACACTATAGAAGTGCTGCTGTTACGGAGGGCAATGATAATTTCACTCCCTGATCGTATCAACAACACCACTGTTACACGACTGGTTGTGGCTCCAATAATGTCAGAAAATGAAGAAACGGAGACTTCGTCGGTACAAGCATGTTCTGCAAGCAGCATCTGATACCGTCTTTAAATTAGCCTATGGTCTGAAAGGTGACGATAAAAAGACCAGCGAACCACCCGAACTACGTTGAATAGGTACTACTACAAACATAAATCTTCGTACTATAAAACTGAGCCCAGAATACGCAACAGACGTATCAAGCAGCATTCATTGAGTCGGAAGGCGGACCTCGTTCCAATGAGTAAACGCCAAGAAGAAGAAAAAGAAGAAGAATCTAATTATCCGATTATACCAAAACGCAACATCTTTATGCTTTGCAAATACGGAAAATGGTGTAAAATTTAACGTGTTACATAGAAAAAGGTTTTATAATGACGCGGGTATAAAATAAATTAACATACACGCTTATTATACTTAAATATAAAAACGCATAACATTTGGTAACGTATTTTCCTAATACATTGTCTAGCGCCTTCTACGATGTAGGTGAATTAATGTTTTCATAACTATGTTACAACGTAATTACATATGCCTAATAACACTTCTGTAGAGCGTGTATCTGACTGGTTAATAGAGGGGGATCAAAAATCTGAAATTAAAAAGTGAAACCGTCAGTGAAAAACGGTAAAATTGTTAAGGTAAACAGAATTTCCATCAGAGGAAAACAAAAAACATTAACCATTCTATTAACGTAAATTCAACTATGAAAATTATTTTTGAACACGTTTATAAAGATTTAGACAACAATGAGTACATAGTTATATTTAATTAAATACGAAATGAAGTGTATGATTTCTCTTTGTAATATATGGCGTTCCGTGACATTTAAAAATCGTTCTACACGGTAGATTTTTCTACACAATAAAAACTGGAGAGAAAAAATCTGTATTGAAGTAAGAAGGGGGAATTATCTGATCCCTACCGAAGCGACGTTTTTAATGACATCAATATATAGTCTGGCTCTGTCAGCAGTTATGCGTAACCACGACTCGTAATCGATAAAACGTACTTCGTGAATTGTGACAGACTGGATTTGTTATTTTGCCGCGTTTCCTCGCTTTTCAATCTACTGTATATACTGTTTCGCTCAACGAATTATACGGAGACTTGCACAAGAACAATATTAATGAGAATACGACTATTCCTGTTACCACACTATCATAATGATCGGCGTAATAGAAATATATAACATACAATATTTCGCAGAGTACTAAGTAGTATTAAGTAGTTTTGATTCATTTTGCAGACCACTTTCGTTCTTACCTTACACACAAATCAGTACATTCAGTTTCTTTACTACATAAGACAAGATTTAAAAGAAGCTTCATGTTTCCAAATCGGTAATTTTAGTATTGGCCAGCCTTATATACAATGGTAACTTCAGCTCAGTAAAACGTAATAAAACTGCTGTATATGCAATGTTACAAATTAAACGCAACATTTATTATGAAATTTTAAATTACAACCACAATCTGCAAACAACGATCTTGTAGCAATAGAATATCGAGTAAGTGTAAAACTCTTGTCTTCAGCGTCATTTAGAATCATCTCATCTTCTAGGTCCATAATCTAAGTACCATACTAAAAGGTGACTAGGAAAGCCATGGCGGCTACTGTTGAGAACTCTCTGCCACACAGTCAGTACCACTCATCGGCTCCGCCTTCTTCAACTGGAACCTCTTCTGCCAAAGACAGCGATAGGATAAAAAAGATGGGTATACATTAAGGCTGTGAAAAGACCTTAGTCAACACTGGTTAATGAGAGTAAAACTCCGAAGAGATTAATAGTTTATCCCAGCCACAGTGAACTGTTGAAAAATTATATAAAAAAATATACTACCATCTGTTATCAAAACGTCAGAGGGCATATCATGTTGATACTTTGCCCCCCCCCGCGGTATTCCATGTGTCCTTTGGTCCCTGTACTACATTTGCATACTCGGCGATTTCAATACTGCTGGCTTTAACTGGCTTTTTCAACCCACAATTTTTATGAAGGAGCCAAGATTGACTCAACTGTTATCTTAAGTATCATTTGAACTTAAACTAATTAGACGATGTCAATTACTATTAATATCTATTACTGTCTAATTATGGGCAACTATATGTTCCATAGTCAAGAGTTGTCTATTTAACAATAATTAGTGAAAATAGAGAGTTAGACATGCTGTGTACTATATGTATTTTGTGGTTAAGGTATACTGTTGTTAATAATATCATTCGACATCAACTACATTTATGAATATAACTTAGAAATCTGAACGTATTGGACTGATAGAAAAATTACAACTCACAACATCATTAATATGTTGGACACTGAGACTTCAGTGAATTGTACCTTACAAAACCGTATTCGAATGTTTGGCTGTACATACGGTTTACTATTTACTTTTATGTAGTTTACAAGGGAAGTGTTTGACGTAACTTTGACATTTTTAATAAACATGTCGTACTTAATATGGTGTTAACCACTATTATTTAAATAATATTTTCAGAGGTAACCAATTAATTCAGTATTTTTCTTTGCTAATGTTAAACATTTCTTTCGGAGTGTTAGAGACATTTTTAAATGTAAAGTAATCTTTTCGGAGTTAGTTATTACAGTTAGTACGGTATAAACAATCAGTAATTTTTTTTAAATATATCATAATTATAAAATTTGCGGAGTTACTTTAAATAGATCTGATGCTTGTCTTAAACTGTTTTTCTTTTTTATCATGTCACAGAACATACTCAATAAAACTTTGATAATAGTTTAAAAATTAGACTTATAACCCAATTAAAATTCATACAGGTAAATAATAATTATATAGCTAATCAGACGCCTGATTTGGTGATAGATACAATTAGAAAATATCAATTTGTGGAATTGCTGTATAAAACAAGTTGCAAAAGTAAATCTATATTATATGCAGAAATTTAATTTTATAATAATACCAGAGATTGACGAAAACTAAGATAATATGCTTAGAGTAATACGTGGATAAATAAATTTGTCCAGTTCACATATTATTCTCATTGTGCTTGTGTAAACATATTACATATGCAGTGCAGAATAACATGGAAAATAATTTTAAAAGTCGGTAGAACGTGCCTTTCCTCTGTTTCTAGAAGCTTATTCTGCAGCAAAAACTACGGTAACGTTGACGCTGATCTTGTTTACAAAACGTGTAATAACCATTCTGTTTTGCAGAAGTATGTTTTAACACTCAATGGACAATTTAGCGTCCAAAAAACTTTTAGGTACCTATAAACCAATGCGTAATATTTACTGTTAACACTTTTATTTTATAACACAATAAATAAACATATCTTACATGTGAATGCATTCAGCTAATGATCTAATTGCTATTACACAATCAAAATATCTCAGTTTTTTAGAAGAAAAACAAGTTGTACTAAGTTGACCACAGTTTTTAGACATTTCATAATTTTTAATATTGAATTAAACATGAAACTGTTAAAGTTTGTTAATATTCCAGAAATAGTATTATTCGGATACGATAAGCACACATTTGCCGAGCTTGCAGTTTCAATGCTAATAACTTCAAAATTGTTTATATAAAAAACTATGTTTAGATTAATAAGCTAATTAATTTCTACTAGAACGGTGTTTATGCTGCTGGATTATGTACAGGTTTAGAGTATATGGAATCCGGGAAGAATACTGGGGAGTTAAAACCTCTCCGTCATTGCTCAAAAGCCAATTGATCTCTCTACCTTTATACGTTAATCTACGTTCACTCGATCAGTCCTCCCAATCATTACAGACAAAGGGTTGATGTCAATCAATTATTGCCGTACTCGTAATTACTATGTTTCTTTCACTGCTCCTATGGTGTGTTGTTTCTCGTCTACTAAAAAGCGTGCCGCAAGCATTAACGCTAAAGCAGGTTTATTGAATTTAAACATAGATTTGAACAATTTAGTGGTGGCTGTGATGTGAAACACATTCATAGACTTTAATGTATGATATAAAGGTTTTTCGTTTTTTATTTATTTACTACCTATTTCACAAGTAATAGTAGACCTACATGAAATGGGGTGCGTTTCTATAGATAGATACGTCTACTTCTTATTATGTTACTTATGAAACTATAAAGGCTTTTTTCTAAATTTTTTCACGTTTTACTTTGAAGTTTTAGGAGAAGATATATATCTTCCTACAGCTGTTCCAGGTAATAATTGAAACCATTAAGTAGAATTGCCCAAGCATTTAAATGGGACAAAACCCTGAATACATCGTTATCTGAAAGAAGGAGCTCTGTAATTATTTCCCTTACATATTTGCGTTAGTAAAATATTGTTAAAGGCATTGGTTTTGATAGCTTCAAAAATAATCAAGTGACCATTATGACGAAATTTTACTGTTCATTAGTTACCAAAGTTAATTCTTTCATTAAGGAATTTAAATTTACGGAGAAACTTTCTGTAACTTTAAATTATACTCATATCACTAACTTTCGTTCTACAACAGATAGGTCTAGAGTGTAAACAAAGTGATTTTAGAACAAACTGAATAAAAATATAGTCTAATAGAATTTTTAAATCACTTTTATCGGAAGGTGGGTTCCCGAGAATTGAATCATATGCGTATTGTATACCCCAAAAAACTCAACGATCTTACTGTTTGTTACACTAATTAATTAAAGTAAATACAGTATTAACGAACAGTTTTCGTGTCAAGTTAATTTTAAAATGTAGTAATTTATTTAAAAGAATAGATAAAATTAATACTAGTTTCAAAATGCAAGCTAGCTGTTGCTACATGTTACAGTGCCGTGCTAGGTTTCTAGAACTGTTGTTTACATACAAATAGCATACGGTAATTACAACCAGATTTACACGTAAATGTAAGTAACCGTTAACAAATGTTTATTTTCCTCACGATGAAAGTTGTCTTCACAGCTATGTTGTTGTCTTTCATCCTGCATCAACAAATTAATTATTCTTGATAAAGACAAACAATAATTTAAAAATACAACTACTCAACTAAGACCATTTATTATTGATCACACTATGCCAATGCTTCCTCACCATTAGAACAGGACATTAGTCATTACGTGCAGTGTTATATAAATATCAACTAAGTTTATAAGTATCCTTTGTTATATTTCTAATTACACCAACCTAAAACATATATCTTATTGGAGTATAGTTTTTACCAATAATAAAAATCTTATATGGGCACAAGTACGAGCATGTACGTAATGATTGTTATGCAAGTGTTACAAATTGCAGTTTTCTAAACACATGCATTGCATACCGTAAGTTTGTATTTTTAATTTAGTTTTAAAATGTTTCGTTATCATGTAACTATCAGGTGTTTTTTTAATAAATGTGTTTGATGGTTGATAAAGTACAGTACAATGTCCGAGTTCCTCTAGCAACAAATAGTCATTAAAGAGTCTGAAAGGTAGAAGCACCTATTTTCCTGTGGAACCAACTTTCGTTGCTTTAGGATTATTTAAGCAGGACAGTTTTTTTTTGTTATCCGCAAGTAAGTGTGTTCACTAATGCAATCTAAAATATGTTAGTAGTATAGCGTTAACGTTTTGTGAATTTGAGTTACAGAATAACTGTTCTGAGTTATTTTATTCGGTTAGAAAGAACAGCAATTAGTATTAAAGTAACTCGTGCCAGTAGGTAAACTGAATTAAATGATGTAAGTGTAGTGAAATTTGTTTGAAATGCATAGCGGGCCACGTACAAATGGGAAGCCAATTAAAGGTGTTGGCAGGCCAACGTGCAGGCAGGCAGGTGTTGGTTTCTTTAATACGTAAGAAAAGTTCATTAAAGTATGAAGTACGTTCTTCGTAGAACGTCTGAGGTTATTGCAATAAGTTAGGCATCCATATTTATGTTTTTCAAAGAACGATAAAACGATAGAATTAGAGAGAGAGAGAGAGAGAGAGAGAGAGAGAGAGAGAGAGAGAGAGAGAGAGTGTGTGTGTGTGTGTGTGTGTGTGTGTGGTAGAGGGGAGTAAGATGGGAGAAAATGATGGGTAAGATGAGTGTGGTAGAGGGGAGAAAATGTAACCAACAAGAAAGGTTTTTATTGACAATTGCCTAACTCGTGATTACGCCTAGACTAATTCTAGACACAATGATAGATTCATTATAGTATCTTTTTGTAGACAACACTTCTCTTACTGCTTTTCTCAAGCTGCGCAAAGTTGATTTGAGTACGTATTTAGTTACCTAATATTTCTTAATCTTCAGCTGTATACTAAATTTAATAGTTTTATATCGCCAAACTACTGGCGCTAAAATTAGTAATTTGGTACACATAGGTCGAACTTTATACTAACACATGTCTTGTTTTTACAGGCAGGGAACTGTTTACTTATAATCGATTACCAAAATTAGGTCGAACTATTTTAACATAGACACCATGCATTTAAGAACCAGTAATTTATTGTCGTCAGATACGACTGACAGCGGGTCAAGTGGGGGAAGGTTAAAAAAATTAATTTATTGTTATTATTTAAAATAAACTACATAATTATACGAAAGAATTCTACTGTTGTCTGTTTATTTTAATAAGCTAAATAAAGACTGGTTTGTAATGCAGTGTGATAATAGCAAGCGGGAACAAGATGGCTGAGCTGTGGCGTCAATTACTTTTAAATTCGTAATCATCTCGTTATTATGTGCATCTCGTTATCCGTATCAAAAATTTTTCAAAACAAATATAAAATATTTCTTTTATCTACAACGTTCTCACTCGGAGTTTGCAAAAACGTTCTCACTCGGGTCCAAAAATAAAAAAATGCCTTGGTTAAACCTTTTTTAATGTCACTAATATAATATTCTCTGCAGAGTAGCAAAACGATATGACACTCAAATAAATCTACGTAAAATTAGACGTAGGTAAACAAATATATATTTGGGATTTTAAATTTAACAATCTACGAGTTATGTATATTAATTTATAGAACGATTTTAGGAAATGAATTTCTTAAAGGAATGGAGGATAGATACAACACACCATAACCATAAATGGAATTTTACACACCAACAGAGGCCAATGTCTCAAGTATGACTGATGAAATTAGCAATGCCATATAATTCGTGTTGAATACATATATATGAAACTATATCAGATTCATTACACTGATAATAGTTATTCAACACGTTTATTAGTTTCCTTGAGTGCATATCGACCGATACATTTGGGAAGATAAACGTCTATAAACGAATGTAAGAAGACAGCTTCTAACGTTTCTGAACGAAATGTAAGTCAAATAATTTATTCCTACAATAGATACTGAGAACTATCATGCCACATGCTCTGTCAGTATCATTCATGCAACGGTTGTGCACACGTTCCCGACTACAACGACAATATATCCTCATTAATGTCGTCCTTATATTGGATAACTTGATTACAAATACGTGTTCGGGCTTCCTTAATTATTCAGTACCGTAACTGCCATTGGTCGTGACATTGTAAAGTTCCTCACATTGTCTATTATTAAACTGCTGCTGCTGCTACTATTACTATCACTACTGCTACTACTACTACTACTACTACTACTACTACTACTACTACTACTACTACTACTACTACTACTACTAATACTACTACTACTACTACTACTACTACTACTACTACTACTACTACTGTTAATAAGCACACTTTTTCTTTTATTAAATTAATATTGACTTACCTTTTAAAACCACGTTCACATTATGTTTTATGTACCATGATGGTTCAGGCGCCATGTTGTATTGCCAACATAAGATTTTATTTTTACCTAAGGGTTCCAGGATTCTATAAGCGTTTTCAGAGACGGGATGGTTGTTCGAAATAAGTAACTCAGATAGCATTTGGTAAATAAAACTTGTGCTTTACTGACATTAATATTTTAAAATAATTGCAAGAACAAAACAAGATGGAGTCCTGATTACATACGAAACAAGATGGCGGCGAAGTATTTCCGCTGCATTAACTCAAGTTACATCGCAATTACATACATATTTTTATCTTCAATTTTCTAATTTATTCTCAAGTGACTTTATAACATACTGCAGTTACTATTTAAATTTGTTACGTCATCTGGTCACATAACGTGAACCAATGCCTGGTGACTATATATATATATATATATATATGTATGCCGGTACATGCACGCACACACACACTCCACAATATAATTCAACGGTACATGTTAATAAATTGTATTTTTTTTTTGAGCTCATAAAATTAATAGGTAGTGATTTGAATTTTGACTTCCCTGAATTGGGATGATTGAAGTTCTTGTCAGACGCTCCACATGGTCCAGCAGTTGTTCGGCCGAATGTTAACTGTTTCTTTCTGTTCTTTTACACCACTGACTTTAATTTACATTGTGTACTGTTAGTTTTTTAACTGATTTGAATTTTCACCTTTTAGTTACATTTTAAACACTTTTTAAAGACTTTGGCTGACAATTGTTGGCCAGCAGATTTTACAGCGTTGCACGGACGGTGTTGTGTCGACTGAGAAAGACAACATGGCGTATATTTTCTATGTGGAAGGGATAATTCGTCATCAAATCTATTGTTTTCTGGAGATGACGGCATTGTTGTACGTTTTAGTTATTACGTCTTTCGTACTTTCGATGACGTTTTAGCAGTGTCCGGCTGTTGTTTTGTCTGCATTGCTGTCGATCGGCACGTAAGTCGATCTTGGCGTCAACTCGTTCTGGCAAACTACGTTGTATGATATATTTGAAACCTTTTACCCTCACACTTTGACTACATTTGATTACAACAAACTTATATTGGCTAGGTACCCCAAAACTCCTATACGGACCCAATGTACCGTTACACTACTACTACTACTACTACTACTACTACTACTACTACTACTACTACTACTACTACTACTACTACTACTACTACTACTATTACTATACTACTACTACTACTACTACTACTACTACTACTACTACTACTACTACTACTACTCACACTACTATCACTAACAACCTCAAAATAAAATAATAATAAGAAGAAGCATCGATAGAAAATGATGTAATGTCTTTTACCTCACGTAAAAACAACATCAACAAGTATCTACGTAAAATTTAGAACAAAAATTAGGCATGTAGAACAAAAACATGGTTTTCATGTAAACCATAGGTAACCCAATTTATGTGGGAAATCAGTCTCCTCGAGTACCAAAGTTTTACCATAAAATAAACCAGAACCTAAGTGAAAGCATCTATATTTAAACACGGATAACACACTTTATCAATTTTATTAATGTATTATTTATAGACTGTGCTAGTAACATAAATTCAGAGTCATCAATTTACAGGTACAGATGATAGTATGAGTTGATATGTATTTCGTTACTGCCAAACACATAAAAGTCAAGAATACAATTATCCATTACTTTTTGGACAGAATTGTCTTTGCAGATGCAGGTAAAAATAAGTGACATTTGCATATGCAGAAATGACGAAAGGCGTTTAAATAAAGAATCGCAGTTACATGAAACTGAATTGAGTCAAACGCCGCAATAGAGAAACTATTCCATCGTCACGTGTATATAGCCTACATCGTCAGTGTTCATTCAGTTTAATGCATGCACATATCCATATGTCTGTTTTGGTCATCCATTTTGGTCAAAAAATTCGATTTTTATTTTTTTGTTCCAAAATATTGTTTGGAATATTTTCTTTCATTTGATATTAATTTTAAGTTACTCGGACAACTAGAAAATTTTTAACGATTTTGTTTAGGTGATGATGTCAGAGATAAACTCAGCCCAATACGTCACCCATTTGAGCTAATGCATATTTCGGTTTGTTACAATACACAGAACTATTGCTTTTTGTTCTTATTTCTATTTGTATGTATACTACACATATTTAACTTTTCAGAGTTGGTACTTCTGTCTCATATTGTTAGTCAGATGATATTAAACTTTCTGTTTGTTGGTTTTTGGAGGTTTTACAGTGCTGTGTTTTGTTTGTTGTTGTGTTATTAGTGTTATTGTATAGACTAATCATGACAAAACCAAAAGGTGTGTTTAAAAAAAGGAAGAATGTAGGTAGAAGAAAATTAACCGTAGTCATTAGTCTTTCAAAACAAATGGCGGAATGGAGGTAGCAGGAGCTAGAGACATATTTCACCGCTCTCTTACCCAGTATGGCGTGCGATACAAGACATATCTCGGATATGGTGATTCTAAAGCATATATGTCCTTTGTTGAAGATAATCCTTATGGAAATGATGTCACTATTAAAAAATTTTGTGTGTCGGACACATACAAAAGCGAATGGGAACGAGACACCGCGCCCTGAAGGCAAAATTAAATAAGAAAAATCTTTCAGACGGTAAGACACTGAGAGGAAAAATACCGATTGACTGATGACAAAATCTTAGCAATACAAAAGTATTATGGACTGGCCATCAGGAGAAATTCAGGTAATTTAGCAGAAATGAAAAAAGCTGTGTGGGCAGAGTACTTCCATTTAGGCTCAACAAATGAAAGCCCTACTCATGGTCTCTGCCCGAAAGGTGAAAACAACTGGTGCAAGTATCAAAAGGCAATTGCCAATGAAGAAAATTATGATCATACCAAACATACCCATCTTCCACACCCCGTTATGGGTGACCTTAAACCTATATTTAGAGACCTGGCTAACCCAGAACTTTTAAAAAAGTGTCTCCATGGTAAAAGTCAAAACCCCAATGAGTCGGTAAACAACATAATTTCGTCGCGCATTCCTAAAACTGTTTTGTTTCAATGCAAACATTGAATTTTGGTGTTTATGATGCAGTTTCATGCTTTAATAGAGGTTACTTAACCAGGTGCTTAGTGCTGAAACAACTAGGCATGTCAGTAGGAAAGAACTGTGCTGAAATTATGTTAGGTATTGATATGAAACGAGTGCGGAGAGCTGAACAAGCAACTGCAGAACTACAGAAAGAAGCCCGGTAGAAGAGAGCAATGGCAAAAAGGAAGCTGGAAGAAGAATTTCAAGCTGCAGAAGACCCAGATAAACCTTCATATGCATCAGGACTTTATTAGGTAAAGCACATAAATTCATTATATTGATGATTAATCTTCAATTGCTTTTTTCCGAAAATGTATATTTTTCACTCAAAAGACCCATTATCTCTGGAACTGCTAGAGTTACAGGGTTCACATTTTCTGTACATGTGTAGAGCAGAAGGGTACAACTTTTAACACAGTTATGTTTTGATACAATGTGCCTGTCACGAGAAAAAAATTATAATATGCGATTTTTTTTGAAGTGTTAACTTTAATCGCATTTGATTAAAATTTCTAAAACGGCTCAACGTAAGCATATCCTAAAACCCCCGTGTTAAAGTTTCTACTAAGGACCAATTAATCAATGGTGAAAGATTCAAACAGCTTAGTTAATTAGTATTTGAAAAAACGGGTCATGAAATCTAGTAAATTAACATGGGCGACATAAGGCTTACAAACGCCCCTTTGAGCGAATGGGATGAGTGAACACATAAGTATATAGCAACGCCGAGCGTTATAACCTGTAATATTTACCACAACGCATATTTAGTCTATATCAAAATCATGTTATATTAAATTACAACATTATATTAAGCATACATTAAGTGCTTATGCTACCCAATTAGCCATTATGGTTTCTGAACTTCATCTGTCAACTTGCTCAAGTGGTATTAATGGTGGGATTTATTAGGGAACTTGTAAATTGCTGGGTCTCAGTATTAGTATTTGTAAAGTTTAGATCATCTGGTACATAATGGCTACTGAAAACATTATTAAATGCTTTATACTTTATATTACACAAATGTTATAACGTTTTAACCAATGCGAGAAAATTAATCTTCCTTAACATAATTTATACAATATTACAACTGAAATTACTCATAACGTAATGGTATTTATAATTAATTACAAAGGTAGTAATCAACAATTATATATTAGAATTGGTACAGAAAACGTATATCTGTCTACGTACAGCATAGTAAAACATATTATAGCTAAATACAGATTATAGGGATGGTCAATTATGTAAATAATTAAAAGTTAATTTTATCATGTTCCACTCAATACTGGTATTGAAAACACCGTCATTAATTTAGAATTCTAAATTACACAATAACTACAGAACTTTACGAACTTACATCACAGAATTTGCATAATATTACAAACACAAGTTTATGGTAAACCTACCTATCAAGTGAAAATGGATAACACTTATAATTATATTGTTGTAAATTATTATTTACCGAGAACTAATTGTATACAGAATACTATAGGGTATTGTAAAATTAAGTATATGTCAACAATCACACCCTCTCTCTTAATCATGCTCCCTCTACCTCTCATTCTCATTCTCTCTCTCACTCTCCTTTGCTCTCACTCTCTCTCCTTTACATCCACTCTCTCTCGCTCTCGCTCTATCTCTCTCGTTCACTCTCTTCTCTCACACACACACACTCTCTCTCTCTCTCTCTCTCTCTCTCTCTCTCTCTCTCTCTCTCTATATCTCTCTTTGTCTCTTTCTGCGATGGCATTCTAACACTCACCCAATCTCTATTTACACTATCCTACTTACCTACATTAAAAAATTATATATAAAAATATAGATTTAGTAACTTACATTAAAAGGTTATAGAATATTACTCACACAAAATTATAGAAAACCGATCTATTATGTGAAATGGTTATTACTTAACATCTGTATTATTGTAAAGCATTATTTACCTAGAACTTCTTCTATACAGAGTACGATAGTCTAATGTACGTTATAAGGGTCAGCTGAAAAGTTCGCGGAGCATATTATAATTGTCTCGTTGTATTTAAGGAAAACATTTGATGATGTAAAACAAACTATTTCAACTCCTTCACATAACAAGTATACACTCATACGCACACACACAATTACGTTCACTCAAATAATTAATTGATGATCTGTTGTGTCTGACATTTTATATTGTATTCATACACTGATCCTAATGATACCAATAATATTGTCGAAACGTCGACACAAATAATTTCAAATTTGTGTTATACTTTCTGACCGATCCTCACAAACCCTTCACCGGAAATATACATTGAATGATGGTCATTACGAATTTAAGGATTTATTTAAGTATACTAAATAACGTTTTTTCACCGATACGATTTATAAAATCAAAGATATTGGCAGCAGAAATAACTGGATTTTTCATTAAAATCAAGACTGTGCGTTATACTGAAGTCTTGTGTATTCCTGTTTCTGTTACGTGTATTACTGTTTACGGTTCGTACGTACGTCTTACGGTTGTATGTATGAGATCGGATATGAAAAAAAAATTCATTGACAGTAAAAAGAATGGTTTACTGATATCGAATTGCCATGTTTTGTACAGAAAAGAGGCACATTAAGCAGTGGAACGAAGTTGTGTATATTACTCTGCGATAGCTCTACGGTCGTTGTTATCCGCGTAACACGATTTGCTAATAACTGAAATGTTGTTTTCTTTATGAATTATTCATTATTATTGGTAGTGATGAATACTGTAGAAGTTTGTTTGTGGAAAAAATTGTGCTTGCAGAAATTTGTTTGTAGGGTGTAAGTTGGAAAAGTGACTGATGGTTATTTTTCATAATATTTGTACTCAAGAAGAATTACTGAAACTCAATAAACAAATAATGTATTTGAGATTCAGGAAAACCTACAGGCTAAAAAAGCTTTAAGTCCAACTGTAAAAGCATAACGCATACATCTACCCGTTACTGCTTTTTTAAATAAAATGTATACTGTTGATTGGTAATCAGATACGTAAGTAATTATTGCCAACGAGGGTTAGGCAAAACGTAAAGGGAAATCAAGAAAATAATTATTGTTATTTGTACTTCCGTAAATCATAAATGCGTTATAGTTTTTCCATAATCTTGTCCCACTTCTACACACATGATTCAAATCTTAACGAGCTCTGGAATTTTTTCCTGGAAGAAAGTTTTTGGCTTCTGTAGCTTCTTAATCTGAACAAACGTGACCCCCTGTCTCTGTCAGTCAATGGTAAAGCAGAAAAAAGCAGTGAAAAATGGAATTCACAATCTTCTTAAAAATTTAATAGTTGATATGAAGATAATAATGTAATATTAGAATAATAATGACTGGAAAACTATAGTAATAAATAATATAAATAAAAGAATTATCATGATTAATAACAGACTAGTAATGTCTATATTCCTTTTGTTTTCTGAAACAATAAATATCACAGATCGTTCGCTTTTGTAAACATATATTTTTTTTAAATAAATGTGTTATATTACAACATAACATATAAAACAATACGTCTAAGTCAGATCTACTGGTTACAATAAATTTTGAATTTAACGTCATTACTGTGCAAATGAATAATAAGATGATTATAATAAAACGAATAATTTAACTATTTATCTGTTCACTTCGGCGTTAACTGGATTTAATGTGCAGTGAACTCGGCAAAATATTTAATTTTCAATACATTATTTATGATAAACTTTTGAGTTTTCATTGGTTATTGGCTGGATATAGGCCTACATGCTTCTTTAAATTGAAAATTATAGGCCTACCTCAGAGAACTATTAAAAGAACGGGAACTTCGTAATTAAGGTTTTATTTTAACATTAAAATGTAATTTTCCTTTTAATGTTTATGCTTCTAATAAAGAGGACTTGACTTACTTGTATGTATTTGTAGTAGCTTATTCTTTCAAAAATAAACAATAAAAATTTACTGCTGAAATCCGTATAAAGGATTGGACGAATGCAATTCGTTTGTTTTTTGGCTGGTTTGTTGAAGTAGATATATGCTTATTTTTATTAAATAGTAGTGTCATATAGATTATTAACAGTGCGCTTCTCCCCAGCTGTATAACCGTATCAGTAGTATAAGTTAATTGATCGCAGAGAGGTTATTTACATCAAGGGGTCAATGATTTTTGTCTTTCAATCTCCAGCTTAATACATATCAAGGTTACATATATTACAAGCACATCTGTACTTATTTTGTAATATTTAAATAATAAACATCATATGATTTTAATGTATAACATTAAGTTTTGTTTTACATATAAAGTAAACTTAACACAATATTTATAAATATTACGTTAACGTTAAATGTACAACTTAAAATATTATGAATTTACTTGCAAACCCACAATTTGAACAATTTTTCCGTATTCTTTATACAGCCTATTTTTTAACTACAGTCTTCACTAAATTTGTTAGGTGAATGCTTCATGTTGAATTGTACTGACGTAACTTTATTATGTAAGTAATCATGCTAATCTTCAATTATCTTTATGCGCTCGATAATGTCGCATTAAAATTATTCAGCTCTCCTCGGTTTGCAATGGTGTAATAATATCAAGTTAGTGAAGTGTGTGAAAAACGCTAATAACGTATAATATTGAGGTCAGCTCTTATGTGAGTTTTGAATTGTACCTACATGAGTAATGGTACAGGCTTGTACCATTTTTCAACACTTTTGTAACTAAAATTAGTTAATCACTTTATCGGTTTAAGGTATTTTTTTAATAAATACCTTAATCATCACAATGTTTTTCATTATCTTTATGCCACTAAAGAATCTGTGTTAACAGACAGTTCATTATCTATTCTCCAACATCTCGGTAAAGGATTCTACAACATTATCAACTCTAAACCGGCATATTATTATTTTTACCGCTTTGCTGAATGTTTGAACAGTTTACATTGTGCGGTTCGTCACTTCAACTGTAGTATTGTCTTATTTGTGTGCTATTTCACCGGGTAACTTCAACAGCTATAGTACGTCTTAATAAGTAAAAACAGTCCAATTAGTTAAATATAAAGAAAAAAATTTCATTCATTTTTGAACTGTTTTCCTTCTTGAGATTAACAATAGATGACTTTTTCTTGTAGTCTACATTTTATATGTGCTGCATAGAAATCTGAAATATGACAATGTTTCAGGAGAGAATAAAGTTGCATATAACTAATTGAAGTAAGGGATATCACATAAAATTTGAGATAATTTGATAGATTATGTAACTATGTCACAAATTAATCGTATATCTTCTTTCCTGTATTGTAGTAAAAACATAGACATTATAATCTAATCATTTATTTTACTATAGACATTTTGAAACATAGACATTTACATAAACAGGTTAGATTTTAAGATTGTAAACATACTTATCTTAAACGTATATTTGTCTGGAAACAAAAGTAAAAATTGAGCGATCAAAGTCAATTATATAAAATAACCAAAGGAAACAATTGTTAAGATGCAAGTTCTTACGTAACTTACAGTGATCAGCAAAAGTGGTTACTATCATTACTGTTAAATTTTGATTACAGAACTGCAGCCCACATCGTTCTATGTGTGCCAGACTTAGCTTATTTCATGCTGTTACAGAAACGCATGGTTGGAAGGTCACTTAATATGCAGGTCATGTAGTGTGTAGACGTTGTCTTAAATATGACCTATCTTATACACGGCATGTTAGTTTCTCAGAAACAGTGTCAATAACAAACGAAACACAACTCGATCACATTAAGCCAAATTACGATTCCTCGTGATCACCGATGTCGCTGAAACACGTATGGTAAATCTCAGACAAAGACAAAATTATTTGATAGTGTTTCCTTAATTATAAATAAAATTAGTTGTGTTTATATGGTAAAGGGACAAACAATAGAAGTTGTAGAAAATTAGCTGTACTTTGCGCAATAGAGCTGTAGTTTATCATCAGCATGATACTAACTTATTATATTATATTATGATACAAACTGTACAAAATTTGAGCCAATCGGTAGTAAAGTATTGTAAGCGAAGGCTAATTACGTTTGACAATTAATGAGTAGTACTACGATTTTCTATATTGTTTACACATAGAGTTGTCCACTGTTTTGTATTACACTACTTGAAAACAAAAGTTAAAATATTTAGATAAGGACATATAGTCTCAAACGGAAATAATCGTGATTCTGATCCATAAAATCACATGGAAAACCCACTTAATTTGTAATTATGCAGTATCTATATTACTGGTCCTCTATGTTTGACAAACTTTACACTGTAGTGCAGAATCAAACGTACATAAGACTTTATGTCGCTCAGTCAATTCAGGTATGTGTTAATTTTTGACCCTGTACACAACAGACGGTTTCCTAACAGAATCCTTGATTAGACAACATGGTTGGAAAATGTATACTTTAGTTTGATAGAAGTAGTGTAATGTTTTTCGATCAACAGTTCTTGGTTCATATAGAATAATATTACGTAAGAAAGTTTATCATCAGCAAAACTGTTTTACATACTCTCAAATAATATTCAAAGTAATTTTAATCAGCAGCAATTTATTTGATTTGACTTACCAATCAGCGAATATAACTGTTTTGTACAAGCGTCATTATGTTTAGTCCGCGTGAAATTTTTATGATGAGGAATCTTAAGTCCAAAATTAGATGGAGGTGTTTCATCATTCAGTGGAAAGTTTGACACGTTTCTTTAATTTTATAAAAGTGTTTATGTTGGACCGTTGACTTTACTTTCGTAGATTTCCTACTGTTCACACACGTGGATTTAAAATATGCCAAAAATCATTTAGAATTTTTCTGGTTTAACTCATTTTCTGGGATCGTAGAACATTCTGGTCAATCTTGATGCTAATGTTGATGTTATTGTGCAAATAATGGAATCTATTGCTTACAAGGACTAATGTTAAAACATTAACATGACAGGTTCCGGGTTTTATAGAAGTCAGAACGTGTATACCCCTCTGTATTTGACTTCTAAGTGCACGTGAGTTATGTCTTTCAGGCATGATTTAACTGATATGAAAGTAGTATTATTACTTGTTAACATAAGTTTGTTTATAAAAAGGTGTTACGATTGTAACACATTCATACCAATACATATTTGCTTTCATAGACCGGTCACCGGTCTATTTCCTTTTTTATTAGAGTCTTATATTTAGATGTCCTATTATGTTCTATGTTATCATGGTTTGTATATGTAGTGATGTAAGTTATATACAGCTACTACGGTTATTTCTGTAACCAGTGTCCCAGATTTACAACTTCAAGCATTTAGGACTTTTATTATGTATGGACTGAAGAAAAGAGTACTTATGTAAATCAAAACTGATATGGATCACATGCTAGGGACATACTGGATTTCAATGATAGCACATATGATATAAAATGTCCTCATAAGTACGAGTCGTATTATCATGTCTACTACTAATATTAGGATTCTCTACGTTTAGTGGACGTCCGCAGTTAATTTACGTACACAGCCATAGAGACAATCAAAATCAATACAGTCGTGCTGTCTGTGGGTCACCACAGTGTAGATGTGACACAATCATCTCGGATGTATAATGTACAGTACTGTTTGTGTGCTCGCATAATAAAGTGGACGATAAAATGTTTGTTGACTCCATTGCGAAGTGTTAACGATAAGGTATACGTTTACTATAAGAGTGCAAAAAGCGTACGGCGATTGACAGAACTCGTCACATGACGATTTCCGAGTAGCCTGTAGAGAATATTCAAGCTAAAACTAGAATACAAAACAACCAGAATGTATATTCCGTATTTGTTATTTCTTATCATACATTCTTTGTTATAACTACACTATGTTATATCACTACATAACTACATGTGGTGTACAAAACAAGTTAAATGTATTTTTATAAGAACATAGTCTAATGTACCATCGCGGTTCAAATAGAAAGACTACACTTCTGAGTATTGTAAATATTGCATACATGTCTTGACACATTGTTAAAAACCGTGTAGCTAATACAAAAGATAAGGTTGTGTTTATGATATATATATAGTGGAATAGTAAAATATAAATCTACGTAGCAGTGTAGATCTGGCGTAACGCTAAAATCTGTCTTAGGGAAAAAATCAGGTGAGGTAGTTCTTGAAATAGTAAACACAGAGTGCGCAAGGCTTTGTTTCTCGTTAGTTTTTTATTTGTCTTTGTACGATATCTTAAGATTATGGAAGAAGAGATTTAAGTTTTAACTTTTGAGAGAGATTTGATTAATAATAGTTACAAATATACAATCATATTTTTAACTATCAGGTCATATTTTCAATAAAGGAGATACGTTTCAAATGGCGTTGTTTAAATTACAGACGCTAATACCCCATTCATACAATTTCAAAATTGTTATCAGTAAAATCAAATTGTAAACAGTATCATAAAATCTAATATTAAAAATGTATGAGTTGTGTAATAGTGTAAACAAAACTTATATAAACAAAATATAATAATGTAAATAAGATCAAACACACGTAGACAAAAGTTTAAAAAACTATGGCTGGCCAACTGAATTATATGTTTAAAAAATTGGATTCTTATGAGTACTGCCAGAAACAGGTTTCAAGCAGTGGAATTTTTGTGTACTTTCTGTGCTGGGAGTCTCCAGAAGAGACACGATCTGAAATGATAAAATGTGTAAAACACTATATATGTACACACACACACACACACACACACACAATTCAACAGAAAATATTCTAGGGCACTAGCGGAAGAGAAAAGAGCATATGTAGCGGATGAGGGTGGTCATCAGCAAAGCAATTTTTCACCACCAGCCACAAGCAGATTGCAACTTTGTCACAGATACAAACAAACGTTTAACATACAACAATTATTTGCATTATTCCATACGTCCTAAAAATTAAAAAAAATCATTAAGCAACCAAAAAATCAACCATATATTTATCTATTTCCATATAAATTAATTTCGTATTAACATAGACGAGAAAGTAAGATGACACTACTATATTCCAAATAATATAATACTACCTTAATGGAATAATAACTCATGGATATGATTTAATAACATAATGATTTAATCTGTGTAACATAAATTCAAATTATTGGAAAATTCCATTCGATACATAAGGTTGTCACAGGGTCGATATTTATCTCAGGATTTATATATTAAATAATTTTAATATATTTCGTGGGAATTCTTGTGGCTGCTACGAAAAGTTCCTTTGCATGTTGATTAATAATAGAGAGTACCTTTACAAACAATATATTACTTATAATCTAAAAATTTACACAAATTATATATTAAGTTACATACAAGTTTTGACGATATTCAATTTGTCCGTCTCAGAAAATAATGTAGTTTATTAATGTGTACAACAAATGTTTTCCTTGTAATCACTGTTAGCTTATATATTGAATTTGGTTGCACTTTAAAATGTTGCCTAGTGATTAGTGTTAGTGTAAATTGTTATATTGTCTAGTGGTTGTTCCTTGTTGAAAAAAAATATTGTCAAATTATACTTTACACATCTAGACGATATTGCTGAAGGGTTCCTGGTCTATTCTGAATATTTTTCTTGATTGTGTGTATTATTTGTTCATAAAAATTGTAGTGGAAGTATTATTATCTTCGATGATGGTCCTTCAGATCTTCTTCCACAAACGGGTTATCTATTTTTATATACTTTTAATTACCTCTAGACACGCACTATACAACTGCTTTCCATCACAATTAACAATTAAGTGTTATTTCTTCTTTCTTTTAGTTACCTACTCATACAAATTTCTTAAATTTTGATTGGTCATTTATGTACAGTTTAAATGTTATAGGATCAACACCCATTACCTACATTATATTTTATAAATTACCTTTAACAGATAATATTATTATTATACTCTAATTATATATGCAATGTTTATACAATTATTAATTAGATAATTATAAACAATTTGATACTAAACATGCCTCAGTTTATAACTGTAAAACCTTATTAATTTGAATTTCTATGATATGTGGTGGAACAATTTGTTATGATTTATTGTAATTTCTACTTTGACTACCTGAGATAAATATATTTACATAAATTAACTGGTGACATAAAATCTTATAACATATAACAAAACTTTTAATAATAATAATTGTTTTTGACAGTTTTAGTTTATTTATACTGCTAAACTATTGTCTGTATGATAAACTAAAATTCTATCTAATAATAACAAAACACTTCCATAAAAAATAATTACACTGTTTAACGGTAGTCTGTGTCGCTATTTCTTATGATCACACTCATTACTTTAAAGGTTTGTGTCCCTTTTCCTTTCCTTGATTATAGGCCTATATGATTATAATTAATACAATTTTATTATATGGATTAGGTACTCTTTATTGGGTTTGGATTATTATTCAGGGTAAGTTGATTAGTCCTACTAGGTTTATTTATTTCACTTTTTTCTGTTTACTGCCCTATTCTACTGGGTTATTTCTGGGTTTCTGGATAATATTATATAAGTCAAACCAAATAGTTTTCCTTTAATTTGCTTTCAATTATTATTTCTTGGTTCCTCTCTGGATCGGATTCCACTATTATTTTGTAACATTTTGTTTCGTTACAATAAGTTCTATCAAATTTTAAGGATTAAAATTTAGTTAAGTTGTTATTCAGCAATTAATGTGTACGCTACTAAATTCTACAACTTTGTAATTACACAGCAACCTTATACACCAATAACTATGAACGCGTAGACTCGCCACACTCCAGGGAGTTACATAGTCCGGCATAGTCTGGGAATCTGGCGTGTTCGTAAACTGTGCTAGAAAACTTCAATAAACCTGTTGTATCCGATGACTCTTATCATACCCTAGAAAACTGATTTAATACAGGTCCCAATTTTAGTCAAGTACGAATGATTTTAACTTGCAAGTAATTTTAAGCAGTATGCAGAAATTTGTATCAGTCCCTAGGTAAAAATCTTTCACTTATAATTTCTTACGAGTAACTCAAGTATTATGTTAAACCTTAAACATGTATACGTGCGTCATGTTAAAGTGTCCGCGTGTTTATGTACAGTTTTTTTATCAGGAGGAGGTCACTGGTAAAATATAAGTAACGGGATTACTGTAATCTGTATTTGCAGAAGTGTCAGTGAGTTGAATAAATTGTGCAGACATTGTGTTACGTATACTGTGTATTCTGGGTTATAGCGAAACCACATTAGTTAATTTAATAAATGTTTACAGCAATGAATTCAATAAGATGATGCTAGTACTTGTTCAGTTTCCTTCATAACTTGCATCTCTTAATAATATTGGAGGCTTTGAAGTGTGTAAATTTTTAATAAATACATTTATAATACTACGTTATACGCAACTCCAAATGTTTCTATGTTTATGCAACCCACAGAGGGGGAGAGAGATAGAGGGTAGAAGAGAGAGAAAGAAAGAGAGAGAGAGAGAGAGTTATTATGTTTCCTCAGCTCGGCGTATTAGTGTTATTATTCTTCGGTTTGTGACTGCATTATACTTTGTTCTGATGCCCTGCTTTTCCAATGCCACTTTCAGGAGTGTATACGTTTAGGAAAACATTAGCTGGTGAAGAAGACGTCATGGGAGTGGAACGTTGAAGGCAACAACATTACAACACAATCATAATATTTACACTAACACACATACACAACTGTCCCGTTGTTTTTATTATTGCAAGACTACTGTTGTTAAATTATGTTCATGATGAAGACTTGTAGGATGAAAGATGAACGGCACGTACGGTTATGTGTCATTATTTAAGTATCCTCCAACGTTTAAGCATTTTTACGTAAGTGTGGAAAGTTTCAGAGTGTTCCGATATGTATAGTCAAGTAGACAATAGAATTTTCGGCTATATTCAACTTAAACAGTGTCAACAAATAATATATCTGTACAATATGATATAGCAAAGCAGAAAGAATAAAACTAACGCAACAGCATAAAATAGAAAATACGTTTCGGCTATCTGAGTGAAATGCTATGACAGGGTAACTGTAAATCTGATACTGTGAATGCCAAACAACCTGCCCAAATGATTACGTGTACACGTCTACAGATTACAATATAAATTAACCATAAATAAATTAACAATATATTTTTAGCATTTCTGCCTATTTATTTGTTATAAAGAAAAGTATTACTGAACAATAACATGGTATGAATAGGTTGTTTTCAGTACGGTTGTCTTTTGACAGTTAACAGTTGTAATTACATTTATAGATGAATAAATAGATATCCTCTATACAATAGAAATAATGCGTCTTGCATTACTAGTCTATAATCTTGAGATTTATGGGCTATTTAAGTATATTGAAGAAATTAACGTCAAATCATTACACTAATTATGAATTTTTTTATATCAAACGTAAGGAGTCTGAACCCAACACGATCTAGTACCCATAATCTCTTACTATCTATATCCATGTGATTAATACAACACATGAGGCTAGTGTCTCATCTAGGCCAAAAAGAATGAATGAATTTTGGACTCTAACATCAAGTCAATTTTCAAATATGTTTGTGATTTTGTTCCATTCAGTACCACCGACATCCTACAACTACATTTGCTCCTAGCATGTGACTGCGATGCAAGGGAGATGAAATTCTCAATCATTGGTAACATCAAATACCGTTTGTTATCAGATAGTAGCAGCAGTTAAAGGGGAACACACCTGCGGACTGAGCCAAGCGGTATTACACTTCATCCTGGTAATCGCTGTTTTGCCTCGGTAGTAGCAATAACGATGAAAGTCATTCGTTAGTACAATAGAATATCAATATGAATTACGTATTATGGTTTCATGTATTAACTAAATATATGGCGGTTTAGTATTAATGATGTATTCGTAGCGTATCATTCCCGACACCTGTGTTTATCACCATCATCTTGAGAACACGTCACAGGCAAGGTGCTGCCTGTTCCGCCTTGAAAGATCCTTCAGCCATCTCTTCTTAGGTCTACCGAAACACCTGTGTCCTATAAAGTTATATTTCCAGACTTGTTTTCCCAGTCTTGAATCTGACTTTTTTCTAAGTGCGTCCTTTCCAACGTTGTTTATATTCTTTTACTTTTTATTTCATGTTAAAAACTTGTAATTCTTATTTTAAGGCTTCATTCTTTACCTTTTACCTCCTCTTAGCAACAACGCCATTTCCGAGACGTTAACAGCCGACAATGAAATCGTTATAATAATTAATATGCCTAACAAAAAATTGATATCGTAAATATTAGCACATATTATTCCATCGCTGATGAGTTAAGATACATGTTTTCGTAACAGCTGTAACACTACAGCTGGTACCCATAGTTGTATTAAAACAAAATATGTTTGACAATTTGACGTTATAAGAAACTCATATTTTGAAAATGAAAGTATCATGTTTCTAAAGAATGTCATACTAAGTGTACCACACGCCACGAAATCTGTGTTTGTTCATTTTAAATGTTACTAACGAAAAATAAAACAAATTATATATTTATTCTAGTCATATTTATTTTTTCAACATTTTTTGTGGTTGACAGTTTTAATTTCATTATTTTTTTAAATACACTACTTACTTCTTACTTCTTGGAGCGGACTTCCAGGGTCAAGTGACCCCGATGGTCCGATGTCCATGGTATACCACAGCAGCGAGTGCCCAAAAGCGCTTGTTCCCGAGAATCCGGTCCAGGCCACCATTCTCTCCCATCACGGCCCTCAGGGTCTCCCTGGCTGGATTCTGTACTGAGCATCTGAGCAGAATATGGTCAAGAGTTTCCTCCTCCGTCTGGCGTCTCTCACAGGTTGGGGAATCTCTCAAGTTGAATCGGTGTAGGTAATGTCCGGTGACAATGTGGCCAATTCTGGCCCTTGCTGCAAAAGTAGCCGTGGCTCTTGCCACGTTGCGGTATAAGGAAGGGTCTGCAGGTTCTTTCTGGAGTCGAAATAGTTGTCTCCCTGTCACTCCTTCGCACCAGCGCTATGTCCATTCCTTTTTTATCCGAGCAGCCGCAGCTTTCTTGCATCTTGCCAGCGAGTATTGGGGGTGTTTGACTGGTCCCATGTTTGCAGCTTCTTTTGCTATCTGGTCCGCTTTTTCGTTTCCATCCACCCCGCAATGGGCCGGTGTCCATTGGAATACAATGTGTTTTCCTTTGATCTTTAGAGCCGATAGAAGCGCCCTCAATTCCTTGATGCGGAAGTAATAGATACTTGGGCCTGTCTGTGTCAGAGCTTCCATGGCTGATTTTGAGTCTGTGAGAATACATATTTCTCTGTCTTCAATCTGTAGACAGCTAACCAAAGCCGCATCCAAAGCCAATAGCTCGGCATCCATACTTGATGCTGCATTTGCTGGGACATAGAAGCATTCGCCGGTCTTTTGGTTAAAGTATCCTGCTCCTGATTTACTATTGCCACTGTCCACGGATCCATCAGTGTATATTTTCACAAAGTTGTGATACTGGGTATTTAGCATTTCCAGTGTTTCCCTTCGAAGAGCTTCTGGGTGGTCAGCTTCGGTCATTTTAATTGGTAAGTCAAGTTTAACTTCCGCTTCTATCATCCCCCAAGGTGGTTCGTTGAAGTATGCAGCAATGGTCTCTGGGGTCTCGTTGGGCATGTCTTGTGAGAGAAGAGCCACTCTTTTACTGAATGCTTGCGTAATGGTCGTGGCTGCCAACGAGTGGATTGGATGGGTTGGTGTAAGGGTTTGGTTTTTGAGATGTTTGTTCCATATTTGCTTTTTAATATACAAGTCTATTGGTTCAATGCCGAGCTCTATTTCCATAGCTGTAATGGGAGTAGACTTGGGGCAGCCAAGGCAAATTCTTAAAACTGCTGATTGGATGAGCTGTAGCTTGTTAATGTGTGTAGCTGCGGCAGAGCCCCATATCTCACAGCAGTAGGTCATCTTGGATCTGACAAAGGACAAATAAAATGTTCTCAAGGATACAGTGTCCGCCCCCCCACTCTCGACTGGCTACATTTTTTATAGCATTTAATCGTTTGCTGCATTGTTCCATGACATGTTCTATGTGATCTTTCCAGCGAAGTTTTTTATCCAAGTGGACTCCACGTAATTTGGGGCATTCGTTGAGTCGCAGGGCCCTGTTGTCAATTGTAAGGTGCGGGATGAAGCTTGCATGGATGTTGCGTCTTGAGAAAAATGCGCATTCTGTTTTTGTTGATGATATCTTTAAGGACCATTTTGCACACCACTTGGCAACTTGATTTAAAGCTAGTTGCATCTGTTCATTTGCTCTTTCTGGATCTTTGTCTGTAGTAAAGAGCGTTACATCGTCCGCGAAAATTACACAAAGTACTTCAGGTGGTAGCACTTTGTTTATATCATAAAGTGCGATGTTGAACAGAGTAGGGCTAATTACAGCACCCTGAACTATGCCGTTTTCTACTTTAGTGCAGCTCGACTCCAGCCCATTCACTGAGGTCTTGATCAGACGGTTTTTCAAAAAGTTTGCCAGATACTTCAACATTTTGCCCCTTATTCCCAGCCTCATGCACTGCAGTAGGATGGTGGAATGAGGAGTTTTGTCAAAAGCAGTCTCGAAATCTAGTAGGACTGTTATTGTTGATTTCTGCCTTTGAAAGGCCTCATTGATTTTGTTTGTCAAGATCAGCAGCGCATCATTTGTGCTCCTTTGCTTTCTGAAACCAAATTGTGTGTCTCCTAGTAGATTATTGATTTCTAGTCTCCACATCAAACGTGTGTTCACTAGTCGTTCCAGAAGTTTTCCTAGACACGATGTAAGCGCGACCGGGCGATAGGAGCTTATTTCCGTTTTTGCTTTTCCTGGTTTTGGGAGTGGTATGATGACAGCGGTTTTCCATGCTTGGGGGATGTTTCCTGTATGCCAGATAGTATTGAAGAGTTGAAGGATCTTGTCGAGCAGTTGTGCAGAGCAATGCATAAGCATTTCATTGTGAATGCCGTCCGCTCCTGGCGCTGCACTACGGAGTCTGGCTATTTCCGCATTTAGTTCTGTCATCGTAAAGGGTTTGTTAGCCGGGTCATCGGACAGTCATAGCAGTTCGAACCTGGCGGTGAGTTGCATTTCTTCAGGGGTGAGTGTTTTTGGCCACAGAGTTTTGCTTCCAGCTTTTTCCTTATAGAACGTGCTGAACGTCTCTGCCTTGTCCTTATCCTCTTCAAGCCATTCACCCGATGCCGACTTGATTTGCTCAATCTTTTTGCCAGTTTCCCCTTCAATAGCCCGAAACTTCTTCCACACTTCACTACTAGGAGTGTTCCAAGTTGATTGAACCAACGAATTCTTTCCAGGATTTACGTTTTGCGGCTAGAATTGCTCTCCTTAAGATGGCATTCCACTTGTTGTACGTTTGTCGACATTCTTTGTTACGGTTTTCCTTCCACTTTTTCCTTGCTCCTTGCCGTTTTCTCCTGAGGGTTTTAATCTCATTATTCCACCAACTGTTCATATGTTTAGGATTTTGGTACGGCCTTTTTTTGGGGATTATTTTTTTCGGCAGCATTATGAAGGATCTTTTAAATCGTCTCTATGGAGCAGTCTTCATCCAGTAATTCACTTGCGGTCATGAATGCTTCCCAGTTGGCCTTCTTCATGTTGTATTTACTATGTACGACCGATGGATTGTGCACAGGTTTCCTGGTCAATGTGAGCTCGAAGAATACTGGAAAATGGTCACTTCTCAAGTCCTCCCCAATGCACCAGTTTTTTATTGACCTTTCATTCGAAAGGCCAATGCTGGGCTGGGGATGCCAGAGTCAGGTCCAGGGGGCTTAATGTCCCTGTGGAGGGAGATTGGTAGGTAGCTTTTTTGTTTTAGTTTAGGAGGATGACTTTGTGTGTTTGGATCCACCTGAAAAGTACTGGACCATTTCTGTTTTCCGGCCCATTGTTCCAGCTGCGGTGTTTGCAGTTGAAGTCGCCCACCAGCATGAAATTTTGACTATCTGGAACAAGCACATCTAGGTCCTTTTCTTGAATGCCTTGGGAAGGTATATACACGTTTATTAAAGTAAAAACACAATCCTTGGTTACTCTTATTTTCATCTTCATGTATTCAATGTTTTTGTTTGTCATCATAGCACAGTCTTCCACATGCAGGGAATCATGGATAAGTGTAACCAGTCCGCCTCCAAAGTTATCTTCTCGTGATAAGTTGAACATGCTGAAGTTTTTGAATTTAGGATGAAAGGATGTATTTTTTGGCAAGGAGGACTCCTGTATACAAATAATCTTTACATACTTTTCAGTGATTTCCCTCTTGAGTTCTTCTGTTTTTTTCTTTAATGATCTGGCATTCCAATGCATCAGTGTGACGATTTCATTAATAAAAATATGGTAATTAATAAATAGGTAATGTGAAGGCTGAGAAATTTTAAATTTTTAATAAAATCGCACATTTAAACTAAATCTTATTGCTATCATTAAATAATAATAATATTTAATAAAGAGTTGTAATAATAAAATAAAAAGGAATACGAGTGTACAGATAGGGCAAACCTTGTTAATTAATCCTGCATAGACATGCGCTAACCGGAATTAACTTGAATTCCGACCCCTAAACAAACTAATAATACTTGTAAATTTGACATTATTTAATAATTAAACAAGACCACTGTAATGTACGTAAATAACGTCTGTAATTAAGAATATCTCTGCTTAATTAAATAGTCAAACTTTAATCCTTTAAATAAAGAAGGAACATGGAACTACTTTTATGCTGAATAGTAAATGACGCGAGATTACTACTCTCACCCCTTAACTATTAACCCACTTGCAATGGAGCGCTCACGCCGTAAGCTGCGCACAGCGTTGGTTCGCGACGCAGAGATAAATATGTGAAAGTTCGCTAAAGAATATCTTAATAACTAAATTGTGCGCCGATGACATCTCTATCAAATCTTAAATAAGAAATTATGTGATTAATACAGTACTAGAACCATGAGGTGAAATTCAACTAATAAATAATCATGTGAAGTGAATACCAGTGAAACAAACTTTCGCTTTATTTATTCTAACAACAAGAATTACTACAGTCATCTAAGAAGAGAGTACCACACCCAGATTGATTTAACATACGTCAGGAACTTCACCGTCACCGGATACTAAGGTAACGACAGACCTTCAGGAAACACACCGAGGACCGAAGAGCCAAATCTGCATCAACTACAGGAAACCACAGGTGACATGGAGGCTTGTCTTCCATGGTTATGAGATACTAAAATTATAACCAACAAAAGACAATTTAACTAACACTTTAAGACTTTTAAAAACAGACATTATATGTAAGATGTAGTCTGTAATCAAATAAAACTGTTTATAGTAAAAGAGTAACAGTTTAAACTGAAAGCATTATTGTTTTAAAAAGGTTAATAAAGTCCATTCTTCAAATGGCACAATTTTCAAGATTGTATATGGGGAGGTGACCATTATTAACATACTATATTCAATCCCGGATCCGTGGAATACATTAAATTGATGTTCATCTTTATTTTTAGGTCCCTTGTGAAAGAATAAAATATATAATCATCTTGTAAACTGTAAGCTGTTGAACCATATATGTTGAGAACTTTGAGTAGAGCAATTAATCTCATTATGTAATAAAGAGATGTCATCATTAGTACAGACTAAACTGAGTGCATAAATCAACAGTCTCCCCTTCCCAGCTTCCTTTTATATTAATTGTTTTGGTGTTGTGATTAATTTTCAGCTCGTCACAACGAAGGCAGCCTGTATAATTGGCAGAACCAATTAATGCGGGTTCCCTATGTTATAACACAAGTTAAAATGTTATAAATTGCGCGACTCTGCTATTGCTGCTGCTGCTGCTGCTGCTATTGCTGCTGCTATTGCTGCTGCTTTGTTAAATTTAAATTTGCTGCTCCTTTGTAAAAAAAAAAATAATTGTATCTTGTGTTGTTTAAGAAGTAATTGTGTCCCAATATTACACACACAAGCTGTTGATCTATTCACTCATGTACTTTAATATGTGTCAAAATTTTAAATAAAACACAATCATAATTATTATTATAGTAATATAGTATAGGTAACTTTAATGGTAAATATAATATGTGTAAACTTATATTAACATATTGACCCACGTAAACAAAACCATGTACGTACTTGTCCAAAAATTTCATTCATCAACGTGTCAATTTGACGACAAACTCGGACAGGTAAATATCCTGTTGCCGCCTGTGTAAAACTGTCATAGTTACCCTCCCGCAAGTTGAGTTAACAATACGCCACCCAATTTGATAGTTCTATTGTTATAAGAAGCGTGTAATATCTTGTGCTTAGTAACCGAGGATTCCCCCTTTGCTGAACGTATATTGAAGCCTATGTGAGATTTCTCTCTCTCTACCAATGTAAAATGATTAAAATTCACATTTTAATTGTTTATTTGTAAAAAAAAGAGTAAGAATACAATTGATTTATATTTTTATTTTTCTTGTGTAAAAAAAAAAGAAAGCGTATAGAATTTAATGCAAATAGTAGAATAATTATTTATAGCCACTCACATTTCAAAAATGGCTGTATTTAACCCTGATCTATTATTAAAAGATGAGCTGTGCTACGAAGCAATTTTACGCGGTTTAAAACACGTGAATGTAACAGTGTCTGAATTGCGAAAATCATTACGCGAAACCAGATCAGATATACCCTCGCAGTTAGATAGATTGCGTGAACTCGATTATGACAGCGAACGAGAAACCTGTTATGCGAAGTATAGGGAACTGACGTTATTATCTCAAAACCTTCAAGACGAAAAATCACCTGCTGTAATATTGCGCGTCACGCAGCGAATAGAACATTTAACCCGCCGGTTGAACAATTTATTAAGCTGGCCCGACGTCACCGTAATCCCTGCCGATGTGCAGAAATTTGCGGATGAGGCATTACGCCAATTACCCATAATTATCAACGACTTACGACGAAAGTCAGACTCATCTAGAATTGAAGAAATTGAACAATCCTTACAAAAATTATATATTTCCCCGGTTCAATCCCCTACTTTAGAACACCCTCCCTACACCTCGAACCGCGAATCACCCACCGTATCGAAGATACCACCGACTCATGAACAGTTACCTAGTAGAGAATTAAATACCCTAAGGATATCAGAACCCCTACAGCCTAATGGTCACCATACTCGCACTAGTCGATATGCGATTACAACTCCTAATGCAGCCTAAATCCTTCGAAATGTATACCAAATGTAAATTTTAATGTATACCTCTACGGAAAGATTACCCACCCAGTAGAGAAAATAATTAATGAAATTCCTTACACCGATGGCTTAAGTATAACGAAACTGTTGAATTTTATCAGATACCTACTGCAAATAAAAGATCTACAACAATTGAACGATTGGCAAATACTGCAAGTAATCCTACCCAAATGTAAACCACCATTACGAGATCGTGTACTGGAATCCTTAAACTCGACTCTTCCAGTAGAAGAACTTCATACTACCATAATCAAATATTTTATCCCCACGGGAATTTACGAGGAGATTAAAAGAAACACCGTACTTAGAGTACAAGGCGCGCATGAAAGACTGGCCCACTATATTGCAGACATCAGAGAATCTTCACGACTACTGCAAGTCGACTGGAGTGAGAAACAATTGGTCGATACTATTCTAGTAGGCTTATCTCCTGAAGAACGCTCCCGTTTAGCACTAATAAGTACACCCCACACTTTCTCATTATTGTTTTAAAAAGGTTAATAAAGTCCATTCTTCAAATGGCACAATTTTCAAGATTGTATATGGGGAGGTGACCATTATTAACATACTATATTCAATCCCGGATCCGTGGAATACATTAAATTGATGTACATCTTTATTTTGAGGGCCCTTGTGAAAGAATAAAATATATAATCATCTTGTAAACTGTAAGCTGTTGAACCATATATGTTGAGAACTTTGAGTAGAGCAATTAATCTCATTATGTAATAAAGAGATGTCATCTTTAGTACAGACTAAACTGAGTGCATAAATCAACAGTCTCCCCTTCCCAGTTTCCTTTTATATTAATTGTTTTGGTGTTGTGATTAATTTTCAGCTCGTCACAACGAAGGCAGCCTGTATAATTGGCAGAACTAATTAATGCGGGTTCCCTATGTTATAACACAAGTTAAGATGTTATATCAGGAGAACCCTTTCTTCGAAGGTCTTTACTGAACATGCATTTGGAGGCGAAGTTTGTTTGGCTGGATTTGTACTTCTCTTCTTTTTTCTTTCGTAGTAGGACTGTCCTAGGGAGATGTGCCCTTCTTTCTTTTTTGCTTTCCTTGTTAGTTTTTGGTGAAGATCTCTTGCAGAAGCCTTAGTGGGGCACCATATTTCTACTCTCTTTAGTACACCGACTCCTCTTTTCCTCGTAATGAAGTCTTTGTCAATTTTAAATTTTTTCCGTACAGATTTTATACTTTGTTCTCTCTTTGCCCATATGATTATCTTTAATCTGTCAGGGTGTTCTCGTTTCGAAGTTGAAACTCGTCGTGAGCCCTGAAAAGGGCTGTATGTAGTGTTCTGCGTTTGTGGCATACCGTGGGGCTTCCTCAAGGAAAGCAACTGCTGGCGTTTGGTTCACTGACAAGCAGCTGTCCAGGGGCAGGACGAGGACCAACCATCTCACCCCCAAAATTTATTAAGAAATTGTTTTTGTAAACCAGTCGCACCATTACCACATTGTAATTTTTCTTCTGTTTATTGTCACTTGCTAAAATATTTTGTTTACTTTTTTTTTTTAGTCTTAAGTCGTCTACAACTTTCATTACATTCTCCAGCTCGTTCACATATTTTTCTTAACTGTTCTCTTTTTTTGTAGCGTAATTTTCACGAGTGTGTTTGTAGAAGTATGTTTGTTAGTCAAGGTTATATAACAGTTAAGACAATGATCATGTTACATCACCATGTTTTTTTTTTATAGTGGAATGGAGAGTTGCTCTAAGTGACTCGTCGTAGACAAGACAAGTGTCACAATTATACCAACGCAATCAGTTTCCAGATTATAACAAATCTCTCTATCACTGGGGCGTTTCAATCCTTTACACCATTTGGACTGTAAGCGAGCTTCATTTAATGCGCAATAATTATACTCTTGTCACATATGTTACCCATATTGATACGTGTTCTAAACATGGCGGGAGAAATCTTACACTATCAGTCAAAAATCTGAGATTGCGTATTAAAATTATTTCTACAGAAAACCTTATTTAAAAGTTATCGCATTACCAATTTTCCTCTTCTTATCTCATGAAATAAAATAAACTATGAATATTGAAGCAGTAATATAAATTCTCACCTCTATAGTAAGTTATATATAAAATGTTATGTGTCCGCAAATTAATAATGCTGGCTCTTTCGATGGTACTGGTTACCTACTATCACTTTCCAAAATATTAATTTGTAAAAAATTTAAAATGGATACCAGAAATAATAAGGGATCCAGACCACTTTACAGAGATGTGAGGCCACTCTTGAAAAACGAAAACACGTTTTTAATTTCATAATGACGTGAACTCCCTCTGTCAGCAAAATCGTAAACCGCAGACCACATTTCATCTCGATAAAAAGCCGTTCTGCGCTAATGGTCTGACGCTCATTTCTGTTAATTATTTTTACTTCGTTTCATTTCAGTCGACTGAAATGTTTCATTGAAAGAATTATCTACAGAAATAATTGCAGAATATAGGGGCTGGCAACATTAAGACACTTTTCGGAGGCGGTGAGGTGAAAAGTGATTTATCGATTTTTTTATGTACGGCATATAATATATTTTTTACGTATAATTGTTGTTGATATGTTTGACTACAGAGACTTTACACGAAATTCGTTTGTAATATTGAATGGTAAAGTCACTAAACATGTACTATTTAATATTAAATGTGTTGTGCTTAGGGGTGGTGTGGGTATTACTTAGTTTCATACTAATAATTTCATACGTTCTTGCCTATGCACACTACGTTTTATATGTATGAATATAAACACCATGTAGAAAAGTAGACAACCAAAAATTAGAAGAAACTTAGAACCAAATTTTAGTACAGATGAGAAAATATTGAAGAAAAACGTTTATCAAGTGTGTACGTTTTAAGTGTTTTATGGTACCGTTTCTTTTTGTTCAACAGAATGAAAGGTACAATCTTCTCTATAATTTTATTAACTGGATCTGAAAAGATTACTTAACAATTCTGTTAGGCCTTGATGGCTTGAAGCATTCAAATGATATAATACCGAAGCGTACTGACAACACATGGTTTAGAGTGATTCGCATAAGCATGCTCGCCAAGGGGAACTGAAGTTTTTTCATTACTTCACTAGTCTCTTCGAAGTAGAAATTTAACATCCTACTTAACTGATATAACGGTTTCCTTGAAGTCGTCAATTGGGCGAATTAATCGACTTCAATGTAGGCCTACTGTTGTTTTGTGCTCTTAGGTTGTGAGAAATAACAACATTAACTCCCTACCTACAACATTAACTGCATAACAACGTGACCGCCTACGTACTTTATTTTGCACTAAATACTTCCAAACACTAAACCAAATAATTAGGGGAACATGATTATTTGCACTTTACTAAAGCATCGTGTCAGCTTCACTTAATAATTAATTTTTTCAATTGATTATGTGTCATCATATTAAGAAACTTAGCAGAATAAAAAATGCAATAAATCATTCATTAAAATAAGTCTCAAGATAAATGTTTCATCTCTATTTCATCTGAATCTTCTTTGGAATGTTTAGTAAACGGACCAATATTTTTATTATAGCTTTTTAATACATCGGAGATATGTATTGTAACACATTAAATCTTATATTCCGACATAATGATAAGGTCTCAATATGTTGTTAAATTTATTAGAATTTTTTTTAAATCACGAAATTTCCTTCAAGCTGAGATGTAAATGTAAATGTGCTGGACCACATATGTAATATTAGTACATACCAAGAATACAAGACTTATGAATAATACAAGATGAAGTTTGCTATTAAATCTAAAATTAAACATTTTTTAAAATATTAAACATTAATAGACAACGCCAACCAACTATTGATTTTTCTGTTGATTGTTCATAGGCCTACTACTCTAAGAAATTGTTAAGAAGTGTTGTATACTCTAGCTCTGAATGTTCTGTAACTTCAAGTACAATTTTTTAAATACATTTCTGAATACATAACTTGAAATATTGTTACTACCATAGCTCTGATTTGTGTAGGACAATATTATATATCCGCTTGATCGCAAATTTTAGATGTTGTTAATATCAAAAAATTGTTTACATATTCTAAAATAATTTGAAGTGTGTTCAACTAAAATGTTTGAATGTATTGGGATTACGTTTTGAGTACATTTGGCGTGGATGGCATCAAACGCCAAATGGGAGAGAGAACAGCTTTTTCGTTATTACCCAATTACCCAACTGATCTATCTACATTTACACATTAATTTGTGGCCGCTTAATCAGCTCTCTTAATCACTACAGACGAAGGTGTAATGCCAATCAATTACTACAGTACTCGATCAATCACTTTCCCTTATGGTGCTGTGGTGTTGTTTATGTGGTAGCGTGGCGCACTCGTTTTGCGTATCGTAGTCTAGTTTTATTAAATAACTTCACTTTTTAATAAATTTCTTATCATTTACGCTTGAAAACAAATTTTTTTTTTTTTGCTTACAAATTTTTATACAACCCATTGCAACAATTAAGTAAAGAACAGAACACATATCCCCATTCGCTTGACTCATTTGTAAAATATATTTGAATGTTCACACACGAACAACTACCCATACACACGGAAACCTCTGTTTGTGCATGTCTGTGCATTTGTGAACAGATGTTCCATACATATAAAAATTTACTTCGTACAGCTTCATGCAAGAAAATATGAAATATAAGAGCGTGTCTTCAACTAGAACTTTTTAAAATTAAATTTTGAAGTTTAAAATTAAATTACTTTCCATCTTTTTTTTTCAAATTAATTAAGACCGCCAGAGTCTTACGTTTAGGTTATAGAAGCTATAGTATTTGCAGCCGAGGATTTTCACTTTGCATTATAATTGCTATGACCTTATCACTAATTAATAAAAGTATTTTTAAGCCTAATTAGATTTAAAGCTATCTCACTTTCATTTCCCCTAGCGCTCTGCAGCTCACATCCAATCAAAATTAATTTTTACTTAATTTACGCTGAAATGACAGTTTTCTTAAATAAAACTTTAAAAATTAATTAATTAAATACAATTGCTATTAATTTGTCTAAACCGCAATTTGTAACGATAATTTTTGTTTCAAAACAGGATTTAGCAATACTTCCCTCATGGGAAATATTAATAACACGCTTCCTTGCTCAAGTGGCTTTGTTTATGGAAGTATGTGAATAAACGATATTTGTAAAAAGTAAATTTTTTAAATATTATTAGGACGAGCGAAGCGAGTCCTACTACTAGGCAACAATTGGTACATTTTCATTGTACACTTTACGAAAAAACTACTGAACCTATAGACTTGAAATTGAACATAATTATTCATATTCATGTCTAGATGTGTCATCAATCATTATTTTTATAAAAAATTAATTTTGACAAGAAATTTAATAATTGTAATACTTTTTTTGTATAAATCTATATACTGTATATGTATGTAAAGTGTCGCCATATGTGGGATTCTTTAATATTACTATATAGTCTGTTACTAATGCGTTCCGTGGTTTTAGACATACCGAATATTCTACCGTTTTTCTTGAATGAAAGATACTGGTGTGCTGTGTTGTTTATAAAATATATTTCATAAATCATAAAACATATTTCATAAATCCAAGATTCATTTTTCATGTATTTTTTTTTATAAATATCGGCAAGTGAATATATTTTTTGTATTTTTATATTTGCGTCTGAGGTTAAGTTACATTGTTAAAATAGATTCTTTTTGTGAAAGGTAAGTTTTTTTACTTTTTCAATCAAAAAAATATATACGTAATTATTTAAAATTATACGGCTCCTATATGTTCACAGGCTTGGTTTCTATGTAATGAAATAAGAGCACTTAAACTACATTACACACAATGATATTACAGATTTCCTTGAACTTAACAAAGCTCTAAACACATTTATTTCATTTCTGTAAGTTCCTGTTTTCTACAACTTCATCGTAATACTTTTAAAAATGTAGAATTGAATTAACGCCCTGAATAAAATGTCATTAACGAATTATAGTAAATAATTTTTTATACAATACTGTTTTTTTATATAAAACCAAAAACCTTTGCATTTTCAAATATTTTTTTGACTTAATCAAGTGTAATATACATGTGTGTGTGTGTGTGCACGCGCGCATAAACATCTTATATTTCACTCAACGTTTATCTGTCACTGAAATTAGTGTACACATTTTTTTTTTGCCTCCACCCCAAATTTTTTTTTGGCTCCTCCCACACTATGACTATGAGCATACATAATTTGAAAAAGAAACACTAAATTTTTCTTACTAATACTTTTAATGTTTTAGATTTTAATAATACAAATGTGATATTTATTGAAATAAATTATATTTAAATTATACGTAGTTGTTAAATTATTAAAAAATTAAATTTTTACAATCAACAAGTTTTATTACATATTCCCTGGCGACAACTGAATGATATAAATCCACATAATAGTACTTGGAATATTATAGAGCAGCATTTTGGGAATTACGATATTCTGAATTATGATTTGGATTATATGGTACAAAATTTGGTAGACGAAGAAGATTTTGAAGAAACAGACCAATTAGAAGTAGATCAACCATATGATTGGATGGACGTAGCTGCTGGAGCAAATACTATTCAGGAAGAAGTAGATCTAGGTAGAAGAGAAATTGATATCAGATATAATTGGCATTCTATTTTGAATCAACAAGTGTTGAATAAATTAGAAAATTTCATTGAAAAAGAAAAAGTAATAGAAATTCAAAGAAATGACATTGTTAATGTTCAACATAATCTGCCAAATATTGTTTCCTCTGATGAACAACAAGAACTGACAAATATATTTGAAAAACAACTTAGTTATCTACAAGGTAACGAAGAAGAACTTCCGATTAAAAGAATTGTTATTCAAGGAAAAGGGTACTATAATTAATTATTTCACTTGTCGATTGAATCAAACATTGGGATCATCTTCTTATCAATTTCTTGCACCAACTGGTGCTGCTGCTGTTAATATTAATGGATCAACAATACACTCCAAACTTTTATTAGGAGTACATAAAGTATTTAGAGAACTCAGTTCACACTCACTTGCTCAATTCCAACAGGAAATTCGTGGTTGTAAATTTCGGTTTATAGATGGAATGAGTATGATTGGATGTAGTCTTTTGAGGAAAATTGATTTAAGAGTACGCAGAGCTATTCCATCAAGACAAGATGAACCGTTTGGTGGATATTTGTATATTTTTTGGGGGATATTAATCAGTTACCTCCTGTTAATGACAGACCATTTTACAGTGATAAAATTGAAGGAAGTGAATTCCTTTTAGAAGGAAAATTATTATTTACATCAAGTATTCAAAAGTACTTTTTTTATCATCATCATTTCGACAAAATGAATCTCAACAAATATTTCGAGATATAGGCTACTTGATCGTGTTAGTAATGGTGAATGTACAGTTCAAGACTATGAAATATTAATGACACGTAGTATACAAACTTTTTCACAAAATGAACGTCATTTTTTCAACGATGCAATTAGGCTATTTGCAAAAATAAAAATGTAAAAGAATTTAATCATTAAAAGTTAAAAGAATTTCGTCAACCAGTTGCTTATATTGCAGCTATTCATAATTGTTCTAAAGCAAAATCAGGAAGTGTAGAAATATCAGGTGGACTTGAACCATTTATAATTTTGTCAATTGGATCTAAAGTTATGTTACGTTCTAATTTTTGGGTTGAAAAAGGATTAGTGAACGGAGCTTTAGGTTACGTTGAAGATATTATCTATGAAGAAAATCATGGTCCACCTGATCAAATGCCACGACTGATAATGGTTCGTTTTGAAAATTATTTTCATTCAACTTATGAAAATAGTGGTTGTGTTCCAATTCCACCTATAACTAAATTTTGGAAAAGTGGAAATATTAATTGTTCAAGGAAACAATTTCCGTTACAATTAGCCTGTGCAATTAAAATTCATAAGTCTCAAGGTTTAACCGTAGTTAGAGCTGTTGTAGATATTGGAGAAAAGGAAACTTCTATTGGTTTAACATATGTTGCGTTGTCGAGAGTAAAAACTTTAGAAGGTTTAGCATTAAACAGAACATTTTCTTATGAGAGATTTTGTAATATTAAAAATTCACATATATTAAAGTGTAGAAAACAAGAAGAAACTCGAATGAGAAATTTTGTATATGATTTAAAATGTATCTAATTATTGATTTAATTAATAATTAATTATGTTAATCTTTTTTTCAAATTATTTAATTATTAATTTTTTAATATTTTTTTAAATAATTATCTATTGTATTTTTTTATATTAAAAAAATAAATATATAAAATCAAAATATGGTTTTTTAGCTATAAAATTATTTCGAAAAATCAAAAATTACTTTTTTTTAACTAGTTAAAAGCATGGTTTGATGGTGATTCCTGAAGCTGAAATATAAATATTGTGATTATTTATTTGTACGTAATATTTTTTGTATTTAAGCTTCGCGAGTCACCACAAACCCATGCTTTTAGCTAGTTTATAAATTGTATTAAGATACCCAAATTTATATTTTTACATAAGAGACGCAAAAAATTGGAGTGAGCGAAAACTACCAGAATGCATGAAATGATTTAAAAAATCAGCCATGATTACTCATAATCATTTTGGATGTTAAAAAGTTACTGATAACGTTTGAAACATTAGAATTCTATAGGCTCTAGGAAAAAGAATTGTGGAGATATAAACAAATAATATAAATAAGGGACACTTTTTAATAATGTCAATATTGTATCCGATGTCTGTACATGAATCACAACCTATTTACAGGTCTAACACATCAATTATTCGAACTTCGCAATAACATAGAATTATACGAGACGGTTTCCGATTTAGGTCATCCATCTTGTTTTACAACCTTCGTTAGGTTTTGTAGTGACATAGGCACACAATATTTTTAGTATGAGCTACACTTACCGTCCATTCTGTTCCGGTGCTTTTTTAAAATTTGCCTTCTATATTTTTTCTTCCCCTTTCGCGGATCCAGTTAGCTACTACATTCCTCTTTTATACTGATAACTTTTTGCTACACTTTGTTACATTTTTATCTGAATGTTATACTCGTTTTTGAAGATCGTCTTCAAAGTGTTTTCCGGAGTTACAGGCACTACAGGCTGCCAATCTGTTAGATAGCAAAAATGCTAATTGTTCCGTACCTCAATTTATATTGTAATAAACATATGGTTTTACTTCAAGGGTAAGAGAAAAATACAAAATAAAAAAGTTTAACGATTGCACGACAGGAAGATTAAACGGTTTACATCTTATAGCATTTAATTATGTCATTCCTTATAATGTATATGCAAAACGTAATTAAATTATGACTATAAGAAATATAAAAATAACAAGTGTATCCGTCTTAATATTTCTGCGATATTGCAGTTTTCATCGTGTTGAAATCCGCATGTTCAAATACTCACTCACACATTCTACAGTAGGTTACAGTAAGATTGGCAAGTTATAAATATAAAAATTCTACAAAGATGAAATTATTAACAGTGTAAGATTTATGTAGCTTATGTTTCTTAAAGTAGGCGGAAAATAAGTAGCATATAACAAACAAAAAACTTGTAATTAATACATATAACAAGCATCCTAACAATAGGATCCTATAGGATAGCATCCTAACACATCCTTGCATATAACAATATATCCTAAATTAATGACCAAGGCAGTTTATATGAATGAAAAATAAGCACATTGTAGTTTCGAATTTTCTTGAAACTCTAAAAGCCTCCGTAATTGTGAATAATATGTAATTTGTTTTCGAACAGCAAGTAATATTAAAACTTTGCTGGAAGGTGGGATTATTTGCCAAAGTTAGTCTGGGTCTGTAACACCCAGCAAATATTAAACCATAATTAAATTTAGAAGATTAGTCACTAAAATAAATTAATAAATAAAATAAATAAATATCTTATTCGAATTATATCTAAAATAATAATTATTAAGTTAATATCCTTAGGTGTTTAGTGTTAATGTAATACATATATTTAATGCATAAACCTCGTTATAAAAAGCAGAATAAATGGTATTAATCTTGTTTCTAGATTGTTAAATGTTTTCTACATAACACAGTGATTACATAATTAACACCATGTATAGTATTAAATACACTTACGAAATATAGTACTTAGTTAAGCGATAATAACAAGGCAACTTTCTGACGCATATATTAAGTAAAGTAGGAAATTGCTTACTTGAGAACTTCACTAAATCACAAGGGCTCATAATGGTGTCCCTGTCGTTTTGTTATCCGCTGTTTCTAACTCGTAGGTTAAGAAAGTTAATAGTTATAAATTAATTGAACGCTGTTTCACTTGACACAAGCATTTTGAATGTAATATGTTATTGCAAAAATAATTATATGATGGTTTGTTCACATAAATTGCCTAGAAATACATTAATTATTGTCTGAAGTACCAACCACAAAAATTATTTTGCTTCCTCAGCCAGTAGATAACGCATTGTCCAGTTACTTAATGCACGGTTTATTACTTAATGATTAGGTAATCAGTTACAGTAGGCACGGAAGGCACACATTCTACTGTTACACATTTTACTAGTACAAGTTTACATTCTCTAACAACAAACGCATTTTAGTCCTATACAAAATATTACGAGCCCTTTGTAAGTTTATGTTATGTGTACACTAAACCTAATACAAATTATGGTACAGTTTCTTTTTGTTTGTATCAACAACACATTTTTATCTCTGAATGAACTTCAGGTCTCTGCATCCAACTACATATTTTCCACATGTTTGTAACATAAGCTCATATTATTTTTGGGGTTCTACTGACGAATAATCTGAATAAACTTATAATATTTATTCAGTTTAGTAAATACATAAATTTGATGAGGAAACTTTCAAATACGAGGTATATAATATATTGTTATAATACTTAATGATACGTTCTTTTTCGGTGAGCCCAATTTAGCTTAAGTAAGGTTAGGATATTTTAAAGATTGTAGAGAAAGATTTGCTTATCTGTCTCGAAACTCTGTAGCCTATGTATTAAGTCAATGGTGTCCCGTTAGTACAGATAAATCTTCTATTCGTTTACAAACCTTGGAGTAAATGTCAGAGTAATATAGAAATTATTATTTTTGAATTATTTTGATCATTGTTAAGAATGTACGAATAATATTATTTTCTTAAAAATGATACATTTTCCGCGTATTTTCCGCACAAACACCAATGGCACACAGGCTACTTCGGCACTGAGATTACAATCAGTTTACAAATTTGTCATTATATAAAATGCATTGTTACATTAATTCATAACAGGCTGCAAGATATATGTAATAATAAAATGTGCCCATTGATATAAATGCGTGTCTGATTTGTGTTAATATGGTAGATGCATATAAGTTTATAGTATACTAAGAGTTGATATAGTACAGCCTGCCTCTTGGAAATCAGTAGATAAATGTTGGTTTAGGCGATGAGTAAGCGTTGACGTCATTTTACTTTCAGTAAATTGCAACGACAATATACAATGGTGTCATTCTGACGCTTCACTCTCGCAGTTGTTTGTACTTGGTACAGTCCCACACTGTATAAACGAAATGGATCATGAACCAAATAGTCAGGAAAACGCTCAGAGCGGTTCTCAACTTATATTAATATATATGTTGTGTGCAATTATGTAAGTTACCCTATTTTATGAAAGTAATTTAATGATTTTGTACAGTATAGGACATACTTTTGCTTAACTGCCATGCACATTTTTGTGGCCGTAACGGTACACATACCATCTTCCTAATAAATTGAGAAATAGTTACATCTAATTTTAAGCGTGCACAGAGTTCAACATTCGTACCACAAAACATACCATTTTTCAAGATTTTGTTAAGCGATATTAATTTATACAAAAAGCAACGTGATTCGTAACGTGCATTGGAGTAAAGTAGGCATTTTTTCAATAGTTTTCTCCATACTTGAATATTTGTGCATTTAATAAATACTATTTCGAGAGTTACTGGTAATATAGGCCAGTTTAGAGAATGTTTAATCTTGAGCGTAAGGTATTGACCAATTCTGAGCGTAAGGTCATTTATAATGCACCAACAACTTACTGTAGTGAAGTAGTGAAAACGCCATGTACTATGTCCTGCCGTTGTTTCCTTTGTCAACCCTTTAGTTTACACAGTACAACGTTTAATAAAAAAATTAATATGTTTTTGAGTTTTTTTACATTAACATCTGTTTATCCGTTTACATAGTACTTATTAAACACAAAAACAGATAATGAAACACATCCATATGCGCGGTTAGCGAATCGAGATAAAGGTACTTAATATGATATTATGATATGTATGTTACTGTGCCTAAAGTGTTTATAATTATTTAGAATTACAATTGTTATATGCATTACAATATTACACTAATCTACTTCAATTACACTAACCGCAATAAAAGAGTTTGTCAAGATTATTCATTTTATTCAAGAGTAAAGATATCATTGACAATCTTGAATTAACGGACAGATTAATAATAAACAATAGATCTTGATGGAGCACTTGTTTTTTCTAAAGGAGACAATTTCTTCTCATTCAGTAACTAAACAATGGTTATAGTAGGCCTGCAAAAAACAACTCAAATGTTGAACTTGACATTTTGTTGGTTTTACAAATTTAATTAACGCTTCGTATCTTGGATTTTGTAGAATGGTTTATGGCAAGACTACTAATTTTAAGTGTTTTATAATTACATCACAAAAGTCATAATCAAAAAAAAAAAACAGATGCAGAATAAGCTTTAACTTTTTATATAGGAGGAAAAAACATTTAAATAATATAAAGACGTTAATTATGCTACCTTACAGTAATTTGAATAACTTATAAAAATTTAAATAAAATAGAAAGGTTTAAATGTTTTATTTGAGATTGCAAGAAAATATCGTCTACTGTATTACTGAAGGAAAAACAAACAATACGAAGCTACACACATTACCTAACTTCTTGTGTAACCGTGTAATCGCTGGTGAACCAGAATGTATTCTTTAAAATTTCGTTAAAGTTAATTAATTTTTCATTCATAAGTCTGCCACAAAGGTCATTGGCCAGAACAAGACAAATAGAGTGACATCTCTCTTTTAATGGCACTTAAAGTTTTAATTTTTGTCGTTCATATGGTAGCATTTTAGGTTTTAAGACACTCTACAGAGTAGAACACCAATGTCGATGGGAATAATAGATTAAACGCTGTTTTGCCAAAATATGTACATTCCTTATAGATGTATAAGCAAACATACAAACAAACATGCGAACAAACCTACGAACAAACAAATGTTACACTTAAAGTATAGGCTAATCTCCCTCTTTGCGTACACGAAGAGCAAGAGTTAAAGAAATATATACTATCAACTTTTAAGCATCTTGCTCTACAAATATCTTATCTACCGCAAAGAGGCGCTTATAAATAAGGTAATACACTTTCCTGCAATTTCCAAGTACGCAGCAATTTCTGTAAAACAATGGTCGGGTTAATAATTAAAAAAGCTAAGCAAACAAACTTTCTGGAAATTTTATGGGTGATACTGAATACGTAAGGTACCGGTACCAATCTGGAGCGTAAGGTCATTTATAGTTTACCAACAACATACTGTCGTAAACTTGTAATCCACCGTGTAGGCGTACTGTGACCTGCCATTGTTTTCCCTGTTAACACTTTTGCTTTCACAGTACAATAATTAAGCGACTTTCAGGAAATAAATTAATATTTTGGGGTTTTGTTACATCAAAATCTTTTTATAGGTCTCCGTAGTACTTACTTAAACACAAAAACAGTTAATGAAACACATCCATACGCGCGGTTAGCGAGTCGAAATATAAATACACTAATATGTATGTTATTATGTCAAAGTGTTTATAATTCCTTTAAATTACAATTATTCTATGTATTAGCCTACAGTATTACACTAATCTATTACAATTACACTAACCTAAAGAAACAAGATTTTCTTTATTTCAAAGCTTGCTTAGTTTATACGAAATGTAGCAAAATGTAATTAAAACTAAAATAGATCAGATATTAAAAATAATTACAACTAACTTTTATTTCTGTTTAAGTAATTACTTCGAACGTATATTACAACATTGTCGAATGTAAGATTCTCTGTCATAGTTGATTCCCGTATTCCTGTTACTTGCATGACGAAAGTTTACATCACTGAAGTAAACATACTAGGTTACGGTGTGTTGATGCTTCTAAAGGACAAGATACCGAGAAACCGCAACTGACAGTAAAACCACTTTACAGTCCGGCCGACTTCGTCTCCCTCTTCAGCAGCGACATTCAAGTTCATACTTAACTGCGTGATTTCTTGCTGGCGTCCAGACTAATTAGTTGCTAACGTGAAACTAATATTTAGGTCTATAAAGACTTCTATTTTAATGCTTTAGTTTAAGCATTGTGAAAAATATTGTTGAATTGAGAAAGGCAAAAGCAGGTAAGAATTAATCATAGATTTATTAAAACGTTGCTATTCTCATTGTAATGGATAGCAGTTAGAACGTGCTATTTACAGTATGTTTAAACTCCAGTGGTTTGTTGTGAATATGGTTCAGCATAGAATCATTTGCAACGTTTGCTATAATTAATTCCTGTTTTTCACCAGTATCTAGAGATCCTTGTTTCTACTTATGAGCAATCTTTATGGTACTTTACACAGAACGGTCTACTGAAAAAACTGTAGAGATCATAAATTATTTTCTTACTTGGTTTTAATTAAATATCAATAAAATTTCTGTATGTTTTAGAGACATTCTAAACAGGTAATATTTACTTGTACGTAATGTAAGAACAGAAACGTTTATCGAAATAATAAAATTCATTATTATATTAAATACACGACGTATACATATATTTATATTTATTATATTTACACATCTGTAATTGAAGTCACAATAAAATATACCAAAACAGTAATTATAATACATCTATGTACAATAAATGTATTTATCTGCAACTGCTAACACTTATATATTTTTCTTAAACTACACAATTGTATCAGAATTTGTTTATTTCATAGACTTTTACGAGTTGTTTCACTTAACCAACTACACCATTAATGTGTTGCGTCCTGAGACTATAAATCTAAGTTTCACATTTATTTATAGTTTACATAGAAATTTATTTAATTTTTACACTTTCTTTAAAAAATAGTGCTAAACAGACGCTGACCGTGTCTTTTCTGTTTCTTTCTTCCGTTTTACGTTTTATTAAAATTAAATATTAGGGCAACTTAATTTCTCAATTTCTGCTGTATACACGCCAGTTTATGTATGTTTGCATTTCTGAATCTAATTTTATATCAAATCAATACAAACCGTACGGGTGTCATTAAATATTAAAATTTCTCCATAACCCTGGGGAAATTACCCTAAACACTAAACTATAATACGCCCAGAGCCAGCATTTATCAAGATGTCGAGTTCTTACTGCTTCAGGAATATCTCTGCGCGTTAAAAGGATTTCAAAAGAGCAACGTACTTGTTTACTCCCTAAGACAAACGAAAATGTGAACTTAATATGATAGTCATACGTCAAACGAATAACCCCTATCTATTAAGATCGTTTCTAAGGGTTCTGGGAAGCAAAGTTGAGGTAAAGGTTGAACAAAATACTACAGCAAAATTACCTTTTACCTTCACAAACTGAAAGAAATTTCCTATTTCCCGTTCTTACGTTAAATTTGCAATTAGGAATATGTAATTAATATAGTAATATAATGTATATTTTTATAGTAAAGTGTAGTGATGCACGTCAACGAGGAATATACAGTACTATGTTTCCGTTAATATTATATTCATTTACTAAAAGTAATCAATATTTCACTTAACTATTAAATGCATCACAAATTTAAACGTTTTCTGTATCTTACTCAAAATATGGCACTATTCGTAACAGATTTGTGATAATTATAGATTATGTATGAAAAGTAAAATGTAATACGCAAGGAAAATTTAATTTTCTATTTATTTATTTTTTTTTTTTTGCTAAACTTGTGCTGCTACCAGTAATACTCACTTACACTTCCATGAGCACTTTCAAGCCTCTCGGTTCATCTTCATGTAAGTGGAGTGACTGTTAGTGGTAGCAACACAAGTTTAGCAAAAGTTAGATTTAACCACTAAATTGTATTTATCGTTTCTATTTATTGTAAACAAATTTCGTGAAGTAAATGAGTAAAACGGAAAGACTACTTCAATATTGTTTTCTTTTAAAAATTTCTTTTTTAAGGACTTTTTTCAAAGGAAAATTAAGGAATTGTCCTAATGTTGGAATTGTCGTCAATATTATCAATAATAATAGTGTCGGACATGCAGACGATGCAACAATAACATCTGTCCGTACTTAATGTGTCATCACGTCTAGACAGACCTAGAACATTGACCTTGCAGACACAACTGAAGACACTCAAATTAGCAACTTTTTATTGCCTTTCTCAATCGTAAATTTAACATCGGCTTACAGCAGTTTTTTGCAAAATAACGTAGTCAACTTTAATATGATTAAGAAAAATTTGCTTCAAGTGTTAAAAAATAATATCAAATAAAAAATCTTGAGTGACACACAATACATTACATCGAATACGTACAGAGCATACATACGAATGCATTAATCTTGAGCTAGCACAAAATGATTCTCATCAATGAGTATTCATTTATGGAAATGCTAACTCACGTTTCCAATAAGCAACAAGTAGTATCTGAAACATATTTCTATATTATTTTAATATTGTCCTAAGTAAGTAAATAGTTAAATACATATTAAATAAATACACGTAGTCGTCAATCTACAAATGACAAAATTAAAACAAAATATATTAAATACATAATCAGATGAGTCATTATCTCAACATTGTGTATAGTCATAGCGCGGATTAATGGTTAACGTATACTTATATTTGATATATTATGAATCTAACAAGTTTATTCATTAAATTGTTATGTATTACTTCGACATCCTGTAAGCATTGTTATAAGAACACATTTCTCTAAGCGATTCCCTGTACTCGGCGAATAAAGTTACATACACAATACGGACGCGTAGAAACCTGAACACGCAACGCATATCTCTCTGTGTGAGAAGCAAAATGCACCAAATATAAGCCTTCGATCTTCATCGTTTGATCTTGTGGCTTAATAATTTTCAATGTAAAAGTCACTTTAGATTGGTGTTGTAATCTTTCGAACTGTAATTATTATCGGTATTCCAGGTACAAAAAAATTATTTTTTGGGGCTTTCTGATGGAAATAGTTGCTCTAATGAAGTTTTTACCGATTCGCGTCATTCATGCATCAAGTTTCACAGTCTCGGTGCACCGCGGTTATGCGTCACGACCACCGGCTATCAGTTAAAGTTGTGTTGTGTTACGTCTAAAATCTTTAATGTCTTGAGGAATTCAGATAGTTAAGAGACATTATCGTCGCCGTCTATTGCGGTATCCTCTCACTTATAAGTTATCGATTCACGGCGTATTTGCTCGAGAACATTTGAATTGATTCCGCTAATTTTTAATTTCTTAATGTCAATTATTTTCAATTTTTAAACTTTTATTTACAGAAATTGCTTGTGAAGTTAATTTTTTCTATATACGCCTGATGCAAACTATCCTTCGCCCATATCTGGAAATTTGCTTGCATATTCCCATGATTCCCTGTCATTGTAGAGTTAAATGCCAGTTGGTGGTAAGATTGGAATTTACACCGTGGTCTACATTGGGAATGCCTGAAACGTGCGTTCATTTTGTTGCGGGGCCTACCTCACAAAAACCGGAAATCGCATGCCAGCAGCATCACCATGCATCTCAACAGGTCAGATGTCTTCATACAGATCTAGTGTCTTGCTCGCGTGTTTTGCGATTGTGACTCAATATAGGTAGTGAATTCGTTTCACAAGAACTCTTTGTACTGTCTTCTTTAACGCACTGTCGTTAGGTGATGTTGCACGTGGTTGTTTCTTCACATATTTCTTGCAAGTGGTTTGCAAAAGACGTATTTGCAAAATGTCTTTTAACAGAACACGTTTAAAATTTTTTCACATATTTTGGGAATCCGCAAACTTAAAACAGTTCCCTCACTTTTCTGGGGATTGACATTAAGCGGCTTTCCCATCGTCGAATTTTTACATACTTCTATACAGGTTGCTAGCGTCTCGTCTTGAGTTCCCAAAGCTTATCGGTTTCACACGTAGTCCAACAACAGTTGCAAACAGAAGCATTAAAAATTGCTTACATTTGTCTCATAATCTTTATTTTGTAATTAACTCTTGCAGGTTTTTATATTATGAATAGTTCTTTAAATATTAACTATTTCTGCAAGTAAAATTATATTATATTACCACCTTACGCACTGAAAAACTAGCGTCACCTGAGGCTTATAAATGAATAATTTATCCCAGAAGTATAATTCTATGATTGTCATAGTCGATTGTTGCGTCATAGTATAAGGAAATCAGCTTTTAAACACGACATGTGTTTCAAATTGATGTTTGTTGTCGCTGTGCGTGTCTTAGCTTCTGCAATTCTGTGGGTCTCAGTCTCTGCCGCGCTAAGCATTGGTTGACGTTAAAACGTCTCTTGCCGCTGTGTTGCTACATACCGGGCCTTTAATACCCGGTATAACAAGTAATCAGCGTGCTGGTGGTTTTGCGATTGAGTCTATTCCGGTGTCTTGACAGCTCGGACAGTTGTCTGGCGCTTAGCCACCTGTTTGTCCTGACACCTAGCGCAATGCCTGACACCTTGAGGTGACGGTCCTACGTTGTTTTATGAATTCGTTGTTTTATCAAGTTTTATCCAAATCGATTACCATGAGTATTTGGTATTCGTATGAATAACAAACATCGCTACAAATTTTTATATTTATATATTAGTTAGGATTATACTTTGAACCGTCAATAAATAATAAAGATATCAAACTAGTCAGTTTAGTTAATAAAGGTGTGTAAAATGAAAATATTTATTGATTATTATGACAGATAGGCTATGTTCTATAATTGGCTATGTATTATAAAAATTATGTGTAATTATGTTTAAACCATTTAGTACTTTTATTATTTCTACTATTATTTTCAAAGCTGGTAACTTCCGCTTTAATTGATAGATGCAAGAATAACAAGTAGTTCTCTTCGGTCAACGACCCCGCACTCTAATTGTTTGTGTGTAGTAGCAGTGAAGTGAATATCTGTCCAATGTTATACCGCTGAGGTAAACAAAGGGACGATCACTGCCGTCTATCGATCAATACTCCATCGGTTGAGCCTGTGGTCGACGAGTAAGTAAAGTGATTGTTAAGCCGTCGCATAAAACGTAACCAAATTTGTCACATGGTTGTATGCTTATATGGGTTAAAGTAACTAATATGGGTTAAACTAGACATGGGTAGTCAACATGGGCTACGTTGCCAGTAAACAAAAACGTTATGCCTGATATTTTATTACTATAACATAGTCATTTTCAAGTTTTTTCTACGTTTCTCTACCTACTGCCCTTTCTTTATTTGCACTTTTGAAAAGTACTGTGAATGAGTAAATTGGAAACCAAAGCGGTATTGAAAAAACTAGGCTAATAAAGTATATTACCATCAAAATAACACACTTAGTTAAAAAAAAATTACCCCCAAAAAAGGAAATCAATCAATGTCAAATCATAAACTAACCGATTCTGTTATATGGGGCAGAGCTTTGGACGATGGCAGACAAGATGAGATCGAGAATACCAGCATCGGATATGAAGTATCTCAGAAGCTTAGTGGATAAACGTCACAGGGACAGAAAGTGAAACTTAAGTGTAAGAGAAAAACTAGAAACGACTCATCGACTCCAGCCAATAATCAAGAAGAGAGGAAAATAGATAAAATATTATGGTCTTCTAGTGCGTAATCGGGAGATGGATTCAGAGGGCCACCCTAACAAAATATTTCAATTGGAAGTAGTCATAAGAAGAGTTAGTTTATGCACAAGTGATACATGTCAAGTAACTTATGTATACTGACTTATGTAAACACCTGGAAGAACTCATTATTGACAAAAATATGCCTCCTGAATAAACGTACATTACATTACTAAAAGAAACGCTATGTTTTGTATGCAAATGTTGTAATACTTATCAAATGCACGAAAAGTGGAAAATAGGTTTGAATTTAGTTGTAGTGAACTAATCTTTAACGACATGAACATTACGAAGTTGAAATATTTCATGATCGTTGCAGGAAAAATTGCAGAATTCGGACAGTTGTTCAACTCACAGTCTTGACATACATTTAGTATTACGAGTCCTTCTTTCATTTAGTATTACGAGCGCACGTATACACGGACAGACACATACACATACACATACACATACGTATACGCACACATACACATCTGTTGTGATATTAGTTACCTTATGTTCTAATCTTCATTAGTTAGTTAAAGCTAGCAAAAAACAAAATACCGTAGTCCCTCATTGTTTTGCAACAGTCAACTAAATTTTCTACAAGTCCCTTGCACCGTTGTCTAAAAGATTACATGACACAAGAACGAAACTTTCTAGCTGTACTGATCGGTTTTTGCCGTTTTCACCTCCTTTGTTTATTTACTCTTGGCGATAGCTTTCTTAAGCGATTTCTAAATACTTTTGTTAAAATCTGATCCCGTTAAATTCTTACCCGTGATCAGAATTGAACAACATTAACTATGGCCGTGCAAGCCTCAGAAGTTATTCTAAATACTTTTACTTCAGATTCAGATTGAGAATTTGGTGTTCTCAATTATTACCACGATTAATACTATATTTTGGTAAAAATACCCTGGTCTATGTTACTTACAATCACTAAATTAAGCATTTGATAACGAATTTTAATTAAATACCATTTCAAAATTATTATTCTTTCCTGAATTTGAAGTTAGTATTTTTATTTTGTTTTGTGAAATTTCCTTTGTGACATGAACAAAATTAATGTCAAGTCACTACTAAATCTGACGTATGAAGAGCATTAATGTTTTGTCAGTGTTTCGTAATTTGCTATACAAAATGACGTTGCAGTTCGAGTTGCCCCTAGGACGTACACAAGCCGCTTGTGTCGGAACCGACCGAGTTACGGACAAGACAAATTGGACATCTGGCACACTGCTCGTACAGACAAGCTGCTTACTGAACAACATAAATAGGTTTTTCTGTTCGTTACTTCTCTGCAGTACAATTTTTGTCCAGAACTATAATTACTTTCGTATATTATTATTAAATTTATGTACATGAATTTGTTATTTTCCCAAAGTTTAATGTCATTATCTTTTTTACTCGCTTTAAGTATTTTGCAGACAATCTTAGCCTGTGGGCTACGCCAGAGATTTAATATCATTATTATAAAGGGAAGTAATTAAAAAGTGATTAGTGTTAATTAAAACTTCCAAGTTAACTTACATGTGTTAATGGTAATGGATTCTATAAAACAAAATGACAACAATAATATTATATAAAAAGTATCGTTTTATAAATTAATCTTATTAGTTAGTTAGTATTATTACCTATAGAGTTAGTAATAGAGCTTATAACAAAAAAGCGAGTGTATGGACGTGTTAAAAGTAATAATAGCGTTATTTAATGTTTCAAAGAATGCGGAACAAGCCTATGCCAGTCGGTACTGTAGTTATCAAAAAATGTTTTAAAGAACTACTTCAGTTGTTTAAATAAACTATTTCAAAACACAGGGAAGTGCTTGTCAGTTACAAGCATCCCTTGCCAAAATAATTTTTCATCCTGAAAATAATATATGAGCCTTTGTTAACAGGTAAACAAGAGACAAGTAGTGAACACCTCTTTTTTAAAGAAATTAATTGAAAATCACACAATAATTGCTTCATGTAAGTCAGGCATTGTGTAAGTATGTTATTATCATTACTATTACCACCATTATCATCATCTAGACGGATTAAACTAAGGATGGTTTGTTCCTGTCTCAAACAGGCAAAGTCTAGAGGCTGGGGTCCCTCCCAGCAAAGTTCCGAGGACGTCCCACTCCTGTACGTGGATACTGAGAATTGCGAAGCGAGGAAGCGTTTACACAAAATCAGAAATGTTTCAAACAAAAAAGGATGGCAAAATTCGATGTTTAATAGAAGTAGTGAATCTGTCAAGCCAATAATAAGCGAGATTAATAAATTATAGGAATGTGGGAGAAGTGTGTATACAACTAAAAAGAATGTTACGTATAGGAAGGAAAATAGTAGGGACAGGAGTCGACCGATTGGTGAATTGAAAACAGGGTTAGAGCTATTTAATAGAACGGACTGAAGAAATTTGCGACTTATACAGTCACCTTTAGAGAGTCGCCCTTAAAAAATCAACTCAGATAGTCTTCCTTAACAGTCACATTCCATACTTCGAAATTATACAGCCACAGTTTTTATATTTTAAAGTCGGGTTTTCATTAAAATTTGACATAAAAGTAATGTATATTTAGTCAAATAGGGTTAAATAGTCTATTAAAGTTTTAGTTACTTATAGTCTCCCTTACTTGAGAAATTATACCCTTGATACCATGAATGTATATAGTAAAAACAGTATAGTGAATTTATAAGTGATTCATTTAAAAATCATTGCCAAAGTACACCATTCACGGCAATCAAAACCAACGAGAAGGAGAACACAGCAACTAGTTATACTTATTATAAACTGTTTGTAGTTAGTTACTTTATTATTAGAAGTTCACTGCCCTTTATGAATAATCTTACTTACCTCAGTATCTCAGTTCGACTTATAACGTTTCGATCAATAAAAAATTATATTTAATAAGAGTCAGTAAATTAAACAATTTTAATTATTTAGCAAAATAAATTGTAAACATGTACGTCAAAAAACTTGTATTAAGCTTGGAATAATTCATAATATTGAGATCTACATATTTTTTACTAGACTTTGTATTAACTGTATTGTCACTCATACTATTAGTTTAGTGTGATTATTACTGGAACAGGATATATATAATTATCCTATTATATATATACGCGTATATATAATATATATATAAATAATATATAAGTATAAAGAATAAAATTTCTTGATTGGCGACCATAATCACTGCTATCATTTATTCAACACGGGATCGATACTCGTATACAAGAAAAAAATCAATTTAAATACACAAGCTTCCACAAATTAATTTAAAAAAGGACGGTCAAAAATTGTTTGTAAACAGAAATACTTTAATTCATTTAACGCTTTCAACGCCGCTTTCACCGTAGCAAAATATTTACTTAACAGATTATTAGTTTATAACTTAGCAAAGGCAGTATATTATGCAATATATGATACAGAACACAAAAATATAAAATTAACTGTATTCAGTTTACAAAAAATTAACTACCGATACACATAAAATTTATGTGTTTCTTCACACAAAATGTTAGTACACTTTGTTAGTACACAAACGCTAACAAACTCAGTGTCATAAGTTGTTTTAAAATATTTGATCCTTTATAATTCTATTTATTATTATTAACCTCTATGTTATATCAGTAGGACTTCACACAAAATAAATGTACATTTTAAGTAATATCATCTACTGTGGCATTTTATGGATTGTAATAATAAAGTAAATAATTCTTTCTCTTTGGTCTTTACAATTTTACTGAAACGTATATAGAATCATATTAAAAACTAACCACAACACAGAATTGTTTTCAATTTAATATTATAATATTAGTGAAATACAATTAATTAATTAAATTTATTTAATTAGAATTTATTATTTTTTTAAACGATGACTCTCTTAATAATCATTATTAACGTAAAAAAATTAAACTATAAATAACATTGTTTACGATTATAAACGACGTAATGAAGCACAGTTAATGTTATGTTAAAAGTTTTATTGAAATATAAATAAAATCATATAAGTAAATAACTAAAACACATGAGTGTTTTAAATTTAATGTTATCGGTGTATTTACAGTCAGAAATATAGATGCCTTAAAAATATCATAATTTCCGTTAATTTCATAATTATCAGTTATATTATTAACGGCTATACCCATCGTAAATAAGTCTAGTTAACGATTTAGGCCTGTTACTGCCAGTTTACAGTTAGTAGTCTTTGAAGTATTATATGATAGCCGCATATGGTACAGGAACTTCAAGTTTACAGGAGGTGTAAGCTGAACACACCGAAGCTCTAGTAATTACCAATTTACTTCAATACCAATTTCGTAAATTTCAAATCCATACACAAAACCAGAAGCAACCTAAGATCCATCAACGAATCTGCAGAATACGAACGTTTAGCTCTACAGTAGGACACATCAACTGTTCAAAGCGCAAAAATAAAATCAGTTTGGTTTTTTATAGCTACTCTTTTTTTTATGTTAACGTTAGTAATTTATCTGTGCCAACATGTAACACAGCAAAACACACACACACACACATGCGAGCGGGACATGTATTTATATAAGTATAGAATATTTGTAAATGCGTCTAATGTTTTGTTATTTGTTTGTAATCTAATTACTTAACCTACTCTAGGGTTAGTAAATAAAACAGTGGCTTGCAGTGAAAATTGAGTAGACTAAGATAAAAGGAAGAACAAACAACACAGGGACAGTAATATATATTGAACATCATTGACTGGAAAAATCAGGTTTGAAAAATAATTATTATTCTGTGGCCACTAGGTTTGCTTGTAAAGAGCTACGAAAACACTAATTCAAACTCTAACAAATTGTACAGGATATTGTCGAGCAAAATGTCAAGGTTTTCTGTGAAAATGTCTTATTACACTGTACGAGATTTTTTTGTCTTTCATGAAAATTTCAACATATAAAATTAGTCAAAAAAGTTAGCCTGCAGATGACTTAATAGTTTGAAGCCCGGGTCCCTCTCACTGCAAGCATTGAGATACACCACAGAAAACTGTATTACCAAAGAAGAAATAAACATTAAAGCTTATTATATTGGAGTACCTGGGGCTGAGAACAACGATACTCACAAATTTACCAAATAATTATTGTAATGTTGAGTTTCCAAAGAAATGCTATACTTTTTTGCCGTAATTTGATACCAGTAGTTCAGGCGCTTCCTACGCAGTACAAATTTTATTACTTTTACACTTTGGTCCATGTTCATTCTGTTTTGTTATCCTGCTACCACAAATGCGGTTTAAGTGCAGATTTGAGCTGGAGAGTTATATAAAATATTCTTTACGTAAGTTAGAAAAGTACGTAGGAGACCAGGGAAAACATGACTTAAGAATACACATTGACCGAGGCAAAAATATATAATGCTAGAGATAGATAGATAAAGAGAGAGAGAGAGAGAGAGAGAGAGAGAGAGAGAGAGAGAGAGAGAGAGAGAGAGAGAGATTAAAATAATTATATATTATGGTGAAGGCATGGTTAATGTCACAATGGGTGTGTATCTATGTACACACTACATAATTCTCTTGAATGTCAATTACACATTTGAAGCCAATGTTATCACACCGCGGTTTACAAACAAGTATTTAAATTTCAAACGTCTGATCCATTTCAATAAATTACATACATGATTGAAATTTACTGTTGAATCAACACGCTCATAGTAATTGTTTCCGAGTAAAGAATTTAGTTACCTGAATGTTGTTTACTAACGGTGTGTGCATATTTAGATTTTATATATAGTGATTGACTCATCATTCGCAAAGTACGACTAACTAGTTGATTCAGTACAAATACCCATCATGTGAAGAAACGTCACAGCATTTTGCTCATTTGTTACGATCACTGATACTGTTACTCATTTTCTTTATATTTTATTGCGTTCAACCTTATCTTACCTAATGTTTATTATTTTATCTTTCCCTAAACTATTTATTATTTTCTGTACGTATTGTCTAGTCAATAAAGTGCAAAAAAATTCTCTTCTTATTAAAATAATTTGAATTACAAACATTGAAGAACCTGTAATAGCCCTATACAGTATTTTTCAGTTTAAAATAATCATAAAATGGATAATTAAAAACAGTATATAAAGAGAAAACTTTTTTATTTTTTACTTCTTTGCTTTTATTTAAGTGAACCCACGACGGAACAACTTATTGTTGAATACAGTTTAACGTGCTTTTCGACTTCACAGATATCATAATGCTTACGTTTTGTCAACGGTTATATTCAACAAGTAGGCCTAGATGTGAATGACGCAAACAGATAATTGATAATTGAAAGAACTAAATTCTCCGAGACTATTATTTTTGAGCCATAGTCGAACAAAGTAATTCAACATCAATCAATCAATAATAATCAATTGCTCAAATCATCAACAATCATATTGAACTGTCTCTTGTATATTGGATTCTATACTGTCACAGCATATTTACAACTTGTGCTAAAATTATATCAGTTCTTTTATTCACAATGTTTTATTCAAGTAAATCCTTTCAAAACAATATGTTCTACTGTATTTTACACATGCAATGAAAAAACAATTTTGTATTTGGTCTACAACAGTACGTCTGATATTTGATAAGCTGTGAGGTCAACAGATTCATGAGCCTATCACCAAGTATCATTTGTTCGGCAGTGATAGTAAAAGTATTAGGTTTACATTTCTATTAAAAGTTTCTTTGTCCTCAAAGACGGTTACATTCTTCTATTAACAGATCTTTCTGTACGTCTCCGAATTGTCGATCTAATTATTTGTTCACAATTTATGTGTTGAGTCACTTAACATTTAAATAATCTTTTTGTTCAGTAAAGCTTTTCTATTTGCTTCAACCTTTAAATTGTGTATTTCATGTTAATAGACTTTAGTTATTTCTGGTATTTTAGTCTGTTAATTTTAACGATGTGTATTTGGACAATGGTTTATCGTTTTTGATGCCCGAATATGGATTGTTATCTACTAAAGATATGACAAAATGTGTTGGTGTTTCTTAGATATATGAAAGTACCCGTTGAGAGCTATTGACTGTATGCAATTAGGCTTAATTTCGTTCATCTTTGTCAGTAAAATGTTTCACTGCACACCTAAAGTTATTGTCACTAGTACGGAGATGTTTAATTTTTGCGTCTGTGAGCAAATTCCTGAATCTCTGAATTTTCACAATGTTAGGATTAGAGCCTAGTATTTACCGTTCATACTTTATTACAAATAGGTAAGACCTGTTGTCATTTAAATCTTCTATTATAGAAAAGAAATTTAAATAAATTAAAACTAACCAATAACTTTCATATAAACGTATAGAATCAGCTACCACAATAACGATTAAATATGCTATATTATGTAGTAGATAGTTTTGTGAAAACAGCAATCGACTGTTTTTAAGAGAATCTACTGTAGGCCTACATTCCGTATGTCAGGCAGCACTTAGTACTTTTTAAATACAGACAGGTTCTGCTTTTCACTAATGGCTTCATCTGTATTTACTATAAGCCCTCTTAAAAAACAATTTCGAACAAATTTCGACTTGTATATTTGCACTTCTAAATTTATAATAAAATTTAGAAGTCTCGCGTGATCCAAACATTAAGCTCCCAGGAAGACAAAACTACCGGCCAAACATTTGTTTAGGTGGAGTCATGCCGGGTGTCATGTACTGGTGACCTATACTCCATTATGAATAACGGTACACACCGAGTCCCAGTCTGTTTGTTTTTCGTCTTGCGTAATGTCCTCTTCAGCGACTTTTCCCCAGGCGCTTGCTTTGATTCAGAAACAACCAAGAGCCTTTGCTCGACTACCATATGGTTTGCCAATCACCTCTTCTATTGCCATACAAATCGGCACTTCAACTACTAGTTGTTTTCCGTTTACTTATCCGACAAAAATGGTTCCTCTTCTCCACACTTGTTGACTTCTGTCACTCGCTTGATCGAGTGTTTGGCCGACCCGGTCATTTTAACCATGCAAAACGTCTTTTCGCAACACTCAATACGTTCTCTCTTAACTCCATAACGAACCATTAGACAGCGTGTATGATACAAGAGGCTGGCTGTGGCTGACTCAGTCACGGAGCACAATGGACACTATAGAGCCCGTGTCAACTGTAAATAATGTTCGTTTACCTACCGCAATTCCCTTAATGCTCAAGTGTCCATTGGCCTCATGAAGCGTGGAAATTGTATGCTGTTCTGAAACGTAATTCTATAATTTGTGCGATCTCATCCATCACTCTGCATTTTATTCTCCCAACAATCAGCCTGTAGGTAACCATGTGTCCACAATTATAAGAATTAGCATAGATCTTCTATTTATTTCCTATCCGTTCAAATCTCTGTGGCACTATAGACCTCTTAACTTGGTTCTCCTGGATTGTCTCTTTATTTTTTCCGTTATGAGGGTACTGTGACATTGGGTGATTTTGGCTACAACATGATGTCCTACTTTTATTACTGTAGGTTGCGAACTTGGTACCTTTATATCGGAGACCGTAAACAAAAGCGTCTGAGTTATTCTGGTGACGTACCTATCTTACCACTTGTTGTAATTCATTATCTCTGATACCGCTATTAAAACATAATGTGAGCACTCTACGTTCGGAAATTCCTCCAGTGCTTCGGAGATGGGCTAATCTCGTCACTCGGTCGATATTTGGTTCAAACTCCTGGAGACTTTCACCGGAACTCTCTCGCCTCGCATTAAGTCGAACTCGGTAAATATCACACTGATAGCCTACTGTATGTTACAGCATAGCTGTATGTTGATGCAGTTGTGCACATCACAGCAATTCAAAAGCTTTTGTTACTTCGGCGTAGGTGTTCTGGCACCTAGATTCAAACCCATTAATTCTGGTAGATGGTCCATAAACTTTATATACTTGAGCTATATGTGGACGTTTAACGACTGCGAAGCTCATGAAGAAGAAGCAGAAAGTGCAAAACAGTTAATGCATGATGGTATAGACTAACTTTTGTTCTTGTTAATATACTACTCTGACTGCGAATTGGTGGACTGGTTCCTAGATTATAAACTACAAACTTTGATTTTGATTTTAAAATAGAGGTTAAGTGAATATTTGTTAGTGACATGGTGATGTTCGGTATTAACCGATATATTACAAAATTGTGGATATCTGATTTTTGTATTTATTTGAATTATTGTATTTGTGAGGATATTTGTTGAATTATGTAAACAGGTGTTAAAGATTGTGACTTTTATCGTTAATGGTGTCGATTGTGTCGAATTCGACGTGACAGTGGGAGTTGTATACCCGATTCGATTCACACGACATTTTCTCTTCTATTTCTCTCTCCTCTGCACGATTGCGTGCACACACACCTGCAAACTTATACCATTCACACAATGGTAAATATTTAGGCACACATTTTTCTGCAACGTTCATGTCTTGACATACCTAAAGTTTAACTAAATAAACCTAAAGTACCTAAAGTTTTTACTGTCATAAAACCGTTTTATGACAGAACTATTGCCACACCACTTCAAAAATTTATAAATAATAAATATAATTGTTACTTCACTGGTTCTTCTTTGCGGCATTTTGATTTATTAACATGCAATGCAGTAAAATTTAATCCATTTGTCTCTCTACGTTTAAAATGAATAGGGTACAAAAGTAAAAGAAAAAATGTGGTGGCCTCAGTTAAAAGGGAGGGAAGGGGAAAGGTATGGGTTAGTCTTTACCATAACAAAAACCGAGATAATAACTCTCTTTTCAGTTTCTCGTTGCAGACGTTTCCATCCATTAGTAATCATGCAAAACCGACCTAATTTTGAAAACCCCGTACACAGAAATGATGTCGTGAACATTCCAACTCATAGTGCCGCTTTCCATCAGTGTTCAGATAATGTGCATCGATTATTTAAAAAACTCTAGTCCAAATAAGTAATAATTGGTTATATTATTTATTAAGAAGACAATAACGCACTAGATAAAACTTTATTGCTATTTTCATACGAAATGAACATGCCCATTATTTTGTATCTCATTTTTCTGAGTTTGTAACTATAACTTGTCTCCTTATTTTTCGTCACTTTGTAGAACTAAGGAAACAAAAGAACAATATTCTATAAAAAATAACTATGGAAGGCTTTACTCAAATGGTAATTCCATTAAGAGCGAAAGCGAAGCGAAAAGCGCAACATTTTCTAACATTTTTCAATAATAGTTTATAATGGTGTGAGACTCATAATTACAGAAACAAATAGAACGAAAACTATAATCTTTATAAGGATACATACTATCTATTCTGTGTATGGTAGTCCAACGACAGGTAATATTTATGTTCTATAATAAAAATTAGGCACTGTAACCACAATTTTTAGAATCTATTATGATACGTATTCTCTGTAGTTAATCAATTTTTACCTTTTTAGTAAGTATTAGGTTTTGCCTGCATCTGACTGAAATGAACCTCTTGAACATTAATTAACTGCCATGAAATATACATTTATTTGGCCAACATCAAAATTTCGGTAAACGAATTTGGTTTATTTTCTTAGGTTAACTCCCTGAATTATATTTTGTGCTCGTTTTTCAGCATTAGTAGTGTACACATCTACATCACTGTCAGTTCCACTTTGTTATAGTTGAGTTTACTAATACATTGTTTGGAAAATCTGTTTTTGAAATGACACCAGGTGTATAGTATAAAGCTGATTATATAAAACGTAAAGTTTATGTATAATTTTGCGTACATAATTTTATAAGTATAGCCGAGTTATTGAAGTAAACAAAAGTAAGTACTTAACAGTTTCTAACTTGTTGAGTTTAAAGAGCATGTTAATTGCCATGAGCCTATGAAATGAAAAGCACATTTTGATTTTACACTTTTTGTAATATTCCATGAGACCAGCATCCAAAATTTAACTACACTTTCCTTACTGTCATATCAGGTCTAGTTTACGTACTTCACTTACTGAAGCATGTAGAAAGGACGAATGTGAATTGCTTAACCAACGAGTCCTCTCTTTTGACGATTTTTGCTGCAAGGTGTATGTCATTATACAAATGATTCTAATAGTTATTTTTTATTTTTTATTTCAAACAGTATTAACATTAACTTAAACTTGTGATTTGGTTTATTTTTCACCACCGGTGAAGTCTTAATCACAGGTATTAAGATGATTGAATATAACTTATTAAGTTAAGAGCAGTTCATTACTGACAATGCAGTCACGTCTAGACTCCGCCGAGAAAAAAAATGTTTGGCACTTATATAATATCAAGGGGGGTGGGAGGTATGGGATGTATCAATGAGAGGTATTATCTACTGTATGACAGGACATATTTTAAATACAAGTCTAGTTGAACTTTAAAACGGTACGGAACAGCTAGAGAATGATTTTCAATACATCAAGACAAGTGTCCCGCTGCTATAATCATGAAGCATTTAAGTATTCATGAAGAAAGGATTCTTTTTCTTCTTCTTCCCATCCCCCACCGCCTCCTGCTCCTCTTTCTTAATCTTCTTCATTAACACGGCAGGCGAATGTACGTACCTTTGGCCTGCCCCACAATTTTGGCTCATCTATTTCGATCGTGAGGATGGTAATACACATGTTTAGATACCTGAGATTATGTTAAATATCCTTCCAGCAATTTTTAGGTTTTCCCTCGGTCGCATTTGTTAAGCCCTTATATGGTTTACTTGCTGTCCTGCAGACATGCCGTGATCACCTTAATCCCTATATTTTAAAAATCGAGATAATGCTAAGATCTAATATCTTTATTAAGCTGCACAAAAATCCCTGTTTTCCTCCATCGTCACATTTCGCTATTACAAATTAAACCTATAATGTTCCCGACAACTTTATTTAAAATCTGTCCAGTAGATCTGTTGGCATTTCCTTAAGAGCATAGGTCTCAATTCGATATGTTACAAATGGTTTGATTAAAGCCTTACATATTTTAAACTTCACATACGGCTTATCAATCGATTGCTGAGGATTAAATACAAAAAAGAGGATTTTATAAAGAGTAAAATAAACATTGTTTCTCAACGGAAACTTCTTCACTTTCATCATCTCAACAAAGTTATAGGAGAACAAATAATATGTAAGTTGGAAATAATGGAATTGTCTAAATTTCTAATATGGTAAGCAATGTCAATAACAGTGAATAGCATTTTGTAAAGCGTGTTATTAATCTATTGTAACGAAATTTCCGAAACTCATTTTTTAGCTACGGCTGCTGGAACAGGTAATATTCCATTTCTTTGAGTTCACGAAGACTTTTACTATTAGCCCATTTATAAATGAAGAGTTGTAGAATTAGGTGTGACTAATTGTATGCACTACAGTTTCTCTTGTTTCTCAGATACATAAAAGTATTAAGAGGTATTAAAAAATTATTAAAAATATTGTTACGACGGTCTACTTGATCGTCGTAGGTACAGTGGAAGACAAAATAAGTACAAGACACCAATTAAATCACTAATCACCACCTTCAATTTTCACAGTTAAACAGTTCGCAAATAACGACAGAGTCTCTTACTACAAATCAAATAAAAATTGTTCACACGCAATAAAATGTCCCCTAATATTAAAACACAATTGTATTACAATATACCGTCCGATTATAAAACACAACACTTAACTAATAACCACTTGAACCCACACAATAATATCGACAGATAATCACTTGTAATCGCCCGACAATAAACTCGGACCGCACTGTAAATATATCGGGACTAATACTGAAAATTAAAGGCCGCTGCCCCCATGTATTTATACCTCCGCTCACAAACCAGAACGTTCCAAACTGCGTCTTAGCGCCAGTGTGTACTACAATTGCGGCCTTGACACAGCCTGCGCGGCTGGCTGCTTCGAGAAAAACCTCGCGAATGCGTCTAGAGTCACGTATGCCACACACGGAGCGAAATTCTTCTGGCACATTCGACAAACACGTAGACTGTTCTGTAATAACGTAACACAGCCTCCTCCTTAAGCCTGTTCGTCCCGAACTGGCAAACCGTCTCTGAAGTAATACTCGACCAGGCGATCTAGGTGGACGTCCTTGAGAAAGATAATTTTTCGGTTCTTCGAATTCAGTCTCGTGTGATCCGAACATCACGTTCACAGGAATGCGAGTCTTCCGCTCAACCGCTAGTTTTGCTGGAATCACTCCCGTTGCGTCATGTGCTGATGACCTAAACATCACTGGCTGATCCAAGATTGTTTGGTTCTCGTCAACAACCTCTTGCGTAACCTCATCTTAATAACTTTGCCTCCTGGGCGCTTCTATCAGCTCAGGAACAAGCAAGAGTTCTGTCTCGTCAGCCATAGTTGGCTTTCCAATTACTTTTTTTGTCGTTACACTTATTTGTATTTTCTCTGCTAGTTCTTCCTCCATTCCCGCTTGTAATAGGAAGGGTTCCTCTTAACCAGACCTGTTGACTTTTTCTTCTGCCAATACCAGTTGCTTAATCGAATGGTTGGTAGACCTTGTCATTTTAGACATGCAAAGCTTTATCTTCTCTTGGCCGACCCTCAGGACATTCTCTCTTAAGTCCACGAAGAATCCGTAGGTATTCATAACGTCCGTGCCAAGAATCACTTCATCGACAATGTCTGCAACGAGCATTTGGTGACTAAACTCGAGAAGACCCAGGCGTACACGTACGTCTTTCCTAGCACCTTGACGGGGCTTCCAGTCACAGTCTGTATTGTACAAGAGCTAATTAGAGGCTTGCGGTTGCTGACTAAGTCAGGGCGCACAATGGACATTGTTGCGCCCGTGTCAACTGTAAATGATATTGATTTACCTCCGCAAATCCATTAACAATGACGTTTCCACGGGTCTTATGTAGCGTGGACACTGTGTGCTGTTCTGGGGCTTTACTTCTCAAATTGGTGCGATCACTCTCTTCTCTCGGTGTCTTCTTCTCCCAACAGTCTACCTGTAGATGACCACGTTTTCCACAGTTGTAACACTTTAGCCTTCTATCTTTTTCAAATCGTTGCGACTCTCTTAAACTTTTGAATTGTTTGTTCGACAACATTGTTTTTCTGCACCCATCGTAACGGCAATGTGATACAGGGATCTTCTGACTGCAATGTGATGGCACAAACCCATTAATGTAGCGGGACGCTGACTTGGCAGCTTCAAACTCTAGGGCGTGAACAAGAGTTTCTGAGCTATTTCGGTGTCTAGCCATTCGTAACACTTGCTGAAGTTCACAATCTCCGATGGCATCAATAAATGTCTGCACCGAAAAACTCATTCGAAAATTTTCTGGTGCTTCAGGATAGGCCAATCTAACCAGTGTGTCGGTACTTGCTTCAAACTCTTAAAGACTCTCCCTGGAACGTTGTCGTCTTGTTTTCAACTGTGCATAGTACACATCTCGCAAATGTTTATCACCATACCGTATTTCCAGAGCTTTTATCAATTCAGCATAGGTGTTTTGGCTGACTGGTGGCACTTTCTGTAGGCCTAGTAGTTCTGCCGCGGGTCCTTTTAATGAAAGAACGAGTGAAACTGCCTTGTCTTTCTCCGTCCAATTATTTGCGCATGCAGCTGCTTCGAATTGGCGTAAATACGCCACCCAGTGCGTGCTTCCATCAAAGGTTGGGGCCTTGACATGAACTGTCCCAACCGCAGGCGAGGTAACCTTCTCTATTGACTTATTTTCTGTGTCTTTCTCTGTTTTATCGTTGGTACAGTCTGTTCACAAAGTTGTTTTGGTTGTAACTCCAGACACTGCTCGACTTCATTTTTAATCTGCTCTTTTATATTTGTAATCGAGTCTTCTACTTTTCTTGACATAGCTTTTTCCAAACTTAAGACAGTTTTTCCTACTTCAGCTATTTTATTTGACATTGATTCTTCTACGTCAGATATTCTGGTAATTCAATTGTTAAGATCACCTAGTAATTCACCTACGTCACCACGTAGGAGATCCAACTCTGCGGTAGTATGTTCTTGCATCTGCTTTTGCTCTTGAATTAACACTTTGATGTCTTCTGTTTCGCGTTTCCGTTCATCTGCCTGTCGTCCTTCCAACTCGAGGAACAGAGCTTTTTGTCTTTCTTCAGTTTCCAGCAGTAGAGTTTTCTGTCCCTCTTCCGTTATCTCATCCGTTGTTTCTCCGTCTGTAACAGCAGCGCCTGTCAATTTTCCATCATCTGACTGGTATCCATTGTTTACCGATTAATTAATTACGAAATACACTCGTCTTGTACAAAGTGTCCACTGTTTCCACTGTTAACCGTTCTATCCCAGTTCTGACACCACTGTTACGACGGTCTTCTTGATCGTCATAGGTAAAGTGGAAAACAAAATAAGTACAAGACACCAATTAAATCACTAATCACCAGCTTTAATGTTCACAGTGAAACGGTTCGTAATTAACAACACAGTCTCTTACAACAAATCAAATAAAAATTGTTCACACGCAATAAAATGTCCCCTAATATTAAAACACAATTGTATTACAATATACCGTCCGATTATAAAACACAACACTTAACTAATAACCACTTGAACGCACACAGTAATATCGACAGATAATCACTTGTAATCGCCCGACAATAAACTCGGACCGCACTGTAAATATATCGGGACTAATACTGAAATTTAAGGCCGCTGCCCCCATGTATTTATACCTCCGCTCACAGACCAGAACGTTCCAAACTGCATCTTAGCGCCAGTGTGTACTACGTAATTAATTGCTGCCTTGACACAGTCCGCGCGGCTGGCGGCTTCGAGAAAACTCGCGAATGCGTCTAGAGTCACGTATGCCACACACATTAGAGCGAGATTCTTCTGACACATTCGACAAACACGTAGACTGTTCTGTAATGACGTAACAATATATAAAAACTAAAATTGTGTTATGATTGTTGTAGTACATAAAATATACCATCATTATATACTCATCAAATTGTAAAGGAGATTACACATTTTCTGTAGCATATGAGATGTCGGGTTTAGAAGATATTTCACAACTGATCATATGCTGTTCTTGATGGATCCAATATTAAATTATTTGGCAGGCCTACACTCTAGACTCTCCCAAAATATTTTGTAATTTTTAAACCAGTTTATATTAAATATTTAACACTCTGTTTGTGAGAGATAAATATAGTCTCTCAACCTCTTACATTTGTAAATAATATCATCAGTAAAAAAAGATAATGGAAGATTTATATATATTGTTTTAGAAATTACTTAACAGTTTGCAAATAGATTTCGCTTAATTTTCGTATTTTACCAACAGGAACTTCTAACATAACAAATTCTGGTAAAAAATTAACACATGTAACTATAATAAAGTAAGAACGTAGGTCTGCTATTCGTGGTTTGTATTTTTTTAATACAGTAATTTTTACCTTAGAAATGTTAACTTCTACTGGAACTCTATAAACACGCTTCTGTTAATAAGTCGAAAATGTTTAATTTAATGTCAGCCTACATACTTCAAATGATAGTATAACCTTTTGAAAACATATTTGCCTATAACTACGAAACCTGAAATATTATTGCGCTTAATCTACTTTCGTTGGAAAAACCAGCAAACTCGAAGCTGTAAGAAATCATAAACTCGTCCCAACATGGATCAAAATATTATTATTACCAAGATTCAAGTGTTATAAGTGTGTGGCGTTCATCCTCCAAAAAACATAAATTTTACAGACATTTATCATATTCTAAACGTATGAGATAAGCACTTGGAGCAAACATTTTGTAATACCTTAACCTAAAATTGTAAGTTTTTGCCAGAGATAAAAGACGAACTAACTTACGTAGGTCTACATATTATTTAGAACTATTTTTTGTGATTTAAATTTATGGTTCATGATTGCTATGTAATTAACCAATAACAAAAATAATCAATCATATCGACTACTTTTTATGGATTGGTCAAATATTAATCTACATTGAAGTACAATATAAGCAATTAAAATATAATAGAGCAAAAGTATCGTAAGTACGAATTCAATTATTAATGTTTTTAATTCATCACACACTCAATTCGCATCTGTTCATATTACTACTCTTACGTTTAGTTATTGTTTATTTGCTCGGTATTTAAATTCAGAAACTTATTTCTTTTAAAAACATCATTCTGCGTTTCTCAAACGTTAATTGCCTTTCGTGCATTTATTTAAGATTTACTATTATTATTTAAGATACACATTGCACAGGGTTTTCCAATCAAAATTTTATAAAATGTTTTGAGAACAAAACTTGTATATTGATAGGTAGTAGATGGTTAATTTAGGTATTCCAGAGAAGATAAAAACCTTCTTTGCAAAATCGCATACACAATAATTACAGTGCACGAAATCGTCACTGCAGAGCGCTAGGCCTACCACCAATATTTAATTTTCAAATGTTTTATTAACGATCAAATAGAACTAATGCTAAGACTAATATCTTGTAACTTTTATTATTAGGGCAATAACTCTCATGACACAGACAAACACGCACACGCACGCGCTCACACACACACACACACACACCAGCACGCGCGCGTTTATATCAAAATAGTTTCTTTGCTTTATTCTCAGACACAAAAGATGTGTGCAATAAATTGACTTTTTCTGCAATACATAAAAAACAAATTTTGAATGTACATACACAGGTATAAACATGATATAGACACAGACAAAAAAAAAATAATTTCCTTTGTGTAAAAAAGCATACTTAAAGTTCTTTCCGTTACGAGTAAAAATTCTTTCCAGTAAGATATACACGTATCTATAATAGAGGTTCATTCAAAGCTTCCAGGAATTATAGGAGATAAGTTTCTTGTTTACAATTAATTTCCTCTACGTTAAGAACATTCTCATAATAGTTGTGAGTATTGGTATTCACAAGGATGACTAAATCTCAACAAAATATTTGTAGTAGTAAATACTTTAAAAGATCATAGGAGAGATAAAACAGACATTATTCTGAAGCAAAACAACAACAATTACAGTTAGTTAGTTAACAAAAAGAACAGCCTCCATAGTAAACGAATAAAATAGTTTTCTTTACGAAGACAATTTCAGGAGAGAAGAGGCACGCAAAACGAACGATTAAGTCTAAACAACAACATTGACAGAAGCAAGAGACAACCTTGCATTATGGATTCAACAAACGGACTGAGAAGCTGGCTGGCATACTTCATTGCGGTATTCCCACACTACAACTGTTTCTTCTTTCATACACTAGTCAAAGGTAGTTGAGTACTGGCAAGTGACAGAATATGACGCTTAAAATTTGCATCCAATTTAATTTAGTAAGTCAAGTTCTTAATTGCATTCGAAATTCAGTACTTGTCGTTGCTTCGATTTCTTTTACAAATAAATACTGTAATTAAAGTTTAATTACTTGAAAGTCTATGTGAAATACACGAAAATCCCCAATCCAGTGTTCCTATCATCTTGCTTTTCTGTTTATCATCAACATCATCATAGTCACTACGATCACCATCATCATCATCGACGTATTTTACCAAGATTGATTTGTTCTGCTCCCAAGTAAAGAAAGTATAGAAAGGCCACTCCAGCGCTTCTTCGAACGTCCCACTCTTCTCCGTATTTCCGATTAAGCAGTTGCTTGATTTAATTTTTTTTTAATTTTAACTTAAATCCTGATATTTGCAATTATCTATTTCGCAATTATCCATTGTAGCGTTTGAGATGATAAATTTAGCCGACACTGTAATCCTGCCTAATATTCGTATAATACGAATCGGTATATCGGGATTCCTCCTGTGATCGTGATGAGTATATCATACCTTTGCAAAAACCGAAATGACTGAATATGCACGATTGTGTGCAGTAAAGAAAAGCTATTAATAGTTTGGAACTGAAAAGAATCTAAAGACAAAATCTTAATGAAGTGTAATTAAAAAAAACGATAATTAAAAACTGAAACCCCTACTTCATTTTGAGTAGTTAAAACAAAAAGAATATTTCTTTTTGTAAAGAGGGGTTACAAGTTAATTAAAACTAGGCTAAGGCCTAGAGAAGCTAAAAGTTGCGCTGGATCCAGTAAGACGGGACTTGCAATAAAAACTCAAGAATTAAATAATTAACAATCCCATTTTATTATTCTATCTCATAATAAAACTAACAAAAAACAACAGTGATTTATAATTCCCCTTCTAAATGGTTAACTAAAGAAGTATACCCTCTCAACAAGGCCACCTGAATAATATAAACTGAATCCAAGAAAATAATTGCTATGTCACCATCAATGAATTGAAAATTTAAAATAATCATTAACCTCAAAACAAAACTCCCATTAAACTATTTATTAAAATATAAAATTTATATCATATGTTTCTTTTAAAATGCAGTATATAAATTGATGAAGGTAAATAATTTCATTCACAGTTACTATTAATAATTACAATAATTACTCATCCAATTTAAATGAACTTTAAAGGTGACACTTACTATACTTGTTAAATAAAATAATTAATTTAAAGAAATGATCAGCCACGATTATTGAGATAGAATACTCGTCTACTGGTGTATATAAATTCTAATAATAATAAAATCCCTATATCCCACCAAAAGTACAGCAATGCATAATATTTATATATATATATATATATCCCCCAAAATGTACACAGAAATATACAGACATAACACGTTCCACAAGACAAATCACATATACAATAGTATACAAATACATAAAGGTCTCTTGCCACGCCCTTTTTTTATATTACCCTTCTGGTGTATATAAATTCTAAACTTCTTCTTTATAGGAATCCCAATTAGGATTAAAGATTTATTTCTATAAATGTACCCCCATGGTGTGGGTTAATTGCACGTCATTTGTATCATAAAGTATTGCATACAAATGTCCCCAGGACATTAAAATTTAAAACCAAGTGCCTAAGTGGCTAAGTGCTAAAATACTTAATTAAGGTGAGAAATAAAAATATTTAAAATAATTAACGCCCCCCAGTTACCATGATTAATATAAAGAATTTATATAGACTAAAATAGGGCCAATTAATGTAAAGAGAAAAATTGCACCATATTAGCACCTTATATAAAAAAAATACATTTGTGTGTGTCAGAGACGGACATGTTTCTTCAACTTATAACCAGTCTCAACAAATTTTGTCTCAACAACCTTGTTTCGACAAACAAGTTGAAAAGTGTTTCGACAGGCACAGCTTGGTTGAAACTAATTTAAAATAACACCTACCTCCCCAGTAATCTTTTATACAAATGACATAACCAGATTTTAAAAATAAGAGAAAATATGTGTTTTTTATGCATAGTAAATTAAACTTGAGAAAATTACTAATAACAAAACTGACTTTAAATCTGTAGTGAAAGCTCTATAAAGAAATGAGTGGAAATCTAAGTTGGATGCTGTGTTGTAGACATGTCAGTCTCTGAACTGACAATTTACTATACATGTATTGAAATTTACAATTAATACTTAGTGTTCACCCTAAACTGTCCCATCAACTGGGGATCCAAATGAATGTATACTTGAACGGTAAAACTGATGATTATGTATATCTGGTGCCATGTTGATTCTACGTGTGAATATAAATGGATATTTTTCACCTGCTTATATGTGCCCAGAAGGATGATCTCTTATTTATAGCGTGGCGATCTCATGATTGGCATGTTGTTGCGGTCGTTGTTCTCTTCGGTGTCGAGTGTGGAGCTTTTAAGATGTCATTTCGTTCAGTGGCAGCAGGACTTGTCTCTGTTCAGTGAACCCTATTGTCACACATTACATATTTAGTGAGAGACCACACACAAATGCCCCCACTGTTTGGACACCCTCCAAAATACATAAATAAAAACAACACCTAGTTATGTTGTACATAATGAAACTTGGTAACATTATTTTGGCCAACATGCCTTACTTAAAAAGTTCTCTAACAATGATTCTTTATAACGCTTTATAACTTGAACCTCACTGAATGTGAGTTGCTTTTGCAATACAATAACTTATCTTGGCTCTGTAACACCTTATGAACTTATTACTTTGAGTGAAATTGAGGTTACCACGTGGCGAAGAATTTATTTAAAACACATAGTTTTTTACTCCATAGAATCTGAGAATACTATTACTTTGAATGAGACATGATTTACGTTTAAAACGTGCCTGAGTAAGTTCCCAATTATATATGTATAAAGTTTTACTGTCATTGTAGCAAAACTTTATACCACTTAATGACGACACATTGTGTAACAGGTTAAGTGCTCAACCGAATCTCGTTACATCGGTGTCAATGAAAGTGCAAAATTAAATATATTGTGGTTATTGTACTTTAGGTATCAAAGCCGAGATTCTGACACTCCAATAATCAAGCTTTATTGGTTTATAAAAACTTTACGAGCAATTACGTCTCTCACCATGCATGATTCAACAAGTGGGCACGCTTACTCAAGCTTACTAAAAAAACATTTTCTCCTTTAAAAATTTAGTATATAATTAATATAATGAAATCAAAACTTACCGCAGTCATTAAGAAACTTATCTCATATTTAAAAGAAGACGATGCTAGATTTTCACACCTCTCTCCACCGAAGAGATTTTCTACGAGGTCGTGAGTTAGACTTCCATTTTGAGACAAAGCCTTCACAGAAAATTTCCGTTCGTTGTCCGTTTGTAAGGAAATTCTCACCAGGACGCAGCACTGTTTTAAAACTGCTTTAAAAACTCAGCAGATGGCGACACGGATCAAACAGTGAAAATTCGAAAACGGTAGCCTCTCCTATCCGCGGGTAGAGAGCAGCACTTCCTATTACTTTAAATTTCGTACTGCTCTTACCGTCAAAAAAAAACCAATAAACTCGCGCTGAATCTTTTGACTCAGCACAAAACATATATGAATATTTATTCGATAAATATACAGTTATTCTTCAGTAGAGACTTAGTTTGCTCACCGTCTGAAGATGGATATTCAGACGTAAGAATGAAGTTATTTATGAAAAAGTACTCAAGATCGTAACTCTGTAAACACGTAGGTGCTATCATAACGCCGACCTTATAAATATATTTTGTTTAGAAAGGTTTCATTTTAATATTAATTTATTTAATATAAAAATTGTTATACAGTTTATTACAGTAAGAATAAGAAAGATTTTTCAGTAAGTAAAAAATGATTGGAATTTAAACACCTTTTATATATTTTATTTTACTTAAATTTCTTTCTACAAACTCTTCCTCATCGCGCGCGAGGTTTTAATTATCGTCCCAATAAATTTTCACAGGTATTAGTCTAATGATATCACGTACTATCCTTTCCATGTATGTACAATAATAAAAAATTCCTTCAGTTGTTACTAAGTAGCCTGTAATACTTACTTAAGTAATGCTAACGTAATTAAAAATAATAACGTAACCCTTCCTATTATTTATAAACGATATTGACGTTGAGTTCTTAGCGACAGGCGTTTAATTGAAAAGACTTCAGAAGATTCAATGAATAAAAATAACAAATCATCAGCAACGAAATAAAATGCATGTCAAATTCATGGCAAATCTATCAAAATAAAATTGATTTAACGAAATCTACCAAAACAAATTTATTCTGCAAGATTTCGTTTGCAATGTAGGCTACCAAAGTCCAGATTGACACAGTAACCTTTAATCAAAAATACAAATAGGCATCTTGCTGATCTGAGACGGCCATCAATTGTGTTGTTGAAAGAAAATAGCGTGTCCGGTTTAGGAATATTTGCTATGTTGAAATTTTGGTACCTGGATCCTTGTCTCGTCCAATTAATCAATTATTTGTTCGTGCTGTTATGTTTTGACTCTTTAAGACGATAAGACGAAAGTACAGTATTTAAGACGATTGGCTTTTGAGAATTTATTCTTTAAAAAAGAGATTTATCTCATTTCTGTCGAAGATATATTAAATAAAATGATCGAGTAAACTTCACATTACATCAGTATTTGTGTTTTTTATTTTTTTAATCAAACGCTTGTTGCTCTAATGTAGTGCATATTACATACAATATGTACTATGTTTCCGTGTACGCCTTTTAGTACAGTTTAGTTTATTTGTACCGTAAGTATATATACATCCATAAATATGTATATTTATAAAACCTGTTACTTTTAATTCTAAAATATGACATTTTCAATGTAACAAAATTAAAACACTTAAATCAAGTATTTGTCTGTAGTGTACAATTCGGGTAATCGGATTATGTAGCCTAATGGTAAGAAAGTTCAAATTATTTTTTTAGGTCAGTTCCATGAAATTGCCGGCTTAAACTTTGTTTCGGTCAATATTGTGAGCTGGAATTTATTAAGTAATAAGAGGCAATACTACCTACTACCAAAACTTGGATCGTCCCCAAAATAGTGGACGCATGGAAAGCAATCGCAATAACTGGATGTGTGAAGCCAAAGAATTATATTATACTTCCGCCTGCCGTCTGTCACTTTTTTAGTAGCATGGAATTTTGGCCAATTTAATGTTCATCGAGCATGTTGTTTCGAATACGATCCATGTCATACCAACATTGCCTATATCGTGGGACGAAAGGCTGCCGCTTACACTATACGTGCAATGCGTCACGTAGCAACGCCGTGTTGTTCAGTGGGCAACCGTGGGTCACCAGGTTGCCTATCTCGATGGACGAAAGGCTGCCGCTTACACTATACGTCCAAAGAGTCACGTAGCAACATCGTGTAGTACATTAGGCAACCGTAGCTCACCCAGGTTGCTTATCTCGTGGGACGAAAGGCTGCCGCTTACACTATACGTGCAATGCGTCACGTAGCAACGTCGTGTTGTTCAGTGTGGAACCGTGGGTCACGCAGGTTGCCTATCTGGTTGGACGAAAGGCTGCCGCTTACACTATATGTCCAAAGCGTCACGTAGCAACATCGTGTAGTACATTAGGCAACAGTGGGTCACGCAGGTTGCCTATCTTGTTGGACGAAAGGCTGCCGCTTACACTATACGTGCACTGCGTCACGTAGCAACGTCGTGTTGTTCAGTGGGGAACCGTCGATCACGCAGGTTGCCTATCTCGTGGGACGAAAGGCTGCCGCTTACAATATACGTGCAAAGCCTCACGTAGCAACATCGTGTAGTACATTAGGCAACCGTGGGCCACGCAGGTTGCCTATCTCGTTGGACGTAAGACTGCCGCTTACACTATACGTGCAGAGTGTCACGTAGCAACACATGCTATCAGTGCAGCACAATGCCAGCGTAAGATTTATTCATTTATTATGCACTTCATTGTAAATAACAACAATATTTTTTATCCAACAGATTAGTTTTTACTAACTCACGTAGTATCGTAATACAGGACTTAGATTTTCTTCCCAGTTTAGTGCTTTCCTTGAGCATAATAATTTTTGCGCTGATTTTTTGCACTGATCTTGACCTAACTGTTATTGGTTTGTTGTTTGATAAACTGTTCATAACATGAATATTCTACGCTTGCTCGACTAAATCTTTCATTTAGAGACTAGTTTCCTATAAATGGGGATTGCCTGATACCCATTATACCTTTAAAAGCAGAAACATATTGTTAGGACGGTCTTACTGATCATCGTATGGTACAGTGGAAAACAAAATACAGACACCAATGAAGCTTTATTTCATATGTAAAATACAGACACTAATCACCAGCTTTAATTAATCACGAATAACAGTTTGTAATCAATAAGTTATTCAGCAAGATTTTTCTCGTAAATAGTTCAAGATAAATTTGTTGACATGCAATAATAATGCCAACTATTAGAATTCCACAGTAGCTATAACACAATAACACTTCGCCGCACTGGAAAAAATTGCCACTTGGTCCGTACTAAGGAAACTCCCTCAACACTATTGACTGACTAAGCCAGACGTTCTGCTTTAACTGGTCGCGCAAAGTTCCAGAATAAACGTTCCATCTCTAACTGCACATTAGTTAATGCGTAATTCAAGTGTTCTCCACAGGACTCTGAAACGTACTTGAGCGCAGCCTTGACTGAGGCTACACCTGCTTGACTAGCGGTGAGGGGGCGTCGGGCAGAGGACTATCTCGGCTGTTCGAAACGGTTCCAGCGTTTCAATATTTTCTTTGAAACCTTGTAAGTTACGTCACATTGAAGGTACGTCTCAATTCACTGCAATGAATGAATCTTCACCCTTAGTATTGTATCTAACTACTACTACTACTACTACTACTACTACTATTACTACTACTACTACTACTACCAATACTACTATTAATTTTCTTGTAGGAGTAAATCTTATTTCTCTTGTAGCTGGTAAAGCCGGATTCCTACCGGCTAAAACTCCTTACACCTAATACTCAGGCAACGCTTGTTATATACAATCGTCTGATGTTATTAATTTTTTGTGCTTTTCCCTATACGAATCACCGGACGGTTTTTTAGAGAACGGTTAGAACCAACGTCAATTGCTGGTTACGTTCTGTACGACACCGATCCGCACATCAAGACCTAGCGAGGGGGAGCCGTCTGTACTGCAAATAGGCCTACGCGATGGAGGAGAAGCAGCAAGCGCTGTCACTCTCGATAGTCACTACAGTGTGAGGTACCATTACACTATCAATATGAATGCCCTGCTTAGTCGTTCAAGATGGTAAAGGTAAGTAGGATAGGCGGTTAAGGTGAGGATAAAATGTGTTTATCAGTTAAATTAAGGTGGTTAACTTTAATTAAAGACGTTTCCACAGATGTTAAGGAATAAAAGTGATTCTTTTTACTCTGTCACTAGCCTACTCTAATGCCAACGTCTTGTGTGTTAACGGAAATTGCGAAAAAACGTTTGCCACAAATTTTAAAGAAATTATGAATGAAAGTGTAACCACCTAGAAAACTATGAGACATAAAACTTACTTTGCAACAATTACAATTTAATTGAAACAGACACACCTAAATAAGTTGCTCAAAAAAGTAACACCAAACAAAATTATTTAGATAAAGTAGCCTAATAAAATAGACCCGTGAAAGATAACCAAGAAACAAAATAAAATCAATTTAAACTCGTCACTTATAAAAAATATAAAAAATAAACTACATTTTTTCTGTTTATAGAAATCTGTACGTACTGTATATTTAATAAATTCGTTACGTTTAAAATTTATTGAAACTTAAAAAGAAAAATAGGCATTTTTAGTTTCAAGTGGATGACTATATTACAGAGGGTAGCAGGAAATACGAGGTACGATAGGTTGCCAAACAGTAATATAAGAGAAACCTGTAGGCCTAATGTACGTAGCTGACATTAATTCTTGGTAACAAGGAAAGAGATAGCCAACCAAACACCAAGAGGAGCATTTGTCGGCCAAGGAAGAGGTGGAGAGACAGTATGTAGAACCGTTGTTATAGTCAGAGTCCTAACAAGGTAGTTAAAGCATAAGAAAGAGAAGAATTTCAGCCGAAAAAATATACTCAAATTTCACTTTAATAAAATAAAACCCAAATTAATAATGTTAAGATTTTAAGGAAAAATAATCTCAAAGGCTTTGACAAATACAAAACTAAACCAACAAAGACAAATTTTCAAATCCCAAATAGAGAAATTGTTGCAGGTTGCTATTGGAGAAAAGCTAAAATTCTAGGAAAAATAATTATGAAAACCAAATATTTGCATGTGATATTTAAAAATATAAGATATAAAAATTGATAACGTAACTGGAAAACATGGGGCTGCAATTAAACGCTAATATGTTTCAAAACAGCGACGTTTCTAAGTGAACAAATTAAATCAACTATTCTGCGTTACAAAACACATTTGAAATGAGAGCGCAATTATTCAGATTCAACACAACACAGAAAAGTTATCAAAAATAATAAACGCAAATGAATCTTAACTATACAATTTAGAGACTACAAAACAACAGGAAACACAACACTGCAAAACAACAGTTAAAGGAAACAACAGACTGATCCGAAACAGTAGGCCAACACGACACAGTAACCAATAGCGCACGGTTAGCAAAAGAGGCTGAACTGCACTGACCGGGTGGCCGCCGGATATCAATTGGCAGCCTTTACTCGGCCTCTCCCCTCCTTAAAAAGACCATCGTCATCAACCGCGAATCATCTGGCTGCTGTCAATAGGCTGTGTGTGTGTGTGTGTGTGTGTGAACTTTATTGTAGACTGTACATTAATATTTATTGCAAGTAGTCGTTTCAAATTAGTAGTTCTGAGTCAAGCCTGCTGGTTCATGAACGCAAAATCCTCCGCAGTATATTTGGTCCAATATGTGTAGGAGGTGAGTGGAGGAAAAGAACTAACCAAGAACTGAATACTCTTCTGAATTACGGTAACCATATATTGTGAAAATTATAAAACTTGGTAGACTCAGGTGGGCTGGACACGTGATCAGAATGGGGTAGAATGAAATACCAAGAAAGGCACTCACAGAACAGATCTATGGCACCAGGAGAGTTGGTAGACCCAAACTACGTTGGGAAGGCGGTGTGAACTTCGATGCGCGCCATATCCTTGGGACCCGGAACTGGAGAGCAGCTGCACTTGACCGGGACAACTGGCGGAGGCTGTTAAAGGAGGCATTGACTCAGTAATGGGTTGTTGCGCCGCTGAAGAGAGAGAGTATTTTTAAAGGGTTTATATCAGTTCCTTCTAATTTTTAAACTGCTAAGTCTATCTGGCACCCCAACGCAATTGTTTTTTCAAACATTCAGATATAATTATTGGTAATACTTGAAGATGCATGACCATATAACAGAGTTTTCCCGGATATTGTGTACGTAAATGAAAGCTATTTATTAGAAAGAGTAGGGCTGAAACAGTTAAAACGAAAGTACACACAAATGTTTAACATTAATTTACTCATATATCACTTTCTTATTCTCTGAGAACATATTATTTGTCATAAATGTTGCTAAGTAAAGTAGTCAATTCTTTTTAACATATTATTTTTAAAAGAAAAAAAAGAAACAATCTCCCTCATTTCGGGTAAACCCCAATTTTTACCCATTTATGGGGTAAACTTTAAGACGATTCTTGTCGAATTTTTAGGGGTAGGGTATCACTTTGAAAAAGAACATTCGATATTAAATTGTTTGTTTAATATTACACAAGAAAGTGAAGTAGAGACTTTAATTGCATTTCTAATTAATACAAATACCCAGAATTAATAGTATATAACTTTTTGCAAGATTAATCTACTAAGTAATCACTATTGTGCTTTCTGTTTATATTGAAAATATTATGTTATATTTCATTTTATATTCATATTAAATATTACATTATTTTATAGTATATTTTAAAGTAGACATTTCTAATGTTGCCCTCATAATTAACTGCATCGTTGGTACAGGTTTTTAAAATTTTCTGTTTGTGTAGATAAGATTAATCACATAGGCAGTGGACAAAACAACACACTCGATAAACACGAAATCGGACAAACATCCGTAACAGTGACAGAAACGATAGTCGGGGGGGCGCCAGAATGACGTAACTCTCCGGCTTTACAATTCAATTACTACAGTTGCACTTCCCTGTGTCCAGTTTGGGGACAATCTAATTTTTCGAGTAGGTAATACGATTGCTTAGAATTCGGTAATAAATTTCAGGGCCATACATTGACACATTGACTAGAAAAACATTTTTACAGCGTCACATGTTTAACGCCATTTCCAATTTCAGTATTAGAGTAACATTAACATTTATTCAAAACTAATAATTATATTAACCAATGTATACTTACTTTTAAATCATGTTTTGACGTAGAATACGTTTACCTTTCAGGCCAGCAATAGGCACTCCCAACCAGAAAATCGAGCGTTACGTTTTCACGTCACGTTTGAAATTGAAATATTATCTAAACGACAAAACATTCACGCTTATTTGAGGTACCATTCGACAGGCAAAGGAACAAAGATAATAAATAGCACAATATAAGCGGGCTATTGCGTCATCCAGCGCTAGGTGAGCTAGGTGAGCGGGGGGGAGAAATAGAAATGTTTTGCGCCGCTCGGCGCGCACTTAAATTAGTATTTCTCCGGTTTCCGATGCGATAAAACGTTGAGTGAGGTGTGGTTAAAATTGTCTCATCGAGTACTATCTACATAGTGTACTGTAATAGCGGCGATGTTATTAAGAGGTTGGAATAATCGTAATTTAAGTTGTAAAAATCGTGTGTTCTGACAAAATGTCGCGGTATATGGGTGCTAAACGTGGTCAAAAGTATCGTTAACGCATACAGGAGAGTAGAGAACATCATGGAGAATTCAAAGAACCCAAAATGACCAATGCCGAACGTCAGAGGATTTACTGACAACGCTTAAAAGACATTTTGGAATTTTAATAAATACTGAAATCGAATTGGATGAGGAAGAGCGCCCGACTTCGCAAGTGTATCAGCCGATCGAATTCAGCAAAAAGTGGCAGTTAGCTACAAAGCACATCAACAAAACATTCTTTAATAAAGAATTTGGACACGGGTGTGACGTTTGTGACAGACTGTGGTTCCAGATGGACGTAAAGTTAGTGGCTGTTAAAGTGATGCCGTTGCAACACCATGGAGACCACAATTAATTACCATAGTAACAAGTAAATAAAAAAATGATATTTAGCGGCATCGGAACTATACCTTTATCCGTTCCTGCAGTACATTTTTGATGTTTTATATAATATGCGATTGTATCGACATATTACGATGTGGAAAGTGTACTAATTGTAAATTGTCCTATTGCTTAATGGAAAGCAATTATGAGGTACCATTCGACAGATAAAGGAACAAAGATAATAAATAGCACAATATAAGCGGGCTATTGCACCATCCAGCGCGGGGTTAGCGGGGGGGGGAGATATAGAAATGTTTTGCGCCGCTCGGCGCGCACTAAAATTAGTATTTCTCCGGTTTTATTCATAACACATTAGCAACCCTAAAGCACACAGACGTATTCTACGCTCTGAAGATTTGCGGCCGTGGCTCCACACAGCCCCCGCCGACTTTTTTGAAAACTAAAATACACATCATATGCACAAAATTACTAATACAAATATTAATATGTTATACCACATACAATGACGCTTAAACGACTCTTTCCACGCCAAATAAACTTTTGAATTATTTTATACAATTAAAATAGGGAACAGAAATATTTAAAGTTCAGTGTCAACAGTTAATGTGGGCATTCGTTGTTGGTGAGTTTTATTATATGTTGAGGTAGTAGTTAATATTAGATAATTGTAGGCGTTGAAAATCGGTGAGTGCCTTTATTTATTAAAGCAATTAATAAAGTTTGGAATAGCGATTTAACTGATGTTCTGTTATTTACTCCACTGTTCAGTCAGAGACATTAAGATTTATAGCCGGTGCGCTCCATGGTTCGTATCGAGTGGCAGTTTACATAGGTACTGATTTTTAACATTTCTTTAGTCAGAGGTGAATGCAGGAATACGTTGAAATGATTGTATTTACACATTAATTACAATGTAGATTCAAAAAATTATCTCAATTGAAAAAATAGTATGAAAGCAGTAAACTAACGGTGTAATGCTGAATTAAAAATTGTTCACTCTTCACACGTGCTTTGTGTTTTGAATTACTGCTTGATTTAGTATACTGTGTAATAATTTAATGCTGCAGATTGATTGATTATTATATTAAATGTGTAAATCTAAACACTATGTATAAAAAGCTGCATGTTAATTCTCACAAACGTGAATCGTGAGATGCAACAGAGAATGATTGCATACAAGGAACACTAACTTGCAAATGATTGAACACTAACTTCACAGGGAACTGCAATAAAGTTTAAAATAACTAAGCAATCACTGTGATAAATTAACATTTTAATTAGCACAGACCCAGGTGACGGAATACAGTGCTTTAGCTCGCTTCCACCTACCTTTTTCTGTTAAATACACTGTACATTAAAATAAGTTCATTAGAAGTGGTCAATGTCTTATTGTGGTGAAGTTACAAATACACTTTATCTCTCTTCTGTTCTTCCTATTTTGCAAAATTATCTAAATTCAAAATATCGTTGTAATGAAACAATTAACAGGATACTAATATTAATAATTCACAACTATTTGAAAATAAAATGGCATTACGTCAAAACAAAAATTTGTAAACAGTTTCAAATATCATTATTGAAAATACTTTTATTGTGACTAATTACTACTGTGATTTTAGGTGACTGGTGAATTGCTGTTAATAGGAATAAACCTTCGTCACCGTTTTTTTATTCGTGATGTTATCAGAAATAACCTCTGTGAGTGGACATTTTCTTAATGTTTTCGGATTGTTTAAAAGAACAGTAAGGAAATAAACTTTACTAAATTGTTTATGTTGTTACGTGAGAACTCTCTCTCAAATAACGAAATAGTTCCAATTGTTTTCACAATGATAGATATTGTTCACTTTCACAAAGAAACCAGTCTGTCATATACGGTACAAAATATTTAAAAAACGCTAACTAATCACTTAATCTTGGATATACTGCAATAGCCATCCTATGCCGCCACAGAGTCATGTAGTTGTAACGCATTATAATGAGCAATAAGTGTGAGCCAGCCTTGCTATAGCTGCCAGCCCTATTGTTAAAGACAGGTAAACAGTATATTGGCTTCGATTAATTGCCATTAGTTTTACTGCTTTCGCGATGAAGCATTAATATTAGACTCTTGTCTTTTCCGAAAAATTTTTAAAATATTGTTACGACATCTCAGAACAATCTACGTGTTTATCGAATGTTCCAGAGGGATCCGGAATGTAATACGTGTGGCGTACGTGCTTCTCGATGCATTTGCTATACTGTGACAGAATTCGCGCGGCCGCTTGCTCTGTGTCCAAGCCGCAATCAATTACGTCGTAGTTTATAGGTAATACGTAGTATGTGGAATAATCTAGATTTTCGACGGGATATAAATACAATTACTCTGGGACGCTCAGTTCAGTTATTATCGGGCGATATTAGTGTAAAAGTGTTTGGAAAAGTGTAGATACACCTGCGCGTTTGTCGACTTCAGTTTGATCACCAAGTACTTGTTGCAGACATTGTGGATGAAGCGATTCTTGGTGTTGACGTTCAAGGGGTCATTAGTGAAGTATTGTGTTTTATAATCGGGCGGTATATTGTAATACAATTGTGTTTTAATATTAGTTGACATTTTATTGGTTGTGAACAACTTTTATTTGTTTTGTTGTAAAAGACTGTGTTGATAAATACAAACTGTTTTAACTGTGAAAATTAAAGCTGGTGAATAGTGACTTAATTCGTGTCTTGTATTTTGTTTTTCAAGTCAGATCGCCGCAACAGTGGCGTCAGATGTGGGATAGAACCTGTAACAGTGGACACTTTGTACAAAACGAGTGTAATTCGTAATTAATCGAAAAACAATGGATGGCAGTCAGATGATGGAAAATATCCACGCGCTGTTGTTGCAGATAGAGGAACAACGACGACAAGAGGCGGAAGAAGCAGAGAGACGACAAAAAGTAGAACGAATACAAGAAAGAGAAAAAGTAGAATAATGACAGGATGAAAAATGGAAGCAGGAGGCAGAGGAACGGAAGCGTGAAACAGAAGGCATCAAAGCATTAATACAGGAGCAGAAACAGATGCAAGAACATAGTACAGCAGAATTGGGTCTCCTACGAGGTGAGCTTAATAAACAAGTTACTAAAATATCAGAGGTACAGGAATCAATGACATTAAAAATAGCTGAAGTAGAAAAATCTGTCACGAGTGTGGAAAAGCTATGTTAACAAAAATAGAAGACTCGATTACAAATGTAAAAGAGCAGATTAAATATGAAGTCGAGCAGTGCCTGAAGTTACAACCAAAACGACTTTGTGAACAGACTCTACCAATGATAAAGACAGAAAAAGACGCAGAAAATAAGTTAATAGAGAAAGTCACTTTACCTGCAGTAGGGACAGTTCAGACATAAATGAATGTAAAAAGGAAGCAATAATAAGAAGAGGGGTAAGACAAGGTTGCCCACTGTCACCGTACTTCTTTAATTTGTTTATAGAAGATGTTGTAACTCAGATGAAAAGGAGTTCTAGGGGAATTAAAATAAATGGGGAACAGATACACAGTATCCGCTTCGCAGATGATATTGTACTGATGGCTGACTCAGAAAAGGATATGACCCGCATGTTAGGTACGTTTAACAAAATTCTTCACACTTGGAGATTGAGGATTAATGTTAAGAAAACTAAAATAATGGTTGTAAGTAAAAAAAGAGAAGACATTAAATCAACCATTATGTTGAACAACACAATATTGGAGCACGTTACTGAATTTTGTTACCTGGGTAGCATAGTTACAAGTGGGAATAAGTGTCTGGCAGAGATTAAGAGGAGAGTAGCTCTGGCAAAACAAGCATTACAGAACAAAAGGAACTTATTAACAAGCAACCATATTAGTATTGAAACAAGGAAAAGTTTGTTAAGGTATTTGTATGGAGTGTTTTAACTTACGGGTGTGAATCGTGGACCTTAGAGAAGGTGGAGAGTGACAGATTTCAGGCAATGGAGATGTGGATTTGGCGGAGAATGACAAAAACTAGTTGGACAGATAGGAAGACGAATGAACAGATCCTAGAGGAAATAAATGAATAGAACATTGCTTAGGAGTATTGAGGTGAGGAAGATTAAGTTGATAGGACATGTGATCAGACATAGTGCTTTTTTAACTAACATCTTTGAGGGCAAAGTAGTGGGGAGGAAGCCCAAAGGAAGACCAAGAACTGCATACTTCCGCAGCACAATGAGTGTCGTGAATAGTGGGTCCTATGAAGAAATGAAGAATATCGCAAGGGATAGAGTGACGTGGATACAGCGACAAGGCATTGCCTTTAGGAGTTGATTGAGGGACAGTTCATGTCAAAGCTCCAACTTTTGACGGAAGCAATCACTAGGCAAACGCACCTTCGCTAATTTAAAGCTGCTGCATAGGCAAATAATTGGACAGAGGAAGACAAGGCAGTCTCACTCGTTCTCGCATTAAAAGGACCGGCGACAGAACTACTACAGAAAGTCCCACCTGACAGCCAGAACATCTATGCCGAGTTGATAAAAGCTCTAGAATTACGATATGGTGATAAAAATTTGCGAGATGTGTACTTCACCCAGTTGAGAGCAAGGCGACAGCATTCCGGGGAGGGCCTTCAAGAGTTTGAAGCAAGTATCGACAGACTAATTAGACGAATTCAGCGATGTTATCTGGGGAGATATCGTGCCTAATATTAATATAATAACAATTGACTCCTGTGGCCTGGGTATTTTGTTTTCCACTGTACCTACGACTATCAAGTAGACCGTCGTAACAATATTCTTGTATTTGATATATGTGACTTTGATTGTAAAAGCATTTGGTCAGTTTCATTGTAGGAAAAACAGAAGTGTGCTGGCTCAAGTTATTATTTTATCTCTATTAACTTCTTTTATTTTCTTTAATACTTATCACTCTGTCTGCTTTTCTGGAGTACTTCCTTCTCCCTAAGCCTTTTCTTTCGAATTTACAATTGCTCTTTAATTCCTACTGGTAAACCATAGTTTAGTTCTTCATTAAAATACCGCCTTCATGGAGATTGTCTTTATCCTGAAGCGCCAGAAGATTTTCGAACGAGTTTTGCGATGCAGACATTTACTGCTGGTGTCCGAGATAACGAACTACAGAAGTGTTACGAATGGCAAGACACCAGAACAGTGCGGACGCCCTAGTACATGCTTTGCAATTTGAGGCCGCCAAAAGATCGCGACCGCACAGACGATGAGTACGAAGGACAAGGAACAGAGACTCGACGGTCGGTACCACAGAATAAAATAAGAAAGGATGGAAGACCGAAGTGTTATAGATGTGGGAAACCTGGACATCTACAACGAGATTTTCGGGTTAGAATTCAGCAGCAGGGAAACAAGCAGTAGTCGGTACAACGGGGCGTGTGCTGACTAACTGGAGGAACGAAGTCCCTAGAAGATACGCAATTTCTACACTTCAGAAAAGTAGCGGGAGCTTAGTGGTTAACGGATTCGTTCAAGAAAGGCCAACCTCGATTACAATTGACACAGGCGCAACAAAATTTCCATTCTGCGCCCTGACGTGGTGAAAGATCTCAAACCAATCTGCTGCTCTTGCAGCTTGGAAACGGCTACTGGACAGCCTGTAAAAGTGTTTGGAAAAGTGGAGATACACCTGCGCCTTGGCCGATTTTAGTTTGATCACCAAGTACTTGTTGCAGACATTGTGGATGAAGCGATTCTTGGTGTTGACGTTATGAACGTATATGGATTTATAGTCGACTTCGGAAACAATATCTTGAGAATCGGAAAAGAAGAGGTAGTGCTCTCCACAGTTAATACATCAGAAAAATCGATGGACGTGATAAATCAAGGGGCCGTAACTGTTCCGCCAAATCCGAACAGATCATCATGGTTAGAACCGAGGTAGATACTAGGGGCAACCAGTGCTCTATATTCGAACCCCAGGTAGTCAGCACACTGGGCATACTAATTGTCAGACGTTTAGTAAAACCTGACGAAACTGGAAATGTACCTATTAGAGTGGCGAATATTTGGGATCAAGCTGTTACTTTACAAAGCAATGCGCTCCTCGGCAAATTGACTCCTGTAGCCTGGGTAGCCGGAATGCAGGAATTATTGAACAGATCGTATAATGACCTCTCAAGTGGTGAGGTAAAAGAACTTAGACGGTTTTTACGTGAATTTAAAGATTTTTTTGCAGTTCGGGGCCAGTCATTTGGAAGAACCACTTTTGTACAACATCGCATCAATACCGTGGACAAAACATAGATACGCCAACCTCCTCGAAGTTCTCCATTATCCAAGCAATAGGAAATGTCTCGGTTAGTACAGGACATGTTGACAGACAGAGTAATCGAGCCTTCGTCAAGTGCTTGGTCTGCTCTGGTAGTGCTAGTAGCAAAGAAGGATGGTGGATTGCGTTTCTGCGTAGACTACCGGAGGTTGAATGACGTCACAAAGAAAGATTGCTATCCATTATCTCGCGTTGACGATACACTCGTCACCCTGTCTGGAGCACAGTGGTTTTCCACATTGGACCTGAAAAGTGGATATTGGCAAGTAAGTCTTCATCAAGAAGACAGGAAAAAGACCGCTTTCTCTACCCCAAGTGGCTTATTCCAATTTAACATCATGAGATTTGGACTCTGTAATGCACCGGCAACATTTGAAACATTTATGGACCTGATACTCCGAGGGCTGACATGGAAGACTAGCCTTGTTTATTTAGACGATGTCATAGTGATCGGGAAGACTTTCAAAGACCATTTGGAAAACTTGACAGAGGTTCTAACTAAAATTCACTATGCCCAACTGAAGCTGAGCCTGAAGAAGTGTTCCCTATTCAAGAAGGACGTACTGTATCTGGGCCACCAGGTTTCGGTAGCGGGTGTTAGCATAGATCCTAATAAGGTAGACACCTTAAGAGACTTGCCAGTTCCGAAGAGTAAACATGAAGTTCGGATTTTCCTGGGGTTATGCTCATATTACAGACGTTTTGTGAAAGGCTTCGCAACTATTGCTAAGCCACTACAAGAGCTAACGGAAAATAAACGAAACATCCAGTATTCGAATGAGTGTGACAAAGCATTTAGGACTTTGAAAATTGCATTATGTTTGCAGCCAATTTTCGCTTTCTCAGCTTCCGAAGGGAAGTACATCGACGCAAGCAATACTGGTCTAGGAGCAGTTTTGTCTCAAGTACAGAACGGTGAAGAACGAGTAATAGCGTATTACAGCAAGATGCTTTCTAATCCAGAGAGAAATTATTGTGTTACAAGGAAAGAGTTGTTGGCAATTTTCCAAGCTTTGGAGCACTTCCTTAAATACCTCTATGGAAGGGAGTTGTCACTACGCACCGACCATGCCGCGCTTGCATGGCTCTTGACATTTATAAATTCGGAAGGGCAGTTGGCGAGGTGCCTCGAACGTCTGCAAGAGTAGAACTTCAATGTACGACATCGGGAAGCGGATGGCTTATCACGAAGACCATGCCCGGAAGACTGCCGGCATTGCCACAGAAAGGAAGAACAAATCGTAAGCGAACATGTTCAAGCTATCACTGTAGATTTCCTGGCAGACGGCTGGACGACACAAGATTGTCGACAAGAACATGTGGCTGATGAAGACATCGAACCGATCTTGACAGCAAATGAGGAAGGTCGCCGCCCGGATTGGCAAGAAGTCTGCAATGGTTCGGAAGAGCAGAAGGGCTACTGGGCACAATAGGGTATCCCTTACCTTAGAGAACGGATTGGTGAAAAGGGCTTGGGAAAATGGAGAAGGACGAGGGGGACTTGGTCATGCAGTTGATAGTTCCCCGAAGTAAAGTGCAGTCTGTTTTGAAGGAGATGCATGATGGAACGTTAGTCTGGAGGCCATCTTGATAAAATATGGAAGTGAGTCTATTGCTTCATCTTCGCCACGACGTAAAGGAATGGGTTCGGACTTGTGAAATATGTGCTGCAAGCAAGGGCCCACAAACCAGGAGCAGGGGAAAAATGAGAGATTATAACGTTGGACTGCCTTTCGAGAGAATTGCCGTAGACATTGCTGGACCATTCCCAGTTACTGACGATGGAAACCGGTACATCATGGTTGTAGGTGACTACTTTACTAAGTGGGTGGAAGCCTATACAATTCCAAATCAGGAGGTTACCACTTTGGAAAATGAGTTAGTTGACAACTTCTGTTGCCGTTATGGAGCCATATGGATATCCATAAGAATCTAGGGAGAAATGTCGTGTCAGGCGTGTTTAAAGAATTATGCCCGTCTACTTGGAATTCGAAAGACCAACGCCTGTGCATCCTCAGTCGACTGGATGGTTGAGAGATTCAATTGGACACTTGAACAGCATCTTTCGAAGGTTGTTGACGAGACCAAATAGACTGGGACCAACGTATACCACTATTCCTCATGGCGTATAGGTCATCAGTACACGACACAACCGGCATGCCTCCAGCACAATTGGAGTTTGGGCGGGAGCCGTCTTCCTGGGGACTTGATGCTCGGATCACCTGAGACTCAGTCCCAAGAGCCACAGAACTATTCCTCGCAATTAGAAAACCAACTGCTAGAAATGAATCACTTGATAAGAGGACGGCTGCAGATTCCCAGTGATAAAATGAAAACTCGGTATGACATTCTCAGCAATAGTGTGGGTTTCCAAGAAGGAGATCTGGTCTGGTTGTTCAACCCAAAGGGCCGTCGTGGTCGCTCACCTAAGCTCCAGACTAACTGGAGAGGACTCTACACTGCGATAAAAAGAATCGACGATTGTTTATCGGATTCAACAGGAAGGACAGCGAAAGTTCAAGGTCGTCCACCTATATTGCCTGACTAAGTGTTCAGTACTAAGTACTCAAAACTATGATGAGACGCAAGCTTGCAGAAGGTCGACCTGTTTTGTTTCCTTAAAGGCACACTTTGAGTAACAACAGGCCCCCGTAGCGACAACAGACAAATCCACAAAGCACTCCCTCGTTTTGCCAAATACGAGTACTTCTCCGGATTCTTGTCAAATTGGTTTATACTTCGACACAAAACCATTTCCATATCACCAATAAAGATTAAAACCGTTCTCATCAAAATTTTAGTCAAATAAAACGCTGAAACATTAAAATGAGCCCTTTTGTAATTTGGTTTAAATTTTATAAACTGTTGAACAATCTGAATAATTTAAAATTTTTGTGCAAACTACAGAATGGTAGTCAACTACTTCCTGCTGTGTCGTTATAAACACTGCATGTCGTGATACCAATGATGTAATATACCTTTTATAAGTGTGGCAACAATATTACGCATATAAATTATTGAATTTGATCGCGATTCTCAACAATATGTTAGTTTCTGTGGAAATTTTTATTTCAATATATATGTTGTATAATTTATAAAAATAGACGATCAATAAAACCAATTACTAGCAGAGCATAACCCTTAAAACTTTATTTAATTGTGAATATTTTCTACTTTTTTACAGTTAATTATATTTTCAGTTCAGTATATAAACGTTATAATAAACTGAATTGGTTTTGTGTTATGACTTTCAAATTACCATTATTTACTAGACCATTACTAATAGTAAGTATTAGAAGTATTAAACTTTCTCATTAATACTTACCAATTCTCTTAATTTGACACATTTCAATTTAATTTCAGTTCTTGAAATTTTAATTATTTTAAATCTGAATTGTATGAATGATTCAAACGTTTTCTTTTAAAAGAAGTTAGTGGAAGACGGTGTAGTAAAAATGAGTAATGCAAGTAATAGTTTATGGGTTAACGAATGGTGAGTAATTTGATATGGCAGTTATCCTTGGAGGCGAGTGCTGACACTGTGATCGGAAATGCCCAGTGTGTTTTTATGTAGTACCTGTGCGTACGTCATAATTGTTAAAAATTGCGCTAGACATGTAGGTAGATAGACAGACAGACAGAAACACACACACACACACACACACACACACACACACACACACACACACACACACCATGGGTGAGTAGTATTAGGTTAATTATATTGTTTATAATAGACACTTAGGTATACGTTCAGCTTTCTTGATATAACGTGAAGTTTTTTTTCAGACTGGTGCTGCATTTCTGCTCTATAAAGGTGCTGTTCGATATCTCGGGATAGACTTTAGAAGTCCACAGGTAACAAATATTCTTATTATTTCCATTATAACAGACAATATTTCACTTCGCAAGTGATCTTAGTTTCTATCTCAGTCGGATACACGTCGGGATTAATATTATTTTAAGTATAAAGAAACACGAAAAACTACCGAAATTTTTATAAATAGAATTACGTTACAACTTCACGTTGACTGCCCTCTGATATTCACGACATTCTGTAATTCCGTTGGGAGACTTTCTCTTAGTTCTCCCAACGGTGATTGTCTTTAGTAAGACTTCCTTCGAGGTTGTATTAGGTTTCTGCGTTTTAGTAAATTTTAAAGTATTCACTGCATGATTTTTTCGTAAGTCATAAATCACACTCATTGGACTTCCCGTTTATTACGAAACGTCTAGTTTATTTTCTACTCGCTTTCTGTCTATTATATTTATTACTAATATTTCAAAATGTTTCCATTTCTAGTCACTCGAATTTTCTCCGTTTGCTTTATCCGACTTGGTATATTTTCACTCCGTGTATCCGACCGCTTTCGATAATTTTCCAAAAATATAACAATTCAGTATACTCTCCTTCTTCAATTCAATACATATTTCTTTAACAATGTAGTAGCACTTTTGTTAGAAAAATACAAGAATTAATAAAATGTACACTAGTAAGAAATTCACAGACGAAGTTCACAGTGTGCGCCAGTATTAAGGTAACTACATTACTCTCTGTTTCCTGTACGGAATATTTAGGTGTCCCCAATTATTACTTACCTTCTATTTACTAAGTTTTATACAAATTATTGTCAACATTTGAAGTGGTTAATTACAAAATTTTGGCTGTTTTATTTGACACATATTTATCAAGGAACTAGTCATATACTTGCCATTTAACTAGGCTTATAATTCAATTACTTTCCAGACTAACTAAACTTGTTAATCGTGACGTTAAAAAAAAGTGTTAGTGAATATCTGAAGCGAGTTGATTACTTTTTTTTTAAATAAACACAGACAACTCAAGTTTAAATAAGAAAATAATTCGTAACACTAAATATCTTCAGTTTTCAATTTAAGCACTCACTTGTTTCATAGAGATTTATTATTTTCAGGAACTAGAAAACGACCTAATAACGATTGGAATCGATTTGAATTTGGTGCTTCAAAACTACATTGCAAACGTAGCCGCTGACAGCGACAGCGACACCGACGTCGATTCGGACGCCTGCTTACACATCCACACAGTCAACACATTTAACCTCTGCATGCATAAATTAATTTTTTCAAACGATATCATTTCATATCCATATATTATTGTCTGTGTTGTCAGTTGGTATAGCCATATTTTCTGTCAAGCGAAGAAATCTTCGTACTTCTTCATACTTGTTACAAGACATTGAGTCAGCAATTAAGTTCATCCGCAAGTCAGGGTCTGATGACCAATACACGTGTGTATTTGGGTACTTTATGTAACTCATCATAATGTTTATACCAGGGAACACTCTAAGTTCCCAGACAAAAATTGAAACATTATGTTTTCCTTTCTTAACTGCATAACGATTTGTTTCAGAGGCAATGTGAGAGAGCAGGAAGTCAGAATCTGTGATTGTCTTAAATATGGAGGAGGACTGCAATCGAAATTATTGGCTTTGTTATTATACCATATAATTGGATTTTCAGCGCGAGTCTGGTTTGGAATATGTGGAATATGAACTCTGACTGATTTACATGCTGTTGGTGGTGAAACACCCTTCTGTTAGTTTGAAGTCCATGTAATGAATTTCTTCGGTTCGTGAACCGAGAGTGGCTTTGAAAATTTGATGTAGAAGGTGCATTAGGAATAGGTAGATTTCTTTCTTGTTCACTTGTCTGTGTTACACTGATTTCCGTATGAAGTGCTAGCTCAATGGTATTAGGCCGAGTGATGAGCACTGTTGGTGGTTATGCAGATGGTATTTCATCAACTTCATCGGAACTTTCAAAACTATCTGATTTACTAATTTGTTATAAAATCTCACATGCCTGTAAAACAACAGTTCATTACCATGGACACCACTAACTTAACTGTAAATAGTCAACAACAAACTGCCCTGCACTCTGCTGGAGACATGTGGTTTCACTCCAGAATGGTATCAGGTGGGGACACCATTTTTGTGAACAAAAATATTTTAACATACTCTATGAAACAAAAGAAAAGTGAAGTGGTATCGTATGAGCCAATATGCACGAAGAGGTTAATTTACATCGACACTTAAAATTAAGTTCTAATTAACTCTTTGAATTCTTAGAACAAATTACTTTCAGTAATATTGTACAGAGTATATTTTCTACAATACACTATCTACTCTATTTTGTATTTTGTACAAAATTGTACAACATTTTACAAGACTGTTCATTTTGTAAAACCTAATAAAATAGTTGTATAAACCTTTTGTTTAGCTTTTTCTTTCCTTTAGATGTGGTGTTTGGTGGAAGACACTATGTGATGGTCTTCATTTACTTTAATATTGTATAGGGCTACTTCTATTTACATGTATTACTATATTTTATTATTATTCGTATTATTATTAGTATTGGTAGTAGTAGTAGTAGTAGTAGTAGTAGTAGTAGTAGTAGTAGTAGTAGTAGTAGTAGTAGTAGTAATAGTAGTAGTAGTAGTAGTAGTAGTAGTAGTAGTAGTAGTAGTAGTAGTAGTAGTATTACATCATCTACTACTCCCTACTTCTACTGCTACTACTTACTACCACTACTACTACTACAACAACTACTACTGCTACTACTACTACTACTACTACTACTACTACTACTACTACTACTACTACTACCACTACTACTATTACAACTACTATTTGCCTTTTTTTACGAGGACAAGTCCAAATATCGGTATGGAGAACCATACATGACTTCCATATTCTAAGATTTATATTTAAAATCATTTTCGAAATGAAATATTACCATAGAAACTACTTCTTTCTACTTACTGCTTCAGCGGTCACTAGCGTATACCACCTCACGTTATCGCACTCGATTTTCACTGATGATGGAAGTCGATGGCATTGCCGAAACGTCTGGTTTTGTAGAAAACATTGGACTACGGCCAAATATCCCGGGAAGGAATTTTAACAAAAACTACTTCTTTGTTGCCGATAACGTTGTACACATATATATCAGTGGCGAAGTAACATGGAGGCAATTGAGGCAATGCCTACCCTAAAAAATTCTGTTGAATAAAAATTATAAATACGTATGAACTACATAACGTAAAGATTATACATTGTTACTGCGACTGTCAAATTTATTAAACCGAAACGTGCTTTATTGAGCGACCGCTAGATGGTGACAGGTGAGATTCGGCATAGCTCGTTTAAAGCGAATGAGGCAACCTGAACTTGCCTCAGCGTTTTTTGTATACATCGTATGTAAGCAATGTAGCGATGTGATAGGGAAGGGAAGGGAGGGGGGATTGTCCCGCGCTGTACACATAGAGCGTTGAGGCGTGCGTCACTTCTGTGGTCCAAACAGTTAAGTTAAAGCGCCTGTGTTGTTTCTAAGTGTGTTTATTTTATGCGGTTATTAAAAGTGTCACTGTTATTCTGCTGAACTAACAGATGAGCAAGATTGTTATTTGAATTATTTGTAACATTAAACATATATATAGAAACTAATCAAGTTTAAAAATTTGAAGTTCAATCAGTTGTATTATTGTGTATGACTAATACAAGAATTGTTCAATAGAAAAACGTATAGAGCTGTAAAGCATTTTTTATTCAACGATTTTAAAAGAAGTCTCCAATAACATTAAGACATGAGTTTCACTGTTGCGCTAACCTGTAGACTCCCTGCTAGTAAAATTCTTACGGCTGTTTGTGGAACCATTCGGTTACAGCAAACTCTACCTCAGCGTCCGATTTGAACCACCGTCCTTTTAGTGATTCCTTAAAAAAAATTTAAGATAAGATTTTTGCCTACCCATTCATTAACTACTAGCTTCGCCACTGATATATATAAAAAATATGCATAAAATTAATGGCTTGTATAAGTTAATGATTGATCTCCATTAAGTAGTCCTCAAGTTTCCAAAGTTTTAATATTATGATGTCCGTAATTAAAACATCAGAGCAGGTATAGTGTGTATGAGGGTACACCGTGGACAAAATTTTTCAACATTTCCTATTGAGCGTTGCTTAGAGTAAAGCTGCGAATCTACAGTGTACGTTTCACAGAACAAACACGCGAAAAAGAAGGAGCGCTCCGAAGTCACTCATGGACCCTCAGCATCTTGCAGAGGGTTCATTCCCTAAAGACGAAAAGTCTATCTATGAATCGTTCCTCTGTAAACACGTGCAGTTACACTGCCCAGCGATCCACAGGAAGCAAATCGCTATACACGCTGGACACTTTTTCGGCTTGCACGCGTTATGTTGGTATGGGTTTCGGCACTTACCATTTAAAAAGCGTGCAAATGTAAGAAACTAAACATGAGTGAGGCCAGAAATAACGCGTATTGTGTGTGTGTGTCTTCCCTGCCTTTTTATTGCGGTAGTCATAATAATAAAATGGAAACGTAAACATTACATAACTGAGATATGCTTGCCTGACACGATGATATAGATGTTTGTAACAAAATTTTCTGTTTGTACATTTTGAGTGTAAATTAATCCTTTATACTATTAACTCATACAAGATTTACATTAAAATAAAAAATTATAATTTTATTGCCTGGCAACAAAATTATTTTATTTTTAACAATTACCATTGTTTCAAAAAGTTTAAATGAATTTTCAAGTACAGTACTTTACTGTTGTTAAAACGTAAAAGGTTGCAGGTAAACTACCCCTTCCCCTTGACCGATCTTCACCAAGAACAGTAGGTCTTGAATACTCTACAAATCAGGGCTGTATGCAAAACATTATTTGATTCTGTTTTAATTTGCGGCTGTTATCGTTTGCCATAGAAAATACACTTGATAAAAAAATGTTGCAGGTAAACTACCCCTTCCCCTTGACCGATCTTCACCAAAAACAGTAGGTCTTGAGTACTCTACAAATCAGGGCTGTATGCAAAACATTATTTGATTCTGTTTGAATTTACGGCTGTTATCGTTTGCCACAGGAAATACCCTTGTTAAAAAAATGTTGCAGGTAAACTACCCCTTTCCCTTGACCGATCTTCACCAAAAACAATAGGTCTTGAGAACTCTACAATTTAGAGCAGTATGCAAATAATCTTTTGATTCTGTTTGAATTTGCGGCTGTTATCGTTTGCCATAGGAAATACCCTTGTTAAAACATAAAACGTTACAGGTAAACTACCCCTTTCACTTCACCGATCTTTACCAAAAACAACAGGTATTGAGAACTCTACAAATCAGAGCTGTATGCGAAACATCATTTGATTCTGTTTGCATTTGCGGCTGTTATCGTTTGCCAAAAAAAATTTCCCTTGATAAAAAAAACCGTTGCCGGTAAACTACCCCTTTCCCTCAACCGATCTTCACCAAAAACAATAGATCGTGAGTACTCTCCAAATCAGGGCCGTATACAAAAAATTATTTGATTCTGTTTGAATTTGCGGCAGTTATCGTTTGCCATCGAAAAAAAATCTACACACAGACAACCACACAAACAGGCACTTTTCGAAAAACGAGTTTTACTTCCATATTCCGTAAGGAATGGAAGTATGGTGATGGCAAAAAAAATCGTGTTCGAGATTATTGCAGATTCTGATTCTACTACGCTCAAAACATGAAAAAAAGTCGTTTTCCGAAAAGTGTGTGTGTGTGTGTGTGTGTGTGTGTGTGTGTCTGTAGATTTTTTTTCTATGGCAAACGATAACTGCCGCAAATTCAAACAGAATCAAATAATGTTTTGCATACAGCCCTGATTTGTAGAGTATTCACGACCTATTGTTTTTGGTGAAGATCGGTTGAGGGAAAGGTGTAGTTTACCTGCAATAGTTTTTTTTTATCAAGGGATTTTTTTTTTTGGCAAATGATAACAGCCGCAAATTCAAACAGAATCAAATAATGTTTCGCATACAGCCCTAATTTGTAGAGTTCTCAAGATCTGTTGTTTTTGGTGAAGATCGGTTCAGGGAAAGGGGTAGTTTACCTGTAACGTTTTATGTTTTAACAAGGGTATTTCCTATGGCAAACGATAACAGCCGCAAATTCAAACAGAATCAAACGATTATTTGCATACAGCCCTAGATTGTAGAGTTCTCAAGGCCTGTTGTTTTTGGTGAAGATCGGTTGAGGGAAAGGGGTAGTTTACCTGCAACGTTTTTTTATCAAGCGTATTTTCTATGGCAAACGATAACAGCCGCAAATTCAAACAGAATCAAATAATATTTTGCAAACTTCCCTGAATTGTAGAGGTCTCAAGGACTTTCGATTTTGGTGAAGATCGGTTAAGGGGAAGGGGTAGTTTACCTGCAACCTTTTACGTTTTAACAAGAGTAAAGTACTTAAAAATTTATTTAAACGTTTTGAAACAATGGTAATTGTTGAAAATAAAATAATTTTGTTGCCAGGCAATAAAATTATAATTTTTTCATTTTAATGTTAATCATGTATAAGAGAAAATATATCGCGCTTGGCAGGCGATATTAAGATTTAAATATAAATCTTAGAATATGGAAGTCATGTATGGTTCTCCATACCGATATTTTTTCATGTTTTGAGTGTAGTACAATCAGAATCTGCAATAATCTCGAACACGATTTTTTTTGCCATCACCATACTTCCATTTCCTTAAGGAATATGGAAGTAAAAATTGTCCGAAAGACTGTGGGTTTGGGTATTATACCCAACCCACTATAAAACCACCTCCCTTTCCACTTCTAAGACACTAACCTGTAAATGTTTGACACACTACTTCGGGATAGATCTTTTGTTCTTGAGTCCTAAGGCTCACATCTGACTTGTTATTCTTCTATATTGTACTGTGCAAATCAAACTTCTTCGCCCAAAGAAACTCTTCTGCGAAGTGTGTCACAGAGTACCCAGTGTCCTCCTATTGAAGCATCGCTTCAGCGATGTTATCTGGGGAGATATCGTGCCTAATATAATATAATAACAAATTGACTCCTGTGGCCTGGGTATTTTGTTTTCCACTGTACTTACGACGATCAAGTAGACCGTCGTAACAATATTCTTGTATTTGATATATGTGACTTTGATTGTAAAAACATTTGGTCAGTTTCATTGTAGGAAAAACAGAAATGTGCTGGCACAAGTTATTATTTTATCTCTGTTACCTTCTTTTATTTTCTTTAATATTTATCACTCTGTCTGCTTTACTGGAGTACTTCCTTCTCCCTAAGCCTTTCCTTTCGAATTTACAATTGCTCTTTAATTCCTACTGGTAAACCATAGTTTAGTTCTGCATTAAAATACCGCCTTCATGGAGATTGTCTTTTAGTTCTAAACTATCGTTGACTCTTTCTTTTACACCCTGTTTCTCCAAATCTCTTTTAACATATTCAATATTTTTCAATGTTCTACAATCTGTTTCTGGTCTAACAAATGGTTTTACACACGTTTTATTTCCTACACGTTTATTCTTCTTGCTGATACTTTTCGTGAAACTGTACACAATTTTTCTTTTCCATTTAGTTCTTCTCCCATGTATTTCTCCTTCTTTCACTGCCTGATCTCTCTTTAATAGCTTAAGAAAACCAAGCCAATTTTTCTTAGCATTTTGTGCTGACTTCATGATATAATTTTGGAAATATGTTAGGCATAGAATTCTATGATGTACAAACGTACAAATGCAGCTTTTTATTTGCTCTTCTTGCTTATGCTGTGATGTATTTTTTCTTTTTAGACAAAAATGTACTCATCCGAGTCGAAGGAGGAGGAAAAGGGTATCTGATGTTTCGTGGAATTGCTATTTCCGTTATGTTTTCTTAATTATCATTCTGTGCTGTGTCATTATATTAAGATATTTTATATGTCGTCAGAATAACAATGGAACTGGGTACGGTATTTGATAGGGAAATTAAGTCAAGTTAAAATGTATTATGTGTTTTTTTACCACGTGCAGGTTCAAAGCTTTAATTATATTATTGTATTCTGTGTATTATTGTATTCTTTATTGTATTCTGTCCTAAAAAGAGAGGAATTGTTTGCAGTGATATATAAAAGTGTACAAGTCAATTTATACATATTAAAATTTGCAAACTAAATCTATCTTTCTTTACAAGCAACTAAACTTGATGAATACAACGTTTTTTTAGATATACCTACACGAAAGAGATTATTAACTACTATAGCACTTAGCTTCTACATGAAAGGGTATAGTTAATGTACTTCCATAAACAATAGTTGAAAATTAATTTATACATACATGTAATAACAGTTTAAAGTTAGACAATTTTAGTTAAAAGTACGATATTTTAAATGCTTCCAATATACGACATTTTAAATGTAAAGACCATCTTAGATGGTAGCTATTTTTGTAAGTAGGTCTACAATTTTTCGTCAGTCGCTGAGTAACATGAACTTATTATTGAAGTTGGTTCTCTGATTTTGAATTATACTCGCTCGACATAGGGACACTCTCCTTGTAGAATGTTGTAGTATATATCTACAGATGTACAGTTTAATACACTAAATAAGAAGATATACAATTGGATATACAACATATTCATTGGATGCACAAGATACTATGCGAAAATATGTATATTAGGGACATTACTCAGTAAACCGCTAGTGTTTTATTACAATACGCATATAATTAATTTCTAGGTTGGTTTAATTAATATTTTGTCGACTGTAAAAAGTAATGCTTTAGAATACGTGAAACAAATTAATTCGGTTTCGTATATCTGACAATTAATTAAAAGTTGAGTAGAAACAATTCACAGATTAAACATGAACTATATAAAAAAACGAAAAATGTTATATTTTATTAAATATTTTCATTTGTCTGTAAAAGGGATGAAAATTTTGTTATATAGACTAAATTACTTGAGTATAGCATTAAGACAGAGACCAAGGGAAGACTTTTTTTTTAAAGATGAGTATAGTAAAATTTCGTTAAGGACACTGAATTGTTACGTTCACGTTTTATTACTGTACATACGGCAGTAGACGGAAAAGTTGTTATAATGTATACTGTAGTGTGCTGGTGGAAGCTTTCTCGTTAATTGCTTTCATCCAACGGACACCTAAGAATGCTTCTGTTATATAGTTTAATTTAAAAAAAAAACGCAGCAGAACCCATGTGGTACAATTATTTTAAGCGTCAAAAGTTTTATTATAGTAATGCTAAAATTTATTTTGTATGCTAATTATTGTTTTAAATTTTAGTATTTAATCTTTATAGTATTTTACGTCATTTGTCTGTGCCTATGCATTTTTTGTACAATTCAAGAGAAACGTTCAAGGAAATGGAATATGTTCAGCGATGTTTATTATTTGTTAATTTTATATTAACTATAGGCGTTTTGTGAAGTCACTTGTAAGATGCACCATAACGTTGGGGGAACTGTTGTAAATGATCTCAGAAAACTGATTGAAGACACATAACTTTCATGCACTGTAAACTTTCATAGAAATATTCAAATCTTTTATTAAAAGCATATTACAGAATTATAAAAGGATACTATCCTTATATAATTCAGGATAATATTTCATATTTTACTGAATTCGATAATTTAATGTAAACTTATAGCACTGAATTCATTAATATAATTAGTAATAAATAAATTTAAAGAACATACCCATTATCGTCAACTTTCAAGGTTAGTAGTAATCCCAAGTGCTCTTTTACAGAATATAGTTTGCCATTCAACAGCAATCCAATGTCCTTAGTACTTTAGATATTGTAAAAAGTTGGTTTCGTAGTCAACGTTAATCTATATCTGTATAAGCCAAATACCACTGACTGACTCACTGATCACGATATCTCTGAAACCACTGAATGGATATCAATAAAACTTTGAACATAGCTTCATCATAGGTCTTAGGTGCTCACTAAGAAACGGTTTTAAAAACTTTCACTCCTAAGGGGCAAAAAAACCCCCGGTACTAGGTATGTATGTATCTATGTATGTATGTTCCACATCTCCTCCTAAACCACTGGACCGATTTCAACCAAACTTGGCACAAATATTTTACGCAACGGGAGAACCAACATAGGATAGGTGTTTTTTTTCAATGGGGTCCTTTTGGGGGTCCTTTGTGGTCTTCCACATCTCCTCCTAAACCACTGGACCGATTTCAACCAAACTTGGCATAAATATTTTACCCAACGGGAGAACCAACATAGGACAGGTGTTTTTTTCGATACGATCCTCTGGGGGGTCCTTTGGGTCTTAAAAATCTATTAGATCTGGTTACTATGGCAACCCAATAGAATAGATTCTGGTTACCATAGCATCGATGGAAGTCTCCCGCGTAGGAAGTAGCGCGGGAGTCGTCCGACGGGCCTTCCCCGGAGTCCATCCACGGAACCCGGGGATTCTTCGGTCGGATCCCACGAAAGACGTCGGGGCCAGAGTCCACGGTTCTTATAAATAAAGATATAGGTTATGATATCAAAGGTGGTGTATGCAAAGCGGTGAGAAAATACAATGAAAAGAGGTCACTTATTCCCTGGAAGATACAATCTTTGTCGGGCTTTAAATATGACTGTAATACTGACTACAACAATGACAAGATTTTATCTATTGGTGATTTTATACAGTGTAAATGGTGTAATGCTAAAAAGTGGAAAGAGGAAAGTCCTGGGTTATGTTGTAGCAACGGAAAAGTCCACCTTCCTCTCATTAAAGAACTACCAGAACCTCTCCACAGCCTTCTGAGGGAAGACTGTTTCTCTCATGGGCAGTTGTGCGTTGCCTGTTCAAGAGTTAGCACTCCTACAGTCTGGTTATTCTTCACCCAGAAGGAAAAACTAAAAACTTTGTGTACAAAGAAGTTCTTTAATGATCCGATGATTAGTTCTTCTTTACAAGTTCAAAATTGAAGAAAAATCTGAAATGTTTTCATACTCAACACAACTTCATATAACAAAAATGTTTAATGTTTATTTTAAATAAAATATATAAGAGGTTTTAATTATTTATTTGTAAGAAACCTACTTTAATTGAACTTTATTAATTAAATAAGATTTTCATTACGTACAACGTATAAGCAAAATACCACTGACTGACTCACTGATCACGATATCTCTGAAACCACTGAATGGATATCAATGAAACTTTGAACATAGCTTCATCATAGGTCTTAGGTGCTCACTAAGAAACGGTTTTAAAAACTTTCACTCCTAAGGGGCAAAAAACCAAATACTGAAATTTATCGCGGGAATTGCATACTTGGGAAATGAAGTGGTTGACATCTCAGTTTACTGGAAACCCCGAATACATTTAGTCCTGAGTTTTTAATCATTGTTTTAAATTGAAAAAACTTCGTTGTTTGCAGGTTCTTATAGTCGAGAACATTTCGAAGTTCAATTGATTAATAAATGTATGTCCTTTTTTCTCGGAAACGGCTCTAACGATTTTCTCGAAATAAATAATAAATAGCTGTTGCTATGAATGTAAATAAACAAACTAAGAGTTGAGAATTTGTACAATCTATCTAATCCCATACTATTAAGCGAGCAATAATTGTATTGAACGATTTTCTCGAAAGTTGGTACTTAAGGGTATTTTGATACCAGAAATCGATTGGACTCGGTCACATTTTCCGCAAAATTCGTTTAACCCTTTAATGGGCTATGGGAAGTATACTTCCCAGTGTATTTTTTAGTGTATTTTTGAAGTGAAAACTTCTATAGGCACGTTGGGCGATTTTTTGGATGGGTAAAATCTTATGAGTTCGCGTCACCGACATGCTAATGTTAACAGTACGACTCTGTAGCTATAAGTATGACGTGTTGCGCGTGGCCAGCAGTGAAAGTATAGATTATACTTGTGTGCAATACTATTATTTATACTATTCAACACACTTTTATCGTTGACGTACTTTATTTTGGAGTTTCTTACACTGCCGAATTTGCTATCGCATGTTCGATCCCTAGCGCGATTTTGGCTTTCCATATTAACAATTAACGCAATACTCATTATCTATTGTAACATTAGTGTTGTGTATATGTATATAGTAAAGTTAAATTGACTATGTGGAAAGTTTAATGTGTGTATACTGTGCATTGTTTAAATTGTGTTTTAGTTTGATCATTATTTTAAATGTTCAAATGTAGGATCACTGTGCAGTACAAAAGTGAGTACTAAATATGTTAATATTTTTATATAGAAAAATGAATAACATAAACAAAGCATGTATTTTCAAATATTTCCAATATTCGTATCAATATTTCCGTTTAAAAATTTTTATATTATTTATTTTTTATTTTTGATATTTGACCTCTGCCATACATCATGCAATGAGTATTTCATAGTGGCTTAGGAGTTATCTTACTAGCGGTAAAATGTATATAATTGTTGCTCGGAGTGCCGATAGATGTGAAAACCAGACTGATGTTAAAGATTTTAATTTACAAAAAATTTTAATTTTTGATACTACAATTAATTTGAATATCCAAAATACCACTGTTATTTCATAGTTTTAAGTTTTCACTTCTGTCGGCAGTCCTCAATAACTGCCTATTTTATTTTCTACAGGCAGTTATATTCATACCAAGGTGAGTGTTAATATTTTTACTTGTTAATTATCCAATTAACATTGCATAAATATGCAATTGTTCCGTTATTCTTTTTCTTAAGGTACAATGGAACACATATCCATCGATGGTGTAGTGGTGCCTCATCGAATAGTTCCCATGACAGGTGATGGATCATGTTTCTTTTACTCATTATCATGGCTCATGTACGATACTGACTCACAAGCTAATGATTTGCGGGCCACTGTCGTGCAACACATTTCCAACAACTGGCGACGGTTCAAGCCCTTTACTATGATGCCGTGTGGGACCATAAATTACAGAACTAAGACACAATACCAATCTCATATGTCTCTTCGCACCACATACGCTACTTGCAGTGAAATCATGGCTGCTGGTGAACTTTACCGATATGATATTCAAGTATATCGAGATGGCACGTTGATCATGAGATTTGGGGGGCCCGACGAAGAGAAGCCAGTTATAAGAATGAAGTGTTCAGGCCCCATGATGTCGGTACACTTTGACTTTGAGCCAATCATTCCAGTAGATGAAATGCCAACACCTTATGACCAACAGTCGTCCCTAATGCAGACGCCGCCTACATTACTTCCGGTAGAGGTAGTGTTACCAACAACTGCTTCTCACAGCCCTCCTCCAGTGCCTGACGAAGTAACAGAACCAGAAACCCAGGACCACTCTCATGAAAGTGAAGTAGCTCCTCCCTGTACGAAGCGACGAGGAAGGAAACGTCGTGCCAGTTCAGTGACTCCAGCAAAAGAAAAGGCACAGAGAAGCTGTCAAAAAGTATTCAGAGAATAATCCTGAAGTAAATAGAAAGGCAGTTAGAAAGTACAACGAAAAAACCCTGAAGTTCATATCACAGCAGTTAAAAATTATAATAAAATAAATCCTGAAGTACACCGAGCATCTGTTTCCAAATACACAGAAAAACATCCACAAGTAAACAGAGAAGCGGTGAGAAAATACAATGAAAAGAGGTCACTTTTTCCCTGGAAGATAAAATCTTTGTCGGGCTTTAAATATGACTGTAATACTGACTACAACTATGACAAGATTTTATCTATTGGTGATTTTATACAGTGTAAATGGTGTAATGCTAAAAAGTGGAAAGAGGAAAATCCTGGGTTATGTTGTAGCAACGGAAAAGTCCACCTTCCTCTCATTAAAGAACTACCAGAACGTCTCCACAGCCTTCTCACAAGTGAACATCCAGAGTCTGAACACTTTTTGGTAAACATAAGAAAATATAATGGTTGTTTCCAAATGACATCTTTTGGAGCCAAAGAAATAAAAGAAGGGAACCTCACGCCAACTTTTAAAGTACAAGGTTAAGTCTACCACAGGATAGGGAGTTTGTTGTCTTCACCTCCAAACAATCCCTCATTTTTACAAATATATTTCCTTGGAGACGACGAAAAGGAGACAAACACTAGATGTAACAATTTTCCAAACGTAAAGCCTTGGTTAGTTGCCAAACTTCAAAAAGTGCTTCACAATCACAATTCTTACATAAACGATTTCAAAACAGCATTGGAAAGTGTTCCAGAAGGCCAGGAGTTCAAAGTAGTAATCCATGCAGACAGAAAGCCCGTAGACGGATATAGGGGTCAGTTCAATGCACCCACAACAAAAGAGGTGGCTTTAGTGATCGTAGGCCAGGAGTTTGCAAAGAGGGACATCATTCTCCACAGCAGAGGCTCTAAGTTAAAGCGCATAAGTGAAACTCATCGATCTTATGACGCTTTGCAGTATCCACTTATGTTCTGTCGTGGGGAAGATGGTTACTCCATTGCCATTCCACAGTGCAACCCAAACACTAAAGCCCCTCTAAAAAAAAACTGTTTCAGCTTCAGAATTTTACTCATTCCGCATAATGGACAGAGATGGCCAGCAAAATTATTTGTTACTTTATCGCAGTCTCCTGAATCAATTTTTGGTTGACATGTACGCCAAAATTGAGACAGAAAGACTCAACTTCGTAAGGAACAATCAGAGTAAGCTGCGGACCGAAAACTATGTGCATCTGCGGGACTCCATGTGCAAAAATAATGGGCAAGCCAATAATACAGGCAAAATGGTTGTTTTACCTTCCAGCTTTACAGGTGGACCCCGTTGCATGCACGAACGGACTCAGGACGCCATGACATATGTACGCAAGTACGGCCGTCCTGATCTGTTCATTACATTTACATGTAACACTAAATGGACCGAAATACAAGAAGCATTAAGTGCACGACAAAGGCCTCAAGACAGACACGATATTATTACCAGAATATTTCACCTCAAAATAAAGAAAATGATGCATGTCTTGACAAAAAGCAATGTTTTCGGTCCAACAAGGTGTTACATGTTAACCTGTGGAATGGCAAAAAAGAGGTTTACCGCACGTGCACATACTGCTCTGGCTGCAGGATAGGATCATGCCCCATCAAATCGACAGTGTGATAAGTGCAGAGATCCCTGATCCTGAAGTCGACCCTGCCCTTCATGACATTGTTAAGTCCACACTGATTCATGGCCCTTGTGAAAATGTTAACAGAAACTCGCCCTGCATGGTAAACGGCCAATGCACCAAGAGATATCCGCGGCCTTTAGCAACACAAACTCAAACTGCGGATGACGGTTACCCCCAGTATCGGCGACGGTCTCCTGCCGATGGTGGTTTCTCGGTCAACATTAAGGGAGTTGATCTAGACAACCAATGGGTGGTACCGTACAATCCTGTTCTTTCCCGCTCTTTCTTAGCCCACATAAATGTTGAACTGTGCAACTCCGTCAAGTCGATAAAGTATATTTGTAAATATGTGAACAAAGGCAGTGATCAGGCAGCGTTTAGGTTGGAGAATGAGTGGGATGAAGTTTCTAAGTACTAATCAGGTCGCTACATCAGCACTTCCGAAGCTTACTTACTTACTTACTAGCCAACGCCCACCCTTGGCTGTTGGGCCATTTGGCGGCGCGCTGACCAGTAGAGACGTGAGAGCCTTGCCGTACCATCTTCGTCTTGGACTTCCGTGTCTGAAATCAAGGCTGGACATGCAATTAGGTGATCCGCATTCATGGAAGCGTATCCACAGAGAACACATTCAGGAGACGACAACACGCCAATGCGGTGCAGGTGGGAGGCCTGTTGTGGGTAGTCATGACCGGTTGTAGTTCTAAAAAGAGCAACACTAGTTGCTCGGGGTAGAGTTCTGTTGATGGGGCCGTCCGTAACCAATGTTGCCCATCTTTTTCCCACACAGGCTCTTAATTGTTTTTCTTTTAGCCATAGGCTTATTGAGGAATTTATTCGTACTTTCGCAGATGCATATGAGCTGGGGGTCTCCGGCTGAGGTAGTGCTGCGCCCATTTTGGCGAGGATGTCGGCTTTTTCATTTCCCATGATGTTGACATGGCTGGGTACCCATTGCAGTTCAATCTGCCAGCCTAATTGTACAAGGTTCTGCAGTTCTCGCCTACACTCAATTGTCAGGGAGCAGTTTGTATCACCATTTGAGGTCACGTTTTGAATCGCTGCAGTCGAATCTATGAGGAAGACGGCTTTGTTAGGTGGTGAGATCTTGGCAAGCTCAATAGATGCTGCCTTTATGGCTGCTACCTCTCCGTCATAGTTGCTTAGCCGGCCTCCTACAGCGAGGTGGCCTTCAAATAGAGAGCTGTAGAACCCAGCCCCTGTTGCCCCTGTGGATGGTATACAGGATCCGTCTGTGTAGATTCGTATCCACTGATCAGCGGGAAAATGTTTTTGTACAGTGTGTAAGGCTGCTTGACGAAGCTCGGCTTCATTCGACTCAGTTTTGGTCTTATTATGGTCGAAGAGTTTCAAGTTAGCATTTGGGAGTTGGCTAAAGAATTCACGGTGATGTATAAATGGTGCTGCCTCATTTGGTTCTATGTCATATTTGCGTTGGAGTTCTTCATAGATCGCAATCGGGCATTTCTGAGTTTTCAGCCTTTCTGTCGGTGTTTTATAGTTATTCCACCGTTGTTGGTAGGCTCTTTTACATCTCTCCCAGGATATGAGGCACAGCTTTTCCCGTCTTACTTGGATAGGTTCGACTTGCAGTTGTGACTCCATGGCAAGTATAGGAGTTGATTTTGGCGCACCAGTTATCGTTCTAAGGGCTGCATTTTGGACCAAGTGAAGTTTCTGGCATGCTGCATTGGAGGCAGTAATAGTTGCTTCTGCGCCATATTCCAATAGCGGCCGAATGTAGGTCTTATATGCAGTTGTCAGAACATCTTGATTTGCTCCCCATGTAGTCGCAGTGAGTCGTTTAAGTAGCCGGCAGCGCCTGGACGCACTGTTCGCGGACTGTTCTATATGGTGCTTCCACGTCATTCTGGTGTCTATATTAACACCCAGGTATTTAGACATGTTCACCTCTTCGAGTTCCGATCCACAATAGCGCAGATTGACCGTAGGCCGCCTTGTTGATAGAGAGAAAAGTTGGTATGTCGTCTTGGTGGTATTTACCGTCATGGCATTTAGTTTGGCCCACTCTTCTAGTTTAACAAGTACACTATTAATAGTTGCTTCAAGACCCATGATATGGCTGCTAGTTGCCCAGATGATAAGGTCATCGGCATACAGGAGCGCTTGTACTCCCGGCACACACCGAACAGCCACCAGAATGTCATTGACCATAAGGTTAAATAGGCTGCAGCTGATAATGGCACCTTGGGGTAGCCCTTGGCGTTGGATTCGGTACTCTGAAAGGCAATCATTATAGCGGACACGAATTTGTCTTTGACTCAGGAAGGACGCTATCCAGTTAAAAAGGTTACCTGCGACGCCACTCAAAGCAAGTTTGTGAAGCAACATGGGTCTCCAGACTGTGTCGTACGCGTTTTTTAGGTCAACCATTACTGCCAGGGAGGACATTTTCTTGTGGTACCCATCCTTAACACTTTGTGCAAAGTAGACGACTTGGTCCATCGTGCATCGGTGCGCTCTGAAACCTGCTTGGCATTCATCAATAACCGCATTCATTTCAAAGAACTGGTTCAGACGCCGCACAACCATTCTTTCGGCAACCTTGCAGCAAGCACTTGTTAATGTGATGGGGCGGTAGCCCTCAGGTGTATCACTTGGCTTTCCTTTCTTGGTAATAGGTATAATCTCCCCTTTCCTCCATTGCTGGGGGACGCGTGTTTTCCACGTTAGATTAATGAGATTGAGCAAGGCTAGTTTCGCTGTGTTACCAAGATTTTTTAGGAGTTCTGGGTAGATTGCGTCGGCTCCTGCTGCCTTCTTGCCCTTTGTGTTTAATAGTGCAAATTCAAGTTCGGAGAGGCTAAAATCGCTTAGGCAAATTTTTTGTTCGGTTTTGTTGAGGCACTGCATTAGAGGTTTTTTATTCAGGTGTCTGTGTTCATTTCTTGTCTTTCGGGTTCGGCTTATATTTGCGTAGTACTTGCAAAAGGTGTTAGCTATTTTTTTGGGATCTGTGATAAGATTGAGTCCGTTTTTGAAAGGTTGTTGTCCTCTGGCTTCAGTGTCATTATTTAGCCTTGAGACAAAACGGTGTGCTTTTGCTCCATCGCGCCGGAAATCCAGCTCCGATAAGAAGGTTTTGAAGGCCGATCTTTTAGATTGTTTAATTTCTTTACGTAGTATGGCCTGGGATTTTCGGAGTTGGATACAGTCAGATAGTTCTTTAGATTTCTCTGCTTTCCTTCTCAGAGAGTCTCTTGTTTTCTTGAGGGATGAAAGTCTTTTATTCCAGAACGGTCGAAAACCCTTTACTTGACCCCTTGGTACACATAATAGAGCAGATTTCAGTATAGCATCGTTCAGGGACTCTATAGCTGTTTCAGGTGATTTCCAATTTATTTCGTGTGGTATAATATCATTTGTTATCCTGCCGTATTCGCTCCAGTCGGCTTTTCTAAAGTTCCACCGGGGGGCACGTTTGTTAATGTATGTGGCTTTTCCTGTCGCACATTTGATGAGAATGGAGCGGTGTCCACAGCCTCCTGCGTCATCCATCAAGTGAACTTTTGTCCTCTGTGCGATGTTAGGGTGCGCAAGGACGAGATCTGGTCGGGAAGTCTGTCCAGAAAATGACAGGAAGGTTGGTGGCGTGTCTTTCAGGTCAAGAAAATTTTCGTCGATGAAAAGTTCTATGCGTCTTCCTGCGGGTGTTAACCTGTCATATCCCCATCTCGGTGATTGGCTGTTAAAATCACCTATGATTATGCTATTTGCTTGGATCATTGATTCAATTGCATCAAGGGATGGAATATTGCCAGGAGGGTTGTATAATCCTATGACTGTGAAATGTTTGTTATTTTTCCATATATGGGCTAGAATTATTTCCACTTTGTCATCGTCTTGCATCTCATGGATTATCTCAAATTTAGAGCAGAGATTATTTTTAATTCCAACAATTATCCCCGAGGCGACTTGTCGTGATCGAGGTAAAATATGGCTGCAGTATCCGGTAGTTTGGTAAAATTCAGAGAATTCAGTCGCAGCGCCTGCTTCTACTATAACATATAGATCCACATCAATTTGGCAGATGCTTCGTTTAAATTGTAAAAATTTATCGTTGCTAAGACCTCCGGCATTCCAATACAGGATACTTAGGTCCGTGTCAAGGCCCTGAAAAGGGCCGTTGGTGTTTTTGGCAAGGTTCTTTTGTATCATTTTGGTCAGCGTGCTTTAGACGAACCTTTGTTGATCGTTTAGTTTATGCAGGGGGCACCACGTGCAGGCGACCAAGCACTTCCGAAGCGGCTTGGCGTATTTTCTGTTTTCCTATTCATGAAAGTTTCCCACCAGTAGTGCAGTTAGCAGTCCACCTTGAGAACGGCCAGAGGGTATTTTTCAATTCCGACAATCTTCTGGACAAAATCCAACATCCACCAAAAACCACATTAACAGCATTTTTCGAACTCTGCAAAACCGATTCCTTTCACAGAAGCCTTCTTTACTGTGAGGTCCCAACATACTATGTCTTGAAAAATAACCAGTTTTGCAGAAGAAAGCAAGGAAAAGGCGTTCCAGGACATCCAGGAGTAAAAAAAGATCATGTACTTGGGAGGGTATATACTGTACATCCTAACAATGTCGAGTGTTTCTATCTGCGTCTCCTGCTACACGAGATTCGAGGACCAACGTGTTTCAATGATCTTAAAAAGGTATCTGGTATAGTTCATCCTATGTACCAGTCTGCCTGTAGAGCATTAGGGTTGTTGGAAGACGACATGCAATGGGACCTAACCCTACAAGAAGCTTCCATTTCAGATTCGCCTCACAAAATCCGAGAGCTGTTTGCTGTAATATTGGTGTTTTGCCAAGTTGCAGATCCCTTAGCACTTTGGGAAAAACACAAAGAAAATCTATCAGAGGACATAAGAAGGCAGATTGAGATTGAAAGTTATGGTTTAGAGATTGAACTTTGCAAGGACACAGTTTATAATAAATGCTTACTATGTCTTGAAAACATGATCTTTTCTATGTCAAACCAATCTCTCCAAGACTTCGGTTTACCTCCACCAACTCAAGACACAAACATTATTACAGTACATCGCGAGTACCTGAAAGAGCTCTCCTACAATACAGTTCAGCTTTCTGATATGGTTGCTGAGAACTTTCCTAAACTTAATGCGGATCAGAAGAACCCTTACAATGAGCTCATTGCCAACATTAATGATGGACTCGGTCAGCTGTTTTTTCTCGACGCACCTGGTGACACTGGAAAAACGTTCCTACTAAACATACTTCTTGCCAGCGTTAGGAAAGACAGAAAGATTGCCATCTCTGTTGCTTCTTCAGGTATAGCAGCTACATTACTGGATGGAGGTAAAACAGCTCACTCTGCCTTTAAACTGCCTCTGAATTTAAACATCTCCCAGACTCCACTCTGCAACATTTCAAAACAAAGTGACACAGCCAAGGTCTTGAAAGAGTGCAAGTTGATAGTTTGGGATGAATGCACCATGGCTCACAAACGAGGGATAGAAGCCCTAGACAGAACTTTACAGGACATTCGTAGCAGTAAAAACCTGATGGGTGGAAAAACAGTACTACTGGCCGGAGACTTTAGACAGACTTTACCTGTTGTGCCTCGGGGAACACGAGCAGATGAAGTTAAAGCCTGCCTGAAGTCGTCTTACCTCTGGCCCAAAGTTCAAGTTCGTTCCTTAAGAGTAAACATGCGGGTGCATCTTAAAGGTGATTTTAAAGCGGAAGAGTTTTTAAGCTTACTGTTACAGATTGGCGATGGAAAGTTAAAAGAGGAAGATGGAAAAGTTAACATTCCAAACAACCTATGTGAAGTTGTAAAAGACCTTAAGGCTTTGACAGATAAAATATACCCAGACTTAATGAATATAAGTGACTCATCTTGGCTCAAAGAAAGAGCTATTCTAGCCCTAAGGAATGAGACAGCAGCAATCATAAACAACTTATTGTTAGAAAAACTTCCAGCCGATGTTGTAAAATATCAGTCGGTAGATTCCGTAGTAGAGGTAGAAGACGCTGTGTATTATCCGGTAGAGTTCCTCCACATGCTCAACCCTCCAGGAATACCCCCACATAACCTTCACCTAAAATTTGGGGCTCCCATTATGCTGCTGCGGAACTTAATACCACCGAAACTTTGCAACGGTACCAGACGCAGGTAAAATCTTTACATAAGAACGTTGTTGAGACAACTATATTCACTGGCTGTGGTTCTGGAGAAACAGTTTTCATACCCCGCATTCCTTTGATCCCGTCAGACTACCATTTTCAGTTTAAAAGACTACAAAAATTCCCATCAAAGTTTGTTTTGCAATGACAATCAACAAAGCTCAAGGGCAGTCTTTGAAAATGGCTGGCGTAGATCTGAGGGAAGACTGTTTCACTCATGGGCAGTTGTACGTTGCCTGTTCAAGAGTTAGCACTCCTGACAGTCTGGTTATTCTTCAGCCAGAAGGAAAAACTAAAAACTTTGTGTACAAAGAAGTCCTTTAATGATCCGATGATTAGTTCTTCATTACAAGTTCATAAATTGAAGAAAAATCTGAAATGTTTTCATACTCAACACAACTTCATATAACAAAAATGCATAATGTTTATTTTAAATAAAATACATAAGAGGTTTTAATTATTTATTTATAAGAAACCTACTTTAATTGAACTTTATTAATTAAATAAGATTTTCATTACGTACAACGTGAAACTCCGTAGCGAAGCACGGGTATTTTGCTAGTATAGTCTATATATGGTGCTATTGGATTCGCCTGTTTTCACCGATTTGAAAAAAGATTCTTCTGAGTGTACTTCTTCGTTTCCGTAACAATTCCGTGTTATGACCCATAATTTATCGCAGGTCCCTGAAACATTTTTAGGCTACGTATTTTAGACATCCAAGTTTCTGGTTTGTATTATAATACTATGGACTTCTAGACGCAACGGTCTTATGTCTTAACACATAACGATTTTCTTAAGAGAAGAATATGCGTTTTCTGACCACATCACCTCAACATATAAGCTATCGATATCACAGCTACGTACCGACAACTACTGACCTATTTCATGATGTTAACGTAAATAATCGTAAATGTCCGTTTTGTTAATGCGATTACTGATGAAATTTATGGCAGATGTTTTTGTACTTGACGCATATGGTCAATGTGTGATATCAATTCGTTTCAAATGATCTAACAACAATACACATAATTTTCACTGTATATATGTGTGGGTGCGCCCCCTGTAAATTATGGCTCTTGTATTTTGGTGTTGTTTACTCCTTAATTCAATGTATCGTTATTATAAAGTAATATTAAAAGACTATAAGCAATTGTGCAGCTTAAGATTTCAATACCCAATCCCAAGACAATTGCAATTAGACATTATTATTTAATTACATCTTAAAGAAATAGTTCTCAAATAGATTTTGCAAGAAAAATTTTAAACTTGCTAATACTTGCCATGTGTTTTAAGAAAAATTTTAAAACACATGGCAAGTATTAGCAAGTTTAAAATTGTTAATAACGCAGTCTTAGCATTACTACTTAAAATAATGATTGGCTAGTTTAAAGTAACAGTTTGTAATAAACACTTGAAAACAAGCTGTTTACACAATTAGTAAGGAAAATATATTAAATCGAAAAGTAGTGCCGTCACAGTATGGTATTTCTACTAGCTAGAGGTTACAAGGAATATATTCGTCAGTGTTTACTGACTAGACATTTTAACGAAGTAGAGGAAAAGTCTAGTAGTCAGCGTTAAAAAGAGCTATTTTAGTTCAACAGATATAGGTACTTGAGTAATTTATATCAGGTTGCACTCTTGACTTATTGGTGCAACGATAGAAGCAAAATGTTATTTAAACTACATTTATTACACTAAGTTATAATAATGTTAACCAATCATAAAACCATCTTAAATTAAGTTAAGTAGGCTAATTACGTTACAAAATATAATACCAGCAGCTGCACTTTACGAAAAGTAATCTAGTTTATTTGTTATTACTAGAGCATATTTAACAAAACTATCGCTCTATTATTGTCGAGATAATTTATTCAATGATACATTAAAGGTTAAAATGTAAAGTGGTTGATTGAGGTTGTTCTTGAAATCTCATTAGAAGTGTCAATTTTGTTGTAGGGAGCGTTTGTTTGAGATGTTACGAACGTTTATTATATTGTTATGCTAAAACAGAAACTTTGATACAAAATATCTTCACTGTTCACTTAAAGTATGCGAAATCGTTTTATTATCACTGGAAACATAATCAGTGTTACACTGCTGCACTGGAAGTAGTAATACTGAAAATATAGAATATTGGTTAAGGGACCACCTCTCTCTTGTGGATCCTTCGCTGTCTACACTCCTCGCTATAATAATATAGTGTGTCTTCCATGGTTGTAGTTCCATTACTCTGTGGAATATACCAAAGCATGGGAACAAAAACATACGTTGAGCATTTGTTGAACGCTAAGACAAGTCTACAAAATGCATTACAAGCATTGGTCTACGTCATTTCTTTGTGGTATGTGTTGTTGTACGTGTTTAATTGTTTAAAAAAATTACTAAAGAGGCACGTTTAGACTTTGACTATTGTAGTAAAACAAATAAAAATAGATAATGATAATGTATTATGTTGATAAGAAAAATTGTATTGTTATTGTAGATTTAATAAATATTTTTTTTTGTTTAATTAGTTAATTTTAAAATTTTCTAATTACTTTCAATTAAATAAATGAGTTTTTGTGTTTTTGAAAATATTTGTTTTCTATAGACAATCTATTTATGTAGTTGGATCTAGTATTCTCTCTTCTAACTTTGCTCCTCTTCTTCTTCTTTTTGGTATATTTCTTTAATAACTCTAAATTATTTTTAGAAGAAATAATAAACTAGTATTTACTATACAAATAATTATAAACGCATGTAACTGAGTAATTATGATGTTTATTTCTTAACATTTGAAATTATGCGCCACTCTGATGCGCGTGGACCAGGCATTGATTGAGATTCGCTCAGGTCGATTGTGAACAAAATGACAAAATATAATGCTTACAAAATTAATTATTTCGGATTCTTTTAACTGTCGAAATGGTCAGAGAGGGCAAGGAACAAGATACAATACTTACTACTATCTTATAATAAATTATTATTTTGCTGAAAAAATAACAGTATTATGAAAATTGTCAATTTATTAAATAAAGATCGAACCATTCGTAGAATGACGTCACTGGCTCGTGAAGGCTGTGACCGTTCCGATGTGCAAATCCAGTATGGCTGCCGTCACCTCGACCTTCTGCTATAATGCTGACGCTATGTTTGATCTTCTCCCTCTAATATAAATGTGGATTCCTTCCTCGGCGAAGTTGTAGTATCCCTGGAAAATTGTGTGAAGTGTTCTTCTCTCTTCGGCGATGTCGTTCTGTGATAATTTATTGGTGCAGTGTTCTGTGTTCAAATATGTTGAGTTCGTGTCCAGATAATGTGGGTTGAATCTTGCTCAAAATGGCGGTTGATTTCTCGTTCTAGTAACTGGTATTATTATTGTAGTTGTTCTGGTTCAGTTTGGTGTTAGTTATAAAATATTGGTGTTGTTTTCCATTTGGTAACCTCAGTAAAACTTTTTGAGGTTGTACGTCATTGCTTTTACACTATTTCTGTTTTTTAGGTCTTCCGTCATTAATTCTGATCTGTACAGTTTCACGATTAACAATAGACTGATGACTTAAAGTCGTCGCTTTGTGGTAATTTATAAAATATCTTTTCCTCTTCCCATTGTTTTTTACAAATTTACATGTCTTGGATTTGATTTCAACTCATAAACTGTGCCGGTGTTAATCCGGCCGTTGAAAAGGTTTCAGAAACATTTGGTCTGATTGTAAAGTAGAGCTAATGCGGGCGACCTTTGTTCGCCTCGGTTACGGCTGCGCGCGCAACTTGTAGAATAGGGAAGCAGTTTCTCTGTTGCTAACGGCAGAGGACTAATTGCTTCGCTCCGAGATACATCAGCTTCGCTCTCTCTTCAAACATTTACGACGCAGTTTTCTGTCTCTTCATGGCGTGCTAAGGCGTAATTGACTCCCGGTAAGAATTTCATTATTTTGTCTTTATAAGTGATTATATATATATATGGATAATTAATAACAATATGCAACCGTATAAAATACGTAATTATGTGTGTGCGGCCCGAAAAGTCTTATATTAAGAGAAACTCATTATTCACTGATTTACTTAACGCTCAGTATATAGCCCATGCTTCTTTTATTATTTTTCTGTAATAGTGTGAGAAGTTTTGCAAGTGTCACTGTCATGATAAAGGTGTACAACATTAAAATATTAAAAGCTAAAACTTAGTGCGTAGGCAGGGTATGAACTGTCCATGCATGCAGTAAACTGTCGGAGAGCTTGTTAATTAACTTCACAGTAGAGAATTAATTGTGAGAACTTCCATGAATGAAATTTAATTAACGTTAAAACATTCTTGATGCTGTGAGTGCCTTGCAGTTGAATTTTTTTTGTTCAAATAACGATTATCACTCACCACGTGGCGCATAACCTGTTAATTTCTGTCGAAGCATGTGGAGCAAGTGCTGATCATTTTATATTACGCCACGTTTAATAAAGTCTGTTCATTATTCAAAATTACTTATTCCATGGCTGATTTTCTACCCGTTAAGCTGGTTGCCAAAACTTTATTAATGAAAATTGTGCATTTATTGAGTGTTAGTTGGAGGCCCGTTATGAGGTTAATTACCTGAACTCGGGTGTATATTTTGAGTGAACAGTTCTCTAATTTATTTGAGTTGACAGGGTTTTCGAATTAAGCCGGAGATTTGGTCTCGCTGATAGCCGAACACCTGCTTCAGACATGGACCATTACAAGATCCTCTCCGAAGAGGGAGCTGAGACTGATTTTCGATGTAGCACTCGCCAGCATTTCTAAGGTGATATTCACGCTTTTATTTTACTTTTGGGGCCGGGCCGGCAGTGAGCCCGTTTACTTTAAATATCTTTGAAGCCATGTGACCACGTGTCCAGACTGTCTGCTAGAAAGGGGAGCTGCTGATCATGACTCTGAACATTTTTAATTAAATTCAAGAACACTTTTTATAACTCATTTACATAATACTAAGTGCACTGCCTGTAATTGTGTGTTGCACTGGGGGAGCGTGCCAGAGATATTTACTCTTGAACATTTTACAGTTGCATATCATTATCCTTTAACTCTTTACAAAATTCATGGTACAGGTTAGTAGCTCTGTTCCGGCTGGAACAGCAGTGAATAAATTATAACTTCACTATGGGTTTAACATTTAAGGGCTGGGGTTTTCCTTGTTCTTTTTGGGGCCGTTTTCTGGTGTTTAAAAGGGTACTTAGTTTTGTCTGACCTGTTGATGCAACTCAAGGCAGGTTGTATTCCTGTCTAACCTTGTCAACTACATGCGGGCGCGCTGCCTCAGCTGCTAAAGCACAACCGCCTTATTGTAATATTTTCATTTTAATTATATTTATACAACCATTCGGGGTTAATAGAAAATAATTTGTTTTTTTTTGGACATATATTAGTTGATTTGGGTCCTTACAAAAGGGCTATACTGATTGTTTTTCTTAACTGGCAAACACATATTGATTAACTTTCACTTGTAGTATCTGCTGTTTAATTTTCGATAACAATAAAACATATACTCATTATTTTTTTTGTCAAATATACATTGTCTAAATTTTTCTGAAATTGTAAAGCCTCGAGTGATTAATTTCTGATTGTTAAAGTACATATTGATTTTTAAATCCTCCGGAATTTGTGAAGTAAAGTAACTGTTTAAAATCAGATGATGTAGTTCTGTAAAGTTTATTTAATGCTGTGGAAGGAACTTAAGGTTCATACACTCATGATGGGTTATTGATCAGTGGAATTCTATGCAAATGGGCGGTCCGATTTTATTTATGCGTTATGAGTTTTCATCATCCTTTCTAGGGGTTTTGGCTTTTATGTAATTCTGCAAAAACGGGTTGTTGATGGGCGAATATTTTATCTCTGCTGGGTTCGGAATATTGTAGTTACAGTGCCTGCGGGGCGGGTGCATTCCTGGGGCATTCGTGTTAGAATTGATGTAATTGTGAGTTTGTGTGCCTTATGTTCTGTGTGTGTTATGTTTGTCCGTGTCTAGCTAGCCACAAGATGGAGGAGAATCTTATATATATATATATATACATATACTTGCTGAATTTATACACACTTGTTATGCTATTATATTTATATACATTTGCTGAATTATACACACTTGTGATTATATTATATTTATATATGTGTTTACTGAATTTGTACACACTTGTTATGTTATACACATGTTGTTTTGCTTGTTATGCTTTATATTCATATATATGTATATATTAACTGAATTTATGCACACTTGTTATGATGTACACATGTGGTTTTAATTTAATACTGTTAAAGCAGGGCTTAAATCATTCGTGATAATTATGATTCATGGGGGGGGACAATGATGTACTAGAGTTGGCCTGCATGTATGATTTCTAAGCATACAATAAACTTGTTATTGTTACATTACAGCTGAGTTTCATTGCAAGTCCCGTCATACTGGACCCGGCACGATTTTTGCTTCTCTAGGCTCCAGCCTAGTCCTAATTGACTTGTGGATTCTCTTTCAAAAAAAAAAAAATTAAAATTGAAGAAGTTGTTTTATATTCACAAAAATACATAAAAAGAAAGAGGGGTTACAAATGGTACCGCAGAGCGTGGTTTATAAAGTCTGCTACCACAAATGGTAGCGGAGAGCGTGGTTCATTCTAGGCTTGAACCCTTGGGTCCTGGTGTGTGACGGGGCTTGCAGACTCGGAAATATTAATGCGATTGTTGTGACATAGTTTTTGATATATGCCCGTGTAGGCTAGTTGGAGGTAGCATAACTTGTGAGTCGGGTCGCACTACTGAGGCGGTTATTTGTGTTTGAAAAATGTAATGGTTGTACGGCCGGGGAGTCGCAAGCGTGGCCTGGAAGATGGAATGTTGATTCGGGATCGGAGTTTAGCGTGTTATATTGACGGGATGCGGTATGACCCGATCGGAAATCGGTACCGGCACCGACTTGTGTCCGGTTGATATCGAAGTATTACTTCCCGAATTATGACTTTCAGTTGTTAGTTGGCTGTTGTGAGTTATGTGTTGGTACGGCGTGTGTGTCGAGTTGCTGTTTGATGTTATGTGTGTTTAGTATTGTTGCTTGTCTCTTGTCTCCTTCCGTCGTGGATGTGAATGGTTCAGAATAGGCCAGGTCTCCGCAGCGCTAGAGAACCCGGGGGTCTACTCAAAGGAAGGACAGTACTTGGGTTTTTCTGTTTCTTGTAAATATGATTTTGTGGGTTATGTTTTGTGTTCAGTGTATCGTGTGATTCTGGCGGGGGTAGGTTATCAGAGACTACCCAATCCTATTTCCGGCATCCTCCAGAGACTTCCGGTGGTGGATGGAGAAGATGAGGGCAAATTGTTGGTTTTTCTGGACATCGTCCTGGAGTTGGCGGATTTTCCGGGGCTGTCCGATGAGGTCCTCTTGTCTGTTATATATCCGTACTGCCGGGGTTCGTTGGCTGATCTGGTCACCAAGGCCCTGCGTCGGGGTGACAGTGTTGATGCTTTCCATGGGCAGGTGTTGAACTTCTTCCTACCCATTCGACGACGTGCCCGCCTTGAGTTGGAAAAATTCTATCGCCCACAAGCCAACGGACAGGCGTTAGGAGACTTCGTGTGCGATATACGGAAAGCTGCCCGGGTGTTAAGATTGGGGTTGCCAGAGTCGGAATTTATACAAGCGATTCTAGAAGGACTGACTCCCCAGGAGAGATCTCGTTTGGCATTCGCGGACCGTCCACGTTGTTTTGCTCACCTTGAGCGACTGTGTGTGCTTTCAGGAACGGTCAAGGAGTTTGACGAGTCCCGGGGAAAAGAGGCTACCGAAGTCCAATACTCCAGCGGTTCATCAGGAAGAGCCAAAAGGGACAAACATGGTGGTTGGAGGAGAACGCAAGAGACGCTTAGAAAGCCTGAATATTCCGGAAGTGATGGAGGCTACAAGGGGGTGGCAAGTGTGAAGACGGTAACAACAGCTACAGCACAGAAAACAAAGAAACATGAAATTAACAGGGGAAGAAGAAATTATGTTAGGGAACAAACATCGGCCTGCAGGGAGCCGGTAGTTAGGCGTCATTCTTGTTTGGAGAAAGAGGAAGCTTTGAAGGTTCCAGAGGAAGTACAAGTGCCTAAGAGAGTAGTGGATGAAGAAGGTGAAGCAGAAGAAGAAAAGCGGAATAACTTATGTGGATCAATACAAGTGGACAAGGCCACGTCAGTTAAGACGGAGTTGCAGGACTCGAAGAGGACGTCATGGTTGAATCCAGAGGCCGCAGAATTTGTTCCGGTATTTACATCTCGGTTCGTGAGGGATCCAGATCCGGTAATATCGTCATTGTCTACGCAGGGATATGAGAAGTCACTTGAGAGTGTCGCTTTACCATCGCCAGTAGAAATTAATTTAGTCATTGCACATGAACCTGGACAGCTGGAGTCCAGGGTGGAAGATGTGGAAGATGTTATAGTTGCTGAGAGTGGTGAAGATGTGGAATCAACAGAAGGGTCAGAAGAGCGGTCTGCAGATGCTGCCCAGGTGAGTATAGTTGTAGGTGTTAGGGAGACTGTAGAGTCTGAAGTTGCAGATGGACACAGGGATGACCGGGCTGCGAGTGTTTCTGAGGTTGTGGATGGACAAGGGGATGTTCATGCCGCAAGTGTAGTAGAAGTAGATGAGGTAGAAGTTGAGGAGAAATTTGGTGGCAGCGTTGTAGAGTTTGTGAATGAGAGTGATGTAGTGTGTGAAGATGTGCAGACGCCTTCTGTAAGTAGTGTTGAGGATTCCGAGGAACGGGAGGAAGTTTCAGGTGGACCAGGTGAGCAACCAGAGGAGGACGAGGATGTGCAGTGTTCAGATGGTGGTAGCGGAAGTGATGGCGATGACGTTGGTGATGAACGTGTTGATGAAAATGAGATCGGAGAAGAGGTTAGTCAAGAAGTTCGTGAAGGAGCTGGCGATGCGTGTGATGAAGAAGATGGATCAGAGGGGCAACGGGAAGATGCTGAGGAGGTGCAGTGTCAGGAAGTTGATTTGGATTATGTGGACGAAGAAGGGGAAATTGTAGAAAAGGAAGAAATTGTAGCAGAGGAGTTAGACGATGAGCATAATCCAAAGCGGAGTGAAGGTAGTGAGGTAAGTTGCCTTGATTCTGATCCCGAAGAAACCAGTCAATACAGCTCAACACGAGATAATTTCTTGGAGAGTGGTGTCCGAAAGGAGCGAATACCTAAGGTGCGTCATAGAAAGGTAAGAAGAAGAGGTTAACGGGTAGCGGGTAGATGTTCCCCACACTCCCGGTGGTGTTCATCTATTTCAGGGTTGCGCCCCTGCCCACGCGAGCCTTGGTTTCCTCCATTCATCCTTGTTTTCGGAGGGAACCAGGTCCTTACCCTTAGTCCTGGCTATTGACCCTTTAATGATCCTTGCGCCAGTTCATCTTCCCGATTTTCCTACCTTTGCCCTTAGTAACAAAAAAAAAAAAAAAAAAAAAACCTATCGATAAGGAAGTAGAGAGAGACTTGCCGGGAGTAGATTGTGGTCCTCGAGATGGTCGTGGTCTTTGAGATCGTCAGTTTCCCCTGTTAAAGGTTAGATGGAGTGATGGTGTGCTGTTGCTGATTGTTAATAGTTGTTGATGTTGATGTTGTTCATTATAGGGTCCGAGCCATGCCGCATTCTCCGGTTGTTTTCCTGGTGTTCTTTTGTTGAGAGATAAAGGTGTAGTAGGTGCTGTAGAAAGGTAAACCCCCTCTAGTTATGGTGTATTCGAATGAGTAAATGATGGGATTGATGTTCGTGTGCCCTTGGTGCGGTCCTCTCTGTCAGGCTAAGCGGGGCCGTCCGCCCTTGCGTAGGGAAGTGGGCCAGCCATATGGCAAGGTTGGAGATGCCTTGTGGGTGCATGTGGCTGGTCGGTCCGAGAGATGGACGAGAGGTAGTACGGTCGCTCACATATCAAGGTGTGAGATACCTTGTTGGGTCTTGGGACGAGTATGTGAGTGGGACCGGTGGGAGTAGGTGATGGTCACCGGAGAGGGTGACGTGTTGGGGCGGTCCCGTGGGGTTGGCATGGCGGAGAGGGTCGCATGGGGATTGGTGGTTTTCCTGAGAGCAAGTGCCGCAGGGCCACCTTACCCACGATATCCACTGGAGTATTTAAGAAGGGGGTACACTGCAGGGTACTTTCCCGAGTTCAGAGTAGGGCAACCGGGTTGCCCTTTCGGGGTGGGGGTGTGCCGGTGATAATCCGGCCGTTGAAAAGTTTTCAGAAACATTTGGTCTGATTGTAAAGTAGAGCTAATGCGGGCGACCTTTGTTCGCCTCGGTTACGGCTGCGCGCGCAACTTGTAGAATAGGGAAGCAGTTTCTCTGTTGCTAACGGCAGAGGACTAATTGCTTCGCTCCGAGATACATCAGCTTCGCTCTCTCTTCAAACATTTACGACGCAGTTTTCTGTCTCTTCATGGCGTGCTAAGGCGTAATTGACTCCCGGTAAGAATTTCATTATTTTGTCTTTATAAGTGATTATATATATATATATATATATATGGATAATTATTAACAATATGCAACCGTATAAAATACGTAATTATGTGTGTGCGGCCCGACAAGTCTTATATTAAGAGAAACTCATTATTCACTGATTTACTTAACGCTCAGTATATAGCCCATGCTCCTTTTATTATTTTTCTGTAATAGTGTGAGAAGTTTTGCAAGTGTCACTGTCATGATAAAGGTGTACAACATTAAAATATTAAAGGCTAAAACTTAGTGCGTAGGCAGGGTATGAACTGTCCATGCATGCAGTAAACTGTCGGAGAGCTTGTTAATTAACTTCACAGTAGAGAATTAATTGTGAGAACTTCCATGAATGAAATTTAATTAACGTTAAAACATTCTTGATGCTGTGAGTGCCTTGCAGTTGAATTTTTTTTGTTCAAATAACGATTATCACTCACCACGTGGCGCATAACCTGTTAATTTCTGTCGAAGCATGTGGAGCAAGTGCTGATCATTTTATATTACGCCACGTTTAATAAAGTCTGTTCATTATTCAAAATTACTTATTCCAAGGCTGATTTTCTACCCGATAAGCTGGTTGCCAAAACTTTATTAATGAAAATTGTGCATTTATTGAGTGTTAGTTGGAGGCCCGTTATGAGGTTAATTACCTGAACTCGGGTGTATATTTTGAGTGAACAGTTCTCTAATTTATTTGAGTTGACAGGGTTTCGAATTAAGCCGGAGATTTGGTCTCGCTGATAGCCGAACACCTGCTTCAGACATGGACCATTACAAGATCCTCTCCGAAGAGGGAGCTGAGACTGATTTTCGATGTAGCACTCGCCAGCATTTCTAAGGTGATATTCACGCTTTTATTTTACTTTTGGGGCCGGGCCGGCAGTGAGCCCGTTTACTTTAAATATCTTTGAAGCCATGTGACCACGTGTCCAGACTGTCTGCTAGAAAGGGGAGCTGCTGATCATGACTCTGAACATTTTTAATTAAATTCAAGAACACTTTTTATAACTCATTTACATAATACTAAGTGCACTGCCTGTAATTGTGTGTTGCACTGGGGGAGCGTGCCAGAGATATTTACTCTTGAACATTTTACAGTTGCATATCATTATCCTTTAACTCTTTACAAAATTCATGGTACAGGTTAGTAGCTCTGTTCCGGCTGGAACAGCAGTGAATAAATTATAACTTCACTATGGGTTTAACATTTAAGGGCTGGGGTTTTCCTTGTTCTTTTTGGGGCCGTTTTCTGGTGTTTAAAAGGGTACTTAGTTTTGTCTGACCTGTTGATGCAACTCAAGGCAGGTTGTATTCCTGTCTAACCTTGTCAACTACATGCGGGCGCGCTGCCTCAGCTGCTAAAGCACAACCGCCTTATTGTAATATTTTCATTTTAATTATATTTATACAACCATTCGGGGTTAATAGAAAATAATTTGTTTTTTTTTGGACATATATTAGTTGATTTGGGTCCTTACAAAAGGGCTATACTGATTGTTTTTCTTAACTGGCAAACACATATTGATTAACTTTCACTTGTAGTATCTGCTGTTTAATTTTCGTTAACTATAAAACATATACTCATTATTTTTTTGTCAAATATACATTGTCTAAATTTTTCTGAAATTGTAAAGCCTCGAGTGATTAATTTCTGATTGTTAAAGTACATATTGATTTTTAAATCCTCCGGAATTTGTGAAGTAAAGTAACTGTTTAAAATCAGATGATGTAGTTCTGTAAAGTTTATTTAATGCTGTGGAAGGAACTTAAGGTTCATACACTCATGATGGGTTATTGATCAGTGGAATGCTATGCAAATGGGCGGTCCGATTTTATTTATGCGTTATGAGTTTTCATCATCCTTTCTAGGGGTTTTGGCTTTTATGTAATTCTGCAAAAACGGGTTGTTGATGGGCGAATATTTTATCTCTGCTGGGTTCGGAATATTGTAGTTACAGTGCCTGCGGGGCGGGTGCATTCCTGGGGCATTCGTGTTAGAATTGATGTAATTGTGAGTTTGTGTGCCTTATGTTCTGTGTGTGTTATGTTTGTCCGTGTCTAGCTAGCCACAAGATGGAGGAGAATCTTATATATATATATATATATACATATACTTGCTGAATTTATACACACTTGTTATGCTATTATATTTATATACATTTGCTGAATTATACACACTTGTGATTATATTATATTTATATATGTGTTTACTGAATTTGTGCACACTTGTTATGTTATACACATGTTGTTTTGCTTGTTATGCTTTATATTCATATATATGTATATATTAACTGAATTTATGCACACTTGTTATGATGTACACATGTGGTTTTAATTTAATACTGTTAAAGCAGGGCTTAAATCATTCGTGATAATTATGATTCATGGGGGGGACAATGATGTACTAGAGTTGGCCTGCATGTATGATTTCTAAGCATACAATAAACTTGTTATTGTTACATTACAGCTGAGTTTCATTGCAAGTCCCGTCATACTGGACCCGGCACGATTTTTGCTTCTCTAGGCTCCAGCCTAGTCCTAATTGACTTGTGGCTTCTCTTTCAAAAAAAAACAAAATTAAAATTGAAGAAGTTGTTTTATATTCACAAAAATACATAAAAAGAAAGAGGGGTTACAAAACATACATAACAATACATAACAAGTTTTCCTATTTATTGCTGTAACTTAATTATTTATTAATTTTACGAAAATCTAACTATTCAGCAATATTCTTAAGCTAATTTTATATAATTTGATATATAACTGGGTCTGTTTTAAGTTCAGATAAGCCTAAAATTTACAATTTTAGCTATTTATTGAAGGCCTTGTATTTTTTAAAAATTTAGTATTTAAATGGTTTTCAAGTGATTTTATGTTAATATTTCCATTAAATAATATTACTCACTCCATGATTATTGCTTGTTGTTAATAATTTGTTGTTATAATGCTCTAATATTGATTAATTTACTTTTTATCAGAGTTGAGTACCCTTAGGCCTAGTATTAGTTATTTCCAAATAGAGTTAATTTTCTTCTTTTGTCATTACATTTGTTATTATTTGTATTTGTACTGATTACATTTTCATATCTTTGTGTTGTATGGAATAGTTTCTATTCATTATATGCAGTTTGATTGAATTTATTTATTTGAGTTTGATTCTATGATAGATGATTTTGGTTTACAATGCTGTTTGTTTTTCGATTGTGGTGTGTTAGTTAATTTGCCTTATACTTTTTATATGGTTTACAGTTTAATAAAAAATACAATATTCCTATTACCTACTTGCCTTCTCTGCCTTAACAAACTTGGAAATTATTGAACATTATTTTAAATACAATAGAACATCTTATATCTACTAATTTTTATATTACCTAAACATAAAAAAATATCTTAAGCTTATTATTTTTTCTTTATATCATTGAACTATAATTATTCTAAAACATCCTATTACTAACAATGCTGTCAGTTATTTAACTGTCTTCTTTGCATTTATTATATAAATTGATTGAACTAAAAACATCTTATTTCTAATAACACTTTTCAGTTATTACACTGTCTTTGATGTTCACTATATCTAATTTGATTAAACTATAAACATCTTATCATTAAAATACTTTCAGTTATTACACTGTCTGTTGTATTTAGGTTGCTTTTTTTTTTGTAACACTCAATTATAATAAACATCTTATATCTATGATTACTTCATTGGTATCTTATCTTTAAAACATTCTTATCACTAATAATATTCTCAGTTAGTAAACTGTCTTTTGTTCTTAATCTAATTTTATCTGGTGTCTCTCTACACTAATGGTAGTCTCTTTTAAATAATTTTGTCTTCTTTCACTGTTTATTTCTTATAATATGTCACTTGTTATTCTTACACTAGGCTTACAAATTAGTTTACAGTTTTATTTTTCACTGTATTGTATCCTGTAACTTGTTATTTGGTCTGACATTTATCATTGGGTTTTAATGTATAAGAATTGGGTATATTCATTCCTCATAAGGTTTTAGTGGATATCCCTTCTTGTTGCTACATTCTTTTCATGGACCTTGGTATATTTTGTCTTTTCCTTCTCATTATATTAGCATTTTCTTATCTTGTGGTTTCATGTCTTTTTCTCATTTACAGCTCCTTATTAATTTGTTATTGGTTTTGTGTCTTGGGGTTTCTCTGCTTCTTAATTTAATAAATTTCCCCTTATTAATATTTTGTTTACCTTTTTACCTTTTGTCTTTTATTTTTATTGCTCCCCAACCTACTGGGTATACTGCTGTTTTATTGGGGTTTTATATAGTTGGTTATTTATATATGGACCAAGAGTTTTCTTTGTTATTCAGTTTAATTTTATTAACATTTTATTGACTTAATGAACAGTTTCTTTAGTTTAATTTTTAACCATTTATTATTCTCACTCACTATTGACATTTTCTTCTTTATTCATGTTGTATTAAGTTAAATTTTAAGGTGATAATTCTGTTATGCTACAATATACATAGGCGTAGTACTGACAGTGTTGGTTAATAATGCTTTACGTGTTTAAACTGGTTTAAACTGTTGTATGCATTTCGGTATTTTTTCACTTCCTTCTCTTATAGTTATTTTATTTCTTATACTTCCTACATTAGCATATTTAATTAGAATTAATTTAGGAAAATTGGAGTATTTTGTACGTTTTATTATTACTTTTTGGATGAATCACTATGACTGACTTAAGTGTTATTGGTCGCCTGGCAGCCGAATTCTGCGTGTTATTCGAATTGGAAACTGTCATTTGTTTTCCGAGAACCCTAGCTGTCCTAGCTAAACGAATTTACATAAAAACATAAAATGCACATATTTAGGTAAATGTAATTACCGAAAACCGCGGACCTCGTTAACGTACATTCAGAAATGTAGAACCGGACAGACGTGAAAATCATATTAGCGATAGTCACGATTGAGGTACGGTGACCATGGTCTCTGAGTTTTGAAATTATCTTAGTATGTTTTTCAGTTTTTGTGCACCTTCTAGGAGTCTAATGACTATATAGCAACTACGAACCAAGAGTCATAATTTTTTCTAAATCATTAGACCGAGAGAATATTTTTGAAATAGAACACATTTGCAATAGAACAATAGAACAATAGAGCAATTGAACTTTTGCTGTGGTACTCGACTAATAACTCATCATGAAGACATAAGGTTTTATTAAATCTACTGCATCACAATCAGTTCACATTACTTTCTACTTTTTCTAAATAAAATTTATTTTTACCTGCCACTCGTGGAAGCAGACGAGTTATTTATTTTGGGAATGCAAAGGACATTACACCAGCAGAAATTCCCCATCAAATTTGCAATTTTTATGAAGAAGATGCAATAAGTGATTTAATGGTATAGAGATGGGTACATTTTAATGAAGAACGCAAAATTGTCACGATGATGAATAGAGCGGGCGCCGTGTTTAGTGAATGACGATATGATGCGGGCCGTTGAAGAAACTATTACAGAATATAGACGATTCACGTTGACGTCGCTCTCTCTCTGGATTTTACAGAAATTTCTCCTGTACTTCTTCACGAAATTGTTTCTCTAAAACTAAACTACAGGGAATTTGTATGCACGCTGGGTTTTAAAGATGCTTACTCAACAACACAAGATAAAACGAAGGGACGGTGCATTTTTGACACTATTCAGACAGCAAGACGACGACTTCCTGAGTCGGGGACGAGACATAAGTCCCACAAACACCCATCATACCTCTGAATTAAAACAGTAATTTACTAGTTGAGGCACGGTTTACTCACCAGCAAAGAAAAAATGCAAGTCAACGTTTCCCTCCAGAAATACAGTCATTTAGGGCAGAAAAGGGGTTTACTTAAAGACTTCTTGCCTCGTGGCTCCACAATGAACTCTGATGTCTACTGCAAAAAGCTTACGAATTTGCATCTAGCAATATGCATATGCATCTAGATCCAGAATATGCGATATGGGATGCTTACCAGGAAAAATTGCGTTGTGTTATGACAATCTCCAGCCATACACTGCCACTGCAACTCAGCATCTTCTCACAGCATTTGGTTGGGAACAATCATGTCATCTGCTGTTCAGTACAGATCTCACATAAAGCAAATATCACCTTTACAAACATCAGAAATCCTTCCTCCGTGGCATCATCATAATGACGATGATGTCAAACTTCTGATTTCCGGTAAGAACAGTTCTTCAACTGTTACGAAAATCATGTAGAAAAGCAGTTTAAGTTATGTACTTCAAGTAACCATAAAAATATTTTGAAAATATATAATTAGTTTGTTGCAATAACCTATTGAAACTTACTTTCTGGATGTCCCTCGTACTATAAAATTTCTTCATACTTACATATTTTTCTCCAGTATACTCTGCCTTATACAGTACAAAATAAGTCTTGTTCGCTTCTTCTTTGTCTTCGCGATTCGTCTTGAATGTAGTAATACTGAAAATGGTCAAAGTAACACATTTTAAATATGAAACACACAACTTCCCATTACACCTTATTAGAATGTGTTTATGTGACACACCGTAGGTAGCACCTATAATGGCTAAATAATGTAATCCGTTTAAATAATTATATGCGTTTCTATGAACTTACATGTCAATAAAAGCTTTATAACTTCAGCATAAAAAAACGTTAAAATATACGGAATTGCCTACATCCGGCTTCAAGCCGCTATGAATCCGGTAGTCTATGAATATACCTTGTCATTTCAGACTACCTATATAACAACGGCTTGAGAAACATATATGCTTCACAATTAGCTGATTACCGATTATTAACCTTTACGAAGCGATAATAAATTCCTTCACTCTACTGCAAACATAACCTCGTCTCCAACAAAACACACATTGGCTTTATATGCTTTTACTACAATCCGTATACATCCAAATTGTTTTCGTTGCCTTAATTACGCTCATGTATCAATACTAGCAAGTACTCGGAGATTCAAACGTGTTCATTTTTACATTTTGCGTTGGGGTACAGACGCAACATTGGTTTGTAAAGGTAAATTACAAGCGCAACAAATAGCTAACATCTGCTATATATTTGTATCATATTATTAGTTTAAACTGTAATTCTAGCATATTTAAAATATGTTATAAATATATTCTTTTTAAGTTTTTTTGGTACTTATTTCTCATGATTTATGCGTCTTCACTAGTTAAGCAGTCGGTAGTTGAGATTGTTATGCTCAAAAGTAATCCTGTACGTACTACACTAGACCACTTTTTGTTCTAATGGAATAGGCTTTTAATTGAGTTAATGTATGTAATTAAATACGTGTTGTTCTTGCTCATAGGTTAAGTACGTTTGTGCTTGTAGTAGACTCGGTTTTGTAGCATTGTAGATGGACAGATAGGGAAGATTTTCTGCATGAGATGTTTTGCATATAAGCAAGAACTATCGTTCAAGAATATGCTTCAGCCCCAGTCATTTTTTTATGTAACTTCGTTTTAAACAATTATTTTTTTTTTTATCGGCATTATGTAACATAACTCTTTGACATTTTGCACACCAACCTATGTTGGTAACGCCTTTCAGTTCTTTTACTATTATTTGGATACTAAACATGTATTTAACACATTCATATATGTATGTATACGTCTGTTTTAGTATTTTTATTTATGTTGTAGAAAATTAACCGTAAAAGAAATATACCTGTTAGGAAAGAAATAAAATTACCCGTTTTTACACAGAAGTGTAGTCAGAATATTATGAAAACACACCTCTACGTACACACAACAGCGCATTTAATAACACGTCCCGCTGCGGTTGCTCTCATTCCTTGCAGTGATGCACTGCTCATATTATCTAGTTTTAATTAGTACATTCCACCACTTGATATATTACAACAACTATAGTGTGTTTAAGCGTATGTATCCGCTGTACTCGTTTGTTTTCTGTTAACATAAATGAGTCAATTTGGGGGTGCTTTTTATATGGTCGGCTTGGCCTTCCTTCCCCGGTTTCTTGTTGTGTATACCGCCACTGTTTGAATTAACTTTAGTTGCGGATAAATGCTCGTATAAAGCTGCAAACAAATGCATTTGGAACGCCAACTCAATTAAATAATACCAAAATAATATAACATAATGCTCAAAAAGTATTCACTTCACAAACTATGAAAAGATCCGTTAACATAATTACTCTCAAAACTCAACCACGTCTCAAAAATCTTTTTAAAAAATGTTCCGGAAACTCTTCCTAATATACTTATGATTTTCTGAGGCTTATTAATCTTACAGTAACTGTGCTTTCTCTGCGAGTCAAATGAACCTTCATAACAGTAAATAAACTGTACGTTCTGGATTCCTTCACCAACTGAAATTTATTTGAGGTGACGGTTGAGAGTTTATTTGCTGACCTTCTATGCCAAGGGTTTATAATATGCTAACATTAAACTTATTACTGGCTCCGCCAATGGCAGAGCACTCTGCGGCTATCTCCTTTTTCCATTCAGAATTACCTTGGCCTTTGACATTATTAATAGATAGATCTTCTTAATTGTTACGTTTCTTAAATTTTGTGTATCGGGGCACCACTTATTGTCGCTGATCCTACATGAAAGTCGTATTTAATACGTTAATTATGAAAGTGACGAAGTAAGCAGCTACAGTATTCTGAGATCCTACGACCGATCTGATGTGAAAGCCAAAAGAAATGTTTAAACTGATTTACTTCTGACCTTTACACATTTGACTAAATACAATTATAATATGTATTTCACATGATTATTCAACACTGTCTCGGCTAATTCAGCCCCGGGTTGTAACTATTCGCAGTCGTAATTATTAACAGGAAAAAGATTTTGTAGAGTTTACTTTGCGGCTAAAAAACATAGTCTTTCCCCAGCGTGAAATGCTCCGTGGGAAACTTCAAAATGTGGCAATTAATGTATTAAGAACAATCACTAAATGTGTAGTGTATATTTTAATTTCAGAATTGAGTGCTTTATAGCTACGGGCAAGATGTGTAAGTACGTAGATGGCAGTGCAATAGCTACCGAATAACCCTTAATTGTCTTTTCTAATCAATTACTCATGACATGCCTATTATTGTCTTTCACATGTTTCTTTACTTACAATTACGTTCTATTGACCTCTTCTTTTATTTCGTTTTCTGCGTTCTCATAAGTCTATTCGCCTTGCTTCAATAGCATAATTTTGTTTAGAAATTAATACATGTTTTTGCACAAACAATAATCACTGCTTTTATAATAAATAAAGACTACATTCCAGACACAATAAAAGGTAATTTAGTTCCTCAAATTAAAATCCAGTTAATGAAAATTTTAAATGTATTTTCCTAGCAGACGATCAGTTGTAAAGGAAAATTTAAATACTCCGAAGAGTAAATATAAACCAGGTTTTTGACAAAATTGTTCCTGTTCATTTGTTGACAGCCACAGTCTAGCACAGGGGAAATCAGGGAATAAATGAGGTCACAGGGGAAGGCAGAAAGTTGTCATTTTAGATTTAGTACCTAAGTCATTTCGATGACAACAGGTGTCACAGAATTCTATACTCATGATGGAGTGTAAAAATAAATTTGGAAATGCACCTGCATGCGTGTGATAAAATGTTTCTCTCGCAAATTCAATAAAAATTGGAACTGTAATGTTAATTGAAAATATTTCTTTATGTCATCGTATAATTTATTTGTTTAACTAAAAACTATAAAAGAGATGCCATTTACTAAGCTTTGTAACTGTGTTACTAACTTGTTATCCCCCCCCCCAAAAAAAAATCAATATTAAGCTTTTCATTCAGGATCAAGAAGCGAACACAAAACCACACGCGGACACACACACACAGTCATATTCACATACACAAACACTTATTTAATACATATAAAAACTATTGTTTGTTTATGTTTTTGTTTATATATCAACAATAGGTATAAATAACGTCTATATGTTAACCTATCTGTTCGTAATTGTGAACAGACATATTTGATAAAACACGATAATCTGAATTTCCAATAGGCCTATAACACGAAACGATTTCCGAAATTGATAGCAATAGGTCTATGTTTATTATAGTCTGTAGGTTATAGTAAAGATAATAGTATATTCCTTTAGTTCTTTGTTAATGTTGAAAAGCATGTGAATTCCTTAAAAAGAGGTACGTTAGATGTCCACATAAAAAGTTATCACTGGCGGAACAGTGGAACGTCCAGCTGTGGTATATTGTTACACTCCTCCCAGAGCAAATCAAGAAATAAACTCACACAAAAGATCTGTTGTAAATGTTGTGGAATTAAACACAACGTTGGTTTTCAACCTCTGAATTATAGTAAATTGCAGCACAAGTATAAAGCTGTCAGAGAACAGAGAAACGACAAAATTTATTATGCCTAAGCTAAACCAAATTCAGATAATATAGAATGTCAAACAGCTTGCATCAAAATAAACATGAAAAATTAGAACTCACTTTAAAGCATTACAAATAAGTGTAATTGAGATTTTACTTGTTTACCTGATTTATTAAATTTTGTACGTTCTGTTACAGCTGAGTTGTTTAGGAAATAAAAAAATACTTAATAATAATAATAATAATGGCTCCCATATTTACAACAAAAAGTGCGTATCTAAAAATGCGAAAATAAGGCATTACAGTACAGTAGTGAAGCCAGAATGCCTATATGCAAGTGAATGTCTAGCATTGAGTTATAATTTAGACAAACTAGATATAGATTGTAAAGACGAATTATTAGGAAAATATTAGGCCCACGAAAAACTTTAGAAGGTTGGAAATTAAGAAGTAATTACGAAATATATCAAAATATAGAAAATATAACAGAAACAATCAGAAAAAGAAGACTATTATTTTTTGGACATTTATATAAAATGGACGACAATAGGTTGACAAAGCAGATCTTCAAATATCTGTGGGGGAAGAAGTCAACATCAAGTTGGATTAAAGAAGTCCAAAAGGATTTAAAAAATAATAATATACATGTATAAGAAGCAATTGAAGGAGAAGTTTTTCGGACAAAAGTGTTAAAAATAGAGGGAGTTAGGGTAGAAGAGAGAAAAACGCAGGTTCTAAGTGGACTGAAGACAGGAAGAAGAGACACTGTGAGAAGATGAAGGAATATTGGCAACAAATGTGAAGGAACAAAGAGTAAAGAATTGAAATTGGCATGTGGTCCTTAGATGGCCGATACAAAAAAAAAAAAAATAATAATAATGACTCCCATGTGTACCACCGAAGCAGCTTAGGAATTAGGCAGGGTAGGCTGCCTTATACGAGCCTTACGGCATACAAGGAAGGCAGTGTGGCCAGCACTACGCTTCAGCCGCCCATTATTTTCCCCTGGATGTTATCCCAGGTACTAATTTTCAACAGGCTGAGTCGAACTTGATGCTTAAAAACGAACCTTGATTTTATGGTGCGGGCCCGGGAATCGAACCCGGGACCTCTAGATTAGTAGCCAGGTGCCATACCCACATATGTAAAAAATACTTACATATACTTAAATATTTACACAAGGAAATTTACACAAGGAAATAAAAAAAACTTTTTGAAGCAATAAAAAAAATTATTTACCAAATCAAAAAAACTTAAATCAATACGAGTTTGAGTACGAGTTGCTTGTGTAGTCGCGTAAAACTATAATTCAGAAGAACGTAAGAGGTATTTTTAAATTTTGAATGCAGTGGATCTCACGGGTACGGTCAGTACTGTACCTATGTATGTCAAATATAAGTGTCATAACATGAAATCTTTTCTGGTATTAGAAACATTACGTTGTACTTAAGTACTCTTCATAAAATTTGAGACACAGTTAACTAAGAAAATGACTGAAGATGTAAAGTGGTTGAACCGTACTAATTAGATGCAGAAGCTGTGGAACAGTGTTTATACGGAGACACTATTTGCATGGTTGTATAATTTTTTTACAGTTAATGCGTGCAGGACCCCGACAAATCGCAGAGTAGCAACAGGACTAAGGAACCACAGGTAAAACAGAATGACAGATGGAGTCGAAACTGTAATTGGTAGCTATAAAACTTTAGTCTATGTGGTGTAAGGGGGAAAACTGAGATACCACAAATTAATGTGTAAGGGAAGTAAAATCAATCAGTTTCGGGGGGAGCGGTGTTTCGCTACCCCTTCCACAAAACATGATCCTACCTTCTACCAGAGAGTCAGTTTCGTTAGACCTAAAACTTCTGTCAGAATAAATAGGTATTGCATATTTGATAACTGACTAAAAGACCATTTATTTGTTTTAATCTAATAGTTACAAAAAATCTGTAAATTCGAATATTACTTATCTAGACGAAAAACATTTTTAACGTCGTTTTACTGTCTTTCTCAGATCAATATACTTTATTTTCGTTATACTTATCAATATAAGAAACCAACTAACGCAATATCTATGGTGTTGAATTATAAATAAATGATAACACATAACTTATGTTATAAATTACACAATATCATTAAAAGTTAAATGCAATGAATATATAGTGTTCGTGGAATTTGTAACACCCTGTCATAACTTAATGTTAATACTGTGTTATCGTAAGTGACGCAAGTTGTATACAAAAAGTTGAAAAACTGAAATTGAAATATACTTTTGATACTAACATTTAAACAATACATGTCTAAAATCTAAGTTTTGTAAAACATAGCTATATATTTATGTCAATCGAGGCTGTGTACAAGAAATAAATTGTGTACTTGCAATAATATATTATGATAATTCTAACAAATGTAATAAGCACTTTAACATAAAAAAAACATATTTTTGCAATTATTAAAGCACGTAAATAATTTATATGAAGGCCTTATTTGGCGAAACACATAATTAAATGATTTATGACTTTATAAAAGTTGAATTGAATCAGCCTGAGGAGAAATGTAACAAGTCAAAAATGCCATTTTTTGTTGTTGTGAAAACTGTTCTTTAAGGCAAGGCAAATTGTACTGTGAAGAAAGGGACCATGTAATAACAGTGTTTAGGCTATAAATTGCAAGATGGAGCTAGCTGTACTGCGGTGGAAGGGATCAAGTCACTGACATGATCCCTTACTCCTCAGTACCATAATTTTGGTTTGGAAAGTTTCCAATGCCTAACATGGCTAACCTGTACATTGTTATACCTCATGCGCTTGAAACCCACATTCACGCACGCGGAGTGGTTATTTGAGGTTAAACAATTTATCTGTTGTAAAGTATTTACTTGAAGTGTAAGTTCTGTTTTTTATTTGTGATTATATTGTGCTGAACTATGGGAAAGTTTAAAACATCAAAGAGAACAGAAACTAAAATAGCTATTTTGAAAGGGACTGAATACAAAAGTGCGTATACTGGGAAGGTTGTTAGTGCAAAAAAGACTGGACCTGATTGTAAATGCCGCTTAAAATGTGTGTCTAGTATTAATGAAGTGTATCGAAGCAAAATTTTAAGTGAGTTATTGCATATTGAAAACAAAGATGCTCAAGATATTCACCTACAGCGGTTAATTGAGGTTAGTACAATAAAACAAAAGCGTCCTAGAATAGATACAGGGGAACACAGCAAGCCAAAAACTGTTACTTTCAATTATTTTCTACTTCATGAAAGTGAAAGAAAAAAAGTTTGTCAAAAGGCTTTCATTAGCTTGCATGGTATCTCTAAGAAAAGAGTTTATAGGTTAGCAAAGCTTCTCCAGCTTGGCAAAACCCCACAAGATAAAAGAGGCAGTAATCCTAACCCTGCTAAAATTTCTGAGCACACATTACAATTAATAAATGACCATATACGTAGTTTTCCTGTCAAGAAATCCCATTACAGCAACCGAGAAACGGAATATCTTGACGCTCGTTTAAATATTAAAATTATATATGATATTTTCATAAAGAAATATCCAGATAGTGATATTAAATATGATTTTTTTTGAAAATACTTTTCAGAAAACTTTAAACTTAGGTTTGGTAGAACTCAAGTGGATGTTTGCTCGAAGTGTGAAGAGCTTGGAGCAAAAATTAAGAATACATTTTTGTGTGACAGCGTTAAACTTGCAGCAGAGGCTGAACTTAATATCCACAAAAGAAGAGCTGATAAATTTTATGAATCAATGCAAGACGCTAAAGAGAGATGTTCACACAATGAAAGTGTTGGAGCGATTGCATTTGACTTCATGCAAAATCTCCCTCTGCCCTCAATCCCTGTACAAGAAATTTTTTACATGCGCCAGTTATGGATTAATGCCTTTAATATACGTGACCTAAAAACTGGTACTTGTGTAATATATCTTTACCATGAAGGTCAGGCTAGAAAGGGTGCAAATGAAGTTGCCTCTTTTTTGTCTCATTATATTAAAAACTTTATGCCTAAAAATGTGACAGAGTTAAATTTGTTTTCTGACTCATGTCCTGGACAGAATAGAAACCACACTGTCCTGAGACTGTGTTCTGGATTAGTAAGTACTGGGAGCCTACACAAAATAGTGTACAAATTTCCTGAAAGGGGGTACTCTTTCCTGGCATGTGTCCGAGACTTCGGTGTATTTAAAAAGAAAATAGCAAGATCTGATCGGATATACACTCCAAGGGACTACTTGGAAATAATTTGCAACGCTAAATCAAATACGTTTGTGTATATGGTGGACAGTAGTTACATTTTTGATTTTGATAAATGGTGGCCGAAATACTTCAAGAAAACTGTTTTTTCTGTGGAGACAATTACAGCAGAAACGCCTAGAAATTAAAAGCAGTCTTTTATGCCTAGTCGTTTCAAAGAATTTAGTTTTAGTTCTGATGATCCTGGAGTTGTTGTTGCTCGACCATATATTAATAGCTGTGTAGTTCATACATTCCGACTTGGGAAACCTAATGTGTCTGTCATTTCTTTGGAACCAACACGAGCATATCCCGACAACGGCGTGCCAATTAATAACAAAAAACTGGAAGACATTAAAAAGTTGCAAAAATACGTGGAATGCAACGTAGAATCTGTGAACGTTTATCAAGAAATAGCTGCGTGGAATGGTACTGATGCAGACAATGAAAAAATTAGTATCAAACAGTGTGTTATGGTTTTATATATTTCTGATCATTGTTATTAATAACTTTTCAAAAACACTGTGCTATTTTTCTGATATGACCTGATGTAAAGACTCATATTAGTAGTCATTTTTTTAAATTCTGATAAAGGTTGAATTTTGTGTATTTAAAGTTCACAGTCATTGACATTTTTTACTTTACTTAAAAACACAACTCTTTCGGATGCAAAGAATAATTTTTAGCTTTAGTTAATTTTTTAGCATTATCTACAATAACTTTTTTTACATTCAGATAAATGTTGTACTGTGTTTTTACTTGTTCCTGAATTTATTGAAAGTTTTTACTAACCTGATGAAAAATGCTCTAGTTTAGTTTGATTAGTCTTTAGTTTTAACTTAAATCCTATCATAAGATTGTCATTTTCCTAAACTCTTTACAATATGAAATTTGTAATAAATGTAGCCAATTTTTGCTACACAAATATTTATTTCGATGGATAAATGATTGTACTAAACAAATATAATATTTTTAAGTATTAAGTAAAGTCTATTGCATTTATGATTTCGGTAACCAGTTTTCTTTAAACTCGATTCTGACACTGAGGAAGAAGGAAACATGTCACCAAAAATTAAAACCAAATTCTGGTCACATAAAAAACATTTAGTACAAAATACATTAAAAAAACAATTTAGTGCTATCATAGTGAATTCACACACAAAAATTGGACAGGATAATATAAAATGTGTGATTTAATTTAATTTTTCCTTCCTCCTGAAAAGTTGCAAAAAATGACTTGTTCCCTTTCTCCTCAGCCTGATTCAATTTGATTTTTATGAATTCTTAGGGATGGGTAACATGAACGAAACGGAAAGGTCACCTTAATAGATTTTTTTGGTATCTTAACTTCGAAAACGTTACATACGTTCTGAAATCCTATAAGATAGGACGGTAGAAGTGTTGTGCCCAGCACATTCCACGTTATGATTTTATATATATAATTGTAAATGAGGATTCTACTCATACTCAAACTACTCAATGTATTATTTTATTTTATCTTAAGAATTATGTTAAGGAACAAACTGAGCGATTGTGAGGAAGTGTGCTGACCAGGGAAGCTAAGAATTGTTTACTCGTCAGTGTTCGCGAACGAATTCCGCTTTGGTTCACAAAAATCAATGTCAAATTGTCCCCTCGTATGACCTGATAAGTTTCGAGACACGTGCAGAGTCCAGTTCTGATTGGCTGAATTTTGGGCGTTAACTCATAGAGACATTTTGCGTCACGCAGGGTATAAAACTGACGAGAGCACTGGGAAGTACACACTCTCTTTTTTCGCTTGTTCAGTTTTTGGCGTCCTTGCGCACTATCCGTGCATCTTCTGTCTACGGTGGAGCCACATCAAAAGCGTAATTACAACTTTGTTTTTGTTTTACTTAGTTCAAACTTGAAGCATTAATCGATTTTGGATAATGAATTATTTATACTCAGAAGTGCTCAGTAGTGTTCTAAATTTGTTAAGGAATATGTATAATTGACATCTTATTTATGCCTAATTTAAAGTGGTAACGTACCAAGTTCAGAAATATAGATTGTAAAGCTTTTATAATGTTTTAATAAAGAATAGTCAGTAATAAAGAATGTTTTTTTTTTATATAATATTATGTCTTAATGAAAACACTCAATAGAATTATTGTAACGAGAGTATGTCACTTCAATTATTGTTATTTTGTTCATTTGTATTGTCATTATTGTCATTTGTTCATCAAGATAAGACTTGTTAACGAACGTAGTTACTCTAATGAATTAAAGAAATATTATTAATCTAAGTAAATGCCTTATTTAATAACGAGCCATTCCCACAGCTATCCTGTCCGCACGACTGGAGCTTTCATTTTGTGAGGCCCCAGACCCGGGCGTTACAACAGAAGGATAGTATATGAGTTCCATAGAAATCGAAGCGTGTAATATTATCACTAGGAAGGCTTAGATAAGAAAACGTTGCGGTGAAGTGTCTTTTCATGGATATTGTAACCATAAGCACTGAGCACATTATCATTCTATTCAACACTGAAAATTTTATTATTGTAAAAGTTAGGATCAAATAATTTTATCACTTTTATAGAAATTGCTATTGTTGCTGTTCATTTAAAATGCAAGTTATTGACAGGATAATTGCTTATTTTACAAAGGGAATTTGCGTAAACAACACAAAGATATTGGGAAAGAAAATAATAGCTACGGAAATTTGAGATTATAGTTAGGTAAATAATGTTCAAAAAGGAGAAGTGATGTGATTTAATGGGAATTTTAAAACCCACTGAGGCAAATAAATTTAGGGTACCACAAGAAACATGGCTGTTATTAAAGAGTCAGTCTACTAAACTAAGATAATTGTATCTAAAGAATAAAAATCTATAGTGTGTGTTATGTAGTGATTCCGCATAGGTCTGATTCACAGAGCGTTGAAGATAGAACAATTGTATACTTTTCGGTGTTTAAGACAATATTCTGGTAATACAAAAGACTTTATCCAGGTATGAAGTGAGCTATACTTTAAATGATTCAGCGGAAACATGAGACAACATGGGACAAAGTGTGATTACCAATAACTAAAGCATGTTTTTTGACACATCGGCTTTTTGTCCGTGTAAACACAGGAAAAGGGTATTGCGTGAAAGATTACTTGTGTCAAGTAATGGGTGCCTGCAGAAATGGATTTGAAAGGGTTCTGAATAGAATCAAAGTTTCACTAGACTGTTTAAATATGGGCACTCATCAATTGGCAGTTAATTTTTAAAAATATCTACAATTTGCAGTAAAGTTCTTACAGCAATACATTCAAACCATTAAACTCTTAAACATAAATATCTCTGATTTTATTATTTCACGGCTGATTATTCCCGATAAGTAAAAGCAATACTTTATAAATCCATTTGACAACATTCACCTTAAGCTATAATACATCTATAGGAGATCTGATTTAAAAGTTTCAAAATTGCATAGGCAACTAACACACCCACTATTATACATACAAAACCAAATAGACTGAAATCCTATAACTTGTAAATCTACTTGTTTAAGTCACCAATAAATAAATTTCAATTTGTAATAACAATTATACATAATTTAATTCTGAGAAATTTGATGTGTTTTACATAGAAATCGAAAACGAAACGTTTTCGGACCTATGTTGGTATGAAATTTCTTCTTTACTACAGCCTATAGAAAACTGAAGTATGCCTCATTCCTTATGGGACACTCTATATATTATACTGTCTTAAATGCTATCCTGAACAGTATCAACTTGTGAGAAAAGCCTTAGTTAAACTAAATTAATGCTAGTCTAACTGGCATACTAAAAAAGGCAGAGAACAAAGGCTTCTGTAAAAATAATCAAATGGTAGACTTATTCAGCAAGTATGTAGAGTGTCCCATGAGAAATGGGACATAATTTATGGCTTTCGATTTATGGCTTGCGATTTCATCTTGATTTCTGCTCCAAGGCTAAAATTAAGCCCAACTGAAATTCTTGAAACTCAGATTAAAGAGTAAATTTGATAATTCCATATAGTTTCTGACCAGGGGAATTTACATTGGTATAGTTTTTAAAAACAAGGATTTCAGAACTATATTGTGCGTAGTTTGATAGAAAAGTTTCATTAATCTTAAGAAAGTAATGTCAAAAACACACTCTTTTGGTTTGATGTAAATCTACTTGTTTAAATGGCCAATAAATAAATGTCAATTTGTAATACAAATTATGCAGAATTTAATTCTCAGAAATCTGATATGTGAAATGTTTACAAAAACAAATAACATTTCTTTAAAATTAAATTAGTTTTAAGCGCGGTCTAATTTCATGTGAATAATGAGGTGATGCACCGTCATGTTGAAAGAACATTTGAAGACTATTTTCAAGATGTTTGTCTTCAACCAGGATGGAGACCTGATTTTGTAAAACGTCTTTGTACCAAATACCAGTAAGGCGAACTTAAATAATAATTGATACACTTCACTGGTCTCTAATTATACCACACTATAAATTTTACAATAAACAGTTTTGAAAGTTCAGTTCTAGTTTCATTTGGATTTTCAGGTGTCCACCTTTGATAATTTTTGAGATTTAATGTTCCGTTTCTCGCAAAACTAAATTCAACAGTGAATAAAAGAATTTACAGTATTTCAATTTCTTATACCCATTGTCAAAAATTAAATCTTAACTCTCAGTTACTTAGCTGAAGATATTGAATAGTATACAAATGACAAGAATAAACATTCTTGTTGAATATTTGATTTTAATATTTTTTTATTCAGATACAGGCTGTCCTACAATAGAACAAGCAACCGTTGAATCAACCCGTTAGTTCGTAAATTATGAAAGACCAGGAAAATGTTTTTGTTATGAGGTACTCTACTGTTTGGAAATCTTCATTGTTATTCAATTTTTGCAGCCCAGGAATGTCCATTACGAATACCATACAATAAAACAATATCTGCACACACATGATTTGAAAATTCAATGACATCTCATTATTAGATTTAAAAAAAAAACTCATTACAAATCACAGGTTATAGGTTAGTTATGATAAACAATTAAGCCTACTATATTAAATTAATTGTAAGCAGATGTTTTCTGAAATTAATTCAATTCCGAGTCTGAACAGTACAATATTACAAACTGTAGTTATTTATACATTTTATTAAAAAAAGTTAGACAATGTTATTGAAATTATTTTCTTTTAAATTATTCTAATAATATTAACTAAAATGACGTTTCTTATTAATTGAATAAATTGTTAATATTAACAAATAATAAATAATTTGCAGTACATTTACAAGAAGACGAAATTTCTTACATTTCTTCTTGAGTTTTATCTTCAATAAAATTTAATTTTCTATAACATTCATTTAATTTTGATTAATTTAACTTACATCAAATTTTTCCGAATAAATTAGGTTTAACTTTTATTCCAAGTTGACCTTTATTTGTTGGTAATTTAAATAAGTTGTTTAACCTAAAATAGTGTTTATTCCCATTACGTTTTTAAGATTTATGAAATTTTTCTATAACTCTACTCACGTTACAGTTCTCAAGCCCTGTTTTTCAATTTATCGGGTCAAAAACCATTTGGAACCATCAAATTTATTCTTTAATTTAAATTCCAAGAATGTCAGTAGGGCTTAATTGTAGCCTGGGAGCAGAAATCAAGGTGAAATTTTTCTCAAGTCTTAAATCGAAAACGATGCGTTTCCAGACTTATGTTTGTATGAAAATGTTTCTTTACTACAGCCTATAGAAAGCTGAAGTATGTCTCATTCCTCATGGGATCTGTATATTATACGGTCTTAAATACAAAACCATAAATATTACCTTCTTTAAAATGTACTACCTTTACTGAATTAAATCTCTACTTCGTCTGTTTAGTCTTACTTTCTATAAAAGTTAAAATTAGTATTAAATAAACTTAATTAATAATCTTAAATACAGCATTTAGTTTTAAAATAAACGTAACTATATAGGTTTTTTGTTGTAATGGCGTCATAATAATGAAAAAAATTCAATGCCGTAGACAACAAATTTCACTATCAAATAATAGAAGTCGCAATCTTCCGATATGTAAAATAGAGCTTATGAATGCCAGTAAACACATTACTTAGGCCTACATAATTTCAGAAATAAGTTTCATCGGACTAAAATTGGTTAAACATTTAGCACATATTCCTGTAATGTTCAAACCCAATCTTATCTGCATCAGGATCTCTTATCGGTAGGTAGAGTATAAACTGTTCAAGGTGACAGACTGAACGGTGTGATTTCCAGTGCTCGATATGCAATAAAGCAAAATTGTTTAGTTGCTTATAAATAAATTTTTCTACGGGATAATTTTGATTCCATTTAATTGACACTTTTTTTACATTGACATTTTATTGACATTTCCATTTTAATAAAAAAAGGCTGAATCGACGAAAGAACGAGAGAAGAAGTTGTTATCACATAGGCCTAAAGAAAAGTCTACTTCATATTTCAGTTCTCCTCGGTACGTTTCATTACTACTAAACTGTTTGTTCAGGTGTGCTTTAAGGTTTGATAAACTGTATGTATTACTGACATTTAGAAAGTGTCGCTATCACCTTATGAATTTCAAGGTAACAGAAGATATTTTATTGCATTCACACACACGTAGGTGTGCATGTGGTTGTGAATGTACATATACAGTGATGTTAACAACAGTTAACATACGGTTTGATACATTGGTTGTACATATGTAAGTATTAACATATTAGTATCGTATATCAATGTAAGTACTTACTCATTACAGAATAATTATATTTACAGATTAAATGATCCATTTATTTTGCTAATTTTCAAGATTCTAAACTGCATGTTCACATAGGTCTGTTACAAGTGTTGTTCATACAATACGTCTGTGTCTGTCTGTATGTATGTGTCTGTGTGTAAGTGTACACGTAACGAACGTGGAATAAATGGTCAAGGGTTGTCTATGCTTTGTACAATATAATTTCACAGATGAGTGTTTTGTGAAATAATAAAATAATTCGTTGCTGTTGTTGAGTACTAGAATAACGTAGTTGCAACTGAATTGTAGATCTGCACCTACGACATGGTACAGGCGTCCATTATCGACCTGTAGTTATTCTGTACTTGTTTACGTGCACAGAAATTCAACAAAGGTATAACTACCTCACAGGCTTAACTAGCCAGTACGTAGCAAAGACTCTAAATACCAACGGGTTTGATAATTTTCTTGTTTACAACTATCCAGTTTAAAATAGTTGAAAATCCTTAAATGTAACGATCATAATAATACCTACCGTAACAATCGAAATCCGAATTTAGCTGTTAGGTCACTAAATACTGTAGAGTCCACAATCATTGCCCATAGGCGTTTAGAGTTTAGATAACGTTACGAATAGAATAAAACAGACCTGTTTTATGTGGAAATTAGCCACAAGTTGGAAATTAGTAATACAACTGTGATACATCTCATGAGAGTTAGAATATGTTAGCAAAAATACATGAGTTTAAAATGTTTTAAAGTTCTAAAGTCTGTCAATAGCGCCTGATTTCAGGACTAGAGTTAATATAAAATATGTACAAAAATTAGTAGTGGGGGTAATACAGTGTGTAACACACAAGAACAGTTTATTATCTGCGAGCAAACCGCCACCCGACTCATAGTTTCCAAGATAAAGTTTATTGGTTCCTACAAAGTTTGAGCCAACCAGCGAGGTGTGACGTAAAGTTTCCCCTCCAATTGCCAGGTCTAAGTTTCTAAACTGATGCTTATCTGCAGTCAGCATTACTTACTACGTTTATGATATCAATAGGCAGCAAAATGTCCTATCAAATACTCAGATAACTAAGAGTAAATAAGAGTTTCGTACACGTTTAGTAGAAAATTTAATAAGATGTGATAATAATCAATTCGCACCTAATCAACAATCTTTAATGTTAATCATTATTGATACCTTTTCTTATGGTTCTACTTATTCTGTAACTCCGTAATGGTTTAATTTAAAGGCATTACAACAAAAACCATCACACCTAAAACCTTCAAAAAATAGTTTCTCACAAACAGTGAATGGTTTTTAAAAATTTATAATTTATTGTTATGAGAAATTTTGAAAATTTTATACGAATTTATTGCGAAATGTTGTTTAGTATAAGACATAATATTTCAGTAATAAAATATATTTAGCTATAATATAAATTATGAAATTGTTGTTAATTTAAGTAAGTTCCAGACGATCTGCGGAGCAATCAACCATGTTTTTAGAAACAAGAAAAGTCGAGATCCAAATTTAAAGTTTTACAAAGTTGTGTCAGTCCCTGTACTATTTTATTGGTGTGACAACAACCAAAAAACAAGACAGTATAATGCTGGCCTCGGAAATGATAGTCTTAAGAAGAGTTATAAATGTTCCAACTTGACCGTTCAAGAAATGAGGCAATATGAGAAGGATTACAACTTTTTAACTTATATAAAAAGTTAAAATACTACAAGCAATGGTGAAAAGAACACTTAGAAAGAATGTCAGATTCCAGACCGGCCAAACAAATCTGGAAATACAAACCTATAGCACACAGATAGACACAGGAAGAGATAACTGGAGGATATTGAAGGCGCGACAGCCATCACCTTGCCTATGCCGTGTTGTGAAGATGACGACGACGACGACGACGTTGATGATGATGATGAAGTAGGTAAAGCCAGAATAGATATTTTCAGGTATAGCCAAGGTAGTATTTCTTACAATGTACAACAGAACTCCGATAACAGACAGTAACCAACGTCCTATCATATCATGCATAGTATATGTCACAGACCGCCTTCCCCTTTGAGATTCAGATTATACGGGTTCTGAAAATAACATGCATTTTACCCTGCTCTACCGAAGACCTGACACCGCACTTTTAACTTTACATCGGAGTACAAACTTGAAATGCAGACGACGATTTGGATGTGACAGTTTGACCGTTAATAAAGTCCGTTAACGCAAAACGTATCAAAATCGCCGCGTTGTGTACGCTTTTCTCAGGTAAAACATTGAAAACTGACGAAAAGTGCCATGGTTTTCAGATGATAGAATGGTGCCAGAGAGAATTCGAAATCCGATTATAACAGTATTAGTATTAAGAAAAATAACATCAGAACAAAAGCAGCAGCAGCAGCAGTAGTAGTAGTAGTAGTAGTAGAGGTATTTAGGTATTTGTTGTTGTAAGTATTGTAGGAGTATTGGTTGGTGTTGTTTCCTCGTAACGTTCATGCCAGTAGCCAAAAAACCCATTCTCTACGTCATACTGCGTTCACTTGCCTTGGTAGTGTGATTACAAAACAAGGAAGAGTAGTTGCAGATGATAAAACAAGAATTCTCAAATATAATGCTGCTCTTACACAATTCTGCCCAGTTTGGAAATCAACTGCAACAAAGCTACGCATCTTCAATACCAATGTCAAAGCTGTTTTGTTGTATGGGAGCGAGACTTGGAAAGTCACAATGGAAATTACCAAGTGTCTGGCAGGCCTTCATCAATGGGTGCTTGAGGAAAATACTTCAAATTTTCTGGTCAAACATTGTTCCAAATAAATATCTTTAAAGGAGGACAAACGAGGAGCCCATTACCACCAAGATCAAAAAGAGAGAAAAGAGGTGGGATTGGGCATACCTTACGGAAGAACCAAAATGCAATTGAGCGACAAGCCCTCTTTTGTAACACTCAGGGACGTAAAGGACAAGGAAGACCAAGAATCTCGTGGAGGAGAACTGTCGAGATGGAAGCAGAAAAGGAGGAGAAGTCCTTTGGAAAGCTCAGAGTCCTCGTCCAAAATAGAGTCTATTGACGTAGCTTGTTTGCAATAAAAGTGTTTATAAAGCAATAATTTAATAACACAAAGGAAATACGGAAATAAATTCACTGTATGACGACTGTTGCCTTAATATTGCATTGGCATATGAAACTAAAATGTCTGGGGCAGGTTATGATAATGGGCGGCAATAAATGGGTGAAGAACCAACACAAGAACACCAAAATTTGAATGCAATATGCGAGAAGTTTTAAGCGTTGTTGTGTGTTGAATGTTACAAAACATCTAAGATTGAACAGCATCTACGCACAGAATCACTGCAGAGTGACGGCAGTATTAGAATATCACAGTTGTATGTGCTGTTGCTGTGTTGGAGAAAAAATTTAAAAGGAGATAACATATCATTTATATCACTTAAACCACCTGATATCCTGCAACCGTGAATTTAGTTATAACGTTTTGTGTTGCATTTTGCTGCTTGGGGTAGCATAAACAAAAGGCGAGTGTATTGAATAGGTATTTAAGGTAAGTCGCGTTTAATAGCCATTGAAACATATTTTTCAGAAGTTACAAAACGACATTTATACATTTTCATATCGTTTATTATTTTAAACAGTGACTTGCAACCAAAATATACTCCTTCACATATTGAATAAAACTCTCACCTCTATATTATTCCAAAACTCAAATTCCAACATATAAGACTTAACCACAAACGTCAGTTTTTGTAAAAGTTGTAGTTTATAAAACAATTGCAATTCCCGATGTTCTTACGCCTGTGAGTTTCGCACATGGCATAGTAATTTAGTGGCGCTGTGATATTTTCCTATTATTAAGCGGCCGGGGGAAGTAACATTGACCTTCTCGCGGTTTCTGCAGCTAATGTTCATCTTCGTTTCTCCCCATTATGCTAAGCGTTCTCGAACGTTCTCGATATGTGAGACTGCTTAGTACTATAAGTGGAGCACTACATCGCAGAGCGTGTTGCGAAGCGCAAGGCGCGTTATTGTCGTTGTGAGTTACGATTCGGTGCGTATGTAGACAGAGGTCTACTGTAAAGGGATTATTGTGAATTACTGTCGGCAGGCGTCAGTAATTGAACTTGTTAATTTAGGGTTAACTGTGTGTTAGGAAATCGTAAACTTGACGAATTCTTGTATTCAACTGTTTATTTTTATTTTGTTTAGTAGAACCAGTATTAAACTTACAATTATTGATTCCTTTGATATTGAATTATTTTATTGCACTGATTAAACACGATAACCCGAATGATTTTTCACAAAAATGTCATGTTCTACTGAAAAGTTTAAATAAAAAAGACATCCTGATACGTCGACTATGCCTTTATGTAGTACTTCCAATGTAGTAGTTATCAGTCAATATCTGTAAATGTGTAGTCAAATAATTAATACAGCTTTACAAGTAGGCATCAGAATGAAACATCAAAGTAGATGAAAAAAAGTGTTCTATTTCCCTGCTACCGTTAGATCATAATATGTAACATAAAGGCTCGTATAACAATGAAACAATCGCTACAGCAAACTGATTAATTTTACTTCCTTTATGCAGTTAAGTCAACAGTAAGAATACAAAAATGAATAACACGATGATATCTTATTGTTGATTCTGTAAGCGTTTGAACAAAGTGTCAAGAACTATAGATTGTAAAATAAGCATACACAACGAAGTTACTTTAGATTACTTTTGTGCTTAATTAATCAAATTTTTAATTAATATTTTGCATGTCAGTACACTATCCAGGCAAGAAATACATGAGTCTGCTCGTACACATCATAATGCAGCAACGAATAAATTAATAAACATCGTTGAGTTTATGCATGCGTTTTTGTGGCAAGTTATATAAACGACACAGCCAAGTGTACAAACACACAACCACTCAAGTGTGTCTGATGATGAATTTAAAAAATATATTTGCAAATATCTTTCAGAGAAACACAATTCAGAGAAATAAAGATTAGGTTAGTCCCACTAGTAACACAGTATGTATTTGTTGTTAACCTTAAAGAACACAAAATAGGTTTCCAATACTTATTAGCTTCTAGATTCAAAATTTTAAATAATTTAATCTCAATTTATTGAACATACTTCAATTCAGAAAATGTATGGAATATTTTTTCTGAAACATTCCTAATGTAGGCCTATTTGACCAGTGACAAAAGTATACTTCAAGCTTTCATAGGCACAGTGCATCTGCGTCGTGTAAAGCTACTCTTTTAAACTGTGGATACGTGTTTGGATACGTGTTGAAACGCCCCCCTTTTTGGGGGGGCGTCCCTTATATTTTCAAAACTAGACACTTGGTCTAGAAGAAAAAATGTGCTGGGGCCCAGAGTGACAGTACTCCCAATAAACAAACATGTTTAAACAAACAACAACTTTTTATTAGTGTTTCATAAAGAAGTTTTTTTACATGGTTCAACAATAGATTCTTGATTTCTATAGCATCCACAAAAATATATATACACGTGCATAAGTACAGTTATATTAACAACCCACTTAATTAATTGAATTATCCGAAAGAATTAGAAAATTATTTCATTGTTTATAGTGGTGTTCCCCAGTATAAAAGGGCGGCTTGTGGGGTTGCAATCCTCTTGCATAACCAAAGGAAATAAAAAATAGTAAGCTACAGTTACATATCGGAGCAAAGGTTACATGTCAATGGTTACATTGAGGATGAAAACAGAGAGAGGTCACTTAACAGTAGTCGGGGTCTACGCACCCGAAGAAGGGAAGTACGATGAAACTCTCTTATTTTATGAGTCACTTCAGAAGGTATTGAATACATATATAAGAACTGATTATGTGATTGTGGCTGGAGACTTGAACGCTAGGGTTGGTTCAACTCTAATACCAGGAGTTGTAGGTTGTTTTGGAGAAGATGTGATAAATAGAAATGGGCAAGAACTAGGGCAGTTCGCATCTTTTAATAAACTTAAAATAACGAACACCTTTTTCAGGAAAACGGACATCTATAAATATACATGGATGGGAAGAGGCTATCGCTCACTAATTGATTACGTTATAGTCAATGAAAAGATGAAGAACTTAATACAGGACACAAGGGTTTACAGGGGACCAGAAATAGGCTCAGATCATTACCTAGTTATATCAGAAATAAAACTTCTACGAAGGTGGAAAATTTTAGAACAAAGACTATCAACTCAGAGGAAGTATATAAGGTTTATCTGCTCCAAGACGACGGTATAAAATATCTGTACCTACAAAGATTGGGAGCATATTTAGCAAACATCAATACAGAAAATGATATTAATGGGGAATGGGAAAATATACGAGCGTGTATAGAGAAGAATGCACATGAGGTAATAGGTCGGAGGAAGAAATTTAGGAAAAGAAAAGGATTGAAAATTTGGACGGAAGAACTTGAACAGGCTATAAAAGATAAAAAGGTAGCGTATCATAAATACATACAAACGCCAAGTGTACAAAATGAGGAAACTTATAAGCCAAAAAGAAATACCGTAAAAGCTATAGCCAGGAGAGCCCATCAACAATACTGGGATATATTTGTAAGAAACATAGAACATGACCTGCATGGACGGCAGGAAGTAGCCTATAAAATCATTAAACATCTAAACTCTCAGGAAAGAGACACAGCTAGACTAAACGTGATCGATGATGAAGAATGGAAAAGGCACTACCAAGAACTATGGTGTCAAGCAGAAGCAAACAGGGACGAAGGAAGCGACATAAGTGCTTCCGTGGATATAATTACTTTAAATGAACTGCAACAGGCACTAAGAGTCTCTAGAAATAGGAAAGCAAGTGGACTGAATAAGATAAACATGGAATTGCTAAAACACGGAGGGTCTCTTTTTGAACTGCGATTTCTTCATTTGATTAATGAATGTTGGAGAGCAAATGATGTGCCATCAGCATGGAACAAAGCGGAGGTAATATCCCTTTTTAAGAAGGGTGATAGACATAGGTGTGATAACTATAGGGGAATCAGTCTACTTAACTCAGCTTATAAGGTCTATTCACGGATAATCAACAATAGATTGAAAATTATTACTGACGCATTGCTATGTGAAGAACAGTCAGGTTTTAGAAAGGGACGCTCTTGCATTGACAATGTTTTTATAATACAACAACTGATTGAAAAAAGAAGAGAGTTCAATCTTGAAACGCACATAGCATTTATAGATTTTAAGAAGGCGTTTGACAAAGTAAATAGACAAAAGCTGTGGGAAATTATGAATAAAAGAGGGTATTCTCGACACTTGATCCAGGCATTGAAAGGACTATATAAACGAGCAGAAATAGTGATAAATACGGGACGAAGTATAAGCACAGAGCTAGTAACAACACAGGGTGTGCGACAGGGTTGTAGCATATCTCCAACTTTGTTTAATATATACATAGGTCACATAATCAGGATATGGAAGGAAGAAGTCCGTGGAGGTATTAAAATAAACAGCAACACCACTTTAAATTCGTTACTTTTTGGAGATGATTTAGCAATAATTCAAACGACTGAAGATGGCCTGCAAAGATCGGTGTACACATAAGAAACCATAGCTAACGAATATTCCCTAGAAATATCGGCACAGAAAACTAAAATTATGGCATTTAAAGGGAAGAATCCAGTACGCTAAAAAATAATGGTCTATGGACATCCTGTAGAACAAGTATCACATTTTTGCTATTTAGGATCGGATGTCAGCTATCTAAAAGGACATGATATAGAAAGAAAGCTTCAGAGATTTGAATATATAGGGGGCACGATAAATAGAACGTTGGGAAGTAAAACGCGTAAGGAGAGAAGATTAAAGTTATATAAAACCATGGTTGTCCCAATTCTGACGTACGGCAGTGAGACCTGGGTTCCTTCAAAGCTAGGTAGATCAAAGATTCAGACAGCTGAAATGCGCTTTCTGAGAAGAGTCAAGGGCTATACACGATTAGATAGAATACGTAATGACGACGTCAGGAATGCGCTAAACATCTACAATTTGAATCATCGAACAAACGGAAATGGCGGGAACACATCGACCGCATGGACAAATGTAGACTACCACAACAAATAAGATATTATAAACCAACGGGCAAGCGTAACGTTGGAAGACCTTTTTCAAGATGGGACCAACTATGACATTGTGGAGACGGAACAGGCATTTCTGCCTATACCATGAAGTGTAGAAGAAGAAGATCCAATTAAATTGTATCTTAATAGCTGCTCTGGATATTTCATTGCATCACCAAAATATATAAAAATCCATAAATACACTCACATTGATGAATTATTCAATTAAATTCCATTATTCAATTATATTTATAAACTTTTCATTAATAGCATATATATATTCATTCATTGATAGCATTAATAAATTATTGTAAAAGTTAAAGAACAGAGTAAGCCTTGTATGAACATGACTTCAGTTGCTAATATCATTCCTAAATGTGCGTGTATAAGACACTTACTTGAATTTTAATTGCGGCTCACAATTGTTATTCAATGAACCACACATATATTCATTTATAATTTCATTATACATCTACATATATGTTCATTTTATTTACTTTAAAAAAATTACTACAGTTGTACGACTACAACCCAATTCATGATGTCAGTCCCGGACCTGCATGTACAAGACATGTCTTAATTAAATTTTAATTAGTAAAATGTAAACACCCTTTTGTAGTAGGTAATACATATATATTGTAAGAAGACCCTGTATGCCGGTCTTTACAAAAATAAAATAGTAGATGAAAAATTTTATAAAAAATAAAATTTTCAATAAAAAAAATTTTGTTTATGTTAATCAATGTTTGTAATTAAGAAATAATGCTGTTTTAAAGGTTTTTGTAAAAATTTTAAGAATTAGGAAGGTATTTATTAACTATCGAGCACTTCTGGAAGATTTGAACCAAGTCTGGAGTTAATCAGATTAACTCCGGTCGGCAATCGATTGATGGTTTTTCTTGCTGGTCCAATATCTCACTGAAATAAAATATTTTCTTCTTCTTGAAGTCTCTTTGCCTTAATAAATAACCTTAAACTAGCCTGTGAAATAATAACAGATAAATACAATTGAAATAAATGGATTTATTAAACAATTTAATAAATAATCGATTTTTTATCGATTGAGAACAATTATCGACTCCGTCTCAGGTAATTATCGATTGTGCATACAGTAGTAAAATTATTATAAGTATTATAAAAAGGACAGGTTCTTTGAGCGATTAAATTAATAGTCAGAGAAGGGTAACGAGAAAGTATAACATTAACAATTAAAATAAATTCTATAATTATTATTTAACAGTATTTAAATAATTCTGATATATAATGTTTAAGAAAGTTGTAGTCAAACCATATGTAGACTGACGTCACCACTGGATGAGGTAGGCAGGCTTAGTAAATTTCAAAGATGGCCGCTACTAGATATGGCGAGTTTACTGCGATGTCATCGTGTCAAAAAATCACAGCAAAATTACCTTCATGAATGTTTGAAATGTTCCCGCACTGGTGTAATCTGTCTATTAGGTTGTTTGGTGTGTTCTGAAGAAGTGTTCCGTGTAAACTTGTGTTAATTAGGTTATTTTGTATGTGTTCACTTCTGTGGGTTAAGTTTCTCAAAATGTGGTTATGATTTGTAGCGTGAATTAGATTAAATATATTGTTTTACTGTTTTAGATCACTCGTATTATGAAGTTAGGTGTTAGTTTTCACTATTGTCGTTAATGTTTTGGTAGATTTAGTTAAAAAAGTGTTTATTTCATATAACTCTCGATTCACTTATATTAATGGCTAACTCTAATACCATTTTCGACTCGGTTATAAGGAACGTTTTTTCACACAACTATTCAGCTTGATATTCAACAAAAGACTATATTAACTTGGTCAAAATCTGGCCCAGTTAATCTTTGAAAAAGTGTTGTTAACATATTTCGATTACCCATACACATGATACAAAATTACATTATATGTGGAATATATTTATTTTATTCATCACTTTCATGAATTATGAACCTTATCATTGGTTTAATCATCTCATTCCTTTTAAATTGATGTATTATAGTATTATATCTGTATTATATCTGTATTATAATGATGTATTATATCTGTGGACATTTTGTGGAAATTAACAAATTTCTTTCCCTTTTGGAAATATAGGCTCAAAATTTGATTTCCGTCTTTATACAATTTTTCTTCCATTTTAATTGTTATTAATACTATTATAATAAATTTTAATTAGTCATATTTCTCTTTCTTTCCTTAAATACATATAAATTGAACCTTTGAACTGGTTTTTTATGTTAATGTCTGAATTTGACATTGCTCTTTAAAATTAATTAATTTATATATTTTGAAAATTTACAATATTTTAAGGTATATTTCCTTATTATCATTTTAACTCATAGGATCATTCCCAGTAGTGGTTAACTGATTTACCTTATCTAAATATTGCTAGTTTACAGGATTTATAAGTGAATTATACTGGTATACATGGTTTCTGTGAATTCACCAAATGGCCTAGAGTTTAGAATTTTACATTTCTGTTTTTCTCAAATAAATTTAATCCCACCACTCCTCTGACTTTACATAGTTATTATTACATGAAAATAAAATGGTTTATAACTTATTGTGAGGTGTAGTATTTAATTAACACTACTGTTATAAAAAAATAATTATGAACATGATTTAGCCATCTGTACAATTGAACTTATTGCTGACATGGTTTGAACATATACATTTAACTCCTTTTAAATTAACACAGCATACCTACTGAAACATTATTAATGGTATGTATGCTGTTATATAGCAAACATAATTCATTTTAAACACATAATATAAATCTTATTTTCTAATAACTCTTGCAAATACATTGATTTTATGGCTGTGAACAAACAGTCTATTTAAACATTTTAAACCTATGAATACTAAATTAATGCCAGTCCCTTCTGGTCTAAACCATTATTATTTATGATCCCTTCATCAGTAAACATGACCACCCATACTCTAGTTATTAGCATTTTTTACAAATGTCTTGTAAATAAAGAGTTACATTAAAATAATAAAATACTGGAAATCTTCCATTCTATTATTTTATTATGCTGTTTATTATTGGATATTAAAGTTGTTATATAGCATATTGATAAGTCATAGTATCACTAACTTTAAGTTTATTGCATTTCCAAAAAACACTTATACAAATTCACTTTCACTGGTGGTTCTGATATTTTGAGTCTCACTATCTCAGACCAGACCTTTAGTAATCATGGACTGTTAAGATTTGTTTATTTTCTTTATCACACAATCGCTTTAGTAGGTTCACTTCTTATAATACTATACAACACTTTAGTTTTCTAAATAATTACATTTTTATAGGATTTTGGTATGTTATACTTTCTTTTTAATCGTTTTGGTGGGTTTGGGGTTGATGGTAGTTAATAATAATAATAGGTTTTACAACGGTGTTTCTTTCATACTATTTATTCCTCTCCTCCTGTCTTCTTTCTTGTCTTTCTTCTTATCTTCTTTCTTGTCCTTCTTCTTATCTTCTTTCTTGTCTTCATTCTTGTCCTTCTTCTGGTCTTCATTCTTGTCTTCATTCTTGTCCTTCTTCTGGTCTTCTTGTCTTCCTTCTTCAGTCTTGGGTAAACCAAGGTAATTGTTGTTATCTCGACTGATGTTTAGTTTGGAGCATCAAAGTTATTTACTGATACGGACCTTGCTTTTCTCTAAAGGTTTCAGGGTATTGTTTTCTTCCTGATCACAAACTTTATTCTTCCTTCTTCTTGTTTTTGGGGTATTTTGGTGTTCACCACTCTTAAACTGATTCTCTTTCTTCTTGATATGGTGTTATTTAATTTGTTTACTGCTCCTAGCTTCCTGGGTAAATTACTGATCTTATAATATGAGTTGTTTTCAATACTTTCTTTGATATTTAAACAGTGGTTTTTATATAATGTAATGAGGATTTTTATTTTATTGTGGTTCATTCCTTTGATTTCATTAAATCTCAATCAATATTATTTTTAACATATGTGGTGTAATTAATTTTTATGATTTTATATGACTTAATAAGTAGTGGATTTTCTGTCACGCTACAATATATATATATATATATATATATATATATATATTCAATTGCTACAAATGATAAATATTGGTATTATGTAAAATTAAATCAATCAATCACTTAACAGTTAATAATATGAATAACAGATCTGTGTCCAGAGAACTTGTCTAACAGAATTTCTTTTTCTTTAAACATCAGAAATGTCCAATGCTTTCTACATGTTTATAGTTTATTTTGTGACTGACAACAGGTGAAGTGTGGTTGTTGTAGTTGTAATAAATGGTCTGATCCCACCTGTGACTTGAAGATTGGTGATACATTCCGAGCATGCGAGGCGTGTGTGTGGTGATATGTTGGAGGATTCCTTTTAAACTGCTTTCGGCCTGACGGCGATGGGGAGCGTAGGTATGCTGCTCTGCCGGTGGAGAAAGATATTGAGTTCCACATTTCGGCACTCCGTCACTCTCGGCTTGTCCGAGGACCCTGCAATGGTTATTAAGTACAGTATGCCGTCAGTACCTTAACGACCCCTAAATATTTCTCGCCTCGTAACACCTTAACCACTCACGCATACGATCACCATTTATACATGTTTAATTCTTTGTTGACAGCAATATAGTTCAGTATCATGAATGATCTTGCAAGTTTACATTTAGGCTTTTCATTAATACCTGCAAGCACTTATAACATCTACATCACTTACATTTATAATCATTTATTACTCTGGCTTTAGTTTTTTTTTGCTTGACTAGTTGCATTGTGGGTTATCAATTTTGCTTTAAATATCTTAAGTCTTGAGATTAATTATTGGCACGTGTTCACACATCTGCCGGAAGTAACACACACATCCACGCTTAACAGGCACACAATTAAATTAACATACTAAATATTCCCTTATTATATTAAACACATCACCCTTTTATTGAATGATTATTGAATAAGGTAATAACCTGAGACACTTTAAGCCTTTACGAACACATTGAGAAGATAGATTACCCAGCCGTCAGACCTGAAGTTCACAGTTGAAAGATTCGGATTGAAATGAGGAAGAGATACATGTGCGCCGGGAGCAGCTAACCGGTAGCGAATTGTAACGTCGGTGAAAACAGCTGATATTGAATACTTTATTTCTTCGCTATAGCACAGCATCGATAGCCCGCGCCGCGGCCGCGCGATTACCTTGACCTGACTGATTTAGTAGGGGTAGCATGCAGACGACCGCCGAGGCGGCCATTCAAATTCAATTCATGCCGAGGGAATACAATTTAATATTTGCCTCGGCACAGTGTTTGTTGGTAGTCTTAAAATATCTTAACCTATGGTAAGCGCAAACCTGCCACTTATCCATACGTAGGATGAAATACTTCGTCGAGAACTGTGGTAATATACTGTTACAGTATTCGTAGGGGACGACTAACTGCAGAAACTTACTTTTACATTATGAAGAAAAACGAACCAATACCTCTGAAACCTTCTTCTCTTTTTGACTTAATTTTGTGTTTATTTTGTTTTTAGTGTATAGACCAAAAATATTTCGTGGGTGTTGGGTTTCCTTCAGTGCACTTACTTTATTTCTTTCTAAAGCAAGAAGAACTTATTTTATAATTGTATACAGTGCATTATTAACCGGACATGTATTTCAGCAACGTATCTGTAGATTTGACTATTAGGTTAACGTCAACATACATCTCTATGAAAAAAGTAGATATGTTGTACATATCTAATGACTGTTTTTTCCTTTGTTGGTTTGATAATGTTGCCTTAATATTTTAAATTAATAATTTTTTTCGGTTGATTTTCGTTCACCTTTTTCATTAAAAATGTGGTCTTCGAGGCCCTTAATACTTTCATAAAATGTTGTACTATTTTAACTTGTACTAAATTATTATGTTGGTGCAACAGTCTTTGGAGATTTAAAAGTACCCGTTTATAAAACCTTTGGAGATATTTATAAAGTACCTGTTAAACCAAAAACGCTAAATTCTTTATTTTAAGTGTTACTATGTTAGAAGCATTGTATAACACATTAAACGTTTTGTGTTCCTCAAGCGTGGTTTTTATTTATTTCAGCAGTAAACTAAAAACCAAAAACCGTTGCACCTAACCTCATAAATGAAAACAACACTATTTTCGCTTTGCATATAGGACAATTTACAATTAATACTACACTTCTTTTTTTTCCACATCATAGTATATCGATACAATCGCATATTATACAAAACATCAAAAATATACTGCAGGAATGGATAAATGTACGATTCCGATGCAGCTAAATAGGTTTTGTTTCTTTACTTGTTACTATGGTAATTAATTCTGGTCTCCATGGTGTTGACATCTTTAGTAGAAGTATTTAATAAATTTCGTTACTTATTCATTGCAACATCATAAATACGTATACATATAAATTTTATAATGGTTTAAGACAATTAAAAAATATATAGATGTATCTGTACACAAAATTACAAAACATATCTATACATTTGCATAGTAAAAACATTAAAAACTCCAGGAACGGATAAAGGTACAGTTTCGATGCCGCTAAATATCATTTGTTTATTTACTTGTTACTATGGTAATTAATTCTGGTCCCCATGGAGTAGTTGACGTCTTTATACGCGTCAACGAAATGGCATAATTAAAAGGGCCTAAATCGTGCGAACAGGGCAAAGTATCAAATTCCATGTTAGACAGTATTTTTTGCCGTGTGTCAAAGGTTACCTATGCAAAATGTGGTGTCAATCGGTGTAACGGTGTGGATTTGTATTCAGTACCCATAAATCCTCAGACTTCAAGTTTTATATGTATAGATGTGATATAAAGCCTAATGAATTAATTCTCGACATGATCATCAACTTCATATTATATATGCAGTTTATTTAAACAGAAAACTAGTACCTTTTACTATTTTTTTTTATGTCTTGCTGTAGCTAAAAATTGTGTAAACTTAGTTTTGAATTGTCAACGTAATATCAGCTTAGAATCAGCTTCTAAATTAACACAAGTCAAAACTGTGGTCACATAAGATGTGTCGTCATATTACTTGTGGGCGTGGTCAGTATACAATACTACGCCACTGGTAACTGACATACAAAACAAATGAAACGTTAAGTATATTGACTGTGTACATTGTTTTTTATTGAAAATGGTGTTAAAAATCCGTGAAAGGTTTTTAATTATGATGTAGAAGTGTTAAATCCTGTTTGTTACATATCCGTGCTCTTGAAAGTGTTTGTTATGCTGCTGTTATTGATTTAACCGGTTCACCATTTTATAATTTTAGCAGAATCATACGTTTGCAGTTACAACGATCTCCTTGTGTGTGTGTGTGTGTGTGTGTGTGTGTGTGTGTGTGTGTGTGTGTGTGTGTGCGTGCGTGCGTGTGTGTGTGTGTGTGTGTGTGTGTGTGTGTGTGTGTGTGTGTGTGTGTCAGAAATAAAGGAGAAATAGATAGATAGACAGGCAAACTGACGGGAAGAGAGAAATTTTAACAAACTGATTTTTTGTTTATTCTAACCTATTTTTTAAAATTCATTCATCATTGTCGTAAAACGCTTTGTGTTTCATTACAGTTCTGACTGTGTGCTCTGTCTGCATTCAAATCACAAAATAAATTGTACCAAAAGCGCTTTTATAATGAGTCATAAAGCTGCATTCAGTTCCTATGGTAACGGGAAACTGAACAGAAAAAGCCTGCATGCTTTGAGATCAAACTCTCAAATACTGCAGTGAACTGTTTGAAAAGTGTAATATAATTTAAGAATCAAATCTTAAATTTATAGATGTATATAAATTATAGGTGGATTTATGCCAGGCATACGATAGCGTATTGATATAGCCTACTGGGTTACAAATTATTTAATGCTAGTATCTGGAATACCTAAAAACTGGTCAACTTAACAAAAATGACAGTGACTGAAACATATGCCTGGACGTACTGGCTTCTATCCTCCTGAAACTGATTCTAACTTATGCTGTATTGACAACGAAAATAGATCGCTCTGCAGTACTCAGTCAATGCAAGTCAATACAAATGGCAGCGTACGCCGATGACGTAGCCATAACAGCTCGATCCCTCGATTGCAATGCTACTGTGAGGGAGATGTATGTAGGGCCGGAAAGAAGGGCACAAGGTTAGGACTATCAATAAATAGTGTAGACAAATCTGAAATTTTAAGTCAGACAAGATCTACCAGACCGAGGCAAAATTTGATTATAGATCTCATTACGGAACCAGTCAGGTGTTTCACATACGTAGAGACTACAATATTAGAAGGTGGGAATGAAGATGTACAGAAAGAAAAAGTACTCTTCTAACCAACAATGCATAATTTGCATTTATCATCATGTCAGAGTCAAGAGGTACTCATAGGTAGACAAAAATGCATATTTAAAATTATTATACGACCCATATTGTGTAATGTTAGTGGAACCTTCATAGTTAACCAAAAACACTATCACCTGTCGATATTTGAGAGCAAAATCCAGCTCCAGGTCCTGAGCTCTAAATATGGAAATGGGGAAAACACGTTTCTATCTGGGGTACCACGATTGCATCATGGGGTGTCAGGGATAATTTTTATCATTTTAATGAGACGACGATGATGATATTCATGAAACTGAAGAAATGGCAATGGGCTGGCCGGTGTGAGAATGAATAATAGGCAAGTAAAAAGAGAACTCTAAGAGAATATGTGATTAGAAAAAGACTAAAAGACCGCCTATGAAAAAGTTGTTGTCGCCAGAGATGCGAGAATGATGGATGGAAATTCTCTGGTAGAATATAGTATAGACGCAAGCCATAAGAAGGTAAGGACCAATTTCGGGCTGTAGCTTAAACATCCAGGTGAAATGAACGTGGAGGGAAATTAAATATAAATCTTTCTTACCAAAGCCTAAATTATAATTTGTCCAATGTTAAATACAAATTTTAAATTTAAGGTTCACATATATTATGTGGTTATAAATGTTACGGAACTTTAACAAGATTGGTCTCGAAGCTACTCCTGTTTCCTAAATGGACATTAGTACACTAGTTACATTTTTCAGAAAAGTAGCAAGCTGGTCTATGGGAATTATAAATAAATACCATCATTATCAGTGTAGTTTCCAGGAAGAAGTATAAAAGTGCAGCATCATCTGAGAATTCTGAGTAAGTAGCAGTCCGCCTGCAGTAGATGCATATCATTACTAACTAAGATATCCTACACTGAATTAGACAGATTTGTGGAAAAGGTAGAAACAGACACATACGTATGACTTCTACAGTCTGCAATAAGTAGCGTGACCATGTTTCCAGAAAGCAGATGTAGTAGCATATATTAGCGTATTAACGAGGTAGCCTACTACGAAAATATTAAGTCCATGGCAGAATGTATAATAAGCATAATGTGATAATAAGCAAAGGGTTGAAGAAGATTGTGAGTGTCTTATTATCATCTTCTATTTTTTTTCTTATACGTTCTCAAGGAAGGATGAAACTGATTTAGTAGCAGGAAATCAAAAATAAAAAAATGTAAAGGTACAGGTTAATTTAATTACTAAAGAACAGAAAAATGATAAGGTAAAAATTATCAGTGATCTATTTACAAAATTACTTAAAAAAAACACGTTCAATGAGACTGACGGTATTTGTTAAAAAAGATTGATGAAGAAAATTACAATTTGGGAAGCAATACATAAAAACTTTAAAAAATTTATGACCTTAATACCACATTAATATACATTGGAATGTATTGCAACGTTACGATTATTTCATAAATTCACACAAATACAGAACCATGTACTCAACGCAACTATTAAGTGTAGTACACCGGCCAGGTCGCAGGATTTTTGTTTCTCGTTGCGTCAAGTGTATGAAGTTGCGCAATAATTATATAAATTTTAAAGAGGAGTGAGATGTTGTTGAAATGAAATAATGATTTATAACCATTTAAAATTAATCATCCTTTAAGATTTATTCATTAATAAAAAAATATTCCAATATTAAAAAATTCAAACATTAGATAGATCAAATATCCACTTTTATAAGTTTCACACATATTAGGCTGTTCATAACATCTAAAAACTAAACAATCATATACTCTTATTAAATAAACAGACATGTTAAATAAGTCATCTAAATTCTTTCATTTTTTGTGTGTCTGACTTTGATTCAATCTTCAAATGCTAATAGCAACTTATTTAAAAAGAAACAAAAATAATATTAAACTTAAGCATAAAATTACTAATTGCTATAGACAAAATAAACTAATTAGATTTACTTTCAAACTATTATTTAACTCTATTGACACACCCAAATTTTTAACATATAACAAAAGATTTAGTAACTTTCAAATTTTCTTATAAAATTTAATTAATGACTTTAACTATTATTTACATTTAAAATTTTTAAGTCTTACTGTTTATGTAAAATTGTCTTTCTGAAAGTTCTTTTCACAACAAAATAATTATCACTTAAAAATTTTGGCCTTAGAAGTTGCGCATCATCAAAATTCTGTTGTCAGAAGTAGATATCTAGTGTAGGCAAATAAAATTATTAGAATCTACTGAATTTAATTGTTCTTTCTTTTGCAAGTTTATAGCTTAATTTTTTAAGATAAAAAAGGATTATATCAGGGGCTTCAACACCATTCTCTTATTTCTTCGAAATTCCATAGTCACTTAAAGTATGCCTGTTTCTATGCCAGTGGTGTGTGTTAATCTAAGGTTTACAAGTAACTGTAGAAATTAAAGAAATTACTATGTGTGAAAATTAATAAAATAAAGTTAAGATAAGGTCTCATGCACACACTCTCCCCCCCTCGCCATCACAACACAGATGTTCCAGATACGCCCTAAACAGATGTCCACCACCTACACTCCACTAACATCCTGTGTTCAGTAATTTCATTCACTCGCTCTTTGACAATGGCTTAAGTTAGTCGAAACAGCTGTCAGCGTTAATTAAAAATTTGTGAAACTTACCAAGTGCTTTTATATATTTTACAAAACCTTTGTATTAATATGTTTCACCAAGTGCCCAACGAGTCATCAATTAATATCGTGTAAAGTTAAGATGTTTTAATAACAACAGTTACAAAATAATTGTTAAATAACGTATGTATTTTCAGCTGTAAAAGTTGTGTACCCACAATAAAACGAAAGCAGAGCCTAATAACCTACCGTTTTCTTTTTCGTTCAGACACATATCTCCTTATAGCATTGTTTATGTCATTACGTCTCTAGTCTAATATTTCTATGGTTTCCACTACTGTCGTGTTAGTACATGTAAACTAGCAATGTTCTCACTTTATTTAAGAAAAATGAGAAGAGCTTATTGCTGGATATTAGGCCTACATATACAACAACGTCCTTTAACGTGAAATATGAGTTGCTTAATAGTCTTCAGAAACATTCTTAAAATGCGAAAGGGTAATAAAACTGATTTTTCACAACATTTGGAGAAATGCTCATTTCCAATATTTTGTTAATAATAAAAATTCAGAATTATCATGGTTCTTAATTATAAGCTCCATTATCTTTAATTTGCGTAATAAGTAACCAACGTAGTAGCCCTATATTTCAAATCAGCTCTTTTTTTAATTTGGAAAACCTTAGACTATATCACGTTGATTTACTAAAAAATTTAGAGACGCAAAACATACGTCTACATTAAAAAAACAATTCTTTTGATCTGAGATGTATAACATTTTAGGATTCAAACTGGCAAAATATTTCAAAATTGCTGAATCAGGTAATTGTCGTTGACTTCATAATTATTTTTATTAAGTTACTTGCCTTTATAATTAATATAATAAAAATAGTTGTTGCTGCAAATACTTTGTTTATAGTTATAAATAAGCTTAGGCAAATAAGCATAGTTATAAAATTAAAATTTTAAAACGAATATAGGCCTACAATTGATATTTCACTCATATCTGTAAAACAAATAGTCCACTTATCGGTTTTAATTTCTTAAATAGAAAAGTATAAGTAAAGTTGGATTCTAAATTTCAGAATTCATTGTTATTTCAGTATCCATGTTACAAAAATCAGATTTCTTGTCTTCCGCTACTGAACTTGGGCAGAATACGTCTTAAGCCAAATTTTCGGCAGTGGTAATGATTTTGTCGGAAAAAACACTATATTCAATTTTTTTCTGGGTTGTTTGAGTCCTACTCAAAAATTTAATCTAAATATTAATATATTTAAATATACAACCAGTATATTATATTACACTGGTTTACTGGTTACTGTTCTTTTATTATATTTTAATGTAAATATTTTATACGTATACAGACCCCCAATTGTCTCCTTCATTCGTTTTCTGTGTCCTTACTTTGCTTTTTGCTTTCCAATTGCTGCTTGTAGTCCTATGTACATGTATTCTTTGACATTTTCTATTTTCCTCTCACTTTTTGTTATTTGTATACTGTGGCCTCAGTATTTTGTCTGATTCAAGTTCATTTTTATCCTATTGTGATGATTACTTTTTTGAATTTGAACAGCATTTGTCTTAGACCGTCTTTAGTTTCGGTGATCAGAACTATGTCGTTGTAGAAGAGTCTTCATGAATGGCGTCCAACTTTTTGAAGACCATTTCCAAAGTATGATAAAACGCTTAAGTAATATTCTATCGCCTTCTCTTATTGTTCTTTTGATAGATACATACTTGTTGTGCATCTTGTGTAGTCTACTTTTTGCTATATCTTGTTGGTATATGTTTTACATAATGGTAATCGATACGAGCCTGTCGAGTTCATCCATTGTTGCTCAGTGTTCTGTAGAGTCACTTTAAGTTAGCAAGTAACCACAGTCATTGCTGGTTGCGAGGAGTTTAGAACAGGCAGTAGGCCTACCGTTTGATAATTTAAACTATAAACAAGTGTCCTTGCAGACCACTGTAAATGTCTATCGATAGAAATAAAGATGGAAATAATGTAGTCTTTTTCGTTTTGTTTTTATGTGTGACATGCTCTCGCACTTTTTCTCTCTTCCCCTTTCTCTCTCCGCTGAATAAAGGTACACACACACACACACACACACACTCGCCACTGATGTAAATAACATTAACAACTTCGTATTTTCTATTATCACACTTTGAGTCCAAACTCAAGTTTCGTACGCGCGTATTAAATGTTAGTACGTTAATGACTGAGTCAAGAAAACATTACTATCAGCTGTTCGATTTTTGCGTTTCTGATGTGTAACTGCAGAATTGGGAGTGGCCAAACGCCTCCGTTGTCATGGAAATGTGCAACTGTCTTGAAGATCCATATTGTGGGAAAAAAGATGCTGAAAAGGTATGACAGTCACACGTCACGGCTGTTTGTGAGCTGCGAAGGATATCAAATTAAAGTTGACATCAACTTATCATGCGTTAAATCGCAGATTTATAGGTCAAAAGGAAGGGATGTTCTACAGACTGGTTTTCGAAGAAAAATAAAAGCTGGGAAAACAACTTCCCCGAACGTTTCTATGGAAACGTGAATGATAGCAACAGAACCTTAGGTATCAACAGTGTTATCTAACTCTGAGTCTGATTAACTTATTTTGAAATTAACAGTGACTTCCTTATCATGATAATAACATTCATAATTAATTGAATTCCGAAAATTATATTTTATTTTAAAATTAAGAGTGAATTCCTTTCAATGAGAGTAACATTCATTATTAACTAAATTACTAAATTGTATTTGTTATATTTATCATTGTTATTATATATTTAATATTTAAAATAACTTTACCTCAAAATGGTTTTCTTTATTTAGAACATGTTTCGGGATCCCTGGTGCTCCCATCACCCTTTCTAACTTTGAATCTTGTGGCGTACCTGTGTGCTGGTTGGCTGCTGTTATGGCTTCCATTGGTTTTTGGTTTTTTAAATTGTTATCATTGTGTGTGATTGTGGTGTATATGTTAGTATTTTGTGTATTTTCGATGTTGAGTGCTTTGAAAATTGTATCGTGTTTTGTATTGATTTGTATTTGTTCAGGTATTAGTTTGTTTGTGTTTTGTGTTTGTATATTTGTAAGTTTTCCCAAATGTTCATTATGGTGCCTTTGTGTGGTATGTGTTTCATTAGTGTCATGTTGGTTATGTCTGGGAATTCATGTCCAATGTTTTTTGCACGTTTGGCCAAATTACATTTTTATATTTCTGGCCTTTTGTATGCGTTTAGATGTTCAAAATAAAGTTTTTTCAGTTCTTATAACTATTACTATCTTCTAAATATTAATACGTGAAGAGAAAACTTTGTACCCCTTTTTAAGCATATTGCGCGCACGGAGGAGTGTGAGATTTGTCATAGTTAAAGTTTATATGGAGAAGGAGTGCAGAAAGCTAAAATTTATATATAATATCTGTTACAAATACATTAAATTAAATAAAATAAAACATTCATTTGCACTTGAAAATTTATTTAAACTTTTTCAAACAATGGTAATTGTTAAAAATAAAATAATTTTGTTGCCAGGCAACAATAGTCTGTGGAGTGTGTGTCAAGGCAAAAAAGCGTTTATTTTATATTTTGTATATTAGATATCTGTGTTTTTTATATTAATGTGCAGTTGAAAGTGAAATACAGCTTGCTTAATATACACCTGTTGCAAAAGGAAAATTTTGTAGCAGTAATTTGAATTGACAAATTACTATAAATCTCTCCTAATTATTATTGGTGGTTTCAAAAAAGTGAGTACATTTTATTATTTTTAAATTAAACCCTGTCTAATCTTAGTTTCAGTAATTTCATTACATGTTTTTTTTTTACATTCAGATTGTTAAGAATGGTGTTTGCTCATTTTTGATAATGTCGTGGAGTTAAATTGGCCAGGATGGTGAAAATAATTGTGGATAAGCGGACTGTACTTTTATACGTTTATTGTACATAAATGGTACAATTGAATTTATAATTGAGAAGGTTTGCTAAGCCTTCTATGTATCATGACGTCTGAGAAATCACGTTAGAAAAATTTACATTATAGAAAAGGAACGCAATTTATGCAACACTTGAACAATACATTAAATGAAATGATTTAGGCCTAAGGCCTACATAGTAAGTCGCGACATGAAAAGAATTAAGATGTCAGCCAAACGCAACAAGCGTAAGTCACGTCTGTTGTGTTCGGACGCTCGGAGCAATGTGTCGTCATGTCTGCCTGAGCAAGCAGAATTGAAATATGATCAGATTAGCCAACCTTCCATTAACATAATTCCCACATTAAGTACTAACATTATTGTCCATAACTGCCCGCAAAAATCGAGCGATTTTTTTGTAATACATTTTTAACAATTTATATTATAAAGAAAAAACAAACATGTACGTTCTCACTAATAGATATTAACCATTAGTAGTTCGATGTCTTAATTGTCGACATTGAAATGTTAGATAACAAAGATTATAACATTACACTGCTTAGAGATAAAACCTTAATGATAATGTTAGACAGGCCACAGTTGGCTTGCAAACTGATTCATACATGAGTATAAATGTGCATGAATCAGCCGAGATGCATATAATAGAAAACATGAAGCTTGATAATGAATGATCTGTGACTCATCCCTTGATGGGCCAGATATAAATTGCAAATATTTATGCATGTCATGATTAACAGTCCAAGCCAGTCAAGGCCAGCTGATTTATACATAATAGTATTGAATATAAAATGAATAAACAAGATTATTACAAAAAGTTATATGCAAATAAAAACATGGATTAAGCATAACGCTGTAGTATAATAATTAAATAACACTGCTATGCCAAACAATTGCAAAAGTGCACAAATAAATTGATATGCGAAAATAGATGATACATTGTTGAGTAGTTACAAGTATATAAACGTAATAACATGTATGTCGTAATCAAAATACATGATAATAATATATGTGAGATACATGATCGTAAAATACAAATACAAAAATATTTGTAAATATATATGCGTGGTGCATAATCATAGACAATGGATTCGGGCACAATAATATGTGTTACATAGATACAAAGTATATAGGTAGAAAATATGTGTTGCATACTTACAAAATACATGAATACAAGGAGTAAAATACAATATAATAGTACAAGTGACAAATGCAGTAAATGCGTTCTTACAAAAATGGAATGCATGTGCTAAGCAATCAAGTAACACATAAAATTCATAGAATAGTGAAATAGCAATGCACAAATATCAATAAAAAATGTGCAGCAAATATGCATACATGGTTTGTATAGTTCCAAAATCCATGTGAATATTATATAACAAAACACATAACATAAGAACCAATACCACCAATAGACATGACACATAAACCATTACCAATAGCAAATATGAATATAGAAAGGACATAGTATATGTCTTACAAAATTATCAATACATGTAAATACAAGAATAAGTAAAGTATACCACAATGACAATATAATAAGTATAAATATAATAACATAATACATGTTTGTACAATTACAAAGTACATGCGAATTTGATATATGAGATACACTATAATGCAATATCAACATATAACATGTTAAAAAATGTTTGTGACAGCACATATCACCATAATTGAAGTCGGCCAAACTATCAAACAATTAAGTAATGAAAAGCTCGTGGCCAAGTAAAACATAACGTTGTGCTAAGTAGTTACATTGACATCGTGTCTATGCTCCGTCCCGCGCTGGCAACAAACATAACTTGTGAATTGGTCTGCGAAAGGTGCCAACAGGCGTACGAACGTCAACTACCCTAATTAAATTGTCTGGTCCGAAAAATGTGGCTGTGATTACCCAAAATTTCCATGCTAATGGAGGCAAGTTATCCTCGATTAGCAGGACCAGGTCATCAATGGAAACGTTTTCTTTAGCGAACTTTCATTTGTGACGCTGTTGCAATTGGTGTAGGTAGTCGCGCGATCATGCTTTCCAAATAGCTTGGACAAACTTCTGGATAAGTTGCCAACGGCCGAGACGAGAGATGGGAACGTGTGACAAGTCAGGGTCAGGTATTGCCGTTAATGGTGCACAGATTAAATAAAAAATGGCCAGGGGTAAGTGTCACTAAATCGTTTACATCCGATGAAACGGCAAATAATGGACGTGAGTTTAGACAGGCCTCTACCAGTGATAAAACCGTAGTAAACTCCTCAAACGTGAGTATGGACTTGCCGACAACGCGGCGCAAATGATATTTCAAACTTTTTGTACCGCTCTCCCATAGCCCACCAAAATGAGGTGACGATGGAGGAATGAATGACCACTTAATACCATGAGAAGTTGCAAATGATTGAATTGTTAAGGTGGCATCCTTGTTATGCCAGATGTTGTAAAGATCATGCAAGACGTTGCGGGCCTTCCTAAAGTTCGTGCCATTGTCAGAATATAATTGGCTAGGTATGCCCCTACGGGACGTGAAGCGACGTAAGGCAGCTATAAACGCATTGGCCGTGAGGTCGGAAACCAATTCCAAATGAATGGCCCTAGTGGCTAAGCAAATGAACAGAGACACATATGACTTGGACAGAGTCCTAGATCTCTGCCCGCCATGACGGATCATGAAGGGACCACCAATCCACTGCACAAAATAAAAACGGCATGGAAGGAGTAACCCTGGGAGATGGCAAAACACCAAGCCTTTGAGCTTGATATTTGGTATTGAATCTGAGACATTTGATGCATCTACGAATGATGGAACGAATCACTATCTTGGCGTTAATGATCCACCAGCGTTGACGAAGTGAATGATGGACAAGTTGAGCACCAGCGTGGAGAAGTCGAATGTGCTCACTCTCAATTATGAGGCGAGTGATGTGAGCCGAAGGATGCAAGACAGTGGGATGCTTATTATCATAGGGTAGTTGCGACTGCTGTAGACGTCCGCCGACACGTATGATGCCAAACTCATCAAGAAATGGGTCAAGAGAAGACAGTTTACTCCTAATAGAGACAGAAGCTCCATTTAGAAGGCAATTAAGCTCAGTAGCGAAATGGATCGACTGGGATTGCTTTATGAAAAAGTTAAGGGTAGAATGAATTTCGGTAGGGGTATGGACTCCCGAAATTTTCTCTGCCTTTGAGGGTCTAGCATTTTTAATAAATCGAAAGCAATAAGTGTACACGCGGGTCAGTCGGTGCAACGAGGAAAAGTCCTTAGAGAGATCAATAGGTAAGGTAGAAATTAGAGAAAGCTTGGGGGTTTGTTTCTCCTCAACGGAGCATTCAGGAAGCGGCACATTAGAAGGTGAAAAAGGTGAAAGACCATTGGGCTCAGAAGATTGAGACAGACAAGTAGGACCATGCCACCAAAGCGAACAATCGCGCAAAACGTCAGGGTGACATCCTCTAGAAATAATGTCAGCAGGATTATGTTGCGAATCAATATGATGCCATGTGTGGGTTTCAGTGAGACGCTGAATCTCAGAAACACGATTAGCGACGTAAGTCTTCCACCTAGAAGACTGAGCATGAATCCAATAAAGAGATACCATGGAATCGGAGTATAGGTGTACGCTATTGACAAAGGAATGGAGAGCAGGGGTGACCTTGAATACAAGTCGCGATAACAACAAACAAACACAGAGCTCATTGCGGGGTAATGACACCTGTCGTAGTGGAGCCACACGCGATTTAGAACACAAAAGGTGACAAGAGGCCATTAAATCTTGATAAATAACTAATGTAAATGCAACATCCATAACCCTTTTCAGAGGAATCCGCGAAACCATGTAATTCAACTAGCTTGGGCTCAGACTTGTTGCGTATGGAGCGGGGAACAATAATTTCACCAATTGAATACAAATTGTCGCATAATGAACCCCAATACGAATATAATTGCTCAGAAATTGGCTCATCCCAACCAAGATTGCACAACTACAGTTGCTGCATAAACTGTTTATAAAGGAAAACAATTGGACCAATGAGTCCCAATGGGTCGTAGATACCCGCTATAATTGACAGGATTCCCTCTTAGAAATACTTGACTCAATTGGAAATGACTTGATGTCAAACATGAATGAATCTGCAGAGTTATTCCAAAGAATGCCCAACGTACGCACATTGCCTTGTTTGTTTAATGGAAGTGATAAACTACTATGCTCAGTGACTACATTTGGTTCATTTGATGCCCATTTATGTAGAGTAAAGCCATATTGACTCAACAACGTACTTAAGTCAGATTTTAACTTGATCAGATTAGAAATGGTGTCTGCACCGGTCAACAAATCATCGACATAAAATCATTAATTATAGCTGAAGCAGCGTCAGGAAAGGAAGCTTCATTATCCTTACCAATCTGAATAAGGCAGCGAGTTGCCAAGAATGAAGCGCTAGCAGTACCGTATGTTACAGTTCGCAGCACGAAATGTTTAAATTGTTCAAGCGAAGAATCACGCCATAGAATACGTTTGTAATGACAATCGTTATCAGACACTAGAATTTGCCGATACATCTTCTCGATGTCAGCGATTAGAATATAATTGTGTATACGAAATCGCAAAAGAATAGGGAAACGATCTTGCTGGACATTTGGGCCCACTAACAAAATATCATTGAGAGATAGACCATTGGTAGTTTTAGCAGAACCATCAAAAACGACGCGAAGCTTCGTCGTGGAACTAGAATGTTTAAAAACGGCATGATGCGGCAAATAGTAGGTATTTGAAACCTTGGAATCAACAGAACAATCGTCAACCAGCGCCATGTGGCCAAGATCCTTATATTCCTGAATAAAATTTGCATATTCACGCGCAAGATCAGAATCGCGCTTGAACCTGCGTTCTAAACTTAAAAATCTCGCTTCGGCGGTAGCATAGGACTCACCCAGCTGGGCATTATCAGACACGAATGGCAGTGAGACGACAAATCTACCTTCACTATTACGATCAGTAGACTTAACAAAATGTTCTTCGCAGACTGAATCGTTAATAATGGGTGCATTATCAAGGACGGTTTCAGTCTCCCAAAACTTCTCAAGAGACGCTAGAATTTGATCATCGTTGTTTCTTGCCAAGAACGAAACGGCAGGACCCTTTGAATGACAATGCTTAGGTAAATTGCCTGCTAGAATATAGCCTAACTTAGTTTCTTGTAAACCGGAAAGTTAGGACCACGAACATATTTGTTAGCTTGAATCAAGTCTAAATAAAACTGCGCTCTCAACAATATGTCTATGTCAGCTGATACATTAAAATTTGGGTCAGCAAGGAAAATATTATCTGGGATATTAAAATGTTTTACGTCAAAAGATTGTGCTGGAAGTTTGTGGGTCAAAGTAGATAAGACTGCGCATTGAGCATTAAAAGTAAACCTTTGATAACGAGAAACAATACGAACTGATACCAAATTAGTAGCGCAACATGTTGCATTATTAATACCTGAGATTGGTATATTAGGTTTAGTTAAGTTAAATTGCAATTTTTTTGCAAATGATGCAGTACAAAAATTAACTTCAGCTCCTGCATCCAACAATATTCGTGCAAGTTGCTTGTTACCAGCGCGGTCGATGACGAACACGACGGCTGTAGATAAGATAACATTGTTTGCTGATTGCAGTTTAAATGAACAGTAATTACTACTCCTGGCAGAACTCTGTTTTAACCCATTATTTATATGAAGCAATGTATGGTGTCGTCTGGAACAGATCTTACATGACTGCTTGACCTTGCAATTAGGTGAAAAATGATCTGGTCTCAAACAATTAGTGCAGCATTTATGCTTTAATATAAATTGCCCTTGTTCCGATACGCTTAAATCGCGAAATTTGTCACACATATAAATTGGGTGACTTGCCTTGCAGCATGGGCATGAATAATTATTTGAAATAGAATGATAACTTTTAAATGCAGTGCTGCCAGCAGAGTTTCGTAACTTAGATTTTTCAGAATTATTGTTAAATTTCAGAATTGGTTTGTTAAGCTGCTGTCCGGCTTCTAGCGGTAACGTGTTTTCTAATAATTGTCTACGGGCATTTAGAAACTGTATAAAACTCTGAAAGCTGGGAAGATTTTCAGAATCTATAGGTTCTTTCCATAATTTAAATGTGGAATGATCAAGTTTTGTTGACAATAGCTGTATGACAATAAGTTCAAATGAATCCACTGACAATTGCATGGCTGTCAGAGAATTGACAGAAGACGTTATGGTATTTATAAATTTTGCTAAGCTCTGTACAGAGTCCTTGGTTGTCGACTTCACTTCTAATAACTTTTGAATGTAATATTTAGCTAATATGAATTTATTGTCATATCTAGCGGACAGCAAACTTAACGCTATTGAATAATTTTCGCAACACACTTAACAATTTTTATGCCACAAAAATCACTTTTTAAAAAATGAAATGCACACACAAGAAGTTTGAGATGAAATAACAGTCTGTAACATCTAAATAGCTTCAGGATGGTGTTACATCACATTAGACAAATACACTCCCATACATCCACACGCTCACAGTTAAGTCTCTAAAATTAACTCTGCCAACAATGTTTAAAGTTGTTCACACTTGGTATGAAGTATCACTTTAACACTACATATTAAAAAATACACACATTTAAAAACAAAAATGATATTGTGAATATTTCTCTCCCTATATTCTTTTTTATGTAATTACAGTTCAGAAGAAATAGTTATTGGGTAAATCACAGAAAAAATCTATATACAATGCTGGAGATGAAATGTGTTGGTGCATTAAATGTATCAATTCTGAATTGGATCAGAGGTATCCGTACAGACGTACAGACGTGTCTAACCTAACACATCGTGACAACAAGTATGAGAACTCTGCCATCATCAGCAGCTGCTGCCATCATCACCACCACCAACACCTCTGTTGACCTGTAGCGACTACTACTTGGCATTGTACTGTACAGTGGTTAACAAAGTTTTAGAACAGAAAAAGTTAAAAAAAATTAATTATATAATTATTGTTTATAGATTGTATTCCCTATTACACTTTTTTGGGCATTGTGCTCAGTCACTGATTTTTTGTTTCTTTTGTAAGCATTAATGGAGGTCTTATTTATATGTGATGAAACTGACTTGCTAATTATAAAGGCAAAAAAATGTCCAGTTGCAATTTCTTTGATCTAAAAGATGGAAATAAATCTTTGTTTTTAATTTTATAGAGTTAAGGAGAATGTGTAAGTTTGTAATGTTAATGTGACTGAAATAAAATTTATTTCACTTTATATTCTAAGTAAATATATATTTTTTTTAATTCTTAAAACCCAGTATGTTTAAGTCATTCCATTTGAAGTTTTTTTTTTTAATTAAAACATTTTCCATCCAAGTAGATGTTTCTTAGATATTCACCATTAATATTTTCATAGCTGTAAAGTCCAATACTTTTTATCTAACTATGTATGTAGATGGAGCGTAGCATATTAATGTTAAGATTTTTCAACAATCAAACTAAACTTTGCAGGGTGAATGCCTCTGATCCAATTCAGAATTGATACATTTAATGCACCAACACATTTCATCTCCAGCATTGTATATAGATTTTTTCTGTGATTTACCCAATAACTATTTCTTCTGAACTGTAATTACATAAAAAAATATAGGGAGAGAAATATTCACAATATCATTTTTGTTTTTAAATGTGTGTATTTTTTAATATGTAGTGTTATGGTGATACTTCATATCAAGTGTGAACAACTTTTAACATTGTTGGCAGAGTTAATTTTAGAGACTTAACTGTGAGCGTGTGGATGTATGGGAGTGTATTTGTCTAATGTGATGTAACACCATCCTGAAGCTATTTAGATGTTACAGACTGTTATTTCATCTCAAACTTCTTGTGTGTGCATTTCATTTTTTGAAAAGAATAATTTTCGTTACAAATAGGCAAAGCCTTCATTAAATCTAGTGGTTCATTTTTGAGATATGAATATAAGTAATGTAATTTTTGCACTGAAGTTAAGTCAGATCTAGCATGTACCAAGTCTAAAAATATCGAGTAAAAGTGCTGCCATTCGAGAATGTTACCTGTGAAGCAGGGCAGACTTATAGGTTTTAATTGAATGTTACTGCTTAATGTTTGAGATTCAGTCTGGATGTTGAAAGTGTCTATTAGTTGTAAGATGTTACCCTCGGTTGAATATAAAAGCTCTTCAACCTCGACTCTGTCCTCTTGGGCAGCATTTATGTCTTTAGAAATTACTTCGATCTCAGACTGGACCTCATCATATTTTATTGATAAACTTTCTAATCTCACAGTTAGAAAATGTTTGATATTACTATTTTTATCCAAGTTAACTACTGCGGAATTGATTCTCACTATGGCAGACTTTAAGCCGCCTCTCTTTTTAACCAACACTCTTAAGCCTTCTTCCGTCATTTTACGCACCTTTTACTGATAGCGTTGATGTCGTACCTTCGGTGAGATATCTTGCAGCGTTGAGGCCGTGGAGCAGATAGTAGACACGCACGGGCTGGATGGATGGCTACTCTCAACTTGAAACTGCTCAAGACCTGGCGTGTAGGCGGTAACACGTGGATTTTTTATGTACTGGTGCTGTCTATAAAGTTCAATCACGACGACGAAAGAAATGTTAAATAAATACCGACACGGTCGGATCAGTGAACATACTGAATCGCCCGTGATGGCCAGAAATTGGAGTAAAAAATTATGAGAAGCCGCTCGGTAAGGTATAAAGTTGTGAAAGAAGGTAAAAATGATGAATCCAGGCGCGGAGTGACCAAAAAATGTTAAGAATGGTGTTTGATCATTTTTGATAATGTCGTGGAGTTAAATTGGCCAGGATGGTGAAAATAATTGTGGATAAGCGGACTGTATTTTTATACGTTTATTGTACATAAATGGTACAATTGAATTTATAATTGAGAAGGTTTGCTAAGCCTTCTATGTATCATGACGTCTGAGAAATCACGTTAGAAAAATTTACATTATAGAAAAGGAACGCAATTTATGCAACACTTGACAATACATTAAATGAAATGATTTAGGCCTAAGGCTTAGTCGCGACATGAAAAGAATTAAGATGACAACCGAACGCAACAAGCGTAAGTCACGTCTGTTGTGTTCGGACGCTCGGAGCACTGTGTCGTCATGTCTGCCTGAGCAAGCAGAATTGAAATATTATCAGATTAGCCAACCTTCCATTAACATAATTCCCACATTAAGTACTAACATTATTGTCCACAGATATTCGCACCTACTTCCATTATGCCTCGACATAGAATATTGACGGGTCGGAGTGAGAGACAAAGAAGAAGGAATATATATTCGCGTGAAAGTCAAAATGATAATAGACCAAATGCAAATTTAAATAGTGTAAATAGTATAACAATGTTCATAAATTGTCATGTCAAGAACTTGGTTTACCAGTTCCCACGTATTCGCAGAGAACAGACGAAGCAAATGCTATTGATCCAATAGAACAAGAGTTTCTGTTTTCTGAGCATCATGAAACTGCAAATATTGAACAGCGTAATCTAATTGATCGTGTGATTCGTGAAGTTTTGCATCATGATACTGGATCTAATGTTTTTTGTTTAACCGCTCATGCAGGTTGTGAAAAAACATTCACACAAACAGCAATCATTCACGAATTAAATTCGCTTAATCTTAGTTGCATTGCAACAGCGTTCAGAGGCATAGCTTCAACTTTATTACTTGGAGGTAGAACTTTACACAATGTGTTTAAATTGCCTATACCCATTTTGGAAAATTCTGTAGCGAATATTACCGCAAATAGTAGCTATGGACGTTACATAAATTCATCATCATTGATAATTATTGATGAAATTTCTATGTGCCCACTGCAAGTGTTGAAAATCATAGAGAGATTATTGCAGGATCTATGCGATGAAAATGATAAATATAAACCATTTGGAGGGAAAACGATACTTCTGTGCGGTGATTTTCGGCAAATCTTACCAGTTGTCCCACGTGGATCACGTGCAACTTTAATTGAAAATTGTGTCACGAGTTGGCATAAATTTGTTTATTTTCATAAAGTAACGTTTACTCAAAATATGAGAGCCTTACCAAGTGAAATAGAATTTGTCGAATTCTTGAAAAAGAATTGGTAATGATGAAGCCCCACAATTCCCTCAGTTTGGTGAAAATATTATTGAAATACCTCAGCAATTAATAGGAGATAGCTGCGATAAAATAATTTTTTATAATGACAATGAAATCAATAACTATCCAGTAGAGTTTTTGAATTCTTTGACTATTAGTGGTTGGCCACCACATAAGTTAGTATTGAAAGTTAATTGCATCGTTTTACTGATCAGAAACTTAAATACAAAGGAAGCATTAGTCAATGGAACAAGAATGCGCATCAAGTGTATGCATCGTAATGCTATTGATTGCTAAGTTTTAACTGGAACTGCACGCAATAAGAGAATTTTGATTCCACGTATAAATTTAAAATATTCCGGTACTGTTTTACCATTTAACTTTCAAAGAACTCAATTTCCAATTATACCTGCATTTGCGATGACAATAAATAAGTCTCAAAGACAAACATTCGAACAAATTGGAATTTTATTGAGGCAGCCAGTTTTTACACATGGTCAATTGTACGTCGCAGCAAGTAGAGTTCGATCATTCGATGGTTTGAGATTTTATATTTCCGAATATAATGGCCAAGGGCATTTAGCAAATGATGAAAGAGTTTTTACAAAAAACATCGTTTACACAGAAGTTCTGAATCATTAAATTCACTTTCAAACTATTTTAAGGTCAATGGACAACATTTATTTTTTTAACCGCCCGGTTTTTTTGATTTAATGAAAAATATATGAAAAAATACGAGGCACGTATTTTTATTTCATTTTTTATTTTGTATTAATTTTTTATTTAAATTTTATGTAATTCGAAAAAGATAGGCAAAATAACTTTGTAGCCTTGGCGAAACCTGGTCAGTATGGCAATAAAAAAAAACCCAAGGAAGTGTCAAAAAACGCGTTATTGCTTTTTAAATATGGCTTAGCCAAGCTAAACCTCATTTTTCCTATCTTTCATATTTTTCAAATAACTCGAAAATCAATGCATAGAAAAAAAAATTAAAAAATTATATAAGCTTTGTAGCAGATAATCTTCAAACTGTTTTCGAATTTTGTACCTTACCAAAAATGAAATGTAATCCACTGGAATTGAAAACAATGTATCTTATACTTCTATGAATGTCAAGTCTCATTTTTATTAGCGTTTATTTGATTCAATAATAACATGCAAAAATTAAAACTGACAATGAATTATATCAAAAAATAAATACGAATACAAGCTGTAATTGTGTTTTTTTTTCAACTGTTACTAACACTAAATTTTAAATTTCATAGGTATTGCAGGGAATTAAGGCAAACGACACACGCTAATGACGTATTTGTACACGCTCGCAGCTGACGTAATAGAACAAAATTCAAAAAAATTATATGCAATGATTATAGAGGTATACTCTTTGACAAAAGAACCTCAATAACGTTAAAACTTAAAAATTTAATGAATTACGGTGGAATTTCGACCACTGGGCGACCACTAGTTATTATTATTAGGTGAAAATACAAAAGCATAATTTAATAAATTTTACTTGCCGATGTCTTTTTAATTTAAAGACATATTCATTATAGAGAAAACCTGCAAGAAATATTGAAGAGTTACCTAGTGAGTAAAGACGAATGAAAACACCATGCAAGGTGATGTAACTCATTTCTATAACGCATTTATTAGACGTAAAAAAACAAATAATTAATTGTTTTGGAACATCCATTTCAACAAAAATACCTACAATAATTCTAATCCGTACATTTATTTGTTTTAACATAATTTTAAAAGAAAATATTTAAAAAAATTAGTTTTTAATGAAATTATCATCCTATACAAATCAATGTTAAAACAAAATCTTAATACATCACACAAATTTCCCATAAAATTTGCCTAAAATTTATAAACGTCAAATATGCTCAAAAAATTACTTATAACTATGTTTCAACAAATACTTAAGGGTTTCTTGTAACTATGTCAGAGGTACGATCCGTCTCACCTTAAAGAGAATAAAATGTGACGACAGGACCCTTACTTCAAGAATATATGGTAAAAATATTGCAAAAAATTAAATAAATTATTAAAAATACCAAAAACTCCATATCAAGTATCATTATACAATCAATATTTATGCAAACGTAAACCAATTACCTTCTAAGGCTTACAGGCCGGAGTCAATGTTGTTAAGATCTTCAGATTTGGGGCAGTTAGGCCGTGGTCCGCTGCTATACAATTGAAACTAATTACCTTAAAATTTGCAAACAATTATTGTTTGCCTCATGAAAAATTTTGTAAAAATGCAAACTTTTAGGAATTTTTAAAAAAGGAGGTTTTTACTCCTTAAACTTGTAACTTATGTTTTAATGCAGATTTGTATAAGAAAATTTTGGTGCACACTGAAATACCTCTTTTTAAATGTATTAAAACAATGCAATCTTTTATTGTATTTTGTCGAACTAATTCCTACTTTACGCCGTAAGTCAAGACGTTTAATTTATTGTGAGAGTTGCATTTGATGACTGATACAAACACAGTGTGCATCATTGCAGTGGATAATTTTAAAACAAGTCCAGCTAACTTACAATACGAAGAGAGGCCGACGCCAGAGAAACCTTTATGTATGCGCACCATTCTACTCCAAAATCATATACTAAAGTTAACTATAGCGGACGGAGTACACACACAATTAAGAGTCTTTAATTGATGACTCTTGAATACTTATTCACTGAACCGATCTAAGAATAATAGGCGACCGGACCTAGAGACCGTAAGTATATCTGCGAAATTGTATAGTTTACGAATCTAAAGACATCTCTAAAGCCTCTCTTGGTGGAGAACATTAGGTTTTATACAGGTCCTCCCTCTAGCGTTTGACCACTCCCAAGTACACGTTGTGTGTACATTGTGCCTGTTTGGCAGATGCCCGTCTGAGATCATCCGATCATGAGATGCCGTTATATCATGTCACGACGTCTAATCATCATCAGGTGCTCACGTGAAAGGACATTTCAGGGTAAACATAAATTATAAGTTTTGATAGAGAAGGATGAGCGGTTATTTTAGACTTTTTATACAGGAAACATGACAAACTCACAAGACAGAAAACATAAACACCAAAACACAGAAATACATACAGAATCATTGCGTATTGTCCTGGGGTGGCATTACAAACATGCTACTTCGATATTAGCCTGACGTCCAAAGTTGACACCACGTATTCCGGTTTGTTTGTGATTTGTATTACTTAAACATTAATAAACAGTGTTATATACCGTTTATCTGAAAAATCTATGTCTATTCCCATGATTTTTCCGAGACTAATCGGCTATTTTCTGCTGATAAGTGGATGTAATTTATGACTTGTTATTACTTGTTAATTTATACCTTTTCTGTACTCTATTTGGCATTTTTGTCAGCAAATAACATTGTACTACTATCCACAAAAATTGCTACTGTCGCTGTCTTGTTTTAGAATATCACACTTGTGGTAGTAGGTGTAAACTTTGCCGTAACATATTAATTCCAGGCACACCACTCTGTTTCGCAGAATAGATAAATATTAGACCCCTTTGCTGTAAGACAGAGAAATTTAATACATGGGTTTAGTAGCTGAGTATGCTCATAAAGAATATCTGGCTAGCTTTTAAACTAATGAAATCAGTAATTCAATATTTAAACATTGCAGATTTGACACGACTTCAGTGCAAAAGTTAGCAATCGTAGTCGCTGGTATGCCTTACTGGTTTTTACAAAATACTTACCTATTACAATGAATATCATATAACTGGATGTGGTGATGTCAGAGTAATGTTTTCGCTGATGTTACATGTTGCGGAAGTAAATTGCAAAACTTTTTTACGTGTAGAATTTTGACATTTAGTGACCGAATAACTTATTTAAATCTTACCAACTGTTTCTCTATAATGGCTCACGGACTTAGTAGAATAATAATTTAATTAGCTAGTCTTTTGAAATTTATTCTAATGTGATCACAAAACCTGTAGAATAATATTGTAATTCAATAATGCGTCGGAACTCATGCTATTATGGCTGTTTGCAGAAACTGGATCACAGAAGATTAGTTTTTCATAAAGCTTGGGAAAACATTTTATGCCCTGCAGGTGGAGTGGCGGCAAATATTCAGGGCACGAATGAAACACAAAATGTATTATGATATTGACAAATTAATTTAAAAACAAATCTGCTTGGAAAAACTGTCAGCGGAGTACTAGGTATGTTAATTTGTCTTCCTGTTTATTCACACGATAACACGCATACAGGCGCGCCATGCAAGTGCATAAATACGAGTGTCAGTGCGCGCGCGTGCGTGTGAATTTGTAAATATAATTTTTTATTAATAATGCTGTTTACGTTAATACATACACATTTGCGCGCGCGCGCCTAGTGAGTCCAAACCAACTTTGCTGACGATGAGCATAGTGGTTCATGCTAGAAAATATTTTCCAAGTAGAGATAATAGAGAGAAATATTCTGGTATTACACTAGACTAATATACATTTATATATCATTGTAGCACAAGAGTTTGAACACACACACACACATATATATATAATATGTAAGTATGTATGTACAACGATACACATTTGCATATTCAACCAGTTCAACTTATTTGTACGTATAAAATAAATATAAACAGTTGTACATAATTTTAAATGAAGTATACGGAAACAAACAAGATTAGACAATTCTTAACTTATTTTTAAACACCTGTTACTGGGTTACTGAGGGGTGGCGAACTTCGCGCGCGCGCGCGTGTGTGTGTGCCTCGCATCACCTGATCCAGGGAGGAGAACAATAGTGTTTTTGTGTACAATGCATTTAACTTGTGGTAGTGAGCTCCAGTCCAGAAAGGCAGAGAAAGCAAATAAGTAAATATGTTTAATTGACAAAATATCGCACAGTGCCAAAACTTACAGTAAAATGAAAGATTTCATTTTAAGACGTGCAAAATGCCGCATGTGTAGATACAATTTGAAGGTGAAAGGTAAAAGAATAACCAAACTATGTACAAATTAATTAATTACTCGGTTAATAATATGTGACGAGTAATTAAAGACAAAAATATCACAAATCTCATGTTCCTATTAGTTTGTACATGAAAACTAATTTTCAAGTGAAAATACGGATAAAATGATGTGTGGAAACCGACGTGCCGACCAAAAGTGTACATGTTTCAAATAGTCTTAGACAGTTTTCAACCTATCGGCGTGCTTTCAATAGGCTATATAACCCCGTACGATTCTGAACGAGAAAACAGACGCTAATAATTGCTAAAGGGGACACTATGTCCGATTGCTAAGCGACATAAAACAGACGCCAATCATTCTACGACGGGAGACACTCTGTTAAACGGACAACCGACAACAGACTCCGGCACCAGGAACTTGATCATCATCGTCAAGGAACAACACACACACCACGGTAACTCAACAATGAAAAACAGGTGAAAATAAATAATTATTTCATAAACAAAGACAGTAAACACGTTTTAATCATGATATAAAGAAGAAATAAACAATTGTTCGTAGCGTACAAAATTTTAAATAATTAATTTAATTTAAGCATGTCATTGTAACATCTGTTTTCGAGGAATTTTTCTAGTTAGTTAAAATGGGTGCATAATAATTAATATTTATTTAAATAAAGTAAACACAATTTTTTATTGAAATACTAAAAACTAACTTATCATTTTTATAATAAATATTTAATTCACATCAGATTTGAAATATTGAAAATAATTACTTGAATTCTATATTGTAATATCAGACACCCAAGGAATTAAACAATTTTATAATTACTATTTCTTTTATGAATTTGCTAACTGCTATAATTTTTTATTGTTCGACTAAGCTTTTCGTCATTAATGACATCTTCAGGTCTTAAACAACGACCTTAGGTTGTTTAAGACCTGAAGATGTCAGTAATGACGAAAAGCTTAGTCGAACAATAAAAAATTATAGCAGTTAGCAAATTCATAAAAGAAATAGTAAGGATGGCTGCTAATTTAAACAATACGAAGAATTTTATAATTTTTTATATAGGTGATTTATGTTTGTTATTTATATGTTCATATCTCTGTTTTATTTTATTTGCTTGCATGTTATTTATGTGTAATTTATGAGGTGTATACTATGGCTAATACGTGTGAAACAGCTTTCTTGAAATACATGTTTCTTTTTCAATTTTAAAGAATTTGTTTTTTGTATAAATCAGTGTTTTATTAACATGCATTCCACGCCACAACATCTTTTTACTCTCTTCTCACGTAACATTTATCTTGCAGTAAAAGGGTTTTAACTTAGCAAAAACAGAAATCCACGACCAAGCTGGAAGGTTATTCGTTAGTCACGTGGAGTACTCTTCCAGTACACCATATATAAATTTTAATGTTGCAATGTGTATATTGCAATGGACATTCTAATTGCCAATGTAATTGTAGTACAGTCTAAAAGCATACCATACCATATTCACTGTGTGAATAAGTAAAGATTGCAGGTTTGAAAATTATATATTAGTTGACAAGGAACATTGTTAAAATAAAAATGTTAGTTGTAAGTGTTTTTAGGCTTATAAAACAATTTTACGTGCTGTGAAACGATGATAGCCGCGTGTGTAGTGTGAGTGTGCAAGTGCGCCTAATTATTTTACCTGGTATTCAAAAAAAAGAAGTTAATTTAATGAACTTTCGTGATATGGGAAATTTTTAGATTATACTTTTATCAGAATGTTTTCACTAAAAATACCCTAACTAATGACAATAGTTATTTAAAAATTCAGCAAATAAATGTATGCATATTTTAAGTAAAATGTTTTATAACTATAATTACAGTAGTAAAATTTATCATTTTTTTTAACAAGAATTGTTTTGTTCAAAAGCCTGCTTGAACAAGAATCAACCTCACAAAAATCATAAGTAGTGGTTAGCGAAGAACCAATTTACTTTCAATTGGTCACAATTAAATAACTATTGCCTTTTACATAATAAATCACCAGCAACGTATCATTTTTTTTATTATTCCATAGATGTAATTATTTCATTTATTCACAGCTTGATCATTACAGTGATGTAAATAATTATTTAATATAGTGATTATAGTATCAATTATATAGGACGTTATTAAGTGATTACATTTTATTGTCACATAAAATATCTCAACATGATGTGATTGCGTAATCAGTATCTTTTTATTTCCATATTCCTTAAGGAAATGGAAGTATGGTGATGGCAAAAAAAATCGTGTTCGAGATTATTGCAGATTCTGATTGTACTACACTCAAAACATGAAAAAAAGTCGTTTTTCGAAAAGTGTCTGTGTGTGTGTCTGTCTGTCTGTCTGTCTGTCTGTCTGTCTATCTGTGTGTGTCTGTGTGTAGATTTTATCTATGGCAAACGATAACTGCCGCAAATTCAAACAGAATCAAATAATTGTTTGCGTACAGCCCTGATTTGTAGAGTACTCACGATCTGTTGTTTTTGGTGAAGATCGGTTGAGGGAAAGGAGTAGTTTACCATCATCGGTTTTTTTTTTTATCAAGGGTAATTTTTTTATTTGGCAAACGATAACAGCCGCAGATTCAAACAGAATCAAATAAGTTTTTGCATACTGCCTTGGCCTGTAGAGTACTCAAGACCTATTGTTTTTGGTGAAGATCGGTTAAGGAAAAGGGGTAGTTTACCTGCAACGTTTTATGTTTTAACAAGGGTATTTTCTATGGCAAACGATAAAAGCCGCAAATTCAAACAGAATCAAATAATTTTTTGCATACGTCTCTAACTTGTAGAGGTCTCAAGGTCTTTTGATTTCGGTGAAGATCGGTTAAGGGGAAGGGGTAGTTTACCTGCAACCTTTTACGTTTTAACAACAGTAAAGTACTTGAAAATTCATTTAAACTTTTTCAAACAATGGTAATTGTTAAAAATAAAATAATTTTGTTGCCAGGCAATTAATTATAATTTTTTCATTTTAATGTAAATCGTGTATGAGAGAAAATATATCGTTCGTGGCAGGCAAGCATATCTCAGTTATGTAATGTTTACGTTTCAATTTTATTATTATGACTACCGCAATAAAAAGGCAGGGAAGACACACACACACACACACACACACACACACACACACACACACACACACACACACACACACACACACACACACACACAAAATTCGCGTTATTTCAGGCCTCATTCATGTTTATTTTCTTACATTTTCACGCTTTTTAAATGGAAAGTGCCGAAACCCATACCAACATAACGCGTGCAAGCCGAAAAAGTGTCCAGCGTGGTTAGCGATTTGCTTCCTGTGGATCGCTGGGCAGTGTAACTGCACGTGTTTACAGAGGAACGATTCATAGACAGACTTTTCGTCTTTAGGGAATGAACCCTCTGCAAGATGCTGAGGGTCCATGAGTGACTTCGGAGCCCTCCTTCTTTTCCGCGTGTTTGTTCTGTGAAACGTACACTGTAGATTCGCAGCTTTACTCTAAGCAACGCTCAATAGGAAATGTTGAAAATTTTTGTCCACGGTGTACCCTCATACACACTAAACCTGCTCTGATGTTTTTTTAATTACGGACATCATAATATTAAAACTTTGGAAACTTGAGCACTACTTAATGGAGATCAATCATTAACTTATACAAGCCATTAATTTTATGCATATATTTTATACGTTGTGTACAACGTTATCGGCAACAAAGAAGTAGGTTTTGTTAAAATTCCTTCTCGGGATATTTGGCCGTAGTCCAATGTTTTCTACAAAACCAGACGTTTCGGCAATGCCATCGACTTCCATCATCAGTGAAAATCGAGTGTGATAACGTGAGGTGGTATACGTTAGTGACCACAGTACTGTGGTTAAGGCTGAAGCAGTAAGTAGAAAGAAGTAGTTTCTATGGTAATATTTCATTTCGAAAATGATTTTAAATATAAATCTTAGAATATGGAAGTCATGTATGGTTCTCCATACCGATATTTGTACTCGCGTTAGAGAATCAGTAGCAATTCTCGGTTATATTTGTTGTTTTACACCAAGCCATGAAAAATGTATTAGGAAGTCTATAAAACAGAGAACCTTCGTTTTTTAGAGAAATGTCTTTCTATTGCAGAAGCGTTAAGTTATCTTGTAAAATGTTATAGAAATTGTTTCTCAACTACACGTAAAGTATCGATAAATTATCTTGAAAAAATATTAATTATACACTTAATAACTAATATAATTAAATTAGAATTTACCACTAATTGAAAAGGAAGTTAGACACAGTTACCTCTGTTAGTGTGATTAAATTGTCTTCAGTCATAGATTTGGAGATGTCACAGTATAAATAAAATAGTCTGAAAAGAAACGATAATTTTTAACTTTCAAATTATTTAAAGTTTAAAAAATTTGTTGTTTTAGTTGGTCATCTTCGAGTAAATAGTTTTCTGTTTCCGATAAAAGTTTCTGTAATATTTTAGGAACACGTTTATTTTTATAACACAATAAAAATAACATACTAAGTATTTAATCAGAAACACGCTTTCAACTCGGTGTATACAAGTGAAAAGTAGTTTTGAGATAAACGTCACCACAACGTAAATGTTCTTTTATTTTGTCTTCCCTTTGTTTTTCTCTACCTTCTTCTTAAACTGTCCTAAATTTATCTAATATACTTGATAAACCAATAACTGAAAATTATAAATAAATACTACAGCAGGCTTCTATTGTATAAAAAATTTACAGGCATTGCACAAATGCAATGCACAGAGAATGGCATTGAAAATGCTTCAATAAATCTAAAAATTATATATATTTATGTTCATTCACCAATCAATGAATTCATTCTTCATTCACCAATCAATGAATGAATTCTTCATTTACCAATGTACAGATTATAAGTTAAATGTAGTCGCATTCATAAGCGAAGTTTTATATGTGTACTACGTTATTGACAACAAAGAAGTAGTTTCTATGGAAACACACCGGTTCCCATTTTCGATCAGGCACCAGCGATCGGCCGCAAATGTGCGACACGTCCTTATAAACATTTTCAATGTTAAAACTCATTTCTATTCCTTTTAGTGAGACAAATACGTGCTTACATGACATCTCAAAATTAGTCATAATATTGGTCTGAGAGTTATGTAAAGTTACAGGAACGTCCCCACTACAGTACACAAAGCACGGTTACTGGTCGGTTTTTCAGACGCTTGCTCAATGAACAAAAACCTCTTCTGACAGTTTTTTGTGTTACTTTTGTTGATACAACCGCATGAAAAGTTTAATTAGTTTCCTGTAATGTCTCTTATATAGCCGTCTATGATCTTATATTGTAGATATGGACAAAGAATAAGTGCAATCAAAATGGGATATTTCGTTTTATAACTTTTCAACTATTTGTATTGCTCACATATGGTTATTACTCCATATTAACTTAACAATATTTAGTGCACGAACATGTTGGTTTATGACATAGATTATATTTTTAATGTTTTACGCAAGCTGCAGTTTAAAATATAAGTACCATGTAACAATGTTGCGCTAAGAGTCTTATCAAACTTAATAGCTAACCGTTACAATAAAAACCTTTCCTATATGTTCAAAGGGGAAGAAACCTGTTCTGATTAAAGGATTCAATTCATATTTGCTATTTTCAATGTTGAAGTCGTATTTCAATCACCATGGACAAACATATAGTTGTGGTAACTGACAATTGTATACTTGAACAACAAGTGTTTTGAAGATGATCCTAAATTACTTGAATGAAATGAATGATTTATTTAATAAAGTTGTGTTAGTAGTTATAATCACAAACATAATTAACACTGTCGCACACCTCTATAGAAAAATTATTCCGATTAGCGCTTTCAACCTTCACAGCTCATCATCAGATCTGATTTCCTATCTGATCTGATGATGAGCTGTGAAGCTTGAAAGAGCTAATCGGAATAATGTTTCTATAGTGGTGTGCAGCAGTGTTAATTCTGAAAAGTGAATGACTTAACCATTTACCGGACAAAGTGCTACGTGCATGGTACCTAAGCCCAAGTTGTAACGCGAGGGAACTCTGAAGCATGTGAATATCAGTATTGAAATCTTATACTTTTTGTTTTTAATTTTTAGTTTAGAAAAATAAACCATGCAGTGGAATATATAAATTCTTGGATTTTGTTGTCCATAACGTGTCCGCTGATTAACTAATTATAAGTATAATACTACTGACTCGGAACACTAAGTTTTTTTGTGGTAGAAATGTATGATTTTTACCTTCTATACTGAACCAGTTTTCGCTTACTACAACCTTCGTCAGAGACTCAAAATGTGTAATATTCTGAGGCTGTGACGAATCTTGTAATAAGCGAAAACTGGTTCAGGCTAAAAGGTAAAAGTTTTACATTTCTATCAATATAAAACTTAGTCTTCTAAGCCAGTAGTATTATACTTATTATTATATAAATTCTGATTTTCCGAATGTCACCATCTGAAGATAACTCCACAAACATAAAGTTTCATCAACTTTGTTAATCTTGTACGTAGAATATGATGTAAATTGATGATTAGTGTTAACATTATTTTTAACCGACAACCTTACGGTTTATTTGAAAACTTTGTTGTGCGCGACAAGGAAACACTGCAGTGCTTATGCAACATTTGGGTAATGTTACACAAAAATAGGGTCGGTTTCAGTTGATCGGATAACAGAGTCCACTTTATCTCAGAACTGACCTGGTTTCGCGTAATAACAATAGGTGTACGTACTCTTTTCTTCAGTCCTTTTGTACATTCTGTAGGTAAAGTCTGATAAACTATTTTTTTAATCGTTGAAAACGTTACAATGGTAGTAACAATATGACCTTTTGTAGTAACTAAACTCTTGTTTATTGAAGAGCGAGTAACACACATTCTGTATCTACTGTGCAGACGTGTTTTTCTTACCATAATATCCAAATGAAACCATCCACAATGGCGAAGTGTGCGGATTCACCGCACAAACAGTTAATCCGACGAAATAAAAGAATTTGAATAAATAGAAAATGGAATGAAACAATCGCTCTGTACATGCCTGCTAGTCCGACTTACAATTATTGACTTATTAATAATTTACAGATTAGTACCACTGAATTATAAACGTGCACATAATGAACAGACATGTTCAGTTTTGATCATCTACTGTTTAACTGCAATTTAACTCACAAAAACGGAATGTAACTTCTCAATTCTTTTATATTTTCACTGCAATAGTGTGGCAAAATGTGTCGCGAGGTCGACTTTACATAATTTGAATTGTTTCACCTGGTGTAAGGCTGTTACCACGTGCTGAGGTAGATGGTTAGCTCATGCCTCGATGTGTAGCGAGTTGCTGGTTCAGGATCCGGGAGATTCATCCTGTATTTATTGCGGGTCCCATCCCTAACGCCCAGCGACGAACGGGGAGCTATGCCGCAATGCTCAACTGATGGCGATAGATGTAGTCATCGCCATCGGTTCAGTCTCAAGCCCCTGGCTTGTTCGGGAACCCAGAGGTCCTTAATAAAATTTACTCGCCCATGGCAGAAAGTAGAAGAACAGACAGAAACCTTTTTCGTCGCCGGCGCTGATGATACTTGTTTGAGGTACGAGAAGCAACTGAACTTTTCCCCCACGTGGAAAGAGTTCGGAGAGACCACAGTTACGGCAGTTAATCAACAGAGCGCATGACAATGCACAACTGACGGCTCGCTGCCACAGCAGACGGCACGCGGCAGAAACTATATCTAGGCCAAATATAGCCGTAAAAATTAAATAATTAAAACTCGCCGCGATGTTATTTTACTAGTCGCGGCACAGTTTCTTCACATTACGTAAGTTCTCAGTGGTATTTTTCAAAAAATTATGATACATGAAGTACCTATATGAAGTGAGAACTTCGTATAAGTCACTATGGTCCCCAACTTACTCCCGTCACCTCGCGCTTCTAGGGCAATAAACTGATTCAACTAAGGCTTATAACGAAATAGACGAAACGACATTTGAAACACGAAAACAGTGCTGCCAGGTCAGTCAAACCTCTTTTCTCTATACAGCTGTCCAGAATTTCCCCACTGCCACAAATATGTGTGGCAGTGAGGAAACAAACCGTATTAATATTGTAAATAATATAAGCATCTTCGAAATGTTTAAATACTATTGCAAGAAATAAGATAAAAGAAAATGTGCTCACATGCTGAGGATCCAGCTGAATACTTTTGATAGCTTTTTCTTGTACTCAGTTCATTATTAACATAATATACAGTAGTTATACAACTTTCTATTCTAATTGATTCACAAAAACATTTTAAAGTCAGTGACACATAATTTTAAGCGTGACAATTATGTTGTGGTAAAAAAAAATATATCAACCCGTATTCATGTGAAAGCTTAATAGACTCGTGGAAGGAACTGACTGAAGTTTGATACTCAGACATTAAGAGATGTTCACGAAAAAATGTTCTGCTAGGGACACACTGTTGTACGACTACTAAGTTCGTGTGGTCAATACTTGTTAAGGGGCTAGTTAAGGGCATTTAATATTTAAAATTTCGAGTTTCTTTGGCAAAATTAATGTTACTATTTCTTAGCTTACTAATATTTACTTCATTAACTTTAATTCATTTACTATTTATTTGATTAGTATAAAAACTTTGATGCGTACATATGATTATTTATATTAGCTGATTTATTATTAATTTTATATTGGAGAAATAATAATTGTAATAGCTGTGTCACCCATATCAAGTTCATAATAAAGTTAGGTTTCCTTAAACGTCTCCAGATTGTTCACAGCCATAAATTTTGTTAGTTCACATTGACTTATAAGTTGTTTTGTGACGGATATTTTGTCTACGTGATGAGTGATTAATTTTGTCTGTTTTAAAAACGAGCCTGTATTATCAATACATACGAACATATTACAAAAAAAAATACTCGACTGTGCACTTTGAATGATTAATCCATGTAGTCTAGTATGCCAACGTTTCTTTAATAGGCAACACACATGCTAAAATTGACATAAATAGATTGCTTCTTGGCAAATGTTTTGCAATAAATATTAAATACATAAATATAAAATTCAAAGTTCTTGTTAAAAGATTTGGCTGAAGTAATATATTTCTAGTTTAACACATTAGCCGTACTGCAATTACATATATCAATACAAATATTAAGTAATGTTAAATAATATCAGACGTTTTTTTGATACCCTACATTTTGTTACCTACAAAAAGAATCGTTTGAAAAAACCGTGCAATTTTAATTTCATTTATTAAAAGTGCAGTTAATTATGCGGCGTTTTAATATAACATGTGATCAGCAATAGTAACCAGCTCTATTTGAACTTTTGTACAACCAAAAATTATTTATATGTTACATATTGTCTGTAATAAGTATGCATACTGGAAATAATACGACATGTGATATGATTCTATTTATGTTTATTGTAAATATATATTTCTTATAATAAAATATGTATATAAACATATTACGGCCTCGTCTCATTCAATTATTCCTTCACTTTTATTCGAATCTTAATTCTTTATAGCAAAAGCTCTCTTACTCCAAAATACATAGAGCACCATTTTACAGGTTAAATCAGTTTAGTCGCCACTTGACAGTAAGTTGATTATGCACGTGATCTTACATTTTGCGTGTGTCTCAAGACAACCCTTTTATTTATTACATCCTTGGAAATAGCTACAGCAGGATTCTGTCGCTAAAACGTGACTTTGCGATAACTTCCTGACACACTTCTGTCCGACATCGATTCTGTCCATTTGAAGGCAGACGATATACTGAGGCTACTCAAATATGTGCTCCAGAGATACTACACAACTAACGCGACGGGCCATCACAGTAAAGGTCGGTGTCGATCATCACTCGTGGTATTGCTCCTGCGCAGGCATATCAAAATAACCACCGTGGAGCTTCGCAGGATACCTCGACGCTATCTCTTGGCCTTTATATTTGCAGTTCTACACGCGCATCTGGATATATTTTTCAGACAGCATAAAAAGGAAAGTAAGTAAGGCTAGGAAGAAAATGTTTATCATCGTCCTGAACTGCAAGCATTCCGACTTGGTTGATTCCCAAAACCGGACAAATACTACACAGGTACGAGGCCCCTAACCACTTCCAGTCTGTGGTTCAGACCCATCCATCCAAGTGAGAAGAAATCCTTGACCAATGTGACATTGTTATTGCCTCTCTGCAAAAATAACCTTAGTGACAAAATTGTCATCCGTCTCATATCTTACACGTGGCAGCCTAACACACGACTGTTAGAGAAGATTGGCAGAGCCGACCGAGTTGCTGCTACTCGATTGATACAATATGCCATTATGAGGCAGTCGCCAAATTCCATGTGGGCGTAGCCTATTGCGTCAAGCTTCCTTTAGGATGAAGAATAATCTATGAGATTATCGCGGTGCATCGTGGACGTCCATTTTCTCGAGCTACAGTAAGACTGATTTGAATAAGGTGGCCACAGAGGAGATATCTGATCGTCAAAGGGACATTCAGGCGAGTAGTCGTCGGTGAGTCGTGACGTACAGATTTTTTGTTGTAACAGTTAGTACGGTTGACAATCAATCAATAGTGCTGTCTGTAGAATACTGTCTGCGTTGAAGGGAAGAAGCGCTATCCTCCACTTCTCGGCCATTGTTGGGGATTGGGGTCATTTTTTATCAAACCTTCACAATTGTAAATGACACGTAGTTTGACTTGTAGATTGGGTGACACTAAAGCTAACTGTATATAATTATCCAGTATTTCGCTTTGTCCCACACAGTAAGAACATTCACATTTGTTCACGCACCAGTTACCTGGCTTATTCCAATTGTTTCCTTCGTCATACACCTCCTCCATCCGTCCTCTGACTAACATGCACTTCATTCCCTCAGTTGAAATCTAAAATATGAAGCTGCCGTAAATGGTGAAGCAATTGTCGGAAAATAAAAAGTATCAGTAGAACTAAACATAATGGTTATTTATTAAATTTAAAAAAGTGTATCTAACATAGATGAGCTACGTACTAATACAAAGAATTGAAAATTGTGGTATATAAATTTGAAAAATATGGTAAATAAATGAGAACAAACTGAGTAACCTAGTAGTATATACGACTAAGTTAGGCCATGTCACTGTTAGTTGGCTGTAATGCTGATAGAATTAACTGCCAGCTGATAGAGCAGGTTAAACTGCTCTATGCTGACTAATTTTCCATATAATAATCACATTATCTATTGTCCGCAGGAGATATAGATACAATGAATATATATTTTTTCAGCGTAATTTAGTTACGTAACTAATTCTTTTAAAATAATCTTATGGATCCAAATAATATGTAAAACGTCATACTGAAAAAAGGAGTGAACATTTGGGAGTGTAAAATGTACTAATTTGCGTATATGTCGACTATCATGAAATAATCGAAATTTTTACTGCGCTGAGTACAGAGTCACTTGCACTAAAAGTTTTCCACCATGACACGTAGGGTAAGAAAGAAATCTTGATAATTGGTTCGTATATAACGTCATTCAAAATGCTTCCTCAACACCTTTTCGAACTGCATAGTACATTAATTTTTATATAAAATTTATTGATTTTTATGCTTTTAAGATTATGCGTCGAAGTAAACAATAATTAAAGCTTTACTTAATTCAGCAGTATCAATTTATCACAAAAACTGTACGGAAGACTGTTTATACAAGCTATTATGACAAGCTGATATTATTTTGCTATCGGTAGTGTAAAACTCTGAAACCAGGTCATATATTATATATAGTTAACTCTCAGATAAAGTGGACTATGTTCTGTCATCAATTGAACGCCCTCTCGTGTCTGAATAACAGTACAAACTGAAGCGCAGAGCAAATATTGCTTACTCGTTACACGGAATAAAATAGTCAAAATTATATATATAGTCATATCTTCCTAAAAATAGTCACATTATATAGGAAGGAATGAAACGAACTCGCTCTTGAAGTGATTGAATAAACTCTAAACGTTGAAAAAAGAAACATTAAAACAACGACATAGATGCGAAGACTACCGTCTGTGAAAAAGTGTGAAAGTATGAATTGTCCATCATTTGAGAGTGAACATGTATGGATTTAGCAGGTAGATATGGTAAAGAATTAAACGTGACAATAAATTTTGGGGATGATACCTTACGAAATTCAATGGTGTAAATGTCCAAAACTAAGTGGAAACTATTTACAGTTGTAACATCTATATGCCTACACAGGTATCTAAAACACCCGTTACAATTTTCAACCAGACAGTAAGTAGCCAGATGAACAAATTATGTACAGATATAAGGGTAAATAGCAAATTGTACTAGTAATAAAGATTTTATTATCAGACATACAACACAAGGAAGTTTTTTACTTATGTTTATTTGAAATGCTAAATAACTTTATATGTTTTGTAATGACTGAAGGTTAGCAGAACAGTAACCATAGTATCATAAAATAACAAAGGCTAAGCTTTCTAAGTTATTAGATAGTGCTAAAATTATAAACTTGATATTAATTATTGCAACCATTCAATTCCATCTGTACATGTATAGAGTGTTCTAGAAGAAAAGGACACTGTTATTAGAAGTGATTCTAGAGCTAAAAGTAAGAAAAAAAGTATTATGTAAACGTGAATTTGGAAATGCTCTGTTTCCAAGTTGAGCCCAGGTAAAAAGTGTACTTATATTTCTGTTAGTAAGGGTAAATAAAGAAATACACAAATCCCTGTAACTCAAATTATGGGTCAACATTAGTGATTCTACGTGTGGTCTGGCCAGTGTACCTATGCCAACGTATTTAGTAACTTTTAATAAAATTGCTGAAAAGGCATAGGAGCTCAGAGACGTAATTTTTTTAGGTTTTACGTACAATAACATTGTCAAATTATTAATAAACAAAGAAACTTTCAAATACAGTTTGTAAAGAATTTTATTCTAAATAAATTGATGTAAGCATTTTGAATTAAAAAAGTTTGCCTTTAGAGGTACCTAATCAAAAATATTACCCATTATATACAAAGAAGCTGATGATTATGAAATATTTTAATTTTAATTTTTTTCTTATTAACTTAAAAATACGACATGACCATAACTTGAGAAAAAACGATTTTGAATATATATTTATACATTATTTTCTTATTTTTGGCACTCGAATTTCCTCGTGTCATTTCCTCGAGTATTAATATATTGCCATTTCCTCGTGGAAACTTAACATAGTACATATGATCTGCTTCGTATGGTTGGTTGCACAAATGCGGTTGCTTTAAATACGTTTTGTGTAACATGAAAAATATTTATCAATATCTACGCGTGACTAAAGTATTTCCTGAATTTTAATAATTTATCGAGATTTGATCAATGCAGTTTCTTATCTTCGTCGGCATCAACATCAAGTTTTTTTTATTTTTGTCTTTTAACACAACAGCAATTTGTAATTCGTCTAGTCTCCTGTGTGTTAACAAGTCTGAATTGCATGTTTCTGTTCTTACTTTATAGAGAAAACTCTACAGCTGATGGCATTATTAATAGCGCAGCGCGCAGAAGCGTGTTATAATGTTTAGACCATTGGCATTCAGATCATACGTAAAAAAGTTTGTACAGCGATTTAGATCATCCCGTAGCCTACAGCAACTGCTTAGAAAATTTAAAAGCACGTAATAAAATTCTTGTACACTTGATTTAAATAAATACAAATGACTCTCCAGGTCTGAATATCATGTTGATTTTGAAACTATAGTAACATTGTTGCTATTAAATTCAAACGTTTAAGTACATTTAAAGTAGGCGGAGAGATTATTATATTTTTCTAACAATTAAGTTATAAGTAGCAGGAATCGATGAATTTTGAATACAATCATCAGACATCCAAAAATTCAAAAGTTACAAAATTATTTTTTTTAATTAATACTGCATTAAGTGAAGAATCAGCAATACACAACTGGTTGCACGAACGTATGTTAAAGAATTCAACTGACGCGTTGTTATTTAGGATGCGTTGGAGAGTACAAGTCTGTTGTTTGCGTTGACAGGTTACTAATTTTCACATATTTTATAAAGGCGACTTGGTATTACATTTAAACGATTGCGACATATGAGAATGGATATATATTAAACTTAGAACTTTAGTAACAGCAATGATCTTAAGTTTAAGGGACCCCACTGAAAATTGCATTTTCCCCAAATTTTGCATTCTTTACTTTTCATTTAGTTTATTCTCCATGTTTTTCTGAACACGTACGTGTATTTTCATACAAATCGGAATTATATTTTCTGTTATTTTGTTAGTTTTAAAGAACATTAAGTGATCACTAAAAGTGATTTATAAGTGATATCTTGAGTAGATAGCGCGTGCCCGTGTTTTATTTATAGTTTATTATTCATATTTCTAATCAAAATCTGTATTTCAGAATACGCTAAATATTGGAAGAGAATGGAATCTACATAGGTGTTAGGGAAGAAGGGCCACTGGGTGTTCCATCGTTCCTCTGCAGCCTATTGGTTGCTCTACTCTAACGTATTAATTTGTGGGAGCTCACAACTGTTACTTGTTAGTGATCAAGATATAATACCAAGAAATCATTGTCAGCGCTCCACTATCTTTGTTTCACCTCTATTCCGTATTTACGTTGCATTTTGTAACTTGTCACTCGTGTTGTGGCCATCAGCATGCATTTTAACAAATCGGTTCAATACCCACTTATGGTACACAAGTAATGACAAGTAATTTCTGGATTACGTTTCCTTGGGTTTTCGTAATCTGGAGAAAAGTTTTGTAAAAGAACGTAAGTTTTGAATTCTTTTACTTACTTAATCATATTCTTCACTGAACACAGTGAAACGTGGGTAAATATTTTAAAATCAAAGTAGTTTGCAAGTAATAGCCTATATTTCTAAAACATAAAATATAACGTCTAGGAAAAATACGATTTAAAACCAATGTTATCGTATTTCCGATATCAATAATTTAAGCTATACTTTTATTTTAAACAAAGCTCTTCAAGAATGAAACCTGTATTACGTTAAATGTACCTTGTAATCCCCAGAATCAGTCGCATATATTTAATTAAATACAAGGTATTTAACAAATGTAAGATATGTAGTATGTTAATTAATATAAATCTTTATTAGTGTCAAAATCTGTAATTTTTCTCTTAATTAACAATAAGTATAAATATCAAAATATATATTTACGAAATATAGATATCGGAGAAATGTAACTATTTTTTTTGTCGTACATTTATTCCATAAAACAGCATACAATGTACATAGGTTCTTAAGAATTTCAAAATTTCGTAACATAACTGTATACTTTATTGTTCACAGCATTTTGATGCTGCATAACTAGCGCATATTGTTTCACCTACTTACCGTACTCCAAACAATGACGACGACGCCGAAAAAACGAATACTCCAAATCGTTTTAATCGTAATGAAAGATTTGCTCCTTTTTAAGTTTCTGTAACAAACAACACAGAATTAATAAATTGAATACATGAAGCTTACTTGTAACAAATTAGTTTACCTTAGAAACAGCATCTTATTCTTTTAATTATATGTAAACATGAAACATGTTAATATTTCAATTAAAAAGCCTATTCAATTCTGAAAATTTAAAATTTCAGTAAATAAAGTATAAATCAGATATTTTATGCTAATATTCACACAGACATACATAAATATTTGTAAGTCTTATTGTATTATAACATGCTTATTCTAAATCGGAAACCAGTAAAAAATTTATTATGAAAATTAGAAATGGACATCGATTTCGATTTCCAGAATAACTATTACGTATATTCTTAGTCTCTTTATATTCATAATGGGCTTTCACTTCATAGGATATAAGAAGACTTGGTCGCTTATTTTAACAAGCTTTTTGTAAGTTGTAACAATACTAGACTTCGCTCGGGTTTATTTTGTTTTATGCCCCACTGTTGTGAGCGTCAATTTTGTAACAAAATAAAAATTTTGTTAAATTTATAAAAATATTATTTTTATTAATTTTTTTAATTTGTAATTAATTATTTTAATTTGTTTTGATGTAATTTTAATTCTTTTATGATTGTTCTTGTCAAAATATATAACTTTGTGTAATTAGAATTATATTTCTTCGTTAAATGGATTGTCTCCAGGAACAATCGATTTGCGATCTTTCTTTATTCGAAGTGTGTCCTCCCTTAAAGTTGTTAATTTCAGCTGTTCTGGTAGTTATGTATCAAATATTGTTTTATATTATTCTATTTATAAGTTTAGAAATAAATAGAAGTCAAAATTATAACATTCAATGGTTTTTATTGATAAAAATATAAAATAATCGATTTTAAATCGATTGATTAATCGATTCTCTCTCAGGGCGAGAAAATTTATTATACAAATTATTAATATTAATTCTCAGGTTCTTTAAGCTGTCATTTTAGAATAGTCAGAGAAAGGGCAAAGTCTGGAAAGTATAACACTTACAATTACAAGCTTAATGATATAAAAATACAAAGATATTATTTAATATATAATGATTAGTAAAGTAAGTTGATCGAACCAATCTTGTTCTGACGACGACGTCTGGCCGTGGAAAATTGTAGGAATTCAAAGATGGCCGTTCCGTACCGCAGATGTCGACAGCTGCTGCACCTCAGGGAATCCTCTTCAAATAAATGTGGTTTTTCCTAGATTTCCTCGTCTCAGCAATAGTGATTAATCCCTCTGGTGATAGTGTAGTTGTCCTGGATCAGTGGTCAGTGATTCGTTTCGGCAATTTATGTTGAATAATGTTTTTATTTCACTTCATTCCATAAGGTCGATAATGGCAGATTTTGTCTGGATATTCGGGATTATCGTTTATGTGTGTTAAAATGGTTATTGCACCTTTTACTGTTCAATATTGATTCACAATAATAGTTATACTGGTTTAATTCACTGAATTTAGTAGTTATTTAAGGTTTTGTCAAAATTCGCGATTTTACATTGAATAAGCTTGGTTGATGCTCGCCATCTTTCTTCTTCCTTCCTTATATGTGAATATTTCGCGAGCTCTCGTTCTGATGTGAACTACTCAACGTATATAATAATCAACTGTTTTTCTTTCTTCTTCATCCGAAACGTCTTAGCCAATTTAATATTAAAAAGACATTGTTTTAAATCTCTAGCATTTCCGCTTACATGGTTGACTTTTACATTATATGAATGAATACTTTTTTACTATTATTTAATTTTATTAAATACCTAACACATATTCTCTTTCTTTAGTTAATTCTACGTGATTTAATAACAAATATGATACTTTTACAATGTTTTCCATCTCAAAAAGCCCTATTTACAGTATTTTCACATGTCGGCCTAAAATTTTACTTCCTGTCACATTAAATGGTTTACCATTTACTTTATTATTAAACAAGATTCCTGATTGAAATAAAATGTTTATTTTTCCTTAATTCCTTGTAATTTTATGAATTAGTTATCTTTTTTAAATTATATTTTTATTTAAATCTTCCCCTTATGTTCCAGTGTTATTAAACTTCCATTTTTTCTAATAATCCTTTATACATTTCTTCAATATCTTTATAAAATATTGGTACAGTTATTATACACTGTGTTGGATTTACATTATACAAATTTCATCAATTTACTTATTTTATTTTACTTATTTATCATTGATAAGGTTGTTGAGATTTACCATTTGTCCAGATTTTAGTTTTGTTCACATATAATGTTTTATGACTATTACAGTTTGCTTATACCCCTTCTGACTTTCTATTCTTATACAATCTTAATTAAAATTCTCTTACTTAACTATATTAACATTTAGCTTTGATTAATACTATTAATACATAACAAATATTTAAAAAAAAAGAGTTGTACTCAAACTCAGACATTTCAGTCTTGATTAATACTAGTAACCCATAATAAATATCTTATAATAAAAGAATTGTATTCAAACTCAGACATTTCAGCCTTGATTAATACTATTAAACATAATAAATATTTTAGAATAACAAAAAACATTATACTCAATTTCAAACATTTAAGTATAGAGTTCATTGACCTTAATAAAAACAAAACACATCTGTCCTTTAATTATTCAAATTACTTCTTAAAACTAATTTTTATGCAGTCTTGGCTGTTTTTGTTATTTTGGGGATGTACCCTTGGTCACTTCACTTATTTATCGCCTGCTCTTAGTTTATCTTTAGTCATTTTAATAAATGTTGTTAGATAAAGAGTGGCACTCACTTAGAAACATTTTTAGTTTATTTTCTTAATAATATTCTGCCAATATTATTTCTGAATTCCATACAAAAACTGTAAAGTTATGTAAAGGTACAAATTAGTTTAAGATGCACTTAGTTTAAAAATTTAAACATTGACACCTGAAGTCTATTTAACATAATAAAAGAAATTGCACTGGTCCCCTGTTATTCTTTGATCTTATTTCTAATCAGTTTTATAGTCTTATAAGATCAAGAATCGTATTTATAGAGGATTATGAAGATTTGTTTTTTCCATTATATAAATAATTTCCACTGGTTCACTTTTAATTCTACTTTTAGACTCTTTTGTTTATATCTACTTTACATTATTTTTTATTTTAGGTGTTATACTTTCATTAGTTACATATACTCTCTTTTGGGGTTTCGTTTTTCTTATTACTGGGTTTGCTTTGGGTATTTCCCTACTTTATTTTATTCTACTACGTGGTTTCTTCCAATTTCAGTCCTGGTATTAGGGATGTCGGTTTGTTCTGGGTATTGCCTTACTTACTCCTATCCTACCTGTGTACCTTCTTACTTTATCTTGGCTTTTGTTTTATTTTTTATTACTAATTTATATTGCATAGTTGTTTTTAATTTATTTTTATTTCTTCAAACTATGAGTGCACTTTACTGTGGTCCTTAATTGTTTTTTATTGTATTTTCTTTGATTTCATATTAATTTTAATTTATTTATGATCATTATTTCGTTCATTATAATGTGAATAATCTGTCATGCTACAAAGTTTACATACTAAATTTTCTAAAAGAACCCAGTGGCCTCGAAATGACAAACTTGCAGACATGTGTTAACTTGACAAATGTAATAATTTTATTACAAAAGTTGTAAAGCTTACAATTTGCTATAAAACCACAGTATAACACTAAAAATGAATGTATTTTGTGCATGTATGTACATATATGAGTGACTACATTTTATGTACAAAAGTCTTGTATTTGTCTGTATCTGTAAAGTAAAGCCACAATGAACTCAGAAGCTAAAAACCATTACATTGATACACAAATAGTGATGACAAAAACATAGTGGCACCAATAAATAAATATTCATACATTCATTTGCAAGTTTATACAAATACTGATGATGTGTATTGCTGTGGAAAAATTAAAAATTCTGTGTTGTACTAAAACATAACAACATTCACCAAATACGTAGTAACATAAAATTGTAGTATTCTGCATGGCTAAATTCCAGTGTGCCTACAATCTACCCACTATCCAAGTTTGCAACCAATATACCTTGTAACGGTTTTATAATTTCTTCTCAACTGTTTGCCCATTAAGCACCAAGTAAAGGATTGTATATTTTGGTCACTCTGAGGCAGAGTCCACATGGAAATTAGTGATCTTGATCGCTCAAGCCACTCCAACTCATCAGCAAAAGCCCAGATTTTAAAATATAAATATTTTCACATACAAGTAGTTTTATCTATATGATGTAAAAATCTGAAAATTTCTGTGGAAAAACAGTTTAAGATACCTTTAATATTTATCACTTTTTAATATGGGTTTTCTATAATTGTAGACTAGTATACGCACTAGGCTTCTGAAAAAGAAGGGCGTGAGGGACATGAGAGTCTCAAATCCAGTATAGGTCTTAAGTGAAAACGTAAACGTTAACTATAAAATGCTGTTTATTGCCAACTCACATTCACGAGTTTTCATCGCATACAGAAGTTGCGAGGTGAAGTCTGTAAAAAGGATGGTTTCACGGCAACTGTCTGCTGTAATCTCCACTTTAATTAAATGGGTAGACAAAGCTGTGTATTTACATAATATCTTGGTTACTGAATTTAAAAGTTTAAATTAACTTGGAGTAGTCGTGCAGCTTGTCAAGAATTACATGGCAACCTAAAGGTGAAAATAATAACTATAATATTTTTGCAATTACAATAGTAAAATTCTAATCTTTACAATGCTTAGCCAGTCAATAAGTAAAGATAGCAGTAAAAATCTGAAAGATCACTCAATAGTACTTTTATCTCAATGCAAGCTCTTTGTCGATTTGTGGCAGACAGCAACGGGTTACCCTGGGCTAATCAAGTAAAGAATCTTGTGTTTCCTATTGACTAGCAGCTCATCTGGCAACCCAGATGGTCAGATCCCTCGCCAGCGCACTTCGTCGCATGTAGAAGGACAGATGGTGACCCGTCTATTCGGGTCCGACAAATGACTCACAGAGGGGGTAAAGCTATCATCAAACTTGTCTTTCTTCCGAGATAGGCTATCTACTGACTACTTTTTTAAAATCCACTGAAAAGTGTAATGAAGTGTGGACTTCAGCTAGCGACTTGTTTGTTTTCAGTTTTTGTAGACCAAACGGATAGAGTAACATATTTTCCTCAAAGAGGAAATCATAGCTTATCAGTTGCAACTTTATACTACACTTACACGTAACGCGTAGTAACTAATATTTATTAATAACGACATAAGTTATTAGTTATATCTACGAATTTATCGTTCGTCTCAACATAGCAACACTTTCGCCACCTGTCCGAACGGTAGACCAAAGCTGAACTCTTCCTGAACAACATGCACAAAATTCATAAGAACGTTCAGTGTACAGTGTACAGTGGAGTGAAATCGGATGTATACCTTTCTTTATTTAAAAGATGGCTGTGACGGATTGTAGAAATTTTTGTACATGCGCATCAACACTTGCACACAAACAAGACCAACAAAACACTGCAAAAGAGAAGCAACGGGGCTACTCCTTTTATACTAAAAGTGAAAGCAGGTGGGAAACACCGCCTACGCACAAACCGCTAAATCGAACCGCGATTGGGGTACCTACAGGTTTTCTAAAATAAATTTTCTAAAAATTTATTTTATAATAATAAGTGATCTCTAAAATATTATCTTCTATAAATAAATGATGTCTAAAAAATCATTTTCTAACAATATGTGATTTCTAAAAACTATTTCTATGGATATGTTTTCGAATACGAATACGTATGGGAATACTGCTAGTACCCAAAGCAGACTAATTTCGAAGCAACCTATATCCGCGAAGACGTGCTAGGGGAAGGCGTAGGAGCCATTCCTCCACGCTATCTTCCAGCAGTATGGAGTCAGTACGATGCTGTGTTTCAACGTACGGCGAGAACGAATAATCTGTCTGAAGGGTGGCAGAATCGCCTTCAAGTCATTGTGGGATGTAAACACCCAAGTCTGTATGCTTTTTTAATGAAATTATAAAGGAGCAGGCAGAAACAGAAAGCATGTTGCGACAATTTGGAATTAGGCAGAGAGTGAAATAAAGCACCGACTCAAAACATAAGCGTGCGGATGAACGTATCTATAATATAGTGAAAAATTATGAAGAGTTCGTTGAAAACAACAATATACTTACGTATTTACGGAGCATAGGCCACAATGTAAATTACTTTAAATAATCAAACCTTTTCTAAGATGTACTATGCTTTTATGTACAAATTTTTAGGAATAAAAAGGTATTATAAAAATAATTTTTAGATTTTCAAATTTATTAGATAAATAATTTTTTGAAATTAGAAATTATTAGAAAAATTAATTTTAGAAAATCATCTTTTGTAGAAATCACGTTTTTTAGAAAAAAAGGATTAGAAAATATTTTTTAGAAAAACTGACCTCCAACGTAAACCGGACAATGAAAAAGTGCGTTACGAATGTTCGGAATTACACAACTAACGCCTAACAGCTTAAGCCTAACAGTTTTTATTTATACAAATAATAATTGCATTAGTTATGTTACAGCTCAATTCCGTGTTGATGTTGTTGAGTGGTGTACAAATGTACGTGCTCATTGTGTCTGTGCTTTGTGTTTTTTCATAGTACCTATTTATTTGTATTATTTTATCTTTAAATTATATATTATGTAATGTTTTGTTATTATTATTTTGTTAACTCTGTATCACTAGTTGATAGAGTATTATTTATGTCTCTATATGTATTAATTTATATAAAGCCGAAGACGGCTGCCGATACGTTTGGGTGTCTGAAACGTTGTATTTATATTTTTATGTAATGGCAAAAGTCCGTCAATTAAATTAAAATTCAAACATAACTTTCTCTCTACCTTTGAAAAAATGTGAAACGACCAATTGCCAACATATTCTCGCGTCCTACGATCATCAACATTGACTTACCAGTCACTACAGTTAACGTACTCTCAACACACAAACACTCGAGACGGTTACGCTCAAAGACGCCCTACAATTTAGTTACTACACAAATAAGCAGATCGACAGAAATAACAAAACTTTGATGTTAACAGAAACTACAACAAGGTGATGTAATGGATCATTATATTATCCTACATCAAGGTACTACTGACAGAAATGGCAGATTATTATGGAAACACAGAATCTATAGGCCTCACTATCTTAACAGTTTATCGGAGCGTTGCTGAGAGAGGATTCCGAAGGAATGAATTTTCTTAGAAAACAAGAGAGATAAATGTACCTTCTGTGGAGAAAAACCGATCATACGTTTCCACCATAACTAACGAATCAAATATACAGATTTGAAGAGAGTCAACTTCTCCTTTATCAAACTATTGGCCCGAACTGAGCTGCTGACGAAAGATTCTTAAACAAAGCTGTACAATTCGAACTTAAAATATATTAAGCCCTGGACATTTACCAGTAGCTGATTTATATATTGTCGTACGTAAAATTCTACGAAGTGTAGCTGTATTAATACATTTATTGATTAAATAAATGCAGTGCTTTAACATTTTTGAATTGCGTTAGTTGTCTGTGTGGTTACTCGTCATTATGTAATGTAATGTAATGTAATGAAACGCTTGCAAAACGGTGAAATTTGTAATTGGGTGAACTAAGTACATCACTAAGCGACTTAAAGGATCTTGTTCACCACTTCAACTTGACTAGTTCTGTTATCACACTTAAAGGAGTAAACCGTAGAGAAGCAATTAAAACTGCCTTCACAGTCGAGATGTATGAAGAACTTAACTTTAGTTATAAGTTAAGTCACTCAGGCTAAAAGGAGATTGTATCATAAACGTATCATAATATTGCATACATAACTTAGTTATTTCCTTGTTTGGTTACCAGTCTCTTGAGGGGTCCGAAAAAACCTGAATCGACGGCTTCGTCTCTCCAACACTCTTGTCTTCAATTTTCCGTAGTTTCCACATCACACCTCTGCAGCGTTTGATATATGTATCTCAATTTTTTCTTCCATAGCAATGAAATACCTATTATACATCCTGAAAAAAACATCTGCTTCAAGAGATGTATAACTTGCCTCCATTTCCGCTAGTGATTTTTGTTTTTCTCTCGACTTTATTAAAGATGCTTCGTTTTTATTTGATTGATTCTCCCAATTCTCAAACGTTTTCTACAACACAAAAAATAAATTGTTACAGTTTCCTTCTCTTTGGTAATTTACTAAAGAATTCTCTCGTTTCCCTAAAGTTCTCAATGTATATAACTTCATGTTCCTCCATGATGATTTATTACTCAAATAATCAAATTTTTCTTAAAAATCAAATGTTCTTCTTAAAACATAGACCCCAATAATATTGATTTTAAAAATAAAAGTTAGATCTTTTGTTGTTTACTACTAAATTCAGTATTTTAGCATGCGTCAACTGCAGCTAGTCTACCTGACAGACAGTGTTAGTAGAAAAGGTTTAACAAACAATTTGAATAAATTCTAACATAGATGGCAAGTAAAGGAATGAAACTAGAAACGATGTAAGCCTAACTATAGAAATATATAAAACTTCTTCAACCCCACTTCTATTATACAATAAAATTCTATAAATTCTGAGATCCCATGACAAATCAACAGAGAGTTTAATAATGGTATAATATAAATAAATAAACGGTATAAGAATTTAGTAAATAAAATATTTTTTACACAGAATCAAAGATTATTGCACCTTCCTGCATCGGAGGTGCTAAATGCCAAGGGTGAAAAATATGATTTCATGTACGTTGTACATACCGGCTACGTACCATCCATATTGGCTACGTACCCTATTTACCGAAAACTACCTTTGTATTTTACAAAGTACAAAGAAAGTTCTTTTCTGTATTTTACGTCTTCTTCCAGTATGCACCGCATCGAATATACCGTGTCAGACAACGTTCCAGCCATATTTCACCTAGTCCTGATAATATCTAATTCATACACAAAACTTAAAATTTTCCTCTCCATTGCAAAACAAATTCAGTCATTTACCAGTGATTTCTCTCCTTATAGTTTACTATAACACAGTATATTACCAGGTTCCCATTCCAAATTACAATCTTCAGATATGTAATGTATTCGGAAATTGAAAATAATGTACCTTCTTGGCAATAACAATATTGTTAAAAGGAAACCCCTTTTTTTATATGCCAAACATAAAAAAAAACTAACTGTTTGTGTGAAGCTGGAGAATTTCATTATCCTGGCGCCTGCAGTCTGCCGTTTCTATTAGTACTACGGATATTTGCCCGATATGATGTTTATTAAGTGTGTTGTTTTGTCTACGGTCTCAGTTTGCTTTTTCTATACATACATAAATAAAAAATTCCCTAACTTTATTTATAAAATAAATAATTTTATTAATTCGCGTTCAAATAAAAATAGCCAGTGGTGTAAATCTAAACACGAACAAAATAATTTACCGTTTAAAAAGCTGTGTGATTCATTGAAATATCCGGCCACTGTCTTCTACATCGTAGGGAATTGAAAGTGTCTGTGAAATTCAAGAGCGCTGTTTACTTCCATATGCTAATCATAGAGAAACGCAGTGGACATTAATTGACCGAGTAAATCTGTAGAACCATTTAATCTGGCGCCTGGTGTCTGGCGTCTCTGTCAGAGTTTAAATATTGTCCCAAATAGCGGTTACCAATAACGTTACTTTTTTAACTTTTGGTAGTGCTTAAATTTTTAAAATTAAAAGAAATTAGAAACTGCTCTACACATATGTTAAAGAATATCTTTTTGTGATATGGTTCGTATCAACAATGGAATGAAACATTATATTAGTAATTTTGAACAATATTAGGTCAAGAAAATCTAAAAATATGTAGTTGTAATTGCACAAGTAAGAGTTGATTTCTCACCGTTGTTAATGTGTATGGATTATCAATTTGAAGTAAAAAAGAGGAGAATTAAAACAGGTATACATCTTTGAAATATTAAATTTGCAGATGATGTAATATTGTTTTGTAAGAATCGTATCAATATGGAGAGACAATTAATAAACTAAACCTGAAACATCTAATGTATGTTATTGGAACTAATTGTGAAAAACGTACATTTTGATCTAAGAATGCATAAAACGAGGAGATATAAGTTAATGGCAAGATCAACTGCAAATAAAGCAAAATATGTAGGTACAAATATAATAAACAATGTAGGTAGAATGCCAAAAATGCATAAACGAATAAGGGTAAGGTGGAGTGTCTGTGATTTGTGGAACAATGTTGCAGAAAATAACAAGTTAATCTTATATTTTGCGGAAACGTTTTTAACCAGCTTTTCCCCAACATGATAAATATACGCAAGAGGAATATAAAAACTAGAAGTAACAAACACGAGATGTATAAAAAGCATTCCATCTTAACACGACCAAATTAGAATAGATAATTAGGTGCATTTGTGAAACAGCTGTCACTAAAAACAATGTACAGTATGTAAATGTCCAAGTTATACTGTAATGATGATGAGGTCGTTGTACTAAAATGAGGTCATTAGTAACCAATTTGGAACAATCAATATTAATGTTCATTTGACAACAATTAAACTTTATTGTTTAGTATAATATGACATTGGTACTTGGGTTGATTTTCTGTCTTCTACTGTGTTAAAGTATCAACGTTCTTTCAATATTTGTAAGGGGACGTCACAGGATAAGTGGACTTTAATGTAACTTCAGTCTATTAAAAGGTATGTTACAAAAAACTGTAACCTATAATTGTAGCCAAGTATACAAAGTATCAATTTGTCGATTTAATAATATTTAATAATTGTCAATAGAATGCTCTTTTATAGTTTAATATGGCTTGTATATTAATAGAAAGTTTAAGGAAATCTGTGAATATTTAGAGAGAATATTTTAATTTTCTTTTTGAAGTTAAATTGTTCAGGAAAACTCGCTATCAAAACAAGTTGGCTTTAGCAGACATTCCAATACTTTAATTATAAAAGAGGTGTAAAACTTTGTTGGGTAAATAATTTTCTACTCATGTTGATATATCTCTGCAAAGTATACGCATTTTATTTCAGAACAGTAATATGTTTCTCGTATAATAAATATTTTAGGGAAATTGAATTAGTCCTTCTTTGACAATATGTAATTACAAAGAACGTTCTTTCCACATAAACCATTGACTCAGCGTTTTACACATTTCCAGTCTACTCGTATCTTACTGACATTCATTTAAACTGAAAGAACATTCAACAATTATGATGACAAAATAATAATACGAAATTACTACATACTACATTATAATGACTAATGTACGTTTTACTAATTTTATTAAAATTCACTTTTCATGGGTTTCTATTTTATACAGTATAACCCCTCTTTCCTTTTATGTATTTTTAAGAGTATAAAACAACTTCTTTTATTTTAATATTTTTGTTTTGAAAGAGAAGCCACAAGTCAATTAGGACTAGGCCGGAGCCTAGAGAAGCAAAAATTGTGCCGGGTCCAGTATGAAGGGACTTGCAATGAAACTCAGCTGTAATATAACAATAACGGTTTTTATTGTAGGCCAAGAATTAATACATGTAGGCAAACTCTATCACATAGTTATCCCCCCCCCCATGAATCATAAATATCACAAATAAATTAAGCCCTGCTTTAACAGTATTAAAGACAACATGTGTATATCATAACGAGTGTGTATAATATTCAGTAAATATATATAAATATAAAATTCTACCCCATTTTGTGACTAGCTAGACACAGACAAAACATCACAAGACACACTGAAACATAAGGCACATAGACTCACAATTATACATCAATTCTAACACGAATGCCCCTGGAATGCACCCGCCTTGCAGGCAGTGTTAGTACCATACCCAGAACCCAGCAGTGATAAAATGTTCGCCCATCAGCAACCCGTTTCTGTAGAATTACTTAAAGCCAAAACCCCAAAAGGATGATAATTACTCATAACGCATAAGTAAGACCGGACCGCCCATGTATAGCATTCCACTGATCAATGACCCATCATGAGCGTATGAACCTTAAGTTCCTTCCACAGCATTAAATAAAAATTTACGGAAACTACATCACCTGATTTTGAACAGTTGTTATACAATTCTAAACGGTTAATTTGCTTCACAAATTCCGAAGGATTTTATAAATCAGTATATACTTGAACAGTCGGAAAATTAATCAGTCGAGGCTTTACAAATTTCAAAAAAATTTAAACAATATATGTTTTACAAAAATTAATGAGTATATGTTCTATAGTTAAAAGAAAATTAATCAGCAGATACTACAAGTGAAAAGTTAATCAATATGTGTTTTGCAAGTTAAGAAAAACAATCAGTATAGCCCTTTGTAAGGTACAAAATCAATTAGTATATGCCCAGAAAAATACAAATTATTTTCTATTAACCCCGAATGGCTATATAAATATAATTGAAATGAAAGTACAATAAAACGGTTGTGCCCTAGCGGCTGTGGGAGCGCGCCAGCATGTGGTTGACAAAATTTGACAGGAATCTAACCTGCCTCCGGCTGCACAAACATGTGTCAGACAAAAACTAAGTCCTTTTTTAAACCCCAGAAAACGGCAAAAAAAACAAAGGAAAACCCCCAGCCCTTAAATGTTAAACCCAAGGTGAATTTAAAATTTACTCAACTCTGTTCCAGCCGGAACAGAGTCCATAATATGTTCTATAAATTTTGTAAAGAGTGAAATGAAAACAATTTGCAAACAGTAAAATATCTAAGAGAACAAATATCACTGGCACGCTCCCCCAGTGCAGCACACAATTACAAGCAGTGCACTTAGTGTTAGGTAATTCAGTTATTAAAAGTGTTTTTGAAATTCACTCATAATGTTCAGAATGATGATCAGCTGCTCCCCTTTATAGCAGATAGTCTGGACACGTGGTCACATGGATTCAAATGAATTTTACTGTAAAACAGGCGCACTGCCGGCCCGGCCCCAAAAGGAAAATAAAGGAGTGCATATCACCTTAATACTGCTGACTAAGTGCTACATCGTGAACCGGTCACCAGCTCCCTCTCCGGACAGGATCGTGTCTAATGGTCCATGACTGATGCAGTTGTACGGCAATCAGCAAAGCCAAATCTCCGTCTTAATCAAGAACCCTGTTAATTCATATAAATTAGATAAATGTTCACCAAAAATGTACACCCAAGTTCAGGTAATTAACCTCAGAACGGGCCTTCAACCAACTCTCAATTAATGCACAAGTTTCATTAATAAAATCTTTGCAACCAGCTTAAAGAGTAGAAACTCAGCCATGGAATAATTAAATTTTGATAAAGAAATGACTATATCAAACGTGGCGTAATATAAAAGTCATCAGCACAGCGTCTACATGCTTCAACAGAAATTTACAGGTTAAACAGCCACGTGGTGACCAATAATCATTATTTGACCAAACATTTAACTTCAAGGCACTCACAGTATTAATAATTTAGTTTACGCGTAATGAGTGTATATAGTATTTGTTTACGTAAAATTTTTACACATCAGTGTTTAAAAAAGTGTTAGTGGATAAAAGCTTTCTTAAGCCTTACATAATTTTTTTCATTTTATAAGAATACGAAACAACATATCTCCGAAATATAAATGGTTTTCTGTATGTTTGGACATTTCAGTTTTCAATTATGGCAATAAAGAGTGAAAATATGAATCATACATAAATATTAAAATAGTATATTGATGGTGCTTGATCCCTTAATCATAAATACTAAATGGAACAGAATGAGTTTAATTCCCAGTGTTATTGGAGGAGAAATTTTGGGGAACACGTTACTCTAACAATTAAGTAACCATGCGCCCTGCACATTTGGTAAGAAAAATTTAGATATCCTATCCATTCATTTCACGTCAACAATACTCACCAAATAATAATGCTATAATTATTTGTTTTATTAATTTTATTAACTTCAAATTTCTACGGGTTTTCTTTATTTACCGTGTAATGTTTAATGATATATCCTGTTCCTTAATTTTTCTATATAATTCCAGTATTTTTGTGTTCTTTCATCTCACTTTCTTATGGATGTTTCATAGATAATATGTATTTTGACACTTCTTTTTTTATTCACAAACTTGCTAAACGAGACAATAATTTTGCCATGATATATACAGAAATCTAGAAATTTAGATTGTTTAGTGCGTCATAAGTCCTGAACATGTCAGGTTAAGGAATAATTAAGTAAAATTAATTATTACGATAACTCCAAATGACTAAAAGCTTCAGGAGAAATTGCATATAAGAAAATAAAATATGTAATGCCATTTTGAAAGTAAATGGTTTTGTGAAATTTATGATTGTAACACTGAGTACTTCTGCTGGTATTTCAATCACGTACTGACCTAAATGCTACGTGTAAGCACATCAGTCAATGTTACAACTAAATATATTTTCTTTAAACAAGAAAAATGTTTAACATTTTTTAATACATCTGGACAATATAAATTTATAATTGTACTCATACTGCTATAAAATTGAATAAATCGTAATTGACATACCGGTTTTCAAGTGATGAAACTTTTACAAAAAGGTCTAGAATTTCCTTTCTTTCATTCTTCACATCATGGCATATAATAAAACATAATAATCACTAAACTAAAAAATTATAACATTTATCAATAAAGGCTTACTATTTTTTAACAATTCAATACATTTCTAAAAGCATGATAAGTTGATTATATATAAATACGATATAATTATTAACTAGTTTTCATTGTCATACACTACACTAATGGTGGCAGAATGGTGAAATTCTTACACCCGGCGTATATGGTGTGATAGTGAGGATCACTTTATTGTTAGTAATTGTTAGTAATCATATATTGTTTCTGAACACTTTAAAAAAATGGATTGACTAAATCTAGCACCATATAAGGATTATCAGTATTACATAATTAATAGAAAACATAGTAGAACGTTTCCTTTTTGTTGCCGATTACGTTGGCCACGGTTACGTGATCGTCATACGCCTAATGAATCTAAAGTGCATAACAATCAACAAGGGTGCTGCTAATTGTATAATCTTTCCAGCAATACTGGGACCAGAGCAATGTCTAGTTATATCTTAGAACCGGTTCATGAAATCTAAAAGTAAACAATAGTCCTGAAGAACCGCTTCTTTTTTAACATGAATTACGTCGTTTTTTTTCAATGATTAAATCCCCCATTTCGAGATTCCACAACGTTCATTATTAAATTCCTAGCACAGCTGTTCTTTAAATACATAATGATTTGTTGCTTATTATACAAATTCCTACAAGTAAAGTACAAATAACGTACGAGCAATCTAAGTATAATTTAAATTTATAATTCTGTGCAAACCATTAAATTATGTAATCAATATTATTAAATTTTTCAGGTTTGACTCACCAATTTAAGTCGTTTTTAACTATTTTTCTTTATCTTAATTATAATCAAATTATTTTCTTATATATGTTAGTAAAATGTGATGGATTTCTAGTAATTACATCAGACTTTTATTATTTATGTTTTGTGGGCTTGATTTTCTTAGAAAAGTCTATTAGAAAACAAAACAGTTAAGATAAGTAAAGCACGTAAAGCGTTAGTATTATTATACTGTAAAATTACTGAACCTGCCTGACACAGGCCATATTATGCAGAGGCTTAGGCACAGTACATTACAAACAATTCGTACTATGAACTCATCCCAAATAAGGTAGAGTAACGCGTTTCTTAGAGTTTTATAAGAAAAACATTAACATTGCACAACGCCAACTACACTGAACATGAACACGGAACCACAACTTACAGTTTGATAAGCTGCTACCATGATGTACCTTCAAATTTTTACTATTAATTATGCGCATAGTTCTGTAAATTCCAAGTCAAATGTATGTGTCCATATTTTATAATAATAATAATAATAATAATAATAATAATAATAATAATAATAATGTCTCCCATGTGTACCACCGAAGCAGCTTAGGAGTCAGGCAGGGTAGGCTGCCTTATGCGAGCAGTACAGCATACAAGGAAGACAGTGTGGCCAGCACTACGCTTCAACCCCCATTATTATCCCCAGGATGTTCTCCCAGGTACTAATTTTCAACAGGCTGAGTCGACCTGGGGGCTGAAAAACGCATCTTGATTTTATGGTGCGGGCCCGGGAATCGAAAACGGGACCTCTAGATTAGTAGCCAGGTGCCATACCCACTGGTCTACTGAGTCCATATTTTATACATACTTAAAATTTACGTTATTTAGTACTGAAATAGGTTTTGTTGCAACCTCTCATTATTACATGAATATAATATGCCAAATTTTGTTCATGTTGTAACATAACAAGTTTACACCTCAGAATAAAGACAAATATGCCATCAACATTCACGGAGAAATATGCATAAACGCAATCTTGTTAGTAATAAAGTACAAAGAAGAATAAAATAAACATAATAAATAAAGAAATGAAGACACAACATATTATTTAAAGATAAATAATAAGGTCAAGAAATAAAAAGTAATTAAAACACAAAGGAAAATATTATAATAAATAAATAATAGGGAATTAAGGAATAAAAACTCATGAAGTAAATAATTTAATGACAGTAACAAACAATGACTGACGATGACAATAATACCCAGAAGTGAAGATCAAGTGACAAACAAACATATAAATAATGATTAATTAATAGAATTATAATGTACAAATGTTAAACTTGGAAAATAAGTAAAAAGACATTTGTTAGTTCATAAGCATTAGATTAAAACTATGAGGAGGTCTGCGTACCTCAGACAGTTATTTTGTATCATTGAACTACAAACGGTGAATGATATACATTTTAAAAATATAATAATATCAAACTATAATTATATAAGTTAGGTTGTGTGATAGTGCTAGAAAGTGAGAATAACAGTGATAGACTTTAAAAACGAAAAAATCATGTATAATGAAAGTGATTAAACATAATTATAATATGAGCATTGAATGAAACATATAATCTATATGAAACAGTTATGTAGCCCACATAGTGAGATTAAACCAAGTGTAAATAATTAAAAAATAGAAAATCTTACGTTACAAACTTACAATATAATGTAGTGACGAAGAAAAAATAAGATTCAACGGAATCATATTCATTATAAAAGATGAAACCGACGGGTGACCCACAAACACATCATAGCCAAAGCCTAAGGAATTAGTATTTTGGTAAAAAGGAAGGGATTGTTGAAAAAATATTGAAACGAGGCAGAACATGTTAATTTTACTGCTGGACTTTTATAAAAATTAAATGCAGATAGAAGGCGAGATGACAAAGAAAGACTATTGGAGTAACTAGAATACTAATATTTTAATCGAAAGTACCAAAAACTTGAAGGCCAGAAGCGAAGAATCAAGCAATAAGTTCATAAGGAAAACTACCAGATTGGTGAAATTGCTCCGATATATTAAGCCAGATATTTGAACCAACATTACTACATTTTAACGATCGAGTTACAGTGAAATACTATAACCAAAACAATATAAACGTTATAATAGTAATTTAATTACCTTGTATCCGTCAGTGACTTCGTTTTAGCGTTTTTTATATAGACGTGTTTCGTGACATGTGTCACATCATCAGTATTCCTCGTCAAATGTCAAAATTTACATAAAGCACATAAAAACACATTCACACATATTTACTAAATCACAATAACGACACACACATAATACGATGTAATTTCGGCTCCGTTGGACCGGTCCGACCGCGCGTGTAGTTGCCGAGCCACTAATTTAACCAAGTTAATCCTTATCACCAGTCATATCCGTCATGCGCGATTATATTTAGGGCTGTATCATATAGTGAGTGAGATTGAAACTTTAATTGTTCGTTTAATATACAGTCACTGTTGATATTCTTGTCTTTAAAAGCTTTATAAATTCCAAATTCCTCGAGAGCGTCCATTAACCTACCCTTACCGCATACATGGATTGCTTATTAAATTATTATTAAAAGTGAAGTAATTCTGCTTCAAAAAAAATAATAATTTTTACCTACAAGAGTTTGGTCTCTCAATGGGTTCGTCACTTTCAGGACTGCTGGCGGATTTATACTTGCATCATTTTGAAAATATTACATGTTCTCAGAGAATAACAAATTTTATAATAATATTAAATTCTATGCACGATATGTAGACGACACCTTTATAGTTTTTAATGGCACGCTACGACAGATAGAGAAATTAAAACATTATTTGAACAGCCTTAGCCAGAAAATACAATTTACCCTAGAAAAACAGAGATTGACAATAAACTCAATTTTTTGGATCTGATTGTTACCAAGTATCTTAATAAATTCTAATATAAATATATAGGAAACCCACCACCACAGGTATTACAAGACACGCCGATTCTCACCACCCATATAGTCAGAAAATGGCGGCCTACAACAGTTTTGTTCATAGGTTGGTAACGATTTCACTTAACCAAAAGGACTTTCACGACGAATTGGATATAATAAGGCACATAGCAATAGCGAATGGGTACAAGAGTTCGATGATAGATAGACTTCTTAAGCGACACCTATATAAAACTAGATCCCACCATAATACCATCGATGATAATATAGTTAACAAAAATAAAAATAATAATAAAAAGTATATAACGACAGTGTACGGTAGTCTTTTACCTAGCATTATATCCAACGTGTTTTCTAAATTTAATATAAAAGTCGCGTTTAAAACAAATAATAATATTTCTAATTTGTTACGCATAAAACAACCATTCCCGTTAGAAGAGAAAACAGGTGTTTACAGGATGTCATGTGATGATTGTTATTGTTTCTATCTGGGTCAAACTGGCAGGTCTTTCTTGAAAAGATACAAAGAACATCTACCAAGGAATGATTTAGACGAGACCAAATCTAATTATGCGCGCCATCTAATGATGCATAACCATAATTACACAGATTTCAATACTAATTTCAAAGCAATCCATGTATGCGGTAAGGGTAGGTTAATGGACGCTCTCGAGGAATTTGGAATTTATAAAGCTTTTAAAGACAAGAATATCAACAGTGACTGTATATTAAACGAACAATTAAAGTTTCAATCTCACTCACTATATGATACAGCCCTAAATATAATCGCGCATGACGGATATGACTGGTGTAAGGATTAACTTGGTTAAGTTAGTGGCTCGGCAACTACACGCGCGGTCGGACCGGTCCAACGGAGCCGAAATTACATCGTATTATGTGTGTGTCGTTATTGTGATTTAGTAAATATGTGCGAATGTGTTTTTATGTGTTTTATGTAAATTTTAACATTTGACGAGGAATACTGTTGATGTGACACATGTCACGAAACGCGTCTATATAAAAAACGCTAAAACGAAGTCACTGACGGATACAAGGTAATTAAATTATTTTGAAAAGTGACTTGGATACTATACAAAGCAAACTAAAAAGTTATAATAGTGAATTTTATTAGTACACTATAATTATTAGTATTAAGATTTCCTTTTTTAAATTGTTCTTTTGTATGATCCAAGGACTCACTAGTCAACATACATCCACAACACCCAATTACAAAACCTTCATTATAAATATTATGTTTTATGTTATATTATGACTTGAACAATACTTTGAATTTAATTTCACATTAACCCTGAGATTGAGATTTCGATGTAATCCAACCGAAATGAGCTACCAATAAAAGAAGGGACATTGAATGTAAATACAATTAAGAAATGTTAAAGAGAAATAATAAATTTTATTGAAATTCAGTCAAGATAGAAAAGGAGTGTGATTATTTATTTAACATAAAAGTTTAATTCTTACATAGAAGAAGGGTAAGTTTAAGAAGTTTAGGAGTTAAGATAAGGATTTAAGATTCAAATAAGGTAATGAATATACAAAATTGACGCTTACAACGTGAGGCGTTATCCACTTAACACAGTTTAACAAAAAAGAGATAATTTTGTTTTATTACAATATGTATACAAAAGCTGGCCTCCGGTAAAATGCGTTACTACTATCTAATCTAATTATCATGATCGATGGAAAATACATACCACATACAAGTTATATATGTGTCAATCCATATTTAACGACGGTGTGTTCCAGCACTACCAGCTGCACTTTAAATTCTGCAACAGCAGTGCAGTTTGAGAGAAACACGTTTAAAATATACGTCGGACGTGCTGCTGTACACGTTAATGTTTTATGTACGGTAACATACATATATATGACTGAAAGTTGCAAATCAAAGACATTTTCAAAACATTACGTTCCATAAAAATGTGCTACTATAGTTAAAGGGTACAATTTTTGTTTGTGTAATCAATACATTTTCTTAACACTAATTGTTCGTAAAATATAAGACAACGTCCATTCATAGGGTAAGTTTTAATTTGGTATTAAAAAAAACAGTAATGTATTAACAAGTTTTGTTACTCAGCTTTATCAAATAAATCTTGTTTAAAATTTAACGTTTACAAATAATGCAAAAATTCGTATTATTTACAGTTTGACAACCAAATAAGTAACCACAAACAAACGTTTAATCTCTGTTACATCACAGTAAATATGGAATATGTACGTACTTTTTTTTTTAAATTAACGTTTAACTCTTTTCGACCATTTTCGTAGATCGTCTACTGAAGTCTTATCGTAAACTTGTAACCTGTATTATTACTCATATTAGTCTCATAAATTATTAATAATATTAAAAACACGTTTATGTCATAGACGTATTTTAAACTGTATCTGTGAGGAACGTTTGATTAAACAGTTTATTATATGACCCTAATTTAATTTAAAACTTATTATTGATGTTTGTTCTAAAGGTTACTACAAAATATGTGTATTAATAAATAACTTTGATCTCTGCAATTTTTTTCTTGACATCTGAGGCCACAAGTGTATGTCTCAGTATAACCTCTAATATGTGTAGTTGGAATTCTTTACAATATTAGATATGCAATTATAATTATAGATTATTAAAAGTACTAGTAAATGTGCTAATAAATTTTTATTGTAATATGTTATATGATATTAGCTAGCTCCAGACGAAATATGAAATGCCTGCAGCTTTTCACAACTGGGAGGAATCGTTCATTTTTAACACTGAAAATGTTTGTAAGGACGTGTCGCACATTTGCGGCCATTCGCTGGTGCGTGATCGAAAATGGGAACCGGTGAGTTTCCATAGAATCTACTTCTTTGTTGTCAATAACGTAGTACACATATAAAACTTCGCTTATGAATGCGACTACATTTAACTTATAATCTGTACATTGGTAAATGAAGAATGAATTCATTGATTGGTGAATGAACATAAATATATATATTTTTTAGATTTATTGAAGCATTTTCAATGCCCTTCTCTGGCATTGCATTTGTGCAATGCCTGTAAATTTTTTTTTATGTCGCCAATGGAGTTCACTTTCTACAATACACAGTACATTCAGTAGAAACATGTTTGTTATTAGTAATTTACTTAATATTTTAAAAAATACAAAGGTTTTAAAAAACATATAAACACTTGGTAAGTTTCACAGTTTTTATTTAACTCTGACAGCTGTTTCAGCTTATTAAGATATTGTCATACCTTTAAAAAAGGAGGTGTTTAGTTTAGTTGTTATTTAGTTTAGTTAATTTTTATATTTTACTGTCCGATTATACTTAGTTTTTACAGACACTTAACCTTCCCACTAGCATCTCCCCCCCATTATCATACACACCCCACACATGTCCGGATTCTACGTTTAGTTTAGCTGTTCACTGATCTCTTTGACAATAGGTCAATAAGCTGAAACAGCTCTCTGAGTTAAATGAAAACAGTGAAACGTACCCAATGTTTATACATTTTTTTAAAACCTTTGTATTAATATGTTTCACCAAGTGCTCAACGCATCAATCAATATTTTAAAAAATATTGGGCCAAATAAATCTTTGAAAGTATCTGTACAGACACATACCGTATGCGAATCAAAATTTACCTTCAGATATTACACCAAGTAAGGAGGAAGGAAGAGAAAAAACAGATAAAAGTTTATCGCAGTTAGTTAAATAGTTGAATCTATTCTGTGAAGAGAATAGATTTTACTAGATTAAAATAGTAATGTAATTGTTTGATAAGGATTAGCCATCTAAATAGTTTAATCCGTTTCACTCGTAAATTTATCTGTTAAACAATATTTTATTTCATATTAGGTCAAAACTAGCGAGTTGTATCTTGGAAAGCTTTGTTAATCCTACTTATAGTTTAGTTCCATAATGTTAAGTTATTTTAAATAGGAAAGCGCATGCTGCTCTACTGTAGAAGGCAACGACTTATTGAACACTTCAAATTGCAGAATAGTTCGTAACTTTGAATTCTTTCGTAATGTTTTTTAACTCTTAGTTTATGTTATTAACGAAACCACATATAAATGAGTGTACATATACATATATATATATATATATATATATACGTTGAAAATGCAGAGTGACTAGTCAAAGCAGGAGCATCAGCTGTTCGCACTATTTTATGATATAAATTCCCAATGTAATCCAGCCTAATTTTTGTTGTCCTTTTTAAACTTATATATATTTGATGTACTTCACTTTCTCTGTTGTTATTCTACCTACTGCATCCTTTGAGATAGTTAATTGGTGCTGTAGAACTCATAATAAAAACTCTTTTCCTGTTCAGTGACTTACAATTACTGATTGTTTAGATATAATGTTTTGAGTTTTGGAGGTTATTAAGAGAATACTGTAAATATTACTAAAAACTAAAAATGTAACGCTATTTTACACACAAGTGAGGGTACAAAATCTAAACATGTGTTTACATTTATACATACGAGAATCTATTTTTTCCTTGATAATAACTACTGACGTTTTAAAGTTTATAGAGTAATTGAATATTAAATGGTATTAACAAAATAATAAATTTCTTCTGCAAGTAAATTTTGTATTACTTCATGTAGCTTATGTACATAATCAAGAAATAAACTGCATCGTCAGTCGTTAAATACATATTCAAAATATAAAAATAATATTGAATTAAAATTAACTCTGCGAAATCTACATAAGTTCACGTAATAATATAACACTCTCGGGCACGTAAACAAAGGCTAATTATAGGTTCGCAAAATTAATAAAGGAATTTAAAAACTAATAAATTCAGCAAATGATATTAAGGAGCATAAAAACTGTGACCTTCAGTATATGATACTAAGGAGAGACAGTACAATTAAACATATTTAGTTAGAAACTGCCAACTTTGACGTTGTTCGTGAAGTATCCTTGGGGCTCAAGCGCAAACTCGAGTCATACTAAACACAAAACGTAGATGGAAACATTGCCTTCCTGTCCTGCCTATCCGCCAGTAAATAAATGACAAGGTTTAGTGAGTTTCGTTCATTAACTAGAAACAATTTTAAAATAGTTTTGTCGACGTTTCAACAAATTATGTTACTATATGGCAACTGTATAGGGAGATACAGAAACAATACACATAAACCTATTATGAGTGTTTCACTTTTCTCTACCTATTATTTTCCACTCCCCTTATAATAGTTCAATATACTTCACCCTTGAAAAAAGTATAGAAAGTATCGAAGTGTCGACAAAAATTGTTTTAAAATTGTGTCTCCTTAATCTTAGAAAAGCTTGTAACTCTAAAAATTATTTAAAAGTACAGTTCTCTGAGGTAACTTATAGCTCACTCTGTAGAATTACAAACTCAAAATTCTTCGTATAATCGGTACCGGTAAAGGAGCTAAATAATTTCTAATTTTACATAGAGACGTGTTTAAATATTCAAACGTATTTTATATAAAATATTATGTTTAAATCTTTACAATTAATCCATACAAAATGTTACGTAGAATTAAAGTACTATGTTAAATGTTACTTGAAAAACACTAATAACATCCTTGCAACGTCATTCCGTAGAATCTCTGATAGCTAAATTCTGCATTTTCTTGTTCATTGCCTGTGTATCCTTTTAATTCTGCAACCACTTTACCAAAAACGATGTTTCTTGTATTCTCCTGTCAGTTTTCACATTGACCTTTCCTTTAATACCCTCATAATGGAAAGTCTTATCACCGCCACTTAAACATTTGATACATTGTCTTTACCCATTGGTGTTTACTTTTGATGAGATTTTTTTGTAATATTTTGTCTTGTTTTTATTAGAACACTTTATCTCTACTTCCCCTTCCTAAAGTAAAACAATGTCATTACAGTAAGACAGAGCATCCATTGTAACAAAGATACAATCATTGTAAATTCAGAAAATCACATCACAGTGTACCCAGAATCACATTATCTTTACGATAGGTGCAGGAAAACAATGTTGTCGGACAAACATTCGAAGGTTCAAGAGCGCCACAACGATGGAAAACGATGGGGAAGAGACAGAAGTCCAAATTGTTACAACTGTGGAAAACGTGGTCACCTAGAAGCACACTGTTGGGAGAACAAAATACCGAGAGAATGATGTAGTCTCACCAACAGGAGAAATAAAACTCCAGTACAGCGCATAGTTTCCACACACGATACTACCCGTGAAAACTTTATCGTTAATTGATTTGGGTAAGATAAACCAACATCAATTACGTTTGACGTGTGCGCAACAATGTCCATTGTGTGCTCTAAATTTATCAGCACCAGCCATCCTCAATTTTAACTATTTTACCGTACAGACTGTGACTGGAAGCCGAGTTAAAGTGTTATGAAAGGTAGATGTATGAGTATGCCTAGCGTTCCTCGAGTTTAGCCACCAAATGTTCGTTGCAGAATTGTTGAAGAAGTGATTATTGGAAGGGACATTATAAATCCTCGTACCTACGGATTCGTTGGAAACTTAGGAGAGAAGGTCTTGAGAGTTGGCCAAGAGAAGATACATTTTCCACGACTGATATGATAGCATCAACCAACCATTCGATTAATAAAGTGACGGTGGGCGAAACAGGAATCAACAGGTGCAAAGAAGAGAAAACCTTGATGTTGAAAGAACGGAAGAAGAACTAGTAGATGAATTACCTATTTTTATGAGGACAGAAGAGGTGATTGAAAACCTACTATGCTCGTCATACTATCCTACTGTCCTCAGCATCCACTATTTCACTGCAACGCACGGCCGGCGGAAGTATAAATACTGGATGTGGAAGCGACATATTTCACTTACACCTGGCTATTTTACAAGCACGGTTAGCAGTGATTGCTATGGTATAGTAAGACATAATTATACTGTTAATTAGTGCAAAAATGTAATAAAGATACATATGTTTATTGTTGGACAATTTAACTCGAATTATTGTATAAAATTGCTTAGATAATAATGTACACGAAATCTTATAAATCATAGGCGTATTCATAGACAGTTAAATTCAAACACTTTACAAGGTTTATCTCTTTACTTCAATCGCACCATCGTGTTGCTTCATAATCCAAATTTGATATCGATCAAGAAACTGAAGAGATATTTTAAAATACGCTGTATCAATATTATTTATTAACGTTATTTGACATACATTTTATTGGTCATGATTATGTGATTGCTATAAATTTTATAGACGCCAGTACTTTTGTTGTTAATAAACTGTTAATATATTTAAATACCCTCCTCTACATCAAGACTCACAATGTTTACCGTAACTGTAACGATGTTATTCCACCTTTAACTATGTTGGTACCAGGTTTCCTTTGCTTTTATGAGGTAATTAGGGACATTATTTTTCAGTTAATCAGCAGATTTGTGATGGTTATAACTTATTTTCCATTCCTTGATTTTGAACGCTATATTTAACTTTGTATTTGCAAACCCTTTTGAGATGAGATCAGGCTTTTCACACCTATGCCATTTCGGTCTTCATTTTTGGCGACTCGAACGAAAGTGCGAGTATCTACGCTATGCTAGAGCCGAGATAGCATTTCGGCTTCTACATTTCAGAAAGCCTACGAAAGGTGTCTGCCGCTTTACAACAAACTGATTGCCAGGTATGCGTTCCATCGACCTTCTGGAACAATCAGGAGACAGTTCTGATGCCTCAATGCATCCTTTTAAAGACAGGACAACGGATGCAGTTAATCAGTTTTGTTAATTGTTCGACAACAGTTGGAATGTGAAATGTTATCAGGAGGGACATTCAGCGTTATTTGTTAAATGTAAAGGCTAGTTAATTTTCAGATAATTTTTTACAAGTAAATATACTACACGTTCATGTCATTATTTTTGTGAAGTGTTATTTTCTACGAATGTGAATAGCAGCAAAGTCTTAATAATACTTGCGAGTGTAATCATGTCACTGCTATTTAATTATTTCAGTTTCTACTGAAGTTACATCACGCTATCTTGCTAGCCTCACAATGTGCATCACAGAACTGTTAAACGGTTAATTAGGTGTCCTGAATATAAAACTACACATTAAATTTCCAAAGGAAATGAAGGTTTACTGTATCTAAGGGTCGTCACTTTTACTGTGATTTCAGATTTACTTAGATACTCCTGTGCGCATGTGTACGCGTGTACTGCAATAGCTGTTCATTGTCAATTAAGCTAATTTTAGTATTTAATCTTCTTGTATTTCTGTTTGTCAACAGAGTTGTATTAGCAAATTGTCCTATTACTAGACAAATTACAAAATTTAATTCATTAAAACAGGTGTAAAGGAGAAATTAATGTTAAAACCTGAATTGTTAATAATTTGTCATAGAATATGTTAAAGCCAAAGAGCTTAAAGGACCTCTAAGGACATGGACATTAATTACATTTAAATATTAACCGATAAATTCATGTTTAAATATTTGTGCCAGATATTTATAACTGTAGCAGGCCTGTACTAAGTGCAATGATGTAACTTTTGCAATTTAATTGTATACGATAAATACTGCAAAATGGTATAAGACATGTGTCTGAGAAACAAAGTTTAGTGATAACAGCACTGCAACTACATTATACATTATTATCTGAGAAAATTATCCTATTCCGTACCTGTAACATTAAAAATTACACCCAGGAGGGAAAATACTAATGAAATACATAAACAACGTCTTCTTCTGTTGAAGTTTTAATAAATCACCCCAATAAACTTCCGTGATTGCAAGAAGTGTTCTTTAATCATTTCAATCTATTCATGTGTTCAGTACGGGAAATGCACAGGAGCACATAGAGTATTCAGTTTATTCTGTTTCATCCACGTAGAACGTTAATATTTTACTGAAACAGAACATTCCTCAAAGTATTAAGAATTCTATTAATGTTTAATACTAATGCCATCACTTAATATTACTTGGCTATACGGCGATAAATATGAACACCTTGCGCCAACGTAAATAACAGGCCTGTATTGCGTATGTATTGAGAGTGTGTGTGTGTGTGTGTAAGGGGGGAAGAATGAGGGGGGGAGAGAGAGAAGAGAGAGAGAGAGAGAGAGAGAGAGAGAGAGAGAGAGAGAGAGAGAGAGAGAGAGAGAGTCGACAGGAAATCTAGAGAGTAGAAGCAAAATAAACGGTTAGACAATAAAAATCATTCATCGTAGACGTCAGGTAATAGTTACGAAACTGTTAATATAATCTTACAGATTGTCTTTAAATAGTGGAATAAAATAACTGTATACCATAGAATTCGTTACTCAGAACTTATATTACGTTCAATAAACAAAACCATTAATATACTGTACTACAATTCGATTGACCAGCTAATTCAAGAAAACATAAATATCACCAAACTAAACTATAATACTGTACTGCTAATACTAATACTAATACAGTAAATAGCACGCGTCATCAATGACAGACGTTACGAGACCGTCACAGATACTGGACAACCGTCTGGAAAGTTCAAGAAAATCTGGGATGCGCGAGAACGTTGCATCAACATCTGTTCACACAACGCTTGTGAAGTGTCATGTAGCTACCACGCATGCTACCTATCTCCTCAGTGTTACAGTATTGTTACCAAAGTTACACTGTTGTTTATCGAAAGCGGTGTACATGTAATAAGTAATTGTTTGCAATTTATTATAAAAGGAGAAAACTGTCATTAACTTAAAATAGTGAATTGGGTGGATAGGACACGACTGCAACAACACATTCGAATTGTTGGAATAACATTCTGCAGTGTTAATGGCCAGCTAAAACGTAATGCTGGCCAGACAACCTTCCTTCTATAGCGAACGGCTTACGTACAGTAAGTCTATCTACCCTGCTTAACACCTAGACTGCTTAGAAGGTGTAAACGGTGCAATTATTAATACTTTTCCGATTCTTCTTAAACTCCACAAGAATACTTAATTGTCAATCGAAATTGAATCAACTTTTTATTAAGATAATTTTCTGTTCGTGGGAATTTTTTTAAATTTATTATTTTGTCCACAGAATTGTATTCACATTTTCCCTTTCAAATCACTGTGACTAAATGGAATTTTTAAAATTTCGTTGTAGGTGTATGATTATTTTCAGTTTAAAGATTTCTTAAGCATATGTACAAAACATCTTAAACAAAATGGTATAGTAAATATTTCAAAATACTGATTTCGTACATTTTTCTTTTACCGCTGTTCAGAAGTGTGTAATTAGCTCAAACGAACATAATTTCAGTAAACTACGTTTGAAACTACTGACATTTGAATGAAGAGTTTATTAAGACAAATTATTACAATGTTAATATAATAATGGCTCCCATGTGTACCACCGTAGTAGCTTAGGTGAGGGTAGGCTGCCTAATGTGAGCCGTACGGCATATAAGGAAGGCAGTGTGGCCTGCACTACGCTTCAGCCGTCCATTATTATCCCCAGAATATTATCTCAGGTACGAATACTCATTTTCAACAGGCTGAGTCGACCTGGGGACTGAAAAACGCACCTTGATTTTATGGTGCGGGCCCGGGAATCGAACCCGGGACCTCTAGATTACTAGCCAGGTGATATACCCTCTGGTCTACTGAGCCACCATTACAATGTTAAAATATGCTTAATGGTAAACAATTAAAACTTCTTCCATACACAGACATCTATGATTTGTACTGGCATACGTTATCACTATTGTTATGTAGTATGAAGTCTGTATTATGTAGTAGTACCGTAATGTAGTAATACGGTAATGTACAACTCCCATGTATATTGTAAGTGGGTCAGTGTAATACAGGATCACGTCTAAGTAGTACAAAGCGTGCCTGCGCTCAGACGTAGTTGAATTCTACAGTAGTATAAACTTGTGCCAATTTAGGTATATATGTTTTTAATATTCAAAATGACGTTCGGCTTTAATATTTTAGGGAAACAAAGCGAGCGAAAAAATATTACATAACGTTCTAGTATGTGTTACAGATAAATCATAAGGATAAAGATCTATTGTGCTAAATGCAATTTTCATACGTTGTGTACTGTATTATCAGGTTGTATATTTGCTTAAAATCAACTGTTACATTTTCCTGGAGTTATTATAATTCGAATTCTCGGTGAATCACCTCGCTGATATCCATGCATCTCTTTTCAAAGGAAGGAACAAGGAAAGTAATTACAGAGACATCCTCTGATCCTTCGGTAACCAGTTCCACTCCCGATTTCTCTTCAACTTCTCGCATCTGTCTGCACGTAATTTCCATCTTAAATTTACTCTCCCGCTTCGTCTGTTCTTCAATGTTGTAAATTAACCTTGTTAAAAACATTGATTTATCGTATACGAATACGTCTTTTGTATCTTATGTGTGTGTATAGAATTTATTAAACATTTATGTCGTCGCTTATAAAATTAATGCTCGAATAATAAAATGCTCTCTTATACAATTGGCTCGTCGCCTATGCTCATTTCCTTCTGATCCGTCTTACAGTACTTAATATCTATGATATACAATCTATGTGTAACTCCCGTTGTTAATGACTTTCGTATGTTATTTCGAATATATCACGTTAAATCCATATTACACGACTTAAATAGCATATTACCTTATTTTGAATGACTATGTTATGAAACTGACAATTTTCTCGTGTTTCTGACAATTTTGGTTCAGCCCATATTAAAATTAAATGATAATGTGGTACAGATCATGTATTAAGATCTGACAATAGGTCACCATTTTTACCCTTTTCTCATGGTCACATGTAACACCGAATTAAAAAGCTTGGGTAAATCTATCCACCGAAGATGCGCTCAATACTGCAAGGACTACTTAGGTCGTAGATTTCAGTTTTTATTGTGAATATCCATACGTGTGTGTGTGTGTGTGTGTGTGTGTAAGTTATATGTTCGATATCTCTTGGTATTTTACTCCATAGAATAACAAACATTTAATTAAACTTTATTGGCGACTTCCCATTAATTACTATATTCAACAGAGTTTACAGATTTGTAGATAAGATCAACTTCCTTGCTTCTCTCTTCACTTCTACTCGTATACGTTTTGCTGGATTGTAAAACGGTTAATAAGTATCATACAACAGTACTGTCAACAAACGATGATCAAGAACTGATACTCAACTATACTACGAGAGTCATCTATTCAGCATCCTTTGATTTGATGCACACACGTATACACACTGTCTCCAGCGATTTATTTGATGATTAACTTAAGTTAACTTTTACGCTCGGTGTCAATTAAGTTAAAATTTTCTGGAATCTTTAGCTGTGTCAAACTATATACTTGTTGCTGCTACAATTTTTGATTCCAACCGCGGCAGTCATCTTCAGTGGCTACACAAATGAGTTTTTAGACCGGCCGCACACTGATGCGACATTTTGTTTTGCGACAGAGTCGTTTTTGCCCATTGTGTCGCAAAGCGTCACAAATGACTCTACTACCATTAGTATTTATTAAGCGCCACACACTCTAGCTGCGACATTGCCTAGACGAAGACCAAAGACGAAGCCCCTTCAATTTATGTCTCGGAACAAAACAGCTAGCGACATTTTGAACTGCGCATGCGCTGGATTCTAACCACATAAGGGGAAAAGTTTATATTACACTTACTTAGTCCTCCGTAGAAAGGGCGTCCATTGTCTTTTCGTTTTGATTCATTCGTATTGTTGTGTATTTATTCATATTATTAATTGTGCATATTGTTGTGTATTTATTAATATAATTAATTGCTATTGAGTTTAAAATAGAAACAAGTGTATGTGTAGTTGAAACTGAAACAGTTGCAAAATAATACCTGTCATGAACCCACGAACTACACACTTTTACAGCTCAAAAACCACAGAAGAGAATTGTTTTGTCGTGAGACAATGTCCCAAGCCTCTCTCCACCGAAGCAACGTTTTGCAACACGATGCGTCAAAATGGTTCTGTCTTGTAACAAAATGGCTCTCCACTGTGCGGCCGGCTTTAGTGTCCACGATGCGACTGTTGTAATGAGTGTCTTTTTTGGCATGCATTACTACTGTCAGAGGTTCAATAGTAACGTTTGGCAACAACAAATATGAAAATGCAAATCACACTACCTTCAGCCCGGGATATTTTAAATCCATTTCGTTGTTTTTGATATTTCAATACCAATTTCTTTATTTTTTGCGTATGAGCCACTGTGGACTACGTTTGGTTTAACTGGTTCCTCCCTTCTCCTCTCTCTACTTTTTCTCTCACATCTCAGTCTTTCTTGATCGATGTCTCTCACTCATTTCGTCAGTCCAGATGGCACCTGTCCCCTTCTTGGGATTTTCCTGAAAACCTTCGGCACTTTTGAATTTCTTTTTGAGTGGAAAATGCCAATTTCTTTGTGTATTTCATTTTTTTGTTCTATTGTCAATATATAAATAATAATTACTTTTATTTTCCAATGTTTCTTTTCCAGTAGGTACACTACGTTACTGTTACATGGAAAAACTCTGTATTTTAATTCTGATTATGTTATTAAGATTCTGGACTATTTTACTAAACACTCTAAGGTTGTAAGACCGGTTACCGATTAGTATAAAATGAATGCTGTCTCTAGAAAACAAGTTAGTTCCAGGGTGAGTATAAAAAACTAACAACCTCAGAAATATTGCACCTTTCCTTTAAGTAATGGTAGTTTTTGTTTGTGATATTCGTTTTTACAAGACACAACGTTCAATCTTAAATCACAATTAAAACATTTATGGTATCGTTAAATTATTTTGTATTAATGTTAGTCTCAGAGTGGTGAAACGCTTCCGAGAGATTTATATACGTTCAGCGACGCTATAGTTGCAGATATCGACTATAAAGTGAGGGATAATTTGGGGACAAATGGTTGAAACCTCTTCCTCTTACTCACTGATTAACGTAGTGGACGTACTTAATCTGATAAAAAAGTATTTCCAGTTATTTTTAAGTTTTAGCAGTATTATTTAATATCAAGCATCTTATAAAAACTCTGAAATTCACTTTTAAATTTGAAAATCAAATAGTATGTGTTGGTTAGAATTTAATAGTTACATGCAAAATAAAAATTCTTAAATTAGAAGTGACAGTCAATCAACAAATCATGAAAGATTTATAGGAGCTTGGTCAAGAAATTTGTGTCGAGATTTCAACCATATTCATTTTCATTATCAGGACCTGTGTATGGACAATAGAGCAAAAATCAAACATTAACAGACATTTTATTTAAACGAGTGTGCGTGTGTGCGTGAGACAGTCTGCGTGTGTTCATATCAACAAAAAATTTACTATTCATATATGGGATTACACTTAAATAAATAAACGTGATTATAATCGTCCGAAAACGTTGTTAATACATTATTACAAACAATATTTTAATAATGGCTTAATTATAATTACAAATACAGTTCCTGTCATTATAATTACAAATGTCGTTATAATTGAATTTTTTTGAATTAGTGCGGATTAAAAAAATGTTACGCTTGAATACAGAGTGTAGGGATATTTGAATATTAATATTATTAAAATATATTATTATCATATTTCGTGCAATAGCAGAATTAACGGATATGCAAAACATTCTGACATAATACATACTCATTATTTTAACATTGAAAATATGTATAAGAACGTTTCGCACATTTGAAAACGACCGCTGGTGCGTGATCGAAAATGGGAACCGGTGTTTCCATAGAAACTACTTCTTTGTTGTCAGTAAGGTAGTACACATATAAAACTTCGCTTATGAATGCGACTACATTTAACTTGTAATCTGTACATTGGTAAATGAAGAATGAATTAATTGATTGGTGAATGAAGAATGAATTCATTGATTGGTGAATGAACACAAATACATATATTTTTTAGATTTACTGAAGCATTTTCAATGCCCTTCTCTGTGTATTGCATTTGTGCAATGCCTGTAAATTTTTTATGACACTGACAGTTAGCTTATTTATTAGTTCTTGTATATGATCCTTTTGAGGCATTAATACTTCAAACAATAAATCACAAGTTAATTTAGTGATAATTTAATTATATCTTAAGTATAATTATAACTGGAGTTATAGTTCAATGTATATTGGAATTTATACTTATAAAAATACACTTCTAAAATATGTTATGGCAGAACACAAAGTGCCGGCTTATGGGCTTAAAACAGATTGCAGAGGAAATAGATATACGCTTGAAACACATTCTGACTTATCAGTGTAGTCAATGAACGCTCAAAATGGGCATTACCACGGAATAAATATGAGTGTCTTAAAAATTTGTCCTCTTGTTTTGAAGTGTATAGTGAATGTTATACATCAAAAGTCTGATTTTTTTTTCTCTTTATTTAACAATTTGCAATCAGTATAACATAAAAATAACATACTGTAAGCTAATTGTTCGTAAAAGTCTCCTGATGAAACGGTTTTTGTGAATATCTCGAAAACAGGTAATCGTAGACCAACAGTAGGCCTAGTTGTGTACCAAATTAAGGTTGATAAAACTTCCAACCTGTTTTTCAAGTGTTAGGTCTACTCAAAGAATCCCTAAGAGGCAAGTCTTTCCAGTCCGACGAAGAGGTTACGCAGTTGATGCATAATTGGTTACAATCACAAGCTACAACATGTTTTTCTGTTTTCCTAGAGCTATCCACGCGCTTCAAGTTCCTAGAACGCCTGCATAATACGTTTTTCGTTGAAAAATTATGTAAGTGTATTTCCTTACTGTTTAATTAATTTCAAGAGGAAAACTATTTTTTTCTGTACTACTCCGATCCAATATCGTGTTTCCTAGTAGTGTCTTATAGGGATCACAGGAATACCAGAATTCCCGGTATCCTAGTATGTCTCTTAATTTGTATACAAGACAGCTATTATTATAAAAACTATTAAAGCGATTAGGTATATTTTATCTTTATTCTCAGTAAGGTATAATAAATATACTCTCTCCCGGAGGAGAAAACTTCCCGACACACCACACATTTAGGGAATAACAGATTGTTTAAGACATTAACAAATCTCATCAATTTTGTAGTTTTTGTTGAAAGTAAGGCTTTATACAAATGTAACGTAAATTTAAGATTGTTGACTTTAACATACAGTATGTATTCTAAGCAACATATTTTCCGTTTATGAGGCATAATCAATAGAGTGTAAAGTGTGGATCTTTTATGTAGTGTCATTACGTTTAATTCTTAAAATAATGTTATTATAGAAGTATAATAAGATATCTGGAAGGCTATAAAATGGCGTTTCAGCTCTTGGAAACAACACTTCGATATTATTTATATAAATATTAAGTTACAGTGTCAATGATTTAAAATAGAAAGTTTCAAATTCGATGTAGAAACTCGGTCAATTATTAACGTTTTCTTTACTTATTTGCTTTCGTGTGTCTTCATCACACTCAGAAAACAAAATTTTTACACTTAAATGTGTTCAACACGCTACGTGAAAACTCATAACCACAGTCCACACGCTATTTGTTAATCTCGCATGTCCACTCTTCTTTCCTTCTTTTGCTGTATACATTGTTAAAGTGTATGTGTATGAGTGTATGCCCGAAACACATAATGTGGCGTCGGAAAAGAACCTGTCCTGTATTCACTTGACACCATACTACTACAAGGCAGGTGGATTTGTTTTGTGTGTGCTCTAGTGTCACATTGTTACTTGCACGGATCAGTGAAACAAAGCCACACTGACTTATAGTCCCAGTCCACACACGTGTAGGGATGTGCTTGTGCCGGTATGCGTAGAGATTTTAGATCGTAAAAATCTAAAATTGCATCTCTAGTTATTATTACATAATCTTTCATTAAGACGTGAAAAGGAGAAACTCATATGTATGCGGTAGAATCACAAAGGAGACAACACGGTTTCTGTTGGAAATGAATTATTTATATTTATATACTACTGTCTGCACCTTTACTCGTGGTCCGCGTGAATGCACAAATATTTCAAAATGCTGAAACTTCTGTTATTAAAAAAAAAAATAAATAAATGATGACCTCTAATAAGAAATAAACATTAAGTCCCTTTGAGCATAAACTCTATTCAGTGTTTGTAATTTCATATCTCACACGTCATTTGAAAATGTGGATTGTGAGTGGTATATTAGGGTGCTTTTCAAATCCTTATGGAAAGAGTTATAAACAAAGAGATATAAATTCAGTGCTTTACGCATTGTAGGTCCGGCGTTGAACTGTAGGTCCCATATACCTGTGAGAGACTCAGTAACACACGCACCACGGGTATATGCGGGGAGGGTACTAACCAGTCGAAAGACTGAAGGACTACGAACTGAACTGAACTTATGCTTTGCGTATAAAGAACTTTGTTCTTATAAAGAATAAAGGTTAAGTACAACTTATACGTATCCACCGAATATATAAGTTCCTAATTTTCCTATTAAAATTCCCACAATGTTTAACCCTAGTTCCAAATATTAATAAAATGGACGATACTAGTGTGTGTGTGTGTGTGTGTGTGTGTGCGTGTGTTTGGGGGGTGTAGGTGTGTGTGTGTAAAAATTATAATATTACAGATACTCTCAAAATACCCTCAAAAACGTCTTAAATTTAAAATCTTCTTAAGACCTTGACAAAAACAATTAAAGAAAATAACTCAAAAATCAATTAAATATGAAAATAAGTAACAGAATTTATCTAATATAAAATACCATAAATATTTAAAAGAAATTATCAAATAAATACTGTTCCCTTTTCTCTAAGCTCTTTTTAATAACATATTTTTAGAGTCATTTATGTGTAACAATCATTAGAGAAGCAATGTAAAAATCATTAAAATGCATCTACGCATATGTGTATGTTGCATATAAATTAAAAATATTATCGTAAGCGCATTTTGTATATAAAACTAATAAAATGTTAAGTTAATCTGTTGTCGAATAATTTTCTTTATATTGAATGCAGTTAATAACCTACTTTGTCAAGTGCAAGGAAAAGACACTTCTGGAGATGAACTTATATTGCAAACTGATCGAGGTGGTAAAAGTTTATCTCAACGATGTTGTATTTGTAACGCTAAGAAAAGTGAAAAGTCAATTCACTAAATAACCTACAGCTAACGTTTAGTTAAAATATTGTCTGTGGGCAGTATTTGAATGATATTGTTATGGTAGAGTACAAGAGTTTCCATGCTACGAGCACATTGAATTTTAACAATCCGCATAAGGAGAACGATTTTAATATTAATTTCGAAGATAGTTTCTTTAGTTCTATTTAGTATTTCTTTAGTTTACGATTTTAGTTCTATATTTCCGGAACCTTAATGCAAGAAGATGATAGTAACGCAGAACTTGTAGACAATTTTGTACCCTACTTGGTTAGTAGAATTGAAGTTAGATAGCATAACAAACTGGCAGACGATGTTGAAATGCCTGGGATAGTTTCTACTATTAAGGTATCTGTCTTTACTCACAAGCTGAAATGATAGCTCACGTAAACGGCAGATTTTCTTCGTCATATGCAGGGGGTGGAAAATTTTATGTATACGGTAATCTATCGCATTTGAGATTAGGTTTCTTTAAGAATGTAAATGTTCGAAAATATAAAGGTAGCTTTATATTGTCCTTTACGAGAGCAGAGGATGATCATACTATCCATATATTTATGAAAAATAATAATGCCATGGGAGTGTTGTTTCCAGATCTTGCTAAAGCTGGAAAAATGTTTATGTTTAGGGTTCCGTTGATTGAGTTTATGACGTCTAACAAAATCCAGTTGATTAATCAGATGGAGAAATTAAATTCTAAAGGACAATATATTTTATTGAAGCATAAACCTTACCAACGTGCTGAGCGAAGGAGAGAGTATACTTACTAACAACGTGTACGTTTTCATACGATATAACCAATACTTAAAGATGTATATTCAATCCGACGTTTATAATAGTTGGCTAATGAAACGAGTAACCAAGAAAAGACTCCTAGTAAATTAGATCGTATGGATATAAAGAATTTACCTGTAAAATTTGATGAGAATTTGTATCCTGATGAGCTTCTGACCTTGAATATTTCATATGGAAACTAGGCGTTATTGTATGAAATGTATCAAGACTATAAGAAAGCTTATTCTACGAATAATGGGATGAATTACCGTATATTCGTACGTAAAAAATGTAGCCTATAGCGATTCGTTGTTGTGCGCAGTTGTTTTTACGAAACAATCTGAGAATACATCCGAGGCTAAAATTAATATTATAATAAATATAGATTTTAATACAACTACAACTGCACCTTTAAGAGATAGCCTAATATTTGAACAACTACCTATAGAATATAGTCAGAATTATTATTAAATATGATTAAATTTTGTATTATTTTTTATACTTTTAGTTGAACATTTATTATATCTATATGCAAAACACGCTTATGCTAATATTTATTCTTCATATGCGACATACTAGGCCTAAATGCCTGTCTTTAATGGTTTTTGCATAAATTTCGGATGAGTCTAAAGTGTTACCTAAAGAGAGCTCTGAAAAACGAATATAGTATTTATTCCATAAATTAAATACTTATATATATATAATACACAAAAATAAATTACATGCCTTCTTACGGGCAATCTTCATGAGTTGCATTTCAGTTTCGGTGATTGCCTCGGCATTTTTCGGGAGGATGGTGCAACGAGTAATGCCAGTAGTTCATGGTGTCTCTCCCGTAAAGCAGCAGAAATTGTCTGAACGTCCGTTTTTATAAATTCTATCGTAGGTGGTCTACTAATGCTACTGACATCCAGCCGTATGACCTCAAACGTACTGTACCGGTGGTAGCTTGCCGTGAAGTCCTTGTCTTGCTGCCCCAACCACTATCCGTCTCCCTCTGGAGTCTGTGTAGTTCAACTCCCATTCGGTGGTCTTGGTATTAAAGTCACTAGCAACAATTAGTTTCTCATTTATACCCCTGACATCATCTTCCACTTCATTAATTTTAATTAGGAAGGCATTTATAGGTTAATTAGACATCAAATAGAAGCTAACATACACTCTGCTGACGTATTTCATCCATAGGTACCCATTTCCGTAGCCATGAGTAATGATTAAGTATTCTTCCTCTAGATGTCCATATTACACCAGTTTCCAGATTATCTGGGAACTTCAAGGCCTCATTTTTGTTCTTGTATTGCTCACAAATAATAATCGCATCGGCGGTATTCCCTAGCTTATTTGTGTAAGTAGCTCATGGCATAACGTCATATTTCCTTGAAGTATCTTAATCATTTTGGCTTACGTTTGACCTCCTCTAGACACTTCCAGGAAATTGCGTTTTTTCTTGATCCAAGGAAGTGATTTAATTTGTCCTCACTTAACTTTCATTAAGGACACAGTGAGCAGCGGTGATTGTCCTCACACTCCTTTACAATGCGTCCTTCCTTCCTTCACCTCAAACAGATCCTTTTCCTACCTCCTGGGCCTTTGTAGTTTCTCGCCAAATGTACAGAAACAAAGTGGACAAGACTATAGCATTGCACGACTACGTCTCTTCTTCTAGTTTTACAATTCACACACCCAATCTTCATTTTAGCGACTTTTACCAAGTGATTTTCCACCCTTTCCCTCTAAGTAACGATTGCCATCTGAAGTCTCATACTGTTGGCTTTAGTAACAAAAAGTTTTTGCTTACCAACGCTATTTTTCAGTTTTCGTAAAAGCGCGTTTTTGGCATCCTTTTACTCTGTTAAACGACTCCAAGTCTTTCATCTCTGTTGTTGTAGTTGGTGCCAGAGTCTTCATCTTTGCTTTCTGTCCTATCACTTTCCGGGTGGTATCATCAAGCACTGCTTTTGGCTCTGTCTTCTTGGCTAGTTCCAACCCGAACATCTTCAGCCTTGGTTTGCTGATTGATCTGTACCACCTCCGGTTATACTACCTGCCCTTAGCACTCTCTGTAACACATCAGTATACGACCTCCCTTGAGACACCTTGATAAACAGAGTTTGGGATCGTATACTGTTAATTCTGTCTGCTTCGTGAGTGCTGTTCTGTGACTTTATCCTCTGGTGTATGAGCACCCTTTATTTATGTGTGTTTCTTACCCTTCCTCCTCTCTTCTTTTGACTTCTCACCATACAGGCTTTTTTTGTCCTCTTCGCAGGTAGTGTGCTATTTGAATCCTCTGGGCTGGTTATTATACCTCATCCTCGCGTAGAGGATGTCTTTCAAATTACCTGAGAAGAACTGACAAGTCTCCCTCTGATTACTGGATTCCTTGTTAGCACCTCATTCATTTTCTTCTACGCCTCCTCTTTAATTTTCATTTATTAAAAGAGTTGTTCAAGCTTCGTTAGTTAACCAGAGAATTAAGGGTTGGTTGCCACCTCTCATGCGCGGCCATGACGCGTATTTCTTCCATGCAAAGTTCAAACAAGTCATCTCTCTTCTATTGTAAATTCTGTATCTGTGTTTTCAGAACATCCATATATTGGATGAACGCCGCCCCATTGCTTCCAATTTCTTTTCTCTGACTAGTCCCATATTATGAGAGCTACGTGCTCTTTGGTTTATCATACGGGCCTCTTCATCAACCAGCTCCTTTCAAAATGGCCTATTCTCTTTCCATCACCTTCCTCTCTGGTCTCACTTGGCGCATGTTTTGCCGAGGTAAGCAAGTGGATCACTCCCACGGCATTGCGGTCGCCTATAACGACGTCCCGGAGCCAATGAATTTAGTAATAATAATAACGATGGAGCGAAGAAGAAGAAGAAGAAGAAGAAGAAGAAGAAGAAGAAGAAGAAGAAGAAGAAGAAGAAGAAGAAGAAGAAGAAGAAGAAGAAGAAGAAGAAGAAGAAGAAGAAGAAGAAGAAGAAGAAGAAGAAGAAGAAGAAGACTTTCATCACATCTAGCGTTGAAAAATATCTACCTCTTAATTTAATTATTATATGGTTAAGAGTATTAAGAATATTATCTACATTGGAATCTATAACTTAAGACTTTGTTGATACACGATTCAAAATTTCTGTTGAATAATATAGTGTAACATTTGTAGTGCTTACCAATTGATTCCCTCTCAACTTTGTTGTTCAAAAATAACACAGACATCTTGACACAGAGGTGGGCATACACTGTACAAAAACATCAGGTGACAGACGATACACAGACGATATGGTATTGACAGGTTAGAATAAGTGAGAACTGTGAAGAGAATAGCTGTGCGGTGACCGAAACATAGGAAGCCATAAGAGAGTGGCGAAGTTGGCTGGTCATTGGAAAAGAAAGATATCAATAATCTGTTATAGTAAAGACAGTAACAGTAAAGACAAATTGGGAAGGTTATAAATCTTTGGACCTAAGTGTTCTATAAGAAAGCTTTATATGTATAAAAAGTCTATAAATGATTATATGAATGGTCTATATATTTATGACGCATGTTTTAACTAGGAATAAAATTTGTTACATATTATAATTTGGTTTCAAAGAGAGTAAGTAGGCAATTAATTGTATATATTGTAATAAAACCACTGTTAATTACAAATAATAATTAATTAGATAATAATTGGTTAATAATTTTTTTTATTTACTTAATTTTAATTGGTGTAGTTGTTTTTTAATGGTTTAGATTCAATTAATAAAAAATATACTGTTTAATGATTGTGTGTGTTCTGATGTAAAGTTATTTATTTCTTCACTTCAAATAGATTATCTAAGCCGTATCGATTGCATGTAGCAGCCAAATTAAAATCTGTTCTTCTTCTTCTTCTAGCTCGTCTATTTAAGAAGTTCACTTTCTCTGTTAAATAATTAATGTAATTTAATTTAAGGCTTAGCTGATCAATAAAACAGTATTAAAACAATAAATGAGTTTATTTGTCAAACAATTATTTGAATTTGCCGCAACGGCTTGAATCTGATTCGATAAGAAATTACAGTTCGAGAAATTTATATATGCAAAATATTTCAATGTAATTATTATATTATAAGGTTCTTTTAACTGTAGAAATAGTCAGGAAAGGCAAGAGAATTCAATACTTACAAACTATTAAAAAACTTATTCATGAAACAGACAAAATTATAAAGTATAATGTATATAAAAATTTATATTACGATACAGCTGGCCTCTCTGACGTCACTCGCGCTGGTTCCGTGAGCCTGTGCGAAGTTGACCCAAAATGACAAGATGGCTGCCTTAATGAGTTGATCGGCGATGTGAATTCAGCTACTAGTTCTTTCTTCAAATAAATGTCTCCGTTGGTTATTTCCTCTCCAGTGATGTTGTTCTTGGACGCGATCCACGAGTTGTAGAGTATAGTGTTGTTTACCCACTGGATTTTGGTTCGATAATAGCAGTGTTATGTCCCAAAAGGTTCCCTTCACTCGGTGTACGTTTATCTGAGTTCAATTTGGTTCTGCTGTCGTGTCTAGATTGTAGTGACGGTTTAATTTAATATTATTTAATTTAATTTTAATGTTCAGTGATCAATATTATAGTAGCCTTCACTTTGGTTTATTTTCTATTCATCTTTATATGGCTTCGTCATATATCTCGGTTAAGGTTAGTTAAAATTTTCGTGAATATTTCTCTGAGAAGTCTTTTTACACGTCTATCTCTTTTGGCTTTTAACAATCAACTAACTGATTTTTGTTCCTTCACATATAAGATTTTTAATATTTCGGTATCATTTTTCATTGTTCAGCTATCAGCTGTTGACTTTGAATTCAATCTTATATATAAAAAATATTGACATTTTTATGTTTAAAATGGCTATAAATTATTTGTTTAGTACCTTTATGTAATTTTAATTATATAACAATATTCCTGATTTTATTTTATACAATTTAATACTAAACCTTCCCTATTTTGGTTTGAATTGTGCTTCTGAATTACATTCTTTGAAATATATCTGTAGGCCTTATCTTGACTTACAGAATTACCTATTACATGGTTTAAAATTTGTTTTATGTTACAATTTATATTTCACTCGATTCCTAATTAAATATCTGCAATTTACCTAATTTACATCTGGCTATTATTTTAAACAATTAACAAATTATTTGCATTTTACTAGTACACTTTACTGATTATGGCCTTACCTGGTACAAACACCTATTTTAAGTCAATTTTACGTGTTGATTCCTCTCATTACTATTATAAGTCGTGGTTATTATTATTATAATGTATTTGTATATTGAATAGGGTAATTTACATCAAATTAGTCTAGGTTCTATTAACTTGTATTCTTTGATTAGATTTATATGGTCAAATTTGAATTTGTCTTGGTCATCAATTTCCAATTTTCCTAGCAAAGTTATTATTAATTCATCTTATTAGCTTCATATTTTTTGATCCACTATTTTTTTTTAGTTTGAACTATTAATTTGCCTTTCCTTACTTTACAAAACATAATATTAATTAACATGATTAAAATACAATAAATTCTTACATTCTAACATCTAGCATTTACTAGTATCAACATATTTTGTATGGTAATCACAAACAGTAATAACATAAACTGGTAAATAATTATATAAATAAATACATTAAAACTTTATATTAATAATAGTCTTCTTGTTGTCTTTTTTGACAAATTGGTTTGGGGTGTGCCCCTTAATCACATTTATTCTAACCATAATTAATTTTTACATAATTTTTAATTATATGTATTGGATTCTCTTATTTGGGCTAATCATTTCATTTAAATTGATATAGTTAATATAATTTAATTTCCCTTGAACCATTTATTTGCTGCTCTAGAGGTTTTTGTCTTTATAATAGATTTTTTGGGTATCTGGATTATTAATTTCCTTTAATTCATTTGTCCTGGGCTATTACTCTTCACTGTTCCCTATTTTAAAAATTGTCATTTCTATTTTATTAGTTCCAAACTATTATTCATTATTATTACATATCTTGCTGATTGTCATGTTAATTTATTTGTCCTGGGCTGTTCCTCTTCACTACTCCATATCTTACTGGGTCTATTAATTATTATACTGTTATGATACTCTTATTATTTATTTTTCAACGCTTTATGGCTATATTTTGACTACATATAATTCCTTTGAATCGACTTTTCTAGTTCTGTTAAGTTCTTTTGTTTATAATTGTAAATACTTTTCTGTTGATTTTTATTTAAGTTGATATTACTTCTTCTAGATGACGTCTTCCCTTCCTTTCATATATTATCTTATTTTGTAGACCAAGGTAAAAACTTCGTTGTGCTACAATATAAAAATTTAATACATAATAAAGTACATACTTGGATATGTTTATTTATGTTACATACTTCTAGTATTTAAATATTCATAGTATTGCAATAATTTCATTGCATTTAAAATTATTTCAAATTATTAAAATTCACAGAAGACTATGGTGGGATCATCTGCAAGGATGACAGAAGATCGATTGCCGAAAGTGGCGCTGAACTATAAAGCCATTGGTAGAAGAGACGCGGGTAGTCCGAGAATGAGATGGGTGCCGGAACAGGTTTATAGGCTATAACCTAATCCTTGAAGAGGAGAAGAAGAAGAAGAAGAAATATTCATAATACTATTATTAAAATTTAATTATTTATAAAATAATTAGAACAGACTGATGGTAATCATTACAAATAAAACATAAAATGTTTTAAAATATTTACAATATTAAAAACATATTTTTAAAACTGTAAGCTTACTTTAAAACAATCGATGGAACCCTTACTTTGGATAATAAGCCCAAACCACTTATCTAAAGCATACGTTTTATCGGAATATACGGTTACGGTTTTCACTGTAGGGTTAACAGTTAATTTACTTATTCATCGACCGCAGAGAAATCGATGGGGTATTGATCGCAGGTGGCAGTTCTCCCTCCTTTGTTTACCGCAGCGGTATAACTTTAGACAGATATTCACTGCCACCGAACGCATACTGTATAGAGAGAGAAACCATTAGCTGTACACAGTTAGTTCGCACGTACGTCCCCCATAATTGCTAGTGTGTCACATTAATTACAGCCACAGTAACAGCGCAAATAAAACAGTATAATAATATTATAATTATCTTGTTTGTAAGAAAACTAAACACAGCAGAACAATTTGAAATATACAGATATCACACACTACAACCAAACAACATATTAAATGAACAATTACATTATAGATCGCGCATACTTTTCGATACATTGATTCAAACACACACTTTGAATCCCAGCGCCATTTCCCTCCCACCAGCAACCCCCACCACACACACCTACAACCCGTAACCGTTACTTTGTACAGACATTCAGTATTCAAATCCCATGGAGGAAGACGAACACCACGTCGAAACGTCTGGGAAACAAAACCAAAAAGTAAGTGTTCACAGTGAAAGTTTTATATATATATATATATATAATATAATATAATATAATATAATATAATAACAGTTGAAAAGTGTCATTTCAAATGTTTTTACATGTTGTATAGAAAAAAAAAACTAATACACTAACATTTTTATCGATTACAAATAAACAAATTGCGACTAAGTTCTTAGGTAACGTGTGTTACGATATGAGAATAATTCTAATTGTAGGATAAACTGTATTGTAAATTATATCACGTCTGGAAAACCTAAAAACCTATCCCAGAGTAAATATTGTACACCTTTCCCCACTGTTATCAGTTTCCATGAACATTATCAGTTATTACTCGTATGATTCATAACAATAAATATTTTAAAAGTAATTCCACCCCATTGTCTTCAAATAAGAACTCTTTCATAACACAGTGGATACTTAATTTCTTTCACTTATGGTTGCGGATGGTAATAAGGCGTTAGTGTGAAATGGGTCGTCATTTTATGACTCCGGGGCATGATGCAACGTGTGGTAGCACATTAAGTGTAGAGTCGGCTGCGGAAATGGCATCTACGCATATAACATCATCTTCATGAGCGACAGGTCCGTCGCGACAGGAGTCATTACACGCTACTGCAGTACGTATATATCGAGATCATTCCTCTTCTCTGAGCGTCGTACTCAAATAAAGTCTTTCGGTATCTGTATTGGCATGTACTTAGAACTTGAAAATGTTGGCAAAACTTAACAATATTTGAAGGAAATACTTTATGACCGAGAAATACAAGGCGAATTGTATAAGCGGCATAAATATTTGTAATATTTGTAAAATTTGTAATATCTGTAAGGCAAATATTTGGACAAATATTACAAATATTTATGCCGCTTATACAATTCGCCTTGTATTTCTCGGTCATAAAGTATTTCCTTCAAATATTGTTAAGTTTTGCCAACATTTTCAAGTTCTAAGTACATGCCAATACAGATACCGAAAGACTTTATTTGAGTACGACGCTCAGAGAAGAGGAATGATCTCGATATATACGTACTGCAGTAGCGTGTAATGACTCCTGTCGCGACGGACCTGTCGCTCATGAAGATGATGTTATATGCGTAGATGCCATTTCCGCAGCCGACTCTACACTTAATGTGCTACCACACGTTGCATCATGCCCCGGAGTCATAAAATGACGACCCATTTCACACTAACGCCTTATTACCATCCGCAACCATAAGTGAAAGAAATTAAGTATCCACTGTGTTATGAAAGAGTTCTTATTTGAAGACAATGGGGTGGAATTACTTTTAAAATATTTATTGTTATGAATCATACGAGTAATAACTGATAATGTTCATGGAAACTGATAACAGTGGGGAAAGGTGTACAATATTTACTCTGGGATAGGTTTTTAGGTTTTCCAGACGTGATATAATTTACAATACAGTTTATCCTACAATTAGAATTATTCTCATATCGTAACACACGTTACCTAAGAACTTAGTCGCAATTTGTTTATTTGTAATCGATAAAAATGTTAGTGTATTAGTTTTTTTTTTCTATACAACATGTAAAAACATTTGAAATGACACTTTTCAACTGTTATTATATTATATTATATTATATTATATTATATATATATATATATATATATATATATAAAACTTTCACTGTGAACACTTACTTTTTGGTTTTGTTTCCCAGACGTTTCGACGTGGTGTTCGTCTTCCTCAATGGGATTTGAATACTGAATGTCTGTACAAAGTAACGGTTACGGGTTGTAGGTGTGTGTGGTGGGGGTTGCTGGTGGGAGGGAAATGGCGCTGGGATTCAAAGTGTGTGTTTGAATCAATGTATCGAAAAGTATGCGTGATCTATAATGTAATTGTTCATTTAATATGTTGTTTGGTTGTAGTGTGTGATATCTGTATATTTCAAATTGTTCTGCTGTGTTTAGTTTTCTTACAAACAAGATAATTATAATACCAAAAATGAAATGTAATCCACTGGAATTGAAAACAATGTATATTATACTTCTATGAATGTCAAGTCTAATTTTTATTAGCGTTTATTTGATTCAATAATAACATGAACAAATTAAAACTGACAATGAATTATATCAAAAAATAAATACGAATACAAGCTGTAATTGTGTTTTTTTTCAACTGTTACTAACATTAAATTTTAAATTTCATAGGTATTGCAGGGAATTAAGGCAAACAACACACGCTAATGACATATTTGTACACGCTCGCAGCTGACGTAATAGAACAAAATTCAAAAAAATTATATGCAATGATTATAGAGGTATACTCTTTGACGAAAGAACCTCAATAACGTTCAAACTTAAAAATTTAATGAATTACGGTCGAATTTCGACCACTGGGCGACCACTAGTATATATAACTACACAAATTAAAAATTTATTTGTGTTTGAGGAGCCCCACGCATTTGGAGCGCCAATTTATATAACAGTACAAATTACCAATTTAAATGTATTTTAAATTGTGTAGCCCCACGCTTTTGGGAGACAATTTATATAACACAACAAATTATAACTTTAAGTACATTAATTTGTACAGTGCCAAATTCATACAACATTACTGGTAAAGTGTACCAATTAATGAAGTTTGGGTGTAATGGTAATAAGAGTAGTCATTGATTGAATTGTAACGAGTTTTCACAATTTTATTCATAAACCACAAGCGTGTTTAAAAATCTCATTAACTTCGCTATAAATATTCATTATTGTTTACTAAAATGTTCAACTGTTGCAGTACATTTATCATAAAATAAATCTTATATTCTACAGTAACAAAGTTATATTCTAAATATTTACTGGTTAATCTTAAAATTCGACTGCTCAGTCTGACTGTGTGCTTTACTGCAGTTTTGTTTTATTTTCTTGATATATCTTTCAACTACGTTAAATTATGTATTGCATACATATTAATCATTGATTGCTTTACAAACTTTAAATAAAATTTAATTTGACTAAATTAATCGTTAACCATCAATGAACATATTTATTGAATTTAAATTAGATTCTCTGAACCTTTATATCTACACTTTACATAACTCTTATTTATTTTTAAATTTCAAAGTGTCTTTGCAATGTATTTAGTCTCTCATTTAAAAGTTATAAATTGATTATCTGTCACCTCGATTCTGTAGATCATACCCATGTCCTCCGTTGATCCGTAGGTCCTCTTCTGATGGAGTTCCCTGCACGTTCCCGCGGTTCCACTTGTCGTCCTCCAGTTACTCGTCCCTCATGGTCCCATCGTGTTGCTGTAGTGTAGAGTGATATGTTGCTCTGCACCAGCTCCTGTTGTTCTAGCAGACGCCTCTACTGTTCAGCATAGCGTTCCTCTGCATGATGTAACCTCATAGCTTGTCTTGAGTGACGGACGTTTGTGTGTAGACATCGTCAAGTATGTTCTATAATCGTATTCGTAACCAGACTAAGAGTTACTGTCTGATACTTAAGATGAACATAGCGTCCATCCGCCTTTACTCTTCAATTCACAAAATTTAAAACTCGCGTCGATACTGAACATAGCGTCCCGCCGCTACTGAAGACTGATTGAGAAGAGAACTGGCTTCTTCCGTGCCCTTATTTATATTCTAGCATCGTACCGCACCTGTTGGGACAGAATTCTGCCTGTCAGAAATTGCTTGGAGGCGTCAGTTTCCCCACTATCGTCCAATTTCATATTTTCACACATTTCTGCCAATGGCAAAGTCTACTGTGCACTACAGGGTGCTCTAACGATGGATGATTTAATTACACATGTTCAATGTAATTACCATAGTAATCGCATAATTCGTGTAATTACTACGCACTTAAAATCGCATTGAATTCGCACTGCGCGTCCTTTTCACGCCGTTTTCTCAATACACATGTGTATTAATTTCATACATATTTAGGAGTCTTTGAATTTTTTCTGCCATTTATGGTTTTCTCATAATTAAATAAAAACTATAATTTGACAATTATTTAGGGTGTGATTGTAAACTTTCATGCTCGAACCGACCTCACTCACACACATTATTTACTACTGTACACACTCTCAGCGACAATCGCGTGATCGTGCAGGTCGGTTCCTGTATGTCTACATGCCGTATTTTTAACATAAACTCAGCTTTCAATCTCATACCTGCTTATTTATTACATATTTATAAATTTAATTTAAATATTCATTTTATCTAATAAATGCACAGTACAGCGTATGATTGTATTGTCGCAATATATATTCAAACACTTTTTGCTACAGTCCGTTTCTTGATGTATATAATATATTTAATATTTATACTCTAATTACCTCAGCAAGATCACGAAGGCTGAGGATGAGAACACAGGGTTTCTCGAATCATGATCCTAATACGGAAAATAAAATATCTTGAAGTAATTACAGTATAAATATTAAATATAATATATATATTATGACTTCTCTACGTTTTACTACGTAGACGGTCACCTTACTTATTAATTAGCATTGGTATCTTACCTTATCAATATAGTACTGAGATAGAAATTAATTCAACATTTTTTTGGGGACTCAAATCCAAATTGTCTACCTATTTTTTGAAACATATTGTTATGTACAAAAATTAATTGTACATATTGAATTATTGATTTCTCCAAATTCAACCTTGGAGTCACGTCTTGTGGTGGCAACCCGTGTATTTACGTTGCAACGTTTGCAGTAGAGCAACGTAACCATTTTATTTCCCCGACTAAAAACAAGGAATTTTGGTTCCCTTCCCGGAACAAAAGGATCACTATTGTTACCAAGTTGAAGACGTTCAACCTTCGTTTATCTTTTCTTAGACAGTTGCATATGTAAAGAAACTAAAAGGAAGACTTAAGAGGAACAAATGGAAATTCTGTTTACTTCTAAATTATTGTAGTAGTACTATTTAATTGTTGTTTACGTCATATGACAGGCAGCGAACTTTTCAAACTGAAACACCAATGCAGCATAGTGCCAATTAATTTTATAAACAATTAAATATTAACATCCTCTGTTAAAATGTTTATCATTTTGTTAAAAGGATAGCGTACCCAAACTTTGCGTATTATACAACATTAAAAGATTTAATTAAAAATTTAATGGCAATTAGGGAAATCCAGAAAAATAAATAAGTTTGGGTTTATTTACCAAACTTATTTATTTTTCTGGATTTCCCTAATTGCCATTAAATTTTTAATTAAATCTTTTAATGTTGTATAATACGCAAAGTTTGGGTACGCTATCCTTTTAACAAAATGATAAACATTTTAACAGAGGATGTTAATATTTAATTGTTTATAAAATTAATTGGCACTATGCTGCATTGGTGTTTCAGTTTGAAAAGTTCGCTGCCTGTCATATGACGTAAACAACAATTAAATAGTACTACTACAATAATTTAGAAGTAAACAGAATTTCCATTTGTTCCTCTTAAGTCTTCCTTTTAGTTTCTTTACATATGCAACTGTCTAAGAAAAGATAAACGAAGGTTGAACGTCTTCAACTTGGTAACAATAGTGATCCTTTTGTTCCGGGAAGGGAACCAAAATTCCTTGTTTTTAGTCGGGGAAATAAAATGGTTACGTTGCTCTACTGCAAACGTTGCAACGTAAATACACGGGTTGCCACCACAAGACGTGACTCCAAGGTTGAATTTGGAGAAATCAATAATTCAATATGTACAATTAATTTTTGTACATAACAATATGTTTCAAAAAATAGGTAGACAATTTGGATTTGAGTCCCCAAAAAAATGTTGAATTAATTTCTATCTCAGTACTATATTGATAAGGTAAGATACCAATGCTAATTAATAAGTAAGGTGACCGTCTACGTAGTAAAACGTAGAGAAGTCATAATATATATATTATATTTAATATTTATACTGTAATTACTTCAAGATATTTTATTTTCCGTATTAGGATCATGATTCGAGAAACCCTGTGTTCTCATCCTCAGCCTTCGTGATCTTGCTGAGGTAATTAGAGTATAAATATTAAATATATTATATACATCAAGAAACGGACTGTAGCAAAAAGTGTTTGAATATATATTGCGACAATACAATCATACGCTGTACTGTGCATTTATTAGATAAAATGAATATTTAAATTAAATTTATAAATATGTAATAAATAAGCAGGTATGAGATTGAAAGCTGAGTTTATGTTAAAAATACGGCATGTAGACATACAGGAACCGACCTGCACGATCACGCGATTGTCGCTGAGAGTGTGTACAGTAGTAAATAATGTGTGTGAGTGAGGTCGGTTCGAGCATGAAAGTTTACAATCACACCCTAAATAATTGTCAAATTATAGTTTTTATTTAATTATGAGAAAACCATAAATGGCAGAAAAAATTCAAAGACTCCTAAATATGTATGAAATTAATACACATGTGTATTGAGAAAACGGCGTGAAAAGGACGCGCAGTGCGAATTCAATGCGATTTTAAGTGCGTAGTAATTACACGAATTATGCGATTACTATGGTAATTACATTGAACATGTGTAATTAAATCATCCATCGTTAGAGCACCCTGTAGTGCACAGTAGACTTTGCCATTGGCAGAAATGTGTGAAAATATGAAATTGGACGATAGTGGGGAAACTGACGCCTCCAAGCAATTTCTGACAGGCAGAATTCTGTCCCAACAGGTGCGGTACGATGCTAGAATATAAATAAGGGCACGGAAGAAGCCAGTTCTCTTCTCAATCAGTCTTCAGTAGCGGCGGGACGCTATGTTCAGTATCGACGCGAGTTTTAAATTTTGTGAATTGAAGAGTAAAGGCGGATGGACGCTATGTTCATCTTAAGTATCAGACAGTAACTCTTAGTCTGGTTACGAATACGATTATAGAACATACTTGACGATGTCTACACACAAACGTCCGTCACTCAAGACAAGCTATGAGGTTACATCATGCAGAGGAACGCTATGCTGAACAGTAGAGGCGTCTGCTAGAACAACAGGAGCTGGTGCAGAGCAACATATCACTCTACACTACAGCAACACGATGGGACCATGAGGGACGAGTAACTGGAGGACGACAAGTGGAACCGCGGGAACGTGCAGGGAACTCCATCAGAAGAGGACCTACGGATCAACGGAGGACATGGGTATGATCTACAGAATCGAGGTGACAGATAATCAATTTATAACTTTTAAATGAGAGACTAAATATATTGCAAAGACACTTTGAAATTTAAAAATAAATAAGAGTTATGTAAAGTGTAGATATAAAGGTTCAGAGAATCTAATTTAAATTCAATAAATATGTTCATTGATGGTTAACGATTAATTTAGTCAAATTAAATTTTATTTAAAGTTTGTAAAGCAATCAATGATTAATATGTATGCAATACATAATTTAACGTAGTTGAAAGATATATCAAGAAAATAAAACAAAACTGCAGTAAAGCACACAGTCAGACTGAGCAGTCGAATTTTAAGATTAACCAGTAAATATTTAGAATATAACTTTGTTACTGTAGAATATAAGATTTATTTTATGATAAATGTACTGCAACAGTTGAACATTTTAGTAAACAATAATGAATATTTATAGCGAAGTTAATGAGATTTTTAAACACGCTTGTGGTTTATGAATAAAATTGTGAAAACTCGTTACAATTCAATCAATGACTACTCTTATTACCATTACACCCAAACTTCATTAATTGGTACACTTTACCAGTAATGTTGTATGAATTTGGCACTGTACAAATTAATGTACTTAAAGTTATAATTTGTTGTGTTATATAAATTGTCTCCCAAAAGCGTGGGGCTACACAATTTAAAATACATTTAAATTGGTAATTTGTACTGTTATATAAATTGGCGCTCCAAATGCGTGGGGCTCCTCAAACACAAATAAATTTTTAATTTGTGTAGTTATATATACTAGTGGTCGCCCAGTGGTCGAAATTCGACCGTAATTCATTAAATTTTTAAGTTTGAACGTTATTGAGGTTCTTTCGTCAAAGAGTATACCTCTATAATCATTGCATATAATTTTTTTGAATTTTGTTCTATTACGTCAGCTGCGAGCGTGTACAAATATGTCATTAGCGTGTGTTGTTTGCCTTAATTCCCTGCAATACCTATGAAATTTAAAATTTAATGTTAGTAACAGTTGAAAAAAAACACAATTACAGCTTGTATTCGTATTTATTTTTTGATATAATTCATTGTCAGTTTTAATTTGTTCATGTTATTATTGAATCAAATAAACGCTAATAAAAATTAGACTTGACATTCATAGAAGTATAATATACATTGTTTTCAATTCCAGTGGATTACATTTCATTTTTGGTAAGGTACAAAATTCGAAAACAGTTTGAAGATTATCTGCTACAAAGCTTATATAATTTTTTAATTTTTTTTTCTATGCATTAATTTTCGAGTTATTTGAAAAATATGAAAGATAGGAAAAATGAGGTTTAGCTTGGCTAAGCCATATTTAAAAAGGAATAACGCGTTTTTTGACATTTCCTTGGGTTTTTTTTATTGCCATACTGACCAGGTTTCGCCAAGGCTACACAGTTATTTTGCCTATCTTTTTCGAATTATATAAAATTTAAATAAAAAATTAATACAAAATAAAAAATGAAATAAAAAATACGTGCCTCGTATTTTTTCATATATTTTTCATTAAATCAAAAAAACCGGGCGGTTAAAAAAATAAATGTTGTCCATTGAAATTAAAATAGTTTGAAAGTGAATTTAATGATTCAGAACTTCTGTGTAAACGATGATTTTGTAAAAACTCTTTCATCATTTGCTAAATGCCCTTGGCCATTATATTCTGAAATATAAAATCTCAAACCATCGAATAATCGAACTCTACTTGCTGCGACGTACAATTGACCATGTGTAAAAACTGGCTGCCTCAATAAAATTCCAATTTTTCGAATGTTTGTCCTTGAGACTTATTTATTGTCACCGCAAATGCAGGTATAATTGTAAATTGAGTTCTTTGAAAGTTAAATGGTAAAACAGTACCGGAGTATGTTAAATTTATACGTGGAATCAAAATTCTCTTATTACGTGCGGTTCCAGTTAAAACTTCGCAATCAATAGCATTACGATGCATACACTTGATGCGCATTCTTGTTCCATTGACTAATGCTTCCTTTGTATTTAAGTTTCTGATCAGTAAAACGATGCAATTAACTTTCAATACTAACTTATGTGGTGGCAAACCACTAATAGTCAAAGAATTCAAAAACTCTACTGGATAGTTATTGATTTCATTGTCATCATCACAAATTATTTTATCGTAGCTATGATATGTTTTCTGTTCACCTGGTATTCGATTAAGTATATCAGTATTAATAAAAGTACAATCATCATTTTTAGGTGCTAAAATAACTAACTTCAATATGTTATCTGAGAGTATGTTTTCGGAAATATTTCCATACACCTCTTTATTTTCATCTCCTATTAATTGCTGAGGTATTTCAATTATATTTTCACCAAACTGAGAGAATTGTGGGGCTTCATCATTACCAATTTTTTTCAAGAATTCGACAAATTCTATTTCACTTGGTAAGGCTCTCATATTTTGAGTAAACGTTACTTTATGAAAATAAACAAATTTATGCCAACTCGTGACACAATTTTCAATTAAAGTTGCACGTGATCCATGTGGGACAACTGGTAAGATTTGCCGAAAATCACCCCACGTTTTCACTCCAAATGGTTTATGTTTATCATTTTCATCGCATAGATCCTGCAATAATCTATCTATGATTTTCAACACTTGCAGTGGGCACATAGAAATTTCATCAATATTTATCAATGATGATGAATTTATGTAACGTCCATAGCTACTATTTGCAGTAATATTCGCTACAGAATTTTCCAAAATGGGTATAGGCAATTTAAACACATTGTGTAAAGTTCTACCTCCAAGTAATAGAGTTGAAGCTATGCCACTGAACGCTGTTGCAATGCAACTAAGATTAAGCGACTTTAATTTGTGAATGATTGCTGTTTGTCTGAATGTTTTCCACAACCTGCATGAGCGGTTAAACAAAAAACATTAGATCCAGTATCATGGTGCAAAACTTCACGAATCACACGATCAATTAGATTACGCTGTTCAATATTTGCATTTTCATAATGTTCACAAAACAGAAACTCTTGTTCTATTGGATCAATAGCATTTGCTTCGTCTGTTCTCTGCGAATACGTGGGAACTGGTAAACCAAGTTCTTGACATGACAAATTATGAACATTCAAAATATCTTCAATTTCTAATAGAGCTGTGTTAAAGGATAATTCTTCGTTGTAATCTCTCAAAAAATATTCACTAAGGTATACTATAAATTCATTCCATAACGCCAATGCATTGGCTGGCACATTTAATGCACAAATGTAACCAAATAAATTTCGCATTTGTTTTAGTGAATGTAATTCTTTTGCTTCATTTAAACATTCGCGCCATTCATTATCATTTGAAGCAATGCCGCGAGCATGGCACGCTTCAACAAAAGAAGTGTGTATAATTCCATTGTATGTTCTAACATCCTCAAATGATTTTGGACCACAGACATGTAATAAAAGCAATCGTAAATGGAAAAGTTCGATGTCTTTTGGTGATACTACATATATGCGTGTAATGATTTTATCACATCCACGCCTTCTCTTCTTCCATTTTTTTCGGGAATCTTCCCACACATAATGCAAAGGAATTTCAATATACTTATATTCATGCGCTGATGGATCTGATCGATTCAATTCAAAAAATGCTAATAATTTTGTTTGTCTTGAATTTTCAATTGCTTGACGTTCTTGCCCTTCTCGAAAGTAAACATTCTGTCTACGCGGTAAATGAATGTCAAGTCTAACGATGAAATGTGATTGAAAATGCATTGGTAATTCACGCCGTACAGCTTCAGTTGATCCGACATAACGGCCATTTAAAAAATTTATAACTTCATCAATTTGTATTTCTTGACCTGGTTCATTTCTCTCTGAACCTAATTCAACAGATGCACTGTCATAGCCTTTATACACGTATTTATAAATGTATTTTACACTTTTAACTGTAGTGCATACTTCAACATTTATATGGCAATTAAATTTGGCAAGTAAAAACGGATTGTATGGTACAACATAACGATTGTCGAGGCAACTACCGCGAACTTCATCATTAATACCATTATCACGCCTTCTGTATAATGGATATCCATTTAATGATTCACATGTAAATTCATTAAATCGTTTTGGATAATCTTTTGTGCATTTTCCATCTCTCATACATACAGAATTTGGATTATGTACACCGCATGGACCATGGATCATGTGTTTTACATATTCATGTAATGTAGGATGTGTTTGAATGTTAGGAATCTCCGCAGATACAACTTTATCAATATCGGTAGCGTTAACAATTTTATCTTGCTCATTTAAAGAGAACGAAATGTGAGCATGAGGCAATCCTCTCTTTTGAAACTCAGTTGTATAAATGAGTGCTTCAACTTCATCGAAGATTTTTTTTAGTGTAAGGCCCTCAATTAATGCTTTCAGTTTGGACTTGAATACACGCACAACAATATCAGGTCGAAAATTAGCTGACTCACCTACACCAATATTGCTAACTATTTCAGGCCAACTTGGATTGCAAGTCATTGTAATAAACAAAGAAGGCTTCCCGAAATGTTGTACAATTGACATTGCATCTAAATAATTCTGATACATATTTTTGGAGATCCATTGAATGAAGATGGTAAAATTACTCTACGGCCAACATTATTGGCATTGGGGTTCAATTCTAAATAATCTGTTAAATTGTTATAAACTTCAGACCTGAGACTTGTTTGATTTTGTCGAATGAAATGTAACCTTGTGCCCTCTATTCTCACATACATATCAACTATCCACTGCAGAAATAATTTTTGTGAATGGTGCAACATGCTAAAATCTTCTCTAATTGCAAGTCTATAGGCTGCATACTGAAGCATGGTTAATTTATTTCTGGGCGCTCTTGAATTAGATGTAGTTGGTACATTATGAGAAATATTGATATGCCACCCAGTATCACCATTTGAAAAAAGTAATGGATACGCTAAAGGGTCCAATGATGAATCCAAAACAGAGATATTTTTAATGGTACCATTAACTTTTGAAAACGAAACCATATTTCGTTCAAAGGGTGGCTCACCGTCAACTGTACTAAATATTACTGCTACATCAGTTTGAACTGCATCATTATAACGGCGTAGATCTAAATCACGATTTACTTTAATGAGCATACAAATTTCTTTATTTTGATTTTCAACTCTCTGACAATGATCTTTCATTGCAATGAATGACCGAACGAAAGGATTAATGCGTTCCAATTCAAGAGAGATTCGCCATTATATTCTTATTGCATGTTTGATTATAGTGTTCACGTAATCTATAATTGACAGCAGTGTCAACATCATAAAAATATAATTGCGCATAACATGGTGAGCGACCATATCCAGCAGTCATTGGACCTGATCTGTGATAAAAAACATCATGTATTTTAAAATGATACACTCCACCCGTAACTGTATCCAAAATTTTAGCTACTGAGCTAACCATAGCAAATGGTGAATTGTATTTCGAATGTTTTCTAAATAATTTTTTGACTTTCTTTTTATTGAGGTAATAACTTTTATCTTGGGGTTCATTCTTCATTATTCACACTATTTCTTTATAAACATTTAATAATAATTCTCATTTTATTCTGTAATCTTGGGGTTTGTTATTCGTTATACACATTATTTCTTTATACACATAATAATAATTATCGTTTTCTTCTGTAATCTTGGGGTTTGTTATTCATTATACACATTATTTCTTTATACACATAATAATAATTATCGTTTTCTTCTGTAATCTTGGGGTTTGTTATTCATTATACACATTATTTCTTTATACACATAATAATAATTATCGTTTTCTTATAAAATCTTGGGGTTTGTTATTCATTATACACATTATTTCTTTATAAACATTTAACAATAATTCTTGTTTTCTTCAAAATCGATAATACGTTGTTCTTATTGTATTTCAGAATTTAGTGGTAGTATTCAACTCAAATTATTTTTAAATTCCAAGTATTTTTCTTCAAGATTGGTAATAAGTTGTTCTTATTATTTTTAGAATTTATTCATTTATATAAATTCTTTTTCGTTTGTTAATACAGAAGTTGTTCAAATATAAGGTAGTAAGTTGTCCTTACTTCATTTTAGAATTTATTCATTATATTTCTTTATGGACTCTTGGTTGTATGTTCCCTTAATCCTTTTCGTGGTAGGGTTCATTATTTCATACGTATTGTTATTATTATTTTTTGTTATCACATAGGGCCCAGTATATAATAATAATAATTTTTTAGTTATTCCTTCTAGAGTACTTGGTAGCTCCCTGTTTCTTATTAATATTTTCTCACCCACTTGGTACTTAATTGGTTTTGGGTTATTCTTTTCATATTTTCTTCTCTTCATTTCCGTCTTTTCCATAACTCGGTTATAAAATTTAATTGTTTCAAATTGATATTCTGGATTAATTGGAAAGTTTATAATATCTTGGATTTCTCTAGGTGGAAGCCTTTCAAACATAACAGTATATGGGGTATTTCCAATAGACTGGTGGTAAGATATATTTAAAAATTCTTCGGTTACTGACAAGTATTCGTACCACCTTCTCTGTTGGTCATGACAGTAAGTTCGTAGTATTCTGCCAACTTCCCTCAATACACGTTCTGCCGGATTACTGCTGGGGTGATAAACTGAAGTCTTATATGTTCTGATGTTGTGTTTTAACAGATTATTTCTCCATTTATAGCCCTTAAACTGCGTACCATGATCAGTGATAATAGATGACGGTTTGCCAACCTCTGTTATGTACCGTCCGATGACTATTTCTAGAATTTTCTTGGTAGTGGCTCTGCTAATAGCATAAAGTTTAGTGTATTTGGAAAAATGATCAAAAATAATTATTATGAATTTGTATCTGTGATTTCCTCCACTGCGTGGGAAGGGCCCACATATATCTAGAAATACCTTCTCCAGCTTATATTTGGATGTTATTGGGATCATGACTCCCTCCTTCTTCTCATTATTATGTTTAACCATCTGGCAGATGTGACATGTTTGTATAGATTTTTGTTCCTTTCTGGTCAAATTTTTTATGTACATTTGTTCTTCTATGGCTTTGACAATTTTCATGGCTCCCATGTGTCCATATCGTTCATGGTAATCCAATATTAATTTGTTTTCCACAGCTGTGGGAATTACTAGTTTCCAGTTTATTTGTTTAGGAGTAACCTTAATAAATAATCGGTCATCATGTATACAGTAATATTTAGTAATAACTTCATCAGCATTTTGTATCTTCTGGCGTATGTTTATTAATTTGGGATCCGATTTTTGGTGTTGACTAATTTCATTGACAATCATCTCCAGATCCTTCCGACTCTTAATGACATGGTACACCTTCGCGATCTCTTCCTTTTCTCCTTCAAATGATTGATCTTGTATGTTTATTCGGGACAAGATATCGGCTGCTATATTCTTTCTTCCAGGTATATATTCCCAATCAATGCAATACTCTTGCAAGGCAAGGACCCATCTTGTTAGCCGGCCGTGACTAAGTTTACATCTTTTTAGAAAGGAAATCGATTTATGGTCACTTCTTACGGTCACTGGGTATCCGAGTATATAGGTTCTAAATTTATTGCATGCGTACACAACGCTTAGCAGCTCTTTCTCGGTAACGTTGTAATTGCGTTCGCAGCTGTTAAGCACTCTGCTGGCGAAGCTGATTACCATATGATGTCCTTCTTTATCTTCTTGATATAGGGTAGCCCCTAAGCTAACATTGCTTGCATCACAATTTAAATAAAAGCGTTTGTTAAAATCAGGGTGGTACAACATAACTGTTTCTAAAAATTTCTTCTTGATCAATTACAGAATTTTATCTTGTTCTGGTCCCCATGCCCACTTGTCTTTAGATGATAATTGTTTCTGAAACTTGGCAGTCACTTCTGAATAGTTATCTTGGAATTTACGGTAATAGTTGCAAATTCCAAGAAAAGATTGTAGCTGTTTTCTATTTTTTGGAGTAGGGAACATTTGGATTGCTTCTACTTTTTCTGTTGAAGGTGTGATACCCTCCTCAGACAAATTGAAACCTAAAAACTTTACTTGATTGGCAATAAATTTAGATTTATTTAGCTTAAGTGTTATGTTGTTCTCAGATAATTTTCTTAGTACCTGTTCCACCCGCTCGCAATGTTCATCCAATGTGAAGAAGTTATAAGTAAATCATCTACATAGACCGTAGTGAACTGCAGTGTTTCTTGTCCCAATACCTTGTCCATACATTTCACAAATATTGCAACCGAATTAATTAGTCCGAAAGGTAGCCTTTTAAATTGATAGTTCCTTCCGTCAAAAAGGAACGCCATGTATTTTCTACTGTCTGGGTGTAGTTCGACCTGCCAGTACCCACATACCGTATCCCAAGTGCTAATGTATTTAATACCGTGGAATTTCTTTAAAATTTCTTCTATTTCGCCTGGTGAAGTCCTATCATTGACGATCATTTTATTTATTTCCCTAGCGTCCAGGCAAATTCTCACCTTTCCGTTCTTTTTCGGGACTGCCACTATTGGACTGGTATATGGTGATTGACTATATTCTATTATGTCATCTTGCATCATACGGTTAATCTCGTTCCGGACCTCGTTTTTTATAGAGTAAGCAATTGGGTATGACTTTCTGCGAAAGTTCACCGGTTCTTTAAAATTTATTATACATTGATATCCTTTTACTTTACCTGGAGCATTGGAGAACACAAGGATGGAGCATTGGAGTCTGTATTTATTATATATTTGAATTAAATTTTCGGCCTGTACCTTACTTATTTGTTTATAAGTTTTTTCCCTTTGGAATTCTCGAATCTCTTCCAACTTACTCTGCCATAGGTTAGGATCATCGTCTTCATATTGAATGTTCTCTGGTAATTTATTCTTCTTACAGAAATAGCTTTTTATGGCTCCACATTTGGTGTTAACTGGACCTGTTTGATTAGTGTTGATTAACTCGGCTGTCCATAATCCTCCTTCGGATGTTAAAGATATCGTACCTTTATGCAAGTCAATTATCGCGGAATGCTGGCGCAACACATCGCATCCAATCAATACATTAAATGGTAGTCCCGTTGCGACCAAGAATCCTATTGGTAGGGTCATATTGTTATTGGTAAGATCGAGTGATACTTGTTTTTTGACTGTTTTATTTTGTCTCCCAGTGGCTCCGATAATTATCACATTATTGACAGGTAAAGTCGGTATGGGTAACTGGACTTCTCGCTGGATTCTTTCAAGTTCAATATTGTCTATCAATGATATGTTAGATCCAGTGTCTATCATAATGGTAGATTTTACCCCATTTAAATTTGCTGATATATATATGATTTCGTTATTACTATTACTGTTTACATGTTTCTGATCCTCTTCTAACAAATCTTCCCTGATATTCTTTAAATAGTGGTTATTAATTATGGTTATTTTATGATTACACTTAATTTTATTTATTAATCGTTGTTCCCCAAGATTACGGTTCAGTGACGGGTATTCATTAATTTTCACTGCCTCTATTAGTTTAAATGAGGGCTTACTCCCTCTTCTCTATTTTCATTCTGATTACTGTGTTGGTTTTGTACTGTTTCCGTGCGATCCTCCGTATTATGTTCTGCTATCCTATAATTTCCATCATGTGGGTAGTTGTCTTCATGCCGAGATTGGTCATAATGGTTGTCATATCGGTGACTCCTTGGGTAGTATCGTCGCTGATTACCTTGAGGTCTGGAGTAAATATAATTGACGTTATGTCTATAATTATTGGGTCGTCTGTCTCCATCTCCTCTATTATTGCGACTATCACGATAATTGTAATTGTTATTGCCGCGATAATTATAGTTTCTGGAATTATTATTCGTGTTTTCATTTTGTGTTCTATTAGTATTAACGTTATGCGCAGGTCGATTGCGATCGTTATTATGATAATTGGCTGGTGGCGCGTTATTATCATACTTCTGATATTTATGATTTAGCATTCTATTTCTTTGGTATTGGTTCTCGTGCTCATAATTCTCCAAGAATTTGGCCATGGCTGGAATCGTTTTGATTTGACTACACATACGCGCATTTTTTATCCCTTCCTTGTAATGATAGGATAGTTGTATTACCAAACATTCTTCGGGAATTCGGGGCTCTAAGTTCCGCGCCATACATACTTTTCCTAAAAAGTATGAAGTTGGGGACTGGCCTACATTTGTTTCGTATCGACCGTTACTCAAATTATTCCTAATCATGTTCTGGGTCGATTCCGACCAATACTTCTCCTTAAATTGTTTTTTGAACTCAGTCATGTCCAGTATATCCGGGCGCACCGCTGTCCACCAATTATCATAAGTATCTTTAAACGTTTCATCAATCATGCTTCGTTTAATACTCCAGCGACTCTCTCTATTTCTTATGATCACTTCTTCCAATCTCTTTAAAAATTCCATAGGATTGCGCTTATAATTACGAAAATTAATCGATTCTCTGTTCTCATGGTTATTTGTATGACTATTTTGGCATGTCCTATCCCGCCATGAATCTACTTCCTCCTGTAATTGTAATTCACGCCTACTAATCTCTTCTATTTTATTTTTATTGGTATTGATTTGACCTTCCATATTATTTAAATTGCCATAGACCCTTTCGAGTCGTTCGCCCATGTCTGTCTGTATGTGCTTAATACCTTCCTTTTTCTTTTCCCGTACCTGATGTACTTCGTTTTTAATTTGCTCACATTTTTCGACAGTTTCCTGTTGGATTTCTTCGACCAATGTTTTATTCTCAATTTTTGTGTCATTAATTTTATTCTGTAATTCCTCACGAACCTGTACTATTGTTTCGTTAGTTTTTTCTAACTCTTCATTTGTTTTGGCTATTTCTAATAGTCTTTCCTCATTATTTTGGTCCACCTTCTGGTTAATAGTCACATGAAGATTTTCAATTTTTTCATTAATTTGCCTTAAATTTTCTTCACGTATTTGTAGGATGTCTTCCTTCATTTGTTTTAAACCCTCATCATTCCTATCTAACCTTTCGTGAATTTGGTTTAATCTTTCGTTCATTTGTCTTGAGGTTTCTTTAGTTTCCTCATTTGTTTTATCGAATTTTTCCTCCAGTCTCTTTGAGTCTTCCTTAATTTCCTCCTTTGTTTTTCTAAATTGTTCTCTCGAGTCTTCCTTAATCTCCTCTTTCATTTGTCTATTGCTTTCCATTATGATCCTCAACAACTCCTGCATACTCATGTCTTCCTTTTTGTTGGATTTATCTGGTTGGTCCCCTTGGGCAACTTCTTCAATTGCTCCATTTTCCTTGTCCACAATAATTTCAGTTTCCGCTATTTCGTCTGTCTGCTGTTCCATTTCACTGTCTGTTATTAGTTCTATTTCCTGTTCTTGTTCGTCTATTTCCTTTTCCGTTTCTCCTGCCCTAATCCTTGATCTACCTCTGGTATGCATGTTTACTCTCCCACAGTTGCCTGCTCTGGTTAAGTAATGTTATTGTTATTATAGTTACTTAACTCAAGCCCTACACAAGTTGAGCGCCAATTTGTAAGTAACCCCGGTGTGTCGGCTACTGTTCAAGTCCCGCGATGTAAACCAATTTGTAAGTAAACCGATACGTACGGTCTAAATTCCCACTGTTGTATTTGTCAATTGTGTTGTATTAATTTAATTGTATAAATTCTCGGAAATATATGGAGTTGTGGAATATATGGATGTACTTAATTAATGTTAACTTAATTCTTTAATAATTATCAGTGTTAGTGTGCCTAGAACTTAAATAACTTAAGATTTATTCTACAATTTCATCCAACCCTATTATGCCTTGAAGAGAGTTCTGTCTAATTTTATAATTTTACGCTCCCTCTTTGGTGTCAGATAATTCCGCTATAAGCGCTGTAGTATCGGCTCAACGAAACTTGTAGGTTATTCGATGTTTATATTAACCATTTATTATACTACTTATTCAGTTACTTTTGTTCCAGTTCACTAAACCATACTCCAAATAACAAGTTGTAACAAATATATAAAGGTTCTTTATTTGTGTATTCAATTCACATTAACTCGGATATATTCTAATTAATATATGTTGGGACTATAGATTCAGGTATCGATTGTTGACTATTTAATCCTTTGTTTATATTTGGTTATATATTATATTTGATTCGTATTTTATTTATTTCAGGGTGTGAAGGTTCTTGTAACTGTGGGGAAGACTAAAAATACATAATAAGAATGCAAGATTTACAAAAATTATGTGTTGTGTATTTAGTATGATTAATATAATATAATTTTACCAGACTCTAACGACGCCAATCACGTAGGCGGTTGATCGCTAAATTCGTTGTTCTGGTCAATTATGAAGTACAGTTTTCTTTCTTCAGTTTAATAAAAGTAAATCTTGTCCTGTCCACTTCGGAATACAGCTTCTGAATTGTTTTACAGCACGATTGATGTTTCTTCTGCACCGCCAGGATCCAAATAGGTTCTTCCTTCGGTTGAAGCAGTTAGTGTTGTTCCGTGTATTTGCAAGGTTATAATTTCTGGTGTTGTGAATATTATAAGTTGTGTTACTATTAATTCTTTATATTTGATTAATTTTTCATTAATTCCCTTCGGACATGGGACAGTCCAAGTTTCTTCTTGTAGAATTCGGTTATTTGTTCTCGATTATTATTTCATAATGTATCGTTATTTTATTAATCTGTGTTAGTGATAGATGTAAGTATTATCATTGGAATTTTATCTTTTTTATAATCGTATCTCTTGATTTCGAAAATTACGATTCAATATATTCTTCTTGGGTTTTTTTAAATCCTCACGTTCAGTTTTTACAAAGCAATTCTTGTTATTTTATAAATCAACAACCTTCTTCTTAATTTTTTCCCTAGCAACCTATATTAATTTCCGCTTCCACATGTTTTGACTATATAGTGTTTCTTTCATATATTTTTTTGTCTATTCTTTGTCAATTTGCTGTCCTATCGGAATGTAATTTTACCGATAGCTGGTTTATTATTTTATACACATCTTCTACTGGTTTTTTGATATAATTCCGTTTTTTCCTCTTTTATTGTATTTAATCCACCTTCGATATTATTTTTTACCAATCGATATTATGGCATTATGGTATTATTATAATTTGTATAAATTTTATTAAATATTATTATTAACTTAATGTTTTTTCTTCTTTATAGCTCTTCATAGTGCATTTATTAATTATTATTAATTGATGCATCTAACCTTTAAGTTATAAGTGTTTATTTAGTATTTTTGGCTGTTAGGCCTTTTATTGTAAATTGATCTACCTGTGGTTATGTCTGTTAGGCATCTATAGTCCCTTTTATATAAATTCGTACATACAATCAAAACTTAATCATTAACATTTGTATAAACAATTATTTTTCTACATCTAATAACAAATTTATCTTGATCTCTTGATCACATACAACAAAATTCGAACTTATGAACATTGGTTAACTGTCTCACACTTCATTCTATGACAGTCATTGAATAACACTATTTGTTTCATTATTTTTCATGAACTCAACACATATTTGATATAACATCACATAAACTTTATCATAACTTTTCCGTCATAATATAATATTTTTTTAACACAAAATTCTTATCTGTTATTACCATAAATTAAGTCATTGTTTCATTTTTCTGTTTTGTTTTTTATTAAACATATATCATTAGCTATTATTTATTTTACAGGTTCGTTTATTCTATTCAACACTACCTTGCATTCTTATTTATTTTGTCTATGACTATAATTGTCATAATTGGGTCTCTGTTCTATTATGGGATTAAGTATCAATTTATTTATCAATCTGTGAATCTTCTTTTATGTAACAGCAATGCGATCATTTTTGTTGCGCTACATATGCTTCCCCTCCTAAAAAAGTTTAGTTTACCTGAATGAAGTTTAGGTCAAATAAACTTGCCTTTTTCACATGCCTTTTCTTAATTTCATTGTTAATGGTTGACGATGGTCTTCACAATGTAACTTCATTAGACTAGTACTAGTACCTTTTTTATTTAGTAACATTTCATCATTTTATTTAACATTCTTGATTCTTGATATATATTTTTTTTCTGTACACATTATTTGTTGGTAACTGGCTACACTATTCACTGATACATTAGTTTTACATCTCTCCTATTTATAATTACTATAATTACTGCATTTTTTAATTATTCTTCTGTCAACACGCTTCTTTCTGTTTTCTTCGTCCTGTTCCTTTGGCAACTGAATTTATTTTTGCAACTATTCTAATATTCCTTAAATATTTAATTTCCCTAACAATCCCTAACACATGCGTTGGTACAGTTCAGAGAGGCACTGTTTGGCTTCATACTCTGCTGCCCACACTACATCTTAATATAGTACTGCTGGAATTCATCTACAGTCAGCTATAAAATATAATAATAATCTCCTAATATTCTCTTTAATCATTTAATAATAAATATTTGGGTAAAGATTTTTTCTTTGTTGCATTTATATTTTTTCATTACTATTCTTCATATTTCGTAGTTCCATTTTAATTCCTTAAACATTCGTTAATATTGACTTTGACAGTTATCAATTGTAATCATCTTTGTTTTCATTTTTGTTGAGATTGTAATGTTAAGTATCTTCTTCGTTTTTTTTTTTTTTTTTTTTTTTTCTCTGATCTCAATATTTTTTAATCAGTTGTTGTGTGTTGATCATTATAATTGTATTTCTTACTAAATATATTCCTTATACTTAATCATTCTTCTTCTTATCGTATTTCACTATTTTGGCTGTTTATTTTTTAATGAATTATGTTCATAAATACTCTTTCCTTCTTGTCTTCTTTAACATTATATTAGTTACATTCAATCGTTTACTGAGATTGTTCCATCATGTGGCAATGTAGTATGTATTTTAGGTCATATGATTTTTTTTTTTTCTTCTTTATTTTGGATAAGTAGGTTTGAGGTAATAACTTTTATCTTGGGGTTCATTCTTCATTATTCACACTATTTCTTTATAAACATGTAATAATAATTCTCATTTTATTCTGTAATCTTGGGGTTTGTTATTCGTTATACACATTATTTCTTTATACACATAATAATAATTATCGTTTTCTTCTGTAATCTTGTGGTGTGTTATTCATTATACACATTATTTCTTTATACACATAATAATAATTATCGTTTTCTTCTAAAATCTTGGGGTTTGTTATTCATTATACACATTATTTCTTTATAAACATTTAACAATAATTCTTGTTTTCTTCAAAATCGATAATACGTTGTTCTTATTGTATTTCAGAATTTAGTGGTAGTATTCAACTCAAATTATTTTTAAATTCCAAGTATTTTTCTTCAAGATTGGTAATAAGTTGTTCTTATTATTTTTAGAATTTATTCATTTATATAAATTCTTTTTCTTTTTGTTAATACAGAAGTTGTTCAAATATAAGGTAGTAAGTTGTCCTTACTTCATTTTAGAATTTATTCATTTATATAAATTCTTTTTCCTTTTGTTAATACAGAAGTTGTTCAAATATAAGGTAGTAAGTTGTCCTTACTGCATTTTAGAATTTATTCATTATATTTCTTTATGGACTCTTGGTTGTATGTTCCCTTAATCCTTTTCGTGGTAGGGTTCATTATTTCATACGTATTGTTATTATTATTTTTTGTTATCACATATGGCCCAGTATATAATAATAATAATTTTTTAGTTATTCCTTCTAGAGTACTTGGTAGCTCCCTGTTTCTTATAAATATTTTCTCACCCACTTGGTACTTAATTGGTTTTGGGTTATTCTTTTCATATTTTCTTCTCTTCATTTCCGTCTTTTCCATAACTCGGTTATAAAATTTAATTGTTTCAAATTGATATTCTGGATTAATTGGAAAGTTTATAATATCTTGGATTTCTCTAGGTGGAAGCCTTTCAAACATAACAGTATATGGGGTATTTTCAATAGACTGGTGGTAAGATATATTTAAAAATTCTTCGGTTACTGACAAGTATTCGTACCACCTTCTCTGTTGGTCATGACAGTAAGTTCGTAGTATTCTGCCAACTTCCCTCAATACACGTTCTGCCGGATTACTGCTGGGGTGATAAACTGAAGTCTTATATGTTCTGATGTTGTGTTTTAACAGATTATTTCTCCATTTATAGCCCTTAAACTGCGTACCATGATCAGTGATAATAGATGACGGTTTGCCAACCTCTGTTATGTACCGTCCGATGACTATTTCTAGAATTTTCTTGGTAGTGGCTCTGCTAATAGCATAAAGTTTAGTGTATTTGGAAAAATGATCAAAAATAATTATTATGAATTTGTATCTGTGATTTCCTCCACTGCGTGGGAAGGGCCCACATATATCTAGAAATACCTTCTCCAGCTTATATTTGGATGTTATTGGGATCATGACTCCCTCCTTCTTCTCATTATTATGTTTAACCATCTGGCAGATGTGACATGTTTGTATAGATTTTTGTACCTTTCTGGTCAAATTTTTTATGTACATTTGTTCTTCTATGGCTTTGACAATTTTCATGGCTCCCATGTGTCCATATCGTTCATGGTAATCCAATATTAATTTGTTTTCCACAGCTGTGGGAATTACTAGTTTCCAGTTTATTTGTTTAGGAGTAACCTTAATAAATAATCGGTCATCATGTATACAGTAATATTTAGTAATAACTTCATCAGCATTTTGTATCTTCTGGCGTATGTTTATTAATTTGGGATCCGATTTTTGGTGTTGACTAATTTCATTGACAATCATCTCCAGATCCTTCCGACTCTTAATGACATGGTACACCTTCGCGATCTCTTCCTTTTCTCCTTCAAATGATTGATCTTGTATGTTTATTCGGGACAAGATATCGGCTGCTATATTCTTTCTTCCAGGTATATATTCCCAATCAATGCAATACTCTTGCAAGGCAAGGACCCATCTAGTTAGCCGGCCGTGACTAAGTTTACATCTTTTTAGAAAGGAAATCGATTTATGGTCACTTCTTACGGTCACTGGGTATCCGAGTATATAGGTTCTAAATTTATTGCATGCGTACACTACGCTTAGCAGCTCTTTCTCGGTAACGTTGTAATTGCGTTCGCAGCTGTTAAGCACTCTGCTGGCGAAGCTGATTACCATATGATGTCCTTCTTTATCTTCTTGATATAGGGTAGCCCCTAAGCTAACATTGCTTGCATCACAATTTAAATAAAAGCGTTTGTTAAAATCAGGGTGGTACAACATAACTGTTTCTAAAAATTTCTTCTTGATCAATTGCAGAATTTTATCTTGTTCTGGTCCCCATGCCCACTTGTCTTTAGATGATAATTGTTTCTGAAACTTGGCAGTCACTTCTGAATAGTTATCTTGGAATTTACGGTAATAGTTGCAAATTCCAAGAAAAGATTGTAGCTGTTTTCTATTTTTTGGAGTAGGGAACATTTGGATTGCTTCTACTTTTTCTGTTGAAGGTGTGATACCCTCCTCAGACAAATTGAAACCTGAAAACTTTACTTGATTGGCAATAAATTTAGATTTATTTAGCTTAAGTGTTATGTTGTTCTCAGATAATTTTCTTAGTACCTGTTCCACCCGCTCGCAATGTTCATCCCAATGTGAAGAAGTTATAAGTAAATCATCTACATAGACCGTAGTGAACTGCAGTGTTTCTTGTCCCAATACCTTGTCCATACATTTCACAAATATTGCAACCGAATTAATTAGTCCGAAAGGTAGCCTTTTAAATTGATAGTTCCTTCCGTCAAAAAGGAACGCCATGTATTTTCTACTGTCTGGGTGTAGTTCGACCTGCCAGTACCCACATACCGTATCCCAAGTGCTAATGTATTTAATACCGTGGAATTTCTTTAAAATTTCTTCTATTTCGCCTGGTGAAGTCCTATCATTGACGATCATTTTATTTATTTCCCTAGCGTCCAGGCAAATTCTCACCTTTCCGTTCTTTTTCGGGACTGCCACTATTGGACTGGTATATGGTGATTGACTATATTCTATTATGTCATCTTGCATCATACGGTTAATCTCGTTCCGGACCTCGTTTTTTATAGAGTAAGCAATTGGGTATGACTTTCTGCGAAAGTTCACCGGTTCTTTAAAATTTATTATACATTGATATCCTTTTACTTTACCTGGAGCATTGGAGTCTGTATTTATTATATATTTGAATTAAATTTTCGGCCTGTACCTTACTTATTTGTTTATAAGTTTTTTCCCTTTGGAATTCTCGAATCTCTTCCAACTTACTCTGCCATAGGTTAGGATCATCGTCTTCATATTGAATGTTCTCTGGTAATTTATTCTTCTTACAGAAATAGCTTTTTATGGCTCCACATTTGGTGTTAACTGGACCTGTTTGATTAGTGTTGATTAACTCGGCTGTCCATAATCCTCCTTCGGATGTTAAAGATATCGTACCTTTATGCAAGTCAATTATCGCGGAATGCTGGCGCAACACATCGCATCCAATCAATACATTAAATGGTAGTCCCGTTGCGACCAAGAATCCTATTGGTAGGGTCATATTGTTATTGGTAAGATCGAGTGATACTTGTTTTTTGACTGTTTTATTTTGTCTCCCAGTGGCTCCGATAATTATCACATTATTGACAGGTAAAGTCGGTATGGGTAACTGGACTTCTCGCTGGATTCTTTCAAGTTCAATATTGTCTATCAATGATATGTTAGATCCAGTGTCTATCATAATGGTAGATTTTACCCCATTTAAATTTGCTGATATATATATGATTTCGTTATTACTATTACTGTTTACATGTTTCTGATCCTCTTCTAACAAATCTTCCCTGATATTCTTTAAATAGTGGTTATTAATTATGGTTATTTTATGATTACACTTAATTTTATTTATTAATCGTTGTTCCCCAAGATTACGGTTCAGTGACGGGTATTCATTAATTTTCACTGCCTCTATTAGTTTAAATGAGGGCTTACTCCCTCTTCTCTATTTTCATTCTGATTACTGTGTTGGTTTTGTACTGTTTCCGTGCGATCCTCCGTATTATGTTCTGCTATCCTATAATTTCCATCATGTGGGTAGTTGTCTTCATGCCGAGATTGGTCATAATGGTTGTCATATCGGTGACTCCTTGGGTAGTATCGTCGCTGATTACCTTGAGGTCTGGAGTAAATATAATTGACGTTATGTCTATAATTATTGGGTCGTCTGTCTCCATCTCCTCTATTATTGCGACTATCACGATAATTGTAATTGTTATTGCCGCGATAATTATAGTTTCTGGAATTATTATTCGTGTTTTCATTTTGTGTTCTATTAGTATTAACGTTATGCGCAGGTCGATTGCGATCGTTATTATGATAATTGGCTGGTGGCGCGTTATTATCATACTTCTGATATTTATGATTTAGCATTCTATTTCTTTGGTATTGGTTCTCGTGCTCATAATTCTCCAAGAATTTGGCCATGGCTGGAATCGTTTTGATTTGACTACACATACGCGCATTTTTTATCCCTTCCTCGTAATGATAGGATAGTTGTATTACCAAACATTCTTCGGGAATTCGGGGCTCTAAGTTCCGCGCCATTCATACTTTTCCTAAAAAGTATGAAGTAGGGGACTGGCCTACATTTGTTTCGTATCGACCGTTACTCAAATTATTCCTAATCATGTTCTGGGTCGATTCCGACCAATACTTCTCCTTAAATTGTTTTTTGAACTCAGTCATGTCCAGTATATCCGGGCGCACCGCTGTCCACCAATTATCATAAGTATCTTTAAACGTTTCATCAATCATGCTTCGTATAATACTCCAGCGACTCTCTCTATTTCTTATGATCACTTCTTCCAATCTCTTTAAAAATTCCATAGGATTGCGCTTATAATTACGAAAATTAATCGATTCTCTGTTCTCATGGTTATTTGTATGACTATTTTGGCATGTCCTATCCCGCCATGAATCTACTTCCTCCTGTAATTGTAATTCACGCCTACTAATCTCTTCTATTTTATTTGTATTGGTATTGATTTGACCTTCCATATTATTTAAATTGCCATAGACCCTTTCGAGTCATTCGCCCATGTCTGTCTGTATGTGCTTAATACCTTCCTTATTCTTTTCCCGTACCTGATGTACTTCGTTTTTAATTTGCTCACATTTTTCGACAGTTTCCTGTTGGATTTCTTCGACCAATGTTTTATTCTCAATTTTTGTGTCATTAATTTTATTCTGTAATTCCTCACGAACCTGTACTATTGTTTCGTTAGTTTTTTCTAACTCTTCATTTGTTTTGGCTATTTCTAATAGTCTTTCCTCATTATTTTGGTCCACCTTCTGGTTAATAGTCACATGAAGATTTTCAATTTTTTCATTAATTTGCCTTAAATTTTCTTCATGTATTTGTAGGATGTCTTCCTTCATTTGTTTTAAACCCTCATCATTCCTATCTAACCTTTCGTGAATTTGGTTTATTATTTCGTTCATTTGTCTTGAGGTTTCTTTAGTTTCCTCATTTGTTTTATCGAATTTTTCCTCCAGTCTCTTTGATTCTTCCTTAATTTCCTCCTTTGTTTTTCTAAATTGTTCTCTTGAGTCTTCCTTAATCTCCTCTTTCATTTGTCTATTGCTTTCCATTATGATCCTCAACAACTCCTGCATACTCATGTCTTCCTTTTTGTTGGATTTATCTGGTTGGTCCCCTTGGGCAACTTCTTCAATTGCTCCATTTTCCTTGTCCATAATAATTTCAGTTTCCGCTATTTCGTCTGTCTGTTGTTCCATTTCACTGTCTGTTATTAGTTCTATTTCCTGTTCTTGTTCGTCTATTTCCTTTTCCGTTTCTCCTGCCCTAATCCTTGATCTACCTCTGGTATGCATGTTTACTCTCCCACAGTTGCCTGCTCTGGTTAAGTAATGTTATTGTTATTATAGTTACTTAACTCAAGCCCTACACAAGTTGAGCGCCAATTTGTAAGTAACCCCGGTGTGTCGGCTACTGTTCAAGTCCCGCGATGTAAACCAATTTGTAAGTAAACCGATACGTACGGTCTAAATTCCCACTGTTGTATTTGTCAATTGTGTTGTATTAATTTAATTGTATAAATTCTCGGAAATATTTGGAGTTGTGGAATATATGGATGTACTTAATTAATGTTAACTTAATTCTTTAATAATTATCAGTGTTAATGTGCCTAGAACTTAAATAACTTAAGATTTATTCTACAATTTCATCCAACCCTATTATGCCTTGAAGAGAGTTCTGTCTAATTTTATAATTTTACGCTCCCTCTTTGGTGTCAGATAATTCCGCTATAAGCGCTGTAGTATCGGCTCAACGAAACTTGTAGGTTATTCGATGTTTATATTAACCATTTATTATACTACTTATTCAGTTACTTTTGTTCCAGTTCACTAAACCATACTCCAAATAACAAGGTGTAACAAATATATAAAGGTTCTTTATTTGTGTATTCAATTCACATTAACTCGGATATATTCTAATTAATATATGTTGGGACTATAGATTCAGGTATCGATTGTTGACTATTTAATCCTTTGTTTATATTTTGGTATATATTATATTTGATTCGTATTTTATTTATTTGAGGGTGTGAAGGTTCTTGTAACTGTGGGGAAGACTAAAAATACATAATAAGAATGCAAGATTTACAAAAATTATGTGTTGTGTATTTAGTATGATTAATATAATATAATTTTACCAGACTCTAACGACGCCAATCACGTAGGCGGTTGATCGCTAAATTCGTTGTTCTGGTCAATTATGAAGTACAGTTTTCTTTCTTCAGTTTAATAAAAGTAAATCTTGTCCTGTCCACTTCGGAATACAGCTTCTGAATTGTTTTACAGCACGATTGATGTTTCTTCTGCACCGCCAGGATCCAAATAGGTTCTTCCTTCGGTTGAAGCAGTTAGTGTTGTTCCGTGTATTTGCAAGGTTATAATTTCTGGTGTTGTGAATATTGTGAGTTGTGTTACTATTAATTCTTTATATTTGATTAATTTTTCATTAATTCCCTTCGGACATGGGACAGTCCAAGTTTCTTCTTGTAGAATTCGGTTATTTGTTCTCGATTATTATTTCATAATGTATCGTTACTTTATTAATCTGTGTTAGTGATAGATGTAAGTATTATCATTGGAATTTTATCTTTTTTATAATCGTATCTCTTGATTTCGAAAATTACGATTCAATATATTCTTCTTGGATTTTTTTAAATCCTCACGTTCAGTTTTTACAAAGCAATTCTTGTTATTTTATAAATCAACAACCTTCTTCTTAATTTTTTCCCTAGCAACCTATATTAATTTCCGCTTCCACATGTTTTGACTATATAGTGTTTCTTTCATATATTTTTTTGTCTATTCTTTGTCAATTTGCTGTCCTATCGGAATGTAATTTTACCGATAGCTGGTTTATTATTTTATACACATCTTCTACTGGTTTTTTGATATAATTCCGTTTTTTCCTCTTTTATTATATTTAATCCACCTTCGATATTATTTTTTACCAATCGATATTATGGCATTATGGTATTATTATAATTTGTATAAATTTTATTAAATATTATTATTAACTTAATGTTTTTTCTTCTTTATAGCTCTTCATAGTGCATTTATTAATTATTATTAATTGATGCATCTAACCTTTAAGTTATAAGTGTTTATTTAGTATTTTTGGCTGTTAGGCCTTTTATTGTAAATTGATCTACCTGTGGTTATGTCTGTTAGGCATCTATAGTCCCTTTTATATAAATTCGTACATACAATCAAAACTTAATCATTAACATTTGTATAAACAATTATTTTTCTACATCTAATAACAAATTTATCTTGATCTCTTGATCACATACAACAAAATTCGAACTTATGAATATTGGTTAACTGCCTCACACTTCATTCTATGACAGTCATTGAATAACACTATTTGTTTTATTATTTTTCATGAACCAACACATATTTGATATAACATCACATAAACTTTATCATTACATTTTTGTCATAATATAATATTTTTTTAACACAAAATTCTTATCTGTTATTACCATAAATTAAGTCATTGTTTCATTTTTCTGTTTTGTTTTTTATTAAACATATATCATTAGCTATTATTTATTTTACAGGTTCGTTTATTCTATTCAACACTACCTTGCATTCTTATTTATTTTGTCTATGACTATAATTGTCATAATTGGGTCTCTGTTCTATTATGGGATTAAGTATCAATTTATTTATCAATCTGTGAATCTTCTTTTATGTAACAGCAATGCGATCATTTTTGTTGCGCTACATATGCTTCCCCTCCTAAAAAAGTTTAGTTTACCTGAATGAAGTTTAGGTCAAATAAACTTGCCTTTTTCACATGCCTTTTCTTAATTTCATTGTTAATGGTTGACGATGGTATTCTCAATGTAACTTCATTAGACTAGTACTAGTACCTTTTTTATTTAATAACATTTCATCATTTTATTTAACATTCTTGATTCTTGATATATTTTTTTTTTCTGTACACATTATTTGTTGGCAACTGGCTACACTATTCACTGATACATTAGTTTTACATCTCTCCTATTTATAATTACTATAATTACTGCATTTTTCAATTATTCTTCTGTCAACACGCTTCTTTCTGTTTTCTTCGTCCTATTCCTTTGGCAACTGAATTTATTTTTGCAACTATTCTAATATTCCTTAAATATTTAATTTCCCTAACAATCCCTAACACATGCGTTGGTACAGTTCAGAGAGGCACTGTTTGGCTTCATACTCTGCTGCCCACACTACATCTTAATATAGTACTGCTGGAATTCATCTACAGTCAGCTATAAAATATAATAATAATCTCCTAATAATCTCTTTAATCATTTAATAATAAATATTTGGGAAAAGATTTTTTCTTTGTTGCATTTATATTTTTTCATTACTATTCTTCATATTTCGTAGTTCCATTTTAATTCCTTAAACATTCGTTAATATTGACTTTGACAGTTATCAATTGTAATCATCTTTGTTTTCATTTTTGTTGAGATTGTAATGTTAAGTATCTTCTTCGTTTGTTTTTTTTTTTTCTCTGATCTCAATATTTTTTAATCAGTTGTTGTGTGTTGATCATTATAATTGTATTTCTTACTAAATATATTCCTTATACTTAATCATTCTTCTTCTTATCGTATTTCACTATTTTGGCTGTTTATTTTTTAATGAATTATGTTCATAAATACTCTTTCCTTCTTGTCTTCTTTAACATTATATTAGTTACATTCAATCGTTTACTGAGATTGTTCCATCATGTGGCAATGTAGTATGTATTTTAGGTCATATGATTTTTTTTTTTCTTCTTTATTTTGGATAAGTAGGTTTGAGGTAATAACTTTTATCTTGGGGTTCATTCTTCATTATTCACACTATTTCTTTATAAACATTTAATAATAATTCTCATTTTATTCTGTAATCTTGGGGTTTGTTATTCGTTATACACATTATTTCTTTATACACATAATAATAATTATCGTTTTCTTCTGTAATCTTGGGGTTTGTTATTCATTATACACATTATTTCTTTATACACATAATAATAATTATCGTTTTCTTCTAAAATCTTGGAGTTTGTTATTCATTATACACATTATTTCTTTATAAACATTTAACAATAATTCTTGTTTTCTTCAAAATCGATAATACGTTGTTCTTATTGTATTTCAGAATTTAGTGGTAGTATTCAACTCAAATTATTTTTAAATTCCAAGTATTTTTCTTCAAGATTGGTAATAAGTTGTTCTTATTATTTTTAGAATTTATTCATTTATATAAATTCTTTTTCTTTTTGTTAATACAGAAGTTGTTCAAATATAAGGTAGTAAGTTGTCCTTACTTCATTTTAGAATTTATTCATTTATATAAATTCTTTTTCCTTTTGTTAATACAGAAGTTGTTCAAATATAAGGTAGTAAGTTGTCCTTACTGCATTTTAGAATTTATTCATTATATTTCTTTATGGACTCTTGGTTGTATGTTCCCTTAATCCTTTTCGTGGTAGGGTTCATTATTTCATACGTATTGTTATTATTATTTTTTGTTATCACATATGGCCCAGTATATAATAATAATAATTTTTTAGTTATTCCTTCTAGACTACTTGGTAGCTCCCTGTTTCTTATAAATATTTTCTCACCCACTTGGTACTTAATTGGTTTTGGGTTATTCTTTTCATATTTTCTTCTCTTCATTTCCGTCTTTTCCATAACTCGGTTATAAAATTTAATTGTTTCAAATTGATATTCTGGATTAATTGGAAAGTTTATAATATCTTGGATTTCTCTAGGTGGAAGCCTTTCAAACATAACAGTATATGGGGTATTTTCAATAGACTGGTGGTAAGATATATTTAAAAATTCTTCGGTTACTGACAAGTATTCGTACCACCTTCTCTGTTGGTCATGACAGTAAGTTCGTAGTATTCTGCCAACTTCCCTCAATACACGTTCTGCCGGATTACTGCTGGGGTGATAAACTGAAGTCTTATATGTTCTGATGTTGTGTTTTAACAGATTATTTCTCCATTTATAGCCCTTAAACTGCGTACCATGATCAGTGATAATAGATGACGGTTTGCCAACCTCTGTTATGTACCGTCCGATGACTATTTCTAGAATTTTCTTGGTAGTGGCTCTGCTAATAGCATAAAGTTTAGTGTATTTGGAAAAATGATCAAAAATAATTATTATGAATTTGTATCTGTGATTTCCTCCACTGCGTGGGAAGGGCCCACATATATCTAGAAATACCTTCTCCAGCTTATATTTGGATGTTATTGGGATCATGACTCCCTCCTTCTTCTCATTATTATGTTTAACCATCTGGCAGATGTGACATGTTTGTATAGATTTTTGTACCTTTCTGGTCAAATTTTTTATGTACATTTGTTCTTCTATGGCTTTGACAATTTTCATGGCTCCCATGTGTCCATATCGTTCATGGTAATCCAATATTAATTTGTTTTCCACAGCTGTGGGAATTACTAGTTTCCAGTTTATTTGTTTAGGAGTAACCTTAATAAATAATCGGTCATCATGTATACAGTAATATTTAGTAATAACTTCATCAGCATTTTGTATCTTCTGGCGTATGTTTATTAATTTGGGATCCGATTTTTGGTGTTGACTAATTTCATTGACAATCATCTCCAGATCCTTCCGACTCTTAATGACATGGTACACCTTCGCGATCTCTTCCTTTTCTCCTTCAAATGATTGATCTTGTATGTTTATTCGGGACAAGATATCGGCTGCTATATTCTTTCTTCCAGGTATATATTCCCAATCAATGCAATACTCTTGCAAGGCAAGGACCCATCTAGTTAGCCGGCCGTGACTAAGTTTACATCTTTTTAGAAAGGAAATCGATTTATGGTCACTTCTTACGGTCACTGGGTATCCGAGTATATAGGTTCTAAATTTATTGCATGCGTACACTACGCTTAGCAGCTCTTTCTCGGTAACGTTGTAATTGCGTTCGCAGCTGTTAAGCACTCTGCTGGCGAAGCTGATTACCATATGATGTCCTTCTTTATCTTCTTGATATAGGGTAGCCCCTAAGCTAACATTGCTTGCATCACAATTTAAATAAAAGCGTTTGTTAAAATCAGGGTGGTACAACATAACTGTTTCTAAAAATTTCTTCTTGATCAATTGCAGAATTTTATCTTGTTCTGGTCCCCATGCCCACTTGTCTTTAGATGATAATTGTTTCTGAAACTTGGCAGTCACTTCTGAATAGTTATCTTGGAATTTACGGTAATAGTTGCAAATTCCAAGAAAAGATTGTAGCTGTTTTCTATTTTTTGGAGTAGGGAACATTTGGATTGCTTCTACTTTTTCTGTTGAAGGTGTGATACCCTCCTCAGACAAATTGAAACCTAAAAACTTTACTTGATTGGCAATAAATTTAGATTTATTTAGCTTAAGTGTTATGTTGTTCTCAGATAATTTTCTTAGTACCTGTTCCACCCGCTCGCAATGTTCATCCCAATGTGAAGAAGTTATAAGTAAATCATCTACATAGACCGTAGTGAACTGCAGTGTTTCTTGTCCCAATACCTTGTCCATACATTTCACAAATATTGCAACCGAATTAATTAGTCCGAAAGGTAGCCTTTTAAATTGATAGTTCCTTCCGTCAAAAAGGAACGCCATGTATTTTCTACTGTCTGGGTGTAGTTCGACCTGCCAGTACCCACATACCGTATCCCAAGTGCTAATGTATTTAATACCGTGGAATTTCTTTAAAATTTCTTCTATTTCGCCTGGTGAAGTCCTATCATTGACGATCATTTTATTTATTTCCCTAGCGTCCAGGCAAATTCTCACCTTTCCGTTCTTTTTCGGGACTGCCACTATTGGACTGGTATATGGTGATTGACTATATTCTATTATGTCATCTTGCATCATACGGTTAATCTCGTTCCGGACCTCGTTTTTTATAGAGTAAGCAATTGGGTATGACTTTCTGCGAAAGTTCACCGGTTCTTTAAAATTTATTATACATTGATATCCTTTTACTTTACCTGGAGCATTGGAGTCTGTATTTATTATATATTTGAATTAAATTTTCGGCCTGTACCTTACTTATTTGTTTATAAGTTTTTTCCCTTTGGAATTCTCGAATCTCTTCCAACTTACTCTGCCATAGGTTAGGATCATCGTCTTCATATTGAATGATCTCTGGTAATTTATTCTTCTTACAGAAATAGCTTTTTATGGCTCCACATTTGGTGTTAACTGGACCGGTTTGATTAGTGTTGATTAACTCGGCTGTCCATAATCCTCCTTCGGATGTTAAAGATATCGTACCTTTATGCAAGTCAATTATCGCGGAATGCTGGCGCAACACATCGCATCCAATCAATACATTAAATGGTAGTCCCGTTGCGACCAAGAATCCTATTGGTAGGGTCATATCGTTATTGGTAAGATCGAGTGATACTTGTTTTTTGACTGTTTTATTTTGTCTCCCAGTGGCTCCGATAATTATCACATTATTGACAGGTAAAGTCGGTATGGGTAACTGGACTTCTCGCTGGATTCTTTCAAGTTCAATATTGTCTATCAATGATATGTTAGATCCAGTGTCTATCATAATGGTAGATTTTACCCCATTTAAATTTGCTGATATATATATGATTTCGTTATTACTATTACTGTTTACATGTTTCTGATCCTCTTCTAACAAATCTTCCCTGATATTCTTTAAATAGTGGTTATTAATTATGGTTATTTTATGATTACACTTAATTTTATTTATTAATCGTTGTTCCCCAAGATTACGGTTCAGTGACGGGTATTCATTAATTTTCACTGCCTCTATTAGTTTAAATGAGGGCTTACTCCCTCTTCTCTATTTTCATTCTGATTACTGTGTTGGTTTTGTACTGTTTCCGTGCGATCCTCCGTATTATGTTCTGCTATCCTATAATTTCCATCATGTGGGTAGTTGTCTTCATGCCGAGATTGGTCATAATGGTTGTCATATCGGTGACTCCTTGGGTAGTATCGTCGCTGATTACCTTGAGGTCTGGAGTAAATATAATTGACGTTATGTCTATAATTATTGGGTCGTCTGTCTCCATCTCCTCTATTATTGCGACTATCACGATAATTGTAATTGTTATTGCCGCGATAATTATAGTTTCTGGAATTATTATTCGTGTTTTCATTTTGTGTTCTATTAGTATTAACGTTATGCGCAGGTCGATTGCGATCGTTATTATGAGAATTGGCTGGTGGCGCGTTATTATCATACTTCTGATATTTATGATTTAGCATTCTATTTCTTTGGTATTGGTTCTCGTGCTCATAATTCTCCAAGAATTTGGCCATGGCTGGAATCGTTTTGATTTGACTACACATACGCGCATTTTTTATCCCTTCCTCGTAATGATAGGATAGTTGTATTACCAAACATTCTTCGGGAATTCGGGGCTCTAAGTTCCGCGCCATACATACTTTTCCTAAAAAGTATGAAGTAGGGGACTGGCCTACATTTGTTTCGTATCGACCGTTACTCAAATTATTCCTAATCATGTTCTGGGTCGATTCCGACCAATACTTCTCCTTAAATTGTTTTTTGAACTCAGTCATGTCCAGTATATCCGGGCGCACCGCTGTCCACCAATTATCATAAGTATCTTTAAACGTTTCATCAATCATGCTTCGTATAATACTCCAGCGACTCTCTCTATTTCTTATGATCACTTCTTCCAATCTCTTTAAAAATTCCATAGGATTGCGCTTATAATTACGAAAATTAATCGATTCTCTGTTCTCATGGTTATTTGTATGACTATTTTGGCATGTCCTATCCCGCCATGAATCTACTTCCTCCTGTAATTGTAATTCACGCCTACTAATCTCTTCTATTTTATTTTTATTGGTATTGATTTGACCTTCCATATTATTTAAATTGCCATAGACCCTTTCGAGTCTTCGCCCATGTCTGTCTGTATGTGCTTAATACCTTCCTTATTCTTTTCCCGTACCTGATGTACTTCGTTTTTAATTTGCTCACATTTTTCGACAGTTTCCTGTTGGATTTCTTCGACCAATGTTTTATTCTCAATTTTTGTGTCATTAATTTTATTCTGTAATTCCTCACGAACCTGTACTATTGTTTCGTTAGTTTTATCTAACTCTTCATTTGTTTTGGCTATTTCTAATAGTCTTTCCTCATTATTTTGGTCCACCTTCTGGTTAATAGTCACATGAAGATTTTCAATTTTTTCATTAATTTGCCTTAAATTTTCTTCATGTATTTGTAGGATGTCTTCCTTCATTTGTTTTAAACCCTCATCATTCCTATCTAACCTTTCGTGAATTTGGTTTAATCTTTCGTTCATTTGTCTTGAGGTTTCTTTAGTTTCCTCATTTGTTTTATCGAATTTTTCCTCCAGTCTCTTTGAGTCTTCCTTAATTTCCTCCTTTGTTTTTCTAAATTGTTCTCTCGAGTCTTCCTTAATCTCCTCTTTCATTTGTCTATTGCTTTCCATTATGATCCTCAACAACTCCTGCATACTCATGTCTTCCTTTTTGTTGGATTTATCTGGTTGGTCCCCTTGGGCAACTTCTTCAATTGCTCCATTTTCCTTGTCCATAATAATTTCAGTTTCCGCTATTTCGTCTGTCTGTTGTTCCATTTCACTGTCTGTTATTAGTTCTATTTCCTGTTCTTGTTCGTCTATTTCCTTTTCCGTTTCTCCTGCCCTAATCCTTGATCTACCTCTGGTATGCATGTTTACTCTCCCACAGTTGCCTGCTCTGGTTAAGTAATGTTATTGTTATTATAGTTACTTAACTCAAGCCCTACACAAGTTGAGCGCCAATTTGTAAGTAACCCCGGTGTGTCGGCTACTGTTCAAGTCCCGCGATGTAAACCAATTTGTAAGTAAACCGATACGTACGGTCTAAATTCCCACTGTTGTATTTGTCAATTGTGTTGTATTAATTTAATTGTATAAATTCTCGGAAATATTTGGAGTTGTGGAATATATGGATGTACTTAATTAATGTTAACTTAATTCTTTAATAATTATCAGTGTTAGTGTGCCTAGAACTTAAATAACTTAAGATTTATTCTACAATTTCATCCAACCCTATTATGCCTTGAAGAGAGTTCTGTCTAATTTTATAATTTTACGCTCCCTCTTTGGTGTCAGATAATTCCGCTATAAGCGCTGTAGTATCGGCTCAACGAAACTTGTAGGTTATTCGATGTTTATATTAACCATTTATTATACTACTTATTCAGTTACTTTTGTTCCAGTTCACTAAACCATACTCCAAATAACAAGGTGTAACAAATATATAAAGGTTCTTTATTTGTGTATTCAATTCACATTAACTCGGATATATTCTAATTAATATATGTTGGGACTATAGATTCAGGTATCGATTGTTGACTATTTAATCCTTTGTTTATATTTGGTTATATATTATATTTGATTCGTATTTTATTTATTTCAGGGTGTGAAGGTTCTTGTAACTGTGGGGAAGACTAAAAATACATAATAAGAATGCAAGATTTACAAAAATTATGTGTTGTGTATTTAGTATGATTAATATAATATAATTTTACCAGACTCTAACGACGCCAATCACGTAGGCGGTTGATCGCTAAATTCGTTGTTCTGGTCAATTATGAAGTACAGTTTTCTTTCTTCAGTTTAATAAAAGTAAATCTTGTCCTGTCCACTTCGGAATACAGCTTCTGAATTGTTTTACAGCACGATTGATGTTTCTTCTGCACCGCCAGGATCCAAATAGGTTCTTCCTTCGGTTGAAGCAGTTAGTGTTGTTCCGTGTATTTGCAAGGTTATAATTTCTGGTGTTGTGAATATTATGAGTTGTGTTACTATTAATTCTTTATATTTGATTAATTTTTCATTAATTCCCTTCGGACATGGGACAGTCCAAGTTTCTTCTTGTAGAATTCGGTTATTTGTTCTCGATTATTATTTCATAATGTATCGTTATTTTATTAATCTGTGTTAGTGATAGATGTAAGTATTATCATTGGAATTTTATCTTTTTTATAATCGTATTTCTTGATTTCGAATATTACGATTCAATATATTCTTCTTGGGTTTTTTTAAATCCTCACGTTCAGTTTTTACAAAGCAATTCTTGTTATTTTATAAATCAACAACCTTCTTCTTAATTTTTTCCCTAGCAACCTATATTAATTTCCGCTTCCACATGTTTTGACTATATAGTGTTTCTTTCATATATTTTTTTGTCTGTTCTTTGTCAATTTGCTGTCCTATCGGAATGTAATTTTACCGATAGCTGGTTTATTATTTTATACACATCTTCTACTGGTTTTTTGATATAATTCCGTTTTTTCCTCTTTTATTATATTTAATCCACCTTCGATATTATTTTTTACCAATCGATATTATGGCATTATGGTATTATTATAATTTGTATAAATTTTATTAAATATTATTATTAACTTAATGTTTTTTCTTCTTTATAGCTCTTCATAGTGCATTTATTAATTATTATTAATTGATGCATCTAACCTTTAAGTTATAAGTGTTTATTTAGTATTTTTGGCTGTTAGGCCTTTTATTGTAAATTGATCTACCTGTGGTTATGTCTGTTAGGCATCTATAGTCCCTTTTATATAAATTCGTACATACAATCAAAACTTAATCATTAACATTTGTATAAACAATTATTTTTCTACATCTAATAACAAATTTATCTTGATCTCTTGATCACATACAACAAAATTCGAACTTATGAACATTGGTTAACTGCCTCACACTTCATTCTATGACAGTCATTGAATAACACTATTTGTTTCATTATTTTTCATGAACTCAACACATATTTGATATAACATCACATAAACTTTATCATAACATTTTTGTCATAATATAATATTTTTTAACACAAAATTCTTATCTGTTATTACCATAAATTAAGTCATTGTTTCATTTTTCTGTTTTGTTTTTTATTAAACATATATCATTAGCTATTATTTATTTTACAGGTTCGTTTATTCTATTCAACACTACCTTGCATTCTTATTTATTTTGTCTATGACTATAATTGTCAGAATTGGGTCTCTGTTCTATTATGGGATTAAGTATCAATTTATTTATCAATCTGTGAATCTTCTTTTATGTAACAGCAATGCGATCATTTTTGTTGGGCTACAATATATATATATTGTAATATACTATCTCCGCCTCCTTTAGGTGATTGGCGCCCCCGCGATGGAGCGCCAATTTGTAAATATACTAATTCTGTGTACGTGGAACTTGTCTTCTTTAGAATTTATTTATTTTGAAATAAATTAATATTTATTGTTTACTGAATTATTTTTATTAATTGGTTTTAAATTTTAGTTACTTTAATTCAATAGAATGATCAGGTAATGACAGGTCGTCATCGAGTGTACGGTTATTAGAGCGGTGTTCGCGTGCGTACTGTTTTGAAAATGTCGCCAAAATAATTGTTCTTAATAATTAGAATAGATTGTGTGGGTTTTCCACAATCGATAGAGGATTCGACTCAGTCTTATAGGTTATCTGGTTTTTGTCTCGTAATTTTTCAATGTTCTTCACCCTCGCCGTATTTCTCTTCTTATTTATCACCTGAAAATACTTTATCTTAATTCACTTTAAAAAATAAAATGCTTTTTAAATTAACAAATTAGTTTATTTGATGATGTTATAGTCTGGGTCCGTTCAACGGTTCGTGAATCGAACGGGATAGTGACCGTATCGACTCGCTCACCAAACTCGACTGGAACAATAAAATGTTTAAAATAAATTACAATACTATTTTTTAATATCAGGTCGTCGATTCTTTGAGCTGTTAGAAAGATCAGAAAATGCTTCAGGATAAAATACAATACATTACAGTTGGTTAATCAACATTATTAATCACTAGTAAATTTAAAATTATGTTTAAGTTAAGTGTACTACTATTCACGGTTCTCTTCCAAACGTCAATCGAAATGGCAGAGTTTTGTCAATCAAAATGGCCGTCGGCCTGTATCTATGTGTCACTCAAATCTGCTTCGTCTAATTTCTTTAAATTAAATAGTGTTTTAATAACTTTATGTCCACAATTTTGCTGAATAAAGTTTTGTTAAAGTTCACAAGTGTCTGGTTTAACAGTGTTTTTGGTGAATCTCGTGTTGTGTATGGTATGGTTATGTCGTTATTAGTTTATTCAATCTCACCAACTTGCAGTTACGTATTTTCATACGTGGAATGTGTTAGTTTAAGTTGACCATCATCTTTTCATGCGGTTTTCAATTACTTCAATTAGTACGGTTTGCTTGTGTAATTTTTTAATAGTTTCCTTATTTTCTTATTACGTTTTTTTGCATCTCTTTATATTTTACGTGTGGTTATTCATCAAAATGTGACTCTCTGCTACACGGAGTTGATCTGTTCAGTCTGAGATCTAACAATAGAGTAAACGAATTTTTCCGTTTAGTTAACGGCTGTGACCAGGCTTTTGTGAGTACTGATTTGTCCAATTTTCCTGACCCCGGTCACGTGACGTTAATTATTCGAAATCTTTGAAATTTATATCTGGCACTTCAAATTACTCCCTGTTTATTTTTTTATTAATTTAAATTTGGATTGTACAATGTTGTTGTATTGGAAAATAGAAGTATTTTGATACCGAACGTGGCCCATTTCGGCCCAGTATCACTTATTTTAACACACTTATAAATTTAAGTTTTTAGGCTTTTACATATTTCTTCTTAACATTTCTTATTGCCTTCTTTACTATTTAAATATGTTCTAATAGGGTTGTACTTATTACTAAGAATAATCTCTGATACTTCTACATTATATATAACATTAAAATTTTAAATACCTATGCATCATTTTCTTATAATAACAATAATATTAGCAACATGTCAGCTCAATGGCTTGCCTGATGTGTTATTAATACTTTCTTTATCCACCTGGTTATTGCTATTGTGGGTTTTGCCATATAATTTTATCAATACCTTCCTTGTTTCATGAAGGTCGGGCTTCTGTTTAATTTTATTTGGTTTGGTTAGGACTATTTTGGATATTTTAGTGTAGTTTAAGTTCAGCTCATCTCTTTTGGCCTATAGGTTTAGCATTTTGCCATTCCTTTACAATGATTTTTTACAAATATGATGTTTCACCATGTACCTGATATTGACATTTCTGAACAGCTTTTACAACTACTGTTCTTAAAAATTAACAAATCTTTTAACAAGTAAATCTAACATAATAAAATCCTGGGTATATAGAGCCCTTTTAACAATTAATCATAACATAACATCCTATGGGTATACAAAATCCTTTAAATACCTAATTATAACATAATAAATACGGTGAGTATACAAAACCCTTTAAATAATTAATTATATCATAATAAATCCTGGGTATACAGAACCCTTTAAACACATACTACTTTTATGTACTGGTTCTTAATTTGTATTACTTTATACATAAGACCATTACCTCACTTTCTCCCTTCCCCACTGGTTTAAAACATGAGCTTTGATCATCACTATTTCCTTCCTTGTACACTTATCAATTCACTCCCTTATAATATAAGTTTTTACAATTTTTCTTAGACTAATGCACATATTTCTTACTCTTATTTATACCATTGTATTGCATTTTGTATAACTCTACCTACTGTCTGATCGTTTCTCCTTTAATTGTTATTATTATTATTATTATTATTATTATTAATTTCTGGAGTTCTTTTTATTTATATTTTACCTGGTTATTAACATGTTTTTAGTTTAGTTTCTTTTGTTATTTTTATTTTCAGTTCTTCATGCATTTATGTTATTTTGTAATTGAGGTGGTCTTCACTGTCTTGTTGCTTATTGTATGTCTTTATTTTAATTGTTTTTTTTCATCGTCGGACTTATTTATACCTCTCACTTACCATATCTATTGGGTTTATCACGTTATTAAGTTCTCTTCTTCTAATTTTCACCATAATTACGATATTATATTTCTTTAACATTTATTTTTCTTCATCCATTGTTTTGTTTTAGCATGGAACAAGAATACTCTGCTTAATACACTTATTAGTAAGTTTTCTTTCATTTATCAATTACACTAGTACTAGTAAACTATGGTTTCTTCATCTTAACAGATATGTATCGTCACAATATATATTGTAATATAGTAATATTACAAATTATAAAAATAAAATAAAAATAGTTGAATGATATTTATTTAGATATTGTGTGTGTAGCTTTTGTGATAACAAGGGTATTGTGCTCTTCCTTTAGCCCCACTGGTTAGGCTAGTCAAATTGTAATATAATTTCAAGTGTAATAATAAATAAAATATAAAGATATTGATGATAAGAATATGTTATAACTAGGTGTGTTTGATTGATAAATAACAAATACATCAAACTTTAAAAATTGTGCAAATATTTTTTCTTGTTCTTGTATCGAGTTTGATGAAATGATTTAATTTAATTAATTAATACTTAATTAATTAGTTGAGTTTGTAATTTCCTTCTATATCTATTCTCTCAATATGAATTATGTTTTGTTTAATAAAAAATAATAATAACATTAATGGTAGAAATAAAAACAATGATGGTAACTGAATAATGATTTGCGTTTATTCATTCAAAATTGTGCGCCAGTCAAACTGCGCATGTCCCAGGCACTGGCGAATATTCGCCACAGTCGGCAGTGAGAAAAATCAACAAATATATTTTTTACAAGTTTAAATTTATGGTTCTTTTAACGAGTCGAAATGGTCAGAGGGCAAGGAACAAGATACATTTAACAGGTATTCTTAAACTAAATGTTAATATCTGAAATAGAACAGAATTATTATTACAATTGTCAATTAGAAAGAAATTATTTAAATTTCGAACCAAGTCGAAGAAATGACGTCACTCCTCTCCAGGAAGCACTGGCTGATCGTCTTTATAGGAAATTCAGCAATGGCCGCCGTCTGCTCGATTTTGACTGCTACAATGCTGTTGGAATTGAAGATCTTCTCCCACAGAAATAAAACGATGTTCCCTTTTTCTGCGAAGTGGTGTTGGTCCAAAATATAGTGTTGAATGTCCCCTCGTCGTCTGCGATGTCGAATTCTGGATGGATCTCTTGTGTAGTGTGGTGTTCAACTATGTGTGTTGGTTTTCTGTGAATTCGTTCCAAAATTTGTTCAAAATGGCTGTCGATTTCTGGTGTTGAGTTTTATGGTGTTATACTGTGTTTTTGGAAACTTGTGAAGTGTTATACATTGATAGATAAGGTTATTTCACTTGTTAGTTCATCTCCGTTACACGCCGCATAACCACACTTGGTTTTAATACAAATTATTTGGTTTTCAATACTCCACTAACACATTTTTCAACTGTTCAGCTTTGCGATTAACAATAGACTAATAGACGCAACGTCGTCGTTTTAGGGCAATTTGTGGTATGTCTTTTTCCTCTTCATATTGTTTAATTATAAAATATCTGTCTAAGACTTGTTTCACTATCTAACTATACATAACAAGTTTTCTTATTTTTTACTGTATTTCAAATATTTCTTAATTTACATGAATCTAACTATTCAGTAATATTGATTATTTAATTTTACATCTTTTGATATATAGCTGGGTTTGTTTCAAACTCATTTAAGCCCAAAAATTACAATTTTACATAATGATTGTATGCCCCATATTTTGTACAAATTCAGTGTTTTAAAGGTTTTTATTTGTTTTTTCGGTATAATCTTTCTATGGAATATACTTAATAACTCCGTAATTACTTTGTTGTTAATAATTTGGTTATTAAAACATTTCAATATTGATTAATTTGCTGTTTAGTCTGATTTGATTACTATCATAAGCCTATTATTGACTGTTTCCAAAAGAAGTTAATTTCCTTTCTTTTGTCATTCTATTTGCTATTAACTGTATCTGCATTAATTATATTTTCAATTTCTGTATTGTATGTATTGAATTCTATTCCTATTACATAGATTAATTCTTTGATAGATAATTTTTTTGGTTTATAGGCCAGTCTGTGTTTACTACAATGGTGTCTTGGCTGGTCTGTTTGTACATTATACATGGTTTACTGTTTTGAATAAAATTATTACATTTTTATGCCCTACTTGCCTCTCTGACTTACACAATGGAAAATTAATTGACATGATTTTAAAATACAATAGAATATCTTGTATCTATTAAACCTTCTTTATACTAATAACATCCTTGAACCATAACATGAACATCTTATGCCTAATTTTAACAAAAACATCTTATTATCAACTGTTTTCCATATATCACCTAATTTTAACAAAAACATTTTATTCCTATTATTTTTTAACTGTATCATCAAATGATAACAACATAGCTTATCCTAGACATAATTTAATTAGAAAAAATAAAAAACTCCTATTACTAGTAACACTGTCAGTCACTAACTGTCTTGTGTATTTATGATTCTTTTGAAAACACTTTAACTGTGATTAAAAAACATCGTGTATCTATTTACACCTTACATCTAAAATATTATCTAATTAATAATAAATAACAAACATCTTAATATTAGTCATACCTTCAGTTATGAACTGTCCTTTGGTATTTTTGTCCTTCTCACCATTTACTTAGCTATAATTAAAGAAAACATTTTATATGTAATAGTTTTTCTTATATCTAATTTAAAAACTCTTATTACTGGTAATGTTGTCAGTCCTTAGACTGTCTTTCATTCCAATGGTTTTATTATTATTATTCTACACTCATGGTAGTCTTTTTATAATATTTACACTTCATTGAAGATTTTTCCATAGATTTTTTAACTATGTTTCTCACTATACACACTGTAGTTTCTTATTTTTGTTATCTCACTTCACTTTATTGGATTCTACACCATGGTAGTCTTTTCAGTGAGTTCTACACTATGGTAGTCTTTTTATAATATTTTTTAACATATTACACTTACAACTAAGATACAATTTGTGTTTTTTGGTATTGTATCTTGTAACTTGTTTGGGTTTACCTATATCGGTTTCAATTTTGTCTCATGGCATTTATTATATGACTAACATTTTGTTTTGGCATATCTCTTCCTGTTTCTGGTTTCTTTGTTGGAATCTTGATATGTTTCGTCCCTTCTTCAAATATCACATTAGTAGTTTCCTTATTAAAATGGTTTCATGACAGATTATTTCCTTTTTTATGGTCCTTCCCTTTTTGTACTGCTTCCCCAATCTACTGGGTATACTGCTGGTTTAACTGGTTTTTTCATAGTAGGTTATTTTAATTAATGGTTTTCTTTATTATCTTCCATTTTTATTAACATTTTATAGACTTAATTATACAGTTTCTAGGGTAATCCTTAAACAATTTATTCCTCTCACTCACTATGGAACTTTCTCTTTTATTTATGTAACATTAATTCAAATGTTTAGTGTGATAATTTTGTTATGTTACATATGCTCTCCTGTAAAAGTGATTAGTTCAGATCATACTCTGTATGGATGAAATAATTACTACTAATTCTTTTGTATTTACATTTTCTCCGTGATTACATGTTTTCGCTTTATATACCTTCCTTTTCCACCATTGCTTCCTCTCAGATGACGTGTATCTCCTTCATTAGTTTCTTTTTTCATTGATAAGTGATCTTCAATCTTGTGTATAACATTATCATTGTATATTCCTTCTTATTTGGTGCTTCCTCACCAGTATGTTTACTCCCTAACATTCCCTAACAAATTAATTGGAACAGTTCAGAGTGGCACTTTTGGCTTCAATCCCTGCTGTCCAATACTTCAATTGAGTCCAGAGGTATTATCATCTCTGCTCAACACATAAAACTGATGGCATTTTCTACATCCAGTCATAAAAATAAATAAACAGTAAAAGTAGTCATTTTTGACTAAAATAAACATCTTTAGATTCTTCACTTCATAATACGTTATATTAATTAATACTTTTATACACTTGACTCTTCTTCTCTCTTAAAGCTTATTCCATATTAGGTGGTTTAGGTATGTGGTATAATATACATTTCATCATGTTTACATAGTAAGTAGTATTTATATTTACTCTTTCTACCATCTGGTATCCATTGAGTTATTTTTATTACTCATGGTATAACATGAATTAATTCTTTATCACTTTCACTATAACAGTGGTTGTTGTAACAGCATTATCATTATTAGTATCAGGTTTTTTTGTTTTTTGGTCTCACTATTTGGTCTTTAGTGAGCTGGTCCTTCTTCATTGTTCCATTTTTATTAAATTATTTTCTTTGTGAGTTTGGTTAATTTGTTCGATTAAGTCATATGACATTCTGGTTTCCTTTCTCTCTTAGAATTTTGTATCTCTTTCTTACAAAATCTTTTTTCATATTTCAGAGTTATTTCTCACCATTTGTATGAGTAATGATATGAGTTTAATGTTTTTTAATTTTAGACATTTTTATTCAACTACATTCTTTCTTATTCATAGTTGTTTTTCAAATATTTTGGTATAAGTTGTACTTATTATCGTTTTGAATTTTGAAATTATTATTCCTCAAAATTCTTTTTTCATTCATAATAGTCTTTGAATGTTTGAGTAAGTGGTACTTACTAATTATTTTGAATTTGGACAATTATTATCTGCATTCAAATTCTTTTTACTTGCATAATAGTCTTTGAATATTTGTGTAGCTTGTACCTACTATTGCTTTTGAATTTTGAAGCTTATTATGTTCAAAATTCTTTTTATTTATTCACAATAATCCTTCAAATGTTTTGGTGTAAGTTGTACTTACTAATTTTTGAATTTTGTAATTATCTACTTATCAAAATTCTTATTTCGTTCACAATATTCTTTCTGATATTTGGTGTAAGTGGTACTTACTAATTTTTGAATTTTGTAATTATTGTTTTTCAAAATTCACAATTTCTTCATAATAGTTTTAACTCACAACTATGAGTCCTCCAAATATTTTTTAATGGATAACTGATTATAAGTTCCTTTTACTTTATTCGAAATGATATCCTTTAGTACATACGTATTGTTGTTATTGTTTTTAATAATCAGGTATGGGCCGGTATACAGCAGTAATAACTTTTTGGTAATGCCTTCCAAAGTACTGGGTAATTCCCTGTTTTTTAGCAGTACCTTTTCTCCGACTTCAAAGTTTATTATTTTCTTAACAGCCTTTTGATATTTGTTCTTGCGCCTTTCCTGGTCTTCAGCCAATTTATTGTAGAATCTGATTCGATTGAATTTGTATTCTTGACTCCTGGGGAACTCTATTATGTCTTGTATTTCTCTCGGGGGTGGTCTTTCATACATTGCCGTGTATGGCGTGGTACCAATAGCGGTGTGATATGACAAATTAAGGAATTCTTCAGTCGCTAATAAATATTCTTGCCACTTCTTTTGTTGATTATAGCAATAAGTCCGTAATATTCTTCCGACCTCTCGCAGTACCCTCTCCGCTGGATTGCTGCTGGGGTGGTAGACAGACGTCTTGTATGTCTTAATGCCCAATGTATTCAGAGTGTTTCTCCACCGCCAACCCTTAAATTGCGTTCCATGGTCGGTGATTATGGATGTCGGGCTTCCTACCTCTGGAATGTAATGATTTGTTATTATTCCTAGAGTCTTCAGAGTGGTGGCTCTGTTCACAGGGTATAGTTTTGTAAATTTTGTAAAATGATCCATCATAATAACAATATATTTGTATCGATGGCGTCCGCCACTGCGGGGAAATGGACCACATATGTCCAGAAAGACCTTTTCCAGTTTGGCTTGTGAGGTAATTGGTGTCATCATACCTTCCTTTCTCTCATTGTTGGTCTTCACCAATTGACATATCATACAGGTTTTAAGGTAGTTTCTCGTTTTCCTATTGATACTTTTTATGTGACAATTCTCTTCTATTGCCTTGATCACCTTCATGGCTCCCATGTGACCGTATCGTAGGTGATAGTCCAGGATGATATCCTTTTCGATTGTAGTAGGGATCATGACCTTCCATATTTCTTCATCAAGGGATGTCTTGATGAATAAAATCCCATTATGTATACAATAAAATTTGTTTATTGTGTCATCTTGGTTGGAGAGACGAAGTTTAATAGAGTTTAACTTCGGATCGGACTGCTGGTGTTTGCTGATGTCCCGCACTATCTTCTCTAAATCGGATCTGTCCTTAATAATGTTATAGATTTTCAAAATGCTCTCCTTTTCGCCTTCGAATGTTTGTTCTTCCAGATTCACTCTTGACAATACGTCGGCTACTACATTTTTACTTCCAGGAACATACTCCCACTGTATATCGTATTCCTGTAGGGCGAGTACCCATCTGGTCAATCTACCATGGCTCAATTTGCATCTTCTTAGAAATGATATTGACTTGTGATCTGTTCGGACGGTCACTGGATATCCGAGGATATACGTCCGAAACTTCCCGCAGGCAAAGACTACACTTAGCAGTTCTTTTTCCGTCACATTATAGTTCTTTTCACACTGGTTAAGGGTTCTGCTAGCAAAGCTCACTACTAGATGGTTTCCACTTTCATCTTCTTGGTACAGTGTTGAACCCAAGCTAATGTTACTAGCGTCACAGTTTAGAAAGAAGGGTCGGTTAAAATCTGGATGGTTGAGCATTACTGCATCTAAGAATTTCTCTTTAATTGATTTGAAGGTTTCGTCTTGTTCTTGACCCCATCGCCATTTATTCTTGGACGATAACTGGTACTGAAACTGGGCTGTTAGTTCGGAATAATTATTCTGGAACTTCCTATAATAGTTACACAGGCCCAAAAATGATTGTAGTTGCCTTCTGTTTTTTGGTGTAGGGAATCGTTGTATGGCGTCTACCTTTTCTGTTGATGGTGTTATTCCTTGACTGTTTAGCTGGAAACCCAGGAATTGTACTTCTTTAGCTATAAGCTTGGACTTGTCCAGTTTAAGGGTGACATTATTTTCAGCAAGCTTCTTCAAAACATACTCCACACGATAACAGTGTTCCTCCCAGTTGGTTCATGTTATTAGGAGATCATCAACATAGACAGTCGTGAATTGGAGCGCTTCTGGTCCTAGTATATGATCCATACAGGCGACAAAAACAGCTACTGAATTCACCAACCCGAAGGGCAACCTCTTAAACTGATAATTGCGCCCTTCGAAAATGAACGCCATGTATTGCCGGCTTGCTGGGTGCAACTCCACTTGCCAATAGCCGCATACCGTATCCCAGGTGGTAATGAATCGTGTTCCGTGGAACCTCTTCAAAATTTCATCAATTTCGCCAGGTGAGGTACGATCGTTTATTATCATCTTATTTATCTCACGAGCGTCAAGGCAAAGTCTTACCTTACCATTTTTCTTTTGTATGGCCACAATTGGGCTTGTGTATGGCGATTGACTGCTCTCGATGATATCTCTACGGATCATATTCTGGATCTCTGTGCGTACGGCTTCTTTCAAAGATTGTGCTATTGGGTACGACTTTCGGTTAAATTCTACCGGTTCTCTGAATCGTATGGAACATTGGTAGTTCCGGATCTTTCCAGGTTCGTCAGAAAATACAGCTCGATATTTCTCATATATTTCTACCAATTGATTCAGCTGGTTTTCCGTTAATTGCTCGTTAGTATTGTGGCACTGGAAGTTACGTATCTCTTGGATCTTTTGTTGCCATAGGTCTTCCTCCGAATCTTGATGTACTGGCTTGTTGTTTGTTGAGTGGTTGGATAAGTAATTCACCTTATTTTGGTGGTCGAGAAGTTGTCTGGAGTCTAAAGTCTTGTTATCAGTTAAATTGGCTATCCAGGTTGAACCTTCAGCAAAGAGTGATACCTTTCCTCGGCACAAGTCGATAATTGCTGAGTTTCGGCGCAATATGTCACATCCTATCATGATGTTGAAAGGTAATCCGGCTGCAACAAGAAATATCATGTCCACACTAATGCCCTGACTTTTGACATTGAGGGATACCTGCTTTCTTATGGTCTTGTTCTGTCGGCCGGTAGCTCCTACAAGTACAATATTATTAATAGGTAGTACCGGTAAGTTTTTGTGGCATTCCTGCTGTATCCGGTCCAACTCATTTCGATTTATTATGGAGACATTGGCTCCAGTGTCTATCATTATAGGAACAGAAATACCTTCAATTTCTGCAATTATGTATATTATTTCATTATCATTTTTGTTAATATTAAGCTCACTTTCTTCTAATAGGTCCTTGCGGATGTCCTTCAAATAATTGCTATATATTATGGTAAAATTTTTTCTGTTTTTCTTCAAATTCATACCTACTTGGTTAAACCCAGCAGATTGGAGCAGTAAAGGGTTATTGGGGTTTATTACTGCCTCCGTTCGTTTAAATGTTCCGCTTCATTACGGGTTAGACCGTTGGAAGCGTCAGCTTGAAGTCCTGAGGCTGTTTCGTTTGGTTCTGCTCGATCGTCTGGTTGGGCTTCTGTTACAGGTAGTCTTCGCTGATTATCCAGGCTGGAACTACGTCTGGGCTCGTACTCTCTGTACCTATTACTTCCCTGACTTCCTTGGAAGGTCTCGTACTCGTAGTATCGGCTCCTTCGTTGAGGCTGGTACCTCCTGTGTCCACTGCCTTCCGCTCGGATGTAATTAACATTAGGTCGATATGCCCTGTAATTGTGGTTATTACCTCCATTTGGGTAATTTCGGTTATAATTACCATGATAATTATTATTATTAGAAAGGTTGGGGTTCCTCTGACCATTTGGAACATAGTTACTATTATGATTATAATAACCGTTGTTATTTTGTGGACGGCTATTATTATTATGATTATTATTGTTGTGGTTGTTGTTATTATTATTTATGCGAGGAATATTACTATTATTATTATTGTTGTTAAAACGGGGCAAATTATTGTTATTTCTGGGGTTATAATTGTACTCGACATTATTCCGATTTGCGGAATTATAATTATTATTATTACCCACATTCTGCCGATTATTATTATTATTATTCAAATTATTGTTGTTATTCCTTGGTTCCTGCTTTTCATATCTCCTGCGACTTTGACGGTAATAGTCTTCGTGTTCATACATTTCTAAAAGCTCGGTCATGGCTTGCACCGTCTTTATTTGACTGTTTCGTCTGGCTCTGATAATATCCTCCTCGTAGTGGTATGAGAGTTTGCTGACCAGGCATTCTTCCGGTATTCGGGGCTCTAGATGTTTGGCCACGCACACCTTTCCCAAAAAGTACGCCGTTAAAGTTTGGTTTCCATACGGGTTGTACTTCCCATGACATATCCCGTCTCTGGCGATATTTTGCGTTGATTCAGACCAATATTTGGCTTTGAATAGCCTTCTGAATTGTTGATAGTCGGTCACCTCGTCTCTTATTGCCATCCACCAATTGTCTGCCATCTCCTTGAACGATTCGTCAAGCACCTCTTTATTCTCCCTCCAGCGATTACCTCTGTGTTTGGCAAAGTATTCCTCGATTCTTGCTAGGAACTCCATGGGTTTATTTTTATAAAACCTGAAGTTAATCCCTTCGCGATTCTCACTGTTGGGACAACTGGTAATGGTTGTCGGTCGACTATGGAATAGGTCTATATCTGTCTGGTTCTGTCGTACCTGACTGTTGATACTGGTCACAGCAGCTTCTATGCCGTCGCATTTTTCTGTGAATCGGTCCTGCACTCGCTCCTAGTCTTCCCGTGTTTCCTTTAGTTTTTCCTCCAATGTCTTCCTAGTCGTTTCTTCAATGTTGTTAACCTTCGTATTTATTTCGGTCTTGATAATCTGTACTTCCCGTTCAGTTTGACTCCATTTTTCGTCAGCTCTGGTAACCCTTTGTTCGATTACCGTTATTTCCTCTTCTACCTTCTTGCTGATTGTCTCATTGTTTTCAGCTATCTTCTGGCTCAATTCTTCCTTCAATATTTCCATTCTTCCGTCTAACCGGTTCATGTTCTCTTGGTTCGTCTCCTTCAATTCTTCTCTCAATTGCTGACTATTGCTTTCCATTTTCTGATTTGTTTCTTCCATCCGCTTGTTAGTTTCTTCCAGTTTTTGGCTTATCTGGGTTAATTCCTCTTTCGACTGTTTATTGTCAGTCTTTATTTCCTCCATTTTCTCCTCAATTTTCTGAATATTTTCCTCCATTAATAATTTATTTTCGTTTTTTAATTCGTCCATTTTCTCCTCCATCTTCTTACTGTTTACTTCCATCTTCTCCTCCATCTTCTTGCTAGTATCTCCAATTTTATTGCCCAATTCCTCCTTCAATCGTTCGTTATCATTCTTCATTTCCTTATTATTTTCTTCCATCTTCTCCTCCATCTTCTTACTATTTTCTTCCATCTTCTCCTCTATCTTCTTACCATTTTCTTCCATTTTCTCCTCTATCTTCTTACTGTTTTCTCTTAATTCCTCCTTCGTTGTTTTAAATTCTCTGAGTAACATCTCCATCATTTGATCAAATTTTGTATCTTCCTTTGCGGTGGATTTCTCCGGCTGTTCCTTCTGTGGTGCAGGCTTATTTGGTTCTGCTGGCGGTAACATTAACTACACATCTTCCACTGGTGTCGCTTCTTTATCCTCCATGTTTATCTCCTGCTCGGCCTCCATAGCCCTTTTTCTTGATGTAGCTCTCCTGTGCATCTCGCTCCCTCTTCCGACCTATTGACTGCTGCCAAGCTAAAAATAGGAAATTGGACAATCGTCCTTATTTTACAACTCTATTACCTCCTATTTAAAGCCCCTTAAGTTGGACGCCAATTTGTAATATAATAATATTACAAATATAAAAATAAAATAAAAATAATTGAATGATATTTATTTAGATATTGTGTGTGTAGCTTTTGTGATAACAAGGGTATTGTGCTCTTCCTTTAGCCCCACTGGTTAGGCTAGTCAAATTGTAATATAATTTCAAGTGTAATAATAAATAAAATATAAAGATATTGATGATAAGAATATGTTATAACTAGGTGTGTTTGATTGATAAATAACAAATACATCAAACTTTAAAAATTGTGCAAATATTTTTTTTCTTGTTCTTGTATCGAGTTTGATGGAATGATTTAATTTAATTAATTAATACTTAATTAATTAGTTGAGTTTGTAATTTCCTTCTATATCTATTCTCTCAATATGAATTATGTTTTGTTTAATAAAAAATAATAATAAGATTAATGGTAGAAATAAAAACAATGATGGTAACTGAATAATGATTTGCATTTATTCATTCAAAATTGTGCGCCAGTCAAACTGCGCATGTCCCAGGCACTGGCGAATATTCGCCACAGTCGGCAGTGAGAAAAATCAACAAATATATTTTTTACAAGTTTAAATTTATGGTTCTTTTAACGAGTCGAAATGGTCAGAGGGCAAGGAACAAGATACATTTAACAGGTATTCTTAAACTAAATGTTAATATCTGAAATAGAACAGAATTATTATTACAATTGTCAATTAGAAAGAAATTATTTAAATTTCGAACCAAGTCGAAGAAATGACGTCACTCCTCTCCAGGAAGCACTGGCTGATCGTCTTTATAGGAAATTCAGCAATGGCCGCGGTCTGCTCGATTTTGACTGCTACAATGCTGTTGGAATTGAAGATCTTCTCCCACAGAAATAAAACGATGTTCCCTTTTTCTGCGAAGTGGTGTTGGTCCAAAATATAGTGTTGAATGTCCCCTCGTCGTCTGCGATGTCGAATTCTGGATGGATCTCTTGTGTAGTGTGGTGTTCAACTATGTGTGTTGGTTTTCTGTGAATTCGTTCCAAAATTTGTTCAAAATGGCTGTCGATTTCTGGTGTTGAGTTTTATGGTGTTATACTGTGTTTTTGGAAACTTGTGAAGTGTTATACATTGATAGATAAGGTTATTTCACTTGTTAGTTCATCTCCGTTACACGCCGCATAACCACACTTGGTTTTAATACAAATTATTTGGTTTTCAATACTCCACTAACACATTTTTCAACTGTTCAGCTTTGCGATTAACAATAGACTAATAGACGCAACGTCGTCGTTTTAGGGCAATTTGTGGTATGTCTTTTTCCTCTTCATATTGTTTAATTATAAAATATCTGTCTAAGACTTGTTTCACTATCTAACTATACATAACAAGTTTTCTTATTTTTTACTGTATTTCAAATATTTCTTAATTTACATGAATCTAACTATTCAGTAATATTGATTATTTAATTTTACATCTTTTGATATATAGCTGGGTTTGTTTCAAACTCATTTAAGCCCAAAAATTACAATTTTACATAATGATTGTATGCCCCATATTTTGTACAAATTCAGTGTTTTAAAGGTTTTTATTTGTTTTTTCGGTATAATCTTTCTATGGAATATACTTAATAACTCCGTAATTACTTTGTTGTTAATAATTTGGTTATTAAAACATTTCAATATTGATTAATTTGCTGTTTAGTCTGATTTGATTACTATCATAAGCCTATTATTGACTGTTTCCAAAAGAAGTTAATTTCCTTTCTTTTGTCATTCTATTTGCTATTAACTGTATCTGCATTAATTATATTTTCAATTTCTGTATTGTATGTATTGAATTCTATTCCTATTACATAGATTAATTCTTTGATAGATAATTTTTTTGGTTTATAGGCCAGTCTGTGTTTACTACAATGGTGTCTTGGCTGGTCTGTTTGTACATTATACATGGTTTACTGTTTTGAATAAAATTATTACATTTTTATGCCCTACTTGCCTCTCTGACTTACACAATGGAAAATTAATTGACATGATTTTAAAATACAATAGAATATCTTGTATCTATTAAACCTTCTTTATACTAATAACATCCTTGAACCATAACATGAACATCTTATGCCTAATTTTAACAAAAACATCTTATTATCAACTGTTTTCCATATATCACCTAATTTTAACAAAAACATTTTATTCCTATTATTTTTTAACTGTATCATCAAATGATAACAACATAGCTTATCCTAGACATAATTTAATTAGAAAAAATAAAAAACTCCTATTACTAGTAACACTGTCAGTCACTAACTGTCTTGTGTATTTATGATTCTTTTGAAAACACTTTAACTGTGATTAAAAAACATCGTGTATCTATTTACACCTTACATCTAAAATATTATCTAATTAATAATAAATAACAAACATCTTAATATTAGTCATACCTTCAGTTATGAACTGTCCTTTGGTATTTTTGTCCTTCTCACCATTTACTTAGCTATAATTAAAGAAAACATTTTATATGTAATAGTTTTTCTTATATCTAATTTAAAAACTCTTATTACTGGTAATGTTGTCAGTCCTTAGACTGTCTTTCATTCCAATGGTTTTATTATTATTATTCTACACTCATGGTAGTCTTTTTATAATATTTACACTTCATTGAAGATTTTTCCATAGATTTTTTAACTATGTTTCTCACTATACACACTGTAGTTTCTTATTTTTGTTATCTCACTTCACTTTATTGGATTCTACACCATGGTAGTCTTTTCAGTGAGTTCTACACTATGGTAGTCTTTTTATAATATTTTTTAACATATTACACTTACAACTAAGATACAATTTGTGTTTTTTGGTATTGTATCTTGTAACTTGTTTGGGTTTACCTATATCGGTTTCAATTTTGTCTCATGGCATTTATTATATGACTAACATTTTGTTTTGGCATATCTCTTCCTGTTTCTGGTTTCTTTGTTGGAATCTTGATATGTTTCGTCCCTTCTTCAAATATCACATTAGTAGTTTCCTTATTAAAATGGTTTCATGACAGATTATTTCCTTTTTTATGGTCCTTCCCTTTTTGTACTGCTTCCCCAATCTACTGGGTATACTGCTGGTTTAACTGGTTTTTTCATAGTAGGTTATTTTAATTAATGGTTTTCTTTATTATCTTCCATTTTTATTAACATTTTATAGACTTAATTATACAGTTTCTAGGGTAATCCTTAAACAATTTATTCCTCTCACTCACTATGGAACTTTCTCTTTTATTTATGTAACATTAATTCAAATGTTTAGTGTGATAATTTTGTTATGTTACAATATATATATATATATATATATATTCCTAATGTGTCTTAATATAGTTGAAATCAATGCTTGATTCTTTCATATTACTAAATCTTTCTAAATTGATTTATTCACACATATCTACCTATACTAATTAAAACATACTAATGGAAATGTCTTGTGTTTATTATAAAATGTTTGTCCGTCATGAAGGAACAACGCATAGCCAATCAGTACGGTCAATTTACAATTTATGTTGTTTATTTCCTAGACCTTCGCACTGTTGTTATCTGTATTGATTAGCAGTCCTTATAACAGCAGATTGCCATTGAAAGTAGGCCTATTCATGCAATACTGACATACAAGGCTATTATCTATTATACCATGGAAACATAATTACGACTGTAACCGACTCACAGGTTACTAAAACTAGGTTGGCTTAAACTATGTAGCTTTTCTGACAATAGTTTTTTTCAGAAATATTTAAAAAAGGTACTTTAATTCAATGAAACATTCACACACACACTTTAATGTAATGATTTGTTTTTAAATGAGTATAATTTATAAAATAAAATTAGTCTATTTTTTCTAGTGTAACCAAAGAACTACACTCCCACTTTACAGAACGGTTTTCATAGAATACGATTTACCTAGTAAAATACGATAACTATAATAAACCCAGACTTCAAAGTTTTGTAAGTGATGCTGACCTTTATAGTCTGATTGAATTAGAAACATAACTATCACTGTGTATCCGAATACACATTCACAAGCTATCCAGTGAAAATGTTATTAGTTCAAAACAATCTGTATTCTTGAATATGCATATAAAAACAAATCATAATAAATATAAAATTTCTGCAAATAAAAAAATTAGTAGTAACTATTTAGTTCACAGTCTAAACAATTTAGATGCAATATATAAGAAAAGATAAATATATGTAAAATAATGGCTAAACGTATTAACAATACACAAAATAAATTAAAGGAAAAATGATTTGTTACGTTTACATTGTTTGTATGTAAATCGACACTCGTTAATACGAGTGGTTTCAAAGATTATAGAGAACTTAAATCACCATGAGGTGGTTAGTTATCCACAATTCCTAATCAAATGTGAGTTCCAATTGTAAACGTAAATACCAACAAACGTATTTTTTGAAATTATAAGTAATTTTGTTATTATGGTTATATGCTGTTAAATATTTTCTTTTATTTTGTTTTATTTTATGAGTAGTTGTTATTGTGCAAATGTGAGTTGCTCAAAAAATATTAAAAGTTTTTGGATAAAAGTTTTTTATTCAAAACTGAAGAAGTATAAGCTAAAGAAACTTTCTAGAAAGTTGAATCAATTGAATCCATTTCCGAGCAGCAAAGGTTTTCTGCATCAACGCTTACAAAACGTTACTGAAGTTCAGAAGTTCATTTTCCATTGAAATAATCTCTCAATTTGAGTTGTAGGTATATAAGAAGCTAAGCCAATTTCATTGTGAAGTGTAATAACATTCTTCTACGGTCAAAATTAAATGATAAAATTACGATGCTTCAAATTTTCTAACATTTCCGCAACGGTATTTAACTCAATTTCACTGTTTGTTGACTCCTGCTTTAGTCACATTTTGTAACATTCATAATTTTATCAAGAGTTTATTTGTAACGAGAGTTTATCAAGCATGCCTGCCTGTATTCACTATACTAGTGAACTCTGCAAACACGAATAGCAACGTATTCAGTATCTGTGACAATTTAATTAAATACGAAAGTAATATTTGCGAATTAATACGAAACTATTTGAAACTAATACGACTTCTTATTTAGCCTACATATTTTATAAAACATTTAGTACACAATTCAAAAAATTAAAAATAAATAGCAAGCAAATACGAATATTTTTGTAATCTAACATATTTTTCAATTCGTTACCTTTTGTGATTTACCTTCTCTACAGTATTTATTAACAAACTTTTAAAAATTGAAATGTCAAATTCTCAGTAAAGTTAAATCTTCCAGTATTTTTGTCAAATGTTCAATGAAAAGAGTAAATGATAAAGTAATCGCTCGGTGATCAGCGAATTACAATAGATGATAATTGGAGTAGAAAAAACTGTTTGTTAATTGTACATTTGTTTTTGAAATAATAATCAATCTTTGAGAAGTAAACATTTCAAAAATAACATTTATACGGCGACGTTAGGAATCAAGGATATATCTGATAATGGCATTATTGACCGCGACATTTTGTAGTGAAACAGTTTGTGATGACAGTAGCTTGTTACCAACGTCTTGACCCTAGACCACATGGTTCTCGAAACAAGTTTCGGCTCCCAATTAACTCGATTCTGTAACAATACGCACACGTGTGTGATTTTCTAGTCTAGACAAAGGTCATATCCACAACCATCTTACTGAACATTTTAATTTTGTAAATTATATTACCTATTCTACTGTCTTTGTGTATTCATTTAATTGTTTTATTGTAACTCGTTGGTTAATGAGCAGTGTGTCGATCAAAGGAAAGCACGCAACATCTTCAGTTTTGACTGTTCCAAACCAAACTCTATATCGTAGTTGTACTGATACCCTAATCATCCTAGAATTATCGTAGATCATCGTAATCAACCTAGGGGATTACCTGATAACCTGGTAGGGTGACAGGAACAAAATGACGACCGGAAACAAGAAAAAGCCAAAGTTTGACTTGAATCGGCTGAATGTTTAGGCGGGACAGTCTCCTGACATGTGGAGCAAGAAGTTAGTCATGTGGTGCTCGTAATCTATTAATAGTAATTATTCCAAGCATTTAATCTAAACAATATAAAACTCGTGGCTACAGCTATTTGCCAGTAATACACATAAAGGTAATCTATTTACTGGAGGTAAGAATCTTTCGTTAGAGGTCGAACTATAAGTAATCATTAAACATAGGTTTCTAACTTGTCTGTACAGTCTGGTAACCTACATTAAGTGAAAAGTAATGTAAACGAAAACGTCACAAAATAGAGAATAAGTCATAAATAACTGCATATCACAATTTACAATTTAACTCAAACACTTACTCTTTCGGCTTTGAAAAAACACAAGCATTCGGTGTCTTTAACATGTTATTAGAACAATGGGAACTGAAAATGATAGTAGAAATGTCCAAACGAAAAGACGCCTTATTGTGTTAATAAAGAAAAGAATCGTAAACGTGCATCAGTAAATAACAAATTTAGCACATATTGAAGTAAACACACACACACACACAGACACACACACACACACACACACACACACACACACACACACTTAGCAAGATCAAAATTATATAAAGGCGTTTTAGTGGTAATACCGAACACAATTTTAGAGTATTCATTACCGGGTAGGTCGTAGGATTTGTGTGTGAATCACATTCAGTATTACTATTCCACAGTAACCTTACTGTTAGTTAAAAGGAGAAAGCTGTTAACGGCATGAAAAACTACAGAAATATTTAACACGAAAATAATTGACTCATTAAAAATTATTCAAAAAGATTAACTATTGAAAATAAACATAATTTTAGACAAATCTGGTTTTAAAAATGTGTTTAAAAAGCATAAGACGTATTACACACATTATAAATCACACGTAAAGAATATACAAGCAACAAACCTAAAACACATACATAAACATAAATGTAAGAACATGTGTCAGCTACCTGGGTGCCTGACATAAATATTGAATTCAAATAAATTAATTTATGTAATGCCAGTCGTTTAAAAAAATACCACTTAGATATTTATAAAAAAAATTTAAATTTTACTTAAAGTATTTTAATAAATAATGTATTTTAATTTTAATCTATTTACACTATGTAAAATTTGAAGTTTATTTTCTTCTATTTATATGATGATTCATTTAATTTATCCTCTTTGTATATAAAAAATTATTGTTAACTTATTCACTAAACTTTTTAACATTTTATATTCCTCAACATATTTTTAGTTACGTTATTAACTGTAAGTAAATGAACAAAATTAACTTTAATTAATTAATTTACTCGAGGTTATTTTGAAACAAAACTATTTCACTTTTAATGGCTCTTTTTACATTCAAAATGATGGCCTAGCAATGGGCTCACCCCATTATTTATTTAAATTATTATGAGAATACTCACTTGTTGAACAATAATATATATGCAAATAAAATAATATTTTATGCACGTTATGTAGACGATACGTTTTTAATTTTTGATGGTACTATAAGACAAATCGAATTATTTAAAAACTGTCTAAATAAAATAAATAGAAACATCCAGTTTACTCTTGAAACAGAGGTTGATGACAAGATAAACTTTCTAGATTTAACCATCACTCGACAGATGAATAAACTAAAGTTCAACATTTATAGGAAACCGACTACCACTGACACCACAATACACGCAGACTCTCATCATCCTCTTTCACATAAAATGGCAGCGTACAATAGTTTCATTCATAGATTATTGACGATTCCTTTGGATGATAATGACTTCCGTGATGAGCTAAATGTCATAAAATATATCGCGGTTGCCAATTGTTACAGTAGTTTAACCATTGACAAACTGTTGAGAAAACATGAAAAAAGAATGCTTAAACCCCGAATAAACAACAACACGCAAAAAATTTTTATATCTACTAATTACACTAGCTTTATGCCTAAGGTTTTGTATTCTATATTGAATAATAATAGTTTCACTATTTCATTCAGGACTAATAATAAGTTACTGGATATTCTCAAACCGAAAAAACACACGCCTCCAGAAGAAAAAACTGGCATATATAAGTTAACATGTAATGATTGCGAGTGCTTCTACATTGGACAGACTGGGAGAGGTTTCCTTAAACGATTTCGAGAACATTTACCTAAGAAAATAAGAAACATTGACAACATCAAATCAAATTACGCCCGACACCTGACTTCACACAATCATAATTACACAGATTTTAGTTCCAATTTAATACCGTTACATGTGTGTAAGAAGGGCCGTTTCATGAATGCCTTGGAGGAATTTGAAATTTACAGTGCATATGAAAACCCAATGAGTCGCGATATCGTGTTAAATGACCACCTGAACTTTGTATCCAACCGATTGTACGATATTGCCTTGAGTCTGCTTGCTGGGGCTGCGATAAGGTAGCAACCGCTCAGTGGCAGAATGAACTTGAACGGGTGCGCACCCAAATCCGCGTACGGTTCATATGCAAATCTTGACATTTTAACTTTTTAACGATCTCGCAAGAGTGACAGTTTTAACTTTTTAATATCTGATGATGGAGCATACGCTCCGAAACGCGTCATAGACGAAGCATAAGAAATCACACGGCGGATAATTAAGGTAATTAATTTATTAATTCGTACAAGTGATTTGGTTACTATATTAAACATGAATATTACTTTAGTTAAGTTAGTAATCAACGCGACATCATAAAACTGGATCCTTTAAATAATACATTTTATATTATGCACAGATATAATTTTATTAATTTTGTTTCAAGCTATGTAAATAAAATATTTAACAAGTAATATGAAGTAATATTAATTTTACTACTTCATTGTCTACAGTTAATAAATAATTGTAAGCCTATACTCCCTCCGGCGAGAGATTGCGTGGTGCAAACACTTCGTCAAGAGAAATAAAATGAAAAACACGCTCCGGCAATAGACTTATAATTGACTAGCTGACGTTAAACTTGAATCCAGCATTATGCCAGGGAAAGTTAAATTCAGCTATATGTCTATTTTAATTTATACGAGCTGAGAACGCTAAAAGCGAATAGAGAAAAGACTTTTCAAATATAATTAAAACTTAAATTTCTTAATTGGCGCGAGGTTGAAAATGGAAATAAAGCAAAATAAAACTTTTTGACTGTAATACCATAGCTTTAAGAACCCAGACACAAGATCCAAGCGACATTAATTAATTTTGCCGAAAAACAAATGACAACAATTTAATTTAAAAGAAGAGAGTGTCACTTTGGGGAATTCAATTATTATATTTTACTCTACTGTGTATACGTGCGCGCGTGTTTATGTATGTGCAGGCGTGCATAATTACTTATATACGAAAAGCTTACGACGTTTTTTTATATTTTAGTTGACGGTTAACTTGAGTTTGTATGTGTAGTCGTGTGGGCACAGACTTATGTGCGCTAAATTAAAAATATATTTTTTATTTTATTTAAGGTTTCAAGTAAGTGTGCTCGTCTAATTGACATTTATCAGTTATTGATATTTAATAAATTTGTTTGCCACTCATTTGAAACAAGATATGTATTTACATACAATTGCAATAAGATAAGAAAACAATGTAATTTTTTTTTAAAATATGTAAAATTTTTTCGTTTTTGTAATTCTAATCCAATATTTTTCCTAACGCAAATAAAGGTATAACATGGCTGAGCTTTAAATAAATGGTAAAGATAAGATAATTTAGTTACAATATTCTATGTGCAACAAACTGTCAAATGGAGTAAGCCTAGAGAGATAGAAAAACGTAATCACACACCATTAATGTAACGTCTGGATGGACATAAAAGTGGTGAAAACCAAGAGTAACAGGCGACGGAAGGCACCAGCGAAGCATGTACATACTGACATAGACTTAGAATAATAGTTAGATATAACCGAAAGCAATCTTTAAAATCTTTAAACACGAATGAACATATGGAAAATTTAAGTCGGAAAGGAAACCTGTTCTCAAGATCAACTCAAGTAATTGAAACTACAAGAAACGACAAAAATGCTTATAAACCACCCAGTGTATGAAAGAATGTAGTAAGCAGATTGATCAAGAAGTAAATTCTCGATTGAACTAACGTATACTGACATTTAACTTGCAACCTTAAACTGGGATTGTGTGACAGATGGATATGTTCTGCAAGCTTAGAAGCAGTATATCTCTAAAGGAAACAATAAACATAATCGTGAATAAAAAAAGGTCAAATTTCGTTTTTTGAGAACATTTAACAGTCTTTTCAAATACAGCAGGCGAAGAATTGTTTTTTACACTTGAATTAATAGACAAATATCAACGTCTTTATATTATTCGCCTTTCTTTCATTATTTACTTACATCAGGCTAAATGATGGTAGCGACATGTAGTTGACTGCATTTATTGTACGTCCCTGTTGATAGAATGCTTATATCTAAAACTGTTTAGGCATTGGTTTGATAAACTTTTGATTCATCCTTACAATACGTTGTGATACTGTAAAATATATAGTTAGTTGTATTCTTATGTAAATAACTGCATGCTCCTCTTCTTGATTAAGGGCGCATCGCCTTTAGCAATGATAATCTGTCAGGTGCAGATGTAGTTACGTAAAAGATAAATATCATCAGTCTAATTCGTAAAGAAAGTACAAATATGTCAGATTTATGACAAGTTTGTGTGAGCAAAGAGTATGTAGGATAGGTTGTTGGAGAGAAAACGTTAAAATTTATTGGTTACACCGTTAGACGATTCATCACATACGTAGATTTTGGTAATGCCGTTTAAGAAAACCAACACTATGTTTAGAGATTTATTAATATTTGCGTAATTATTTCAGTATAGTTTCATATTAAAATCTGAATCTGACACGAGTCTCTCTTTATATATCAAAAACCAATTAAGCTCCAAACACCTTATGCTGAATATAGAGCAAATCGTACAGACTAACTTTAGAAACGAAAAATATCAAATAAATATTATCTTTAATTTAATAACAGTTATACAATCCAGTAATTTACCGCGGATTTCCTACCCACACACGGTTAAAAAAATGAAAACCTCTTAACAAGAAAGTAAATAATGAAGTACCTGATTGGTAAATTCTAACGGAAAATTTGAAATTACTTAAAAATAAACAAATTTTATAAAGTAAAATTCCAGCTAATCTTAATGGACTGTCCTAGCAGCTACTTAAGTCATAAGCGAGTTGTTCAATTGCAGATCACAGAGATACAGAGACTGTGACCTTAATATGTAACTAAAATACAATAAAATTAGTTTTATGTGTTTAACGACACAAGTATTCTCAACGAAAATGTCGTATTCTGTTTACGCTCTTAAATACTAAGTTTTTATTAATTTCGCAATAACGTTAACACAAATTTTCTTAGGTAAGAAGATTTTCCTATTAAATAAAACTTTATTTTGTTGTTATATTTTCATTTTAAAATTTACTGATGATATTCTCAAAGGAATGAGTACTTCAATGACAAGAAATATAATCCTTTTCAGTTACACATCCCTTGTCATGCGAAGGAATTAGTTCTCAATTATACAATTCTTATTTGTCAGTCGAGTAATTTTTATTAGCAGAAACGGCTAATTTTTTTGAAATAATTGTACAGAAATAACTAAATTCTCGCAGTATAAATCACAACTTTTACAAAAAATTATTTTTATATAACAAAATAAAGGTTAAACGTGTATTTTTTTAAATGCAGCTTTGCGTTTCTATAATTTACAGTAACTTGAAGTTTACCAACACATCAAAAGCCTATTTTAATGTAATATGTATCATTATGTTTACGGTTAAATTTAATTTTGTGTAGCAGTATAAACAATAACCCTGACGTTTACTTGTTATTTATTATTAACGGTGAAAATAATTGCGTTTCGTGGAATTCAACGGCTGCTGCCAGTAATTACTACCGTAACAATAGAATTAAAAAAATTTTTTATATTGTTTACTCGACTGTATCGTTTGAATTTTATCCAATATAACTAATCGATCAGTTTCTTGGAAACGGTTAGAACATCACGCGTCGATACACTGTTGTTTGACTACATACTTTTATAAACTTTATATATTTTATCATAGTACAGAATATTCTGTTTATATGTTGTTTACATGAAGTAAAAATCTTTAAATTAATCTGAAAACGGATAAATTGTGTTACGAATACTCTACTAAAGATGAAATCCAACACAAAAATAAAATCCTACTTTCGCCCTGCTAATAACCTGTAACACAGTGTATATATTATTTTCAAGCATATTTAAAATTAAATAAGGAAAAGCATTTATTTTTGCTGAGCGTTCCTGCACGCGCTAGAAAACAAATTTTTACAGCACGTTAAGCGTAAAATAAATGAACACAATCAAATCCTGTAGGCAACTGTATTTCAAATTTACTGAAATGCGAGTGTTATTAAAAGAGGCTCACTGAATAACTTTCATTACAATTTTGTAAACACAACGTAGCAAACATTGCTGGATTAAGTAAGGTTACAAGGGAAATTTTCATACACGGACCTCTAACTTTCAATTCACCTAATGAAATTTAAAATTTTTGTATTATAACAAGATAACAAAAGAGACATTCTACTTTGTGACAACATGTTTTACTTATAAGTAGTATTTCAGAAACTCATGGACAAGATGTATTTAATTTACCTAACACTTGTAGGCATATGCACATTGTCAGTAATCGTGTTTCATTGCAAAATGAAGTGAAGTACTCAATAGTTCTACTAGGTTAACAATGAAACTACAACGTTAACCCTCGAAACATGGCGAATGTCATTTAACGTATACTTGATCGCATACTTGAGTAAAAAAGTGGACTATAAACATGGTACAAAAAAGAATACGGTACTGTTTTTTAATTACAATTTTTTAATAATAAGAAATTTTAATTAGTATCTTAGGCTTTCACGGGCGGCGTCAACTGTGATATCTTCACAGGAGGACACTATGTCCATTGGCTAGTCGTCAGAGTCAAGAAAGTTTCATACGCCGTCACTATGTCCGTCTGTTGATCGACATGAACACCATCATCATCGTCACCTGCATGTGTAATACGCCACTATTGATGGAGGAACACAAACCATCACCAACAACAAGCTATAGAGTACCGAGGACGCATCAGCATCATTATCATCGTCATTGTCATCATTCAGGAGACGCACATACATATGTACACACGCAACGGTAACTTCAAACTACAACAATACGCAGGTGACAAATTAACAATTTTTTTTGTGGTCAAACAAAGAACTCATAAAGAACAAAATATGAGATAATAAAGTAATACAAAGACTTAAATGTAAATAATGTAAGTATTCAAAATAAAAGACGTAATTGTAAATTGGTAAATATCACTATAATATTGACGACTCGGAACACTAAGTTTTTTATAAGTAAAAACGTAAAGTTTTACCTTACAGCCTAAACCGGCTTTCACCTATAGAAGGCTTCATCAGAGGCTGTCGTTAGTAGCGCTGCTCGTCTTGTTGTTGGCGAGGAGATAGTGTTTCGAAAGATTGAAGCTGTGTGTGTGTGGTGAGATGTGTTCGAATAATGCGTGCGATTTGAATTGTGTCTGTTCGTTTAGGATGTCGTTTTTATTTGTTTTTGTGTGTTTGTATATTTCTAATTGTTCTAGAGTGTCTAGTTTTCGGCCTTTTGTGTGTACGTGTAGTATGTTCATGTTATTGTCGATGTTTTTATATGTGTGGTTTGCTTCAATTAGGTGGTTTGCGAAGGTAGATTCTGTAGTGGTGTGGAGTGCTTTTGTGTGTTCAATGTATCTCTGTTTGAAGCTACGTCCTGTCTGGCCTATGTAGAATTTACTGCAATTTGAACAATTTAGTTTATATACACCGGGTAGATCGAATTTGTTTTGTGCTTTGGGCATGCGTTTTGATAGTGTGTGTTCTGTTTTGTTAGTGGTTTTGTAAGCGATTCTGTATCCTGCTTTTTTGAATTTGTGGGCAATTTTTTCTGTTTGTTTGTTGATGTATGTTAGTGTTATGAATTTGTTGTTTTCTGTCTTTGTCTGTTGTTTGTTTTGTGTTTTGTGTAGGAGTTTACTGACTATTGTTCTGTCATAACCGTTAGATTCTGCTAGATATTTTATCGTGTTTAGTTCGTCTTTGTAGTCTATTTCATCTAAGGGGATGTTGTTAAGTCTATGTATCATGGTTCTAAAAGCAGCTAGTTTGTGTTGTATTGGGTGATTGGAGGTGTTGTGTATTAGTGTGTCAGTTGTAGTTGGTTTTCTGTATATACTGAATTTGTGCCTGTGTTCTAGTTTTGTGATGGAGAGGTCTAAGAAGTTTATGGTATTGTTGTGTTCGTATTCAGCAGTGAAGGTTATGTTTTTATGTATTTTGTTTATGTGCGTTAGTAACTGTTCACATTGTCTTTTGTTTCCCCTGTATAGTATTAGAATGTCATCAACGTATCTGTGCCAATATAGTATTTTATGTGAGTGTCTGTCATTGTTTGTGAGTATTTTTGTTTTTTCTAAGTGTTGGAGGAAGACTTCTGCTAGAATGCTGGATATGGGGGAGCCCATGGGTAGGCCATCGTTCTGTGTGTAGTATTTATTGTTATAAGTAAAGTAGTTTTGTTTTGTGATAATGTTCAGAGTTTCTGTTATTTCATTGATAAGTTCGTCTGGTGTGTTGTTCTGTTTGAGTTTGTTACATAACAACCAAACACTAACAAAGCTCATAATTGACACAGAAACAAATATACAAAACACAGCACCAGAACATCAAGACACATTAAGACATAATATAAACAACACAATAGGAGTACATAAGATACCAGACAACAACAACCACAACTCAGAAATACACACAGCCATCAAACTGAGGGAAAAGGCACACAAACACAACATCACATTTGTAAAAGCTGACAAAGGCAACACGACTGTAATTATCCCCACAGACAACCTACACAAAAAAGTACAAGACTTCATAGAACAGAACAACATCACAGAACTAAAACACGACCCCACCGACAGATACCAAAACTCAGTAAAACAAATAGTCAACAAAGCCAAACACATTATGACACATAAACAAAAGCTCTACGTGAAACAAATCCGACCATCAGCACCTACACTCCAAGCGCTTCCGAAAATCCATAAAGAAGACATTCCGATCCGCCCCATTATCAACTACCGTAATGCCCCTGCACACAAACTGGCAAAATATCTAGACAAAATTATTAGACAACACACACAAATAGACAACAACATTGCAGTAAAAAACAACACTGACCTAGTAACAAAAATAAAAGACATACACATCCCCCATAACGCCACGTTAGCCTCCTTTGACATTAAAAACCTGTACACAAACATCCCATCTCTGAAACTATCACCATCCTACAAAACAAACTCAAACAGAACAACACACCAGACGAACTTATCAATGAAATAACAGAAACTCTGAACATTATCACAAAACAAAACTACTTTACTTATAACAATAAATACTACACACAGAACGATGGCCTACCCATGGGCTCCCCCATATCCAGCATTCTAGCAGAAGTCTTCCTCCAACACTTAGAAAAAACAAAAATACTCACAAACAATGACAGACACTCACATAAAATACTATATTGGCACAGATACGTTGATGACATTCTAATACTATACAGGGGAAACAAAAGACAATGTGAACAGTTACTAACGCACATAAACAAAATACATAAAAACATAACCTTCACTGCTGAATACGAACACAACAATACCATAAACTTCTTAGACCTCTCCATCACAAAACTAGAACACAGGCACAAATTCAGTATATACAGAAAACCAACTACAACTGACACACTAATACACAACACCTCCAATCACCCAATACAACACAAACTAGCTGCTTTTAGAACCATGATACATAGACTTAACAACATCCCCTTAGATGAAATAGACTACAAAGACGAACTAAACACGATAAAATATCTAGCAGAATCTAACGGTTATGACAGAACAATAGTCAGTAAACTCCTACACAAAACACAAAACAAACAACAGACAAAGACAGAAAACAACAAATTCATAACACTAACATACATCAACAAACAAACAGAAAAAATTGCCCACAAATTCAAAAAAGCAGGATACAGAATCGTTTACAAAACCACTAACAAAACAGAACACACACTATCAAAACGCATGCCCAAAGCACAAAACAAATTCGATCTACCCGGTGTATATAAACTAAATTGTTCAAATTGCAGTAAATTCTACATAGGCCAGACAGGACGTAGCTTCAAACAGAGATACATTGAACACACAAAAGCACTCCACACCACTACAGAATCTACCTTCGCAAACCACCTAATTGAAGCAAACCACACATATAAAAACATCGACAATAACATGAACATACTACACGTACACACAAAAGGCCGAAAACTAGACACTCTAGAACAATTAGAAATATACAAACACACAAAAACAAATAAAAACGACATCCTAAACGAACAGACACAATTCAAATCGCACGCATTATTCGAACACATCTCACCACACACACACAGCTTCAATCTTTCGAAACACTATCTCCTCGCCAACAACAAGACGAGCAGCGCTACTAACGACAGCCTCTGATGAAGCCTTCTATAGGTGAAAGCCGGTTTAGGCTGTAAGGTAAAACTTTACGTTTTTACTTATAAAAAACTTAGTGTTCCGAGTCGTCAATATTATAGTGATATTTAGTTAAGTAACGGACACGTCATGGACAACGAAATCCAAGAATGTAAATTGGTGTTAAAAATAATAAGTTTCTTCTGTTCAATTTTACAAATTGGGTGTGTCATGAGAAATCACAAATATTATTTAAGAAAATGTTATTTTATTAAATTATTGATTGCAACAATTCAATTTTTGTTTGGTAAAGTTAATAGTATTTGTATAGATGAGTTGTATGATTTGAAATTATAATAATGATGGAAAGTCAGAGACCCATTCAGTGTAAAAAGAATTTTATAATTTGTTCATCATATATGTTTAGAGATTTAAACCTATATGTTATTAATGTGTGCTGAATAGAAAAGCTATGTTTTGTTTTTCAGTGTGTAACCTTATAAAAGGCAATATTTTTTGAGTTTTACAATTTCAAATTTTTAATAATCAACTAATTTTCTTTGCAATATTTAATAAACCGTTAATTGATTCTTTTACTATGTTTTAATTAATTATTTCGTGTCATCAGCGTCACACTCCTCTTTTTAAAAAATACGTTTATTGTGCAACCACATGTAGGACTACTTAACGCAATGAACATACAAAAATCCTACCACGTAGCCGGTGTTTAACACTTTAGAGTTGCGTTGGGTACGTGGTCAGAAATGTATTCATTTTATAATAGTTGTAACGTTGCAATATATATATATATATTCCAATGGACATTATATTTGGGTATGGAATGTAGCAGAAAGTAAAAGCAAATGATAGCATATAAAGACACTGTGTGAATAAGTGGAGATTGCAGTGTCCAGTATTGTTATATAACAATATTATAAATTAGTTGTTAAGGACCATTGTTAAATATGTTAGTTTCCAGTAATTTAGGCTTGAAAAATAACTTTAAGTGTTGTGAAATGGTGCGTAACTATGCTTAGCCGCGTGTGTGTGCACGTGTGCGAAGATACGTAATCGTTTTACGGGATATTTATAAATGTTTAGATGGGACTCATAATACCAGAATGTTCGTAATAATAATACGTAACCGATGACAATAGTTATTTTAAAAATTAGTACCTGAATATATGCGTTTTTTAAGTAAACATTTTGTATAGGTAATAAAATCAATCGAAAAATATTTCAGATTTTTGAACAATACTTGTTCTGTTTGAAGCTTTCTTGGACAAGAATATTTATAACCTGTAAGAAAATCATGAGTAGATATTACTGAAGAACCAATCACGAATTACGAGAATTCAGTCGATGACAATAGCCTATATTTATATGGATTGATCGGTCTCTTTTTGGAATCGATAACGTGGTTTACGCTAATCGCGACTAACACAAATTAGAAATTTCCTAGAGTTACTAGAAGAAATATTATATGTTATTCCACGAAAGTTCAAGATATCAAATAAGGTATAATAAGGTATTAAGCATGTTACTTACTAGGTATAGGGCACACACACACACACACACACACACACACTACTATCACTACTACTACTATTACTACTACTAGTACTACTAATTCTTTCGTCTCCCATTATTCGAAACCCTAGTTGACAATTTATCTTGAACAGAGACGGTGGAAAGTATATCGGATGAATACAGGAAATTTTCGATAAAATTTTATATATCAGTCATGTGTCTCTTAGCATAATCTTCATTACGTTCCTCACTCTCACCAAAGTATAGAATAAGTATGCTTTACAAATAGCAAATATCTTAGTAGTAGTTAATGTTATACATATTAGTGCATGTATACTCTTCCCTACTTATTACCCACAAGTTTATTACAGTATTGATTTGGATAATGATTTGACAGATTCTCCTTGACAGCGTACTGTATACTGTCATGTTAAAAAGTAAGTGTATTTCTTAAGGTAATCTATAATACTTACAACTAATAATTATAATTGATAAACTTCAATTTATTGATTTAAATTACGTTTGAAGAAGTCTTTGAGGATGCAGCTTGTACCGGTAGGATATAAAATAAGATGTTCCATAATAACAAAAGCAATTGACATAAAGTTTACTCAATTAAATTTAAAAAAATAATTTTTGGTTAGATTGATTATTTATTTTTGCGCCATACAAGTGAATCTTTATGTTTGCATATAGATTAATTCATTGTCATTTGATATCAAAACGTAAGATTTTAGAATAAATAATTCTAAAAGCATTGATTTTAAATGCAATTACACTGTTATAGTAAATAACATATTATGTCAAATACTATATTAGTAAAACATGAAATGTAAAAAAAAATTATATGGTACTTCACGTAAGTGAATTATAGTCGGTTTAAACTAATCGAATAATTCGTTCAGACCCGACATTTTCTCTAGATTATTTTTCCCTGCATAGTCATCGACATCGTCATCTGCCATCATTTGCTAACAACAGATCATCAAGTAAACAGGAGTACGCACAGAATCCATTTGTTACCAAGAGTAATGTGTCAGTGGCGATGGTCACTGAACTCGTACAATTGTACATGACGGTGGCAGTGAACGTTTGTCTGCCACATTTACAATCGAGTCAACCCAGAGAACACGGCCAACTGTAATTAATACAGTCAGTCCCTATGGTCGTACTCTAAGTAAATTAACTATAATGGCACAAACTGTATTCAATCTTCATAGATGCTCGTAGCGTTTGTATAGAAAACTGCTTACTAAAAGGTTTCTTTTCTTGATTCACATGTAAACTGCTCTTAGTGCTAAAAAACAAACAAAGCTACTTACAAGCTTAGGTAATATTGCAAATAGTTATGAGAAACTATACAAACACACCTCATGTCACCCACAAAATTACAAAGAGTAATAGTGGAAACCAGGTTCTATTGAAATCTGACAAATCAGACACAAAATATCTAGTCATTAGACAAACTACTAACAAAATATCAATTAAACAAATGTCATAAACGACATTACTATCTACACCCGAGCATTTCCACTAGGTATTAAATGTATAATAATATATTAAATTTCAGTGCTTACAAGAATTCTTAGTGTAAACTTAATTATAAATACATAACTATAGATTTAAGTATATTTGTTTATATATTTATCATCTGTGTGTGAATGCGTATATATGTATGTGTGTAACACCCGAAAGTTATATCGAAAGAAATGTGCGATCAAGAAGGATAGAAACAAACTTTCAAGAACGTTTTGCAAATATACTAGATATAATCTGTAAGTATGTATGCCCGCGTGAACCCGCCCGAATATGTGAATGTATTGAACGCTTCTGTACTCCGGGAATGTTAATCTAAGCTATTCGATATAAGATAGTGTTTTAACAACATAAGCGTTATACATAAGAAACAAAGGAAGCATTGTTAATGGGCAAGTGGTATAAAGGGGGAGGTATAGGCTAAATACTGTATTCACTATGACTAAAAGGATATCGGTGGAAATTGTTTACTTTAATTAATTTTCCGGGTATGACACCGTATGTGACGAATATGGAAGTTATAACTTCAAGTTCCTCACCAGTTATGAGCACGGAAAAAATCATTTCATCGCATTATGAGAAACAAAACTGCGCTTAATTTTGGCATCAATTAGAATGATAATGGGGCAGTGAGAGCTAAGAATAGGCGATGCAGATATCAGGAGCAGCTGCACTCTGTCTTCATAAATATCAGTGCCTGAAGACTTGAAACAAATAATCGGCTGCAGGAGTTGGAAGAAGAAATTAAGAAAACATATTGGCAAATTATGAAGTCCAGACTTTTAAAATCTAGTGTCCGTAAAATTTTGTAAACTTTTCCTAACTTTCCTTGTTATGTTATTTTTTGTCTGTCAAGTTTATTTTCGTTTTTTAAAAATCCGATAAAGAACAGTCACAAGCTTCATTTGAATGAAAAAGAAGTTTCATAAAGAGTTTTTGCTTCCAGAAGTGTCTTTCCCCCAAATGCCCCCATACATGATCACCTATATGTACTTACAAAATTGTGTGTGGCAACAGTGCTGAAACAGTGCATTCAAACAGTGCCTTAAACATTTGTGTGATTTAATGTGCTCAGTTGACTGCTTGGGCGATTTGAAGTCGTACCGAAAAATAACTTTGAAGAAAAGCATAACCCATTACCCTCAAATTTTATTTCATTGGTGTTCACATTATATTTGTCAGTCGTTATCTCATTTGTGTAATAATTAGCAATAATGTAGTCTTATAAATCTGTATCCCATATCGTTTTTATTTTATTAGTTTCTTCTCTTATGTCAAATGCTCTATGGACTCTACAAATGCTATAGCTCAATGTATGTGATAATCTATGGACTTTTATTTCTTCTATTTAGCTTATTCTATCGCATCCGTATCTTCCCAGCTTTCAGTAGCACTTAGACAACTGTGTTTGCAACACAGTTTATTATCGTCTCTGATACATATTGTTATAGTCTTGATTTTTTTTCTAATATAGATTTTGTGAACACGATTTAGCGGACGAATTATATTCTAGTTAATTGCTAATTATATATTGGCATATGTCTTGTAAACTAGAATAGAATCTGCGTTGTTGTGTTTTGAAGGTATAGCAAAAATTGGTAGGCACAGAGTGAAAAGTCAACTTATTTTGTCAATACAATGTACATCCACCCCACGCAAATACTAATCGCTTCATTTAAGGTATCTACACATATTATTTTCCTTCATACTTCTTGATTCTTAATTGATTTCTGCAGCAACGTAATAAAACTTAACAATAATTAGGCATATGTGATATTTACTATCAGATAATTTCTATCATACCAATAATTTGCAAGTATAACATAATTTGCTGGCAAATGTGAAATGAAAACTGAGAAAGTTATTGAAAATTGTAGACTAGTGTGTATTATTGTGTTTAGTTGTAACGACGGATCCGTGAATTCTGTCATTATAAGTCAATAAGTATACCTATAAGGTTTAAAAATAATTTTTAAAGAGATAAATATTACACTATAAAAATTAAAAATTTTTTTTTAATTTGGGGCTATATATAACTTAAATTTATATTATTAAATTATATATTATCTGTTTAGTTCCAAAGAGATACTTTACTACCCCTAAACTGAAGCTAACAACATACATGAATACAAAACCTAGAGTGGTCGCATACGTGTACGTTCATAAGGTTAAAAGCAGTTTAAGATTAAAATTTGTTATAGTAATTTATGTAACATACAAGAAATATGTTGTTACTGATTGTGAGGATAGTAATCTTGAAACAGTCAAATAAAATACTTAACGCAAGAGAAATCTATTGCAACAGTACGAATGTATATGGTACTGTGCATTGCACAATTAGTTAAGATAATTTGTGTAAATTAAATAAATAATCAATATTGTCAGTAGTAATAATAATTCAGATAGAAAGCTGTAAAAGGGGAACAACAAATTTGCCTGTTTGAACAGGTAGGTCACGCCACACACAGCTGCGTCTGTTACGCGTGTATCTTACGTGTGTGAGTGCAGCCAATTAATTCCTACAAAGCATCACGCCTAAATAAACGTTATTAAATATATACATTATTTAAATTGTGATAAATGTGTGTGAAATATCACAAAACAAAATACGCCACAGTGTAAATAATATAAAGACGCACGAGTATACGAAAGATTGTGCGAAAATAATAAAAAGTCCAAATAAATATAAATAAAACCCATAATAATTGAGATAGAGAAAAACGGTTAACACACAGTTGTACACATAAAAATTGCCGACCAGTGAATATCGGATAATTTGCAAAAGACTTCGCATGTTGCGAAGATCAGTGAAATAAGTGTGTAAATAATCGTGTTTGTAAAAGGACGCTACGACAGATTGATTCCTGCAGAGAATTGTCGAAACATGATTTTTGCGCCCTAGACTATAAATACGCGAGACACACCAGCCTTGTTCTCTTTCTCGTTCGACTACAGCGGCAGTCGCAGGCTATGCCCGGCAACTTCAACTATTTCTCGATCAACCACAGCGGCAGCCGGAGGCTATGTCCGACAACATCATCACTTTCGTGAGATCACCGCTGCAGCCAGAGGCTATTACGGGAGACGAGGGAGCAGCACACTACAAGGCATAGATTCCAGACGTAGAGTACGAGTCATCGGACTGCTGAGAGAATCCGGAGGACGAGGAACGGACTCCAGGACTACACGACTACGCAGAATCAACCAGGATGAAGGACTCGGGACCAGAAGAGGATACGCTCAGGAACCGCAACGATTAAAGTGAAAGAAAGCCATGTATTCATCCAAACGAAAGACTTAATCAAAGACAATTAAACATTGTAAAAAGAAAGACAATATAATTTCCAAAAGTGTAATTAATAATTGTAAATGTAACTGTTCTTGTATAGTAATTATAGTAATATTTGAATTATGAAAGTATATTTTTGAAATGATAATTTATTGGAAATATTTAAATTAATTTTGAAAAAAATAGTAATTTTTCTAAAGTAATTAACAAGTCATAAATAAGAAATGCATATGCAACAACAATAAGAATTTGGAAAAAGAAAGATTAGAAAATTTAATAACTTAATAATTTAATCATAACAAATTGAGCAAGTCGAGAGCAATATTATAAAATAAGCAATGTTAGTTATAGTTATAAGATTATGATCAATGAAATATGAGATTACTTGTATTTAGTAACAAGGAGATGTACTACCAGTACACATACACATGCAAATAATAATGAGTTTTAGCTCGCAATTTAAATGAAAGTTTTAATTAATAAATGTTTTGAAAGGTTCTAAACAATTCACGTTGTAATTATTATTACGATTGCACCCATTGAATATTTATAACGTAAGTATCGTCAACGATATAGATAGACAACATAGTCAAAAACGTTACACTATTATATTGAAGTTCTTCGTTCCCTCTTCATTATACTTACATTGGTACCGCAGTTTCATCGCTGCAAAACACTTCGCAGAACCAACTGCATCTAGCTCACATTTGGCATAAAGTAGACTAAACTTTCTAGAAGTTTCTTCATTAAGCGGAGCTTCTCGGAAAGTGTAAACAACATTTGTCGTTTGTGTTAAACGATATTAGAAATTTGTGTCTTCTTATTTAAATGGCTCTGCCTGATTCCTACTGTATTAGTTAGCAGGTGGTGCATCGCCGTAACAATATATATTGCAAGACTAAAGACATATCTTATATCTTACGTCATATATTAAAGCAGCAAAAAAATTTAAATTTTTAGAATAAGAATGAAGTAACGATTGACGAACAGAAGTATAAAGTGTAGAAATTTTCTAATCGTTAAAGTTAATTCTTTAGTGATTTCTGAAGATGGAAGCATATGTAATTATAACATTAGGAAAATAATCACATACGTTGCTATACTCCTTACGTTTTCGGAAGGCACCTAAGAGATTAGAAGACCCTCGCCAACCAACGCGCAGTCACACACACCCGCGCGTCCAGTTTTACCTGCCTCTAATGGCGCTTCGGTGAGTCACCATTGAACGACAAAACTATGAAAATTTGTATTCTAGATTTTACATAAGTTATGATACATTTTTTTGATTCTATATTCAATTTCCTTCAAAATTGGTCCAAACACGAAATAAATACGACATTTATGAGCTTTAAAAAGACGCCAAACACTATTCTACGTGTTAGCTTTAACATGCCACAATTATTGTGGGTTTGGACGCATTCTCTAGATTTTTTATAGAGATTACATTTTAATAAGGTTATTTGAATAAAATAAGAAATAAGAAAACAGGCATTATATTGACTAATTATTTAAATTAAATAATACTAAATTTAATTAATAATAAATTAAATTAATTAATAATCGAAATTTATAATTATACTGGTAAACAGAATCGTTGTTCTGGAATTCAGAAGACAAATGGAAAGAAAGAAAAAAGACTCGATTTTAAAAAAGAAAAATGAGTAGTTTGTATTAATAGGAAAGACTTTGATAACCCTATGTAGGCCTACATCATTCATCCTCGGCCGATAACTCGCAGCGAGAGCCTAAGTTCATTACAGCAATCAGATCGCAAGATCGCAGCTCCCTTTGGCCAGCTCTTCGTTCGACCTACAAACATTTTATTCAAAAGTACAGTCCTTCCTCACGAAGGTTGAGGATAGTCTTCATCCACCTGATATGGGGGTACCATTTTAGCTGATACGTCATTCTTCAGAACTCAAGCATCCACTTAGTTAATATTTAAATGATTTAAATGTAAATTTTAGGACATGGAAGTCATGTATGGTTCTCCATACCGATTTTTTTTTTTTTTTTTGCTTCCAAAGTTGTACAGTAGCCAAAAAAGTTGTTGACGTGAATCTTGGAGAAAGTTTGTTCTAAGTATTCCTACTCCTTTGGCAGACAATGGTCTGGTTTTCCCCCATTGCACCGTTATAGGTCTACTTTGTCTCTTTGTTACCAACGTCCGGGTGAAAAAGGATGGTTTTCTGTCTTTTGTTGAATTATTCGCATGATTACCTCAGACAAGTAGACAGGTCTGAAGATATGATGTATCAGCTAAAATGGTACCCCCGTGTCAGGTGGATGAAGACTATCCTCAACCTTCGTGAGGAAGGACTGTACTTTTGAATAAAATGTTTGTAGGTCGAACGAAGAGCTGGCCAAAGGGAGCTGCGATCTTGCGACTGATTGCTGTAATGAACTTAGGCTCTCGCTGCGAGTTATCGGCCGAGGATGAATGATGTAGGCCTATATAAGGTTATCAAAGCCTTTTCTATTAATACAAACTACTCATTTTTCGTTTTCAAAATCGAGTCTTTTTTCTTTCTTTCCATTTGTCTTCTGAATTCCAGAACAACGATTCTGTTTACCCGTATAATGATAAATTTCGATTATTAATTAATTTAATTTATTATTAATTTAATTTAGTATTATTTAATTTAAATAATGAGTCAATATAATGCCTGTTTTCTTATTTCTTATTTTATTCAAATAACCTTATTAAAATATAATCTCTATAAAAAATCTAGAGAATGCGTCCCAACCCACAATAATTGTGGCATGTTAAAGCTAACACGTAGAATAGTGTTTGGCGTCTTTTTAAAGCTCATAAATGTCGTATTTATTTCGTGTTTGGACCAATTTTGAAGGAAATTGAATATAGAATCAAAAAAATGTATCATAACTTATGTAAAATTCTAGAATACAAATTTTCATAGTTTTGTCGTTCAATGCCTAGTAGGTGACTCACCGAAGCGCCATTAGAGGCAGGTCAAACTGGTCGCGCGTGTGTGTGTGTGTGAGTGCGCGTTGGTGGGCGAGGGTCTCCTAATCTCTTAGGTGCCTTCCGAAAACGTAAGGAGTATAAACATTGTAGCCGGATATTTTTGCCTAAGGAGAGTAAATAAACAGTAATAGTTGAAAAATTATAAGTACCTCTTTTACAAATCGTATATGATCCTGAATCTCCATGAAGTAAATGTACAGCAGTTTACTTTTTATACCAGCAAAAAGAGGCATAATGTATAAGAAAGGCTGTTGTTAATGTAGAAGAGGTGGCTGAAATATGTCCTTAAGGAAATCTCATCAGTGAAGATATTTGAGGAAATAACCGTGGTCGAGGAAATAGCTTAGTTTGAGATACCTTTCCCAACTAGGTCTGTATGTGTCTTTAGAATAGTTAGATTAGTAACTACCTAGGTATTATTACTTGGGTTAGTAAGGTCTGATACGCTAGTGAATATTCAAGTGTAACAAGTTGCATATCAGTCCACAGTTGCATAAAATTCAATCCATTATAAGAAACGATACTTTGTACGTGAATATGGTGTCACTGTTGGTTTACTAATTCAGTTTCTTTACTTGTCAATTTAAAATTTACCTCATTCGTAAAACTCATTGATTTCTACACGACAATGAGCTTACATAATTTATCATGGTTCTGTCAATATACTGTACATGATTTTCCGCATTCTGACTGATTGAGTTTATCGTTTTGTATATTGATTTCTCTAGTGATAGCTGAAGCTTGTTCTATATACTGTATTTGGTAATCCTTTTATACCAAAACATGTTTTTATGAATAAGTATTTGTTTCACGTGTTCTAAGTTTTACCACTTGTTTTGACGAAACGTACAGCAAAAAACGTTTTCTTTTAAAATCCCTAATCTCCTATGGCCACTGTGTTTGTTGGGCATACAGAAAATGTATTATACTTCCTTCCCTCCACATAACAAGTTATCAACCAAGAAGCTATCACATATTGTTAATTTAAGTAACATAATATTTAAATAAGATTACCAAGTATGATATGACTGCTGAATACTAAACAATTAAGATCCTAACCTAATTTTCAGGAAGGATAATTCTGATCAATTCGTACATTACATATTTTGACAGTAAAATATTTTTTTTTTATAGGCCATCTAAGGATCAAATGCCAATTTTAAACTCTTTATTTTTTGTTCTTTTCTTTTTCTCCAATATTCATTCATCTTTTCACTGAGTCTCTTCTTCCTGTTTTCAGTCTACTTTGAACCTGCGGTTTTCTCTCTCCTACCCTAGACTCCTTCCATTTTTAACACTTTTGCCCGAAAAACTTCTCTTTAAATTACTTCTGCGTTTATACTATTTTTTCTAAATCCTTTTGGAATTCTTTAATTCAACATGATGTTGACTTCTTCCCCCACAAATATTTGAAGATCTGCTTTGTTAACCTATTGTCGTCCATTCTATATAAATGTCCTAAAAATAATAATTTTCTTTTTCTCATTCTTTCTGTTATATTTTCTATACTTTGATATATTTCATCATTACTTCTTAATTTCTAACCTTCTGAAGTTTTGGGCCTAATATTTTCCTAATAATTCGTCTTTCCAATATTTCTAGTTTGTCGAAATTATAATTCAATGCTAGACATTCACTTGCATATAGGAATTCTGGCTTCACTACTGTATTGTAATGCTTTAGTTTCACGTTTGTAGATATGCACTTTTTATTGTAAATATCATTAGTTATTCCATATGCTCTTTCCATTCGATGAATCCTTTCTTCTGTAGCAGATTTTTATAAACCATTCAGTAAAATATTTTATATTCTGATGTCTATGTAAAGCAAATGATGTTAATAAATATGTATTATTAAAATTTACTCACACAAGAATAATTACTAAATAAAATCGAAAAACAACATAATTTTGAGAACGAACTAAACAAAGAATACTAAAAAAATGAAAGCGATACCTAATATTGATACACCTATTGGAAACATAAAAATCTGGGAAGCAGTGAGGAAAAGAAGCAATCCCAAGATTTAATACCATAGGAATAAAAAATACTTGAGAATAGCATAAGTGAATAGGATTCCAAAAAAGACGGCTGTCACTTGGACAAAAATCATTTCGCTATTTAACATAAGATCGTTTATATAAAAAGAGATACTGTGGGAGGCCTTCTGTAACGAGTTATGTAAGATAAGAAAACTGAAATAGACATTTCCATTGCTCTAATAAATGTTTAAATTGAACAATCAGTATATAATTTTGTACATTATACACAAGTAGTAATTATAACAGACGGCTCGATTTGCTCGTCCACCCGCACGTACGCGGACAAATAATACGTACGTCTTCTCTGGCATACCCGGGCCAGATAAGTAACAAGGGCACATAATATACTCTACACATAAACAACACTCTTCCCCCCCCCACCGCACGGCTTGCCCCCGGGCGTGAGTTAAAAGGTTGGCTAATATCTCTCTGGCTGGGGGGGGGGCGTGAGTTCTACCACGCCCGGAGTGCGCAACAGGTCTATGACCTAATGCCTGAAGTGGAGAAGAAGAAGTAGATATACAAGTGGAAATTGCCGAAGCTATGGAAAATAAGGATCCAAGAATCATCTCATAAATTTAGGCATCTAAATGACAATACAAATAGCAAGGAAATTAGTTATAGCAACTGATTACGTTGAAATGGCTTTTTATTATACGTAGTCAAAGAGGCAGACGTAAATGTACTTTTTATAAGAGGACTACACAGAGTAAACGAACATAGGGTACCAATTTGGATAAAAATTAAAAATAAATGTAATTGTTCATTTTATCTACAAAAAGACCTTGCTTTGTTAAATAATAATCGTAATTTAAATTATTAATTTGGCTAATAAAATCGTCCTATAACACAATGCTTGTAGAAAGTAAGACAAAATGACATTAATGAATTATTAGGTTCAATAAATTATTTTTTGTATCCCATTTATCTAATTGAATCAAAATATATCAAGTAATAATTTAAGATAAATGTACTGCTTAAATTTGTAAAAACAGATATTAGCCATTACTGATTTAGTATTTGGAATACATCAAATTTCCAGGTACACTAGAAATCGACAGCAGTCTATATGTCAGTTATTATAAAGCATAAAAAATACAACTTATATAAACGGCAGTTGATCACTCCAATGGTAGAAAGTTACCTCTGAACGACGGCTGCAAAAATCTATAAATCATAAGTTGCGAATTAACTTACTGAAGAATCTTTTTTTACACTGTAGCCAAACTGTTGACAGCATTGTATAAAATTGAATCAGTGAGAGCCAACACCCGTCTTATAAATTTAAAGACAAATATTCCATGACTTACAACGTTTAAAGGATGCACCGCCTTGAGAGTAGAGTACTGATTTTAAAATTATATGTGACGGAAACAAGAAGAATTGTAACTGCATTAGATCGTTTAGAGGAACATACTATTGCAGAAGAATGTAAAACTACTTCGATTCTGATATATTCGCAATGTAGAGTAAAATGAATTTATATAAGCACCTTGTTATTACAAATTAATAAAGGTTAGTCCTAACACTTTTTGTATTATTTAATAAAGGCAAAGTTTTATTACTTCTAGCAATGTGTTATCGCAATTGATACTAACTTAAAAATTGGAAATTTCTTTGCTGTCACCATGGAAATTATTACAGAACAGTTGCCTAACACAATCTATAAAATTTAACTACACTTCCTAGAAAAATCAAACTGTACGTTACAGAATGAAAAATTTGTCTTCTGTCATACAGCATATTTATTTGGGGGCGTGGGATACTTATTGTCAATTATGATAACCCTGTGTGCTGTTCTAGTAGATCTACTGGAATATCAAACATTCAAAACACACTCACGAAAGGGGTGAGTTTTAATATTCACTAGGATACGTTTATTAGCTCTCTTAATATATAACTTAAAGTTTGTAATTTCGTCCAGCTAGGTTGAATTCTCAGAAAATTACAATTCAGCGACTAAATATTGGCATAGCCATAATTTTGTGATATTTATGTAATTGTTTACTATGAATGTAAATAAAAATCAACATATTTTGACTTAACATACTAGTTAAAACTAATTAACCAAAAAAGCTAAATTTTTTATTGAATTTTTCACACTTATTGTTGTAGATGAACTAAAAATAATTTATTGTATTTCAACATTTTGTCTTTACATTTTAACACAACATTATGTCTATTTCGTGTGTAAAAAAAAATTAGGTTTTAAAATTTACGTTTCCAGCAGCCAAGTCACAATAGATTAAATTAGTATATTACTTTCTTTCAGTTCCATCTTATGACTTTTTTTATTAGCTTTGTGACGCTTTTCGGAGCAATCGTTTGATCTTCAGACATATATATCACTCAGACAAAATCGATACACATCACAAATTTTATTAAAGTGCAACACATATCAACAATAAAATCCGACTACACGTTAGTTAAATGGTGTATCGGGTGTAGACGGACACTAATAAGTAAGTCACTCACAGATTAGAACAAAGTAGTGTAGATAAATTAAACGACAGAGGTAAACTGCTTGTTCGGATACTCATTCACGTGGATGAGCGGACAAAAAGAAAATGCTCTTTACTTGATCCATAGATACACGTATTCCAATGCAGATGTACGGTGCTCAGTGTCAACAATAGGAGACCTTGGGAGTCTACGATCAACCCGACCAGGCTTGGAAGATATATCAGACCAGGATTATACACTCTCGTTGAAGACAATAATATTTTATTACGTAACCTTCAGCTATCAAAGTAGCTAATCGTAGATACGTTTGTGACTTCTGTCATTACATGACACACTAAATAATTCTTTTGTGTTTAATGCGTAATCAGATCTTCAGGACACACCAAGTGTCTAATATGCACGATTTGTGCATACGTAAAGTTGGTACATGAGATACAGTATTTCTCTGTTGTATGTGCAACATTAATGCCGTCGGTTTTATGCACAAGGTCTTTTGAAAAACTGAAGAAACTTTTGTTAGAAATAAATTTAAGTTTGTTATGGGCTGTACTATCCTGGGAATCGGCTGAATATCCGATGAGAATGTCAAAGGCCTGTTCTATCCTGGTAAACTTCTTAAAAGCTATCATTTACATGTGTTACAGTTACGTGTGACACACATAAAACAAAATAGAATAACATACCAAAGATATTTCTTGATAAATGTACGGTTAATAAGATTGTATTTACTTTCCACTGTTCCCCTTGCGACGTGTTAATAGTATACTGCTAAAGATTCCTACAGCACACACAAACAGATTTCTGGGAACTTTACCCTAGTATTATAGGGGTAATAATTTAGCATAAATTAAAAAAATGTATTTACTACTTTTATCATGTGTTTTGGTGTGACATTTTGGATCAGCAAAAAATAACTGGTCTGCTCATATTGACTTCACGGGTATTCATAGTGTTAAATAAATTACTAAACAATGACGAGTAAATTAATTATACGGTCCTATACGGTCTCTTGTTAAGTGACAGGAATGTAATTTTAAAATTGTAGGAAGTGCACATAGGCCTATTTTAAGAAACTTTTCTTTTAATTTAGTTTTTTAATCATAACGTAATTAGCTGTAAAACGTTTTTAGACATAAAGTTTTAAGTTGGCTTCCTATTAACGATAATACATTTTTGAAAACTTTCAAAATATGTCTGACATATTCAAAGAAGGTGTAACCTATTATGCGAAACAGGTAAAGCCAATTAATCTGTAACTCAAAAAGTCTATCCAAGCTGGCAACAAATTATAGATACGTTTGTAAACGTAAAAGAGGAAAACTATTGTCTGCCACCGTTTTTGTTGAGACCACACATTTTCCGCCTTACTGCACGTTAATGGGATTAATCGTGTGCACGAGAGCAGCCGAGCGTGTCGACAAGTGAGCAGATGCCGTGTCGCCCGCAGCCTTACTTGCGACAATTACAATTATGAATTAGGGTAGTTGAGATAAAACATTAAACTATGACTTTTAAAGCAAGTTACTCATATTTGTGACGCTTATCTCAACTTCAGACCGTATTACATAGTGTCGTTATTAATAGTAATTATTACCATTCAGTTAAACCATAACCTCATTAATAACGTCCTAAACCAAATAACTACTTTTCACATCATATTGTTCGCATAACAGAAGTGATATACAGAAGTGATAACATAAGTGATATTTCTAGTAACACAGCTATTTCAAAAACGCGCAAGTATGTTATTAATACAGTCTCTTCCAATTAAACCTCCAACGTTACTCGCTGCTGAGCCCGACTCGTAAAGTGCTTGCTAATGCCCTCAAAGAATGTATTGAGCAACCGTATAAACGTACCTTTGATGAAGAAGGAGGATTATTTTTGTAATGCCTGTAAAAATGTCATGCCAATTAGGACATGGGACGACCGGTTAATAAAATGCAGGATCTCTATATTTCCTACGACTTCCACATGGACTTCTCCTCTGGGCACCTAGAACATTTCCTTCGTAGGATGTTGAGCTAGTGCCATCTACATCAGCTATATTCCATTTCAGCATTCTCGCAAAAAGCAAGAAACGTAACCACTTTCTAGAGATGGCAAACGACTGTGTCCGCTGTGTCACCCGACAAGCTTGACCTTCCGTTTACGGTGACAGCATCTTAAAACTGATGTCCGAGAAAGACTCACCGGTTGTCTAGACATACACGCTACACATAGACACTGCGTGACTCGAGCGACCCTGTACGATTCGTTTTCTGATTGTACGTTACTGTTGGATCCAACTCCATCTTCTTTCTAGTATGCCCCGTAACAAGAAAGACACCTCACAAGTGTGTTCATACCATGTTTCTCTGGTAATTAAGCAGAGCCACGGAGCCTAAACATCCATTGTGACCGTAGACGTGTAGGCACATATGCGGCGCTTTGGAAACAACATATGCCAGCCTGCAGTGAAGTGCAATCGATCTTCTCATCTAATTTTCTGTCACCGTAGCCGCAGTTACCCAGAAGGAACACAACAAGGCAGCCGGTTCCGGTGCAGGTGCACTCGAACAAACTCGCTCCTCTGGCTATAAATTCAGTTCCTTATAAACCGTCATATTATGTACATCTTACCTTATGTACGTCTTACCTTGACTGATAAGAGGTAACGTACACCATTGGCATAATAAGCCATTTTCTGTAACCAGTAGCTCTGCGACCATCCACATTAGCGGAACTTTGAGTCCTCGCTATAGTAGCAGCCTGTTACCGTGTTAGCAAACACACTCAAGTTTCTTCTTAAGGATACTGATAAGAAAACATAATAAACTACGATAAACTACGGACTTTTTTTAAAATTTTTAATTTATTGTCTTATTTTTAAAACGTTTTTACTCTCTTTGAGAATGTATTTAATTTAAGAAACATTTACACAAAATTACTATTACAATGAGAGAAACGAGCTGCCAATATCGTTCCTGAAATAAAAGTATGTTTGTAAGAAAATGTGGTCTTGTAATTTAATCATTATATTACTATACAGTTTTAGTTACTGAGTAGATGCTGTATGCTATTTGTGATTTCTTCTTCCTGATTTTTGAATTTGCTAGGTGTAGTCTACTACTGCCACGGTATTCCAGTTAATTCTTCTACAGAAATTTTACAAGTACTGCTGTCGGCTTTGTGGTGATCATAAAACACTACATATGAAAATCAGAAAATCAAAAACTAATTTTAGTTCCTAAACATATAATTTTTTTAAGATTAAAAGTATTTAAGCTGTCTATAAACAAAATTGACAAATTTTTTTTTTTAATGGTTATTTCAGGTACGTTTAACTTAATTATGAAACCGTCATTACATTACGTTTTGTGCCATTTGTATCTACCTAGTTCTGTTGCATCTCAAACACACTATCGAAGTAGTGCTTGATTGTTTGTCGGGTAGCGAAGATAATTTTCGGTTTTAAGGTAAGGTTTTTGAGTCACATTTTAGTCTATAATTTCTGACATTGAAAACAATGTTTAATGGGATTAAAATGATTGTATTATCTGTCTAAAGCGTTTATAAACAATGTTTGAAAATAGAAAATATTTGCCTAAATATAAAAGTTTAGTGGCGTGTAGATTTGTATATAATTAGGTAACTGCATAAATATTGTAAGATTACAATATCAAAGGTTTCTTATAGAACAATGTTCTCTTCTAAAAAAGTATGTTTTTGTCAAAAGAATCGCTAAATTGCGAATTGTAAATGCGTGGAACGTCTGCAAGTATCCCACACCTGCCACTAGGGAAATCTATACAAACAATTGGCCAACACAGTCAGTCAGAACACTGGTTGTTTTCTAAATTCAAGGACATATAACTAAGTATGTAAAGTCACTGTTATGTAGAAAACATCAAGTCGTGACCACAACCTAAATTTTAAATTGGCGAGGATAAGAATTTAATCTTATCAACACGCGACATTCACACACATATTCCCATATATAGTGTAGCGTGACAGAAAATCCACTACTTATTAAGTTATATAAAATCATAAAGTTTAATTACATCAAATATGTTAAAATAATATTGAATGAGATTTAAGGAAATCAAAGGAATGAGCCACGATAAAATAAAAATCCTCATTACATTATATAGAAACCACTGTTTAAATATCAAAGAAAGTATTGAAAGCAACTCATATTATAATATCAGTAATTTACCCAGGAAGCGAGGAGCAGTAAACAAAATAAATAACACCAGATCAAGAAGAAAGAGACTCAGTTTAAGAGTGGTGAATACCAAAATACCCCAAAAACAAGAAGAGGGAAGAATAAAGTTTGTGATCAGGAAGAAAACAATACCCCGAAACCTTTAGAGAAGAACAAGGTCAGTATCAGTGAATAAATTAGATGCTCCAAACTAAACATCAGTCGAGATAATACCAAGTACCTTGGTTTACCCAAGAGTGAAGAAGGAAGACAAGAAGACCAGAAGAATGAAGACTAGAAGAAGGACATGAAAGAAGACAAGAAGAAGGACAAGAATGAAGACAAGAAAGAAGATAAGAAGAAGAACAAGAAAGAAGACAGGAGGAGAGGAAGAAATAGTATGAAAGAAACACCGTTGTAAAACCTATTATTATTATTAACTGCCATCAACCCCAAACCCACCAAAAACGATTCAAAAGAAAGTATAACATACCCAAAATCCTATAAAAACGTAATTATTTAGAAAACTAAAGTGCTGTATAGTATTATAAGAAGTGAACCGACTAAAGCTATTGTGTGATAAGAAAATAAACAAGTCTTAACAGTCCATGATTACTAAAGGTCTGGTCTGAGATAATAAGACTCAAAATATCAGAACCAACAGTGAAAGTGAATTTGTGTAAGTGTTTTTTAGAAATGCAATAAACTTAAAGTTAGTGATACTATGACTTATCAGTATACTATATAACAACTTTAATATCCAATAATAAATAGCATAATAAAATAATAAAATGGAAGATTTCCAGTATTTTATTATTTTAATGTAACTCTTTATTTACAAGACATTTGTAAAAAATGCTAATAACTAGAGTATGGGTGGTCATGTTTACTGATGTAGGGGATCATAAATAATAATGGTTTAGACCAGAAAGGATGGCATTAATTTAGTATTCGTAAGTTTAAAATGTTTAAATAGACTGTTTATTCACAGCCATAAAATCAATGTGTTAGTAAAATGTATTTGTAAGAGTTATTAGAAAATAAGATTTATATTATGTGTTTTAAAATGAATTATGTTTGGTAAATAATAGCCTACATACCATTGATAATGTTTCAATAGGTATGCTATGTTAACTCAAAAATAGTTAAAAGTATATGTTCAAACCATATCAGCAATATGTTCAATTGTGCAGATTGCTAAATAATGTTCATAATTATTTATTTTAATAACAGTAGTGTTAATTAAATACTACACCTCACAATAAGTTATAAACCATTTTATTTTCATGTAATAGTAACTATGTAAAGTCAGAGGAGAAAGTAGGATTAAATTTATTTGAGAAAGACAAAAATATAAAATTCTAAAATCTAGGCCAATTGGTGAATTCACAGAACCAATATAAACCAGAATAATTCACTTATAAATCCTGTAAACTAGCCAGATTTAGATAAAGTAAATCAGTTAACCACTACTGGGAATGATCCTAGGAGTTAAAATGATAATAAGGAAATATACCTTAAAATATTGTAAATTTTCAAAATATATAAATTAATTAATTTTAAAGAGCAATGTCAAATTCAGAGATTAACACAAAAAACCAGTTTAAAGGTTTAATTTATATGTATTTAAGGAAAGGAAGAGGAATATGACTAATTAAAATTTATTATAATAGTATTAATGATACTTAAAATGGGGGAAATTTGTATAAAGACGGAAATCCGATTTTGAGCCTATATTTCCATAAAGTAAAGAAATTTGTTAATTTCCACAAAATGTCTACAGATATGGACTATAATATATCAATTTAAAGGGAATGAGATGATTAAACCAATGATAAGGTTCATAATTCATAAAAGTGATGAATAAAATAAATAAATTCCATATATAATGTAATATTTTATCATGTATATGGGTAATCGAACTATGTTAACAATACTTTTTCAAGGATTAACTGGGCCAAATTTTGACCAAGTTAATTAGTCTTTTGTTGAATATCAAGCTGAATAGTTGAGTGACAAAACGCTCTTTAAATCGAGTAGAAAATGGTACGTCTAATTACTACTAATGTCAGTGCAACGAGAGGTAGATGAATTGAACACTTTCATAGCTAAATTTACCTAACCTTTAACAGCAATAGTGAGAAATAACACCTAACTTCATGATACGAGTGAAATAAAACAGTAAAACAGTATATTTGACACAATTCACTCTACAACGCATAACCACATTTACAGAAACTTAACCCACAGGAGTGAACACATACAAAATAAACTAATTAACCCAAGTTTACACGGAACACTTCTTCAGAACACACCAAATAACTTAACAGACATATTACACCAGTGCGGGAAGATTTCAAACATTCATGAAGGTATATTTGCTGTGATTTTTTTTGACACAATGATTTCGCAGTGAACTCGCCATATCTAGTAGCGGCCATTTTGAAATTCAAGCCTGTCTTCCTCGTCATCCAGCAGTGACGTCATAGTCTGCCTATGGTTTGACGACAACTTTTATAAATATTACATATCAGAATTATTTAAATACTATTGAATAATAATTATTGTATTTATTTTAATTGTTAATGTTATACTTTCTCGTCACCCTTCTCTGACTATTAATTTTAATCGCTCAAAGAACCTGTCTCTTATATAATACATATCATAAATTTTGTTCTGTATGCACAATCGATAATTCCCGAGACGGAGTCGATAATTGCTCTCCATCGATAAAAACTCGATTATTTATTTAAATTGTTCAATAAATCTTTATATTTCCATTATTTCTTATCTGTTATTTATTTCACAGGTTAATTTAAGAGTATTTATTAAGACTGAGGGACTTAAAGAAGAAGAAAATATTTTATTTGAGTGAGATATTGGACCAGCAAGAAAAATCACCAATCGATTGCTAACTGGAGTTAATCTATTTAACTCCAGACTTGGTTCAAATCTTCAAGAAGTGCTCGATAGTCAATAAATACCTGCCTGATTATCAAATTTTTTACAAGAACATTTAAAACAGATTTATTTCTTATATACACACATTAAAAAACATAAAGAAAATTTTTTATTATTTGAAAATTTTATTTTTATAAAATTTCCATCTACATTTTATTTTTTGTAACGACCGGCATACAGCGGTCTGATTACAAAGAGGCGTCCAACTTAGAGGGCTTGATAAGATAAGCCTGGCAGCGATTAATTAATAGATACCAGAAAAATGCAAAGACGAGCTACTTCGAAAAAGAGGGCGGCAGAGGCCGAAAAAGAGGTTGACATGGGGGATAAGGAGGCAACACCCGTTGAAGATCCAGAAGTGTTAGTGGCCCGGGTGGAACCGAAACAACCCGTACCACCAGAGGAACAGCCCGAAGTACCAACGCAGACAGTGGAAGTCAATGTCCCAGAGAAGGAGAAATCTAAAACAATGGAAGAGAAGATGATGGAAATGTTCCTAAAAATGAGTCAGCAAATGGAAGGAATGGAGAAGAAAATGGATTCCACTACCAAGGGCATGGAAGAAACCAGTAAGAATTTGAGTAAGGACATGGAAGAAAATAATAAGAAGTTGAGTGAAGACTTGAATAGCAAACTGGATTCCACTAACAACAAGATGGACGAAAGTAGTAAGGAAAGGAAGGAAGACAACCATTCATTAAATGAAAAACTAGAGGATCTGAAGGAAGATAACCGATCCACAAAGGAAGAATTGGGCCGTAAGATAGAAAATACTAATAAAAGGATTGAGGAAACCAGTAAGAGTTTGAGTAAGAAGCTGGAAGAGAAAATGGAGGAAACTAGTAGGAAAATGGAAAGCGACAATCAGCAACTGAGGGAAAAGTTGGAGGAAAATAATCAGAAAATGGAGGAGAAAATGGACGAGAATAATCAAAGGTTAAGAGAAGAACTAAGCAAAGTTAACCAGGAGAGCATGAATAAAGTAGACGAGAGAATAGGGTTGGCCAAGGAGGAGATAAATAAAAAGATAACAGAGACGAAGAAATCCATCGTCAAGAAATTAGAACAGGAAGTCGTGGTTGTTAACCAGCAGATCAGAGACGTAGACGAAAGATGTCGTCAAACAGAAAACGAAGTGCTGGAAGTCCGGGAAGTAATAACTAAGGAGATTACTCAGGTCCAAGAACAACAGAAAACGAAAATGGAGGAGACCAAGAAGAAAATTGCTTTGGAAGAAGTGAATAAAGTGCGGACACAGGTAACCGAAAGATGCGACGGCGTGGAAGCCGCTATGTCGAACATAACCGGACAGATGCGTCAGAGCCAGGAGGAGATAGAGTTGATATGGAACAGACCATCTGGATATCATAGTTTCCCCATGTCAGAGAACAGAGAATGGCTCAATTTCCGACAATATAAAAGGAAGCCTATGGAGTTCTTGGCACGTATAGAGGAATACTTAGAGAAACACCGAGGGAACCGATGGGTCCAGAACAGAGAAATCCTTGACGAGTCGTTTCGAGAGGTGAATGACCATTGGTGGATGGCCAACCGGAGCGACATCGACAATTATGAACAATTCAAGAGCCTGTTCAAGGCCAAGTACTGGTCAGAGACCACGCAAAATCTAATAAGAGATAATATATGCCACGGCCGCTACAAACCACAAGTCGGTAGTTCAATGACAGCTTATTTCCTCGGCAAGGTGTGTATGGCCAAGCACTTAGAACCAGCCATACCGGAGGAATGCCTAATAAATAAGTTGTCCTACCATTATGATGAAGAGGTAATTCGTGCGAGGAGGGGCAGCCAGATAAAAACCATCCAGGCAATGACAGAACTCCTCGAAAATTATGAAAATGAAGACTACTACCGACAGAGTCGTAGAAGAAGTGATGGGCCCGAACCAAGGACGTATCAGAACAATAACCATGGTACGAACAACCTAAACACTGGGTACCAAGGAGGCCGGGCATACCCGCGAAATAACGGTTCTAATAATAATAATAATGTGAACAATCCTAGTTACAATGATAATAATAATACGGGTCCATACCATCAAAACCCGAATCGGCCCTCTAATGGTTATCAGGGTAACCGCAATCCCTACCCTAATAACGCAAATAGTCAGAGAAGCCCCAATTATGGTAATAGTCATTACCCTAACAATACTAATCGTACGGGTCCCAATAATGGTAATTTTAATAATAATATATTTCCTCGCCCTAGAGTGAACGTCATACGAGCCACAGATGGACAACAGCGGAGATTCAATCACAATCGACGAAATAGCTACAGCGGATATGAAGAAAGGCGGAGGAGCCTAGAACGGGACCAACCAAGGTACTATCCGGCGCGTAGGAGCAATAGTTTAGACAACGCTGAACGGAGGTCGAACCACGAACGACCAGAAGACCATAGGACAGATCGACAGGTAACCACTCTGAGCATCCCAATGAGGCATCGACTAGTATCGCTCAAAGGAACAATGATGCCGAGCCTTTAAACGGGCACAGGCAGTAATAAATCGCCAGAACCCGTTACTGCTCCTAAATACTGGGTATAATAATAATAATGAGTACAATCACGTGAATAATAACAATCGTATCACCATCATAGGGTGCAACTACCTAAAGGACATCAGACAGGAGTTATTGGAAGAGGATAACAGGAATCCCACCAATAACTTCAATAATGAAATAATACATGTCGACGCCAAGGTAGAAGGCATCCCAGCCAAGTTAATGATCGATACTGGGTCGAACGTGTCAATAATAAGTACGACGGAATTGGAGAGGATACAGCAAGAGTGCGGGAGAACTTTACCAACATTGCCGTTCAATAATATTGTTTTGTTGGGTGCAACCGGCCGACAAAACAATACTATACGTAGACAAGTCTCCGCCAGTGTGATGAGCTGTGGTATAGCCATTGATATGGAATTCTTGGTGGCGAGCGGTCTGCCATTTAATATACTGGTCGGGTGTGATGTGCTTAGGAGGAATTCCGCCATCATTGATCTGAGAACTGAAACATTGTCGCTGTTTTCTAACGGATATACTTGGACGGCGAACTTAGTAGGTAGTGACCAAGTCGTTCCCGATAGTATCCATCAGCAAATCCGCAAAATTAATTACATCCATCCAACATCTATAATTGAACAAAGGATAGACGACACCTCCAATGAAGATTTATGGTCACAAAAAATCCAGGAGATCAGGGATTTCCGGAGCGGTATAACTGGCGAAGGTTTAACAACAAACCAAGCGAACAAATTAATAAACATATACAACAAATATAAATCAGTCTTTTCTGATGAGCCCGGTAAAGTGAAAAACTTCCAGTGTACTCTACAGTTCCGAGACACAGTGGACTTTAACCGGAAGTCTTACCCCATTGCGCAATCACGAAAGCAAGCAGTAAGAGCTGAAATAGAGCAAATGATTAACCGTGACATTATAGAGAGTAGCCATTCCCCATATACAAGTCCTATCGTGGCTATTCCTAAGAAAAACGGACAAGTCCGTTTGTGTTTAGATGCGCGCGAAATAAATAAGATGATCATTAATGACAGGACTTCGCCCGGTGAGATTGAGGAGATCTTAAAACGGTTCCACGGTACCAAATACTTCAGTACCTGGGATACGGTGTGCGGGTACTGGCAGGTGGAATTACATCCACAGAGTCGCCAGTATCTGGCCTTTATATTCGAAGGGCGGAACTACCAGTTTAAGAGGTTGCCCTTCGGACTGGTAAACACAGTCGCAGTCTTTGTGCACTGCATGGACCAGATACTTGGCCAAGAAGCACTACAATTCACCACCGTATACGTCGATGACTTGCTAGTGTCCTCAGAAACTTGGGAGGAACACTGCTACCGTGTGGAACACGTCTTACAGAAGCTAGCAGCAAACAATATTACGCTGAAATTAGCAAAATCTCAATTTATTGCTAAAGAAATACAATTCTTAGGCTTCATATTAAATGATAAGGGAATCTCACCGTCGGCTGAAAAGGTCGAAGCGATTCAGAACTTTCCTACACCTAAGAATCGAAGGCAGTTACAGTCGTTCCTGGGACTCTGTAATTATTACCGCAAGTTCCAGGAAAAGTACTCCGAACTGACTGCCAGATTTCAGCCGCAACTGTCATCTAAAAATAAATGGATCTGGGGTAATGAACAACAAAATATATTGACTCTTATAAAACAAAAATTCCTTGAACCCATTATACTCCGCCATCCAGATTTTAACAAGCCTTTCTTTCTTAATTGTGATGCCAGTGACATCAGCCTCGGAACTACCTTATATCAAGAGGATGAGGAGAGCGAACATCTTGTAATCTGCTTTGCCAGCAGAGCATTGAACCAGTGTGAGAAAAACGAATAACGAAACGAAAAACGAATCACGTTACAGAAAAGGAATTATTGAGTGTTGTGTTCGCGTGCGGAAAGTTCCGCACTTATATTCTTGGTTATTCCGTTACCGTCCGGACAGACCATAAATCTATCTCGTTCCTTAAGAGATGTAAGTTGAGCCATGGAAGGTTAACGCGGTGGATACTATTGCTGCAAGAATACGACCTTAAGTGGGAGTATATCCCCGGAAGGAAGAATGTCGTCGCGGACGTATTGTCTAGAGTAGACATTGACAAACAGACGTTCGAGGGGGAGAAGGAGAGTATTCTGAAAGTATACCATATTCTCAGCAGCAGCGCCGGTCTACAATCAATTTTGGAACACCTAAGCACACACCAACAAGCTGACCCGAAGTTAATCACTATTATCTCAAGATTGGAAGCAGGGGATGAGACAATCTCCCAATATTATACCATACATAATGGAATCCTGTTTTCCAAACCATCATTATATAAGGAGGAATGGAAGGTAATAATTCCGACCCGTATCGAGAAGGAGATAGTGTTCGATTATCATGTTCGATATGGGCATATGGGCGCCTTAAAGGTGGTAAAGGCCCTGGAAGAGAGCTGCCATATCAAAGACATAAATCGGAAGGTACGGAGGTACATTAGAAACTGTCGCATTTGCCAACTCGTAAAAACTAACAACGAGAAAAGAGAGGGGCAGATGATTCCAATAACCTCGCAGTCGAAACTTGAGAAGGTATTCCTGGATATCTGTGGGCCATTTCCCCGCAGTGGAGGCCGCCACCGATACAAATATCTCGTCATCATAATGGACCTTATACCAAGTTCGTGAAGCTATACCCAGCGAATCGGGCGACTACGAATAAAGTTCTTGAAATCCTGGTCAACCAGTACTTCCCAACCGTCGGAAAACCGGTATCGATCATAACCGACCACGGAACACAATTCAAGGGGAGGAAATGGCGGGATACACTACTGTCAATGGGGGTTCATACATACAAGACATCCGTATACCACCCAAGCAGTAACCCGGCCGAAAGAGTCTTGCGAGAGGTGGGGCGCCTATTAAGAACGTATTGCCATGATCAGCAGAGAAGGTGGCAAGAATACTTGGAGGCCACTGAAGAATTCCTCAACCTGGCATACCATCCAGCCATAGGAATAACCCCATACTCCGCAATGTACGAGAGACAACCCCCTAGAGAGATCGAAGATATCTTGGAGTTCCCCAGAGAGCATAAATATATATTTGATAGAATTCAATTTCACAATAAGGTGGCCGAAGATCAGGAGAAACGGCGGAATAAATACAATAAAAGCATGGGTAAGGTTATTCATTATACCGTTGGAGAGAAGGTGTTGTTGAAGAATAGGGAATTACCCAGTTCTTTAGAGGGGATAACAAAAAAGTTATTGCTTCTGTACACTGGTCCCTATATTGTCTCAAAGGACAATAACAACAACACATACGAAATCAAGGAAATGAATTCAAATAAAGTCAAGGGTGTCTTTAACCAGGCATCCATGAAGACATTTTATGAATAAAATCATCAAAATTCCAAACAAGGGTAAGATCACCTTACTAACAAAAAATTTGAAAAACTTTACGACAGTAATATAAGAAGAAATTAGAATTTAAAACCATCAAAATTCCAAAGACAAAGTAAGTACATCTTACTACACCATTATTAATGAAACCATTTAGAAGATATGTACAAGAAGAAGTTAGAATAAAACCATCAAAATTCCAAAGACAAAGTAAGTACATCTTACTACACCATTATTAATGAAACCATTTAGAAGATATTTACAAGAAGAAGTTAGAATAAAATCATCAAAATTCCAAAGACAAAGTAAGTACATCTTACTACAAGATTATTAATGAAACCATTTAGAAGATATATAATATAAGAAGAAGTTAGAATAAAATCATCAAAATTCTAAAACACGTGTAAGCCCACCTTACATAAAAATTATTTAAGAAAATTGTATGGCTATAATATAAGAAGAGTGAATTTTGAATTGTGTATAAATCAAGTTTCCAAACCAAGAATAAGTACAACTTACCAACCAATTATTAATGAAACACTTTGGTGAGATAAACAGAAGAGATTTAATACCATATTTATGGTAAGCATAAAATATAATTAACATGTTAATAAAGGATCATAATGGGATGAATAAAGGAACCAGACTTTAGAATTAAAACAAATAATTCTGGACAGTATGATAATGTCTAATTTCAATATAAAGAGTAAAAACATTTCCATAAAATGATGCCAAAGGAAATTAAAAGAAAAATGAGATACGATTTGAGAAGATACGATTTGAGTTGATACGATTTGAGTGATTGAATATAATAAAGTACAAAAACTTATTTGGAATTATGAGATAATAAAACTTTGAAGTGGTATGAGGAGAAATTATGACCACACTATGAAATTAATGAAAAACATTCATTCGAAAGTATAATAACCATGATAGGAATAATGTGAGAATAATATCAAAGATTTATGTAATTAAACGAATTAATATAAAATGATTTATGAATTAAATGTCAATTACGATAATGACAGTTATAAAAAGTTCTAGGAAATAGAACGAGTGGAAATAATAAGAACAAAGAAACGGTCTAAAAATGTCATAAAGATATGCTACAATAAACAATGCAGATTATAATAAAAAAAACAGAAGGTAATAAAGAATTTATAACCAAAAGATTTATATGATAAGAAAAGTTGAAAAATGTAATAATAGAAGAGCTTCCTACCATAATATCAAATGAAAGAAACATCCAGTTAACGAGTCAGAAGAACAACTGAGATAGGAATATTAAAATCTATGAGAAATATAATAAGTAATAAGTGAAGTATCCCAAAGATATTTTTTTTTAAATAGTAACAAAAGTGTACTATTCTGAATAATTTTTTAATCTGTCTGTAGATAATTCCAGCAGTATTAATATGTTTTTTGAGCAGAGATGATTTGCCTCTGTACTCAAATATGTGTGAAGTATTGGACAGCAGAGGAAAGTAGCGTACAGTGCCTCTCTGAACTGAACCAGCTCACAAAGTAGGGAACGATAGGGAGGAAATATCCCAAGGAGAAAATACTAAGAAGAAATATGAAAATGAAATAATAAATATGAAACTCAGATGACTATTACTATCAAGGGAGATCAAGTGAAAAATATAAACTCAAATATAAATGAGAAAATTTTTAAAATGGAAGGAAGTCCAGAATAATAACAAACCTAGAATAATTATCATAAGCAATTGTTTCAAACAAAGCAAGTATAGTCTGAAAAAATTACTTCTGGAGAAGGGCATTCTGTAGCGTGACAGAAAATCCACTACTTATTAAGTTATATAAAATCATAAAGTTTAATTACATCAAATATGTTAAAATAATATTGAATGAGATTTAAGGAAATCAAAGGAATGAGCCACGATAAAATAAAAATCCTCATTACATTATATAGAAACCACTGTTTAAATATCAAAGAAAGTATTGAAAGCAACTCATATTATAATATCAGTAATTTACCCAGGAAGCGAGGAGCAGTAAACAAAATAAATAACACCAGATCAAGAAGAAAGAGACTCAGTTTAAGAGTGGTGAATACCAAAATACCCCAAAAACAAGAAGAGGGAAGAATAAAGTTTGTGATCAGGAAGAAAACAATACCCCGAAACCTTTAGAGAAGAACAAGGTCAGTATCAGTGAATAAATTAGATGCTCCAAACTAAACATCAGTCGAGATAACACCAAGTACCTTGGTTTACCCAAGAGTGAAGAAGGAAGACAAGAAGACCAGAAGAATGAAGACTAGAAGAAGGACATAAAAGAAGACAAGAAGAAGGACAAGAATGAAGACAAGAAAGAAGATAAGAAGAAGAACAAGAAAGAAGACAGGAGGAGAGGAAGAAATAGTATGAAAGAAACACCGTTGTAAAACCTATTATTATTATTAACTGCCATCAACCCCAAACCCACCAAAAACGATTCAAAAGAAAGTATAACATACCCAAAATCCTATAAAAACGTAATTATTTAGAAAACTAAAGTGCTGTATAGTATTATAAGAAGTGAACCGACTAAAGCTATTGTGTGATAAGAAAATAAACAAGTCTTAACAGTCCATGATTACTAAAGGTCTGGTCTGAGATAATAAGACTCAAAATATCAGAACCAACAGTGAAAGTGAATTTGTGTAAGTGTTTTTTAGAAATGCAATAAACTTAAAGTTAGTGATACTATGACTTATCAGTATACTATATAACAACTTTAATATCCAATAATAAATAGCATAATAAAATAATAAAATGGAAGATTTCCAGTATTTTATTATTTTAATGTAACTCTTTATTTACAAGACATTTGTAAAAAATGCTAATAACTAGAGTATGGGTGGTCATGTTTACTGATGTAGGGGATCATAAATAATAATGGTTTAGACCAGAAAGGATGGCATTAATTTAGTATTCGTAAGTTTAAAATGTTTAAATAGACTGTTTATTCACAGCCATAAAATCAATGTGTTAGTAAAATGTATTTGTAAGAGTTATTAGAAAATAAGATTTATATTATGTGTTTTAAAATGAATTATGTTTGGTAAATAATAGCCTACATACCATTGATAATGTTTCAATAGGTATGCTATGTTAACTCAAAAATAGTTAAAAGTATATGTTCAAACCATATCAGCAATATGTTCAATTGTGCAGATTGCTAAATAATGTTCATAATTATTTATTTTAATAACAGTAGTGTTAATTAAATACTACACCTCACAATAAGTTATAAACCATTTTATTTTCATGTAATAGTAACTATGTAAAGTCAGAGGAGAAAGTAGGATTAAATTTATTTGAGAAAGACAAAAATATAAAATTCTAAAATCTAGGCCATTTGGTGAATTCACAGAACCAATATAAACCAGAATAATTCACTTATAAATCCTGTAAACTAGCCAGATTTAGATAAAGTAAATCAGTTAACCACTACTGGGAATGATCCTAGGAGTTAAAATGATAATAAGGAAATATACCTTAAAATATTGTAAATTTTCAAAATATATAAATTAATTAATTTTAAAGAGCAATGTCAAATTCAGAGATTAACACAAAAAACCAGTTTAAAGGTTTAATTTATATGTATTTAAGGAAAGGAAGAGGAATATGACTAATTAAAATTTATTATAATAGTATTAATGATACTTAAAATGGGGGAAATTTGTATAAAGACGGAAAACCAATTTTGAGCCTATATTTCCATAAAGTAAAGAAATTTGTTAATTTCCACAAAATGTCTACAGATATGGACTATAATATATCAATTTAAAGGGAATGAGATGATTAAACCAATGATAAGGTTCATAATTCATAAAAGTGATGAATAAAATAAATAAATTCCATATATAATGTAATATTTTATCATGTATATGGGTAATCGAACTATGTTAACAATACTTTTTCAAGGATTAACTGGGCCAAATTTTGACCAAGTTAATTAGTCTTTTGTTGAATATCAAGCTGAATAGTTGAGTGACAAAACGCTCTTTAAATCGAGTAGAAAATGGTACGTCTAATTACTATTAATATCAGTGCAACGAGAGGTAGATGAATTGAACACTTTCATAGCTAAATTTACCTAACCTTTAACAGCAATAGTGAGAAATAACATCTAACTTCATGATACGAGTGAAATAAAACAGTAAAACAGTATATTTGACACAATTCACTCTACAACGCATAACCACATTTACAGAAACTTAACCCACAGGAGTGAACACATACAAAATAAACTAATTAACCCAAGTTTACACGGAACACTTCTTCAGAACACACCAAATAACTTAACAGACATATTACACCAGTGCGGGAAGATTTCAAACATTCATGAAGGTATATTTGCTGTGATTTTTTTTGACACAATGATTTCGCAGTGAACTCGCCATATCTAGTAGCGGCCATTTTGAAATTCAAGCCTGTCTTCCTCGTCATCCAGCAGTGACGTCATAGTCTGCCTATGGTTTGACGACAACTTTTATAAATATTACATATCAGAATTATTTAAATACTATTGAATAATAATTATTGTATTTATTTTAATTGTTAATGTTATACTTTCTCGTCACCCTTCTCTGACTATTAATTTTAATCGCTCAAAGAACCTGTCTTTTATATAATACATATCATAAATTTTGTTCTGTATGCACAATCGATAATTCCCGAGACGGAGTCGATAATTGCTCTCCATCGATAAAAACTCGATTATTTATTTAAATTGTTCAATAAATCTTTATATTTCCATTATTTCTTATCTGTTATTTATTTCACAGGTTAATTTAAGAGTATTTATTAAGACTGAGGGACTTAAAGAAGAAGAAAATATTTTATTTGAGTGAGATATTGGACCAGCAAGAAAAATCACCAATCGATTGCTAACTGGAGTTAATCTATTTAACTCCAGACTTGGTTCAAATCTTCAAGAAGTGCTCGATAGTCAATAAATACCTGCCTGATTATCAAATTTTTTACAAGAACATTTAAAACAGATTTATTTCTTATATACACACATTAAAAAACATAAAGAAAATTTTTTATTATTTGAAAATTTTATTTTTATAAAATTTTTCATCTACATTTTATTTTTTGTAACGACCGGCATACAGCGGTCTGTTTACAATAGTGATGTCTCTTAATATCGACTTTCATTAAACGTATGGGCTCATGATGGTAATTTTCATTATTTAAATATCAACTAACGTAACAGAACTGCACCTAACTGTTGCTATTACAGAAATATGTACAGTGCCAATACAGTGATTGGAATAAGTTGTCACGATTATCACCAGTTACCACTATTATCACCATTCTTGAGGTGATTTCAGTTACTTCTTCTGCTACAAAATAGCATAGTTTCACTTTCCTCTTGCAACATTTTTCTATGTACAAGTAGAATCAGAAATTAAACCGCACTATATGCATGCTTTATGTACATTTGTGCTTGTCCTCCGTACCCAGAACAATTGTAGCTGCTTACGGAACCCTTAGCCATTTATGTTAATCTAAATCGCTTTACACAAACGTCTATGGGTAGGCTGCAAAGCAATGACAGTTCGTATTGCTTTTACGTTGTAATTTGATACTCTTTCTGTTTTTGACTTTATCAAATATTTCTTTATTTAGATGTTTCAAAATATCTCAAACTTGTTACTATGTTCATGTGTTACTCTGTATTTTAATAAGATAAAATCAGAAAAAATTGGTGTGTAGCGCTTACAAAAAGTCTTCCTGTTTAAGGTATCTACTAGTTAGATTTAGTCTAAGACTTATTACAAGGAAATGGTTAGCATTTTGTCCTTAGGAGAAAAAAATGGTTAAACGTTTTAGAGATTTCCTTACCTAACTTATAATGTTTTTAGTAGCTGGATGTATGATTGATCAATATGCAGAAATATATACGAAATGTACGTAATTTTTGTGTCGCAAGTTATTTCTCCATTGTTCTATTCTTATTTTACAGACGATAAACTTTCATATTTGTAATAGGATTTCCCACTATATTAAAAGTAACTTTTCACTAATAGCCCATTACTTTAACAATACTGTACTAATATGCGGTCAGAATAATATACGTTGCATAATAGAAAAATATATGAAGAATGATAAATTAAGTGTAGTGAGTGGGCTATGATAATCTTCTTAATATGTAAAATATCGGTATGGAGAACCATACATGACTTCCATATTCTAAGATTTATATTTAAAATCATTTTCGAAATGAAATATTACCATAGAAACTACTTCTTTCTACTTACTGCTTCAGCCTTAACCACAGTACTGTGGTCACTAACGTATACCACCTCACGTTATCGCACTCGATTTTCACTGATGATGGAAGTCGATGGCATTGCCGAAATGTCTGGTTTTATAGAAAACATTGGACTACGGCCAAATATCCCGGGAAGGAATTTTAACAAAAACTACTTCTTTGTTGCCGATAACGTTGTACACATATATATCAGTGGCGAAGTTACATGGAGGCAATTGAGGCAATGCCTACCCTAAAAAATTCTGTAGAATAAAAATTATAAATACGTATGAACTACATAACGTAAAGATTATACTTTGTTACTGCGACTGTCAAATTTATTAAACCGAAACGTGCTTTATTGAGCGACCGCTAGATGGTGAGAGGTGAGATTCGGCATAGTTCGTTTAAAGCGAATGAGGCAACCTGAACTTGCCTCAGCGTTTTTGTATACATCGTATGTAAGCAAAGTAGTGGTGTGATAGGGAAGTGTAGGGAGGGGGGATTGTCCCGCGCTGTACACATAGAGCGTTGAGGCATGCCGCACTTCTGTGGTCCAAACAGTTAAGTTAAAGCGCCTGTGTTGTTTCTAAGTGTTTATTTTATGCGGTTATTAAAAGTGTCACTGTTATTCCGCTGAACTAACAGATGATCAAGATTGTTATTTGAATTATTTGTAACATTAAACATATATACAGAAACTAATCAAGTTTAAAAATTTGAAGTTCAATCAGTTGCATTATTGTGTATGACTAATACAAGGAATGTTCAATAGAAACACGTATAGAGCTGTAAAGCATTTTTTATTCAACGATTTTAAAAGAAGTCTCCAATAACATTAAGACATGAGTTCCACTGTTGCGCTAACCTGTAGATTCCCTGCTAGTAAAATTCTTACGGCTGTTTGTGGAACCATTCGGTTACAGCAAACTCTACCTCAGCGTCCGATTTGAACCACCGTCCTTTTAGTGATTCCTTAAAAATATTTAAGATAAGATTTTTGCCTACCCATTCATTAACTACTAGCTTCGCCAGTAAGCAAATTGATGTCCATTTTTTCGGCTTGCACGCGTTATGTTGGTGTGGGTTTCGGCACTTTCCATTTAAAAAGCGTGCAAATGTAAGAAAATAAACATGAGTGAGGCCAGAAATAACGTGAATTGTGTGTGTGTGTGTGTGTGTGTGTGTGTGTGTGTGTGTGTGTGTGTGTGTGTGTGTGTGTGTGTGTGTGTCTTGCCTGCCTTTTTATTGCTGTAGGCATAATAATAAAATGGAAACGTAAACATTACATAACTGAGATATGCTTACCTGCCACGAACGATATATTATTTTATACATGGAGGAGTTCAGTGACATACACACGTACAGAAGAATTATATATATAAAGATATTAGCTCATACATAATTTGCATTAAAATGAAAAAATTATAATTTTATTGCCTGGCAACAAAATTATTTTATTTTTAACAATTACCATTGTTTCAAAAAGTTTAAATGAATTTTCAAGTACTTTACTCTTGTTAAAACGTAAAAGGTTGCTGGTAAACTACCCCTTCCCCTTAACCGATCTTCACCAAAATCGAAAGTCCTTGAGACCTCTACAATTCAGGGACGTATGCAAAAAAGTATTTGATTCTGTTTGAATTTGCGGCTGTTATCGTTTGCCATAAAAAATACGCTTGATAAAACAACGTTGCAGGTAAACTACCCCTTCCCCTTAACCGATCTTCACCAAAATCGAAAGTCCTTGAGACCTCTACAATTCAGGGACGTATGCAAAAACGTATTTGATTCTGTTTGAATTTGCGGCTGTTATCGTTTGCCATATAAAATACGCTTGATAAAACAACGTTGCTGGTAAACTACCCCTTCCCCTTAACCGATCTTCACCAAAAACAATAGATCTTGAGAACTCTACAATTCGGGGCTGTATACGGAACATTATTTAATTCTGTTTGAATTTGCGGCTGTTATCGTTTGCCAAAAAAAAAAATTTCCCTTGATAAAAAGAAACCGTTGCTGGTAAACTACCCCTTTGCCTCAACCGATCCTCACCAAAAACAATAGATCGTGAGTACTCTACAAATCAGGGCTGTATGCAAAAAATTATTTGATTCTGTTTGAATTTGCGGCAGTTATCGTTTGCCAAAAAAAAAATCTACACACAGACACACAGACAGACACACACACACAGACACTTTTCGGAAAACGACTTTTTTTCATGTTTTGAGTGTAGTACAATCAGAATCTGTAATAATCTCGAACACGATTTTTTTTGCCATCACCATACTTCCATTCCTTAAGGAATATGGAAGTAAAAAGAAAGAAAACAGGCATGACATCTGTAAGACAGATCTTCCTATGCAACCATATCTCAAGCCAGAGAGAGTATGGAACACCTGTATTAGACAGGTAGGTTGTTGCTTATCGTGACACTTTGAACAACCACTTTCATTGCGTGCTTGCGTGTGCTCGCGCCCGTTACTTGTCATGAATACAACTAGAGTCGTTTAATCATTGCTTAAAAAGAAAAGTAATGGAAACATGGAAAATATATATCCGTCTACAAGTAGAATTAAAACAAATCGCAAGGAGAATGCGCGTTTACGAACGTAATTGTCATTATACTCATGAACACATGATCTCGGAAGAAACAACAGATAGTAAACTTAACTAAGTGTTAAGTTCACGGGATAAATTAATAACTAAATAACTAAACTTAACTTCACGGGATAAATTAATGAATGACCATACTTTAGAAACAATTTATCTTTTTGCTGGATGAAACATCGAACAATATTGACTGCTAGTTTTTAATATTTCAAGATGAGTAATTAGCAAAAGTTCAAATGTGTTAAATGCATACTGACAAAATGCAGCATGAGTCATTCAGTGACTGGAAGTCTACTTGAGTCTACCAGATAATCTGCCTTGCCACATACTTGCAGACTATTGGTATTCATTAATTGTGTTGTTTCTTATGTTGCTCTTTAGAAAATCGAACATACACACTTATATAATAGTGTAAGAAGTAACGGTTGGTGTAATTTATCATAAACGCATTTGTGTTGTAGATTATTTTAACCTCTGAAAGTGGTGTTCTGGATTAATTAACTATATGTGTAGATTTGAGTTTGGTAATACGTAATAATGAACACTGCATAAACTTTAAATTTAACGTTTGCTATAACATATTTCTTTTCTTGCTTCACAAGAAAGTGTTAAAATTGTCTCCACAGCAAACTGAATACAAACACTACAGCCGACCAGGCAACAATCGGCTGTATTCAACCCCTTCAAAAGTTTCTGTGAGTTGTGGGTATACTTACATTGCTTCAGAAAAGTAATTATCGTGGCTGGGAACACGTTTAGAATTTTAAATTTACTAATTTACTTTTAACGATTCAGAATTGTGTTGACCAGTCCTCATAAGATTTCTACTACAACACTTTACTCCTCTTTTGTTAGATGTAATTGAATTTCCTAACCCCAGAACTGTAGTAAACAAAAGGAAAGTGAAAATAAAGAAGACTTTTATAATGGGTTAATCTGCTCATGAATGGCCTCCTCCGCGTAGGTGAGCACAAACATGTTAGCAATACATGAAGTAGTGAGCAGTTAAATACGTATAACTAGGCTATCACTCGTGAAGAATATCCGCAAACTAATGGAGAACAACAACCACTGATATCATAGAATAGGAGACAGATCTTAAGCGGCATGTATCAAAGAAATCTATTTTCCTTTGCTGGAGCTGTGTACAGTAATTTTAACCGATTTTTTAGTACACTTTTTACTCCTTGAATTTTAGAAATATACGTAGGTATTTCCAATATATCCACTGATTAAGTATATCGCTTTGCTTAACGGGATTGAAGGCTGTTTACTACACTGAGATATACTGAATATCTTCTTAAAACTATGGTGTAGCTTGTAAATAACAAAGTCTAGGCTACATATTTTATACTTTTGGGTAGGCCTATACAATCTATAGGAACTTATTAGACATTTAATCTTATTTAAATGTTGTAAAATGATATTACTTGTGGAGAAATTGATCATCACTAACAAAGTAGTTTTTGCAACGTCAGAAGTTGATGATACTGGATTTATCGGGAGTCTCAGTAATCATACAGTTCTATGATTTTATATTTGGGATTGCTGAGTCCTTCATCAGATGCTGAATCCGTCAAGGACATGCTAAAATGCTATAAATAACCACACACTGACGCGCACACAACCTAAAATTATATAACAAATTTTATGCAAAGAGCAAACAATAATCACCTTCAGAAATCTTTACGTTCAATAAAAATGCTGAATCTTAACCACAGTCTTGAGAAAATGTTATGTCAACAAATGGTGTCGCTGCCACAAGAATTTAATATTTTAGCTAAACTAAATAACAGTTCCAATTTAATGATAATAATTGATCTAATATTTTAATTAATAAATATTAGTAACCCCTTAATAAATGTCTCACCCCGTTGGAAAAAACAACTTGTGGAGTTTTATTAATTGTAACTCCAATAACAATGCAGCTAGTACATAATATTTTGTACAGTTTTATACACCAACAGATGTATTTAATTTATTCTAAAAAAAAAAGAATATTGTAATGTTACATAAGATCACGACCACCAGGGTCATAAAAAACCAATAATCCAACAATAACAAATCATAAGAAATGCTACAGCCAAACTTTAAGGCTATTAATCACCAAGATAAATAGAAACTAACTTAAAGGGAATAAAGAATACATCTTTAACAAACTGATAAAGATGATCAAAGAAGTAATGACAATGACTGAGACGAAACGTAATTAACTGACAACTGACCCAACAGATTAGGTAAAAATGAGAAAACCAAAGGCAGAGAGAAGAAACTATGAGTGGAGTCAAGAAGAATACATCAAAGCCCAACTGGATACAAAAACAGAAAGAAGAATAAAGTATGCCCTACACGAAACAAAAGAAGAATTAAGACAAGATGAATGTATCATAACAAGAAAGCCCAGAGAAAAAAACAGAGTAATAATAAAGCCTGATGACCAAATATAAATAACTATGCTGACAAAGAAAGCTTATAAAGTGAATAAATGAGATAATGAATTAAAGTCAGGAGAGAGAAGTAAAATTAGTCAAATTATAAATTAACTGTGTATCTGGAAAAATAACAAAAATGAATTATATAGACCAGCCTTGTAACTAGAGCAAATGTAGGGATATAACTTATAGAATGATGTTAATGAATACTGTTTAAGAATGGGTAATAGACGTAATAATTTTAGCAAATTTGAATTTTCTTTGTCAATTGACCACTTAGATTTTTAATGAACTTAACTGGCATTATATTAGACACGCCAGTCTAACTTAGAAGTTGACGCAAGCCGTCTGTTTACGTTTTTATAAAAGTAATGAAATGAGATTATAGTTATCCAAGGTGACCACTCTCCTATTAAACAATAATAATTGTTTGTTGTGTTAACGTTTCGTATTTTGTAAGTTCAAAGAACTCCATGTTGATTAAATTTTTTGTAAACAAGCATTTTGGAGTGCTGTATACACTTTCGCAGATTGACCACCCTGAGATTTTAATAAGAGTTTGATAAAAAATGAAAAGGTAATTGTAAAGTTTAACCTTTTTATATTAAAGGTTCAATGATATTAATGATCAGATTTCAACAAGAAACAAATTATGTTTAACTGAATAATTAGAGTTGGACCGATTATTTCAAGTAGGTGGGCATTTACAGGCTTGGCAGACGACATGCAACGGTTGGCAATACAAACGGCGCCACGAATGATTTGAATTAATCTTGTTTTTTAGGGAAGCTGATACACTTTACCTGATAACGAGAACATCACACTAAGTAAGTACCGTTATTCTAAATTGTCTTGATTACAGTTGGAACCAACGCCGCCGAAGGTATCTACTAGTGAAGAGGAACCAAACTTTGTCCGACACTCAACATTCGACCAACGATGAACAGATTAAACAAGTAAAATAATCTTGAACACTTTAACTCAACGATTTTATAATAATAAATAAGAACAAAACCAATCATAAATATATAAATAATTAAAATTAATAATTAATAACCATAATACTACGAATCGGCGATTCTAACACGAGATTCAAAAGGAACGAATCTAGTTATTTAACAATATTTACAACTCACACGAATCAAGCAAAGTATTTAAATAAAATAATTGTTTTACAGTGCGCTGGACGGTTGAAGCAATATGCATAATTTACTGCTAGCAAGAGCCTATTTTGTAATTTTAGCACAAGGGAAATATTGGGACAGTCATGACATTATGACAGGTGTTTCAGTAAGGGATGTCGTAGGTGTCTTTATACTGAAGTAATATTTTATGACAGCCAACGAGGACTGATGGATTGTTATGCTCGTTTTTGTGTTTAGCAAACACCAAAAACTTTGCAAGGTACGGTATACTTTGCAAGTCTTACATTCATGTGTGCACGAGCGTATGTGATTGAGAAAACTTATTTTTACTTATAAAGTAAGCATTTATAACCTACACAGGGTCAAATCCGAATATGAAATTGAACACAGCTTGGGAACGGAAAAGGTTTTTAAGTTTATTAAATTACATTTGTAATTTAGTTTACAATACTTCCAAAGTTTTGTTGCTTTGTGTTGCAGTTATAAGTTTATTAATTTATAGTTTATTTATTTCTATATTTGTTAACACGTCTTTGTTGTTATAACTAAAATTTTGTCGATGTTAATTATTATTTAAAATTATTATATAGCGATTTGCTCAGTTGTGATTCCACTCTTTCACACGAACTACATTTCGTCTATCACGACTCTAAACCTACCTTGAAAGGAGCCTGTCGCTGATAAAATTGAACCTTGGTCAATTATAATTGCTGAGAGAAGACGCTTTTACCCCAACACGCTTTGAAAAACCGTTTTCTAAAAATAGGCCGCGTATACTTATCTTAAGTTATCTTTCCCTTTCAGTAAGTCTGATTCTCATTTCCAGAATAAAGTTATTCTAAATACCCATAATTTTGACAACTAATTATGAAATAGCTAGTTCAGTTAGGCTCCGAACACTTACAGTGCTTCTACGTAACTGACATAAATAACCTTTAACAAACATCTCTATATTTTGTAAGAAAAAATTATGTAAAGGAAAAATGTAATACATTTAATGCGCTAAAATTGAAGGATATTTTTAATTTTGTTCACACAGAGTACAAATATTTCATTTATGTTTGACTAGTAATTAAAGGATGCGAAAATTTACACAATCGCACGTAGAATACAAACTAATTTAGTAACACGCGTTGGAAACGTCGATCTATTTAATCCGTACGTGCGTCTGTCACAAAAACACTTCAACAAAATCATACAACTAAAATACCAAATCCCGTAATTAAACATTGGTCTGTCAAAAGGAGGTTTACCAATCCACATGGTAAAAGTAAGCAAATAGTTGATGTAGAGATAATTTAGAAAACTGAATATAGAATCTTGTCTGACTGATTTCGAAGGGGTACCGCTAAACTAAACTGCAAGCCCATTGACGGGAATGGGTTTGAACAGAACGGTAAGTAGACTAATGACAATTAATAGCATTGATTAATGATTCGGAGCAGTAATTATGTTTAGTACCATGATGACTACGATTACTATAATTACCCATGCTACAGTACACGACATTAGGCACTATGAGGTACTACACGTCACGAGATCTCTACCTGTAAAACTCCACCTGCCGTTCCCTCAAGTGGTCTATAATAAGGTTGCTTTACTGATCCGTGCAGGTAAATTGCCATAAACATGTGACGGGAGCTTCAAATTTTCTAGAATGGGTACCAAGTCTTCAACTATTCTACAACAGACGTTTCCGCCTCATGTTGTGGATACAGACGTGCAGATGTTCCACTCGACGGATAACAAGCCTAAGAGATCAGTCAAAAGTTGGTTGAAGGTATTAGAAAACATAACCGTACTACATACCGTTAGTTTATTAGCGACCATGAAATAAATAATGAATAATGAAATGTTCACTTATGTTTGATCATTAACTGGATACAATTTTAAAACATCTGGGTGAATGTTTCGACAAAATATATTGTCATTAACATGATCGAGGCGACAAAGTAAAGGAACAGGTCTCATGAGTCCTTCTGTATGCACATATATATTGGATAAGGAAAGGTAACTTTTACTTTTATCTTATATTAATTATTTTTATTATTATTCTTAGATAACATTTATGATATTCTCATATTAATTATTTCTGTATTGCCAACATCCACGTACCGTGAGACAATAAATTTCTAAAATCAATATTAAACTTTTTCAAATGACAAAAAATTGTTTTAAAATGCTGTATTTGTGTCAAATAATTTATGGTCCACTTTGTATAATAGATACTAACTGATTGACAATCATAACAGTAACAATTAAGACAGTTTTGATTTGTAAGAGTTCTGATATCAGAATGAACCTGTTTGCTAAACACTGAAAGGCTCGATGGAAGGTAAAAAAGATTCCTTGGATTTCAGTGGATGTACTGGAGTCGGCTAGGTAGGGGGTTCTAATATTAGCGCTAGGCATGTTGCTGCACATGATATAGTTCAGTGGTTACTGAACCACTAAGCGAGACGACGCTCAGAAACTAACTGACCCTAAAAACTGATGCACGAGTTACCTGCCAATAAGAGTATTGAAAAGATTAACGATTGTCGGGTTTATTTATTCCTTCCGAGAAAAAGAAAGTGATTTGAGGTTTGACGGATATTACGGTGGTAGCAGACACGAAGCTAAAGGCAATGCCCAAAGAGGGGAAGCGACATCAGAAGAGACCGCAGGGATTGCTGGTCGCTTCTGGTGACCCATTATGTCGTAGTTCCTACTTGACCACAAGCTCTTTGCTTACCCTCTGTATCAACAAAAGAGTGGATACAGGTAAATAGAATAATGCCCAAGCAGTTTCAAAAGATTAGGGGTCACACCATTTGGGAGAGGGCAGCTGAAACAAACCCGTAGAGAGTAGGCAGCCCAAGGGGTGCCGACAGATAATTGAGAAATGGGTGAGCGCTAAAAGGGGAAACGCAAAATTGTTGCGTGAAGGGGCGAAGGTTAAAGAAGCGTACTTTGAACTGAAGGTACATAAAAACATGAAAAAGAATGGCTCATTATGTCAGCAGAAGCTTCCAATATGTATTGTAAAGGAATAATTTACAGACTCTTCTTAACGATATTGTAAGGAAGACGTTGAGGTCCTGTTATCCTACCTTAACGTTGATGGCGGGAATAGCACATAAGATGAACAATAAATGAAATACTGTTCCTTCACAGTTTGTGAAAACCGTGCGTAAATTGTATTGGATGTTGTCGTTGACATGGCTTTGGACCGCAATTTTAAATGACTTGAATAACAAAAAACATACTAGTTTCTGTACTCCTAATTGCTGTACAGAAAATTATTCACAAACAGAAAATAAAATTTTAAAATACGTAGTAAATGAAACTGAGTTGCTGTAAGTATAACTTAGGATCCGGATTAGTTTGTTGGTAAAAAAGTATAAAATTCCAAATACGTAGTAAATGAAACTGGGTTGCTGTAGGCCTGTAAGTATAACCTAGGGTCCGGATTAGTTTGTTGGTAACAAATTTGTGTGGGCAGCTGTCGAACCCAGTGACAACGCAAGGGTAGTGTTCATTCTCCTTCCAATCAGTTTATTTGTACTCAAAACATGCTTACACGTAGCGTTTCTGCATAAAACATTTGGTAGAAGTTTAACAAAATCTTTTTGTGATGGCAATGTTATCCATAAAATGTCGAATTCAATCCACTAAACCATATATGTAAAATAGACAAGACAACATGACAAAAGAGTTTTCTGTAGGAAACATTATTTATTGTGAAAATTTGTTCTTTTAATCAAAGTAATTAAAAAATGGTAATTTTAACACTCAGGAGACGCTAGATTATGGCTCACCAATTTGTTAGTGTGTTCTAGGAATATAATTTTTGTGTACAGAAAAACAGTTTTCTTTTTGAAAACAGCATAAGGCCGATTAATTGATTATTGTTATAATCACTCTCATTTTAATTTCTGTAACAATAGACTACCTGTTTCCATAATGGTTGCCACATTGCCTATATTAATTCTTTGGACCTATAAACTTTAGATTTTACGTATTTATAAAGACGTCTATACTTGTGGACAGGTGAAACACCTAAAACATCAATTAATTATGTTTTGGAGAATTCGGGAAGTCGATTGTAACAACAAAATAATATCGACTGATATTAATATTTTATTTAATTTCAGTAAACAGCACGAAAAGGCAAAAGAATAACTCAGCGTGTAATTCTGAGACAGCCCAGTGGTTGAATGGCGTCGTTGTGGCAGAACTATATAAATGTTGCAGACATGAAACTTTCAGGGAATGCGCAGCAGCAGGGCGGCAACCTATTGTACTGTAAACTAACATTTGTCCATCAAAGTTTAATGCTGGTAACGTAACTACAGACAACCCGACGTCATTAGCCAGCGTCACAGGTAGAATTTGTGAATAGACAAGTGCATGTAAGCCTATACTGAGCACTGTCTGCGCAGTAAAAATTGCATGTATTGTCGTTTTAAAACTTCGTAAAATAGACTGCAAAAATATTTTATTTTAATTTAATGACTTTTATTTGTAAATGATTTACCATTATAATGTTAGCAAATTGTTTTTGACATATTATATATTTAATAAACATTATTATACGCTGTATGGTTTTATATTACTAAGCTTTTATATATTAATCATAATTTAACGCAATATGCAATATATTTTTCAGGATAATTCATAAATTTCGTATTTTGTGAACTCTGTTTTTTAAATGAACCTACATTATTGTTCCCAGAATAAATCCAAATGTCTTGCTCCTATCAGGGAAGACCGCTGGAAAACGAAGAATTCTTATAACAGCAATATATCATAAAGGTAACAGCATAGCTAACATAAAGGTATCTAACAGATAGTTAAGGGAAAAGTAACATACAAATACGCAGACACGCACTCGTGTAAACATGAATATATGTTTGAAAAGATGTATGTCTAAGTACGTACAGATAAAAAGAGATTACAGTATAAAAACTTTGATGATGCAAAGCAAGAAGTTGTGATACTTGCGCGGAATGACACTTGCTCGAAGACCGAATGTAGGAAGAAGGGGTTACCGAAAAAACAATCAGATGACGAGAAATCCAGTTGATGAAAAAGACGATGAAAGCATAGATCAGTGTCCCTTCGAAGTGGATAACGAGTAAATGCCGCTCTGGCCCATGACGATCGGTCTGCCAGTCGCGCAGAACGCAAGTTAGAAAATTCCTGTTGAGTTACTCCGCTAGTATTATAATTGTGTGCTATCCTCGAAAGTGTAAGATATTTCGTTTAGGGTATATAGACACTTTGAATCTTGAGCTAACGGAGAGGTGTAAGCATAACACACCATGGTGTTAAGCAGTAACAGTATCGGTTTGCGGTGAAAGTGTATGTAACCGTACCCGTGAGAAATAATTACACGCGCGAAAGCAACTCTGAAACCATGCAGAGTAAGCTGACCCACGTATTCATCCACATAATACGACCCGTCGTCTGAAGGATTTGCAGTCGACGTTACAGAGAAGTGAACTTATCTTATGTTATACAGACTTGTAAAAACTTATTTAAAATAAAGATTCTGTTACAAGTTGTGTCAGTAAAGACTTTATAATTTAAATAAGACAAAAAAGAACTTATGTGCTCACATAATAGTGGGAAGGGTATGAGTGTTGTAATGTTACATAATATCACGACCACCATGGTCCAAAACAAACGATAACCAACAATAACAAATCATTAGAAATGCTACAGGGAAACTTTAATGTTAATCACAAAGAGAAGTAGAAATTAACTTTAAAGGAATAAAGAATACATCTTTAACAAACTGATGAAGATGATCAAGGAAATAACGACAATGACTTAGACGGAACGTAATTAACTGACAACTGACCCAATAGATTAGGTACAAATGAGGAAACCAAAGGCAGAGAGAAGAAACTATGAGTGGAGTCAAGAAGAATACTACAAAGCCCAACTGGATACAAAAACAGAAAGAAGAATAAGATATGCCCTACACGAAACAAAAGAAGAATTAAGACAAGATGAATGGATCATAACAAGAAAGCCCAGAGTAAAAAACAGGGTAATAATGAAGCCTGATGACCAAATATAAATAACTATGCTGACAAAGAAAGCTTATAAAGTGAATAAATGAGATAATGAATTAAAGTCAGGAGAGTGAAGTAATAAAATTAGTCAAAGTATAAATTAACTGTGTATCTGGAAGAATAACAAAAATGAATCATATAGACCAGCCTTGTAACTAGAGCAAATGTAGGGATATAACTTACAGAATGATGTTAATGAATACTGTTTAAGAATGGGTAATAGATACAGAAAGGTATAAAGGTAATAAACCTAAAGTAATAAATAACATTATTAATACTATAATAATGTGAAATAAAAGACATTGAAATGCTAATAAAATAAACACATTGTTGTCAAACCAAGATAGGACCCATAACCTAACTACATGTGAATAAGGCACCTCAAATGAAATACTTAAATAACTAAATGATAAGTAATCCAATTTCTGTTGGAGGGTAATGAACCTAAATGTTAAAAGGGTAGTACCAACACAAAATCAATGTATAGAAGAAGTAGAATTATATTGTAATTAGTATAAATTCAAACAATAAATTAGACATTCTGAAGTTACCTAACAAATCTTGCAAAACTTTAACAATAAGGTAAAAAAGAGATGAGACATTAGTGTCAATAGCACCAGCAAGGTTCACAGTAACTTATATAATGTAAAACAATTGTAATTAGATTAAAACTATAACAAGATAATAGAAAATAGACATACTTGTATCTTGAGACCAGATGCAAGATGTTTTTTTGAATTAACAGAGGAAGGTGATATACTATTACCAATCAAATGATGGTAACACCTTAATATAATTACTATCACTATTTTGTAAAGGAGAATGATCACTAAAATTAAAAATAATTAAGAGTTAAGAGAAAAGATGTAACACCATATAGTGCTTTAACTATAGGTGAACCCAAAGGGTATAATTCAGGGAATAATTGTGTCAAAACCACCGAAGGTAACTGCTAAAGGTTGTAATAGTTAATTCAGAAAAATGAGTAACAATATTCAAAGGTAATCCAATAGCAATGAACAGACCACTGTTAAAACTAACTTGGGGGGTAATAGGACTAAAAAGAGCCCAGAGACTGATACTAAATATTAAGTTAAACAGTGTCAGACTAAACCAACAGTAGTAAACTCATAAGATAGACAAGACACCAAGTAATGGTTAAAATGTAACCAATATAAACAAAGTATTATAAGATGAGAGCAGAATAAAAATTAAGGCCTACGTGTGCCGAACACAAAATATTTCAATAACGAAAATACACAAAAAAGGGCATCAATTAAGTCAGACAATGTTAACCAGAAGTTGAAGGTAGAACTTAAGAATAAGTGGGAAATGTAACTAACCATTAAAATACCTTCAATGAATTATATCAACTAAATCTAAAACATAATGCTATCTATTCAGCAGGGTTTATACTCAATTTTAGAGTTTTTATCGCAAATAACTTACTTATGATCTAAGGAAAAGGCAGAAAGAGACTAAATAGTAATAAATAAAATTAGTAGTGAAGTCAAATTGTAAATAATATAAAGTAAGATGGTTTTAAATGAAAATATTGTAATAGGCATAAGTTGTGAAAATAAGAAAACATAAACAGAGTTATGGCTTGAGGGATATCTAATTGATCTAAAGAACAATTGCAAACGATTGAGATGATTAAATTAGAACTCCCAAGTACCATAAGAAAGTTAAACGCATTTTAAATAATTGTGTAAATTGGAAGAAAATATTTTCGTACTCTCGACATCAAAAACCGACGCCGCCGGAAAACGCCAGTAAGGTGTCATCGAGATTTCCACCAATCAAATTAACTATAGCGAGGCTTGGCCAACAAAGGGACGCCGAGCTAAGCGTCATTCTTATTGTACGATCGACTCAGGAAACAAGACGAGAGTTCTCGACGCCAGAAAAGTAAATTAACCTAACCTGTGCGTGTAGTAAAGGTCATAGTCAGGGTTAATACGACTCAAAATGTCTAAAAGGCATTAATAAAGTGATATAGACGCAGTAATCAAGAAGAGTGAAGGTGCGAATACGATTGCTAGTGTACAATCCCAGCAATCGCGGTCTTATAAATAAAAAGGGAGTATAGTGGTTTAATATTATTATTATAAACTTAAGAAGTGAACCATAACCTGACAATGTATAGGATTAAGAATATATAATGAACTTTGAAGAGGCATTAACCCTCGTAAAGTCATCTAACAATTAAACTAGGGATAAGATTTAACGAAATTTATTCACTCCAATTATGAAATGAGTGTTAACTAGTTATACAAGGACAGTATGCTTTACTGAATCGAATAGGTTAAGTCAAGTATAGGCCTACTTGTAATATTCAGGTCTTGGCGTACATCGATATTTTTGCGATATTGTGGAGCATATCCTGCCTAAAAAATAGCAATTCGCCCGTTTGGTTACGACTGGCCTGGGATTTTCTTAATGTCCAGTTTCAGACCCATAGATAAGTGTGAGGGTGGCCAACACCTTGTAGAACTTTAGGAATGGTTCTTTACTCGCTAGTTTTAGACTTCTCTTGATGGCCCCACACATATTGAACTTCACCACATCATTGTCTCTACTGTAAGACACATTACAGCCCAGATATTCAAAATTACTGACCTCCTCCAGATCAGTACCACCTACAACCATTTTGGCTAGTGTTGGATCAGCTCCACAAAATGCCATCACTTTAGCCTTCAATATAGCGATCTGTAAACCGAAATAATTGCAGATCTCAACGAGCGCACAGCCATCTGCAAGTCGCTTTCCGAGTTCAACAGAATAGCCTGGTCATCAGCAAATAACAATGTGCTAACTACAGAGTTACCAATCATAAAATGTTCTGAAAGGTTCATCTCCAATTCTGTATGACACCGCCTATATACAAAGAGGGTGATAATGGGCACCCTTGTCGTACTCCACAACTGATCAGGCTCACACTAGGAGTTGTGCTCCGTCTTCTTGTCTCAATTAAGATTTTGTTTTTCACGTAAAGACTATGTATGTCTCTAGTACGGTGTTGCCGGATCCTTTTCTTTGCTATTATTGCCCACAACTTGCCCATAATCACTCGGTCAAATAATTTTCTAAAGTCGATAAAAACTATGTATATGGGCAACTAATATTCTCTGTGCCTTTTTCGATTACCTGGATTATTGTGAAGAAAATGGAATGGAAGAGAAGAGAATTGAAGCAAAACATGAATGTTCGTGTAAAGTTATATCTCTGGTTTGTTTTAAAGTTTTAAAGTAAAAAGTAAACTAGAATTTGCTAAAATGAAAAGTAATTTTTAAAAATATTACATTAGATTTTCTGCCCTCATAACTTTTAATAAATCTCATGTTGACTATGCAGACCGCAAACGACAACGAACGAACGACATTACGGCATTCTTCCTGTTTTGCAGAACTGTTATAACATTGTGAATTATATACACAGAATTATTAAGTTCTTGAAGATGAACTGCTAGATGAAGTGCAGTTTTACTAATTAAAAACTGTTAGTTTCCGTTAAAGATTGATGTAATTTACATGTCACCAAACAACTAGTGTCAGAAACCAGTTGTTATGGAAACCAGAAAACGACTCATCATTATAAAATTTACTTGAATTATTGAGGGTTATTTTATTTGGTTTACTTAAATAATGAAGGTTAATAACACTTAAAATTGTATAACTCTTAATAAAGTTGTTTAATGAAGACGGAACTTGCATGTGATCGAAAAGCAGGTGTTGCATTAGTATAGGCGCTCTGATCGTGTTAGCTGGCTCTCAAGTAGTGACGTTAGTGACATCGTTTAGCTGCTACAGAAGTAACGTAAACTGTAGTGTTTACTAAATAATTTCAATCACGTAAAAAATTATTGTTTAGATATAAATATACAAACTGCTTATCTACAGTGTGTGTTTAGTATCATCATTGGAAATCATCGTTAAACACAGAAAATGTGTAAAAACGTATTGATAAAGGAAAAGAGAAAACTAATTCAATGTTTGTGCTCCGGGATTTCATTGGTTGAAGTCTTAAGTGCTAAATATTTAAAATTAAATACACAACAAATATATAGCCTATTTGCGATAGTAAGTGATAATAGTCAACAAAGAGAAACGTGGGAAGTATTTGGAAACATTTAACATAGAACGACTTAATTGCCGTGCACATAGAAACAGTTTGACAACTTTATTGAAATCGGTGTAGATTTGTTCTCTGTAACTGGTGGGTCCAGTGCTACTTGTCTAGGTACAAAAAATTCCTCACTTAATGTTGGGTTAGTTTTTTGAAATGTACGATGTTAATTGAACCAATGGCCAGGAGTCAGCAACGTAAATATTTAATGACTTGACTAAGGTAGCATTTAACACAGTAATAACTACAAATGAATTATGACATAGGCATTCAGAACTTGTACAGACTTTTATTCTTTGGTCCAGACTACAGACGTCCTTTTCACCGCCCACAAGCACGGAAGCGAAAACATATTCAATCATCACACTCGGCTGTTTGGCTATTTCATTAGATGCTTAACGAAGGGTACTTTTCGTACAGTGTATAGTCTACTAAAAAATAATCGACATATCCTGAACATTTGAACATCCTAATCGTACTGAAGACTTGCAGCGTTGTCGACGTTATGGCGAAAACACGGCAAATATTATAAAGGGACCGGCGCACTAGACGTCTAATGTCGAGACGACGTTAATCAGGGCGACGATAAGTGGGGACTCACTGCACAGTAAACACTAGATTTGTAGGTAAACAACGTAAACACTGAAGCTACTAAATCAGGAAGGTCACAGTATGTGTTGTGAATTCCTTGTCTCAAGTACTAGTAAAAACTCACAGAGAAATACGGAGTAAAAGGTAACATGAAAGAAGACCTCGGAAATCAACAAGAGCATCGGTGGACAGAACTATGCATTTTATAAAAGCATCAAGTTTACTGTGTTGGCTCTGACAAGGTTGTTTTTTGTATCCTTATGTGTAAAAATTTCTATTTTTAATTATTATGCTAGAATGTAATTGAGAATAAGCCAAAATCACTAGCAATACTTTTGGTTGACAAACACTCTTGATTCCAAAGCATCAACACATTAAAAATATTATAGATTTTTATTATTTTCATTAATTGCATTACTGGTGTTACTATTGTTGAGTACAATTGCCTACATACCAATACACAAATATTTGACGAAAAATTTATATTCTTTGATCAATAAAACCTTCAAACATGTTGTACCTTTTGTGAATACATGTTTTGTTAATATGAAAGAGTTGCCACTCATCATATACGATTATTTCGACTCGCCGTGCACCATGGGTTACAGAGCAACATGAAATGAAGATAAAAATACAATAAAGGTGAAAAAATTACCTGCCAAAACGTACCCACTAATATTATACATACTAACAGTATACGGAAAGCTGTAGCCTATTTGGAGCCCCAACCATTAAGCGACCAATAACGGACAATTAACCGGCCGTTAAACTACAATTAACCAACCATTAACAGATCGTTAGAGACCAATTACGGAGCTCTTCTGACAACCGTTATTTTTATATCATACATTACCCACCCAAATAACGTTTTAGAACCTTTTCCGAATCGTAAAGTAAAAACTATTTCTAATCATATCTAAAACTTTGTCCGCCAAAATTGCAGCAACAGATAGACGCAATATCAAGTGATACTGAGTATATTTCAAAAATATTGACGAGTAAATTTTTGTCGAATTTTTTTATAGCAACGTTTCAAAATGGAAAACCCGTCTCGAGGAAAAATGCTATTTGCTTTTGAATTTTTGGAGTAGGCCTAACTATTTTCTTGTAACATTTCAACGCAGAATATTGCTTTCTACTGCCCTTAGTTTAATTATTAAACTGTATTTTATAAAAAAAGTTGAACTTTCCTACAAGGAGTTCTGGAGTGCTCAAGCAAATCCTGTATACCTTCTGTTCGTCATGTGGAATCGGTAAATATATACAGCATATCGTTATCTTTAGTGGGCGTATCAAACTGATAGCTACTGCTTACAGAGCCGCAGAGATCGGGGCACGCCTGACAGGATGGTTTGTTACGCCTGCTGTAGCACTGATGTTTTGTGTAAGGACTCACATCCCCGCGTATGAAACTGATAGCTACTGCTTACAGAGCCGCAGAGATCGGGGCACGCCTGACAGGATGGTTTGTTACGCCTGCTGTAGCACTGATGTTTTGTGTAAGGACTCACATCCCCGCGTATGAAACTGATAGCTACTGCTTACAGAGCCGCAGAGATCAGGGCGCGCCTGGCAGGATGGTTTGTTACGAAATATAGCAACGCCTGCTGTAGCACTGATGTTTTGTGTAAGGACTTACATCCCAGCGTAGTAAACTGATACAAACATACATACATCCTCGGCGCTACAGCCCAGTCCGGGCCCTAGCCTCCAAAAGAAATCTTCCCCACTGGTCTCTACTCCCGGCCAATGTCCACCAGTTTGCTGCAGCCAGCCTCACTGCCTCCTTACCAACCTGGTCCAGCCATCTTGTACGCGGTCTTCCCTTCCTTCTCCTTCCCATCGGCAAATAATTCATCACTTTTTTGGGATTCTATCCTCCGCCATTCTCTGCACATGACCAGCCCAACGCAATCTGTTAATTTGTATGAGTTGCACGATCGGAAGATCTTTAAACCTTTCGTACAACTCTCGATTATGCAATCGCCTCCAAATGTCGTTTTCCCTCACAGGGCCATAGATTCTCCTCAGTACCCTCCTCTCAAAAACGGATAGTTTCTGCTAATCTAGTTTTTTTACCACCCAGCATTCCGAGCCATACATCAGGACTGGTCTAATCAAGGTCTTGTATAGGGTGGCTTTTGTATCTTTACTTATTAATTTTTACTTAAAATGTTTCACCAGTCCGTAGTAACACCTATTAGCAGATAATATCCGTCTTTCAATATCTCTAGAGGAGTCATTTTCAGAGTCTACATACGACCCGAGATATGGAAAACCTTCAACCTTTTCAAATTCATAATCGCTAATGCGCAGGGACAGGGCACGAGTGTTAGCACCTACAACCATATATCTGGTTTTGCTTTGGTTTATAACCAAGCCCATAGCCTTAGCGGACAACTCCAGTTCCCGAAAGGCTTCCTTTAAGCCAGATACTTATGACGTCAATGTCATCGGCATAGGCCAGAAGCTGTACCTCCTTGTGAAATATGTGTCCGCTAGTTTGAATTCCTGAATCCCTGATGACCTTTTCTAGAGCTATGTTGAACAACAGACACGCTAAGGCATCTCGTTGTTTCAACCCATTCAATGTTCTTAAGGAGTTAGATAGATTTGATTGTATTCTGATTTGAAACTTAGAATTGGACATAACTACTCCAACCATACGCACCAACTTAGATGGTATATTCAACTCCTTCATAGCTCTATATAGCATTTTCCGGTTGATTGAATCATATGCCTACTGGAAATCCACAAAGAGATGGTGAGTGGCCACTCCATATTCCAACGTTTTTTCCAGGATTTGCCTTAGTGTAAATATTTTGTCTGTTGTTGACCTATTCCTAGTGAATCCACATTGATATTCTTTTATGTTTTCCTCAGCGTAGGGAAGCAGCCTAGAAAATATGATGTTGGACAATACCTTATAAGCTGTATTAAGTAGAGAGATGCCCCTATAATTTTTACATATGAGCGGATCACCCTTTTTATGTATTAAACACACCACCCCATTGTTCCACTCATCAGGCATTACCTCCTCCAGCCATATTCGCTCTATGAGATGGACAAATTCCTTTATGAAATCTCCTCCTGCGCTCTTTAATAGTTCCCCTGGTAAACCATCGGAACCTGCTGCCTTGTTATTTTTAAGCTTTTCTAGAGCTTCATACACCTCGTCATAGGATGGCACCAACTCCTCTCTATCATCCTCGAATTCTCCTGCTTCCTCTTCATTCTCAGATGCCTCCATCGAAGCCTCCCCAACTGAGCCTAGCAGCTCTTCGAAGTGTTCTGTCCATCTCCTGATTACGCCAGCATTATCACTCACAAGGCCACCATTATTATCCCTACAGGCATTTGTTCTAGGCTGAAATTCCTGTCGCATATCATTCACCTTCCTGTACATATCTCGGCTCAGCCTTTTACTCTTACATTTCTCTATCTTTTTCATCTGTCGCATCATATACTCCCTCTTTTATCCTCTATGAATCTTCTTTTCCATCCGCCTGGCCTTCCTGTATTCCTCTTGAACAGCCCTAGTGCATTTCCTTTGGATCATAAATTTGTATGTCTTGTTTTTGAATTCAGTTGCCTCTTCACACTCCTTATCAAACCATTCATCTCGCTCATGTCTCTTCTTCAAACCAACGATTTCTTCTCCCGTGGTCACTAACATGTTTTTTATATTAAGCCAGTGGTTTTCTATATCTTGTTCCTCACGGCATTCAAGTCTCCACTGTCTAATTTTCTCATTAGTAACTTCCTCGAACCTCCGTTTTATTTCTTCTTCCTTTAGTATTTCTGTATTGTATCTAACAGTCTTTATTCCTTTTTCATTTCTATTATTGGAGATTCTAGCTCTCAGTTTTGCAATTACGAGATAGTAATAAACTCTAACTTCTATAGTAAACTGATAGCTACTGCTTACAGCGCAGCAGAGATCGGGGCGCGCCTGGCAGGATGGTTTGTTACGAAATATAGCAACGCCTGCTGTAGCACTGATGTTTTGTGTAAGGACTCACATCCCCGCGTAGTAAACTGATAGCTACTGCTTACAGAGCCGCAGAGATCGGGGCGCGCCTGGCAGGATGATTTGCTACGAAATATAGCAAACGCCTGCTGTAGCACTGATGTTTTGTGTAACATCGCAGCGTAAGGACTCACATCCCCGCGTATTAAAGATTCATTCTGGTCTCAGACGTGTTTTCTGCAGGCACATACACATACACACCGTTGTAGGTCTGGGCCGTAGCATCTTCAGTTTACAGTAAAGCTAAATGTAACCTTCTAGGTCTATGTTTCACGAAAGATGCTATCCATGCTGGATATCGAAGAATCAGTTGCTCTGGACTGTCCTCACTTTCGTGACTTCTGTTTCGGCCCACCCTATTTTTCCTTTTGAAGTTGCAAGATCACCAAGGCTGGCGAGATCACCTCCGCCAGCAACGGAGCTGCACTCTGATCCAGATCTCATCTCATAAAAATATTTTCTTTGCAAATATGTAAATGATGAATGGTGATCACAAGTATTCTCGGTGATGTGCATTATATGGCTCATAGTACCATTAAGAAGAACAATAAAATATCATATTTCCTCTGAGATAAATGTTCCTTAGATAACGTCTATTCTCCCCCAGAAAAAAATATATTGTGTCCAACAGGCATTTTTAGTAGGTAATCGATCATATGATATCCTATATTTCAAACACAATGCTATCAATGTGGTACGCTCACAAAACATATAAAGTAAAAGCACTGTTAATTTAAACTTCTAAAGTAACGATACAATTTTATATTTCCATATTAATAAACGTGTTTATAATAAGCGTTTCCTGTATCAGTCGAGTATGAGTGTGTGGATGCTTTAATGTTACATAGTTTCAAATACGCTTTTAGTAATATGACACAGAAAATCGTACTCTGAAGAATTAACTTTCGGTCGATATTATTTTTATCCTAAAACCATATTGACCCAATATCACCACCACCTATTCTATCACGCACAGAACGTCAAAAAAGCCTACAGCTACTATAGTATTTTACAGCCAGAATTCATAACTTCGACCACACGAGTGGTACTGGAAAGAATGCATACTTTATTGATACTTTCACAACATTTTGTTTATATTTTTTCTTACACTTACACTTATAATTATGTTTGGTTTGTTTTAAAATATGGGCGTCAACTCTATTTCTTTAGATTGCACCCACGACACAAACACATAAGCAATGGGTGACCAACATACTGTTTAAAACAGAGGTGGCTATAATTATTAAATCGAAATTCATCATATATATTTATATTGGTTGTTTAAGTTGAATCGGTTTAGTATAGATTTAAGTTCATAGTCCGTTAGCTGTAAGATATTTTGTGATTTAAGGCATTTTGCAAAGTTAAAATATCGTATATTGCACAGTAACTTATTACTACAAGTTCAAATTTAAGAGTCACATGCCCAAGAACTATTAAATAAGGCATTTAGTACACTAATACAGAGAAAAATATTATGGTCTGAAATGTCAAAATTTATATCTTAACAAGCGACATCATCTTTAGTTAATTAAAATGACTAACCTGCTCTAATATTCTATCACAGATTATTGTCTTAGATCTGAGAGGTTATATACATATATTGCTGTAGCGAATCTCCTTCGTCGAAAAATATAGACAATCATCTTAGAAAATATCAACGTATCAAAAATTTCTGACAGCACAATTCCAGAATATATCACAGCTTTCATTTTCTGCAGAAGATCCAGAAACCTCTGGTAGGCTACTCCCTTAAAATTTGTGGAAATCTCAGAGTCGTGTTCATAGCAAAATACATCTTATATTTTATCAGTTCTTTGTGTTTCCTCCTTTCCTATAGATTTACAAGTCCTTGTCTACGCAGGTACCTCTTCTAATTTTTACAGAATCAGCATTTACCTTTAGAGTGTATTAACATAATCTTGAGGAAAATTTCCCTCCTAAACATTTCTAAGTCACAGTGCTCCATACATCAGTATTTTTACCTCTTTCACTCGGTCACTTCAAATCTATAAGCGTCGTTCACCTGACTCTCAAATATCTCATTTCTTTATACGCTATCGCCTGTTCCCATAAATATAACTTTCAATCACGCAAATAAATTTATTCTAAGATTCATCATTAGATCGTTGCGTGACTGTTTTGGCGAGATATCTTCTAAGCCTGTAAATTTGCCTTATCTCCTCTGTTGGCTTCTTCATATACTTTTGAAATGACTTTGCTCCTGCTTATTCTTTTCCTGACTGGAGAACCCGATTATTTTTGACTTTCTTCTCCTTGCCCAACACTTTGTACCGCTGCCTTGTCAACACATCCTACAGTGGTTAACCCCTCCTGGTCTGCATTTAGTATAAATCATGTGTACCCTCGTCATGGACAACAACTAACTACGATCTCCATAAAATCATATAACTCATATAATTCTCGACATCAATTTATACAATGTTATGCATTATAGAAAATCAGTTTTCTTTTGAATGCTTGATAACTTTATTTCGAGTATATATACCAAAAATTAATGTATTTCATCTTCAATATACGACATACTGCTGGCTACATATTAAAGTATATGGAGAATATGTTGGATAATGCAAAGAAAATGATACTGGATAATGCAGAGGATGAAAATGTCGGAGATGTTACATGAAACATGGTAATAATGGTAAAAACATTATTATGCCATTATTCTAATACGTCCAAGAGAACGTTAACAACTCTGCATAGCCAGAGTCATGAGGTACTGTGGAAAGAGTATAATTTCATGAAGAGGAAGGCTGAAAGTGGGAACCCTCTCTTAGATTTCCATAAAATACAAGAGCGTGTTGCAAAAGCGACAGGTCTTTCATCACTCTGGATAGTTTTAGGGACTATAATGCAAATATATTTTTATGTGGTGTGTGCATGTTCCACATAGGCTTGTAGAAATGTGTATTGTTTTCATTGTTACCACCTGTTCACCATATTCTCAATAAACGAGCACCGAATTGCAGACATTTTCCCCAGTTAAGCTTATTTCTTGCGCATTTAGTTTACAATTATAGTCATTTTGTTCTGTACTTTCTTACTAGTGCTAGTAGTTAAAGCTATCCGTTGTACCTTTCAATACCTTCCAGACCCAAAATTATGCGCAAGTCTCTAGGCAATCTGTCAAAAATATTTCCTATTTCACACGTTTCGTACAAAACTTCTTTGCAGTGTCTGTCATCTGCTAGATTACGTAGACCTGCGAGTCAGTCCGTTCCCACATAAAAGTTGTTGATATAGCAGAGATATGTGTGATTTTAGGTAATGTTTGCCTCCAACGTTACAGATCCATTTTGGGTTGTGGTACTAATAGGATTTATTGTGTCCGAGAAAAGTACGTAAGGTGCATAAATTGAGATATAAAATATACCTGCAGAAGTAATTTATTTAACATAAAAAGTCTTGTTACGGACAAAAATAATAATTTAAAAACATTATAGCATAAAGCAAAGCCAAAGGGAGAAAAAGAAATTGTTTTTTCTATCAATAGGGTATTCTAGAAAAGACGCAACTAACTCTTGTTTAAACATTTGATCAGAGAAGTGCTTTGCTGAAGCAGAGTAGTGTTGTGTATTAGTGAAAGAAAAGTAAATAATCAGTAATTATTGTAAATCTAATATTTTAAAGTAAAAAAGGACACTAGTACTGAATAATAACAATGTTGAAAAGGCAAAGAGAAAAAAATAAGTAACTACATATGAAGGAAATAATTTACATTACAACATATAGTTAACCACGTACAACGGAAAGTCTAGCTAGAAGTAATCAGACAACTAATATTATGAATAATAAATACCAGGTAAAAAGTAGTATTATATTTGAAGCACGTTTATTTGAAATAATTTTACGAAGTTGCAATCACAACACTTACTTGGACACCGGTAATTCGTCTGTGTAACTTAGTAAATAAACCGAGTATTAAAGCAGCATATAAAAACCATCTTAATTTTACGGTGTGGTGTTGAATCTTAAGTATATAGATCTAAACCTAAACTACTTAAGACTCGGTTAAAACTAAATCGAGTAAAAAGCCTTCACGATTAAAGTTTAGTTGCAACGAATTGTTAGCGTCAGTTTTTGGCGTCGGCCATTACATCAAAAGTATCAAACACAAAAGTATATAATGTTAACTAGAACACGATTTTGCCCGGATAGTTTTAAAATATACTAAACAACTGAATATTAATACGTTTTTATTTTTTTATTGTATTAAAAAAATTAATCGAATTGTATTAATTATTTCTAAATCATTATATTTTGTTATATATGTGCTACGTGCCTTGAAGTTAAGAATCTATATGTGCATGCTTTGAAACATAAAAGCCTAATTCATATTAAAGATTTTCTTTTATTGAGCAAACATTAGTACAGTATTGAGAACTGTATTGAGCAAACAGTAATAGCAGCACAGTATTTGTAACTACGTGTTTAAGGTACGGATTAGTCTAAGAATATTTAGAAAAGCACCTAAAGATCCTTACATACACTCACATACTACTTCTTAAACATACATTAATTTTATTGTCTTTCAGAAATGCTGTTTAAGCAACAACAATTTGTAAATATAGTACAAATTTCGACCACATTGACTATCTAGTTAATTACAACCGAAATACCAACTTTGTACTCAGTTAATAAACGGAATTAAAGTTGGTCAGACAAAAGGGATCCCGTTAGGAGAAATTACGGTAATTGTTTCCTTTAGCAACATTCAGTGTACTTACAGTCTCTGTGTACAGCTTATTGCCGTCTGCACGTTGCAGGTAGTGTATTGTGGTCTCGCACTGCTATGAGATAACAACTTAACCAAAACTTTTTTGTATCTTCAATAAAATTTTGCGTATGCTTTGAAGTACTGTAGGAATTTGGCCACATTGTTCTAAGTGTATTCGTTTTTATTAGTATTATAAACTTAAGGGTTTCGTTTGTTTGTGTAATAAAACATAAAAGAAACAGTGTTTACTGACAAGCAGATTTACTTAACTTTTATGCTTGGAGGTGCAGCCATAGGCTTGATACAGAAAAAATGTCTCCTTCTTATCAAAGCATATGTTCTTTCTTCTTTGAAAACGGTTTTCAAAAGGACGGAGTTAGAGAAAAAAAAGTCTATATTTGCTAAGAAATAAAAAAATAACCAAATAAAAGATGGAAGATGCTATTTAGCGGGCCATATGAATATGTTTTATAGTTTTTCGTTTACTATGGAAACACACATTTTTCTCTAAGAATACATAACAACGGTTAAATAAATTATAAAAATGAAAATTGTCTTTGTTTTGGTGTAATTCTTAAGTTACCTATTCATGTTTTCAGTTTTGTAGGCATGTATGTGGAGAGTTTACAAAAAGTTTATTTAGTAAAATGACTTTCGTAATTCGTAGTGAAGCGAATATAATTATTTTTACTCTTACGGTTTCATTCTAAATATGTTAAATCTCGCGGTTAATTAAAACTTACCGACACTGGATTAAGTTTAAACATACACAAAGGCAAAACCACGACTTCGCGCGTCTTCTTTAGTTATAGAGACGGATTTGTTCCTTGGCTAATGGTTTGCACGTTTTTAGTAGTAACTCTGACACTTTTTGTTTAATTTAGCCTATTGCGCTGGCCCATATCGATTGTATTATATTTCAGTTTTAAGATAATGTCCATTATTTGCAAGAATAGTATCTATTTTATATAATTATACCTAGGTATACTGAATTTGTACAGTTCCCATAATTCTTGATTTAACATACTATAATCCATAGATACTACACAATCTTAGAGTCTGTATATGTTTCTCATTCCAAGAACAATTTGGTGGAGGTTTGATTATGTGTTCTGATACGAGACATTGTTTGTCACCAATACGCTGTTGTTTTTCATATTCGGAAGTGGAATTTCATGACTCATTGCACGAAATTTTAAAATAAATATCAAATTAGTCACTTGTTTTTTCCATGGCTAAAACACTTTTAAGTTGTCTTCTTCATTCTTCTTCTTCAACTGCACGTAATACAATGACACGTTGGCCCTTGTAAGTAGACGTTTTTAAACCGCCGTTTTTCGTATAGGACCAAGTTGTTTTCTCATCGCATGTAATACTACGAAAGTACGTTCCGTCTACATATGGGACGACCTTCTGCACTACATTTACTTATATTTAGTAAGAGATTGACCCTTATATTTCGTATATCGGTTCTTCAATCCTTTTGATCAGAATTTTACGAGGTGTTTCTCTTGTTTCTAAAAAAATTCTAAATCCTGAATTATTTTCCCGGTGACTCCGTACACTACCATTATAATTTATTCACTCGTTTAAAAAACGTACATATTAGCATTGATATTTTCTTTTATAACACGATAATCATTTAATATCCTTCTCACAACACAATTATCAATACTATATACAAGTGACTTAGATTTTCGTGCAAATTGACAAATGCATCTTTACATACCTTATAACCTGTACTCTTAAATAATTGCTTGTGCAGTACAGCGAGTGTGGTAGGCAACAGTATTAAACCATAAACTCCAAAAACAGTGAAAGAATTATTAATCTTATTTAACTCTAACAAACTTATTCCAAAATATTTTCTTTGCAAATATGTAAATGATGAATTGTGATCACAAGTATGCTTGGTGATGGGCATTATATGGCTCATAGTACCATTGAGAAGAACAATAAAAAATCATATTTCCTCTGAGACAAAGGTTTCTTAGATAAACTCTATTCTCGGCCAGAAAAAAATATATTTTCTCCAACAGGCATTCTTTAAAAGGTAATCAATCATATGATATCCAGTATTTCAAACACAATCTGGTACACTCACAAAACATGGAAAGTAATCAATAAAGTTCTCGACTTTAAAGTGCGTTATATATTAAGCTTTTGTTAATTATATTTCTTGATACCGTTGAGAAATTCCATAACATATAAACGGTTTCAACGTTAATACGTGTTAACGCAATACATAGCAGTATTACTGTGTTACTTTGATCCACCTGCTGACGTAAGTCCCAGCAGACGTGTTCTGGTTACCGATATCCAGAACATGCTCTCTAGGGATCATCTCGGCTAATTAGCATATATACGTAGTATGTTCCTAATGCAATGATGTAGTTTGATGAAATATAACTGTCGTATGGATTAACCTAAACGTGTACATGTGCGTTCCTGTGTAAATGTGTACAAATACTCGAGTCCTGCGAGCATAATATACAAGTATAAACTACTAAATTATATAGTTTGCATAGTTTGTTACTAAATTAGGTAATCTGCGGGGCGCGTACACACCCGCGCCGTTTTTATATATTGTACGTTATGCGAATATGCTTAAACATATAAAGTAAAAGCACTGTTAATTTAAACTTCTAAAGTAACGATACAATTTTATATTTCCATATTAATAAACGTGTTTATAATAAGCGTTTCCTGTATCAGTCGAGTATGAGTGTGTGGATGCTTTAATGTTACATAGTTTCAAATACGCTTTTAGTAATATGACACAGAAAATCGTATTCTGAAGTATTAACTTTCGGTCGATATTATTTTTATCCTAAAACCATACTGACCCAATATCACCACCACCTATTCTATCACGCAAAGAACGTCAAAAAAAGCCTACAGCTACTATAGTATTTTACAGCCAGAATTCATATCTTCGACCACACAAGTGGTACAGGAGAGAATACATACTGTTGCGACGGTCTACTTTATCGTCGTATGGTACATTGGAAAACAAAATACAAGACACCAATTAAGTCTCTAATCACCAGCTTTAATTATCACAATTAAACTGTTTGTAATCAACAATCAACAAGTCTCTTAGAACAAATCAAATAAAAATTGTTTACACGCAATTATAATGTCAACGAGTATAAAACACAATTGTATTACAATTGTTCCGGACAAATATAAAACACATAACACTTCGCCACAATACTTCGAAACGAACTGGGATATATCGCAACTCAAACTGAAACTAAGCGCCGCTGAAGCCTTGTATTTATACCCCGCTCAGACACCAGAACATTCCACATACTATGCATCAGCACTAGGACGTAATTGATTGCGGCCTCAACATTGCGCGCGGCTGGCGGCGCCTATAAAAGTCTCTCGAACGCATGTTGAGACCACGTACGCCCACAACATTACAGCCGGATTCCTCTGGAACATCCGAGAAACACGTAGATTGTTCTGTAATGTCGTAACAATACTTTGTTGAGACTTTTGTAACATTATTTCTATATATATTTTTTTACGCCACTTGGTCTGTTTTAAAATATGTGCGACAATTCTGTTCCTCTAGATTGCACACACGACACAAACACATATACCAATGGGTGACCAGCATAGTGTTTAAAACAGAGGTGGCCATTATTATTACATCATCGTATATACAGTATTTCTATTAATTGTTTACGTTTAATCAGCTTAATATACATTTAAATTCTTCGTCAGTTAGCTGTTAGGTATTTTGTGACCTGAAGCATTTTCCAAAGTTAAAATATCTTATATTGCTACATGTTCAATTTCACAGTCACATGCCAAAACAACTATTAAATAAGGCATGTAATACACCAATATAATGTTATACTAATGTTAAAATGTATGCCTATATCTTAGCAACAAGCAACTTCGTCTTTAGTTAATTAAAATGACGAACTCCCTCTAATATTTTTTATAGATTACTGTCTTAGATCTGAGAGGTTTGCCTCTCTTACAGACCACTAATGTAATCTTACAGACTCCGGATAGACATCCTCATACTGCACGTAGTAGGTAACCTATGGTGTGCAAATATATTTCTGTAGCGTATCCCCTTCGTCAGATATTACAGACAATCATCTTAGAAAATATCAACATATATATAAAAAGTTTCTGACAGCACAATTCCAGAATAGATTACAGCCTTTCATTTTTTGCAAAAGATCAAGAAATCTCTGGTATTCCCTTAAAATGTGTGGAAATCTCAGAGTCGTGTTCTTAGCAAAATAGTTCTTATATGTTAACAATTCTGTGTTTCTCCTCCTTGCTAGTAGATTTACGAGTCCTTCTCCACACAGGTACCTCTTCTAATTTGTACATAATAAGCATTTACCTTTAGAGTGTATCAACAACGTCTTGAGAAAAATTTCCATTTAAAATTTTCCTATGTCATAGTACTCTATACGTCAGTATTTTCTTTGTTAGCGTCAGTTTTTGGCGTCGGCCATTACATCAAAAGTATCACACACACACACACACACACACAGATTGGCAGCGTCAATACAGAAGTATCAAATGTTAACTAGATGGCGACTTTATCTGCTGCTTTTAAAATATGTTAAACAAACTAACATTAATAAGTTTTTATGTTATTAAAAAATGAATCGAATTGCAGTAGGCCTAATTGTTAGTAAACCTTTTTATTTTGTTATGTACATTTTGCTACGTGCCTTGAAGTTAAGAATCTATATGTGCATGTTTTGAATAATAAACAACCTAATTCACAGTGAGCAAAATATTAGTACAGTATTGAGCACTGTATTGAGCAAACAGTAATAGTAGCACAATATTTGTAACTACGTGTTTAAGGTACGGATTAGTGTAAGAATATATAGAAAAGCACCTAAATATCCTTACATACGCTCACATACTACTTCTTAAACATACAATAATTTTATTGTCTTTCAGAAATGGTGTTTAAGCAACAACAATTTGTAAATTGTTGACAGTTTTGACTGTCTAGGTAATTATAACTGAAATACCAACTTTGTACACAATTAATAAATTGAATTAGAGTGGGCAGACAATAGGGATCCCGGTCGGAGACATTACGTTAATTGTTTTCTTTAGCAACATTCGGTGTACTTACTGTCTCTGTGTACAGCTTCTTGCCGTCTGCACATTGCAGGTAGTATCTTCTTCTCTCGCACTACTATGAGATAACGAAATTAACCAAAACGTTCTTGTACCTTCAGTGAAATTTAGCGTATGCTTTGAAATATGGTAAGAAATTGTTGTTCTAAGTCTATTCGTTTTTGTTAGTAGTATAAACGTAAAAGTTTCGTTTGCCTGTTTAATAAAATAAAAGAAACAGTGTTTACTGACAAGCAGATTTACTTCACTTTTATGCTTGGACGTGCAACCATAGGCTTGATAAACCACAAATGTCTCTTCTTATCAAAGAATATGTCCTTTCTACTTTAAAAACAAATTTTGAAAGGTCGGAGTTAGAGCAAAAACGTCTATATTTGCTGAAAAATGAGCAAGTAACAGATGAAAGGTGCTATTAAAGGTTTTACAGTTTGAAAGTGTTTACACCTCTTTACAGATGAAAGGACTGCTATGAATATATTTTACATTTTGCCGTTTACTATGTAAACATAAATTTCTGTGTAAGCATATGTAAGAACGGTTAAATAAATTGTATAAATTATAATTTTCTTTGTTTTGGAGTAATGTTATTAAATTATCTATTCATGTTTTCAGTTTCGTAGACATGTATGTGGAGGGTTTACAAAAAGTTTATTTAGTAATGATTTTTGTAATTCGTAGTGAAGTAAATATACTTATTTTTACTCTTACGGTTTCATCCTTTATAATTTAAATCTCGCGTTTAATTAAAACTAACTGACACTGGATTAAGTTTAAATATACACAAAGGCGAAACCACTAAGTAAGTCTACAGACATTGAATACTCTTACTGCAACAAATTCCAAAACAAGTAAAGGTACTAAACTGTTGAATTATATAAAGGATTAAATTATTTCGAATGTAACTTAATCGCTAAATTATGTATGTATGACTTATCTCGTTAAGAGGTAGTACAGAAATAGTGGTTTCTTATCACCCAAGAGGCTCTAATAAAGTTGGAACCGAGCGTCGAGGAGTGCTGTAAAGTTTCCAGTCGATTTACGAGGCCTGTGTTTCTAAACTACACGTTGTTTGTAACTCAGCATTAATTAATAACGTTCTGATATATTACCCGTTGTGTCATATTTATACAACATCGTCTTTACGCTATACGACTTACGCTATTGTGAGTATATGTGGTACGCAAAGACACACACCTTAAGTGTTACAGCTTACAAATTATGATCCTTCTTTAAGTATCGCTGTTTAGACTGTCGTTAATACACATAACAGGTACCAATACTAATTTGACAACTTATAAGAACACTTAATTTTAACGAACACTAAAATTATTCGATAGCACTAGCAAATGTATTTATTTAAGTTTACGAAAGCAATTTCTACTTAATTCATAAGCCAGTTGGGTGCGTTATAAAAGTCTTATAATAATTGCAGAAATGAAAGAGTTAAGAATATTTTAAATTATTAAAATATAATTTTCTTATAAAGACAATCACCCAATATTTGGTAAATAACATGCTTCTCGCAATCCACGTACATTTTATAAAATGTATTTTTAAAATTGTATAGAAAGGATCCTGAATTTCTTATTTGTCCTGGGAAGCGTAACCTTCAAGGTAGTCTCATCCTTCCTTCAGGAACAGTTGCTAGTTACGCCACTGCCTTTTCTAAATAATACTTACAACGTTTTGTACGTAACAAATTCAGACAACAAGTCAATATAATCTTACGATATCAAGAAAGGAAACGTCATGAACTTTGCTTCACAGAATTTAATTTTATAAATTAGTCACGCTAATATTTTTAAAAAATTGTTACCAATATATAATTAATATTATAATATAGATTAACTTCCTTCTAAGAAACTAATGTGTTGCACAATTTTACTCTAAAGTTAGTTGCGTGTCTTCCCAGCAAATAATTTTTCAGTCATTTATAAGATTAACATTAGGAATAACCGTTTAACTGTTTCACTTATTGCCGCTGAACATTTTGTCTTAGGCCTACATTAATATATGTAAAGTTCCGTTTACTTTAGGTGTCCGCATATGTAACATTCTGTTACGACGGTCTACTCGATCGTCGTAGGTACAGTAGAAACAAAATAAGTACAAGACACCAAGTAAGTCACTAATCACACCTTTAATTCTTACAGTTAAACAGTTCGTAATTAACAACACGGTCTCAACAACAAATCAAATGAAAATTGTTCACACGCAATGAAATGTCCACTAAATTAAACACAATAGTATTACAATTATACCGTCCGATTATAAAACACCACTGTTAACTAATAACCACTTGAACGCGCGCAGTAATATCGCTACTATATCTCTCGAACCGCACTGTCAATATCTCGCACTAGTACTGGAACTTAAGGCCGCTGCCGCCATGTATTTATACCTGCGCTCACAGACCAGAATGTTCCTAATTGCATCTTAGCGCTCGTGTAAACTACGTAATTAACTGCGGCCTTGACACAGTCCGCGCGGCTGGCGGCTTCGAGAAACCTCTCGAAAATGCGTCGACAAGCACGTACGCCTCACGCGTTACATCGAGATTCTTCTGGCACATTCGACAAACACGTAGATTGTTCTGTGACGTCGTAACAATACGTAAGACCATGTGTATTCTTGACTTTCAACTGCGCTTAATTATAACACAGTTGTTGCATGCATTCAGTACATTATACATATATATAAAGGCTCTTCTAATTTAATATACATAATACTAATTTTCTATTACATATTTTACATACTTAAATTCTTTACTTTCCATAGCTACTCTTGGTAAACTTTACACAAGTTAACAAGTGGAGAAACTGTCTGTTTTCAGTGTCGTTAGTTGTACGTTGGTATGTGGAAACGTGACTGTAGAAACGTTACACACACACCTATGTGTACAATATCAGGATCATTTTTTACAGTAAATATCATATTCATATATAAACATCTCAGCACTCCTACGCCAATTGCATGCTCATACTCATAAGACCGTTGCCTCCTCAAACCTGTTCATTCTAAAATGGCAAATCATCTGGCATTTTTTTAATTAAGTTTTATTCTTGAAATTTAAATATCACTATAATATTGACGACTCGGAACACAAAGTTTTTTATAAGTAAAAACGTAAAGTTTTACCTTACAGCCTAAACCGGCTTTCACCTATAGAAGGCTTCATCAGAGGCTGTCGTTAGTAGCGCTGCTCGTCTTGTTGTTGGCGACGAGAAAGTGTTTATTGGCGCAGATACGTTGATGACATTCTAATACTATACAGGGGAAACAAAAGACAATGTGAACAGTTACTAACGCACATAAACAAAATACATAAAAACATAACCTTCACTGCCGAATACGAACACAACAATACCATAAACTTCTTAGACCTTTCCATCACAAATCTAGAACACAGGCACAAATTCAGTATATACAGAAAACCAACTACAACTGACACACTAATACACAACACCTCCAACCACCCAATACAACACAAACTAGCTGCTTTTAGAACCATGATACATAGACTTAACAACATCCCCTTAGATGAAATAGACTACAAAGACGAACTAAACACGATAAAATATCTAGCAGAATCTAACGGTTATGACAGAACAATAGTCAGTAAACTCCTACACAAAACACAAAACAAACAACAGACAAAGACAGAAAACAACAAATTCATAACACTAACATACATCAACAAACAAACAGAAAAAATTGCCCACAAATTCAAAAAAGCAGGATACAGAATCGCTTACAAAACTACTAACAAAACAGAACACACACTATCAAAACGCATGCCCAAAGCACAAGACAAATTCGATCTACCCGGTGTATATAAACTAAGTTGTTCAAATTGCAGTAAATTCTACATAGGCCAGACAGGACGTAGCTTCAAACAGAGATACATTGAACACACAAAAGCAGTCCACACCACTACAGAATCTACCTTCGCAAACCACCTAATTGAAGCAAACCACACATATAAAAACATCGACAATAACATGAACATACTACACGTACACACAAAAGGCCGAAAACTAGACACTCTAGAACAATTAGAAATATACAAACACACAAAAACAAATAAAAACGACATCCTAAACGAACAGACACAATTCAAATCGCATGCATTATTCGAACACATCTCACCACACACACACAGCTTCAATCTTTCGAAACACTTTCTCGTCGCCAACAACAAGACGAGCAGCGCTACTAACGACAGCCTCTGATGAAGCCTTCTATAGGTGAAAGCCGGTTTAGGCTGTAAGGTAAAACTTTACGTTTTTACTTATAAAAAACTTAGTGTTCCGAGTCGTCAATATTATAGTGATATTTAGTTAAGTAACGGACACGTCATGGACAACGAAATCCAAGAATCTTGAAATTTCTTGTTATATTTCCAGAGCCCTTCCTCCGTCGCTCTCAAACACCTGTTTTCCGATTTTATTTTGCTTTCCTTGCTTACACATAATCTTTGTAATCTCATTCTCTTCACCAATCTAGGTATTCTATTCCCTGTATTTCTGGTATATCTTTTCTTACTGTTCATACATTTTGTTTACCCACAGCCCATTCCTCCTGTTCAGTGCTTCTCCTAAAGGCGCTTCCTTTAACTCAACGATTTTTTCTACATATTTCTTATCTTATGTACTTTCTCAATTTTCATTTATTGTATGTGACTGATTTCTCTGCATTTCCTTCAGATATATGTGAAAAGCTTCTAATACTTTGCTATACACTTTTATTGTGTTGACCACTAACAAACAGTAGTAAGGTACACAGTTTACGCTCTTTACAAAATTCCTTACAGAGTATCCCTTGTTTTAATTTTATACATTTCCCGTGGTGTTCAGTATTTAATGGCATACTCGCCCCCGAATATTTGAACATATACTCGCTGTAGAAGAGGCATTTTAATTTTGATTAGTAGAATGTTCAACAATTTTGTTCCTTATTTTAACATTTGTTTAAAGCTAAAGTAGTCTACTCCTGTAAAAAAAACGTCTTTAAGATCGTCCTTTACTTTCAACATTTACTCCTTACTTCCACTTTCTTTATTAACTTGTCAAAAGTGTAGTATACCTACACCGAACAGAAGCTGCGACGAGCATAGCTCCGCAATACGCGAAAATTCTTTTCTGTACCTGGGCCGAAATTGATAAATTCTGTTGAGAAAAGACTAAATTCCTGAAACAGAAAACATAATCTTGATTTCGTCATTAAGGTTTACATAACTTTATTGTGTCTCACGCGCGAGCGAGCGCATAAAAATTTCAATTACGCACGAAAAATATTTATATATCCCTAAAATGAAACTATTAAAGCAACAAGAAAGCTCTACGTGTGTTAACCGTATACGAGTAAATCGTATATCACCGTGTTGTTGATAAGTTACAGTGATAACATGGTAGGCCTATAAGTAACGACCGCGTTTAATTTGCCCTGCTACCGCAAATAACATCATCAATTACAGTGAGTAATCTAATTTGTCGTCGATGTGCAAGCATTAATTAATTTACTGAAACTGCTGACACCACGTTTCCAAAACAAATTGAATTAAAAATTACGTTTTTCAGCTATCACGCTTATCTGCCCTTATACGGTTGAGTGTTCGTAGTGTGCTTAACCATTTCATATGCAAATGTTTCAGTAAACAAAAGCTGTTATACGAGCTTCAGATTCTTTCATCAATTTTATAATAGTTCATAGATACATAGTAGAGCTTATAATATAGATATACTGCACACTCGCGCCAGACATGTAGGCTTAGTTCTTTACGATAACTTCACATCACATATTCATCGATATTATGCAGTAAACCTAGTATCTCAGAAAACTGTAACAGTCCTGACTTGGAGTTGTAATACAGTGCTCTCTATTATTTGACGTTAATATAATTTTCGTTGGCAGAAAATACACGAAAAAATGTTTAAACTGAATAAATGAGAATATTTTTATATTTATGTTGTTGTTAATAGTTTTACGGGTCACAACAGCAAATACTTATCTCTTGCCGTTACAACGATTTGTGTAGACTTGGTAGAGGGCTATTCGGACAACTCAAAAGGTAAAGCATTTCAAAGATCTACACTATTGATGATTACATACTATAAACCATTCAAATTATACCTTTAACCTTTGCACATTTAGGTGCGTGTTAGCTGTAGGTGAGTTTGAAGAAGGCAACAAGGCAAATACGAAAAAGTCTGTATAGGGTTGTACAAACAGCCTGCATTTTTCATAGCTGTAACTCATAGAACTGAAGAAGTTTGGAAAGACTAAGAGCCTTTAGGTTAATACAAACATTACCATAGTCATACGTACACAATGTAAGTATAGAGCACAATGGTGTATCCAGCTTCATAGACGTAATCTTAAGACAAACGTGGCTGGGCTATAAATCTTTTGAAGGTTTGGTTGAAATCTATTTAGGACAAATTTATGATTAAACGCCTAGTCATTTTCACAGTTAATTTATTTTAAATTATAGATTGATCTCATGCATTTCAAATAGACTTATCTAATATACAAGAACATAATTTTTAGAATAACGATATTTTTTTATGAAATTTTTTACTTTAGTGTTTCCAATGTTCACTAATTGACTAACTTTAGGTAACTTCGCACGAAATCTCAAAATTTATCTGACGTCAAATCGAGACAGATTCAAACAACTCCGAAAGGCCTCAGGAAGTATTAATTAAAGCCACTACTGTAAAGACAACAAGAATATTTACTGAAGCAAAGTATATTTAGTTTATATCGTCCTAATTCACTTAATTATATTTACTCGAAAATATCTGCATTAGTTGTATAGCATACTGCGTTATAATTAAAATAAGTTAAAGTAAAATTTAAAACTATATTGACAGATAACTGTAAGATAAAAGACATGGTTTATGATTTTGTACTTAATACGTTAAATATTATACTTTATGACTTTGAAACATTTAAAATACTTAGCTCAGTTACATTGTATTACTTCGTAGAATTTTTATTAGTACTAGGTAATACTAAGGTGAGTATCAGGTTGTATTAATATACTTGGAGAAATTAGGATTTATGTCTTATAAATAGCTTTTACCATATCATCTCTCCTGACTTAAATATCAACATCAAAAATTACGTTCACTACAAATTTTAATGAAATCCTTATACATCTGCCTCTCTTTTGTTTTTAGAAATAAGAATATTTAAATGTAATTTTCATGTTATGTTTCTAGGTTGTTGTATATCTGCCTGCAGCAACTGAGGAGATTCAAACGTAGGGGGTGCAATATTACAATCTCTAGTGTGCATACAAATCCACACACAATCGAATTCCGACTTCACTGCCATTGTACAAAAGTTTTTTAATAATAACTTTTGACGTTACATACTGTATTAACTTCCGCCTCATTACAAAAAGACAGAGTAAAAATACTGTTGTTAGAAAACCTTTGAGTAAGTTATGGAACTGTTCCTGGAAACTTTGAATTAATTTTTAAATTATATGTAACATTAAAATTCATAGAGCAAACCCATAGACCTGGAAGGCATACGTTACTTTTAATTGGAAAAGCTTACTATAAGTTGAATAGAAATAGTTATGCGAAAATAATCTACACACGATAAGTAATCATGAAACAATATTTAGGAAAATGGAGTAAGAAAAATACAATTTATCTCTACCATTTTATATAAATTTCATACAAAATTAAACCACTTTGTCTATAAAAACAAATATAATGAATTATATTAGCTATTCAAATAACTGAAATACTACATGATCTTGCTTGTACGCAGTGATATTCCTTTAAGGAACATTTTATTTTTCCAATAGTTCTAAGAATATGAATACGTCATGTAAAATAAAAAGCTCTTTTATCCAATTTTCTCAGGCACCGGGATAAAATATTCCTTTCCTAACTACTCATCACAGAAAGAAACAGTCATATTTATTTTAAGTTTATTTACTTTATTTTCGCCAACGTTTGTAGAGATAGTGACATAATAGCTTGTGTTGTAAGATTTTAGTTTAACACAGGAACTTATAGACCTAAAAATCTGTACAAAGCGTAACTTTTTCTTTTCATCGTGCTACATAAACTGATACGAAACTTAACTTAGGTTTTTGTGTAAAGAGTTTTTTAGAGTTTCACCTCATTGTCATTTTAGAATTGGGTGATACTATCTTTTCGGGATTATATTTTGAAGATTTTTTTATGGCCTTCCTGCACTTTTGTTCTTTTTAAGTTCAATTTCGAAGATCCCATGAGATTATACTATACTTGAATTTTCAATTTGTATTATGTGAGTCCTGCTTTTAAAGAAAAATAAATATGTTATTTATTAAACAAATTTATTTTCTTAAAAAAAATTAAATATATTATAAATTATATTATATTATATTATTATATTATATATATAATATTACATATTATATATTATATTATATTATATGTTATTATTATATTATATTATATATTATATTATTCTTTATGTTTAACAAATATATTATTATGTCTGATAAATTTGTTATTATTATAATGTCAATATGTCTCCATATAATATATCATTTATAGTTCCGTCCCGTAGAAATTATTTTTGCATCTCAAGATCTTAACTTCCGCAATGAGTTTACGCACGCAAATGAAAACTGATCTAATATCAAAATTTATGTAATAATACATGTACTTCGTTCAATATAGTGAGGGAGTTCTGCAGCCTCAGGGACCACTTACGACTTAACAATTATGTTGTCTCAAATATAATAATCAAATAAACATAACAACACCATACGGTCATACAATGCATTAACAATGTAACACACAATCATTGACTTTTACATCATGCGAATACTAAGCGACTTCTAGAAAGACCGCGGAAAAATGGACTTGAACTTTCTATGAACCGCTTAATCCTTGTAAGGATACTTACAAAATCTGTAGAGAGCTTACACTAATTAAAGATAACTGTGGTACTCAGATCCAACAGTAGACTTTACACTAAAGTGTGATGAAAACGAAGCTACGTGATTTAATATTACATATGAATAATTTTCTATAGTATGTAATAATGCTGGTTTAAGCAGATCTGTAGTGTGTGTAGTTTTCTACAGAGATAGAATGGTGCAGACACCGTTATGTTAGAGAATAACATAACGCGGACAGTGTTGAAGTATGATGACTATAACACAGTGACGTCATACTTGTATTACTCCAAGCCACCCAGTGGACATGTCATATCTCGTAGCCACACATAGGGGGAATGACATAAATCTTAGACAAGAGTTTCACGCTGTGGTTTAGCGACCGCAACATAATCAGCGGACATTGACAACGAACGTGTGATACAAGTGGTATCACATTCTCTTAGCGGCCACCAGACTGTAGATGATGCGGCTGCTTTTGTGGTGTGCTTAGGACTTTGACAGGAATCACGAGTGAGAATAAAATACAGAGAATGACACCGGTACACGAACGGACCACTGAAAAAACTAAATAACATACATTGTAACGTTTATTTTGGACCATCTTAAGATTACATTTTATGAAAACGATATTGGAGAAATATATTACAAAAACTCGCGTTACTTTATTTTGTAATATATTTGCTTTTAGTGAAACAAATATGTAAAACGAACAGGAGTAATACGATGTGAATGATGTACTGTTACCCATAACAATAAAATAGTATTAAAAATTAAAAAAAGCTCTGCATTTTATTATATTTCTTCTAACTCGAGTATGATTATTACAATATGTGAATTGCCATTCTAAACTAAAGAATCGTATTCAGCTGACAATATGTGTTTACGAGTCATTCATAATTGTACTAAATAAGACATTAGAAGGAAACAGTATTCCATTAATCACTAAAAGTTGCACACAATCCGATATATATTACACGTGCCGCCAGTAATTCTCTTTACACTCCATTCTTCCTTCTACTTTTATTTAAGTTATAAAATGTATGTTAGAATAAAACTTATTTATGTGAGATTACTTTCTTTATATCAAATACCTATTAATGTGGTAACGAATATCTCTGCGTCTTAATATTTTATTTCTACTAGTCAATACATCTTAGTTAAAACATGGTTACTAGCAATACAAATTACTCTTCTGTTTTATAAAATTATTCTCCTATTTTTCGTACTGTTACAGAGTTCTGATAATTGCATAGCTCTATGTAATGTAATTAGAAAACTACAAAAATCAAGTGGACTGGCATGGTTAGTGTCAGTGAAAGTAGGAAATATTAACATTGTTCTAATGAAACTTCAACTGGATTTTTTAGGTTTATATATTTTCCCTTTTTTGTAGTTTTACTTTCAATAAGTAAAACTTGTCTTCATTTCAACAAAACACCGAATCGTCATTGCCTTCTGTTTACCTTGATTTTCGAGTTCTGAACCTCTGAAGTAAGGGTGCATATACGGAAATTTTGAAGGAGGTTCAGCGAAGGGGGAATTGAGCGTTCCCCCCTGATATTTATAATTCTTTTGCTCCTTATAATCATAAGTGTATATTATAGAGTGTGAGATCATGCTCAGAACGTGAGAACGTAGACAGCAACTCAAATTTTACGACCCCGTACCCAAAACACTAAAGCTTTTTTATCAGAATTAATTAAAATTTAAATTCCAGTCTTTTATTCATTTACAATAGGCATTTGTCATTTAATTAGCTTATTTTACTTACAGTTAGAGTTTCAAGAACAAACTTATAATTTATGATCTTTTGACGTCAGTAGTGTAATAAATTTATGTAGTTTATGATTTATATATAAGTAATAACTATTGGCTACAATTATTTCCTCTTTGATCACTGTAAGCTGTTTGTATTCTCCAGTTATTTACCAGTACCAACTGGTAGATCATTGGCAGTAATTTATATATTTTTGATAGATATAGTCACGTTTTATAAAATAAATTGGTTTACTCTCCTGCGAGAATAAAATATCTTACAGAAAATATATTACATACATCACATAAATGGATTTTTTAAAGAAAACTTCTTTAAAATAGTGTAATTTTAACAAGTCTGTCATTGAATTTAAACAAATTAAATTTAAACAAATTTTAATCAACTTTGTAATGTAATAACAGATGGTCTAATTTTTGGAAATATAATCACAACAGTTTTATCACTTACTGAATTAATAAAACTAAATCCAATTTTACTTAAAATAATTGTTTGCTTGTTTCATCATTACTACAACTCTTACTGATAGCAAATTTTTATACAATAATTTTCAATATTGAACTAATAACTTAGATAGCCGAAACGATTATTTTACATATCACTTGAAATATGTCTGGAATTAATAAGTGAGAATTTACATACGTTTTTATCACAGCAGGTACACTTAGCGTTTTTATTATTAACTGGACTACAGAACACTAAAGTCTCAGAGCTACTAGCCGTTATTTAAAAGTTGAAGATTCATTTGAAAAACAAACCTTTAAAAACGTAAGACTAAAAAGAGTGAACTACCAATAGAAACATTGTAAAATATTATGCAAAATATATTAGGTTTTCTTTTATTCAGTGATTAAAATGGTAAAAGTTGTTATTTATTCTACTTTCTGACAGCTAGCTTTTGTATGAAGATAAAATAACCTACCTTACAATCCTTCTGTTATGGTCCAAATTATTGTTATAGAAGCCAAATGTAGAAGGTATCAGATATAAATAAATTTAAACGTGAAAGATTGATATTAAACAATGTTAATAGCGTCTGCGTAGTATAGGAATGACATATTCATTACAATTCATTCCCTCACGAAACATGAAAGTGCTGCATGTATATTAGGATAGTATAATTGCTTAAATAAGATAGGTGTCTGAAAGTAGAGACGTTGTAACTGACTACTCTCTTCGTTACGTACAAGTTCCACATTGTTAATCAAAACGTAAAACACACATGAACGTAAAACGTATGTAGAGTAGAGTCGATCAATACTCAGCCTTAGCTGTTCTTTAGCTGAAGGATGAAAATTCATCTGTAACATTCTTGCTCTAAATGCATTTAATTTACTAGGAACTTACGCAGCTCGAAATCTCAGGGTATTTCAAAATACTTTATTACTTTAATAAATTTCAAAATACTTTAACACTTTATTTCAAAATACGGAAACATTCAATTCTGTACGAGTTACCATTATAATATTTATGGTTCACATCCGGTAATCGCGAAAATCCTCTTAGATTACTGTCTGTGTAAGGGTTAGCAGTGCTTGAACGACAACATAGAGTTTATAAACACGTATTGTCAATTGCTGATGCCTTTTACCGTACAGACGAGAGTACTAACACCAAAAAATAACTTATAAAATGATTATTATATTCGGCCTTAAAATGCTTTATTTTTATTTTGTCTAATTTGTATCTTAATCAGCAGAGACATCTGTAAGTTTCCTCTTTCTGTACTATAAAGAAAAATTCAGTATCATAAAACTTTTGTCTTGCAATTTCCCTGAACCTTTATAATAAGATATTAAACTGAACATTTTATAATTTAAAATCTGCAACGTTGAAATGATGTTTCTAGTATGACACAACGGATTTCATTCTATTTTAAATTGAATTAGTCAGGCTAGAGTACAATCATTTTACTTGGAGTTTTCAGTATTTTGTATCCATTTAAATAGTGATTCTACTTATTTTTTATAGAAAATTTTGATATAAGTAGGTAGAATTTAGGGATAGATGTGTTTATTGAATTTAAATTTTTTTAATACATTAATAATAATTTTATGAAGTAACGTGCTACATCAGTTTATATAAAATTCCTAACCACTAATTCTAATTAGGCTAATAAAGAATATATACCAGAAATTTTAGACGCATTTTAGTTTTTATTAATTACGTTTACACGAATTATATTTATACATTTGCTAAGACGGTGTTTCGTGTACGTAGATTTGTTGAGAATTATCGATACGCAATCTGAGAGTGTGATTAGTGCACCTGCGAAATTACCAAATCATTGGTTGTAAAGATTTTACGTAACTGAAAAGTCTGCAATGTGGATATTTTATTCTGGAAGTTGCACACCAGACATTTAATGAAAATAACTATGAAGCCAGTTTATTCCATGAAATATACACACCACACTAAATAGGACTATGTGGTAATGAAAACATTTTTTATTTTCGGCTTTTAACACAAATACCCTTTCCCAGTTTTTTAAGACAAAACTCATTTTTACTGATAAAAGTAGGAAAAATTCAAAACGGTTTAATATAACAAATTTAACTTCCTAAAACGCCAACAGTTTTGAATTGTATTGAACTGAATTTGTCAACATAACAGAATAGCATGTTTTTGCGATTTCAAGTATTATATGTTAAACTGTAGGTGACAATAAAAATATTTATTTATTTCAATAAAACTTTGAATGCTGGCACCCATAGCTTTGTGCAATAGGCGTATTAAGTTTTATGTTACACACGAGTTTAGTTTTGTGTCAACCAAACAATATTCAAAAGATTTACGTAATTACACTTTTATAGAATAGTATATATAACTACTTTTAAAACCCATTCGTAGATATATTAATTAAAATTTCAATTGTCAACTGAATACTTACAATTTGTCACAAAGTAGTAAATGTCATAGTTTCATTGACACCAAACCTTTCGTCGATACATCATCCTTTTACGCAATAAGACAATTTCGTTACTGAGAATACTATATTGTATGAAGTCTGTTGTTAACAAACATAGAAGGCTGTTAAACTATGCTGTCACGTTGTCTTCAGTTGTATTTAGAGTATATGATTACGTGCTGATGGATGCAAATATCTCTCAGCATTCTACGAAAACACGGTTACGTAAATCAATAATATTATTTGCAATTTTTTTTTTCAATTAGAGGTTTGCAGAGCTAATCACTGCTGTAAACAAACCAAAGGGAACTGATGGTATCAGTCGTAGAGTGACAGTGAGGTCGGAAGTGTGGGACGACATTAACCGTCGTGGCACAGCAGATCCCACTCAGTTTAATTTACTTAGCAAATTTTACAGGTATTGTTATACAGAAATTTAAATTAGATTCTATTTTAATTAAAACTTTACCTTACTGAGTAAACTACATGATCCAAGCCGATACTGATGACACGCTGCGTCACCATATAGCCTGTTCTTATAAATTGTAATTTCTCAGCTTACTCATTATATAAACCTAATTAACTTCATTGTTTTTCAGTGCAAATGTTTGGCACACTAGCTTAAAGTCATTTTTAAATGTTCTATTGCAAAATAATACAAAAACGCTTTACACAGACATTCAACGAATCGAAATTGTTCGTTTATTACAAGAATTTAGTAACGTAGCAATTCTGTAAACAGTGTAAATCAATAAGTGTAAAGTCAGCCGATGGCAGTACTATTCAATATTTCCAATCTCACAAAACCCGAGAAATAACGATATACTTAATCATTTAAGGAAGACCATCAATTCAAAACAATACATACGAGGCCGAATTCCAAATTGGCCTATGTGCAAATGGCTTTACCACCAATATCAAAATTATTAAAATACTATAATAAAGTATGCACGCAGTTCCTGATTATTACTGTTAATATCATTCTTGCAAAATGTTTCCGATGTCGATAAATCTGTACCACAACCGACATAGCTGACTTGAGTTAACATGTTAATGATGATGAGCAGATTTGCAACGCGCTGCACAATGTTGATAATATACATATCCGTCTGAGCTGTGGTTTGAAGAGCGTAATGTTGGTCTAACAAGTAGTATTAATGTCCTTCTAGCAAGTGGACTGTAACTGGAATTCATGAGGACGTTACATCAGCTGCTGTTCGTTAGCAGTGAATTACTGAAACCAATCCGATACAGAACGCATGAAAACTTCTAACATATTTCATCAGCGTACTGCTGTTGATATGTGTGCTGTATGTTTTGTTATCTTTCCTTGTTCATTATTTTGCTAATCAATTGTTTTCATCTGCTACGAAAACTAACAAGGCTACGCATTAACTACATTCATCTGATATAACGTCACTTAGGCCTATTCGTTGTAGTCTAACTCCTACATTCTCATCTGTGAGCAGTTTAAAGAAAGTGCAGTGTTTGAATTTTGTCTTTATTATGTAGTACGACTCACCTAGGGCTAAAAATGTTCTCTCGTTCTATAACACAGACAAAGAAACCAAGAAATACGCTACAATGGTAGGAGAAGAGAAAAGGTCTGGCAGTTTCCATAATGAAGGGAATCGTCGACTCTACCAAATAGTAACCTGCACCTTGTAATAATTTATTTAATTTTAAAACCTAGTTTTCGGTGTATGTTGAGTTTTTGTTTGTAGATAAACCATCATTTAATTAAGAAACATATATTTAAAAACAATAGTGTTTGACGTTTCGCTCCTATATCAGCAAGTATCTTGTTTAATTATGATTTGGTAGAAGTTAAAATTATTATTTAGGACGAACGTTTTAAGTAGATATTAGGACGCAACCTGAGGGTGACCACAATCAGACAATAGTCGAGACGTCGTATTTTTAAAGTTGAAATTGTAAGTTTAAAAATAATCTTTGTCCAGCTGCGCAATCGTTTCGATAAAGCATCGTGACTTCACACGCATGAGTACAGAAACTTATATAGGTGACCATGCACAGCGGCTCAGTAACTGAGGACCTCTACACGCGAATCGATTGAAAGTTATATGCGGAAGAAGTATTCTTTCCTAAGAAACAGTGTCCTCCCCCGATGGTATATCTCAAGAAACAAAACGTCCAATATTCTGAGTCTGTAGATAGGTATATAAATTTTATTGGGTATTATAACAAATTAGAATTCAAGGACTTGTAAATACGATGAATTCTGTCATTATCACATGAAGATAAGGTTCTTACTTTTGTTTCAATAACAGCTGAGATAAAATATTATTATTCTTTACATTTTGATAAACATGGTTTTTCCGTTACTATATTGTTTGTCACATGTACGGTGTGCGTCAAGTAGGCCTATTGTTCCCTGTGTTAGTGGCACGTGGCTGATACTGAAACTCATTGGTAATAATGATATTTACTTTACCGTAAATTTTTGAAGCTTAATATAATTTTAATTAAATTTCCTACGTCTGTTGATTAATATAATGTAATTTCTAAAACACTTTGCAGAGCACACTGATATCTCGTAATTGTATCATGTTTTGCGGTTTCGACATAGCAAGATTGTTCTTAATCATTCAATAAAATTATTGTTCGTAATCCTAAAAGTAAGTATTATTTTTTAATACATTAGGAGAAACAATTTATTTTTATATTTAAATTGTTTGATACCAATCATTCTTCAGCATAATAATGAAATTACCATGATAGTGTTTTATGGGAAAGCTACACCTCTTTCCCTTGTATATTGGGTCTATAACTTATTTTAAGTTTGTCATGGATGAAAAAATTACTACAGTGAGTACGAATGCTCATGTCTTTAATCTTGCTGATAGGAAATTGCATCAGATAGCAATTATCTAAAAGCGCACGTCATATTAATAAACGTTAGGAAGGCGGTGTCAGGCTCCTGTCAGCTCTTGTTCTATGTACACAATTTCGTAAAATACAAGTAATGCTGCCAAACAATGCTCGCAGTAATATAATTTGGTAATTAATTTATGTCGCCATTACATGGAACTCTTCTGCTTCCATTACATGTCGCTCGCTTCTCATATGATTTTTACCAGTCTTAAGTTCGATGTATTAAACAAACTTCTGATAAATACTTCACGTTGTATTTGTCATCTACTTATTCTTAAACGTCCTATTGGTGTTGATACTAATTTGTTTTGAATAAGCTATGATATGACAAAGCAAAACAGGCTAGAGCCAATTGCATACTTCATAATTACACAAAGTGCTCAGTGCCTCTTATGTTTTACCTTAGGTTTAATATAATCACCATTACATATAGTGTTTAACCACTGGTAACGGCTGAGTTTGGATATGGAAACACGTAATCCTAACTACTGAAATGACCATTTACCAACTAGTCTTCCTTTATTAATTTCCATCACGACCGTGAACAGAGCTCTGTCAAATGTTATGCTACAAAATACTAATCGCGTGTAAAATATTTTAAGACTACCGATATAATCTTTTGTGTTATAACATTTAAATTGAAAACTGTTTCAACGAGCGTGCTGAGCAAACGCAGCGACTGTCCGACAAATTGAAACAAAACTCCAGACTTCTTGAAGGATTCAATATCTGCGCTTCACTGGAAACCCAATGTATTCTGAAAGAACTGAATTGATATGTTATTGCCCCTGTGTAAGTCTTCTCCTGATGAAAATGCTGTTGACATTTATAGGAATATTTATTATATTACATGCTTATAAATACACAACTCATATTTTTGACTGAAGAACTCTAAAATGGACTGGTTCTTCTTAAACATGAATTGGAAGCGAAGCCATGTGGCCAGGATAATGCTTGCAAACTTTACTTGCAATATGAAAGCAGTCAGATGATACAAGTGTTTCACCGACGTTTGGCACTGTGAAATGGTAGCTGCAGGCCATTATATTATATGATTAAAATGTTTTATTTGTTTCCGTCTTAGAATGGCAAATTAAAGCTAACAAAGCCAAATCAGCCTATGCAACCTTTACTTGAAAAAAGCTGAATGTCCACTTGTATCTTTTCATGGTTTGAAGGTAAATGAGGTGAAGTAGTTACGCCTGCACATCGACCGACAACTCACTACAAAAAAACCTATTTTTATAAAGCGGGAACAGCTTGGTATAAAATTATCAACACTGTACTGGCTTACTGGCAATAGGTCTGGCACTGGAGATGACACTGGAAAACAAACTACTAATTTATAAAGCTATTCTAACCATGACTGGTTTTATGGTACATAGCTGTGAGGAACCATCCGCAACTGCAACATAGGAATATTCCAGATAAAAGTTCTGAGACCCACCACAAACGCTCCACGGTATGTATGACCTCCAGGAAGACCGCGGAAAAGATTGCTTGAACTTACTGAGTCCTAATCACTTAATCCTAAAGAAGGAAGAAGAAAACGACGACGAAAAAGATTTAGTTACAAATAAGGAGCGGAGAAATTGACAGTAAAACATAACCTACGGATACCTACAAATCTGTGGATAAGTTATATACCAAATTAATGTGAATAAGATTCTCACAGAAATAGATAAGGTCCGACAGTAGATTCTACATGAAAGGGTGCTTTAAACAAATTTATGTGATTTAACATTCTGTACGAATACTTTTCAGTCCAAAGTAATAGAGCTGTTTTAAGCAGATGTGTAGTGTGTATAGTGTGCCACAGAGATAGCACGGTGTAGACATGCCTTTGTGAATAACGTAGTTCGTGCAGTGTGCAAGGATGATCATTACATAACAGAAACGTCACACTTGAATTACTGCTTTAGCCACACAGTGGGTGTGACACAAATCGCAGTCGGATTTTCACGCTACGGTTTAGCGACCGCAACATAATCAACGGTCACTGATAACGAACATGTGACACAAGTGGCATCACATTCACTAGGAGGGTACCACACTGTGCATGATGCGGCTGCTTTTGTGGTGTGCTTAGGACTTTGAAGAAAATGTGAGCGAGAATGAAATACGCAGAATGACACCGCCATGACCAGATACACTAAAGGTGGAACAATAGCTATCATTTATTTTAGTTTGTTTTAAAATTCCATTTTATGAAGGGGATACTAAAGATATATTTTAAAAATTTTACGTTAGTGTATTTTGTAATTAAACGTACAAATAAGCAAAACGAACAGGAGTAACGTGACATGAATTCCTATTACTTGTACGCATAAAGTAGTGTTTAAAACGAAAAAACAGGTTGTTTATCACGTTTTGCAGAATTCGTGTGTGGATAAAATTATACCTGATTTGTCACACAAATATTTATGTGACTGATATTTAGCACACAACTTATGTTTATCAGGAATATATAATGGCATTCAATAATAAATTAGAAGGATTCATTCCATGGCATTAAGACTTGCACCCAACCCGACACAGCCAGCTAGCTACACGTGCCATCAGAAATTTTCAGTACACACTTTTCCCTCATCTAATGTTACTTAAGATTTAAATATTGTGTTCAGATAAAATTTATTTTATGGGAGATTACTTTCTTTACATTGAATACCCACCAAGTAAAGTCTTATCACTGTGGTGACCAGTGAGTTTATTTGTAACACTCATTAGAATGTTACTTAAACCATGGTTACTAACAATAGACATTATTCATATGTTTTAAATTACTCCTATGTTTTTCTTCATGTTGCATAATATTGTTAACGGCATAGTTCTATAAAATCTAATTACAATAAATAAAAATAGTCAAGAGAAGTGGCTCGGTTAGTGTCAACAAAGTAAACAATATTACTGTTGCGGCTGATACACAATGCTCGGTAATTTAATAAAACTTCAATGGGAATGAACAGTTATATATTTTTTTAATTTTTGTAATGTTACTTTAAATGAGTAAGATTTGTCCTAATTTCAGTGCATACGTTCGATAAATATTACGTTGCACTAACATTATCGGTTTGTCTATCTAGATGTTACAGTTCAATTCTGAAGTGAACCGCTGATGTACTTGGGTATGCTTCAAAGGTGGGTTAGCAGAAAGAAAAATGGATTTATGGCCCCCCCCCGCTGGTGATACCCTTCCACTCTTTATAATAATAATTAATATATAGATAGTGCCAGAACTCACCCTAGTTTCTTTTAACTTTGTTTACATTAATTACATTTTAATATCACTTAACTTATGATATATATACGGCATTTCATGTATGTACTAGAGTTATATGTTTATTTAGAGTTAAATTAAGAAAGTTGTGTTAGTGGTTATAATCAGAAACAGAATTATCACTGTTGCGGTTATTTCCGATCTGACGATGAGCTGAGCAGCTTGAAAGCGCTAATCGGAATAATTGTTCTATAGTGGTGTGCAGCAGTGATAATTTTGGTTGTGTTTAGAGTTAGTTATGGATACTGAGTCCAGCAGTAACAAGAGTACGACTACTTTTTGAAGTTCCCAAGTCATTGGCTGTAAAGATTTTACGCTAACAGAAAAAACTGCAACATAGATATTTACTTCTAGAAGATACGCAACTAAATAGATTTTACTGTTTCCAACAGACTAGATAGTCCTATATAATAACCACAAATAATGTTTTATTGTCGGATTTTATCAAATTACCTTTTTTGAATCTCCTGTACGAAAAATAATTTTTCCTGACATAATCGGGAAATTTTATAATTTTGCATGTAAATTTGTAGTTGCCACGAATACAAATATTAACTTATTTTTATAGCTACTTTCAGTATTGCCACTAGTTCTTAGTTTTGTTACAGATTTTTTGAAACCAAATCTCGTCCGTACATCATTCTTTCAAACAACAAGGCAGTTTAGTCACCGAAAATACTACATCGTATGATGACTCTTTTTAATAAGTACAGAAGGCTGTTAAATGTAACCTATCACGCTGTCTTCTGTCGTATCTAGATTACATGATTACGATGACTGCAAATATCTCATAGCATTCTACGAACACAAGGTGATATAAATCTATAATATTGTTTTATCAGTTTTGTTTAATTAGAAATTTACAAAGCTAAGCACTGCTGTAAACAAACCAATGGGAACTGAGGCTGAGAGTAACACAACTGTTTGTCGCAGTGACAGTGAGTTCGGAAGTGTGGGAAGACGTTAACCGTTGAGGCACAGCAGATCCCACTCAGTTTAATTTACTTAGCAAATTTTACATGTAACGTTACACAGAAATTTAAATTAGATTCTATTTTAATTAAAACTTTACCTAACGTAATGAGTTACATGTACCCAAGCCGAAACTGAAATATAAGACCCACCATATAGCCCGTTCTTATAAATTGTAATTTCTCAGTATAATCATTATATAAACCTAATTAACTTCATTGTTCTTTATTGTAAAAGTAATATATTCTGCTATAAAAGCATTTTGCAACTTTTTTATTCCAATAATATTTTGCATATACTTCACACACACATTTTTTATCGGTGGCTTGCACAGAATATCCGTGCTCTGTGCACCGATAGTTATAAACCCGTGTTCTGCGCGCCGAGCTTGTCTATGCATTATTAGACGCGGTACCGCCTGGCTGAAGTCACTGTATTGAACGGAATACATTTGTTATTAGGTTAGGTAATTTAAGTATTAGACAATTATTTATATAATCAGAAAAATCAGAAAACACCCGAATACTCTACTATTTTATTAGTATACAACCACTGGTCTGTAAACAATTATACAATAATACTAAAAGTTCCGAATGACTGCAACCTTTTTTTATTTAAATTTTTACCATAATACCTAAATGACAAATAATTTACTCCTAGCTTTTCACATTATGTATGATTCGATAAAATCCTGTAGACTTACATCTAATACTTTACACTTTACACGAATATACGTAACTGATTACAATATAATAAGTTTAAAGTTTTTTTTACTGTAAACATGGAATACTAACCTTCTGAAACCGGTGAAAGGAGTGGAGGTTGCTGCAGATAACAATTTCGTATTATCTACAAAATTTCTCATGCCTTGATCCCTATGCATGCCTTGTAGAGAACATATAGGCCTACTTTTACAATTTAATTAAAATTTTAAATTTCATTTTTGGTTCTTTGTGCCTCCAAATTAAAAAAAATGATAGTAAACGTTACATTAGAATTAAGATTTATAATTCCATTTAGGTTAAAATCCGGCTGGATTTTGCAAGCTTCAATTCCTTTGTAAGTTCTGGAGTACTAAAATTTAAAAATTTTCTAAATAATATACTATATTCAGATTTTCATTTAATTTGAAATTATAATTAATTTGGCTGACGAAAATGTTGGGCCGATCTAGAAAACATGAGGGTCGCCACCCTCATTAGTAAGATGTTCCGAAGTGTATCTATCCAAATACCATCTGCCATGGTTCCGAAGTGTTGAAGAACTATTCCACACAATTGGAATCTCTTACCTTAGAAAACGGAGTACTGTAAAGTTCTTGGAAAAGTGCAGATGGACACGACGTGATCATGAAGCTGATAGTTAATAAAAATAAAATGCACTAAGCTTTGAAGTAAGTGCATGATGGACCATCTAGATGTCATCTTGGTATCAATAAAACAATTGATAATTTATGGAAACCGTTCTATTAGCTTCATCTCTTCCACGATATAGAGGAATGGTGTCGGACTTGTGAAATTCAGAAATGTAATTTATCCGAATCGAAGTTTATGCAATTCCAAATCAGGAGGTTACAAGCTGTGGCATAGGCGTTTGTTCACAACTTCTATTGCCATTGTAGAGTCCCTATGGAAAAAAGGAGGAATTTAGAGTCGGGTGTGTACAAAGAATTATGTCGATTATGTGGTATTCGAAAGCGTCAGACAACGCTTCTCCATCTGCAGTTCAACAGGATGATAGAGAGGTTTAATAGGACACTTGAGCAGCCTCTCAAAGGTTGTTGACGAGACCCAAACAGACTGAGACCAGCGTATATCAATCTTCCTTAATGAACGGATCACCAGAGACTCAACTCCAAGAACAGTAAATTATTATTTTTTGGAGTACGACAAGCAACTGCGAGAAATGAATCGGTTAACAAGAGTATGGCTAATGATAACCAGTGCAAAATGAAAACGAATATATGACATTATAAGCAACAGTATTGTCCAGACCTAAAAACCATGATTCGCCTGTGACGTCGGCTGCATATCGCCTTATCGTTGGTCCGCGCCCCCTCCAATCTAGCAGTCAGCTCACGGAGCTACAAGAGGCAAGAGCCTATTCCGCGCGTGTGTTACGCAAATTTACTTTACGGTCGTTAATATGTTAACGATTTAATCAATTCAATTTCAATTAGTCTAAATTAATAGATATGCAGTCGTACGGGCACGCGCGGATTCGCAGAATCGCATATGTATAATTTAATCTGTTCTTTATAATAAACCGTTTTATACACTCCACTTTTATCGTTTTATATTTTATTAAACCCAGCCTATGGTTTAAAGTGTGAACATCCGTTAACCCCAAGCTACGCAAGGGGACAGCAGGATCAAACGCAACATTATGACAAAGCTGTGACAGATTGATACTGTGACATGTGGCATAGTATTACTTAGTGCGAAACTGTAATAAGATGACCTTTTTTTACTTCCATATTCCTTAAGGAATGGAAGTATGGTGATGGCAAAAAAAATCGTGTTCGAGATTATTGCAGATTCTGATTCTACTACACTCAAAACATGAAAAAAAGTCGTTTTCCGAAAAGTGTCTGTGTGTGTCTGTGTGTCTGTCTGTCTGTCTGTGTGTCTGTGTGTAGATTTTTTTTCTATGGCAAACGATAACTGCCGCAAATTCAAACAGAATGAAATAATTCTTTGCATACAGCTCTGATTTGTAGAGTCCTCACCACCTATTGTTTTTGGTGAAGATCGGTTGAGGGAAAGGGGTAGTTTACCAGCAACGGTTTTTTTTTATCAAGGGAAATTTTTTTTTTGGCAAACGATAACAGCCGCAAATTCAAACAGAATTAAATAATGTTTCGTATACAGCCCTGAATTGTAGAGTTCTCAAGACTTATGGTTTTGGTGAAGATCAGTTAAGGGAAAGGGGTAGTTTACCAGCAACGTTTTATGTTTTAACAAGGGTATTTTCTATGGCAAACGATAACAGCCGCAAATTCAAACAGAATCAAAAGATTATTTGCATACAGCCCTAAATTGCAGAGTTATCAAGACATATTGTTTTTGGTGAAGATCGGTTAAGGGAAAGGGGTAGTTTACCAGCAGCGTTTTTTTATCAAGGGTATTTTCTATGGCAAACGATAACAGCCGCAAATTCAAACAGAATCAAATAATGTTTTGCATACCGCCGTGATTTGTAGAGTACTCAAGACCTTTTGTTTGTGGTGAAGATCGGTTAAGGGGAAGGGGTAGTTTACCTGCAACGTTTTTTTATCAAGCGTATTTTTTATGACTAACGGTAACTGCCGCATATTCAAACAGAATCAAATAATTTTTTGCATACATCACTGAATTATAGAGGACGCAAGGCCTTTTGATTTTAGTGAAGATCGGTTAAGGGGAAGGGGTAGTTTACCGGCAACCTTTTACGTTTTAACAAGAGTAAGTACATGAAAATTCATTTAAACTTTTTCAAACAATGGTAATTGTTGAAAATAAAATAATTTTGTTGCCAGGCCATAAAATTATAATTTTTTCATTTTAATGTAAATTATCTTTGAGTTAATATCTTTATATATACAGTGGAACTTGGTTATTACGGCCTCGGCTGTTACGTCAACTCGGGTGTAGCGTTATTTTGTCATAAGTCCAGTCAAACTGATATCTTTAACATTATAAAAATTCCCGGTTTTAACGTCACTAAATATTGTACTACTCTGTTATAGCGTCAAATATTTCTCAGATATTTTACTCTAAATTTCATATAAACGTATATATGTGCGCGCGCGCTAGCCCATGGCTACAGACATACATTGTATGCAAGCGATAAGCACTGTAACAGGACTGCCGGCGCCAGCCATTTTACGTGCTCCAACGGATGGCTAGATCGATTTAAGGCCCGACACTCGATTTCCTTTGCAAAAATTTGTGGTGAGGCAAAATGAGTAGATCTGAACGTTACAGGCGATTGGGTGCGTAACACTTGGCCAGAAATTAGACGATCATATAAAGATGAAGACATCTTTAATGGACATGAAGCCGGAATTTTTTATAAATTAACTCCAGATAAGACTTTCAAATTTAAAAATGAAAAGTGCGTTGGTGGGAAGCTCTCTAAACAAAGAGTTACAGTTTTTGTTTGTGCGAACATGACGGGAACCGAAAAAAGGAAACTTTTAGTTATCGGGAAAAGTTTGCATCCTAGATGTTTTAAAAACATCAAAAAACTTCCTGTAAGTTACACTGCCAACATAAAAGCGTGGACGACTTCTAGTATTTTTGAAGATGACTTCTGTACGTGTGTATGTCACTGAACTCCTCCATGTATAAAATAATATATCGTTCGTGGCAGGTAAGCATATCTCAGTTATGTAATGTTTACGTTTCCATTTTATTATTATGCCTACAGCAATAAAAAGGCAGGTAACACACACACACACACACACACACACACACACACACACAATTCACGTTATTTCTGGCCTCACTCATGTTTATTTTCTTACATTTGCACGCTTTTTAAATGGAAAGTGCCGAAACCCACACCAACATAACGCGTGCAAGCCGAAAAAATGGACATCAATTTGCTTCCTGTGGATCGCTGGGCAATGTAACTGCACGTGTTTACAGAGGAACGATTCATAGACAGACTTTTCGTCTTTAGGGAATGAACCCTCTGCAAGATGCTGAGGGCCCATGAGTGACTTCGGAGCGCTCCTTCTTTTTCGCGTGTTTGTTCTGTGAAACATACACTGTAGATTCGCAGCTTTACTCTAAGCAACGCTCAATAGGAAATGTTGAAAATTTTTGTCCACACTGTACCCTCATTCACACTAAACCTGCTCTGATGTTTTAATTACGGACATCATAATATTAAAACTTTGGAAACTTGAGCACTACTTAATGGAGATCAATCATTAACTTATACAAGCCATTAATTTTATGCATATACTTTATATATATGTGTACAACGTTATCGGCAACAAAGAAGTAGTTTTTGTTAAAATTCCTTCCCGGGATATTTGGCCGTAGTCCAATGTTTTCTACAAAACCAGATGTTTCGGCAATGCCGTCGACTTCCATCATCAGTGAAAATCGAGTGCGATAACGTGAGGTGGTATACGTTAATGACCACAGTACTGTGGTTAAGGCTGAAGCAGTAAGTAGAAAGAAGTAGTTTCTATGGTAATATTTCATTTCGAAAATGATTTTAAATATAAATCTTAGAATATGGAAGTCATGTATGGTTCTCCATACCGATATTTTTGTTGTGTGTTGGAAACATTTTCACTTGAGTAACTGTAAGGGTGTCTTTGTTTATTACTAACTATAATCAGAGTTATAGAAATGTGACAGCCTTTCTTGGTTCCTGAGCTGCGCAGACCCAGCGAATGAATTACCTCCGCTTAAGGGGATATGGCACTGAAAGTTACCACAAAATTCAAAATTTTCAATTTATTATAATTATTTTTTTAATCTATGGAATGTTAGGAAACAGGGAAATGTGATGAAACATGTTTCTGAAGGTATGTGTCATATTTTTATAGTTTTTTAGAACCGTACCAAAATGCGAAATTGGCGGTTGGCGAGTAATTTGTTCAGTAATGAACACAATATTGGGCAATATTAGGCTATATACTACTAAACTCTGCTCTAAGTATGTTATTGTATTGAACTACATGTATATATATTGTAACTAAAGTCGTGTTACAAATAATATTTATGTTTGTGTTTAATAAATATTAAGATTTGAGAAAATTTATAAGTTATAAATTTATTATTTTTTTTATAAGTTATATATTTTAATCATTTAATTTAATTATTTAATTAGTTTTTATTATTTAATATTATTGAATTAAAAGTATTAATAATAATTTACTTCCGTGTATTATTTTGCTAGGCTCTGTAATGAAATATTTGTTCTATTGTGTTAATCAGATTATGTCAAAGCTGGGTCGATTTGTAGTCACTTATAACTAACCCCCCTTTTTCTTCTTCTTCTTCTTCTTCTTCTTCTTCTTCTTCTTCTTCTTCTTCCCGATTTCTTTAGCTATTATTTTCTAAGTTAAATTAAAAATGAAATAAATTAATTTAATTACTCAAATAATTAAGAAAACTCGTATTTAGAAACAGTAATGGCATTTATTAAAAGTGATGCGATAATCTTATGTGCATCGACTATTGCTGCGGCTCAGACTTAATTCCCAGGTCGATTTTGTCAACTAACAAAATATCTAAAATTAAAATATTGATTAACAAGGTTCTTTGAGCTGTAGAAATGGTCAGGGAAAGGCAAGTTACAAGATACTATACTTACAATTAATTAATACTTAATTACTATTACGTAAAAGAAAATTATATTAAAAATAATGTCATTTAAAAATCGAACCAGTTGGCTGCGTATGACGTCACGTAGCTGTTGACTCACCGTGGCATTGTACTGCTGGCAAGATGAACTCGAAACATGGCCGCCATCGACTTCGGATTTCACCCAACTATGCCGGCTCCTGGTTTTTTGGTTTTTTCCTCTCACCAAATGTAATTGTGATATTTTCTTCGAAATTGCGATAGTGTAGTTCCTCTCGATTCTTCGATTGTAATGTTCTTTTTCGCTCAGAGAGGTAATTTGATGCGGTATTACTAGTGTCGTATTAAGTGTTCGAAATCTGGCTAAGTTCGTTGTTCAATGGAGTAGTATTAATTTGAAAATTCCAACATGGCGGATGATTCTTGGTGTCTTTGGTGTTTAATTTTACTGGTTCTTCATTTCGTTAATTGGTTGAGTTATTTTTATTAATTTTATGTTTATAACCTCTTCTGTGACTCTTCATAGGGTACTTTCAACTTAGTTCAAATTATTATATTTTTTAGATCTCCCTTCTGCACGTTCCCATCCGTTCTGGTTCGCATGAACCAGCTAAATAATATATCAACTGCTAAATGAAATCGATTTTTAATATAGTAATACCAGAAATATTTTGGTATCCTATTCCATTGTCTGAAATCAGCTGTTCGTCTTTGTCCAGATCTGATCTCATAGAAATATATCACATTTTGTTTTCTATTTTCTGGCTATAATTTAATTATTTTTTAATTTCATGAAAATTTAAGTACCTAGCAATATTCCTGTTCTAATTTTACATAAATCAATATCCAACATGACCTATTTTAGTTTCAATTAAGCTTAAAACTGGCATTTTTTGACATTTCTTATATGCCTTATTATAATTCACATAGTTATAAATTAAATGGCTTACAAGTCATTTTATGTTAACATTGTCCTTAAATAAGATTACTTATTACATCATTATTCTTTGTCTTTAACAATTTGTTGTTACAACAAACCGATACTGATTAATTTACATTTTATTTGTACTGTGTCCTCTGTTAGGCATTATATTCCACACTTCCAATAAAGTAAATTTTATCCTCTGATCATTACATTTACTATTATATATTTCTGTGATAATTATAATTAAGTATCTTTATTCTAAACTGACTAATCTCTGTTAATTTTGTACAGTTTTATCTAACTTATCCTTTTGGATTTCATTACATAGTAAAAGTTGAATTTGGCCTAAAAATCAGTTTTGCTTTGCTACTGATATTATGACTAGTTTGCTTCCTTATTATTTCTCTGGTTTACAATTTAAAAGATATTATGATTACTTCCTTGCCTTTCCTACCTTAACAAACTTTAACACAAATTAACATTATTTAACTATAACAAAACATCTTATAATCTAACATTTTCTATTACATATAATGAAAGTTCGTGTTCCCACATTTATATTATTATGAAACAGTCCTTACGTCTTATATCTAAATACTTTATTACAATTAATAATATTTCAGTCATTTTCTGTCTTTTTGTTTGTTTGATTGTGACTTCACTTTAAGCTACCTCCTAACCGCATTATTCTCTATTACAGTTTGTTATAATGATTGATTTTGTATTTATTTTTTTGTAAAGAATAAGGAAATTCACAATTTATTATCACTAGTTTTGGTATTTCACTATTATAGTTTATAGTTGATACCACTTTACTTCTTACTGAGGCATTCTTTATCACCTACACTAATGGTAGTCTTTAATCTTTACTTCTTAATATTCTACTTTCTACACTGGTGTTATATCTATATTTAATTTACATTCTTTATCTATATGTAATGTATCCTGTAACTTGGGTTACTGGGATTTAGGGTTTTGTGTCATTATTTTGAATCTAATTAAGTTATACCTATCTGTCCCTAATACTATTCTCTTTGTACAAAGTTTGAATTAGTTGGTCCTTTTATTCTCCTTCAATGAGTATGGTATTGTTCTATTTTTAGATCCCTTGATGTGGTTATCTTAATAATTCATCCGTGATTATCTTTCCTTACTGCTCCTTACCTTACTGGGTATACTGATGATGTAATGGGGGTTTAATCATCATGTGATTGAACGTATATTGTTTTATATAGATTGTTCATTTTATTTGGACCAAGAGTTTTTGTTGTTGTTGTATAGTCTATTGTCAGCATTTGATTTACTATAATGATCAATTTATTTAATTTATTTTTTGATTATTTTGTTATTATTCACTACAGATTGTTTCTTCCTTTTCTTTTCAAGGTTGTATTAAGTTATATTCAGGGTGAAAATTCTGTTATGCTACAATATGTACATACTGATTATTAGCCACTAACCAAGTCATCACTGCAACTATAATCAGCTGACATGAACAACGAAATACAAAAACAGTCAGCTGATGTTTTCAGTAGTGTTGTCCTGCTGCTTGTAAACAGTGAGTGAATATACCATTATCGTGTTTAAGTATTATATTAAGTGTTATAAGTATGGGTAGACCATCCAAAAAAAGACAAAAGCTCAAACAAAAGAATATAAGTAATAAAAATAAGCGGTATATCCAGTTTTTCCAGTTTTTTCAATTTAGCAGGCCTAGGCCTAAATGCTTATTATGACATAAAAAAGTGTAAAATATACAAGAGACCATTATAAAAATTTATAATGTTATTGTACATGTCAAAATTATAAATAAACTAATGTTAAAACTTGTAAAAAAAATTTTTATTGGTCTAGGCCTATATATCTCAACACCTTGTCAAATTCAACAAGGTAACATTCAACGCGTTATTTCCGCAAATCAGTTTTTGACGTAGAATACGTCTTAGCCTACCTTTCAGGCCAGCAATAGTCACCCCCAACCAGAAAATCGACTGTTACGTTTTCACGTCAATTTTAAAATTGAAATATTATCTAAACGACAAAAGATTCACGCTTATATGAGGTACCATTCGACAGATAAAGGAACAAAGATAATAAATAGCACAATATAAGCAGGCTATTGCATCATCCAGTGCGGCGTGAGCGGGGAAGAAATAGAAATGTTTTGCGCCGCTCGGCGCGCATTAAAATTAGTATTTCTCCGGTTTCCGATGCGATAGAACGTTGAGTGAGGTGTCGTTAAAATTGTCTCATCGAGTACCATCTACATAGTGTACCGTAATAGCGGTGATATTATTAAGAGGTATGAATAATCGTAATTCAAGTTGTAAAAATCGTGTGTTCGGACAAAATGTCGCGGTATATGGATGCTAAACGTGCTCAAAAGTATCATAAACGCATACAGGAGAGGAGAGAAATCATGCGGAATTCAAAAAACCCAAAATGACCAATGCCAAAACGTCAGAGGATTTACCGACAACGCTTAAAAGACAAGGAAATAAAAACTGAAGTCGAGTAAACACCATGGAGACCAGAATTAATTACCATAGTAACAAGTAAATAAACAAATGATATTTAGCGCCATCGGAACTATACCTTTATCCGTTCCTGCAGTTTTTAACGTTTTTACTATGCGATTGTATTGATATATTTTGTAATTTTGTATACAGATATGTCTATATATTTTGTAATTGTCTTAAGCGATTATAAAATGTATGTTTATACGTATTTCTGATGCTGCCACCGACTACGCTGGGTAACACCACCATCGACTTGACTTTCACCAGAAACATCAGCGTTTATATTTTACCTTATATCAGCTACTTCTCCTATCATAGGCCCATTATAAATAAAGTCTTGCTTGAACCAACTAATTAACTTGTGTGATGATTTTGCAAATAAAATTTTGTACTTTGTAAAACTAAATATGTGTTTGTTCATTTTATTCATAACACATTAGCAACCCTAAAGCACACAGACGTATTCTACGCTCTGAAGATTTGCGGCCGTGGCTCCGACACAGCCCCCGCCGATGTTTTTTCATATTTTTTAATATTCAAATTGATATTACTCAAAAACTACTAATAATTAATGCTTGATGCCTTTACTTGATGAAAATCCATTGTAAATTATAGTAAAAAATAAAACCATAAAATAGTTTTAGTGATTTTCACTCGTCAATTTATTAAAATTATAAATCCATGACAGCTGTTTCGGCAGCACAGTGCCTTCATCAGATGATGTAAGCTGACTAATTTTCGTACAAACAATACAGAACAGCACTTGTATTATATTTTATATTCTGTATTGTTTGTACGAAAATTAGTCAGCTTACACCATCTGATGAAGGCACTGTGCTGCCGAAACAGCTGTCATGGATTTATAATTTTAATAAATTGGCGAGTGAAAATCACTAAAACTATTTTATAGTTTTATTTTTTACTATAATCTATAAAACTACTAATGTTACAGGGTTCACATTTTTACCATTCACTCTTGGGTATTTGACCTAAATATTTAGGTAGAATTATGTATGTCATATTATTAGAAATTGAGATAATTTTTTTTTTAAACGTAAAGATTTTTTAAAAATAACATTTAATTTTCTGTGTAAAATCCAAATATTAAGCTACAATTATAATTCTACCTAACTTTTTATAGGATATCCTTACCTATAAAATGGCACTTTGTTCATGAAAATCCAATTGTTAGAACATGAGTTATATCAAATTTTATATAGGCTATTACATATATTTAAAAAAAAAATTCAGACTATATACTAATGAGAAAAAACTTTTTTTTCCATTTATGGTATTTTTTATGACTATAAAACAGATAAAGGTAGTCTGAAAAGTCTAATATGTTTAATATAGAAGTTAGCATTTTCAGTGCCATATCCCCTTAAGTTGTCTAGAGAGGAGTGAGGGGAGATGACGCGATAACAGTTCACTGACTCACTTTACTCACTAATTCCCTTTTTGTCACACACATACTTCCATTGTTCTCACCAGCCTTGTTGCATCCGATGTTAAAACAATAAAACATTGCACAAGACTGCTGTGCGCATGAGAGATATGACTGAAAATTTTGTTAGCCTTGAAAGGAGGTATTTGTCCACTGCGCACCTCGAGGTCAGTGTTCGATTTCTATCGTCAGGTTTCTAATTAGTGACTTCATCTGGTATCAGCTATTCTGTTGCCACTGTACAACACTAAGATCCATGCTACTGTCGTAACAATAACTTAATTATTTTCTATACACTGGATATCTTCTTTTTATATAAAGAACAGACAAACAGGATATCCTCAGAAATGAATGGTCAGAGATGAGTTTGGCAGTTCAAGTTATACGATTGTAACGGAGCCGTCGATATTCCATCCCCATGAGAACCATGCAGTCAGGGTGACGCTCAACTCAGCCTTTAGAAATGCTAGGGTAACATCGTTTAGTAAGCAAGTGAAATGGTGAAATGGCCACGCTATCGCCCTTGGATGCCAAGTGGTCGTCTCTAGTAGTGCGACACGTTAAACGGGTTAATAGGCCGTGGTCAAATACTGAAATTTTATGAAACGCTAGGCCATTCGGCCGCCATCTTAAATGGAGCGGGAATAAGGATGTAATGCCGGTTAAAGAATTAACTGAGAGTAAAATGAAACCAGAAGCACACTTCTAGAAATAATTTCTCTTGCTGCTGTTCAAGATGTTATCATGATTCAGGCTACGAAAATTTAAATATTGGACCACAGCCTAATAGCCCAGCTAAATTGTCGTACAACTATGGCAACTACGCCCATGAGAGTTTGCGGCCTAGTCTCTACCTCACACACCGTAAAAAAGAAATGGAAAATATTATTATATTACAGACTTTAATTCATTAATTTAAGAATTTTTTTAATTTAAGAAATACCGAAATCAATTAATCGATATCACCTGTTTTGCATTAAAACAGCGAACAAAACTCTAAAGTATATTTAGAGTTTATATTTAATATTTATCTAAATAAAAAAGTGATTAATACGAGTGTCTGGTTTGTTTCTGAATATTTAGCGCAGCTGGTGAACTTTGCAAACACGGAACACCGGCTACCTGTTTTTTCCCGTAAGTCACAGGATTTACATTTTAATTAGAACAAAATCTCTCTTCATAATATGAAGTTATAATACATTAAGTACGAGTAATTTATAAAATATAAAACCATTGTGCCATATATGTAACTTTCAGGTACACTAGTCACGATATAAATATCGATTTAAGTATAACTGAATTGTAAGTAATAATTTAACTACTGATAATTGACAAATTCTCCACGTGCATACACATGCATCCTCATACATATGCATGACCTCTACGTGCATGCAGTAAAATTAGGATTAGGTATTAACATTACTACCACGATGGTGTAACATTTGTGTACTTTTGCCATTTTGATATATAACGTTACATCTGTAAACCTGTATTATAATAAATTTTAACAATTGATAATTTAACACTAGCTGGTATCAAAGTATCAAAGTGATTGAACAAATTTTCTATATGACTATAAGAGAATTACAATTTTTGAAGAGTGAAAAAGTTTTAGTAATACACAAAATTTTAATACCTTATCCTCTATGCTTGTAAGTTTCCACTCGAGATGATTAAATCTGCAACGTCAGGATTTACCATATTTGAAAACCAAAACAACAATAAACAAAAAGAACATACAATAATTATCAAGACATTTAATTTAAAATCACTACCATTCTGTAAATATGTCTGTAATATTTAAGCAGTTTTCTATTCATTTACATTGTATGTAGACAGATAGAATATTCCTTCAGAATATTAAGATTAATATTATAAATAATATCATATATATATATATATATATATATATTATAAATAATTTTTCTGGCCTCAGAAGGTAACATTTTTTTTATGATGACAGTTTGGCAACAGTTTTACATTAAATATCAATTTATTTGAAAAATACTTTCAGACAGCACTGCGTAGGCCTACAAAGATTAACGTACGTACAGGTACAGACAGTACCCTTCCAATTTGCTTAGAATTTTATGGAAATCACAGCGGTGGCATCCGGTCTTCTTTCTCACAACTTGAATGGACGTCATACTGTGCTCCGTTTTACAAAACCGTTTTGCCACATAATTAATCAAATCTTGAATGTGATTTTATAGTAACATTTCACAACAGTAAAGTTCTATTTCATTACTTTTAACACAATAGAAAACGCAGGATGGGGAAGAGTAAGCGTCTAACGATTTCAAAGATTAGTCACCAGCAAACATCATGTGCCTGTTTCTGTCATGTTTACCGACAGTGTTTAGCAAATTTATGTCAACATAAATTTTCTCAATAAAAAGGCTAATGTTACACTGTTCTAGTTTTCCCGTGTTTAAGAGTCAGTGGACGCTTTCATTGTGGCAATGTATCAAAGCTTCTACAATAGTGTTACCATTCAGATGTCAACAACTCTCGTACCCTGTACATTGCCCAAATAGTACAATGCACCCAATTTTTGAATCTCAAGAGCTGCGCAACTTACCGGGTTACCACATAAGAAGCCCGTAGTAAGTTTGCTCAAACAAATTTCCTTTAATGCTGCAAACATATTATTATTAGCGGGGGTACTACAGTCTATGTCGCCTCCCGCAATTCAATCGCCATTTCTCCCTATCTTTCCAGTCATCGTCTTCAATAGCTCGATCTCTCATGCTTTTCCTAATTCCTGTTCTCCATTGTGTTGTCTGTTTTCCTTTTCTTCTCCTGTTTTGTGGTATGTAAGTCAATGCTTTCTTTGGCCATCGCTTCTCCTCCATCCTCATTACGTGACCATACCATAGCAACTGTCTGGATTCTATTCTTTCCGCTGTTGTAAATATTATTATTAGCGGGGGTGCTACAGTCTATGCTGCCTCCCGCATTTCGATCGGCATTTCTCCTTATCTTTCCAGTCATCGTCTTCAATAGCTCGAGCTCTCATACTTTTCCTAATTCCTGTTCTCCATTGTGTTGCCTGTCTTCCTTTTCTTCTCCTGTTTTGTGATGTGTAAGTCAATGCTTTCTTTGGCCATCGCTTCTCCTCCATCCTCATTACGTGACAATACCATAGCAACTGTCTGGATTCTATTCTTCCTGCTGTTGTAAATATGCGCCCTGCTTCCTTCTTATATCTTCGTTTCCAACATGTTGCATTCTTGAAATATTGCATGAGTAGAGGGAAAATAAGGGTTCTGGCTCACAAAGGAATGCCGCCTTTCTTAAAAAACAATAAAAAACGATAAAAAACATGATCTAAGAGATGACGCCTCCACCGCTGGACCCGCAGCATCCCAATGGACCACAGCACCGCGAATTTCCGCGAATAAATTTTTTTATTTTTTTTATTTGATTTTTTATTTTTTTAATTAAATTGATTTGCATATCAAGGGGGTGGGATGAGGTTCAATGGACCACCAGCATCCGTGAATATAATTTTTTATTTTTTTAATAAAGTTGATTTGCATATCAGGGGGTGGTGTTGGGTGGGAGGTTTTTTTTATTTCATATCAGTGGGTGGTGGTGGGTGGGAGGTTCCAACTCGATGCATTATAGTGTATATTAAAATATATGATCAGGTGTACCAACCTTTGCATGAGTTCAAATTTGTCGTGTGTTATAATGTATATTAAATCTATATGATCAGGTGTACCAACCTTCGTATTATTATTATAGTGTATAGATATTTTATATGAGCAGGGTTGTCAACATTTTCTGTGGCGGGGGGAGGGAAATTCAAATATGTGTTATATAGTGTATATATTAAAATATATGATCAGGGTTACCAATCTTACATTATTGTGTGTATAGAGCAGATCTGCCAACATTTTTTTCTCTTCTGTGGTGGGAAATTCAAACTATATGATCATAATTGTTACTCTCTCTCTCTCTTTCTCTCTCACATTTGAATGTAAGTAAAACTATCTCTCTCTCACTCTCTCTTGTTGTCAAACGTTATGTTCAAACCGTTTTCTCCTCTCCCTCTCTCTCTCTTTCTCTCTATCTCTCTCTATCTCTCTCTCTCTCACTGTGTACATTGAGTAAATAATTTTAGCTCTCTCTCTCTCTCTCACTCGTTGTGTATGTCTCTCTCTCTCTCTCTCTCGTTGTCAAACGTTATGTGCAAACCGTTCTCCTCTCTGTGGTCATTACCGCGCATGTATATGAAATTAGAAAGTTTATATTTATTCCACAAATATTAACGCCCCCTCTCTCTCTCTCTCTCTCTCTCTCTCTCTCTCTCTCTCACTCTCACTCGTTTCAACTGTGCAAGGTTTCATACCGTTTCTCCTGTCTCTCTCTCTCTTACCGTGTACATTGAGTAGTCGATGTGATGAATAAATAATTTTAGCTCTCTCTCTCTCGTTGTCAAAACGCCGTCTTCATTTTTCAATGTATTAAATAATTAATTAATAGTTTTATAATGCAGTCAGTGTGATTGATCCTTGTTAGAAATATATATATTTGGCAAATATTAACTATGTATGTGTGTGTTGTTGTCAATGAACTACTTACCTGTGTGCTGTTACAGATGACAAATCCATACGTTAACGGCTTAGCAATCTTCAATACGCTCTTCTTCATGTGGTACAATACTTCTGTTTTAAGGTTGCAGTTTACACACACACATAGGTTCAGTGGTGTATAGCGAAATAAATTAAAATTATACACACATGAAAACGGTGGGGGTTGAAATTCATACAAATCTTCTGATGTAACAGTTCCCACAAGTAATACAGTTCACAAAAAAATTAATTGTACACATGTTCAGAGGTGTATAGTGAAATAAAATAAAGCCATAATTTGTTTAAATGATTAAATATATTTTAAAATTCACAATATAAAATTCACAATTCATAATTAAATAAATACATTATAAAATTGATATTTTTTCGAAAGTTTATATATAATTGTGTCGTACTTGTAGGAGAAGCAACCTGCAACATAACAATACAACAACATTAAAATCATGTTAAATATCACACACACACACAGATATAGTTGGCAGAATCAACGCTTTACGCGAGTAACTTCTTAAATTATGTGTCATTCTCTCTCTCTCTCTCACACAAGCTAATGTCCATTCAACAAAACTTTGTAAATTAGAATCTGCACTACATTCAAACACACGCACACACAATGATAAAAAAAATTAGGAATGTAGGTTGTTACCTTAACGAGATACTATTTCCACCTGCACTGTTTGGTTCCTCATGCCTCGAAACACGAGATGTAGGTCGCTGGGGCTTATATGACGGAGCTCTTCATCTGTAAAGACGCAAGCATATCTCTTAGGTAGATATAGACGATAGCGGTGCTCACCATCTTCCAACGTTACAAGCACAGACTTCCCATATCTTGTGTCCACATGCACCATGTTAACGATCGGATACTGCTTGTTCACTGTTAATTCTGCACACCGTTTGTACTCAATAGCAGAAACTGCATTGAATTTTGTGATAAACGACATTATTAGAAGTGAAGACGTCTGTATCAAACGAGTCGGAACTAAACAATGGCAGAATATTCGCTACAAAGAAGAAGACTAGTGGAATGTAATGGTGGTGGTGGTTATCAGGAAATTTTTCATCCCCTGAAGCTTTGCATGTACATACATGCAGAATTATGGCTTTTACATAATATATATATATATATATATATATATATATATATATATTAGGAAAGCCCACAGACTACTAGAAATAGTTATCCCCTGCAGGCATATACAAGTTTACTAACGAAATTAACAATGCTATGAGACACTCACATTAAAAATGTTTGTATAACAGAAAAATCATTAACTATCCACTCTCTAAGTGCGTACACATTATGATTTGTACACTGTGTAGAAGAAGAATTGCAATGTGTAAGACATAACGTACCGGGAAATAGATATGGTATGTCTTTCGGGCAACCAATGTCATCAAGATTTATTATATGATGATGAATTATTTTCGATTCTAAAAAACGTTTTTTCTCAAGACCCTTCACAAACACATATTTATATATGTTCGTATACGTTGTTAACACTGAAACAAGATTGTCGTACGGTGTCTCTCCTTCACCCCATCTCAGGCCATGATAGTTTGTCGTTAACCAACAGTTGGTTCTAGTGTAATTCGAATTCGTAACGACTGTAGCAGGCGGGGCGAAAATCCAATGTCTGCATGCAAAACGTGTTACGTCCATAACCGACAACTCCTTTACTATATAATTGCCGTTGTCATCATAAAAGCAGTGAAAGTCAATTATTACAGCAGCGTTTTCCATTATACTATAAAAAAAAGAAACCACACATTACAAACTAATATTTATAAACACAAAGATCGTTACAATAATGATAATAATACACAAACTTACGTTTACTGCCGTCCGAACTGAAGAGTGGAGAGAGAATAACTAACGATATCACAGTGAGAATGTTTTTGTTGTTTTTGTTTTTAACAGGTGGTGTAACGTGGAATTTTAGCAGGTGGGGGAGCAGAGTCATCGTCGCCGTCGGCAATTAATTTGGCACGTACGCAAGTGTATCTCGGCCATTGTCTAGTATATAGCGCTAAGATTTTAATAAAACAATTATCAGTTTTAAATAATAATTTTCGGAAACAACCCACGACTTAAAAAATATAGTGTACCTTGTGGTATAAAATTCAAACTATTAAATTGTCTCTCTCTCTCTCTCTCTCTCTCTCTCTCTCTCTCTCACACACATTTCTGATTACTATACAACTAAATGCATGTATGTTCAGAGGGTTATACCGAAATAAACCATTGTGTATTCGCTAAATCCTCCTTTCAGTTTCTAATATGACACATGACACTCATTAGTAGCACCACTGTAAGTAATTATGGATTAAAAAGTATTCACTTCCAAAACAAACACCTGCTTTCCCCTACCACCAGAGACCAATATATATACGCAACAAATTTAGCGATAATTTCTCATTGACTTGCTTGTGTGCACTGATAAATCTATCACTACATTTTTAATAGTTGGAAGACTGTTTGTATTATTGTGCATCTCAGTATACGCAAGTTCCTGTGTGTAGTCAACATACGCTAGTTTTGGTGAGTGAGCATAATTTATTGTATGTACAGATTTTATTTAAACGTAAAAATTATTTGCATTAAAACATTATTTATTGAATTTAATACATGTATGTGTATGTTCAAATTACAATTTCTGAAATATATTCTTACCGTATTTTTTATATTACAATTCTAATTGAAGATATATATTTGAATTTAATACATGTGTGTGTGTGTGTGTGTGTGTGTGTGTGCGCGCGCGTGTGTGTGTGTGTGTGATCAATTTTCTGAAATATATTCTTACTGTACTTTTTATATTACACTTCTAATTGAAGATATATATTTTTAGGTATAACTGAATTTTATCGGTTTCACACTGACTGCTTGCGTGCGTTGATAAATCTATCACAGCATTTTTTTTTAATAGTTGAAAGACTGCTTGTATTATTGTGCGTCTCAGTATACACAAGTTCCTGTGTGTAGTCAACATACGCTAGTTTGGTGAGCATAATTTATTGTATGTACAGATTAAACGTAACAATTATTTGCATTAAAACATTATTTATTGAATTTAATACATGTATGTGTATGATCAAATTACAATTTCTGAAATATATTCTTACTGTATTTTTTATATTACACTTCTAATTGAAGATATATAGTTGAATTTAATACATGTGTGTGTGTGTGTGTGTGTGTGTGTGTGTGTGTGTGTGTGTGTGTGTGTGGGTGTGTGTGTGGGTGATCAATTTTCTGAAATATATTCTTACTGTACCTTTTATATTACACTTCTAATTGATGATATATATTTTTAGGTATAACTGAATTTTAGCGGTTTCACACTGACTGCTCGCGTGCGCTGATAAATCTATCTCAGCAGTTTTAATAGTTGAAAGACTGCTTGTATTATTGTGCGTCTCAGTATACACACAAGTTCCTGTGTAGTCAACATACACTAGTTTGGTGAGTGTACAGCATAATTTATCAAGTGCATTATTTATTGATTTAATACATGTATGTGTATGTGTGTGCGTGTGTGTGTGTGTGTGTGTGTGTGTGTGTGTGTGTGTGTGTGTGTGTGTGTGTGTGTGTGTGTGTGTGTGTGTGTGTGTGTGTGTGTGTGTGTGTGTGTGTGTGTGTGTGTGTGTGTGTGTGTGTGATAAAATTACAATTTCTGAAATATATTCTTACTGTACTTTTTATATCACACTTCTAATTGAAGATATATTTTAGGTATAGCTGACTTTTAAGCGTGCGTTCTTGAGTTAAGCTGTTGTTGTAATCATATGGAAATTCATAATGTTTACCGGTTCGTTTGTTTTCCTACTCACAATCACTCAAATAATTGATATTTCTTTGTATTCATACACAGTCTTTTTATATTCAAACTATTATTATTATCTGAAACAGAACGGTATATATAGATTCCAGTGGTATGTAAGACGCTGTTATATGTTACTAAAATCATAGCAAATATTTTCATTCTAAGCATATTTACTGTTTAATAATAATTACAACCCAACGAATGATATATAGTTTGATGCTTTATAAGTTTGTGTACATTGGTTGTATATTGTAAGCATGAAAGTATTATTTAAATCTGTTATCTGCTTCTGTATGGAGGTCATCTATAAATATCACGTCAGTGCGACACAACGTAATTGGACCTAACATGATTCATGCCAACGTGTGCGCTCGTTGTGTGTGCGTGTGCGTCTGTGTGTGTTCGTGTGTGCGCGCGTTGCGTGTTTGGTAACGTTGCGTATGCGTCTGTGTGTGTGTGTGTGCGTGTGCGTGTGCGTGTGCGCGAAAATAAACTTAATTTTCTCGATCTAGCAAATAGTTGGTCTAAGCGTACATGTATTATGTACAAATTGATATATAAAACGTTTAAGATACACTAACATAATACCAGCGTTATAACAGTACCTTTTTGTTTTTCAGTATTCATTCATTCTCTCTCTCTCTCTTGAAGATCATGGCTAACCTTCAGCAGGAACGTGGGGAGGAGCAGACTGAACAAGGTAAAAAGTTCAATACCAATTGTCACAGTTAAGAAATTATTTTTGTAATTATGTAGCGTGCAAACTTGCTGATTCGAATTAACGTTTGAGTCATACTATGTCTATTGGTGTGTGTATGAAAAGTCTCACTCTTAAGATCGTTTAGAAATTGACATGTAGATAAAAATTTTTCATGTTCCTTCATAGGTTTGTCACCTTCTTTCCAATAAACTAATTCAATTCCACAACAAAAGCATTTAACTCTATCGTCTACGAATGACATACTATGCCCACAAACATCGAAATTTCTAGGGTAGAAGTAGAACCCCGCAAACGCTAACTCGTCGGGGCTGATAAACGTCACTTCCCAATACTTGAATGATTTTATTCTTTCACTTTCAATACTAAAATCAGGAGTAGCCGACATCTTCACGGTTTGTAATAAACTGACATATTACCCCGACGAGTGTTATTTACTACAAACATGAATTTGTGTACACGTTATTTATCATTCCTATTGGTTAATAATACTCATGTTTCTATTGTTTCAGTTGTGACTCGGTTTTATATCGAGAGGAACAGTAGTGTCCGAGGGTGCATCACAACTTTTGACTACCTTCCAGTGAACGTCAACGCGTCGGATCATGACATAGTATTCGTAATGACTGAGGCATGTCCTTTATTACTTGAGGATATTCAGGCAGAGCAGGCACGTTTACGCAATATCAAGTGGCATATTGCGTGCAGGATACGTTTTACCAAAACCGTGGTAGATGGTGACAGTGGTGAGGAGAAAGAAATAACGAAAGACGCCGTCTTCCACGGACGTTGTCGCACGTTGCTCGCGGACGACAGCGACGAGTTGAATTGTCTACTCGATGAATCCTACGATAAAATCTTCAATAGCATATCTAATTTTACCCGTGACGGGAGCGGATGGTCGGTGGATGCTGTACTGAAGCTGGAACTGGTTGTTGGACGGTAACAGCCTCTATCAGCGTCCTCCTACCTTCCAACCCCGCGAAAACTCTCACTCACTAAAGCAGTAGTCAACATCAAGAACCCCCATGATGAAATGTGTTTTCTGTGGTCTGTTCTAGCCCACATACACCCTCAACAACATAATAAAGACCGTGCTTCAAACTACATCCCATTCATAAACACATTAAATATGTCCGGTATCGAGTACCCTGTTTCGTTAAAGTCCATTTCCAAATTTGAAGCACAGAATCCTAACATTTCTATAAACGTTTTCGGCTATGATATAGAAGACAATATCAGAAACGAATCAAAAAATGAGGATTACCCTCTGAGAATTACCTCGAATAAGGACAGGTCGCATCACGTTAATCTTTTGCTTCTGACCGATACAAATAGCCGAAAACATTACTGTCTTATCAGTAACATGAGTAGATTGTTATCATCCCTTACAAAATGTAGCAATAAATCATTTTACTGTGACTACTGCCTGCATCGTTTCACCACAGACCATGGTCTGTCCGATCATCTCCCCTACTGCACACCTTACGGCGAGCAGAAAAACAAAATGCCCACGGAGGAGGAGAAGTTTATGTCCTTTAAAAATTACGCGCACTGTCTTAAAGTACCCTTCACCGTCTACGCCGACTTCGAGTCCCTCATCACTCCGCTTCAATCGTGTTCACCTGGTAACAACGTCCCGACGACAGTGCACGAGTTAGGTGAATTCTACTCAGTCGATAGCAGCGGTGCCCGTCAGAAAATAATTTCTCCTCCTGTATCGTCCACATCATACGAAGCGATGCATATCCCCTCAGGTTTCTCCTATGCTATCGTCGATCACACGCACAGCCTTTGCAGAGAGGCTAAAGTTTATCGGGGTGAAAACGTTGTAGACACGTTCTTCTCGTGGTTGATGAAAGACGTCGAGGATATGATGAAGGTAGTACGACATAACGTACAATTAATTATGTCCGATGATGACAATGTTGTGTTCACTAACGCCACCGTTTGTCATTTGTGTGAGCGCCCTTTGACAGACGATGACAAGGTACGCAATCATTGCCATCTTACGGGGAAATTCTTGGGAGCAGCCCATAATAGCTGTAATCTGAGCTACAAGATGCCTCGTCATATCCCCGTCTTCTTTCACAACCTTCGTGGCTACGACTGTCACCATTTAATGCAGGGTTTGGGGAAATATAAGGACGAACGCGTATCCTGCATCGCGACATCCAGTGAGCGTTACGTGTCGTTCTCCCTGGCTCCCTTGCGTTTCGTAGACTCCTTTCAATTTCTTAATCGCTCTCTGGACACACTCGTTACCAATCTGTCCGCGTCCGGGAGCCAATTTCCTTTGCTTAGAGAGGAAATGCTTAGACGGGGTTTCGATGAACAGACCAATCTGCTCGTACGCAAAGGGGTATACCCATACGAGTAAGTTGACAGTATTGATCGGTTCAACGAAACAAGTCTACCCGCTCGTGAACACTTTGATAACCGGTTGATGGAATCATCTATTTCGGACGCAGATTACGAGCACGCGCAAAACGTGTGGAGTGCATTCAATCTGCGTACGTTTGGAGATTACCATAATTTGTATTTGTTGACAGACGTAATGCTGCTGGCCGATGTCTTTGAAAGTTTTCGAGACATGGCCTTACGCGATTACTGCTTGGACCCATGTCATTTTTACTCGCTTCCCGGACTCGCTTGGAACGCGATGCTAAAAATGACCAGGGTCGAATTAGAGCTGTTGACAGAAATAAATCTACATCTGTTCGTCGAGTCTGGGGTCCGCGGAGGCTGCGCGATGATATCCAACCGTCATGCAGTCGCTAACAATCCTTTGATTCCAGATCAGTACGATGTTTCGAAACCGACCTCCTTCATTCTGTATACGGACTGTAACAATTTATACGGTGCAGCCATGTCGCAACCACTCCCTTACGCAGACTTCCGATGGCTCGATCGTAACGAAATCGAGTCCTTGGACGTACGTAATGTGAGTGATGATGCTGACATCGGGTACATCCTCGAAGTCGACCTACACTATCCTAATACCTTACACGACCTGCATTCCGACTACCCGCTTGCACCTGTGCGCCAGCGCGTAACACACGATATCCTTTCTCCCTTTTCCAAACGGTTACACGAGAGTATATACAGATCATCGTATAACGAATCAGGGTCATCCGTAGAGAAGTTGTTAACAACTTTGGAGGACAAACAAAATTACTTTCTCCATTATCGAAATTTGAAATTGTATTTAAGTCTTGGTTTAGAGCTGAAAGCGACTCATAGGGTGTTGTGTTTTAAGCAAAGCGCTTGGTTGAAACCGTTTATCGATTTCAACACCCGCAAGAGGCAAGCAGCCGTCAACAGCTTTGAAAAAGACCTTTTCAAACTGATGAACAACGCCGTATACGGTAAGTCGCTGGAGAACGTACGGAAACATATAGACTTTGAACTAGTCTCGGATGAACGACGGCTTCAAAAACTAGTTTCCACACCCACGCTAAAACGTATGATTCGTTATACGAACGATCTGGTGGGGCTCTCACTCCGTAAAAAATCCATTGTTCTTTCTCGTCCCGTGTATGTCGGCTTCACGGTGCTTGACGTTAGCAAAACAATAATGTACGACTTTCATTATCGTTATGCTGTCGCCAAGTACGGCCGCAACGTTAAATTGTTAATGACTGATACAGACAGTCTGATGTATAATATTCAAACATCCGACTTGTATGCAGATATGAAGAAGGACTTGCACGTTTTTGACACCTCGGATTACCCTACGTCTCATCCTTGTTATAGCCTTAAGAACAAAAAGGTTGTCGGGCTGTTCAAGGATGAAACGTGTGGTCGTCCTATTAGAGAATTCGTAGGTCTCAGAGCGAAATGTTATTCGTTCCTTGTGGCCCACGAAGATCCTAGCAATGCGTGTCAAAAACGTGTGTGTAAAGGTGTGCCTCGAGTTGCTATTAAGAGGAGTCTGCGACACGATATGTATCGCAAGTGTCTCACTGATCATTGTCGGTTTTCTGTCAGTGCGTTGTGTTTACGTAGCGATCATCATACGTTGTACACGATGCGCGTAAATAAGCAAGCGTTGTCACCGTATGATGATAAGCGCTATATACTAGACAATGGCCGTGATACACTTGCGTACGGTCATTATCGGATACGTGCCGACGACGATGACGACTCTGCTCCTCCACCTGCTAAAATTCCCCGTTACACCACCTGTTAAAAACAAAAAAACAACAAAAAAATTCTCACTGTGATATCGTTAGTTATTGTCTCTCCATACTTCAGTTCGGACGGCAGTAAACGTAAGTTTATGTATTATTATTATTATTATTGTAACGATATCTGTGTTTATACATATTAGTTCGTAATGTGTGGTTTCTTTTTTTCAGGCGATAACTATTTCTAGTAGTCTGTGGGCTTTCCTACTATATATATATTTTGTAACAGCACTAATTCTGCATGTATCTCGTTAAGGTAACAACCTACATTACTAATTTTTATCATTGTGTGTGCGTGTGTTTGAATGTAGTGCAGATTCTAATTTACAAAGTTTTGATGAATGTACATTAACTTATGAGAGAGAGAGAATGACACATAATTTAAGAAGTTACTCGTGTAAAGCGTTGATTCTGCCAACTATATCTGTGTGTGTGTGTGTGATATTTAACATGATTTTAATGTTGTTGTATTGTTATGTTGCAGGTTGCTTCTCCTACAAGTACGACACAATTATATATAAACTTTCGAAAAAATATCAATTTTATAATGTATTTATTTAATTATGAATTGTGAATTTTAAAATATATTTAATCGTTTAAACAAATTATGGCTTTATTTTATTTCACTATACACCTCTGAACATGTGTACAATTGATTTATTTTTGTGAACTGTATTACTTGTGGGAACTGTTACATCAGAAGATTTGTATGAATTACAACCACCGTTTTCATGTGTGTGTATAATTTTAATTTATTTCGCTATACACTACTGAACCTATGTGTGTGTGTAAACTGCAATCATAAAACAGAAGTATTGTACCACATGAAGAAGAGCGTATTGAAGATTGCTAAGCCGTTAACGTATGGATTTGTCATCTGTAACAGCACACAGGTAAGTAGTTCATTGACAACAACACACATACATAGTTAATATTTGCCAAATATATATATTTCTAACAAGGATCAATCACACTGACTGCATTATAAACTATTAATTAATTATTTGATACATGAAAAATGAAGACGACGTTTGACAACGAGAGAGAGAGCTAAAATTATTTACTCATCACACCGACTACTCAATGTACACGGTAAGAGAGAGAGAGCTTGTACAGTTGAAACGAGTGAGCGTGAGAGAGAGAGAGAGAGAGAGAGAGAGAGAGAGAGAGAGAGAGAGAGAGGACGTTACTATTTGTTGACACAGTTGAAACGAGTGAGAGTGAGAGAGAGAGAGAGAGAGAGAGAGAGAGCGAGAGCGAGAGGGCGTTAATATTTGTCGAATAAATATAAACTTTCTAATTTCATATACATGCGCGGTAATGACCACAGAGAGGAGAACGGTTTGAACATAACGTTTGACAACAAGAGAGAGTGAGAGAGAGATAGTTTTACTTACATTCAAATGTGAGAGAGAGAGAGTAACAATGATGATCATATAGTTTGAATTTCCCACCACAGAAGAGAAAAAAATGTTGGCAGATCTGCTCTATACACACACAATAATGTAAGATTGGTAACCCTGATCATATATTTTAATATATACACTATATAACACATATTTGAATTTCCCTCCCCCCGCCACAGAAAATGTTGACAAACCTGCTCATATACACTATAATAATAATAATACAAAGGTTGGTACACCTGATCATATAGATTTAATATACATTATAACACACGACAAATTTGAACTCATGCAAAGGTTGGTACACCTGATCATATATTTTAATATACACTATAATGCATCGAGTTGGAACCTCCCACCCACCACCACCCACTGATATGAAATAAAAAAACCTCCCACCCACCACCACCCCCTGATATCCAAATCAGCTTTCTTAAAAAAATAAAAAATTATATTCACGGATGCTGGTGGTCCATTGAACCTCATCCCACCCCCTTGATATGCAAATCAATTTAATTAAAAAATAAAAAAACCAAATAAAAAAATGTATTCGCGGAAATTCGCGGTGCTGTGGTCCATTGGGATGCTGCGGGTCCAGCGGTGGTGGGGAGAGCGTGGGAAAAAATCTCTGGCCGTGGGAAAGGCGGCATTCCTTTGTGAGCCAGAACCCTTATTTTCCCTCTACTTCCATGCTCTTCTTAAGAAATCCATTTCCACAGTTTCTATTATCTTTTTCTCTTTATCTGAAAGTTGCCAGCATTCGCAGCCATAAATGGGCTCCACAATAGCTGTGTAGATTGTCAGTTTAGTTTGAAGTTTCATTTTTTCTACCAAAGTAATGAGTTTAGCAAATGAATAGCCTTTTTTACATGTTGTATCCTATTTTTGATGTCATTCTTTGTTGTTCCATCTTCTGAAATAATGCTTCCCAAATATTTGAATTCACTACACTTTCCGATTCTACGGTTTTGCAGATCTGGGCTTTCTTCTTGCATGTTTCCTATTTTTAGATATTCTGTTTAAGTAGTGTTTATGTTTAGACCCCATTTCTTTAATCCTCTTTCAATTTTCTAAACATATAGTCTGTATCGTCCTCGGCACACGCTATAATTACCTGATCGTCTGATGAACAATTTACAACTTACGCCTAAACTGCAATATACTTTATAACCAGCTTTCCTGAATTTACTGGTAATCTTGAATTTCTGTATATCTCATGCGGAAAACAATGTGTTTACATATAACTTGTAAATGTATTTACAAATAAAATTATATTATCGGTTTAACTTCCTCTGATCAAGGAGGTGTTATGAACATGTTTGTTTTCCCTGTCAACGAGACAAATAAGACCAATTAATTTACATGTATTGCCTAAATTTAACGTTTGATTATTTGTTCCAAAGTCTCCGGATAACTATTCGCATACACATATTAACTTAAACACCCGCTATATTAATTATCATTATTTACTAGAAGCAATGTTATCCAGTTCTTATATCGACTAACAGTGACATCATGTATTTCTAAGATAGCAATGTTGAATATTAAATTGTTTTATTTGCTTCATGGTCTAATGTAGATAGTTTACAATTTTATTCTAAAACGGAAAACTAAACTGCGTTAAATAAATTATGCAGTATAGCTTTGACATTTACTACTAGTCACGCTTTAGCTACTATTCGCCTTGAAGAACAATAAATAGGGATTTCATGATACGGGCGGTATAGAAACGCTGACTATACACTATAGGCTAGTGCTGAAGTAAAACTACAGATTTCTTACCTCATCTCATCACTGGCGAGTGCACGCATTTGGCATCATTCCCACGTCATTCGATCAGTGAACACGATCTGGACGACTGCCATTAGAAATTTTCTTTTCACAAATAATGAGGCTTAACAGTGTTACAGCCATTGCTAATGTACTCTACAATAAAATATTAAACAATAATGATATTGTTTATGCACGACATGAGTAGACGTATAAACAACAAATCTTAATGAATGTTTCATTTAGTTTTTAATACTATTATTATGGTAGTAAAATATCAAAACCATCAGTTTACTTTAAGAAACATAGTTAAAAAAATTAACGTTTCAGATCTTGTATGTTATTTTATTTCATGTTAAGCACATGTTCAAAGTATCCTGTGATTTCTTGAGGATCATAAGAGTCGAATTTAATGTTTGTTGATCTTAAATTTTTTCTGTGTAACATAGGTACAATGTAGAAACAAGTGTTGATTGACTTGCAAAACCACTCGTTTCTTCCACTACCTTTCTATTCCACAAATCTTTTTCTTTTTCGATCTCCTTCTTACTTCAAGTCTTTCTTTCTCCTTCTGACCCCTATTCTTTTATTTTTCTTTCTCTGTCTGCCTGTCTATCTAACCTTACACCGTTACTAGTTGGATAAACAGTGCTTTATCTTTTTCTTCTCTCTCCCTCTACAAATCACTCTTTCTCTCGCCCTCTCACTACCACAAAGGTGCACACAGTGAGACTTTCAGTTGCTTTGTCTATTGTAATTTTCTAAGCAATTCCGTCACATAAAGGAAATATATTGCGAATAATTTTTATAAAATGCGAAATACCTTGAGAAAAGACAATCTATACTTAGGCTATTTATGTTTTGCCAACGCCAAACTTAGATACTGCATCTTAAACATTCAAGTTTGTTTTTTCACTCTCAATACTAATTCCAACTTTTAACGTTAAACGCTTTTCTGAGACTTTTTAAAACTACCATATTGCAAAAAGGATACTAGTCTATAACTTTTTATGTCACAAGGTTAATTAAATTCTGTTGATTTAAACCATGTTAGGTTTGAGAACAAAACCGTACACGGTCACTTCTTTCGAACTGTTCTTTTTACAAATACGGATTTACATAATCTATTAAAAGATTAGCTACATTATATGTTTAAGCTCAGTACACTATGATAAAATAATTTTTTTTCTGTCTCAGCGGAATAAATCGTTTGTTAAGATTACACATCCGTAGAGACCTAATCGCCGTCCCAGATTTAATTTTCAGCATTGGTTAAATGGGTTTCACTGTTGCCAGGTTTCGTGTTTGGCGATAGTGAATTCTGTGCTTTGAACGACGACGATTTACGGCTACACGTAGTGACCATTTTTCAGTGAATAATAGTACAAATTACTGTACACATTATTGTACAATTTTATTAGTGTTTTACTTATGATGTAAACATTTATGTTTTAACAGATACATGAAGTAGTATCACTCAGCTCTTTTATAAAAATAACAGGACATTAATAAACAAAAAGAACTTACTTAAAACTAGATGTGTCTTTATATTATTGAATAAGTGGTATACACAATCAGTATAAAATATTGGGTAACTGAAGGAGAGAGCAAGTACGAAACATTTGTACAATGTAAAAAGTAATTGTGTAAAATAATAGTAGTGAATTATAAGCGCGCAAAACATTGTATTCTTAAAAAACATGACGTTAAAAGTAGGCCTAATATAAAATTTATAGCATATTATATACGATAGTATCTCCCTCTCTGTCTGTCTGTCTGTCCGTCTCTCTCTCTCTCTCTCTCTCTCTCTCTCTCTCTCTCTCTCTCTCTATCTCTCTCTCTCTCAGTCACACACACACACACACACACACACACATATATATAATACTATAGTAAATAATGTAAAGTATGAAATGTAAATGTAATGCTAGAAAACGCGATTTAAACCAAATCAAAAGCTTTAGTACACATACTGTCGCAACGTACAAAAAATTAACGTACTATTCAAGAGATAAAGTTTGTAAACTACAATATTTTGTTATAGTAGACTAGATATATTGTTGTAACGCCCGGGGCTGGGGCCTCACAAAGTGAAAGCTCCAGTCGTGCGGACAGGATTATATCGTCAAGATATACCAAAGCTTCAATACTTTTAATACCAACTAAAACAAAACGCTGAAAAGTAGCAGGTGCATTTATAAGTCCGAAAGGCATCTTTGCAAATTCAAAATGATATCCTAGAATAGAAAACGCGGTTTTCTCCCCATCTTGTTTATCCATATGTACTTGGTGAAACTAGCCAAATCTAAGCGTAGTAAAATATTTAGAATTTCCCAAACAATCTAACGTCTCAACAACATTTGGTAACGGATAAGCATCCCCTTTTGTTATACTATTTAACGCTCTATAATCAACGCAAAACCTGTACTTAGGTATATCGTCTGGACTCTTTTTCGGAACTATCACAACTGGACTACTCCACGGTGAGTTTGAAGGTTTTATTACATCTTTCTCTAACATCTCGGTTATATGACTCTGTATCACACCCTTCATATACTCGGGAAGTCTGTGAGGTTTCTTTTTAATCGGTAAACTATCACCAGTATGTATTTTATGCTTTATATCTACAAGACACCCTCTATGCTCCGGATCCTCACGGAACAAGTATATTTATTTTAATATCACTGGTTTCAAAACTTCACTGTCACTCTCAGACATGTGCTTTAATTTTCCTAATATTAATTCATCAATATTCTCATTACTACCAAAATTATCATCATTATTATGTTTCTCATGTTCTAGAACATCAACAACTCTTACACTTCCATAAACTTCAGCCTGGTATTTCTCTGCCAGACCTAACATAATTCTCTTTTGAATTACAAGTGGTTCTCCACTACAATTAACAACTTTAACAACTACATTGTTATCGGTGTCTACAGTACTTAGTACACGGGCAACTCTTATACCCTGCACATCTTATTCTCGCGGTTCTACTAAAACCTCTCGTGGCACCGGAATGTCACGTAGACCGACCATTCGGCAATTTACTAATGCCTCACTTAAGGGTGGTAACTCTTGCTCGGAAGCATTCATGACACGCCAAAATTCTGCATCATTCCCGACAAAATTACAACGAGTTATAGGTTGGCTAGGCCCACAACCGTTAGTGATACCAGTGGAGACTACCCTGCAATCCTCTATACCGGAGTCGAGTGATATGACTACCGAGTTATTATTCAAACTCAAGCGTCGTGATGGCAAGTCTATTATTGCACCCAGTGACTTTAGTAAAACGAGGCCTAGTATACCGTCGTAAACATGGAAAATACTATCATCCCTTGGTACTACAAGAAAAGTGTGTACAACTTCAACGCTTCCCAGGCGTAACCTCAAATTTTGTGTCCCTTTTACGAATAAGTTACTCCCGGTAACCCCTTTAGCATTTATAGCAGTTTTATGTGTGGCACACCTACTGATACCTTCCTTAATTAAAGAAATACTAGATCCAGTGTCTATTATATATTTACATAATTTCTTTTCAATTTCACCCATAATTACTAAATCATTTAAACCGTTAGAAGAGATTGTAGGTATCAAATAACTCGTCCGTTCGACCCTGCCGTGCCCTAACAAGTTGAACTGCTGGCGTTTGGGTGTGTATTTTGCTTACTATTGCAGTTACGAGCGTAATGCCCCTTAGCATGACAATTATAGCATTCTATGTCTTTCAAAGCCTTTTTTTGTGCATTGTTATTATTTTTATTATTACGGTTCATATTATAACTGGTACTGCGAGCAGTATGTGGCTGAGTTTTACCACTAGCTTCTCTTGATTACTTTTTAAAACAATTCTTAGCTAAGTAACATACCTTGTTACAGTGATAACAGGTGACACTAGTCACGAAGACATGTCCACCGGCGTTATTTCTCTTACCATGTCCCCATGAAGTATGCTGCTGTTGTCGATCAGCTGAAACCACAGTATTAGCGATCTGAATTGCCTCCTGCATAGTATTAAGTAATCGGTATCGTACTTGCTGTCCCTCACTTTGTAGGCCATTTATGTATGCAGCTAAAAGTCGACGCTCCGCCTCTTCCTCGATGACTTTCTGCTCCCTAGGATCAGCAACCTGTCTAGTAGTCTTTGAACATAAAATTCGGCAACAATCAGCAAAAGATTCTGGGGTTTCATCCCTACGCTATGTCGCTGACTGAAGTGCTGTATAATGATACTGATCTAACTGCTTAACTTTAAATCGTTCAATAAAACACTATGTTAAAACATCATACTTTAAATCTGCTTTCTGTAGCTGCGGACAACTGTTATAATATAATGCTGCAGGTCCCCTTAATTTTAACGAAACGATGCGAACCTTATCAGAATCGTTCCAATTGCCTATTGTCGCGGCATCGTCAATCTTTTTAAAGAAAGCATGAACAGGAATACCCGTACCATTGCCCCTCCAATTTTTAATTAAGTTTTCTATAGTCAGATCCTTAGTGACAGTAGCAGCGACAAGTACAGTACCTGTTGTCTGCATACGCTCTTGTAACTCGGCTACGATACGTTTTAATTCAGCTACCTCAGACATTTAAGGCATTTGTAATCAAACTCTTAATAGTTTTATTTAAATAATTAGTTTCTATGATTATTTGTAATAGACTTCGTAAGAGAGTCTCGCACCCCTCCAAATGGTATTAGGGTCTTGGATTGGATTAGTGTGTTATAAGCAGGTAAAGTGACAGAAGGACTACTGTGGGTATAATAAGCTGTTATAACTCCAACACACGTACCAACCCGCATAAAAAGTTCGAACACGCTCAGTATAGACCCATTAACAAATCATCACTTAATTCTTTCTTTAACTTCTTACTACTATTGCCCATCAATAAAGAGCCACTTCAATGAGAGAAATGTTTAATTAATGTGAGTAAAGTAACATTCCCAAATATAATATCCCAAATTCTGACACCAAATTTGTTGTAACGCCCAGGGCTGGGGCCTCACAAAGTGAAAGCCCCAGTCGTGCGGACAGGATAGCTGTGGGAGTGGCTCGTTATTAAAATAAGACATTTACTTAGAATAACAAAATTTCTTTAATTCATCAAAGCAACAATGTTCGTTATGTCTAATGAAAAGTTTTATCTTAATAAACAAAATGACAATATTTGTCCTCTATAGATTAAAGTGACATTCTCTCGTTACAATAATTCGATTTCTTACTTGAATATTTTCACTATAAGCCATAATATTACATTATATATAAAAAAATAACATTCATTATATACTGAATATTCTTATTAAAACATTATAAAAGCTTTACTGACTATATTTATGAATTTAGTACGTTACTACTTTAAAATAGACATAAATGATTGAGATGTCAATCATACATATTTCTTAACAAATTTAGAACACTACTGAGCATTTCTGAGTACAAATAATTCATTTGTCAAAATCGATTAATGCTTTGAGTTTGAACAAAGTAAAACAAAACAAAGTTGTAATTACGCTTTCGATGTGGTTCCATCGTTGACAGAAGATGTGCGTATAGTGCGCAGAGAACCCAAAAAGTGAACAAGTGTACAAGTGTGTTTCTTCCCAGTGCTCTCGTCGGTTTTATACCCCTCATGGCGCAAGGAGTCTCTACCAGATAACGCCCAAAATTCAGCCAATCAGAACTGGACTTTGCACGTGTCTCGAAACTTATCAGGTCACACAAGTGGACAATTTGACATTGATTTTTTGTGAACCAAAGCGGAACTCGTTCACAAACACTGACAATAAGACTATTCTTAGCTTCTTTGGTTGATAACTCACTACACGCGCCACGATAAAATATGGTCAGCACACTTCCTCACAATCTCTCAGTTTGTTCCTTAAAAATAATTCTTTCCTTAAATAAAATAAAAAAAAAAAATAATAATACATTGAGTAGTTTGAGTATGAGTAGAATCCTCATTTACAATTATATATAAAGTCATAATGTGGAGTGTGCTGGGCACAACAATATATTTACTATGAAAAGAAGGTTTTTAGTAATAAAATTGAAATTTTTGACAACTGTAAAAATTGGCGTTAGGTATTGTTTTGTTTCCGATTCACCTCGTTTAAAAATATGCTCCACTGCACAGAGACTTAGCAAATTGTAAAAATTATAGGTCCTATTGTGAGAAAAGTATAGGAGAAATACGTCGGGGAGGGAGAGCGCCACAATTCCCATCAGAGGGAATGCTGAAAAGTAAACCTGGGTCGCCCATTAGTGTGTTTTAACTGTACTACATAGTGAATCTATGTAGGTCCTGCATTCAAAATTAAAGATTTATCTATAATTTATTAATATTTATATTATATTAGGTTAACTTTAAAAACAGCATAGGTTTAGTACAATGTAATAAAACGTTTACATTAATAAAATGTAAAAATATAATGTTTAAATTTTAATTGTTACTTTTGCTTCTTACAATAATATCCCTGCACGCACATTTATTAAGAAGCATTTTCTTGTAAAGACAAAAAATTACTGAAACTGTATAGTAGCCATCATTATTTTATAGGATTCATGTCTACACTTCTTCTTTCCGCCTCGTTTAAAGTCTGCCTCTCTTTATTCTCTTTGTAAGGCTGTGTTCCCAAATCCGGTTAGGCCAGTTCTGATTGTCTAGTCTGTGGACATGTCTGTATTATCTTAACATTTTCTATTCCGTAACTTTTAAGTATATCAATACCAACTCCCATACTCATTTTACCACAATATAAATTTTACAATCCATGCTTCCATTCTGCTTCCATCCATGTTTGTCAGCCAAAAGGATTATGTAACACATAACATCGTCTTTCGGGATACCAAACGGGATTCTTATTTTATTAATATTAATTCTACTAACTATTTAATGTTAATTGATTAAAAGCATGATTTCTATTGCACAAGCTTTAATATACTTATAAGTACACAAGGAAATTACATATAAATAAGTTACATAATTAAATGTTTTTAAATTTGTGTTATTATCTGGATCTCAAAAAAATTTGATTTAAATTTTTCAATCTTTGGAATGCCGATACAAAATTTGCTTTAGAGACACGTCAATATTAACCCTCTAACGGTAAGGTGGACTTTTACGCATGTAAGGTAAGGTCGGGTCGGGTCCGACCCAGCCAATTTTTAACTTGATTTTGGGATGATAAATTAAATACAAAGCATAATAACACAAATAACAGTTTATTTATCCTTTATAGCAACGCTTATGACATTTAAAAACTTCACTTTTAGTACATTGACTTGATACAACATGAAAATAACATTCTTCCTAAAGAAATAAGTTTTGTTAGTAGAACTAGATAAGACTAGTGAATACACAAAAAGTAAAGATTCATTATCACGAAATAATATGCTTCAAGTCACATGTCCATTTCATTATCACTGTTGACATCACAATCAGGGCACAATACTCGCCACATAAGCGACTGCTACACTTTCGACAAAATTCATTCCCTTTTCTATCCTTTGACAAGTCACAAAAATCACATCTTCTTCTTTTCCTTGTTAGATTGTCTTTGGTTGTGCTCTTACATGTTTCCTTGTTTTTTCCCAACATCTTGAATATTGAGAAGCGCAGTTCTTTTGAAATACGTTGATTTTCACTTCTTTGCTCCATAAATGGCTTGGTCAAACTAAATGCTAAATTTTTCAGAAAAGTGGAGCGAGCATTATTGGGGAAAGAGTCTTTTTTTGAATTACACTTGAAAAGTATAAAACTGTTAATGGCGGCGATGTCAAGGATACCATAGAAGTACCTCATGGGCCACCTTCTGCTTTTCCTCTTAGTAGTTTTATCATGGCACAGTTTATCTAACACGTCCACGCCGCCTTTTGTAATATTATAAAACTCTATTATTTCCGGTTTGTTGTCAATTACTGTCCCATCATAGTGCATTGAAGAGATGAGCAGTACCTTCGTATTTTTCTTAGGAACAAAAGAAACTAACGTTTTGTTGTCTTGATACATGAAGTTCGATGTTCCAACGGGGGCTGCTGACAATAGTGATGGTGGAATTTGGCGTTTGATTTTCCGTTGCGTAGCCCTACCTACATATGTCAGTTTCCTATCAAGAAGTGCATCTGTCAACTCGAACGATGAAAACCAATTGTCAGCTGTGACGTTTCGGTTACTATTTACTTTCGGTTACTATTTACAAGACTATCGGTGAGGCGTAAAACATACTGAGCTGGTAGCGGCAGATCACCCTTACTCTTCTTTTGTTGTTTACCAATGTATGGTATGCTTCGAAAAAAATAAAATGTTCTTGCGTCACACAATGAAACAATTTTTAGTCCGTATTTATCGGGTTTTGCCTTTATATATACTTTGAAAGGGCAACGTCCCCGGCAACTAAGCAGTGTCTCGTCCACAGTTACCTATTCAGAAGGACTGTAATGTGTAGAACAATTGCTTTCGAAATCACCCCATATTTCTCGAAACGCCGCAAATTTATCCTTCCTTGGATCTCTCGTAGTTTTGTCGTCAAATCGTAAGTTCTGGATTAGAAAAGAGAATCTTTTCTGTGACATTGAACAGCGAAATACAGCCGGTCCTATGCCTTCCCTATGAATGACTGAGAGGGTATCTTAGTGTTAAACCGTTTGGAGAAAAGTTAGAATGGAGAGATGTTTGGAACAATTGCGCATGGGTCGGATCCGACCCGCACCTTACCATTAGAGGGTTAACTTTCTCAGATCTATTTTTTTTAATAGCTATCAGTTACACCTTATATTAACCTTTGCTGTTCCTATCAAATACTAAAATGTTTTGTCTTACATTTCACAGAACGAGAAACTTATTTTACAGGATGTCTCCATAAAGAAGAGGTTTTAAGTTTTGGACGGTGAATGGAAGTGTGAATGATTGAAGTTTATTAGGTAAGAAAGCATATGGGTTATTGGAGAGATATTAGGCGATCCATAGGTAGATGAGTGGCATAATTGTGACGACTACAATGCCGATATTACAACTATATATACATTGTTAGTCAATACTATATCATTGTTTACATTACTGTGTTTGAAACATATCACGTGTTCATGCTAATCGGCCATAGAGTAACATACGCCGATTTAGGCCTAGGTTGCCGATTTAGGTAGGTTACCTAGAGTAACCTAATCTCTAGGTAACCTACAACGGATAGTCCTGTTAAACGTGTCATTTGTAGTATCATAGTAGTAATGCCATTTATATGTGGAAGTACAACTGAAGGTCGCTGTATTAGTTTAGTTGTATTTAAATCAATGACCACTGAACCCTGTGAAAGTTTTTTGAACAGCATTTATTAGGTTTTTAAAAATATTTTTATTACTGCACATAGTGTATAGAGCTTTTGGGCGTATAATTTATACACTTCAATCTGTACTGTCGCGGTTTCTTTCATTTGTAGAGTAATATATTAAAATGCTTATTATTTTTACTGGGAATTACGTTCAATAAGTTATCAATTCACTGTAATAAGCAAACGTTATGATTTACGTAATTTAAAGTTTCTGTTGGATTATAATATAAAATATTCAAAACGGTGACGATGAATCGCATTTCAGGTCTTTATAAAATTTAACAACAATTGTAATGTTTACACGCACTCACGCACCCGCGCGCGCACACACACGCACACACACACACACACACACATAAATTAAATTACAAGTATGTAACTGCGCGCGCGCGGGCGTTTTTGTCTATATATGACGTGTGAAAAGTTATTGGTTAATAAAAAATTGGCATCGTTTTTATTTAACGTTTACATTATATATTTCATAATTTTTTATTATAGTTATGTTTTGAGTATTTGCAGTCTTTTATTGCTTTATAATCTATTTTAAAACTGACTTAATTGCATTAAAATGATTCAAAAAATTTTTAACATTTATTTTAGATTCATAAGATAGCAAAACTTTACTTAAATCATCGTTTTATTACGACTTTTCCCTTTATTCTGTATTTGCATGGTCATATAATAAGGATGGTGAACATGTTTTCAATTTTTACTCTATTTTTAATGACCACATATGCCAGCCTCTAAATTTATCTAAACATATTTATTAACAAACATCGTACTCACAATGTTTATGTATCAAAATTAACGTGAAATTTTTTTTACAACATGGATATCTTAGTTAGTCAACTTATAGAATTCGTGAGCATATTTATAACATGTATGCTTGCAAATAAGTACTAAACAATTTGTTAAAATATATTTTTTTCAGAAATCCTGAAGGTGCAAATCTGAAACGGTGTTTGCGATTGTGGGTAGAAAAGTATATTTATATTATGAATACGTGTCAGTCAGGCTATGTGTAAATCTTTTAAGAATAGTTAATGATATTAATATAACTATTATATAGGAATATAATAATAATTGTAATGTACCGTACTAGGCTATGGGAAATAATTTCTATTAGTTTTATGAACGTAATCAAGAGTAAAAAGCGTACAAATGTGTAAGTTATATTCCAGCCGCATACACACATATGGTAAGAACTATCACGTCACAGAATTAAACAGTTCGTATAATATCGGGCTCTATCAGGCTTTATTTTCACGTGGCCGTAAGTGTCAACTGCCGAACAGCGGCCACAAGCAATTACTGTACATTTGGTTGTTGTCTCGCACAATGCCTGTGGCAACTTGTGGAAAAACTCATCAGCTCATCACTTTACACAAAACTTTAATCAGAATTCCCTTCTTTATTTCTTTATTTCTCTTCTCTCCATTTTAAGAATTTTTTAAGTTGGGCAGACTATTAGAATATACTGAAAACGTAATAATATTGAATGTGAAATAAACGTAAGCACATAACAAATGGTTTCACCATTTTACTTTTATGACCATTATCACATTCCTCAATTGTATATTGTAACTGATTAAGTAATGTTTACAAAAAAAATATATAAATTCAATTCATTAACACTATTCTTCACTTGTATTCCTTACGGTATTGGGTCTTCTATCCATCTTCTGTACATGTTTCTCCTTCCACCATTCGCATCACTACTGTTCATGTTTTTCTCTTTACTATTTCCTGATCTGAGATATTATCTTCATATTGTGTTCTAGCACAGCCCATTTGTCTTACTCCACCTAGCCTTCCAATTCTATTTATTGTTGCTATGTTTCCCTGATTATATGCACACTAGGTGACCACACTTTTTCTGCTGTGACTCCTTTTTGTTCCATGAACATTTGGAGTAGTTTTATGTATTACTATTATATATGTTTCATTACTTATTCCTTCGAGTTTTACCAACTAATTTTCTCAGATATTTCATCTTCGATGCTGTTTTACCCAATATCAATTGTCCTGTCATCAGCCAAGGCTCTTCGCCATAGTATGTAGGCTACATATATACAGAACTACATAGAGGCGACACAGAATTGGTTGAAGTAGGCATACGCTTTGCATAAGCAAATTGTCATCTTTTACAGCAATTTCTCTTTTAGTAATAAGGATATTATTTACAGTAGTATACTACAACAAATTATAGTAGTATACTTTGTTAGCTTTGCTAATGCCATTTTAAATTCCTTCATCCACAATATTTTTACAAAACTTAAAAAAATAGCAAACATTAAAAATATTGAAATATATTTAAACGAAAATTTTATTAAAACAGACTATTAGGCATAACGTTTTTTTTACTGAAAATGTAAGACATATTTCCTACCAATATCTACTTTTTTCTTTATTATTGTTTATTAAGCTTACAACCAGTTGAATAAGCAGGAATATACCATTTTATGGGAATATACGGTTACGGTTTCTGCTGTGGAAACAATTAATTTACTTATTGTCGACCACAGAGACAGTCGATCGAGTAGCCTATTGATCGCAGATGGCAGTGCTCGCTCCTTTGTTTACCGCAGCGGTATAACATTGGACAGATATTCACTGCCACTGAACACATACAATAGAGAGTGCACGGTCGTTGACCTTACAAAACTACGTACAATTGCTGAATCTGTGAACTACAGCGGAAGCATTCAGCTTTGGAAACAACGGTAAGAGGGCACAGTAATGAAATGGTGAAACGTACTAACGTATTAATTTTCATGATACATATAATAAAACATATTTTTTAAAATAGTGATTAAAAATCTTTACTTCTCCACTACTTAAGCTCAATTAAACGATATTTTTTCAATGACGGCTCAAAGTTTTAATCCTAATAAGTATATATAAGTCTCTATAAAAGTAGCTAGCCTATATATAGTACAGTATTCACACGACTATCAAATGCTTTGTGAATCGACTTGGATTAAAATTAGTACAGAGATAACTCATGCGACGGATTAACTCACAGAATACCTTTTGCTCAGGAATCCTGAACATTTCTTCAGGGATAGCAGGCGCTCACATAGCAACGACTATAGAGTACTCGTTTCAGCGGACGTTTATCAGGCTTCGATTTGGACAACATGAACAAACCAGGCCAAGATGCGCCACGTGCAATTTTTGTGTCTGCCTCGCATGTACATAAGAAGAATTGAGCTCCAGTGAACAGTGAAAGACCAGTCAGTTTCAGAGCCTCTGAAGCTTTCAGTCGAAGCTATACGACCTAGAGACTACATACGACTTTGGGATTTTCTTCAGTATTTGTTGTTGTTGTACTACTGCAGCTACTGTAATTAGATGTACAGCCATGTGGTTAGGAATAATTTGAATGTAATCCAGATAATTTGGGTAAAATGGCCATTTCCGTTGTCGTTTTGTAAGTCGCGATATTTTCACGAGTGCACTTACGAAAATGCACTTATGTTTTTAAATACGGGCATCCTGACCTATTCATAACATTTACCTGCAAGCCTGGATATAAATTAAGGGTGAACTAAAAGCCACCCTAAAAGCCTGTCCTAAAAGCTACCGATAGACACGGGGCCTGTTAGCACGTGCTTACTAAACAAAGATGCTAGAATTACTGGACCTCTTTACAAAATCAAAATTTTTTCAGATACACAACGCACTGTGGTATACGCAAAGCATCCGAGGATGAAGGCCAAACAACGCTCTAAGTTGTTTTGAAGGTCCAAAGGAAACAGTTATTGACAAAGTTTGGTTGTACCGTAGTCTCCTCCACTATCAAAATCATTCGAGGTACATATAAATTTAAATCTTGCAACTCAGTGCGGGGGACAAAGTATTTTTGCAACTACTTAAACAAAGAGAGTGGTCAAGCAATGTTTAATATTCAACAAGAAAAATGAAAACTTAAACTACGCGGACAAGTTCAATAATTTAGAGCAGTTCCTGGACCAACGTTTGTGCTGACGTGTAAAGTCACACCACTCTAGCTGTCCGTTCTCTGAACCTACTATACGAATACTTTCCTGGAAATTCAACCGCTGCCGTTCCCGTTTCCTGAGGAATCCCCTCCTTAATGGCTTTGTCAACACTCATCTGCGTCAAATGAATCTTGGTCCCAGCCTCGGCGAACACTGACTCTGAGCTAGACCATGTCTAATTGGACTCCACGACCAGTACCTGGCCACACCTAGGAGCTCCACACTTCACTTCATGGCGGGAGCTGTATTAAAGCTCAGGACGCGTCATAATGGCGGGCAACGGGCTAGCCCGTCGCATGGATAGCTCCGGATCGTCGTCATTTAGAGTAGGCCATTTCGAGAGAAGCAACTAGGCAGCGTGGTGCCTTCTAGATCACTATAGCAACAGACGTATCTGATGTATCTCGGTGCACTGGGAGACCTGGAATCACGTTAAGTTCACAGAGCAAAACTTCCAAGGAAAGGTGGCGACGCGTCCAAGAACAACCCTCACAGCATATTCCAAGTTTGTCAAACTGATAATTTTGTAAAGACGATGTCTTATCAGGTGGTCCCTTTGTATTCTTGACGTGCGTTAATGAAAGAATGAAACAGCCGTGTACGGGGAATATCTGTTGAAAATTGACGAGGTGTAAATGATCAGATGCGCTTAGAAGCGTATACACCATGCATGTAGGAAATTTTTAATGCTAGTTTTGGTGAATGTTACTGATCAACGTGGGGACCAATACGTTTTCTAATTCTCAAGACGGTGAACTGCAAGGAATACGCAACGTATTGGAATATGACAACCGATGAAAATTGACGATTGAGGATGCTGTCTAATGTCACTCCCGAGCAAAGTGAAGCAGCTGTTTTTAACATGTATAAATACTTGCAGGTTGTCAAATCCTGATCATTTGTGCAAATGTACAGACATATTCTGGGGTGGTTTGTGTAGGGGGTAGCTTGTTTGCACAGCCTCCAAAATTTCTGAGATATAAAAAATATAAAAAATATTTTTGTTATACGATCGCAAATATACTCAATTCATATTCCTATATTTAATGTTATTAAAATGGCCGTATTGCTTTCCCTTTTAAATTACCACCCCCCGCTCCGAATGTCAACGTGACTTCAGTGTGAGGTTGGTTGAGTCTGTAGGTAGCTGATTCCGTGCTACCTCAAAGTATTAGCGTACCAGGTGACTAATCTGAGGGGGTTGATGGTGCGCCGAGGGAGTTGATAGCTAAGCATAAGAGTAATAAGTGGAAGAGCAGAAGGGCAGAAGTGAGACGGATTTAGGTAGCATATGGCGAACTACCAACATGCTTAAAGCATTGCAGTTTGGATTCGTTTGACACTGGAGGTTATTTAAAGTACATTTGAATATGTCCTGCGCGTGTAGTGTTACGCAAAGGCAATTGTTCGTCCCTTAAACGTTTATTAATTTAAAATATATATTTAGAATTAGTTACTTCTTGTAATATTTTAATAAAAACATAAAGTGGTTCTTGCTTGAGGTTTAATTTTTTTGGGCAACACCAATTTTTTTTTATCATGAGCCTCTACTTGAAGAATGACAGTGTGGGACATTTTTTCCTTGATGCACCTAGTGGATTAAGTTTCTCTTAAATTTACTTCTTATTCAAGTTCGCAGAGACAAAAAATTGCAGTAGCAGTGACTTTCTTGTAATGTCATGTCGTGCTATGGCTGATGCACTAATACATTCTATTCCAGTGAACTGCAACAATCGTTAAGACAAGACAAGATTCGTCAATGTATTGGTGAGTAGATACATTAGATATAGGCGACATACAATAAAACAATAACTGTAACTTTCACAAATAAATTTCCATGTATTATCAACACATCCTAGATATGTACACCAACTAATAATTGTCACAAATTAGATTAGGTTTTAATAAAGGATACAATTAAAGATTGACAAAACCACTGGTAGGGGAAAACACTTTAGTTTTAAATGGTTTCAGTTTCAGTGAGCCTAGATCGAGTCCTACGTTGAATGGCAAAACATTTTGAAGTACAAAATTTAAGTTTCTACTTTGAGAGAACCTATCGGTAGAAAAATTACCAACAAGAATTTATAAAACTTGCTACACTGAGTCCCATTTTAAGAATGAATAAAATACTGCAAAGTAAAAAAAAATGTTGGAAATTTTCATGCATTTTTCTGTAACTAATTGTAATCAATTTTGTAATCTATTTAAAGTAAAATATTTAAATATTTGGTAAAATTGGATTGAATGATAGAACTAAAGATTGCTGTTTCAAATATAATCTTTCTTCGAGAAAAATTTATTTTTGGACGGTCTTTTCTTTACAGATTAAGTGCGTAGGCCTATACTGTGGTAAGAAAGAAACTGATCTTTCCAGAGTCATAACCTAAAATGAGGAAATAAAATAAAATTAATGTTATGGTATATATATCTAAGTTTCTGTGACAATTTAACAGTTTGTGCAATAGTCAAGTTGGCTTTGCTTGACATATTACGAAAGGATATAGAACCCGTTCCCTCGAATTCGAATTCAAATGATGTCACTTACTGAATTAAAGTAGCGTTTAGATATAAAACCTTTTTTTACTAGACTCCGAGCCCATTGAGACAAATGTTTAAATTCTCCGCAACTCTGCATATGCTGCCTACGAGATGTAAACCAACTATTTACATTTAAGTTCATGTTTAATTTTACTTTAGGAGAAATTTAATTTGGACGTATAACACACAGAAGAAACTAAAACCAACATCCGCCGTATGTATAGAACAAACATTATTACAGTTGTAGCAGAACAGACATTAAATATTTATAAAAGCAATGTGACTGTCATAATGGTCAATAATAATGGTGATAATGGTGTGTTTCTTGATAATGCTCAATGGCTCCAAAACTGAACGAGAGGAATTAAAAACGTTTTAAATAAGTTAACGGAGTACGGGCTTTATAGTGTCTTCGAAATGTAGGCAGCTAAACGAATAAAAAGCCAAGTAGTGTATAGCCCTATATTACTATTCATTATCGAGGCATTTAATAGTAAACCAATTTATAAATTTATGTATATTATTTTATGTTTAAATATAAATAAACGTTCTGAGATTATTTTGATAATATTGAATTTTAACTTTTTATTTTACCTGTGTAATCAAAATTATTTTATTTTACGTTTAAACTGTTTTAGAATGTTTATTATTTGTTTATATAAAGGACTTCGCCATATTTAGCAGAGTAAAAAATGAAATGGTTTATATTGTGCATTAATACAGTGGCGATGTGCATTTATAGATCAATTTGTACAGTAAATCATCATCATCGCCACTCCAATGATTAGGCCCTAGACCTGTTCCGTAACCCATCTTCTTCTCGGTCTACCTACATCTCTGTTCCCAGTAAGGTGACAACCCAAGAAAACCACGGGTAGACGGATGTGAAGCATGCGGTTCAAGTGTTCACACCAATTCCTTCTATTTTAATCAATCTTCTGTTGCAATGATACAACGTTTAATTCGCGTCTAATATCCTCCTTCCTTTTCCGATCCAGGAAAGAAAAACCTTGCGTCCATCTTAGAAATTTCATTTCAGATGCCTGAATCCTATGAGCGTCCATTGTACCAAGAGTCCATGTCTTTCTAGCATACAAAAATGGCATACAGATGACTGCACAAAAAAGTGGCGACTGACTGCTAATACATTAGTGACTGTCTGTCTACGTATTGTTTTACACACCACTTATTTTGTTACATGAAACAAACAATCCTGCTCTATATTTGAATTTATAAGAATTATGACTATTAACATTTTTTAATAATACAAATTTCTTCTATAACCTGTTTTTGTTACAAGGAGTTCTGGCAAAACAAAACATTGTTAGTAGTTTATCTTACAAACTTATATCAATACATAAGACCAAAAACAACTTAGCGGATCACATTTAGGTTGACAGTATGTAAAACTGTGAAACAATTTAGTTCGACCGTGACACCATAATGGTATATACCAACATGTCTGTTCTCCTCAAAGAAGCCAATATTTGGAAACGTTAATAAATTACGATCAAGGAAACATTGTTTACATTAAACAAAACAAAGGCGACTTCAGTAGATGTCAAGCGAGATAATCTTCATTGCTGTGGCAAACAATTTGAGAACCACACATTTATTGAACGTGTCGCTCACTTCCCAGTGAGGCTTTGGGTTTGCTAATATGTAATATGTCGTAATAACAGTGTCCGCATACAATACTACTCTAGCAGAAGCAAAATTCAGTTAAATTTGAATATAATTTATCCAAAGATTACCGTTTCGTGGTGAGAAACTGTTTTGATTCAGAATATTGTAGGTGACAAGCTCTAAAGATTTCACTGCTTGAAATAACGAGACACTTATAATTTACCAGCATGCTATCAGGATATGATAGATCCTCTTATTACACTCATGAACGCTACTAGAACACACACACACACACACACACATACACACACTGCACAGCCAAATACGGACAAGCCAGAAGCGTGCAGTACCGATGTATACCTATACTATACTACTTACTATGTACATGTATACATAGACTTACTACTAGTACGCTCCTCGAGCTGCAGAACTCCCTTACTATTTTGAACAAAGCACATTTATTATTATATATAATAATGTAAATTGATATTAGATAATCTTAGATATTACATGATAATTTGTTAGATATATTTTTGTTAAGATAGTTTACAATTATGACAATAATTGCAAAAATCACTATTACTTTGCTGGATTTTTACAATTATATCAAAATTTTTATTTTTTTTCCTTTTCAGCATTGGGTCCAAAAAATGTTTAATTTATGAAAGTTAACTTCACGCAGATATTAGTTAAAATTTCTCTTTAATTTGATAGCTCACGTAAATTTTAATATTTTATCAAAATTTCCTCTATTTTCTGGGCACGTCTACAAATATTGAAACATTCAAAAAACGAATACTATACTCAGATTGTGATTAAAATCCCCTTTAATTTGATACTACTTGTCGGGTTTTGCGATTTATTCACAATTTTGGCCATTGTGTCCTTGTATCTTTAGGGGGATTAATCTCGAAGGATCGGAGTTCTGTAGTGTAAAAGTACAGACGCAGATGCCAAGCTTTTTTTACAAAAATTGCTTCATATGAAAAAATGTAATCATGAATGAGATATTCCTCAAATAGATAGACTAACAGCCACACAAACAGACAGAAAAATTCCAAACGATCGATTAGAACTGAGAATTTTCTTCACTTATTCAATAATACAAATGGAATACAAATTAACTGACGTCGTAAATTTAGTTGTTTTATGAAACTGAATCATCAGGGATAAAACAAACCTAAAAAAAGATAAGATCTGTATAATCTTATCTTTTTTTTAGGTTTGTTAGGGTAAAAAAGGTCGTTTCCACGTAGTCTTCGTGACGTGTGTTTGCACATTTAGTAATATATTTTCAATGGTCTATTGTATAATTTGTCGCAGACTTCACTGTTGAACTAACGGAACTCGTTAGTCGATTGAATAACGCGTATTTACCTTAAAATGTAATAAAATGTTATAATCAGCAGCGAAGCAATAAACACAAGACAAAAGGGTTTACGATAAGCTCGTTAAGTCTATTGTCAACAATCAGAAACACGTTATAAATTCTGCACAAGTGACTGTCTGATAAAGTGGACTGTGTTCTGTTTTACTTCAGTGTTCTATGTTAGGTTTTTAGAGTGTTTATAGATAAGGTGTTTTCCTTTAACGTTGTAATTAGGTCAAATAAACGCACTTGAAATAATGATCTCTTTATATATGATTACAATTTCGAAATTATCTAGTAAGTATTATCTAGTAGTTTAAATAAACTATCTTAAGTACTTTTGCTACATTTTCTTGAGATATTAAATGAACTCTGCTAAAATATACTATCTTTAAGTGTGTATAATTAAAAAATTAAAACACAAAATTGAAATAATTTATATATCAAAATTAAATTATGCGCCACGTAAATGTTTAAACGTTTTCGGAACTGGTAACTGGTATAGAAGAACACGTTACACGTCTTATATGGGTAGCCTCATACCACTTACCAATAGTTAAAATTTTATATTGCAACGAAAAAGTTGCGAACCTACAATGTTCATTGGACGGTCTGTTATTTAATAAACATTATGTTCTTTTCTTTTATTTCAGTAAATCAAGGAAAAGTTTGCCTTTAACAGTGTTTAAGACCTCGTTTTATTTGTTTTATTTAAATTTATCTTAATACTTTCTGATGTGTGCTCATAAAGAATGATAACAGGTATATTATCAAAATGTTACGTACACTTATAAACTCAAAAGTTAAATTTTAGATTTTCATCTAAAAACATACATGCTTCTCTAATTTTGCTCTAATCGTCCGAGAATTTCTAAAGCACTATTTAGTCGCCGTAGAAACGTCTAGCATGTATAACCTTCTGTATCAGCGGTAGCTGTAAACTCTATATACCTTGAATGTACACTCCGCGGAAAAAGTCATACACGCGTAAAGCAAAAGCAAATTGTTTTTCAAGACCCTACGTTACAAAATAAGGGACTACACAATATTGGTAGCTTTATGTAGCCCGGCGGATGGTCGTAAAGGAGATTAAAAAGACATTTTTGTGATCCTACAAAAGTTGTCAACAGTATAAACAGAAACCATGGTATAATAGATTTTAATGCATATGGTGGAAATTTCCCTACAAGACCTATAATGAGAAATCATAGTGAAAGAACAGAAAATGAGACTGGACAATGGCTTATTGATTTTGTCACATTCACAAAATATAGGATAACAATCATATTCTTTACCATAGAGAGAGATATAATTACACTTGTTGTGTTAGAGGATCTCAAGTTAATAATTGATTATGTTTTAAAAAATGAAAAACTGTGTAATTTATAAGAGGATACTACAGTTTTTAGAAATGTGACGTTGAGTCTTACCATTTCCTTCTCATATACGTGTTCCTGGTAGGAGGAGACAGGTGCGACCCACAGAGCGCCAGTGCCCGAAACAAACCTTTGATTTTGAAGTACATCTACACCAAGATAATAGTATACGGCACCTGTACCCAATTCGGCTGAGTCAGATTGCGCAACAAACACGTATAAGTAATAATATAGGCCTACACCAAAAGTGGTGTAACATCAGAATATTATATCTCATGCGGCATTGGAAACTAGATCCAAAATATACGGTCACCAAAGCCTGCGTATGTGAGATGATGGTATTGTCCAAATAATAGATGCTAGGTAACAGGCATATTTGAAACACCTGATTAGGCTTTAAAGACTAATCAGACGAGGTGTAAAAATAAGTTTCGCTGCGTCATTACCAGAAGGCAAGTAAAAACACTGAAAAGAAATAGCTAGGAAATATATATATATATATTCTATAAAGTAACTCGATGTTTCTTGCAGTAATTATATAATTTGTGATGTTTTCAATTTGTTTCTTCTGCAAGTAGATAATATTGTATATTCTTTTTTTTTAAAGAATATACAATATTATCTCCTTGCAGAAGAAACAAATTGAAAACATCACAAAAAAAAATATATATATATATATATAAGTGACACACACATGACATACAGGTCAGACATGACAAGGCTTACACAATATTACCGCATTTAAATCATACATAAAGAGATAACCTAAAGATCAGTAATATTACAGAAAAGGAATGCCTCCGGTATTATGAGCGGCTGTAGACTCAGGAGCAACTTGAGACAAAAATTTTTGCAGACATCAATGAATGTGTGAACCCTGTAGTAAAAAATGAATTCTACACTGCAAAAATAGAAAATCGCCGAGTACTGTTGGGTTGAATTTGGATCTTATAAATTATGCACCCGCCTTGATGCACGATTGTTTATTAATCTCTACTAATATGTGCTGGACCATTGATCATATTCCCAAAGATTGGCAGATGGTAAAGGTAGTTCCCGTATTTAAAAAACGAAATCATAATAACTGTAATAAATGTATAGGAGTCAGCCTACTTAACACGTCTTACAAATTGTACGCATCTATTCTTGTAAGATGACTGAATGCAATAACAGAGACTATTATCTCAGAGACCCAGTATGGTTTCAAGAAGGGCAGATCATGTTTATATTGTATCTTCACGATAATCTAGATCATCGAAAAGCACAGACAATATCACAGAAAAGAATATTTGATAGAGTAAATAAAGGCAGCCTGTGAGTAATAATGGGAATAAAGGGATCCCGCAGCAGATCATTAGAGCCATTCAAAGCCTTAGTGTATAAAACATAATAATCTTTATGTATGCGTAAAGACAGGAAGACACACCACAACTGTGCCTGAACCCGATAAATTGTGGAGTACGTCAGGGTAATCAATTGTCACCTACCTTTTTAATGTATACATAGACAATGTCGTACAGAAGATGAACTTTGCAGCTGATGACCTGCCGAACTAAGAAAGCGGCTTGCAGACGGCTGTACGCTCAGTGAGCCGAATCTGCAACGATTTCGGATTACAGGTCTCCACATTAAAGATCAAGGTAATGGCTTTTTATAGAGCTGATCCCATACGAGCAAAAATAGTTGTAGATGGTACTGTCCTAGAGCAGGTCAGTAATTTTGAACATCCGGGCTGTAATGAATCTTACATTTCAAACAATGATGCAGTGAAGAAGCTGCACAATTTCAACCATATGCTTGGGACCATCAGAAAAACACAAAACTCAATGAGGAACGAAACACGTCTGAAGTTCTACAAGGTGATGGCCTTCTCTACACTTCTCTATAGGGCTGAGGATTGGACTGTAACGACATCCCAAGTCAGTCGTATTCAAGCGGCCGAAATGCGATTTCTCAGGCACGTAGCAGGATATACTCTTCAATATAGCAAAGAAACGTCGATGTACTGCAGGAGCTGAATATTATGAGTATATTTAATAGGATTGCCCAATCTCGGCTAAAATGTTTGGAACATATCGAAACGGATAACTCCCTCATCCCCAAACAACTATGCAGTTATAAGCCGAAAGGAGGTTTGGGGAGTCCAAAGAAGCGTAGGAGTCACCAACGTGAGACCGTATTAAGACATTTTTAGTTTAATCCTTGCTGAAGATGACGATGATGATGAAAACAGTTATTTTGATATAATCATTTGGCATCCGCTTATGGGATTTCATACCCCTATTGATCACTGCTCAAGACGCTACATTAAATTTGTCAGCCATAGAACATATGCTGTACTTTAATACCCGCTAAGTGTATTTTAGATGTTTAGTCTCAGTCTTTTAAGAATTTGGTATCGTTGGTTTTTCTGATATTATTAACTCAAACATTAGAACATCCTTTTAAATGAGTCTTGTTTACAAACCTACTTTTGTTTCTAGTTGTCACGACAAATTGCTGGAAAATACACAGAATAAAGAATTACAGCAGGACACCACATAGGGAATTTCATCCGCCTGTTTTGACCCCTCCATTAATCTTGTTTACCTGGCTCTCAGGATCAGATGTGCTTTATCAAACCCCATTTGTCTCAACGCCTATCGTACCAAATATGCTTGAAGAATAATGAGACGAAGGTCTTTACGTAACAAGCTTGTAACCTACTGATAACACCTTGATGCATCGGCGCAACCACTCTATTACAGTTTGCAGGATAAAATATAAATTATATGCTCTGGATGGTTTTGAGTTTGAAATGCGCTGTGTGAGCTAATCATTCTCTTCTTCCTTTGAGTTTTCACCATAAGTCTTAATCTCATCTTAGTAACCCTCTGAAATCAGCCTGACAGACGTTATGTAAGCTCAAGCCATGTTTCCTGATCGCAGTGATGTAACAATATTGTGTGTGTAAAAAAATTATTCGCCATGGTCTAATACAAACATTTTTTGCCACCTTGAAATAGAGTGCGAGTTTCAACTATTCAGTGGGAGTTATACGAAGCGTTGCGGCAGACAGGCTGCAAATCCTGTACCAAACCTGTTTTGGCCACGGCTTGCCAGACGAGCCCACAGCTGCATATAAGTTACATATAATGCCCATAGCCACGTAACAATTTGATAGTATTCTTTGTAATATTTACACAAATACGTTATTTTAATCGGCTGGACTGTGTTTAGCCCATTATTTAACAACTAATTGCAAAAAACGACTTATTAATTAATAATACGTTTAGTTAATCAAATTATTTATTTTTCCTTAAATGTTCTGTTAAAAAATTACCAAAGAAATAAATGTAAATCAAATAATCAGTTTTTATGGTGTACGCCTATATAAATTTTAAATTATTGAGAAATAAATAAAGCCAATATGTATTCACGTAATTCTTCTTCAGGATAAAACTTAGAAAGACTAAGTTAAGCTTACAGAAAGGTTTTATTATGTCCTTTGTAAACAAAAACTGACATAGAGTTTTTACAAAACAGTCATTAAACGAAATTGTACTTAATAAAGTATTAAATTTTTCCTCTTATCATCAATTTTTTAATAGTGTGTATTTGTTAACTACAACTATTTTGTATTCTTTTTTTTTAAGTAGAAGTTCACTCCTCCAGGACATATGGATTTCACGACAATTGCACAATTGTTTCTTGACCTGCTCATTAGGATTTCCACCGAGTCTTCTATTGTAATTCAAACTGTACCTGTAGAGTTCTTTAGTTCTACTTTCAACAGCAGATACTCGCAAGTCTTTCTTCTATGCAATGTTTGGGATAGACCATGGAGCATCTACCCTAAATGTTTTAAAACCTCTCGAGAATGTCAATGTTGGAGAGACTTGCAGTTCGCACAGTTGTAAGATTCGTTATTCATCATCATGATGTTTTATTATTGTTTTGTAAACAAGTAGATTGTTTTCGAGCGTCAGTGTTGGGATTCTGCCAGTCAGCAAAGACATTCCTAGGAAATGAGTCCAAGTGGTTTTCTTTTCGTATGTGTTTTTGCCACGTTAAGCTTTAAAAAGTCGTAGGTCATAACAACTAGACACAGAACTTTAGGTCTTTACAAATCTACAAAAAATAATAAAAACCTTTTAACACTAAATTCAAGAATTAAAACACAATACATCATTCACACAGAGGTTTACTTGCTTTGGATTTCTCAATGTACCCGTTTCTTTCTCTTTTACTGACACATAAATTTTTCCATCTCGTTGTATCTTACTTACCCATACTTTTTTGTCTAGCCTCCAACAAATTTTCACCGAGTATTTTTGCAGACACTTTTGTGTCTCTTGTGCACTTAGAGACTAAAGAATATCTTTATAAACACACTTTATTTCCAACAAAAGTCAAAGGTTATAATAATTATTTCTCAGCTAAAATATAAACATTTAATTACATCGTACTCTCAGAGTGACTTAGTGCAGTTTATATTTGGGTAAATTATTCATGTGGCAATCCATGATTGCAGTTCAGATTTGTTGTTAGTGCTGTGAGTTAAATCAAACTAACCGAGTGTTTTACTAGCCTCGAGCACAGTGGATTGAAACTAAGGGAGGAATTCCACTTCAATTGAAGTATTAACACTTCACGTGAAGAGCAGAGTAAACACTGTCCGTAAGGCGTTTCCTGATGATGCTAAGTCTTCATTCCCCTTCCCAAACACTTGAATAATTTAAAAGGAAATGATTTAAGCTGACTGCATATTGTCCGGAACTACTGAACGAATTTTTTCTAATTTTAGCAATTGAAGACATTGAAATAATTTATTTTTAAATTAAATCCTTTATTCTTAAATCCGATTCATTATTTACGTTGCACCAGTGAATTACTTAAAACTGATTTTGAAGAAATATTGTCTATAGTATCACATGTTAATAAATATTCATGCGTTAAGTACTGAACACATTAGTTTGTGTGCACAGACGGAAGAAAATATGTATGTAGGAGAACATGCATGGTAAATTAATAACTTACTTGTCTCCATATTACACGTTATGGTGTCAGTAGTTTACACATATAAGTTGATTCATTAATTTTAGTCTTTCTATTAAACTTTTGTCTTATTTTTATTTTAAATGAGGTACCGAATTATTATGTAAGAGCATATATAATATATAACATAAAAATGTGTAATATTATAACATTAACGAGTCGATAATCGTAATGAATAATAGAAAAGTATGTAACAATCTCAACGAAATAAATATTTTGAAGGAAATACACAATCGTATAATAAATAGGTGTACTGTTTATGTTGTTGTTGTTGTTGCGCGGCTGTTGTTGCTGTGTTATTATTATTATTATTATTATTATTATTATTATTATGCACCGACAGCATGTGTTAACTTAAGGATGTGGCAGGCAACCACGGATGTCCGACTTAAGAAATCATCGCGCCTGTATGGGCTAATGTAAAAAATCGTAATTTTCTTTTTTCGCTTCCTCAAAGAGTAGGCCTATTTAATTTAATAATGAGCACTTTGGGAGTTTATAAAATATCCGTAGACATTTACTTTTTAAATATTAAAACAAATTTTTTATTTATAATAAATTTGTTTTACGCGGAAATATGTCTTTTTACGTTTCCTACCCTCGATAAGTCTATGCAAATCTTATTTTTACACGCAAATGCTCACAAATACCAGAATCGAGTACGGACCGATAAAAGAGGCTACCATTAAAATTCTAGTGCCATTAAAACTTTATTTCAACAAAGCCCTGAAACTTCTCCCTCGCTATTTGGCTGCAGACGTTTTCTCGTTATTTTTTATGTTGTCCTACGACGTTTAGTCAAAACGGTCAAGCAGAACTCTATTGTGAGCATTTACAACATATCAAAGGTATGAAACCATAACAAATTTACTTTAACAATATTTCCCATCTTACAATTGGCAGCAGAAACAAACTGTTTGCAACTTGAGCAAAGATTACAGATTTGGTAAGAGTCGTACAGTTTTTTTGTACAAAATTTAATACGTATAAGTGATAAAAATTAAACATGTTGGTCTACAGTTATAGTGAAATATCTTGCAAGTGTAGTATACTTAACGTTTTAGCCTTTGACTTGATTTAAAGACCCAGGATGGTTATCTTTAATAATTCCTTATTAACACTATGTTTAATTGCTGCTATTTTTCTATCTTTGCCATTATCTATCATCAATTTTTGTAGGCGCTTTATCATAAGACAATGCGTACCTATGATTGTGTGCATGAGCATCTATTTCAGGCAAATTTGGCTTTGTTTTGTCTTTGCTTTGTTACGACAGATTAAGAAGAGCAGTCTCGTAACCAATCCGAACAATATTGGTTTTCCTTTTTTCTCATCTACCAGTCGATATTGAAAGAAATTCTGAATAGAGTTACGGAGAAGGACAGAAGACTATGACGGGGACAGAAGAGACAGAGGAGAGAGAGAGAGAGAGAGAGAGAGAGAGAGAGAGAGAGAGAGAGAGAGAGAGAGAGAGAGAGAGAGAGAGAGAGAGAGAGAGAGAGAGAGAGAGAGAGAGAGGCAGAAAGGCAGAGAGAGAAAACAAGACTAGATTACATGGTTTACTCAATAAATAGAATTAAATAGAATAGGAATAATATAAATAGACGACATATGGTAACGAAGATTATATGATCGGATACTGAAAAACATAAACAGATCATGACGTCAGCCTACATGAGGAAATTATCTGTTTTAGTAGACGGTTCAGTGATCTGGTCAAGACTTTTTCTGAAGAGAAATCATTAGAGGTAGAATGGAGAGCCATCGCTTATTAGCAGATAGGCAAACGGTAATGACGATACATCATTCAAATTTGGTAAAAAAAAACTCGGTTATTAAATAGCATGGACACACTCATCTTTACCTTCCGCTGTGATCTGTGGAGCTAAGTGGTTTAAATGACACTGTCACCCTTATTTAAATAATGCTACCATGCTACCATTTAAAATTATAAACAGCTATAAAATCTAACCGCCGTGATATCAAATTAATCCACACAAATGCTTATTTTCTTTAAAACTCTCACCGAGAGACAAAAAGTATATACATTGCTAAGATAACACGTTCCTCCAAGTTTTACTCAAAAGAAATTTCAAAGGGAATCACTTATTCTTTTTTTTTTTGTACATCCATGTCTGTAATTCTGAACTATAGAGAAACTGCAGTTGGAAATCACAGCCAATTTCTATGATGTTTTTTTCTTTTTGATATTTCCAAACACTACGTTTTTATTTCTTCTCTATAATTCAAATTTTATCTACTTTGATCTACGTTTGCTTTAATAATAAACGTAGCGGACTTAAAATAAAAGGCGACACTTGAAGTATTTAAGTTTACAAATTAAGTGATAACTTTCATGCCTTGTGTATGTAGCACAGGAGAGCAATAATATTGATTAATCAACTATAATATCTCAGGCTATTTAGATGTGTCAACATAATGTCAGTACAACTGTTTGTTTATAATTAATTTATTATCATAATATTACAACAGTGTTTGCGGTAGTCGCTGTGGAAGTAGTAAATAACATTAGCATCCCCAATACTTACAATGTCTATGTTTCCATTTATTCCATTGACATCCTGTTTATTTTCATAACTTCATATTCTCATACTACATTTTACAATTGTACGTGAATGCGTACATATACATATAATGCACATTATGCATATACATATACGTTAATCGTATGTATATGTATATATATATATATATATATATATATGCGTAAATTCCATCTGTAATTTCAAATTCACACGAGCGTGATCGGCACTCGCGCACAAACACGCACACAATGCGTGCATGCACACAGGCACAGAGACAGACACGCACACACATGTATACAATATTACAAATATTATTTAATTTTATTTTAAAACAAAATAATTTTTATATTCTTAATTCTTATTATATTGTTTAATATTTTTATTTTTCGTCATTGCAGGCTTAAAATATTTACGTTTAGATGAACAAACATTTGTTTTCTTTGGATTTTGAATCTTTCGTTGATGAAAGATTATTTTTTTGGAAATCCGTATATTATAGAAAATATATTCTAGGATATAAATATGAAAAATAAAAGACAGTGAACTTTAAAAAATTAAATGATTATTGGTCTTCGACCTTGATTTTTATGCTGTACTAGATTACTCTCACAGATTATTCACAAAGCTTATATAGTAATTATAGTTCTACATGAGTACTTACAGAAAAATGAAACAGCCTACAGCATATCTCGAAAATATAACGTAAACATATTTTGTCTTTTCTTTGTCACACTTTCATTATTACTGAAAGGAAACTTTCTTCAATGTTATCCTTTTTTAAAATAGTTAATTACATCGTACGACTACGGTACAGTAAAATAAGTAACAACGACAATAATAACATTAATAACAACACTGATGTGTAGTAGTCTCCAAGGGTCTGTTCAAGATACGATATGAGGATAAGATAGTCACTGAACTGTCCTCTTAGGAGTCACAAATGATCTGAAGTTGATAGTGAGAAGGAATGGTAAAACGTTTCCATCTGCTTCACGCATTCTAACGTTCTACCAAACAACACTACAAAGTATCTTAAAGATGATATCCATATGCTGAGGGTGATGGCTTATAACACCATGTACTAAAACCATTGTTTCCAGTTTGGACACACAGCATCTAGATATGAGAATAGAGACTCGCATATGTGGGAAATCAACCCAAGTCAGTGGTCTTTTCTATTCGACAATGATGTTGTCAATCGTGGTGGACATCATGCATCTAGGCTCAAGAGCTGCCCTGCGTATAAAACATGGTTTCGGATATAAAAAGTAAAAACATACGAGAAATTGCGTTATACAAGCATACAAGGAAATTTGTCATTTCACACACACCAATAAAGAAAAAGTTAATTACCAAATTAAACACAAACAACAAAACAGCAACTTAACATCAGAGATAATTAAAGAAATGATGTGATGGCAGCCTCATACATCGAAAAATGTTTGAAATAGTTTCACCATAATCTACAAGACGAAGACCGAGAGAACGGAAAATATAAAAACAGATCGGTTGCAACTGCACCAAGAGGCTTTAGCCGGAATAAATAAAAAACTACACGCGGCAAAATGCTGCGGCAGATGACCATTCATCCCTTTCAGATAGAAAATGGTGGACTTTTTAAAAGAAAGTCCGGGAGACGAGAAGGCAACCAAGATGAGCTCTGGATGAGAATTCGGCTCTCTTCTTTGCGGCAGTGACCTCACTGATCTTGGAGACCTGGCAGAACTGCAGGGGATAGCTGAAAGGCAAACAAACTGGCCGAAAGGTAAGCCCAAAAGTTAGACCTGCTTAGGCCTATTTCTTTGTGCGTACTGCGAAAAATATTCTTTAAATAAACGTATATTAAATATTATTAATAATACATTAATATATTAATAATTATTATTAATATATTACATATTATTAAATATTCTTTTAATAAAAATATATTTAAATAAACGTATAGATAAAAATATTTAATACATTACTCGTCAAAATGCTATTCCTTCCATGCATGTTTAAATTAAAGTGTACAATGTGCAACTTAATAATTCTAATTACTCATCGTGTTTCATTATATTCTACAGTATTAAAATTATTTGCTGTAAAATATTTCTCGTAACTCCTAACGCAGCAGCAGATGAGGAGGCCTTCTTGTCTATCTTCTGCATTGCAGACAATTCTTCCTCCTAGCAACATTCATCGGCCTCTTCCATAACGTGTTATGTTTCCATTGCTCGGTTTTTTCTTCAACAGCACGTAATTACGACGTTTAGGTATATAATTTCTCCGAGAATTAACGATGAAATTATCAAGGAACTATCCAATGTGATTTAATTCCATCAAATTTGATAACATAGAACCACTCAAATTAAAGTAAAATCTGAAACAAGTATACCATACTGACATTAGCTCGACGACAAAAATTGTAACTTCTTTACTTGCTAATACAAATAAATAAGTAAATTTCAAATTATTTGAGTCCATCTTTAAAACATGACAAAATTAAAGTGTCATACTCTTGCTTTTAATTAAATGTTTTTGTTCGCTGCTCTAAATATAAATATGTGTGTGTGTGTGTGTCTGTGTGGGGGGGGGGGCTTCTCTTGGAATATACTGCTTTTCAATACTTGATATTCAACACATCTGTGTACAATAGCAATAATACTTTTGAATAAATGAATTAAAAAAATGAATCTTCTTCTAATTTCAAAAACGTAGACTCCAATTTAACAAAAATTGAATTAAATATATTTTACAGATTACAAGACAAGTGAATTAATTAAATGCTTTCTTAAGTTATTAATCAAATTATTTGTGAACACAAATTTGAATTACTATACGTCACAATTTTACACTCTCCATGACTTATAATCTATCTAAAAGAAGTGCCAATAACCGGTTAGTTTGAGTATAGTTATAACAAAACCACTTCAAGCAGAACTACGTGGTTAATAAATCCCTTGTCATTTTACAGTTAGTAAACTATGAAATAAGAACAATTAACGCTAACATGATTAAATTACATTCAATTTGTTTATAATAGACTGGCTGATTGTAATTAATAAATACACTGCACAGACTGTCGTCATATATTTTAAATATTATTTTTTAAAACTAAACATCTGCCAAATATCTGCCTGCCAGAAACCAAAACCTCACTACAACGTGTCGTTTGCGGGCGACCAGCAGGAGACGGATTCGTACAGTTGCTCTGAACTCGGTACAATGTTTGTAAGTATTTAATATTGTACCTCTAGTTCATCAAATGACGTACACAATAAAATGTGGTCCGGAACCAGACTCTGCTGTACTTACAACAGTTTCCTGTTAAATCGGCTTGACATAAATAATTAACAACATACCCTTGTACGACTACTACTCTTGTTGTTCAGCTAAGAGATATCTGCTGCAGAAACATTTTAGCAATATGTAAATGTAAAAAGTCAAACTTAAATAAATTATCAACGTAGAGTTAGACATTCTTATCATAAATATTTTCGTGATCATTTAAAACAAATCGTTGAATTGTATGTGACCATTTAACCATTTAGTATGAAACAACTTAAGTACTTTATAAAAATATGAAACAACATTGAACTCCTGTGCCTTAATTTTCCAGAAAATATAAACCGAAATTTATATACAATCATTAAAATTACTTGGCAAGCCAAAACTTAGATGGTTAGGCGAGAGTGGATGGATAGTAAATGTACTCTAATTGGTTGCTTCGCATGGACGGGATTTAATATAAATTAAATTTTCTTGACAAATAATTTTATGAATGTTAGTAGCAAATGATTTAAATTTTGAATTAATAAGATTTTTGGTAACATACTTTTGGCACAAAACGCATCAGGACTGTGTAAATTGATATAACGATAACGTTTTGCTTTAAGGTATACTTATAAGGATAAACACATTGAATGAATCTCTGTTAACAAGTTCTGTTCTATGCTTTCTCAATGTTTTAATATACTGTAACGTTATTTTTAAACTTTAAACGATTAATTATAAGTTTTACTTTAATCTTAAAAGATGTAGGCCTATGTAGTATAAACCAGTCTGTACTGTTCATAATGACGCATTGGGTTCATCATGTCACGTATGATTCCAAGATTAAATTTATGACACAAACCAAATTTAAAAGAACTTCAAATGTAAACAGAGTGGATCAACAAAAAAAAATTACATGCAAAGAGACTTATGAGAGCTTTTTTGATGTGGATATATACATCGGTTACTTGCTCCAGGGGGTACAAGTTTTCAAGAAATTGGTCGCATTCAAAGTTGTTATGTAGCCTTCAGGCAACGAAAACTTTTAGTAAAGAGAAAGATACATATGCTCGTGATATAAGCCAAACATCATACTAAAATGCGTTTGTCATAAAAGTATGTAACTTTAAATCTACATTACTTCCTTAGTTATCAAGTTCGTCCTGCAATGTTGCTTCAAGGCTTTACTACACAGTTACCTTTACACTCAAAGTGAAGGTGGTTACATGAACAATTTGCTTCCTCATGAATGTTTCTACCACGGACTTGAGAACTATTATTCAATTCACAGACTGCGTGTTAAAAATTTTTAACAGTAGTTTAAATTTATATAAACTTTGTAATATTGATAAAACGACATACATACTACTAAGCATGGATTGCGAACACCTTTGATTTAATACGGTTTTTATATATTAATTGCGTTACTGCCGTTGTAATCTGTACCTGAGTAGAAGAATTGATTCAGACAGATAAGGCAACGATACTTTACTTTTCGCAATAGAAAAACTTATTTTAAATTAAATAAATTAAATATAATCATAACGTTAATAGTAATTTTACTGCTCTATTATTTTGCATTAACAAAATGAGGTTAGTGTTAACTATTTCTTAGTAAAAGCTGTTCAACTTTCAGATAACCATAATATTAAATATGTTTATATCACAAACACTCATTCATCTTTAATGTCAATGCGAAACGTATTGTTACGTAATGCAGAAAAAGTGTTACACCATTACAAACATTCGATGTGTTTCTCGGTTGTTCCAGTGGAATCCGGCTGTAATGTTGTGTGCGCACATGACCTCAACATGTGTTAGCGAGACTTTTCTAGACTTCGCCGGCCGCGCGCACTGTGTCAAGGCCGCAATCAATTACGCTCTAGTGTAGCGCTGATGCGTACTATGGACGATTCTGGAATTTCAGAGGGGTATAAATATAGGCATTCAGCGGCGCGTACTTCAGTTACTGTCGGGCTATTACACAGTAAGTTTAAGTGGCGATTTATACTAGTGTGGTTCGAAGTATTGTGGCGAAGTGTTATATGTTTTATAATTGTTCGGTACTATATTAGTTGACATTTTTTATTGCGTGTGAACAACTTTTATTTGATTTGGTCTAAGAGACTATCTTGTTGGTTGCGAACTGTTTAATTGTGACAATTAAAACTGTTGATTACTGACTTAATTGTTGTCTTGTATTTGTTTCCACTGTACCATACGACGATCAGTAGACCGTCGTAACAGTATAATCTAAAAATACTTAATAAATCAAAAGGCGTTCCCCCGTTTCTTGTTCCCCTGTGACAGAGAATATTTATTACACAGTATTACCGTAGATAAATATAAAATAGAGGTAATCGTTTTAATGGCTTTTGTAAACGTACGTTTTGAACAACAGAACTAAGTAAGGAGTCTGTAGACTGGATTTACTTTCCAAAAGTTATAGCTTTTATCACAAACCTTGTAGTACAGTATTTTCTACTAGACATCTACACTGTGTTATTTGTAGAACGAAAATATTGATGAAAGTAGATTGTTCATGTACTTTATACTACAATTTATGATACAAAATTGAAGATATGTAAAGATTAAATTATTTACACACATCAATAAATGTTAAATTTTTCTAATTCAACCCTCTTATCTTAACCGTTCTGTATAACAAATAACATATGGTAATAATAACGTTTATATCATTCTTCAAAAAACTTAGTGTTTGTCAATAACGTTTTGTAATACCTAATACGTTTTTAGTGTGGATAAAGACATGACTTAACATTAATTTGAAATAAGTAATGAACTTATGATGGTGTTACCTTATAAACTTTAGAATATGTTTTGCTGACCGATGGCTGTTACATAAATTAATTTTCAAAGTGTATTAATGACTACACAGGTATTCAGGAAAGTTAACACTTTTCTAGCTGCAGTCTAGAAGGATAAATTCGGTTTGATGATGAATTAGAACATTTAGTATAACTGTATGGTTCAAATAGGCAGCCCCTTCCGCACTACTTCTATTCTACAAAGTGAAGAATTCATTGTTACTAGTATTGCGTTTCAGCAAGCATTCAAACACAGCATCAACGGTTTCCATCTTGCATCCTTTGTCAATTGATTTCTCATTAAAGAATATTCTGTGACTGGTGACAAAATAATCAGCTGTCACAAAATTTGTTTAACGCGTTCTGAGTTATTATGATAAACTATATTCTGTAAAGTACTTTTGTTTTATGTAACTTGCACATTCGGTTTATCAAAACTTGTCATGATTGTTTAGTGTGGACACTGTCATTTGTATTAATGCGTTTTTCCTCAACATTTTCATACTAAACTTCTTGCACGTATTGTATATAGAGGGCTGTCATGGTATCTGCTTCTGAGCCTGTATTTATTTCTGTCCATACCTTAGCTGTAACATAATTTGAAGATAGTAAGTTCACTATGTCATAGATCATAGACACAGAAACAGAAAAGTTCAATGTTGATATTCGTTATTATTAATATAACGTGCACACAAGACTAAATTTTTAATAACTACACTTCTCCAAAATGTGAGGTGCTACAGCTTCTAATATGTAAATTGTAAATTGTAACGCGTTTTTGTTGTTAATATTGCAAATGTTTTTGGATGATTCATAATTATGAAATTTTACTTCAAAAATTGAATACATCCGAATGTTTTGTTTAGATAATAGTCGCAACGAACTTCATTCTTCTAGACGTAATTACAAACACATCAGCAATGTTACAGACAAAATGACCAATGGACGTTAATATGGATACTTATTACTAAACTATGCATAGTCCTTACATTTTATATCTAAGTATAACCTCAGTAAACCTTGTGATAAATATACAAACATCTAGACATGCTAACTAATGGATTATTCAACCAAATGAACATAAATTTTATTAAAGTTTTTCTATTAAAACTGACCACAAATTATAATCTGAGATTTATTTATGACTTCAGTTTTTGGCGTTGTGTGCTCTTGAAGGTACTTCGTGTACTTGGAATTTACTGCTGATTACTAATGCTGCTGATGGATGATTAGTTCGTGCACCGACGTGCCAAATTGGAGCCACATCACACAACGTTTCCATAATACAAAGTTTGAAACAAAATATATTTGTATGCAATTTGTGTATCAGATTAAAGCTTTAAGGGAATTGATGATTTTGTGTTTATTGTGGTTTACAGAACAATGCTAACTAAACCAATAATTTCAACCTGAGGGCAATGTAAGGCTTAAAAGAGTAATACCGAAGTGCTTATAGGCCAGGTGTTACAGAATGAAGGGTCAAAGCGGATTAATGATGATAACAAATGAAATTTACACTTCCAAAACGGATGTGTGTGTGTATGTGTGTGCGCACGCGCGTGTGTGTCGTTTGCGTGCGAATGTTTATTTGGTAAATAGAGTCGTAGTGTAAATGAAATACTGAATAAAATATACGAATTTACGTTTATTAAACGTGTCTCTAGCTCTTACGTTAAGTATTTGATTAATAGTAAAATATGGAGAACTAAAAACATTACGCAGATTACGACAATATTTTCACAAATGAAGATATTAGCCTCTGTACTGCACTTGAGAAATTTAACGTTGATGCATTATTCATGTAAGTAAGCATTCCGGCGTTCATGCAAGATTAACAGATAAAAGTTTGATGGTGTAACAGATGGTATTTTTTACCAACATCAAGCTCAAATAAAAGTACTAAAAATTGTTTAAATATTTTTTCACTCTGCAAATATTGTAGATCTAAGTTCTTAAAATTCATTGTCTTACACACAGAAATATATTATAAACAAATTAAAAATATAAAATTTCAAATTATACCTTTACTATAAGGTATTGTTTATGTGGCCATAGTGAAATCAGTAAATTTAAAAATTCCTGAAAGAAGTTAAAACTTGTGTAACAGTTCATTTTATTCTTTTCCCACTGTTACAAATAATATGAATCTCTTCGTGCTTGTAACATCTTCTTCAGTAAAACTATATTAAGGCATCTCTAGTTTCAGCTAAAGTGATAATTAGGGTTTTTAATAAACAAAATTGTGAGTATAATCTTGAGACACATACGTTTTTTTTACTACATCAAGTCCTTTAATAATGTGAGGCGAAATAAGCTGTGGAATATCATGGACAGAAGATGCGTACCAAATCATCTACTAGATGCCATTAGGAGCATGTACAAGAACATCATTTTAAAAACTGAATCTGGTGAAGTCCTTAATCAAGTGATAAATAAAGGAGCCCGACAAGGGTGTAGGAATTCTCCCACACATTTTATTTATATTTGGACGTAAGATAGTGCAAGCAGAGGCTAGAAATACTGAACTTTAGTGACAGTTTCAATGAACGTAATTTCGTCAAAACTCTACTGTTTGCTGACAATTAGGTTATAATAGCAGAAAATGAAATAGCCTGCAGAGGGCCCTCTATAAATTGCAATAGATAATCAGGATATATAGTCTGGAAATTTATGTTATCAAGACTAAGTCCACGGCTTTTAAAGTTTGCTTTCCTGTAAGGTGTAAACTAGAAGTGAATGATCAACTAATTGAGCAAGTGCATTCATTCAGGTTCCTTGGATGTGACTTGCCTTAGGTTGGTGACATAGATTTGGACAAACAAAATAGATAAGCTTAATCATATGTGTGGAGCGATAAGAAGAACACTGAATGAAAAAGTCAGAAGAGATACTCTTTTAAAATTTTATAAAGTGTTGTAGTGTCATGCGGCCTTGATGACAGACAGACTTGGACACTGAATGCAAAGTCCCAAAGCCGGATACAGGCTAGTGAAATGAGATTTTTACGATCAGTACTAGGAGTATCATAGAGGGACCGGCTAAGAAATGATGATATAAGGACATCCTTGGAATATACAATGTAAACAAAAGGATAAAGCAATACAGACAGGATTGGACAGACCATGTTGATAGGATGCATAAAAACAGGATACCAAAACAAATTTTGGTTTATAATCCAAAGGGGCGGCGGAATATTGGAAGATCAAGAAAAAGATGGTCCGGATCAAGTAATGCGAAATGGATCGTAAGGTCCACAGCCTGAAGAAAAAGAACAACAAATAAAATGGGCATGCTCCACTCTATTCAAATACGCAAGTTAACGAACTTACTTTTTCGGCTGTTGTTTAGAGACAATCGTCTATAGTCTTGACACTTTATTTATCCAAGGGAATACTCTTATTTATGTAAAGTAAATTTTGTTAGGAAGATGTAGTCTCTAGGCAGAAAAGAAGAAGATTCGTCTGAGAGATATGGGAGATTTGTAATTTGGCTTAAAACGTCAGACACTAAATGATATAAATGACACACATCTACCAAATAATTTAAAGAATACAACTAATAATAAAATAGTACCATATGATTAAACTAAAATTGTATACAAGCGTATATGTTTATGTATATGTAAAAGGTAATTGATGACTAAAAGAGACATACCTGTATTTTCAATTATCAAAAATACTCAGGCTTGTAATGAACTTTGCATTTAAAAACAGGCTTATAGAATCAAGACGGCTACAAACGCCTCACACTGCCTACGTTATTACTCTAAACGGCCGCCTCATAGGTAATGGCCATGAGCCGTTTGAAGCCTGATAACGTTGTCTTCTATTATCCACATGCAGTTAAGGAAATAAGCAGTGGCCTAAACTTCCACATTCTCCTCAGTTAACTTCTGTAATATATATGAATAGCTGTCATAGGTGTCCAAGTTTCTCTAAAGAAAGAAGAGACTATGTACAAATTTTATTGGATATGTTTGTGATGTTTGGACAATGCAGTAAGAACATGTGGCTTAGCAAACTAACTGTGTATATGGAATTAAATTATTGTTTTGTCACTACATTATAAAAAACTCAAAAACAAAAGTAGAGAACTAAAATTAAATTATGAGAAAATAATAATCTGGGACCGAGTAGTAAGCCTTTTGGCACTTACTCTGATGCCACTGAGTAAGTTGTCACAAGAGGCTGGTTATTCACCACATTATCTGGAGTCCAGAGGTGTTATAGAACTGAGCAAAAGAAAAAAAAAGCGTAGGCTTCTGGATGTAGGAACGAAACTGTGGCCTCAGAGAGGATAAAAATTGATTGAAACTTCCATGAACGTGTGGAGCGCTCTGCGTGTAGGCTATGATATGTGTGTTTGACTAGCTGTATTATACTCAAGAGAGTAGGCCGACTAGCATGCTTACGTATTACAGCGGCACTACTGCTGTTTTAACAGTATGGGAGTTGTATTCTATGTAAAGTGTTTCTAGGTAATTAAGTAATGTCATACATTACAGTAAATCCATATTACTATAACTATAGAAACCATTATTACTATAGAAACCATTGGATAATTAAATGGAGTATTTTTTAATTAACCATTGCTTTAATTGTAAGCTGAAAAAACAGATTAATAAAACTTTTAAATGTGTAACAGAATTTTATTTTGATTTTCTCCTACCATTGAAGATTAATTTAATGTCCATATAGTTTTCATATAACAGTACCTTTATACCTGTAACTTGTTTTATTTTTGTTTGTTCAAGAAGCAATTTTAATTTAATGAGTTATATTCTTTTACAAAAGTACTAAATAATTTATATTTATTTGCTATTTATGTCTATTTATTTACGTAGTTTAATCACTTATTTCTGCAATGATCCGTGAACGTCTATCATTTATTTTATATCACTTTCAATTATATAAAATTTACATTGACAAAGTTTTTTCATTACATTATTTTATGACAATAATTTTCAAATATGTAGTTAAAATTAACTGAATAACGTTCACTCAACTTTGCGTTTCTGAGGATCTAGTCGGCAACGAGACCGTGTCATTGGGTCTGAGATATACCACTTATGCCAGGCGTTGAATTTGCATTTTAATTGCGAGTTGGCTCTTAATTTAGGTTGTATAATAGAATATGAGGAAGGAGGATAATGTAATGCAATACATCTACGTTACAAGGTAGACCTATATGAAATATAAATTAATAAACTGAATACCATCATAAATTATATTATTAGATATTTTGTAGTTTAGTATGACATTGTGCATCATATCTTGTGCTTCTTTCTTATGATACATCTTTGTATCTGATACGAAAACGTATTAAAAACGTATTTAAACTAAACTTAAACTTAAATTTAAACTTATTTTACTTACTTAAACTAAAATGGTTCGATAAAATTAATGTGCTAAAGCAGCATTTATCTAGTTTATTTTAAGCGCTATTTATATGGTTAAAGAAAGTTTATGAAATTTAGAATTACGTATACACTAATCGTTTGTCATAACGAAATTAAAAAATTCTTTTGTTGAGAACAAATATTAATTTTGGCTATTGCATAAAGATTATAGTCTAGATTAATGTGGCCCTAATTGTACGTTGTAGAGAAATGTTATGCCACTAAGTGAACTCAATAGTTAGATATTCACACCTTTGGTCTGCAAGAGCACTACAGTCTTCGACAATGTGTTTCACTGTAAGCGCTCTACTCCGCCACAAGTCCAGACGGGTCGTTCTTTTACTTGTAGGGGATACGAAGACGTCAAGTTCGTGTGATCAATTCGCAGTCTGGTGATGAAAACTTGTTCACGACGACTGCGTTCGCCTTCTAGTTGTCATTTACGGACGTTTTGCATTACGCCAGAAAGTTTCCTCTACCTTCTATTCTACATCTTTTGCCAAACATTAATAATGGAGTAATATATTATATAAGTAACACTGTAAGATTAAATTATATACAATATAGTTTATTTTAATTTTAAAATTAAAAATCAATTTTCTAACTTAAATGATTTTTCTGATAATTTTATAAGTTTAATTATAATTAGAAAACATAAAAAGTTATTTATTTCAAACAAAACTAAAAGTAAGATAAATGAAATGTATGTTTGCCAGAATGTATGTACATTACTTCCACCAAGTCGATAAAAGGTCTAGTAATTATTGTCTTTGAGTTTGGTGTAATAATAGTTACGCATTTGGCGTTAAACAGTTACAGTATTCGTAGTTTATGTGTTGAAACATAAGCAATCTGATAGTCTTAAACATTAATTTATAATGTTACTTATAATTTTATTTCATACAACGTATGTTTGTGCTACAAGTCACACGTCTAAATAATGTACTTACATATTTTGGAACCTCACGTTAATATTGTAATTTCAGTTGCTACACTTTTTGAATGTTATTTCTGCTTGCACGTTGTAAGTACAAATCAAATAAGAAAAAAGTCCTTAAATTATCACCACGAGCCAGCACCAAGTGAAGAGTAAAACGACCGTTTCACAGATTAACGTAGTTTTAAAAGAAGTTTTAAGAGAGGAATACACAGTCCAGAAATGAAGGGAAGCGATTAATGAACTGGTAAAGTAAGATGCCGGACGCAAGATATTAGCATGGGTTTGAAATTTGTTGTTGTTTAAAAAGAAATGCAAGAAGAGGCAAGAAATACAAAAAAACAACAGATTCAACAATTCACCAGAAAGATATCAACCGTTTGAGAAAAACACTTGAGAAAGTTACAAGGAATTTCAATACGTTTCTTGATGAAATCAACGCTATCGATCGGAAATTAAAAAAAATTTTTATGATATCTGACAAGAGTATTCGATATATAGGGATAAAATAATTCAATGGTAAGGGAGCACATAATCGAGTCTGTCATCAAAACTAAAAACCGTATAGCGAAGCCTTGAAACTCACCTCCAAAAACAGAACAACAAAATAGCAGAAGAAGTAAAGAAGAAACAAAGAGTATGACAAATAAAATAAGCGAAATGGAAGGTACCAAACTAATACAGCAAGAACTGATTGAAGAGGCAACCCGCACAATAGCGAATACATTCGGTAGAACCAACACAAAAGCTGAATGAAGATATAGTTATCGGAAATCAGCAGTTGAAACTGGCCGTAGCTCAACATTTGCAAAGGAAAGTTTACTATTTCGTAATTACTTATGGAGTCATAAGCAGTTTCACAAAACTGAATTTTTTGTAACGTCTAGTGATAGAATTGTACTTGGCAAAGACACAAAGCAAATGATAAACCGACAGAATATTTCGAAACAAATAGTTAGCGATACAGAGTTCTCTGTCCTTCCTACAAGCACCAAGATTATTTTATAGGCTCTGAAAATGTCGTTTTGCGAATTGTCTTAGTGTGTACGAATTTTAATTTTTGTTGAGTTAACTAGAATGTAGATGAGAACAAAACATCCAGTCGAGCAACACTCCTGGCCCAATATCCAGTCCAAGTCGTTGGACTAATGGCCTTAATTAACGCTTCCACAAAACATAAAAAGAAAAAATCATGACAATTTTCGTACCATTATCGTTAATAATATTATTAATTTTATTTTAATATTATTACTATTACATTTTAAAATATTATTATAATAATATTTATTATCTATATATTAATACGTGAAGAGAAAACTTTGTACCCCTTTTTAAGTATATTGCGCGCACGGAGGAGTGTGAGATTTGGCATAGTTAAAGTTTATATGGAGAAGGAGTGCAGAAAGCTAAAATTTATATATAATATGTGTTACAAATACATTAAATTAAATAAAACAATACATTCATTTGCACTTGAAAATTCATTTAATTTTTTTCAAACAATGGTAATTGTTAAAAATAAAATAATTTTGTTGCCAGGCAATAAAATTATAATTTTTTCATTTTAGTGTACGTTCATACTGCCAATGTCAAACACATAATAGTCTGTCCTTTGTTTACGTTCATACTGCCAATGTCAAACACATAAAAGTCTGTGGTCAAACAGTCGCACAGAGTAGAGATTGTCGCCAAAGAATTTTAAAATGTTGCCAACAAATAATTACTGACAGATTGACTGAATGAGCTGTGAATTTTGTGTGATTTCAAATGTTCCTTTTTCAATAGTCTGTGGAGTGTATGTCAAGGCAAAAAAGCGTTTATTTTATATTTTGTATATTAGATATCTGTGTTTTATATATTAATGTTCAGTTGAAAGTGAAATACAGCTTGCTTAATATACACCTGTTGCAAAAGGAAAATTTTGTAGCTGCAATTTGAATTGACTTACTCTCGCCTAATTATTATTGGTGGTTTCAAAAAAGTGAGTACATTTTATTATTTTTAAATTAACCCTGTCTAATCTTAGTTCCAGTAATTTCATTAAATGTTTTTTTTTATATTCAGATATTCGCACCTACTTCCATTATGCCTCGACATAGAACATTGACGGGTCGGAGTGAGAGACAAAGAAGAAGGAATATATATTCGCGTGAAAGTCAAAATGATAATAGACCAAATGCAAATTTAAATAGTGTAAATACTATACAAAATGATGAAATTATTTTGAGGGATACATTTAAATGCGCACTGAATGTCATTCCAAGAAATTTTAATACTTTTGATTGTGGATTAATGCATTTACAATCCAGGTTTTGCAATGCAAAACATTTCGAATGTTTTTTATCACAGATCAGGTCCAATGACTGCTGGATATGGTCGCTCACCATGTTATGCGCAATTATATTTTTATGATGTTGACACTGCTGTCAATTATAGATTACGTGAACACTATAATCAAACATGCAATAACAATATAATGCGCGAAATCTCTCTTGAATTGGAACGCATTAATCCTTTCGTTCGGTCATTCATTGCAATGAAAGATCATTGTCAGAGAGTTGAAAATCAAAATAAAGAAATTTGTATGCTCATTAAAGTAAATCGTGATTTAGATCTACGCCGTCATAATGATGCAGTTCAAACTGATGTAGCAGTAATATTTAGTACAGTTGATGGTGAGCCACCCTTTGAACGAAATATGGTTTCGTTTTCAAAAGTTAATGGTACCATTAAAAATTCTCTGTTTTGGATTCATCATTGGACCCTTTAGCGTATCCATTACTTTTTCCAAATGGTGATACTGGGTGGCATATCAATATTTATCATAATGTACCAACTACATCTAATTCAAGAGCTCCCAGAAATAAATTAACCATGCTTCAGTATGCAGCCTATCGACTTACAATTAGAGAAGATTTTAGCATATTGCACCATTCACAAAAATTATTTCTGCAGTGGATAGTTGATATGTATGTGAGAATAGAGGGCACAAGGTTACATTTCATTCGACAAAATCAAACAAGTCTTCGGACTGAAGTTTACAACAATTTAACAGATTATTTAGAACTGAACCCCAATGCCAATAATGTTGGCCGTAGAGTAATTTTACCATCTTCATTCAATGGATCTCCAAGAAATATGTATCAGAATTATTTAGATGCAATGTCAATTGTACAACATTTCGGAAAGCCTTCTTTGTTTATTACAATGACTTGCAATCCAAGTTGGCCTGAAGTAGTTAGCAATATTGGTGTAGGTGAGTCAGCTAATTTTCGACCTGATATTGTTGTGCGTGTATTCAAGTCCAAACTGGAAGCGTTAATTGAGGCCTTACACTAAAAAAAATCTTCGGTAAAGTTGAAGCACTCATTTATACAATTGAGTTTCAAAAGAGAGGATTGCCTCATGCTCACATTTTACTCTCTTTAAATGAGCAAGATAAAATTGTTAACGCTACCGATATTGATAAAGTTGTATCTGCGGAGATTCCTAACATTCAAACACATCCTACATTACAAGAATATGTTGTAAAACACATGATGCATGGTCCATGCGGTGTACTTAATCCAAATTCTGTATGTATGAGAGATGGAAAATGCACAAAAGATTATCCAAAACGATTTAATAAATGCACATGTGAATCATTAAATGGATATCCATTATACAAAAGGCGTGATAATGTTATTAATGCTGAAGTTCGCGGTAGTTGCCTCGACAATCGTTATGTTGTACCATACAATCCGTATTTACTTGCCAAATTTAATTGCCATATAAATGTTGAAGTATGCACTACAGTTAAAAGTGTTAAATACATTTATAAATACGTGTATAAAGGCTATGACAGTGCATCTGTCGAATTAGGTTCAGAGAGAAATGAACCAGGTCAAGAAATACAAATTGATGAAGTTAAAAATTTTTTAAATGGCCGTTATGTCGGATCAACTGAAGCTGTATGGCGCATCTATGAATTACCAATGCATTTTCAATCACATGTCATCGTTAGACTTGACATTCATTTACCTCGTAGACATAATGTTTACTTTCGAGAAGGGCAAGAACGTCAAGCAATTGAAAATGCAAGACAAACAAAATTATTAGCATTTTTTGAATTGAATCGATCAGATCCATCAGCGCATGAATATAAGTATATTGAAATTCCTTTGCATTATGTGTGGGAAGATTCCCGAAAAAAATGAAGAAGAGAAGGCGTGGATGTGATAAAATCATTACACGCATATATGTAGTATCACCAAAAGACATCGAACTTTTCCATTTACGATTGCTTTTATTACATGTCTGTGGTCCAAAATCATTTGAGGATGTTAGAACATACAATGGAATTATACACACTTCTTTTGTTGAAGCGTGCCATGCTCGCGGCATTGCTTCAAATGATAATGAATAGCGCGAATGTTTAAATGAAGCAAACGAATTACATTCACCAAAACAAATGCGAAATTTATTTGGTTACATTTGTGCATTAAATGTGCCAGCCAATGCATTGGCGTTATGGAATGAATTTAAAGTATATCTTAGTGAAGATGGTTTGAGAGATTACAACGAAGAAGTATCCTTTAATACAGCTCTATTAGAAATTGAAGATATTTTGAATGTTCATAATTTGTCATGTCAAGAACTTGGTTTACCAGTTCCCACGTATTCGCAGAGAACAGACGAAGCAAATGCTATTGATCCAATAGAACAAGAGTTTCTGTTTTGTGAGCATTATGAAACTGCAAATATTGAACAGCGTAATCTAATTGATCGTGTGATTCGTGAAGTTTTGCATCATGATACTGGATCTAATTGTTTTTTGTTTAACCGCTCATGCAGGTTGTGGAAAAACATTCACACAAATAGCAATCATTCACAAATTAAATTCGCTTAATCTTAGTTGCATTGCAACAGCGTTCAGTGGCATAGCTTCAACTCTATTACTTGGAGGTAGAACTTTACACAATGTGTTTAAATTGCCTATACCCATTTTGAAAAATTCTGTAGCGAATATTACCGCAAATAGTAGCTATGGACGTTACATAAATCATTGATAATTGATAATTGATAATCATTGATGGACGTCGTCATTGACAATTATTGATGAAATTTCTATGTGCCCACTGCAAGTGTTGAAAATCATAGATAGATTATTGCAGGATCTATGCGATGAAAATGATAAACATAAACCATTTGGAGAGAAAACGATACTCCTGTGCGGTGATTTTCGGCAAATCTTACCAGTTGTCCCACATGGATCACGTGCAACTTTAATTGAAAATTGTGTTACGAGTTGGCATAAATTTGTTTATTTTCATAAAGTAACGTTTACTCAAAGTATGAGAGCCTTACCAAGTGAAATAGAATTTGTCGTATTCTTGAAAGAAATTGGTAATGATGAAGCCCCACAATTCCCTCAGTTTGGTGAAAATATTATTGAAATACCTCAGCAATTAATAGGAGATGAAAATAATATTATTAATGAGGTGTATGGAAATATTTCCGAAAACATACTCTCAGATAACATATTGAAGTCAGTTATTTTAGCACCTAAAAATGATGATTGTACTTTTATTAATACTGATATACTTAATCGAATACCAGGTGAACAGAAAACATATCATAGCTACGATAAAATAATTTTTGTGATGATGACAATGAAATCAATAACTATGCAGTAGAGTTTTTGAATTCTTTGACTATTAGTGGTTTGCCACCACATAAGTTAGTATTGAAAGTTAATTGCATCGTTTTACTGATCAGAAACTTAAATACAAAGGAAGCATTTCTCAATGGAACAAGAATGCGCATCAAGTGTATGCATCGTAATGCTATTGATTGCGAAGTTTTAACTGGAACCGCACGCAATAAGAGAATTTTGATTCCACGTATAAATTTAACATATTCCGGTACCGTACTGTTTTACCATTTAACTTTCAAAGAACTCAATTTCCAATTATACCTGCATTTGCGATGACAATAAATAAGTCTCAAGGACAAACATTCGAAAATATTGGAATTTTATTGAGGCAGCCAGTTTTTACACATGGTCAATTGTACGTCGCAGCAAGTAGAGTTCGATCATTCGATGGTTTGAGATTTTATATTTCCGAATATAATGGCCATGTGCATTTAGCAAGTGGTGAAAAGTTTTTACAAAAAACATCGTTTACACAGAAGTTCTGAATCATTAAATTCACTTTCAAACTATTTTAAATTCAATGGACAACATTTATTTTTTTAACCGCCCGGTTTTTTTGATTTAATGAAAAATTTATGAAAAAATACGAGGCACATATTTTTATTTCATTTTTTATTTTGTATTAATTTTCATTTAAATTTTATATAATTCGAAAAAGATAGGCAAAATAACTGTGTAGCCTTGGCGAAACCTGGTCAGTATGGCAATAAAAAAAACCCAAGGAAATGTCAAAAAACGCGTTATTGCTTTTTAAATATGGCTTAGCGAAGTTAAACCTCATTTTTCCTATCTTTCATATTTTTCAAATAACTCGGAAATTAATGCATAGAAAAAAAATTACAAAATTATATAAGCTTTGTAGCAGATAATCTTCAAACTGTTTTCGAATTTTGTACCTTACCAAAAATGAAATGTAATCCACTGGAATTGAAAACAATGTATCTTATACTTCTATGAATGTCAAGTCTCATTTTTATTAGCGTTTATTTGATTCAATAATAACATGAAAAAGTTAAAACTGACAATGAATTATATCAAAAAATAAATACGAATACAAGCTGTAATTGTGTTTTTTTCAACTGTTACTAACATTAAATTTTAAATTTCATAGGTATTGCAGGGAATTAAGGCAAACAACACACGCTAATGACGTATTTGTACACGCTCGCAGCTGACGTAATAGAACAAAATTCAAAAAAATTATATGCAATGATTATAGAGGTATACTCTTTGACAAAAGAACCTCAATAACGTTCAAACTTAAAAATTTAACGAATTACGGTCGAATTTCGACCACTGGGCGACCACTAGTAACTATAAAATTGTAATTATAATTTTTTCAGGCATTTGAGACCAATTAAATTGGCTCCTTGCATTAACATGATGAACACAGATTGTATCGGTAAAGATGCTGAAATTTTTTATCAGAATATGTTATTATTATATTAACAAAAACCTATGTATACTAGTCATAAAGAAACAAATAACCTAATTTTTACGTAAGTCTCTATCATTTTCCAAAATGTTAAATCATGTAATTTAAAATCAAAGTTTCAATCGACATCTATGGAAACAATATAGTAAGACAATAGAGATCTTTATATATATACCGACCTGTATTATTTTGTTACTAGCTTATATATTGTTACGTAATGTGGAAAAAGTGTTACACCATTACAGAACAGTCTACGTGTTTCTCGGATGTTCCAGTGAAATCCGGCTGTAACGTAGTGTGCGTACGTGATCTCAACTACGTTACCGAGACTTTTATAGATTTCAACGGACGCGCGCACGTAGATTTCAAGGCCGCAATCAAATTACGCTCTAGTGTAGTCCTGATGCGTAGTATGGAATGTTCTGGTGTCTCAGCGGGGTATAAATACAAGACTTCATCGACGCTTAGTTGAGTTACTGTCGGGCGATTTACACAGTGAGGTTCCAAGTATTATGGCGAAGTGTTATGTGTTTTATAATTGCGCGGGACAATTGTAATACTGTACAGTTGTGTTTTATATTAGTTGACATTTTAATTGTGTGTGAACACTTTTTATTTGATTTGTTGTAAGAGGCTATCTTGTTGATTACAAACTGTTTAATTGTGATAATTAAAGCTGGTGATTAGTGACTTAATTGATGTCTTGTAGTTCTACTTTGTTTTCCACTGTACCATACGACGATCAGTAGACCGTCGTAGCAGTGGTGTCAGAAAGGCTACTGGGCACAATGGGAATCTCTTACCTTACAGAACGGATTGCTGAAAAGGGTTTGGGAAAGTGCAGATAGACGAGACGTGGTCATGCAGCTGATAGTTCCCCCAAGTAAAGTACAGTCTGTTTTGAAGGAGATGCATGATGGAACCTCTGGAGGCCATCTTGGCGTTAACAAAACCCTTGACAAAAGACGGAAGCGACGTAGAGGAATGGGTTTGGACATGTAAAATATGTGCTGCAAGCAAGGGACCAGAAACCACAAGCAGGGGGAAAATGAGACAGTATAACGTTGGAGTGCCTTTCGAAAGAATTGCTATAGACATTGCTGGACCATTCCCAGTTACTGACGATGGAAACCGGTACATCATGGTTGTAGGTGACTACTTTACTAAGTGGCGGAAGCCTACGCAATTCCAAATCAGGAGGTTACCACTGTAGCAAAGGTGTTAGTTCACAACTTCTGTTGCCACTAAGGAGCCCCTATGGAAATTCATACAGATCAAGGGAGAAATTTCGAATCAGGAGTGCTCAAAGAATTATGCCGTCTACTCAGAATTCGAAAGACTAGGACAACGCCTCTCCATCCTCAGTCGGACGGGATGGTTGAGAGATTCAACAGGACACTTGAGCAGCAACTTTCGAAGGTTGTTGACGAGAACCAAACAGACTGGGGACCAACGTATACCTCTATTCCTCATGGCGTATAGGTCATCAGTACACGACACAACCGGCATGACTCTAGCAAAATTGGTGTTTGGGTGGGAGATTCGTCTTCCTGGGGACTTGATGTTCGGATTACCTAAAACTCAGTCCCAAGAGTCACAGAACTATTGCTCGCAATTAGAAAACCAACTGCGAGAAATGAATCGCTTGATAAGAGGACAGCTAAAGATAGCCAGTGATAAAATGAAAACTCGGTATGACATTCGCAGCAATAGTATGGGTTTCTAAGAAGGAGATCAGGTTTGGTTGTACACCCCAAAGCGATGTTGTGGTCGCTCACCTAAACTTCAGACTAATTTGGAAGGACCTTACACTGTGAAAAAAAGGAATCAGCGATGTTGTCTATCGGATTCAACAGTAAGGACAGCGAAAGTTCAAGATCGTCCACCTATCGCCTAGCGAAGTATTACGTTAGACACGGGTTGCCAGTTCGGAATGAACAGGCTTAAGGAGGGGGCAGTGTTGCGTAATGCGGAAAAAGGGTTACACCACTACAGAACAGTCTACGTGTTTCTCGGATGTCCCCGTGGAATCAGGCTGTAATGTTGTGTGCATACGTGATCTCAATATGCGTTAGCAAGACTTTTCTAGATTCCTTCGGCCGCGCGCACTGTGCCAAGGCCGCAATCAGTTACGCTCTAGTGTAGCGCTGATGCGTAGTATGGAATGTTCTGGTGTCTCAGCGGTATATAAATACAAGACTCTATCCCACTTAAAATATTTACGGGCGACGCGTCGTGGGACGGTGTTAATATCTTACTAGTGCTTGAAAGTAACATTACATAATGTGTGATATAACAAAGCAATAGTTTTGCGTTTGTAAGGAAGCTGAATAGTCAGTATTTAGTGCACTCTGGTAAGCAAACATATTATGTGAATCAGTAACCACAGTGTTTCACTGATTTTTTTCAACAGAATTTTGTAAATACGTTTTTATTTTTGTATGTAGCACACAGTCACAAATGCGATGAGGTTAAACCATCTGAAACTGCTGTAACTGGTTAAAACTCTGTAACTTATGAAACTAAATTAGTTTAGAAAATAAATAGTAAAGAGAAAGCTAAAAAAATAATATTATAATTTTGTAAACATTATTTATATTTCACGATGTACTTAAGGTGTTTACGTAACAGATAATATATTAGAGACTGTTCAGAAAACACTTTGTTGAAGGATGAAAATAATGCTATATCAGTGCAACTCTGAATGACAGTATTACAGTACTTTTAAGATTTTATTACTCTACTTCACATTCAGTCGATTTTAAAGTTCAGTTACGAAAAATATTTACAAACAGGATTATCACTGTTGCACACCACTATAGAAAATTATTCCGATTAGGGCTTTCAAGCTTCTCAGCTCATCATCAGATCGGAAGTAACAACAGAAATAAAACAAACTCTTCACACCCCCACCCGTCCTACTGACCCCCCCTCTAACAAGCTATAAGTCAAATGTCCCTTCCCAACCTCCGAGCCCTGTCACCCCCGTCTGTACAGTTACATATTTTTCTAGCACATTTCGTGTGTATCTGTGTTGTGTGTGTGCGTTCGCGTGTGTACATTCTGTTCAAAACCTAACGTTTTAAAGCCTTTCTCATTCACACTTTTGGGCGCGGTCACTCACCCTTATTTCAAAAACATCCCCATATGCAATTTAATTCTTAATGTTATCTATCCGTCCTCTACCTCTTAATTCTTAATTATATTATAAAATATTTCTTCATTATCAAATTTAGTTTTAGTATTCATTAAATTGTCTAAACCTTTCTCTCTTTCTTTCAATATTTCTAACTCCTCCCTAAGCCTTCTTTTAACTGTGTTATTTACTACTTTTAAAATGTCATAGTCTTCCAAAAGATTAACAAACTTATGGCTCTCTTCTATGAAATGTCTATGAAAAATATTTAAATTAAGTTTTTGTTTGCTACTAAAATGGATCTCATTTGCGTCTCTGCCGTTTTGCAAAAGAAAATACGAATTCAAGTAGAATGTATGAAGTAGTTAAGCCGATAAAGAAATACTCTTATCGAGAATAACATACTTCCTCATTCAGGCTAGTAGACAACTGACACATGTGAGACGATCTTGTAACTGTGTCTATATTAAGAATAAAAAATTCTAGCCAAAATTATGATTTTTTAAGTGTACCCATAAACGCTGTTAATTTTACTTAATATTATTTAATACAAAATCGTAAAATTGACGGTTCAAATGATAATCTGAAACGACAAATGATATTTTCCAGATGATATTGTTTTGTATGTGTGCAATTTGGTATTTGTTTTTTCGTTTAAGTGAAAAATAACATTCAATAAACTACTTAATATACATGCCAGTGTAATTGTACAATGCGTAGGCGTAAATATGCAAATGAAATGTGCATTTATATAGGACCAAATTCACTGTCCAGACGTAATTTAGTTTACAATTTTAATTTATCCTTTGTTTTTCTTAAAATATACGAAATAATGTGACATTAGTTTTCCTTTCTGACTCTTGCAGACATCGGCATCCTTTATATTTACTATAATAAATTCAATAATACACAAGCGTGCAAGAGAGCACACACACACGCACACACTGAAAATATTATACGGCAATGTAGGAATTTGTACATAAACTATATTCTGTACAAAAAGTTACAAATTTTAATTCTAGAATACTGTATTAATCTAAAAGTGTAATTAACACAATGTGCAATCAATTAATAACTTACTATTTTATAATAAATAATGAAAGTTTTATTTACCGTGCTTATTTACATTACATAGTGCAACAGAAAATCGCCTGAAAACAGCAACATTTAAAACCATCAGAAAGATATATTTGTGGAAGGAATGTTACATACTCTATATCGTTTCTTGAAGGAAATGTAACATTTGTTACGTTAATGATAAAGTACTACGGAGTGCTTTGCTGTTTCATAATCCCGTAACAAATCAAGTATCTTCTGATAAAAGCAAACGACAATAAATATGTTGTCAGCATACAAATAGAGACAATTAATTTCTCTTCTACTCACACAAGTTCAACTTATCAATAAGCCATGTGGCTCTAAGGAAGACACGTCTCACTTTGAGGATCTGGTAAACAAGACTAATAGAGTGTTATATTTACACAGTGTCAGTGTATTGGACGCTAAGGTAATATGTTTACTATACACAAACGATCATTTCATGGAGTTATGTTTATAGTCGACACCTTGGACTACCATATACATTCTTATATACATATGGTAGGCTATATTTATGTATGGTATACATATTAATATGCATATTAATTCTACATTACACTCAGGAATATTTTATTTTTAAATTAGATTTGAATTCTTAACATTATTGAAGAAATAATGTATTATACCTGTTATTGCTATAAAATTAATACATTTTTTTAGACACTCAGCCTTATTTCCTCAAGCAAGTACGATACGCACGTACAGTGTTCTTTCCGTACTCCTTCCGTTATGTCGATATAATACAAACCCTGTGTACATACGATACGATGTAAGGATCAACTGTAGATAATAAACTTAAATAAAATTGTTGTTAGTCAGTTCCTTACTAATATTTCTATACTTATTATACTTACAATTATAATTACTATTACTTATGATAGTGATGGTAAAAAGATTAGTCTAGTAGGGTTTTGGTAATAATTCGACGTGACTGTGAAATCAACGGCCATTTTCGGCAACCTCGCCGTAGATTTCCTGCCTTAGAATTTGTTATCTGGCTCCTTTTGGGCCGGAGGCTTCTGCAAATCCCGAGACGATAGGCTGGATAACTGCTTCAAATTCCCGCATGCCTATGTTATGGTAATCCTATTTCAATTTATGGCGAATATCCACTGAAACCTGTTTGGTAAAGTGAGTATGTGTTGCAAATTTTTATTCGCCTATTTGAGGGGGCGTATGTGTGTCTGTGTTTGTGTATGTGATGCTGAGGCAGAAAATTTGTGAACATTGTACTTTGAGCATTAACTTAGAATTTTCAAATTGAATTGTTTAAAACTTTTATGGAATTTGTAAAGTTTGTTGATTTTAATTTTATTATAGCACTTGACTTACAGTGCTCATCAGAGTCTTTATGTTTCCAATGACTTTCAGCCCTAAAAAACCAAACACGGAAAAGAAAGGCTAAGACGAGGGAAATAGATAAAGTGCGGAAAATATAAAGAAATAGTGAGAAAATGGACTGGGGATTTGGGAAATTCGCGCTGCCGTGTACTATGCCGTTTGCTATCCCCACTTACTCTTAGTTCTATTTTAGCCATTTTAATTTTATAAGTTATCGAAGCCTTGCAGAACGGAAGTTTAGACGACAGAAGCATCTATTCTCCTTACCAGTCAAGTCTTCTTTTATGATAAACACGTCACTAGTAGAAATGCAAGTTTAAAAAATATGATTTAAGAATCATTTTTGAGACATTTGAATTCCGTTACCTACTCTTAAAACAGTAACAGCAGACCTGTTACTTACACAGTAACAATTCATAAAAGAAAAGCATAATTAGCTAACCAATAATGGCTTCATAAATTGAATTTTTCTATGGCCGTAAAATATTTTTGAAAATAGAGTGAATATTAAAAAAAGAGTTGTTATTGTAACGAGGTGACAGACAATGTCAAGACCGAATGGTGTCAGTAATTATAATATTGGTGTTGTGCTAATACAGTTCTCAGCTTTGTACAAAACGTTTGCTTGACAGTTTACACAAGTAAGTATCACTGTATTGACCGTTTTAGAAAAAACATTAGTATACGGGTTAAGTGGAATTTTCTGAGCCCCAGACTACACACACAAATTCTTTCATTATCACACTTCACTAATACCCAGCTACAATGCATATCGTATAATTTCGTGTCAATTATATTTTATAATAATTGTTGCGTTAAGTAAATACATATGTTATATCATTGTATACTGTAAAGTCTCGCTGACATAGGGAAAGACTCAATATTGTGTATCATGATTTTTAATGTGTTTATCAAGTAAAAACAATGTAAATATGTTGTTCTTATTTGCGTTTTTCTCATACGGTTGTGAGGTGCTAAAATACAAACAATGTATTTATTCAAAGTGATTATTCAATACCGTACACGGTAAAGAAGTTGAGCGATTAACGCTTCACTTTCCGTTTTGATTGAAATATCCTTGTTTTTAATTACTAAATATCTATTATAAACGTTCTAAATTCCTAATGCTTCTAACTAAGAAATACTAATATTTAATTTCTTAATATGTAGTCCAGGCTTCTTAGAATATGTGCAAAAATACATTTTATTGTTTTCGTTTCTTTTATCGTGTTTCATTGTTTTTATCTACAGTGTTCATATTGGACTAGAATAATGAAGGTATACAAAATACCCGACTATTAGTCTATCTTACAGACATTATGTAAAAGATCTACCTTAAATTTAATTCTATATTTTTAAATTAAGTTAACGGTTAAATTAGCTAAATACCACTATTACATTAACGACTCAGAACACTAGGTTCCTTTAGAAGTCTTTTAAAGGAGAAAACCGGTTCAGGCTGTAAGGTAAAACTTTAAGCTTTTACTTATAAAAAAACCTAGTGTTCCGAGTCGTTAATGTAATAGTGGTATTTAGTTAAGTAACGGACACGTCATGGACAACGAAATCCAAGAGGTTAAATTAGATTTTTATGTTAGCTTTAGTAAGGTTTTTAATATTTACTGAAATACGCTAGACCTTCAGTAAATACAAAGAAAACATTAATTAGTACTGTTAAAAATTACAGCTAATATGTTATGAAAATGTACATACAGTATTGTATAGTGATAAACATAAATAATCTTTAATAGTTAGAGAAAGATGAATAGTACAGAGACGATGTACTTAGGTTTATCTAACATTGATCGAACAGTTGCTACGCACTTGGTATAACATTCCAATAATATTTAAATACAATAATTAAACAACCGCTACAGTTCTACAGACACTGTTTTATTTTCCTGATAATTGTTTCACCATTTACGGCAGCTTCAGAGTTTAGGTTTGGCCTCAAACTTAACCTCTTAACCTGTCGTAACTGGTAGAATTATTGTTAGGAAAATAAAAATGTATCCGTAAAACTATACAAAGTGTTTGCTTACGTTTATTGTTTAGGTCAGTACGTGATTGAAATTCAATCAGAAATATTCAGAATTAGAGTCAATATTGTTGACAAAAAGTATTTTACAAAGTTATTTACAATCACAAAGGCAATTTATATTTTAAGGTTGCATATTTCATGTTTTACACAATTATTTGAATAAAGTTATTTATGTCAACTGTGAGAAACAGACGGCTATCACATTTATTCGCTCAAAAGTTGATTCAAGTAAACGCGTAATTCAAGTAATTGATTCTTCCATTAAAAATAGCATATTTGTGATAATATCCCTAATATATAATATAAACAGCTCCGAATTTTGTAAAGTACCAAAACATATTTTACAAGACTTTACATACACTGATATAATCACGTATAATATTTCTAAATATATATAGGAATGTTAATTATCGACCGTATTATTATACTGTTAATGATTTCGAGGTTCGGTCATTAATTATGAAAACTCAGTTTTGCGACGTTTCGAGATTTATTCTTCTCATAATCATGCCTACAACATTAAAATATAGTCTTACTACAATTATTATTTGTAAGTATGTATAGGTGTGTGTAAAGTCATACATTACTATAACTATTTACTTACATTAAATAATGTATTTAATTTTAATGTAAACAACATTAATGTATACATGTATACATTAATGTATAATGTAATACATTAATGTATTACAATTTAATGTAAGTAAATAGTTATAGTAATGTATGACTTTACACACACCTATACACACTTACAAATAATAATTGTAGTAAGACTATATTTTAATGTTGTAGGGATGATTATGAGAAGAATAAATCTCGAAACGTCGCAAAACTGAGTTTTCATAATTAATGACCGAACCTCGAAATCATTAACATTATAATATATATATATATATATATATATATATATATATATATATATACGGTATAGATTTCAAATAAAAAGCATGAAATATTTTTAAGCATTGATTTCATTATTTTGAATGTACTTATGTTCTACGTTATCTAATCTAATGTCGCAGCTTGGGTAGTGAGTTTTGTGAATGCGTCAGATGTGCACGACGCACACAAGCACAAGCCATTTTACAGTTGGGTGCGTCGTATCTGACACATTGTCTGTGCTCATCTTTGCGGAACAACTCATCAGTATGTAAATTAGTTCAGGTTTTCCCTTGACAAACACTCCGAGTGTTTGCCTTTTGTACCCCGTATCTCGTAAATTGAGTCATATCTGACGGAAGTTGAGGAACTGAATATGATGGATAAATGTGCACTTAAAAAATACAGACAGGATGCTGAATAGTGGAAATTTAATACGAATTAATTTACGTTATTAATTCATTATAGGGGTTGTCAAAAATTGCAATTACTGCAGAACTGCATTACAGAATTCAACTGTGAATGTTTACTGCTAACAACATTAATTATGAACGATAGCGACTGTTTGGTCCAAAACGCAAACCACAGATTGTTAATTCCGTAGGAAAATTCAGTTCAACAAATGTATGTATATGAAAATGTGGTAATCAACAATCAAGGAAAATACGTATGTTGGAATTAAGGGTACATGACTGAGGGTAACCTTATTTAAGTTCTGTTTCGGTGCATTATTAAATACAAAACTGAAAGCGTATGTATACAAAGTTTTAATTATTAGAAATCAACTCATTAGCCTTATATGTTCCACGCATAGCCCACTCCTTATATATTGTTGTGGTGCATGCGTCATCATGATTTTCTGCTGAAGTTAGAAAAGTCAGCTTCTGCTTAAGTGCAAAGACGTTACAACACTTTTTGTATCATCGACTCAGCGATAGGAAATTATGAAAAATCACACTAAAACAAACATGAAGAGACAAGCCAGAATAGATGGTTTGCTAAGTCGGAAGCTGTACAATCTCTTACCAATAACATCCATTGAGTAATCAAGGCTGTGAAATAGATTCAAAAAGGGCTATAGGAGCCTGAAACAAAGTCGGAAAGTGACAGTATTGTTTAGGCACTGCTCGTGTTATTTTTTATTTGATTGCATGGATCAAACTCTTGAAAGAAATAATCAGAGTAAATAAGGAAATCCAAAATTGTTATATAATCCTGTCTATGTCGCTTGAGGTGCTGAAAGTATTAACCACCACAATGGAAAGACAGAGAAATGAGCCTAATGAGTAGTTACGTTAAAGAAATTGAAAAAATCTAAGGCATGGAATCAACTATGGAAACACACGGACTACCAACAAAATAAAGCATGTCTGTCGAAATAATGGAAGATGAACAAGGAGTTTTTCTGCTGAAGTGAGGTTTTGTCAGTCCATAAACAAAGTAGTAGACGTGATACTGAGCGAATTAAGAACAAGGATGGTTAGTGCAAAACACCTTAACGAAAACTTGTAATTCTTTCAGGGAGAAGAAGTAAACAAGCTAAAACAACCAAAAACTGAGAATGCGAGTTGTATGTGTAGTTACCAAGTATTAAGAATATTTGAATTAAGACGAGTTCACTAAGGAAATTGTAGTCTTTCGAGATTAAGTTATGAACGTGACTGAAAATACAAAGAAAATTAATCCTCTCCGTCTAATGAACTTAAATCTTGGCAAAGTGGATGTCTACATGGATGTCTTTTCAAATGTTTGTGTAGTTTTAAGGATCTACAGAACCCTGCCAACAGCATTTTCGAAGGTGAAAGAAGTATCAGGAAATCGAACTTAATAAAAATGTATCTTATATCTAATACGACTCAAGAGAGACTGACAAATTTAGCTATAAGCTACTATCGATTGAGTGTAAAGGACCTAATTCAACAAATTATGAAGACGCCACTGACTCGTTTATTAAGAGAAAAGGAGGAAAACAGGAGGGTTTAATTTACAACAGGAAAGTCCACTGTTTAGTAAAAGTGAATAACGATTGCATAGTATAATTTAAAGTTTCTTTGCTTAATAAAAATAATCAAATTTTTGATTGACTACAGGAAAATTAATAATATAATATCAGTATTCATTGATTTTACAATTACTTTAAGATTCCACTTTGGTCCTAAATTTTAAGAAAATGAGGACTTGTCATTCACCTAAACCTCCTACAAATTTGAGGAGCCGCAGAAGCTAACTTTGCCCCCCCACAAAAGTGTCTAGATCCAGTCCTCATCAGACCCTTTTCTTTCCTTCTCATATGTTACCTTTATAGAGAATATATTTATGCATATTGGAAGCGCGAGTCTGAACAACAGACACAATCTAATCTGCCTTATAGTGTCTGCTGACTCCATCTAGTTTGACTAGGTGCTATGGGTGGTTAAGATGATTAAGAAAGCCACCTGATATATTTATCTGACACGGAGCAGAAATTCATTCTTAACGTCTTGTTACCCATTAACAGATTCCATAATAAGTTTCTCCTCGTTTTTGAAAAACAGTGACCTCTATCACCAGAAATTTTCATGTCTCTGAAAAAGATCATTACTCTCCTGCGAAGATCACATATGCAAAGAAAAATTTTAATTTTCAAGGACTCGTTTTCAAAATAATTCAAAAGAGTTTAAAAAATGTCTTTTCCAGGGATTATTAGTCAAAGTTAATTAGGAAGTGTTAATTTTATTAAGACTTAAATTACGTTTGTGTATAACAAACTTTGAACTTTTTTCACAACAGTATTTTCGTTTCATTACTTCCTCTAATTTATTGCAAAGTAAAAAATATCTGTTTCATTGTACCTATATTAATCTATAATTGAAATTTGAATGATTCTTCCTCCCCAGCGACATCAAATATTCAATAATTTATTTCTAAGCAAGTAAGGTTAGTTCTCCTACATATTATGACATTTTCCTTCTGACCGACTAAATTACATACTGCAAGGGTGCAGTTGGTTGCAGAAAACAGGCATATGTCGGAAACAATAAGCTATTGAGCTTTATTAAGTCTTTATTGAGCTGAATAATTTATTTTATAAATTTATAAATCTCGAAAATGTTTACTTGAAAGGTTTCCTTGAAAGGTCGTAAGAATGATTATAATGACTTTTCAGTTGACAAGGTAGAAAGAATGTTTGCATAGTTGCTCCCGCAGTTATGTATATACCCTCTACACAAATACTAATCACAAATAATTCCAAACGGCAGAACGATTTTAAAAAACGTAATTTCTTGTCAAAACCCTTTTTCTAGCACTGCTCCTAAGCTAGAAACTGATTCACTTTACCAGTAGTATCAAAATTAGAGATTTATAAATGATAAATTGTTTTGTAAAATAGATTTTATTACTCACCAAAGTTAAAGTGCTTTTAATAGATAATTATCGTGGAATAAAGGAAGCAGTGCTGGAAGGATACGCAGACATGCAGTCATACAAGAAAGGCAATAGTAACAATTTTATCAACTTACAGAAATATCTGAGATGACGAAAACAATTGTATGTAAGGTGACATATAGAACATGAAAATACAATTGTATATCTAATCGTTATCAAATACCTGGTCAAAGTGTTAAGGAGAAAGAAAAACAGAAAAACCACAGCCCCCAAATAAAATTAATGTACTCATGATGGAGGAATTCTGTTGAAATTTTATTTTCGATATGTAATAACTAAATGCTGGATAAGTATATGGTATCAAAAGGACGAAACAATGGTAAATTAATATTGCTTCAGTTACTTATGAATAAAACAGATGTAACGTTACTAATTGCAGAGATATAAGTATGCTTAATGCATATTATAGGGCCAAAATAACTATTTTGGATGATACCATCCTTAGAAACAAACTGGCTTTAGAAAGAAAGTTCATGTATTAAAGAAGTTTGTCATTTAAAACAGATGAGTGCAGCTTGTCACAATCAGTCTTAATTGGTATGTAGAACCCCTGGCAAAGAAGTAGATACGTGAACTAAAATGAGGTTCAAAAGAAACAGAAACACTGTTTAGTATACTCGCTTGTAAGCACACGGTAACACTGCATAAGCAGAATATAAGTTACAGAAAACGGTGCATAAATTCAATGAACGTGCTCCTCAATACAATCTAAATACATCCGTCGACAAAACCAAAGTTATAACCAAAATTGCTTTTATAATAGCAACCAACAATAAAATATTGAACAAATTTCCCATTTTTAATACTTAGTATGTAATTATACGTATATGTTTTTGAGAATAACGAGACAAACAAAAAGAAAATCAGGCGATTTGCGGAGCTGTTACAAAGCTACTGCAGAAAACAACAAGGAAAGAAAGAAAGATGAAAGCTATTAAGTAGTAGCTGTACCGACCCACTTATATGGTTCATATGCAGAGTTATTATCTGAGATGACTATAAATAGCTTACAAGTTGAGGAGGTGAGATTTCTTAGATATGTGAAAACATAAACGAAATCAGACTTACTTAGAGCCATGCAATATTAGATATCATTTTACGCAAGCGACAGAATTTGAACACACAGTTTAAAGTGAATACAAAATATAAATAGGCTGGAACAGGTAAGTAAATTATATAGTTGTGAGGAGACCACAAAAGACACGGTGTAAATTAATTAATAAAGTAATATTGGTTAATTATTAAATAATGAATTAAAAGAATTTAAAATATAGATCGGAACGGTTGGAAACACCTAACGCTAGAGATGAAGATAGTGCTAAAAAGTCAATGACAAGAGGTCACAGTGGGTTCGTAGAACTGACGTAAACGGAAAATCATTGACGTCGTCGTCTGTTACATATTTGACGTCAATATATTGATACCGCAGTTTAAAAATAAGTATTCATATTTCAAACGCCCGATCTATTTCAACAAATTACATAGTTCACTGAAATTTACAGTCGAATAAACACGTTCTTTATAATTGTTACAGAGTGTAGGGTTCAGTTGTTAGAATGTTATTTGCTAATAGTGCATACATATTGTGATTACATATACAATGATTGATTGATTGATTGTTTGCAATGCACGACTGGCCAGCTGATTTGATACAAATACAATACCATGTGAAGAGACGTCATATTATTTATAAATTGTTCAGTTGTTCTAATATGACTCGTTGTTTCTATTTAATGTAATTCGTTTCTTATACTTGCTTCGCTCTAATGCTTACTTGTCTTGCTTCTTAACTGTCTTAATAATTTGTGTAATCAATGAAATGCAAGAAAAGTGTTTAATTAAAATAACTTGAATGACAAGAATTAGTGAAACAGTACTATGTATTATTACCTACTTAAGAATAATCACTAAACGTTATAATTTAAGCCAGTGTTTCAATGTAGAAATTCTTTATTTTTAATCATAATTTTACTTTTTCGAAACAAGGTTGCAAAACTTGTTGGAAACGAAATTTTTAATGTCATAGATATTGTGGTGCTTATGTTTTGTCAACAGTATAATTCTCCACAGACACAAACAAATAATTATAACAAATACGTTCTTTGAGTTTACCTGCTAAGAACCAAAGTGGAACAATGATTAACAAAATCTGCCTAAACAAACTTAATATCCGGCAGTTATATAAAATCCTGGATGGATAATTGAACATCCTGTTAGTTACATCTACTTCTTTACTTTAACTTAATATATCTAGTCTTACTAGAGCATGAATTTATAAGTTACATTAAAATTACAGCATTTATTTAATTCAAAATAGTTTTAGTTAAGAATTCCTTATTGCAACGACTGATAATCCTACATTTCAAACCTTATACAAACAAATGATTTTGTATTCACTCCTCAACAACTGCGAGCACACAACTCAGTATCATTTGATCGATGACGAGCGTAAGTGTATTACGTTCTCAATGAAAAGTTTCTTTAATATCTTCAAAGTCGGTTGTCGTCGTCTGTCCAAATGGAATTTTAGTACTTCTCCGGACTGTCGACCTGATTTTTTCGTTTACAAAATTTAGACCTTATTTCACCTTATTCGAGAAATAATGTTTTGTTGCCCAAAAGTTTAATAAAATTTCTTATAGCTAAAACATATAAAATTAATTTTTTGTGTTCATACAATTTAGTTATTGCTGATAATTCTTAGACATTGCTAAGGTGTTTATTTGCTCATCGCAAATATCTAAATGTGGATTGTCATCTATTAAAAAGAGAACAAGATACATTGAATGTTTCTTAGGTAACATGATCTTTGAGATCTGTTCATTACATTTAATTGCGTTATTGTTTATAAAATATTGCCAATAAATTTTCGTACATAAACACTAATGTTGTTTCATTGATCGTATACCATTTACGTAGACGATATATGATTTTGCATGTGTGAACAAACTCCTGAAGATTTACAACATTAGGCGTAATTATCATTTGTATCTTGCCTGCAAATAGATAAGACACTATAAATGCAACGTTCTCATTGAAAGAAAATACCAAAAATCAACGAATTTTAACTTTGTAATGAACAATACAAAAATACTCACCATAAGAACCGGTAATGGTGAAAAAATCTATGAAATTGTTTAATGAACAATACAAAAACACTGACCACAAGAACAGGTAAACATATCTATGAACGTTTTTAATGAACAATACAAAAACACTGACCACAAGAACAGGTAAACATATCTATGAACGTTTTTAATGAACAATACAAAAACATTGACCACAAGAACTGGTAGACACACTTTCGTAAGTAAATTCGCCAACATAGCTATCTAAGTTGCCAACAGAATCTATAATCTTCTTTTCTGGTAGCACCACACGTTTAAAGTACATGCGTTTGTTTAGTTTTCAGTCAGTGGCTTCTTTGTCTTCAATTTACCCAAATACAAACAACTTTAATGTTACAATCATAATAGCCATAACTGCCCTGCATAATTACCAACAAAATACTCCATTCACGATGATTAACATCTGCCTAATGTGACAATTTGTAGGCTTTGTAACTACTGTACTAAAATAGTCATACTTCCAATTACATACGTATTCATTTCTGCCAATATTAACACTTTTTTTCTAATCTAATTTAATTAAAGGGTAAACAAACAAGCTCGTATGTATTTTGACCTATTGGATTGCGAGTTAAAACTTCTAACATTTTTGCAATTAATACCCATTTTATATTGGTAGTGTTATTAACATACACTTAATTTCCATTTCATTTTCTAACATCCTCACTGAAAAAGCTAAGACTTAGGACTGTTAACGCTGAGGTGTCAGGTTTACCATTGATGATGATATAATAGAACACAAGAAAACGTTGAGATTCAATAATAGTAATTAACATAATATAAAAGACAGATGGTGGTAAAAAGAAAAATTTCTTTTTCGAAAAAATTTGTTTAGCTTATATTTTATTTATTGGTAGTATTCAACTATCTCATATACTAAGAGAGTGACTCTTCACTCGCCATTTAAGTAGTCTACAATAAATTTTACAAGTAGTGTTGAATTCATTTTGCAGACATCAATTGAAAATTACTTTATAAAGAATCACATTTAATTAGTTATGCTTTTATATTGCAACTTTGTCAGTTTTAAATCAACTGGTAACAGCAAAATTAGGAATTTTCGTTGGAAGGTGGGATCAAAACAGTGCTGCGTCAGTAATGTAGCCCGAGCTGTATTTGAAGGCTACAGGCCTAACTGGTGTGTGACAGTTGTTGACCGCACAAAGCTGTTTATTGTAGAAGCGACCGACTGCCTTTGAACGGTAAAGCCTACAGCGTACGCATAAAATAGGCCACACATTAATATGCAGATAATTGTACGCGCCTCAAACAAAGAGACACAAATAAATAAATTGTTTTCATTTTGTTGTCTCTTTACCTAATGTATTAAGTTGGTACCCATCGTTTTGCTTACGCAATGTTTACTTAATAGACTTGCAAATGAATTTTTTTTTAATGTAAATATTTTAGGGTTTTCCACAATTTATTATTGAAATACCCATACTAAATAACACAGACGCAGGCGGGCAGTGAGTATTTCATGCGGATGTTTGTGTATTTATGTCATATTTAAAAATCAATGACAGCAAACTGGCTTCATAACTCTTGTTTTTTGAAAATTTTTCTGGTTATCTTTACAAATAAGAACTTACACGGCCGTTGGTCGTTTGTTTGTTGCAGGGGGAGCTGGACTATGAATAGACGACCACTGAAGGAGGCTGTTGCACTGCGGTGGAAACATCAGGTGTTGTAAAAGAAAACCACAGCTCAACAGTCCGGAATATAATTTTACTAAAATTGACTCCTGTCGTGAAAGTTTTAATGTTATGACAAACATTTTAGATTTGTTTTTAACTGAAACGAATTAAGAATAACTTGTTAAGATTAAAGTAAAAGAGAAAACATCTAAATAGTATTTTAAAGTATTAGATAACTTATTAGCTTAACAACTATTTAAATAGTACCATTATCTATCTTAATGACCTAATGGGCTGCAAATATTAGTGACAAATAATTAATGTTACCGTCTTCTTTTCGTAGTGTGATTATACGTTTATTTTTTGCTTAACGTGTTTCAAGAAAGACACCCAGTCATCAAAACCCACACTCCATTGGAGACTGTTCAAACAGTGACAGAAAAACAGACTTCATAAATCTCACAATACAAGAAGCATACGCATTCCTGTACACACCATGACATCGTAGTTGCCACATTAATCATAAGATCAAAACTATTTGGATTTAAATACCTGAAAATGTTAATGAAGGGAAGAAAAGTCTTGCCCTTTAAAATCAGTTTAGGTGGCTTGGAATTAAATAGTAAAAATGTTCTTGAGTCTATCCGTATTTTTTCATCGTGTTCCGTAGGCTACTGAGAGCAATATAAATGACCTGGGCATAATCAGTAAAAGTGCACGTATATCTAAGGGCAGTAGTTAATTGTAAACTATTGTCATAAAACAGTCATGAAACTAAGATTAATATTTCATCAAATTTACGTAGATTTAACAAAATATAGTATATTTAACAGTAATGTAGTTTAATTACTTTATTAGTAGTAACAAAATTTTATTATCATAGCCCATTTTAATGAAGAAACTATATAATATTATATAATATTTATAACTATTTTGCCTCAATATATATTATTTCCTTTTTGGAACATGTTTCGGGAACCAATTTTTCCCATCCTCAATTATCTTAATTTTGAATCTTGTTTAGTATTTGTGTTCCAGTTGGTTGTTTCTATGATTTCCTGTTGGCTTTTATAAATTGGTATTATTGTGTATGAGTGTGGTGTATATATTTGTTTTTTGAGTTTTTTCAATGTTGAGTTTTTTAAATATTGTGTCGTATTTTGTGTTGACTTGTTTTTGTTCAAGTATTTGTTATGAGTTTGTGTTTTTGTATATTTGTAAATTTTCCCATATGTTCATTATTGTGACTATGTGTGGTATGTTTTATCAGTCATGTTGTTTATGTCTGCAAATTCATGTCCTGTGTTTATTGCATGTGTGGCCAAGTTGGACTTATCTATTTTTGTTTTTTTGTATGCGTTTAAATGTTCATAATTACGTTTTTTCGGTGTTTTGACATGGAATCCATAGGTATGTAATGTCTTACTCGCACGTTTTGCGAAAATCGACCGTTATGTTTCAAATGTACTTTCGGCATACCACTCTCTCACGAACCGCTCAACCAATCCCAGCAAACCAGATGTCAGGTGATCGAGTCACTCGGCCCCCTTCCACCAATAGTACTGAGAATTTTGACAACTGACTTCAGTCGCCTCTAGGCTTTGTCTGCGTGAGGGTGTTTTTGCGCCGAAAATTTCTAAATTGCTCCACTAAAACTTAAATATCTCGAAAACTGCAAGTCCGATCGCGAAAATACAAAGTGCGTTGTAATCCTCAGAACTAAGTCTCTCCAATAACCCCAATTTCGAGTACCAGAAGCACTTACAGAAAATAATAACAACATTTGAACTGCAACAATAATAACAACAAAATTTGAAATGCCTCGACCTAAAAATCGCGATAAAACTCGAACCAAAAATTTCAAACCGAAAACCGGAAAATCCTATGCAGAGCGTCAACAGGCCTATCGTTTGAGACTAAAATCAAAGAAATCGGCCGAGAACTTAGACAATGGCAACTATTTGAAGATTGACGAAACCCCGTCAGCCCCCAAGCGGCCCGCATCTCCGATACCTGGGTCATCCGGCGTGCCCCCAAAGCGACTCAGATAGAGCATACGGCTAGCTAGCAAGAAAACAGACGATGAGAACATTAATAACTTGTGCTTCGACAACATTGGACCCTCGATGCCCTGCGCAGAACAGCCCGGTCCAAGTCGCCGCTTCAAAGGAGTCGACGAGGAATTCTCTAAGCACTTTATTAACAATCCGTTCGGCTCGGTGTGTGGGATCTGCGATCGCTTGTGGTTCAAGAGTGATCTAAGACCGTGCGTACCATCATACATAAGTATCTTGGCCACAGTGTTCGGAGCGGACGAGTACTCAAGTGCGAGTAATATGGAAGGCGTGTGCTCTACGTGTGTTGCAAGTCTCAAACAAGGCAACGTACCGCCGCTGTGCAAATCATACGGCTTCCAATATCCACCGATCCCGCCAAACTTGCCGCCTCTGAATCCCGTTGAAGAGAGACTTATATGCCCGCGGTTACCGTTCATGCAGATTCGTCGGCTCCGCTATGTAGACGGTATGTATGGGATCGTGGGCCAAGTCATAAATGTGCCAGTGAAGGTAGACAACATGGTTAACGTGCTGCCTCGCACTCTCGAAGACGATTACGCCATCAACGTTAACATCAAGAGGCAGAAACTTCTGAACATTCGGAATAAATAAAATACATTGAAACTTATGTAGCTGTTTATTTAACCAACCCTTCATTCCTTCCCAAAGCACAAGTCTGCCCATGATTCCATGTCTACCGGTAGTCCCACGACTACCAGGTTTAAATTTTGTTTGTTTGTTCTATGTAACATTTATTGCAATCTTGGCATTCAATTTTTTATATCCCATTGGTAATTGTATTTTCTTTGTTAAGTGGGCTATTTATTTCAAGGAAAAAAATTATCTAGCCAAAGTTACGAAATAAAATGAAATATTAAATATTTTAATCGTTTTGACGTTTTAGAAAATGACTTAAGAATTGTTAAATATTAATTTTATTTTTAAATTTTACTAAAATGTTTGGAAAAAGCAATGTTTTGGCGGAATTCCGTAGAGACAGAAATATAAGGGGCTTTTAGGTAGTCAAAGGGGAATAAGAAAAATCTGTAACAAAATAACGGAAAGGGTTTCCACATTCCCTTTTGAACATGCCGCCTTTAATCGCGTCAATACAGACTTATCCCTCCACCATCAATTATACCAAACCGCGTCATTTGTCGACGGTACCGTTCTGTTCGCAGTATTTCTCCAAGCTTTTTTAAAATGTTTGTTTCCTTATTAAGAATTTACTGCCATAAAAAACAGTTCATATTATAAATGAACCCTGATAACTTTTTATATCGTGTACTAAACACTTGTATTGATACGAATCGTCTTTTTTCAGCCTTTGATACGTGGATGGATTTCTGTCTTGAAAGTATTGTGAGATCTTTAAGGGAAACCCGTAACTGACAAGTTTGCCATTATGTTATGAAATATTACCGCCAAGATAATAAAATATCCACGGTTGGTGTTAATGTTAAATGTAAAACCGTTATTGTTTCCCAATATTTATAAGTAACTGCTACTTCTATATTTTAAAGTATATTACTAAATATACTCAAGTATCCAAATCACATCTCTGCGCTCTATGTATTTCAGATGTCTCATACAAAACGATGTAAATTCGCAAACGCTAAGGTAAATGAAAATGGGTGTAACTATTTGATTATTGCATTTATATGTATATTTTAATAGTTTACTCACTAGGTTCCAATTTTTACATTGTTTGGTAATCGTTCATTACTAATCGTTATTATTATTAATCATTACTAATGTCATTATCAATGTCATTACTAATGTCATTATTAATCGTACATTACTCGAATCATTAATCGAAATTGTTTATTATCTACAAAATTTGTTTTATGGATGTCTTTAAATGTCTATAACGGATTGTGATTATTTGCTTCAACTAACGGTCGTCGAGAAAAAATCAACAGAACATAGTAGTTATTTAAATTGTTTCAATAACCAAAAACATTTTGTACCGATGAAACCTTCTCGAAAAGACGAGAGCGTCCTTTTACTCGTTTCTCCGCTAGTCGAGCAGGTGTAGCTTTCACAAGGCCGCGCACTCAAGAAACTTCCAGATTGATATGGAGAGCACTTGAAATACACATTATGCTGGCGCACCTCAGTAAGGATAGAGTGTCATTCTAGAATACATACGCTCTCTATATAAGGGTCAGAGGCTGGCTTTGTCAGTCAGTTGACAGTGACCGATTTCTTTAGTGCGGATCGAGTGGTTGTCGAAAAGTGATTATCGTGTTATAAGTAGTGCGGAAGTCTTAATAGTTGCCACTATCATTGCGTGTGGACAAATTTAACTTGAATTGTTGTTCGAGACTACCTTGTTGATTACAAAATATTATTTGTTATTCATTAAAGCTGGTAATTAGTTATTGCATTGGTGTCTATATCTTGTTTCGACTGCACCATACGACGATCAGTGAGACCGTCATAACAGTCGTTTATGGCGATAGAATTTGAGGCCGCGGCAATTGAGACGCCTATGAATAACACCCAGATACAGCGATCTATTGGATGTGACGATCAGAATTTGAGTCACCTTCAACATTGTTACTAGCAATAATTTCTATATAAAATAACCGCAAGCGTTATGGTATTTGAATTTTATTCTTAATGAGACATAATTACTTTGCTTTTACCCAAAACATTTAGTGATTTATTTTTAGCTTTATAATTGTGTTTAAATTGTTTGTTTATGTACGAAGATATTTTTGTTCTTCTAAGACGTGGTCAGTATAAAACAGAAGTATTACAATTCGTTTAATTGTAAACTACCGAGCTAAAATTATTGCATAATAATTAGGCCTAATATTTAGTTCTACTGATGTGATATTTTGAATTTTGTTTTTTTACCACGAGATTGTTACCACAACCTTGATGACTACAACTACAGCCACTTTTGCCACCTCCTTGCTTGGAGTCAGATGCAACCATCGCAATTTCCTAATGCATAAACACTTTTCTGTCAGAAACGTCAACATTTCAACAGAATCGCTCTTGGAAGAGGAAGATTAATTGTAACATGTATTTGTAGTGAATAAAGTTCACCTCGATCTTTATATAATGTTACAAGAAACTAGTTACTGAAAACATATTTTTTATATTTGTATTTTAATTCTCGAACGCTAAACTTTTCTATGTAATAGGAATGGGTTTATATTCTCAACATTCAGGAAATGCTTTTGAAACATCCTTATTTTCTATTTTCAGAGTTTGTTATAAAGTCTTTAGTAAACAGGCTTAGTGAATGTCAAATACGAAAGATGGATTCAGAACTGATTGAATATCGATTTCTCCAGAACTTTTGAAATGTCTACACCTTGAGACGTTAAGGCAAATAAGCTTCTCTTATACGCTCCTTTGTATGTTTGTAATGGAAACGAATGTAAACATTGTAATAATGACGCTACCTTTACATTTCCGTAAAACATTCGCGTAAGGGAAATGCAGCAATGCAGGAGCTCAGTCCTTATTATTATTCCTATGTTTACATGTTGCATGAATTCTTTAGTTGTCTGAAGATAGAACGAGTAGACCGAAGTCATTAATCGCAAATATTGATACCCAATATTGATGGCCAAGAGATAACACAACTATAATATTTCAGTAGTGCCTAGACTGTTCTGATGCGTAACAACCTCTTTTGGCCATTAACCCCGTTAATAAACATATTTTATAGATAAGCCCCTCTTTAATTAAATATTTGTTAGTAATTTAGTGACGTTTCCTAACTTGTCTATCTTGTTCTTATTTTTTTAATTATAGTATAAATATATAATTTTTAGTATTGTATTTCTGTAGGCGATTTGTTAGATTATATGGACATGCATAAACATTTGTAACCGTTTCTTCGCTTCCAATCTCGATTGTTTCCAGCTCTACGGCACAATAAGAATTTCATGTCTGTTTCGGTTTCCATTAGCATGAGACATATCTGTCTGTCTGTCTGTCTCTCTTTGCCTCTCCCCTCTTTCCCTCACCATCTCTGCTGCATGCACACTCGTCTTACACACAAAGGAACTCATAAACACATTACATTTAAACTTATATTTTTATTTAAACTTTAATTTCTTTACATAGACTACATAAAATTTGCCTACCATAAAACACTGCATGATTCAAATATTTTGACATTTTCATTCCATTTCAGAAATCATATATATTAAATAATTGTCACTACTCGTATTCCCCTTTCAGCATAGTGATTAATTTAACATTCTAAACGAAGTAAATTTATTCTATTTTTCTCTACGTTTAAAACGAATGATGTAAAAAAATTGTAAAAAAATCAAAATGTGTCGCCGCAGTTAATACGGAGGGAAGAGTAAAGGTATTGGGTAGTCTTGATCACAGCCAGAATCGAGATAATAGCTGTCGTTTAGTTCCCTTGTTGCAGCATTCTCAGTCCATTAACAATGATGCAAAACCGACCTAATTTAAAAACTCGTGAAATGCTGAGAGTGCCAACGCATTGTCATTATATCGTCACATTTTTACCTGTCATGGGCGTCTAAACAGCACTGTACTTACATCAGTGTACTTTCCCGTCATGCAACTATTCAGTTATTCATGCTGGCACCAAAGTAAGAATAATTGGTTTCAAATTTATTTTATAATAGCACAGACGCCTCATCTGATATTTAATATTTATAGTCTACTAATAAGCTTTCTGAGCTCTAGAACTCGCTCACTATTTTCAGTGATGTACATTTATTAATAGTCTATAAGAAGAATTACGTTATGAATAATTTTATTCAAAATACAAACTCTATATCTTCAATAAATTTAGAGAATTAATATCTCTCAACACCCCTTGAAAATTTTAGAGATATGTATACTATCATTGACTATGGATATACAATTTTTTGTACGAAATTACTCATAAAATAATCATCCTGATCGAATTTTACAATTTTCTGAAAAATTTTAGTTTCATTTTTGGCACGTGGTATTTCTAAGTTAAAAACGTATCAAATCATACGATACATTAATTCAAATTTGATTTCAAATTCCCTTTAGTCTGACTCCGGCTAGATTTTTAATACTTTTTAAAAATTTTTATCACTTTTGTGGGGCCTAATGTTTTAGGACTTGTAAAAAATTTACGCTGCATTCACATTTTGGTTTAAATAGTGTTTATTTGATACCCTGTAGGTATAAATTTTTGAAAGTTTTCACAATTTTGTTTCCTCACATCTTATCTACCTCACCCTATTTTGGGGGCATGAACCTAAAAAACAAGAAGGTAAAACTATTTCCAGTCCCCAAGCAATTCAGATTTTGCGCTGGGCATTCCCCGACGCATCAGTTGATGCGTTCTGTGGAGACCTATGTTGAGTGGGCAGAGAAATGGAGGGTCGCCATTAACGCGGGCAAGAGTTCAGCTGTAGAATTACCGCCTCTGTTCCCTCTTCCAGAGCAATACTCTCATAAGAGCCCACGGTTGAAATCCATCTGTGCCAGGAGACTCTCGGACATGGCCACGGTGAATCCTTATGTCAAATTAGACTATGTCTAATTGAACCCCTACGGCTCGTAGCAGGCCACATGTAGAGAACCCCTGAGACTTTGTAGTACCCGCGGCTGGAGCTATATAAGAAGGTCGGGATACATCGCCAAGGCGGGCAACGAGCGCTACCCATCATCTGTACAGCCCTCACGCTGACTGAGTAAAAATATGGACTTGCGTGTCATGTTTTACAGAAAACCGGTTGATGTCTTTAGAAGCAAACACGAGACATAACAAAGCAGCTAGACAGTCAGGCAAATGCTAACGGTCGAGTTAAAGTCACTGCGCTTGTAAATAACCAAGGTAGAAATTCATTTTACTATTATTTCAACTTCCTGACTTTGTAACTCCATGATGAATCTTTATTTCTTGCTTGTGTCAAATACTGAGTAAATAAAAGTAACATAATTCTGTTCTGAATAAATAAAGTAGGCTACACTGAAACTGTAATTCGATTAGATGAGACGCAGTACTTCTTAACACTTTTAAAGGTCAACTGTTAATAGTGTTAGATTCAAACTATTAGAAAAAAAGAGTACTAAATAAATAACTAGTATAACATTACTCCACATACTCCCTATTTAATATATGCGACACTTCAGTGAATTGGTAATACCTCAAGACGGACTTTTACGGTACGTTGTAATTTTCATTAAAAATAGTAATACTCATTTTCCTCTGTAACAAAGAATAGGATTTTTTCTGTTCCTAGAAGAAACGTAACAGTTAAATCTCATTAAGACAACGACAAAAAACAAGAACGTATTCCTATTCTAAGAGTGGAATTTTTATATATTTTTTTAAATTACTTTAACGTTTTCAATTTGGGTTTGAGTTTGTTAAATCTTTTGTACTTGATCAACACTGACTTTTAATATAAAATATTCATTTAAAAGGTTAATACGGGTAAAAAAATAAAAATATAGATTTGCTATTTTGTAATTCTGCAAATTTTTTAATACATTAAGTTTTCTTCTATGAAAATAGGTTCCAAAGTCGGTAACTTCCACGAAAACTGTGAATGAACACCTTTTCATTAATAAGTAGAGTATGTTCAATAAAGGAATATTGCAATTGACTTTTGAGAACCCATTTGTTTGCAATTGACCCTCTGAATGATTTATGCACCTAAATGTACCTTGGATTAAAAAACAAGGAAATTCAAGGTGTGCCGAGTCTGGCAGATTCGGCGCGCATTCACCATATAACGTCAGGAAAACGTTATAGGCAGTACAGAATTTAAAGCAGTTTATTTTGTGCTGCACTCCAGCAGTGAAGATAAGCACTATTCAGAGTGCTCTAGAGAGCGTTTGATCGGAGCTGCACTCTAGTGCCCGCCGCTGTAGGCAAGCGAGGAGGCCGGAAATAATTCTGTTTAACTTTGTCTCGCTTGGAACTTCGTCAAAATTGGCTGCCTGTTCTACTCCGGACAGATGAAGCAATATTTTTTCACCATTCGTCCCACTATGGCAGGCTAAGATCTCAATAGAACTGCGGTAAGTCTCGCCAATATTTTCATAGTTATTTATTTAATGTTTTACTAAAGAAAGACTTGTTTAATAGGCCCCAGTAATTGGATTTCTGATAACCTTTAAAAACCTCATGGCATTGTGCAATACGCAATGTAAAGGTAATATTTTTAAAACTCAGTAAAACTATATTAAATTCACGTGTCCGAACTACGGCACTAAAAGTCAGGGAAACATAAATGCAAAAAGTATTAGTTTAAATAGTGCAGACATGGAGGTAAGAAGATTCCTATTACGTTACCTCATGGTTATTGTACAATGCGTAATTCAGTGTAAGTTTCATACAACTTTTACTAGTAATGATAGTAAAACTTTATTCATATCAGGAAGCTTACTGAGGCACCAATTGAGAGTCATATAATTGCCAAATGGTATTAATTTAAATAGTAAAGTATAGATGTAATCAGATATAACCTTTCTCGACCACGTGGCCCAAAATATTCAGACTATGTATAAAGCTTATTAAAAGTGTAACAAACCATAATTAGCTATCAAAATTCAATCATGGTAACCCGCATGGGTGGAGTTATTATTATAAAATTTAACTGTACTAAATATTTTCAAATAGGGCCTGTTGGCCATATAACCTTGTCAAGTTTTATATTTAGGTAGCTCTAAAGCTATGTTAAAATTATATATGGGTTTTGGGGGTGTGCGAACTTTCTATGGGCATTGTGTTGTATACTCTGGCTTATATAATGTTGTGTAATTAGGGTTCCCCGAGCAAGTCGAGGAAACAGCTCAAAAACCTGAACATGAACACCTAGAACTTCTCTCACTTCATCTGCCGGAGGAATTGCCATGACGAAGCACCAACACCTGTAATGTAGGCCACGGGATCGCCACCTCACCCCCGTGGACAAAAATAAGGTGATCTCAACCCATTATATTATTTATACGTAGTGATGCACTCAATAATAGCCAGTGACCCAATTCAATCAGTCAACAACAACACTTTCAAGTTTTAAATATTTTAATTGGATCCCCAATTAACGGGACAGTATAGTGCGTGAACTGGGTGTGAAATCATTTGTAAATTTTATTAATTTGTTGTATAATATGTTAGCTCAGGGACTGACATGTATCTTTGGCAGTTCACCTTTCACACGTGCAATTCCTGCTTATTTTTAGTATAAGGGTTCATTACTGCTTTTAATTCATTAATTCAATTTGTAATTTATCTGTTTCAATTTAGTTTTCATTTTAAATATATATTTTCTAATTTTTAAATTCAGTTTGGTTTATATAAGGATAGAAATTTCTGGGGTAGATAAATAGATTCACAAGTTCAATCCTGTACTGGTGCCTGTTCATACAGTGTTAAACGTATTGTTGAGACAGGTTGATTTATGCACCGACTGGCAAACGAACATGTCGGTCTCTGGGCCAAAATTACTTTTTAAAAGGGTTATAAGATTCATGACATATTTCTATTTTTACAACTTAACAATGTTTCTATATATATATATTCTATTAATTAATTATGATAACTGGGGGTGGTTCATTGTTTTCTAAAATTTTATTTCTCACAGTATAAGAGCCCAGTGGGGCAGAATTATAATAGTATTAGGCACTTGGCCAAATTTTAGAATTTATCATGTCCTGGGGACTACTGGAGTTGCATAAGCATAATCTAATACACACGTCATGTGTTGTGCACCAATTAAGTATTGTAATCCTAACATGGATTTCCATAAAAGAATTAATAATGTACCTCATGGGGGTAAGAAAAGGGCGTGGCAAGAGATCTCTGTATAATTGTACTGTATTGTGGAACATGTGATGTTTTGTATATTTGTGTGTGTATTTTGTGGGGTTATGTGTATTGTACATTTAGGTGTATTTTTGGGGGAGTTTGGATATAGGGTTTTTAGAAAAGAAAGATGAAACATAGGGTTATATATCCTTTTAATTTTGATGTCATTAATTTATTCTATCTCTATTAATTTTTGCTGAATATTTCTTCTAAGAATTTAATTTATTTTAATTAACTTTAATAACAAGTATGTGGATTTGTCACTATTTAATTTTAATTAATTTGTTTGAGAATTTGTTATTCTAATTAGTATTATCAAGAAGTCTATAAAAATTATCTCCATTAAGTTCAATGGATCATTTTAAAGAGAACATAGAAAATAAATTTTATATTATTAATATTTTACAGGAAACTTTATTTAAAGAATAGTAGTGATTGTAAATTTTAATTCATTTTAAAGAGAGATAGCAAATAAATTTTATATGTGTTAATAATTTTCAGGTGACATTGTTGAAGGTGTATAAATTATTTTAATTAACAATTTAAGGGGATAATAGATTCTGACTGTTGTGTTTATTGATTTTGTTATTAATATTGTTTTCAAAATGGAGATAGAATAATAAAAGGGATTTTATTAATTGTTTAATTTATGAGTTTTCATTGCAAGTCCCGTCTCACTGGATCCAGCGCATTTTTGGCTTCTCTAGGCTTTGGTCTAGTTCTAATTAAATTGTGGCCCCTCTTTTCAAAAAAAAAAATTTTCGAAAAAAATTTTCAAAAAAAAATAATCTTTTTTTTTAGTCTAAGTTAAAGAGGGGTTACATTTGGTAGCAGAGCGTGGTTGAGATTAGGGTCAACCCGTGGGTCCTGTGGGTGTGACGGGGCTTGCAAACTCAGGAAACATTTTGGGAGTTCTAATGGAACTTAGAAAAATTTTGAAAGGCCCTATATCTAAAGGTAAAGGTAGTTCTAAAGGTGACAATATTTTTGTTAGATTTAAGGTTTTGTGTTTTATATGAATATGTATTTGCCCGCCTTGAATAGTTGATGTGCCACGTGGTGAGAAATTTTAGAAGGGGACATTCCTTTGGAAACGCGACTTATCGCAGATCTGTGCCTGGGTGGAGATGGTTTGCGTATTACCTTGCCCATATTAGGGGAAGTGTTTTAATTATGCGGTATGGCCCGATCGGCAGTCGGTCTCCTCCGATATACGGTAGCCGAAGAATTATTGGAAATATTTTTGAAAATTGTCGTTGGTCGGTGTTTTTGTCGTGTTGTGTGTTAGTGTCTGTGTCGCGATCCATTTGTGTAGAGTTGTTGAGAGAGAGCAGTTCAGGTAAGTGGGCTGGGTCCTCGCAACGGTAGGGGGACCCTCAGTCTGCTTAATGGAAGAAACAGTACTTAAGATTTTCCTGTATTAATTGTCGTTACTTCTAAGGTTTTGTGTGCCGACCGCGAAGCTCGATGATGAGTGCACTAAACCCCGAGCTGTTTTTGCGGGATGAACTTGAGTTCGAGCTCCGGGCCCGGGGCAAAGACCCTCGAGGGAATGTTCAGATTTTACGACGGCAGCTCCGAGAAGCGCTGGCCGCGGGTGACGCGCTCTCTAGGGTCACCATTACTGACCAAGAGAGCGAGTGGGAAATTTGTAGTGAGAAGTGGGAGGAGCTGCGTGAGTTAGCTCGCTGCGTAGAAAGTTTGGAGGCGGGACCGGGGTGCTCTATCGGTGTCCGGCGAATCCGGCAACGGCTGCAGCATGTGATACTTAGGCTGCAGAATCTTCAAGCACAAGGCGGCGAACTTGTGCCAGCCCATAACATAAACGAACTAATTCAGCAGATCACCTCGACCCTCCAGGGGTCTCAACCTGCTAGAGCATCTACGCCGGTTCCCGTTGCTGAGTCCGTGGTCTCAGCCGTAGATTCCTCTTATAGAGAAATAGAACCTGTTCACGCCGGTTTGGGGGCGGCGTCTTACCATAAGCTGCCCAACCCACTGTCTCACATAATTCAACAACTACCAGTCGTAGATGGACTGGAGGCAGAGAAACTTTTACCTTTTTTTAGGACCGTCTTCCAGTTGGTAGACTACCCGGGCATGTCAGAAAGTACGGTGCTCGAACTCATATTCCCTGACTGTCGCGGAACTATGGCTGACAGGGTGGCGGAGGTCATGCGTCGCAAAGGTGGAGTGGCGGAGTTCCACCGGGTGGTGTTGGGGACGTTCGTCCCCGGTAGATTGATGGAGCAGTTGCGACATCGACACTTTTATAGAGTGCAGGCGCGGGGCGAAAGTTTAGCCCAATACGTGCAACGAATCTGGGAAGTATCTCGTATACTGGGACTGGGCATGTCGGAGGAGGAAGTGGTCCAGAACATTCTCGACGGCGTCTCCTCCGAAGACCGATTGCGTCTAGTTTTTGCAGAGCGGCCGCGGTGGTTTGTGGACCTGGACAGGCTCTGCGTCATGACCAAGGCCATCCAGATGAGCGACCACGCGAGGGGAGACGGTAGAGGAGAAGAACCAAAACCGCAGGGATCGGAAGGACCCAAAGAGCCTTTCTTCCCTCGACAGGCCCAGCCAGCTCGAAATCGCGAGCAAACGAAAGCGGTTGTGTGTTACAATTGTAACCGCCCGGGACACGTGGCTAGAAATTGCACGCGAGGGCGCGCGCGCCCAGCACCACCTTTGTCTAGACCAGCACCAAAAAACTAGATAGACAGGGGAAGATATTTCGGAGGATGTCTTCCCCCCGCTCTAATTCAGTTCAACTTCCGAAGACCTCCAGGCAATTGTTAGCATCCAACTCTTCCGACATCAAGGTCCGGTCCACTACCTCGCAACAACTTTCAGTATGCCCCTTTCTGTCGCTCGAGGTAAAAGGGGGTCAGCTCAGAGCCTTAGTTGACTCCGGTTCGGCCCGATCCATCATCTCATCTCGGGTATACGCGGACCTTGAAAAGCAGGGCTTGATTAAGGAGTCGAACTTGTCATCTGCAGTATGCTGGACTGCATCCTGGGAAATCTTGCCTATCTCCCGGGTTATCACCTTTAATTTAAAATCGATGGGTTTTCTTGGGTGTGGCCTTTTCTGGTTTCTCCTGCTCTGGGAGTGGATTGCATAATTGGTGCCGACTTCATCGCAAAAAGTGGTCTCGTGCTGGACATCCAAGCGCACCAATGTTTCTTTAAGTTCAATCGGGGAGTTCTAATTCCGTTCCTTGGGTACCAGGGCGCAAAGCCGGGTATCCAAGAAGTAGCTTGTCCCGATTCTGCACGAGATCACCTCACTCCATCCCAGCAGAAGGCCTTAGACCATTTGTGTGAGGAATTTCCCGAGGTGTTAACTCCTACTTTGGGACTCACACACCTGCTGGAATATAAGATACGTCTAACAGATTCTAAAATAGTAAGGTCACACCCTTACAAATTCGCTCCTCCGAAGATGACCATTCTGCGAGAAAAGGTTCAAGAATTGTTGGAACAAGGGGTAATTGAACCTTCTCATTCGAGCTATGCCAGTCCAGCATTTTTAGTACCAAAGCCTGGGGGCAAGCAAAGAATGGTAATTGATTATCGGAAGTTGAATTCCAATATAGAAGTGGATTCTGTTCCCCTCCCAGATTTACATTCGGCCTTTGATTGGTTCAGTGGGGCCAGATATTTTACTATAATTGATCTTAACTCTGCCTATCATCAAATTTCTCTGGCCAAAGAGAGTAGACCATATACGGCCTTCTGTGTACCCTGGAATTTGTACCAGTACACAACAGTTCCCATGGGTTTGGCTGTGGGGGCCCAGACACTTACTCGCCATCTCGATACGGTTTTTCACGATGTGAAATTCCTCTTCGTATTTAACTATCTTGATGATTTACTAGTATATAGCGAGACTTTCGATGATCATCTGGGTCATCTCAGAGAAGTGATGGGTCGGTTAGGGAATTCTGGTCTCACTGTCAATCCAGAGAAGGTTCGTTTCGCCCAAGAGAGTATTTCTTTCTTGGGCCACTTAGTTTCACACCGGGGCGTTACGGTAGACCCCGAGAGGACACAGGGCATCCGTGACTTCCCTTCCCCTAGGGATGCGAAGGGCATAGCGAGATTCGTCGGTATGGTAAATTTTTACCGATATTTCATACCGAACATCGCCGAAATTGCCGCACCCTTGAACGAACTGAGGAAGAAGGGCGCCAAATTTACATGGGGTGAAAACCAACAAAGAGCTTTCAACACCTTGAAGGAAACCATCATCTCCCCACCGGTGTTACGGATGCCCGACTTTTCGAAGCCGTTTGTACTGCAGACGGACGCGAGTTCGGTTGCGCTCGGGGCGGTTCTATCCCAAGTTGTAGACGACGCTAGGCAGCCTGTGGCTTTTATTTCCCGGACGTTGACCCAGCAAGAACGAAAATCATCTGTTTATGAGCTAGAGTGTTTAGCTGTAGTGTACGCTCTAGACAAGTTCAGGCGTTTCCTGGAACATGCTGAGTTCCTGCTCGAGACCGACAATCAGGCTCTCTCATGGCTTCTGGCTCATCCCCGGCAACTGGGTAAAATTGGTAGATGGGTGGAGAAAATCTCATCATTTAAGTTCACCGTGCAACACATTAGGGGATCTCAAAATGTGGTTGCAGATGCCTTGTCCCGCATGTTTTCCCAACCCAGTGATGCCCAATCTGAGCAACCCTGTTCCGTTCTTTTAGACTTTCCATTAGCCTTCACTGATGTGTTACCCCATCAGTTAAACGACGAAGTGCTGGGTCCAGTCATCCAAAATATCAAGGAGGGTAACGTACAGGCCCCTTATTTCTTGTCCAAGGGAGTCCTCTGTTGTAGAGAGAGGAAAGGACGTGCCCCTAAGATCGTGCTGCCTAGCAAGTTAGTGCCCATGGTCTTCAGTTATTACCATAATTCCCCAGTAGGAGGCCACAAGGGAATTTCTAAGACCATTTCCAGTGTTTGGAAACATTTTATCTTTAAGGGCATGGATAGGGACATCGCGACAAGGATTAAGGGCCGTCATCTTTGTGGCTTGAGCAAGCCTGCCCAGAACACCAAACTAAGGTTGTTGTCATCTGAGGTGGCGAGCAGACCGATGGAGAAGTTGTTCATCGACTACGTGGGGCCGTTCCCCCGTAGCAAGTCAGGTAATGCTTACCTGCTTGTTTGCGTGGATGCTTTTTCTAAGTTTGCCTGGCTACTGCCCTTACGGCAGGCAACCGCTCGTTTAACCATTAACGCGCTACAGAACCATGTGTTTCAGCATTTCGGTCTTCCGACCATCATTGTTTCGGACAATGGCCCGCAGTTTATTTCAAGTGAATTCCGGCGTATGTGTTTCGCCAGTGGGATCAAACACGTAACCACTTCCCCTTATTACCCACAACCGTCCCATGCGGAGAGATTCAATCGGAATCTCCGGTCCGCCCTGATTGCTTATCACGCAGAGCAACAAACCACCTGGGATCAGAATCTGAAGTGGTTACAGTTAGCTTTCAACACGGCCCGACACGATAGTCATCAGGCCGTGCCCTTTGAAATCCTGTTTGGATTCTCGCCCGCACTCCCGTTGACCAATCTGTGGAATATCGAAGATCTTCTGCCGCGGGAGCCCAATAATAAAACAGCGGAGAGGTGGAAGGAAGCTCGGAAGAATTTGCTGCGAGCGCATGAGCGGGTCCGTCGGCGTTATAATCAGGGGCGAATTCCAAACCCCTTCCGAATTGGTGACTAGGTGTATTGCCAAAGCCACCCACTCAGCTCAGCCGCAGACAAACGTGCCGCAAAGTTATGTTACCGCTGGTCAGGGGCATATCGCATCCTGGGATTCACCTCACCGGTGACGGCCCGGCTGGGCGTACCGGGGGACGATACTAAAATAGTGGTAAGCCATATTTCAAAATTGAAACGCTATCGGGGGCAATCGAGAACTTTTGAAGGGGGTTAGTCCCCGTAGAGATAGGGCGGATGTCCATTTAAGGTGGCAGTCGTGTTCTGGCTACAGTGGACAAGCCTCAGGAGGTCGGAAGTCTCCGACGTCGAAACTTTTCTTTAGTCCTTTTAGCTGTCTCTCTTTGCTGTGGGCTGACCCTGATCAGGTCAGCGTGCAGCACCCGCACACTTACATAATACATACCTTCTTTCGTCTCTTTAGTTTTCTTTCTGAGCCTCTGTTCTCCTGAGAGCAAGTGCTGCTGGACCGACATAACCACGATGTCCACCGGCTGGTTTTGGGAAGAGGGTACACTGCAGGGTACCCTCCCGGCGTTTAACTGTGAGGCAACTATATTGCCCTTTTGGGGTGAGGGTGTGCCGAGTCTGGCAGATTCGGCGCGCATTCACCATATAACGTCAGGAAAACGTTATAGGCAGTACAGAATTTAAAGCAGTTTATTTTGTGCTGCACTCCAGCAGTGAAGATAAGCACTATTCAGAGTGCTCTAGAGAGCGTTTGATCGGAGCTGCACTCTAGTGCCCGCCGCTGTAGGCAAGCGAGGAGGCCGGAAATAATTCTGTTTAACTTTGTCTCGCTTGGAACTTCGTCAAAATTGGCTGCCTGTTCTACTCCGGACAGATGAAGCAATATTTTTTCACCATTCTTCCCACTATGACAGGCTAAGATCTCAATAGAACTGCGGTAAGTCTCGCCAATATTTTCATAGTTATGTATTTAATGTTTTACTAAAGAAAGACTTGTTTAATAGGCCCCAGTAAGTGGATTTCTGATAACGTTTAAAAACCTCATGGCATTGTGCAATACGCAATTTAAAGGTAATATTTTTAAAACTCAGTAAAACTATATTAAATTCACGTGTCCGAACTACGGCACTAAAAGTCAGGGAAATATAAATTCAAAAAGTATTAGTTTAAATAGTGCAGACATGGAGGTAAGAAGATTCCTATTACGTTACCTCATGGTTATTGTACAATGCGTAATTCAGTGTAAGTTTCATACAACTTTTACTAGTAATGATAGTAAAACTTTATTCATATCAGGAAGCTTACTGAGGCACCAATTGAGAGTCATATAATTGCCAAATGGTATTAATTTAAATAGTAAAGTATAGATGTAATCAGATATAACCTTTCTCGACCACGTGGCCCAAAATATTCAGACTATGTATAAAGCTTATTAAAAGTGTAACAAACCATAATTAGCTATCAAAATTCAATCATGGTAACCCGCATGGGTGGAGTTATTATTATAAAATTTAACTGTACTAAATATTTTCAAATAGGGCCTGTTGGCCATATAACCTTGTCAAGTTTTATATTTAGGTAGCTCTAAAGCTATTTTAAAATTATATATGGGTTTTGGGGGTGTGCGAACTTTCTGTTGGCATTGTGTTGTGTACTCTGGCTGATATAATGTTGTGTAATTAGGGTTCCCCGAGCAAGTCGAGGAAACAGCTCAAAAACCTGAACATGAACACCTAGAACTTCTCTCACTTCATCTGCCGGAGGAATTGCCATGACGAAGCACCAACACCTGTAATGTAGGCCACGGGATCGCCACCTCACCCCCGTGGACAAAAATAAGGTGATCTCAACCCATTATATTATTTATACGTAGTGATGCACTCAATAATAGCCAGTGACCCAATTCAATCAGTCAACAACAACACTTTCAAGTTTTAAATATTTTAATTGGATCCCCAATTAACGGGACAGTATAGTGCGTGAACTGGGTGTGAAATCATTTGTAAATTTTATTAATTTGTTGTATAACATGTTAGCTCAGGGACTGACATGTATCTTTGGCGGTTCACCTTTCACACGTGCAATTCCTGCTTATTTTTAGTATAAGGGTTCATTACTGCTTTTAATTCATTAATTCAATTTGTAATTTATCTGTTTCAATTTAGTGTTCATTTTATATATATATTTTCTAATTTTTAAATTCAGTTTGGTTTATATAAGGATAGAAATTTCTGGGGTAGACAAATAGATTCACAAGTTTAATCCTGTACTGGTGCCTGTTCATACAGTGTTAAACGTATTGTTGAGACAGGTTGATTTATGCACCGACTGGCAAACGAACATGTCGGTCTCTGGGCCAAAATTACTTTTTAAAAGGGTTATAAGATTCATGACATATTTCTATTTTTATAACTTAACAATGTTTCTATATATATATATTCTATTAATTAATTACGATAACTGGGGGTGGTTCATTGTTTTCTAAAATTTTATTTCTCACAGTATAAGAGCCCAGTGGGGCAGAATTATAATAGTATTAGGCACTTGGCCAAATTTTAGAATTTATCATGTCCTGGGGACTACTGGAGTTGCATAAGCATAATCTAATACACACGTCATGTGTTGTGCACCAATTAAGTATTGTAATCCTAACATGGATTTCCATAAAAGAATTAATAATGTACCTCATGGGGGTAAGAAAAGGGCGTGGCAAGAGATCTCTGTATAATTGTACTGTATTGTGGAACATGTGATGTTTTGTATATTTGTGTGTGTATTTTGTGGGGTTATGTGTATTGTACATTTAGGTGTATTTTTGGGGGAGTTTGGATATAGGGTTTTTAGAAAAGAAAGATGAAACATAGGGTTATATATTAGGGTGGAACGAAAATGGCCTGTTTTTAATTTTTTTTTTGTTTAGTTTTGTAATAGTGGGGAAAAGTTGCCTTTCAGGTTCAAAAAGAAGAAAAAAAAATTTGGTTGCTATACTACAACATCTTGAGGTGCCGCAAAGAGCTTAAAATTTGTAAGAAAATTAAAAAAATTGAAAAATTATAAAGTTTGATAAATAATTTTTTATGGTTTTCTCGTACATATAATGTTACAAAAGATAGTTGTAAATACATATATAAGCATTAGAATTGGAAAAAATTATTAATTACAAAATATAATAATATTAAAAAAATATTTTTTAATGTCAAAAAGTTTGTATTTTTGCTAATTTTGAAACTTTTGCGAACATTTTGGTTGTTACAAATAATAGTAAATAAGGTTGAAATAAAAGCTCGTCAAATCAATTATATTTTTTTTTTATTAGAGCACACGTAAAAAAATATCATAATACACTTTTAAAGACATTGAAAGTTCATTTTTTATGATTTAAAAAACCCTTAATAATTACAAATGTTACAGCTGCAAAATGTTTGTTTCTACTTCATTGACACATTAAACTGTTTTTTTGTATCAAATTTTGGCATGTTCTCACGTGAGTCAATTTTTGCTCTTATATATCCTTCTCTTGCGATTGAACCACAGACATTTTGAGCCGATTCGGTCACCAGTTTCACAGCTCTTTCCACTGCTTGCGTGTGACAAGGAAGCCGGGGAAAGTCGATAAGCGGGTCCACTTTACTATTTGGTTGAGCTTCAGATGTCTTCCGTATAAAGTCTTTGAGAGAGTCAATGGAAACATGTTTTACCAAGGGGGGTTCAGTTACGTCATTTTCAGCCCATGAGATCATGTCGATGTAATCCTTTGCGTCAAAGTTTATCTTTGGATCTTTAAAGTTCCTGACTCCGCCTCTACTTTCTGTTCTTGCTTTTAAAACACGTCGTAAACCAAGTTCTCTTACATTTTTGTGCTGATCACATAGCATGGACAAAAGGAGATTTTCTGCAGCAGCAAAGTACCCATTTCTTTGAATAACCGGGTCTAGAACGTTGTTGAAATCATCAGAGAGATAGCGTGAATATGAGATAAGCTTAAACAGATGTTTGGAACCATAAGTACATGAAGGTTTTAACTTAATGTTAAACCACACAGGTGCATACACTTTCACAATGTACTCAGCCAGAGTCTTAAGGTTTTCAGTTGGATTTTCAGTTGCCACATACAATCTAAGTATACGGTTTGCTAATGTAAGCCACCTGGAGTGAGCAAGTTTTCCAGGGTTTCTTAAAGATAAATCTAGTGAGCAATTTCCACTTGATACAGCGATACACATATCCAATAAATACTTCTGATCTGTACTTAAATCATTTATGTTCTCCAAAAGAGGAAGGTTATTTTCAATTGGCAAGAAAGTAACCACAGGAAGATTAGCACAGTTTTCCAGCTGCTGACCTATTTCGCCTTTAAACTCATTGGGTCCCTTCGTTTTACCATCTAAATGACAAAAAAGATGTCGCAAAGGTAGCTCATTTCCATGGAACAAACAAACTAACCATTGTAAAGGTCTTCCTATTTCATTTTCCATCAAAGAAATCACACCATTATTATGTCCAGTGTTTACAACGGTTCCATCACACCCAATAGCAGTAAAGTTCAAAAGTTGTTCGTTGTGTTCTCTATCTTCAAGAAACTCCTGTATACTGTCTGCTATGCCTTTCCAGTGCCAGATTTAGGTGTTACGTGGCCTAAAAACTTCGAGTTTGGTTCCTCTATTAGTGAAACGTGCTCTTCTGAAATAACTTTTTTGTACAACTTAATTCCTTTCTTTTCTTGAAGAATTGTTTTGTCTCTTCTTCCATCAAAAAACAATGCAATAGTTAAACTGTTTTTATCTTTCTATTCATATTAAAACGCCTATTTGAAACTTTTATTGCATAATCGAGACACATAAAATTCTTTGAAAAAGTTACAAAAAGTGTGTTTTTATAAAACTTTACCGCTCTTGCGGCACCTCAAGACATAATCCAAAAAGTTAAAAAAAAATTGTATGTCTTTTTTATATAAAAACTGCTTTTTTGACAGTATTTGAAATTAAAAAAAAATGTTTGACAACTTCTTAAACAAACTTAAAAATGTAGCGAAAATTGCAATTTTATGAAAATTTATCGTCCTTGCGGCACCTCAAGACGTGCTCCAATATTTTTCATATCTTTTTTTTATCTTATTTACACCAAAAGGCAACTTTTCCGCGCTATTACAAATTAAAAATCCAAACTTGATTTTTTCGTTCCACCCTATTATATATCCTTTTAATTTTGATGACATTAATTTATTCTATCTCAATTAATTTTTGCTGAATATTTCTTCTAAGAATTTAATTTATTTTAATTAACTTTAATAACAAGTATGTGGATTTGTCACTATTTAATTTTAATTAATTTGTTTGAGAACTTGTTATTCTAATTAGTATTATCAAGAAGTCTATAAAAATTATCTCCATTAAGTTCAATGGATCATTTTAAAGAGAACGTAGAAAATAAATTTTATATTATTAATATTTTACAGGAAACTTTATTTAAAGAATAGTAATGATTGTAAATTTTAATTCATTTTAAAGAGAGATAGCAAATAAATTTTATATGTGTTAATAATTTTCAGGTGACATTGTTGAAGGTGTATAAATTATTTTAATTAACAATTTAAGGGGATAATAGATTCTGACTGTTGTGTTTATTGATTTTGTTATTAATATTGTTTTCAAAATGGAGATAGAATAATAAAAGGGATTTTATTAATTGTTTAATTTATGAGTTTTCATTGCAAGTCCCGTCTCACTGGATCCAGCGCATTTTTGGCTTCTCTAGGCTTTGGTCTAGTTCTAATTAACTTGTGGCCCCACTTTTCAAAAAAAAAAATTTTTCAAAAAAAATTTTCAAAAAAAGTAATCTTTTTTTTTAGTCTAAGTTAAAGAGGGGTTACAAAGGTTGTAAGAAAACGTTATCTCTTAAATCAATCGCAACGAGTTATTACCAAGAGTCGAAAGTTGTTAAGGTCATCGTAAGGCATGTAATATCAGTTTTTGTTTCAGTAAGGTGTACACACATGCATTAAAGAAGTTCATTCATAGCTCACAGAATTATAAGAGAACGCAAGTGTTTGATTTATAAGGACAAAGTTAATTGGACGGGTTAATTTCTGGGGTAGACAAATAGATTCACAAGTTTAATCCTGTACTGGTGCCTGTTCATACAGTGTTAAACGTATTGTTGAGACAGGTTGATTTATGCACCGACTGGCAAACGAACATGTCGGTCTCTGGGCCAAAATTACTTTTTAAAAGGGTTATAAGATTCATGACATATTTCTATTTTTACAACTTAACAATGTTTCTATATATATATATTCTATTAATTAATTATGATAACTGGGGGTGGTTCATTGTTTTCTAAAATTTTATTTCTCACAGTATAAGAGCCCAGTGGGGCAGAATTATAATAGTATTAGGCACTTGGCCAAATTTTAGAATTTATCATGTCCTGGGGACTACTGGAGTTGCATAAGCATAATCTAATACACACGTCATGTGTTATGCACCAATTAAGTATTGTAATCCTAACATGGATTTCCATAAAAGAATTAATAATGTACCTCATGGGGGTAAGAAAAGGGCGTGGCAAGAGATCTCTGTATAATTGTACTGTATTGTGGAACACTGTGATGTTTTGTATATTTGTGTGTGTATTTTGTGGGGTTATATGTATTGTACATTTAGGTGTATTTTTGGGGGGTTTGGATATAGGGTTTTTAGAAAAGAAAGATGAAACATAGGGTTATATATCCTTTTAATTTTGATGACATTAATTTATTCTATCTCAATTAATTTTTGCTGAATATTTCTTCTAAGAATTTAATTTATTTTAATTAACTTTAATAACAAGTATGTGGATTTGTCACTATTTAATTTTAATTAATTTGTTTGAGAATTTGTTATTCTAATTAGTATTATCAAGAAGTCTATAAAAATTATCTCCATTAAGTTCAATGGATCATTTTAAAGAGAACGTAGAAAATAAATTTTATATTATTAATATTTTACAGGAAACTTTATTTAAAGAATAGTAATGATTGTAAATTTTAATTCATTTTAAAGAGAGATAGCAAATAAATTTTATATGTGTTAATAATTTTCAGGTGACATTGTTGAAGGTGTATAAATTATTTTAATTAACAATTTAAGGGGATAATAGATTCTGACTGTTGTGTTTATTGATTTTGTTATTAATATTGTTTTCAAAATGGAGATAGAATAATAAAAGGGATTTTATTAATTGTTTAATTTATGAGTTTTCATTGCAAGTCCCGTCTCACTGGATCCAGCGCATTTTTGGCTTCTCTAGGCTTTGGTCTAGTTCTAATTAACTTGTGGCCCCTCTTTTCAAAAAAAAAAATTTTTCAAAAAAAATTTTCAAAAAGTAATCTTTTTTTTTAGTCTAAGTTAAAGAGGGGTTACAAAGGTTGTAAGAAAACGTTATCTCTTAAATCAATCGCAACGAGTTATTACCAAGAGTCGAAAGTTGTTAAGGTCATCGTAAGGCATGTAATATCAGTTTTTGTTTCAGTAAGGTGTACACACATGCATTAAAGAAGTTCATTCATAGCTCACAGAATTATAAGAGAACGCAAGTGTTTGATTTATAAGGGCAAAGTTAATTGGACGGGTTTGAAAGCTTAGGCCATTTATAAGAAGGGGCGGCAAGTTTGCTGCATGTGGTTACTTTTCTGTTTATGTAGATCAAATGTTCTACTACCGTCCTTGTCACTGATCTGTTATAGCAGAGGCGCTTTCGTCACGGGGCTTACAGTGTGCAAGTAAGTACAGATGTGTTATCACATACACCAAAAACCTTAGTTAGTTACCGATTAAATATTTTTTGTCGTATTGTATTTATCTGTATATTACAACGATAAAAAGCAAATATGTAGGCGTAATAATTTTGTAAAAATGAGGAACAAGTCGACTGACAGTTCTACTACTGTATTGTTAAAAAAACTTTAGGGAAGTAACCCTATTGTGTATATAATGTTTCAAGAGAGTTACAGTTCAGAAAATTGCCAATTTAAAACCATCACTTTATCAACATTAACTAGCGTCTAGTCAACACGCTTTTTAAAGAAATTCTTTGAAAAACAGACAAATTAGTTTCTTGTAAAGATGATATTGTGTCAGTATGTGTATTGCAAATATTTACGAATAAGTGTTCCGTATGCAACTTTACCTAGAAATATATGTTAGGGGACAAACAATCTTTGTTGTAAAATTTCTTTGTTATAAATTAGGATAGCTCTCTTTGCAAGGCGTAAGTTTCTTTAAGAAATTTTTTACTGACAGGAGGCAAGTACTCGAAAGTCGTGACAATAGGTGTGACAGATAGATTACTAAGTATGAAGGGTTATTCAAGGAAATACGATAATTTCTATATTTGGACGTGGATATCGACAACTGTTCAAGTGATGAAGAAATGTTCACCATTATAATTTGTTTATCATCAATCATTTAATTTGTTTGAAATTCGCTGCAATATTTGAAAGACCCCACGTCAGAAAATCTCAACTCTAATTATAAGATGTAAAGCACTAACAATTTACAATAAGAGGTTTTAAAATTTACAATAAGCTATTACTAATTTAATACTTTAAATTCTACATTATAATTATATATCAAACACAAAAATTATTTAACAAGTGATTGTAACCATATATGTACTAAATGAGAATTAAAAATGAATTTCAAAAACATTCAAATCTATATTTTGTTAGACACTGTTTCTCATTTAGAATTAACTACCAGTCAGTATTGTTACATTATTGTGAGTATTCACATATTTTTTAAGACACATGTTAAGAATAAAATTTTGATTTTCGCTCATAATCAGTTTTATCATTATTTCAAATGTACAAGTTTTTGTTTGACACCAACACATACAATAACAATTATTGTAGTATATTGCAATGTATAAGGGTTATATAGAATAAGCAGTCGGGAGAGAGGTTATTGGAATGAAACGAAATTATTAATAGTGCTATTAATTTATTAGACAACTTATTCTGACTTTCATACAGTATAAAGGAACAAGTAATTTGGCTCTGTTGACCTTCAGAACACAAACTGAAATTTAATTTTTGTACAATGGAATAAATAGCTATTTAAAAAGTTCTTTTTGCATTATATAAACTATAAAGTCTTTACTGATGTAATTTGTACTAGGGCCTTTCGTTTAAATACATTTGTATAAGTGTGCATAAAATAATACAACTTCTCTTCCGTCTAACGTCGACTCAGATCCTTCAGACAACGGGTTGATACTACCTGGAGGAATACGTGGGTTGATTTGCTCTGTCAGACCTCAGGGTCGCTTCCGGGCGTGTAAATAGTTCTCAGTGTCACGGTTACATACAACTTCACACCGGAGAGTACACTGTTACTGCGCAGACTGTTGTATTGGCTTGCACTTTTCCAGTTAGCTTGAAGTATGTATATTTTTCTAAACGGACCATCTTGCATTTTACAGATAGCACACAATTATGATAACTATTGTCGCTCTCATTGTCTGCCAGAAAAACAATAATATTGGCGATAGCCCATAGATCTTTCAGGGCCTTGTGTTCCCCCGAAGTCAGATTACTCTTCAAGTGGCTTACTCAACGTAAAATCCTGGCAGCTTTCTAGCCAGGACAGGAATATAGATATTGTCTAACTATATCTGCCACATCGTGACGGCAAACCTCTTACATTTGGCCAAAACTGATGTTTTTCTCTCGGACGTTGCCAAACAGATACTGTTGTACACTATATATATATATATATACGGTTTTCCTACTTGATGCAAGCTGCAGAGATCAAGTTTACATTCCTCCCTATCAGCTGCTGATCTTGTTGATTTCATAATGCAGAACAAGGTGCGTATACCAAATCCCAATTTTGTCAACGTAGCAGCTGCCTCATACCCAGATGTATATCGCAAAAGAGACATTTCGTTTAATTCTAGAGACCGTCGCGTATGACGGATACGCTTCCGTAACATAGCATATTCTGTTATATTGATGATCCGATAAATTAGTTATTAGGCCCTCGTTAAAATGTCTTTTTGTTCTTAGGAACTTGGGTGTAGTTATCTATTGGGTCATGATATCTAAATAAAAATGTCAAGGAACAGAACGATTAAGCTTTATTTATTCTCAGTGTCTAGCTTTCGGCCTCCTTCCCGTAGACGTGATTGATATGTGACCGTAAGCTCTCACGGCCGGAGTTCCCATTATTATTAAAATCCCACCGGATTGATACAGTGTGGTCGAAAGTGTCCTACAGAGTGTAAACCCCAGACGTTTTGGCTGTACACATGATAACATTATGATCAGAAACGAACTGAAACGTTTGAAGAATGTATCCATTAAAGTGGTTGATAAGGAGTGCACGTACCTATATGGATAATGTTAAGTGTTCAAATAAGGTATCCAACGAAATAATTGGTCAACCGGGGCTACTGTCCCATCGACAACATCTGATGTAAATACACGGACTCTGTACTCTGTACTCTTAATGTCGTACATATTAATTACAGCCGAACACATCATCTCCGGAGAGAGATCATTAGGTCTACACGCACTAAAACAGCTTTATCAAATGTGGTGCTCACCGACTTGATCTTTTGTTAATAATCGTCTATTTCCTCAAAACTAACCACTGTATAATGACAAAAACGTAAACACACAATCTTCACTACTCAAGCTATCTCAGCGACTTGAAGACCCCTCCAAGCAGCGCAGCTGATGGTGCGGCAACTGTCCCACCGTGTCATCTGTCCTGCCTTTACCTAACAGAAATGTAAGAAAAATGTATAATACAGTATTTCTAAGCGAAAAAATGTAATTTTCCTTTAATGACTTAAGCGGAAGTTGTGTTCCATATTAAATTTTATATATATGTATTTAACAAACTAGGTACTTAACTAAAAGAATAGTCTATTTGTGGGTCTGTAACCATTACGTATATATTTAGCGCTGTCCCGTATAGAGAAGACTATGATATCCGGAGTTAAAGAAAAAATTACTTTCTCTCGCCATCACCAATATCGCGATTCTAACTTAATCCAAAATTCCAGTTCTCATATTACTTCAAAAGTTTTCTGTGACAAGCATTAAACTAATTTTCTAAATAAATTGTTGACTTCGTAGAAAATTTTGTTACCAACGTTTTGACTATGGTAGAAAATGTAAACGCATGATTAATATCAATGATGAATACAAACAAATGAAGTAAGGAATACGTGGGTATAACACATGAAATAAAACACTCAATTAAGCCAGATATTAAGTCAGTATAACGCTGACGTTAAGTTTTAATAACCTGTGTAGACCTACGTACCTGCTGTAAGTGACAGGGCCGTCTACGTATATCAGCTATATCAGCAACTCTTGAATGTATTATCAACAGACATGCATCTTAATACGAAAAGAACAATTGACACTTTTTAATTGACTTCAGAAATTTCAATTAATACTCTCATTAGGCTATAATAAAGATTAGCTTATGTGTTTGTCAGTATCCTTAAATACAAGCAAACCAGCTAGGGATTCAAATTATCATGTCTTCATTATACTTACTTGACCTGCTAACGTTACTAACTAACGTTAAGTTTAGAACTTTCTTGTAGTTTTAACTACATCCAACATTTACGACATTTTCATGTACGTTAGTTGAATTCCGATATTTTTAATAGGTTAATGCCTTCGTTAGAATTAGATTTACAACTTATATTGCATTCTTAACAAACAACTAATTTTTGAAACTTTCAGAAACGTCTATAATTAAGCGTTATAAGTCTTGCTACATCAATGTGAAAGATGGCATCTGAAATTGTCACAGTGGCAAGAACTATTTCTTCTTTCACCCAGGATTAAGGTTGAAATGACTGTCTCGATTACACAAGATTATAATCACCTGTTCCTTAGTCATGCGCCACCCGTTTTACTATTCAGCAAATAATCATACACATTCTTCGGTGCCTATTGTTGGAATTGCCCGTACACGGTCTTTCCAATTATTCTTGTACCAATCAATTCTATCGAGTGCACAATACATGCTTGCCTCAATTTGCATATCATCGTTCCTACGACTATCATTATCAGTATCTTTTCATCATCCGCAAATCTCTTATCCATTCTCTCTAAAAGGTAGTCATTGTTTTATAACAATCAAAGTGGCAGCTACGACATTACAACAATGGTGTCCACATCGTTTGTTTACACATTAGTGACCATACAGTACCGCAAACCGTTATCTGAGCTTTGTCTTTCTGTCTAGCACAAAATGTTTTTTTTTGTGTCTGAGTTATACTCTATTCAGAATAAATCATAGTATTTTCAGTACCATGTAAAATGAACCATATTCACATGTTTATTAATTATTACATTCCAACGCACTGTATAAAGTAAAGTAAATCCTCTGTGTTACTCACGATAATAATATTAAACGAATTAGATGAGTTTTAGATAATTTAAGTCTTTTGTACGATGTTAAAGTTATTTGTTTACTTCAATATAGGGCATTGTGTTCACTATTAAACGAGCCTTCAGTTTAAATGGTTTTTACATTTGCGGTAAATTAATATGCTTTTTACTAACACTTTTACAATGCCTTTATTAGAGATATGCTTAAATTTTTGTGATACATGGAGAATTCTGGTAAATAAGGTATTGCAATGTAACAGGTCAAAAGGTTAGTCAATAGTTGCAGAAAAAATTTTGATTGCGTGCTTTATACACATTTATTGTTTATTTTTGTGTATATATTGCAACGATACGTTTAGCATAAGTATATGTATCAACCCCTGACTGAGGTATGATAACATACGAAAGCACGTATGAAATATATAAAATGTATTTAATAAAAATAATATAATAAATATACGTTAGGTATAAGAAATAATGTAAGAAATAAACGTAGTATTTAATTTTAAATAAATTAAATATTGTAAGTAAGCATGCATATGGAATCACATAGCTTAGTTGGTTTTTAAACGTAACGAAGGGGAGAAAATGACACGCGCTGACCGGCAGAGGTGACGTCAGGATGACATGCGGCCGCCTGTGTATCAGTCTGCGTGTGTGTGTATGTGTACATGTGTAAACGACAGACAGGTTGAATTATGCAAACGAGGGTGGAAGATTTTACATAGTTTTTTAAGTACTGAACGTGACCCAGAAGTCACACGAATCAGCGACATATGTAAAAACATAGCTGACGCCTGGCGCTTCAGTTTGGCGTTAAGTGGTCGTTAATAGTGGGAACCGTTCAGACACCGTGTGAAATTTTCCCATAACTGCCATAATTTACACACCTTAACATTCATAATTTGCATAAACAAAGTTTAATGTTATACCGAACGATTGGTGAAATAATATTTATAAAAAAGTGTGCGCTTCATAGAAAGACGCGTAGGTTGAAAGTAACGATTAAACCGACGCGCCGACCTGTTCAGTGTTGCCAAACAGTTTCCAACAGGAATTTCAACGACGGCAGCAGTATAAAACCCCAGCGAGCGACACACTCTTTCTCAGATGATTTTCAGATCAAGCAGATAATACGCGACATCCACGCATCTCGATAACGTAAAATTTACAAAGTTGTAGCAATGTTTTAAACAGTATTCAATAAACTGAAGTGCGATGGAACCGGCTTTACGTCGGTGCAAGTATTAATGGACACGAGTGATTTTAAAAAGACTATATTAACGAATCTACGAGAGTTGTAACTACGATGAAATTCGAGAAGTCTACATAGAACATCTAGACATCTACGAGGGACAAGATAAGAAGAGGAGAGGAACTAGAACAAGAAGACGAGAGGACGCAGGGACAGCACATGCAGCTACATCCAGCCGTACATCATCACGACTAGAGGTCCACGTCAGAACTCAGCATCCAGGAGACGGAGCGAGGAATTTCAACGACGCAGAGACAGATAAGGTGATACCGAAGAGGATCAACAAACTCGAGAGTCCAGATGACGGTAACGACAAAGTGAAATGGTTGCAGAAAAATGCAGGTGAAGTCAGATATTTATTTAATATTATAAATGACTCTGAGGTCTGTCCAAAAAGCTGTAGTTTCCTTGTAAAAGTTTACAAAGAAAATTAAGTATACAAACAAATTTAGTATATTTTTAAATTTGCATAATGAATAAATAGTTGTTCAAAATATAATTGAGAATAGAGAATATAACTGTAGTAATCTCATAAATAAATGGTCAAGGAAGAACCATATTTTTATTATATTTTTTAATTGATTAGATGAGTAATTTCAAATATGAGAGTTACGTAATTAGAAAATTGTTAATTAATTGAGACATTAAATAATAGAATCAATTAAAGTAATAAATGTTCTATATTAATATTTTAATAAATGTTTAAGTAATTAAAAGTTTTTATTAAGTGGTATATATTGAAAACCACACTTGCGAAGACAAGATGAATATGGAATTTTATACCTATTAATCACGTGTTTATAATAATTATATGTGTTATATGTTATATGTCTGTGTAATATTTCAGGTCATATATGATTTATGTATGTGTATACTATGTCTTAGAACTATAGGAAATAAGATTTAAAAACTTTATAATTGCATTATATTCAGATTGAATATAAGGGTTCAAATAATAATTAACCCACACTAAACAATTAATAACATGATAATTTGAATTTTTAAAGAATAAATCAAATGAATATGATTTTATTAAAACAGTCGTACTAATTTCACAACCAGTACTAAATCCTCTGTACTCTTTACTTGTATTAAAACTTATAACGTTATTCACGTGCTTATCCACACTCAATTAACGACCAAAGCCTGCGACCCAGCCGGGGAACATCAAGGTAAATACTGCAGAAAAAGAGTATACCTCTGAGACGTCGGTAAGTGCGCACAAATGAGTAAGAGCATATGTGTAAAAGTAAGTATCTAAAAATAACGTTGTAAAGTTATTGGTGTGCCCAACGGTGTGGCCCGACACGTAGAAAAAATAACGTGTTGCAAAATAAATGTTAATTATCATTACAAGTAAATGGCGCCCTGGTAATAAAGAAAGTCTAATAAATAATTAGCACAAATATGTAGAAAGAATTAATAGTTAATTTATGTAATAAATAATATTACAAATTTTAAATTAAGTACAGAGAGAAAAAGATTTGTGAAATTAATACTGCTAAATAAAAAATAATTTAAATAAAGAAATATAGAGTCACGGTGGACCAATAATTAAAAATATAATTCATATAACGAATCAGTTAGGACACCGTAGTCTACAATAATGGCGAAGCAACCAACAATGGACTTCGAAACAATGTTTAAACGACTTCAAGAAGAGTTGAAGACGAATAATGCAGAACTAAAAACTCAGTTAGAAAGTAATAATGAGAAATTAGAAAGTAAATTAGAAAGTAGTAGTGCAGAACTTAAAACGCAGTTAGAAAGTAGCAATAAAAAATTAGAATATAAATTAGGAAGATTAGAAGATAATAATATGAGATTAGAAACTCAAGTAGAAGATAGTCGTAATAGACTAGAAATCACTATTGAAGAAGTAAAAACTCAGTTAGATAGTAATAATACTAGGTTAGAAGAGAAAATAGAACTGGTCAGTAATACTTTGAAAACAGAGCTTACTGCAGGCGTTGAATCAGTCGAACAGCGAGTTCAACAGTCACTTAATGAACAAGCTGTAAAGATTGATAGTAAATTTAAAGAACAGCGTGAATATACAACACGTGAAACTAAAGAACACATTCGAAAACTGGCTGAACAGTGGAATGAGAAATTTAAAATTACTAAGCAGGAGCAACACTTCAGACACAAAGATGTAAATGAGCGCATCCTGGACAACATTAATAGAACAAAGGAACTCACTGTGAGGACCGAGACAGAAATAGATGTGGAGGAGGTCACGAGAAAAACTACGCAGCACTCCATGGAAATTAACAACATGAAAGATTGACTACAAGAGGAGGTAGAAAAACTACGAGCGGAAGTCAAGAGACGACCACGTGCTATAATGATGTGTGCTGCAAAGGTAGACGATCGAGAGAAGATCAGTTTTAAAGGTAATAAATGGGAGAACCCCATAGAATTTTTACATAAGTGTGAACGAGAAATGGCAACTATAGGAAGCAACCTAAACGACAGAGATCCTATAGAATTTGTAAGTCGACATTTCCAGGAAACAGCATCCAAATGGTATACGATTATTCGGGACCAAACAGAAACTTATGAACAGTTCAAGGCATCCTTCGAAAATCGGTACTGGAATATACATACCCAGAGAGAGGTACGAGACCAGCTGGAGTATGGGCGGTATTACGTCAACAGCAAACGTTCTATTGAAGACTACATCATACAACTTGTCGAACGGTGTAAGCATCTTAGACCAAGTTTCACGGAGCACGAATTAGTATTAAAATTAAGCTACCACTTTGACAGACACATTAGACTTGCCGTATATACCCAAGGAGTTAAATCCATTGAGGAACTTCTTATTCTTGTAACGCAATCATCAAAATTTGTTAATAAATAATACGAAAGAAGAGATAACCAGCCGCAGCAGCAGCAGTAGTCTACACAAAATCCAATACAACACAAATTGACGCAGTTTGCAAAGAAAAAAGATAATTGGGAGGAATATAAACAACCCTTTGAAAAAGGTAATCCAACTCCCAATAAAGGAGCGTACTCACATCCAGGTACGTCGAAAATACACTTAAAATCGTACAATGCAAATGTACATAATATTAATGCAAATAATAATCATAATAATAATAAAAATAATTATGAAAATAAAATTGTGCAACAATCGACACGCCCGTCAACATCCAAAGAGAAGGGGGGTGAGCGTAGCACGACAATTGAGAAGACAAATGAATGACTGCAGAAGTGTAGCCAAACGCCAGCTCGAACAGGTTTTAAAAACGACCCGTACACAAACAAAATACCGGTACGGACAGGCTTCTTAAGCGACCTGCTCACACATGAGTTGCGCGCCACCCCAAACAATACACAACAGGAAAGAATGTTGTCAAAAACCTATTGTCCTACACAAGGGGGAACAATAAGTAGCATAAATAAGTGTAAAGATGTTAAGATATTAAATATCACCTATCAAACAGATGATAGAGTTAAGCATTTGCTAAATAATATAGCAAATGAACAAAATAAAGATTTTCAAATAAGTCACATGAAGTTATCAACACTATCTAGTAGATATACGATAAAAAATAGTATATTATACAAACTCGTCAATTATGATCGGAAAATAGTCCTATCACCAGAGATGCTAAAAACACTAACTATACCATGTCATCAAAGTTTAGCACATGTGTCTGCTTTAAAATGTCATTTAGCTTTGAAGGAAGACTTCATTTTGAATAATATGTTTAGAAGAATAAAAGCTATCTTAAAAGGATGCTACGAATGTCAAACAGCACGACATCCGAATCTTCACACATACATAAATATGCAAAATATCAAGACACAGGAAAAGGGAGAATTAGTAGAAGTAGACTTCCTGGGCCCATTTCCGAGAGCTATTCACGGGGGTGCAAAGCACATACTTGTATGTATAGATGTGTTCACCAAGGCAGTTCGACTCTACGCTATTCGAAGACCCACCACAAAAAGTGTACTGAATGTCATACTACGCAAATACGTACCGAAGTATGGTCAAATCAAAAAGATATTGAGTGACCAATGTAAACAATTTTAAAATAAAGCATGGACAGAAACGCTAACTCAGCACGGCATACAACCAGTGTTAACGTCAATAAGACATCCACAAGGAAACCTTGCTGAAAGGGTAAATAAAGAGTTAGGAAAACATGTACGCATCTACTGTAATGAACAACATAATCGATGGGCAGAGTACATATCATTTTTTGAACAAGCTATAAATGTTACATACAGTGAAGCTACCGGTGGAACTGGAAACAAATAAAAAACCTAATAGATTCTGGTCGGGAAACATTGACAAACCTCCAAACCAAAATACAAATTCCATTGAGTCACAAGTACGACAATGCGAAGAAGAGGATGGAAAAACTTGGAGAAAAGAGGATCGAGAGGTTCAACAGAACGCACAAACTCATCACATTCCATGAAGGAGAGAAAGTGCTACTAAGAAATAATACAGTGGGAAAACGAATCGACAATACAGCAAAGAAACTATTCAGACTGTACGAGGGACCCTACTTATTACAAAGGAGGAAAGGACGACACACATTTATCGTCTACGATCCGACAAGAAACAAGATTGTTGGAAAGTACCATGCATCAGCATTCCGTAAATTCTATGGATGAATAAATAAAACGTTAACTTATAAATCCATGGGAGGGACGTAATCCACCCAGGAAAAGAGAGAAAATTTTTTTAACAAACCTTATACCCACTAATTGTGAGTTGTAATAAATAATAAAATAAATAATTTCTGAGTAAAGAAATAAAATTTGAATAAAATTCAAATTTTATTTTACCCAGAAGGGGAATTATACAACGATACGTTTAGCATAAGTATATGTATCAACCCCTGACTGAGGTATGATAACATACGAAAGCACGTATGAAATATACAAAATGAATTTAATAAAAATAATATAATAAATATACGTTAGGTATAAGAAATAATGTAAGAAATAAACGTAGTATTTAATTTTAAATAAATTAAATATTGTAAGTAAGCATGCATATGGAATCACATAGCTTAGTTGGTTTTTAAACGTAAAGAAGGGGAGAAAATGACACGCGCTGACCGGCAGAGGTGACGTCAGGATGACATGCGGCCGCCTGTGTATCAGTCTGCGTGTGTGTGTATGTGTACATGTCTAAACGACAGACAGGTTGAATTATGCAAACGAGGGTGGAAGATTTTACATAGTTTTTTAAGTACTGAACGTGACCCAGAAGTCACACGAATCAGCGACATATGTAAAAACATAGCTGACGCCTGGCGCTTCAGTTTGGCGTTAAATGGTCGTTAATAGTGGGAACCGTTCAGACATCGTGTGAAATTTTCCCATAACTGCCATAATTTACACACCTTAACATTCATAATTTGCATAAACAAAGTTTAATGTTATACCGAACGATTGGTGAAATAATATTTATAAAAAAGTGTGCGCTTCATAGAAAGACGCGTAGGTTGAAAGTAACGATTAAACCGACGCGCCGACCTGTTCAATGTTGTCAAAACAGTTTCCAACAGGAATTTCAACGACGGCAGCAGTATAAAACCCCAGCGAGCGACACACTCTTTCTCAGATGATTTTCAGATCAAGCAGATAGTACGCAACATCCACGCATCTCGATAACGTAAAATTTACAAAGTTTTAGTAATGTTTTAAACAGTATTCAATAAACTGAAGTGCGATGGAACCGGCTTTACGTCGGTGCAAGTATTAATGAACACGAGTGATTTTAAAAAGACTATATTAACGAATCTACGAGAGTTGTAACTACGATGAAATTCGAGAAGTCTACATAGAACATCTAGACATCTACGAGGGACAAGATAAGAAGAGGAGAGGAACTAGAACAAGAAGACGAGAGGACGCAGGGACAGCACATGCAGCTACATCCAGCCGTACATCATCACGACTAGAGGTCCACGTCAGAACTCAGCATCCAGGAGACGGAGCGAGGAATTTCAACGACGCAGAGACAGATAAGGTGATACCGAAGAGGATCAACAAACTCGAGAGTCCAGATGACGGTAACGACAAAGTGAAATGGTTGCAGAAAAATGCAGGTGAAGTCAGATATTTATTTAATATTATAAATGACTCTGAGGTCTATCCAAAAAGCTGTAGTTTCCTTGTAAAAGTTTACAAAGAAAATTAAGTATACAAACAAATTTAGTATATTTTTAAATTTGCATAATGAATAAATAGTTGTTCAAAATATAATTGAGAATAGAGAATATAACTGTAGTAATCTCATAAATAAATGGTCAAAGAAGAACCATATTACTTCCATATTCCTTAAGGAATGGAAGTATGGTGATGGCAAAAAAAATCGTGTTCGAGATTATTGCAGATTCTGATTCTACTACACTCAAAACATGAAAAAAAGTCGTTTTCCGAAAAGTGTCTGTGTGTGTGTGTCTGTCTGTGTGTGTGTGTGTGTCTGTGTGTCTGTAGATTTTTTTTTTTGGCAAACGATAACTGCCGCAAATTCAAACAGATTCAAATAATTTTTTGAATACGCCCTGATTTGTAGCGTACTCACGACCTGTTATTTTTGGTGAAGATCGGTTGAGGGAAAGGGGTAGTTTACCTGCAACGGTTTTTTTTTATCAAGGGAAATTTTTTTTTTTGGCAAACGATAACAGCCGCAAATTCAAACAGAATCAAATAATGTTTCGCATACAGCCCTAAATTGTAGAGTTCTCAAGACCTATTGTTTTTGGTGAAGATCGGTTAAGGGAAAGGGGTAGTTTACCAGAAACGTTTTATGTTTTAAGAAGGGTATTTCCTATGGCAAACGATAACAGCCGCAAATTCAAACAAAATCAAAAGATTATTTGCATACAGCCCTAAATTGTAGAGTTCTCAAGACCTGTTGTTCTTGGTGAAGATCGGTTAAGGGAAAGGGGTAGTTTACCTACAACGTTTTTTAAACAAGGTTTTTTCTATGGCAAACGATAACAGCCGCAAATTCAAACAGAATCAAATAATTTTCTGCATACAGCCCTGATTTGTAGAGTACTCAAGACCTCTTGTTTTTGGTGAAGATCGGTTGATGGGAAGGGGTAGTTTACCGGCAACGTTTTTTTATCAAGCGTATTTTCTATGGCAAACGATAACAGCCGCAAATTCAAACATAATCAAATAATTTTTTGCATACGTCAGTGAATTGTAGAGGACTCTAGGAATTTTGATCTTGGTGAAGATCGGTTAAGGGGAAGGGGTAGTTTACCTGCAACCTTTTACGTTTTAACAAGAGTAAAGTACTTGAAAATTCATTTAAACTTTTTCAAACAATGGTAATTGTTAAAAATAAAATAATTTTGTTGCCAGGCAATAAAATTATAGTTTTTTTTTCATTTATGTATTTTTTTCTCAGTTATGTACTGTTTACGTTTCCATTTTATTATTATGACTACCGCAATGAAAAGGCAGGGAAGACACACACACACACACACACACACACACACACACACACACACAGTTCGCGTTATTTTTGGCCTCATTCATGTTTATTTTCTTACATTTGCACGGTTTTTAAATGGAAAGTGCCGAACCCATACCAACATAACGCATGCAAGCCGAAAAAGTGTCCAGCGTGGATAGCGATTTCCTTCCTGTGGATCGCTGGGCAGTGTAACTGCACGTGTTTACAGAGGAACGATTCATAGACAGACTTTTCGTCTTTAGGGAATATTTAGGTAATATTTCATTTCGAAAATGATTTTAAATATAAATCTTAGATTATGGAAGTCATGTATGGTTCTCCATACCGATATTTTTTATTATATTTTGAAACCGATTAGATGAGTAATTTCAAATATGAGAGTTACGTAATTAGAAGATTGTTAATTAATTGAGACATTAAATAATAGAATCAATTAAAATAATAAATGTTCTCAATTAATATTTTAATAAAAGTTTAAGTAATTAAAATTTTTATTAAGTGGTATATATTGAATACCACACTTGCTAAGACAAGATGAATATGGAATTATATACGTATTACTCACGTTTTTATAATAATTATTGTAGCAGGACAGATTATCCACATTGTTCTGAATGAAAAAAAGATCATAAATAAAGTGAAAATAAAATTAAATCAAAGGAAACTACTATAAAAATTAATTAAGGACCACAGTAAAATGCAATCATAGTTTTAAGAAATAAAAACAAATTAAAACCAACTATGCAACATATGATAAGTTATAAGAAATAAAAAAAAAAGCTAAGATAAAGTAAGGAAATACCCAGGTAGGATAGGAGTAAGTAAGGAAACCGAGAACAAACCGACATCCATAATAAAAGGAATACTTTCGGAAGGAACCAAGTAATAAAAATATAAAACCCCAAAAGAGATTAAATGTCCCTAAAAAAGTATAACACTATAAAAGAATAATCATGTAAAGTATGTATAAGTAAAGTGTCTAAAGGTACAAGTGAAAGTGTACCAGTGCAATTTATTTTGTAATCAAACAAATAAAAACAAATCTTAATGATCCCCTGTAACTGAGATTCTTGGTCTTATAAGACTAATTAAAACAAATAGAGATAAGATCAAAGAATAATAGTGGACCAGTGCAAGTAATTTTATTATGAAAATATACTAAAAATGATCCCAAATGAGTGCTATTTTTGTCTCACAATATTAGGTAATATGACTATAAATGTGATGAGATAATACAATAAGTAGTGCAGTGATCAAGGGTACATCCCTAAAATAAAACAAAAACAGCAAGGACTGCATGAAACATAATTTTAAGGAATAATTTAAGTAATGGAAAAACATATGTGTTTTGTTTATATTAATACTTCATTGACTCAAGACTGGAAGGTCTGAGATTGAGTACAATTTTTTTGTTATAAAATATTTGTTATATGTTAATGGTATTAATCAATACTACATGTTAATGTAGTTAAGTAAAGGAATTTTAATTAAGGTTGTATAAGAATAATATGTCAGAAGGGTTATTAGCAAGCTGTAATAATAACAAACATTGTATGTGAACACAGGTAAAATCTAGGCCAAATGGTAAATCTCAACAACATTATAATTGATAAAAAAGTTAAGTAAATTAATTAAATTGATGAAATTTGTGTAATGTAAATCAATCACAGTGTATTATAACTGTAACAATACTTTATTAAGGTATTGAAGAAATGTATGAAAGATTATTAGAAAAAATGTAAGTGTAATAACACTGGAATCTAAGGGGAAAGGTTTAAATTAAAGATAATATTTAAATTAGTTAACCAAATCATAAAATTACAAGGAATTAAGAAAAAATAAACATTTTATTTCAATCAGGGACCTTTTTCAATAATAATTATAACATAGTAAAAATTGTAAATCATTTAATGTGACAGGAAGTTAAACTTAAGTCCTACATTCAAATATACTGTAAAAATGGCATTTTGAGATAGAAAACATTGTAAAAGTATCAAATTTGTTACTAAATAACGCAGAATTAACTAAGGAAAGAGATTATGTATTTAGTATTTAATAAAATTAAATAATAGTAAAAATGTATTCAGTCATATAACGTAAAAGTGAATTATGTAAGCGGAAATGCCAGAGATTTAAAACAATGTCATTTTAATATTAAATAGGCCAGGACCTTTTGTATGAAGAAGAAAGTTATTTAATTGCTTGTTATACGTTGAGAGGTACACTTCAGAACGAGCTCTCGCAATTAATTCATATAAAGAGAGAAGAAAAAATGGTGGACATGAACTAAACTTAGCAAAACTAAACTCGAGAAAATTAAAAAACATGAGTCAGCACTAAATTCAGTGGAATAAACCAGCTTAACCTATTTATAAAAACAATTAATGAACATTGAAAAGTGCAGTACCTATATTAAAACATATAAACGCTAATTCCGAATTTATCGAGACGAAATCTGCCATTATCAACCTTATGGACTAAAGTGAAACAAGAACACTACTGAACACTGATTATCGAGACGAATAACTGACCACTGATCCAGGATAACTACACCATCACCAAGGGAATTAATCACTACAGCTTGGTCGAGGAAAACTTAGTGAAGAAACATTTATTTGAAGAGATTCCGTTGTGCAAGAGCCGTCTACATATGCAGCACGGAGGCAACCATTTTGAATTCCCAGAATCCTTAGCGGCGACAGCCAACTTCGTCATGAGTTTGGTTCGCAAAAATTTAAATTTTTAACCTTCATATATTAAATAATATTTTGTGTTCTTGGATAATTAAGCATTTTATTGTAAGTGTTATACTTTTTAGACTTGCCCCTTTCTCTGACTATTATAAAATAACAGCTAAAAGAACCTGTGACTTAATATTAATAATTTATATAATCCAATCACTCGCCCTGAGATACTAGTCTGTAATTTGTCGATTAACTAATCGATTTAAAATCGATCATTTTCTATTATGTTAATAAAATCATTGAATTTTATAATTTTGGCTTCCATTTATTAGTAATTATATAAATAGAAGAATAACAAAAATAATATAAATAATATTTGATACCTGGACTATCAATAAAATAAACAAAATTCATAAATTTGTTACAAAATTGGCGTCCAACTTAAGGGGCTGAAATTAGTGATTGATCGGCCATAAGAGATAAATATAATCTGCCCAATTCCTAATTTTAGCCGGCAGCTGTTACCAAGTCAAGAAAGATAATAAAAATGCCGAAACTAGCACTATCCAAGAAAAGGGAGGCAGAAGCTGAAAAAGCGATCGAAGAGATCGATATGGACGACAAAGAGGCAACTCCGGTCGAAGATATCGAAGGAAGATTACCTCCTGCGGAACCGAATCAACCCGCACAACAAGAGGAACAACCGGAGACACCCGCACAAACAGGGGAAGTCAATGTACAGGAGAAGGAGTCCGAAAAATCCAAAAACCACAGAAGAAACGAAGTTAGATAAGATAATGGAAATGTTCCTACATATGAGTAAGGAAAGAAAGGAAGACAACCTATCCTTTAAGGAAGAATTGAGTAAGAAAATGGATGAAAACAACCAATCCACAAAGGAAGAATTGGGTAATAAAATTTAAAATACCAATAAGAAAATTGATGAAACTAGTAAGAAGATGGAAAGTGACAACCAACAGTTGAAGGAAGAGTTAAGTGAGAATAGTAAGAAGATGGAGGAAAACAATAAGAAGATGGAAGAAAAGATGGGGGAGAAGTTGGAAGAATTGAAAGAGGATAACCAACTCTTGAGAGAAGAATTGAGGGAGGTTAACCAGGAAAATATCTATACAAGTTAGACGAAAAAATCGAGTTGTTGAAAGAAGAGTTGAGCAAGGAAATCAACGATAATAATGAATCCACAACCAAGAAATTAGAAGAAGAAACAATAGGAATAAAACAACAAATTATGGCAGTTGACGAAAGATGTAGTCAGACTGAACGAGAAGTATAGGGTTTTAAGGAAGAAGTAACCACCAAAATAACTAATATCGAAACAAACAATAGAAACAAATTGGAAGAAAACCGAAGAGAAACACAGGAAGAATTAGGGAAGGTACGGAACCAAGTCACGGAAAGGTGTGACGGTATGGAAGTTGCCATGACAAATATAACCGGTCAAGTACGGCAGAGCCAAGAAGGGATGGAAGTAATTCGAAATAGACCCACTAACATTACGGGTGTTCCTGCTAATGAAAATCGAGAATGGCTGAATTCTTGCCAATATAGAAGGAAACCGATGGAGTTCTTGGCCAGGATTGAAGAATATTTTGCCAAACATCGGGGAAGTAGATGGTTCCCGGAACCAACCGGGAACTGTTAGATGAATCCTTCAGAGAGACGACAGATAATTGATGGATGGCAAATAGGAGTGAAATCACCGACTACCAACAATTTAAGAACATGTTCAAGGCAAAGTATTGGTCGGAGACAACACAGAACTTGACACGTGATAACATCTGTCATGGAAGATACAATGCCCAAGTAGGTAATACGATGACTGCCTATTTCCTAGGAAAAGTGTGTCTTGCAAAACATTTGGAACCGACCATAGCGGAGGAATGCCTAGTACACAAATTGTCGTACCACTACGATGAAGACATCATAAGAGCAAGGAGGGGTAGCCAAATAAAAACGGTGCAAGCTATGACAGAATTATTAGAAAATTACGAAAACGAAGACTACTATCGTCAAAGTAGAAGGAGGAATGATAAGCCTGACGTAAGAAATAATCAGTACCCCAATAACAATAATAACCATAATAGTAATAACTACCCCGGGAACCGCAACAATTCTAATTATTATAGTAATAATAATCATACTAATAATAATAATAATAATAATAACTTCTATAATAACCAGAATCCTAACAGGAATAACAACAGCTACCCAAGTAATAGAAATAATTATTATCAGAACAATAATAATTATAATAGTCAGAGAAACCCCAACCAAGGTAATACAGAACATTATTACAATAATAATAGAAATTACCAATCGAACAACAACAATAATAACAATAGGGTTTCTAGACCAAGAGTGAATTTTATAAGGGCAGAAGATAATGATCAAAGAAGATATACACATCGGCGACGGAACAGTTTCCACGATTATGATAATCGGCGGAGAAATGGAGAACGTGATGGTCCGAGATACAATCAACCCAGACGAAGTACCAGTTTAGATGATCCCTACAGACAACCAAACCACGAACCACCATCTGTCCATCGTACTGAGCAGCAGGAACCGACTCAAAGTTTCCAGACCGACACCTCGGTCGGCCCTAATAATAACAACGACCATGATAATTTAAACGGGAGGAGGCAGTGATGAATTCACACGACCATTCACTGCTCCTATCTCCTGGGTATGAACAAGAGTTGCAAGGTGCAACTGACTCTAAGAATATTACCATCATTAGTAGTAACTATTTGAAAAATATAAGATACGAACTATTGGAAGAGGACAACACAAGCCTCAATAGTCAAAACAATGAAATCATATACATAAACGCAGAAGTTGAAGAAGTTTCGCCCAAATAATGATTGATACGGGTGCAAACGTATCTATAATTAATAACATTGAATTAGAAAGAATCCAAAAAGAATGTGGTCGAACATTGCCGACATTGCCAGTAAATAATATTATATTAATAGGGGCCACTGGTCGCCAAAACAAAACTATAAGAAAACAAGTGTCCGTAAATGTTATTAGCAAGGGTATAGCTATAAATGTGGTATTTTTAATTGCAACAGGATTGCCATTTAATATATTGGTAGGGTGCGATATACTAAGGAGGAATTCAGCTATTATTGATTTGAGCAAGGAAAAGGTATCACTGTTTTCAGAAGGGATAACGTGGACGGCGGATTTAGTAGGTAGCGAGACAATACTTCCCAGTAGTATCCACCAACAACTTCGTGAAATCAACTATATAGAAAACAAATCCCTAAGTGACCAAATAGTATACAATAACACAGGAGATGATTTATGGTCACAGAAGATACAGGAAATAAGGAACTTCCGGTGCGGAATCACAAAGGAAAAATTACCCATACACCAAGCAAACAATTTAATAAGGATATATGAGAAGTACCGATCAGTATTTTCAGATGAACCCGGTAAGATAAAAAACTACCAATGCAAACTTCAATTCAGGGAAACAGTGGAGTTTAACCGAAAGTCATATCCTATAGCGCATTCATTGAAGGAGGCCGTACGAGCAGAAATTAATAAAATGATCAGCAGTGACATTATAGAGAGTAGTCAATCTCCATTCACCAGTCCAATCGTGGCTATTCCAAAGAAAAACGGCCAAATCCGGCTTTGTTTGGATGCACGCGAGATAAATAAGATGATTATAAATGACAGAACGTCGCCCGGTGAGATAGAAGAAATTTTAAAGAGGTTCCACGGTACCCAGTTCATTAGTACATGGGACACTGTGTGCGGTTACTGGCAAGTGGAGTTGCACCCACAGAGTCGTCAGTATATGGCGTTCATATTCGAAGGACGCAATTATCAACTCAAGAGATTGCCCTTCGGACTTGTGAATTCAGTAGCCATCTTTGTGGCCTGCATGGACCAGATACTTGGAAGGGAAGCACTTCAATTTACCACTGTGTACGTAGACGATCTACTTATTACCTCGGAAACCTAGGAAGAACACTGCTACAGAGTGGAACACGTACTCGAGAAATTAGCCATTAACAATATAACCCTTAAATTAGAAAAATCCAAGTTCATTGCTAGAGAAGTCCAGTTCTTGGGATTTAATTTGGATGACCAAGGAATCTCACCGTCATTGAAAAAGGTGGAAGCAATACAGACGTTCCCTAAACCCAAGAATAGGAAACAATTACAGTCATTTCTAGGACTCTGTAATTATTATAGACAATTCCAAAATCAATATTCAGAGCTAACAGCCAAATTTCAACATCAATTATCCTCAAAAACAAATGGATCTGGGGTCAAGAGCAAGACGTTACCTTTCAACTCATTAAGGACAAGTTTTTAAAACTCGTAATACTTCACCATCCAAATTTTAAACAACCTTCCTTCTTAAACTGCGATGTCAGCAACATCAGACTAGGAACGACACTGTATCAAGAAGATGAGAAGGATCATCATCTAGTGATTAGCTTCGCTAGTCGGACCTTAAATGAATGCGAAAAGAACTACAATGTAAACGAAAAGAATTACTCAGTGTAGTATTTGCTTGTAGTAAATTCCGTACCTATATTTTGGGTTATCCAGTAACAGTCCGGACGAACCATAAATCCATATCATTTTTATGGAGATGTAAATTGAGTCACGGCAGACTGACAAGGTGGATACTTGCCCTGCAAGAGTACGATCTACGATGGGAGTACATCCCAGGAAAGAGGAATGTTGTAGCGGACGTGTTATCACGGATTAATTTGGAAGATCAAACTTTTGAGGGAGAGAAGGAGAGCATACTCAAGATCTACAACATTATTAGAACCAGATCAGATTTAGAGGCAGTATTAATGAACAATAGCATCCACTAGCAATCTGACCCCAAGTGAGAAATATCAAGAATAGATTAGCAGAACAAGATGACACTGTATCCAAATTTTACCATATTAATAAAGGAATATTATTTATTGAAACTTCTCTAAATCAGGAAACCTGGAAGGTGATTATTCCAACCAATATTGAAAAGGACATAATAATAGATTACCATATACGGTATGGCCATATGGGAGCCTTGAAAGTGATAAAGGCACTAGAAGAGAGCTGTCACATAAAAAACATAAATCGGAAGGTAAAAAATTACATCAAATCCTGTCATATTTGCCAACTGGTTAAGACTAATAACGAGAAGAAGGAAGGCATTATGATACCAATAATATCAAAAGCGAAGTTAGAAAAGGTGTTCTTAGACATCTGCGGACCATTTCCCCGTAGTGGCGGTCGACACCGATATAAATACCTAATAATAATAATGGACCATTTCAAAAAGTTTATAAAGCTATACCCTGTTAATCGTGCAACTACTCTGAAAATTCTGGGAGTGTTAACCGAACAATATATTCCAGAAATAGGAAAACCCTCATCAATCATAACTGATCATGGTACACAATTTAAGGGGAGAAGATGGCGGGATACCTTATTATCACTTGGGGTTAAAACGTACAAAACATCGGTTTACCACCCAAGTAGTAATCCGGCAGAGAGGGTGTTAAGAGAAGTGGGAAGAATACTGAGGACGTACTGTCACCACCAACAGAAAAAATGGCAAGAATATCTGGCAGCCACGGAGGAATTCCTCAATTTAGCTCATCATTCAGCTATAGGAATTACCCCATACTCCGCCATGTACGAGAAACCACCCCCACGAGAGATCAAGCAAATCATAGCGTTCCCTATGAATGATGGATATAAATTTGAGAAAGTAAAATTTTATAATAAGGTGGCCGAAGACCAGGAGAAGCGGCAAACCAAATATCAGAAGGCGATTGGAAGAATAATAACATATAAAATAGGAGAAAAGGTACTGCTGAAAAATCGCGAATTGCCAAGCACCCTAGAAGGGATAACTAAGAAGTTATTACTACTATATACTGGACCATTTATAGTCACCAAAAAAAATAACAATAACACCTGTGAACTAAAGGAGATTGTTTCGGGAAAAATCAAAGGCGTGTATAACCAGGCCTCCATAAAAAGATATTACGAGGATTGAATTTAAGAACCACTAAATTCAAAAAGAACGTAAGCTCAACTTACAACTAATTATTTATGGGACTTAATTTGGAATTGAAGAATTTGAATTTAGAATAACTAAATTCAAAAAGAACCTAAGATCAACTTACATAAATGATTTGCAGGAACTAATTTGGAATTAAGAAGATTAGAATTTGAATTTGAAATTAAAGTAAAACAAATTCAAAAAGAACGTAAGATCAACTTAGAACAATTATTTACAGCATTTAATTTTGAATGATTATTATATTACCAAATTCTAAAAACTATAAAGACAACTTACAAGAATTATTTGATTTAGGAAACGAAGTGTAAAGAAGAATGATTATTATATTTCTATGTTCTAAAAATAAATAAGAAAAACTTATACCAATAATATGAATAAGATGGTTTTGGAAACAAAAAATTTACGAAGGACAAAAGGAGGTAAGGACCACTTAACTAATGTAATGTTAATGAGTTAATTTGGATGAAAACAAGAGTGGAATAATAAATTTGGAAAAAAAAATATATAATATGATTATGATCACAACTCGACTTTCAATTATAATGAAAACAATTAGAAGAATAACTGTAATAACATGAAACCAGTAGAACAATTAATAAGAACTAAGAAACAAAAAATATATATATATGCTATAAATAGTGATAACCAGAAGAAGATTGTGCAAACAATAGAAGAATTAAAGAGAATTCAGATGAAAAAATTTACACCCAATAACTAGTAATAAATATATTAACAGAGCTTCCAACCATGATAAGAATAAATATATCAGCAGAGCTAAATGTTAGATGAATAAATAATAAGAAGAATAACTAAAAAGAAGAATAACTGAGATAGAAAATATTAGCAAATCTGAGCAAATACGAAGTGAGGTATCCAAGGATGTTTTTTATTTGTCGAATAATAGACTATTCTTATATAATTTTTATTTAATGACTGTCTGTAGATAATTCCAGCAGTATTATGTTTTGAGCAGAGATGAAGTTCCTCTGATCTCAATTAGAAGTGTAGTATGGCCAGCAGAGTATATGTAGCCACAAGTGCCTCTCTGGACTGCCCCAGCTCACGTGTTAGGGAATGTTAGGGAATGAATATCCCAAGGATAAAGCTCTAAGTTAAGAAAAAAAAATATAATAATAATAATAAACCTCAGATAACAAATAATATCAAGGAAGAATCAATTTAAGAAAAAAAAAACTAAGCTCAAATATGAAGAAGCAGATATAGAAATGGGGGGGAAGACAAAGAATATAATAACTAAAAAATATCAAAAGCAATTATTTCATACATACTCAAAGTATGGTCTGAACTAATCACTTCTGGAGGAGAGCAATCTATAGCGTGACAGATTATCCACATTGTTCTGAATGCAAAAATGATCATAAATAAAGTAAAAATAAAATTATTCAAAGAAAACTACTATAAAAATTAATTAAGGACCACAGTAAAGTGCAATCATAGTTTGAAGAAATAAAAACAAATTGAAACCAACTATGCAATATATGATAAGTTATAAAAAATAAAACAAAAAGCTAAGATAAATAAGGAAATACCCAGGTAGGATAGGAGTAAGTAAGGAAATACCCAGAACAAACCGACCTCCAAAATAAAAGGAATACTTTTGGAAGGAACCAAGTAAAAAATATAATACCCCAAAAGAGATTAAATGTCCATAAAAAGTGTAACACTATAAAATAAGAATCATGTAAAGTATGTATAAGTAAAGTGTCTAAAGGTACAAGTGAAAGTGTACCAGTGCAAGTTATTTTTGTAATGAAACAAATAAAAACAAATCTTAATGATCCCCTGTAACTGAGATTCTTGGTCTTATAAGACTAATTAAAACAAATAGAGATAAGATCAAAGAATAACAGTGGAGCAGTGCAAGTAATTTTATTATGAAAATATACTAAAAATGATCCCAAATGAGTGCTACTTTTGTCTCACAATATTAGGTAATATGATTATAAATGTGATGAGATAATACAATAAGTAGTGATCAAGGGTACATCCCTAAAATAAAACAAAAACAGCAAGGACTGCATGAAACTTAATTTTAAGGAATAATTTAAGTAATGGAAGACATATGTGTTTCGTTTATATTAATAGTTCATTGACTCAAGGCTGGAAGGTCTGAGATTGAGTACAATTCTTTTGTTATAAAATATTTGTTACATGTTAATGGTATTAATCAATACTACATGTTAATGTAATAAGGAAAGGAATTTTAATTAAGATTGTATAAGAATAAAGTGTCAGAAGGGTTATTAGCAAGCTGTAATAATAACAAACATTGTATGTGAACACAGGTAAAATCTAGGCCAAATGGTAAATCTCAACAACCTTATAATTGATAAATAAGTTAAGTAAATTAATTAAATTGATGAAATTTGTGTAATGTAAATCAATCACAGTGTATTATAACTGTAACAATACTTTATTAAGTTATTGAAGAAATGTATGAAAGATTATTAGAAAAAATGCAAGTGTAATAACACTGGAATCTAAGGGGAAAGGTTTAAATTAAAGATAATATTTAAATTAGTTAAACAAATCATAAAATTACAAGGAATTAAGAAAAAATAAAAATTTGTTTCAATCAGGGACCTTTTTCAATAATAATTATAACATAGTAAAAATTGTAAACCATTTAATGTGACAGGAAGTACAATTTAAGGCCTACATTCAAACATACTGTAAATATGGCATTTTGAGATAGAAAACATTGTAAAAATATCATATTTGGTATTAAATAACGCAGAATTAACTAAGAAAAGAGATTATGTATTTAGTATTTAATAAAATTAAATAGTAGTAAAAATGTATTCAGTCATATAACGTAAAAGTGAATTATGTAAGCGGAAATGCCAGAGATTTAAAACAATGTCATTTTAATATTAAATTGGCCAGGACCTTTTGTATGAAGAAGAAAGTTAGTTAGCTGATTGTTATACGTTGAGAGGTACACTTCAGAACGAGCTCTCGCAATTAATTCATATAAAGAGAGAAGAAAAAATGGTGGACATGAACTAAACCTAGCAAAACTAAACTCGTGAAATTTAAAAAACATGAGTCAGCACTAAATTCAGTGGAATAAACCAGCTTAACCTATTTATGAAAACAATTAATGAACATTGAAAAGTGCAATACCTATATTAAAACATATAAACGCTAATTCCGAATTTATCGAGACGAAATCTGCCATTATCAACCTTATGGACTAAAGTGAAACAAGAACACTATTGAACACTGATTATCGAGACGAATAACTGACCACTGATCCAGGATAACTACACCATCACCAAGGGAATTAATCACTACAGCTTGGTCGAGGAAAACTTAGTGAAGAAACATTTATTTGAAGAGATTCCGTTGTGCAAGAGCCGTCTACATATGCAGCACGGAGGCAACCATTTTGAATTCCCAGAATCCTTAGCGGCGACAGCCAACTTCGTCATGAGTTTGGTTCGCAAAAATTTAAATTATTAACCTTTATATATTAAATAATATTTTGTGTTCTTTGATAATTAAGCGTTTTATTGTAAGTGTTATACTTTTTAGACTTGCCCCTTTCCCTGACTATTATAAAATAACAGCTAAAAGAACCTGTGACTTAATATTAATAATTTATATAATCCAATCACTCGCCCTGAGATACTAGTCTGTAATTTGTCGATTAACTAATCGATTTAAAATCGATCATTTTCTATTATGTTAATAAAATCATTGAATTTTATAATTTTGGCTTCCATTTATTAGTAATTATATAAATAGAAGTATATTAAATAATATTTGATGCCTGGACTACAAGGAAAGCAGAAATTAACAACGTTGAAGGAGTACACACTTAGAATAACGAGAGACCGCTAATCGATTATTACAGGAGATAATCTATTCAACGCAGAAAAACAATTCTGATTATTCTACGCTATTAAAGTAATTAATTTAATAATAAAAAGAATTAAAGATACACAAATACATAAGAAATAATTAATTAAAATAATTAATTCAAATTAATTCGAAATAAATTATACAGAAATTTAAAAAAAGAAATAAATAAACAAAATTCGTTATTTTGTTACATTATATGTGTTATATGTTAGATGTCTGTGTAATATTTCAGGTCATATATGATTTATGTATGTGTATACTATGTCTTAGAAATATAAGAAATAAGATTTAAACACGTTATAATTGCATTATATTCAGATTGAATATAAGGGTTCAAATAATAATTAACACACACTAAACAATTAATAACATGATAATTTGAATTTTTAAAGAATAAATCAAATGAATATGATTTTATTAAAACAGTCGTACTAATTTCACAACCAGTACTAAATCCTCTGTACTCTTTACTTGTATTAAAACTTATAACGTTATTCACGTGCTTATCCACACTCAATCAACGACCAAAGCCTGCGACCCAGCCGGGGAACATCAAGGTAAATACTGCAGAAGAAGAGTATACCTCCGAGACGTGGGTAAGTGCGCACAAATGAGTAAGAGCATATGTGTAAAAATAAGTGTCTAAAAATAACGTTGTAATAAATATATATATATATATATATATATATATATATATATTGTAGCATAACGGTAATTTTGCCTTATTTACAATTTAATACTACCTAATTATCAGCAGTAATATACAATCTTTTACAGGCTTAATTTTATTTAAGAAGTCTGAAAAACACTCAACATATTTGTGAAACTCTCGTGTATATTTTTGTACTTAGACGTACAATGACTCTAAAGGTTTGGCAATCTGCATTAACGCGACTTTACAGTAAAATATTAATATTAGACAACACCGGATTACCCACAGTATTATCTTTTGCTGCGTCGAGTATTTATATCGTCTGAAACTTCATTATTTCTAACAGATTGTTTTTGAAGTGAGAATTTCATGTACTGCACTATGGTGTTGGCTCACTCCCGTTCACCTCGCGTTCCTAGGGCAGTAAACTGATTCAATGTGAAACGAAATAGATGAAACGAAAAACCACGCTTCCAGGCCAATCAAACCTCTTTTCCTCACTTAGCTACCCAAAAGTTCCCCACTGCCACTAATATGTGTGCCGTAAGCAAAGCAAAATATACTAGAGAATATGAGCATATTCAAAATGTTTAAATGTAGCCCAGTCGCGGAGGGGTTTTAACCTGGCACTAAATTAAAAGTGGCTGATGTAAACGGATTCTGGTAAATATTTGTCAGGAAAATGAAATAAGAAATTGTTGCTATCGCCAGACCGCGAGCTTATGGCGAATTGGTGCAAAACACGTTTTTTTTGCTATTATCTTTATAAATATCATTTTTATGAAAAAACCACAAGAGGGCTAGTTTAAAGATCATAAAATGTTTCCTTAGAAAAGTCTTTGGTAAAATTCTTATAAATCCAACAGTTTTGGAGTTTATCGTAGTTGAAAGTCTCGCGATTTTCCATTCCAAGTAAGTTTGCGCCATTTTAGAACGGCTAAAAATATCCGAGCAACAAAAACTTTAAACTGCAATAACTTCCTTACAAATGGACTCATTCAAATAAAATAATAATACATATGTTTAAATAAATAATATTTTTAAACGTATTATTTTAAATAGAAATGTTTTTCATGATTATATTAATAAAACTATTTACTTTAAATTTCCTATGTGTAAAACATCCAGCTCGTTACCAATTTTTAAAAAATATACTTAAAATTATTAAATTTTGTGTTTTATAAATTTATTCTCAATACGATTGTTTAGATACCCGTAAAACAGAAAAAAATATTGTTAGGTACATGAAACAAACTTGGTTTTGTAGCTTAAAGTATTTACTTTTGTGTGGAAAAAAAAATGTTACTTTTACATTTTATCTTTAAATTTAATTAAATCCTTAAATTTTTAGTGACCGTCAATCAGTGAATGTTTTAGTGGATGGTTAGTGAGGATCGGTCAATAATACAACTTTTAGTTATTTTGCGTCGACGTTTCGACAATATTTATTGTCATCTTCAGGGCAATTGTTGCTGACTCCAAACACACAACTGTGATTTAAATTTAATAATGATAAACAAAAAAGTAAGCAAACAGGACATTTTAACACGTTTATATAAATATTATTTTTTTAACTAACTATTATGATTTCAAACCGTAGCATCTTTTTCCCTATTACTTGTACTAATGATTGCTGAAGAAGAAATCCCAGGTAGGTTCTCGAGTTGTTAATACATTAGGTTCAAAGGCACGTAAAATGTGGGTAGAAGAATGTTGACTCGAGGTCACAGCTGCCGGTAGCTTATGCCAATGGTGCGCACTAGTATAGAGAATAACTTTCTAAATCTTCCACTGTTTTGGTATTTATTTGGTTACTCTTAAGTAATATTTTCTTTAAAAACGTTCAGTGTTTTGTTCATTAAGTGTTCATGTTCACTCAAGTTTCACAAATTGTAGAAGATGGTGACGATAATGTTGACGTTGATGACGATGGTGAGGGTCAAAATGATAATTTAATAAGAAATATAGATAATGAAGGAGCAGCAAACGAAAGTAATAAAGAAATTTAATTTCCTTGAATTTCATGTTATCTACGTGTGCATAGACCTAAAATAAAAGTTTTATTTTGTACCTAAATACGTTTTTTATTTACCATTCAAACGTTATATATACAAAAGTAAATCTATATTTGTAAAATTAGCTTATTTAAAATTTTTATTTCAGTTAAATTTTATTTGTTTTAGTTTTGCATCAGAACAAAGTTTTCTACGCTGCCCTGGGGGGAAATACAAAAATGTAAAAGTTGTCTTGGGTTTAAGTACACGTTACACAAAAACTATTGGCTCTACGCAAAATATTACAAGGTACTTTTTTATATAAACTATTAGCTCTTTAAATTATGTCTCTAGTTATTTTTTATAAAACTGATGTTTATGAAGATAATTGCAAAAAACAGTTTTTGCACCAATTCGCCACTTGTTTTCTCTGTGAAACTCACGGGCTGGCGATGACAACTATTTCTTATTTCATTGTCGTAGCAAATATCTACCAGAGTCCGCTTAAATCAGCCACTTTTAATTTAGTGACAGGATAGTTCAAATTGTCTCTCCCGCCAGGGCTAATTTTATTATAAGAATAACGTAAATAATTTTATTTATGATAAAATATAATGTACTCACATGTTCGGAGATCCAGCTGAATTTCTTTACTTTTTTGGAATCCTTTACTTGTACATAGTTATTATCCTAAATATTAACACAACTTATCAATTCTTTAATTGATTTAAAAAAATTAAAACAGTAACGTCTATTGTTTTTGTAATATTTATATTATAGTTAATAAGAAAATTTGGGTGTATGTTTGAAATGTCGAATGTCGAACGTTTGAATGTAAACAACATATTTTTTCTTTGTTTACATTGTACGTTTTTTAGTTAATCCGTGAGTTCAATTATGGTTTTCGTATTGTTACGACGGTCTCAAGGGTACAGTGGAAACAGAATAACTGAGACCAATGATGACAAATTACAAATTTTATTTACACACAAACAGCAGGCACTCTTATACAACAATTCAATTTAAATTTGTCCAACAACTACAATAAATGTCACCTTATTAGAGTTTCATACTAGTTAACACACTAATCATTCTCCACTAAAACGCAACAATAACTAACAAAATGTTAGAATTTGTAATGAACAAAATATTGCTATATGAGGAAAATGCGAGTTATTGAGAGATTACGTAGAAGACACAGACAATTACACAAAAACAGAATAATATGAACAATGTAAAATGGTTGAAAATTTTACATAATAAATTGTTTATTAATTAGAATTGATGTATTATGAAATCAAAATTTTATAGTTATCTCTAGTTATCTCTCTCCCTTCTTTCTCTCACCATTTTAAAATAATTTCCCATCATTCTTTAGTATTTGTTATGGAAACACACACAGACAGACATACATACACACACACACACACAAGCACAAGCACACACAGAAAATGTAAAATAACTTCATCTTACTTTAGAAATAGGAAATTTATAGGTTTATATCTGAACGTTTGTTGCTATCCTATTACCATTTAATTTATTAGTAGCTTAACTACTTAATTGCAGTAGACCGTTCATTCGCTATTTGACTGTTTATAAGAAGAGTGTTTTAGAATTTTGAATTAATAGCCAAGAAGAATGAGGTGTCAAGGAGCTAGAATATATAAGGCATCAAAAGAAGAGTGGAACGAAGATGTAATTTTGCACTTTACGCTGTTCAACTAATGGAAATTCGTCAACAGTTGTATTACGAGCGTATTCGGCCCGTATTCTCCCATCGTCAAATAGCGGCGAGTGCATGTCTACGTAAGTATTGTTTTACCCTTCACTTATTTTGTTACTTGAAACAAAAATAACTTCATATTTCAACTCATGAGAACTGTAAGAAATAAACACTTTGTCAAATGTAAAAATTATTGTGATTTAGTTCCAAGTAGCTTTGAGAAAACATTCGTATCTATAGACTTATCTTACAATATAAAACTGATGTCGGTACACAAACTAAGAGAAACATTGTTAGAGGGGCAACAGATCATTATCGTCATTGTACAGTAATGATCTGTCAATTATGATAACGCATTACATACATCAGTCTTGACTGAACTGGACGATTGACTGGTGGCCATGTGTTATTAATACAGCCAAGGTGATTGGATTGATCACCGAATTCACCGTGGCCGTTACTAGGAAACAGACACTGCATACCACAGTCGGCTATGTTTGCCGTTTGGATTTTCATGGGTTATAAAGGAGTTGGGAGTAGGTTACGTGTTGGGGGGGGGGGGTTAACTTACTCGAGAGAAGACGTCTGTGGTAGGCCGATTGCCAATCGTGTAGCAGAGTTAATGATCATATCCTTACAAAGTAAGTTTTTTATAATCTGTTTATTAATGTAATAATGTCAATTTAATATCTCTTTTAAATTATTGTCAACCATTAGTTAATTTTTTATTCTTAGCTAACAATTTTTAATCGGTCCGCCAATCTATCTTTCAACTAAGCAATATTTTAAAAAGAGATAGTTTAAACAAATGAGCAGGAAATAATAATATTTAACCCTATACCCTATACCAGTATTAATAAGGAGACGAGTTAATAAGTATCAGTAAGAAAGAACGTTACACATGTATAGTGATAAACCTGATGTCTTGTGAATATACCACAAGCAACAAGTGCCAACGGTAGGAAGCCACTATTACGATAAACAAAGACCCTATATTGCAAATAGTTGTTACTCCCATGTTATACCATAATTTTTCTCTTTATTCTTCTATTTTTCTATTATTTATACTCTTATTTCATTTGAATAAGAGTCCTGTAAAAAGGTCTGAAACTATCACAGACGCCTACCTTTGATCAGTAAGTGGTTAGACATTGGGGAGTGTATGCATTATTGCATAAACAGCAAACTGCATAGCATAGAAACAGTTCTGCCCAAACGAAATTTTTAAATAAATAGATAGGCAGTCACGTTGGTCAAACTGTCACATGACAACGAAACACGCACAGAATAATTGCAGTGTTATATTTGTTGGTAATATATGTTTAAGCGTTATAAAGACATTTATCCTTCTATATAACGAATATTTTACACAAATAGTTGTTAGGAGACAGAAAATCTAACGATGTTGTAAAGGTGTTAGACAAAAGCATATTAATTTACCGTAAACGTAAAAACCACTTACATTTAAATTTTATTTAATAATAAACACAATCTCCTAAATTAGAGGAAAGCAAATAACGTTAATATCGTACAAAAGACTAAAATTATCTAAAAGGTATTTACTTTGTTTAATTTTATTATCGTGAGTAACACAGAGCATTTACTTTACTTTATACAGTGCGTTATAATGTAATAATCGTCACGTGAATATGGTTAATTTTACACGATACTGAAAATACTATAATTTATTCTGAATAGAGTATAACTGAGACACAAACAAAACATTTTGAGCCAGAGAGAAAGACAGCTCAGATAACGGTTTGCGGTACTGTATGGTCACTAATGTGTAAACAAACGATATGGACAGCATCGATGTAATGTCGTATCCGCCACCTTAATTGTTATAAAACAATTACTACATTTAGAAAAAATGGATAAAAGATTTGCGGAATGGAAAGATAAACTGATAATGACAGTCGTAAGAACGAGGATGTTCAAATTGAGGCAAACATGTAGGGCTTATTGTGTACTCGATTGAATTGATGGATCAAGAATAATTGGAAATATCGTGTATGGGCGATTACCAACAATAGGCACCGAAGATTATGTATGATTATTTGCTGGATGATAAAAGGTATGGTGCACAACTAAGGAAGAAATACTTTCTTCAAACGTAAAACCTGCAGGTGCCAACTGTTACACGCGTATAGGAAGTTTAGTAACGTTAGGCCTAAATTACAAGTGTTTCTGAAAGTTTTAAATGATACGCAACAGAATGTGACCAATAATAAGAAGGCAGTTTTTGTTATAAATCTAATTCGAACGACGCCATTGAGTACTAAAATGTCGGAAGGTAACTGACGTAAATGTCAGTGACGTAAGTGTTCGGAAGTAGTTAAATGTTACTATCAAACAATGGAAATTCTAAATTTAACGGTGAATGACTGATCACTCCCAATTGCTTTTTATGCCACCAGCGGGCCAAGTAAGTGTAATGAAGACAAGATAATTTTAAGCTTTAACTAGTTGCTTATATTTAATCAAAATGTCAAACAAATAAGCTAATTAATATTTTAAGATAATGAGTGTGATAATTGAAATCGCTGAAGTCAATTAAAAAGTACCAATTATTCTTTTCTTATTAAGATGCATGTCTGTTGAAAATACAGTGAAGAGTGGCTTATACACGTCGACGGCCCTGTCACTTACAGCAGGTACGTACACGGGTTATTACAATTTAAACGTTAACGTTATACTGACTTCATGAAACTGTGTTAGACATATCTGGGTTAATTCAATATTATCTTATACATGTTATATAGACTTACAACGTATAGATGTTGTATAGACGTAGATGTTGCTTCATTTGTTTGTCTTCAATCTTGACACTAATAATGTGGCTATATTTTCCTACATAGACCTACATAGTAATCTATTTATAACATTGTCCACCAAGGTAACACATTATTTAGAAGATTAGTTTATTGCTCCTCAATGAAAACTTCTAAATAACAAAAAAATTGAACTCAGAACAAATTAAAATCGTTTAATTGTAGATGACGAGAGAAAGTAATTTTTTGTCTTATTATAAAGATCATAATCTTTTCTACACGGGAATTGTCGAAATTCCGGTCTAAATACTTAATGCAGAGTCACAAATGGATTTTTCTTATTGTTAAGTCCCTAGTTTCTTACATACATAGGCCTAACTAAATTTTAATTTCGAACACAACCTCAGCTTAATTCATCAAAGCATGCTTAAATTTAGATTTTTTGGCTTAGCAATGCTGTATAATAATTGTTTCTTACATTTATATAAGACTAAGCTTCTGTGCTAGACTAAGCTGTTTTTCAGCGTCCAGGCCTACTGATCTGTATTCCGTTGTCACTGAATCGTACTATCTTACTTTATTATTGAACAAGTTTTCAAGTAACATTCGTTTCTGATGTTACTTTAAAAAAATATAAACCTTAATATCTAATTCTTGTAATATTCTTAAACGCTAAGAAATACTTATTTATACCAATAACAGTGACAACGGTGATAGCGTGTAAAGTAAGGTACTACCAAGGCAGAGTTAATAAAGTCTTGCATAACTGGTACATACTTATGATATAATCCCTGAAGGGATGAGAAGAATAAGCAAAAGACTTTGGCAAACTGAAAAAATTACAGATGCCGTCTGTTACACACATGAAAGAAAATTAATAACTTAAATTGTAAACATTTCTGAGCGTTTTGAAAGATCACACGTTACACACCTTTGATGGATGTCATTAACTATGTGACGTCAATAATTGCAGTGTCAGTGGTTTCTTGGTTGAATGCTCGAGGCCAAAATTTGTGGAAGAGAAACTACAGACAATCAATAACCACCCTGTGAAACTTTATAAACACGGACGTCTACGGTCTCAGAGGCTTAGATATGTCCTCCATCGGACGTAACTTTTGTCAATATATTTTAACACCGTCTAAGGAGACGATGACGAGGTGACAGCAGCCCTACGTCACACACCCTCTGACCAGCATTCTTTGTTCTCAATAAAACCCTTTAACCACAACTTATTGCGTAATAATTGTGCGAGTTTGCAAGTAAAATTATGTCGCGCCTTCCCTTAAAAATTTTAAATTAGCCTTCCATTTGAAGTCCTATTTTCTATATTTATGAAGCGTAGTAAAACTGTTGTGAAAACGCGCAGAAATATTTGCTTCCTTTGATATAAAAGTCCATGGTAGTAGGGATAAAGGTAAATCTTCAAAAGAAAACAAAAGAATATTCAGCAGGTAGGTTGCTGGTCCCACTCGTGGCCACTGACATAACTTTTAAGCCGTTTTATTAATTTCTCAGCTGCGTACGTTAATACAATAGTTAACCCTTTTCTAAATATAGGTCTACAAACAAGTTTATTACACAGCATTTGCGTGTACGTTTGAAGTATGACATATGGGAAAATCAGTTAAGTCAATAAGCATCTTACAAACAATGTTCCAATAGCGCTTATTTTTATTGTGTTATTACTTTAATGGGCTTGATTTCAGTATGCTTTACACGTTTCTCAGCCACTTTAAAGATAGTACAATAATATTAATTAGTCTTACCTGGTTTTTTCTATTGTACGAAGCCGGCTCGACCTCATCCCCACCAAGACCAAATTCTAGATACCCCACTGTTACCTATACGCTAACGTTATTTACTCTTACGTACTTCCACTTTATTACCCAAATTATAAATACCTATATTCAATCAATAATTATTATCAAATTTTTGAAATAATACTTCCTGACAGTTTGAGACTTCATTTCAGATACCAGTTTTCCCCCAGTTTGTTTTAATGTTCCATTGCAGTGTAGTAGAACGGGTACGTACATAACCCCGATAGTTAAAGGTCTGTGCATTACGACATTAGTAATGATTTTTAGGCTCTCCGGCCCAACGTCACTTCATCGCCTGAAAATACGAATACCGTTTCCAAATATTCGGAAATACCTTTGCCGGCATTTTGTATATTTGTTCGTAAAGCAAGAAAACGTAGTTCTGTTAGAAAAACATGGAAACGATCTGAGCACTGACCTGTCAGGATGGTGGAGATTTCCCCATACCAGGAATTGAAACTAGTTTGGAGGTGAAACCAATAACTGAACAGAGGGTGCGTATATTATCTGGATCAGCCTATTGCGCCAGGTAGAGAGCGTTTATTTGCCGAGTACGGAGCACCCTTGTCCTCCAAGAGCGTACTCTTGGTCCTCCAAACTGGGACTTTGTAGTAGGTTATTACACTCACGTAAAATTTTCATTTATATTAAAATATATAAAAACCAACACGATTACAAAAGAACTGATAAAAAATAATTTGTTAACCTAAAGGTTTACAAAAACAATATTGTAATATTTGTGGATAAAAATTAAAAAAATAAATTGGAATCATATAGTAATAAATAAACGTAAACCTATGGCAGAAGATGTGTGATAAACCTGTATATCAGACGTGAAATGTACTAAGTCCGCAGTACCAACCATCTGTATGTTCGTAAGTGGATATAACTAGCGACTTACAGTAACAACTAATTCACCTGTGTGGATTTATTGTTTACATATAGGTTGACACAGGTTGGCTAAAGCTCGTACTTCACTATCGTTCAGTGACGGTAAACCGGCCAGTACTGCGACGTACTGTCTGATATTAATATGGCACAACAGATTTAAAAAACGTCTTAGTACTCCAATACAGTTTAAAACAACATTGTGCTAGCCGGAGTTAATCACATCCATATAATAAGGAGCAGACAACAATATAGTTTATGCTATAAAATATGAAAAGTTTAAATAATTTGGATTTCACCATTACTAAGTCACAAAATAATCTTAGTTTTCAGATAGGCCTATATATAGAAAACTTTTACAGATACCGTTATACATAAACAATAACTAACGGCATGGCACATAAAATTAAGCAGTTTTCATGCAATGGTTAATCGTCTCCTCATAGTTCCTTTATCCAAAGAAAATCTTCATAAAGAAGTTGATATTATAAAAACCATAGCAGAAAATAACGGTTATGACAAAAGATTAATAGACTCTTTAATTTTAAAAAACAGAATAAAATTATTTTATAAGAATTTTATTCCATATAGCCAGATCAGGGTAACAAAACATTTCATGTAACAAAAAACATTCCAATCAGAATTATTACTGTTGCACACCACTGTAGAAAAATTATTCCGATTAGCGCTTTCAAGCTTCACAGCTCATCGTCAGATCGGCATTAACAAGAGGAAGTAAAAACCAAACCCTTCACACCCCCAACCCTCCACCTCTGGCCACACACAACAAACTATAATTCAACTGTCCCCTCCCTACCTCCGAGCCCTGTCACCCCCGTCTGTACAGTTACATATTTTTCTAGCACATTGCTTGTGTTTATGTGTTGTTTGTGTGTACATTCTTTTTAAAACATACCGCCTTTCTCATTTACACTTGTGGGCGCGGTCACTCACCCTTATTTTAAAACATCCAATAGTCCTATGCAATTTAATTCTTAATGTTATCTATCCGTCCTCTTTAATTACTTTTACCTATCTCTTGTTATCTATCTTTTACTTTTAATTATATTATAAAATATTTCTACTTTATCAAATATAGTTTTAATATTCATTAAATTGTCTAACCTTTTTTCTCTTTCTCTCAATATTTCTAACTCCTCGCTAAGCTTTCTTCCAACTGTATTATTTACTAATTTTAAAATTTCATACTCTTCCAAAGGATTCACAAACTTATGGTTTTCTTCTATGAAATGTCTTGCATATAACGAATTCGTTCTTCTATTACATTCTCCACGTTTGTGGTCAGACAACCTGCATACGAATTTCCGTCCTGTCTCACCTAGGTACACATTGTTGCAATTACTTATTTTTTGCGTACCGTATCACTTATTATATGATATATAATTACCTTAATATCCACTTTAGTGATACACAGTTTCGTCACTGATGACGCGTTTCGGGACTAAGTCCCATCCTCACATACATTTAATTAATAAACTAAAATATTAAAATCACGACCATGATACAGGTCAAGTCAAAAATAAATAAAATAAATTACAAATCGCATGTAATAAGCTTTGCTAACCACGGCTGGAGCTCCCGCATGCGTTCACCCGCAACCGCGATTGTCACGCGACTGGTCAAAGATTAAGACAAACTGATTGCAGTGTCGAACAGGTAATTTGACGCAAAATTTACCTGGTCATTTAATAAACTGTTTTTGGTGTTACTATCTTTTAAAGCTTTATAAATTTCAAATTCCTCCAGACTATCCATCCGTCTACCCTTTTTACAAACATGCAACGCTGTTAAATTTTTTTTCGAAACTCGTATATTTATGTCCGCTTGATATTAAATGTTCTGCAAAGTTGGACTTAGTATTACTTGGCTTAGGAATATGTTCTAAAAATCTTTTATAAAAACATCTGCCAGATTGACCGGTATAGAACGCATCACAATCATCACATTTTATTTTATATACACCACATTTCTTTTTTAATGGTAATTTGTTTTTGTTTTTGAAATAATTTCCTAAATTATTATTTGTTTTAAATGATAAAATATAGTTATTATCTTTGAGAACGGGTCTTAAAATATTTGGCATAATACCTGTGAAATTAGCCGAAAGATATTTATAATTTTTGTTACTTGCTTTTATAGAGTTTGAATTTTTATTTTCTAAACGTTTCCTATGCCTATTTATTATTTTGTCAACTATTGTAGATTTATACCCGTTATTTATTGCTATTTGTTTGATAGTGCTAACCTCATTCAAGTAGTCCTCCTTTTCGAGGGGAACATTTAAAAGTCTGTTGACAAGACTGTTAAACACTGCCATTTTTTGTGTAACGGGATGATATGAATCATAGTGTATTACTGTGTCAGTACTAGTGTGTTTTCTAAAGATTTTGTATTTTAAATTATTCCCGTTGTGTAATACAGTGAGGTCTAAAAAATTGATACTTTGTTGTTTTCGATCTCCATAGTAAATTTTAATTTGTTATGAATTTTGTTTAGGTAATTTTTAATCAAAAATTACATTCTTCATCAAAACTATTTTTCATTTGAAAATGCATATTATAAACAGAATGAAGGACTTGCCATGGGATCTCCACTTTCTGGCATCCTGGCGGACCTATATCTAAACCATTTAGAAAATACAAAAATTTTAAAAGATAATTATTTCGCCAGTAAAATCATCCATTACTCCAGATATGTAGATGATACCTTTATTATTTTTAACGGGAATGCCAGACAAATAAAATTATTTAAAAATTATTTAAAAAAACAAATAGCAATAAATAACGGGTATAAATCTACAATAGTTGACAAAATAATAAATAGGCATAGGAAACGTTTAGAAAATAAAAATTCAAACTCTATAAAAGCAAGTAACAAAAATTATAAATATCTTTCGGCTAATTTCACAGGTATTATGCCAAATATTTTAAGACCCGTTCTCAAAGATAATAACTATATTTTATCATTTAAAACAAATAATAATTTAGGAAATTATTCAAAAACAAAAACAAATTACCATTAAAAAAGAAATGTGGTGTATATAAAATAAAATGTGATGATTGTGATGCGTTCTATACCGGTCAATCTGGCAGATGTTTTTATAAAAGATTTTTAGAACATATTCCTAAGCCAAGTAATACTAAGTCCAACTTTGCACAACATTTAATATCAAGCGGACATAAATATACGAGTTTCGAAAAAAAATTTAACAGCGTTGCATGTTTGTAAAAAGGGTAGACGGATGGATAGTCTGGAGGAATTTGAAATTTATAAAGCTTTAAAAGATAGTAACACCAAAAACAGTTTATTAAATGACCAGGTAAATTTTGCGTCAAATTACCTGTTCGACACTGCAATCAGTTTGTCTTAATCTTTGACCAGTCGCGTGACAATCGCGGTTGCGGGTGAACGCATGCGGGAGCTCCAGCCGTGGTTAGCAAAGCTTATTACATGCGATTTGTAATTTATTTTATTTATTTTTGACTTGACCAGTATCATGGTCGTGATTTTAATATTTTAGTTTATTAATTAAATGTATCTGAGGATGGGACTTAGTCCCGAAACGCGTCATCAGTGACGAAACTGTGTATCACTAAAGTGGATATTAAGGTAATTATATATCATTGTTGCAATCATTACATTTTAATTTATAAATTCCGTTTCTCTGTAATACTGGGATTTTTTCTATATTTTTATTCCCTATCTTATCAAATACCGTTTCACATTTTTTAATAGCTATATCTACTCCGTATTTATTAAAACATTTTATAATTTTCCTAGTATGTAATTCTATGTATGTCAATGACCCTGCATAATTCTTTTGTTCTGGTTCTATTTTAGCTTTTTGTATGTTAATACTATTCATAACTTTATCCACTATGTTGGTGTTATAATTATTATTGCTTACAATTCCCTTTATCGTTTTTAACTCCCTATCTTTTGTTTCTATCTCTTTTAAACACTTCTGGGCTCTATAACAAAATTAATTGATTGCCGCCATTTTATGTGAAGGGATTGGTTTTTACTTCCTCTTGTTAATGCCGATCTGACGATGAGCTGTGAAGCTTGAAAGCGCTAATCGGAATAATTTTTCTACAGTGGTGTGCAACAGTAATAATTCTGATTGTGATTATAACCACTAACAAAACTTTCTTCATTAAATAACATTCCGTTTGTAACAGATAGGATCAATTATAGTTTAAAAAAGCGTGGTCTAAAGATGGTATCAGTAAACAAACGTAATCTTTTTCATTACTAGTAAACAATAAAGAAAATCAAACATACTCGATAAAAATGGAGTTCATAAAATACACAGTGCAGAATTCGATGCTATTTATATCGGATAATGTGTCTGTGCTCTGAAACATTCCATTTTTGAACACAAGAAAACGATTTTAACTAATAACAGCCTGTAGCATGCGCATACAGGTTTTACAGATCGTTGCTTACAACAGAATCACTTTATAGATACAAAAAAATATAACACTACTGCACAACATACCAAATTGTAAGAAAATGGGGTTATTAGAAATTCTATAAATTGGAAAAGCAATCAAAAGTAACAAAAAATTAACAAAGAAACTGAGTTTTGTGTATCCCCTTATTAAAAGTTGTTATTTAGCTTTGTTAATTTTTTATATTTTGCCTTCCGATTATACTTATTTTTTACAAACACTTGACATTCCCTTACTAGTTTCTTCCACCCTGCCACCATCATACACACCCCACACACATGTCCGGATACACACTCTAAACACATGTTCACCACACTAACATTCTTTGTCATTTGTTCCTTGATCTCTTTGAAAATATCTGCCAGAGGTAAATAATAAACTGTCAAACTTACCAAGTGTTTGTATATTCTTTAAAACCTTTGTATTGATATGTTTCACCAAGTGCCTAAAGAGTCATCAATCAATCTTATGCTATATTTATAAATATAAACTATTTCCTAATTTAACAAGAGTTGTAACAAAAATACACATCCTTTTCCTTAACTTTATTTATGATTAAAGGCATGTAAAAAATTAAAAAGGAATTGGCCCTTCTTCATATCTCTAAAAACGTAGGTACTGTTTTTTTTTTCAGTATATGGTTATGGTAAGTTTTCTGTAAGGATTCCTAACTCTCGTGAATTAATAGTGCGCGTTCAAGGGCATGTATTGTGAAGAATGCTTAAATAACAATACAGAGTTTTCTTAACAATTGCAATTAATATTATATCGCTTTATTGATTGATGATGAATTAATTGATATTCCCGATATTTGGAGTGCGAAATAAATTACAATTAAATTTTTAGTAGTAATTTGAGAATATGAGATTTTTACGTGTGTTATTTTAAAAAGAATCCCTTCTCTGTAAGTCTGGTTTTAGGCCTATCCAGGCTGTTTCTTGGATTTTTCGTTTTTCTTTCCCTCCCTCTCGTTTTATTTCTCTGTCTCCATTTCTTCGACTTTTCTCACAAGATTTGTATTTCATTCTCGGGTAACTGCGAGTCTTTTTGAAACATAGGTGTAATACGTTCTAACGACGTTAGAAAACTTTGTTCTAACAGATAATTATGGATGAATGTTACATGTTGTCATACAGTTTGCTATGAAGAAAGTCGGCGTATAGAGAACTAATATACAAATTTTGTATTCTTAGTGTTTAGTTCTCTGTAAACACTAAGTTTATTGCTTATACATACGTGTGAAAATATACGACGGAATGCAGATATAAATCGATAAAACATGTTGCACTACTCTCGCTGGGTATTACAAGCACGTTTCCGCTGAATTGTTGATATAAATTTACAGCCCGGTTCCGACGTCCGATTTATCGACTTCTGAGTTAGTCTATACCTGCATCAGAGCTCCAACTTTTCAAGGAGATAAACTATATGAGCTTACCTAACTTGTCTACAAAACAAGCGTAATCGTCTACCACTCGGATACAATTCTTGTTTGCACGCTGTTGGCTAGCACAAACAGTTCTATTCATTCATGATTAGTAATTCAATTATTGCAAAAGATATAACTCTAAGTAGCGTTAGATACGCAGTTAACAGGAAATTTGAATAGTTTAAATATCAAAATGTACTTTTTTTATCATTTTCAGACATCATGAACTTAACAGTCCGATAGACGAATATTTAATAAAACATGCCAGCATGCTAATATGAATAGTTAGCATTCACTTTATGATCTATGACAAACTATGAAATTAATGCTATTTGTGCTAGCCAAGTTTGTTCACTTCTCATCAAAATTTTCTAGTTTAATTTACTAAACTCTTCACTTACTAAAATACAAAGGATGCGCATATATTCGATAATTAATAGTTTTTGCATCCCTGATTACTAGATAATATACGTGTTATACTTTCAATAATTTTTCCTTTGATACTTATCGAGTACAGTCATTTTATTTAGTACTTTATTCGTTAAATTTAGCATAGAATATGGGCTTATCGGCCTATATATGCTTTAGAAGCACGTTATAAACAATCTGCATGTTACAAATGATTAATGTTGTAAACAACCTAATAATAACAAAATATTAATATGATAAGTAAAAAACCTGTATAAAATGTTCTAGCAACTGTGACATATAATTATACAGTTCAAATAATATATGTACGAAGTGCGACTCTACGAGTAATACTAACGGTCAATGTTGCACCTAGATAACCAGTTTTATTAGATGCGTATTTTTAAACACTGAGAACCTGAAGATCGCACAAGTGCAATTTGTTTTTCCTTAAAGTATAGTGGTAAATGAATGTCTTAAAGTGGAAGGCGCCTAATAGCGCTGTGAGAGCGAATGTAGTGTATGGCTCCAACTCCTCCCACACCAATAAACTGCCATGAAAAACGTATTGTAACTGTTAATGTTAAATATAAAATACGTTGCAATCTTGCTGTAAATTGATAGAAAGTATAGTGAATTTAATAACAGAAATGATGAACTATGCGTAACTTGACTACAGTCTGACACATTAGTCAAACACCTTATATTTTGTGGGGCCGGCTGTAATTAATCTTTCACAGAAATTAAATAGAAAATTAAGACTTAGTTTACATTCGTAAATATTGCATTTGTAGGCCTATGTGGTATGATATATTAAATTTAGTTTCATAATTCCTACTGTTAGCCTTAATATCTCATGCTGCTAAGATTTTGCTGAACATAGTGAAGAACAGACTGGCAGGAAAGATTGATCACACTTTGGAGGCGGATCAGTTTGGATTTAGAGCAGGTAAAGGAACCAGAGAAGCAAACTTGGCTCTGCGGCAGATCTTGGAGAGGAGAATTGAAGTGAATAGGAAAACCTATTTAGTATTTGTGGATCTCGAGAAGGCGTTCGACAATGTTGATTGGAAGCTGTTGTTTCAAACAATGAGGAAGTCAGGACTTGACTGGAAAGTCAGAAGGGTGATCTTCAATATTTATAGGTTGCAAAGTACTGAAATAGACATAAATGGATGTAAAAAGGAAGCAATAATAAGAAGAGGGGTAAGACAGGGTTGCCCACTGTCACCGTACTTGTTTAATTTGTTTATAGAAGATGTTGTAACTCAGATGAAAAGGAGTTCTAGGGGAATTAAAATAAATGGGGAACAGATACACAGTATTCGCTTCGCAGATGATATTGTACTGATGGCTGACTCAGAAAACGATATGACCCGAATGTTAGGTACGTTTAACAAAATTCTTCACGCTTGGAGATTGAGGATAAATGTTAAGACAACTAAAATAATGGTTGTAAGTAAAAAAAGAGAAGACATTAAATCAACCATTATGTTGAACAACACAATATTGGAGCACGTTACTGAATTTTGTTACCTGGGTAGCATCGTTACAAGTGGGAAGAAGTGTCTGGCAGAGATTAAGAGGAGAGTAGCTCTGGCAAAACAAGCATTCCAGAGCAAAAGGAACTTATTAACAAGCAACCATATTAGTACTGAAACATGGAAAAAGTTTGTTAAGGTATTTGTATGGAGTGTTTTAACTTACGGGTGTGAATCGTGGACCTTAGGGAAGGTGAAGAGTGACAGACTACAGGCAATGGAGATGTGGATTTGGCGGAGAATGACAAAAACTAGTTGGACAGATAGGAAGACCAATGAACAGATCTTAGAGGAAATAAATGAGAATAGAACACTGCTTAGGAGTATAGAGGTGAGGAAGATTAAGTTGATAGGGCATGTGATCAGACATAGTGCTTTTTTAACTAACATCTTTGAGGGCAAAGTAGTGGGGAAGAAGCCCAAAGGAAGACCAAGAACTGCATACTTCCGCAGCACAATGAGTGTCGTGAATAGTGGGTCCTATGGAGAAATGAAGAATATCGCAAGGGATAGAGTGACGTGGCTACAGCGACAAGGCATTGCCTTTAGGAGGTAAAAAAACTTCCTACTGTATTTATCAGAGGATTCGGAAGTGATGTGGTTTACTTTTAACTGTGTGTATATTAATTAAGTTTTTACATTCATGGCTAATTCAGTAGGTAACCAGAAAACCATCAAACCGTTAACGGAAAATTATCCTTTCATGAATCCTTTCCTCGATTAAACGCATGATGTCCGCTGAGCCCTAGTAGCGCTCGGTCCCGTCCGCACTGGCGCTCAGCGAGAGATGGTGCAGTAGCTGTCGGGAGAGGGGGAGAGGACAAGGCTACGGGCGTGACACTTCCTGGTAGTTTTTCTCTGGATGCGCCTTGGAGAAAGATCATAAGTACACCTGGATTAGAATATTCTGCGAATTGTGAGGTAGGGTGGGGGTGGGGGGGTCCGTGACGATTCTGGGCATCGCGAGGTCGTCGTGTGCGCATGTGACGTAAGAAAATGACACCACGGGATCGTGAATAGCCGGCCGTGGCCTGTCCCGGCGTTCACGGTTGGTAATGTTTTTGTGATATGTGATGTCTCATTCCAAGCTAGAGTAGTATCGACTCGTCTAACCCTCTTGGAGGTTCGGGATAGGTAGTTCTCCTGAACTAACCTGACTCGATATACCACTTTAGGGTCCATTGGGATCACCGACTCTAGCATGCGGACGCTCTTCACGTGTACTCTCAATGTGTTGGCGTAATGTATTGCGATTAACACAGATAGTTTCGCAGTGTACAATATAAGAAGAATTACTCAGGTATAGCCTGACAACGAAAATGGATACAGAATTTTGTTAGCCTAAAAGTTAACATAAATATTTTCCTAGCTTTGTATACGTGTAAATTATGTAAAAAACATTGTACAGGTGTATACTCATCATTACGTGGGTTGTCTACTATTTCTTTAAGCTGCCTTTATATATTGTATAAGACATGGTGACACCGTGTATGGAAAACACTTTGTCTACTAATTGCTTTGTTTTTGATAAATAATCAAGTGCTAAAACTGAAAGAAAAGACTAACAGCGAGACTACTCAGTGGATACAAGACCGTATACTTCTGTTTGTGGACCTTCTTTAAATTTTACTGTAATGTTTTAAAATCCTTGTTTTCTTAGGCACACGCCTAAAAACGTTCTTTAGTAGATCACTGTAGATTTAGGCTTAGCTTTGAGTTTTTTAATTCTGTTGTCAGGGTTTATAAAATTACAACAGACATGTTTTAATTGATATTAGGAAACATGAAAGTATTGGCAGTAACAGTGGAATTCAAAACACTGTGTCTGTCGATTTTACCTCAAGTGTAGAAGAGATGAGTACGAACTGGTATCATTATTTGCCGTGAATGTTGATTCCAATGGGAGACTGCCACGCCGTGCTGCCACTATGCCCCACGGGAGTCCTGGCACCAGACAGCGCTAACAACCCTTCCCTATAGTAGTCTAATTTATTACAATATGTCTGTGGTGTCGTGGGCCTAACTTTTTATTGCTTTTTTCCTGTATACATTTAGTTGCAACAAGTAGCAATAAATTAACTTTAAATGGTCACTAACGTCACACCTTCGTCTATAGCTTCTTGGTATCTTACTTTAAGATGACTTGCGTTAGGTTTGCACTGTTGACACCCTTTTCCAACTAATTGCCTTGGCTTAAATTGAATTTTGTATACTATAAAAAGTCATTCCATTACTATGTATATTACTTAGATTGAGTAGTGAGTAGCACCAAATTATAGCCTTCAAAGTCACGCCATCTTTACCACTTCACAAAGCAAACGACTCACTTTCTACAACGATGTGTTGTATCTCAGTGTGAATTCTGAAAATGATTGTTTCATTAAGGGACATAGTTAAAGTAAGTAATGGGCGGAAGAGCCGATCAGTCAATTTCTTTAGCGCACCCGAAGTAAATGAGCTGAGCTGAGCATTCGAAATTTGAGACACGGGTCTGGATTTTTTTAATGATGTTTCCTGCTTGAATGATTTGCTTCATAAGACACACAAAGAAAACGCATATAGTTATTAGGTCTATGTACGACGAGAGTATTAACGAATATTTGATACTTCCGATGTAGCAAAATGATTTAAAATTTGTTAATGACTCTTTTCGGAGATGTCTTTTCTTATCCGCTCATAGATAATAAATTGTGGTGAACTGAAGTAGTATTTCATAATCGGGATACAGAAGTCGTAAGTCACTAAATCATAAGTCTATCACGTTATAAAATCTCAGAAATCTATAGACTGAATTAAGGGGAGGAGTACTCCCATGTTATTCATATGGAGAACACATCAATGATTAGGTACCATTAAAATACTATTAAAGCTACTTACTTGAAATTTTTTACATTTACTTAGCATAGTACCTTCCTTAATGTCATACTAAACGAACAAAATAGAGTAAATAGTTTATGAAAAATTATTTGTTTTAGTTTCATTTTGATACACATGTTTAAATATACAAAATCTTTTCAATTATGGTAAAAGTTAATAACTTTTAACACAAATTCATAACATTACTCACCATACCATAAAAAAGACTTGTGCCAAATTTTTAGTTGATGGGTGTAATAGTTTGTTAACAAATGGTACCTAAAAATTAAAAAACTGTACTTTCGGGGAAGCGAGTTTAAAAGATGGTAAATTCTTTACACTTAAACTAAAATGCTCCAGAGCAATATTCTACACTGTCACTGTCTTTCCTTTCCCATCTTTTAGTTTTACTCCTTTCATATCTTTGTTTTTAGTCTCAGCAATCTAGAGCCTACGTGCTTTTGCATGTGCCAGACTGCAAACAATCAGCTGTTGAGTCCGCTTCTTATATTTTAGCCAACATTAAAATAGAAATATTATTGACTTAAAAACAAAAACTATACTACAACAAGTGTAAGGTACAATGGGGAATGTAGTTACTAACCCACACTAGAGTTGCACTCTCAGTTCACCCGTCGCATACAGTGCACTCTTCAGTTCAAAACTTTTTTTCTCCCATTAAATGGCGAATTAATTATATGGTGTTATACATTTTCTGAAACAGAAAGAAATTGAGAAATTGTTAGCAAAATTTTTGAAAAATCGTTTTTTTTCCCCTGCCCACGACCTGTTCCCCTTAAACTAAATATTAAAATCAAATAAGGAAAAGACTGTAAGCAATCATCGACTAGGTCTAAATGATAAAAATATTAGCAAAACTAAATTCTTCACTACACAGCATATGAGTTTTTTATATCGTTTTAGAAATTACAGATTTCTATGTCAATAAATTGCTTTTAGGCGCTTAAGGAGCTAATTGTTGTTACGTAAACCCCCAAACTTTAACGTTCATAGCGTTTAGATTCGTACTAAGGAAAAAAGCTATTTTTACTCTTTTTTATTGTAATTTAGTTGCTATTGCTTCGTTTCAGGTCTAGAAATTTCACCGAGACTCACAATGTTTCTCTTTCAGGTATCATGATATTCTCTTCTGTGATGAGTTTTTTGTAGAGAAAATACAACTTCGGAACACGTAAAACAGAATATGTATAACTTAACTGTTAATTTGGTTTAGACTTTGTAAGTTATTTGGATTTAGAACATAATTATTATCTTTCAATTTCTTTAAAGTCGTTATTAACATATTCGGCACTGACAGTGTCTCATTTGCGTCACCTCCAGTCAACAGAAATGTTTTTTAAAGAAACTGTACTTTAATATTCCAAACAATTAATGAGTCTCTAATTATTGGATTATTGTTTCCGAATGTAACTAGCTTCACTCTCAAATGTTCTGAGTCTGTATGTTATGTTCTAACTGTTTTGACGCTACAAAATGCTGGGTCACCAATTTTGGCATAGTATACTTCTACGATAAAGATGTTTACTCCTTACCTTATTTGTTTCAAGTACTCATTCAATACTAAAGGAAATTGATAAAGAAAAGTAAAAATAAGTAAATAACATATAACAAAATTAAAACAAATAATACAGGTGGAACACGCAAATAAAAAATAAAGCATTCAATACTTCCCATAAATAAAATTTGCTAACAAATTAATATACTCACTCTTTGCATTAAACGTCTCTCAGCAAAGCAGGGTTTACATCTTGTTTAACAATTTGTGTGGTGTTGACAACTTGTTTGTATTGCGCTGAACACAGCTTTCTCAGCAGTTGTTTGATTTGTCAGGGCGAAATGAGACTGGAAATAACATTCACGAGGAAAAGCAGTGGAATAACTTTTGAAATACTGAACACCACGCACGGTAAAATTCCGCTTCCTCATTCAGTCCTGTCGGCAATGAAAATTCAAATTACAAAATTTTTTTCTGATAAATATGGTTAAATAAAAAATTGTTAATTAAATTTCACAATTTAAACCAACTAGCTGTTAAACAACTAATAACGTTAGTGTTATTGGAAGAAAGTTTATGGTGTATTCTAAAAATACCCATAAATCTGAAACTTACTTTTACACGCAAAAAACGAAGACACCTTTTATATTGTTACGACGGTCTAACTGATCGTCGTATGGTACAGTGGAAAACAAAATACAGTACAAGACACCAATTAAGTCACTAATCACCAGCTTTAATTATCACAATTAAACAGTTTGTAATCAACAAGGTAGTCTCTTACAACAAATCAAATAAAAATTGTTCACACGCATTAAAATGTCAACTAATATAAAACATAATTGTATTACAATTGATTATAAAACACATAACACTTTGCCACAATACTTAAAACCGTAGTGTAAATCGCCACTTAAACGCACTGTGTAATCGCCCGACAATAAATCGCAACTCAAACTAAACTGAAGTCGCTGAGTACTTGTATTTATACGTAGCCTAAAATCCAAAAACATCCATACTACGCATTAACAATAAAGAAAAACTTTAGAGCGTAATTAATTGCGGTCGTGACACTGTGCGCGTGGCCGCGCGGCTTGTTTCAGAGTCTAGCTAATGCTTTGAGAATCACGTACGCACACACATTGCAGCCAGATTCCACTGGAATATTCGATAAACTTGTAGAACGTTCCGTATTACGTAACAATATGTTTTTATTTGTACGCGGGCGAATGTGTCTGTGGGAGTGTATACGTATTGACAATTTAAAAATTCTTAGACGACAGTGTAAAAATTACATTACAAAAGGAAAATAAAACTTGCTTGTTTGAGACATAAAATTATATATTTACAATCAACACTGTGTGTACACTAATACTTGTGTAATCTCATTGCAGCAAAGATTTTGTGAACAATTACTGCGATGTGTTAGTAACATAGCTTACAGAATACATGAAGAACCAAAAAAGAAGACTAGTTTCCTCTGAAATCTCAAAGCTTTCAGATTTACGTTATATATATAACGTAAAACATATATTATGATTTATTATGCTGAGGTTTGTAATTATGTTATTATTATGTTACATGTTGCTGAATGTAACTGTTATAGGGAATGTAACTATTATAATAGGTTAGTGTAACAATTAACGATTATTAATTGTAAGTATCAGCTACTAAACAAAACATCAGGTAAATATAAACAAAATTAAAATTCCTTTTAAGAATGCTTCACAACTTTGTTGTAACTCATATACTTATATTAATAATAATAATAATTAAAGACTCTACAGCTAATACTCACCCAATCCTTGCAACGGGACCCAAAATTTTCAGACTTGTAAATTAATGATTGAGAGAAAATAATAAACCGGTAAAGGTAAAGTTGAACAAAGAACAGGAAAAATCGTTGGGTACAAACGTGGGCTATTGTTGCATTCTCTGCCTTTCCAGCACTGGAAAGTTTGCAAAGTGGTGTATTTCTGTAGAAATTTACAAGTTTGCAGAAGTTTGTCTCGGTTAATCTGCCCGTATTTTGTTAACCACGTAATGATGTAGTGGCTTACGAGGTATTTAATGTGGCTTACTTGTTAATGTGACTAACAGACTCATAAACATACTGCAACTCTAATATATGTAAAAATATTGTAATAAATGTTACTAAACACCACCTATGAGCTCAATTACAGATGGTGAGGGAAGCAGCTAATTGCGTCTTGTGTGGCAAGCACTTAACAAGTTTGGTAATATTATTATTAAAGCACACATAATTGTAGAGACTTCATTATCCGAAATAATATGTGCTGAATTATATCAGTTATTTTAACATAATAACAGATAGTTTACTTCATTACTTGCGAATGATGTGCTTGTGTGTGTGTGTGTGTGTGTGTGTGTGTGTGTGTGTGTGTGTGTGTGTGTGTGTGTGGGTGTGTGTGTGTGTGTGTGTGCGAACATTAATTTTTGTAATAATTAAAGAACATCTGAACGAGTAAAAACAGTATCATTTTGAACGTTAACTGTAGGTATAATTCATGCCTTTGTAATAAAACATTATAAAAATGTGTATTAGGCCTATTAACAACAGATATATTTATCTGCTTTAATTAATTAAAGGATAAAGGCTTTGAAGTTTTTCAAGACAAAGTAATTAATTTTAAGTAGAGACGACTGATATTACGTTTATTTACAGGGTGTATTTTAACAGAAAGCTTGGTTATTTGCAACATATTTTTTTTTAACTAACGTAACCCCTCCCTGTTTCAAAAAACAATAATTTTCTGAGTGTAACTGAGAGTATTAAAGTAATAGAGAATTAAAAAATTTACTCGAGTTTTTTGTTTAATGTATAGACGAAAGGTTTACGGCCAAGCAAACTTCCCTACCATCCTCTCAGTATTGCTATATAAACCAAACTTATATAAATATCTTGACATGTAAAATGTACAAACCCCTACGCATAAGCGTTGTTACTCTAAAGAACACTAAAGTAACGGAGTGTTCCTTTTTTATTAATAATGCTTTTAAAAATAGTCACACAGTGCTGTGAGACAAGGAAGTCATTACTCATAAAGGAAATGCGGTTACATGAGTATTTAATTGACACAAATTTACTCTGTTCAAAATGTCTTAAAGGGATATGAGACACACACATTACAAATATAAACATCTGCATGTGAATAAATTTTTTTTTTTCATTCTTCAAATAGTAATCAAGTAAAAATATTAATAACAATCTAACTTTTGTTACACTAATAAAATAAAAAGTGTTATTAATATTGATGTTTAATTCGTTTTATGAATAGGACAATCTTTCAGAAGAAAGTGATAATAACACAGGTTAACAAAAAAAAAAAATTTTTAGCTTGGTGCCTAAGATTTTATAGCTGATTTTAACTATATTTGTCATGCTGATTATAAATATAAAAACCGTTTTTCTGTATCAGCTATACTTTCTGAGATACAGCGTTACTTACTAATAAGCACTTTCACTATAAAGTCTGTTGAGTTGTGGTTAAGTGAAGGTTTATACATGTGTTAGTTCCTCGTTATTTTCCCTTCTTCTTCTGTGTACAACAATCAGCTGACTGAAGGCTTTATTAGGACGCCATATTTGTTTATATAACCTTGTGTTTGAATCCAACATAACCTCTAAGTTCTGTTTTTGTAGTTATATTGAAAAGAAAGAAATGTATTCCAGTCGAAGGAGCTGTGTTAATCATCCTGATACATTTTGCTATGTATGTGGTGAGTACACACTGAAAGAAAAAAGAAAAACTATTTCTGATTTTGTGAAAAGAGCGTACCATGGATACTTTGGCGTTAGGCTTGGTGACCAAGATAAACTGTGGGCTCCACACATTGTTTGTAAAACTTGTACCGAACACCTACGCCAGTGGACTAACGGAAAAAGGAGTCTGAAATTCGGTGTGCCGATGGTTTGGAGAGAACCCAAAAATCACATTGATGACTGCTATTTTTGTATTGTAAATATTAATGGCATCAATCGAAATAACTGCAGCAAGTGGACATATCCTGATTTAGCCTCTGCAAGACGGCCTGTTCCTCATTCAGATGAAGTACCAATTCCAACGTTTCATCAGCTACCGGAGCTCTCAGAGGATGAGTGTAATCTTTCTGATGCTTGTTGTGATATAGATCAAGGTAAGGATAGTGATTATGAGGGAAAATCATCAATTCCTCAACGTTTTAACCAAAACAAGTTAAGTGACCTTATCAGAGATCTCAACCTCTCAAAACAAGCTTCTGAAGTACTTGCGTCCAGGTTGAGTGACAAGAATCTACTTGATCATGGAACAAAAATTACATTCTACCGTACAAGAGAAAAAGATTTGTTACCCTTTTTTTCTCAAGAAAATGATATTGTATTTTGTCAAGATGTCAAAGGCTCCTAATGAAAATGGGCCTTCCCAAATATTGTCCAGATGATTGGCGTCTCTTTATTAATAGCTCTAAGCGGAGTTTGAAGTGTGTACTTTTGCACAATGGCAACAAAATTGGATCAATACCAATTACTCACTCAACCAAAATGAAAGAAGAGTACGATACCATAGCTTTGGTCTTGGATAAGGTTAGGTATGATGAATACAAATGGGTAATTTGTGTGGACTTAAAAATGGTAAACTTTCTCCTTGGTCAGCAAGGTAGCTACACAAAATATCCTTGCTTCTTGTGCTTTTGGGATAGCAGAGCAAAACAATATCACTGGGTAAGAAGAGAGTGGCCTACGAGGGAGAACATGGTTGTTGGGGAAAGAAATGTTATTCATGAACACTTAGTTGGACGGAAGAAAATCATCTTGCCTCCACTGCATATAAAGCTTGGTCTTATGAAACAATTTGTGAAGGCTCTTGATCAGGATAGTCCATGCTTTGCATACATTTGCCAAACGATGCCTGGGCTAAGTACAGAAAAACTTAAAGCTGGAATTTTCGATGGCCCTCAAATCAGACAGTTCATAAATGATCCTCATTTCGTAGATTCTATGAATGAGGCAGAGCGAAAAGCATGGCCGTCATTTGTCTTGGTTGTCAGAAACTTTCTGGGCAACCACAAAGCTGAAAACTATGAAGAACTACTTAACAGTATGCTCAACAATTTCAGAGACCTTGGATGTAACATGAGCATAAAGGTTCATTTCTTACACAGCCACTTGGACCATTTCCCTGAAAATCTAGGCGATACCAGTGAAGAACAAGGTGAGAGATTTCACCAGGATATTAAAACGATGGAGGACCGCTACAAAGGAAGATGGGATACTCATATGATGGCAGATTACTGCTGGAACTTGCAAAGAGACTGTCCAAACAAAGTTCATTCAAGAGTGTCCCAAAAAAGAAGCTTCCAGAGTGTAAATTAACTTTTCCTTGTCTTTTTATCTTATTATTTTGAATATTAATTGTTATTTCAGCTACTGTAGGGATAATGATATATTACTGTGGGGTTTTTCGAGTCAATAAATTAAATTAGAAATTAAAATAGGCCTGTTCACTTTAAATTTATCACCTATACACCTGCATTATTATCAAAGTGTATGCAGTCATATGAATTATTGAATTAAAGCTTTTGTTTTGAACATGTCGTTAGGGCAAATTGTTAGAAGGAAAGGAGGTAGTACGCGAGTAAAAAGGTCAAGCAATTGGAAAACTCCAGGTGTAACAAAAACAAAACATATTTTGAAAAACCACTGTAGTTACTGCTGCTTTTAAAAAAGGAAACACACTGCGTTCGGTTAGTTCCTTAATACTTTTTGGTTTTGACAGATTTCCTAATTTTCAAATATTTAAAAGTCTATTCTATTTTCTGTATTATGTTATTTAATAATGTTTTATTACTTTATACATAAAACATGAAGCAAATGTAAAACCCGAATTTAAGAAGCAATTGAGTTTTCCAGTTGCTAAAACTCTTTATCTTCTGCTCAACGTCTGTTCCAATACCTAGTTGTAACACGTGTAAACTGATTATATTTAGTTGTTCATGCAACTCTTTGAAAACAGACTGCCTCGCTTCCTGAAACAATCTGTTAGTGTTTGATAACAGAATTGACTCTGTTATGCTACCCATTGTTCTTCTCTTAATGTTCCCTATTAATAATCATATGTATTTCTATACTGTAAAATGTAGGCATGTAAAACGTGTATGTGCGTGCGTGCGTGCGTGCGTGCGCGCGCGCGTATACACATCTACATATATCAATGTGAATGGTGATTATTGAGTGCTTTACGAGACGTTATCTGGTGTCAAAACTGTTACGCTTTATTGAGTTCATTGACAGGTTTGCAACCGTTTTAAGTTTGTTCATTGCTTGTAAAATCTATGAAGTATAATTGTCGTTCTGCAAACAAAAGTAGTAAGACATTTAACGACGTAAATTTAATTTTAAAGGATTAAATACATCTAATGTTACACTTAACTACATTAAGGCTGTACAAAATAGATATTGAAATACCAAATGGACGAATATTTGTCTTCACAATTACAGTTATAAGGTAGTTTTCACGGCGATGTAACTGTTTAAATTACATAAAATATTTCTTAGAACAGCACTGAGGAGGTCGGAAGCAAATGTAGATGTATGGGAGAGATAACCATATGCTCAGCTTTTTAGTTTGCGATGACTAAGAACTGGTAGAATATGATACAGATGATGTAGGTTACGTAAGCAAAAAACTATGAGGATTACGGGTAACGTGGTATAAAAATCAATACCGATAAAACAAATTATTTCTTTATTGTAAACCCAACAAATATACTGAAACTCGAGAATGGAGATCCGATACATCTATGTGACACATCTATCCGATAGATCTAATGATGGTTGTAAAAACACAAAGCAATTACCGTAAAAAGACTGAGTGAAATTTGTGAAATAAAACTACATAGAAGACACACAAGAATAGTATACGATACCATAGTAAAGAAAACAAATTATAAGGGCAGAATCTTGGAGGTTGAACGAATTGGATAAGAAGAATTAGAAGTGATGGAGACGGATACTTTGAGAAGTGTTTTCTTAGGAAATGGAAAAATTAATATTAGAGGTACCATGAGAGTTAAAGAAAGTATAACGAACTATTAAGCGACATCTATGAATGTAGTATATCCATGAATAGCCTATGGCAGATTACTAAAAACATAGTGGCGTTGGGCGCCATCAAGTATATGAATTAAAATTTGTTGGAAATGCTTATTAATTTCAGTTTATGTTTTGTATTCTTGGTTGACTGTATTTATTAACGTGTATAGTAAGACACATTGAAACATAAATTCTAATGTTTCTAAATTATTATTTTTTGTATGCCTAATATAAATCACGTATAGGCCTATTCATTTTACTGTAAGAATGCTGAGAAGCAAAATTAAATTGTAAAATTTAGATTTAAATTAAATTGCATACGGTTTGAACAGTTTATTTATCCAATTATAAAGTAAAACATGGTACAAGACATCAAGTTAAACTTTACTAAACACTAATTGAAGTGGATTTTTACTTCAGACTTTTAAAGAGAAATAAGAAATCAGATTGATTAGGTAAGCAATGATTTCTGTAGTTTACTATCAAATGAACAATTATGTCTTTAACATCGTTTCTTTTAAACTTTAGTTCTTTTCTAATTTGCAAACAATTTAGTGTTAATGTCTAAGAAAGTTAATATAACGTTCAAATTCAGTAACCAAGATGTTATGCTAATACACGGCTCCACCTACATGTTTAATTAAACTGGAGTTTCCAGCATAAACTTGCTGCATAAACCTTCCTTTTTATTAACACTCTCTCGAAGCGCCTATACAAAAGGAAAACACTACATCATTACTTGAAATCTTAATGTTTATACGTCATATTGTCAAATGAAGTTTATATTATGACTGCTATAATCTTTAGCTTCACAGAAGGTTTATTGTGTTTCGTTATTAAACAAATCTAAGTAAGCAACACTGATAGAAAATGTAGACTTATCTTTAGTAAACACTTAATTTGTCATCTAAGTATGTTTTGCTGTGTTATGTTTAATTATGAACTGTATTTAATATCTTATATTACAGGCTTCCTGCATTTGAAGAAATTCTCTTTTATTGGTTGTGCTCATTTGGCCCGGAAACCGCTACTGCAGAATTAATGTTCAGCGTGTATATTGCTTTTTGAAATTTCGTCTAAAATTTTTAATATTAGCATTCAAAATATATTCTTTTAAATTTTAATAATAAGTACAGTATTAGGATTTCGACCACTGAAAGAAAGAAACTGGAAAGTACATAAGTGGGAATGTAACGCGATTCTTCATATGATTTTGGGTTTGGGTAAGTCGTTTCGTAAATTACAAAAAATATCGAGTCTTGTTGGTTTCGCGATCTAATGGTCTACACACCATAGCTGTAATCTCTCTCCAAAGCATGTGATTAACACACTTTTATTATACGCTTTCTCTCTTCATTGCAGGCCCATGGAACGTCGGAAGTGCCCTCAGGACATCCTGTGTTGTACGATGATATTTCTGATATGCTAGTAAGAGTGTAACCTTACGAAATAGCCTACAAAAGTTTTGTTAAACTCCAAATAAACCACGTGCAGAAGTGGGAATTAAACGTTGTCTAATATTTTTTTCTTACTTATCATAATATCATATATTTATTTCTACTACATGAGAAAAAACAATGAATTTTAATTTACGATAATTGCACATAGAGTGTAATAGTAATGTAAACAGATGTTTACAAATAATAAAAAAATTCCTAATAATGTGACCGTTGATATGTCTAGAAAAGACTATTTGTTATCGACTGTGCTTACGCTCAATAATAAGAGGTGCGTTACTGAAAAGCGTGGGATTAATCACTCTTTTAGAATGCTTACGGACTAATGAAAATACTTGGTCAACTATTACGTTTGGTACTGAAAGTCATCTTTCCCATGAAAAAGGATTCATAATAAATTTGACTGTTGTAATTAAAACAGGAGCAAAATTTATATATGCCAGGAGCAAAACTTCTAAGTCATGATGTAACATAAAATGTCGCTTAATATTTTTTGCCTTTTACGTTATTGTTTTACCAGCATGTCAAATAGTGATGGTAATGATCGGATTACCTGTCCATTTAAGATAAAACAATATTTTTTATTACACTACTAAGTCGAATTTTATATTTTATTGTTATTTATAATTTTATTAATAATATTGTACCCGAGAAACAAGAAAAAATAAGTAGATACCAGGTAACGGAAAGAAAAGAACTTTGTTTAAGTGACTGGAATATAATTCGCCGTCTGTTATCACGCAGTTGGGGAAATTACTATAACAGTAAAGTTAATCGTTTTATATTAGCCTCCTTACAACAAGGAACGTGTGAACGACTCCAGAAGAAGAACGGATGTATAGAAACTAGGTTATCGACCTTTCTTGGTTCACACGTGTTCGTTCATAAACATACGCAGACACATAAGCAATACTTTGTCGTATTACAATGCTTTGTGCTGTAAGCTGTGACTAATTAGACGTAAACTGTAAATAATTGGAATCTGTGGTCCTAGGATGGGTTTACAACGTCAAAAAGAATAAGGGTGTGTAGTTTCTCACACGGGGAAGGGTTGGTGGTAAGATTATCACATGCTGAGAGAGAGGTGAACCTCCTCAGTGCCTTTTTGAAGATTTTCCACAATCCCTCGTAAAACAAACTACTACTAGTACTGCTTCGACTACTACTACTACTACTACTACTACTACTACTACTACTACTACTACTACTACTACTACTACTACTACTACCACTACTACTGCTGCTGCTGCTGCTGCTGCTGCTGCAGCTGCTACTACTACTACTACTACTACTACTTGTACTACTACTACCACTACTGCTACAGTTTCAAATATTAACAAAACAATGTATTAATAATGACATATACAACACAAAATTTAAAAGAAAAATATAGACAACCAGTAATAATACTCCTATTAATAATAATACACCGTACTGACTCCATGAACACAAATGTAGGAGTGTAAAGTTTTCCTACGCTTTCTAGTATTACCTGTTCACCAGGTTATCAAAGTACAAGAGAGTTCCAGATGCATTCAGAGGCGCTAAATACAGTAAGAAATTGCACAATACTCATCATTAATGATAAAGCTGGTGGAAATCGGTTAGGCAAATCAGGGCTACCAACATTTGTGGTTTAAATGATTATAAAACTGTACACCTGTAACTTTACACTTAAGTTGAGTTTAAAATGAATACTCGTTGTATCTCCTTGTTATCAGATACCAGAGATATGTAAGGAAATTCCTCGCTCGCGTAGTAGAAATCCCATTTTCCTGGCTTTCAGTCACGGTCTGGGATTATCGATCACCACGTCTGCACGGTTTCAATTGTACATTATACGAAACACGTAAAGCATGACTGTCTTACCACTTACTTATCTGTAAATTGTCTTCAAATCTTTAACCACCTAAATAAAGAGCGATCAGTATAATCCCCTACATTTTTAACATATAATCTATATAAATATTATTAATATTTATAATATTCAGCTGGGTTACTTTTCTGGGTTTCAGTAGTCTGTCTATCTTGGTATATTTAATGTTTGTCAACTACTTACTTTTACCGTTGTAAGGAATGTTTTTTACTACATTGTTTAAAAAACATATGTGATTTATCAGCCACTGAAAATCAGTATTTACGTATAACTGAAGTATATTTTGAACAAAATACATTTATTGTTAGAAAAATTTCAATGACAGATAATTTTTGGCATATCAGAGAAATGACGAAAACCCAGAATTTGTTAGTAACATAACAATTGTACAACAGAATGTTTTACACTAACTTCGGAATTGCGGCATCGATTTTTTCTTTTCAGTTAAATTTATAATCAGTATTTAGGCTTCTGTGTTTCGTAAGTGTTTCTAGGCCAATATCAAATACCTTTCACAATTATACTATATAACTGATAACAATATGGTAAGTGTTTTTGCAAACAGCTTACAAAGGTTTGAAGGGGTGTTAGGAGATATTGTTTGTATTTTGATTGAAAATACCCTACATAAAATTTCAATCTTTTTAAAATTGTGACTTCCATTTTCCCTGTACTCTTTTTAACTTAAACATTTTCAAAGGAAACACTGCATTCAACTTTGCGTTAAAATTTCATTTAATCTAGTACCTGGCATGGATTTTTGGATTTTTTTTTAAATTGTCGAGCCCATTGTGAGTTCTAGTGTTCTAAAGTTTAGAAAGTTTAAAAACTAAACACCATATTTTATCAAATTAAAATTTTCTTAAATTTGACACACATTAAGGATTTTTTTAAATTTTTTCTAAACTATTAACCTTTTACAGTTTTACACCTGGTTTTGGGTGACCTATGTCAAATAAAATAAAAGTGTGTGAGGTGAAAGTGTGGACACGTACGTCAGGTTTAACGGGAAGTGGTGAAACCAGTCAACCGACAGGGAGATATACTGTACAACAAACAAATGCCAAAGGGTCGAATTAAAACTGCGAAATTACATCACTCGTTTAATTGTCATTATAGTCTGTAATTAAAAGTATGCACTGCGCCGATAATTATTCCATCCCGTAGTGTACGTAACGCTTACCACAAATCAGCAAGTTAGTACATCATTCTAGTAAAAACTATCTGATTTTCAAATTACAAAATATTACTATTCTAACACTGAACATCGTAGAAGGTTTTAATCACCATTACGGTACTAAGGCGGTCTTGGGTAAGAATAAATAGCACCCATGTTACGGCCAATGACTAGCAGTCACAACTGATTTGAGTTCTGGGGATTTCAATGTGTCTTTGTAGACGAAAGCTCCTCGAGTATGAAGCCAAATCTGTTGTGCGAACATAAATTGTATCAGGGAAAGTGACAAGCTTTATTGATTTGTTAACGGACTATTGTAATTGTATTTGCCTGTGATTACTTGTAGGACTTTAGTCCTATAATTACAAGTACTGTCACAATACGTGCGTTTTTTAGATAAAAAGAAACCGCGTAGAATACATATTCTACATTTTTGAGATCTCCACCCTTAAAGCTTGTAACAATATTTTTCAATCCGTGACTTCCCAATCAAGTATATGCACATAGTCTGACATGTCCCTTCTGTTTACGTGTACAAGTCTGCATAAAGTTCTTTTATATTATTTGTGATTAATATCACTTATGGCCAAATATATATCCCTTACTGAGCTTTGATGCACCGCACAAATGATGGCAATGATATAGTAATGCAGAATGATGGCAATGATATAGTAATGCAGAAACAGTGTTACGCCATCACGGAACGTTCTGGTATATTGGAGAACGATCCCGCAGCAGGTAGTACCTACGTGACAATTGACATGTGAGGCATTATTACGTAATGCGGCACGTCTCGTACGCTCGATGGTGCCGTTCTGGAAGCATCTAAATTAACCCAACGGTGCGTGTTTCTGCGAAGGTAACGCTGAAGTGTCCTCTAGAATTTTCAATGTTAAGGACGCATGTTATGGAAAACAGTAGAGTATAAATAGTACCATACCTGCTGCTAAGTTTTCAGTTATTGTCGGCGATCACAAGCGATATTACTCTGTGCTTTCAAGTGGTTAATAGTGAAGTGTTGTGATTTGTAATCGGTCGGTATAATTCTAATACAATTGTGTTTTAATATTAGTTGACATTTTATTGCTTGTGAACAATTTTTAGTTGATTTGTTGTAAAAGACTGTTGTTAATTACGAACTGTTTAACTGTGCAAATTAAATCTGGTTATTAGTGACTTAATTGGTGTCTTGTATTTTGTTTTCCACTGTACCTACGACGATCAAACTGTTCGACCTGAATGGTTAACAACGAAGTGAATTACTTCTCTTATTCACGAAACTAGAATGTTAGTTTAGAAACGTTTAAGCACCGTCTACAGATTACTACGTCACACAATAATCAGTGAAGCAAAAGTACAAATTATTTCGTATTATATTCTGTATCGCCAGTCTATAATATATGAATTCTGTACCACTATTCTTTATAGAATTTGCAGAATAATTTTCAATTTGTTTTTCTTACAGTTCTACACAATTTAACCTTGCTTAATCTCTTTTACAACGCTCTTTCTTTTATATTTACTAGAAAATAATTATAAGAATCAAAGATGTTATACGAATACTCTTCATAGAAATAAAAAAAGAATTGTGTACTGTCATAAGAAATTATGACTGTACACAATTATTATTTAACATATTATTCGGTATCTACCTATTTATTTATTATTTTTACTATTTATTTTTTCTTGAATTCTTTTATATATTGCTCTGAAGCGTTTTTGATGGGACTGAATGTGTAACTAAAGCGTACGTTTGAAGTGTGGGGCGAATGAACAAGAACAAGCGTCTGAAGTGATTGGAATTCTGCGGAACTCCAGCAATCAATTGTCAGACTTATTCAGGCAATTCACAAGAGTATTTTTTCATGCAAGTCTGGAAATATTTGCTGATAAAAACATTAAGAGGTATTTATGAGCAAAATTAGTACACGCTACATCAGTAAAAATGATAATTTTCTTCCTCGAGTAGCTACTGTCATGGTAGTTCTGCCAGGTATATATTAAATGGGATGCATGTGCTCTGTTACGAAACTAAGAGCTTTCAGTTACAGCTACAAAATTCTAGTCTTATATATGTTTTAGAAAATATACGCAAAACTACCTGAACGGTCTAGAATATTAGCCATTACCGTTCACGGTGAATTTTACTAGTCATACAAAACACATTGCAATCTCTTATAGGCCTACTTAAGGCCTACTTAAAAAACTTTAAAAGATTTTGGAAACAATGTAATCTCTATGAGAAAAGTTCCTTTCTTAATATATTTTTCTATTGTTATACTTTCAAACTATCACCAACATGTATTTGTAGATGCCTAGGTAGATGATTTTACGAAATAATCAGGTGGTTATGATGAAATTTACCTTGCGTATAATAACAAATCAACGGAAACATGTTTTGAGTAATTTAGAATTTATTAAACATTACGGATAATCAAAATGTCAGCCATTTCCAACAAATAATGTGTATATGTGAGGGAGGAGGGAGGATGGGTGATTTGTCCTAGATGTGTGCATGTGTGTTCTGCCCTAGATTCGTCAACTGTGAACCACAACTACCATCAGGAAAGACCTGCTTTTTGTTCAATCACTGGCGAATTTTCCACTGGTTGAACAGCAGGAAGTGTAAAATTACGTCTGAATTCTACCCTCGTCTTTTTAAAGAACGTCTTAAATTACATCTGCTTTTGCACGGTTTTGTCTTACCGTAGTTTCTTTAATAACACAATTACTCGTTTCATAAGTTTATATTACAGAAACTTTTAATTATGTGCTACAACGTTTATCAGTTTCTCGTAAAATAGCTTCCAGAAGTTAACACTACAGCAGTTGTTCTATTACTTCGTCTTCAATTTTCATCAACTTATAATGTCATTATACAAAACAAACGCTCGCGCGCGCGTGTGGGTATGTGTTTGTATGTGTTGCAAGGGGTTTACAAACACAGTAGTTGAAGTATTATCTGAAGCTATAATACACGTTAATTATAGAAAATTAATATGATATAAACTTTGTAAGCAAACGATGTCACCTACTTTTAACTGCTATTAGAAGATTTAACTTTTAACATTACTTTCCTCTTTCAAAAACTTAATGCTTTTACATTATATTTAAACTCTTACATGCTTCACTTGTAGTATTTTTATTTTTGTAGGTCATAAGGAATTTAAAATATCAAAATACATTTTGACCCGTAAATTTAAAATCTTGTAGTTATTTACCATGCTACTTACAATATAATAATTATAGTAATTATTATTGTACTTACTGTTGTCGTTGTACGGAATGTTTTTCCTATAATGTTTAACAAACCTTAGTGATTTATTAACCACTGAAAATCAGTATTTACGTATAACTGAAATATTAGTTGAGTCTATTTTGAACAAAAATAATTATCATAAGTAATTGTAATGATTGTAATTAACTAAGTTAATTGTGTGTGCGCACGGGATAAAATTAAAGTAAACAGCATATTTCTGAAAACCGTGGTCATAAATTTACAAATACATTCATATTGAAACAGTTAAATCAGGATTTTCGGCGCGCGCAGTGTTTGCGAGAAGATTTGTTTTTAAATTAATTTTTCATTGTCGTAATACATTTTGTGTTTCATTCGTGCTCTGAATATTGACAGCTAGTTTGCCTGCAGGGTGAAAAATGTTTTATCCCAAGCTTTATGAAAAACTAATCTTCTTTTTTATCTAAATAGTGTGACGTAATTTCTGCAAACGACCGCAGAACGGAGAGACTATTGAATTACATTGTTACTCTATTGTTCCCATCAGTGGCGTAACTAGAAGTCCAGGATCCTTCCCATATAATTTTTTAAATTCATTGTATAAAATCTACGTAAGAAACGTTTACGTTGTTTACCAACTGTTGAGTGCTTCTCATTATTAACAAAACTCTAAATTTATTTGAGTAATTTAAAAATATTGTAATTTGTTTTATTTCTACAATTACTTATAAGCCTTATTTTAACACACACAACTGGCTTAGAAACAGATCTACTTTAAGTGATTATGAATTACTTGTTCCCATACTTCACTAACGAGGACGCGGGACATTGACAAAATTTGAATACAATATATTGAATGTGGTAATTACTGAATGACTTATCGAATTATATAATCCTGTAGAATTCAACTGACGTTGCAAACGTTGTCGTGAGAAAAAAGGCAAAAAATTTATAACGGCAGTTCCATAATTTAATTTCCTAGTGTTTAACATGAATAAAATGCATTACTATGACTTCATAACATTATCTGTTCGTTGGAGTACGTAAATATTTAATTACAATTATCAATAACTAAGATTGCTAAGTTATGTGGTGAAATTGTATTAAACAAGGGAATGTTTAAATACTGAGCCACTGATTGCATTCGTTTAAATGTGGAGCAGCTACTCCCACTTAATATACATAGTTTCTGAGATATTACATTAAAACCGCTATTTTACAATAGAACAAGGAGAAGAATATACTTCTCTTCGGGATATCAGAGGTGGAGTACTACGGAGTAGCGTGATAAAAAATTATACCTACGGCCACAAATGTAATATTCTAACACGACTGGTAGCAATTTTTGTAAATGTACCGCAATATTTTTAGCTGTAAAAAATTCTAAAGAGAGTATAAAAATGTACTCCACTGAAAACTACCCCACTTTTATGGAATGCCTAGACAATGCAATTAGTTTCGTACGTAAAACTAATCGTGCTTGTCACTGATATTTCCAGATAATCTTCAGACCCAGATTTGTCACACTTCCTGTGGATTAAGATTTCGTTAGCGAATTTCAATTTAATGCAATGGATGTTTATATATGCAGTGGACAGAAATTCCAAAGCCTCGGATAATTTGGATAACTCCTCTGTTTTACATTTCAATAAATAAACATTTATATCCCCAAGACCAGTTGATTTTATTTATTTCAGTTATAACACAGCTTTCCTAAACAGATCTTCATTTACCGTCATATTTTTCCCTGCTCTTTATCCTGATAGTATGTATTCTAAATAGTGTTTGATTCCGTTTGTTAATGCATTGGTTGTACATGGCCACTATAATTACCCGGTGATTTAATTCTATCATAAAGCCTCAATACTTCTGATTATTTTTCCTCCAATATAGCTCTCTTTATATTGACATTCCTTCTCAGGCCTTCCTCTATCATTCTATCACGATTAGTATAAGGTCTTTTGGGTTTCTGTATATGAATATTTGATTTCTCTTTGTCTTTGTGCGCCTTTCTTTAACCATAATGTTAGCATTAAATGATTATAGTTCTTGAACAATTCATAACATTACTCACGTCTTCTATTAAAAACCAATTTCAAGAACAGTTGTACAGTTGTGCATAGTTCCTTAATGATTTCTTTTAAGTTACGTGTGTTACATTCTTGAGTATTCCCGGTTGCAAGATTCTAACGATATTTTTCACTTTTATCAGTTGACAGTCAACTTCGTATATTCCAAGGCTGATTCTAGGGTTTTAGTGAATAATATTTTTCCGGTACTAGGAAACTAGCTTCTCTGTCAAACTCACAAAATGGGGAACCAGAAAGATTGATAAGGGTTTCTCCGCTGGGTAGTTGCACAATCTAAATTTATAATACGAATTGATCATAATACAATGTACAAACAATTCACTCCAATACGTTTGATCTCAAAGCCGTAAAGTACAACCAGCTTTGTACCGGAATTTCGTTAACCTAGAAACTGAGCACCCATTATACAAGCTTTTCGTCATTTATTTTGTGACCAAAATGCAGTCAGACCACATATTCAGAACATTAATGAAATACAAAGCGTATAATGTGTAATGACCAAAAATTTTAATTTTTTTAAATTTTGATCAAGAAGTACGTTACACCAGTCGAGTCACCCCAACCCGAGCCAGAAGTAATAAATAAAGAGACAACTTAACAACATGTCAACTGGACGCTTGCCATGAACAACGAGAGAATGTCTGACACAACGCTACAATAGGAAGTAAGGATTGTCTGTGACAGACTCGGCTCAACTCAGATTTACAGCCCCACAACAAACTAAACAAAAGATACAGTACGGTGGCCCAGATACGGAGAAATTGTAGCGAACACACGCTGTAAGGTTAATTTGGAGCGTGCCAGCAATAAGAAAAGGATACTCACACAAAGGGTTTAGGAGAGTCTCACCCCTTACGAAAACAAAGCAGAGTATATCGAGTGAATGGAGCCAGGATGTGCGCACAGCGTGAAAACATCGTACTGGTCAGACAACTAGTATTTATGACGGGAGACCGGAGTGGCATCTTGGGGATGACGACACGCATGGAGCTGCTAATTGACGAAAAGGGGTCGTGGGAAGTCAAACAGTAACGAAATTCTACGTATTGTTCGCGTGAGAATAACTGCAGACCTTCGGAGCATACTTGGACAAAAGCTTGATAGACAGGCGCGGAATTGCTCTACATTCTAAGAAATGGTACGGAGCCCTTTCGTCGTGTACTTGAGGGGATGCCCGAGAACCAACCAGAGTCCAGCATCTTCCCAGGACGCAAGTGGTGAGTACTGTTGTCAAGATAGCAACGCGAACAGCGAATCAGGGGTCGAGAACCATAGTTCTACATAGTGGTAGGAATTCATCTGACCTATCGTGGTTGACCAAAGGCGTATTTGCCAGGACATTGCATTATGGTAAATGAAGCTTAATAAAAACTGTTTACAGGGCACGCGGAGCCTCAGTCTTAATATAAATTTTCAGTCTTAATATAAAACTCAGTTACGCAGTGGTTTAGACAGTTATCATAGTACTTTCAGTTATTCACAAGTTATTCAGTCATAGTGTATTCGCAGTGACTCAATCATGCAGTATACTTCAGTTGTTAAAAACTTTCAGTTACTCAGTTTTACTCAGCTACCGCTTGTTAAGAACTAAGTTAATTATTCACAAGTTAATCAGTTAATCAGTCTTCATTTAATAACAGACTCACAAAACTTTACGTCAATGTTTTACCGAGTTACGGAAATGTATCGTAGCACAGTGTGAAGTGTTATAAATACCGAATGGAACAATACATCACGTAATCTAAACACAATACATTAATGTATATAGACGCACGAAGAAGTTTGACGACAGACAGTTATATATATACACGATCATTAACAATGAATGCACTCATGCAACACAAAACTTTATAGACTTTCATATTAACGGCCGACACCAAGGGAGGACACACACACCGCGAGTGAATCTTATCCGCGAGTGCTAAGTGATGATAAGCATCGAATCTACACAACCTTACGTATTTGGATCATCAATGGAAAGGAGTTTCGCCGATGGAGTTTTTGGATAATCCATTTTCACAAGTAAATTTTTATGTTATTACTGTTATAATAACTCTACTGTCCTGACTCTTTTCAAAGAAATCACCCTTTGAGAATTTAGATTGATTGTTATGGTAATATTAAATATAAAGCTACTCATCTGAGGCAAAATGAACGCATTAGTGTAAGATTAATATGTTGATTGTCTATATTTATGTATGTTCATTGTTATATATATATATATATGTTTTCAACGAACGACGTAATGAATTCATATTGTAATTTGATTCTTATATATATATATATATGTGTTTTCTTTTATGAATGTACTTACAGGACATAATTTATATCCATATATAGGAAGTTTCTTTATTTGAATAATGTTAAATAAATAAGTGTTTATTTGCTAAGTATTTATGCGTTCATTATTGTCATTTTTACCTTGTAACAGACAATGTCAATTGAGTGATTTATAGTAAATTTTCTATATCGTTTTTTATACAACTATAAGAGTCTCAGTGCAGTAATTATGCTAATCGTTAATGAACACAGTCACTAACATCAAAGTATTTAGTATATCACGTAAATTCAATTAATTTGGCATAAATTAACCTAATTGGATAATTACATAATCATTCCATAAATTAACATAATTGCACATTATAAATAACATTGACAAATGAATTTAAAAACCAAATAGGTTAGAACAGGACGAACGAATTTAGCTTTGCTGACTACCTCCTCCTCGTCTTCCTCCTCTTCCTCCTGTTCTAGCTGTCTTTGTCTCTTTCTATTAATCGATTTATATACCTAAAGTCAGACAAGAGAACACGCGCGCGCAGGGAACAATTGCAAAAATATGTACAAAGAAATACCTACAACAACAACAACAACAACTACTACTACTACTAATAATAATAATAATAATAATAATATAAATATTAATAATAATAATAATAACAATAGTAACAATAATAACAACAGCATTCTTATCTTTGGCATCAAGAATACCGCCCGAGTTAAAAACTTATTTTCCTTGTATTGCTTTTGTAATGGAACGTATTATACTTGGGAGGCTTTCAAGTAACCACGTATTTCTTGTACACACATAATTGAAATTGTTACTTTTCAGCCATTTGTGCATAGTTATTTTTTTATTCTACGATTCTGACATATTTGAGTACACAAATGATTTTGTAAAGGAATATTTACGAGTACAATGATAAATTGACTATTAGGCGTCTTCATATTTACTTTTTAATTTTGAATCAAAAGCAAAACATAAAACGATTAAAATGCAATGTATTAGGACAATATTATAAAACCATCAAAGTAAAATTACAGCCATCATAAAATGTATATCTCTTTGTTTTACATCATAAAGTATAGACCTATCGAAGATTAATATAATAATAGTCGTATGTACGTATAATTTGTTAGAAGAGATATCTAGTTACTTATGTTCTTTACGTATAGAATTCTTTATATAATTAATTTTGTTAGAGTATTTTTGTAGGCTATATGTTTTTTATATGTTCTTTATATAATTTATTTATTCTTTGTGCTTTGGATATAGACCTACTATCCAGTATATTGCACTTAGATCTCCTGTCCCTGCTTAGACCACGCTGGTCTAGGTCCACCTCTCACGTTACTTTTTCGCTTCCATAACATACAAAATACGAAATCAGAATAAAATGTAGGGCTCTGAGTCATTGGTTTGTTCTTCTTTATAAAATACAAGTAATTTTCTGCAGTTAACCACGTTATACGAATGGCGATATCACCGTCTACACGTCAGGAACACAGTTTATGACAAAGGCGCAATTGAACCCTGGCACGGCACAGCTTAGCTTCAAGTGTATCGAATGAATTTGGCCAAGATGTTTTACGATAATTCAAGTCAAGAAGTTAATACGTGATGTAAAACAAAATTTGGATTTATAAAAGTTAAAAGCAGGAAACTAATACTAACTTTATTCCTTTGAGCTGTACGTGTATTGTAATTTGCAGTCACATGTAGAGTCTTCGAAAACATAATCATTCACATGTATATCTATCCGCACACTGGGCTGTGTAGCTCCTTTAATTTGCCGAATATAAATGCGTGAGCATAACAGATGTTAATTACTTTTTACATCACTGGATTATGATGTGTACAGTCACACCCATGTATGCATTTACAACAGTACTCACGTGCTACTCATTAATTAAATGTTGTAATTAAGAAGCACAGACGTAACATAAAGTTACAAGCAACATTCACTACATAATACACAAACTGTGGGTACTAACACTTTGTTCAGACGCTTACGGAATCAACAAATAGTTATCATCGTTATCATTGTACACTTATTCTTGGCACAACTGGGTAAAATAATTGAAATTACTTAGAGCTTTGTAAACTCTGGTAGTCACACACGCCATTATGTTACACATGCGCCTTACGGTAGCATGGAAACGGAAAACTTTTTTTACCTACCTTTTCTTTTTCCTTAGTACGTATACTTAAGCATTTGTATTATTTGACTCTGCATTTATGAAATCTGACTGATAACTGTTCAATGTATTACATAAATGTTTATTTGATATATCAGGAAGTACCTGTAGATTTTTATTTAGAATTTTGAAGAACAATACATATCATGAACTATAAATAATTATAATAGTAAATTTTACCGACGCGACGTATAAATAATATTATATTCCGTGTACTTTGCGTTTTGTTAAAGAAACAAAGCGAATTCTCAGTTTTAACTTAACCGTTTGCATTTGCATTAGTGGTAGTATTATTTCATGTCTGTTTTGAATATTTCACCGATCTCCCTGACCTTGGGTTGCCTGTCAATAATATTACCCCACAGATTCCTATTGAGTTTGAATTTGATCTCCTCAAAATTACTGACGGGAGGAAAAAAATTTAATGGTAGAATTTTTGTTGATCGTAAAAGTCCACGGAGCATATCAAATTAAATAGCATTTTAACTAGAAACTGAATATAGTGTTCAGTTTTTTAAATTCCAAAATTTGTGGACGCCAAGTCATAAAAAATGAGTCAATAATTTTTTTCTTCGTATTGTTTAAATTAGCAGCCATCCTTACTATTTCTTTTATAAATTTGCTAACTGCTATAATTTTTATTTTTCGACTAAGCTTTTCGTCATCACTGACATCATCAGGTCTTAAACAACAATCTTAAACATAATCAGGTTGTTTAAGACCTGATGATGTCAGTGATGATGAAAAGCTTAGTCGAACAATAAAATTTATAGCAGTTAGAAAATTCATAAAAGAAATAAAAATTTTTTAATCATAAAAATCCATTTGGATAATAAATTAAATAGAATTTACCAAAATCTGAATAGCCTATAGTATTTAGTTTATGAAATTTTAAAACATAAGGAAACGAAAGCGCATAAATGTGTCAACCGTTTAAAAATGTGTACACAAAAGTTTATGACGGGTTCAAACTAAAAGGAATTTTAACCTAAATTTACCCTTCACTATAGTCCCTACACATTTCAGTATGGCGTCATTTTACCGTGGAGCAGAAATCAGGGCGAACTGGTTCGCGAGCCGTAACTCGCTAACGAACCGTTTTCGGACCTATGTTTATATGAACTTTTTTTATTTTTAGCCATAGAATCAGGTCCCGAAAGATTGCCGTGCAATTTTGAATCACCCTGTATATTATAAACTGGGCCAAAAACCAGAGTGTGCAATATATAATTCGCTGGAAGTTACATCATAGAGGATTATTTAAGCAGTTACCTAGAGTTTCAGTGTGACCAGTATCCAAGTTTAATCCTTTACAAATAGAGTTCTTGGGCCCCACAAATAGTAATCCTGCACAACTATTAACATTTGCGAATTATATTGGAAAGTATTGGCAACACTACTGTTAAAGACATTAATCAAAGTTAAGACGGAATTATTTAATGAGTGTGAAAACAGTTACATTGTTTATTTGCATAATATTGCTTACAGATATACGAATAAAGCATTATATTTAGAGATTATGTTAATACAAAACTATGGTTGGTAGTAAAGAACGTCATTTTATTTCTTTGAGTCTCTTCTAATGAATATTTTCCTGACGAAAATTATAAAGGATACGAAATAAATTTTGTTACAAACTAGCGATATTAGAGAAGCATATGCTCTGAAAGTTCTATACTTCTGAGTTTTCTTTTGACCGACTTCACGAGAATTATATTTCCAGGTTCTGTAAATTCCTACAGAACGTCAGAGGAACTTCTGAAAACATGATTCGTGTAAAGCATTGTAAGCATCTTTATAACAGCAACAACAAAAACAAAAACAACAACACAACTCCTACTACTATACTACTACTACAACAACAACAACAACAACAACTACTACTACTACTACTACTACTACTACTATACTACTACTACTTCTATACTACTACTACTACTACTACTACTACTACTACTACTACTACTACTACTACTACAAGCCATTACTACTACTACTATTACTGTTATATTGGCTCTCACATGCTTAAAATCACCATTCTGTCATCTGAAACTATAACGAAAAGTCAAACATAAAAGCTAAAATGTGTTTTGTCATGGCATATTTTTCAGAACTGGTCCGCCTATCAGATTTTATGCTACACTCACTTGTTGCACACACCACTAGTCACTGTGACACCGATTTGATGTGCTACTAATCGGTGTCACAGTGACTAGTGGTGTGTGCAACAAGTGAGTGTAGCATAAATTTAGTTAACCACTAATAAAATTTGTGGTTTTATCAGATTTTAGTTAGCGCGTGCACTTTAAGTTGCGTGTTGGGTTCTTCAATTTAAAAAATTGTATATTCATCATATATGCTAATTCAGAGTTCTAAATACATAGGTAATTTAGTACGTCTCGGGAATGTTTATTCCTACGAACTAGGACAGTGCGAGAGTTTGTATGTCGGAACAATTTTCATTTTCTAACTTCTGCTATTAACTTTTTCCTTAAATTTTGTGTAACATAGTTCAATAAAAAGTAACGTATTATTCACTAATGACTACAATTTTCATGTAAATTGGAACAAATCCAATGAGTAAAATAGGTTCAAATCAAATTAAGTAAATAAATATATAAAGAAAGGGAAGGTTTATGATATATGAAAGCTTAATATGAAATCAGTTTAAAATATACGCGCGCGCGCGCGCGCGTGTGTGTGTGTGTGTGTGTGTGTGAAATAGTATCAGAAGCACAAAGACTTAAAAGTACGAATGTGCACTTTGTAATCATCGTAATCTGGTATCTGGTATCCACTATAAAGTATATCATGATAATATTGCTAAAACACCGCGATACTTGCTGCAATGTGTATAGGTATTTAACTCCACCAGTATACCAATATATGCCCTACTTGTTATACACTTAATTAAAACAGTGAATATTATTTAAAAATTTGACAATAAGGTAACTGAACTCTTCCGAATCCTTTCTACTCAGCATCATTTCCACATTACACAAATCTACATCTGATCTGTCTCCTCGATATCTCTGAATTATTGTTTTTTTATAAATGATATTTCACGATAACAAACCCTTATTACCTTTGTACTATCTCAAGGAGTCAAGGAGTAGTATCTCTCAAGGAGAGATGTCTTTCCGCCGTGTAGCATCTTTTCCTTCATACAGACACTTTGCACTATTTAATACCATGTTTATCAATGCACTTTTCTCAACTAATCGACACAATGCGGTCATATCTTTTTGTACATCCTGCACTCAGGTACCTTTTAGCAATTTCTGAAAACATACTGTTAAAAATGTACTCTAATAAATTATAACCAATTTCTTATATTTCCTTTTATAACAGCTGTATGACGGCGTTCTGATTACCACTTCTATATACACCAAATGGTTTCTATATACAATGATTTTTCATTATAACAATAGATTTAGAAGATATTTTTCAGTGAGCTTCTCTTTCACTAATTTTAACTAAATACCTTAGTTACTTAGTAGCGACAGCGACTATTATTATGTTATATTACTTACCTTTTTATAAAATTTTCTACAAGTGGAAAAAGGGGCGTTCACGCGAATTCGCTTTGTTCGGCGTTGATTGAAATCAATCTTTATCTTTCAGATTGTGGAGTCTTTGGTCGTGTCGTCTACCTTAAATGTATGGACACAACGATACAGAGAATATGCGATTTGCCCATGTAAAAATCTACGTTTATTTTTTCATTATGTATAAGTATTTACTCCTGTTAATTATGTAACGATTCCTATAATTCTTTTAATAGTATAGTTTATCGTAGATTCCATTTGAACCATACCAAATTTGCAATTATTTTAAAAAGTGTTGTACACATTTTAAATTAATTTTAAAGGTTTTCTAAAGCAAAGCATACTAAGAGCTCTTCTTTGAGTTGCATAAAAATATCTTACGCACTAAAACTCATAGTCAGTGTAGCTATTCGTATCTTCACAACTGAGTGGAGTGGCTGTGTGATGTAAGACTATAGTTTTCTTGTAGCGTACATTGCACTTATGCCACGTGAACCATAAATTTATGTTCCTTTCCATTAAGGAAGTGATCATATCACATCTCTTAACACAACTGTTTATTAATACATTTGCCATTACTTCTGTTTTACTCATTATTAATTTTTTTACATACATCATATGTCAATTATGTTGCTAGAAATCAACAGTTGTTTCTAAAATTAGAAATATCTGTAATTTCAGTTGGTAGCCCATAGTTGAGAAGGTAATATTAAAGTGTTTACAATTGAAGTTTATAAAATATATTCTTTTTTTAGGTAAATATGCGCAAATCGAAACAAGGTGTATCAGAGTTGTAGTGGTTAATTTACAGTTACACCTACATTTTTACGTAAAACGCATGTATTGTTTCTATACGTAACTTTATTTGAACTCTGACCTGCTTCAGGGAGATGATTGTGTAGTCGCAACAGTTGAGACCTGGTAAGTGAAAGTAGACTTTGGTTGTTTTGGCAGTTATTGCTACGACGTACATTTAATAATTTTTAACCGTTCTATAATTTACGATTTGTGTTTAATACCATTAAACTATATAACCACGTTACAAAATAGTTAAAAACAAGATAGTTATCAAGCCCGTTTCTATTTACAGTCGTTCCTACGTATTGGCTAGTTAAGATTGTTGGGTAGTTACACTTTCGTTGGATTTCTGTGCACGTAATCAAGTACAAAATAACTCTAGTCGAAAATGGACGCCTGTGTCATAGTTTAAATGTAGATCTACAACTGAGATGCAAGTACGTGACTCTAATGCTCAACCTATAAATTTAGGTTTATGTCTTTGTATTGCAGTCAGGTTGTTCATAAAACACTCAACTGTGGAAGTACGTATATAGTACAAACATGTACAGCCCTTGGTTATTTATACTACGTTTTTACGTGTACGCTTAAATACGGACACAAATACACAAGAGCAAATCACAAGCATGAATACATCAACACACTCACAAAACACGACAACACGTACAAAAAACTTGTACGAGCATGCTGTTTCTAAACTTAAAAATTGTAGCGAACGAAATGGTTGATTTACACTGTATGCTCTATTCCGTAATTAACACTGACATAATATGGATGTTATATCATATTATAATACGACAGCCCCAATATTTACGTATGGCGTTATATTTATTCCACTATATGTACATATGCCCAACTGAATACATATATTCGAATAATGTGTATGTGTGTGTTGACTTACTTGTTAATTTTTAAAAGTTAACAAGTAAATCATTATAGTTTTCTCAATTTTTTCCCTGCAATTTTAATTTTATTGAGAATCATTATGCACTCTTGGTTTTGCCAGTCCGATTTACTATTTGATAGCTTTTTAGTTCCTTCTCAGGAGCTTTTGGTAATAAAATTGTTTTAATTTCTTTTTAGTAATTTATTTTTGGACGCTTTTTTGATTCACAAATACTTGAGGCCTAAGGTTTGTCTGGATACCGGTTCCTTTAGTCTATCTGAGCTAGACTATACAATGTTGCGTACAGTATTCTGCTATATTATGTTGGAAAGTGTATACCAATTTAATTAAAAACAAAACTTGCGTCAATTTTAGTATAACAGAATGGTAATAGTACGTTATGTCATAAAGTTACACAATCAACTGGACACTTGGAATTTATAGCATTTAATTTTCAGTGATCTTATGTAATTATAACACATGTTAAGTGCTATCACACGGTTATAACTTAATACTATAAATATTCTGTTAGTTTTTTCTTATACCGATAAATGTGATATCGTTCCTGATACCGAAAGTAAAACAATTTTTCAAATGTCCTTCAGTTAAGGAGATAATATTTGAATTTACACTATTTTGTAACGATTAGATCATTAACACTGATTGCTTTCTAAGTCAGTGAACAAACAAACATATATATATATAACTATTTTTTTCTAAATAACCATTAGCTTTAATAAAATGGACTCTGTTTACCAATAAGAAGACGTAGTAGAATGTAGGATCATGTTGTCGTGGAAAGGGTGGCCAAATTCTGCTACGCCGTTGCTCTGAAACTGATTGATTTCACTTCCCTGACACATTAATTTGTGGTAGCACAGTCGGCCCTCTTATACCTTACCGACTAAAGTTTAATAGCGATCAATTACGGGTGGGACTCCATCTATCATTCTGCTTTACCTGTTGTTCCTTACTTGTGTTGCGACTAGGTGTGTCACAAAATCTCCCGCACCTGTACCTTTACTGATTTTAGACCACGAGATGGAGAGGCGGCAAGGTAGTAGTAGCATGCATGAAGTCAGCCGTCTTCTCCCTTCCACTGTCTGGCCATCTCGTTATCTGCTCATACGATGTGTTTAATCATCTTTACGGTGGGTCTTATCGTTATTTAATCTTAATCTTCTCTTGACTTTTTAGTTACTTTCTCGTAGTTTATTTTAAAGCCTAAATCTCCTCATTCTAGTCCGGATCAAATGACTACCACAGTTATTGCTACCAATGCTAATTTTGTTTTTAGTGAAGCCTTGAAACCCTACTGTACACCCAACAATGATTTACTGGTCTGCATTTATTAAAAGCAATTCAGAATAACTAATGACTTTACACTATTTGGTCAGTGAATAGTAAATGTAGTAGAATTTTCTCCTCAGTAGAAGTTGAAAAGTAGACTCACTAGGAAGCAGAGTAAATAATTTTACACTTTAAAGTTATCTTGAATTTAGTTTCGTTTTTAATGTTCTTGGATGTTCAGGTGATAGTCCTAAAATAGCACTAAAAGTTGCTATGTACTTTTAAACGTGAAATACATTAGTGCTATTGTTTTTGTTTACTAATACTGTACAATTTTTTACGTTTAACGTTTGTTTCAAACAACATTACAGTAAAAATCATATCTTACCTGATTCAGAATCTATACGATATTACATTTAACTGAAAGTAACGTAAATCCGGTGACAGTTTATAAATAATATGACTTTAATTAAAACTCTACACCAACAATTTTTAATATAACAATTTATTTCTACGGGTGTTATACGAACCTAAAAACTTGAAGTTGAATTTTACACATCAAAACTCTGTACATTTGTACATTTACAAAAACGAACTGCAAATCCACGACATTAGAGCAATCAATGTTAACGTTTAACTACTCAATTTTAACTAAATCAAAAATAAAATAAAATCTTCTGGCGGCAATGAACTATTTGGATCTAGGAAATTACAAAGGTAAACCTATCTGCTCTAAGCTTATATGATTTAATCGAATATCCAAAATCTAAAAGTGCTTTGAATATAAGAAAAGGGACAAAATTGTCTTTATAAATGCCAAATGATAGTTGTCATGGTGATTTCTGAATATATTTTTCAATAGTTACGTTTTGAATAAAATGGTACACAATTCGTATTTAGTGTCGGCCTATACTTTTTTAGTACCCTAGGACACTCTTAAATTCATTAACAGTTTTGTTTCGATGAAAATACAATGGACAAATGGCTGGAAAACAAAAACAAAATAGAAGGTTACTGCACTCCAGACAGTTTGACAACTCTATACAAAGTTTTATAAACGTTCGTCAATTACTGCTTTGTTTCGTTTCGTTCATAGTTATTTTGTTCGTAGTTTTGTACAAGAAAAATTTGTTTATTATTATTATTGTATACGTAAAGATTTGGAATGCATTTTGATATTTCTCTTTTTACTTCATCTGCATCGGTGTTCCCAAAATCACCATTGCTGTATAAGAAATAACAGGAAGCCTAAATTAGAAAAATAGAAAAAACACCTAATACGTGAATGAAACGAGTCGCTTTACAAAATTAAGGCCAATGTTTGGATTCCATTACATCATTAATAAACTGCTAATATTTTCCTTACGTAATGTCAACAAAATGCAATTAGACACTTACACGAAGAGGGATACTTTCCACCATTGCTTCTCTTACATCCAAGTACCTAATACGTCATAAAGTGAGCATCCGAAAATATGGTAATAGCTTAATGCTATGTATAACGTCGTCACACAATTATACAGTAGATTAACAACATTAGGCCTATAAAGTAAATTGTAAAGTAAGAATACTATAAATTTAACCTAATTTAAGTTCTTTAATTTAGTCAGTAACACAAGTATACAGACATTTGTACGTTGAGTAAATTAAGGTTTGTCTACAAATAGTATTCGCACAGTCCCTTGTCCTAAAATAACAATCCTAAGAGAATCGCTTGGCTGTGGTAAACCTCATTCCATTCTGTGCGTTAAAGCTTTAAGTAACGTATCCTGTTTTTAGCACAAACGAATTTAAATTGTAAATTGGGTAACTTGTAAACGATTAGCTTATAAGTACTGTACAGAAATTGTATGTCACAAGGTACCATTATGTTGCCGTTAAAAGAAATTACTAATGTGACATTTATTAGTACCTTATGCTTACTCTACATTTACTAAGGTCGTTACCTATAAAGCGATTTTGAAGTATTACAAGGGATGACAATAAACGCTGCTCACCAATGAATGTTATTCATAATAAAATACTACATTATTCATAATTGTGGGGTGTTCATTATTATTATTATTTAATATAAACATTAAAGTAGTTACATTCCGTACTTCGCTTTTAAGATTCAGTATTTTATTGTCCCGACAATCTTCCCTTAAGCCACACAGATTTGTTTTACTTCCTCTGTTGTTTTTGAAATACATATTAGGTTAATATTTTGTTACCATCCCTTTTGTATCTTATTTTTAATTAAATTTTTATCCTTAATCTTTTTAGTAATCAAAAGCCGCTGCGATTTTACGATTAGCAATTTTTCCAACTGTGATTTTTTCTGCTACAATTTCTCAAGAATTTAAGCATAAAGAGGTTTTTTATTGCTTCCAGTTTTTAAATATTTGCTTAGCTTGTATACAATTTTTAGTCCTAATGATATTAGACTAATCTATTTATGTATTTTACATTCTATATCCATTTTCTGCATCTAAATAAATTTTTACGTAATACATCAATTTATTTGCTATAGAGTCTGATTACCGAATATACATTGGAAAGATAGCTTTATTTATTTTTAATGTGAAACCGTTGTCTTCCTGATGGGTACCTTAAAACTGTAGGCCTACTTTTTACAAATAATTTTTTAAAAAGCAGATTCACCGTGGTTAATGTGTACTCATTTAACAGCACCTTAGTGTTTACGAAGAGAATCGTATTTGTCTAGTGACTTAATTTTATTTCTGGATTGAATTAAGTTTTCTTTTAACGATGATTTATGGATATTTGCTTAAAAAGTTTTAAAGGATATTAAAGCTTTGTTTAATTTCTTCTATTATTTTACATATCTGAAGTTCCTATGTTTTTCCGCTAATATTCTTTACTGTTTCGTATAGCATTTAAGGGAAGCATAAGCATTTACCTGACATAAATGAATTTCTTTTTTGTAATAGGTTATTTACGTTACTCTTCCTTTGCATAGTTAAAACCTCTTCTGAGTTCCACATCAGGAGAAGGGATGTACAGCATTTTTTGTAGAAGTTCTACATATTTGTAGAAGGGAAATTAAATCATATCTGAATTTTACAATTTCGTACCTCTTGTTTGTTTAGTAATGATAATTTTTTTACATATGGCTTGACTTTTGTAAAACCACTGTGTTAGCGAATACGTTAAAAGTGTCCGGGGTTTGAATTTCCCGGCGCGGTTAAATTTGTTCAGTGCTGCCAACGCAGTGGCAGGTTGTTTTATGCAGGATGTGGGACCAACTAACTCCTGAGTCGTCCTCATTTCTCTACCAGCCTTCGATCTGAACGTTCCACTGGTCTGACGGCCCAGGATTTGTGTATATCTTCTTAATATGTGGCTGTAATCTCGTTTAGACGTTCAGGGTCCCTGCACCAGCCAGGAGAAAGGGAAAAAGAGCGGTGGTCACACTAACACTTGTGGCCACCAGCAGAGCAGTGCCACAGAATGCTCCCCGAAGCCGTCAGACCGATGAATGATGAGCGAATCTGATACATCGAAGGACCCAGATATCCCCGGAACGAGTGAGTAGACAATCACCGTAGTCCAGGGACAATTTGCAACTCTGGTAGTACACTGTTCATCATGGTACCACTTGATTTCTTCTCCACAAAATCACAGGTGGGAACGTTTCAATTATCACTCTTCAATCTATATCAACTCCATAGATTGGCTACCCTTGTGTTCACATTAAATATCTGTATTAAGAACTGGAAATATATCAAAATCACAAGAACTCAAGTTGTTAAAAGATTGTAACTGACTACTCTGTAACTTGTCGGACATACACCATGAGGGAGTAGTTAAATGGTTTTGCTAGAGCATGGTTTCCTCCCTTAAACTATTTCGAGTCTGATCTGTATTACCCTAATTTATTATAATTAGTGTGAAGGGTTATTCGTGTTTTCATTAAGGGGTGGGTTAACTTAGTTTGGTTTGGTATTCACTGTAAGGATGTTCGCGTTGTTCTCCCTCATTGGGTATACTGGTCTGCACATTAATGTATATACAACTTATGTATATTTTCTTACAACAATATAAATTAATCACTGTATGTAAAACACAACATGATTGGAACATTGTGTCACCATCTGGAACTTAATAAATGTTGTTACTTGTTAAAAGAGTGTTGATTGCAAATCCTGTCACTCTGTTTGGCTCCAGCACACTTTTCGCTTCCTCTAGGTTCACTAACCTAGTCTTAAATTTTACGGGGAACTATGTATTACTGGACTAATATAAATATGATTATGGGAATGTTGTTTTAGACGAGCTCCAATGTAATACGTGAACTTTTGTTTTTGTGGTTTGAATTCCACTAGACTAGTGTATGGGCGCAGGTGTAGACACACACATTTAAACTAATTATACATTTCGTAATAAAGTTATTGCAAATTATTTATGAGCTTTAATGTCATAACATGTTTCACATTATTTTTTCTACAAGACTATGTGACATAGACCTAGACTGTACAATAATTCCCAATAGGTCTAAGATATCACCTAGTTGCATTTCTTGATGTTCTAGTTTGTGACATAAACGATATTTATGGAATATTTATTACTAAACGTCTTATAGGGTAACGAGACAAAACAAAGAAGGTAGCGAGAAATGCAATATGTGTGTGTGTGTATGCGTGTGTGTGTGTGTGTGTGTGTGTGTGTGTGTCTGTGTGTCTATGTGCTCGCGCAATTGCTCAGAAGAAAGCCAAAAATAAAAATACTTTAAAGGGATAAATCATTGAAACCTTAGTGTACAATTTAAAAAACAAAATGTTATTGTAGCAATCAAAGACAACAGTAAAGTAAAACAAATCCAAATAAAAACGATGATCAATAGAACAATCTTAGAATTATTTAAGAAAGAAAAACTGCCGTTATTTTCTTTTCAGTCAAGGATAACAAAAGAGTAACACACAAAATAATGTGGTAAAAATAAAAATAAATAGTAATGGAATTCATACAAAAGAAGGAAAGATCGTGAATTGGGCACCATATTAACTGCGAGGAACAGGTATGTTAGATACTAAGAGAAATGGCGTTCGATAAGCCACGACTGGCTGCGAGAGCCAAATAAACTAGATTAATGAAGTGCCAAGTCTAGACGAAATCACTGTTTTGCGCTCCTGCCCCTATGTAATAATCCTAATTTTATCTATTCGCATACTAATATCTTAATGACACTGTATTAGTGTGATGATATAACAACAATAATACTTAATATAAAAATAAATTATGTGGAAACGTACAAAGCAAATTCATAGGTTACCAATATTGGTTTGAAAATTCCAAGAAGGTTGAGTACACAGATTAATTTACTAACAATGCCTGTCTGTTGAGGAACAGCACAGAGAAAATTTTGAGCACAGAAGGTTTTCCCAGGGGCTGACTTTCTTGTCTTATCAATTTTATCTTACATCTACAGATTGCTCATGTACGTTTTTCGTTTGGAAATTATCTTACAATTAACAAATTGGAATTAATGCGACATTCTTGTAAGCAAGTGAGAGCGTTGCCTGCCGTTGTGGTGCAAATAGAAGCATACGCCAAATTTAGATTTTTTTTTTTGTTCCTTAATTTGTATTATTGTTTTTGTACTACAACACTATTAAAATAATTGTGTGTGGGGGGCTGTACACACTCGCACACACATAAGAATGAATAAGCCAAAATGTATTTATTATATACTTTTTAATTAGTTAGCTAATTTATCTTTCTTTTGTTTCTGATTCCTTCCAAATTACGTTGTCACTCGTTTTGGTTTTGTTTACTTTCAGAACTACATTCTCATTACGTTTTTTCAGATCATAATAGTATTCTGAAATATGTGGGTATCAGATATAAGGCACCTTTTTATAACTAGTTAAAAACTATGAATTCTTTCAGCTGAACTTGAAATTTTATTTTTAAAAGGCGTAGTAAAAGGTGAAGTGATTCTAAAAGGCCAACGTGGTTCTTTCATTTTTTTAATTATTGTTATGGCTGCTACGACTGTTTTGGCGAACACGTTCGTTGAATTTGTGTTTATCCATCACCAAATTCGCACTTCGTAATAAATAAGACAGTGTTATGGATTGGGAACAGTTAATTCCCTGTGACAAACTTAAATAGTTTAAGAAATCAACTGTTCCCAATCCATAATTTGTAGAACTTTCCTGATTAGTTCCCGATCAGTTAGAACTTTGTATTGGAAACCCCGAAAACAAATTGTAGCAATATTAAAGAGCAGTATTTTATTATTATAGATAACTTTTAAATAATTTTGTTTAATTTTTTACGTAAACGTGAATAAGGATCGTATGCACGCATGTATGGGAAAGCTGTTTAACAAGATAATGTAGACTGTTGTTACGACGAGAACATGGATAAACAATTTCTAGTAGTGGAGTTAATTATTAAAGGCCAGGGAGATTCTTAGCCACTTTAGAAATATTCACACAAGTAAAACAATAATTCTACTACGAAGTGAATTCTACTATACTGCGCATAATTCAAAACAAATAATAACATTCTTGGGAGCAATAAATAACAAAGAAACACTTGTCTTTTATGATAACGCCGCAATATAAAGCAAGTAGTGACTCTATAATTCGCCAGCTACTGGCTATCTCTGAAGACCATTACATTACATTAGATAATAAAGTACATTAGTAGCACTATGTATTTGATAAGAATAGTCTGAACATGGGATCATTGTGTTCACACAGCTTGGGATCATTCGAGGATCTTACAGAGCTGATACCAAACGCCTGGTATTGAAAGTTATTATTTGTAAGGCAGGATGTCCTGATAGCAGCATTACAAATTTAAAATAGAATATAAAAATATTAAATTTGTAATAAATTTGAAACCTCTTAATCTTTTCTCGATAATAAGCTAAAAAGTGTGTATATCTATTAAACATATCTAATATAAGTTTAAACAGTTTTTATTCGGTGAAAATTATTATTTTTATTGCTTCGGAAAATATGTTTTCAATTTTTGAGTGTAATTCTGAATATCTTAACTCTTGTCATGCGAATGGATATCAAAATTGATGAAGTTGACTATGTAAAAATGGAATCTTATACTTGGTCCAATTATGCGTTCGAATAAACTCAATACTTTCGTTTTAGTGCAATCTATTTGATAATTCTATTTTTGTAAATTTGTTTTAAAAAAAGAGTACTAAAAAAAAGTTGTAGTTTTTCTAATCGCAGACAGCAATATACTTGCCCTCAATTTATTCAACACAGTGATTGAAAACTAACATTGTGTGTACTTTCACAACATTTACAACAGATGTTTTGTGAGAGTTTATGTGTTGACTTGCTCTGGGAGGAGTTTAACAATATACCGTACTACAACTGCACGTCCCACTGTTCCACCACTGACGACGCTTTATGTCGCTCTCCAGCATCTCCATCTTTAAGGAATTCACTTGCTTTTCCAATATTACGAAAGAACTACAGGAAAATATTATTATCTTCACCATAATCTAAAGACGATTAGAACATATTGTTAAGAATGCCGGAAATTGTTGCGTACTACATTTGGTGTTGTTTTTTTTAGACCGCTTAGTACATAGCTGCGAACGGACAGGTACTATTTACACGCTATTCATATCTTTGGCACATACGCACACACACACACACACACACACACACACACACACACACACACACACACACACACACACACACACACACACACACACACACACACACACACACACACAAAAGTGGATACATTTTAACATACACACTGTATGTTATAAATACGTTGTGTGTGTGTGTGTGTGTGTGTGTGTGTGTGTGTGTGTGTGTGTGTGTGTGTGTGTGTGTGTGTGTGTGTGTGTGTGTGTGTGTGTGTGTGTGTGTGTGTGTGTGTGTGTGTGTGTGTGTGTGTGTGTGTGTGTGTGTGTGTGTGTGTGTGTGTGTGTGTGTGTGTGTGTGTGTGTGTGTGTGTGTGTGTGTGTGTGTGTGTGTGTGTGTGTGTGTGTGTGTGCTTACAGATACTGGAATACTTACGAATTTCAGAAAAGCTTACTATTTCACTAATTTGTTTTTGGAAGTATCAATTAATAAGGTGGTTATGAATCTTTAATAGATATTGGCTATATTATATTTATCAGGCAAACAAATGTACAAGGACATAAAGAGATATTTTCATCTAACTTTATAGGTTAAATGATTTTCTTGTTTATGCCAGAGAAACATTTTTACACACTAGCAAGCGCATTTCACCACACACACACACACACACACACACACACACACACACACAAATAGATTTACACCACTTTACAGAGTTCTGTGACACCTGTTGAATCGACATGGGTTACAAAATCTTAAATGACCAATTCACACTTCGTCTGAGCCAGTTTTTACCCCCTGATTTCCCCTAAGGTAAGCTGTGGATGTCAATAAATGAACAGCAACAGCTTTGTCAAAAGTCAGGTTTATATTTACTCTTCAATGTATATCGTTATGCATACTTCCGTTTACAACTTAGATTAGTCTCCTAGAAAAACACATTTAAGATTCGTTGTCGATTGCATCTTATTCAAAGAACTAAATTATCTTTGATTTTGGAATTAATTAAATAATTTATCTATTATACAAGTAGTAATTACTGTCACTTTAAAAATATATATTTTGTAAAACACAATTTACGAAAAAAAGCAAGGAGAATAAACTTACAGTGTGTCGCGGTAACACTAAATACAAAATAAGGTAATAACTTAATAAGGTAACGTATTGTAAACATTTTGGAATCACTTTGTAGAATCGATCATAATATGACGTGTAAATTAGTGTAAAGGACTGAGATTATTCAGGTAGCTATGGCGCTGTCATCTTCGGGTATATATACGCGACACATTTGAAAAGTTTGCAACATTTCACGCAGAAGAAAGCCTATTTGTTTAGCTGCAAAGTAATACTACAGCAAGAGTTCACTACGTCTACGAATATTTCAATCTGGGACCAATTTAACCGGGACGCTGGTTAAATGTTCATGTTGAATCCCTAATCAAATGCATGAATTCAAATGTGCAAAGGTCGGAAGTAAATATGATAAAAATAGTTCTGTACATTTTACATCGTACTTGTCATGTGACTTGAAAATACCTGTCTATTTAGTACCACTTTCTTAATTAAGTTATTACGCGTAAGTACGATCATCACGTAGTTAAAAGTTAACTATAATCTTAGTCAACTGGTAAGAGAATTTTCATCGTATTAATAACGTTTGTTTTAGCAAGAAATTTATAAAATTTGAGAAACATTTAAGAAATAAGTCAATTCATTATTAACGTTAATAAGTGAACTCTGAAAAGAAAGAAGTCTACAGTTAGTATATTGCTAAACTCCTCCAGAGGGTCAGCTAATAACCTCTAGACCCCTACCTCAAAAAATTCAGATGGCGAAGTGAAGCACAAATTACGGTTTATTTGCAGTTTTACATAAACAAAAGTTTTTTCAGCCTTATGACTCACAAAGGAACTCTAATTGCTGTTAACTCCACAGTTGTCAGCAAGGCATAAATATACAAGACCTGTTTGGCAAAAAATAGAGCTTATCGGGTCCAAAATTCCTTTTTTTAATTTTAAATGAGATGTAGTAGCTCTTTTTGTTTTAACTGTGCTAGCGGATCTTTTACTGTTTCAAAAATCAAAACTTCAAGCATTTTTTATTTTTGGTAACATTTCATTAACTTGACAGTCCAGTTTTCTTACTTTCTGTTAGTCCTTTATACTGAGTATTTATTGTCTACTTTACAGAACCAAACAGATAATTAGAAAAAAATTCTAACCTGACGCAAAGTGGACAGAAATTCAAAATATTCTGTTCCGCTAGCTGTGTGGGCACATAAATCTATGCATCCGTTTCTTACCGTAAAGATTTTTAACACATTCTACAGTATTTGTTAAATAATATTTTGTGTTGTTTATTTACGAAATAATTTCCAAGATGCAGTGTGTATTTCCAAGTAGTTATTTAGTGAACTGGAGAATACTCGCGTATTTAAAAGATATCCTACATGTCTCTTTATGCGAATACTATTTAACAGTTGACATGGTAAATTCCAATCGGCAAAGTTGTTTGCCGAACATATAATGTGAAATAACGTTGTCAAATCACCCTCTTCCATTTGCTGAAAGCTGTGGAAAGCTGTTCCTTAATTTATAATTTGATACCGATATCTTTTAATTCCCTTAAAGAACAAAAATGAAGCCTTAATGTGTACTGGTATGATGATATTGGTAATATTGTTACGACGGTCTATCTGATCGTTGTATGTTACAGTGGGAAACAAAATACAAGACGCCAAAGAAGTCACGAAAAACAACTTTAATTATCATAGTTTACAGTTTGAAATCAAAAAGTTATTTAGCATGGTTATACTCGTACAATGATTCACGTTAATCTGTCCACACCAATAATAATGTCAACTATAAAGAATTCCGCACTATAATTACTAATACACCACTTGAGACGCAATGTGTAAATCGCCCGACAATAACTGAACTAAGCGGCAGCTGTCGTTGTTTAAATAGAAAGCACAAGTGTTGCAAAATAGTCCATAATACTCGTCAATGGGTACTCGAAAACACTAGAACTTATTTGATTACGGCCTCGAGTGCAATCAATTATGGTTGAGTGAACTTAATTGAGTGCGCCGACTGGTATGGTCTGGAATAGACTCGTTTGTTAACACAGGTTAAGTGTCACGTACGCATACAAACATTACAGCTGGGCTCTGCTGGAATAGCCGATAAACATGTAGGACGTTCTGCAATGGCGTAACAGTATTGTTGAAATTCTCAACCAAAATGTGTAGATTTTAGAGGCAATTAAATTTTTAAAGTGTTTACATTAAATTTTTTTTCACCTTTATAATGAGACATTGCAAAACCTTTTGAAAACTATGTATAGAATGATTTAATTCAAACAAGCTTTGCTACGCTCAGTTACTTGATGTGTATATTATTTATTTAATATCTATAACAGTTTTACCCCAAGGTATATTGTTTCTTATTTGGAACATGTTTCGGGATTCCTACTGTTACCATCTTATTTTTGGATCCTGTTGATTATTTGTGTTCCCCTTCTGATTTAAGAATTATTCCTCTTCTCGTTTGATTCACCTTCACACAATGTTGACTAATATTCACATCATATTCATTGTTATCATGTTTATAAACATCATTATTTGTGTTAGATAATAATAAAATTCTTCTCCACAGAATTTTCAAAAATATCTAAATTTCGTAACGTCTGTTCTTTTTACAGGTTTAAACTGTGCACATTTCAATAAATTCGTTTTGTAGTTAAATTGTGCCGAAGTCGGTTAGACAGACAGCTCATTGAAATTGTGATATTCGTACTTTTTATTTTTCCCGACATCGTAGACGGAATAAAGGTCCGAAGTCCGTGAATGGGGCTAAGCCAGCAGACTAACTGTTGACTCCAAGTCTTGCAGTTAGCATGAAGAGGGGGGGGGATCACCAATGGGAACAATGGTGCGGATAACCTGATTGACTGTTACTAACACCGCAGGGTCTGAGCCGTTTGTGCCGGCGACCTTATCTCGTCGTAGCCATTACACCAATAACAAAGTACATTTCTCCCACACTGCTTTATGGCTAGCTCCAACTTTTCGTGCATAAGGAGGGCGGAAATGTTCTGATAAATGTACTAAGCAAGCGGCCGACCATGGTAACAGCATCCCTTTAACTGTAGCCATCGCTTACCCGACTCCCACGCCTACCCGGCTCAACATCTCGTGAGTTGACTCGTACAATTACCAAAAAGTGTGTATTCCCTGTTCCTACTCAAATTCATTTATCTAGGACAGAATCTTACCTTCACTTTAATCTCCAAACTGCGCGACTCGTAGACACACAAATTATAGGTTGCGAGCGAAATAACACACAGAATTCGATTCGGTCCAGTCATTAGCATTGCAAACTGCAATTACTATTAAAGTGTAAAAAATGTTGAAAATCACTTACATTGAATCCAAATAATTTCGTTAACATAGGAATTTGAAGAGTCGACAAAACTATAAGACAAGGAAATAAAGTAATGCCATCATGAACACCGCAAATCTAGATTAACAACTTTTAAAACATGTTAGTGTAAATATCTGAATACTACACGTATGTACTCTACGTCAGACTATGTCTCTATAATGCAGGTTAAAATAATATATAAACGTATAGAAATAAACTGATTAAAAAGAAAGACGTTTCTTCTTACATTCATATACAATGGTTCGAATACGTAACAAATATCATGCATAAAGTATGTTCTTATTCCCATGCCTTGGTATATTCCACGCAGTAATGGAATTACATATATGAAGAAACACTATCTTATTACGATCAGTGTACGACAGAGGAATAACTGCTGTGCACAAGGAAATTTTTTCTCGTAACCAATATTTCATTTTATTTGCATTATTATTTTCCATATAATAACAGTAGAATTATACGCCACTGTTGTTGAATAACCGACTGCCGTCGTTAAAAGTGATTATAAATTAGTTTGAAATATTAATACAACATTAATTTTTGTTCTTCATATACCCTGTAAACTACGATGCTCATACATAAAAGTAAATGTTCACAGAATCCTTAGTAGACTAGCATAGTAATACGAATAACTATTTATGCAAAGTTTTTCTTTGAAGTATATAATACGTCTCTCAGAAAAGCAAGTTTCACTGAATTTTATTCTTGTTATATTATCTAACAAATTGTATGCTCATATGCACACCACGTCTTCTTTCTACATTCATACACACACACACACATTTTCTTGAGCACAGACAGAAAGATACAATATTAACCTTGTTAGTCGTATGTATACATTAATATTAGATTCACGGATGTCTTAGAAACGCAGAATATTTGTATGTTCTAATCATCCCAAATGTTATTTAGTAACTTTCGTTTAATAGAATTGTTTTTTTATTGAGTCATATTAATGAGGATAATAACTGTAAATTCAGTATTGACTACAGTCGGGATTGAACGAGGAAACGGAATTTACCTTCCGTGGTGGTTTGTAGTTTAAAACTCATTGCGGCGTTTGTTAACCTTGAGTGTTATTTCTAGTCTCATTTTACTCTCTCAATCAAACAACTGCTGAGAAGGCAGTCTTCTTCAGCGCATACAAATGAATGAGGCTAAACAAGTTTTGAACATCACACACTTGTCTAAACAAACCGTAAGGTCTTCTTATTTCAGAGAAGTTTAATATAAACATGAGTATTAGTCACTTTAGTATTATTAACCATGAAACTTTAATATCGACGTATTAAACTTTATTTATTGGGAGTGTTAATTTTTTATTTATGATATCCATGTTTGGCATTATAGGTGTAAAACAATTTTCTTGTAGTTACTCGTATATTACATTTTTTCTGAGTCATTTAGCTTTACGGCTTAGACGAAATATTTTCAACAAGTAATGTAATGAGTAAACACTACTATCATTCAAAGATACTGTTTAGAATTGGTAACAATGCAGCTGGTCTAACTCAAATTTTTAGACGATAAGAATTTATGATCAATGTAAACTGTAGTAGATTTCGTGAGAATATGTTACCTTTGTAACGTCAACATACTATACAGACAGAACAGGTGAGACGGAAACGATGCGCAAAAGTACAAATGGAAACAATAATGCAATAACTAGAGAAAGTTACAGTCAGTAATTAGGTAAAATATTCTAACGTACGACTTTTCAAGAAATGTTCCTGTAAACTAGAGAAGATATAAGTAGTAAGTTGGGGAGAATACTGGGTCAATGGGCAAGGAGGTGAGGGGGCATGGGGAAAGCTGAATAAATGGGTGGGAGGGGTGGAGGGTAATGACGTCATAGGATGGGGTGGTGGTGGAGGGTGATGACGTCACGAACAGATGCACTCTTGACCAACATAAAGATGCACTTTTGACCTTGGGCTGGATACTGGTCAATGGACAGGGGGGTGGAGGGAAAAATCAATGGGTTTGAGGTGGTTGGAGGGTGATGACGTCAAGAACACAAGTGACGTCACGAATAGATGTTCTCTTGACCTACCACAACATGACGTCACGACTGACCACCAACCCCTCGTCAGACCGCTGGCTCGGTAATCCATGACGTTACGGGACGGCTAAATCAATGGACGGTGGTGGGGTGGGGTGGAGGTTGGTGACGTCACGAACGGCCGATCGTGACGGTATAATTAAGAAAAATGATCGTGTATTTCGCGGTTCGCGTTCGTTTCTGTCTAGTTCGTTCGATTTGCGTCGTTTAACTCCTTCGTCAACAGGCTATTGAAAATTCCATTGAAAGCGGAGGATTACCGTGAAGAACTTAGTACTATAAAGTACACAGCGATGGCCAACGGTTATAACAGCGTGATTGTGGATAGGTTAGTAAAAAAGCAAAAAAAAGGACCTGCATAGAAATAACCATGAAACACACAATAGGGTTCAGAAATACATAGCAACTGAATATACGAATCTTTTACCCAATACTATTTATAATGTTTTTAGAAAGTATGACTATACAGTATCTTTCAAGACGAATAACAGCATTTTAAAAACTTTAAGGCCAAAATCCAATAAACCAGTAGAAAGCTGTTCAGGGGTGTATAAAATAGAATGTGAAGTATGTAATAGTTTTTAAATTGGACAAACAGGTCGAAAATGTTTAGGTAGATATAAAGAGCACCTGCCTAGGGGCAACATCAGGAACGTCAAATCAAACTTTGCCATGCATATCATCGATCACAGCCATACCTATTCCAGTTTTGGAAATAATTTCAAACCATTGCATTTCTGCAAAAAGGGTAAACTCATGGACGCATTGGAGGAGTTTGAAATTTACAGAGCCTCTACAACACACAATGATCAGCTTCTGAACGAAAAACTGTCGTTCAAATCAAACGAACTGTATGATACTGCTATACGCATGCTGAAACAGCACGACAAATAGGTACAAGCCAAATAGATTTGTCAGTCACTCGCGGGGTCGGTAGCGATGCGCATCGTGAGATAACGCGAGTGGGGAAATCGACTGAGTAGCGAGATATGCGTGACCTTTATATATTTTTTATCTAGTCACGTGCTCTACATGAGTGAAAAGTTTATCCACCTGATGATGGGATTTTAAGTCCCGAAACGCGTAGTGTATATTGAGAACACAAAGAAGTTGCAAAGAAGGAATACCAAGGTAATTCTAATATTTAATTATATAGGCAACTTGGAGACCACAACAATTATGTATTATCTATAAATAAAGCAAATGACCGACCGTGTATAATTAAAAAGATGGAAAAATAGAAAAAATAAATAAAATGTAGTAAATAATGGTATATAGGAGAAAAACAGATGAGCAATTTACTCTATTCAAATATTGAAATCGATAAGATGCAGGGGAAAGCCGTGAAAGAACCCGTCTTGTACCCCAGCGGCGGCGGCGGCGGCGGCGGTACGGGTACAAAGTTAGAAATCATCGAACTACCGACCGGTGCGTACGAAGTCAGTGATATCGAAACGTACCTGAAGAAAGCGTTAGTCGACCCGAAATTCGGTCTGCGCGCCAACAACAGCACGCTGCAATTTGAACTTTACTGTTCTTACGAGATCGATTTCGGTAGTACACCGCACGGAATCGGTGCCATGCTGGGTTTCATCAAGGAAACCAAGTTGGAAGCGCATAAATTACACACGTCGGACGCGCCCGTAAACATTAACAAATTGAACGTTCTGGAGGTAAGGTGTAACGCCGTGCAAGGTTCGTATAAAGACGGACGAAACGAGCACATTCTACATTCGTTCTACCCGACGGTCGAGCCGGGATTCAAGATAGTAGAAACGCCCAGCAACGTTATATACCTGCCGGTGAACGTACAAAGTTTACGTAACATTACCGTATCGATACACGATCAAGACGGAGGTATAGTAAATTTTCGCGGTGAAGTCATCACCGTGCGAATCCACCTAAAACGTATGTAACGGTTTTTACTTCAACAATAGTTATTTTTCTGTTGCAACGTCATCGTCTCGCGCAAGACTCGCTAAGATACAAGAGGAGCGTACATTCGGGAATCGCGTCAGTCGACGTTCGACGTTGAAGCGGTTAACACTGACGAACCGACGCTATCTGCTTTCACTAGGCTTCAAAGTCAAGAAAAACAGTAACATGGCGGTTAGCGGTATCCTGGCGGTCGATCGCGGTCCGCTCTTCGACGACACCGTCACGCATTACGAGTACCACAGTCACGCGCTGTACGCGTCGTCGCGGTGCGGTAACAACGATGAAATAAGTTTACCCATGCTGCAGCAGGACGTCTTTACTCTGCCGATAGAAATTTTCCTGTACGTCGAAACCAAGTTGAGCAAGAAGACGTCCAGAGCGAGCGATACCAAAGAAATGAACGTGAAACTGGTGAACAACGCGACCGCGTTTCTCTTCGAAGAATCCGTTACGAATTGGCCGGCGTGGAAGTCGATCGGACCAAGAACGTCGGCGTCACGTCCACGTTGAAAACCATGCTGGCCGTCCGTAAACCTGACGTTGATGCGATGAAAAACGCCGGATGGGTGGCATCGACGACCAACGTGATAACGCCGAAAGAGAGATATGGTGAATTCAACTTTTGCGTACCGCTTCGTATGTTGATGGGATTCGCCAAGGACTTGACGCGGATCATTTTAAACATGAAACACGAACTGATACTGCTGCGCACGTCCACCGATTTAAACGCTATGGTGATGACAACGACGAGCAGCGCGACTACGGCTAACGCTGATCTCGAACTAACTAAAATCTTGTAGATAGTTCCGTACGTGCACGTGAACAACGATACGCGGTTGGAGCTGTTGGAACTGATGCGGAAGGACCCGCCGATGTCCATATCGTTTTGCAGTTGGGAACTCCACGAGTACCCGGCATTGCCGACGACCGGCAGGCAGACGTGGACGATCAAGACGTTGCGTCGTCGCAACTGGAGAAGCCGCGGAACGTGATACTCACCTTCCAGAACCGCAGAAAGAACTATGTGAAAAAACACGCCGACGAATTCGATCACTGCCGGTTGACTAACGCGCGACTCTTTCTGAACGACAAGTACTACCCGTACGATAACCTGAACTTGGATATCGCCAACGGACGCTACGCACTGCTCTACGAAATGAATTCTCGTTTCCAAAAATCGTACTACCACAGGACTCAATCCAATGTACTTCTATCGCCGGACGAGTTCAGAGAAAAAGCACCGCTATTTGTCTTCGATTGTAGCAGACAGGACGAGTCGCTCAAGTCTTCACCGGTCGATGTGGGACTGGAATTCGAGTCCACGGAAAATTTCCCCGCTGAAACCACAGCCTTCTGCATGATATTTCACGATTCGCTCAACGTATACACTCCGCTGTCCAACACCCTGCACAGACGCACTAGATTTCGTCCCCCATCACTACTACCACCACCACCCCCTGTGTAGCTGTGTCTCCCCCCTTCGCCTCCAAAACCACTAGGACGTCGTGACCTATATACATATTACCGAGTGTTGCATCATCTTGTGTCAGTTGAGCGAGTGCAGTTGACTGGGAACGTTGTTTTTACTGTGAACGTTGTGACTGTGTCTGCGATTACCTGACAACATGGCGTCGACAATCGTTGAATGTGAACAGCAGCAGCAGCAATCGCAACCGATACACCGCGACGTGTACTTAGGTCTAACGTACCCGTTGTCGCACAGACGATACGTGACGGTCGGAGTGTTTGAAGAACGCGGACACGATATGTGCGTTTCGTTTACGAACGGTGCTCGTCCGCAACGCGTGCTATTCGATTTCACCGATTGGAACTTTTTGACTTTACTACAGGAACGAATTACCGACGGTCTTCGTTCGTCCGACGTTAGGTTAGTTTTGTTTCAGGACAAGGACAAAGGAGACGAAGACGATAGGATTAAAAGTGTTTACGTGAAACGCGGATGTGTACATTTGAAAGACATTAGAACGGTTCGATCGTACTGAACGTCAACGAGTGGTCGGGTTTGTTCGGTTAATACCGATAATTAAAAAGTACATAGCGCGTTTGTTCTACAAACAAAAGACTATTAAACTGTACATCGATCGCGTGGTATCGAGTGCGGGAGGAAGGTACGTGTGCCCGCCGGACGTGTTTTGCGATAACGTGATGTACGAACGTTTGTACAACGAACTCGTTATGTACGGGAAAGCGGAACCCGTGATACCGGATAATACCGTACTCAAGCTGCTACGTAACTTTGAACAGGACGAAGAATGTTGAACCGAAAAATAAAACAAAATGGCGGACTGATTATAAAACATCGCGTACGCGTTAGAATAGTTACACTTCTCGTCATGCGGCCGCCAGGACCAGAAGACGAAAACGTGCGGACCGCTGTCGTTGAGTTTCAAGCGTTCCGCGGTGTGCAGAACGAGTACGTTGTCAAGGAGTTCGCCGCGGTAGATCTGACTATACGATGTTTTACGGTGGAGTTTTTCGCGCCCCCTTACAAACTATCCCGTCTCGCGGTGAAGACGATACGAACCAACGAATGGTTTGAACGGCGCTATCACCGTCTGAGATGGGACGACGGTTACATTCTGTACATGGACGTGTCGCGTACGATAGCACAAATCTGCACGACTTTCACCGCGATCTACACTAAAGGATCGGAGAAAGGCGCTTGTCTACGCGCGTACCACCGCAACGTTATCGACCTCAACGAAATGAACGCGCCGACGATGAGCGACCGGTCGACGAGCTCGTTACAATGCCCTATCGTGCAACATCGGAACAACAGCGGTAGACCGTTCACCAGGTGCGCGCTGCGTACAGCGTTCTTCTACAGCGAGTGGTTGGTGAACGAGAGAAAATAACGCGCTTTACAACGGTGTACTCTCTGCACGAATAGCAAAATATTTTAGTGTGTGTGACCTTACGCTAGACAATATGATGTAGCCTATTATTAGCATGTGTATTGTATTTAAGTATATACGATATACTCTGTGCATTAACGTTACGTATTTTGATGCATGTTTGTGTGTGTTACTTTATACTACACAATGCGATGTTGTCTATTATAAGATTGTGTACAGTATATACGTTTGTGTATCGGTTAGGATATCGAGGTGCGTTGTCCGAATTTGTTCATATTATGAGAGAAAGTGAGAGAAAGATGAACGATTGCAACCGGCTACGTCACTGTCGCGGTAGAGATACCCATAAACGTGGTCAACTTACCGGCGGCGGCGACGGCGACGGCGGCAGCGGAGGCGGTAATGACGTGGTGGAGACGTTTCTCCGGACTCTTCGCGAAGACGTGCAGCGACTCGAACGCTATTTCGACAGACCGCTCCACATGACCGACGACAACGAAAGCGATTTCCAGAACGCCACCGCCTGTCATTTGTGCAAGAAGAGTATCGAGGGCGGGGACGACGCGGACGACAAAGTGTGAAACCACGATCACGTGACAGCGAGTACTTGGGAACCGCGCACAACGCGTGCAATTTAAACTGTAACGTGCCGCAACACGTTCCCAGTCTTCTTCCATAAACTGCGCGGCTACGATTGGCACCATCTCGTCCAAGCGTTCGGGAAATTCAAACACGACGAAATCAAGTGTATAGCCACGACCAGCGAGCGGTACGTGTCCGTGTCCCTCGGCCGCCTCCGCTTTCTCGATTCGGCGCAGTTTATGAAAGCGTAGTTGGAAAAGTTAGCGAAGAAATTGCGAAAAGGTAAACTTAAAATACTACGACAGTGCATGCGAACGGACGGAAACAACGAAGACGAAGACGAAGAACGCGTTGTAATACTGGTCAGAAAGAGGGTCTACCCGTACGAGTACGTGACGGACGAAAGGAAGTTCTAGGACGTGTCTCTGCCCGCGCCGGAACATTTCTACAACCGTCTTGCCGAGACGTCCGTGTCGGACGAAGATTACGCGCACGCGCAAAACGTGTGGACGGCTTTCGGGATGCGAACGTTAGGCGAGTATCATGACCTCTACCTGAAAACCGACGTGTTGGTGTTTTCCGACGTATTCGAAAACTTCCGCGAAACCAGCCTACAATACTATGAAATCAATCCGTGCAACGTGTACTCCGCGCCGGGACTCGCGTGGAACGCCATGTTGAAAATGACAGGGATTCGACTGGAACTGCTACAAAATATAGACATGTTCCTGTTCGCGGAGAGCGGTGTAAGAGGAGTACCGCGATGGTGCCCACGAGATACGCCAAGGCCAATAACCCTTACGTACCGGACTACGATCGCGAACGCGATAACAATTACCTCCTCTACCTGGACTGTACAAACCTGTGCGGCACCGCGATGAGACTGCCGTTACCCCACTCCGGAATCCAATGGCTGGAACGTGAAGAAATCGACGCGTTAGATTTTAGTACGGTAGGCGCTGAAGACGAAAATGGCTACATCTTGAACGTCGATCTAGGTTATCCCCGCCGTCTACGCGACCTAAATGCGGACTACCCGCTAGCGCCGGAACGCAGAAATATCGGCGACCACGAAATTTCCGCGTACAGCAAACGATTTAACTATGTGAAGGACTTCAATTTACCCATCACCAACACTATAGAGAAACTAGTCACCAGTCTCGAGGATAAGACAAACTATATCGTCCACTATAGAAAGTTGCAGCTGTACCTGAAAGTCGGGATGAAACTGATAGCCGTTAATCGCGTGTTAGCGTTCCGTCAGAGTGCGTGGATGACGCTGTTCATTGACTTTAATACGAAGAAACGGAAAGCCGTGGTAAACGATTCCGAAAAAGACTTTTTAAACTAATGATTAACGCGGTGTACGGCAAATCGTTAGAAAACGTCCGGAAACGTTTAGATTTTCGTTTAGTCACCATCGAACGTTAAATGTTAACACTGATTGCGAGCCCGAGATTCGTACACGCGAACGTGTACAACAACGACTTGGTAGGCGTAATGATTAAAAAGAGAACCCTGTATCTCAACCGTCCGCTGTACGTAGGATGCACCGTGCTGGACATCAGTAATCACATAATGTACAGTTTTCACTACGAGTTTATTGTCGCGAAGTACGGACCGGGTGTGCGATTGTGTATGACCGATACGGACTCTTTGCTATACGATATACGCAACGATAACATGTACGAGGACATTAACGAGAACCTACATATATTCGCTACGTCAGAATATCCCGCGACCCATCCTTGTTATAGTGCGGTAAATAAAAAACGTTTGGGAACGTTCAAGAACGAAACGCAGGCGAAACCTGTCGTCGAATTCGTCGGCTTGCGCGCGAAATCGTACTTACTGCTGGTGTTGCAGGACGACGGCGCGGGATTACTCAAGGTCTACCTGCCGAAACGATACGCGAAGCTGTTTACGGACGAGGAACCGCAAGGCGTACAGGCGGACACGCTCTACCTACAGTGCAACGGACAACGAGATCGTGTAACGGACGTCACTATTGGAAGAATGTAAATTATTGTTTGTACGTAATTTTGTAACACTTATGTATTTGTGTGTGTCGTTTTTGTTTATTAACTAACATTATATGCGTTAATATTTTCCCCGTCCTCGTTCCTTAACCACCACCCTCCACCATCCTTCCCTTACCACCACTTTAGTACGAGCGACACGGCGAGGACAGGGGTCAGTGTGTCGTTCGCCGTCGACGGAGCAACATCTCTCCGAGAAACGATCGAGCCATACAGAACAACACGGAGAGAGAGAAGGAATACTGATTCGCAAAGACGACTCTGACCAGAACATGACATCACGTACACCCGACATTTACTGGCGTCATCATTGGCTGTGCAGCGTTGGTATAACTATCCGCAACACAGAACGTTTCAAGACAGTGACATGACGGAAGGCGAAGCGAACACACCTCGACGCACGAGGAGAGTAAAGTTCAGCGACAACCTGACGTTCTATCCTGTACCGTATTACTATGAATCGCGATTCGGTGAACTCGTATGAAGAAAACACGAGCATGCAACGCACGACGAAGAAGAAGAAGAACAACAACAACAACAGAAATGTGGAAACGGTTCGCAAGACAATCGCGATGGAGCTGCATAGACCGGTGAGAAGGAATTTCGTGAGACGGGTGGTGGAGCTAAAAGGACTATACGACCTTTACCAAGTCGATTTGGTGGAGATGATACCGCACACTAAGGTGAACGAAGGCTACAAGTACTTTATGACCGTTATAACGCCTTCATCAAGTTCGCGTACGCTAACTGTTGAAAATTAAGACGGGAGCGGAAGTGGCGCGCGCGCTCGAACCAATACTCAAAACCAACAGAATGAAATATCCGCAAACGGACAACGGTAAAGAATACTACAACAGCGCTGTACTGTCTCTGTTGGATACGTAAAAGGTAAAGCTGTACTCGACGTTTAGTGAGAAAAAAGCGTCGATCGTGGAACGTTTCAACAGAACGTTGAAGACGCGCATGTATCGCGCGTTCAGCGAATTCGAGGACATTACCGTTGGTTGGACACGTTGCCCGGACTGGTGAAAGCGTACAACGACAGCGTGCACAGAACGATCGGTATGAAACCCAGCCGGATGAACGAAAGTAACGAGCGGGTAGTGTTGGAACGTATCAAGAATATTACACGGCCACGCGGTGCGCTCGAGAAGAAACCCAAGTTCAAAGCGGGCGACCGTGTTCGCGTGAGTAAACACAAAATGACTTTCGCGAAAGGGTACACGCCCAACTAGACCAACGAAATTTGCACCGTGCACGCGGTGCAACCACCGTTCCCGTCACTTACCGTCTCGAGGATCACGCCGGTGAATCGGTGCGTGGCGGCTTTTACGAGCACGAAATCAGCAAGTCGAGCGTCGCCGACGTTGACCTGGTGGAGAAAGTGTTGCAGCGCAATGGCGACAGGGTGCGCGTGCGTTGGCTCGGTTTCGACGGTAAACACGATTCGTGGATACACAAGAAAGATCTGATATAAAATGCGGAAGCAACGCGTAGCGTGGCACCAGTACATGACAGTACGTTACGATGACAACATCGTCATGTCAGCGGCGGCAGCTGTGAACAACCGCTCAATAGACGACTGTGGTCGAACGACGACGAATAAGAAAATGAAGATAGTACAAGTCCGAAAATTGAAAATAAAAATATGGACTTGTAGGAAGGTTTACACGAATGGTGGTGAAGGTTGCGGAGGAGGAGGAGGAGCAACGAGGAGTAAGCACGGACCACTTCTGCCAGATTCTGTACGTTCTATCATCTGCGGACCACCCGCGTGCGGAAAGACAAACGTGATGTTCAACCTGTTGTTCGACGTGAACGGTGTACGTTTCGCAAACCTGTACGTGTTTTCAAAATCACTGTTTCAATCCAAATACCGGATGTTGGAATCGCTGATGACACGACTTGCCGACGACGGACCGGGTTATCACGCGTACAGTGAAAACGAAAAGGTACGGCCGCCCGACGAAGTCGACACCGCGTTCGTTATGGTGTTCGACGACGTGTCTTGTAAAAATCAACACAACATACGCAAGTACTTCGCTATGGGACGACACAGCGGTGTAGACACGTTCTACTTGTGCCAGACGTACGGTCAAATACCGAAACAGCTGATTCGAGACAACGCCAACCTTGTAGTCTTGTTCAGACAGGACGATCTCAACTTGAAGCACGCGTACAACGATCACGTCAACACGGACATGAAGTACGAAAGTTTTAAGAACTTCTGCGCTGAAGGGTGGAAAGACCGGCACGGTTTTCTCATCGTCAACAAAGACTCGTCCATCGATAACGGGCGGTACAGTATCGGTTTTGATCGTTCCATAGTACCACCGAACGAATAAACAAACGTGTGTAGACTGTCTGTGTAAAACGGGAGGGCGTTGACCGTTTCCGTAAAGAGGTTTATATACGACGACTAACATTGTACGTAAATACACGTGTTTCGAAGTCGATTCGTTAGTCGATCTACTGGCGTTCATGAAGATGGACGACAAGGAGAGACGGGTCGTTCGTGATATCGAAACGATAAGCAATAACATACGGAAGAAATACCGCGCGTTAAAATACAGGATCCAAGAAGAGGAAGAAAAGCTAACGAGAAGTTACAAAACGATCTTGGAACCGTTGAAAACCATTTCGCAAGCGTTGGTCGAGAAAAAAAAGTAAAACGGCTGCAAAGCCGATAACGGAAACTAATCAGAAAGAAGAGGAGGATGAGGAAGGGATGGATAAACAGCTAGTAAACTCTAAACATGAAGGTACACCGCGTTTCCTAGACACGTCCGTAGTTGGCGAGACGACGACGACGGACGTTGATGATGATGATGACGACGACGATGACACTAGTTTATCGGTTGAAAGACTTTTGAACACGCCCGAAGGGATACGTGAAGCACGTAATTATTTTCAGAGCCAATACGAACCCGATTCGCTAGCGTACAAATACATGAGCATGACCGTATCGGCTGATCGTGGACAAAAGTTGGATTATACGTACGGTGTAAGACACGACGGCGGTAGATGGATGATAGGCTTTTCGCAGGTGGAAATCGATGGTAATAATAATTTTGTTATCAACGGTGTACGATACAAAGGCACGCAGGGACTTTTCGAATTGGTGTTCATGAAACTTCCGGTTACCGGCGTATACAACGAGGACGATCTCGCGACTTACAAGCGTATACTGGAAGCGACTAACGTGCACAAACGATACTATTTACCGACGACGCGAAGAAACGTGAACAGAGGACAAAAGTATACGAAGATAACAGGTCCGTTGTTTCGAACGACGCGTACGGGACGCGGTGGCGGCGGACACGTGAACAACTACATCTAAACCGGAAACGATATATACATGGAAGTGAGGAGAAGAGGAAATCGATTACGTACACTGGGACGATCCGAACGAACTGGTGGACAGACTGCGATTGTCGATCGAATCCCATAGCGGTAAAAGCGGTCACACGAACGAAATCGTCTCCGTTGTGGAAGAACCGCGTGAAGCCAATATCGTTGTATAAATCAGTACGTCTAATATGTATATAAACGAGTGTACAGAGTCGGCACGTGTCATTCGTAGCTCGGGCACGATGAGCGTTGACAATGGTCTCAGTATTGGTCGGTTTACCGTCACTGTTCGGACAGTACTGTACGAGCTTCAGGCAACCTGTAACAGTACATCCACACAGATTACATAGTTGTTACTGTAACTCATTTCTTGTGTCTGTCCATTTGCTAACACACGGTCGGTTGTTCCATTCTGCGAACTCAATATACTTCATGTCTGATATGCTGGTTTATCCATACTACGTCTGCCACATAGTTTAGTTTATATCTGTGTATTACTTTATGAGTGTTGTGTTTTAAGATCCTTTCACACTAATATTACAATTTTGTTTATTTAAAAATATTCCTAAAGTACATTTTCTCCACATTGGGTAAACTAGCCTTTTCTAAGTGAAGTAGGTAGATCAAACTAATATATGCAAAAAATAGTAAATTACTGGCTTTTTCGTTTATAAACTAGATGCAATTTCTGTTGTCCGGTAAACACATCCTGCCAGAGTATTAAAAACAGTACGCTATTAAACTGTTTAGGGAAAAGAAATTGTAATATTTAAAAGTTTATTAAAAATGTTAAACTAACAACAAGACAAAAGTAGTAGGCTAGACCTGAGGAAGGAGTGTGTTTTTAAGGAGAACAGCATAAAACATGGCTGCTAGATGTGAAATTGTAAATTAAATAATTATTTATATTTTTAAAAAAACCGGTTACAACCTTTTGTTTAAAGTACCAAAAATTTACTTTGTTGCATTATTTTGTACCAGTAAAATTATTTTTCATTTTGTTTGTATGTGCTGGCCTTGAGATTAATAGCAGGTTATGTTCATGCTATAAAAAATAAAACCTATTTGTATTCATAATATTTTGTTGTTGTCTATTTGTGAAAGAAAATAATAAGTAGCAGCACCACCCCACACATATATATATATTTATAAATTTTTCTACGATACAATTAAAAGTTTTAATAAATGACTTTTTTCACTGGCGTAGTAGAAATGTTACATTCCACTTTTATTACATATTTTGTAGAAGACGCGTTATTGTTAACAAGGAGTTTACAGATAACGTTTTATTTAAATTTCGTAAAAATGGAACAATCCGTCTTCGAGACGGAAGAAGCCTGAGAATATACTCTAAGCAAACGATTTAAAGTTGCGACCGTTACGGCTATGGTGTACTTTCGGGTAAACTACTCTTTGTAATTAATAAATGTGTTATACAGTTGTTTTTAGAGTTGATAAATACGACATTATTGGTAAAAGAGTATTTGTGGTTGTACATTGCAATTGTAATAAAAAAATATTTGCTTTTATTTAAAAATTAAGGATTGTTCATTTTACAACTTTCTTAAAACGTAAATATAAATTACGTTTTATGACTTTATCTGATATTAGATAAAAATGGGAAATATAAAAGCAGTTTTATATAACACAACATTATTTCATTAAGGACTTTCTTGTACTATGGTGTAAATGTTGCAGCCCCGTTTTGTCGTATATGTTTTGTAGTATTGCGTGATACTCATCAGCATGTTTCAGAAAAAATATTTCGTTTCGATCTCATAGATGTATAAAATTCATCTATCTTCTACAAACTTTCATTTTATGAGGAAGACGGCAGTAGCTTTTAAATAGTTTGTTCGTAGGACTATCTGCTATGCGACTGAACAGCGTACATTTAAATTTGCGGTACGTTAGTCTTATAAGTTAGTAACAGAATACATTTTCCGGCCATTTACTCGGGCTAATACATAAACGCACGGTTTGTTTTGTTGCCAACAAATAATACATAATATCGATAGAGTAATTGTAATGATTATTTTTGTGTAAAATGATATTTCCTCTAACTTGTAAGATACCTATATGTGTAATTAAAAAAATATACAGACATTTAAATCATATTATAATAAGTATAAATATTATAATACGTGTAATATTACAATGTAAATATTACAATATGAAATAAAAATCAATTAATCACTACATTAAAATCAATTCATTCCAAACACGCGAACGGTGAATTCGCGGAATATGCAGAGAAGGAACAGACGGATTTAGTTGGCAGGACGGGTTGGATGTTCCCTCCGTTACACTGAAACTGGTTGATTTCTCTACCCTAACGCATTAATTTACAGTAGCTCAATTCTGCCGTTTGTAACAAGAAAAGGTTTCGTGATAATTATCTACACATAGGATTCCTTCTACCTTTCTGTTTCATTCATACTTCCTTGTTTTACCATGTCGTACTGGCTTCTTACAGTTCTTAATTACTTTATTTTAGATACAAAAACAGTTAATGAAAATGTATTTTCCACTTCCTACGTTTGCTTCTTGGACAAAATTTGAACATCTTTTTGTAAGTCAGTCAGTATCTTTTATTAGTGAGTCTAAAAAGTCCGTGTTCGTGTGTGTGTGTGTGTGTGTGTGTGTGTGTGTGTGTGTGTGTGTGTGTGTGTGTTCGGGGGGGGTGTACGTGGATAGGTGGCAACTCTATCAGCAGTGTCCTTCTTGTCACTGCGATTAACGGACCCAGGAAAAAGAAACTTACCTGTATCATGCGCCAACGAAAGAAGGCTGAGCGGATAGCGGGGAACAACTTTTGTACTTAGGGAAGGATGTCCTGGAGGTAGACAAACCTTTAGCAGGTCTATGGCGCCGGTTTCAGAAAGTAGCAAGAACCATCAAACGACTAGTTTAAACTTGGTAATAATAGATTATTACACAAATTGTTCCGGAAAAAGGACACTATTTTGAAAAGATATTCTAAAAGTATAAACTAGAATGAATGTGGTATCCATTTACATTACTGAGAAATTAAATGTAATAAAATTAAATTACATCACAGAGTAAAAAGTAAAACTTATTCTTTGGAGATCCGTGTAGTTTAAGCGTAGCCTTTACTATTTATACTGAGTTTCTTATTTCAGGTTGTAGCAGGTACAACGATGCAGGTTTCTATGTCCTATACATAATCTTGTGTTACAAACCTATTCACGTTAACTACGATCTCCTCCATCTTTCACCAGAACCGTGCTCTACCGCTAGCAGTCTGTTGCATAGAGTTTACCATGGTTTGGAGCTACGAGTTAAGTATTGCTGATGTGGTAGCAATCTTCAAACCAGCTGGTGTTAGAAGAACAACGTCTGCTTCTGGGCTTTCCGCATCGATTTGTAAGCCAGCGTCTTCAGTGCCTTTGATGTCTACCTGATTTGACACTCATATTAAAATAAACTGCAAACCCTAATATCTAGCATATTATGATTCCTTCCATTGGCTTCCTTCCTTCAATTCCAACACCACACGCTTTCGTTTGTCCGCCGTTTCAATAAACACACAAACAATATTTCTGAAACAATCTCCCCCTTTACAGTAAATTTAGTGAACAGAAAAAGAATCACTAAAATAAAGAACCCAAGTTACCAAGCAATTACCAAGCAAGGCACCAAGTCAGAAGCACCGTTTGAAGGTCAATAACCAAGATTAACGGCGAGAAGTACGGCTGGGGTAGGCCATATCATTTCTAGGAATGCAAGAAGGGGAAGAAACAAAAAGAAACATGGCAGACTGACAGCCAAAGTCAACGCTCTTCTTTCATTGCAATATTGTATTTTGCGTCTTATTTTTTAAAATTTAATTTGCTTTCGGATTTTGGGTGTTAATAGAAGTTGACTGTTAAACGGGTGACGGATAGTCTAGGTTCTACTGTAATATATTAATGCATTGTAATTAATATCGTATTACTTATTACTTAAAACCCATAATATGTAACATGAGTAATATGTACATTTTATACACTGTAGAGCTGTTAGTTATATGATCACTCAGTGGATAAAATGGATTAAACTTCTGTCAACAGAAGGTATAGTTTGTTAAGCTGTAATTAAGACGCCGACGAGAACAAAGGATTCTACGAGTTTTGTACTATTTACTATTTACTCGACTGAAATAGTTGACTCCAGTTTAGATAACTTTTAATTGGGGTTAAAGCAAATTAAAGTTTGTAGCCAGCGGTAGTTATAGTTTGTTTCAGTGACCAGGGAATCTCTGCTACGATACATACCGTTTCCAACGTGTAGACTGGACTCGCACGTTCCGCTCTAATTACGTTGCACAATATTTATCGTGCGACTACGTATTGCTAACGTTACACAACATACTAAGGTCCCTTTTATTACAATATTTTACTATTTTACAGTATTTCATGTTTTAATTGCTATTTTTATTACAAACAGAAATCAATAAAATATGAGAAGAATCATGAACGTTATTTGAGACAACTAACAGCAGTATCGGTGTGTACGAACGACAAGTGGTGAGTGGAATAGATAAGATAGCCAAGTGGCAGAGATTTTAATTAATCATTTACATGAAACACTTAAGACAATTAAAATAAAATATAACATCTTTTTCCAAGGAATTCAAAATAAAAAAGTAAAAATTAGACTCCCGAGATCTAGTTAAGTAACTGAGGAAATAATACTAGTCCAGAAATAACTGCCGGAATAATGCTTCCAAGGAATAGTCATGTTGACATAACTAACTAATAGAGCGTGTTGATAAAAAAGTGTACCCAATACACATAAAGTAACAGAGGTAATAATTTTTCCGAAACAAGAGAAAAGATTAAATTACGTAAAGTGATATAATTCCTGTTATCTACAATTTATAAATTGTTTGAGGAACTTTTAATTAAAAGATTAAAAACCTTAAAAGGAAGAAATAACTTTATTCTAATCCACCTCTTAGTCAGAAGCAATAACCCGTAGTAAATTAGATTGTCGACTAGGTACAGAGAAATCACTGATTATTAGAAAAGTCGTTTAAAGAAAATCGGACTTGATCAACTATTTTCATACATGATTCAGAGGCCTTTGGTGAAGTGTGACATAAGGGTTTTATACACAACCTAAACACATTGCTACCAGAACAATATGTCAATCTGTTGGAATCGTACATATCAAACACATTATTCACAATCATGGTGGACGATTAAGTGTTCTCGACTAAAATAAATAAAAGCTGGTGTTAGACGACAGTTTTCTCACCAGTGTAATTTATATTTTACATACGACTGACATAAATTAAATATACATCATCTCCTTAGCTACGTTTACGTTTAAGTTCTTCTAAGACCATCGTAAAAATCGTCTTATCGTATGTATGTATGTATGTGTATGTGTATGCATACACATAGAATAGATTACCGTGCTCTGTCATGAATATAAACGGAAAACTAAAGCATCTTAAAGAACTCAAGTTTCTTAGAAGACATTATATCGATGGTAGCAAAGGAAAGCGTAGCTTTTGTGACGAATAAGTAAACTGTGACCTCTAGAGAGAGAGGAGTCTTGTACTACAACACGAGTACAAAATAACAGTAAGAGGCGTATTTTTAAATGTCTTAATTTTATAGCTAAAGGTGTTATGCACTCGTATTTTAGAAAAAATACATTTTTCAAATTATATTTTGAAAATACTAAAGCATATAAATTCTTTTTTTGTGCTTTAGGTAAATTCATATTTTCATATATATCTTTATTGTTATTCCTATAAGATACTTTCTATAGTATAACAACGTAGAAACACTAAAACTAACTTAGAACTTCTCTAATTTGTTATATAAAGGGAAACACTAAACTCTTATGAAACACTAAAAAAGGGACTCAATAATCTACCTAAGTGAGTTTACGTTTTCCAAAATACATTATATATGGTCTCCAGTTTTCAATATGTTAATTAATTAGCTTAAAGTAATTAGCTTAACCTGCGTTGCAAAGAAAACAATAAGTCGCCAGACTCATTTATTTAAGGTAATAGATTTACGTTGTTGTTTTAGTTATTAAATGTAGCTTTAGTCAAATAAACGTCTTATTGTGGAAGTCAATAAATCCACCTGTTTTGCCTAAGTATGTATTTAAGAAAAATTAGGAAACTATTGATTAAAAAAATAAAATAAAAACTAAACTAATAAGTCAGTGTATGGTAATCCTCAACATACTGTTCATGTGTAGCGATAAGTCCACGTACGATAACTTTACTTTAACAATTTAATCGCAGCTTAATGATTTGGTTCTTTTATTATTTTACTATAAAGTGTCTATTTATTTTATACTGAAATTTACTGATGCTTATACAAAAATAGATTCCTTCAATAAATAAAAATCAAACAAACAATCATCAACGAAAAAGTAGTTCAGGCTCTATAATATGATTCTTCCCCTCTGTTTACTCAAAGCAAAAATTTAGATAGAGTAGTAAGCTGGAGACAAAAATAGTAAATAACATGAAGGGTTGAATATATATTTTAACACATTATCTTCTTCTCCGGCTCTACAGCCCTTGGTGGGCCTTGGCATTCTCAACAATCCGCCTCCAGTCATCTCTATCCGCCACTCTCTCTCTCCATCCTCGAACCCCCAACTTCATCAGATACTTCAACACCTCATCCAACCATCTCATCCTTGGCCGTCCCCTTCGTCTTCTGCAATAGAGTCTTCCCTGCATCATTCTCTTATTCATTCTATCCTCTTCCATTCTCTCCACATGCCCCAACCATCTTATCCTCTGTGACTTGGTAAATTTTACAAGGTCCCTCTAATGTATCAGTTGTTGCAATTCTGCATTACTTCGTATTCTCCAATTCTCGCCTTCCCTCACTGGGCCATATATTTTTTTTTCGTAGGATATTGCGTTCAAAAATTCTTAAATTTTTTCATCCTCCACTGTCATCGTCCACACCTCTCAGCCATAGGCAACAATAGGTCTTATGAGTGAATGATATATTTTTAGCTTGGTTTCTCTCCTTATATTTTTATTTCTAAAGATATTTATATTTACAAAATACGCTCTATTTGCATACCTTACCCTCTCTTTAATGCATTCTTTATGGCATTATCATTCGATATTATAGTGCCCAAATATTCAAAGCCTGACACGCCTCCAAAGCGCTTCCCATTTATTTCCAGGTCACGAGGTTGTCTCCTATCTGCAGACTTCGACATTATCATATACTTTGTCTTGCTCCCATTCACATTTAGCCCAATTTTTGTTGCTTCTACTACCATCACTTCGTATACCTCCCTAATGTTGTTTGCATTTCTTGAAACAATTGCAATATTATCCGCATAGCCGAATATTTGGCTAGATTTTGTAAATATTGTCCCTTTTTGATCGACTTTAACACATTATAAACACGTAGAAATTCAGAACGAAAATAATGTAATCGGGATTTGAAAAAAAAAACACTTAATGAATTGCTTTCTTTAATGAAACGTAGCATAAAAACATAATGGGTCAAAACCTCCCTGCAAGATAATCCACTATGGGGCGGAAGTCGCCTGTAAACAACAAACATTTCTTTTATAGTAATAAATTGCTGAAAATATATAAACTTACATTATCGAGGTCGCTGATATTGTGATATCAGGTCAAAAATATTTTAGAACAGGTGAAGGTCAAAATGGCCACTTTAAAGAAGTGGGCGTAAAATGTACAAATGCCTATCTATATTTTTTAAATTCACGTTTCTTATGACAGTCCGCAAGATGAAAAGAAACAATAAAACATGAAATAAGAAAATAGTTAAATGTCTTTCTTTATGTGAATGAATAATAATAATTTTGATTATGTTATTAGTTGCCCAAGGTACAACAACTTTTCTTATAATACATCAGTGCTTAACTGTTTTAGTTAGAATGTCACATAAATTTAAACAATATATTCGTCCTACAAACAGTAAGAACAAGCACGCACCCACGGACGCACACACGCACACACACACATTTAAATATAGATAAAGAATATAAGCTAAAGATACTTATTAAGATTTTTGAAACACTATTTTTCCAGCAGTATTATCTGTACTGTTAATTGTTATCGATATAACTAACTTTTTAACATGAGTAACGAATAAAAACATATCTGATTCTCTTCATAGACTCTAGTCTTTGACGTTTCGTAAAGAAAAAATATGGATTAAGGTATTTTAATATATTTTGAAAATGGCACTAATAATTTTGTTACATAATTGTTCTGTTAGATGTTTATTTATAATTATTTGAGCAAGAAATGATTTTATAAATACTTCCGCCTAAAAAATTATTATTATATACTGTCTTGAGACAAAATTTAAACTCTGTTATTAACGTAAAGAGGTTGATTAAAACTACTAAGGAAGACTAAACGTTGATTGTTATTTACATACTAAGTACACCTATATCCAAACATTAAACTTGAACTGACGACACGTTAGATCGAATAAAAATGTCATCAGAAAACGATGAGTCACAGTGGCTGTACCGAATACAATCTACTAGGCCTACTAACGAAAATACTGTGTTTCCTATAGTAAATGTGGATCTCAGGGGAATGTAAGCGGCATTGAAAGTCTAATGGATGTAATTAAATTGTTTCTCCAGCGGTAAAAGCTAGTGATAATTTCAAGAATATATCTGTAAATGGGTAACAACACAAAACTTAGCTTTCTTTATTAAACAGTCAAAGACTTACGCAAACAATAAAGAAAAATACCCGTTACTTTATATCACATTATACTGAGTTTAATGAAGAGTCGTTGTGAAACAAAACAACATTGATTGTGTTCAATAAATGGAGTTGCAGACAAACGGATTACCAAATGCAAAACAATCGTTTATTCCTTTGTTAAAGCTAAGTACTGAAATAAACTCTGTTTCTCTGTAACCATTTACAGATTGACAGTATAATTATTTTTTATCTGTAGTGTGTTATTTTATTCCCAAGTTCACATCTCCTTCCTAACCATCTTTTTATTAAATCATACGCACACACCCCGCCCCACATACAGAACAGGGCTTGTAAAACCCATCGTTCATCGTTAATTGATATATAAGAGTATAGACAAAAATTAATAAAAGTAGAAAGCTTGATGAATAACATACTTGCAATAATGAGTCGTTAAATTGTTCATTGAAAACTTTTCTCTTCTAGTGCTATATTTATCGTATGTTAATATTCTGTTTGGTAGTATTTAGTGTGCATACATTTACCTGTAACATATACACTCACCGTGTTGTAAGCTAGGCCTCGTTATGTCATAGCAGTGATAAGCGAGAGACAGAGGTCAACTCAATTTTAAATGCCGTGCTTCAAACATACTCAGTTTTTGTCCCCGTCATTACAGTACTTTATCAGTGCGCTACTAACGTTGATGAAATTTTTCTATGGAAACTGCAACCAGATATAAGACTGTCTTGTATCACAGTTCCTAACATTATGTTACGCTGCGGAGTTATAAAACTACCTGTGTTTACGTGTTACATATGAGGGACAGGAGAACGCAATGCTCTCGCACATTTTCAACTTTTCAGCTGCCATGGAACACTCTTGCAACCTTTCTTATTATAAATAGCACAGCTTCGGAATCGGCCAGTTAATTTCTGAACTCTGAATTGAAGATTTGTGATTTTGTGCCTTTGTTTTACAATGGCTTAGTGCAAAGTGATTATAGTAAATTATTGTTAGCAGACGTCTGTAATCAGTGACTTATATTACTTACTGGGACAATTATAATTACACGATATTTATTGTTTTTATAAATATCGTTGTAACGTTGGGGCTACGTTACAAATCCAGGGAACCCATCATAATTGACACTCGCCTACGTTGTAACGAACTGAAATTAAACTCAACACAAATAACAATAATATTTACGCTATTTATTAGGACATAAGGGGAAGGTATTTCACTGATTTATGCACTCACTTCAATGTGTAATAAGATGACATCTCTTTATTAACAAATGATATGAAAAGATCCCATAACATAATTATTTATACAAAAATATTCAAAAGGGTTTTCTGTAAAACTAGGGATCATATTGATCATGTAATTTTACCTCGGATCCGAGTTTACTTTAAATATAGAAAAGACGTCTGAGTTATACTATGCACATCTAGGAGCTTGCAAGATTACGTTAACCATTTGAAGAATGGTATTATTTACTGAAGGGATTATAATTAACATTTTCATATTAACGTTACGACGTATGATTTTCAATACTACAGTTTACATTTCTTTAGTTTCATTTATTGCTTAAAGAAAATTATAGTCTTTGAAAAGTCTCTTTCATCTATAAAGTTGTCTCAAATGTAATTAATTCTCGATAGCCAAGCTATCGAGTCACCTTTAAAATAAGCTTTGCTGTCCTCGTCCTGGGGTGTGACTCTTGGGAATTCTGGTAGTCGGCGTAGTCATCTGGGTCGTGTCTCTGGCGAATATTTTACAGCTGCATCAGTGAGGAGATTGAAGTAAAGCTGGTTAAAGTTGGGTTGATCCACGTCGGTCCTGGTCAGCGTCGTATGGGTTGTAGACGTCCATATGTGCAGTTTGTGCAGGTCACATATTCACATGTAGAGTTGTACTAGAGTTTACATCTTAAGTAGAGACGTCACCTTGTTTACGTGTTGTTGATTTTTCTTAAATTATTACATTTCTTAAACAAACTTTTCTACATCTTATATATTTAAAAAATATTAGCTCCCCACGTTTTGTAGTGGTAGCTAACCGTTATATTTAAATTTAATTAACACATTTCTGAAGAGCTCTCGCTAGGAGGTGTGTACTGTCTGACGGCGGCATAGTAACTCTTAACTTGATACGACTGGTAAATTACAACGAAGCGGAGCGAGTACTCCGCGATAATATAGTTCCTACTTTATTTAAATAGACATTATTATAACAAGAAGAAACAAATTATTTATACTTATTTAATATACAGGAATTATTTTAACTACTACTCGTGCCTTCAAATTACTAATTACTTACATTACAATTTTCAGACATTTCTAAATTACAGACGGCTCGCTAAGCACGTTGTGTCCGGAATTAAACAGGTCAACGCATGATGATTTACTAAAGGGTTAACTGTGATATTAATAGCTTTTTACAATACGAATTTTTATTACTTGTTTAGTTATATTTTTTCCATTTAAATCTCATACTTATTCTGAGTTAGTACAGGGGTATTAGGTTTAATTGTGCGATTTAAAAATACTTAATGATTTTTTAATTTTTTTTTATTATTAAATATTTTATTATCAATTAAATCGTCACATAGTATGTTGAATCGCAAAACTGATTAATTAAATTTGTAATTACCGATTTCTATTGTGTTCAATTATTTTCTTTTCACCCTTTAAAGATGATGATCCGTGTTACCGTCGAACAGTAATCATTTAATAAATTTTTGCTGATTGTGTTTCAGCCTCTAATAACGTAGGAGAGCATTTATTCGAAGGTAAAAAGTACAGACTCTTTCTTTGTTTTGTCTGACTACCACGAGGCGTATGAATGTGTGTGTGTGTGTGTGTGTGTGTGTGTGTGTGTGTGTGTGTGTGTGTGTGTGTGTGTGTGTGTGTGGGTGGGTGTGTGTGTGTGTGTGTGTGTACGCGAGATAGAATAATGACATTACTCATTGCCATTCCAAATTTACCAATGTCCGCACGAAGTGCAAGTTAACGTTTAGCTACATGGTAACACAATAGTGAGGCTAAGCTTCCATAGTAAACGGCACTTCCAGCTTCCACCAGTGCACTTGCTGACTACTTCTGAGCGCGTGCTGAGACATGTTGGTACATTAGTCTACAGGGAGATGACTCATCAATGTATAAGGTTCTTTCTGTTATGGAACGTAAAGAATTAAATTATTAGAACGCAAACGACTGTTTACTTTTGGAATGACAAAATACTTTCATCTTGAACCTTCGTCAGCTGCAATCGCTTACATTACACTTGCATGCGATCAGCAATACGTATTCGTGACTATACGTTATAAGTAGGGGATTTTGGAACGTAGAATTATTGAATAATAGTTGCTTCACTAGTAGAAAATTAAATAAATTATTGTTACTTGTATTATAAGTAGGTCATTTAATTTAAAGCGACAATGTAGAGTTATTATGTGCTGGCATGAACACTGCAGCCTGCGGAAGGTAAATGACGGGATATTAATCTTCCAACAGGTGTTGGACATAATCCAACATATTTACCATAAATTTTTCAACGTAATGTAGCCAAATATTCTACTTTCAACGTAAGTATAACTTGATATTTTATGAGTACTAATTCTGTCGCACACTACAATAAGCTTGATAGAAGCGTACATTTGTAATGTGGAAAGCCTTAAACATTTAGATAGCTAATAATTTACGACGCAATTCAAAATACTGACGTTACACCCTCATCTCAGAAATAATAAATTAATCATTGATCTGTTAAACAAAGGGCTTTAATTCGTAAATGTGCTACAGTACGGCAGTGAATATAGATTTTTATTATTCTGCTTCACAGAGCAAATATTTCTCACATTTCCTGATCATTATCAATTACCGCAGTTTTACGTGACGATAGGTAATTACAGAAATGTCATATCAGTGAAATTGTTCTAACAACAAAATTTTTGATAATGACACTGTTAGCTTGTAGCAATTTGTGTCAATCTGAGTATATTTATTTTTTACAAGTTCGTAAAATAAGTCTGGAAACCTTTTGCGTTGTTCTTTATATTTAACTATGAACATTTGTTGCCGAAGCATGCAATCCAAGAACACTAACACATGTGTCTTTATTATTCTGCACACAAGTGTTTTATTTATGGTATATAATTCTATTAAAATGTTAGGATATTATAAAAACATAAATCGTAAGACAGATTACCCACAGTCTTCTATATTGTGTATATCCACCCTCGCACAGACATTACAATTTTATGAGTCACATAAAGTTTATACACTTTACAAAAATGTATAAAATTCGTCAGTACACAATTTGTGGTAGGCACTGAGGCACTGAAGATACGTCTGTACCCAGTTACTATCAAGTAACCAAGACGTTAGCAAGAGGCTCGCCGATGACGGTCAAACTCATCGGAATTTTTTATTCTCTCTGTGAGTATAACTTTAATCCTTCACATCCGACCTTTGTACTAGAGCCGTAGACAAACTTTTGTAATATTTAGCAAGTAGCATTTTAATTTTACATCGATCACTACTCAATATGGCAAAGTACATTCACTGTAAAGGCTTGTCAACGGCGATACATGTGTACTTTGCTACCTCATACAGTACATTCAGCTTTTCCTATGACCACTTACTTATATGAAAGTAATCGGGTAACGATGAACTACTTGTTTCTCATATTTTGCTGTCACATTACGTAATAACACACATATTTCATAACTATTTAACTTTTACAATTCTATCTTATGTGTTAAAAGTTTAGACGAAATCAAATTTTTCGTTTTATTTAAAGTAAATCTACGTTGCTTTTTATATGACTTTTTCTTATATGAATTATAAAATATTGGTACAGATTAGGAATAACTTTTTTATAGCAAAGCGTAATAGCGATTATCCTTATTACATTAATAATAGTGTAATAGTGTTATTATTACGTTATAAATGTGATAGTGTTACATTATTAGATAGACAGAGTAGAGTAACATGGAAGTTGTTTCAAAATGACAAACGCAGCATTGCGTATAGAATGTACAATACAATCTTCGGTGAACAACTCACAATACTGAAAAGAATGTTTTTTTACTTCAATGTTACATAGTTGCATTTTGATTGCTAAATGACTGTGGTACTAAAGACTAATCTTGTGCTATGTTGCGGGCACTTTGTCATAAAGAAAAGCATCAAAGTATCATGCTTAACATCTTGTGCTTATCTAACTTATTCCAAGACAAAAGCGCTAAAAACATTTGAAAACATGTTATTTATATTATATGGGCCTATAATTTTTTTTAATTATTGTAAATACTAATAACAAGCATAAACACAACATAATATAAAATTAGTCGTGTTTTTAAAGGTTAATAAGAAAACCTCCTTGCAAATTACATACGATTTTTAGGCAGTATAGACTAATACATGGTGAAGGTTGAATATATTTGCTGAATTATATTGAACAACTGAGTTGAATGTTTTCGTGTGAAGCTAACAAGTAGATTGATATATGTAATGTGGCTATATTCAACACCTATGGAGAGGAAATTTAATAGAATAAAGTTTTCTTTATGTTACAATATGGGGTGTAATTTTGAAAACAATAGGTCTGATTACTCTTTAATAACCTTATGGATTTTTAATTTGCTTTCAAATAGTTAATAGATTAATGAAATAGATAAATATTAAATTTGTTATTTTGCATTTTGTGTTTAAATTATTTTTGAATTACAACAAGGTAGCCTGAGAATTCTAAAAATAATAATATTCTCTTTTCATAAAATCTCAACCCTTCGTCTCTTAGCAGCTTAGCAGTTGTATATTTTATGTTAGTTTTTACTCGGTCCAGAGTCGTGGAGACATTATGATCTTAAAAACATTTATTGCGATTATCTAGCAATCTTGTCTATGGCGCATACACGTGAATTAGTTACGTATTTATTCATGTAACGTTCTGAAGCCACACTGTTTGTTCTACGCTTCAGCTGTTACATCGAAGAAATGGGAGCAGCAGCAGCAGCAGCAAGCATGCAGTAGCCCGTAACTATGTAGCGTATCGTGTATCTGGGCGCTGGCTGTGTAACGTGTGACCTAAATCCAGACACTCGTGCCTTTTGTGAATAGTCTATAATTGAAAACGTCTGAAACCGTAAGACTACACTTTTATATCAACAAACGTCTGTTATTACGCAACTGCTTTCTCACTGAACAAAGATACAAAGATCCAGACAAACGTGTATTAAATACTTAATATTAAATATTAAATACTAATCCTTAACCTGAATCTGTTGAATGTAAGTAACAATAGGAACATGAGCAGTGAACAAATTAGTACTGACTAAGTCTACCTATCGGGGATATTTAATACCTCTTTGCGAAAGCTGTCGTTCTCGGCCACGGAAACCCTACGTTACGCCGACACCTTAATTTAATAAAATCATGAATGGTTTATTAAATATTAAAAATTTAGTAATTAGTTATGTTTTCCATAATCTTGGTTTCTGGTTAAACTGTTTTGTGTAGCACTATAAACTGACCAAAGTAGTAGATTTAGATTTGAAGTCATCAAATTTTGATGGATCTTGTTCACCAAGATTGAACTTGTACGATTATCAACGTCAAATTTTCTTAACTAGTAATCAACTTTCCAACAAACAACACTGTGTGTGTGTGTGTGTGTGTGTGTGTGAAGCGGGTACTTGCTGTTGTTATTTTCCTAATTCTTGACACTACTTTGACAATGTCTTCTTCTTCTTCTTCTTCTTCTTCTTCTTCTTCTTCTTCTTCTTCTTCTTCTTCTTCTTCTTCTTCTTCTTCTTCTTCTTCTTTTTTTAAGGTTGATTGTAATTTTGATTTTCTTGTAGACAGTTTTATAATTATACATTTTAATCTGACTGGCAACTGGAAAGTGGTCGTTAACTCAACTAAGATTGACCTGGCGCTATTCTCGATACAATGAGAGAATTTCAAGAGTGTCTGCGAATGGGCAGAACGTACTTGCTTGATTGTACGACCCTTACCTCGTTTACTCATGCCCAAATAGTTACCAAACAAAGGTAGGCACGTGTGGCTCGATTGTTTCTAATAGGCTATCTGTCAATCCGGTTATAACGTGAGACAACACGTTCGTTAATACATGATTGCTATCGATTTCTATCTACGCTGCTCACTCTCTACATAAAGAGAAAATTTAAGGGGTACTCGAAATGGTTAGACTTGTAGCGTAGTCCCCGTTGTATCACTTGTCCTGGTTGATAGGCAAACTCAGTGACAGATATTTGAACGACACTGTAGGACACCTCGTTTCCAAACACAAGAGTTGAGGATTCCAGACAACCTTCTCGTGACTCGTCAAGTAGCGAATACGTTCAGTTGATAATTGGAAACGCTCCTGCCCTGACGTAATGTAGCATAACCAGTCGTTTAGGTCAAGTCACAATAGTCTTACTGTACTGTTTGGACAGAGCGACGAGGCATCAGCTCGAGACTGTAGCTCAGAACTCGACGTTCATGTGGTTTGTCTCTTTATGCTGAAACTCCAGATGCTAACAACAGACTGTCACATCACATAAACCAACACGAAATTACACATAATAAAATTCAGTCTAAAATAATTTTACGTCAGATTTTATAATTGTTTCTTGTAAAGTGGTTGTCAAGTACGTAGTAAGAATAATGGCGTCATTACACGCGCCGTAAAGTTGAAAAGAGTGATAAGTGAGACTTGATTAATTTGTCTAGACGACGTTTTCAAAGCGATCCGTTGCCTCTAAAGTGGGGTCATGAAATTCCCACGCTAACGAGAACAGTGGAGACAGTAAATTCGCTTTAGTAGACTATGTGTTGTGTCGCGCCCTTAACCGAACTCCACTGAAATCTGTTTGAAGGCGCTTCGGTATTTATCTCATTCCAGTAATGGCTCCAAGTTTTTTATGCTTAAAAAAATTGTAAATAATTGTCGTGTTGCTGTGAAATTAATTTAGAGAAGACTTTAGCATACATTAGAATGCAATGTGATACTTAATAAGCAAAATCACACTTACAAATTAAAAAAAAAATGTGACGGTGATAAATAACATAGCTTTAGCTTATAAAAATCATTTAATTTATTTTGTACCAACAAATTCAATTAGGATTTGATACACGACAGCCTCAAGTGCTTACAAAAATGATTTTTCTTTACAAGTACCAGAAACCAGTTTACAACGTCTTAGAAATTTCGATACCTACAGATATAAAAAATAAAATTATTTACATCATAGAATGTATACAATAATAATAACATTCAACAAGGAAGAATGCACCAACCTAGATACTGGCTATGTAATACCATGTGCGGCAGTTACTTGAAAAGACTAGGCTAGGAAATTCATGGCCTAAGAAGACGTACACATAATTTAAATATTAACCTGTGTCACCCTTTTTTTTATTCGTAGTACAGCACTCATCCAGTCGGAAGACAGAAACTGATTTCGGAAACAACTGATAAGGAATTCATGATGATGACGACGACGAGGTAATAATCACAAAGTGCTCAAGCTGCTTAATTTATAATCATCATCATCATCTAAAGGCCATGCCTTGTGGAGTTAGCCACGACTTTCTCTCCATCATTTTCCTCTTTAAATCGCAGTACGATAGGAAGTTCATCTCCTTTCTCAAGTCTTTGAAGAGCGCTCCTCTTAGTCGTCCTCTTCGTTTTTCCCCCCAACACCTTTCCTTCAGAAATGTTACTTAAGAATTAATTGTGTCGTAACACTTGCCCGATCAATTTTTCCCTTATTCTAACAATCATTTTTAAAAATGATCTATTAAAAATTCGAGGACTTGCTCATTACTTTTCTTATCTATCCAATTCTTCCTCGTCGTTCTTCTACAGATCCACAATTCCTTTACTTCCCTTAATGGATGATATATGACATACATATTATCTCTTCGTTAATGTAAATGTTTAATTCTTGTTTTAAACGGATATATATGATAAAGTGATACACTGGCATCTTTGTGGAAAATTAAATGTTATCTAACTTCCACCAATTAAAATTGATTTAGTAATTTATTAAAATTGACTTAGGTTAAACTGACCAGTGAAATGTTTTGTATTGTAGAGGCAGTGTATTCACAATTATATGATGTAGCAGTGTAACAGGCATTATTTTAACATTGAAAATGTTTATAAGGACGTGTCGCACATTTGCGGCCGATCGCTGGTGCGTGATCGAAAATGGGAACTGGTGAGTTTCCATACAAACTACTTCTTTGTTGTCAATAACGTAGTACACATATAAAACTTCGCTTATGAATGCGACTACATTTAACTTATAATCTGTACATTGGTAAATGAAAAATGAATTCATTTATTGGTGAATGAAGAATGAATTCATTTATTGGTGAATGAACATAAATATATATAGTTTTTAGATTTATTGAAGCATTTTCAATTCTCTGTGCAATACCTGTAAATTTGTTTATACAAGGTCTGAGTTACAACACATTGTTTAAAACTTTATACACTCACTCCTGCATTTTGTTACCTGATGTAAGTTACCGGGAAGTGAAACTAACTTCAAAAGTGAGTAACTAAGAACAGGAGCAACCAAGGAATTTTTACTGTTTGCATACAAGTGAAGCCTTACGAATCGTATAGGCCTACGTCCTACCTTCTACCTTAAAAACTAAGAGTAATTTGAAGTGAAATAATTAATCAAAACGTCAATTAACTGAAGAAGAACAATGCAGTAGTTTTGAATGTTTAATGTTTATTGTATAATTGTCTGCTTTACAATTGTTATTTTACTAAAACATTTTGGAAAAATTCGGGTTTTCGTAATTTTTCTGGTAATTAAATAATTATATAATTTTGATATTTGCCTAATAATAACTGCATTTTGTTGAAAGTAGTAAAGAGCAAGTCCTACAGCTAACGAAGATTAGGCTACTAGTATTATTAAAATATAGAATCAAAAGCAAAAACAATAATGAATTTCTTCTTCTCAAAATACATTACTTCTAACATGCCTTCAGCCAGACACATACGTAGTTGCTTGTATTTTTAAGCAGAAAAACATTTGTGTAAACTGAACTGCATTATTGTTGAAACTTGTAATGGTCATCTTATACGTGTGTGCCTAGTTTCACGCTAACAAGATTTTGCACGGAAAATGTTAATTCATGTTTGCACTGTAATGATTAACTTTACAAATATATAACCAGGATTAAGTAACAAGGGATTTGGCATAAATTTGTAGCATCTATTCAGTTTAAATTAGGAAATATGCCTATATAGACAGGTTGCGTATACAATTAAACATCCAGGTTTGCAAGTAAATCAGTAATAAGCATGTGTGTGTGTGTGTGTGTGTGTTTGTGTGTGTGAAGTTCCAGACTTGTTGGAAGTATAATATATTTAATTACAAATTAAGTGTATTACAATATTAATATACACTGTATTTATGTACCATACTTATTTCATAAACATTTAAAAACAAATACAGAGTAAATATAATGTAGGCTAATTCACATTAAAGACTCGCTGAAGCCAGAAGTGATAGGTGTTGGCTGTAACCGCGTGTAGCCATACCGGCGGGTAGTTCCATAATACAAATAATCAGTGCAAGACTACTTTTTTCAACAACAACAAAATTCCATAAATAACAAATCAACACTTGCATGCGTACAACAATCTTAATTTAAGCATATTACGAAAATATGTTTTGATTTTTTATATATTATGAAGGACAGCTTTTACTACTAACTACACGTCCTACAATGAAAACCTATATTGAGCGTCTACATTGAAAGTCCTACAAAGAAAGATTTAACGTCAAAAAGTGTATACATTAAGAAGACTAACGTCCAAAGAAGACTGTGTTAAAAAGTTTGAAAACATACATTTGTATTGTATTATTTACATATAACGTTAAATATGTAGGTCCCGTTATATTATACTATTGCCTAAGGTACAATATATAACCTCGCATATTCAGCTGCTAACGACGGAAAATTATTATTTTATCCATACATAATACACTGAATATCAAGTATTTTGTGCATTACATTGTACAAAATAATGCATTGTTAACACTGATTGAACAGCTAAATAGATTAAATTATTCATTTCATTAAAACAAGCTTGCGGCTATTCATACTTGCATATCCAACAGTGCATCCGGTAGAACATAGGAACGACTTAACACACGTCACTTAACGAAACTAAGTATGTGGGTTATAGATTTTGTCCTACACGGAAGATAAATTTTTAACTTTGAAATGAGCAAACACGCTACAAATTGTTAATTTAAATAGTAAATATGAGATTAAAAAAGGGTCATGTCTGAAAAAATTATGTATAACATTTTATACGTGAAAATGATTGAATGCTTCTGTAGATATATTAAGGTAAAGCTTTACAAAATAATTTTTCTAATATTATATATCTCCTGAACTTCTGAGAAGTCATAATCCTAAGTAAATATCATATATAGGATTTAATAAGTAAATAGTCGAATAAGAAAACACTCGTAAATCGTATTAAAGGGAACTGTGCGTATACTAGGTGTGTTTGTAAAGTTCCCAAACTGTTAAAATAAAAACTTTTCTGCTTGCCTTAGCAACAGCTCGATCTTGTCGCCTTTTAGAGAAATCCCCCTTTACTTCGAATACACTGTTTCCAACGTTTCTTCCATGCTTCTATACATTTCTGGAACACTTCATTCGGGACACTGCGCAGGTATGGTAGCGAATCCTCGCCAATCGAGTCAATCAACTAAAAACATCGGCCTAATTTTTAAATTTGGGTATGACGAAAGTCCGACGGTGTTAAGTCGGTCGATTAAAGAGGATTTTTAGATACTGTTATTTCGTTTCTTTCATAAAATGTTTGTGTAATAGCAATGTGTGCGCAGGCACGCTGTTAGCCTGTAGGTGACAGCATCGATTTGACCTCCAAACGTTGAGCCTTTTTTCCTGACAGCTTACTAAGACGTTTCATTATTTCAAGATAATATAACTTGTTTACAGTTGTTTTTGTGAAAAAATGCATGATGAACATTGTAATTAGAATTAAATAAGACTGTCTTCCTTTTGATGCCACCTGCCTTGCCTTTATTGGTCGTTGGGACCCTTTTGAAACACATTAAGATGACTGAGCGTATATTTCAATATTATATCTATACACCTATGTCTCACCTCCGGTAATAATGTCTCTTAAATGTTTTCAACCTTTTTACGTCCATTCACATCAATCCACAATCCGTCAATTCACATCGACCATTCCATTCAGCTCTTGATTCACATCAAGTCGAATCGATTTCTGAACGACATTCAAAGGTAAGGTACAAAACGTGGCTGCAGTATTACTAACAGTTGTTAACTGTAACAATAATAACAACGGACAGCACCATGACTGATTGTGCCACTTGAAGTGATCGGGGCGCGTCGTCGTCCAGAGACTTGTATTAGCGATACACAACACAGATAAACATTTTCATTACATAATTATTATAAAAATAATAATATAAAATACAGAATAAGATAGTAATATAATCTTATATAATAACAATAGAAGACAATTATTTTAAGGATTTAAAAATTAAACTTATATTTGAACTTTTAGAAGTCAAAATATAAAATTATTGAATTAAAAACAACAAGATACTAAGAGAAGAATTTTTCTTTAAATTAATAATTGGACATTACACAAGCTAAGAATTAAGTATTTGTGATAATTTAAATCGTATATATATGTGTGTACTCGCGCGCGCCCGTGTCTGTGTGTAGGCGGTTTGGTGCTAAAACCATGGTGACCATGTCACAATAATTTGAAATAGTAAGAAGATAATTTTCGATAATTTTCACATTAGTTTGTAGTTACAAGCATACAAATTAGCGTTATTTGACAAATTCATAGGTTCCCCGCATAATCTCTGCACGTTTAGAAAGCGCATGTGAAGGACTAACATGTGCTTGTTTGATTATAAGCTATCTGCATTTATTGGTTTAAACACAACGCTTATTTATATTTACCAGCACTAGAATAACTGTTCATTGCCCTCACGTCAACGAAGTATACAGAAGCGGTGAGAAACCCTAACGTTCTATTGTCAGGAGCGAGTTTTCAGGTCATGCGTTATACTCTGTTAAGTCAGAGATAAACGAAACTCTGTTCTGTCATCAACTGAATCTTGACCCCATTTCTACGTAACAGTATCTACAGCAAACAGTGTATCATTTCTACACGGACTATAACACTGTAAATAGAGAGACAAATGAGGATATGAATTGAAAAGGCTGTAGACAGACAGTTTGAAAGGACAATAAGGATTCAGTAAAACGTTTTAAGATATTAAATAACGTGTCTTTGAATGCGCACAAATATAGCAATGCGAAACACGTAAATAACATACGGATTTTAATAATGAAATTTAAATACGCCAGAATTAATTTTGAAACTATTTCGAACAGAATTATCACTGTTGCACACCACTATAGAAAAATTATTCCAATTAGCGCTTTCAAGCTTCACAGCTCATCGTCAGATCGCTGAGCTGACAATGAGCTGAGTACCTTGAAAGAGCTAATTGGAATAATTTTTCTATAGTGGTGTGCCACAGTGATAATTCTGTTTGTGATTATACCCACTAACACAACTTTCTTAATTAACACTATTTGTTTCAAAATTCTTCGATAAAGTTTACTGCAGATTGATACATACAAAATTGTGTATTTGGTATGTTTGGTTAGCGTAAATATACCAGCCCTGGTTTGTTTCTAAGTCGGGGAATGGTGAATGAAAAAATAATTTGTGGATTGGTAAAGGTATATCGCTTTAACTTACTAATTTATAAAAATTCTTTTCTTAAATTCACACGGTGGCTAAATGCACCTTGCTTACTTGTTTGTTTTTGTTGTATCTTAACCTAATAGAATATTTACTGATAAACTTAAAATCGTACGAAACTTTCTAGAGCAGCCTATGGCAGAAAATCATTATGGGTATCCAATAAGAAGAAAAGCGTCAGATTTGATTTTTAGACTTTACACTGATTTATTACATAACATGTCTACTTCCCGCACTTGCTACCTTGGATAACGCTAAGACTACGTAACACGCTCTCTACATGCGTAATTGTAAAATTATTAATAAAAATAACGATAAATTTGTTACCTAATCAATCATTGGTGCCTCTGTTAGGTATAAAGTATTTGTCGTGCATGCTGGCTAGGCTACCTCTATTGATTCATTCGGCCGGCGACATCAACGGATGATGAACAAAACCAGTGTTAACCTCCGACCATAGAAACCCTATAGTAATATAACATGTGGTCAAGGAAGATGCTGAAGAGAGGACGTTGCGCCTACACGTATAGTACCTCCAGGCAGTGCAACTTGTAAAAGTGACAGAGGAAAGATGTCTTTGTCGGTATTAATAATAATTAATATCGTGTGATTTACTATAATTATGATTAGGTAATTGACTTCCTTAGTTGTAAAGATAAAATGAACATTCGTTTGTTGTGAATTTGTGTCAAAGAAATTTTACCTTAAGATACAATATTTTATTAGACATAGCTAATTGACAAGAATTGTGTCGATTAATATATAAATTCTTTAGTACATATATTTTACTGTATTAAGTACATATTAAAATAAATAATAAAAACGCTTCTTGCTACAGTCAGTTTCATGATACATATAAATTATTTAATATTTATTACTATTTTACGATGAAGATATATTGCTTCCTTACTTACAACTTGGAAACTGGAACACGTTTTCTCCATAACAACAACCTTCCTGAACACAAATATAGCAATAAGACAAAAAACTAAGATGGCTGAGGATGGGAAAAATATTTAATTCCCAAAACATACCCTAACTAAGGAAACGATATATCTTTATTGTAAAATAGTAATAAATATTAAATAATTCAAGAAAAATAAAATTTTAATAGTTGATATTATTTAATTATGGGAAACCATAATCCGTAGCATATATAGGCCTACACAGAGCAGCAAACTCTGGCATAAATAGAAATATAGTGGAAGATTAACGGCAAGTTAGGTGGATTACTAGAAAAGGAGGTAAAGGCTTTGAAGAGTAAGGAAATAAAAGAAGAACGGAGACAAAAGTAGAAATACCAAATTGTAGTGAAGATAAAATATTGATATGGTATGGGGAGATATGGGAAGAGAGAGTAGTGAGAAGGTAGATCCAGTTGGATAGCAAGAGTTGCCAACTAGAATCCCGTAAGAAGAGGTAATCAGAGACTTTCATTTTCTGAAAAGATAAATCGGAAACGGAATGGAAACACGAGACCTGCGAAATGGAAAATGGGAAAACAGGAAATAATGGAGGCAATGACTGATATGAGAAAGATAACGACAACTAACGACACATACACTACATTGTGTGTGTGTGTGTGTGTGTGTGTGTGTGTGTGTGTGTGTGTGTGTGTGTGTGTGTGTGTGTGTGTGTGTGTGTGTGTGTGTGTGTGTGTGTGTGTGTGTGATTAGGCTTACTAATGGCCCATTATTTAATCAATCCAGTTTAGTTCTGTGTTGTGTTGTTTGTGTAACAATAATATAAAGCAGTCAAATATACGACTGTGTTACAATAGTGTAAAGCTAAATATATTCTGACATTTATAACTTCCTAATGACTATACTCTGGTTGTGTTTGTTGCATCTTGGCAGCCTATATCTACGCATGCCCTATAGTTAATAACAGATTTTTAATGAATGGAGAAGTGGCGGTGGGACAACAGAGTAAGCAAGGTGTACTAGCAAGTGAAAAGTTGAATACTTGTAAATATATTTATATGTAAAAATAAGAGTTAATCCTCTACTGGCATATATCAGAAAACTACTACCAAACGTTTGGTCACAAGGACAACGTATTTGGCAGTATCCTAAAATATTTTTTTTTTATTATCAGTTTTATTAAAGTATCATTTTTCATTAAAATTTCCGTGTTCAATATTTTAATTTTCTGTGTCAGATACAGAATTTACCGCCCTCGTTTAATTGTAGAAAAGGTTTTCTTGCGTAAAATGGATCAATACAGGGCCGTCCGAAGGAAGTGCAAGCGCCTTAATAAATTGTTTAATAAATTAAATGTTAAGCTGGTAAAATAAATCAACAAGAGAAATAAAAACATAAGAACATGTAATGTTGTTAAAAAGTCTTACTTTACGAACATGTTTTATCTAGTTGAATGCCATTCTTTGACAAAAGCTGCTTTTTTCAATAGAACATGAAAGTTAAAACGAAAAGAATTAGCTAAATATTAGGAACGTTTTAAGACACAATTGCAGTAGTTTTAATTTTTAACGCAAGGAAAAGCAGCGAGTGAAACCCCGAGCAGAGGCGTCCTCATAAGGCCGGTCTTATGCGGATACCTTGGGGGAGCTCCAGAAGCACGTTAAACCAGTAGAGTCTCAAGCCGAGGTCAGATCGAACCGGCAGATGAAGACAGGCGGAATTCGTCTAGAGTTAGGGGCGAAACAGACAATGGGGAACTCCAATCGGCAGTGAAGAACGGTCTTGGAGACGGCGCGGTCGTGGTTGCTCTGGAAAAAACGACCGTTGAGATTAGAGATCTCGACTGCCTAACAGAAGAATCAAAAATAAAGGAAACACATAATGATCAAGATCCTGAAAAGAAACTTGAATAGGAGCAGGATACCCAACGATCTCACTGCAGGCAAGTAACCGTACTGAGACGAATTCCAGATTGTCTGAACACAAGGCTGAGAAGAAAGAACCTCTACGGTCGATCAACCACAGCACGGCGCGCTGTTGGAATAACCTAAATGAAGATGTCAAAAGGGACCCATGGGGACGGGGTTATAAGAGTGTCACCCGAAGCTGTGACCCTTGAAGATCAACGGTGTAATAGGAGGAACGGTGACCACGGAGGAAATCATAAGAACTCTCTTCCCCACCTATCGGGAGTGATCGGAAATGAGGCAGACCAAATTTGGGAACGTTGCAGACATCCTTATTTTTACAGCCGACGAATTGGAACTGGTAGAGAGGACGATGAAGGTCAGGAAAGCTTCAGCCCCTAACGGGATCCCCAGCGAGGTGCTGAAGGCAGTATTTTGTCAGAAGCCAAAGTTATTACTGAAGATGTACAACGCGTGGTTGACATCAGCAAGAAAAAAAAGTGACCACAGATTCCTATAATTTTAGTTTTAATAGCAACCTTGGACGATTTCGTATTTTTTACAAATATTGTAAACTTTGTTTTCTGTTTTACATACATTTTGATTGCTTCACAGTATTTTATAAAAGTAATTGATTTTTAAAAGTAATATATAGGCCTACACTTGTTAGCAGTAATGTTAATAGTGTACATCACAACATATACAGCTTAGCAAATAAAAGTATTTTGTTAAATATTTACAGTTTACGTGATAAAAATTTCTAGTAACTAGAAAACGCTTTATAAAGTATATTTAATTTTTGAAAATTTAAATTAAACTTTACTTTTATAAAGTATACTTTATAAAAGTTGAGAATTTACTAAAATAGAAACTCCAATCAAATTCAAGTAATATCAAAAAATTCAAGTGAACTCAACAAAATACTGAGTCTTTAATATGATGTTGGCACATGAAACTTGATTCGTAAATATATATCTCCAATGTATTTCAAAATGTTAAATAAAAATAATAGTCATTTTATAATGAAGAGTAAAATTAATATGAAAACTTGACTTTGACAATTATTTTAATCAGTGGTCAGATAAATTTCATTGTTTTTGTAATAAAGTAAAGAAACAATGTTTCTCCTTTTCATTTGGTTTCAGTGCCTAGAATTATTTCGTGAAAAATAGAATGAGTAGGTAGTTACTTTAATGTTGCCATGATTCACATCCGAAGACTTGGAGAAAAGAATAAATGGAGTCGATTAAATAGTCTAGTCGACGATTTCAAGGGGACTGCAATCATTTACGTGGGTTCATGAAATTCCCAACTCTATAAAAATAGTGGAGACAGTTAATAAGATTCAGTAGTTTATGTGTTGTGGTGTGTCCTTATCCGAATTCCTCTACAATCGGTCTTACTACGCTTAGATATTTATGCCATTCGAATGGTGGTTCCGAATCATCAGTGCAAAATAGACATGTTAAGTACGCTGTATATATTCCGTGCAAAAGATTTTATAAAAGATTTCTAATGTATATTTTGCTACAGCACAAAGGGTCATTACAGATGAAAACGCTAAAGAACAAACATTAGAAAAGATTTATTAGAGAACAAAAATTAAGAAGAGATGGGAAAGTGAAATATATTTTGTACTAATTTGTTCACTTTGTATACCTAAGATATCGTGATGCTTAATTGTGATTATCTACCTTCCTATTTACTGCTGGGAAATAAACAAATTTACAGTAACTTGTAATTTATAACCATTTTTGTAAATAATAAATATAATTTTTATTTGTGTGTTTAATTATACGCTCATAAATAAAAACCAAATAAAAACGATTATTAGTACAAAATTCCGCAATTTCTTTCTTAACGTTCCTCCTAAACAAAATATACTTTAACGCCAAACGGTCTATGTTTAATGACTTTAGTATCCTCAGTCTGTTAAATATCATACTGTTACGACATTACAGAACAGTTTACGTGTTTGTCGAATGTTCCAGATGAATCTCGCTCTAATGTCTCTTCGCGAGACTTTTCTGGAAGCCGCCAGCCGCGCGGACTGTGCCAAGGCCGCAGTTAATTACGTCGTAGTTTAGAGATAAGGCGTAGTTTGGAATCTTCTGGTCTGTGTGCGGATGTATAAATACAAGGCGGCAGCGGCCTTAGTTTTCAGTTATAGTTGCGATAAATTACAGTACGGTTCGAGAGTTATTATAGGTCGATATTACTCTGTGCGTTCAAGTGGTTATCACGAAGTGCTGTGTTCTATAATCGGGCGGTATATAGTAATACAATTGTGTTGTAATATAAGTTAACATTCTATGGCGTGTGAACAATTTTTATTTGATTTGTTGTAAGAGACTGTGTTGTTAATTACGAACTGTTTAACTGTGAAAATTAAAGCTAGTGATTAGTGACTTAATTGGTGTCTTGTATTTTGTTTTCCACTGTACCTACGACGATCAAGTAGACCGTCATAACAGTGGTGTCAGAAGTGGGATAGAACGGTTAACAGTGGGGACAGTGGACACTTTGAACAAGACGAGTGTAATTCGTAATTATTCGGAAAACAATAGAAGTCAGATAGATGATGGAAAATTTCCAGCCGCTGTTGTTGCAGACAGAGGAACGACGAAGACAGGATGCAGAGAAAGCGGAAGAGAGACAGAAAACCCTCCTGCTTGAAGCAGAGAAAAGACGCAGGCAGGAGGTGGAAGAAGCAGAAAAACGACAGGATGAAAAACGCAGGCAGGAAAGAGAAGAGGCTGAGGAACGTCAGAAAGCACTAATGCTAGAAACAGAACAAAGACAAAAAGAAGAACGTAAGCAGGAGGCAGAGGAACGGAAACGTAAAACAGAAGACATCAAGGAGTTAATACACGAGCAAAAGCAGACACAAGAATAAATAAACCGCTACAGATTTGGGACTCCTACGAGGTGAGCTTAATAAGCAAGTTACTAAAATATCGGTGGTACAAGAATCAATGACATTAAAAATAGCTGAAGTAGAAAAATCTGTCTCGATTGTTGAAGAATCGATGTCTACAAAAATGTCTGTCATAGAAGAATCTGTGTCAAATAAAATATCTGAAGTAGAAAACTCAATGGCAACATGAGAGAACAAATTAAAAGTGAAGTTGAGCAGTTCATGAAAATACAACCATAACAAATTTCTGAACAGACTGTACCAATGATGAAGACAGAAAAAGACACAGAAAATAAGTTAATAGAGAAAGTCACTTTGCCTGTAGTAGGGACAGTTCATGTCAAAGCTCCAACCTTTGACGGAAGCAGTCACTGGGCAACCTACCTCCGCCAATTTGAAGCTGCTTTATGCGCAAATAATTGGGCAGAGAAATACAAGGCTGTTTCACTCGTTCTTGCACTAAAAGGATCTGCGGCAGAACTACTACAGAAAGTGCCACCTGACAGCCAGAACATCTGTGCCGGGTTGATAAAAGCTCTAGAATTACGCTACGGTGATAAACATTTGCGAGATGTGTACTACGCTCACTTGAGAACAAGACGACACGTTCCGGGGAGAGTCTTCAAGAGTTTGAAGCAAGTATCGACAGAATGATTAGATTGGCCTATCCTGAAGCACCAGAAGATTTTCGAATAAGGTTTGCGGTGTAGACATTTATTGCTGGCATCGGAGATTGTGAACTTCAGCAAGTGTTACGAATGGCAAGACACCGAAATATCTCAGAAGCTCTTGTTCACGCGCTAGAGTTTGAAGCTGCCAAGTCAACGTCCAGCTATATTAATGGATTTGTGCCATCACATTGCAATCAGGAGATCCCTGTATCACATTGCCGTTACGATGGGTGCAGAAAAACAATGTTGTCGGACAAACAATTCAGAAATTCAAGAGTCGCAATGATTTGAACGATGGGATAAAGACAGAAGGCCGAAATGTTACAACTGTGAAAAACCTGGTCATCTACAGGTAGACTGTTGGGAGATGAAGATACCGAGAGAAGGGAGTGATCGCACCAATTGGAGAAGTAAAGCTTCAGAACAGCACACAGTTTCCATGCTACATAAGACCAGTGGAAACTTGATTGTTAATGGGTTTGCGGAAGGTAAACCAACATCATTTACAGTTGACACGGGCGCAACAGTGTCTATTGTGCGCCCTGACTTAATCACCAACCGACGGCCTGCCTCAAATTACCTCTTGTACAACACAGACTGTGTCTGGAAGCCCCGTCAAGGTGCTGGGAAAGGTAGACGTACGTGTACGACTTTATCTTCTCGAGCTTAGCCACTGAATTCTGGTTGCAGACATTGTCGATGAAGTGTTTCTTGGCACAGACATTATGAATCCCTACGGATTCGTTGTGGACTTAGAAGAGAATGTCCTGAAGGTTGGCCAAGAGAAAATAAAGCTTTGCATGGCTAAAATGACAGGGTCTACCAACCATTCGATTAAGCAAGTGGCGTTAGTCGAAGAAAAAGTCAACAGGTCTGGTCAAGAGGAACCCTCCCTATTGCAAGCGGAAATGGAGGAAGAACTAGCAGAGGAAATACAATAAGTGTAACGACAAAAGAAGTGATTGGAAAGCCAACTATGGGTGTCGAGACAAAACTCTTGCTTGTTCCTGAGCTGATAGATGCGCCCGAAGGAAATGTGGCTGAAGATGAGGTTACGTAAGAGGTTGTTGACGAGAACCAAGCAAACTTGGATCAGCCAGTGGTGCATGATCAGGTCATCAGTACATGAAGCAACGGGAGTGACTCCAGCAAAACTAGTGGTTAGGCGAAAGACGCGCATTCCTGGGAACGTGATCACACGAGACTGAATTCGAAGAACCGGAGAATTATCTTTCGCAAGGACGTCCACCTAGATCGCCTAGTCGAGTATTACTTCAGAGACGGTTTGCCAGTTCGGGACGAACAGGCTTAAGGAGGAGGCAGTGTTACGACATTACAGAACAGTCTACGTGTTTGTCGAATGTTCCAGAAGAATCTCGCTCTAATGTTTGTAGCATACGCGATTCTCGCCGCATTCGCGAGACTTTTCTGGAAGCCGCCACCCGCGCGGACTGTGTCAAGTCCGCAGTTAATTACGTCGTAGTTTAGAGATAAAGCGTAGTTTGGAATCTTCTGGTCTGTGCGCGGATGTATAAATACAAGGCGACATTACTCTGTGCGTTCAAGTGGTTATCAGCGAAGTGCTGTGTTCTGCAATCGGGCGATATATTGTAATACAATTGTGTTTTAATATAAGTTGACATTTTATGGCGTGTGAACAATTTTTATTTGATTTGTTGTTAGAGACTGTGTTGTTCATTACGAACTGTTTAACTGTGAAAATTAAAGCTGGTGATTAGTGACTTAATTGGTGTCTTGTATTTTGTTTTCCACTGCACCTACGACGATCAAGTAGACCGTCGTAACAATACGATACGTTTATGTAAATTCACTCCAATCCACCGTATTAAACACAGTTAAGCGTATCTAATAATTTATCCTTACACAAAAATTTCAAGAAATCACGTCATCGCCTCTGTCCTGTTATAAGTTACTCTTATATATAATTATTTTAAAAAGAACATTTCAGTCGACTAAAATAAAACGCTCTAAAATATAATTAAGAAAAACGAGGTTCATCCCATTAGTGTAGAAGCGTATTTTGTTGATGGGAAATATAGTCTGCGGTCTGTGATCCTGCTGACAGAAAGAGTTTACGTATCAACGCGATTAAAAACGTGTTTTAAGAGTGAACTTATACTGTACCTTTCTAAAGTCGTCTGGCTAACTCATTATTTTTGGTTATTCTCTTAAATCTACTACAAACGTCGTTTTGCAAGATGACAGCAAATTACCTACTCCTATGAAACTGCCACTAATATTACGTTTCAATATTTCTCAATTTATCTTATTTCGTGAGATGAAAACATTGAAATATAATTGAACGACTGAACCAAGTTCTTAGTTTTCAACTTGATTGTTAAAATTAGTCTGTGTGCCTATATCCAGTCGGGATTTATAGTGCTTATTGTATTCATAGTAATAGAAGTGCAATAATGACTTTTACAATTATTATGTTAATAAAACAATTATATATCAACTAGCAGTTTTATTATTATTTTTTATTTTATTTTTTTATTTTACAGAAAAACGTCCGTTAGCCATGGGTAATGACGGTAGGCGTTACACCCGGAAAGTAAGGGATCTGGGATAATGTACATGTATTTGACATGTATTATCTGGTATCGACGGGAGCTCCAAAGAATTGCAACAGAGAACGCCGGGTTACGCCAGTTGTTATTACATTATACATAATTTTGTTATATTTAGAAATTACATATTATTGTTATATAGGCCTATACAAATTATGTAATGAATGAAAAAATTATTTTACATTGAGATATACAGTAATGGCTAAATAATCTTAATTTTTTGTTGTTCAACATGATTTTAATTATTTCTTTTCCAATTATTTCAAGTAATTATTCTGCTAAATTTGTAATTTTTTTGTGTAAAAAATCTATTAGTGTATCTACTGTGTCTATAGCGTTAAGAGCGTTGATTTCTTTCTTCACTTAAGATTATTAATACTTTCCGCACTTTCTCCATTACTCTGGTGAGGTGGTTGCCTTTTCAGTAGAGAATTTCGATGTCTAAATGACTGATATGAATTCATTTATCTTAACCACCTGCTAATATTCTCGGAATGATTGCCGTTGAATCATCAAAATAAATGTTGCATGTTTACGTTCAAAACGTAGGTATACAAGATCGTGCCGTACCACTGTCAAATAATATCATCACTCTTCGTTTTAGTAGAGTTGAAACCAGACCATGATAAGAGTCAAGTCGCCAAGACGGTAGACAAGACGGAATATCGTTTGACAAGTATCGCTTGTGTACTGTATCGGTATCTGTGTACGATTTAGTTTTACCGCGGTGGTGTAAAATAGTGTAGACTGACAGACAAATAAATTATGGATTGCCATTGTTACTGTGTTAGTTTATTGACTATTCACGGTTGTGAGCAAGTTTTTAAATAGGAAGCTTAGATTGGTTGTACGTATTACTCTTGGTTTTATTTTTGTAGTCTTCCCTTAGAATACCGCGTTCATATATTCAAATTCTCTTGCAAATCTCTTTATCTTCAGCTATCAGCACTACAACATCTGCTAAGGTTCCTAAAAATTTGTTAAAGTATTCAAATTGTAATGAATATTTTTCAGTTTTTAATTTTAACTCAGCATATTCTCAGAATCTCATCTATGCATATTGTAACTAAAGGCTCCATTGTGACTGGGGCTCAGGCATTCCATTTTCTTGTAGTTCTTCCTTTTCTGTACATGCATCTGATTCTGTATTGTCTATTATAGTTAGTACCGTTTTTACGTTATTTTTAGTTAGTCGAATCAACTATGTGTTTATATTTCTTCCTTTCAAAAACGAACATAATTTTCTCTAAATACCTTATCAAATGTTTTCTCTAGGTTTATAATGGGCACACTTATTTTTCTTTTCTTCTACAGATCCTACGTTATCATCTACAACGTAAATACGTAATCATGCATACTTCTTCCTCTTCAAAACCCTCTTTGTGCCACATGAAATGTGTCTTTTACCATTACCCAAATTCACCTGTCTGTAATCTATTCAAACATCTTTATACGTGTACACAATAGCGTTATTCCTCTATATTTACTACACTCTCTCTCGTCGCCCTTCTCAAAAATCGGGACTGCGTGAACCTTTTATCATTCTTCTGGAATATGCTCCTCTATACTCTACTCTACTTTTTGGTAATATCTCAGCTCCCTTCCAACCCATATTTTTAATCTCTTCATTGTTACTTTTGCTCAATCCAATGATTTTTTTCTTTATAATTTGCTCACCATTTCCCGTAATTGTTCTATTCTTCTTTCTTCATTAATACTTTCCCTACTCACTCTTTCTTGAACTTTTCTCTCTCCGCTCTTTTCCCCTCACCCAGTAATCTCCGGAATTATTTTCTCAAATTACACATTATCTTTTTCGTATCACTTAATACTTATCCACCTTTGTTTTTTATTATCTGGCCCTCTTATTGATGGACCTTCGTTACGGTCATACGGTAGAATTACATAGGTAGTTAAATTTGTATTTTACTATTTTGTTTTAGAATTACTGTCTATATTATTAGCAAACTGATTAACAAAGGTTAATAATGTACGTGCAAGGTACACACGACAGTCATCAGTTCGGCGTTACTACTTACGTAACAGTGGAACGTGTTCTTATCAAAATACGTTACTTATTTCTGATGCACCACAATATTATGATATTGAACATATTTTTCTTAAAGAAAGTAACTACTAACAACAGTTATACGGTATAATAAATAAAATGAATAAGCCTTCTGCTCAACAGTCCGTAAAGGACCAAGACATACATCGCGGCTTTTGTGTTTAGTGGGACGGTTGCATGGCTAGTACAACTCGCCGCCAGCCGATAGTTGCGGTATTCACAGCCAGGAGGAGCCGCTGTTATCTCGGCGGCTACTGAGTTTTGCCTCACGACTCTGAGTGCATGCCGTACGGAGCCTCCGCCGGGATCAAGCGCACATGAATCGCGCGTGCTAGCCACTATACCACTTGGAGGCTCTAATTATAGGGTATAAAGTTATATATTCTCTTGTACTAATAATATTCTCTTATTCTAATAACATTTTAATGTCGTCATATACTTGTTTACTTAGAAGGATCAAGAAACGAAGCATGTCAATCGACGTCGATTGTAATACCAACTTTATTTACACTCTCAAAACAAATGTATCTCCTATTACTAAAACTTTACTGGTGGAGTTTAACAAACACTGTAACACCTAGGTTATTATGCAGGCACACAAACAGTATATTACACATGAGAGATGGATAATGTATGTCTCTCCACATCTACTCTGCGGTGACCACAGGGAGGACAACAAACTATTGCCAACAATCTACTGATTGTCCCAATGGCTGTGCGGCTATTTACGTAAATTAACTGTGCAATTTCACTAAATCGAATGGATCCCAATATTTACAGGAGATATCATAACACCAGTCGCAATCGTGTGGACATATAATATCATGTGTGAACATTACTTATATCCTACGTGTCTATATACCGCAATATATCAGTTTAGATTTACATAAAACTCTTTTATTTTCGCTTTCTTTGTTTAATTCGCATATATTAAACTTTTAAACACTTGTAGTAGTAAATCTGCAGAAAATATTTATAAAGTTAACCATAGTAGCTGTGTATAACATACGGTTACGACGGTCTACTCGATGTACAGTGGAAAACAAATTACAAGACGCCAATTACGTCACTAATCACCAGCTTTAATTATCGCGATTACGCAATTTGTAATTAACTATAGTTAACTGCATGGAAGTAGTACCGTCAAGGTCACACCGCTTGCTTACAGCGTTGCCACTAAGCAACAGTTTCCCTTTCTTCCGAAAAATGCTATACTAGTAAGGAGGCGTACTTAATGTAAAGAATATAACAAAGTGATTTTTAAATTAAATATTTACTTTGTTGTTGTCAATGAGGCTTCCATTAAAATCACAATTAAAATAATTTTTTTACTGTAAACTGTTGACAATTCTAAAATCAATGACAATAGAAGACTGAAAAAACAACGACACATTTTGAAGGTTCATAGATCCCTACAGCAGACATTTTATAGATAAAATTTAATGTTATTTAATGTAAAATACATGTTAAAACCTTACGAGTATCACACAGTTGTTCTGATTTTGTAAGATAGTGTAATGTAAGATATTTTCGTTGGTTAACTTGGGTTTTACTGTATATTATTTTTCGTAACATTTTACAGTGAGAAAGTTTCTAATACATACATTAGAATACCTTGTTAATAATAATTACATCACAATGAATACATTGTTAATAATTAATTAACAATTAAGTTCCATAACCTACACATAACATTCAATGCGACGCGTCAGCTACAATTTGTTTGAACGAATTTTTTGTACGCATCCTGTGTCTTAAGCTTGTCCCGTTTAATTATTGAAGAAAAACTGCACTATTCGTGACTCCGAAAAATATTCTATTTTTATTTCCTGCTGCTGTCATTAATATTTAAGTAAAAAAATCAGCACTATAATATAAGAAGTTACATGCACAAGTAGGATAAAAATAATAGTATGTATAAACGCGAAAACGAATTGAATTTCTTAAGAAAATAAGGATAATTTTTTAAAAAACATTACGAATTCCTTATGAAATAAATTATAAATTTCTTATTCATATAATTATATATTATAAATATTTAAATATAGAATTTAAATTTATAATTCTATGTTTTATAAATTTTCCTTACAAATTCTATAATTAAAATTTTCCTTACTTAATAAACTACAGAATTCCTTATGACTATTATAAATAAGCTGTATGTTAAAAAACTCATCTGTCAACAATACTAAGGACGATAAATATGTTGGATGTTGTTCGTTGCTACTTCGTCTCTTCCTCACCTCGTCCACCCAACCTACTTGGAACGGGGTACTGTAACTGAAATGGGATTGGCTTTTGCCACAACAAAGACAAATTTTTTACAGAAATTGCTCAGTCCTATTTATCTTTGTGCAACGGAAGAAAGGCAGTACCTCGCCCAGTAAACATACACAGTTTTGAGGGGAGTGTGAAAATGACAAAGGCATTCATAAAAGTGTCAGACAGCAATATTTACAGAAAAGACATACCGACAGGGTATACGCAATTTGCATACCAAAAGGGTACATATACCTAACAGAACCTCCGAACCATATGACTTAGGAACGACCGTGGAGAGAACAAAAGCAGGTTAATTTACAAAAGAGAAAAGGCCGTGAGTATGAAACAATTAAAGCGACAACGGCAGGCAAGGTCAGCGTCCGCAGACAACTGTCACTCTGTAGGATAACCGCTATGAAGAAAACAGTAAAACTTTAAATAAGTAAGTTCACTGTACGGAAAACATAAAGTAACTGACCTAAGGGTACTATGTAAAGTAGGGTGTGTATTCCTAAAAACTTTAGATTCTAACATAAGAAAAACCACCGCAGTATAAATAGCAGTTTCAGAGAAGTGCAAATCGCAACAAAAGAAGCCAAAGAAAGAAGAGAAACGCAAAGATATTTGGAAAGATATTCTGGAGATGTTTACGCAACAACAAAAATATGCTGCAGACCCATAGAAAATTTTATAGCTCAAATATTGACGCCCAGCATTTAACTGAGTTATGTTACCCACAACTAATTACTCCTGATAAAGAAAAATTCATTTACGCGATACCTATAAATAAATTTGAAACGAGCCATATAAGGTGGATGTATGAAATCTGCATACGTATCACTGCTAAAACGCTACACAATGTAGTAGCCGGCAATAACGCTGGGCGAGGGGCGTGGAGGTGACAGGGAGAAGCAGTGAAAGTGAGTGACCGTGATGGAACTACTTCTATGCAGGGAGCTCTAGTAAACTATTTCCAGTTAGATTTGTCCACACGCAATAACAATGTCTATTAATAGAGTTTCACATAATTATTAACACAATACTACTTCACTTCGACAAAAACTCAATCCGCACTAGCGAAAATCGCTCACGTAACTGAACTGACAACCCGGCTGCTATGGCTTTATATACGCCGTGCTGAGGTCCAGTACAGCTTTTCCTCCTTAACTGCACGCCGGCGGCAGGTCCTTTTAACGCAAGAATGAGTGAAAGGGCTTCCTCTTCTTCTGTCCAGTTATTTAAGCGAGAGGCAGCTTCACATTGGCGATGATAAGTTGCCCAGTGAGTGCTTCCATTAAGCGATGTTGGCTTTGCAAAAACTGGCCCTACTTCAGTTAATAGCGTTCTCTGATATTTTGAATCTTCTAAACTTGACATACTTGTTTTCATAGTTAACACAGATTTTTCTATTTCAGATATTCTGACAAATGTTTTGTTCAGCTCACTTCGTAACAGGACGAATTTTGCAGTGCTATCATCTTGTACGAACGCCTTAACGTCGTCTGCTTGACGGCTAAATTCTTCTGCTTCCCGTCGGCACCTTTTCTATGTTTCTTCTCTTTCCTGTCTTTGTTCTACTTTTTATTGTTCCTGTGTTTGCCGTAGCACTACTCTGAATGCTTCTATCATCTGACTTTTATCCATTTTATTTTTATCAACTACCACTAACGCCACTCTTCTATGAAGTGTCCTCTGTTTTCACTGTTTACCGTTCTATCCCACTTCTGACACCACTGTTACGGCAGTCTACTTGATCGTCGTATGGTACAGTGGAAAACAAAATACAAGACACCAATTACGTCGCTAATCACCAGCTTTAATTATCACAATTACACAGTTTGTAATTAACTAGTACAGTATTTCCAGTTAGATTTGTCCACACGCAATAACGATGTCTATTAATAGAGTTTCACACAATTATTAACACAATACTACTTCACTTCGACAAACACTCAATCCGCACTAGCGAAAATCGCTCACGTAACTGAACTGACAACCCGGCTGCTATGGCTTTATATACGCCGCGCTGAGGTCCAGTACAGCTTTCCCTCCTTAACTTCACGCCGGCGGCTTAATGCGTACCTCAAGTGTTCCTGGAACTCACTAGAATCACCTACTTGAATGACGCAACAGCTGCCACACTGGACGGAGGGAGTGGAGAATGTTCTAGGTTGTTCGGTAGGCTTCTCGTAACAATATAATTTACGTAATATGTAAAACCTGAACAACCAAGAACATTAAGACTCAGATAGTAGGAAAATGGACAGTGGCGGGTAATAGTAAATATGTGCAGATTTGTGTGTTGCAAACTAACCATACCATCAGCCATACCATAGTTTATTACTTATTAACAAATTAATTTACTTAAATGTTTTAAGTAAAAATATACCTTAAGGCACTAAAAGTTACTCATTACCTAACTCATAATATTTCATTTATAATTAATATTAAAATATTAATATATTAATTAATATATTAGTTCACTTATATTATGTCTTAAAAACGTTACACTATTACAGTTAGTTCTAAATCTAATGTAAAGGGGAATACACGTTTTAGTTTATGTAACAATCCAAAGTCTCATCACACTAGACTTTATGTATATTTCGTACAAATTGGATTGCTATCATTAGCACAATAACGTCAACATTAGCAAACGATTCATAAGAACTTGCTACGAATCCTTAACCTAACTTAATGTCATGGAAATCTTTAATAGTGTTTTTAAACTACATGTAAAAATGAGAAAAAATGTAAAATTCAATCCAAGCCCCTCATACTTAACAATAAAAAGAAAAATGCTAACTGTTGTCAAATAATCACTTGACATTCACCATTTATGATAATAGGTAAATAACCATTTTGTACTTCGAATTCGAATGTATAGGCGTATTTAAAATACATTTAAACAAAAGAAACTAGATTATGTGTAATACGAATTATTAGGTTATTATTGTAAACATCATGCATGAGCAAACACATTACTGCTGATTAAAAACTCTTTTAAACCTCTATGAATTTATGGAATACACTCGTGGGGAACCGTCAGTGAATTGACCAGATGTTTAAGTTATCTATATTATAGACTTTAGTATGTAATATTATTACATAAAATCTGGCATTGATGATAGGAAGAAAAGCGCCTTACCAGATTAGTTTTCAAATAGCTGCTTTCTAATTAGGAAATCTCTTTCTGATTTCCATATATTAGAAGATATCATATATTGCACTTAACTGACAGACATCAGATCTTACATAAAATTCTTCATATCAGTGTAGAATTAATCTAGTGTTGAGTAACTTGTAATCGCTGAGTAACGATAGAACGTAATTGTTATTTAATACAAACAATTCTCATCGAATCTCTTGCGCTTTAGGATAGAATTTAGGTTCCCTTGATCAAGAAATTCAAAATTTTAGCAGCAAATAGCAAATTTGAAAACAGTGGCCAACTTTATTTGTAAACAAAAGAAAAATTTGTGCTGACTGCAACACATTAATTACCAAACTTTGTAAGCTCCTCTCAAGTAAAAGTAGCTCGAACAACTCCGTTGCGTTTTTCACAGTTCACCCAAAACAAACCCAGTATTGCAGGATTGATGGCCACACACCTTACATCACATATTCGAAATTAAATATTGCACTATAATTTTGGAGAAACAACGTAGAATGTTATATCACATTGTCAATAAATTAAAGTTCTATTTCTCAGAGTAGATCTAATTAGTAGTAATTATTTTGTACACTTTCACTACACAGAAGTGAAGCTATCAAAATTATTTCCTAACACTTCCATTCTTAGTATTATTAAAAAAATATTGCATATAATTTATTTTTGCAATTATGGGAACATTATGGAAAACAGTAATTCTGTCTTCGTCAAACGTTAACCACGTTTACTTAGGAGAAGTGTTGCGCAACACAAGCCATCATGTTCAACTGCATCATTTGTGCATTATTTAATCGCGTTATGTTTGTACTGACATCAGTACAAGCATGGTAACTCCCTCCAAAAATAATAGTTAATGCATAAGGTAAATCATATTGGGCCAAATGTAATCAATTTGCTCGTCTGCGTATTGAGGTCTACATAACTAATTTCTGGCCATGTGATTTTGTAACAGTACTAGCTAAGGCAAGTCTGTCAACCTTAGTACGATAGGATTGCACACTGGTAGATAAAATTTGACAATTATAATTATGGTCACTTTTCCTAACTATTGTAAGTTAAGTAACGATATGTCGCTTTTTCGGGTAGTTCATGTAATTGAATTTAATCGTGAAGCTTTCACACTTGTTACTAGGCAGCTAAAAGTCTCCCTTTCCATATCTCATCGTTTTTGTTACATATTTATTACACTTATTTATTCGCCGTTAAAATTCAAACTAACTTTAAAGTCATATTAACATATCAAGGCATTGGAAGACATAAGTTTTACTGTAAGTAGTTTCAAGATAATGTTATTTTACACTGCTAGATTCTGACCTGTTTATGTATCATAAAAAGTTTGTAGGAACATACAATATTCGACTGAAGGTTTTAAATTTTTTACTTCGTCAGAAAATAAAAAATTGAGAATAATTGTTCTCATAGTTATACATTCTCTAAAAATTTTTATATGACAGTATTTATTTCTATTATTTTTATTCAATTTTATCCTCACCTGGAACACTATCAAAATCCAGATTCCATGTAATATACATACAGATTGTCTTCTTGTAATATTTTTGAAAATTCTTAGAAATCTGACAATACGTTTGTTCATTTTCATGAAAGAACAAACTAAGTCCAACATCGTTCAAACATTCATGCCAACGTACTTCAAATATCAATGTTTATTCAAAGCCCAATATTATATTGTACTTTCGTAATTGTTGTGTTTGCGTAAAACGTGATTTACTGCATATCCTACTGGATCGCATCGTGAACCGTCTGGATATGTCGAAATTACATTTATGATGCAGTTAATTACTCCTTCAGTATAAGATGAAAGTTATAATTTGTTAACTAAAGTGTAACCAATCTTTGTCTATCTATAGTAAAGAAACTCTTTCTTTGAATACAAAATTAAATCTTTCCTATAAGCTAAATTATGTTTTACTATATTGTTCTGCGATATTTTCCTTCTGCCAATACTTCATACACATCTATAAATCTGTTACCTTCAAAATAATGGACAGGTGAAAACTAAGTATTAAAAATTTACAGGTGGATAATAACAATATTAAAACCAGGAATATAGTGTTCATTTAACTTTGTTTTCAGAGGCAATGAACACTAGAACTAGAACACTGCGCCTTTCTAGCAATACTTTAAACCCAAAATATTACAGTAAGAATTGTTCTCTTACAATCATAGCGATAGGAGGGCCAACTTCCAACAAAACGTGGTCTACATATTTTACATTCGCTACATGAACAGACGTTAACTTTGCAAAAATCATCGTAATGTAAACGACTTCACCAATACGACACAGGCCATTCTGAGAATATATCAAATAGAAAAAGTAGAAGACTGAGGTGACATCTGTCATAACCCAAAGCAAAATTACCTTTCGGAAAATGAAGTGTACTTATAACTTTTATAAATTAATGTTACTTATAAGTAACATTTAATTTATACTTATATTTAATGTTAAAAATAACATTTAATGTTACTTACATTTAACGTTATAAGTCACAATAATTTATTCTTATTAATTATAAATTAATGTAAGTAACATAAACATGAATAACGGTAGTTAAATTCTCCAGTTTTTTGTAATCACTTAAGAAAACTGTCTGTCCGTTTAAAAATATAGAACAAACGTAACAGCTCTATACTGACTTCTCCAGCTTGAAGCTTTCATGAAAAGTAGTCTTATTTTATAAAACCAAATTTTTATTATTTTCAGTGGTTGCTCTCGGAAAGAATAATACATTCCAAACTGAAAGTCCATGAATTCCACCAGGAAAATCAACACAGAACAAACATCCGTCTGAATCTATAAAATTTTATCACCCTTTAGTAAAATGAACGATGTATGATCGAACGAATAATGTGTCCGTAATATACCGTAAATGTCCATTTCATTGCGACTTGTTGTGGTCTTGGTTTATAACTTTCCTACCGTTACTTGGCATGTTATGAATTCTGTGCCGTGAGGTTAAATATACTATAACAATATAACTATAACAATTTGTTGAAAAGTTGTGTTCTTTTAGTTTATTTAGAAAGGAAAGTACTCTTATTGCACCTACAACTCTGCTGTAATAGTAACTTTTATAGTGGCATGGTTCAGGTTTATACCAAATTGTGTTCTGCGTCTCAATAATTTATTACAGTTAGTGATAACACTCGGACACGTCATGGATAACATAATCCAGAAGTTTTTTTATCTTTGGTCAACAACACATAATTTTTGAAAATATTTTGATGTAATTAGTTTGATGTTTAATTATATGTTTTAGTTTTATGATTTATGTATGTTTAGTTAGGAATACTGTTGACTCTGATGATCTTCTTCCTTCCATCCCTGGCAACAGATGTGAAATAATGGAATACTACAAAGACTAAATTTGTCATCTATTAACTACGCATTAATTTAATTACTTGCAAATTTAACATAGTATAGCATTGCTTGATTATTTAGGATTTATACAGAATTTTGCAGTACTAAACTGACTACTAACATGTAAATTGCAAATTCATGTAACGTTTGACCTAGCGTCTCAGCTGTCTCTAGGGAAATAAAATATAAATGGCTAACTCAATCAGTTACAATTTTCGTTGTTGGTTTGTAAATTCAGTGAAACATGAAAAGTATGCAAACTTAGCATTCTGCAGAAAAGGTGTAGTTTTGTAAAGTGCCGAATATTAAAATGCATAGATTAATTTTGTAACGACACTAATAGACCTATTAGAAGCGCACACATTTATTATTACAAACTACTGCCTTGACGTGCACATAATATTGTTAAAAGTTTTACCAGGAAAGGCATAAGGGAATATGTTTTAAAAACAGAATTGTTTTGCTTCTAGAACGTGTTGTTTAAATAACGTGTTCAACTGTTGCTGGAAAATGTCCAATTGTTAACAGAGGGCAGTGCTGGACAATTAGCTATATAACTGTAGTCACCTAATGTAGAAGGTATTTCCTGTTACCCTGTGACGTTAACTAATGTTTATATACCTATGTAAGGAAATAAAAATTAACTATCAGGACTTATAGTAAGAGAGTAAGCAGAGAATATGAAAGTTTGAACATTTTTATCTGTTTAAATTTACTTCTGGTTTATTCATTCATCCAAATTATAACACACAAGAACAGTCACACAGCAATCATTTACTGCTCAAAATTTCGTTGATGTTATTCCCTGAGAAATGATTTAAATCTACTAACAGTTTATATTAGTAAAATATAAAGAACTAGTACATAAGTCGACCCAACATATGTATTATCTATGTATAAAATATCCTATCCTCAGTTATTAATGTTTTAATAGAATGTACATAAACAAAATTAATTTTGACAACTATTTTAAACGGGACTTCGAATTTACCTTAGTAAAACGTTGAATGATCTTAGTAACTCAAAATCGTATAAAGCTGATAAAATCATAATTTTTGAAACGTTACTTTATATTAATAGCCAGCCAAAAACCATTTCATATTGGACACAAAATTATTTTGTGTAATATGTTTTATAGGTCTAAGCTTAATCAAATTAATGTCGTCATCTCTCGTTTTCTAAGGAGGTGGAAAGAGTGATACATAGAACTTAATTAATTTTTGTCTTGTCGAAGTTTTCAAAAGAACAAGTTTCCACTTAAGTGGGATTACAAAATTCCGATGTTAACAAGTGGAACAGAGGCAGCGCAGCGCTTCTCTACCCGTTGCGGTGTAGGCCTACCTCTATTAGCAATCCTTTGAAAGTTTGAAAGCTGTTTAACTACTTACGTCTTCCGATGGTGACTCCAAGTTGTCTGAGATTAAAATTATTTGCTAACTGCTTGCTTCTGTTGCTGTGACATCGAGAAGACTTTAAACTTTATTCAAACAAAATGCGAAGATTAATAAGGAAATAACCATTCTGTGAATAAAAAAATATGCAAAATTCTGTAACCTAAACACGTGGACTGTATAATTATGGTCTAAATATTTATTTTGCTAATCTAACGGTGCCTGATCCTTGACCTTCTTTAACCTCTGCATCCAATAGTCCCGATATCTTATGTCTGCTTGGCAGCTTTTCATCCCCAGAAGATCTCAGCCTTTCGCCCAACTTGGTCATTTGGCCATTCGCCTTTTGTCATTCCAGAGAGTCCTTGGTCTTACCTTTTGTCTGGTACCCAGTAGGTGTCCATAACAGCATTTATAAATAGTTGGGAACATTATTGGCAGGGCTGTTAGGCCGTGGTCTAGATTCTATGTTGAAAGACGTTTCGTCCTCACCATCGGAGGCCATCATCAGTGTCGGTATCAATTAGCACGGTGTCCGCCAGTTCACCCCAGTGATGAGGTAGAGTCTATGAACCTCATAGTTTTCTATTTTTACGGCGCTAAAAATATTGCAGACGTCAAGGCTCTGAACAGTACCACTGCCTATGTGCCGATCGGTAGGCTTACAACTACATTTGTGTTTACATTAATATTTATGGAACCCTTACGTATGTTACCCAATTTGCCGCTAGCTTCGTTACGCCCCTTTTCGCCGGTTCAAGTCATCGCTTCCGTAGGCAATTTCACTATTAAGAAAAAGAATTACTCCGACAGGTTAACGACGATATCAGTCGTGAGACCAGGCTTCATCCTGAAAGAAAGTTGCGAGACGGTCGTATTGAATGAGGAAACAGTGCTGTCGACTTGCTGAAGTATTAGGCTATACTTGCTTTGACAGAACTAATCTAAAGACTAAGATTATCTACCGTTCCTTTCATACAATGAATAGCTAACACCACGCTGAAAGAATGGTAAGTAAAGACAATTCTGAACTGTGGAGACAAGAAGCAACGCACTTCCAAACAAGTTTTACTCGTCGAATACTACGTGTACTTTGCCTGCTTGTGATGTTTAATAGGATCGTTATCGCATATCTGCACAGAATTGACTGTACATAACAATTACGCGGTACAAAAAGGTATGTTGTAAGTGTAAAAATATTGTTAAAACATTGGCTAAATCATTTTAAACGTCTGGTGTTTTTAAAGTATCTATTTAATGACCTTACTTTCTTTGATTACAAAATATATTAAATACAAGCCATTATATTTACAACTTTTAATACAAGTTGTCATCACTTTATACGTTCTTAAGTAATTTCCAGTAATATTATCAGTTTGGCGAGATGACAGATGGTAGTCAGCAACTCTTATGGCTAATTATCATATGCACGTAATATACCGGTATGTTAGTGTAATGAAATATCATGTAACATAATCCTCATGTGGGGATGCATTAACCTACATATTATAGGCTATATTGATGGCGTTTCTATGCGTGTGTGTTCACACAAATACACACCGCATTTGCTTTTACAAAATCAACATATGTACACGTGCATATACTTAACTAAATAAATACTGGAAATGTGCATTTCCACGTATGTGATTGTACAGGCGTCATCAAATACAGTGTCTCTCCTGCGTGTGACTCCATAATACTCGATTCAGTTTCAAGTGGTTCTGCTTCTTTATATTTAACGGGCTGATGTAAAATATCCCCTTAAATATGCCTTGTGAGATAATGTATAATTCTTTGATGTTCCGGTACAACTTTAACTTAAGTGTTTACAAATTGTTTCCGTTTAAATAAAATGCAAATAATATTTTGTGACCGAAATTATTATAAAATAGTAAATTTATGTTAACCCTTTCTAGTTTTTTAATGATAATTTATTTCATCCTTCCACTGTTACATTTTTCCAAAAGCTTCTAGTGTTGTTAGTTATTGACTGTAAGCCTTTTAAACGTGTAGCAGGCTTAACGAACAACAATTACTAGTCCATTAAGGAGCCGACGTTTTATAAATCGGGTGACACAATATTAAATATTCACACAGATTGTGGTTAGTTGTAGGCCTAGTTCAGAGTATTACACTAATCTGCCGCTCGCAAGCACCTGCTGATTTATGAAAGAGAGAGAAATCGTAAATTTTATCAAGCTTATAGTTTCATGCATTTGGATTCGAACTTAAGTACTGTAGTAATGTTTCCAGAAAATATTACCGAATATGAAGTAGAGATATTTTATAAATACATCTCTTAAACGTTCTTGCATTTAATACGTGATTTTTTATTTTCCTTCTTCTTTAATTTAGATGCTAAGATTATGTGTCAGCAATGCGTACGCCTCTTACATTACCAATGTTTCATGCTAAAAAATTTTATTTAAAGTCATAAATTTTGAAAGCGTATTAGACGCGTATTTCTACTTCTAAATGTTTGGCTAAGACTTGTACATAATAAACATTTGTCTGTCCAGTTTATACAGCCTATCTACTTTTGTTACCCAACTACAAATACGTGGTAAGCAAAAACAAAGCGCAAAATAAGGTAACACAGTTTTGCTCAAATTGTAACAAAATGAAAAAAAAAGTTTCATATGAGGAAACGAGTAGTTCATTGAATTTACAGGTAGGTCTATAATTAAAGCAAAATGTACACCTGTCTGTGCTTTAAAAATCCTTTTGTTACTATGCAATCGTGTTAGTTATAATTGTGTAGACGTTTAGGGAAGAGATTGGTTCAATTGCTGTAAAGATGAAAGAATTTATTTAACATATAAATAAATTTTAATTTAACATAAAGTCAGATTTATGCAATTCTTAGCATGTAAAAATAATAAATAATCTAGGCCGTTACAGTAGTGCCAAATGAGAATGTTACCCAATTTCTTTGCCAACGTTTCTCGGTACTTATAGCTGAACTATGTGCAATCAAATTGTCAAAGAGTAGGCTGAGTAGGCGATATTGGTTATAAACATTAATAGCAAACTCTCATCAGAAGGCATAGTTGTAAATGAAACACTGAATTTAATATGAAAATCTAATGTAACCATCTCCTTTGTATTGATATGATCTAACTGGCTAATCAGGCATACCTGGCCGCACAGACTAGGTAACAAAACTTAAAAAACATATTATTCAATATTGCAAACATTCTTATAAAAAGTACTTGATTTTGAGGAAACCACTAAATAAAAATTGAAAATATTCCTGGAAAAAACAAGCCAATTACTATGAAAAGACATCAAGCCTATTACTGATTCAACTTCATCGATAAGGAGTAGCAGAAAACAAGTCATCCTTTCTCGTTTACGAATAAGCTACACCCAGCTAATTTACTCTGACAGTTTTTGGAACTTACAACCTCCATTATGCTCTCATGTCACACTGAAATCACCTGCTGATGACTGCCCCCTTAATGCAACACAGAGACCATTATAGAATTTCTCACACATGTGATATTTATTATTTATTGCAGATCTCCCAATTACACGTCACACTACCATTGCCTCGTTCAGTGACGATACTGCAGTTCTGAGTTCTCAATCAGATTCTATCACTGTTTCTAAGTAAAGAAAATTCAACAACGATTTGAAAGATGGCGTATGAGAGCCAATGAAAAAAGTCTGTCCATATCATATACCTACGATGAATGACTTCCCTCCTCCCAGTGAAACTGAATGACCAACAACAGCCACAAACGGGAGATTTGATGAGCCTAGAATTAGATCTCTACTAAAAGGAAACAATTTACATTGACTATGAAGAAAATATATTCGTTGCTTAATCTAAACTGTCTCTAAAACAACAGAGTGCTACTTCATAATGGCATTTGTGTATGGGGAGTAACCAGTAATTTAATCCTATAGATTTTTCAATGCGTTCAAAGCCCTAAGGGTCATTACTAACACTCCTTGCAGGTGTCCAACGTTACGTGTGAAAAAGAGATCAGATGACATAGCACCGAAAACCGCGCAAGATTAACCTCCCACACAAATGATTTCCTGTGGTTTGTGGACTTCAAAACTACACCACGGAGAATAAAAATACTTTACGTTTCTTACTTAGGAAGCTCACAGACTTACAAGTAAAACGTGATGGAATGTAAAGAACTTTAAAAATATTTTTATTGGAGACTACCAGTAAGTATTAATAATTGGTGTCTACCTACGGGAAGGCATACCACATGATAATGTATTTTAATTTTTTGATAAAATTTGCTTACCGTCTAACAGGATACATTAAAAAAATGGCAAATTAAAAACCATTGTGTCACTCATTAAAATTTGTGAATGCATTCTTCACAGCTACACGATTAAATTGTTCAAATGTACGTTTTTTAGTTCATTTATTAAGTCCATTTTACAGTAAATGCGTGTGGTTCCCTAGCAAGTACACGAGACATCATAAAACAAAGGAACAATGAGTGAAACATAGTGATTGATGACTACGACAATAATTGATTGGCCTTAAACCTTTGTCTGTAATGATTAGGAGGGCTGATTGAGCGACTACAATTAATGTGCAAAGGTAGAGAGACGGCTATCGAGTAATGACAGAGCGGTTGTTGCAACACATCGGCTTCCTGGATCCCATCCACTCCAAATGCCTATAGGCCTATCTTACGTAAACATATGAACTGTTTTAGTAGAAATGTAATATAGTAATATTAAAAATTAACATATTTTGTGTATAAACCATTTTGAGATTAATAGTATTTTCAATTGTATCATCAGGTAAAAGAGTGCTCATCCTATCAAAATAAAAAATATTTGAACACTATTTCTGGTTATTTAGTAAGAATTTCTGGTTTCTTGTTTTTGGTTATTTCCGGTTAAATTTAGCAACTACAACAATAACAATAACAACAATTGCATTAAGTGTTGTTCTGAAAAAGACAAGCTATTAGCACGCTCTTGATAACCCAATCGACGTCTATAATAAATTATAATAGACCCTTATATATGGTTTATAGAAATGCCCACGTTATATATTCCAAAAAATTACATAACAATTATTTTTTAAGAGCATATGAAAAGTTCCTTAACCAAAAATTTCCAGTTTTTAATGATTTATATTTTAAAGTGACAATTTAATTACTTCCCGTAAGAAATAACTATTTTATACAAAATCATATGTAAAATCTCTATAAAATTCCACATGAGAAGGAGAAGTGGATGTAACTGTTCTCGCTTTGACAGTTTAGTTTTTAAGCCATAAAAAAAACTATTATTATTAATGCTGATATAACCCACATGTTAAACAAAAACTCCAATATATAAAGACATAATTGCTTCAAATTGATTTTGAAAGTAAAAGAAATTAAGGCGGACACATATCTTTATTAACCATTTCAAATATTTTCACGGCAACACAAAATTGCTCCACCGTAGTTATCAATGAATGTTTAATTGTTATTACAGTAATACGATGGCGTTTGTGCAATTGACTGTCAAGTGAAAATAGCACATATGGTGTTCATACTACACTTATACTTACACTTTCACTTATTACTTCCTAAACCGCAGGAACAAATTATATGTCAAGTTAATATTTCGTAGCGCGGCCAACAAAATCAATCGCTTTTTGTTAACAGTTTTATTGTTACAAAACAGTAGGCCTACTTGGTAATTAACTGAATTTTTTATTGACGATTATGTACCCAATTTGGTTAATTAAAAATGTAATAAAATATCAAAATACTGATTAGGTTAAACAAAAGTGATTTGTATTATTTGCATGATTTTATGTGCTGGAAGTAAACAAATTATATTTAAATAAAAAGCAAGGATTTCTCTCATTCTTCTTTCATGTCAGAGTAATTTTAACAAAGGTAGAAGTTACTTACATATTTAGAATATTACTATAGAAGAAAACTAAATATTAATGTTAATGTTCATCATTTGCTAGTTGCTTCTAAGTTAAAGTTATCAAGTAACTAAAGTCAGAATATAGTTTAAACGAAGTAAATAAAAACAACAGCTTAAACCATAATGGATAAAAACCAGTAAATTACTATGTTTTAAGCCACATGAGAATAAGGCAATTACACTGCTAATAAGTAATACATTATTGTGACAAAATGTTAATTTGGATAAAAGAAAGTGGTAGGGAAGATGTTAGAAGAAGGGATAGAAAAAGAAGAATTAGGGCTTGTAAATTAGTCTGAAGAAACAAGAGATATATTAAATTAAAAAACCAGAGTGTATGTAAGATACCTATGACAAGTTCAGGTGATAGTAACTTAAACATAAGAGAAATAATGTAACGGGTACTGAGTACTGAGAAGTGTCAATTGATTAATGGTGTTAGCTTACTGTTTTGGGGGGAACAGTGTCAAGCTCTTTTTGTGTTTACAGCTGATGCCTCAAATGAAACTACCGTTAAAAAGGTTTGTTTATTCCAGTAAAATTAAACTAAGCAAATAACTACATTTTTTATAAATAGGAAAATATGTTACTAGTATGAGAAGTGAAATGGATTTCATGTAAAAGAAAGTAATATAAATAACGTATTCTCTTGGTTCAGAAAATGTTATCTGTGAACAGGTCAACGAGCTCTGCATGGTAGTTACGTTAATTTATTCAATGTAAATGCAGACGTAACAAGAGTAGAAAGACTTTAAATAATGGCTATACAATGACTTCTAACCATATAATGACCTCTTAAATTGGTGCAATTACTTTCTTCAAACGAGCAGCCCGAATTCAGCTTTAATTTACGCTGCCCTAGGCAACAATCGAAAACTTTACCACACTATTGTAGAATTATATTTCAAGGAAGGCGTGTTTAGATTTAAAACATTTTTACATATAGCATTCACTTCATAAGATAAATGTGAAAATTAAGCTTTGAAAAGTCGTTCAAGTCGTAAACAATTACAGGTTGTATAAAATTATTCAGATTTTCTCGTAGGTAGGCCTAGATCTAAAGGTATGGAATGGTTCTTTTGGCTCTACGCAACGTTCATTACTTTCTTTATTATTACTACTACACCGGTTGTTTGAGAAAAAAAGTTTCCCTCTTCAACTATAAAACACAAGCAAGTAAAAATTTCAACGGCTTATTGTAATCATCACGGTTGAGTAATTTTACAATATTTCATTGTCAATAATTCCGTAATGTAACAACGGATTATTGTTTGTAAACATTTTGAAATAGAAAAAAATTGTGCCACCAAACGTGTACAGGTCTCACCAACATTGTCTTTGTATTATTAAAATATGTAATATACCATGTTTATATTAACCTCATATGGTAATGTGTAACGTCATATGTGTATCAATGGTGATTCTTTTCCGAAGACGGGGTTCAACTTCATTGTTCCATGCTGTCCGTTCTTCTGCCCCATGTTAAAGGCTCTCTAATTTTGTCCATAATCAAATTCACTAGTATAACATTTCTTCTTCTTCCACTCTACTCTGCAACTTTTCTTCGTATTATCAATTTCTTGAAACAGTGTAATCTCAAATTGTGACCATTCCAATTTGCTACCATCTAATCCAACCACAGGTAACCTTTTAATTTTGGGGGGGTGCATATGTAACTGAGGGCAAGTTCGATGGGCGCACCCCTCTCCACCCATCAATGGAAAATAGAAAGGTGCGGAGCTGGACGTTGGCCATCGATGGTAAATAGCTGGACGTTATGAACATTAACTGTCGTGCAAAATTACAAAAATTAGCGTCGTAGAACTTGGAATCAAAAGAAGCTTTGCAGTAATTTTCATACAAATTTATGAAAATTTTTCACATTAGTAGTAGGTCATCAACAATCTGTCATCATCCACACGCACGTTAAAACTAACAAAACTTTAAACAAAAAAATGGTTAAATAGAAACACTTTTTAATAAAAATAAATTAAAAAACTTACCACAATAACACTATTTATTTTTATAAAGTGTACAGATAATAATTTAAATAATTATGAGGCAGGCTGTGATAGCCTAAGAAACAGATTATACAATAATATTATAAACGTTTAAACTAAATAATGAACAGTAAAAATTGGTTAATTTCCTTAAAATTAATGGCTTTATAAAATATATAAGCTTGCACGATGTGTTGAATGTACGTTTAAGAATCTGATACTTGCCCTTCTCTACAAACAGATATATGTACATGTCCATCAACAGTTCTCTTCAGGACATTCTCTCGTAAGTCCACAACGAATCCGTAGGCACTCATAATGTCCGTGCCAAGAATCACTTCATCGACAATGTTTGCAACGAGCATTTGGTGTCTAACTCGAGAAGACCCAGGCGTACACGTACGTCTACCTTTCCTAGCACCTTGACGGGGCTTCCAGTCACAGTCTCTGTATTGTACAAGAGCTAATTAGAGGCTGGCGATTGCTGACTAAGTCAGGGCGCACAATGGACACTGTTGCGTCCATTTCACCTGTCAATGATGTTGGTTTACCTTCCGCAAATCCATTAACGATCAAAACGATCAAGTTTCCACTGGTCTTATGTAGCGTGGAAACTGTGTACTGTTCTGGGGATTTACTTCTCCAATTGGTGTGATCACTCTCTTCTCTCGGCATCTTCTTCTCTCAACAGTCTACCTGTAGATGACCACGTTTTCCACAGTTGTAACATTTCGGTCTTCTGTCTTTTTCAAATCGTTGCGACTCTCTTGGACTTTTGAATTGTTTGTCCGACAGCATTGTTTTTCTGCACCCATCGTGACGGCAATGTGATGGCACAAACCCATTAATGTAGCGGGACGCTGACTTGGCAGCTTCAAACTCTAGGTCGTGAACAAGAGCTTCTGAGCTATTTCGGTGTCTTGCCATTCGTAACACTTGCTGAAATTCACAATCTCCCATGCCATCAATAAATGTCTCCACCGCAAACCTTATTCGGAAGTCTTCTGTTGCTTCAGGATAGGCCAATCTAATCAATCTGTCAATACTTCCTTCAAACTCTTGAAGATTCTCCCCGGAACGTTGTCGTCTTGTTCTCAACTGAGCGTAGTACAGCTCTCGCAAATGTTTATCACCGTAGCGTAATTCTAGACCTTTATCAACTCGGCATAGATGTTCTGGCTGTCAGGTGGCACTTTCTGTAGTAATTCTGCCGCGGGTCCTTTTAATGAGAGAACGAGTGAAACTGCCTTGCCTTTCTCCGTCCAATTATTTGAGCATGCAGAAGCTTCGAATTGGCGTAAGTACGTCGCCCAGTGCTTGCTTCCATCAAAGGTTAGAGCTTTGACATGAACTGTCCCTACTGCAGGCAAAGTGACTTTCTCTGTTAACTTATTTCCTGTGCCTTTTTCTGTCTTCATCATTGGTACTGTCTGTTTACAAAGTTGTTTTGGTTGTATCTTCAGGCACTGCTCAACTTCAATTATAATTTGCTCTCTTATGTTTGCTATTGAGTTTTCTACTGCACATATTTTATTTGACATGGTTTCTTCTATGTCAGATAGTTTTGTGGACATCGATTCTTCAACACTCGAAACAGATTTCTCTACTTCAGCTATTTTTAATGTCATTGATTCTTGTACAACCGATATTTTAGTAACTTGTTTACTAAGCTCACCTCTTAGGAGACCCAACTCTGCAGCCAGTTCTTCTTTTAGTTTTTCTTCTGTTTCTAGAATTAATGCTTTCTGACGTTCCTCAGCTTCTTCTCTTTCTTGTCTTCGTTCTTCTTTTGGTTGTCTTTCTGCTTCTTCGGCCTCCTGTCTGCGTCTTTCCTCTGCTTCTAGCAGGAGGGTTTTTTGTCTCCCTTCCGCTTTCTCTGCATCCTGTCATCGTCGTTCCTCTGTCTGCAACAACAGCGCCTGGAAATTTTCCATCATTTGACTGGCATCCATTGTTTTCCGATTAATTACGAATTACACTCGTCTTGTACAAAGTGTCCACTGTTTCCACTGTTAACCGTTCTATCCCACTTCTGACACCACTGTTACGACGGTCTACTTTATCGTCGTAGGTACAGTGGAAACAAAATACAAGACACCAATTAATTCACTAATCTCCAGCTTTAATTTTTACAGTTAAACAGCTCATAATTAACAACACAGTCTCTACAACAAATCAAATGATAATTGTTCACACGCAATAAAATGTCCACTAACATTAAAACTCAATTGTATTACAATATACCCTCCTATTATAAAACACAACACTTAACTAATAACCACTTGAAGGCGCACAGTAATATCGCCCGAGAATAACTCTCGAACCGAACTGTAAATATATCGCAGCTGTACTGACTTGAACGTCGCTGAGTATTTATAGCCAGTCGAATATCTAGACGATTCCTAATTGCGTCTTAGCGTCCGTATGAACTACGTAATTAACTGCGGCCTTGACACAGTCCGCACGGCTGGCGGCATCTAGAACACTCTCGCAAATGCGTCTACAAGCACGTACGCCACATGCTTACATTCTGGATCTCTCTGGAACGTTCGATAAACACGTAGATTGTTCTGTGACGTCGTAACAATATTCTTTCAGTAAAGAATATTTCCATCCCAGTGTAGATACAATTTTGTAATCTATGCTCAACTACTATAAAGAAATTACAGACTAAAGGTTTATACTTGTTTGAAGAACTCAAACAGTGAAGGCAAATGAAAAATTCGTAACAAATTTTTTTCACTAGGAAAACTTTTACTGCTGAAGATATTTTTTGTGATAACACATATTTAAATTAACGTATTACATCCTAGTTTGTGCAAATTCATATTTACAGTCCTGTTTACTTAAATGTGTGCATATTTGCAGCCGTGATTTTGTGAGTGCAAGTGCCGATATGTATTTAGACAAATACACGTGTGCTCGTATGTCCGCTGTAATATTTAGGTTAATGCATATCCATTTGAAAATTATATTACTCTAAACCAAACACTAAATTAAGCTTATGTTAATTGCATACAACCATCACAGTCAATGATGAAAATATATGTTGGCAATAACGTCGGAAATTCTATAAATACCAAAATAGGTTATTGTATTAATGTTTATAAATGTTTACTTAAAAATAACGAAGTTCGAAAACAAATTTTGTATGAATAACATTACGTTTTCGAACACGGGCTGATTCTTTACATACCGGTATTTACTTTTATGTCTGATGTTCACACACTTACAACACAATTAAACTGTGTACCAGATGTTACTACTTTCTAAAAAATTCATTCTGTATATGTTATGATTATCTACAATCACTACACGCTTCTGTTTTGCAAGCACAATTTGGAAACGTCATTTCGTTGTCCTGGTTCCAGTATGGAAGTCAAGTAGTTTAATAACGAAATTTTCAAGAATCGCTTATATTATATATTATATGTATTATATTATTGTCTGGAAATAGTTTATATTAGAAATTAATGTTGTCTACTTGCCTGTTATGAATACATTGTGTAAATGTGAAAGTTTTATTGGATATTTGTCTTCTTGCAGAATTAAGTAATTCTTTAACTGAACTCTCCGCGCTATCGTTGCCAGCTTACTGTCTAAGTTTCATACTGCTTCCCACCCAAATAAATAATCATTTAGACTGTGTAATGTAAAATTACAAAATAAATGCAAGGTTTATCTACTCCATTCTGTAGATAACCATAAGGTTAGGTTTAGGTAAAATACATACTTTTTAATAAAATGTAATTTTTTGTCATTACAAATCGACAAATTGGTAATGACAGAAGACCATATATTTCAGTTTGGAGAATAGAATGTAGTCAGTAATTAATTTACAAGCATACACGAGCAGCAAGCAGTCCTTACAAAATAACATCTATAGCATGTCACATACACTATAACACTGGGAACCTGTGCATACTTACCTCTGATCAATTGCACGGGCTGCCATACTCGTAATCAACTTTTATTTGCGTAAATTGCGATTATTCGTAAATATTTTCCGTTCGCTATTCTATAACATAATACTCTCTTACTCAATATGTATTTTTCTGACTTATTTCCTTTGTCAAGTTGTTCTATAATTGGTCTTAAACGGGGGTCTTGTTGTTGATACTGGGCTAAGTCCGTAAATGCAAGAGGAAATTCGGTAATTAAAGTATTGATAATCGGCGTTTCTCTACTCTCCTTGTTTTCGTATGTTTTACTACTCGGCTGGAACATACGTGACAGTGTATCGGCAACTACGTTTTGGGTGCCTCTAATATGTTGTACTTTAAATTTAAAACAATTTAATCTTAATACCCATCTTCCGATACGGCCTAACTGTTTTGGGTGATTTAGTAGCCAAGATAATGCTTGATTATCTGTTTCTAACAGAAACTCTTTATGTTCTAAAAAGGGTTTGAACTTCTCAAAAGCGAAAACGATAGCTAAACAATCTAATTCGTATGCGGAGTATTTCTTTTCTTGATCTGTCAGGGTGCGTGAAGCGTAACTAATAGGTAGTCTAGAGTTATCTACTTCCTGATATATTACTGCACCTAGGGCTACACTTGAACTGTCTGTCTGCACTACAAATGGTTTTGTAAAATCGGCTAATTGTAGTACTGGGGGTGATATGATGCTTTCTTTCAATTTCTCGAATGCGGTTTGGTGTTGCACATTCCACTCAAATTTAACTCCCTCCTTTCTTAAAGCATTCATAGGTGCTGCAATTTCGGCTAGATGTGGGATATACTTGTGGAAATAATTTATCATTCCCAAAAATCGGGCTATTCCTTTCGCATCCCGGGGTGGTAAAAATTCTCTGATAGCACGGGTTCGCTCGGGGTCTATGCTTACCTTTCCGTTGGCTTTTACGATGTGACCTAAAAATGAGAATTGTGTGACAGCAAAATTTACTTTACTGGGGTTTACGGTTAATCCAGCTTTCTCCAATCGGGATAGTACTTCACGTAGATGTTTAAGATGTTGGTCAATTGATTCGCTGTAGATAACGATGTCATCTAAGTAGTGATACACATATTTAAATTTTATATCATGAAATAATTTTTCTAATAATATGCTACATACAGAACTACCTTGGGATATTCCAAAGGGTACCCTCGTAAATTGGTACAAGTTGAAAGGGACGGCAAATGCGGTTAGACGTTTTGATTCTTCAGAGAGGGGTCTCTGGTGAAATGCCTGGTTTAGATCCATGATGGTAAAAATTTTTGCTTTCGTAAAATAATGAAAAGCACTGTGGATGTCGGGAAGCGGTATAGATTCAAATTCTATCCGTTTATTTAGTTGCCTCTAGTCCACAACTAGTCTATGTTTGTCGTTACTCTTGGGTACTAAAAACGCGGGTGATGAATAAGATGAAGTAGAGGGTTCGATGACTCCTTGTTCTAACAATTTGTTAATTTGGTTCCTCATTACTTCCATTTTTGGAGGTGATAACTTGTATGGGGCTAAACGTATTATTTTATCGTCGCTCAAATTGATTTTGTACTCTATCAGGTCCGTCAGTCCTAACTTTGGGGTGAGGACGTTGGAGAACTGTTCTATTAATATCTGCATGTTCCGTCTATCTTCACTTTCCAGATGACCTAATTGAGATTCGTAATGTTCTAGATGTGTAGAAGTAGTTCCAGTACTTTTCTGTTATTTGCATTATCATCCAAATTATATTTTTGTGAACGATCGAATCCAAAATAAAATTTCTTATCGTGAATATCTAGAATTATTCCTGTTTTACTGATAAAATCAGCTCCCAATATTAACTCGGGTCCTAACTCGTCGCATACCAACATTGGAAAATACCACGTTAGACTTTTAATTTTTACTTTAAACGTGATGATAAGTTTTATCATTAAATTTTGTTTATTAGCTGTAGCGCATCTAATATTCACTGATTGACTGCGTTTAACTAAGTGGTGTTTAAATAATTTATCGGCTAGCTGTTGACTAATTAAACTTCGCGTTGATCCGGAATCAATTAATCCGAGGGTGGATGTAACACCGAGGTCAACTTGTATATACGGTAATTGATACTTACTGAAATCACATTTATTAATAGCGTTACATTTATCAATAAATTTTCTAACATAGGGGTCTAATTTTCTTTTGTTATTATTATTATGTTTTAACTTTTTGTCACTCAGGGGTTTACCTGTTTACACGATGCTGCGGAAGACACAGGATTTCGGATCTCCCTGCCTTACATGTTTTTTGGATAATGGGTTTTCTGATAGTACTGTTTCCGTTTACAGTTTCTACTGATGTGTCCAGGTTTCTCGCAGTTATAACATACATTTTCTTTACGTGGGGTCTCACTGGTTTCCTGTCGAGGTTGAGGCTCCTTGGACTTACCATAGTCATGAAAATTGGTGGGTCGACGAAATGGTCGTCTTTCTCGATGAGTTCTTGCATCTGAGACTAGGGCTTGCGTTTCCTTTCTATGTGGTGTAGTGGATAGCGATGCATGTCTGTTCTGATCTGCGTACCATACATTTGAAGAGTGAATACTACATTGTTCTAGATCAGCGAAAGTGTGGGGCCTATTTATTAGTGCTAATCGGGAGCGTTCTTCTGGAGATAAGCCTACTAGAATAGTATCAACCAATTGTTTCTCACTCCAGTCGACTTGCAGTAGTCGGGAAGATTCTCTGATGTCTGCAATATAGTGGGCTAGTCTTTCATGGGCTCCTTGTACTCGAAGTACGGTATTTCTTTTAATCTCCTCGTAAATTCCCGTGGGGATAAAATGTTTTATTATGGTAGTATGAAGTTCTTCTACTGGAAGAGTCGAGCTTAATGATTCCAGTACACGATCTCGTAATGGTGGTTTACATTTGGGTAGGATTACTTGCAGGATTTGCCAATCGTTCAGTTGCTGTAGATCTTTTATTTGCAGGAGGTATCTGATGAAATTTAACAGTTTCGTAATACTTAAGCCATCGGTGTAGGGGATTTCTGTAATAATTTTTTCTACTGGGTGTGTGATCTTTCCGTAGAGGTCTACATTAAAATTTACATTTGGTATACATTTCGAAGGATTTGTTGCTGCATTAGGCGTCGTAATCGCATATCTACTAGTGCGAGTATGGTGACCACTAGGCTGTGGGGGTTCTGATATCGTTAGGGTATTTAATTCTCTACTAGCTAGCTGTTCATGAGTCGGTTGAATCTTCGATACGGTGGGTGATTCGTGGTTCGAGGTGGAGGGAGAGTGTTCTAAAGTAGGGGATTGAACCGGGGAAATATATAATTTTTGTAAGGAGTGCTCAATTTCTTCCATTCTAGACGAGTCTGACTTTCGTCGCAATTCGTTTATAATTATGGGTAATTGGTGTAATGCCTCATCCACAAATTTTTGCACATCGGGAGGGATTACGGTGACGTCGGGCCAGTTCAATAAATTGTTCAACCGCCGGGTTAAATGTTCTATTCGTTGCGTGACGCGCAATATTACAGTAGGTGATTTTTCGTCCTGAATGTTTTGAGATAATAACGTCATTTCCCTATACTTCGCATAACAGGTTTCTCGTTCGCTGTCATAATCGAGTTCACGTAATCTATCTAACTGCGAGGGTATATCTGATCTGCTTTTGCGTAATGCCTTGCGCAATTCAGACACTGTTACGTTCGCGTGAGATACACCGCGTAAAATAGCTTCGTAGCACAGTTCATCTTTTAATAATAGATCGGGGTTAAATACAGCCATTTTTGAAATGTGAGTGGCTATAAATACTTATTCTACTATTCGCACTAAATTCTATACTACTCTTTCTTGTTTTCACACATAAACGATTAAAGTTCACATTTAAAATTTACATTGGTAGTGAGAGAGATAAATTTCAGAGAAAGAGAAAACTCACACAGGCGTCAATATACATTCAACGAAGGGGGAATTCTCGGTTACTAAACACAGGATGATACACGCTTCTTATAACAATAGAACAATCGAAGAGGGTTGCGTATTGTCTAACTCAACTTTGCGGGAGGTAACTATGACAGTTTCACACAGGCGTGGACAAGAATTTAACCGGTCAGATTTTGTTTACAAACCGACACGTTGATGAATGAAATTTTTGACAAGCACGTACCTGATGTTGTTTCGTCTACCTGTGGCGCTAAGTTAACATTGTGTAAATTCCTATATCTAATTCACAATTAAAGTTACCTATTTACTATACCACTATAATAATAATTATCATTTTTATTTTATTTAAAATTTTAGACACATATTAAAGTACATAAGTGAATAGATCAACAGGGTGTCACAATATTACACAATTACTTATTAAACAAAATAAGGTGGCGCATGTTATTAATAAAATTATTTACTTGTTTTTTTTTTTACAAAGCAGAGTTGCGCATCTTATAGCATGTCACATACGCTATAACACTGGGAACCTGTGCATACTTACCTCTGATCAATTGCACGGGCTGCCATACTCGTAATCAACTTTTAATTATTAATTAATTAAACCAGCTGTAGTTATTACTAAAGGAACCTTTACATGGGGCTCTGATGATTTATTCACTCACAGTTTTAGTGTAAAGTAACGACATCTCTTTATTAAATCATTTCTATAACAGCTCTACATAAATATTCCCATATAATGTTTTCTAAATAAAAGATTACAATTTATAACAGATTTTGGTAAAGAACTGGGGCCAAAACATATGGATTTATTTGTGCTAGCATTATCCACGGATCCGAGACCTTAAACTTGTTTATGAGTTAAGCTCGCTTATTCATATTCTATCATACAATTTGGGGGGGGGCATTTTAAGAATGGACTTAATCTAAAAATTTTGTATCAGTGAAGCTATATATATATATATATATATATATATATATATATACATCAGCATTACTCGGTACTATAAATATTTTGAATCCTAAGACATACTACATCTTATAAAGTGGTTATCATTAAAGTCTTTATATATTGATTTAAACTGTCTTTAACAATTCATTTGTTAGAATTTTAATTAATCACGGAGGACTTAATCTAAGAATTTGTATCAGTGAAGCTATACATATACAACAGCATTATTCGTTACTACAAATATTTTGAATTCTATAACATACTACATCTTATAATGTGGTTATCGGTAAAGTCTTTCTATTAATTTATTTCAACTGTCTTTAGCAATTCATTGGTTAGAATTTTAATTAATCACGGAGAACAAATCTCCGTGTCACCTGCCAAATCCATCAGGTTACTCGTAGTCATGGTCCTTGGTCCTTATGGTGTTCGTCTGCGGTTGATCTTAAGTGGAGATAATTTTTCTGTTGAAGTTCTTGAAGTGGTTAGTTCATAATGAAGTAGCTTGGAGGTTCTCAGAAGTCTCGTGGTTAAACATCGTTAGTAGTATAAGTGCCGTAACTGTTCTTGTTTGTTGCAGAATCGCACGTCACATTATTGTTTATAAAAGTTCTCACTTTTGGTAGCTCGTACCATATTATTTAAAACAACATAAACATCTTACTAATTAAACAGATGAGATGTCATCCCTTACACAGTTATTTTATGCATTCTGGTTTTATAACATTTAGATTTACTATCACACTAAATTGCCAATACTTTAGCTACACATTGTTGTAAGGTCTTCTAAATAAAATATTTTGTCTTTCACGGATACATGGTTCAGGCGTGTGTCTTCTACGCGAGCGCTTCATCTCGACTCTTTACAATGTAGGAAGGGTCAGTTAATCGCGCGGAGGTTACGCGTCGCAACGAAATAGTTCCACATTTATCCTCTATTTAAATGGTTAAAGTTTGACTTTTTAATTATCCAAAGATATTCTTAATTACAGACTTCATTATAGTACACTACTGTGGTCTTGTTTATTTATATAATTAATATCGAATTTACAAGGATTATTAGTTTGTTTAGGGGTCGGTATTCAAGTTAATTCCGGTTAGCGCATGTCTATGCAGGGTTACTTAACAAGGTTTTCCCTATCTGTGCACTCGTATTCCTTTTTATTTTTATTTAAAACTCTTCATTAAATATTATTATAATTTTATGATAGCGATAAAATTTAGTTTAAATGTGCGATTAATTAAAATTTCTCAGCTTTTACATTTCCTATTTATTAATTATTTTACTTTTAATTAATGAAATCGTCACACATCCTTATTTGATTGTCCTGTTGTCTTAATTTTTATGAAGTGTTCTCCTACAGATTATATTTTTAAAACTTCATTTGTTTGTAAATTGGCAAATCAAGTAAAGCATAATATTTTTCACACACATTTTTAAACCACACATATAAATAAAGCTACATTCACGGAAGTTAAAGAATATAATAAACACTGAAAGGAATAATTTTCAAATTTTCTTTACATGTAATTACTATTTTCCTCGCTTTAAATTCGTGCATGTATGTAGTTGTTACTTGTAATTAATAACAGGTTACTTATTTATGGTGAAACATTCTTTATTTATAAATTTCAAAACGTATATTTGTGATTAGTTATTTGTATCCACACGTTGTTAACATGTTATTTACAGCGACGTCATGTCTGTTGCTAGTAAAGTGCAACATCGTTTGTAAGGATGCAACAATATAGTTTGTTACGCATTTAGAATACTACAACGTGACCCATTTACTTTTGTCTATTATAAATAGTTTTATTTTCCGGAAATTTACAAAACTGGCGTAGTACATATAGGCTTTTATACTTCTAAATTTCAAGATAACAACCTACATTTTTAATTTAGTTAAGATCATTTTTTTCATATTTGTTTTCTATACAAGTTCATGAAGAGAAGTAAGTGCGTGGTCCATAGACGGTAGGATTCCTGCGTTAATAGTTCATAATGTGTAAGCGGTTACAGTCTTCCGTGGCTGTAATTCCCCTCTGATTTCGCTTCCATCCGAACTGACAGTCAACTGAAAGTTGGAGGTTGTAAGTCGACCTAAAAACACGACGTTGAATCTATTACTTCACTCTGTATTTGTAATGTATTAAGTGTTGGTATGCTGCTTTACACGCCACTTATAAATATGAGGAAAAGTGAGTACAAACTGTAAATAGGTCACAAACTAATGTGGTGTAGTTAAAAATTGTAGTGAGTAATTTCTGAAGTTGTCACTAGGTGGCAGCACAGTTCAGCTTGATGTACAGTATTCAGCAATTACCACTATGACCAGCTTGTAATTGTTTAGTAATCTCTAGTTTTCAAAATGACAACCTGATTTGAGAACTTACGTTACAATATCAGCGTGATGTTGTGCGTTTTTGTGGGAAAAAGATCTTCCTGCAAAGAGCCGCTCAGCAGGAAAGGTTATGCTTACACCGGTCTGGGATTCTCAAGCAGGAGCCGCTATCTCATCTGGGTGTCACTCAGCAGGAGTGACGCTATTTCGTTTTCAGATGTGAGGGGAGAATGTGAATGCTGCATCGTACGTGATGTTGAAACGTCGGGCTGCAATTCGCAGAAATGGCTAAGGATCTGACTACAAGGAGTTATGTTCCATCACGACAATGTCAGACATATCATATGGCACGATCAACCCTGAAGAGAACTGATCAATAAAGATGACAACTTCAACATCCGTCTTACCTTCCTGACTTTGCCTCCAGCGATTTTCACCTGTTTGGTCCTCTGAAATCTCACCTTTGCCCAGTGGCGGCTTGTGGCTTAAGAGGCTGGAGGGCGCGGCCTTTAGGTTTTATAAACATTTGAACTCACCTCAAACATTGTAAGCTGCTGTAGATAGTCTGGGATTTTATTAATAAACATAACTAGACACATTCTTAGTCTCTTCACTGTCTCTTTAGTGTCGAAAGTGTCCACAAAAATGTCTATACTGTTTCCACAAAAAAAGTAATACACTATATTTACACTAGGCCTATATTATTTTTATGATAGCTACACTCTAAACAGATCATTTATTTGTAGACAAAGTCCATTCGCCTTTCCTATAAATTCATGAATTTTTCTAGCACTCTATCATCAAAGTCCTTCATTTCATTAACAAGTTCCTTGTTGATAGATAGCATCGCAAGAGCATTCAATCTATCGTTTTTCATTGTATTTCTCAAGAAAATTTTTATTCTTTTCAGATTCAAAAAGCAGCGCTCAGGTTTGGCAGTTATCAGAGGGGTAGTTATGATAATTTTTATAAGTTTCTATACATCTTTGCAAACTGACGTAAGATTGTTTTCTTTTGTAAAGTTAAGAAGTCTTATTGTGCCTTTAATATAATATAATTGTTTCAATTCACTCCGAACTTTTTCTTGTAAGAAAGAGTAATGCTGAATCACTCGCTTGAATTTTTCTTCCTGAAAGTTTGTAGAAAAAAGTGGAAATAAATTATCATTGGACATCAACGAAGCTGCCACCAGGTGACCCGTGTAAGTAAATCTACCTTTTACTTGAGTTATAATGATGTCACATACCTCTTTTGCATCCCCTATTCTAGTGCAGCATCCAATATTATTGTTCCTTTTTCTTGGTTGCTGAAGGAATCCTCGTTTATTTGTGTTTCTATTTTATTTATTTTCTCCCTCCCTTTCTGGATCTCATTTTCAAAAATTCTGATGTCACTTTGCCACATTACACTGCCTTTGTTCCTACTCTGTAGTTATTGGTATATTATGTTCATGTGATATAGAATTCTATGAAAAAAGTTAGCCAGAACATGAAATTTTGGTTCAGAAGAGTCCTTCTGTGACCATTCCTTCATTAACTGAGAGTTTGTTTGTACACTTTTCTTCAAAATTTCAAAACATTCTGCCAACGTATATCGGTTTTCGTACACAACGTTGATTGTACGAATGTAGTAATTCCATTTTGTTATAGAAACTCTGGGTAAGCTGGCTTACATTACTTCCTCCAAAACGTTCGTTCTTAGAAATGAGTGTGAAAAAAGTGCTGGAATGGCAGACAGATTTGAGAAAGATTTCTAACTTTGTTGTTTATACTTGTTGCTTTTTCTAATAACAAATTATTTGATGAGTGTAACAGTGTACAAATTATGTGAGCGGATACACTTCTCTAATTTTTGCCTGTACACCTCCAACAGAACCACACATAACATTAACGCCATATAAGTCTCAGCTATTAACATTTCTTGTGATGTGTGCAGAAGAGGATTTATGTTGTCCATTATGCACTTTGCTAAGGTTTTTGCATATTTACCTTCAGGACTAAGAAATCCGCAAAACCTTTCGTATACCGATCCCTTAAACACGTATCTAAAAACTAATACCATATGCAGTGGCTTGTCACATCGGTTGTCTAGTCACATTCGATTGCCACAAATTCAGAAGCTTGTATCTCCTTTTCTCTTTCTTCCCTGCAGACACTTGGGTAAAATGATAAAACAAAACCTAATAATTCGACACTACAATATTTGCCTAAATTATTCGTGAAGCTATTAAATAAATACACACACTCAAAACCTAAACACTAAACAAATGCCTGTACTGAATTAATCACAGCGGAGAAAGTCTAAACACCTAAAAGAGCAAATCTCACACTATCAATAGTCTGCGATTAGTTGTACGCAGTGAATCACGTCACTTTTGGCTCAACGAGGCGCGATAGGAGACGCCCCAATTGCCAGTGTAAAAACCGCCTATAAGCTTACAGGTTCATTCAACGTTCGACAGAGTGCGGGATGGAAAAATGGGCGCGATTGGAAGAGCGCCGTGATGCTGTTCCGAAAACATTTCTGCTATTGCCTAACACGAAAACATTTTCTCGTCCGAAGTATAAAATAAAGTTATAGTGACTTTCCACGAGCGGTGATAATGGATTGTTTAGTGATATGATTTAAACTGGAGGGCGCGCGCCTTAGCGCCCTAAGAACGAGCCGCCCCTGCCTTTGCCGTAGACGTTTCATGGAGATGAAGATGTTGGTGTGTAGGCTATGTGACCAGCACAAAGACTTTTGTGCAGCAGGTACCTGGGCGCTAATAAAACGATAGGATAAATGTATAACTGTTAGTAGAGAATATATCACCAACAAAAATGTGTTTTTTAAGTTTATGTCTCAATGAATAGTTTTTTAATAGCCATCTGTGACCTATTTTTCTCACTTTTACTCGTCAGTCTTACATGCTTCAACTTTTTACACAATGGCAATGTCAGACACAATGATTTCGTTAATCAGCAAGACGGTATCTACTGTACATTCCCTTTTTATTGCCCTGAAAATCATGATCGCAAATATTTTTACTTCACATTTTCCTACAAACGTCAATTTCCCTGCGCATAAAACAATTTATAGGTTAATTATACGTTTATCTTTTAACGTTTGTTCATACGAAACTTTAGTTATTTACTTATTTAGTAGTTACAATTTTAACAATTTTAGTTGTTTATTTGTTTGTCGGAAAATTGTTTTTTGTAAGTAAAGCATGTATTAATTTACAAAATTCTAGCAATAAAGCAATTTGCTCCTTAGTCGTAGGTCATTTGTAACGTATAAAAATATAAAACTTATTTAATCGAGATTTCTGAAGTTATTAACGATAAACCTAATGACAACCAAGGTAAATGAAAACAGTGTAATATATGCAAGATTGCTTCTAACAGTCTTATAGTAACAGCAAGTGTCATACAGCAGTTTTAAGAACTGTACACGGGGCTGTGGTAACTAAAACTTATTAAAAATTGTACAATCAATTGAGAAATGCGGAAGAAAAGTAAAATCAAAACTGAAGAAAAAAATCTGTAATAATAAGGAACTGATAGACACAAGCAAAGGAATGTTACAATATTACAAATCAAACAAAGATTTGTAGTATTTAAGATCAGGCAAACAACTCATGTAGTATTTAAGATAAGGTGCAGTCGACGAAGATGTCTAAAGTCCCAACAAATTTTTTTATTCACTGGTCACCAAGTGGACAACGTATGGATCATAGAATATCAGGAAGAAATAGCCTATTCATGAAAAATTTACTACTGAATTACGGCAAAGAAAATTACAGTTAAAGGCCTGTATGCTGATAAATTCAACTGAAGAATTTAGGTTATCGGACTACGTAACTACCCGTCAGGTGTCAGACCCAAGGTTACCACAGTCTGCAGCAGAAATGCTATACTTTTGTGGACTGTTAAGCATCTGACTAAGACTGCCTTCAAAACTCAAGAAAGGATAAAATGATACTATAACTGGAAAAATGTCCTAGTATTTTAACTTACTGTCCATATGCCGTATATCCAGGATAACTTTCCGGAAGTCCACTGTTCGTATATTGTTATATTATCCGAGTTCAGTTAAACTGCACACAATATTTTTTGAGAAATAAAGAAAACCGCTATAGATTTTAATGAAGAATGTAGAAAAGACTGATGGAGAAAACTAATAGGCAGCAGTTTTTTATGGCTGCAGTATGAAAGATATCAGTCTGTGTCGATACATCCGTAGGGTCTATAGTAGCACAACATTAAACACAAAAACACAGTAAGATCAAAGGAGATAACGTATGAAAGATTTTGACATATTCTTTAACGCTTTCTGTGATAAGGGTGATGAATTAATACAATATTTTAATTATGCTCTGTGTTAAAAAGTCTCTATAGCGTATGTAAGATTTTGTGAAGGTGACCTGAAGCGTACAAACAAACAGTGGAAATGACATGAAAACCATCTGACCTCTGTGTCAAATATTAGACACCCTAAATTACTGACATAACGTGACTTTGCAACACTTCTTGTCTGTAATTTAGACATCCAGTGGTTAGGTCACAATTACAGAGTTCTTTTGTTATTATTCATTTGTGGATTATTTTGTTGTGAAGAATGTTTGGTTTGTTGTGGGGTGTGGTGATATACAAACTGGCTGCATTTGGCTGCTAGTTCTGCATTTCTTTTAGTCGTGTTTAAAAGTCATCAGCATCTACGTAACGGGATGTAGGCCTACGCTATGTGTAAAGGCCAAAATACTTACCGCAAACCAGACATAACGTTCAACATTAAATGGGAGCATTCAATGTTTTATTAAATTTTAGTATCCTTCAAAAGGAAAAGAACACCAAAACAGACACATCTAAATTTGAAAAAATTCCTTTGTCATAGACACTACAATGAAAACTTAAAAATTAAATATTTACAATAATGCTTAAATTTGTAATTGCTTTTAAAATGTGTGGTATAATGATGAAATTTGTTATATTAAAATTGAACATATCAGTATAACGGTAAAATGAAAAAGTGAGTTTGAAAGGAAATTATGCTGTTAAGTAACGTTCTTGATATAGGCCTACGTGTAAGACACCTTATGTAATGACATTTATAAGATTTTACAAAGCAGGTAGAATTTATTAAAACAGTACTAATATCCCTGAGCATCAGAACTCGCTGACTGTTTTGAACAATACACATTTATTATTATGTAGCCTGCATTTCAATACTTCTTAATTTTCCAATTATAAGAAACGTTACGAAAACCCCTATAACTCTACCATTTGTTTAATAACAAACAAATTGTAAAGCAGACAAAGATTATTTTTGTCATGATCTTTTTCTTATTATTATGAATACAATAAACACGAATATTTTTGTCTGTTGCACTGGTTTTTAGTTAAACAAACTATGATACATATAATTTCTGTTTCATATATCCAAACGTCTTTGGTCCAGTGGAGCTGGTTGCTAAAGTTGAGATAATAAAAAAAAACTTTCAAATAATATTGTAGTGTTAAGTTTTATACCAACTTTTAGCCCTTTTTCATTCATTGTTGGTGGAGTTTGCCTAGCTAGAAGTCTAGGAAAATACAATTCTTTGCGATGAGAAATTTTAACATTGAAAATGTTTATAAGGACGTGTCGCACATTTGAAAACGACCGCTGGTGTGTGATCGAAAATGGGAACCGGTGAGTTTCCATAGAAACTACTTCTTTGTTGTCAATAACGTAGTACACATATAAAACTTCGCTTATGAATGCCACTACATTTAACTTATAATCTGTATATTGGTAAATGAAGAATGAATTCATTGATTGGTGAATGAACATAAATATATATATTTTTAATTTTTATTGAAGCATTTTGCCTGTAAATTTTTTAACATATTTTTGGTAGAGAGCTGCCTCTTAGTTTTCTACTATGGTATTTTTTTACCATGACCCACTATATAATTTCAATTTTTTTTTCAAAATAATTGCTATTTTTATTTTTATGCCAGTAGGGTATTTTAGATATTTCTTTCTATATATCACACAGACACAAAAAAAAAAAAAATATCTATTAAAAGAACTTTTCCTATAGAAAATAATAAAATGTAGGTTCCGGATAATAAAATGTAGATGCCCACGGGGCTCAAAGGCGGACTAACTGCTGTGTCCTGAAAATATTTTGAAAAATTGACTCGTTTACGGATTATATTTTTCTAAAATGTCCTAAGGTCTTTCTCTCCAATCATAAGGTCCTTATGATTATGTAAATTCCAACATGATTAAGTAAATATTTTAATAGCAAATAGTTTTCCAGTGTATTTTTTAATTTTAAGTTTTATATACATAAACAGGTACTTTGTTGATAAGGGTGTAAATGAGAAGATATTTCTAAATGTTACTGAAGACGAGAGGTCAGTATGGAATGCACCACATTCCATTTGTACGGGATTCCAGCGACAACTTTGGTTTACAACTTTTAATGTTACATTTAATGATTTTTTTTACTTTGTAATAGTGCACTATTTGTCCTACTAACATACAATTGTCACTGTATATAAGGCTGGTCCATTTTCAGAACTACTGAATGAAGAGCATTCAATTTTCTACATAGTAATATCGTATGTAGAGAAGGGTACGATGGCTCTATACGTTATGAACGACGATTGGTCAGAAAGAAGTAGTAATAAATTAATATAAATATAGTTATTGCCATACACAGTATTTGTACTCATTCTCAGTACAACATTGTTCCTGTTATGACATTTTGATACTGTGTTACAGTAGAAATTAGTCATAACTTAGATATAAGGTATTTATTTTATAAGGTTTATATCTTGATTTACTATTTCAGTTATATTTATTATTGTAAATCAATGCATCTATTTCACAAGACTATAACATTTACTTTAGTGGAATAGAAATAGGCCTACTGATACTGTAATTGACATCCAGCGTAGAAACAGAACATCCCGTTAGAATAGCAATATAGAATTCTGCATATTTCCATAAATCCCTTTCTTGTTAAAGACTTCATATAATTCGTTGAGCGAGTTAATCTGTACCATAGAATGAAGAATAATGTCAGCGCGACAAAATAACGAATCCAGACTGTCACAATTCACGAAGTACGGTTTATCGATTAGAGTGGTGGTTACGCATAATTGCTGACAGAGCCAGTCTCCCTATTGATGTCATTAAAAACGTCGCTTTAGTAGGGATCCAGTACTCTCCCCCTTCCGACTTCGATACAGATTTTCCTCTTCAGTTTTTATTCTGTAGAAACGATTGGATTTTTAAATGCCACATAACTCCACTTGTTGTAAGTATTAATGTTACTCGTATTTCACGTTAACTTGGACATAATTATGTACTTATTGTTATTTGAATACTTCTTCGAAAAAAGTTTCTTAATTTCATTTAGCTTAACAATTATTTTGTTATGTATAAGAAAATTAATATTACCTAAAATTAGCCTGAAAAAACGGAAGTCAGTAGAAAGTTATTAGATTTCTAATAAAAATAGTAATTGCAACAGTTTATTCGACTATAGTTGCCCGATGGTACTGAAAAGAAAGAACGCTGGGAAAGAAAAACGGATACACTTATTACTTTTATTTATTTTATCAAGAGTTTTGTGATTATTATGATTATGATTATGATTATGATAATGATGAATATTATTATTATTATTATTATTATTATTGTTATTATATTACTATTATATTCCATGTAATTAATTTTTAGTTTGAAATTGAACAATAAATACATCAATTAAATACCCAATTATTTAATGTAAGAGCTGTTTCCTAAACCGATGAATACCTTTCCTAGTGGGATGAAAACAATTTCGGTTATTACCTCATAAACCTTACAGACGCATACTTCCACGTCTGAATTGGACACCAGATTCCAAAGGTACTCATTCAAGTGAAGCCTGTCAACAATACATTTGTATATACAAGTTACTACTTGTAGTAGTTCAAGGAACTTTCTGTGGTACTTGTATCTACGACCTCTGCTACTGTCGTAAGACATCTTACATAGCACCTTATTATTAATAAATTTTTCTTATACACCTTCACAAAACTACGAACACATACATTTGTTAAAATATAAAAACACTGTAATTATTTTTTGAAAGTAGTTTTATATTGAGAACCTTATATTTTCACTGTGTGTCTTTATTGCGTGGTTACTGTAAACATATAGACTATAAAAAATGTAAGATAATAGCATTTTGGTTACCAGTATGTCTAACAGCCAGCGTTCACTGTTGTTAACATGAGTCACTGTCCTTATTTGCACAAAAACACCCATTCTCACGATTTTGACCTTCTTCATTTAAGTTTTCGTACAGAAAAAATACATTATTTTCTAATGTAGTGCAAAACAAAACGCAGAAATCGAAAAATTTCATTAAAATTGAAATTATAAATGGTAAATTCGTTTTATGGCTATTCTTATAATAAAAGACACATTATTCATTTATTTTCCTAACTCATCATGTAATTCCTAACTCCTACGCGATTCAAGCCATTCCTACATAAGAAATGTAGTAATTGCATAGCATAACAGAAAAGTAGTAGTTAAAGTCCAAATCATAGTATGCAATACATATTTCTTGATCGCTGATTAAGAATCAGAAGTACAGATGAAAAAAAAAGATGGCAGCTTTAACATGGCGGGTGTACATTTTATAAAATAAAAAAATATGTATAAGCCTAATGTTTCTTGGAAAGCTAATTAATCTGACGAAACTAAAATTCAAATCACAAGATTCAAATCAAGTTTTTTGAGGGTAACATGTTTACCAATATTTACCAATAACATAGTCACAAAAACGTTACACACAAAATAACGCGGACTTAGAACAGACATTACGTTACAACGTACAAACAAGACGTGAAACAAAAACCACTCCACCGATAAGGTCGGCAACCCCACCCCTTAAAGAATAAATGCCGTGGTAGGGTAGGACAGTGTCTTGAATTTTTTAGTTTCAAGAAATTATAAAATATGTCAAATTTTTGTATAACTAAGATACGCAGTTACTCTTCTAACATGACAAATCGATCAGCTAGCTCAAGTACTAAAATATCTAGAAATTCTCTCCGCATTACATTTTCTTTATTGCGTTTGTTTTGTTGTTCACAAGTCGTAATCGAATACCAGGTTTTTATTTGCACCGTAGTCCAACAAAGGTAAGCTTTGTGAGCATTCTTGATAACACTTACAAAGGCTATGAGTAAAATAAAATGAAATATGGTCTGTTTGTGCAAACCATGATCTGCTGAATAAGGGTATTCAAATTAAGTGAACAATGTAAATACAAAGTAATAAAGTTAAACATAAAATAAACTAAAATAAACAAGTATATTTAACGATGGGTAACAAGAAGTGTAAACTTAATGTTTAACTTACAGAACTGCGGATATAGTGTAACTAAAACACCCAAGAAGGAATAAGGTATTAGATACAATGTACTGTGGAACTTGGAATACTTTATGGCAATTAAAAAGAACGTAAAACATTCCAACGCTTTTCTGGTTTTGTTACATTGGTCTTTTTTCTACGTGTTTTCAAATGAAACAACTGGCTTCACAATTTCGTTAGAGTAAAATTGTACAGTATTATACCGTACATGGTACCGTTTGTACACTACATGTTTCCATGAATTGCATATTATTAAATTAAGTTACAATACTTGCTAGTGAAGTGTTTATTGCAGTCATGGTTATAGAAGCACTTGACAAGCTTCCATACTCGATTTCACACATGCTTGCGGGCACGCATTTTTATGTATTAGTACACGTATTTTTAACAGCGCTTTTTATATTTTTATACATTTTTACAATAATATAAATTTTATTATACCAGATAATAGGGGCAATATTTCCAGAAACATAGAAGTAAAAATGTCCAACAAAAATAAATTATTAGGTACCAGAAGAATATAGATCATGTACAATGGTGGCAGTCTGTACGTTCTTCAATAACAAAAAATAAATGCACAAATAAAGTATTTAGTATAACTAAATATCAAACATCCAAACATAGGATTCATAGAAGTTACAGAAAAAGTGTCTATAATAAATTTGGCGTATAGGCCTACAGAACACATACATACTCAGTACATCCAAATAACAGTTAACTGCACTGTACATTTATTCCCAACACTCTATCCATACACATATATAAAAATATATTCTGAAAAACCAAGATTTTAGTAGGACATAAATAAACATTAACGGCGTACAAAAGCTAAATCATACAACCATAATGGTCTACTAAGTTATGGAATGTATATAACTGAATGCCCAGAAAACTTCAAAGCTAAGCTATAACCAACACACCCACAGCCAAACAACATACAAACTACAATTATGGAACATTTTTTGAGCAAAAAACTCAATCTGCACCTTGTACAATCATAATCCAGTCTTATTTTCTTAATACTAATAAACGATTATGCTCTAATTTATATTAGTATTTACCTTATAATTAAGAATTCCGCATCAGAGTCTATTAACCTAATTTATAAACATTAAATGCGCATTATTTGTACAGTACACAGCTCTGATTTTTTTCACCAATTACTCTAAATTTCTTAACACTTAATTTTTATTGATTCGAGCGTTCCCAGTATACCCACGCTGTCAGCTACTTGGACTGTAACTAACGGCTAACTTCTCCTCTTGATCGATGCCATCGTTGCAACTGCCTTGAATAACTATGTATAACTTATTATATAAGTGTACTGAAAAAATAAATAAACTCATGTGCATTGTTCTTGTGTAAACCATACATTTTTCCCAAATCACTTTAACCCACACTGACAATCGAAACGCCGTATGTAACATACGTTTGAAGGGATGTTTGAATTAAAACACAAGAATATACTGTTAATTAAAACTTTAAAAAATGATACAGAAAATCTTACAGTAAACATCCTTTCGCGCAAGGCTTCCGCTAAACCCATAGCACCGTTTGCCGTTTCCAGCAACGGGGGCGGTAGAAATCCACCGTCAGGACATGCTCGTCGACCTCATCAGGCCTGGAGTGATCTCCGATGATTTAATCGACCGTCGACAGTCTGAGCAAAGCAGTGGGACTCTGAACCAGCCATTTTCGTCGGGTCCGACCTCAGGCTCCCTGGTCCCAAGTACGGACTCCGTGGACGATCCGTCAAACCTCTTCAGCGATATTCCTTTCGAGCACATTCTTCCTGCGTCGAACGCTGTCGAGTCTTTCGGCTCATCTTCAGATCGAGAAATAATCATTAATTTACTTTTTACACCATCTCACCATCTTTCTTGTTATTTTTTCTCCTCGCGTATATGCGCTTTGATGTTATTCGGAGAAACAGTTTTTGTAACATCTGCGCGCGCATGTTACTGATCCTCAAGTAACACGAAAATGACTAAAGAAATACGTATACGGTGTACGCCGATTTTTAATCGTTTCTTCTTCCCTTGTGCGGCTTAAAACGCGAAGACGGATCGCAATCGCTCAATATCGCGTATCACGTACCGTGTAGATTTTAATAATAAATTACCTTATTTCAAATCCGTCCTGTGACTTCGTTGCGTTGTTCTTTTATTGCGTTGCAAATCTTATACCTTTACATTACTGTAACAAGGGTCGCTATATGGACGCATTTGAGGAGTTTGAAATATACAAAAGTTATAACAGCACGAACAACCATGATGGCATACTGAATGATAAATTGAATTTTAAATCCAACCCACTGTACGACACCGCGTTGCATTTGCTTGAGATAAACAACCTGGCAATAACTCGAAGTCCAAGAACTCAGTATCCGACCGAACGTTGCACGGTGCGCACCGAGTCGAACACGTGTGTTTAAATAATGTAGGTACTTTTATGAATTTTAATATTTGACGATCCCTTCCCGAGTGATAAGTCTGATGATGGGACATAGTTCCCAAAACGCGTAACAACAAAAACAACGCAACGAAGTCACAGGACGGATTTGAAATAAGATTATTTATTATCAAAAACGTGACTTGGACCATAATCAACAATGTTTAGTGTAGTTTTTGTTATGTAATCACTGATTGGACCAGAAGAGCCGTCAAAGAACCCGTTTCATACCGCGGAAAAGATTATGTGGAGACGTTTTTCATAACTCTTTTGGAAGACTCCAACACGATTTTAACAAACCCATCCACATAACCGAAGATAACGAACGCAAGTTTCAGAACGCTACCGTAAGTCGTCTGTGTAAGAAAAGTCTGGAGCGCAAAGGCGACAAAGTGCGACACAAGAACACGTGGCGGGCGAGTACTTAGGAACCGCGCATAACGTTTATAATTTGAATTGCAACGTGCCGCAACACGTTCCCCTGTTCTTTTATAACTTGCGCGGTTACGATTGGCACCATCTAATGCAGGCTTTCGGAGAGTTCAAGCGCGAATACATTAAACGTATCGCCACAAACAGCAAGTGTTACTTGCCTGAGTCTCTCTGCCCCCGTTTTATCGATTCACTTCATATTATAAACGTGTAGTTTTGAGAACGTCGTGAAAATATTGCAGAAAGAAGATTTTAAAATTTTGCGACCTTACTGGCTATGGACACCGATGGAAATGAAGATTGTATCAATTTGTTAATAATGAAGGAGGTCTATCCGTACGAATACGTATCCGATAAAAGTAAGTTCTTCCCGCGCCTGAATACTTTTACAACCGATTAGCCGAGACGCCCGTGTCCGATGAAGACTACCTCACGCTCAAATCGTTTGGACAGATTTCGGGATGCGAACGTTGGGCGACTACCAGACCTCTATTTGAAAACTGACGTGCTGAGTTTGGCTGACGTAACGATTTTTTTGCGAAACGAGTCTGCTGTATTGCGAGATAGAAACGTGTAACGTGTACTCCGAGCCGGGACAGGCTTTGAACGCGATGTTGGTAACTGACAGTCCCCACACTCTCTGTTCTGCCTTCCTATCTGATTATGAAAATTCCTTTGTCTCTTAAATTAGGAATTAATTTTTGTCAAATATGCTATTACTTATTAAGAATTGAAGTGTCGTATGAAACTAGCAAACTGCTTTTCATTTGAAAGGCAGACACAGAACTCATATACACCGTCTCAGTGCATTGCTTTGTGTTGTATATACGAACAGCAAATTAAATGTAAACACTTACCAGAAAGAACCATTCTGTATACTGCAACCATTATACTAAAACTGTAGTATACTTTCACCCAGAGCTTAAAGTTCGAAGATGACATCATTATAATGGCAACTAGTTTGGGACCATTGCAAAGCAACATTAACGTGTCTTGCAGGTCTTAAAAGTAGTTTAAAGGCAAGCCACTCTAGATGCAAACGATTTGCGATTATCATAAAAAGTAACTATCTGAATTATTAGTTGAGCAGTTAACGAGTAAGCAGCTCTCTCAAAAATGAATGAACCTACAGAACCGGAAGGCTTTGAGCTCTGTAAAAAGCAATATGTCTCATATATTCAAACGGTATATGAAGATTATAAACAAACACCAAAGTAATATAATCTTATCACGAAAGTGCAAAATCTGTCTTATTACTGTTATAGGTAAGGATTATCTTATTCTAGACTTTGATAGAATCAAACTGAAAACAGATAAATCAATTCATAATTTAAATGGGGTATATAGAATTGAATGCCCTGACTGCAACAAATTTTATGTTGGCCAAATGAAAAACGTTTAAAAGAAAGATATACACAAAACTGTAATTCATATTTAAAACCACATATATACAAATAAACTTTATCTACACACTCAATTAAAAACAAACACACATTTCCAAATTTAAATCACATCAATTTATTAAAACACATTTCCAAAGGTGAAAAAATGATCTTATGGAAAATTTAGAAATAATAACAAATTAATACCAGAACAAATTCAAATTAATACGAAAAATTATAATATTATCAAAATTACTAATTTAATAAAATAATAAATATTTACATATAGTTTACAATTAAATATGTAACATATTTTTACATACATATAAAATATTAAATTTAGTCTACATATAAAACAGCTATTTTGGACAATTGACTTTTAAAATTTGTTAATTTATTAATTTATATCTCATGATCATAGTTAAATACTATTGATTCATTGTAATTCACAAAAATAATAATGAACGATATTCTTGTACGAAAAGGATTATTATTATTAATGATAATATAAAATTTACAAGAAAAATGAGCAAATATGAATGTAACACACACGCGCGCGCACCCACACACACACAATAGGTTTATGTTATCAAATACCCAACACCATTGTGGGAAAGACAGAACTAAATCTAAACAACAATTTCTATCTGTTCAATTTTTTTTAAATTATTTCTTTTTTCTAGAATACAATTTCATAATTCATTTTGTCTTTTATGTACATGAATTCTACATTTATAGTACTCAACATGAATATTCGAAATTCTTTTACGCTGAATACTTTTCTCTAAAATTGGGTCGAAATTGGGAGTCATTTCACTGAGACCCAAAAAGTTCCATTGTTGTATGCGCCCACAGTATTCTTTTGTCCTTTAAATGGGACGCTGTGTTGCTCTAGTTATCCGATTACATACAGGACACGTTTTATTATCTCACGACAGTGCTTATCTTTTGTTATTAAGGCTTTGTTTTTCATTGATTGTGTCTTGTATAATGTTCTACCGACGTTTTCATGGTGTCAACATTGGCAGCCGACAGCTCACAGATTTGTAACCGACGTCAAAACAATGGCTCAGCTGCCAATTTTTCAACATTCCTCAGGTACCACTTTCCCAGACACTGTATTATGAAATACTTTACAATCAAGTCAAAAAGGAGCAGCTTTAAAGGTGCTCTAATGTAACCATTAGCTGGATATTTTTTATACAAGTTTTTCCGTATATCACTCACCATTTATAACTTCGATAGACAATGGTAGGTGGTGTAAGGTGATGGATTTAAAAGTTATTTTAAACGCACGTGGGTTTAATAGGGCTGGTTCACCATCATCCAAATGTTAAATAGAATCATTATTTTGTACTAAAAATGTATATTCAGATTTCTCATTAAGGAATCTGAATATATTCGCAATATATATATATTGCGAATATATATATATATATAATAAATACTCATTATTCGCAATGAATAGAAGATCCATAAAAAAATTACTGGGACTCAAAACATGTGATAGCATGTTAGAAATGCATGTTAGAAATAAATAAAGAATGCAGATTTGGACATTGTATGTTAATCGATAAGAGGCATGTTCAAATTGTTAGTTTTAAGTACTTTTAGACAGTAAAACAAAAACTGTTAGTGTCGTGAAATGGTGTGAAAAGACGTGTGGTAAGTGGGCGTGTTCAAGAATATTTAATTATTTTACGGGATAATAATAAAAACATATTAAATCGAATAACTTTGGTTTTATATGAAATTTGGTATTTATGGAAACCCTTAATCATATGAATTGCAGTGGCATAAAAGGCATTTCTGCATGTTTGCTATCATCGCATACTTACAAAATTTGTGCCACATTCGTAAAATGTAGTACACATTAAATTTACAAGCCACAATTTAATCAGTAAAACTTGACTTCGAGGTTATCTCTGAGAGATCGGCAGCATTCAGTGGGGTGCATTCGCGGAATTGTGGTCGTTTCCTTTAAACTTATCGTTATAGAGAGAGCCACATGCGTTGCGGTTGAATAGCGAATATGATCAGAACTTACATCAAGGTATACTGATCTTGACTGAAATTCTAAAGTTGTGATTTATGCCTAATTGCTTACTCCTTTTCTACAGAAATCTAATTTAGGAGAGAGAATCCAAGCGTAGTATGTACTTTTCGGCTTATTCTAGCTTATAAACGTTAATTTCTCAAATTGTAGAGAAAATCTATAATTTTACTTGTTCTTTAATGGTTTTTAAAGTATGTGTCGTATATAGAATTACGGAAGTTTATAGTAATATGCCACTGACGTTTATAGTTATATGTCAATGACAGTGAGAAACGTATCCTAAATTTAATTTATTTGAAGAAATTTCATTTATAATTAACCTAGTTATATGGTCTGTATCGTGTGAGTTTTTCACTAATCAGGAATTGACACAAAGCGTTGAAAAAACAAAAATAAATAACAGATCTTAACACATAAATGACTTTTAAATTTTTTTTCACATTAATATGAAAAATATTCAACACAAAACGCAATACTCGGTAAATTATTATAAACTCATAAAAAGTAACAGTAACTGTTTAATATACAAAATCACTAAGAAACTGTTTGCAAAAAATTGATACTTTAAACATTATTTGCGAAACACCGTTTTTTACCTTCCGTCAACAGGCCAAACAAATGTTCCCCTAATCCAGATTTGGATTCTTAAAATACAAGTGTCACGGAACCTCCATACAAATTTTGGCTGTTCATATAATTCTGTTTGTATGCTGAGACTTTGTCGCTCTTTCCTACATTATTAAGAATACAATGGTTTCAAGTTTTCTTTGTAATGTGTTTAAATCGTTTGTAAATTAACGGTTAAACATCGCCTAAAATTCAACTTTTTATTATAAATAAATCTACAACGGAAATATTTAAAGTAAAAATACTTGATGCTACGTTGATAATTTATTTAGCTCCCCATTTACATTCACTTAAAATGTTCTGAGCAGAACAAGGAGAGAAGTACGAGTAGTTGTACTGTGGGTATGTTGTTAATTATTTATGTTAAGCCGGCTGAACAGAAATCTGTTTAAGTACAGCAAAGTCTGATTCCGGACCATATTTTATTGTGTACGTCGTTTGAAGAACTGGAGGTACATTATTAAGTATTCATAAACATTGTAGTGAGTTCAGAGCAACTGTACTAATCCGTCTCCTGCTGTTCCACCGAAAACGACACGTTGTACTAAGGTCTTGGTTTTACGCAAAGGTTTAGTTTTCTACAAATAATATCTAAAGACGCGTAACGACTACCTTCGATACGTATAAAACGATTATAATTAGGTTATCTATTATAAGAAGTGGTTAAATGCTTGTAAATGCTCTTACTTCACCTAACACCTAACTTTCACTAACATTAGAATGACAAGGGATTTACTCGTCAATGTTACAATGACAAACGTTTTCTCTGGACTACTCACAGTTTATTGTAATTACACTCACACAACCGGTATTTGTTACTTCTTATTGGAAAGTTTACCATGAAGACTGTAATATTATGACTATGCTAATAATAACTTCGTCTTAACGAATTCTTGAATTAATATTCTCTTGTACTAATGTACTACTTTAAGGTATACACTGGCGAGCCGAGCGGCTCGTGAGCCGCTCGTTGGAAAAATTACGCGGCGATCTTCACCTGAGCATTTTGTGAGCCGACACTGCCCTGAGCGTCTGCCTCCATACTTCTCTCATTCTTCTCCGAACAACTTCACGACCGCATTTAATCACCTACCTCGAGTGAAGGAGTATGTTCTCTTGCGGGCGTGATGACGGAAGAAAATGAAATCTTGCTGACTGTGATGGTGGGAGCTGGTGCCGCCATGTTGATGGCATATTCTTCGATGAAGAAGGAAACGAAAAAACGGCGTTGGTGGCGTACGGAGCTATATAAAAAGCGAAACGGCGTGTAATTAATGTTGGACATGAAATCCCAATGTGTTAGTGGACAGTGCAAGAATTTTGTCAGGATGTCGCCCACTGATTTTGAGTATTTACTGTGTAAAATATGCCCGAAAATTTCGAAAGAAGAAACCCATCTACGGTCTCTAATTCCAGCTCAAGACAGGTTTGTTCGAATGTATATATTTAAGAATTTTTATTTATTTATATTCTAGGTTTAGGTATTTGTAAAATCTTGTCCAGTAGTTTTATTTATTTTCTGTTCTCAGTGTATGATTTCACGTACTTCGTACGTATTTCAGATTAGCAGTAACTCTTCGATACCTCGCCACAGGAGATTCGTACACCAGTCTGCAGTATCTGTTCAGAATGTCAAAGCAAGTTATCGGACGAATCATACCAGAGGTGTGTACAGCGCTTGTTCAAGAATTAGCAGGATACGTGAAGGTAAAATAAAAAATATATCTTTTTCTTTGTATTTACTAATTAATTTTTACATTATGTATTATCGCTATAAAAAAGATTTATTACAACTTGTTACAATTATTATTTAGAAATTAATGAAGAAATGTCTGGGTGAAATTATTTCAGTTACAAAAAAAAAATTAATAATACAGTATAAAAAGTTAAAACATTTGTATATGTATATGTGTGGGAAGTTAAATGTAGTCATCAATATCATCTGAACACATTGAACGCTGTGAATGTTCAGAGGGAGATGATGGCACAGTTCCTGTAGGCGAAATATCAGCAGACTGAGAGACCCCGGAGAAGGTTGGAGCATAAATTGACGTAGTAGGCACCGCTTGTTGCGGCTGTGCTAATTGTGGTTGCCAAGATTGTGAAAGGAGTACAAGAGCTGATTGATGGGACATCAAGTTAATTGGGCGTCTACCGTCTGCCGAATATGGATGCTGGTAGCCATAGTGAACATTTTCAGGAGTCCACTCGTACAAGCCTCTGTCCGCCTTCATTAAGATATCAAATACTGCATGCTGAACCCCTTTCCTCGTGTCAGCAGAATAGTTTTTACCTTGGCAGTCACATATTTAAAAAATGACGTTATCTCGTCGTCTTCAATGGAACGTGCGTCCAGTTTAGCTGTTGCAGTTTGTAATATATAAATGCTGAGGCCATTATTTTAGAAGACTGATCACGGTCTTTAGGCCTTGCTCGCTTTGGAGGTTGGGGGGTACTGAAAGATTCATCAGCTTGAACTTCTGGCTGGTTCCCCTCTCCACATTCTACAGATCCTTCATCACCAGCAGCCACTGTCTCCTGAAAAATGAACAAAATCTTAAATATAATATTTAAATTTAATAATAATAAATATAATATAATAAATATCGGTATGGAGAACCATACATGACTTCCATGTTCTAAGATTTATATTTAAAATTATTTACGAAATGAAATGTTTCCATAGAAACTACTTCTTTCCACTTATAACTTCAGCCTTAACCACAGTACTGTGGTAACTAACGTATACCACCACCCGTTATCGCACTTGATTTTCACTGATAATGACAGTCGATGGCACTGCCGAAACGTCTGGTTTTGCAGAAAACATTGTACTGTGCTCAAACAGCCCAGGAAGGAATTTTTACACTAAACTACTTCTTTGTTGCCGATAACATAGTACACATATAAAAAAATAAAACGTTGCAGGTAAACTACCCCTTTCCCTTAACTGATCTTCACCAAAACCAATAAGTCTTGAGTACTCTACAGATCAGGGCTGTATGCAAAAAATTATTTGATTCTGTTTGAATTTGCGGCTCTTATCGTTTGCCATATAAAAAAATCTATAGACAGACACACAGACACACACACAGACAGTTTTCGAAAAATGACTTTTTTTCATGTTTTGATGCTAGTACAATCAGAATCTGCAATTATCTCGAACATGATTTTCTTGCCATCACCATACTTCCATTTCCTTATGGAACATGGAAGTAATAATAATAATAATAATAAATATAATATTTAAATATAATATTTATTATGAATATAATATATAACTACCAATAAGTATAATAAGAATAAGAATGGTAAAGAAAGTAGAAATTTTTTTAGAACTATTGTAGACTTGATTCGCTTATTTAGGCAAAGTTTTCCTCTTCCTATTACATCAAATGTGAATATATAACTGTCTTTTTCAGCTTCCGATCACTCCATTGGCCTGGAAGGAAGTAAGCAAGACATTTGCAGATGTTTGGAATTTTCCTCACTGTGTAGGTGCTCTTGACGGAAAGCATATAGTGTTGAAGGCCCCTATGAATTCTGGTAGTGAGTTCATCAATTACAAGTCCACCTTTAGTATTGTGCTATTAGCACTAGTAGACGGTAATTACAATTTCATGTTTGCCGACGTGGGATGTCAAGGAAGAATTTCTGATGGGGGAATTTTCAAAAACAGTAAACTACAACAACATGCTAAGTGAACAATTGCTGGGACTGCCGCTACCAGAAGAACTTCCTGGTCGTGAAATGAAGTTGCCTTATTTTTTCGTAGGTGATAGTACTTTTGCATTCAGCGAAAATGTTATAAAACCGTTCCCAGGAAATCATGACACGGGAACTTCCAAGAGAATTTTCAACTATCGATTGAGTAAATCTCGGCGAGTGGTAGTTCTAAGTTCAGTATTTCGGGTATTAAGGAAACCTATGCTTTTGGAGCCTCACAAAGCCGAATTAATTGTGATGTCTGTTGTCCTTCTACATAATTACTTGAGGAGACATTCACCCAACTTGTACACACCTCACGGATCGCTGGATCAAGAAGATAGCGGAAAGCTTATTGAAGGATCATGGAGAAGCGATGAAAATATGACTTCCATGATCCCCCTACGAACTGTTGCTAGAAGGACTTCGGCTCATTTCCTCAGAATAAAAGACGAAATAGCTGATTATTGCATGCAATAAGGGGCTCTACAATGGCAAAATACATGTGCTTGAAAAATTTTTATTAAAAAAAACAGAGTAATTTTTATTTTAAAATTTGTCTTTATTTCAATAACAATTATTTACAGGGTAGACCGGTAATTTCACCGGTAAATTATTTCACCGGTCTACCATGTAAATAATTGTTAGTGAAATAAAGACAAATTTTAAAATAAAAATTACTCTGTTTTTTTTTATTAAAAATTTCTCAATTATGTTTCATAATATTCTCTGCCGAATTTATTAACTTTGCTTGAAAAATGATTACTCACCGTGTTCAGCCTTTTTCTTGGAACGTCCCTGTCGTCCAGGACACTGAAAGCTTCGTATGCGAACTTTTGTAAACATCTGCGGTTCCTGCGAAACAAATATTTACAAAATTTATTTGTTTATTTTGTTCATTTATTAATTATTATAATATTTTTAACTATTTATTAATGCTACATATGTTATATATAGAATATGTTATATATATATGAAATATTAAATTATATAGAATTCAATTAGATACAATACAAGTACATTTATGAAAGTAAATTTATTCTATAAATTTATTTATAGAAAATAAAGATTGGTTTATGAAAACAAATGATTTGGATTGATGAATTTATGAATGTAGAAACATTTATATAAACAAAAACTTACCTGTCCCAGTTCCGTGTGTTTTCTTTTCCTTGCTCTTCTCCCTAAGGTACGAACGCAACAAATTCACGATTTTACTTTTACAATCCTCACCAGGTCGCCGCATCACGTTGCCAATATCCCGCCATGCATCCTCTTTAAACATTTTTTTTAAATGATCAACATTCTTTGGGTTCCACAGAATGTCGAATGAACTGTAAGCTTCAATTAATTGGAGGCATTCTTCCTCCGCCCACTGTTGTTTCTTGGTCATACTGGCTCACACGAGACTCGCAATCACGTACACACTAGCGATCCTTCCTCTACGCCGTACCCACTGACACTGAGCGTCCCTTTGCGCTCGCCAGGAAAACCGCCAGGTGGCGGATCACTCCGAGCGGCTCATGAGCCGCTCGTTCGTCGCTCAAAACGCCGTATCTATTGACGAATGAGCGGCTCATGAGCGGCTCGGCTCGCCAGGGTATACGCACCTTAAAGTGAATACAGCTTACGAAATTTTTCCCACTTAACATAAGTTATAGTTTTAAAAATAATATATCTAGTTTCATCTGAAACTACAATGTAAAACTTTTGAAACACGAAAGCTACCGCAAATTATTATAACCCCTTTACAATCAATGTAAATAACTTCAACACGATACACGTAAGATGATATTAAATCGTAAATATGGGATAGGATTAAATATTTGACATTTTTTACGATCGTAATATGTCCGTTCTTTTATAATAACTTGACGGCTAGGTATTGCTTGCTTATTTAAATCCCTCTCATTTTAAAGACCAATGAAGAAATGATAATAAGTAAAACGGAAATTTGAAATATTTAGTCAGAAGATAAAACGAGATTCTAAAGTAACAGTGGTAACAATAGGCCTACTTGGTAATTTTCATTAATTTATTATATGGCATATAGGCTATATCGCGGGATTTTGTGTATACAAAAAACCATACTCATAAAGGGAAGAATGAGCAATTTTATTGATTAGTACCATGCAAATACTGCTTGGATTTAATTAACAAAATACTAGCAACAACAGCAAGGAACATTATTGCTACTATAAAGACTTTATTTTTATAAATAATGCTAATTGGAATAAGTGAAAGCGTCGTTTGCTTTAGACGGTATGCTGACTTAACGATAAGGTATTAAATGAAAAAACATTTCTTTTCAACACGGCGTAAAAGAAATAAACAGTGCTGTTGACAAGTAGGTCCCGACGTACTACCTGTAAAAAAGAACAGCTACTCAACTTAATTGACCGAAAGTAGTTAGCTATAGGTAAACTTTCTATAAGTGATAACTTTTAATCGGATAACTTAGAATGACTTAAAGATATAGGCCTACGCATATGGAATCACTTACATATATTGATATTAAAATATGTTTTAACATTAGTTTCAACTATTACAATAATAATTTCACATTAATTGAATTTAGGAAGTAATTAAATTTATACGTTATAAAGTAGTATTTTCAAAGTGTTTCATAACGTTTAGAAAGTTTTAAAATATGTCTGTTGGTGATCAAATGGTATGCCTGTAGTAACTATTTTTAATTACTTACCTAATATTGATGAAACGGCTTTCCGCAAACGACAAAAAAAATCTATTGCAAATTGCAAAGTTACCGATGATTTTCTCAAGAACTCCATAACATTTTCTCAGTTAGTCAGTCCCCTGCTGCTACATCGACTATGGATGCTTGCCCATTGTAGAAAGGTGTATAGTGTACAGGAAATCATTTTCCAAGTGACTCGGTTTCCTATGCTGACACCTTTTTGCTAGACTATCTGTTTTCATTTATCCAGTTGTTCCTGCTAATATCTAAATCTAATGAAACTACGATTTCTGTAGATGAATACTCAATACTCACGGTTCGGTTTGTGTAGTGAATTTTTGCAGCTTTTTAAAGCAGAATCCGTTGTCATTCAGTTTTCAAATATATTTCTACAGCAGACAATTCTTTTCGATTTTCTTACGTAGTAGTTCTACTTCAATTTACTCATATTTAATTATAGCCCATAGCTTTGCCTTATTATATATATTGCAACGTTACAACAATTATACAAATATATTATCATATTCTCAACACAACTATAATGTGTATTACACCGGCCAGGTCGCAGGATTTTGTTTCTCGTTGCGTCAAGTATATGTGGTTGCACAATAATTAAATAATTTTTAAAGAGGAGTGAGATGTTGTTGACATGAAATAATCAATTAACCCCGATTCAAAATAATCACTTTCTAAGATTTATTACTTGATAGAAAATTATTTAACTATTAAAATTTCAAACATAATACAAATAAATATTCACCTTCATAAGCTTTACAAATCTGTAACCTGCTATGCTATTCATAACATACAACAAAAATAAACACCCATATAATCTTATTAACTAACCAAACATGTTAAACAAGTTATTTAAATTCTTTTTATTTGTGTGTCTGAAATTAACTCAAATTTTAATTAATGATAACAACTCATTTACCAACAAAATAATATTAAGATTCAAGAATGAATTTATTGTTGCTATAAACAAATAAAAATGATATTAAATTTACTTCCAATCTATTATTGATTTATACTGACACACCCAAAAAATACAACAAAAGCAGTAGCGATTCCTCAGAGCAAGCAAGGCAAGCAGTGCTTGCCCAAAGAAAATCAGGCAAAAATAAATGGTTACATATCGAACATTAATGTTGTCATCAAAAACTGTTTCGCATGCCTTCTTATCTCTCATCTTTTGAAAACCGGCGGCGAATTCATCACTTATCTTACTGTCAAAATGCTACTGGTGACTTGATTTGATCAAAGTCATTAATATCAGTATCACTTCACTTCCTGTTTTAACAGCTGACCGAGCGCTTCGCTCCCAAGGCAAGCACTTTAAAAAGTGCTTCGGTGCACTAACCTGTTTGAGGTTAGCTTTTGCATTGAAAGTTACAAGTAAAGTAAAGTGCCGGTGTGCGTCAGTTTGTATCCGTCCTGTGAATGTGTGTGAATTATGTGTGATACAAGTTCAGCAGCTTCGACGTCGCAGTGCAGCTGTGTTATTCACTCCCTTATACAGAAACCTTTTAGAATGCGTTCCTATGAAGAGAAAAAAGAAATAGCAGCGTGTCCACGACCACAGTCTGAATTAATTACCTTAACCAAAAAATTGAACAAAACGCAGGTAACAAGACATTTCAATACCTCTTACTACAAGAAATATTCTTGGCTATGTGGGTGTGCATCTAGTTCTTCTTTATTTTGCTGGCCTTGTATTTGTTTTGCTAATCCAAATGATATTAATAATATTTGGTTCAACAAAGTTTATACTGACCTCAACAATTTAATTAATGCTAGCAACCGTCATCAAAAATCAGAAGGTCATGTCAGAGCTTTTTTGACGTTTAAAGAATTCGGTAAAACTCGAGTAGACACCCAGCTTGATATTCAACGTAAAATTGAAATTACTAGGCATAACGAAAAAGTGACAAAGAACCGACTCATCCTTAGACGTTTCATTGATATTACCTGGTTTTTGGCCAAACAGGAATTAAGTTTTCGGGGTCATGACGAATCAGAATCATCTACCAATCAAGGCAACTACAGAGAACTTGCTTCTTTGCTTTCGACATACGACCCATTATTAGCTCAGCACTTGGATGAGGCTACCGTTTTCACTGGTCTTTCATGTTCAATACAAAACGACTTAATTGATGCTGTGAAAGATGTGGTATTTAATAAAATAAAAAATGAAATAAATGCAACTGATTTCATTGCAGTAATGATAGATGAAACGTCTGACTGTTCAAAAAAGTCTCAGTTAACCACGATATTTAGGTACATAGATGAGAGTGGTACAGTGCAGGAAAGATTTCTAGGTTTTTCTTATGTCAGTTCCGACCGTTCTGCTAGGGCACTTTCAGAGCACGTCATTGAAGTTGTAGAAAGGTTAGGATGCAGTTCGAAAATCGTTTGTCAAACGTACGACGGGGCTTCAGTTATGTTTGGAGCGTTGTCTGGCACACAGCAACGAGTCAGAACTCATTTTCCCTCTGCAATTTTCGAGCATTGTTTTGCCCATGCGTTGAATCTCATCTTAACACAGTCAGTAAGTTTTATCTCAGAACGTCGAATTTTTTTCTCTGCTTTGGGTGGTCTTATTTCATTTTTTCTCCCTCTTCTTCCAGAACGTATTTACTCGATTCAGTTGTCCGTAAAAGGCTTCCGCCCATGGCACCAACTCGGTGGAATTTCAATGGTAGACTGGTTGAAACCGTGTGTCATTATAGGCTTGACATCATAAATTGTTTATGGGAAATAGTAGACAATGAAAGTGAATGGGAAAATGACGCTATTTTTAAAGCTAGGGGTTTCATTAACTTTCTTCAGTCTTTCGAAACTGTATTCCTTTTAGAGTTATTCGAAAACATTTACTCAAAAACTGGTCATGTGTATAATATTCTGCAGACAAAATCACTTTATATTTCTTACTGTCTCTCAGAAGTAACTTCTACCAAACAATATTTAAATGACTTGAGATCTTCTTTTTTCGACGACCTCTTACAAGAAGCTACTATTCTTGTTGGGCAGCCCACCACCACCACCAGGAGACAAGCTGACGTAGATCCAGTTTTGCGGTTCAGGAGATTGTTTAATGAGATCTTGGATGTTCTGATTGTCAATATTGATTCTAGGTTTTCAAACCTCTCTCAACTTAAGTTTCTTGAAATTTTGGATGCTACTAAATATAGTGATTTTAGAAGAGTATTTCCTACTGAAAGTTTGAACTGCCTGGCTACGACTTATTCGGGGAAATTTGACATACCCATACTTAGGACAGAACTGAACATTATTTATAGTAATGACAACTATCAGAACAAGTCACCAGTGAAAATATTAGAAACTATTGTGCAAAACGACCTTCAAGAAGCTCTCCCTGAGTTGTGTAAGCTCTGTAAGCTTGTTCTTACAATCCCAGCTACTTCTACTAGTGCTGAAAGGTAGTTTTCAGCCCTGAAACGAATTAAATCAATTCAGAGAAATACAATGGGGCAGAACCATCTGAGTTCCTTAAGTTTCTTGTCGTGTGAAAAAGAGTTATTGAAGGCTATAAGAATACCTCGAGAACGGTTTGATTTTTACGATGAAGTCATTAAACAGTTCATCAAGAAAGAAAGACGGATGGAATATATTTTCAAGTGATTCTGGTCAGTATCTAGTCGCATTGAAGAAACTACTCTACTGACCAAAAAATGTCTCGGAGTATTTTCTTCTGTTTTCTCTTTTGATCCACATGGTTGGGAATTGGTTGGGGTAGATCGGGCAGGACACATGTGGCATACCTCCCCGCGGTGTGTCCTGGGTACTGGCTGCTGAAATCATAATTTTTGTAAAACTAGGTAGCTTGCTAAATGCCACTTTTATAATCCTCATACTAATTATACTTGATGAATATTTTTCTCACAACGATACAAACAAGCGTGTACCTGAATATTTTGTAATGCTTTTCTAGCACTGGAATTTTATGTATGTGTGCCTATGTTGTGCTTAGAGTCATTGCTTGCCCTACCCATCAGGCCAGGAATCGCCACTGAACAAAAGATTAGTATTTTTTTCCACAAGTTATTGTTAAATTACACTCTCTTATCTAACTACTATTTTACTTTAAAACTCTAATTATTATCTGTTCATGTTTAAGTTCTTTTTCGAGAGCTCTCTTCACAATAAAAAATATAATTGTTTTTGTATCACCTGCGTATATCTGCCGTTACCGTTGCGTGTGTGTGTGTGTGTGTGTGTGTGTGTGTGTGTCCATAATCCTGAGAGTATGCTGCTGCTGCTGATGATGATGATGATGATGACTATGCTGATGCGGTGTTTGTTGTCTCTATGGGTTTTTACTGTTGGCGATGCTCCAGAGTTCCTCCTTACGTCTTGGTGTAAGTTTGGTAGTGTGTGTGTGTCCTGGTCGATCTGCAAACTGGCAGCGTGACGTCGTGTGTAGATTTCTTGAGTCTGAGTGTGTGATCGCCCAAAATTGCCAGTGGTATTTATACTGGTGGCGATTTTACAGGTACAGGCCTGTTTTCGACAAGCTAGAGATGGTCCGTTTGCGCCAAAGCGTCCTTTTTATTACACTCACTTTTTTGTTAATTATCGCGAACTCATGAACATACTCGTCACCTGAGAGATATCATTGTTTGCGTAATTTTTCTCTGGTCACTCACATATACCACACATATTAATTACTCTTCAATTACACTAGTAATTAATATTAATTAGTTAGCATTTTTAATATTGCACCTCTGGAAATAAATTTTACATCACCATACTAGTTAAAAATCTCTTAATGTAATGGTGTCTTTATAATTGGCGTAAGTCTTTGCTTACAGGTTTAACACAAGTGATTAGTTTATTATAATCCTGTTAAGACCTAATTAATTGACAACAAACAATTCGTACGCGTCACCTGATATTCTTGTCGCAACTGGCTCACAAACACAAACATACACACGCCGTATTTTTAACTATCGAAGCAGGTGCACTCTCGACATGCTCCAGCCTGCATTTTCCTGCATAAAATTGTATAAAACTATTCCTTATTCTATTTACACTAATTACAATATAAAACATACCGCCCTGGGCAAATATGCAAATATATCTATTGTCGCATATATTGCCCAGGTGGGTTTAAATAAAATTTGACTCATATAATATGAGTAACTTATAATTACTATTACATCTTATTAACTATATTACAATTCTTCATATTATTTAAATTAGCAGCCATTCTTACTTTTTTTTTTTATAAAGTTGCTGAACTGCTACAATTTTTGTTTAGACAAAGATTTTCGTCATCTCTGACATCATCAGGTCTTGAACAACCTGCTAAACTGCTACAATTTTTGTTTAGACAAAGCTTTTCGTCATCTCTGACATCATCAGATCTTGAACAACATAAAAGAAATAGTAAGAATGGCTGCTAATTTAAATAATATGAAGAATATATTACAATTGGTTTTTAAAACTTTATAAAAGTAAATATTTTTATCGGATGTAATAAACATTTCCCTGTTGCGGCGCGTGACACACTTCTTTTCCCCTAATATAACATAGCAGCTTTTTACATCCTGCTTTCTTTTGTTGCATTGTTGTGTTTAAAGACACACTAGTTCATTGTCGGCTTATCTCTACCTGTTTCCCTCTCTCTAAATATTTAAGAGAATCAGTTGAATTAAAAATACTATCTGCGTTCATGCATTACGAGAATCAATTATCCTACACCAGTTTTTTTTTCTACTGGAAATATTTCTTCATCAATGAAGCATGATATTTGCCAATTTCTTTTGGTCTTTCAGTATCATATACTATAAAGGTTTGTGCTCCGCGTCTTGTTTGTAGAACATAGGGACCTTCGTATAATCTAAAGAACTTTTTGGCGGTGTTTTCTATTCTCTTCCCTACTGGATTACTTAGTATCAATACCCTATCTGCAACTTTAAATTTCACCAACTTGTGAGTTCGATTGAATCTCTCTACCATCTTCATACCCTTATCTTTCATCCTATTTCTTGCGTTATCTAGTTTTTCACTCATGGGTATAGGTAGATTCTGATTTTCACGTTTGCTAACGAAGTTCTTTCAAAATCTAGTTGGCTTGTGCCCTTTTCCCAATTCAATTCGTGGGTATCCAGTAGCTTCACTATAATTTTCATTGATAGATTTCTCAAAGAACGACAAGTATTCAGCCCATTTGTTATGCTGATCATGACAATATATACGCATATACTTGCCAAACTCTTTATTAACACGTTCGGCAAGGTTACCCTGAGGATGCCTAATTGATGTGAGCATGGGTTGTATTCCTTGGTGCTTTAGCGTTTCAGACCATCGCTTAATCCTAAATTGTTTGGCTTGATCTGTAATTATCTTCTTTACGTGACCATATGTGGGTATATACCTTTGCAGTATTATCTTCAGAACAGTCTTTGTGGTGGGTCGCATAATAGCGTATAACTGGACAGCCTTGGTAAACACATCTACACATACACGAATGTGCTTAACACCCCGACTTGATCGTGGCAGCAGACCCAAGAAGTCCAGTGCTAACAACTCCCCTTTCTCCTTTGCTCTGATGCTTTGCATAGCTACATAGGTATGTAAATTTGGATGTCTAGCGGTCTGGCAATCGTGACACCTTTTTAAGATGGTTTTAATCCTCCTATACATATTATTGATGGTGAAATCTTCTCTCAAAGTCCAGTAACAATATAATGCTGACGCATGGGCTAGACTTTCGTGACATGGTATAATTAACTGTTGTAACATGTCTGGTGATAACATTACTTTCCAGTCTTGGTCCATTAACTTAAATAGTATGTTATTTTTAACTGCACACTTATCGTGCGACGGTTGTTGTTTTAATTGCTGAAGCTTTGGCTCTTTATCTTGCTCTCTTGCTAAGGTTTGGAGTAGCTGTTTTACTTCGTTGTTTGCTTTATACTGGATATGTAATAATTTCAACACTTTATCACTGGAGAAATGAGTCTCTTCCTTCTTCTCCGTGACATATCGACTTAGTGTATCTGCTGTCTTGTTGTCGATTCCTCTGCAGTATTTAATGGTAAAAGAATATTCTTCTATGGCCAGAATCAATCTCATCAGTCTCGCATTTGTGATTCTGCACTCAGTAGGAATGATAGAGCTTGATGATCAGTGTGGATTTCAAAGTGCGTTCAATATATGTAATAGTGGAATTGTTTCAATGCATATACGATGGCCAATATTTCCTTCTCCGAAGTACAGTAATGTTTCTCGGCACCTTTGAACACTCTGGTTGCATAGGCGATCACTCGAAGTTCTCTTTTTTCATCTCCTTGATAGAGTACGCTCCCTATAGCATAGTCGCCGGCGTCCGAGTAGATGACGTACTTTCCTTCACGTTGTGGATGGTGTAGCATAATATTTTCCACAAACAGTGCCTTGACCTTGTTGACTGCATTTTTGGTGTGATGTTGTTCCTACTTCCACTTCACTTTCTTCTTGGTAAGCTCCAATAGTGGTTTGATTTCTTCTGCATATAGTGGTGAAAATCGTCTATAGTATCCCGTTAGCCCTAGAAATTCTCTTAACCCTTTCACATTTCTCGGTATTGGGAACTAGGTGATACTGCTTATTTTGCATGGATCTGGTCGTATACTTTCCTCAGATACAATATGACCCAAAACTTTATAGACAATCGCATAAATTCACATTTATCTAAATTTAATGAGATGCGAGCTTGTTGAAACTTCTCAAAAATCGTGCGTACATTAATTATATGTTCTTCTAATGTTTTCGATATGACCAATATGTCATCAACAAAAATCATGGTGTAAGGTTCTACTTCCGGACCTAATGCAATCTCTAAACATTTTACTATGGCTGCTAGGCTTGTGCTTAGCCCAAAAGGTACTACCTTATGCTGGTAGCATTTACTTTTATATAGAAATGCGGTTTATTTTCTATCGCTTTCTCTAATGGGAATCTGCCAAAAACTAGAGGTTAAATCGAGTTTAGTTAAATACTTAGCTCCTTCGCACTTTGTGAACAACTCATCTGGCGTGGGTGCTCACTGAAAATCCTTTTCTACGACGCTATTCAAATTCCTCATGTCCAAACATAGCCGAATTTCATCATTCTTCTTTTTCACCACAACCAACTGGTTTAAGAAGTTACTGTTCGGTCGTTCTATGGCATCATTTTCCAGCATTCTTCTTATTTCTTTCTCGACTTGCTCCTCATACTTCATTGGAATTGGATACGTCCTCCTCACGAATTTTGACGGATCTGTGACCTTGATGCGATGTTCATATACATTTGTTTTGTGTAGTCAGTTCGCTAAATATGTCTCTATACTCTTTAATTAACGTATCTATTTGTTCTACTCCTTGGTGTTCACCATTGTTTTCTTCACTACGATGTTTATCATGCGCATATGTTACTGAAGGTCTGGAGATAGTTACCGGTTCATTTATATTTGACGACTGACCTTCTTCGGTTATATTCAATTTAATATTATGTGTGACATTATTCAGAGTGCACGTCATCGTTTGATCTGCTATATTTATTACAGCCTTCATTTTATTTAAAGCATCTATTCCTAATATACAGTGTCGGACTAGTTTATTTACTACTAACATAGGTAATTCATATTTTTCATTCCCACACGTTATATTCGCAAATATTTGTTGCTTAACTCGTTCCCTGGTACGATTAGCAGTGGTTATGTAAAGTTCATTAACAGGTAGAGTGGGTGTCAATTTAAAATATTGTTTGTTGCTGTGTAGCCATGTCTTATTAACAACAGATATTTCGCTTCCTGAGTCGATCAATGCCTGCACTTTACAGTTGTTGATGTACACAGTAACAGTTGGGCAGTAATTACTTTCGGTCACACGTCTTGCAGTTGTATCCGGTTCTGTTATGTCGGCGTACGAGTCAGGTGGAAATAGACTGTTCATTTTTACTTCACGTAACGGTCAAATATTCTTTGAAGTAGACGGTATATCCGGTGTCGGTCTCTGACCTAATATAACATAGCAGCTTTTTACATCCTGCTTTCTTTTGTTGCATTGTTGTGTTTAAAGACACACTAGTTCATTGTCGGCTTATCTCTACCTGTTTCCCTCTCTCTAAATATTTAAGAGAATCAGTTGAATTAAAAATACTATCTGCGTTCATGCATTACGAGAATCAATTATCCTACACCAGTTTTTTTTTCTACTGGAAATATTTCTTCATCAATGAAGCATGATATTTGCCAATTTCTTTTTGTCTTTCAGTATCATATACTATAAAGGTTTGTGCTCCGCGTCTTTTTTGTAGAACATAGGGACCTTCGTATAATCTAAAGAACTTTTTAGAGGTGTTTTCTATTCTCTTCCCTACTGGATTACTTAGTATCAATACCCTATCTGCAACTTTAAATTTCACCAACTTGTGTGTTCGATTGAATCTCTCTACCATCTTCATACCCTTATCTTTTATCCTATTTCTTGCGTTATTTAGTTTTTCACTCATGGGTATAGGTAGATTCTGATTTTCACGTTTGCTAACGAAGTTCTTTCAAAATCTAGTTGGCTTGTGCCCTTCTCCCAATTCAATTCGTGGGTATCCAGTAGCTTCACTATAATTTTCATTGATAGATTTCTCAAAGAACGACAAGTATTCAGCCCATTTGTTATGCTGATCATGACAATATATACGCATATATTTGCCCAACTCTTTATTAACACGTTCGGCAAGGTTACCCTGAGGATGCCTAATTGATGTGAGCATGGGTTGTATTCCTTGGTGCGTTAGCGTTTCAGACCATCGCTTAATCCTAAATTGTGTGGCTTGATCTGTAATTATCTTCTTTACGTGACCATATGTGGGTATATACCTTTGCAGTATTATCTTCAGAACAGTCTTTGTGGTGGGTCGCATAATAGCGTATAACTGGACAGCCTTGGTAAACACATCTACACATACACGAATGTGCTTAACACCCCGACTTGATCGTGGTAGCGGACCCAAGAAGTCCAGAGCTAACAACTTCCCTTTCTCCTTTGCTCTGATGCTTTGCATAGCTACATAGGTATGTAAATTTGGATGTCTAGCGGTCTGGCAATCGTGACACCTTTTTAAGATGGTTTTAATCCTCCTTACATATTATTGATGGTGAAATCTTCTCTCAAAGTCCAGTAACAATATAATGCTGACGCATGGGCTAGACTTTCGTGACATGTATAATTAACTGTTGTAACATTTCTGGTGATAACATTACTTTCCAGTCTTGGTCCATTAACTTAAATAATATGTTATTTTTAACTGCATACTTATCGTGCGACGGTTGTTGTTTTAATTGACAACAAACAATTCGTACGAGTTACCTGATATTTTTGTCGCAGCTGGCTCACACACACACAAACACACACATGCCGTATTTTTAACTATTGAAGCAGGTGCACTCTCTACATGCTCCATCCTGCATTTTCTTGCATAAAATTATATAAAGTTGTTCCTTATTCTATTTACACTAATTACAATGTAAAACATGCCGCCCTGGGCAAATATGCAAATATATGTATTGTTGCAATATATTGCGATGATACAAATAAATATTTTTGCATAGGATAGTTATGTGTGTATAAATTATGCACAAGTCTATATTGAAGGTGTAGCAAAATTATTTATTTACTTGTGTAGTAAATAATTGTTTATATGATATAATTAAACTAAACAAAATGTCATGTATAGTATATTATTAGTTATCAAAAAGTTTATATATAGTTCAGTTTTGGTGAGTTTTATTTGAACGTAGAATTCCTTTACACTAGAAGTGACGTTACTCGCTCCCCCGCTGCTACGCTCCTCTCTCTGCAATGACCGCCGCTCTCCGCTCTCACACTCTCTCTCTCCCCGCTGGGGTTCGCCGAAAAGCTGATAACACTGATACTGATTTCGCACACAAATTGTCACTTTCCGAATCGTTAGTTGTATCGCTCGCAATTGGTTATTATTAATTATTGATTGTTATTAATTATTTGAACTTAGGACAATAATGAGTGATATTCTTTAAAAGCGGTGGTTATTACGTACACCTTCCGGCTATTCTTGAAGTGTTCCGCGTTAATAAAGATTTATCACGGTCGATAAATCTCCCTAAGCGGAAAATCTTCCACTAACACGTAATAGCACTTAATATATTATAATTGGTAGTTCACCCGCTTGGTTCTAATCGACAAACTCGAAAGAGTCCCAAAACTTAGAGTTACTCTAGATTAAACCAGTTCGAACAAGAAAAACTCTTGACGAAGAACACACGTTCGCTACGCAACGGCTTCCGATGAACTGCCCCGAAGTACACATGACAACCAACGGATCTGACTGCTATTAGGGGCTTCTGATTGGTCAATCAACTGTCTACGTGCTAGATTGGACAATAGATAGACGCGTTTGTATAGAGTATAGATAGACAGGCGAATCTTTGTATAATTCTACGAGTTCCTGCTCATATTTTATCTAGAAATTTTATTATTCTTCAATTGATAAGCGTGAAAAGTTGAGTTTTCAATTGCTAAAAAACCACATTTAAAAAATAGCTGAGAACAACAGAGTATATAGAAACTGTAGCTATTTTCATACATAATTCACTGTCCAAGTCTCATGCCGATAGGATAACTAACGCAAAAGATATAACAACGAAGATTCACCACATGCGAATGCGCGCTCAATTCACAAACAAAGTACATGACATTATAGAGCAAATCGTTACAAAGTATTTAGTATAACACAAGTCCTTATCCATCACTAAATACAAAACTTATAGCTAATTGACAAAAATTGCATAAATCAATCTAAAACACGCTAATTTCCGTCATCCATGCTCTGATATTCTTATTCATAGATCATCATCATGTGTTTTGTTGCAGGATTAACCCCACCACGTATAAATAAATTTGTTTACATAAAAGTACATATTTTTTTTTCATATCATAAATAAATAAAACATCATTCTTCCAATAATAATCCTAATAATAACATAATAAATCCAAATCCAAATACATAAATAAATAAACTTCTTTCAAGCAAAACATTCCTCCAATGTCACTTTGACAGTAATAATACAAACATCGTGTTATGACATCGTGGTGGTAGATTCAACACGTGGTTGAATCTGACCTATAACCTCAAACACAGATAAGCGTATTAACACTTCTGACTTCATTTTAAAACTGAAAGTATACTCCGTTCATTCAAATCATTTATTTTAACATCTCATATTCTTTAATTTGCACTCATATTTCACATAATGTTCTTAAAACATTCATACCACCTATACCCTGAAATATTAGGAACAATTATCTCTGACATAATACTTTCTTAGGGATGATGCGTGGAATTTCACTATCACACGGTTAGTATTAGGGTTGGTTACAATATAAGTGTTTTTACCAACTTGCTCAGATAAAATATATGGACCATTGTACAACCTAAAGAATTTGGCTGCGGTGTTATCCTCCCTGTGACCGACATTAAAAGCCCTCAGGAGTACCCTCTCGCCAATTTTAAAGGTTACCAGTTTGTGGTCTGCATTAAATCTTTCAGTCCGTTCTTCGGCACATTTCTTAATGCGTCTCCTGTCTTCTATCCGTTTCACCTCACCCGGAATAGGCAAATTTTGCGCTGCAATCTTCCTGATGCTCCCATCCCAGGCACGCTTGGCCATTTCTCCAGTTTGAAACTCATTAGGCGTAAATCCTGTCGTGTCATTGTAATTCCCGTTGATGGACGCCTCGAAAAACTCGAGATAATCCGGCCATCTACTTTGGTTGGTATTACAATAAGTACGGAACGGTCGACCTAACTCTGTGTTGACCCTTTCAGCGAGGTTGCCCTGCGGTCTCCGGATCGCTGTTAACACAGTCTGGATATTGTGTTTTTCCGATTTCAATTGCCACTTCTTATTGGTGAACTGTTTACCCTGGTCAGATAAAAATTTTTTAACATGACCATTTTTATGGATGTATTTTTTAAGACATTTAATACAGCCGCCGTGGTGGGTCGTCCTATTGCATATAGACTTACATGTTTAGAGAACGCATCCGTGCACACCACCAGATTCCTCATACCCATCGATGCACGCGGTAGTGGACCTAAAAAATCAATACATAATAACTCATTTTTGTTTTAGTGATAATATTGCCCATTTCTACATACGTATGTTGATTCGGGTACTTTGCAGTTTGGCATATGTGACAGGTACGCAAAATAGATTTAACTTTTCTAGCCATATTTAACCACACAAAGTCTTCTCGCATTGCTAAATAGCATCTATATGCTCCCGCGTGCACCAGACCCTCGTGGCACGCCCAAGTTAAATCTTCAACTAGTTCATCCGGTACCATTATCTTCCACTGCCCGTCTACGATCTTGTATAACACATCCTTGTCTATTTTACACTTTGGGTTGTCCTGAACTCTTATATCATCGCTGATTTTCTTTAATTTAGCATCCCGCTGTTGCTCGATGTTTATATTTTTTAACCTAGTTTTTAATGTATCTGGTAATACATATTTAACTGTCAAGATTTGCACTTCATTTCTTTTTGAGGAATGTTTGTTTAAATTATTATTTATCCGTTTCTGTTGATTAGCTGTATGTTTATTGCCGGTGCATTGGCTGCAACTCACCCAAACTCACTCGTTGTATCTTATCTACGAGTTTAGAAACTGGTTTTGTATGTCAATACGTTACTCAGATTGCTTCAAGTCACTGTCCATATACCCCAGTTTAACTGTGTATAATTTATTTCGAATTGTACATGTAAGTTTTTTGTTACTGAAATCGATTGTGGCGTGTATTTTTCTTAAAGTGTCGGTGCCTAATGTAACATCATATATTAGATTTTTAACTATAAGGACTGGCACTTCAATTTCTATGCCTGCTGTAATTATTGATATAAGTACTTGTTTACAAATAATTTGTGTATCTCCGGTCGCCATAGTAACCATAGTGTTATTTACAGGTAAGATAGGCGTTTTATTAAATTGGTGCTTATGTTTGTTAATAAATTTTTCATTAATTAATGACACTTGTGCACCACTATCGAGCAAAACATTACCAACACAACCATTGATTCTCGCTGTCACAATAATATCATTATTGTCTTCAACTCTAGTATTTTCTTCCCATTCATCAACACAATTATTATATATTAATTCATTCCTAACATCAACAGGTATAAGCCAGGAGCAATGTATACATTACTATCGCTATTATTGCTAACAAATGATTTCTGATACTGTAACGTATTGCCACGTTACAAATCCAGGGAACCCATCTTAACTGACACTTACCAATTACATGGGCTGCCTAAGTTGTAACGAACTGTTATTAAACTCAAATTAACTGAACAAATTACATAAGATAATTATAAGGAAACAAGGGAAGGTATTTCACTGATTTATGCACTCATTATCATGTGTAACAAGATGACTTCTCTTTATTAACAACTGTTACTCAAAGATCCCATGACATCATTAATTAGATTAAAATTTGTAAATGCTTTTCATAAAAACTTAGGGATCAAACTGATTCTGTATTCTTTTACCTCGGATCCGAGTTTACTTTAAGTATATTTATAGCCAAGACTTCTAAGTATTTTGAGTTCATCTAGACGCTTGCAAGACTTCTTTTATCATTTGAAGAATGGTATTATTACTTAAAGTGATTATAAATTACATTTACATTTAAGGCGTTACAACGTATGATATTGAATCTTACAGTAAACTCTTAGCTTGTCTTATTTTAATTTTAAACAAAATTTATAGTCTTTGAAAAGTCTCTTTTTAATGTGAGTAGTGTATCAAATATGATTAACTCTCAATAGGCAAGCTATCGAGTCACCTTTACAATTGGTCGTAGTAACCTCGTCCTGGTGTGTCTCTCTTGGGGATTCTTGAAGTCGGTGTCATCATCTGGGTCGTGTCTTCGGCAAGTACTAGATAGGATGTTCACTGCGGAGATTGAAGTTTCTTTTGTGAAAGTAGGTGTAGATCCACGGAGGTCCTCGTCAGCGTCTTATGCATCGTATACGTGTATTTATGAAGTTTATGCAGATCACATCTTCATGTGTAAGGTTGTACTTGTATTTACCTCTTGATGGGAGACGTCATCTTCCTTACTACTAGTTAAGTTTTTGTTTTACTTACTACATCTTTCTTCTTAACACATCTTTATATCATTCACACATTACACAACGCTCGCCACGTTTAGCAGTGGTAGCTAACATTTTAAAATTAAATTAAAAAAACAAATGCATTTTCGTGGAGCTCTCGCTCATAAGTCTGTACGGTCTGACGGCAGCATAGTGACTCTCTACTCGATTCGACTGGCACATAACAACGGAGAGGGGCAAGTACTCCGCGACAATATAGTTCCTATTTTTATTTAAATTGACATTCTTATTACCATTTGTTTAAACTTTGTACTGGTTTATCAGCTGTAAACGGTCCACCACCGTATACGGCACGCGCGGATGACGTCACTCGTTTATCAAACGTTGCAGCCGGCCAGCACCGCCGACTGCAAGCCAGTTTAGTTCAGTTTATAACAAGACTCCGACCGCAACTCTCGTAAAACACTTCTCTTCCAGCCGCGACTTCTGGATATTTTTTAGCATGCATTTATATTATTTCATTTCATTCAACTACCTGCGTCCATCTACAATGGACCACGATTTTATTCAAAATTAATTTCGGGCGTTATTACCTCAAATGCATCCGCACGTGCCGATCGTAACTAACAATCAGATTTTTTCAATAAACGAATGTTCAACATCTTTAATACAGTCCACTTCTTTCTAACAAACAATCCAGCCTTCCTCATTAGCGTCTTTGGAATAACTCACGATTATTCAAGAGCTTCCAAACCGCATCATTTTTGGTCCCACCGGACCGGATTTCATATTTTCAGGCCAAAAACGACATCATTTTTGGTCCAACCAGGCAGGATTTCATATTTTCGGGCCCAAAAAACGACATCATTTTTGGTCCCCACGGCCGCAGATTTCTCATATCTGAGTACACAAGCGACAGCATTTATTTATACACATCATTTCTGGAAAAACCGATCTGAAGTTAATCACGCCCTACGGGCATCATTTTCGTCCTGAGCGACACCATTATTGTGAATCACGTCGCAGTCATCTCGACAAGATTCAGCCAAGCAGTAGACCAGAGACGACGGGACGAAACAGGATAACATTTTCGAGATTCCACAGCTTTAATTGATGGAGGGTACAACATGAGGCATCGGCTGACCGGCAGAGACAGGAGGTGTAGCAGCTCCAAACGGGATCGAAGCCAGCTTCATCACGAATGGATCGACGGCCACGTGACTATAAACTTTACTTATATTTGATTTTTAATAATATTTCACTCAGTGGGTATTTTTTGACACATTTATATAAACAAATACCTCATTACACAATACAAATTAATAAATGGTTGGCAGCTCATTATCAGTCAGAACTTTAAAGATAAAGATATACTTTGTAACCATTTAGATTCATAATTTCAATAATTTAACTGCCAACAAGTTTGATTAGTTAGAGAGAGTAAGTTTATGTTCAAAACAACGATCGCTAGCTACCAAAACGTATTTAAACTCATTCAAAATTAAGTTTGTGGTTCACATGCTCTATGCTCAATTGCTTTCTAAATATCTTTCCCTTTTTATCTTAAACTGTAATAATGGCCGATGTAAGGGCTCTAATAAAAAAACGAGGCACAATTAAGGCCTCAATATCCCGAGTAAATACCTTCGCGGATAACTTCGATTTGTTAAACAGCGATCCTCATGCGCTAAAAATAAACTGCGTCATTTGATGGAATTATCCACCAAATATCCACGAGATTCAGTCACAAATCGAGGCTGAGGAAGCAGACGTTGCTTTAACGATTGATAGAGTGCAAACGGAGGACGATCTCTGTACTATAGAATGTAAATTGCAACACCTGCTAGAGCAAGCTGAGCATATGAACCAAAAACCAGTAATTAATGCTGAAGGTAAACAGCCTAAAACACCCCCCATTCAATTGGAACCAATAAAATTACCACGGTTTGAGGGTAGTATTGTGGAATGGCAACATTATTACCATATTTTTATGGAACTAATTCATGTCAGAGCAGATCTGACAGATATACAGAAACTTCATTATTTGCACTCGTCATTACATGGCGAGGCGCTTAACGTAATAAAATCGTTGCCCATAACACATGAGAATTACGCGGTGGCTATCGATCTGTTGAGGAATAGATATGATAGCAAGCTGATTGTTTCCGCTCACCACGTGTGGAATGTCCTAGACGTACCATTAGTTCAGCAGGGATCCCAAGTTAGCATATCGCAATTTATTGATCAAATCTCTGCAAATATAAAAGCTTTAAATAATCTCAAACTGCCAGTCAACACGTTTGTAATTATTGTCGTAAATTATTTAGCCAAAAAACTTGACAATTACACTTTACGTTTGTGGAAAGAGAGTTTATCGGAGCATAAATTCCCTGATTTTAATAATTTTATAAATTTTCTAAATTCACGTAGGAAATTATTGCAAAATCTCGATAACGCGACTAGCCCAACGAGCAGGTTGAACAAAAGCGATAAGTCTCCTTATCGCAAGGCAGTTAAACAGATAAGCACTCCAAAGGGCGCATTCCACTCACATATTAGAAACAATTTATGCAGGCTGTGTAACGGTGTACATAGACTTAGCGATTGCCCGCAATTTACATCGCTGTCTATCCCTGATAGAAAAAACGCGTTAATAAAAAACAAACTTTGCTTAAACTGCCTCCGTTCGGGACACGAGGGTTCAAAATGTCCCTCAAAATTCTCATGTAAAAAATGTTCTAGGCGTCACCACACAACGATTCATGTCCCCAACAGGGACGTAACTTCTGTTAACAACCAGTGTTCACTGAAATCACAGACCAATAAATCGGTATTGTTATCTACCGCCGTCTGTATGACATACAATAAAGTCGGCAACAAATTTCCCGTTAGGATAATACTGGATTCCGGTTCTCAAGCGAACTTTTGCACAATGGATTTCGCCCGCAGGATGGGCCTCCAATTGGTTAAATCGCAACTGCCCATCACGGGTATAAACAACTCGCTTTCCCAGGCTGACTTCAGTACTAATGTAAGGCTACATTCACGCTATAAACCCTTCACGTTAAACGTACATTGTGCCGTATTACCCATTATAACTAATAATTTACCGGCGGAGTCGTTCAATCTTGCCTCTTTAAATTTACCCAAGCGCATATTCTTGGCGGATCCACACCTACATTGCTCGTCGCAAGTCGATATATTAATCGGCGCTCAATATTTTCTCCAATTAATTGAACCTATGAAATATACGCGCGGACCACACTTTCCTATAATTCAGGAAACCAAGTTAGGATTTATTTTGGCCGGTGACTTACCATTCAACGTCGATATAACTAAAACGGTTTCTTCCTTTATGGTCTGTAGGGACGATAATCAGGTTTCCTCGCAACTAAAGGAATTTTGGAAGTTGGAGGAGATCTCTAGTCGCGAAGCCCGATCTGAGGACTCGCCGTGTGAAAGGCATTTCGTGGAAAACACTAGCCGCAATCGCGACGGGAGATTCGTGGTAGCCCTGCCCCGCAGATCTGATAAATCTTATTTGGGAGATTCTCTCCGCGGAGCCATACGCAGATTCCAATCTTTAGAATTCAAATTCAAGCAGAACCCTACCCTTTATAAGGATTATAGTGAGTTCATGAGTGACTACTTAAGACTTGGCCACATGTCGCCGCTTAATGAATACGATCTGTCGCTTGACAGGTCAGAGATCTTTTATCTGCCTCATCACGCAGTCTTCAAAGACTCTAGCTTAACCACTAAATTGCGCGTGGTATTTGACGCATCCGCTAAAACCACCAATAATTTGTCCCTTAACGATACTTTAATGGTCGGTCCTACGATCCAGCAGGATCTGTTTTCGATAATGGTTCGGTTCCGCACCCACCGATACGTACTTATTGCGGACATTGAAAAGATGTATCGCCAGATCATTGTTAATCCTAATGATTCAAACTTGCAACGTATTGTTTGGCGTGATGCACCGCATAAGGAATTGCGACATTACGCGTTAAGGACGGTTACATATGGCACTGCTAGTGCCTCCTTCCTTGCTACGCGTTGTCTGGCTCAAATAGCATATGAAAATAAATCCGACTACCCTACAGCTGCTAAGGCCATAGCAAATGACTTTTACGTAGACGATCTCATAACGGGTTCGGATGATCCGAACGGCTTAGCTGAAATGAAATGCGAGATCGAGAAGTTGTTGAGGAGGTATGGTTTTTCGTTACATAAATGGTTCTCTAACCACCATAAGATTATGACTCTTCGCGCCCAAGTTACCCGTGACTTCAGTAAGGGTCAAAACGTGCGTACCTTGGGAATACAATGGAATGTTGAGGGGGATAACTTTTTATTCACCGTTAGGGGTGATGACAATTTAACCGTCTTCAACAAGAGAAGCGTGTTGGCAATCATCGCCGGGATCTATGATCCACTAGGTTTAATCGCTCCCATCACATTTTGCTGCAAGCATTTCGTGCAGCAGTTGTGGTTGGCGGGCACTGATTGGGACGAACCCTTGTCCGGATCATTAGCCAATCAATGGTTGGAATTATACGCTCAATTAGTCTCCGACAGTCATTTTGAGATTACGAGGTCGGTTAAGAGTTCGAACAGTTACCCGGTTAGTTCATTGCAGCTGCACGGATTCGCCGACGCTTCGGCTAAAGGTTACGCGTGTTGCATTTATGTGCGGGCGGTCTATTCGAACGGCGCCATATCATCAAACTTGTTGTGTGCTAAATCTAGGGTCGCTCCGCTGAAACAGATAACGCTTCCTAGACTTGAACTTTGTGCTTGTTTATTGTTGGCTCAATTAACCTCCAAGGTTTTAAATGCCGTCGATTACAATTTTGACGGACTATATCTTTATTCGGATTCGATGATAGCGTTGTACTGGATACATCAGCAATCTTCCCGCTGGAAGGTATTTGTGGCCAACCGTGTCGCGGAAATACAGCGTCTTGTTAGCAGCAGGGGAATTTGGCGTCATGTAGTATCAAATGACAACCCTGCCGACGTTTTATCGCGCGGTTGCCTCCCTCGTAGTTTGCACTGTCATACTCAATGGTGGCATGGTCCCTCCTGGTTGGCTCGTGATGCGGCCTCATGGCCGGTCAGCGCGTTCGACATTAATACTCCCTGTACTTTTCCCGACATTGAAGAGGAACGTCGCAAGCAGGCTCAAACCTCACTAATTGTCGCGTCCTCAACACATAGTTACATTGAAAATTATTCATCTCTTACGAGGCTTATTCGGGTCTTCGCATATTGCCGTCGAGTTTTTCGCAATTCTAGGCTCGCGGTGGTTGATAGAGACACGTCCTTTTTGTCGGCTCAAGAATTGTCTGACACGCTCTTGATTTTTGTCCGGCAATCACAGAAGTTGCATTTCGACGTGGAGGTTAGGGAACTTGAGGCACACCGGTGCCTTCCACGCAGTAGTAAAATTCTTGCTCTCAACCCATTCCTGGATAAATCAGGCATTTTAAGAGTGGGTGGGCGCTTGCAATTCTCCCCACTTAGCTACGAGACTAAACACCAAATAATTTTGCACCCGCACTCCCATCTCACGAGATTAATAATGAATACGAACACATCCGTTTGTTGCACGCTGGAGTGCAATCAACTCAAGCTTCGCTTAGGCGTAAGTATTGGATCATACACGATAAGTCCTATATCCGCTCAGTGATACATAAGTGTGTCACTTGTTTTCGTTTCCGGGCTAAAGGCGCGAATCAATTACTCGGTCAATTACCCTCTTCTAGGGTCACGCCGTCAAGGCCATTCTCACAATCGGCCGTGGATTACGCCGGTCCTGTGCTTTTGCGCCATGGCGGGCAGCGCTCTAAGTCCACGACCAAGGCATATATCGCTCTATTTATATGCATGTGTACTAGGGCCATCCATTTAGAATTGGTGTCGGATCTCACTTCCAACGCCTTTATAGCGGCTTTAAAAAGATTCATATCGCGCAGAGGTATTCCCGCGCAAATATTTTCGGATAATGGCACGAATTTTCGTCGTGCCAACCACACGTTGCATGATTGGTACAAATTTTTAACCTCCAAGGAAGTTGAGCAATCTTCTCTGGAGTTTTGCGGTCTCCACGGCATCAAATGGTCCTTTATCCCCCCTTCAGCCCCTCATTTCGGTGGTTTGTGGGAAAGTGGTGTAAGGAGTGTTAAATTCCATTTACGTCGCGTAATTGGCGGTACGATCTTGAATTTTGAGGAATATTCTACTCTTCTTTCTCAAATTGAGGCTTGCCTTAATTCACGCCCGTTATGCGCGGTGTCCGACGATGCTAGAGACCCTGAACCCTTAACACCCGCTCATTTTTTGGTCGGTGCTCCACTGACGGCACTTCCGAAACCCGACTATACACAAGGCAATAATACTCATTTGGGCAGATGGCTTCTGCTCCAAAAATTTACGCAGACCATCTGGAAACGGTGGTCTAGGGATTATCTGCACCAGCTGCAGCAGCGCGATAAATGGCGCACCCCATTAAAGAATTTGAACGTCGGACAACTTGTCCTCATTTTGGATGACAATTCCCCCCCTCTAGAATGGAAGCGTGGGGTAATTACCAATGTTTTTCCGGGTCAAGATTCCTTAGTACGCGTCGCAGAAGTTCGCACCGCGCTAGGTATCTTACGCCGACCCATCCACAAATTATGCCCCCTTCCGGTGGCTACAAACTAATCGTATGCGTGCCATACGAGGTGTGTGTGTGTGTGAGTGTGTGCGTGTCACATTACATGAACCACGCCCGGGACATTCCCCGGGGGCGAGCATACAAGTCAATTGTATCATAAGCATTGTAATATTGTTTACGTGCCGCTAGCTATTACAGCAATAGTGACTGTGTCTCATATGTACTATCAATCATTATGGATGTTGTGTATTGTTAATGTGTTTGTGTGATTCAAATTCTGAGAACCACAAGTGTCATTTATAGTGTCAATTATTCTATATATGTATTGTATTTTCTAAGGGTCAAACATTATGAAATTCATTGGGGTTGTTATGTCAATATCATGGGGAAATTATTGTATTTTTTATGGTGTTATCACTTGTTATTGTAATGCTTGGCAAATATCGAGGGGTATTATTTGGGAAAGATCAATATCTACTTAATTATTGTATTATTGTGCGTATTGTATTACTATTATGTTTTGAGTAATTTTAACGTCAGTAAGCCCTTGCTATTGGCGTAAGGGTCAATTTATTGTATGCTTGGTGATTGTTAATTGAATTCATATTATGTTTATTACGTCATTGCTCTCTGGCCAGTGCGCCAATTATTGTATCGCTTACGACATGTAAGTTTAATTATTATATTGTTCAATTTAACCTTTAATGTACAAAATCGTCCCGATTTTGGCGGGCAGTATGTTTAAACTTTGTACTGGTTTATCAGCTGTAAACGGTCCACCACCGTATACGGCACGCGCGGATGACGTCACGCGTTTATCAAACGTTGCAGCCGGCCAGCACCGCCGACTTAGTTCAGTTTATAACAAGACTCCGACCGCAACTCTCGTAAAACACTTCTCTTCCAGCCGCGACTTCTGGATATTTTTCAGCATGCATTTATAATATTTCATTTCATTCAACTACCTGCGTCCATCTACAATGGACCACGATTTTATTCAAAATTAATTTCGGGCGTTATTGCCTCAAATGCATCCGCACGTGCCGATCGTAACTAACAATCAGATTTTTTCAATAAACGAATGTTCAACATCTTTAATACAGTCCACTTCTTTCTAACAAACAATCCAGCCTTCCTCATTAGCGTCTTTGGAATAACTCACGATTATTCAAGAGCTTCCAAACCGCATCACCATTATTCTCATTACTTATACATATATAATTTAAGTGAATTATTTTAACTACTACTCGTGCCTTCAAATTTCTAATTACAAACATTATGATTTTTATATCTTCCTAAGTTACAGACGACTCGATAAACACGTTGAGTCCGGAACTAACAGGTCACCGCATGATGACTAGCAAAGGGTTAATTGTGATATTAATAATTTTTTTACAATTCGACTTTTTTATTAGTGCTTCTGTTCATTTTCATTCACTTCTCATTCTCATTCTGATTTAATACAGGGGCTTTAGGTTTAATAGTGCGATTTAAAAAATACTTAATAGCTCGCAAATTTAATTTTTATTTATTTAAGATTACAATTTCAATTAAATCGTCACATACTCCACTGCTTAAATTTCACGTTACGGGTGTTTTGTGAGTCTAACGCACAATTGGGGACTTGGAGTATGTTTGGTGTCAGTGTGTGGAATTTCTCTCACATAGTTATTGGTAAGCGTTATATCCACTTGTTTCTTCTCCACAACACAATATACTTTTATATTTTCTTATAAACTACCTTTTTTTTTACATACTATTCACACTTAATATCTACATTTTAAAACACAAAACTCTTTCTTATCTCTATCACTTAAATCTACTACCGGTTTTTTCTTGGGGTTTTGTTACTCTCTCCGTAGAGTAATTTTCTAAATCTTTTGCTATTTAGAATTCAGTTTAGTTGTCATTGAGTACTCATTTACTTATCTTTCGCAGAACTGGATCTCAGGTTGATCAGGCCTCATTTCCAAACTCTACGATTTACATTTAGCACGGTTTCAGAAGTATAATATACTTCACTACCTAGTATTACCTTTTCTACTTTTGGTTATACTATTCCTTCTCTTCTTCTTATACAATTTTATCTGCGAAATATGTGTTCTCCGCACATATTTTCGAGTCGCAGGTTCGTACAGGGCTACTGTAACTGGAGTTAGGTACTTCTGGATTTGGTAAGGGCCACACCATCGGTATGATAGTTTAGAGGTGGTCTTATCAATTGCACTACTAGTCGGGTGAGTCTTATACATTACTAAGTCACCTACTTGGTACCTAATTGAATTGTTATGAATACCTTTCTCGTGGTATTTTCTGGATTTCTCTAAGTTCGCTCTTAAATTAGAGCGGGCTTTATTCCATATTTGCTTTATCTGCTTATCCGTTATTTGCGGAGGTAGCAGGTCGTGTATTTTCCATTTAGTGGACAAGGGGTGGTTTGGTTGGTATTTGTACAGTAACTCAAACGGGGTCGACTTGTGACCTTCGTGATAAGCTGAATTAAAGGCGTATTGAATCCAGGATAGGTTTTGGTCCCACGACGTATGATCGTTCGCATGATTGGCGATTAACGCAGATTTGAGGTTTCGTAGATACCTTTCAGCAATATTGCCTTGCGGTCGATACTCCGTAGTGGTTATATGGTCTATTCCTAACTTGAAACACATATTCTTAAATTCTTTCGCTTTAAACTGTGGTCCATTATCTGATACTATACGTACAGGTATACCGTAGTCTTTAAATAATCTTTCCTGTAATATTTTTACAGTCGTCGACGCTAATGCTCGTCGCATGGGATACATCCAAACAAATTTGGTGAATGAATCTACACAGATGAGTAACATAGTATTACCTGATTTGGATCGTGGATAAGGACCTGAAAAGTCTAGATAAAGTTTAGAAAAAGGGGTCTTGGGGATTTCCGAAATCAATTGGCTTACCTGATTATTTCTGGCCGGTTTACTGAGAGCACATAATTTACATTTCTTTACGAAACTGGCTATTTCGCTGTTCATATTGTTCCAATGATATTCCTTTCGAACACGATGTATTGTCTTATTGATTCCCATATGGGCTCCTATGGTAGATGAATGGAAGTACTCCATCAGCATGGGCTTAATCACATCAGGGGTTATTATTCTTAGTTCCTTTCCGCTTCTTATTTTATGGCATAGTACATTTTTACTCAATACGTATTTCTCGGATTTAATACCTTGCGCAAGTTGTTCTATAATAGGCTTCAGTAAGGGGTCTTGTTGTTGATACAGGGCAATGTTTGCAAAGGCAAGGGGGAACTCAGTAATTACGGCGTTAGCAAGTGCTATTTCCGGATTCTCCTTGCTTTCGGGAGTTTTAGTGGGCGACTGGAACATACGGGACAGGGTATCAGCGACTACGTTTTGTGTACCTTTAATATGCTGCACTCTGAATTTGTAGCAGTTTAACTTCAATACCCATCTTCCAATACGTCCTAACTGTTTAGGGTGATTCAGTAACCAAGATAATGCTTGATTATCAGTTTCCAAAAGGAATTCTTTATGTTCTAGGAAGGGTTTAAACTTCTCGAATGCAAAAACAATAGCTAAACATTCCAATTCATATGCGGAATATTTTCTTTCTTGGTCGCTCGAGGTTCGCGATGCATAACTAATAGGTAGTCTACTGTTTTATATCTCTTGATATATGACTGCACCTAACGCTACACTGGAACTGTCGGTCTGCACTACGAAAGGTTTCGTGAAATCGGCTAGTTGCAAAACTGGGGGAGATATGATACTTTCTTTAAGTTTCTCAAACGCATTTTGATGTAGTGAGCTCCATTCAAACTTCGCTCCCTTCTTTCTTAAGGAATTTAGGGGTGCTGGTATTTCGGCAAGATGGGGAATATATTTGTGGAAATAATTTACCATTCCCAAAAATCGGGATATACCTTTTGCATCTCGTGGGGGTGAAAATTCTCTAATAGCGCGGGTTCGTTCGGGGTCAATGCTTACCTTTCCATTCGCTTTCACGATGTGACCTAAGAATGAAAACTGTGGGACGGCAAAATTTACCTTCTTTGGGTTAACAGTTAATCCTGCTCTTCGTAACCGAGATAACACTTCGCGTAGGTGTTTAAGATGTTGCTCCATTGATTCGCTATATATAACGATGTCGTCCAAATAGTGATACACATATTTAAATTTAATATCGTGAAATATCCTTTCTAATAATCTACTACATACGGAACTTCCTTGAGATATTCCAAAGGGTACTCTAGTAAATTGGTACAAGTTAAAAGGAACGGCAAACGCGGTTAGACGTTTTGATTCTTCCGAAAGGGGTATTTGGTGAAAAGCTTGATTCAGATCCATTACAGTAAAGACCATAGCTTTCGTGAAGTAATGGAAAGCACTATGGATGTCTGGAAGAGGAATAGATTCAAATTCTATTCTTTTGTTTAATTCCACAACTAGTCTGTGTTTATCGTGACCTTCCGGTACTAAAAAGGAGGGTGATGAATATGGGGACGTAGAGGGTTCAATGACTCCTTGCTCCAACAACTTGTTGATATGGTTTCTCATCACTTCCATCTTGGGAGGCGACAACTTGTACGGAGGTAGGCGTATTACTTTCTGATCGCTCAGATTAATTTTATATTCTATTAGTTTAGTGAGTCCTAGTTTAGGTGTAAGAACTGAGGAAAATTCTTTTATTAATTTCAGTATTCTCATTCTATCTCTACTCTCTAGATGAGATAAATCAGACTCTTGGTGTATTACATGTGCAGTAGATGAACAATTTTTTTCCTGTTTCTCATTATTACAATCAAATTTATATTTCCGTGTACGGTCGAATCGAAAATAATATTTTTGCTCATAGATGTCAAGAATCATACCCGTTTTACTAATAAAGTCTGCTCCTAATATTAAGTCGGGTCCTAATTCATTACATACTAACATTGTAAAAATCCAGGTTAGGTTCTTGATTTTAACCTTAACGGTAATGCTCAGTTTTATTATTATATTTCGTTTATTGGCGGTAGCACACTTTATATTCACCGGTTGACTCCGTTTTACTAGATGGTGTTTCGCTAATTTGTCTGCTAACTCTTGACTGATTAAGGTTCTGCTAGATCCCGAATCAATTAATGCGATTGTGGAGGTAACGCCTAAGTCAACTCGTATTAAGGGTAATAGACTTTTAGTCCAGTTACATTTATTTATCGCGTTACATTTTTCAAGAAATTGTCTCACGTAGAGATCTTTTCCTTAGAACTTCTTTTCCTTCCACTTTGGTTATAAAATATATATTTTTTTTTTATTCGTTTCTTTAGGTTCACCAGATTTCGAGTTGCTGCGGAAGACACAGGATTTCGGGTCTCCCTGCCTTACATGTTTTTGGATCTGAGTGTTTACGTTCCAATGGCTTCCTCTTGCAGTCTTTTCTTATGTGTCCATATTTGCCGCAATTATAACAGATGGGTTTATTGCGAGGAGGGTACCTTGTTTCCGCTTTAGATGGTGTTACACTTAACTTACCAGATTTGCGCACGTTGTGAGGTCTATTGAATACTTACCTTTCATGCAGGGTTGTTACACCGGGCTCTAGGGCTCGCAATTCATTTCTATTTGTTTCTGCGGATTTCATCGTATGTCTATTTTGATCGGAGTACCATACATTTGACGAATGGATACTGCATTGTTCTAGATCTGCAATTGTGTTTGGTCTATTTATCAAAGCTAAACGAGATCTTTCCTCTGGTGACAACCCTATTAAAATGGTGTCGACCATCTGTGTCTCATTCCAATCTACACGTAGTAGTCGAGATGACTCCCTGATATCGGAGATGTAATGAGCTAATCTCTCGTGATTTCCTTGTACTCGGAGTACGGTCTTTCTTTTAATTTCTTCATAAATTCCGGTTGGAATAAAGTACTTTATTATCGAGCTATGTAGGTCTTCTACTGGAAGTGTAGAGCTTAATGCTTCTATCACACGATTCTTTAACGGGGGTTTACATTTCGGTAGCAGAACTTGCAAAATTTTCCAATCATTCAGCTGCTGTAGATCTTTTATCTGCAGGAGATATTTAATGAAATTTAGTAGTTTGGAGACATTTAATCCATCGGTGTAAGGGATTTCAGTTAAAATTTTCTCCACAGGATGAGTAATTTTTCCGTATAGGTCCGCGTTATGGTTCAAGGTTGGCATTCCTTTAGGAGAACGATATGATGCATTCGGGGTGGTCAATTCGTGAGTTCCGGGGCGAATCTGGAAACGATCGGGAGGAGGGGCATTTAAATCTCTATCTGTATATTGCTCTTGGTTAGCTTGCATTTGCGATACGGCGGGTGAGTTCCGATCAGTGTTAGGCGGAGGTAGATGAGTAGTAGGGGATTGTACTGGGGAGATGTGTAATTTCTTTAAGGACTTCTCTATTTCATCCATCCGGAACGAGTCGGATCTTCTTCTTAAGTCATTAATAATAGTGGGTAAGCGACGTAAAGCTTCGTCAGCTAGGTTTTGCATTTCAGGAGGTATTTCCGTAAGATTAGGCCAGATCAACAAATTTTTCTTTCGCCGGGTTAAATGCTCTATTCTCTGGGTAGTCCGCAAAATTATCGCCGGAGATTTCTCGTCTTGGAGGGTTTGAGACAATAAGGTTAACTCACTATACTTGGCATTACAAATTTCTCTCTCGCTCTCATAATCGAGTTCGCTTAGGTTGCTTAATTGCGCGGGTGTATCAAATCCACATTCGCGTATTGATCTACGCAATTCCGCGACCGTTACATTCGCATGGGGTAGTCCACGCAAAAGAGCTTCGTAAGACAGCTCGTCCTTTAATAACAAATCCGGATTAAATTGGGCCATTTTTTATCTTATTTCTAACACATTAAAACATACTTAAAACTAATTCTACAACACTACACACTAATTACATAGATAAAATGAATTCTTCGGTAAATCATTTGCATAAATCAGAAAAGAATAATTTCTCTTCTGAGGGAGAGACAGAAATTCCACACACACATATTTCAAAGTTAAATCGCCGATCAGCTGTTTGCTGGAATGTAGGCCACCCTCTTTTATTTAGTAAACAAAGGCAGGGTAAGTGTGTGCGTGAGAATACGGGGTTTACGCTCACGTATTGTTCTCTACACAATGCCACAGACTAACTTCCTTGACAGGTCTTAACTGGAGAAGCCAGCTCGGACGCATGGGGTGAATCTCATTCAACAAAGCACGCCTTCAACTTACACGTGTATTACGGTTATAACAGTCTGACTTTATTAATTCTCGTACTTTCCCCAATTAAATTAATTATTTATTTTGGTAACAAATTTAAGTTACGAAATTCTGTCCACGTAATTAACCGGGTCTACTTTACACAGGAGCATTATTATTATTTCCTTTTTTATTACTTTTACCGTGACGACAGACATACACTAACATATACTATGCATGCATATTCAAGAAACAACAGGTCTTGGATTGTCATAATATAAACCTGTTAAAGACTGAGCAGATCACCAAGCACTACAATTCATGTACATACTTGCATTTGGCTTCATACAATGATATTTCAAGTTATACTGACTATCATTTGCGTATCTTAAAACAAATTCATTTTATGAAAATTAAAGTTACATCAAATACGTTCTCTGAGTGCATAGATCAGATAACTGAGTGCCAAAAGTTATCTACTTTACTACGTAACAATTACTTTAATTAGCAGGGTGACGTATCTCTGTTAATGTCACGATGCTTACAACCTTTTTACTAATTTAGCAGAGTGGCGCAATTTTGTAACGTATTGCCACGTTACAAATCCAGGGAACCCATCTTAACTGACACTTGCCAATTACATGGGCTGCCTACGTTGTAACGAACTGTTATTAAACTCAAATTAACTGAACAAATTACATAAGATAATTATAAGGAAACAAGGGAAGGTATTTCACTGATTTATGCACTCATTATCATGTGTAACAAGATGACTTCTCTTTATTAACAACTGTTACTCAAAGATCCCATGACATCATTAATTAGATTAAAATTTGTAAATGCTTTTCATAAAAACTTAGGGATCAAACTGATTCTGTATTCTTTTACCTCGGATCCGAGTTTACTTTAAGTATATTTATAGCAAAGACTTCTAAGTATTTTGAGTTCATCTAGACCCTTGCAAGACTTCTTTTATCATTTGAAGAATGGTATTATTACTTAAAGTGATTATAAATTACATTTACATTTAAGGCGTTACAACGTATGATATTGAATCTTACAGTAAACTCTTAGCTTGTCTTATTTTAATTTTAAACAAAATTTATAGTCTTTGAAAAGTCTCTTTTTAATGTGAGTAGTGTATCAAATATGATTAACTCTCGATAGGCAAGCTATCGAGTCACCTTTACAATTGGTCGTAGTAACCTCGTCCTGGTGTGTCTCTCTTGGGGATTCTTGAAGTCGGTGTCATCATCTGGGTCGTGTCTTCGGCAAGTACTAGATAGGATGTTCACTGCGGAGATTGAAGTTTCTTTTGTGAAAGTAGGTGTAGATCCACGGAGGTCCTCGTCAGCGTCTTATGCATCGTATACGTGTATTTATGAAGTTTATGTAGATCACATCTTCATGTGTAAGGTTGTACTTGTATTTACCTCTTGATGGGAGACGTCATCTTCCTTACTACTAGTTAAGTTTTTGTTTTACTTATTACATTTTTCTTCTTAACATATCTTTATATCATTCACACATTACACAACGCTCGCCACGTTTAGCAGTGGTAGCTAACATTTTAAAATTAAATTAAAAAAACAAATGCATTTTCGTGGAGCTCTCGCTCATAAGTCTGTACGGTCTGACGGCAGCATAGTGACTCTCTACTCGATTCGACTGGCACATAACAACGGAGAGGGACAAGTACTCCGCGACAATATAGTTCCTATTTTTATTTAAATTGACATTCTTATTACCAAAAACAATACATTACTTATACATATATAATTTAAGTGAATTATTTTAACTACTACTCGTGCCTTCAAATTTCTAATTACAAGCATTATGATTTTTATATCTTCCTAAGTTACAGACGACTCGATAAACACGTTGAGTCCGGAACTAACAGGTCACCGCATGATGACTAGCAAAGGGTTAATTGTGATATTAATAACTTTTTTACAATTCGACTTTTTTATTAGTGCTTCTGTTCATTTTCATTCACTTCTCATTCTCATTCTGATTTAATACAGGGGCATTAGGTTTAATAGTGCGATTTAAAAAATACTTAATAGCTCGCAAATTTAATTTTTATTTATTTAAGATTACAATTTCAATTAAATCGTCACAATACTGCAGTTTGTTATTGTATGTTTTAATTGTTTTTTCTCTTATTTTCATTCATATTGGTCTCGGTACTTGCCGATACTTTGCTTTGATTGAATCTTTGAAATCTTGGTTTATTTTTAAACTATTGTTTTTGTTGTTGCTGTGGCTGAAATTGTTTATGTGATTGTTCGTTATTATTATTATCACTTGGGTTATCCACATTATCCCATTTAGTCAATAACAAGAGTAGTTCTTCTAAGGATTTAACCACTTGTGTAATAACCGCGATTTGAATTCCGCGTCCAAAATGGTGAGCTAACTTACTTAACATTTCTGCTTCTGTCACTTCAGGTTCCAGGTACTTGGCTCGAGATATCAGCTGGATTAAATAGTTTTCTTTTGAACCTTTCATACTCGAATATTTTCCAAATTCCAGCTGTACACGGATCTTTCTTTGTATCTCGCTGTTCCAATACTTAACCCTAAAATGCCGCACCAGATCTTCATACCTACATACTTTGTCTAGTATGACGGTGAACCACTCAGCCGCGGTACCTTTTAACCTTCTTACCACCCAGTATATTTTGTCCATTTTGCTTAAGTTGTAACCTATCGCATCCATATCTCTCTCGCAGTTTTTTAGGAAATAGAGGGGATTTTCAGTCTCTCTACCATAGAATTTTACTTGCGAATTGAGTTCATCAAAATTTTTATAAATATATGTGGTCTGGTTCGCTGGTGTCGAGGTACTTGGGAGTCGGGTCAGCTGTTGTTTTAACTCCTGTATCCGCTGTTCCTGCTCTGCTACCAATTCATTCACCGTCGATGTATGATTTACCATTCTTTCTTCCATGACATTGATCACAGACTTTCTTTACAGTCACTAAGACGTGAATTATTAGCATCAAGTTCAAGCTCAATGTTAGTACTGATTAACTCGACTTCCTCTCCGATACGCTTTTCTGTCGACTCTAAAAGTTGTTTATTTTGTTTAGCTTGTTCATGTACAGCGGCAAAAATTTTCTTATTCTCGTCATGTAGTGATCTATTATTTTTATTGCTTCCTCTTTATTAGCGCTATTTTCTTCTGACACTTTCTGCATATTAGCTCTATTTTCTTCTGCCATTTTCAGCATATTAGCTCTGTTTTCTTCTAATGTTTTCTGCCTATTAGCTCTATTTTTTTCTGACATTTTCTGCATATTGGCTACTAATGCATCTAATGTATTTTGTAATTTAACTGATTCAGCCATATTGATAGTTATTTTATATATACAAACAAATATTATACTCCTTATTTAACGTAAACGGCACTATTATTAACTCTTATTCTTATAGTATTAATGTCCAGTTTAAATGTTGTATAACGTCACAGTCTCGTATCGTAATCAGATGTTCACAATCCTTAACCTAATACATAAACAAATAATAATTCAAACCTCCAAATAAAGTAAAATACTAATACTGTTCAAATATCTCCTTACAGAGAACATTCAACAAATTATATACACTCTGTGCTTACAAATAGAACACACACAAAATATTCCAAACGAATCTAGTCTTTACACACTTAAATATATAATATTAATAAATTATAATAAAATCGTGCTACACGTTGACAGGCGCCAAATATCTCTATGCGACGCGATAAAAATAAATATTTTCGCATAGGATAGTTATGTGTGTATAAATTATGCATAAATTGGAGGTGTAGAAAAATTATTTATTTATCACACAAGTAAATAATGGTTTATATGATATATTTAAACTAAACAAAATGTCATGTATAGTATATTATTAGTTATCAAAGAGTTTATATATAGTTCAGTTTTGGTGAGTTTTATTTGAACGTAGAATTCCTTTACACTAGAAGTGACGTTACTCGCTCCCCCGCTGCTACGCTCCTCTCTCTGCAATGACCGCCGCTCTCCGCTCTCACACTCTCTCTCTCCCCGCTGGGGTTCGCCGAAAAGCTGATAACACTGATACTGATTTCGCACACAAATTGTCACTTTCCGAATCGTTAGTTTTATCGCTCGCAATTGGTTATTATTAATTATTGATTGTTATTAATTATTTGAACTTAGGACAATAATGAGTGATATTCTTTAAAAGCGGTGGTTATTACGTACACCTTCCGGCTATTCTTGAAGTGTTCCGCGTTAATAAAGATTTATCACGATCGATAAATCTCCCAAAGCGGAAAATATTCCACTAACACGTAATAGCACTTAATATATTATAATTGGTAGTTCACCCGCTTGGTTCTAATCGACAAATTCGAAAAGAGTCTCAAGACTTAGAGTTACTCTAGATTAAACCAGTTCGAACAAGAAAACCTCTTGACGAAGAACACACGTTCGCTATGCAACGGCTTCCGATGAACTGCCCCGAAGTACATATGACAACCAACGGATCTGACTGCTATTAGGGGCTTCTGATTGGTCAGTCAACTGTCTACGTGCTAGATTGGACAAAAGATAGACGCCTTGCAGTGATTCTGCAAGTTCCTGCTCAGATTTTATCTAGAAATTTTATTACTCTTCAATTGATAAGCGTGAAAAGCTGAGTTTTCAATTAGTAAAAAACCACATTTAAAAAATAGCTGAGAACAACAAAGTGTATAGAAACTGTAGCTATTTCCATAAATAATTCACTGTCCAAGTCTCAGGCCGATAGGATAACTAACGCGGAAGATATAACAACGAAGGTTCACCACACGCGAACGCGCGTATATATTTACAAACAAAGTACATGACATTATAGAGCAAACGTTTACAAAGAAATTGGTATAACACAAGTCCTTATCCATCACTAAATACAAAACTTATAGCTAATTGACAAAAATTGCATAAATTAATCTAAAACATGCTAATGTCCGTCACCCATGCTCTGATATTCTTATTCATAGATCATCATCCTGTGGTTTGTTGCAAAACATTTATATATAATTTATATATAAAATTAATATTTAACTATTTATATATATATATATATATATATATATTCAATTTATTGCAGATTTGTAATCTATTCGACTAAGCGAACTTTGAACAAATTGTTATATATCATTACATTACATTACATTGTTATAGATCATAATTACAGTTAATTATTATAGATCGATAAATATTTTACAGTTACATCGATTATAAGTTAAGTTATTGTATATCGATAAATAAAAGAGACTAGCTACAAAATTATTTTGTAAGTTATATAACGAACAAGATATTTATAGATGTGAATGATGTAACTAAAACAACTGAGGCAAACGAAATTATTAAGAAAGTACGATTATTTGAGATGTATAATTATTTGAAACTTCAATAACACAAATCAAGCAACACCACCAACAATGAAGTAGATACCTTAAGTGCCAATAAAAAAACTACTTAAAATTACAATACTTAGAGTAAAATTCAAAATAAGGTTTTTTTTTAGTTTTGAGGGCTCGGCAACTAAGGCCTTCAGCGCCGCGACGTCGACCGGGAGTATTGCTCGACTGTATGTTTTGTTCTCACCTACGTTCTAGTTGCTCAACGAAATTGGAATTCGTGCTAACTCGGACATTTCCAGAGCCTATACGCTAATCTTGCTGCCTATAGGATAGACAGAGTTCTGTCTATCGCTAACTGTTCGTTCCCGAAGTCTTCTTTCATGTTACCGTTTACTCTGTGTCTTTGCTTGAGTTCTGCAAGAGCACTACAATCTTCAGTTATGTGTTTCACTGTAAGTACTCCGCCTCAACTGCAGACGAGTCGTTTCTACCCTTGTACGATGTACGAAGACGTTATGTTAGTGTGCCCAGTTCGAAGTCTGGTAATAGAAACTCGTTCGCGGCGACTGCGATCATCTGCCACTTACCATTCACAGGAAAATGTTTGTTCGCCGTGTATTCCACACCTGCTCCTGAGGTTGTGGCAACTACTTTTGCGTCGGCAGGTCGTCTGCAATGGCACCGACTTGTGGGCTGTCTTCAGCGATTCTCACCGCAGCGTCAGCTGCTTCGTTACCTTCTAGATAACCCGGACACCGAAGAAAAGTAAAAGATAAACCAAGATATTCTAACGCGCGGAAAACGCCATTATATATTGCAATAACGGAAATAGGGTGCTTGTATTGTCCAAGGCAGTTATCAGACTCAATTATTCCGTACAGATAACAAATTTCCTCGCGCTTGTTCACAGAATCGAAGAACTTGCACGCCGCATAGTAGGACTAAATAGAGTACCACGGCTAGGACTAAACACGACAGAGTGCGTACTGGTGCACTGAAGTCATCGGTCGCCACTCACTAACGTAGAACCGGTTCTACCGTGGGTTACGGTGAGTTTTCACGGCGTACAACAACCCTGTCTGAACTTCATTACCAGCGCCCTGTTATTCACCTAAAGAGTAACAGCTGTTGCCAACCACCCCCCTCACGAAGCCAATATGTTGTTGATCTGGGCATAGAGTGGGCGAATTGTTAGTTATTTTTGTTTTACGTTTTGTGGCTCCGTCACTAAGGCCTTTAGCCCAACAACGTCTACCAGGAGCGTTGCTCGACGGGTTGTTTTTTTCTCACCTACATTCCAGTTGACTCTACGATAGTGGACACTCGTACACATTAAGACACAAAATGACATTTTCAAAAACCTACACCCTAGTCTTGTTGCTATTAAGGAGGATACAGTTCTGTCCGTTTCGAAGGTCTTCCTTCAGGTTACGTTTTAATTTGTGTCTCTGCCTTATTACTTCTGCACAAGCACTACAGTCTTCGATGATGTGTTTCACTGTAAGTGATCCACCACAATGCAGACGGGTCGTTCTTGTCCTTGTAGAGAATGTGTCATGTGACATGTCAAATTCATGTGTCGAATGCGCAGTTTCGTGATGCGAATATTTACGACGACTGCGACTACCTGCTACTTGCCATTTACGGAGGCTCTGTTTCACGGCCAACAATTTGCACATCTGCTGTCGCACATTAATAATGACGTTTGTGGCAGTTAGTTTTGGGTCGTCAGGTTGTATGGCAATCGCATAGACTCTGGCGCTGTCCGAAGCATTTCTCGCTGAAGCATCGGCTTCGTCGTTACCTTCAATACCTACATGACCCGGACAACAAACAAAAGTAAAAAATGCTGCATTTTTCAAATAAACCAGTTGATCAGTAGTAGAACATTGTCCCAGATACCCACACTGGTGTGCTGTCAAGTGAGCGGGCTGGTTACCTTCCACTCCAACAACTTTCCTAGACAGCACGTCAACGATACTGGACGATAGTTTTCTGCTTTTTGGGTACTCTTTCCAGCCTTCCAAAGCAGGATGATGATTGTCTCCTTCCATGGTTCCAGATACTCCCCTTGCGTCCATATGGCGTTATAGAGTGCCAGAAATGTAGGCATAGCTATATCCGGCCGTTGAGGTATAATGTAAGAAATATCGTTCGTTATTCGGAATATTCTTCCATACTCCTGTCACCTTGGAGTCGACCGTGTTGTGCTCAAAACATAGATTTCCCAGCATGGTCGTTTTGCAACGAACAATTTATATTGTTCTACGAGCGGAGGCTCGAGCGGAGCGGAGCCTTAAAAGCGATGCGATTATTTTCGATCGGCGCTCGTTTATATCTGTGTAGGGCTCATAGCTTCTTTCGTATTGTATTTTTACAGCGTTGTTCCATCACGGTACTGATGGTCTGGAAGAACGTCCACCGGTCCCGTGGGATATGTTCCGTAGACGCTGAAATGGTAGTAGCTGTGAAACTGTATACGTCTTCTTATATATTTCAACAGACGTTCATAGATGTACTGCTGATAAGCAGTCATGAATCCGGTCCACTCAGCACGGACCACGCGCAATCTTTTCGGCGTAAGTGTAATGCTCTTTGGCGTACGCATTGTTATCAGCACAGGGAAGTGGTCGCTTCCGTGGAGAGCACTCTCCATGTCAGACGTGGAACATACCCGAGGTACAGATCGGAAGATCAATATCCGAGAAAGTACCACTTCTAACGTTGAAATATATGCTCTCGCCTGTGTTTAAAAAGACAAGCGCATTGTTTTGCAAGGGATCCTCAGTTCTTAATCCAGTGATGTTCGCCCTAAGAAAAACCCCAAGTTGGACTAGGGCGTTGAAGCCCCGACAAGGAGTAATGAAGATGGTAGCAGCTCGACTAAATCCTGTACATCTTCTGCTCGCCACTCAGAATCTTGTAAACGTAAGCAGCAGATCGTCGTCTTCATTGGCTGTAATAAACTGATTGCAACTGCTTGTAGAGGCGTAGCGAGCGGAATATGTCTAGCGGGATATGTGTTGCTAAGAAATATGACAATGTTTCCCCTAGCTCTGATGTTTGGAGCGGAAGGAAATCACAACCCCTTTATATAAAGATTTTCTTGCGGCCTCAGATGTGTTTCCTGTAGGCACACGTACATCGGTGTATACTTAGTACCATTTTCAGTTCGCAATAATGCAAAGTGGAAACTTTTATTTTCCACTGAAGAATGTTCCACATGCTGGACTTTGAAGAATCAGTCGCTACGGACCAAGCTTATTTCCTTGGCTTCTCCTTCAGCTAGCCTTTCTTCTTCTTTTTTTGTAGATTGCCAATTTCCGCCAGATCTCCGAGGTCGGTGAGATCGCTGGCGCCGGCAGTCGAGCTGGACTCCAATCCGGAGCTCATTTCATGGTCATCGGGGACAGGTCGTATCCCCGATTTTAGTTTAAGAAGTACTTCCTGGTGTTTTTCAGAGGAAGGGGCGATGGACAGAGGTATCGCCTTTTCGTCTCTCCACCACTGGTGGTGGCTATAGGCCCAGCAACAGTATTTATGCCCGCTCTTCTTGGTGAATGAAGTATGTGTCTACTCATATACCCGTCCTTCTGCACAGTTTGCGTGTCTGTTTCAGCCGCACTATGTTTATTGATTTCTGTTTTTCTATACATTTCAGAAAAGTAATTCTCAATAAACTGGTGACCGCAGGTAAAATCTGTACTCAATAGGGGCTGGTGACATTGTTCATTTTACAGCCTGTGCATAACTGACTTTGCCCTGGTTGGCTGAGCATACTAGTTTTTTCCATCGAAGTAGCTCAGTTTTTTTAGGGTGCATACCTCTTGAATAACCACCTCTTGCTTATAACCGGTACAATTGCGAGATCTAGATGAATGTTGACTACCGCAATTGACACATTGCATTCATTCAGGTATTGTCACCATGAGCTGACTTCCCACAGAAGCATGTCTTGACCCGAGTATATTTTGATGCAGTCTCCAAAACACAAGCACTGAAAACATTGCATCGGCTGAGGGATGAATGGTGTCACACTCAGCCTATGAGTGCCTGTTCTCACCTTTTCCGGTAAAGTTGTGCTGTTGAAGGTGAGGACATGGGACGCAGACGGGAGCGTCTGTCTATCCGTTTGCACCATGTCTCCTACATACGATGTGAGGCGAGCTCAGACGCGATTTCATCCTCTGTGCAGTTCAGCAGGCTTCTGTACACTACAGCGCCTTTTGTGGTGTTCAGGGTAGTATGAGAAACAACTGCTACCTCTATGTCACTTATCGTCTGCAGTTTCAGTAACCTCGATAGGTTAAACCTGACGATCGTTTAGAGTCTCTACAAGTAGTCTACCTGTCGCTTTTCTGACATCCTGTACGGCTGATCCGGCGGAACCGGTAACAGTTTTTTCAATAAGGAAGGACTCACTTTTGCAAAGTTGCCATCCTTCCGTTTCACCACCAGATGCTAGAGTGACAGATGATGTCAAAAATCTTTCGGTATCAACCCACGAGAAATATCTCAATAATTTTTCACCCTTCAAAAAGGACTTTTTTCTGGACAAGGGTTTTTAAGGGACCCCTTAACCAGAGAATTATTTTGAGAACTTGAAATTTCGTTCACACAGGGAAGTGACAGACCACCGCGGCAGAGTCCTCGAGTAGCACGAATAGGACTAATACAACAGGGTCCGTTCTGGTGTCCTGAGGCCATTGTTCGCGACTCATTCTCGTAGAGCCATCCACCCGTTAGCACGATAGGTTCCACCGTGGGTTACAGTGTCATTTTAATCGGTACACACAACCTTGTCAGACTCACTACCAGTGTCCTGTTAGCCAGCTAAAGAGTAACAGATGTTGGCCGCCCCCCATGAGGCCCAGATTAGTCCGGGCGTATTGTTGGATTTCTGGGCGCCCATTAGTTATTAAATTTCAATTCGTCCTTTTATGTATCCTGATATTTAAAATATCATTAGTTATTTACTTAGTTATTATTATTAAAGCGAAGCTTTTTATGTCGGGGGTCCGCACGGAGAGGAGTGAGCAGGAAAAAATCGTTAAGAGAGAATCGTCACGCGCGTTCGGGGATTCCCGCTTTCGTGGCCGCATCATCGTATATAGAGTACCACTGTCTCTCTCTCATCCCCTCTCCGAGGGCCCGATCTCAACGGTTCTGTAAATCCCTACTACATTTCTTTCTATGTCTCTCTCTCGCTACTCTCATCCTCACGTGCCACGTTGTATTAAATACACCGTGCTTAGTTTATAAGTAGTGTTAACAATGGATAATTCAAGTAGTGATAGTGATGAACCAAAACAAGTAATAACTGTTGTAGCGGATATTCATCAAATTCAAAATGTTGAAACAGAGAGTCATGAAATAACGAGGTAAATAAATAAATATATACATATATAAGTATATAATAATCGTTTATATACATTAATTTATTGTACATAAACATGAATAAATAAATAAATATATATATACATATTTATATTGTGTTTGAGTGTGCGTGAATAAATAAATTAATATATGCATTTATATACATATATTTATGTACACACACACATATACATACATGGGGTATTTATATACCTATGTACAATATGTACATATATGTATATATACATATAATATGTGTTGTTTGTATAAGAATATCTCTGACTTATAATTTTTACACACACACACACACACACACACACATAGTTATATATTTCGCCAAATAAAGGGATTAATGACTTAATAACATTCATTACGACAGCTCTTGGAGAATATAGCGAATATATTACTAGATGGATGGGCCATAATCGGCATAAACTATCGCTTATATTAGCTGGTGACTTTAATGTCAACTTTAACAGTGAAGAATCAGAACCACTTAAAGAAGCTCTGCATAATTCATTCACTTTAACAATGAACTCTAATCCGTCGGAATCGACTACAAAATATGGCACAACTATTGATGCAGTTTTTTCAAAATGTTTAAATGAAATCGATTCGCAGACATTTCTATCATATTTTAGTTACCATAAACCAATAGTATCTATTGTACAATGTAATGATAGTTTTGACAATAATTCGTATGTTATAATATACATCATTGTAAATAAAATATAATATTTCATGCAAATTAGTAATTTGTATATAATAAAAATAATATATTTTTTATAATATATTATGTATTTGACAATGTACACATAGATTTTTCCTATTTTAGATAATTAATTAAAAAATATTTGATTAAATTTGTATGTATTTATTACTGATGTTAACCTTTAATTAACTAATATATTTGGATAAATTATTGTTCTTTCCATTAGTAAACTACTTTATATTTTTTATTGTTCTTTCTATTAGTGAACTACTTCATATTTAATAATTTTCAACTTAATATTTAAAAATTAATATCAACTTTTGTTCATTAAATTTATTAGTTCTCTTAATAGCTTAAAAGCTTCGCTTTGGTCGGTCACTCCCGAGTGCCACACACCCTAGTTATTATTATTTCATTTCATGATACGTATTTTTTTCTTTATATTGTGTTTACTGATCACCGGTTGTGAAACAACAATAAAATATAAGACAAATACAACTATAACTTCCTAGTTATTAGTAAATAAGTGATTAAAAGTTAATAAAAGTAGAGTAAAATAGAGTAGATTATAAGTAAATAAAACGAATAAAAGAGTAAAGAGCATATAAACATGTCGACCATTTGGTTACAGGGTATTTGAGGTTTAATAATAAATAAACTGAAAACCGGAATTGGACATCACGTGTAAGTTGGCCAATTATTGATAACATAACCTGCACAACAACAGAATTTTATGTTTGACAGTAACAGGATTTGAAATGACATTTCATTTTGATACTCTTATTTGTTATGAGTCAGCAAAAGTTTACTGCTAATAAAATAAAGCGTCTACAGTTTCTTGAGCAGTAAAATCTTAAGAATAATAAATTGTGTAAGCATGTCACCTAGTATGTTTTATAACGTTTATCGGTTTATCGATAGAGGCTGTAAAGCACTTTATGACGGCGGTCTGAATAGGAACGGATCCAACAAGGAATTTGGGGAGGCGGAAGAGTTGACTGGAGGGAGGAAGTTCATGAAAAGTTGGACCACTCTTTAAAGGCCTTAATTATAAATGATACGAGTGAAGATGCAAATACAGTTTAGTCAATTTTGGTAATAACATAATTTTAATAAGTTTATTAATGTACAAGTATAAAATTATATCTCTGTTTGTCAGTTCACTGATCTTTCAATAACATTGACTTACAGTTTAAAATACTCACGACTATGGAACATCCACTACTGTTTCTATGGTACGTATAAAAAAAAATTAATATCCTGGTAAGGTACAGTTACAATTTAATGTAACTTTAGAGTAACCCATGAACCTACATGACGTTTTTTTCTTTGTGTTTACGGGGGTAGGTAAAAACCTCTGTAGACTGTAGGAACCCCGTAGTTCCCAGTAGTGTGGTACTCTAACCCATTAAAAATACCAACCTTAATGCTTCAACTGAGCAAGCTCATCCAACAGCTTATTCTTCATGATTCCTTCACTACCTATTGCGATACCAGATCATGTACTTCTCTCTTTTGAGTCGCCTCAGGACATGTGGAGCCTCTTCCACCACGTGTCACATTATTGAGTTATCGTGGATCTGATCCACGGAGCATGTTTGTCTGTATATTTTGTTATTATTTCACTGACATATTCACAATCACCAAACAACGAAAAAATTTTGTCTGGACTGACCATGTGGGGGGAGGGGAGAAATTCCCCACCTCAGTGGATCCGCGCCTGATTCTGAACGCCGCCTTCCGACTTAGGTTTACGTACGTAACGACACGTTTTTAAGATATGAATTGTTGATTTGTTTTCAAAACGGTAAGAAACCACTAATTTTTAAAAATACGGAAACGTGATTAAATACAGATCGAAAAACTGTGTACAACAGTAAATAAATGTGTATAAGATGAAATGGATAGCAAAACACCGTTTAATATAGCCTATGTTTTGTTTTAAGTTGCAGTGGAATAAATTACTTCAATATAAACAGTCGTAAACCGAGTTGAATACACTGCGGGCTGAATAAACTTTAAAAGGATGCCTATTTCGTGTACACTAAGAGGACATAATATCAAAAACTAGGTTAATAAATTTGAATCATCCCTGACCACCAGACAGCTAGTAATGTTTATACGTGACAATTACGTATGCTACTCGCAAGAGAACTATGGCGGACAACAATAAAAAATGTTCGCACTCACATAACTAATTAGACTAATTATTTAATTCGACTTATTTTACTACGTGTTTACTGCCACATTTAAACAAAGTTTTTGACATTCTCCTTTACTCTTTATCCCTCTGGAGGAGGGAAGGAGGTTTATGCTCTAAAACGCCCCCCTCGCTGTGCCACGTAATTGTCTATTTACCCGTTTCTTATCACATACAGCTAAAATAATTAGAGATGAAACGGTTGTCTGTTGTGCTGTGTCAAAACATGTCATTGCGCATGCGTAGCTTTGACGCGTTGTTTTCAGACCAATCACTTTGTGTTCAGAACAGCGCCATGGATGGTGTGTCACATATTTGTTTGTCATGGTTGATCTCCTCACACCACACTTCCTGCCCTGCCTTCCTTGCAGTCACTACGATCTGCCGAACCGTTCCATGCCTTGTTATTTCATTTGTACCAGTGCCAAAACTATGTTTGCCGTTTTCATCCGATTACTGTGTGGAGTTTTGTTACTTCCTTTACACTAAGGTGTTTTAAAAAATGATTTCACTCTACAAATATTTTAATTGAAGATTATCTATTCAAGATAATCTATACCTTGCATCCTGTTTTCTTCAATACAATCTTATTATTCAAAACTCTTACAAAAATTTACAACATTTACACAAATGCAATGCACAGAGAAGGGCATGAAAATGCATCAATAAATCTAAAGAATACATATATTTATGTTCATTCACCAATCAATGAATTCATTCTTCATTTACCAATTTACAGATTATAAGTTAAATGTAGTCGCATTCATAAGCGAATTCATTACCGTCAACGGTCTGTACTACGTTATTGACAACAAAGAAGTAGTTTCTACGGAAACTCACCGGTTCCCATTTTCGATCACGCACCAGCGGTCGTTTTCAAATGTGCGACACGTCCTTATAAACATTTTCAATGTTAAAAATGATATTTAAATTTTAATTGTTGTAATTGTTAACAATAAATTCTCTGTTTCTAAGAAATTGACCAGAATTAATGAATTTATTTAGTTTAATTCAAACCGGCATTGACTACAGACGTGTCACGTTGATGTCTCTGCAGATAAATCAATCTCATGGACCATTTATCCACTGTAAAATACTCGGGGTACACTTTATTTTTTGCTACTTTGATTGTCACGATTAAGACACATGCATCACACTTACACATACCCGTTTGGCGGATACATGCACGCGTGCGGTTTGAGTGTTGGGCTCAGTGCAAGTGCGTGCGGCTTGCATTGACTCCAGCACGCATTCTCGCACGTACAGCATGTGTCGCCCGCGCGTACAGACTCACATCGCGCCACTGGAGCCGACGCATATCATGCATTGCAGTATGCGTGTTGGAAGTATGTGCAAGCAAGCGCGGCTTGCATTGGCTCCAGCATGCATTCTGGTAAGTACACGCATGTGCGCTCGCGGTGTACGCACATGCTCTGTTGTTTTAATGGTTTTAATCATGGTAGGAAAACTGTCCAACTGGAGTGTTTTCACTCTGGGCAAATACAGCCAGGGTTGAATTTATTGCAGAGACACAAAACATTGAAACACATTAGTATTATGTCACATACCACTAAACAAACCTATATTATGAACATATATTTCATAAACAGATTACTGATGTTAACAAAATGTAGATGCTAACTTTTAATAAATGTTTAAAAAAAGCATTAGATTGCATTTCATGATGTTCACTTAGTCGAACAGATTACAGATCTCAAAAAAAAAGATTGCATTTCTTTGTAGGCCTATATTTTGTTTAACATAACGCTTAAATATAGTATACATAATATAATTTATAATAAATACATAATTCCTAATAAGTTATAAGTACTATAAGCCGTAATTATTTTTATATCTGATTAATTTATTACTAGTGTATGATTAAGATGTTTTTTCCTTACCTTGAACATGTTTTGATATTAATTGGAAAATAATACTTGAAACAGTTATAACGATATTTAGTTGTTAAGTGTTTACGCCCCGCGTTTGGAGCGCCAAATATAAAGATTTTACTGTTTAGCCCGACGTTGTGGGCGTCAAATATAACGATATGCCCCGTGATGGGACGCTAAATATTACAATTTTTAAGCCCCAGCTGTTGTGGTGCCAAATATAAAGAAATTACTGTTTTCAAGTATAATGTTTGACTGTTAAGTTACCTTAATTAATTATATGATGTTAATTAATTATGTATGATTTTAATGAAGTTGTTTTAATTTCTTTATGTTATGAAATCAAGTAATCCTTAATAATAAGAAACAGTGATAAACCTATCTTAGGTGATTTTCAAATAAGTAAAAAACGTACACCAAAAATTACTGTACTAAAATTGTTTATTCATATCTTTTGCCTATGATAGCTTTTCCATGAGATCTAAAAAACACAACATTTAGGGCTACCGCACACTGGAAACTTTTTGTCGGCAGACTGTTTTGTCGCCTAGGGAAAGGCACACATTCTTATGTGAGTGCGCACACTGTAAGACACGACAGGGGCGCGACAGAATTGTCTTCGAGCTCACGCGACACCCGCCGACATTTTTGTCCGCCGACTGTCGTGCGTCCTTGAAAAATACATTGATGTAAATGGGCCTACCGCACACCGAGGGCAAAACTGTCTCCCGCCATCAGTCAATGCCAGTATTGTGTTGTACCCAGTCGCGTTGTGCTGTCTTAAATTTGTTTTCAAATATATTATTATTACGACAATAATGATGGAAGACACAGAAAGATTAATAGAGGAGGTGGAAAAGAGACCGGCGATTTACGATAAAAATTTAAAAGAATACTCCAACATCAATGTTAAAAAACAAATGTGGGATGAAGTTTGCGCTATGGTTGTACCAAACTGGAGTGATTTGGATGGATTAAATAAAACAAAAGCTGGTAAGTTTTATACAATATTTATTTCTTATTCCTTAATTTTTATAATTTTTACAAGAAATAAATTTGAAGGGTACAGGGGAAAAGTGGATTCCCAGCTTTTTTCAAATTTCAGATGGCTATATCTTCTAATGGAGAATTCCAAGTAGTTTAAAATAAAGTAGACAGTTTGTTTTCATCTCCTCCATGCCGTTGGAGATTGCCGTTCGGCCAGTAAAGGAGCAATTTTAGTGTCTGTTTTCATCTCCCTCACAAAAAATAAAAATTTTGTAATCGTTTAGAACAGATTGAAGATTTTTTCAGTGCGTTAAAAAACTGTATATCGAAAGAGAGATGTAAGGTAAGAGAAAGTTTTTTGTTTAACACCGCATTTAAAAAAAATTATATCATTATATATTTTTTCAAATATCTAAAAAATAAATAGTCTTTAATTATAACAAACTGCAGCCTAATAAAGTTTATTTTACGATAACTTACTATTTAATTTTGTTGTTTATAGTAAACTTTATTTTTTCTATCATGCAAAATTAGTAAATGTGGACTACTACGCGTTTTCCCCTGTGCCCTCAATTTACATTTTACATTTTTTTACATTTATTTAATCTATTAAATTCAAATTTTATCGTATTGCCACGGGAGGGATCCTTGAGGAGATACAAAAAACCTCGACAAGTACTGCCTTATGTCAGTGCCTGTATTTTCACCACTTGGGAAAGAAACATTATCAAGTGGGCACTCATAAACTGTGTCTGGAAAATGTATACCGTCTTTTATGCGCACGTAATTGTGTAAAATACAACAGCACCTAGTTATAATGTCACAGAACGTTTCACTGACATTAAGAGCCCGGTGAAATATCCGCCACTTATTAACCAAAATGCCGAATGTGCACTCAACTATTCTGCGGGCTCTTGTGTGTCGGTAATTGAAAATTCTTTTAGAAACCGTTAAGTTTTTTTTGCATATGGACGCAAAATGTGTTTCGATAATCCAAATGCCTCATCAGCCACTACGTAAAATGGCGTAATTTTGCCGTTTTCATCCCCTGGTAAAGGTCGTCCTGCTGGGATATTCAGTTTGTTCTGGGCCAACATTGTCCCATTTTTGATTCTTTAAAAATAGTCGAATCAGCCATAGATCCAAGAGAGCCTACTTCTATAAAAATAAACTTGTAATCGGCGTCGACCCATGCCATCAAGACCTGAGAATTATATTTTTTTAAAATGAAGTATTCCGAACCTGAATTATCAGGACGTACTATTCTAATGTGCTTACCATCAAGGGCACCGATCACATTTGGAAAATTAGTACGTTCGTAAAACGTATCTGCTATATTAATCCATTCTTCCTCATTCCTTTGATCTGGCATATAAATTGGCTGCAGTACTCTACAAACGTTTTGACAAGTATGTTTGACAATGGAGCGCAAAGTAGATGGGGCAAGTAGGTATTCGAATGAGAGTGCATTAAAGCTCTTTCCTGTTGACAGATACCTGCAAGCAGAAATAAATTAGACTGTAACTTTTTCGCTCCCCCAAAAAGCGAGAAATACTGTATTTTAGTTGAAGTTTTGCAAATTTAGAATTATGAGCCAAATCTTTTGTAGAATGCTTGAAATTACGCAGATAAAAAGCAAAATTCATTTTATTGTTCTAAGTGAAATATGGATAGGTAGCAATGAAATTAGCTTATACAGCATTCCAGAGTACAAACCATTTGCCTGTTGTAGGCCTAATAATGGTTATAGAGCAGGAGGTGTGTTTAGTTATGTTGATACATGTTACTCAATTTAAATATGAATACAGCAGATACTTTTGGATGTTAACCTTACGGGGGGAGTCTATAAATTCTTTACCTCAAGATGTTGTTTTCCCTTATTTGGTAAATGTTTCGGGAATCGTATTGTTCCCACCCTCAGCCTTCCTGATTTTATATCTTGTGGAGAATTTACGTTTTGGTTGGTTGTTATGGTTTCCTGATGGTTTTTGGTATTTTTTACTGGTATTATTGTATGTGATTGCGGTGTATATATTAGCTATTTGATTATTTTCGATGTTGAATGCTTTGAAAATTGTGTCATGTTTTGTATTGATTTGAATTTGCTCAGGTATTAGTTCGTTTTGTGTTTGTATATTTCCAAATTTTTCCATATGTTCATTATGGTGCCTTTATGTGGTATGTGTTGTATTATTGTCATGTTGGTTATGTTTGGGAATTCATGTCCTGTGTTTATTGCACGTGTGGCCAAATTAGATTTATATACTTCTGGTTTTTTGTAGGCGTTTAGGTGTTCAAAATAACGTTGTTCTAGTTGTTTTTTTTGTCCTATGTAATATTTATTGCAATCTTGGCATTCAATTTTGTATATACCAATGGTTGTTGTATTATCTTTGTTGTGTGGGTTATTTAGTTTCTGTGAATAATTTTTATTAGTTTTGTATGCTATTTTAATGACTGTGTTTTTAAATAGTTTTGTTAGCTTTGTCATCTTACTATTTATGTAGCCTATGTGAATGTGGCCCGTTTTTGTTGTTGTTATTATTTATGTGTTGTTCAGTTTGATAATTTCTTTTTATTTTATTTTTCATTTTATTTTCTATTCTGTTTTGCAGTGTGTGTGTGTGTGTGTGTGTGTGTGTGTGTGTGTGTGTGTGTGTGTGTGTGTGTGTGTGTGTGTGTGTGTGTGTGTGTGTGTGTGTGTGTGTGTGTGTGTGTGTGTGTGTGTGTGTGTGTGTGTGTGTGTGTGTGTGATTAGGTTTGTAATGTGTAATATAAAACAGTTTTTTTTTTAGGGTAGACTCCCCTTAAGAAAGATTATCTTAAAATGGTATGTGTATATAGATTGCATTCTTGTTCAGAAAGTAGTTTTATCAGAGAATTGTTGAATGTTCTGCAAAATATAAATATTTATTTAATTTTTACTGGAGACGTAAACATTAACTCACTAGACAACAGTTCTTAGTATACTCAAAATTATCTTAGTTTAATGAGCAAGTATCGCAAACTCTCACCGACTTACCCTTCATACGATCTTTTCGATTTCAGGTCATGAAATTCAAAAGAAATGGAAGAGTCTACGAAAATGTTTTGCCCGTGCACTGAGACAGCAGATGGAAATGAAGAGTGGACAGGGTGCAGATAAACGAAGAAAATACATATATTTTGAGAAAATGCTGTTCCTTCTTCCCACTGTTCAGAACAGGGAAACATTAACAAATGTGGGCAATGATTCTGCTGGATCGGAAGACGAGACTGAAAATGACAACCTACAGGTACAGGAACCTTTGGCCAGACGTGACGTTGGACACAGCTGGCGTCAGAATAGAAAACGCAACTACGAAGAATCACTTCTTGAATTGTTAAAAGAGAAAAAACGTGAAATAGACACTACTGAAGCCGATGAAGACGTCAATTTTACCTTATCATTAGTACCGATACTACGATCCCTTGATGACCCCACAAAAATAGACGCAAAAATACAAATCTTAAGTTTACTGAAATCTTTAAAATTCGGAGTAAACAATCAGTTACCACATTTCCCCCCTTTTAATATGAACCAAAGTTACAATATCAACGGACAGCCTCAAATGTATTCGCCATATCAAGCTGGGATGTCCGGGTATAATACAGGTCTGCAATACTTCCAAAATACGAGTACAACTACAACTACATCGAGTTCACACACCGGACACGCAAACAGAGAACGACAAACGCCAGATTCTACTCGATTACATACTTCACCTAATAGCAGTGAAAGCATACAGACACTCGTACATAATTTCACCGACGAATCCAGTGATTCTTTTGTAAATTTGTAATAAAAACATGAGTATAAAAGGTTCTTACTATTGCATTGATTTGATAATTTGTAAATTTAATTTTAATAAACTATTGCAATAAAATTATTTTTTTTAATGATTTTAAACTTACCTAATTGTTACTGCTATCCTCTCCTCCGGAGGTATACACAAGCGAAAGTTTGTATTTTTGTAGGTTACAGCTGGTCCAAGAAGATTTAACAACTCGTCAAAAGTTGTTACATTCATTCTAAAGTATGAAAAAAACTTTTTTGGATGCTCCCGCAAGTCTTCATACAGTGTATAGAATTTTCCTTTCGTTAATCTCGAACTATAAATAGGATGCACCCAGTACTGTCTTCTTTTTTTCTTTTGAAGACGAATTAATAAAGCAACAGTAGCAGCGGTTTCCACAAAATCCATTGCAAGACTGTCGCCGGTGTGCGCAGGATGGCGACAAAACTGTTTTGTCTTTCTACTGTCGCGCCGCGCCGCAGACAAGCGAAAGACAGTCTGCCGACTGTCTTGCCCTCAGTGTGCGGCACTACTTATCTTGTAATATTAAACAACACATTAAAATATAAATTATTATTTACTTCAATAATTATGTATTCTATTATGAGCTCTTTCTCAGGGTCATTTACTTAAACATTAATAATGATAATTATAATTTCTTACTCTACACAAAAGTTATCTCAACAAATGGATTCATAATTTTATAGATATCTGAGTTTATGGTTTAAAGGTTGTTCATACAAATTCAACATCAATACGTTAGATATGAATTCTCTTTAAATATCATACGTGTGTTCTTTTAGAGCGACAGACAGTGTTTTACTTAACATTAATTATGCATGAATTCGTTACTGTGGGTACGTAATCCTTAAAACTGCGGCGTTAATCTGCGATGATCTCCACTCTCTCTCTCCAGGATCGACGCTGCTCTTGTTGAGGCACTAATCATCTTGTGAATGACACTTTATACACTTTACCTTGAATTTCTCACTCCGACATTAGTAGTTCTTTTGTTAACTCTCGTTATTTTAAATTAGATTTTAACACATGTTAATTGATAACATCACTTTAGCTCCGAATTATTTATCGTTATGTCTCATTTGCAGATTATTAGTACTTTAATAATTTGTTGATTAATACAGTTACTGTAATTACCCATCACAGTTCCTTCGCGGACCAACGTTATTACCACGACATCTGACTTGGTTTAATTAGTGTTAACAGTTATATTAGTGTTTCACACAATCACCATAATTAGTTCATAATTCCGACTCTCTCTCTCTCTCTCGCTCTCTCGATTTCAACACTATGTCTTTAATTAAACACTCCGTCAAAATTTCCGACCGTCTTTACTTAACTTGTTATTATACAAGCTCACAAAAAAGACTAAGTCTCTTTTCAAAGTTATACTCCGACATGTCCAATGCCACTTCACGACTATCGACCGTTCGCACGTATATTAACGACTACCCCTCGATCGCGGTCAACACTTATTTTTATATCTCGAGTCCCTCCAAATTTTCTGCTCAAAACTCTCATATTCCCACCTTCTGCGTTTCCATTAGTTTCCATCTATTTTCCTACGAAAACTCTTCCCTAAAACTATGGCTTGCCTTCTGACATCGTTTTTCATTAGTTCTTCATCCTCGTCTCCTTAGCAATCTCTTCTTGAGAACCGCCTTCACTAAATTCCGGTTTCTGATAGGCTTTTTTGGTTTCCTACCCTTATGTCTTCTTGTTGGCTCCACCCATAGTCTGACGCGGAAGACCAAATTTTACGCCTGTCCATTTCTCGCTTGTCTTTCGTACGCTCTTTTCAGACAAACTTCTCCTAATTGCTATCTTGTTTCACAGCTGCTTTTAAGTTTAACATGTGTATCTCTCCTTAATCGTGACCAATTCTCGTATTGTCTTCGTACATCCTCTTTTCATTCCCACGCCGGTGTGGTCGTTTATTGGTATCCCTTACGACTGGCACATCTGTTCTGCAGTTTTTCTACTTAGCTGTAACACTCTCTGGTAAACATCCTTCCCGCTGCTTGATAATTGCTCACCGGGTTAGGTCCCTATTCATACATCTCTGTACGAGTCCTTCCGTCCATTGTGAACAATGTACACTTGCGTTTTGGTGTTAAGTTCACACACGCGGCTTGTCATTTCTCGCGGCGCCTCCTTCTGTCTTTCTGTCAGCTTTTCTTAGTATTATATCTGTGATACATACTCTCTTGTTTTTCGTGTAGTTCAGCTCGCCACACGCAATTCCCTTAAGCGAACAGCTGCTATTACAGAGATATTGTCTTTCTAATACAACGCCTTCCCGTTGCTAATGGATTTCACGTGCCATTGTCCGAACTACATATGGTACAGCTCCTACGATTGTCATTGTTAAGTTGACAGCAGACCCTTGCTATTGTGTTCCCTTACAAAAAAAAAATTTCTTTAAAATTTGCGTTACACAGTATTCAAACTATATATATTTACTAACATTTTGGATGACGCTATAGTTTATTTTGCTCAAAGAATTGCATAAATAAGGAGATTTTAAAGGAAATAAATTTATTGGACATATGCAAATTTAGTAGACCTACTGTGGCTTCTGACCAAACGTTAATTTCAAATAACAAATATCGACAGGAAATTAAGCTTTTTTGTTACAGTATAAAACTCGTAAGCGTTTAGTTTGATTTTTACGTGTTTTAAAATAAATGTTAGGATAAACTAGTAAGAAAATGTAAGTTAGTAGACAATACTAATTTTAATAGAACAAGTAGTATATTATCCTATATTAGTATTAGTATTACTAACATAAAACTTTAAAATGACTAAGTGCCTAGCAACGATGTAATGCATAGTTGATAAGTATTTGGTATTTATATTAATGTTTACTATAAGCTGAAAGAGGCGTTGTTCTTACTATATTTAATCATCATCCCTTGCTATCCTGCGAGTCCATACTATTTGTACATAAATCTTCTATATTTACATGACATCCGCAGTGTGAGTAAATAAGACTAAGTTCTATTTCGAACCCGACTGCTCTTCTGTATTACATAAATAAGGCGATTACGTAAGACAAGAATGAAAATAATTTAGTAATTTTAAATCGTGTCATTAAATGAAGCTTAAGTACTTTAGTTTAATGAAGTTTACTAATACAAGTGTATACAATCATCACCCACAACAGAAACCGTGTTCAAGTATGGTTTCAGGACGTAAAGCCTCTTCTCTTCATAATCATATAGGAAAGACTTTTCATTTTCCAGTTATGTCAACTTGTATAAGATGTATAAGGAAAAAACATTTACAGGCATTGCACAAATGCAATGCACAGTGAACAGCATTGAAAATGCTTTAATAAATCTAATATATATATATATATATATATATATATATATATATTTATGTTCATTCATCAATCAATGAATTAATTCTTCATTTACCAATGTACAGATTATATAAGTTAAATGTAGTCGCATTCATAAGCGAAGTTTTATATGTGTACTACGTTACTGACAACAAAGAAGTAGTTTCTATGGAAACTCACCGGTTCCCATTTTCGATCACGCACCAGCGATCGGCCGCAAATGTGCGACACGTCCTTATAAACATTTTCAATGTTAAAAGAATACAAGAATAGGCTAGATATAGAAATTCCCTTTACGTCAAGATTAGATGTATGTAAATGTCTTGTAACTGTAAATTCCCTGTAAATCTTGTAAATGACTTCCCTGTTTATACAAATAAGCACTGTATTTTACTTTTTTTGAATAATGACGTCGGTAAATTAGTTATAACTAACAGTCCGTAGCGTTTATTTCGTAGATTATTAATGACTCATATTATCAATTTTTGTTACACGTCATGAGAAGAAAGTTCAGTATTTTGGTAGCTACGTACGCTGTGATTTAGTCTGTTTCGCTTACAATATACTGTCACGTTCCACTTACAAGTGCCTAGTTTAGGTCGTTAGACAATGGAACAATGGGGTCTCCAACTGGGAATAAGATGTTACAGTAATTGTTTCCTATACTGGAATCCGAATCCTTACCTCCCACCTTGTTACTGGCTACAGATTGCAGACAGCTACTGTAATTATCACGAATATAAACACCAAATATAGATAGCCGCCAACCAATATCTCAAGTTTGTTCTTCACCTCTTCCAACAATTAATTAAAACTAAAGACCCAAATTATTCATTAGTTGAAATGATATTCCATTTATTTACCCTTATTTGTTATGAGTCAGTAAATGTTTACTGCTAATAAAATAAAGCGTCTACAGTTTCTTGAGCAGTAAAATCTTTAGAATAATACATTGTGTGAGCATGTCACCTACTATGACGTTTATCGGTTTAGAGGCTTATCGATAGAGTCTGTGGAGCACTTAAAGACGGCGTTCTAACAGGAACGGATCCAAAAAGGAATTTTTGGGGTGTGAAAGAGTTGGATAGGGGAGGGGGGAAGAAGAGTTGGCTTCCTTACAGAGACGAAACCTGCAAAGAACCAAATTGTTCATTACTTTGTTGTATTCTCTTTACTGTCATATTTATCTATAGATGTATCATACTTAACGTTCTCAGCAGAGATACTCTCAAGTTAACAAACAAAACATTGACAATTACGACCACTGTCACATTTTATCATACGTAAACTATGTGTGTTGTGTAATTCTACATGAACTGGTGTGTTCAGCATTTGTTCACTTATGTATTAGCAGAGACTTAACCTGTAGAGTTTATTATTATGAAAGGTAGAATTAACTGGAACCAAACTAAAACCAGTCGGAAAATGTGCTCTTCAGATGGGGTATCTTTGTGGGAAAAAGAAGAGTAAATATTGTTTAAGAATTTTCCTTGCTGAAGGTGAATCTTAATGGTCCTCAGGAATATACATAAAGTATATAGTATATAGATAAAGTATGTCTATTTTTGGAAGCGACCAATCTGTAACAGGGTTCTATAGGGTAAAATCGGTTGATGCGTTCAAAAGGTATCATGAGACACACCCCCAAGCAGTGGGACAGGCAGATAGACAGACAGACAGAAACCGAACGGCCGAATCAAAACTTAGAGCTCACCTCTCTCGTTCAATTATCATTTACAGTTTAAAGATCTGTTCATCTTATATGATGGATCATATACCATATATACTTTGAAAATATGAGAATCATTCCAGTATAATTCAGTTCTCAAATTGTTTCCAATATTGTTATTTTTGTAGTATAAAATGTAATAAATGACCCAAACATTCTAATTTATGATGCTTTCTTGAGCCTTGACTAAAAAAAACCTTTACACAATGACGAAATTTTAGTGAACGTCTACCAACCTGTACAATCTACTAGTAATTAATGTACTGTATGTTTTATATATATTATAACGTTACATAAAGTACCCCATCTATAAAGAAGATATCACCATTTAAAAGAAAAATAAGTTACAACATTGTAGGAATAAAGAAAATCAAAGTATCAAAGGCTTAATGAATAGGAGTATTAGAATGTAACAATACTGACACAGAAACTAGACAAGGACTAAACACAAGTGATTGGCAGAGGGAAAGATAAAAATGAATAACTTTCTTACCACAACACCACCCCTTTTCCAATAATAATAATATAGTAGAGATAATAATGGAAGTACAAAGCTATAGATAGAAGTATAAGTAGTTCCATGTAAAACTATCAATACGTAAATGTAGATTGAGTAATGATAAGTAATATTGTTATAAAAATATATAGAGAATAAAACTGTTATATAATAAATACAAAATTTTAATGATAAGGTGAGTTATGTGGTTAGCTCAAAGTGAATAAAAGGAAGAAAAATAGTGAATAATATAATCCTAAAGTGCATAAAAGAACCAAGAAAATTATACTAACTGAATATCAATAGTAGTAATAAAGTGTAAAGTGAATAATAAATAATGCTTGATAAAAAAATGATAAATGTATACGGTGAAAAAACTAAGGCATAATAAGCCTATACAAGTGAAATAGGTAGAATTAATGCTTATGTTTTAAAAAAGAAATAATAGTTAAGTAATAGTTATAGTCATTTGTTTGTGTTAAAAAGAGTATATAAGGGTAAAAAAGCATGTTTAATGAATGATAGTTAATGGGAGAAGGAATGTATGTAATGTATTAAAGAATAGCATGTGCATAGCATGTTAAAAAGAATAGTATTATGTTTTAAAAATGATTATGAATAATAAAATGTTATTAGTTAATTTATTGTAGTTGTGTCTAAAATAGTTCAGTTTCATAAAATCAAAGGAATCTGTTATAATAACTGTCTAAAGAAAGTCAGTTGGACTAGGCATGAGGAGCCTATTGTAAAAAACAGAAATTTGTAAAATTTGATTTTATAACAGTAGTAATTAAGAGCAAAATGTAGGTAATAATATTAGGTTTGATTATATAACTTTAGAGACACATAATATATACCAAAAGAATTAGTTATAAATTAATTAATATAAAAAAAAATGTTAAACTAGTAACTTGGTAAATAATGAACAGAAACTATTCATGTTTGGTTTCTAATTAATTTATGAAAGAAATGCAACGCAATAGTGTTATTATCTTGAGAATTCATAGTAGTATAAGAAGAATATACTAATTTAAAAAATTTGTTAATTTTGTAGAAAAATCATTAGCAATGTATAACAATGTAAACAATTTTTTCAACCAATAGGAGTATTACGCTTGCTGCCTTGACAACCAAACATTAAGAGAAAAATTCGTTAGTCCATTATTAGATTCAGAGAAGAGCAGATTAAAAAATCCATGCAGCTCAATATAATTATATAGAAGAAATAAATAAAAATAAAAATGAGATTGTGATGAACTGAAATGATATTATGTCTTATAATAGTAAGACAAGAAGAAATATTTTTACATGATATTTTGCCACTCATCTTGTTGATAGTAATATACTTTAATAATCCTACAAAAGTACCAAGAAATGTAGCTTGTTTCAAGAACTACCTTTACACATATGTAAACTACCTATATAACTACTTATTTTAATACTATTTATTTAACTATTATTTGAATAATGTTAACTAAGGCTCTAATAGTTATGTTTAAACTATTAAAGTTAGTAAGTAAGGAGGACAATGTTTTAGAAATACTTACTATGATAATACTAATCCTACTATTTGTGTGAGAGTTGAAATTAATTAATAAGGTTATTAAGAGTTGTGTTATGTTGATGTGGGAAGTAATTAATAATAAACAATGTTCTAATAGTTATGTTTAAACTATTAAAATTAGTAAGTAAGGAGGACAATGTTTTGGGAACTCCTTACAGTGTTTTATTATGTTTATAAAAACTGGATTTTATACAGAAGTTTAATAAGAATTGTCATATGTTTACTAATAGTTATTAGTAATTAATTTTTCTATATTGATTAATATTATATGTTGTAATATTAATAATACAAATGTTAATGTTAAAAGAAGAGTACCAAAATAATAATAACAGAGATTTGTAAAACTAGGCAAGTTAGGGCTAGATAGTTAAGGGATTTGAAAAAAGAATGTATATGAAAATTAGAAAAATCAATGTCAGGTTGAATTATGTTATTACTGATTGTGTCCAATAGTTTTAGTAAAGTGAAGAGTACTAGAAGAACTAATAATAACTAATTTTGGTACAAATAATTAAAAGTGTAATATGGTAACTCAGGGAATACGTAATGGAAGATAATCAAAAGTGGTATCAAAATAATCAGTGTTCCATCAGAAAATCAAAGATACTAATATATTGAAGATAAAAGATCTTACAAAAAAGTTGTAACAATTTAAAGAAAATGGAAAGTAAAATATTAGAAGTTTGTTTATGTTGAGGCTCAGAGAGAACCATATTAACACCAAATGTTACAATTCACACCAATGAAAGCTAAGATAGGCCTTAGTAACTGAGATGTTATAAATTGAATAAAAAGGGAGTCCATTATTAGATCTAAACGAGAAAGATTGATATAAAAATAAGAGTGACCAATCCAACATATTGTGAATTTCATATCAGTGAACCTAAATTAAAGTTAAATTATATTACTGAACTAAATAATTATAAGAAAGGAGTACAACATTATTCAAAAGAAGGAAACGAAGTAACATATGAAGAAATAAAATCAACCTATCCAGGAACGGAAGTATTTTTTATAAATAACTAAACTGAAGAAATTACCTTAATGGCCTAAGTTACACTTTTCAAAGACACTGTTTACACTTTTAATTAAAACTATTTTGAAACTTCACTGTGAAAATAATTAACGAATAATCTTATTTTCAGTGTAAAAAACTATTAGTATATGGTAATATAAACATTTAAAGTGTATTAGACATTAAAAACACATAAATCAACATAACCTAGACACTGAACATTGTAAAATTCTTAATAGACTCTTGTTAAGATACTCTGTAATTTATTATAATCCCATGTATTTTGGTACTTTTCCTAAGATATTTGTCGTTTATACCGTAGTCAAAAGGATTTAACTTAAAAACATTCCATTTGTATTTTATTTAGCAATTATAAGAAATGCAAATATGTTTGCCTTGAGACATAAGAGCTACTACTGCCATTCTGAGCATATTTAAAGAACAGCCGGTCAGACTTTGTTAATAATTATAATTGTCTTTTAAAAGAATTTAAAAAGGATAATAAAGGATTTGAGAGCAATAAAAACAGATAAAAGGCTTTCTTTTCTTTATTGAATGGATAAGTAAATGTATGTTGTAAAATCACAAAATGTTCCATAACCATAATGAACACCAGAAGGGTGAATAAGGCCAAAAGAACTAGAGTAAACCAGAAAGAATGTAACAGAATAAATGATAAACTAATACAGAAGAAAAGAAGAGAAGGAATCCAAATAAACAGTGATGCATCCACTAGATGTACTAAATGACACTACAACTTAAATAAACTGAATGTGTTCGATATTTCGGATCGAACCGGTCATTCTTTTCATTTTCCGAGGTTGGCACTATGGCTTTTGTAGAGCTCGTACCTGCACGTAAACTTTTAGCTCTGTCATACGCCAGCCATCTCAGTGTCATCATCCACGAGTCGGGACTTCTCGGGAGGTAGAAATCCGTGCCTTTCACCCATCCTTTTCCCAACCAGTCTATCCTGCCTTGAGTGTCAGGATCAACCCAGTCGTGAGATACGGTAAGTCATTTTTATATTATTTATGTCTGATTAGCAATTCTGCATGCTGCTGCTTTCGAGATCACCAGAGGCTTATTAAATTATCATGTAAGAAAGCCGTCTTACTTTCCATCTTTTTAAACTATTATCTCACAGAATGACAATGACAAAGTTTTCCCCATAAACTGTCAAGTGAGCCCAAGTAAATATTAAAAGTGTTATAAAAGATTTTACAGCATCCATATACTGTTCAATAAAAGCTTGACAGTTTATTAAACATCTGTGAACAACTAAACGTCCAGTACGTCATCACAGGTACGTGAAAGTTTAATGTATGTATGATAATCTTGTCAAGACAATACACTGACATACACAGACGACAATTTTAAACAGAAGAGTGAACCAACATCAAGAGATCTACGCAACAGTTACATTCATCAACGGATCTACAAATAAATATTTACTCATAAAAAATCTAAACATTTACTAAACAAATTCAAAGTAAGTGAATAGATTTATTTATATTGGATTCAATAATAGAATGAATTGGATTGAATAAATCAATAAACCAAAAACTAATAATCACAAACATTATCAATAAATAATAATTACAAGCGAGACATTACTAAAGGAAGAAAACGGATAAAAGTTATATGTAATAATATGATATTATATACACCATATTAATGAAAGTTAATTTTTTCATCAACTAGCATAGGTTGGTAACACTCTCAACAAGGAAAGTATGGCACCCGATTTGAATCTGCCTTGCTGAGCTTTAGTAGTCAAAATCTTCTGTTAAATAAAAGATTAAAAGAGATAGAATTATAGCAGAAAAAGAAACCCTTATGCTATTTAAAATATTACTTACCAATTAACAAATACATTTTATTTGCAACATTTGATTTCAAATTGGCGCTCAACTAACATTACCCTGACAACATACTCATACTTAAAACATAAACAAAGTAGACTTTAGATAGTACGAGTTAACTTAACGTTACAGAATTGAAGCCAACCACTTGGGGCTTAAATAAACACATCTGAAATAATTAATGTAACAAATTGACGCCAACAACGTGTGGCTAAATAACCTGAGTTAAAATTAATGTAACAACAGTGAGGCTTAAGATTGATACGGGAGAGATTAACCGTAGTGTAACAATATTTATAAACCAAATCACTTTAAATTGAAAGAATAAATATATCTTACAAATCATAAAAGAAAATGAACATGAAGTAAAACTTCAGATGTGAAGGAATGTACTAAGTATAAAACTGAATTAATAACTAAATAAGAAAAGGGCTAGTCAACACTTTGACAATTTTTCACTCACTAATAAACTTTATTTACACACTCAATTAATGAATAAACTAGTGACAATTAGTTTATATATTTATTCACTTTTTAATTTATGATGATCAAGTTATTGGATATTATAATCTTCTCTTAAAACGAACTGTTAACCTAAATTCACCAACTTTGATCTAACACATATCATATAACCTAAGAATTAATTTATTAAGAAACTGTATATTATTTAATTATGTTTTATGTGAAGTTTTGTACTTTCTAAAGTCCTTTGGTAATATTTCTGTAATCAGAAGAACCCAACTAATTTAAAAATAGCAATATAAAACATAGTATTTTATTTAGCAAGGCCCTTGTCACTATTGCGAACAGCGGAGCAAGTAAAAAACAAGAGCTGGAGCAAACATTAAAAATATTTCATTTGTTTAGTAAAGAAAGAAATAAAAAACAATACAGAAATAATACAGTATTGACTATTTTCAATCGTATCTTTGATTTATTTTAATGTTAATGACATTTTATTCTTTTATATAGCCCAGGTGAACATTTTTTTATCAGATGAATCAAATTGGACATCTTAGTAGATGACACAATTTTTATTCAATGAAAAATTCTATCAGCTGTTTATTTTTCTATATATTTCTTTTTTTATGTTTATATTTTTAAATTTGTTTCAAGCACCGTTACAACACTGTTTTATCGTTTAAATTCAATCAGTCAATCCTCATTATTTACAAAAATAAATGGTGTTACCTACTGAGCTAAGGTGTGTGCATTTCTAAAACAATTAGATGTTTCAGTGTTACAACGGTAGTTATTGATTCAATTGGTACACTCCCTTCCGTCCTACTTGTACTAACTGAATCGTTCCTCAGTTCAACGTGGAAGGTTTTTATCTACCGTACAAACAAAGGTTTCTAGCTCATTATAGTTGCAGGACGTAGGCTAATATGATGATAAATGGTCATATTAATGTATTCTCTTACCAGAAGTCTACGATTTGTCTTTTGGCAGTCATTATTTTCAATGAAAAAAGTTGATTCTGATCAGTTGTTTATTTAAGAGTGGTTTTCATTGTCACCACCAGCCAATAATTTCTTCTAATGTTACAATTTCAATTCCGATCTTGTTTTGTTACTGTGCGCAACAAGCTAATAAAAATTAGTTCTATCTTCAATTCGACGTTAACGCTGGTTTCCTTTAATTACTATTCTGGTGTTTAATTTGGAGAACTTTATATAACGTAATGTTATTTCTAATTATCTTTCCCATTTCTCAGTATCCTAGATGTTTAGTGCAATAGATAATACGATTTTTCGAACGACTTCTTAGAGAGATATATGTATTTTGAGATAAATTTATTTGTCAAAATACCAATATTGTAAAGCTATAATGGTGTTCATGTAACACACACACACACACACACACACACACACACACACACACACACACACACACATACACGTATGCACACATGCACGCATACACACACAAGACTATAAACTATCTTTATAGCTATTGTTTATTATATAAGATTACTTATTTGATGTTTTCTTGCTGTAAGTGTTGGCATAGGTCGGAACCTGAGTTAAAATTTAATTTGTCGTTCTAATGTCAACCATTTTCAGAATTTTCAGAATTGATAGAACCATTGACAGAATGTCTTATTGACGGTTCTAGTAGCCTCAGATAATTGACGGTGTTGCGTATTGTACGTACTTACGGTATGGCCCCTGATTGTATGAGATCTGGAGGTGCTTACTAAAACAACATCCTGACCTTTTCTGTCGGTTTAAGTCTATTCCTTTGGTTGCAGTTACACTATATTTCTTTACAGTCTTACATATTGTTCCTTTTGAAATATTCATCATCCATTGTTTTATTTTAGATAAGTATCTGAGCACGTCGTGCACTTTAATTGCCAGATATTTGCTGTACTACTATTTCGGTAGATCGCTTTTGTGACGCTACGCATCAAATACCGCTGTATCATGTAACTCGTGATGTTTTGAAATTCTGAATTACGTTACCGACTTTGTCAGATTCTCTACAATTATTCCTGCATATTTTCAGTAACAAACAGTGGTGGAGTACCTACTTTCGGTTTCCTTACATTTCATTTTCTATAATTTAATTAGTTGGCGACACCACATTTAATTAAATGCTCAAGTACACCACACCACGGTACTGTGGGCCTGACGTGAACACCCTACGTTCAGGATTTCTTTAAAATTCCACTGATAATGGCAGCCATTGGACCTGTTGAAACGTTTGGTTCAGAAATAAACCATAGACCACGGCCAAACAGCCCGGAAAACATTACGTATACAACTGACACCGGCCGTGAAAGCCTTAGGACAATGTTACACTATAACAATGTTTAATAATTTTGTTAAACAACACTTCACGATGAACAAATTGTGAATTTGGAGTTACGCTTTTCCCGAAGTACAAAATTACTGAATTTCTTATTAAAATTAATGACTGCAGCAGCCTTAGATATTTATAAGTTTTTTAAAATATCCTCGTCCTTTATAAAGGTTGCGTGAGACACGTCTTTTTAGTTTCTAATCTAAATAGGCGGCCACAGCGGAAAATTAAACTGACATATATTACAACGGCCTACAACAACCTTGTGAAATATAATAAGACTACGTTTTATAACATGGCGGAATATTTTGTGGAACTTTTCTTACTTTTCTCTTTAAATGGTTATTTTTGTTGACGGTCCTAAATGACGGAAGATTAATTATACTGTGTGCGCGCGCGCTTGCGTGAGAGAGAGAGAGAGAAAGAGAGAGTCTTAAAACCAGTTATTTTCAAGCTGTTAGAGAAATCTATAACCATTATTATGGCGACTTGCATTACTGATCCGGTACACAATTACGAATTTATTGGCTACCCATCAGCTGAAATCAGTCTAGACACACGTGCGTTGTTTAGAATCTCTCGTAGCTAATTAGCATACACACAAAATGTACGCTTCATGCAATGTTGTAAATTCGAGTTAAAATCATTTTAATATGGCCATGCATTAACCTAAATATTATACTCTAAGTTACGAGCATACGTTTCTATGCATTAAACAAACAAACAAAATTACACGTTTCTGTTCAAAAAAATGAGATACTCAGATTTGGAAGTTCATAATTTTTAATAATATATGAGAAAAAATTAATAAATACTCCATTGAAAACTTGTTTATTTCTCTGGTTCATGATTCACGACGAACGTTCATATTTTGTGGGGTTTTTCATTAATATACAGTTGAGTGCAATGTGTCAGAAGTAACTAGTTTTGCCCTTCTATTGCAGGCACAAAAATATTGTGAAAATTTTCCTGGCAATATGTTTTCTAACATTGTGGTTTCTAACATTTTTACTTTTCTATACTGATCTGTTTGAAATTTTTCATGTTTTGTTTGTAAATGCCTGCTAATTCCTTAACAGCTATACTTAAAGAAGTAATTTTTGCTTAAAGTGGGTAGAAATCTGTAACAATATGTACCAATATGTCACAAATTTAGTAAGCAAATCTACTCGCATTAGTATTTAATTATTATATAGCAGAATTTGAAAGCGACTTTGTGTCTACTTGTACACTCAGCCCACTTAGTGGGACCATTACTAGCGTTGAACTGGTCGTGCAACATCGACTGTAGAAATAATATATTTATTATATTCTTGTAAAAAGCATTGTTATTATTAATAATAATATAAAACTGTTGAAATAGTAACATACTCCTCATAATTATCTTTACTTTTTTATTTTGTAAGTAATAAATTAAATCCCACGCGCCCTGCGTATAAGCTACGCACCCACGCGCGCGCGCACACACACACACACACACACACACACACACACACACACAAACTCATTTATGTATTTATTTATTTATTAACATACCAATAAATGATATGAAATCATTATACATCAACAACAAATATTTGCGAAAACGTAAGAGGACGTTCAACACACTACCAAAATTTCGCATTTGAGGGGTTTTTGAAAATAACATTTTATCATAAAGAATATCGGTTCACGGGAAAGAATTCACACTTATATAACAAAACGTAAAAACATTAGTCATTTAGTACTACAGTGGTTTAAAAAATACTGAAGGTAAGTAAATGAGTTCGTTCACGTTTAGAAACACAAATTAGGGATTACAGCTTTGCCTATACCTGTAATGTCTAGTGAGTCGGGCATATGTGGTGAGTAGTGAGTGAGTCGGATGAGTCTACATGTGATGTACTTCCAGAGTAGACAAAAAAAAAACGTTCTCAATAATGTACTTTAGACTTAAGTCTGGTTACTTCTTTCGGTGGTGGCTATAGGAAAAAACTTGCCGCTCAAAAGGCATCCCTGCGGCAGGCTACTCCATTTTCCAGCCGTGATAGTGAATGTCTGACCTGAACGCGGAAAGTTCTGTCTCTAAGATAGCTGGGACTACCTCTGAACCGCCAATTATGTAGCTATGGCTTGATTCTGTATGTTTTATCAAATGTGTTCTCCAGATTGAAAATTAGTGTAACGATGTGTTTGCCTACCATGAAAATGTTTTGTACTACCTTCTTCAGATATACCAGTTCATCAGTAGTAGAATGACACTTCCGCTACCAACACTACGGTAGTGTGCTGTCAGAAGGCCGGTTTTTCAAGACTCCGGATAAGCCAGATGTTTACCTTCCTCTCCAACAAGTTTCCTAAATAGAACTCAACGATACTGGACTATAGTGTTCTGCCTTCAATGGATCCTTTTTGCCTTTAAGATGCGGGATAACGATAGCCTCTTTCTATCGTTTCGGGTAGTTTCCTGATGTTGTAAAGTTTCAGTAGTGTAGCCATAACTGTCACTTCACATAGCCACAAAATCAATACACCATCGTGCTCTATACACGCAATAGACTTAAACACTAATGTGCCAGTTCTGAAAGAAGTCTCTAAAAGTGATGGGATTATCTTCAGTCGGCGCTCGTTTATACCATGTAAGGTTCGCATCTTCTCTTAAGACGTAGCTGCGTCTTGGACAGCGTGTTCCACCTCGTTACCGGTTTTCTGGATAAACTACCACCGGTCCGCGTAATATGATCCGTAACTGCTGAAGTGATAGCAGCTGTAAAACTGTGTACGTCGCCTTCTATTTGTCTACTGACGTCTGTAGGTGTACGAGCAGCGCTGAGGTTTGCCCAATCAGTACAGTTCACGCCCCATCTTTTCGGCGTGCGTATAACGCTCTTTGCACGCACGCGTTATTAAAGTACCACTTCCAACACTGAAATGATTGCTAGCGCCTGTGTTAAAAAAGACAAGCGCGTTGTTAAGCAATATATCTTCAGTTTTTAATCCAGCACTGTTCGTCCTATGACAACTCGATTGTACTAAGGGCGCTGAAGTCTGCTCCGCGACAAGTAGGCCTACTAATGAAGGCGGAAACTGCTCGACCAGATCCTGCAGATATTATGCTCGCCACGCAGTATCTGGTAAATATATGCAGCAGATCATCTTCTTCAGTGCCTATAATAACTAATATCTGCTGCTTGTAGGGGCGGAATACGTCTGGTGGGTTATATGGTGCCAAGAAATATGTAGCAACGCATCTCCTAGCCCTGATATTTGCTGTTACATCAAGCAGATGAACTCATATCCTCTCATATTAAAAGGTTCTTGTTGTCTTAAATGCAGTTTTATCAGCATAAAAACTTAGTCAAGAAGACTATTTCTTCCGCTTATTTTTTTTTAAATTCGTTGATAAACTTTTCGGCTGTTTCTTTAGCTGCTGAAGCAGACTCATAAACGGTTTTTAAGATTTGCAAATTAAAAATTTTTATAAATTTGTCAAACCATCTTCGGCTAGCCTGAAAACTTTTTACAGACTCGTGTGTGTCACTCATCTCTCCAGATGCTGAAGGCTGACGATGTTAGAGATTTTTGTAGAGCTGAAGAGCTTTATTTCGGAGGTCACGTTACTTCTGAACTCGAATTTGCCTAATAGGGTAATTATTTCCGATAGAGACATAACTTTTTTCTTCAGTTTAATCCCCTTGTTGTGGGACATTTTCCGGGCAATAGAAAGAGATGTTACCAAGACAGAATCACGAAGTCGAAGTTAGTCGAAGTCACGAAGCGGCTGATAGCAGTGGATTTGATTGCAGACGTCAACTATCAGTCTAGCGGATTCTCGGAAAGTATCGCGATGTTGAACGAAAAATTCCTTCCATCCGCTAGTGCGTGATCGACAAACCATGTAACAGTTTTCAACCGAGAATAAGCTCAACTGTGATTGGCGAGGTCGCGAACGGCGAGGACTTACAATTAGTACAGTAAGCGCGTTTGAGCCAACGCCGCGTCAATGAGAACTCTCGTTTTACTAACGGTGCAATCTGATTGGTGCACAAAGACAGTGACGGGTAGTACCACACTTTTAGGAACACAATTATTCTATCAGCGGCTTCCGACTACTATCTTTTTGCCCGAGACAGCATTAATATGTAGCTGTTTCATATATAATGAAGACAAAAATTTTGCCCTCGATATTGTAATAGACAAATTATCTTATTTTGTAAAAATCTGTTTGAAAATGTTTAAAATTTGACTTCAGCTATCACATAACATTTTTAACTAGTTTTCAAAATTACGTATAAGTATTATCAAGCCCGTATTCGTGCATTTTCATTTTGTTATTTTGAGTTTTCCTTTAATTTGTTTATTTTATTATTACTGCTAGGAAACATTATACATAGGTTTATAGGTACATGAATATTACATAAATTACTACTTCTCACTACCTACATAAATTGTTTATACTCAGTATATGTGTTTTCAAGTTTATCTTCCGTCATTTTGAATCCACCATGTTGAATTTGAAATTGTTTTATTTCATATTCGTTATACGAATCTTCAAAACTCCTAGTATAATAGTTTCATGATAATCAGAATATATTTTAGAAGTTGATAAAATTGTTTAATACTTTGTTTACAGTTTGATTATTAATTGTTAAAAGGTACGTCGCAAAATTTTGAAAAGGTAAACTTTATGCATTTAGTATTGTCAAATCAACGCAAGAGATTGCATATCAATTCATCGAGACAATCTGTGAGGTTTGTTTCTTTAAGTCTAACAGCAGTCCACATTGCTCAGTAACAGTGTGAACGACGTCAGTGCGAGTAAACTGATACGTGCTTGGCTGAAAATAGAAATGAACACTGATAGAAATAGACGATTTATAGTCTTGACATTGTAAGTTGTAAACAAGTGCGGAATACTTAGCGACATTAGAGTAATTGTCTGTATTCTGAAGAAATATCCCCACGTGTATGAAGCTCCAGTTTTTATCACTTTGTATGTTTCAATTCTTCGGGAGTCAGACACAGATGACGTACAGAGAGACGTACATTTATTTACAATTGCATGTCTCTTTGCAATCGAACATCAAATGTGCAGCACAAGTGCCTTACTGCATTGAATTGCAGTTCTCACGTTGCCACTGTGCTTCGCCACGTATTATTAGTAGATGTTTCAGTACAAGCTGTCTTCTTATAAAATTAAAACACACACACAGTCACTCACACTTATAAAATATAGAAGCACAAATAAAATTAATGTATTGTTATAATTGTGTGGGTGAGAGAGAGAGAGAGAGAGAGAGAGAGAGAGAGAGAGAGAGAGAGAGAGAGAGAGAGAGAGAGAGAGAGAGAGAGAGAGAGAGAGAGAGAGAGACTGACAGACAGACAGACAGAGTAAATTTCATCAAGGTTGGAGTACCTAAGTACCTATGAATTGTGCAGTAATGGCTCTCGCATTTCAAATTCAAGCAGGAATTAAGTGATCGTTGGAAACCAACCCTTTACAAAAATATTATATCACTTATCAGTAGCAATACCCACAGGCAAAGTTACGCTTCGAACGCTGGAATTGACGATGTCAGCTTTGTTGTTAGAGATAAAATTGTACATAGTACATTCTTTTATGCGTATGTGTATTCTGAAATCTAAAACAAAAGGCAATTATACTGTATTGTTATGTGTAACATACCTCGTAGTCCACAATTATGTGTAGTTTAATACAGACAGTAAAAATTAAAAGTTAAATAAGCGTTTAGCAATGCTAAAAAGTCGTATGTAACTTAGACTGGAATCATACAGATTATTTCGTAAAAAATAAAGAAGACATCTTATCTTCTTTATCTGTCTTCATCTATAAAGTTTATTGAAGAAAACCCCCTATAACAAAATGCACAATAAATTCTGTTATTTGTTTTGAATTCTGTATTCTGATTTCAGCAATCAGAACTATTACATACACAAGAAAGTATACATATAAAGTCCTATGAGCCAATTTGATGACTAATGGACATGAGGCGGAGCTGCATCCATCGATGTAGCCCAAACTATCTTCTCAGATCAGTGGGCCATTTTCTTTTAAATCGTCTTGTGATGTCTGTAGTGGTCAGGTTGGATGCTAGTCTGTTGGTGTGTCTCTGCAATCTGTAACATTCTGCACCTGCTATTGTTCTCAGCGCTTTTGATTGGAAGCGCTGAATTATGTTGACGTTTGACTTACTTGAGCAACCCCACAGCTCAATACCATACGTCCATATTGGATTAATGATCGCTTTGTACAACAAGATTTTTGTAAATAAGTAACCAGTACATGTTTCTCATCTTGAGCTCCAATTCCTTCCTTTTGTTGTTTATGTGTTTTTCCACGTTAATTGTTTGTCCAGATGAAGTCCCAGATATCTAGCTCCATCTGAATGTGGAATCTGCACATCATTTAGATATACCGGTGGACATTCGGAGCTTCTTAGGGTGTGTGTGACATGGATGCTTTTCTGTTCATTTACCTTTATCCTCCATTTATGTAACCAATTTTTCAACATGTCTAGGTGTAGTTGTAGTCTATCCGTGGCAATCTATGGATCCTTGTGTCTGCATAGTAATACTGAATCATCTGCAAATGTGCCCATTTGTGTGTTCGGTGTAGCTGGTATATATGACGTGTATAGGATGTACAGCAAAGGACCGAGGACGCTTCCCTGTGGCACTCCTGATTGGATAGAAAAGATATCAGAGAATTCAGAGTTATATATAACTTGGAAATGTCGTCCATAAAGATACGATTTTAAGAGCAGGTAATACTCGCTTGGTAACTCCATTTTGATTTTTTAGAGGAGTCCTGGGTACCATACTTTGTCGAAAGCCTGCTGTACATCTAAGTACACTGTTGGGCAATATTCCAGGAAGTTAACTTCTTTGTTAGTTTCAGAGACGATCCGATGGCATTGTTGTATAGTGGAATGATGCTTCCTAAAACCGAAATTATGATCAGGGAGAATTTCATCAAGGAGTTTGTCATCATGTATTCTCTGAATGATTTTGACTTCATGCTGCGGCTTGTCTGGTTTGGGGATGAGTATTAACTGTGCAAACTTCAGTTGTAGTGGCCAATATTTAACTCTAAGAATAGCATTAAAGAGTGTTTTTATGTACTGAATTGCTTTATTTGGTAGTTCAGACAGAACCCTCCCTGTTATTAGTTCATAACCTGGGGCTTTCTTTTTATTAAGATGATCAATTACATATTTAACTTCCGAATACTTGAAGTTTTTGATTGGGAAGGACAGTTGTAATGGTGCCTCAAGAAAGTTGTTGATTTCAGTATCTTGGGTGTCTGAGTGGGGTGTAAAAACTTTAGCGAAGTGCTGAGCAAATGTATCTGCTTTTCTTGGTCCGATTTGGCCCACTCATTGTTTGGTTTCCTTATTGGAGATTTTATAATTTGTGGCTTCTTGCGGCTGGTTGTCACCTTCCAGATTGAATGGTCTGCTTTTGATAGGTTGCTTAAATAGTACTGATATGTTTCCTGTTTATTCTGTTTAATTTTACGCTTTAAGTTGTTTGCTAATCTATTAAATATGTTTTTGTCTATGGGGTTACGAGTCCACTGCCATCTATTTCTTTCACTTGAGGAAACTGTTTCTCAACATTATGTCGTTAGATCGTATGAAGGTTACATTACGGCTGAAGACAAGCTCGTAAGACTCTATTGTCAGTATCTATAATTCAGGTTATACATTATTATACTGTTAAATACCACACGAAACGGACTCTGTTCTGTCGTCAATTGAACGCTGTCCCCATTTCTGTGAAATAGTAGCAACTGAGGCGTACAGCAAACATCGTTTACTTGTTACACAGAATAAAGCAGTGCACCAGTAAACATTACGTAGCAGAGGAATGAAAGGCAAATGAGACCATCAACTAAAAATATTGTAAACATGAAACCTTAGGTACCAATACGTATCCACCTACAGTATTTAGGTGATAATTCCTTGCACTGACAATTATCCTCTCTTTGAGTGGTCACATTTCTCGCGGATTGATGACTACAAATTTTAAAATAAAATTAACTTACTTGAAATCGCTGGTAAGTGTGATAAATATTTTTAGGTGATAAATTTGTTGTTATAAAATTAAGAATATGTGGGATGGAAACTGAAAACACGCGAGTGTAGATACACAACAAAAACTACTGGAAACGTATAGTAATATGACACAAATTGAACTTATTAAATTATGTCAATTCATTTACGTCAACTACTACTACTACTACTACTACTACTACAGCTGTTGCTAATTATATTAGTAATATTAATAATAATAACAATAATAATAAATATGTGGCGCTACGCCCCAGGCTAACAAACAAATCTTCCAGGGACTAGTAGACAGCATATATCGACTTCTGTCAAAGCGAGGAATGCATCCACATCCGATACTAACAACAAACGGTCGGCTTCACTATAAGCCTGATATCAAATTTTTGGTCTTAACTTTCAGGAGACAGTTAACGTGGAATGAGATGCAACTGCGGATGTGGACGACGTGGCTGCGAGGTGCAATTCCTCACTAAAAGCCACATGGCCATCTCCCATATAACCTGGGGAGTCAATAAAAAAGACTTACAGCTTTTGTACACCTCATTAGTGCTATCTAAAATGTATTATGGATGCGCGGTGTATTCCTCGGCCCGGAGGCTGTGCTTGAAAAAACTAGATCCTCTTCACAAGATCCTACGCAGCAGCATTCCGTACTAACCAGGCACAAACTTTATATTCACAGCCAGGAATTACGTCGTCTTCGACATCAGTTACTGTTACCGAAATAGGTGGCTATCGTTTTAACACTACCCAGACATATAAACCACATGTTGATTGCGAACAACAGACTTGCGAGAACACACAATCGCCTTTGTACGTTCTAGCCGGCATCCGTACGCTCGAGGTAGCCGGGCGCTACATCACCCAGGCCCCGATGGTCCAAGCACACGTTCCACGCTCCCTGGCTGCTTTGCAAACCAAATTTTGTCGCAAGTAAAAGCAAGAAATCGTGTCACCCAATTAAACTGAAACTCCATTTTAGATCATACCCTAAAGAACATGTTGAAGACCATACCACCGTATTCACTGATTGCTCGAAGACGGAGAGCGGAGTGCGTAGTGCTTTTGGCACCGAGGGCGCCTCCCACCCCTGGACACTGCCCAAAGCGGCGAGTATATACACTACGGAACTGTATGCGGTGTGGCAAGCCTTTCGATTCTGTGAACACCGAGCCGAAATAAAATTTGATACCTTTACGGATTCAGTAAATTTTGTAACTGCCTTGGACAATACGGGCACTGTGAATCCGTTATTGCAACAGATAATGGCACCATGTCACGCGATAGATGAGCTTGGTTTATCTTTTACTTTTTTTATGTCCAGGGGAAGGAACAGGTCCTTACAGAAAGCCCACAAGTTAATGCAATTGCCATGCGACCTAACGACGCGAAACTAGCTGCCACAACCACCACTGTGGCAGTAGATGTGGAATGAATAGCAGACTAAAGTTTCTGCCGTGAAGCAGTGTCCGTAAAGAGCAAATGGAACGTGATCGAAATCGTCGTCAAGCAGTTTATATTATCATTCTGCAATATTTGGGCATGACGTCCTGTTACCTCTTACAAGGTCAAGAACCTCGTCTACACTTGTGGCGAGCACTAAGGGGGAAACATATAATGGAAAACTGTAGTGCTCTAGCTGGACCCAGACGAAGACACAGAGTGAGAGGTAACCTGAAAAAAGATCTGGGAAATTAACAGTTAGCGACAGACAGAACTCCTAAAAGCAGCGAAGATTACTGTATCTGCTCTTAAAGTCTAGTTTCCCTCTATTTGTGTACGAAATTCCACTGTCAATAGTAACCTATACTGTAGATGAGAACCAATATTATAATTGATCAACACTCCTACATGAAGGTTTATTTTGCCGAGTTCTTAAAATATTAAAAAATAATAATAATACACGTTTTTATAATATGATTGAGAGTTCTTCTTTATTAACATTTCATTTTTAGGAAAAAGTTTTTTTTTAGAGTACTTATTTCTATTACTTAATCGTGGACGTAATCTATTTACATTTTTTATTTATTTGTACATTTTTGGGTATAAAATAGATTTGTACGTTCTTTAAAGTAAAATTGAAATAATGTTTAATGGAAAGAATACATATAGTTCAAACTAATCCAAGCGATCTGTTTAAAATACTGATGTTGATGTTTAAAATACCTGAAGTCATGATGTGACACAATATTGTAATGATGACGGAACGTTCTTGAACAATGAAGAGTGTCGTTCTACGCGTTTCTCAGCTGGCCCAGCAGGTGCGCGTTTCTCCCAAGGCCGCACTCAAAGTATCCTCTAGAGTTTTCGAATGCTTGTTAAGGACGCATACTATGAAACATTAGTCTGTTACCATGCAGGTTATAAGTAGACGATAGCTTCCACTTAGAAGTCAGTTATAAGTGGCGATTTATTAAAGTGTGTTTCGAAGTATTGTGGCGAAGTGATTATTGTGTTACAATTAGTGAGGAACTCTAACAATAGAGTCTTATAACTAACATTATTATTGCTTGTGGAAAAATTAACTTGAATTATTGTACGAGTTGATTATAGGTTGTTAACTGTGATTAATTAAAACTGGTAATTTGTGATTTCGTTGGTGTCTGTATTTTGTTTTCCATTGTAGTGTACAACGATCAGAAAGGTCGTCGTAACAATATAGAAGCACTCACCACACGTTTCTCCTAAAAGAACATGTGGGCCTCACTATACACAGAAACATCAATACTGAAGCCCGTTGTTAATTTAATAATTTGCGGTCATTCCAGAAATTTGTTCTTACTTCATTGTCATATTGTAAATAATAAACTAAATTTAAGCAACAACGCAAAAAAGTCTGTAATTGATAAAACAAAAAGGAATCTGCTCAGTCGGTTCCTGGTAATACGTAGCCAGCTTAAACCACTGCCTTTGAATTATTCAGGTGTTCAGCAAGGAAAATAAAGACTTAGCGACGTCAGAAAACGCCCTACGGACAGTGTTTATTGTGCTCTTTAGGTGAAGTGTTACTACTTTACCTGAAGTGGTATTTCTCCCTTAGTTCCAGTCTACTATGCTCGGGGTTAGTAAGACAGTCGGTTAGTTTGATTTAACCCACAGCAGAAACAACTTGTGTCTGAACTGCAATTACTGATTTCCACATGAATAATTCACCCAACTATAAATTGCACTAGGTCAGACAGAAAGCAGTTAAATACTTATCACTTCAGCCGGGAAATAATTACTGTAACCTTTGACTTTCGTTTAAAGTAGTGCGTTCATAAGGCAGAATAGTAAAAAGGCATGGCAAAACTGGTGTATGTTAATAAAAATAGAGTGACACAGGCAGAAAGACGTAGAAAAGAATGTGTATGATTAGAAGGAACGGAAATTGATGAATTTGATAATATTAAATAATTTTTAGTAGGTTTGAAGGTTTATAGTAATTTTAGACCCACATATCCATTGAAGGCTGACGAGGTGGCTCCTGACTACAGCCCCTCAAATAAATTTTATTTTCTTCTTAATACTGATAAAATGTATAACTTAGTTGTATTAGCCATTCTTTCTGTGCATGGTTCTCTCCATCATCAAGCGACAGCCTGTAACGCAGACAAGTTTCCCCTGCAAATCCATTAATGAAAATAGCACTGTAAATTATTAATGAATATCCTTGTAAATTTATACATCTTGTGTAAATTTAGAAAAATTTACTGTATAACATATAACCATTTAGTCTTCATAAAGTGATTTTATATTTCTTTTGGGTTATTTTTAAATTTTCCAAGTTTTTAATTTTTTTCTGTGTGCTACGTTAGAATAGTAAGTACATTTTGATTTTCCTGTGTTTGTAGGTTACTTTTTTAAAAAGTTTTCATTTTGCCCACGTTCCAACATGAGATTTTTCACGGAAAACCTGATGCGCTGTATTTGTCAAGAACTAAAAAAATACAAACTTTGTTTAACTTGCTGCGCCACGAAGAAAACAGCTTGGTGACAGTTTCGTATTCTAGCCAATGAAACATTATACTCAGTTATGTAATCTAAAAGATGATTTGAGAAATTGTTTAAGACGTTTATTTTCGTCACAACGGTTGTATGCGGACACTGTGATCACGACAGATTACCAAACCTCACTGCAAGGTAAGCGACACGTTCAATAATTGTGTGGTTCTCAATTTGTTTACCGCCGCAATGAAGATTGTCCTGCGAGACATTTATTAAAGTCGACGTTATTGTGTTTAGTGTAACGAAAGTTCCCTTGATCATAATTATTTACTTTTACAAACACGTTCTCAAACATTGTCTTCTGAAGGCATGTAAGTTATTTTGAGTATGTCGTTTTTAATATTAGAAGTAGACACTGCATCTTTATTTTTTACATTAGATATATTATCCGACTTACACTGATGAAACTTTGTTTTACGTTTCTCTGTAGTAACTATAAAAGTTTATTAAATGCACTGATATGTTGACTCTATAACAAGTAGCCCTACAACGATCTAAAATAAAATTTTCTCAAATCTGATTGTTGAAAACGTATTGAGAGAAGGATTGAAAGCGAGCCTGTATATTCTTATTTCTCCCAGTCTCTATGCACATGATTAATAATAAAATCGGTGTTAACAGTACCTTGAGTACTTGTTACAGAGAATTTGTTACTGGTTTTCAACAACCCAACAGTTAACAGTTACAAGGTTCTTTACACCAGTTACTTACAACGACGTTCTTTGTTCACCTTTCGAAATATATAGGTTTGCATGTTAATATCATTAATAGGCGTACGTTGCTCATGCTAGTATCTTAGCACATTCATTTTCCCCATGTCTTTCTTAATTTACTTTCCTTAATTTAAGTTTTAAGTTATAAGTTATAATAATTATATGGTATGTATGGTATTTTCTTATGTGTTTCCTATATCGTATGAAACTTTGTTATTTGCGGGTTATGTATTTTCTATAAAAAAAAAAGTGTTAAAATATACCAACCTGTTGAATATTACAATATCATCTACGAAGTCACTACCATCCTACAATCACCTTATTTTCCCTCGTACAACAACGGTAAATATAGAAGTCGTTCTCATTTTCAAAGAGCTGTGGTAAGGTATAAAGTAAGAAATTAAAATAGAAAATGTGAACTTATAAACTGTGAAATAAAAATTTCCAAAAACAGTTATTATGATTTAAGTATCAAGTATTTAAAAACAAATCTTTTAAAACTTACAGAAAATTTGTCCTGCAGTTCTCGTATCCCTTGTTATAGATTTCATAATCCTTCGCAGCAAAACAGGAAAGACACTATAGCCTATTATCGAAAATACCATATAACATATAATCCATGAGTCCTAAAAAAAAATACCAATCATGATAAAACCGTAACAATAAAAAAACGTTATTTTGGAGTCCTTTCAGTTCACTTAACTACAGTAAAAAAATATAGCCTATTTAATTCTTTCTGTGGTAATTGTTTATTAAATTTGTTTAATATATTCTAATGCACTTAATTGACAAAGGAACCAGGCTTTGGATTTTAATGAACTGCATGTGTTTTTAGATCCATATGAAACATTTTTCACTAGATTTTTAAAAATTATTAGTGACAAAATTTGTAAGTAAAAAATGAGAGAAAACTAAAATATTTCAAAATGTCACTTTTTTAAGTAAGTTCAATAATAACATAACTCAAAAAATAACAATCCAACAATTCTAAAAAAAATTCGTACAAAATATATTCATGTTTAGGAACGGTGACTATAGTACTAAGAGGAGATATACAAGATAAGACTAAAATGATTTATTTATTGCCTTTTGATTATTTAAAAATAAATCAATGCCAAATATATACTAATAATTGTATGCGGTCACGGAAATATTTATTTAAATAGCAACTGTCAAGATGCCATGAAATATGATTAACTATAACCGTAAAATTACTCATTCTTGAGTGGTTTGGTTTAAACTGAAAATAAAATTATACTTTTCCTATAATAAACTATTTTTGAGATCTCTGAATAAAGATGTGCGAAGAAAAAATCATTCTAGGAGCTCTATTAAATCGGAACAAGTGTTCTATCAAGATTTGATGAATCAGGTGTCTTTATTGTCTGCTTTTAGTAATACTTGTCCGGTAAATGGCCAATTTTGGCAACAAAAATAATAAAGGAGAAATCCCGTATAAACTACTATTCTCCCATCCTCTCCAGAATTTCGATATTAAAATAATATTCAAGCAGACAATTTTGGAAAGATAAAAATAAATAAATACCATAAATTGTTTAAAAATAGAGTGTCATATATATTGCAAAGAAATCGTACTGTATAAATCGCATTGTACCGTAAAAGTTGATAGCGGCTAGAAAACTAGTAATTGAGATTAGAAACTCTTTAATCTACATTCTTGCGGACATACAACACGGTAAATGAGCCCCCCTCCCCACTAACGTATTGTGACGATTTTGTTAATTAAAAATAAAATAATTAATAAATAGGGAATGTAAAAGCTGAGAAATTTTAAATTTTAATAAATCGCACTTTAAACTAATTTTTATCGCTATCATAAATCATAATAATATTTAATAAAGAGTTTTAATAATAAAATAAAAGGAATACGAGTGTACAGATAGGGAAACCCTTGTTAATTAACCCTGCATAGACATGCGCTAACCGGAATTACCTTTGTATACCGACCCCTAAACAAACTAATAATCCTTGTAAATTAATATTAAATAAATAATTAATAAAGACCACAGTAGTGTACTGTATTGAAGTCTGTAATTAAGAATATCTTTGGATAATTAAAAAGTCAAACTTGAACCCCTTAAATAGAAGATATATGTGGAACTATTTTGTTGCGACGCGTAAACTCCGCGCGATTAACTGACCCTTCCTACATAGTAGAGAGTCGAGATGAAGCGCTCGCGTAGAAAACACTCGTTTGAACCATGTCTCAGAGAAAGACAGAATGTTTGTATTTAGAAGACAGACACAACAATGTGTAGCAAAAGTATTGCCAAATTAGTGTGGTAGTAGTCTAAATGTTAAAAAACGAAATGCATAAATAACTGTGTAAGGGATGACATCTCATTTGTTTAATTTGTAAGATGTCTATGTCGTTTTAAATAATATGGTACGAGCTACCAAAAGTGAGAACTTTTATAAACAATAATGTGACGTGCGATTCTGCAACAAACAAGAACATTTACGGCACTTACACCACTAACGATGTTTACCTACGAGACTTCTGAGAACCTCCACGCTACTTGATTATGAACTAACAACTTCAGGAACTTCAACAGGAAAGTTAACTCCACTTAAGATCAACCGCTGACGAACACCATAAGGACCAAGGAACCTGACTACGAGTAAACTGATGGATATGGCAGGTGACACGGAGACTTGTTCTCCCTGATTAATTAAAATTCTAACCAATGAATTGTTAAAGACAGTTGAAATAAAAAAAAAATAGAAAGACTGTAATGATAACCACTTTATAAGATGTAGTATGTTTTAGAATTCAAAATATTTGTAGTACCGAATAATGTTGATGTATATGTATAGCTTCACTGGTACAAACTTTAGATTAAGTCCATTCTTCAAATGGCCCCCAAGTAGTATTATAGAATATAAATAAGCGAGCTTAACTCATAAACAAGTTTAAGGTCCCGGATCCGTGGATAATGCTAGCACTGATAAATACATATGTTTTGGCCCCAGTTCTTTACCAAAATCTGTTATAAATTGTAATCTTTTATTCAGAAAACCTTATATGGGAATATTTATGTAGAACTGTTGTAGTAATGATTTAATAAAGAGATGTCGTTACTTTACAGTAAAATAGTGAGTGAATAAATCATCAGACCCCCATGTAAAAGTTCCATTAGTTATAACTACTGCTGGTTTATCTAGTAATTAAAAGTCGATTACGAGTATGGCAGCCCGTGCAATCGATCAGAGGTAAGTATGCAGAGGTTCCCGATGTTATAACGTAGCTGAGACGTTATAAGATGCGCCACTCTGCTTTGTAAAAAAAAAAATAAAAAAAAAAAATTATTGTGTGCATCGTGACACATATAAAATGCGCCACTCTGTTTTGTTTAATAAATAATTGTGTAATATTGTGACACCCTGTTGATCTATTCACTCATGTACTTTAATATATGTCTAAAATTTTAATAAAAATAAAAATGATAATTATTATTATAAAAGCATAGTAAATAGGTAACTTTAATTGTGAATTAGATGTAGGAGTTTACTCAATGAAAAACAACATGTATACGATACAACATCAGGTACGTACTTGTCAAAATTTCATTCATCAACGTGTCGGTTTGTAAACAAAATCTGACCGGTTAATTTTCTTGTCCACGCCTGTGTAAAACTGGCACAGTTACCTCGCGGAAAGTTGAGTTAGACAATACCCAACCCTCTTAGATAGTTCTATTGTTATAAGAAGCGTGTATCATCCTGTGCGTAGTGACCGAGAATTTCCCCCTTCCTTGAATGCATATTGACGCCTGTGTGAGATTTCTATTTCTCTGAAATGTACTTCTCGCACTACCAATGTAAATTTAAATGTGAACTTTAATTGTTTATGTGTAAAAAACAAGAAAGAGTAGTATAGAATTTAATACGAATAGTAGAATAAGTATTTATAGTCACTCACATTTCAAAAATGGCTGTATTTAACCCCGATCTATTATTAAAAGATGAATTGTGCTACGAAGCTATTTTACGCGGTTTACCTCACGCGAACGTAACAGTCTCTGAATTGCGCAAATCATTACGCGAAAGCAGATCAGATATACCCTCGCAGTTAGATAGATTACGTGAACTCGATTATGACAGCGAACGAGAAACCTGTTATGAGAAATATAGGGAACTGACGTTGTTATCTCAAAACATTCACGACGAAAAATCATCTACGGTAATATTGCGCGTCACGCAACAAATAGAACATTTAACCCGCCGGTTGAACAATTTATTGAACTGGCCCGACGTCACCGTAACCCCTCCCGATGTGCAAAAATTTGCGGATGAGGCATTACGTCAATTACCCACAATTATCAACGAATTGCGAAGAATGTCAAACTCATCTAGAATGGAAGAAATAGAGCTATATCTAAAAAAATTATTTATTTCCCCGGTTCAATCCCCTACTTTAGAACACCTCCCTCCACCGCGAACCACGAATCACCCATCGTATCGAAGATACAACCGACTCATGAACAGCTAGCTAGTAGAGAATTAAATACCCTCACGATATCAGAACCCCCACAGCCTAGTGGTCACCATACTCGCACCAGTAGATATGCGATTACGACGCCTAACGCAGCAACAAATCCTTCGAAATGTATATCAAATGTAAATTTCAATGTAGACCTCCACGGAAAGATCACACACCCAGTAGAAAAACTTATTACAGAAATTCCCTACACCGATGGCTTAAGTATTACGAAACTGTTAAATTTCATCAGATACCTCCTGCAAATTAAAGATTTACAGCAACTGAACGATTGGCAAATCCTGCAAATAATCCTACCCAAATGTAAACCACCATTACGAGATCGTGTACTGGAATCATTAAGCTCGACTCTTCCAGTAGAAGAACTTCATACTACCATAATAAAACATTTTATCCTCACGGGAATTTACGGGGAGATTAAAAGAAATACCGTACTTCGAGTACAAGGAGCCCATGAAAGAGTGGCCCACTATATTGCAGACATCAGAGAATCTTCACGACTACTGCAAGTCGACTGGAGTGAGAAACAATTGGTTGATACTATTCTAGTAGGCTTATCTCCAGAAGAACGCTCTCGATTAGCACTAATAAATAGGCCCCACACTTTCGCTGATCTAGAACAATGTAGTATTCACTCTTCAAATGTATGGTACGCAGATCAGAACAGACATGCATCGCTATCCACTACACAACATAGAAAGGAAACGCAAGCCCTAGTCTCAAATGCAAGAACTCATCGAGAAAGACGACCATTTCGTCGACCAACCAATCTTCATGACCATGGTAAGTCCAAGGAGCCTCAACCTCGACAGGAAACCAGTGAGACCCCACGTAAAGAAAATGTATGCTATAACTGCGGGAAACCTGGACACATCAGTAGAAACTGTAAACGGAAACAGTACTATCAGAAAACCCCTTATCCAAAAAACTTGTAAGGCAGGGAGATCCGAAATCCTGTGTCTTCTGCAGCATCGTGGAAACAGGTAAACCCCTGAGAGACAACAAGTTAAAACAAAATAATAATAACAAAAGAAAATTAGACCCCTATGTTAGAAAATTTATTGATAAATGTAACGCTATTAATAAATGTGATTTCAGTAAGTCTCAATTACCGTATATACAAGTTGACCTCGGTGTTACATCCACCCTCGGATTAATTGATTCCGGATCAACGCGAAGTTTAATTAGTCAACAGCTAGCCGATAAATTATTTAAACACCACTTAGTTAAACGCAGTCAATCAGTGAATATTAGATGCGCTACAGCTAATAAACAAAATTTAATGATAAAACTTATCATCACGTTTAAAGTAAAAATCAAAAATCTAACGTGGTATTTTCCAATGTTGGTATGCGACGAGTTAGGACCCGAGTTAATATTGGGAGCGGATTTTATCAGTAAAACCGGAATAATTCTAGATATTCACGATAAGAAATTTTATTTTGGATTCGATCCTTCACAAAAATATAGTTTGGATGATAATGCAAATAACAGAGAAAGTACTGGAACTACTTCTACACATCTAGAACATCACGAGTCTGAATTAGGTCATTTGGAAAGTAAAGATAGACGGAAAATGCAGACATTAATAGAACAGTTCTCCAACGTCCTCACCCCAAATTTAGGACTGACGGACCTGATAGAGTACAAAATCAATTTGAGCGACAATAAAGTAATACGTTTAGCCCCATACAAGTTATCACCTCCAAAAATGGAAGTAATGAGGAACCAAATTAACAAATTATTAGAACAAGGAGTCATCGAACCCTCTACTTTATCTTATTCATCACCAGCGTTTTTAGTACCAAAAAGTAACGACAAACATAGACTAGTTGTGGACTACAGGCAACTAAATAAACGGATAGAATTCGAGTCTATACCACTTCCCGACATCCACAGTGCTTTTCATTATTTTACGAAAGCGAAAATTTTTACCATCATGGATCTAAACCAGGTATTTCATCAGATACCTCTCTCGGAAGAATAAAAACGTCTAACCGCATTTGCCGTCCCTTTCAACCTGTACCAATTTACGAGAGTACCCTTTGGTATATCCCAAGGTAGTTCTGTATGTAGCAGATTATTAGGAAAATTATTTCATGATATAAAATTTAAATATGTGTATCACTACTTAGATGACATCATTATCTACAGCGAATCAATTAACCAACATCTTGAACATCTACGTGAAGTACTATCCCGGTTGGAGAAAGCAAAGTAACCCCAGTAAAGTAAATTTTGCCGTCACACAATTTTCATTTTTAGGTCATATCGTAAAATACAAACGGAAAGGTAAGCATAGACCCCGAGCGAACCCGTGCGATCAGAGAATTTTTACCACCGCGGGATGCGAAAGGAATAGCCCAATTTTTGGGAATGATAAACTATTTCCACAAGTATATCCCACATCTAGCCGAAACTGCAGCACCTCTGAATGCTTTAAGAAAGAAGGAAGTTAAATTTGTGTGGAATGTGCAACACCAAACTGCATTCGAGAAACTAAAAGAAAGCATCATATCACCCCCAGTACTACAATTAGCCGATTTTACAAAACCGTTTGTAGTGCAGACAGACAGTTCAAGTGTAGCCCTAGGTGCAGTAATATATCAGGAAGTAGATAACTCTAGACTACCTATTAGTTACGCATCACGCACCCTGACAGATCAAGGAAAGAAATACTCCACATACGAATTAGAATGTTTAGCTATCGTTTTCGCTTTTGAAAAGTTCAAACCCTTTTTAGAACATAAAGAATTTCTGTTAGAAACGGATAATCAAGCATTATCTTGGCTACTAAATCACCCAAAACAGTTAGGTCGTATCGGAAGATGGGTATTAAGATTAAATTGTTTCAAATTTAAAGTACAACATATTAGAGGCACCCAAAACGTAGTTGCCGATACACTGTCACGTATGTTCCAGCCGACTAGTAAAACATACGAAAACAAGGAGAGTAGAGAAACGCAGATTATCAATACTTTAATTACCGAATTTCCTCTTGCATTTACAGATTCAGCCCAGTATCAACAACAAGACCCCCGTTTAAGACCAATTATTGAACAACTTGACAAAGGAAATGAGTCAGAAAAATACATATTGAGTAAGAGAGTATTATGTTATAGAATAGCGAACGGAAAATATTTACGAATAATCGCCCCTGATATTATTAAACCTATGCTGGTGGAATACTACCACTCTTCCACCATTGGAGCACATATGGGAATAAATAAAACAATACATCGAATTCGTAAAGAATATCACTGGGAAAATATGAACAGTGAGATAGCTAATTATGTGAAAAGGTGTAAGTTGTGTGCACTCAGCAAACCAGCGAGAAACAGCCAAATAAGTCAATTAATCTCAGAAATTCCTGCTACCCCGTTCTCCAAAATTTATTTAGACTTTTCAGGACCCTACCCGCGTTCTAAATCAGGAAATACCATGCTATTAATTTGCGTAGATTCTTTCACCAAATTTGTCTGGATGTATCCCATGCGGCGAGCGTTAGCTTCGACCACAGTAAGTATATTACAGAATAGATTATTTAAAGAGTTCGGTACTCCCGTACATCTAGTGTCGGATAACGGACCCCAGTTTAAGTCAAAGGAATTCAGGAACATGTGTTTCAAATTAGGGATAGACCACATTACCACTACAGAGTATCGTCCGCAAGGTAATATAGCTGAAAGGTATTTGCGAAACCTAAAATCTGCTTTAATAGCTTACCATGCAAACGACCATACGTCTTGGGACCAGAACCTATCCTGGATACAATTCGCCTTTAATTCAGCCTATCATGAAGGACATAAGTCTACCCCATTCGAATTATTGTTTAAATACAAACCTAACCACCCATTATCCACTAAGTGGAAAATACATGAGATACTATCCCTTGAAATTAGGGATAAAAATACAAAGAAAATCTGGAATGAAGCGCGCGCTAATTTACGAGCAAACTTAGCGAAATCACGGAAATATCACGAGCGAAATAATAATAACAATGAAGTAAAGTGCCAAATCGGTGACTTAGTAATGTATAAAACACACCCTACGAGTAGTGCAATCGATAAGACAACCTCCAAGCTATCATACCGATGGTGCGGTCCTTATCAAATTCACAAATACTTAACTCCATTAACTGTAGCCCTGTACGAACCCTCTACTCAAAAATATGTACGAAGAAAACATATTTCGCAGATAAAGCGTTGTCACGAAAAAGGAAGTGGTAGAGTGCAAGCAAAATAAATGTAGTAAAAGGTATATGTTTTGTACTCAACTGCTAAAGAGTACTTGAGTAACAATTGGATACCTAATCGTATAAATATTTACGAGGCCTGATCAACCTTGAATCTTATTCATCGAAAGTAGACCAAAGTGAGAAGTCAGCTGACATCGAATATAAGTAATAATTAAGTAATAACTTACTTCAAGAGTAATTCTATAACAAGAGTAACTCACAAACTAAAGAAAAATCCGGAAGTAGTTGTAAGTAGTAGATTTAAGAAGAATTTAGTATGTTTACGATATATTTTATAAGGTGTGAATTTTATATAGTATAAGAATTAGTCTGTAAGGTATTATATATATATATATATATATATATATATATATTGATAATAAGAATAAGCAAGTCGAGAGTGACTTATGCAGCTCATAATTTTATACAGAGAAACGAGTGAGAGAAATTTCACACGGTAATCCCCAAGCATACTCCCAGTACGTTGCTGACCAAATAACATATATTTCTGCCCCAACCTGGAGTCTGTTTTAAGCGGCGGAGTATGTGACGATTTCATTAATTAAAAATAAAATAATTAATAAATAGGGAATGTAAAAGCTGAGAAATTTTAAATTTTAATAAATCCCACTTTAAACTAATTTTTATCGCTATCATAAATCATAATAATATTTAATAAAGAGTTTTAATAATAAAATAAAAGGAATACGAGTGTACAGATAGGGAAACCCTTGTTAATTAACCCTGCATAGACATGCGCTAACCGGAATTAACTTGAATACCGACCCCTAAACAAACTAATAATCCTTGTAAATTAATATTAAATAAATAATTAACAAAGACCACAGTAGTGTACTATATTGAAGTCTGTAATTAAGAATATCTTTGGATAATTAAAAAGTCAAACTTTAACCCCTTAAATAGAAGATATATGTGGAACTATTTTGTTGCGACGCGTAAACTCCGCGCGATTAACTGACCCTTCCTACATAGTAGAGAGTCGAGATGAAACGCTCGCGTAGAAAACACGCGTTTGAACCATGTCTCAGAGAAGGACAGAATGTTTGTATTTAGAAGACAGACACAACAATGTGTAGCAAAAGTATTGCCAAATTAGTGTGGTAGTAGTCTAAATGTTAAAAAACGAAATGCATAAATAACTGTGTAAGGGATGACATCTCATTTGTTTAATTTGTAAGATGTCTATGTCGTTTTAAATAATATGGTACGAGCTACCAAAAGTGAGAACTTTTATAAACAATAATGTGACGTGCGATTCTGCAACAAACAAGAACATTTACGGCACTTACACCACTAACGATGTTTACCTACGAGACTTCTGAGAACCTCCACGCTACTTGATTATGAACTAACAACTTCAGGAACTTCAACAGGAAAGTTAACTCCACTTAAGATCAACCGCTGACGAACACCATAAGGACCAAGGAACCTGACTACGAGTAAACTGATGGATATGGCAGGTGACACGGAGACTTGTTCTCCCTGATTAATTAAAATTCTAACCAATGAATTGTTAAAGACAGTTGAAATAAAAAAAAAAAAATAGAAAGACTGTAATGATAACCACTTTATAAGATGTAGTATGTTTTAGAATTCAAAATATTTGTAGTACCGAATAATGTTGATGTATATGTATAGCTTCACTGATACAAACTTTAGATTAAGTCCATTCTTCAAATGGCCCCCAAATAGTATTATAGAATATAAATAAGCGAGCTTAACTCATAAACAAGTTTAAGGTCCCGGATCCGTGGATAATGCTAGCACTGATAAATACATATGTTTTGGCCCCAGTTCTTTACCAAAATCTGTTATAAATTGTAATCTTTTATTCAGAAAACCTTATATGGGAATATTTATGTAGAGCTGTTGTAGTAATGATTTAATAAAGAGATGTCGTTACTTTACAGTAAAATAGTGAGTGAATAAATCATCAGACCCCCATGTAAAAGTTCCTTTAGTTATAACTACTGCTGGTTTATCTAGTAATTAAAAGTCGATTACGAGTATGGCAGCCCGTGCAATCGATCAGAGGTAAGTATGCACAGGTTCCCGATGTTATAACGTAGCTGAGACGTTATAGTATGGTTCATCAGTCATACTAAAACATCCTGTTACCGTATATGTGCAATATATTTTCGTTCTGTTGGGCGCTTCTTTAATTCCTCAAATAAAACTTTTATATTGTTTAGACATAAAGTTTGATTTACTTACTACACGCTTTTACTTTACTTCAACTCTCAGCATTTCAGTAAGTTTATGGATGACTCAATTCCGTTTTTATAATACGTAAAACGTTTATTCAGCTGTACAGTAACGCCCTACTATACGAGTGCAAGCAGAGAGATATTGGACAGAAGCAATCTTCAATTTACTGTTCTCAGTACAGTATCCGTGTCGCTTTCTAAGTGTTATTAAAGACTGAAACCTAAACGTAACCTTAGTAAAATTTATACTGTTGGTGGAGAAAATTAAAATTAAGTGTGTATTTAATTTTATAGAAAACTAAATTTTATAGAAACTAAATTTTATTGAAAAGGCTATACACTTTGAAGAACACATGTAGCCTATTCATTCCAAGGAAGCTTCTTTTATTATTTCAGTTCAATTTATTTCATTAATTTTATTTGATAATCTGGAATCGCCTTTGCAATATCATGTCACACTATTCTTTATCATTACCATAATTATTAATATTCGTATTAGAGTAGAATAGGATGAACGCAGGAACTGTCAGTAGCAGTAACATTACTTATACCTGTAATAGTAGTCGTGGTCAGGTTTCAGTCTATACGTATGTAATAATTAAATATTTTTGTGCCACTGACTTTCTGATTTTATTTACAGCACTTGTGGCCCATTTCATTCATTTACGCTAAGAAATTAACTACCATTAAACTATCCGATAAGGATTTTACGGGTGATAACCCGTTTCATCAAGCTCAGTTGTAGGTAACTGAATATGTCGGATAATTTAAGCTTATCGGTTAACTTAAGTGTAAATATTTGATGTGTAAAGTAATTAACGGGACGTTTAAATGATGAGACCAGACCTCAATTATACGTTTGGCGCTGCTTCATGTACGCTGTTTTCAGTGAAACAGTCGTTCGTATATGATAAATAAAGTATACAATTTACAACACATGAATATTTAAAAATTGTAATTTAAATAATTTTACTTCTCAGTTCCCGTCCGGAATATAATGGCTTGATTTTGCAATCCTCATTAGGCCTATACGGAATGTATGGTTTCCTTCTGGCGACCTCTCTTCTCTCCCTCTCTTTTCCTTGGTTTGTTTCCTCACCCTCTTCATAAAATTGAAATTTTAAACTCACACAATTCAAGTATTTATTTCTACTTTGTACGGTTTTCTTGAAAAAGGTTGTATACTTTTTGATTTTATTAAACATAATTTAGTTTAGAATAATAGTTTAATAATAATAGTTTAATACCATAATCGTTTAGAAACAATAATTGGTAAATGTTGTACGTTATCATGAAGTCTGCTATGGAGAAAGAAGGCTTATACAGACCCTCCTCCTGCGTGTGTTTTGTAATGGTACTGTTTATTTGTAAACATTTACTTCGCTGCTTAGAGGTGTTAAAAATATACAAAAAAAAATTAGAGACATAAATACAAAACATCCAAGTACTGTCGTTGTTTATTACAACCACATTGGAGTTTTATCGTATTTAAAGCATGGTTCGTACGTGCAATTGTTTATTGACCTCGGAGTTAGTCTATACCTGTGCCAAAGTGACCGACCTTTTAGTCTATACATTTTCAAAGAGACCAACAGCTTAACTAACTTGTTTAGAGAAGCACGCATAACTGTCCAGCACTTGGATACCTGCCTGGTTTGAATACCGTGATCAATTCATAAATACTTAGTTATTCAACTACTGTACTACAAAAAACGTAAGTTTACAGAGTACAATATACGGTACAGAAAGTGCATACAGCTTAGGCTTACACCACAAAATTCTGTTTATGTTTGAATTACAAACATAATATGTATAATTTGCATATAAATTATTATCATCAGCACTGGTTTGACAAAATTACTATTGATCTAGGCTCATCATTCCCGCTACCTTGTGGTTGGCGCACAAGCATATCTTTCGCTAGCTAATTCTTAGATACTAACTCTAAAAAGCAAGAAAAACAAGCCCTGTCCATTCTTTTGGGAAGTTTCATTCATCAGTTATATACGACTTAAATTCTCAGTTATATGAGAAGGTTTATGAAAAATAATATTTAGTTAGCGTATCGTTCCGATAAATAATCTTATCCTTATATCTTACAGTTGAAACTATGAAACCTTATGTCTGAATATGTTTCTATGTATAGGTATGCGCAACATGTTTAAATTTTGTTAAGAGCACAAATATGTATCGTACGATTAGGCTCAATAAAAAGTTTTGACCTTCGGATTCTGATGGTCATAGCAAATTTGATAATTGCAACAGATAGATTTTATCTGAACATAAGTGCAGAACAGTGGCGTATGAGGTATTATTATAATATCAGTAACTACCGATACTAGGACAGCATGACTCGGTGCTGCCTCAGTGCTCCCACTAGAACACTGGCAGCAGCTAGCGCTATCAAGCCTATACTATGATAGTGTAGTTTATTCCAATATATCTGCGACATCATGACCCAAACGTTTTACTGCATTATCTCCGTACAAATATCTAGTTGTAAAAATTAAATTAACTTCAGTCATTCACACCTCTCCTTCTGCTACAAGCACTTTGCAGCTCTCCTTCTTAATGGGAGTGATCAGTAAAATGTGCATAGTGTTAAGTACTTTTCAATAACTTTAATTTACTAATCTATTTTCATAACCTGTTAAAATTAATCTCGTCATCATCTCTATGACAACGATTAAATAGTGGATAGCAATACATTAGACGCGTCAAAGTCGCGCCACCTGTACGCTTCGACAGCCCACTTCCTACAGCAATTTTTTTCTCTCAGTGGGAATTTGGAAACAACTTGGGAGACACATACAAGTGTATAATTTAAAGCAAATGTGGTTAATACCAGAATACCTGAACACGAAGAGAGTTGTATACGTCTGTTGGTAGTCAAAGGAGCTGTTTAATATCGCAGTCATAGGCGTAATAAATAAAAAACCGCGTATTAGATGGAATAATGTTGAAAAAATTTGTTCAGGCTGTGGCATGTGCATATAAGTAATACTGCTGTAATCGCAAAGAACAAGGAACTTGGAAAAAACACTGAAGACTGTAACTAGTAAAACTGAGGTGACTTGTGTTGAGATCAAGCATAAGGAAACAAAATGTTCGTACATGAGTGTGGCGAGGAATAAAAGAGCAAAGAGAAATAATTAGTAGAATTTGGTGATTATAAATTTTAAGAGTTTTAAAGCTTTAAATGTTTCGGCACAACTGTTAACAATCAGAATATGAAGCGCTTTAAAATTACATGCACAAAGAAAGTTGAATGCATCCTCTGTTACAGATGAAAACATTTAATAAGGTGAAAGAAATTCAGTAGGATTACAAAAATGATGCATTACAAAACGGGGGGGTGTAGACTGTGTGCATATGGCTGAAGAGAATCTAACAGTGTTTGAAGAAATAGGCCTAACAGGCTAATAAGACGTTGGCTGATGAGCGTAGAGGTAGGACAGAAAAGATCTCACAAAGCAGAAAAGTGAGTAAAAAGCAAATAACTAAGAAATTGTAAGGTACTGTGAAGTCCAAAGGAAAAATAGTAAAAGGTAACTGACAAAAATAGGAAAAAATTAGGTGTTCAGGAACTTAAAGATATGAGCGAGACAGAACTGAATGGGAAAGTGAAAGCTCGGAACAAAAGTAGGTAGGTGGTTGATATGGCAACAGTTGACGTGTATCTATGATAAAAAGGCAGTGTAGGATGTATCATCCCACTATCAGTCCCACTTACCTTTATGGCCCAGAAGTGTTCAAAAGAGCTCAAGATCTTGATTGGTAATAACAATTAGGCAACAAATTTGTTGGAAATGGCTAACGGAAGCAACAATTTTGGTAACATTTTTAAGAGTTAAGCGTTGATAACAAAATTTAAAGGTGAAAATATCCTCATTTCCTTTACGTTTTATTCATGTTTACAAAATTTTGCTGAAAATTATAGTTTTATGTCTAGTCAAAATCTAAGGTTTTGTATTGCAGATGCATATTAAAATCTCACTTAGTCGAATTTGCTTCTTCTGCTTCATGATGAAATGTATGAAAAACAGTCTGAAATAAATAGAAGCTTCCAAGTGATTACCAAGTAGCCGTACAACTGAACAAACAAGCTTAATACTTTACGACACAGGATGAAACACCACTTTTGTGGTACCATGCCATGATGTAGCAGTCATGACACTACGAAAACAAACATTCTAACAAAATTTTGCACTCATTGTAAAATTTCCTGAAAGTGTCAGCCGATTAGTTGTATTAGCATTAACTTTCTAAACAGTGGCTTTCTATAGTTAGTTAAACGTGCTTATTTATTTCGTTAGTTGTTGAAAATGTATATTTACATAGGCCTAATGTAAAACTGAATGTCAGAGACATTTAGTTGTTTACATAAAATAAAAATATATCTCATATGTGTAATACTAAGATATAACTAAGTGACAGAAAACAAATAAGCGTTAATAAATCAAATCTACGAATAAATGCATCTATTTCTTTTAATAAATGTTTGCAAGAAAAAAGATGGTTAGTGCTTGTTTAAACAAGTTGTATGTAGTTGGAAACTAATTTATCTCTACTTGTTTGTATTGCGTTGAAAAGACTCCTTTCTCAGCAGTTGTTAGATTCTTTAAGATGAATGATACTGGGAGTATATCACGGGAAAGAAGAAGCATTATATACTAGAATAAGTTCTACAATATAAACTACTATATACAGTAGAACTTTACTTCCTATTCAGTCTATCCTGCAAATAAAATTGAATACATCAAATCATACTATATAATTAATGTGAGTAACTAATAAAATTATTCTTGCAACTTCAAATTACTGTTAAAGGAACACTGATGTTATAAAAAGTGTATTTATAGTCTATTTGTACAAAGGCTATATAAAAGTTAAACTCCTATTGGCTGGTATATATATACAAACTTGCTGCCATAGCAACATGCCGTGTGGGCAGTTGCACTGTTACATACGTTTACACTGTTACTCCGTAAATCCGCATCCCAGTTTTTCTATTTCTGTTTGAGCAGCGACCGACGAAACATGAAGCCTATAATTACCTCTTCCGCCAGATGTAATGGACGCGTTGGTACACTGGTAGTAAAATAAAGTTTTTAAATCCAACGGTGACAATTACTTATATGCGTATAGCAGTTTACGAAGAAACTGTATAAACACGTAGTGCCTATGTGTAGGGAGCATATCTTGTAATAACTATGCTGAAGTAGTACAAGAAGTGATGTTATTTCCCTGCGAGTTCTCAAACCTACTAATAGTGAATCTAATATGGGTAATTTATTGTATCTTAATTATTAATTTTATTTAATATCAAACGTTATTAATTATAAATTTTAGTTGTTGAAACATCAGGTAAATATTAAGTGAAATTTCCAATAAGAATGCTTTCAACTTTGGTATAGCAAAGTGTAAACTTTGTAGTCATAATTCTACAGCTAAATCGCTTTCCCATTTGCTGTTTCATGTTTTCAAAGGAATCTGAGCTTTTCAGCTTCTAAGTTAATAATGTAGGGCAAAATAATTAGCCAACCAGCAGAGGTAAGGTATAACTTCAGAAAATCGAAGACGGTAGGGGTAAAAACATAATTTTATACCTGGTATTTTTCACCCAGTACTAAACGTCACGAGGTTAACAGGGAATTGTGTCTCGAATTGCCCACCTTGGAATTATCACATGGTCATAGACATTTTAAATTATGAATATAATTGGCAAACCAGGGAAAATTGCATGAATAATGAATATTATTTATTATAATATAATATAATATTAGTTTTAAAGATATTAAAGATATTTTCATAGTTTTCTTTCAAAGCTATTTAATTTGTTAACAGAATATAAATGTTTCAATGTAACGCTACGATTAATCATACGGATACACACAACGTCACGTACCACACTTGTATATAAGCACTAACTCATATATAAATATTATTTAACATGAGATTAATCCTAAAGAGTTTAATGAAATTCGTGAGACTTATGAAGGAATAGTTTCAAATAGGCCTATATTTCACAATTATTATACAGTATGCAAAATACACATGCACAAAACAAGAAACAAATGCGAAGATTTTTGATCGTGGGAGCATTATAACCCCAGATTATAATAAGAACCTACCTGCATTTCAGTAAGCACAGATCAACAATAAGTTCTCGTTTAGGTTCATCGAGTTGCACACGGGCTCCAGATTTCATAGCTATCAGTAGAACACAAACTGCTTTGTAATTAATAGTGGCATTAAGTTCGTTGTAAAGCAGTCGGCAGAAGTCTATCACATTATTCGTCAGTCTGATGATTCACTGAAGATACAACATCAAACACCAGACAACAGAGATATTACACCGTAACACAATGGCTGACTGAGTAGCCATCTTCTGTGTTCCCTACACAACTGTGTTCATTTAGCGCGTCAGAAACTATAGAAACAGTTATATATTTGCCAAGATTATTTTGGTATTAGTTTATAAATTTTACAGTTAATAAAATTTACATTTTGGGTATTAAATCTGATTAAAGAAAATGGAATTTAAAATTAACCAACATTGACTTTAGAAACAAGAGATAATGCAAAATATATGTATTGAAACAAAATATTTACGCAGCTGATAATCATCACTTCCGCTACAATCACGTGAAATCAGATTATTCTACAAAAGTGTCACATCGCACAGGTACAAAGACAGCCACGAAGAAGCATTAGGAAATTATTTATACTATTTTCCATAAATGGCACAATGTATAAGCCGTTTCAACGTTAACATGCACTAACGCAATACATAGCAGTACTACTGTGTTACTCTGATCCATTTGATACTGACGTAGGCCTAAGTACCAGCAGACGGGTGTAGGTCACCGATATCCAGAACATGCTATCTATGGACTCCCTTGGTTACTTAGTTTGTATAAGTACTATGTTCCTAATGCAATAATATACAGTAGTCTGATGAAATATAACTGTCGTTCTATGTTAACATAGTTATATGTTGACATATAACTGAAATATATTAACATACGTGTACTATGTGTGTGTGTAAATGTGTACAAATACTGGAGCCCTGTAAGCATCCATGTATATAAACTACTAAATTATGTAGCTTCTATATTAACCGACGCCAGCGCGTGCGCGTGTACGCACCCACATTGGGTTTTATGCGCACAGCGACACGTTATGCGCATAGGCTTAAACGTAAAAAGTAAAAGCGCTGCGAATTTAAACTTCTAAAGTAATTATGCAATTATACTTTACCATAATAATAAGCGTGTTTATAATACGCACTTCCTGACTTAGTCAAGTATGTACGTGTAGATACTTTTAATGTTACATAGTTTCAAGTACGCTGTTATTAATATAACATAGGAGAATCGTATTCTGGGAAATTAACTATCGGTCCAAATTAGTTTTATCCTAAAACCATATTGTCCCAATATCGGCAGTACCTATTCTACCAAATAAATGACGTCCAAAAAGTATTTGAAGCCCTACAGCTCCAATAATTTGCCCACAATTCATCACTTTGATCACATTAGAGGCAATACATACTGTATTCATATTTTGTGACATCATGTCTATATATCTCTTAGTCCGTTAGAAAATATGGGCGTCACGTCTACTTCTCTATACTGCACCCACAATACCATTATATATACAATGGGTGACCAACATACTGTTTAAAACAGAGGCGCCATAACTTTGTTGAATAAAAAGTCATCGTTCATATTTCTATTGATTGTTTAATTTGAATAGGTTTAATATATATTTAAGTTTTTCGTCAGTTAGCTGTTAGATATTTTGAAAAGTATCGGAATAATTTTTCTATAGTGGTGTGCAACAGTGTTAGTTCTGTTTGTGATTATAACCTGTAACACAACTTTCCTAATTAAACGTTAGATATATTGTGACTTTAGGTATATATGAGTTTATTGTAAGATAAATTTAATTATTTTTATTACAAAAGTTAGGAAAAGTAACGACATGTTATTAAGTTGAAATACATTGCATGGTATTCTCAGTTGTAATACATCTGCGTCCATATCGTCATACTGCAATCAGTGGGTAACCTACGCAATTTAGGCTGTACACTTCTATGTGTAGCTTATCCCCTTTGCCCAAAATTGGATCGATCATCTTACAAAATACCACGGTATTTACCAGTAATTTTGCAACAACCCAATTCTAGGATTTATCACACCCTTTCATTTTTGGAAAACATCTATGTGTACTCCCTTAAGGACTGTAATAATCCTGGAGCCGTGTTCTTCGCAAAAGTTTGTCACAGTTTGTCAATTTTGAGTTTTTACCTCCTTGCCTATAGACTTACGATTCTTGTCCATTCAGGCACTCCTATTAATTCATACAAAATAAGCATAAATCTCTAGAACGTGTCAACAATCTCTTATAGTCATTTTTCCTCTAAAATGTTCCTCTTACATAGTGTTCTTTGCAGAAGTATTTCACCTCCTTCACTCAGTCACTTCAAATCTATAAGCATCCTTCACCTGACTATCAAATGTCTGCTTACCTTACACACCACCGTCTATACCCCATAAATATCGTTTTCTATCTTACTAAGAAATTTATTCCAAGTTTCGTTATTAGTTCGTCGCGTGATTGCTTTCGTCGAATATCATCTGAGCCTGCAAAATTGTTTCGCTTTCTCTACTGGCTTTCTCATATAACTACGATATGCCTTTTTTCCTGCTTCTCCTGTTCCTTAGGTTAAACTTTATGATCCTAGTATTCCTCATTTTGTTCTCCTATCACAAACCTTTTTACCGCTGCCTTCTTACCACAGGCTTTAGAAGCCTTAATTCTGTGCTCCCCACATGATCCACCGTGGTACCTGCTGCAGGTACGCATGTAGTATGAGTCCCGTATACTCTCGTCATGGGTAACAAGTAATTATGACTTACTATACAACCAGCGTTCTCTACAGCACATTATAAATTGTTATGTATTATAATACAACAGAGATTACAATTGAATGCTTAATGTTGTTTCCTGTATTATGTATTCATTGCTCTAACTGCTTTGACCTACTCACCATATTTTATATCAAAAAATCAGTTCTTCCAGTTCTACCTATTAATTGTAGAACGATCCCTTTTCAATGAACGCTCAACGAATTTGAGCAACATTAGCCTGAGACACAATACAAGATTTCTCTCTACCAGATTTACTTCTACGTTTATTTCCATTTCGATTCCAAATTTAGTTCTTTTAGTTTGTAAATTATTATTGATGCTACGGGTTTAAGCAATCCGTTATACCTTTCATTAACAAATAGATGCCCAAATTTTTTTTTTACTACACATGTTTCTTCCACAACTACCACATCTAGTAGGTTACTTAGACCTACAAGTCACCGTTACCGCTTAAAAACTATTGATGTACCAGAGAGATTTGGGAGTGGTTATAGTGTTACAGGTCTCCTCCTCAGTCGTCGGTACCCCTGAAGGGATTTGTTGTGTCTGAGAAACTTACGTTGGATGCGTCAGTTGCGAAATAAAATACAAATTCAGAAGGAATATAATATTTGCTATACACATAGTCTACTATGTATAAAGTGTAAATATAGAATTATTCTGTCTAACGAACGTTTCACAGACTGTAACGTTTATTTTTGAAAATATTTATAAATTGTACAAGTAGTAAATAATAGCTAAAAATAATGTGTACTAGCAGTTATATTTGACAAAGAAGTATGTGAGGGTGTGTGAAGGGAAAGTTTGTAAGACTGTCCTCTTGGCATTGTAATCTACAGACAGCTTGATGTGTTACGGCTGTAAAGTTAATTGTTTGACAAAAAGAGTGACACTTACTAGATGTATGTGAGACGTTGTATTTCGCATCAGGCAGCTGGTCTGAGGGAAGAAAGGCACAACCCCCAATAAACCAATCTACCCTTTTTAAAACTTTGACACAGACTGAAAGCAAAGAGTTTGTCAATTCGATACGGTACAACATTAGATGCCAGAACAATTGCAACGTAGAAATTTGACGAAAGTCGTGATTACAAAGGAAGATTCGTTCCAGACTCAAAACAAAGCCAGAGTGCAACTTGAAGATAAACAATGGTGCAGCAGATCGAACAATACCAGTATTGTATCTATGTCAAAGCGTAACAGAAATTGGACACTAGGAGACGCCCACGAGAGACAAAGAAATGTCGCCTGATTTACTAGGGGAAAGTGAAACTCTCGAATTCTGGAGTGCTTGAATGAGATTCCTAGTAAATAGAGAAAAACGGCTGTAGTAACAATCAGGACGAATGGTAGTTCGACAAGATAATCACGTGTAAAGCAGAGATACTCGAAAACCAATGACGAATATACAATTTGTCACACTGGCTAAAGAACCAATAACAGTATCCAAGCAGATGGAAGATTCAGCAGAGGTAGGCGGGATGAGAGTTTACTTGGTACATCTCAGAACAGAAAAACGGCAGTTTAGTACTCATCTACAAAGTGATCACCACGAGTCATCTTAACCGGTTACTTCAGTGCGAACATTCAATTTCTCAAAGTGAACAATGAAGTGAATACGACAAATCGTACGAAACTCGTTGTTATAAGTATCACTAAATTCTAAACTCATAGCAAGAGATTTGAACAGTTAATCGCGTTCGACAGACTATTAGTATAAATTAATCTCACGCGAAGTCAACATGTACAACAGACTTTACAATTAATTAACTTCACCGTAAATTAAACAAAGTGTCGGAGAATACGGATACACAGTACAATACTAAGTGAAGACAAATTCAATTAACAGACATTCTACAAGTACAAATAATTCACAAGAAATTATAAACATTACAGCAGCTTTTATATAATACAGAACACATCAACAGAGAGACTCAGTGCATATTCTGCCACAGAGACATTAGACATAAAATCAGCAATCTAAAGAACTATTTTAAAAAACATTATACATGAACTTTACCAACATCAATTAAGGACACTCATATTCAACACAATACGTGTGCCGTGAAAAGTGAACAGTTCGAGAATTCTTCAATAATTAAACAGTGATCGTGAGGTGCAGTGACCGCGAAGGGATACGTAATCTACAACGACTACGGAGACCAGCAACTACTAAACACAGAGGACCACATGATGTCACCGAGAGTATGAACTACGAATAATCAACGCTCTCAAACTAATGGTACTTTAGAGTTAAGTCAATAAACTCAATTCATTCAAGTCAAAGAACTCACACTAATAATTAATTAACCTTGAGAACTGCCTCTCAGTGCTCTGCATTCGACTGAAGCGAAATAAAACGTCAATTAGTAAATTCTTAAAAATCATATCTAAACAGTAATCTAAATTTGCCAAATACAATTGTAGATTATAATTTACAATATAAGTGTTAGAAAATTATTAAATGTTAATTAATCGCGATTTCAGAGATACTTATTGTTAAGATAAGAGAAATGATTCTACTTAAGGAAATATCCATACAGAGTGTTATATTTGTAATTTGCTACAACTTAGTTAATTAAATAAGCATTAGACATAATATTGTTGTTGTGTGTTTGGCAAATGAATCCTTTATATCCACATCCTTGTAGATATGAGGTGGCGCCCGGGAAATTGAAACATTTTTTGGCAGTAAGTGATTTTTTAATTATTAATTTATTACTTGTTTAACCACCCCAAGTAAGAATTCTTTATATTTGGCGCCCAACGTGGGGCATTAGTCTTTATATTTGTCGCCCAACTCGCGTGGCAAAATCTAAATTTAGATTTGTCAAAAAGGCAGATGAATGAATTGAGTTAAATAAGTTAACTAAACTGAGAATTAGAAATAAAATAAAAGTATTAATAAATAGAATAGACATTAAGAACATAGGGCTAGTAATTGTAACTACAGTTGCTTAGTCACGGTTCGAATATATACGGTGTATGTTGACGCGAAGTAAGGCACGCAAAATGGAAAAAGAAACACCTTATACGACAATGGCCAGTGAAAAAGAAACACAAGCACCAAGGAGAGCTGAAGAGAGCGAAGAGATGGAGATATATAACCAAATGGGAGATCCTCAAGTCATAGCAATGATGGAGGAAGAAATCAGAACGGATATTGAAAATATAAGGGCAGAAGGACCACGCGCAGAAGTTGAACAAGTAAGTGCGACAGTACCACAGACGGAGAAGGAACAAATAAGGGCAGAAGGACCACAGCCAAAAAGTGAGCTGCAAATGCTATACGAATTGATGAAAGAAGATAACAAGAAATTACAGAATAAATTAGAAATAAGTCTGAATAAATTACAAGAAGACAATAAGAAGATACGAGAAGACATTCAAGATATTAAAGTAAATCAGAAGAAATTAGAAGAAAAAGTTGAAGCAAATCAGAATAAATTAGAAGTAGCTATTAAGGATATTACAGGAAAGCACACTAAGTTAAGAGAGGAGATAAAAAACGATATCAACATGTTGCATGACAAATTAGTTGGTGATATTCAAATAGTGAATAAAACATGGCGTGAAGAATTGAATAAGACTGAGCATAATTTTGGCGAGGTGGTACAGCAACAAAGTGAAAAATTTAAGTGTGAAATACAAAAAACTACTAAAAACTTAAGTGAAAATTTAAATCGAATCAATCAGGAAGTGAGAAGAGAAATAAACACAACGAAAGAGGTCGTCCGAGAAGAAGTCAGAAATATTTCTACCGTAAACAAAGAAGAAATGGAAGAACAATTAAGAAAATTAGCTGAAGAAAAGGGTCGACGCATCGACGAGATGAAAGAAGATCAAGAGCAATTAAAACAAAAATTAACAGAGTTGGAGTCAAGACCAATGGTAAACAACCAAAATACTATTGTGGCTAACCAAGAACAGTTAAAGGAGGTACGGTACAACGGACGAGACGCCTACCCCATGGAATTTCTAAAAGAATTAAAAGAGGTTAAAGAAATATATTACCCCAGCGGAGGTATTAAGTGGATTAACAGGCATCTAGAGGGTGAAGCGACAGTTTGGTGGAGAATCGTACAATCCCAAATACATACGTTTGAACAATTCGAGGAGGCGTTTACCAAGAAATTCTGGAGTCAACAAATTCAAGAAAACATCCGGGACAGCTTGGAGTACGGATGTTATTATCCGAATGGTAAACTCACTATGGTGCAATACCTCGAGAATAAAATTCTACAGTGCAGACAACTGATCCCACCAATCTCGGACCAGCATCTGATTCGCAAACTTGCACGCCACTATAGTAAGAAAATAGAAGTTGCCATCATAACTAGAGGCGTCCAACAAGTAGATCAATTTGAAAGCTTATTAAATGAATTTGCTACCATTCAACAACGAGAAATGAGAGGATCGTATCGGCCGCCACAACAGACAACGGTTGACAACGGTGGAAGACATATTAACAATGGCTATCATAAAACGAAGGGTATGAAAGTGGAGACTGAACACGAGGGTCACAGACCTGGGTGGCGCAATAAACAAACGTTTGGTACAGAGGATAGGGGTACAAAACAGCCCATTGTCAACACAGTAACAATTGAGCGTCAACAACCTGGCCCTTCACAAGAATCACGTACAAAAAACGACCAGCCAACCCACTGTCGCGGCAACAATACTTAGCTAGTAGAAAAATAAATAACCAGTTAGACGTCGCATTAGATTATATTGATATTCGTGAAGAATTGGATAAAATGGATGAAGAAGAAGAAACCACTAATTTCCCGTACAATAAATGTCCGGAAATAAAAATAAAATTAAATAATGTAGAAGTAACTGCACTTATTGATTCGGGGAGTCAATTAAACGGAATTGCCGAAACGTGGTTCAACCATAATAAAGATAAATTAGGTAGAATCGAATTATTAAACTTATCGAATACCAATATAAAAGGTGCATTCGGACATAAATCAAAATTAATACGAAAACAAGTACTTTTAGAAGCTGAGGTTGATAATTATAAATTTGACTTAGTATTTTTTATCATCCCTGGACTGAATAAAGACTGTATACTAGGAATAAATATGTTGAAGGAAGGTGAGTGTACTATAGATTTCCAGCAAAATGTAATGCATATTAAAAATAGAAATTATAAGAAAAATGTAGAGGATCCTAATGAAATTTTACATATACATCAGATCGCTTTGGATAAAGAAACGGCCGATGAGGAATCTATTAACTTTCAAGAAGCTGTCGAAGAGTTAACTAATATAAATACAGAAACGAAGAAAAAATTAACTAAAATATTAATGAAAAATAGAAATCTATTCCGAGAAGAACCAGGCCGAATTCATGGATGTGAACATGAACTACGTATCACGGACAACACCCCCTTCTTCCAAAAGGGATGGCCTATACCAATTGCCTATCAAGACAAAGTCGAAGAGGAGATCCAGAAAATGTTAAGATACGGAGTGATCGAGCGAGCGAGCAGCCAATATATCAATCCCATGGTGACAGTTATAAAAAAGGACCAGAGCGTAAGATTGTGTTTGGACGCCAGGAAGTTAAACAAGGTGATGATACCTGACTTCGAAGGGGCACAACCAATCAACGAGCTCATTGCTAATTGCGGAGGAGTAAAATATATGTCATCGATCGATCTACGCTCCAGCTTCTGGCAGGTACCACTTAAGCGAGAATGTAGGGACTTCACCGGGTTTCTATATATAGAGGAAAGACCTACCGCTTCACAGTCACACCGTTTGGATTAAAGACAAGTCTGGCCAGCCTGACAAGAGGATTGGATACTGTGTTGTCAGATGCAGTCAAGAAATTTACGATAATATATGTAGACGACTGCCTATGTCTATCTAACAGTTTGGAGGAACACCTCACACATTTGGATCTATTATTGACCAATTTATACGAAGCAAACATCACAGTAAACTTCAAAAAATCACACTTTTTCCGTAGAGAAATTAATTATCTTGGTTACTGTTTATCAGTAGAAGGCCTTAGTCCTATGCCAGACAAGGTAAAGGTAATCCAAAATTTTCCACGTCCAAGAAATCAAAAGCAACTAAAAGGGTTTTTAGGACTTACAAATTTTTATAACAGATTTACCAGTCGATATGCTGAAACAACATCTTTATTAATACAATTGTTAAAGAAGGAGCGCTACTTCAAGTGGACGGAGCAGCACGACCGAAAATTTAAATTAGTCAAAGAATTATTTATAGATACTGTAATTTTAAAACACCCAGATCTCAAGAAGCAATATTATTTACAAACGGATGCCAGCAACTACGCACTAGGAGGGCAATTGTTTCAATATGATGACGAAGGACGCATCGCCGTCGTAGCTTTTACTAGCAGAACTTTCAAAGGTGCTGAATTAAACTATCACACCACCGAGAAGGAACTGCTGAGTATCATACATTGTTTGAAGAAATTTCGGATATACTTATTAGGACATAAATTCACAATCATAACAGATAATAAAGCTCTCACATTCCTACACAAATGCCACCTATCAAATGCTAGAATTACCCGCTGGATACTGTGCATCCAAGAATACGATTTCGACATTGTGCATTGTAAAGGCAAAGAAAATATTGTAGCCGACATACTAAGCCGAAACCCAGAGGACGCTATGGACAGCAGTGATGTCAGTTTTAGTGAAGAGATGGAAATTAATCGTATTACCTTGAAATTGGATAAGAAAATAATGAAGGATATAAAAAATATTGAGAAATTGCAGCGCCAAGATCCTAAATTGAACAAAATTATTTGTGAATTAGAAAGTAAGGAAGACTCTAAATTAAGTAATAAATATCAATATGTTAAAAAAATCCTATACCGACAAGACAAGAAGTCATGGAAAATATATGTACCGAATAACATGAAAGAAAATTTAATTCAAGAATTACACGTTGTATACGGACACTGCGGCATACAAAAAACCGAAAGACTTTTTCGAGAGTACTTTACTGGAGACAGAATAAACAAAACGATACATCAAATCATTACTAAGTGCGATACATGTCAGCGATGTAAGGATCATCATAAGAATAATGTAGGAGAAACCATACCGATGCTGCCAAAGAAGAAAGGGGAGTTAATCAGTATGGACTACTATGGACTCCTAATTACATCGACTGGAGGTGTTAAATACATTCTTGTTATCATCGATAATTTCACAAAGTACGTCAAACTTTATGCGTTGAAAAGAGCTACAACTCGTGCTACCATAAATAGACTCAAACAATATATAGCGTCATGGGGAAAACCGTTATCAATTGTCACTGATAATGGAACACAATTCACTACTAATATTTGGACAAGGAGTTTACGAGAACTAGGAATTAAACCGAAGTTTACCGCTATTCGGAACCCGTGTACAAATATAGCCGAGAGAACTAACAGACAACTAGGCAACTTATTTCGAGTATTTGTCAAAGAGAAACACTCAAATTGGGCCAAGTATATCCAAGCCATTGAAATTTGTTTAAAAGAGACATACCATAGTACCATTGAGATGAGTCCAATCGAGGTACACTTTGGAAAGAAACCAACCAGAGAGTGGACCAAATTTATTGACAGAAGTGTGATTTCCGAACCAACTACTTATAAGCCGGAAGACATTTACTTAAGGATTAAAGAAAGGAGAGAGCGACATGCAAATAAGATGAACCAAAGAGAACTAACAACATTCGCCATCGGTGACCTGGTATTAGTTAAAACATGTCCAATATCCGATGCAATGAATAAGATAATAGCGAAATTTTGCGACCTGTACGAAGGACCATATAGGGTTGCGAAGCAAATAAGTAAAGCTACTTATACGTTAGAATATTTGGACGAGAAGAAAGGAACAAGAGGAAATTTCAATGTCCGACAGCTAAAGCAATATATTACCTGACAAGAAGAGCAGTAAAAGGAAATAATGCGTTAGTAACGATCGGTTACGTGAGTAAGCAAATTGTAGCACTCATATAATAAATATGATATAATAAAGTTATGTATAATAATTGTAAAATTTTAAAGTAATAATCGAAGTAAGGTTATCAACTGACGATGTATATCAGAGTAAAAGATGTATATTTGTATATTATGTATAAGAATAAAAGTATATCTAAGAAAAACAAAACAAAGACATTGAACAAAGACTAACAATGAAAATAATGATAAGAACTAAGTGATAATTAATATGATATTATGAATTTTTTGTTGTATGCATTTGCAAGTAGAAAATTATTGACAAATGAAAAATATATATAAGTGGATATTTAACTAATAGGAAGTAAGAAAGAACAGTAATAGTATCTAGGTGAATAATTAGATGTAAACAGATGTACATAATGAATTAGATAGTTGTTAATTTTATATTATGATATGTTAGGAAGATAAGTGGTCTGAATGGATGGTAGTGCGTAGGATTGTAAACAATTGGATAGGTTAGAATAGCAAACAGAGAAATTGAAACCGTTAGTAGGACCCTTTGCCAAGTAACAAGGTGTGAATGAGAGAGTGACAGGGGGATGAATGGGAGAGGTCATAAATCTCAGCCCAGACACAAGGGTACACTGTATAGACAGTTTCGAACGTAAACAATTCAAGTTGAACTTACTCGAACCCGTTAAAGGGATTACATCACTAGCAATAAATGTAACTCATTAGATATTCATACTTAATTAATTAAAATTTACATAATTAATTAAAATTTACATAATTAATTAAAAAAAGGGCACAAATTTTATTATTTGATTTTGTTACACGCCATCAATTAATAAAAATTTAAGGACAATATAACGTTTCTTTTTGAAAATATTTATAAATTGTACAAGTAGTAAATAATAGCTAAAAATAATGTGTACTAGCAGTTATATTTGACAAAGAAGTATGTGAGGGTGTGTGAAGGGAAAGTTTGTAAGACTGTCCTCTTGGCATTGTAATCTACAGACAGCTTGATGTGTTACGGCTGTAAAGTTAATTGTTTGACAAAAAGAGTGACACTTACTAGATGTATGTGAGACGTTGTATTTCGCATCAGGCAGCTGGTCTGAGGGAAGAAAGGCACAACCCCCAATAAACCAATCTACCCTTTTTAAAACTTTGACACAGACTGAAAGCAAAGAGTTTGTCAATTCGATACGGTACAACATTAGATGCCAGAACAATTGCAACGTAGAAATTTGACGAAAGTCGTGATTACAAAGGAAGATTCGTTCCAGACTCAAAACAAAGCCAGAGTGCAACTTGAAGATAAACAATGGTGCAGCAGATCGAACAATACCAGTATTGTATCTATGTCAAAGCGTAACAGAAATTGGACACTAGGAGACGGCCACGAGAGACAAAGAAATGTCGCCTGATTTACTAGGGGAAAGTGAAACTCACGAATTCTGGAGTGCTTGAATGAGATTCCTAGTAAATAGAGAAAAACTGCTGTAGTAACAATCAGGACAAATGGTAGTTCGACAAGATAATCACGTGTAAAGCAGAGATACTCGAAAACCAATGACGAATATACAATTTGTCACACTGGCTAAAGAACCAATAAGAGTATCCAAGCAGATGGAAGATTCAGCAGAGGTAGGCGGGAGGAGAGTTTACTTGGTAGATCTCAGAACAGAAAAACGGCAGTCTAGTACTCATCTACAAAGTGATCACCACGAGTCATATTAACCGGTTACTTCAGTGCGAACATTCAATTTCTCAAAGTGAACAATGAAGTGAATACGACAAATCGTACGAAACTCGTTGTTATAAGTATCACTAAATTCTAAACTCATAGCAAGAGATTTGAACAGTTAATCGCGTTCGACAGACTATTAGTATAAATTAATCTCACGCGAAGTCAACATGTACAACAGACTTTATAATTAATTAACTTCACCGTAAATTAAACAAAGTGTCGGAGAATACGGATACACAGTACAATACTAAGTGAAGACGAATTCAATTAACAGACATTCTACAAGTACAAATAATTCACAAGAAACTATAAACATTACAGCAGCTTTTATATAATACAGAACACATCAACAGAGAGACTCAGTGCATATTCTGCCACAGAGACATTAGATATAAAATCAGCAATCTAAAGAACTATTTTAAAAAACATTATACATGAACTTTACCAACATCAATTAAGGACACTCATATTCAACACAATACGTGTGCCGTGAAAAGTGAACAGTTCGAGAATTCTTCAATAATTAAACAGTGATCGTGAGGTGCAGTGACCGCGAAGGGATACGTAATCTACAACGACTACGGAGACCAGCAACTACTAAACACAGAGGACCACATGATGTCACCGAGAGTATGAACTACGAATAACCAACGCTCTCAAACTAATGGTACTTTAGAGTTAAGTCAATAAACTCAATTCATTCAAGTCAAAGAACTCACACTAATAATTAATTAACCTTGAGAACTGCCTCTCAGTGCTCTGCATTCGACTGAAGCGAAATAAAACGTCAATTAGTAAATTCTTAAAAATCATATCTAAACAGTAATCTAAATTTGCCAAATACAATTGTAGATTATAATTTACAATATAAGTGTTAGAAAATTATTAAATGTTAATTAATCGCGATTTCAGAGATACTTATTGTTAAGATAAGAGAAGTGATTCTACTTTAGGAAATATCCATACAGAGTGTTATATTTGTAATTTGCTACAACTTAATTAATTAAATAAGCATTAGACATAATATTGTTGTTGTGTGTTTGGCAAATGAATCCTTTATATCCACATCCTTGTAGATATGAGGTGGCGCCCGGGAAATTGAAACATTTTTTGGCAGTAAGTGATTTTTTAATTATTAATTTATTACTTGTTTAACCACCCCAAGTAAGAATTCTTTATAAGACAGTATCTGCATCACAGGCTGAGATAATGTATCAGCAGTTTGCTTATATTTATATACACATACTGAAACCCTGTTGATTTTTTAAAATTATGTTACATGTTCCTTTTTACCCATTTTATCACCTTCTCATTTTAAAAGTCTGTTATTACATTTGCTAATACGTCTTTTACAGTTCACTTCACTCAAATCATAAACTCTATATTCGTGAGTAATAGCTTACATTAGTAATATTGTTACTCAGATAACAACACGTTGAACTCTATCATTAGAGAGAATGGGAAGCTCATTTGGAGATTTAAAACAATCGCAAAATTTTCAAACCTACGCCGACTTAAAATTTATTTTAAACGTTTTGTCAATTCACGATAGACATTTGCACTAACGAGTAGTATCTTCTGCAACAGTCCTGCGATGGACTGAAACAACACCCAGCTAAAGTGCTTTATCTTATTGAGGGAACTGAATTCTTGATACTCAGTGCATGCTTCCGTTAAATTGCTTCCTTAGCGCATTCGAGAGTAAAATTCCGTTGCCATGATTCATTTGTTTCTTAACAATATATCTATTAGTATAAAACTTTCAATTTGATGATTTATATTGCCTTCTAAACCATTTTAATTAGAGTTGCAGTACCTCAGATAAGATGTAAGCAACTTTATACTTCATTCCAATAGTAAACTACTTTCAATAATTTCTTCTTACAAAATACATGAAAAACTAGAAACATACCCACATATCGGCATACTAATTTACTGAAATAGAAACTTAACACCAATAATCGCGTGTTCTTATGCGATATATTACTGTGTGTCATTGTTAAACAGAGAATACTTTCTAAGAATTACAAAGAAACAAAGAGAACATTAACACTTATATGTTTAGTATACAGTATTACAAGATTATCAGTATATTTTTATTATGAATATTTTGTTACAACTTACATACAACATGTATCCAATTCTATTTATCTCTTTCTTCTGCTACTTTGTAGTTTCAGTTTGTTTCCTATAGAGCGTATATATAAAATTTATGTTAACGTTTATACCCGACTACATTGATACTATAATTAAAGTTGAGATTACATTTCACAAATTTAACGTCTATTGGAAAAATTCTATTCAAAGTAATCAATTCTGTTTTAGTTCTCAATTCATTTAACGTAAGGATACAATCTTATACGGTTGCCAACATTCGTTTGATCATATCAAACGAGTTTTAAATTTAATACTCTCAATACAAGAAATAAATCTCAATGTATAGAGTAATACCTCTTCTTAAGCTTTACAGCATTTTTTATAAGAGTTAATATTTAATGTAATGTAGTACTTATTTTTTCTGAAAGGAAATATATTCATGATAGTACAAGGACATACTTCTTAAATTACACATCACAGATTCCGAAACCATAGTTTAAAGGAGAGGAATGTATACGTAAATATAACTGATATACAACGGGAGAGTGTCAGTACATTATTCTGATATTACCTAATTGTACACATTGTTAATTTTGGATAAAATATTCACCATAGTCGTCATAGTGTATGAAAGGGCTACATAATGTTTCAAGTCTCACAGTAACAGAGACAAATATTTAAGTAATATTTACTTTAGTTTTCAGTATAGCTGAAAACTTTTATCACGTGTTAGGTGTGAGCGTTGCAGGTCATCCTAGAAGAGCAATTCTCTGAATTAAAGCAATCAATAAAACGCTGACAGCTTGTCTAAAAATACACAAACAATCAATTTTTAAGTTCCTATCGTCTTCCTAAGATTCATCGTTTAGGTTTTCAAAAGGAAAATAAATGTTGTATAATTAAAATATAAGTCTCTGGAATTAAGAATATTAAAATTTGTTATCAAAATATACTGACTTGTGGGAGAATTGATTCTAAGTTTAAATTTAAAGTACACAATATGACTAATATTATTTTGTGGATAAAAATAATTGTGCCGATTATCAATATAAAATGTAACATACTAGAAGGTGAGTACAACCAGGTACTCGTAAACATAAAAATGTCGACAGGCTGGATCAGAACGGACTATTTCAAATTGTCCAGAAAATGGAAGACAACCTATAAATGACAGAATAGCAGATCAAAGAAGTATTGGCTACACAAGATAAAAGTAATTTACGAAAAAAAAAGGAAAAACATTAGAGGAAGTAAGATATATGTTTGGAGACACGAATGGATATAGTAAGGAGATAAGGGAACTGAATTAGATGAAAAAACAACGACGTATGGGAAATCAGGCAATGAAAAGAGAAAAAAATATCAGTCAGGTAGATAAGTTTCTTTTCCGTTTTCCAAGATCGTTTGAGTAGTATTTTTTAATATTCTTTCACGTGAAGAAATTATTTCTTGCCTTATTTTATCTAATCCATTAATATGAAATTTCAGTTATCGCCTTAAGCTACGGTGCTATATACTAGTAACTATTAGAATTTTAAAAAATCGACTTAAATATGTATCGTATAAGTTCTCATTAATATGAAAAAATACTGGACACAGGTACAGATATTCTAAGCCGTTTGTTTAGTAAACGGAAGTGATTTTCACTATACTAAATACGTAAATACGAAGTATAAGTAACCTTAGTATGAGTTAACAGACGGTCTAAGTAAAGAAGGTTTTGCTAAGTTGAAACTTGTATAATTATAAGCTATTAATTGAAGTGCAGCTGAGTGTTTAAATCATACGTTACAAAGATGCAGCAATTTTATAATTCATAAATACTGAAGGAAGTATAGGTGTTCCTTGTATCACCTGTATGAAAAGCTTTAGATGTTTGCTAGTCTTGAGTGAAACGACAATCTAAAATACAATGTAATCTACAAGCAGACGAATAGGCACATTCGCTTCAGAAAAGTTAATAGACACTGCTAGGTCTTTACAGATTCTGAATGCATACAAAGCAGCTATATTGAGTCGCGGTCCATTTCTTAAAATCCAGATCTTTTGATTTCAAGTCTTTAGTAGCTTGAAGGTAGCAGAATGCTTCGTCATTTACTAATGAAGAAATGTTAGCGAATTTTGTAATAGGCCTAAGGACGTCAGAATGATGAAAAGGCGGAGCAGGAAAATAGTATAATCTGAGATTTGAACACAAAGTTTCTGTAAAATATACCCATTTTACATAGATATACCCAGTAAAATTGTATGGGCATAGAAAGTGTGATTACAATATTTGAGGTAAATATTTTTAAAGATTCGATAATACTGTCGGTATTGGGAGACAAATGGTGTAACCACAGTGGATCATAGATGTGAATGTGGAGTAAGCAAATGTGTGTAGGACAGAAATTGTAAGATAGACACAAAACCTCTGTTGTTTGTATTTTGGCAGATGATTTGTCAAGTATTAATAACATGTCAGCTGTAGACGAGCCTGAGCAATTACACTGTGGGAAGGCAGCTGCTATTGCGGCGCTGACAAAACATTGCATACGTATCTGTCAGCTTCGGGCTGTTTTCTACATACTTATTACAACTACATCTTCGCTTTTAGTTCTACCGGCACGATAATTGTTCTGATCAGCGATTTCATATTCCAGCACAATCTTTCATATTTCTTACATATTTAACAGTAGCACTACATACGACATGAAAACAAGAAGTAATTAACATATAGGATGTTAGAATAGGATAGGATATAACTACAGGTAGGATATAACTACCTAAAACAAAAAGGATGAGGATTAAACATAACCACAGTTTTATGCCTTCTACCACTACCACAATAACCTTAATTAGTGGTGTAAACATAAGGCAATGTGCAGTAGTCAAGGATATTCATTTTTTCGTTGTACATTACACTCATTGTACCAGAATTGCCTGTACTTATTCACAGACGGGTAAACGGATACACGTAAATACACGGTATTCACATTAATGCCGTAGTTTAGTAATATTTTCAGTAATTATCTCAAGTGTTTCTAGTACACACACGCTTTCTACGTACTCTTTTACAGAGTTTTGTTCTTATCTATCTGATATTTATCTGTGTGTGTGTGTGTGTGTGTGTGTGTGTGTGTGTGTGTGTGTGTGTGTGTGTGTGTGTGTGTGTGTGTGTGTGTGTGTGTGTGTGTGTGTGTGTGTGTGTGTGTGTGTGTGTACACGTTTAAAAGCTTCCGTTAGTATAGTTTGCGATTAGGATATCGAGGATGGGAAGTACATTGTTTCCCTCCATTTCATTTGTAAATGTATTTTGGAGCATCTGCTGTATAGATGTCACTGAAAGTTTTCCGGATCTCCCCTTCTAAGTGGCGAGAAAACAATATACCTGAGGACTTCAAATCATTCATTTTGCTTAGCTATATGGGGTGATGCACGGAACATATATTAACAGTGGAAACATACTGATATCTTCTATATGTTACGGTCAAACTACGGGGTGCGGGCACTCTGCACGTTAACCAAGCATTCCGCGAATTGCCCAAGTCCGACGTAGATATTTAACATCGGGCTTTGACCGAGAGCAGCCGGACAATCTGCAGAATGCCCAACGCGCACTGGGCGGACTGAGATATGACATTTTCGCCATCTTAATCCCCACTGGTCAAACTGCAGAGAGCTAGCGACCGACGAGTATGGCTCGTCATTCATGTCACAACATGTTTCCCCTCCCCTCTGCCGTCATTAGCGCAGGCTGTCAACTCATCCCAGTACCTCTCGTTCCGTGGTAGTGTTAGTATCTTTTTAAATATGAGTGAGGTGCAAAATACAAGTGTTAGTGTGTGTACAAGTGTGACTGAAGAGACTCTGAGTGGAAATATGAATGAGGGAAGTGTGAATGCTGTTATTCCATTGAAGATATGAAGACAATCTTTAATATGAAGTTGGAAAAATTATCCAAAAGTGAAAACTTGTTATTGATACCATCTTATGAGAAGTATAACCAATTAATACAAGAAGTGGAGGAAGCTCGAAATAAAACCAAGAAAACGTCAACAGACTACCGTAGATTGAAAAGGTTTGATGTAATTTCAATAGGAGGGTTAAAAAACTTATTTCTCCCACAACAGAGAGTGGATCAGGAATAAGGTATTTTATTAGGAATGATGAAGTATTTAATGTTATTCATTCAGTCCATATTGAATGCAGACATGGTGGACGTAATAGACTAGAAAAAGCCCTCTCGTTCAAGTACGCTAATAAACAAGAGAAGAAATAAACATATACCTAGCGCTTGTGTCACTTATAAAAAAAACGTTTTCGTTGCCAAAAAAGATCTTGTTGTTAAACCACCACTTCTGTTTAAATAAGTGAATTCACGTGGCAAATTTGACCTAATAGCCATGCAAACTTGCCAAGATGGTGATTTTAAGTTTGTATTAACTTACCACGATCATCCTACCAAGATTGTAATGCTTCGACCTTAACGGACAAAAGTGCAAAATCAGTAGTTTCAAGCCTAGTTGAACTATCGGAACACCTTCTGTTTTGCAAACCGACAGTGGCGGAGTATTCGCAAACAGAATTGGTCTTTAAAGGAATTGTGGCCTGGATTGTCAATTGTTCACGGAAAACCTAGACATTCACAAAGTCAAGCCAGCGTGGAAAGAGCGACTCAGGATGTCAAAAATATCCTATTTGCATGGATGGAAGAAAACTTTACCAAACATTGGAGTGAAGGTCTCAAGTTCTGTCAGTTAAAAAAGAACAACGCCTTCCATGCAGGAATACAACGAATTCCGTTCGAAGCTATGTTTGGTAAGTTGTAAAAACTTTTAACGCTAAAAACTTCAATTTTTCTCATATTAGTACTAACAATTGTGCATTGTACTAAAATTACAGTCGATTGGTGAACTTTTTGATAATTATTTGAACAAATTTGTTAAAATGAAACAACTGTAATACATGAACAAATTCCAAAACTTTTAAAATTATATTTACTGGTGTGTGTAGCCAAGTTCCTATGGCTACAATTTTAATACCGTATTGTATTTTTCAGGTCATAAGGCTCACAATGGAATACAGAACATCTCTGACCCTCTTAAACCTGCACTTCACACCGAAGAAGATGTGGAAATAATTCTTAATCCTCAAGTTATGGACTCAAAGGGTACTGAAGAAGTTGAGATGGATATCCCAGAAGTAGAAGAAACTCTTAAAAATGGAGAAGATGCGATTAAGGATTTACCAAGTGTAATTGCATGAAAAAGTGTGTTACAAACAAATGTAATTGTAAAAAGCGAAATATGTTATGCAACTCAAAATGCCACCATTCCTTGCCATGTGGTAATAAACAGAGTAATTTGTTTTAAAATATTTTCTGCATTAATTTTTTGAAACTGTTATTTTTTTAATTGTTAAATCGTAATAAATTCCAATGTTCACAATAATAAGACAAACATAAATATAACAATATCTCTTATCATAGTTATTTTCATTAATTAGAATAAAGAAATTAGAATAAGACACACGCCCACACTGGAACAGTCATATCGCAGTCCGCCCTGTGCGCGTTGGGCATTCTGCAGATTGTCCGGCTGCTCTCGGTCAAAGCCCGATGTTAAATATCTACGTCGGACTTGGCCGTAGGGCCTTAGGCAATTCGCGGAATGCTTGGTCAATGTGCAGAGTGACCGCACTCCGTAGTTTGACTGTAACATATACAGTAAAACCAATAGCGTCTTCTGTAATGCAGACAGTGCCAACAAAAAATGTGACGAATCAGAAGGTTGTCGAACAACTGAGAATAAAACTCCAATCGACTCAGTCAAATTCATAAAACAGGAACCCCAATATGTAGGGCTGAATAAATTACTAGAGTGCACACGTAACCACACAGGGTGTGTTAGCACATATGTTTGTGTGCACGCGCGCGCGCGTGTGTGTGGAAAATAAGTATCTTTCATTTTATCAGTTTGGAGTTCTAAAGTATACGTTGATTTTTAATAATTCTGGCATTTTATTGTTTAATAAGATTTGTTTGTCTTCACATTTCAATAAATGATGTTAATTCATTTGTAAACAAACTAATTTGAGAAAGTTAATGATTAAAACAAACAAATATTATTGCTGATTTTACAAGCATAATTAGTGAGAGGGGAAGAAGGGACTATGAGAAAACTAATCGATGTATTTTTTCTCGATTTAGACCTTTCTATGTATTTTAAGATGGTTGAGGGAAAAATGTATGTACATGACATGCGATTCAATTTTTTTGTTTCAAAATTTTTTAAAAATTGTAAACCCATGCCGAGAATCAAATTAAAGAAAATTTTAATCAATATACCAATGTAGTGTTTGGTTTGAAAATTTTGCTTTGAAATTTATGTACACGAGGGCCAAAAATGGAATTCCAAATTTTTAAAATAGTAAAATCCTTCACAGGGCATAAATATTACAAGGAATTTTATTCAGAATAAAATCTCAGCATCAGGAATTTTTAACAGTTTGATAAAATGATTTATCTGTTGATATCGCTTGAAAAGTTTTGTCATCCTTCAAAAATGTTTCAACCTATGTTTACATAAACTTTATCCATTTTTACAGTTATGTATATTTATGAAATATAATAGATGTTGGTCTGGATGTCTAGACAAACATATATAAGTGTATGTTTATGTTTGGTTATATTCTGCCAGGTCCTTGTGGTGTTTCTCGGTTAATGGTAAGAATCATACACGATCATAGTGAGAAGAACTTAACCAATAACTTTAAATAATTAAAATATAACTTGATCTAATTTAATAATAAATATATTTCGTTCAAACTAATAAGCGAATACATCAGCTCAGTTCTCGTGACGAACAGCTCAGCTTACTAGTTAACTGGAAGACACTAGCAAAGATAATCGTTTCTGTTAAGTCGTGATAATTCCAAAATAAAGATCTTAAACCGTCAGGTCGACAAATACCCGGACGTAATACAAGCAGCAGAATGTGGAATAATTACTTGTGTGTCTAAGATTATTGTTTCAAGTAAGACAATTTCCCCAGAAGAGAGAGAAGAAGAGACACTGGTATATCAATAACTGCTGTGTGGAAAGATGCAAGAATCACTACGCTGACTGCGAAATGTTAGTCTAAGCATACTCTGTATTTTCTGTATTACCTGTATGCAACAGAAAATTGGACAATCATAACAAAACTCATAAAAATCAATTTTATAGAAATTCGGTGCTGTGAACGACTACTAGAAACTTGGAAAACCGTCAAACAAATGCCTCCACTTTAAACGAATAAACATAAACCAGCAACTGTCATCGTCTACAAATGCTAAAACTTAAGTTACATTCGATACATGTCGAAAATAGAAGACTGGAAATGTTAATACATTCTATATCACTGGCTCAACGATCGGATCAACGGCTAAGTCAGCTGGTAGACGGGTTGGTAAAAGTATGGAGACGCGTGCCAAGTTTTACGATAATTGGTCGAGTCGCTTAGAAGTTATCTTGAGACGTATCCCAAACAGAAGGCCGTAATTATCAAACGATGGAGTTAAAACTGAGAACTCTCTTCGCTCATTCAATTATATTTAACAAGTACAAATCGGAGAGTTTACTATTCTTGCTGACGTGATAACTACATATCTATTTTAATTTACAAACTTAATTCATGTCTGAAACAACATGTAAATGTTCCAGAAGGTAAGTAATATAAATAATAATTCTGTTACAAAACAATAGAAATAAATCTTAACAGTAATAGGCCCAACTTACGCAGGAATGTAGTTTTTAGTGTGTGATTAAAATATTTATTAGTAATCAGAGAAATTTATTTAACAACGTAAGACTAAAATAAAAATAATATACGTTTATAGTTGATGAAGAACGAGCAACTCAAGAAGGCCTATTACTAATTATAGGTAATACAATTTTTATCAAGGAAAGACAAGGAAACCAAACAATTTGAAAGAATAAGTTAACATCTATTTTATTTGTTTACAACTGAATTTAATTGTTATAACATACGCTAAGGACGTATATGCTTAGCAAGTGCTGGGTACACATTAATATAATTTTTTGTAAGCTCCTGTATTTAATTTATCTTCTCTGTCAATGTTCTTTCAAATTTTTGATCAAGGAAAGACAAGGCAACCAAACAATTTGAAAGAATAAGTTAACATCTATTTTACTTGTTTACAACTGAATTAAATTGTTATAACATACGCTAAGGACGTATATGCTTAGCATGTGGTGGGTTCACATTAATATAATTTTTTGTAAGCTCCTGTATTTAATTTATCTTCTCTGTCAATGTTCTTTCAAAAGTTATCACAATGCAAACATTGTTTTTTTTATGATATTGTACATTTCTTCAAACATAAATGTATAAATAAATATCCTCTATCAGTCCAGAAAATTTTCAGTTCTGGACTACCTTGTTTGCTTTTTACTCCCTTTTTATTGTTAAAACAAATGTCAGAAGAGTAGAAATGGTGGTTACGTTTTAGCAACGAACATTATCTGTCCTTTAGTTAACAGCAGAATTTAATAATTAGACATAAATTAGAATAGGCACTATTTGTGAAATCAAATATTTGAATGGAATCAGCACTTTGTAAAGGTTATATGTCGTCTACATTCGAACTTATCTTCTTGTCTAAACAAAAACTACCTGTTCGAACAATTTGTAACTATGTGTTTAACACAAGAGTTAGTGTAGGAATATTTAGAAAAGCTCTTAAAGATCCATACATACACTCACATGTTACTACTTAAGCGTATATTACTTTTATTGTCTTCCTGAAATGCAGTTTAAAGAACAGAGGGAAGTCCAGTACAAATTTTGGCCACTTTGGCTCTCTAGTAAATTACAACGGATACACTAAACAGCTAATAAACAAAATTAGAGTTGGTCAGACAATAGGGACCCCTGTCGGAGACATAACGTTAATTGTTTGCTTTATCAGCATTCAGTGTACTGTCTCCGTGTACAGCTTATTGTTGTCTGCACGTTGTAGGCAGTATATCGTAATCTCGCACTCTTTTGAGGCAACGAACGGATCCAAAACGTTTCTTTACCTTCAGTGAAGGTGCAACCATGACATATACCTAAAACACCTCCTTTTATCAACGCATATGTTCTTGCTATTTTCAAAACAATTTTTAAAATTATGTAAAGAAAAATTTCCTTTGTTCTGAAATAGCATATATATTAAATATGAAATATCTATTCGTGTTTTCACATTTACAGACATGTATAACTTATGGAGAGTTATAGAATAAATTTGTTTACCGATGATTTTTGTAATTCGTAATTTTCAGTAAAGTGAATATACTTATTTTTACTCTTATGTTGTTCATTCTTAATAACATAAATCTGGCGGTTAATTAAAACTTACTGACATTGGATTAAGTTTAAACATACACCAAAATGGCAACCACTAAGTACGTCTGCAGACAATGAATGCTCTAGCTGTAACAAATTCTAAAATAACTAAAGCTACGAGACTGTTGAATTATGTAAAGGGTTGAATTATTTCGAATGTAACTTAATCGCTAAATTATGTATGTACGACTAATCTCGTTTGGAGGTAGTAGCCTACACAAATAGTGGTTTCTTATCACCCAAGACGCTCTAATAAAGTTTGTAACCGAGCGTCGAGGTGTGCTGTAAAGTTTCCAGGCGATTTACGAGGCCTATGTTTCTAAACTACACGTGTTTGTAACTCGGCATTAATTAGTAACGGTCTGATATATTACCCTTTGGTGTCATATATAACCTCGTCTTCACGCTACAAGTCTTCTGCTATGTTGTGCATATGTCGTATACTGTTTAGACTATCGTCAGTATTACGTATAGCCATTACCAATCCTAATTTAACAACTTTCTAAACGAACACTTATAAAATTATTTGTTATGCGTCCCCACATACACATATGTATATAGACTTACATGTAACTTAAATGTACACTTAAACGCATAATATACGCGTTTTATTAATTACAAAAAATGTTCTCTAAAAATATCAGGTTCTAAAGTTTTATATCTCGAGTAGCTTTCGAATACATTTTATTTAGACACATTACTTACATTACATTATTTACATTTTACTGCACCATAACTGGAAGAAATTACGAGTTAAAATTTAACAACATAAATAACTCCACACACACACACACACACACACACACACACACACACACACACATACTAAATGTAAATACAAGCATATTTCTCACTATGACATTTGTCTATGTTTAGTCGTTATCGGGAGAAATGTAGGCGCACGTCAAAAACTTGTGTAGAATTTTTTAGAGGTCAGCTCAAACATTTGTCTATCACAGTGCTCCTACGACAATTGAATGCTCATAGTCATAAGACCGTTGCCTCCTCAGACCTGTTCGTCTCAAAGTGGCAAATCATCTGGCATTATTTTAATTAAGTTTTATTCTTGAAATTTTTCCAGAGCCCTTTCTCCGTCACTCTCAAACACCACTTTTCCTATTTTATTTTGCTTTCGTTGCTTACTCACAATCTTCTCTGTAGCGTTCTCTTTAGCAATCAAGGTCTATCAAGTTCCAGTATTTCTGGTACAGTTTTTCTTACTGGTACTCCATTTTGTTTAACCGCTGCTAAGTCCTCCTGTTGAGTGCTTCAACTAGAAGCTTCCCTTAACTCATGAATAAGATGGAGAGTCTTTGCGACTATTACTGTCGATGTTTCGATCACTTCTTATGTCGTAACAAAATATTATATTTTATGTTCCAGTTACTCTCCCGTTTCCCCGTTCAACAACACGGGTTCCTCTTGTTGACCTGTTGACTCCTTTTTCGACCACTGTCTCTTACGTGATTGAGACGTTGGCTATCCCTACCATTTCAGCCATTTCTGTTTACAGTTGTAAGCAGAAGTACAACTGTATCTTCTGTTTGGCAACCGTCAGGATAATTTCTCTCAAGTCTACTACAAACCTGTGGACATGCATAATGTTCATGTGATGAGTCACTTAATCGGCAATGCCAGTAACGACCATTTTGTAGCTAAGCGAAAGGTTATGTGAACATTTCCAAATACTCTGATGACGTTTCCAGTTGCAGTTCATATAGTGTGCCTCATGGCAGGAAGTGGCTTCCTATATCAGGACGCGCAATGCTACTCCAGAGTCTGTGTTAAGTACGTATAATAAGGCTGGCATCGCAGGTGCGCCACTAAAAAGCTACTACCAAATACTTTCTACAAAGTAATAATTGCAAATCTACGGCTCGTACATGGTAAGAGGTGTAACTTTAGGACTGTTTGAATTTCGAGAAGAAAGTATGGGTTTTTCATTTATAAAAATATCAACATGCACAGAATTTGCCAAAGTTTGAGTGTTAAAGAAGACACTACCTTTATGATGCACAAATTAACATGAAAATGGACAGAGAATGGCTTAAATAATGTACATTTATTATGTTTATACTTTTAAGCATAATGAACATAATGGCCATAATATGAAAGCTTCCGTTGTACCACTTTTATTGAAATCTTATTTATTGAACGATAATTTAGAAGCAATATATTATTGAAGTCCAAACGTTTAGATACAACTTATAAAATACACTTTTGTGATAAATAATATTGATTTATAGCTGTTTATACGTAACAATTAAATGTAGTTTATGTTATATGTATATTTACTTCAACAATAAACTGTCCCTAAGTATTTCTCCTTTCTTACGATGTGTGCATGTGTGTGCACGTTCATCCCATTATTTTTGTATTCCCTCTGTTAGATAGTATTCGAGGTTTTCGCCCTTATGTCATCCTTCGCAATTATATTTTATTAAATATAATTATTTCACTACCGACTCGGAACACAAAACTTTTTATGGGCAAAAACGTAAAAGTTTTACCTTACAACCTGAACCGGTTTTCGCTTTTAAAAAGCTTCTTCAGAGGTTGCGCTGGTAGCACTGTCCGTCTTGTTGTTGGCGACGGAATCGATTTTCGAAAGATCGATGTTGTATGTGGGGTGTGATATGTTCGAATAATGTGTGTGATTTGAATTGTGTCTGTACATTTAGGATGTCGTTTTTTATTTGTTTTCGTGTGTTTGTATATTTCCAATTGTTCTAGAGTGTCTAGTTTTCGGCCTTTTGTGTGTACGTGTAGAATGTTCATGTTATTGTCGATGTTTTTGTATGTGTGGTTTGCTTCAATGAGGTGGTTTGCGAAGGTGGATTCTGTAGTGGAGTGGAGTGACTTTGTGTGTTCAATGTATCTTTGTTTGAAGCTACGTCCTGTCTGGCCTATGTAGAATTTGTTGCAATCTGAGCAATTTAGTTTGTAAACACCAGGTAGATCGAATTTGTTTTGTGCTGTGTGTGTGTGTTTTGATAATGTGTGTTCTGTTTTGTTAGTAGTTTAGTAAGCGATTCTGTATCCTGCTTTCTGTATCCCCCTAGATGAAAAAGACTACAAAGACGAACTAAACACGATAAAATATCTAGCAGAATCCAACGGATACTACAGCACAATAGTCAATAAAATCCTACACAAAACAAACAACAGACAAAGACAGAAAACAACAAATTCATAACACTAACATACATCAATAACCACACTCAAAAAATAGCCCACAAATTCAAAAAGCAGGATTTGAAGAAGAAGTTTTTTAAATGCGAAAACGAGTTAAGGTTGTGAGGTAAAACATTTACGTTTTTACCCATAAAAAGTTTTGTGTTCCGAGTCGGTAGTGAAATAATTATATTTAGTTAAGTAACGGACACGTCATGGACAACGAAATCCAATATATTTTATTGTTCCGCTACATATTCATTTTTATATAATTAATTTATATGTAACCTAAATATTTTAATCTTTTTTTCTCAATTCCGAGTTTGATAAACGGTCATCATATAACGTAGCCCTATATTTCCCAGTTGGTGGAAATCCCTCAAAAACTACTTGGCAATTTTCAGACCAATTTCTGCCATTGTATATCCTTTGAATAACTTTTTGATCGTCTATTATTTTTTCCGTTAGACGTATTCCCAAATGTTATAGTCATTCAATTATTTTGCGTAATGTAGTACACGACTCTTCTGTATTTTGTTCTGACGTTTTTTTTTCTTACGAACTTTCTCCATTTTCATTTTGTATGTTATGGATTTCTCTGGATTTCTCTCAGCAACATGTAGAAAGCTTATAATACTTTGCTCTACTTTTTCAATGTACTGACCACTTATAAACAGTAGTAAGGTACACAGGGGACACTCTTCACAAACTTCTTATAGAGTATCCCTTGTCTTAATTTTATACACTTCCTGTGGTATTTAAAATTTAGTGCCATACTTTTCCTCTAATATTTAAACATATCACACGCTCTGGAAGATACATTTTATTTTTGATTAGTAGAATGATTACCAACTTTGTGTCTTATTTTAATATTTAATTAAAACTGAAGTTGTCTACTCCCGCAAAAAAAACGTCTTTAAGATCATTCTTTACGGGTAACATTTACTCCTTACTTCCACTTTTTTAATAACATGTCACTAGTGCAATATACCTATACTGAGCAGAAGCTGTGACGAGCAAAACTCCGCAATACGCAGATATTATTTTCTGTACCTGGGCGGAATTGATAAATTCTGTCGAGATAAGAATAAATTAATGAAACAAAAAACATAATTTTGATTTCGACATCAGGATTTAGGTAACTTTATTGTGTCTCACATTCACAAATACACTCGCGTGAGTTCACAATAAACCTAAGTACATACAAAAAAAATATAAATTCGTCCTTAGAATGCAAATATTAAGGCGACAAGAAAGTTGTATGTGTTAACCGTTTATTTATATACCATAGTGTTGTTGATAAGTTACGGTACTAACGAAGTAGGTTTACAGGTAACGACCACGTTCAATTTGCCCTGCTACCGCAAATTACAACATCAATTACAGTGTGTAATCTAATTTGTCGCCGTTGTGCAAGCATTAATTAATTTACTGGAACTGCTGACACTACGTTTCTCAAAAAATTGAATTAAAAATCATGTTTTATAGCTGTTACGCTTATCTGCCCTTATACGGTTGTGTGTCCTTAGTTCGTAAAAGCATGTCATTCGCAAATGTTTCAGTAAGCACAAGCTGTTACACGAGATTTTAAATTCTTTCATCACTTATATACAGTAATTATGCTTAGATACACAGCCATATATACATAATGCACACTCGCGCTAGACTTGTAGGCTTACGTCTTTTATCTTTACAATAACTTCACGTCACATATTCATTGATTCTATGCAGAAAACATAGTATCTCAGAAATAAAAATGTTTTAAAAATATATACAAATACTTGGTGACTTTCACAGTTAATAATCTTTTATAAACTGTAAAAATTACCAAGAGTTTGTATATTTTTTTGTAAAACGCTTGTATTAATATGTTTCACCAAGTGCTTAACTAGTCATCAATCAATACCGTATATCAGAAAATTGTAGCAGTACTGATTTGTCGGTGTAATACAGTGCTTCGATTATTTGTCGTTAATATAATTTTCATTTCCAGAAGAGGAAAAAACAAATCTTTAAACTGAATATATGAGAATATTTTTATACTTATTTTGTTGTTAATAGTTTAGGAGTGGCAACAACAAAGATTTATCTGTTGTCGTTACAACGATTTGTAGAGACTTGGTACAGGACTACTTCGACAACCCAAAAAGGCACAAATTTTTTCTGATGATCTACAGTAGAGATGATCACATGTCATAAACCATTTAAATCACATACATAACCTTCGTACATTTAGGTGAGTGTCAGCCGTCCTGAGTTTGAAGACGAGGACAACACAAACGGCAAAAGTCTCTATGAGGCTGTACAAATAGCCTGCATTTTTCATAACTATAACGCATAGAACTGAAGAAGGTTAGTCAGCCAAACCGGACGGAATACATATCCTTCAGGTTAATACGAATTCTGTGACATTCGTACCTAAATAAAAAGCACAGTACGCATGTGTAGACCTTACGACAAATTTGGCTGGACTATAAAAGTCTTTGAAAGTTTGGATAAAATCTATTAAAAACAAATTTCTGATTAAACGTGTGTGCACTTTCACAGTTAATTCATTTTAAATGACAGTTTGATTTTATAAATTTCTAATAGACTTATCCAATATATAAAAACAAACTATTTAGAAATAACGATATTTGGGGGTGTTATTTTTTACTTAAGTATTTCCATAATGTTGACTTTAATTAAACAAATTAGTGAGTCACTTTAAGCAACTTCACCCTAAATCGCAAAATTTATGTGACGCCAAATTGGGAGAGATCTAAATAACTACGAAAAGCTGCAGGAAGCACTAATTAAAACTTCTACTGTAAAGACAATATGTATACTTTCTGAACCCAAGTAAGCCTATATTTAATTTATATCATCTTAATTCAATTAATTATATTTCATTGAAAATATCTCTATCAGTTATGTTAAATTATAATGAAAATAATTAAAGTAAAATTTAAAATTATATGTACAGATGAATGTAAGATAAAATGTATGGTTTTATTCTAACCATATATTATACTTTATGTTTAGACTTTTAAAGTTTTAAAACTGTGTAACTCAGTTACACTGTATAACTTTGTAGAATTTTGATGAGAACTAGGAACTACTTAGGTAAGTGCCAAGTTGAATTAATATGTTCGGAGGAATTAGGCATAAAGCCTTATACTGTAAACGAATTTAACCAAATCATCTGACCTGATTAAAATATCATCTACAAATTTCAAGATCAATATTTACCTTCACTACATTATCAATCTACCTCTCTTTTGTATTTAGAAGTGAGTATATTTAAATGTCATTTTCATGTTATGTTTCTATATTGTTGTAGCTGCCTGCAGCAACTGACGACTTTAAACGTAGGGGTGCAAAATTACAATGCCGAGAGTGCACACAAAACCACACACAATCGAATTCCGACTTCCCTGCCATTGTACAAAAGTTTTTTAATAATAACTTTTGACGTTACATACTGTATTAACTTTTTCCTCTTTACAAAAAGACAGAGTAAAGAGACTCTTGTGAGAAAAAATTTCAGTAACTTATGGAAGTGTTCCTTAAAATTTCGAATGATGTTTTAAAACATATGTAACATTTAAAATTTATAAAATTACTTTGTAAAATTTATTTAGTTTTTGAAAAGCAAATCCTAATAGTCATACTAAGGCTAACGATTCTGTTCCATGGTACTATGCTTTGATATTATGATTAGGTGAAAAATGAAGTGGTAAAAAAGTGATGTTAAAAAAATTTTTACAAATGTTTCAGCAAAGATACATTCAGTATGATCTATTCATTTGACTTGGGCATGCAACATAAAAATGAAGATTTTATTTTTAAATGACATTAAAGTGAACAATTTTTAATTTCGCGTCTACATAGAATTTACCATGTCCAACGTAGAAGGAAACGATGGAAAAATTATGAATTTTGACTCTCTACTCTTTCATATGAATTTTATATCCAATGAAACTTACTTTGTCTATAAAAAAGATATTATTACTTATGTAACGCATTCAAATAAATGAAATACTACACGCTCTTGCTTACTGCAGTGGTACTCTTTCAAATTACATTTGATTCTTAATTATTTTAATAGTTCAAAGAATATGAATGTGTCATGTAAAAGAAAGTGCTCATTCACACAACTTTTTCAGCACCATCATGGGATAAAATATTCCCTTCCCAACTGCACATCGCAAAAAGCTGAATTCACAGTATAAATTGTTTATACGTTTATACTCAGCTAATTAGGACCCAGTGTAAAAGCAATGAAATTGAACTCACTTAAGCTCTTTAGTTTCTTTTTGCTTTTAGATATATACATACATTTTTTTATATATGTTGCTTTCTCTGGTCAAATCATTTCCTCTGAAATCACTCCTGAGGTGTGCGACCGTAATGTTATTTAAAATTGTAATGTAGTGATAGATGGTTTATTCTTTGTTATTATTATGTAATTTGTATCGTCTAATATGAAACTCTAGAAGATTTTAATTCACATTTAGTCGACGTGTGTACGCAACTATAGGGCAACCAAAACTGTACACAAGGAATTTAAAAATAAAGTTACTAAAGTAATAATAATAAGATTTAATATTATTATCTTTTTTTAATAATCGATCCAACCCAGATAAGGTAGATGAATTCTGGGACTCCCTAGAAGATTAACTCTCTAAAATACCCAAATGCCACGTCAAGATCCTTCTCGGCGACTTTAATGAGCAAATTGGCTCAGAAAGGAAATTCCATTATACTGTCGGTAAACATCCGGCTCACAAAAGAACTAATACTAATGGCGAAAGATTAATTCAATTTTGCCGTAAATTTTATATTCAATTATGTCCACGCTTTTAAAGCACATTCCAGGAAAAAGAGAACCTGGGTCTCGCCAAATCCCCTTCTCGGTGAATTTCAAATCTATCATGCCGCCATCTCTGCCCACTTTCGCATACTCCTTTTAGAGAAAAAAATAAATGATATTCGCTTGGATCACGGCTAGCCTGTTCGTGTAAAAAAATGTAGGGGCCTATATATTTTAATTGAAATTTTTAATCAATCCATAAAATACAGTTGATAGTACAACAATGAAATAAAAATTCCAAATAATTAAGCATACGATGAATTCTTGTTATAAAATAGTTACATACTCCTTCATTTTCCTTATATTGTAAACAATTAAATTTATTTCCTGAAATTGAAAACATCTTATTGCAAGGTCTCATAACGACGTTTGACTAAATGACTCGACATCTCACTACGCATTTAAATATGTAGAACCTGTTTGTTTCCAATATGAAAAAAGGGTATGTGACGGGCGAAGCGTCCATGTACTCTATGTAAGCGGCGCTTACAATTTAAAAATAGTTAGCAAAACAAACCTTTTTCCGCTAAAACCATCGATTTCTTTATGAACAATTTTAAATCCGAGAGATTTATGTATGAAAGAAGGAAAATACAGCGGATGCAAAGCGCGTCTAAAGTAAGCGGGATTTAAGTGCGTATTCGGAATAAAAAGTTGTTCCGTGTGTGGTGCTGTTGACTGTGCCCTGTGCTCAGCGCTAACGGTGGTCATTGCTCCCCCCCCCTCATTTACCATCATAGACAGCCAAGTGATGCTGGTGGTGGAGGAAGCCTGCCTGCTTTCAGTCCCTAATACACTACGATAGTCACAGCGTATTCTGCTGTTTAGTTGTATTAAAATTTGTAGTGTTTTCTGCGAAAATGTCTGGTTCTACCGTTCCCTGTGATTATGTTGGAGGAACTTCTTTCTAGTGCGTCAGTGAGTGTGATTGCAGAATTATTAGTAATGCCATTCAGTGCTAGATCTTTACAGACAAACTGACCATAGTGTCGAAATGTAGACCTACACCCTTGATGCCTAATTTAAAATCTAAAGCTAATAATTTTAATCGACATTTGAAACAACAAAATTACATTTCGTTCACGTGATTGTGCGGTTGTAAAACATTGGAAAAATTGTAGACTACTGTTGGCCATGTCTTCTTTTCTCGTCAGAAAGGTTTATCATTTGGACTGACCGGATTTACTGACCTAAGTAACCTGCACAATGTAAGAAAAAGGCATGAATGATCGTAAAGTCATATTGCTTCCCAAGAAGCTCTAATAGAGTTTGGTAAAATAACTAGAATTGAGTTTCCTTTAAGCGGACAGTATAAAGTTAGCATAGAGAAACACAATGAGCAAGTTAAAAATATAGGTTATATTGAAAAGAACCTTCTGTTGGTAATAATAGAGCAACCGAACTTTTACGACAACGTTATCGACTTACTTGCTGCTAAAAAATCAAGATGTGTAGAACTCAATTCAAACGATAAAAAGAAAGTGTTGTACATAGTTTTTATAAAATTTACTGATACTTTTTGAGTTTTATAATAAATTATTTAATATTTTTGTAAGTACAGTGTGTTGTTGCTTTTTAACAAATATTTTCCTCCCTTCATTTTCTAAAAAAAAAAAATGTGTAGGAGTTACGATACATCCTGAAATATTATTGACGGCAGTAGTGATATTCATTAATGTAACATTCAGAGCATTACATAGTAGTAGATTGTTTGTATTATTAAGATCTTTGGAGCAAAACTGGTGCAAGAGCTATTATATACAAAGTAAATAGTAATCATATAATCCCACACACCCACACCCATATAGGAGATTACATATTACTTATGAAATCGTGTGAATGTTCAAAACTGATGAGATTCCTTAAAGTAAAGGCTTCAAGAAATGCAAAAACAACATAACCTTCTATTTATTTTTTTAGTTAAAATTAACCAAAAACATCTGAGCTAAAACCTGCCTCCGGTATATACAAACAAATTGTGGTCAATGGGCCTTAAACATGTCGCGCGAAATTTATGTAACGAAACCGTCCCATGGAATCTGTACTATTAAAAATATAAATGGCACCAGAGACTCATTTTATTTGTTTTACCCTAGAGAAAGCAAATATTTAAAAAAAATAAATGTTCTACAACTCCAAGGGAATTGAAATACGTCACACAAACGAGATACCAAAGACTGTAGTTTACGCAAAACAACTACAATATTTACGTTCAAATTGTAAAACATTTATACCATCATGTGGCTATAGCGCATATTAATTTTGATAGTACTAATCGCAATATTTACAAAATTTGCATATTCAATATTAAAATAACAAAAAGTACTTTAAACATCTTGATAAAATTTAATAGAGAAAAACGTACAAAATTACCTGAAGTGAAGTATAATTATTATCCAACAACAAAATGCCACTAACAAAAAACCTCTACGTGCCTTTGACCATATTCCGTAATTCAAAACATCTACTGCGACAAAAATTGCAGCGCTGCATGAACATTTTAAAAGAGGTATACAGAATACATTAAATATAATCGCAACAGAAAATAAATAAAGTTATCAGATCACTGAAGAAAATGTAAATTTAAAATAACAATAAAAGTAGAAACATAAGAAGCACCGAAACAGCTTAATTATGAATTACATAGAACGAAATAAAAATAATACAAATAAATATTATCATAAAACGTACCGAAAATAATGTAGGCCTACGTATTCCAGGAATAAATACTAAATCGTAAATCCTCACATTCCTTTCAAGAAACCATGCGATTCTTTTCCTGCCAGTAACAAGCAAGAATACTTTAAGAACTTATAACATACAAAGATAAGAACTTATAAGAATACAAATCTGAACAGATGACCAAATGACTCAGTAATAATAGTAATGACCAATACAAAAAAAATACTGAACTTCCAAATTATAATTGTAAATTTACAGACGTTGCTATTGAAATTTATAAACCATACAAAATTAAATTTCAATTAACATTTGCTGACAACATCTTTAAAAGATGGCTGTGCTGGATTGTTCACATTTGAATTTGAATCTAACTGGTGGACTTTTCCCATCACAGAAAAAATATATAAATGCGACGTTTTGTCCACCCGAAACAATCGGTAGCCGTTTTCAGGCTAATTTGTTAGTACATGTAGAGAAATAAAGAATATTCTAGGAACCAGTGAGAGAGTCAAAAAAAAAATAATAATTATTATTATAGAATAATCCTTAAAAGCCATTAATATAGTATTAGCTGGTTATACAATATGTTAGTGAAAAAATCTTGATCTAATTCCACAGTGTGAGCCCAGTTTACCACAAAAACAGCTAAACTACCTGACAAAATTTTAAGAAGGTAAACAAATGCCAAGACATCAGTGAGGAGAGTTTCGCATTTTATCACAAACTCAAGGTTTCTACTTTCGAATCCTGCCCCGGTTTAAAGCTACGTTGTAGCTGGCAAAGTTGTGGCAACGGCCACGCATTGCTGTTTTACCAACTGTCTAATATATGTGCAAATTGTTGTAGTGAAAATTACCATATGAACTCGTGACCGATGTCATAACAGAAACCTCAAACCTGCAAAAACTATGAAGACGTACATTTTGTCACGTTCAGTGCTATAGAATTTACCAAGAGCCAAAGACCAAAGACCTCCAGTCTCTCAGGGTCGCAATTAAGCAATATCTACGTCTCTAAGCAAACTACCATACGTTCTGTCACACATGCTACTTATTAGTTTCTACGTAACGTCAACTTGTCGCCTCGGCGACCACAGTTCCAGCTGCAACCTCTGTCCCAACAATCGCAGGCTTTCTACTTCCAATCATCTACTAAGCATCTACCACGTTGTTTTCCACAAGATTCTCTAAAGCTTTTCGATAGAGTATATTTATCGTTCTTACCCTAAACGGCTTCCCGTTTAGGATGATTTTGGTGTAGTGGTCTTACATAATACACTTCACCTCACATCTTAGGAATAGAAACTGCTCAATACATGTCTCTTACTCCATAACTTCTCCAGTCTGTGGAAGTGATAAAAAAAATATTATACTCTCCGTAAACTGCGTATGATACGAAAACATTTTGGCCATTTACATCCTGTCAGTAACACTGAAACGGTTTGAGATGTTTCGGCACTGCCGGGTTGCAGCCTGTCTGTTTATTGGATACATTCAACCGACATGGGCAATTGCGATTTTGTAAAATAACGCTCAATGATCCTTCGTCTTCTTCAGATTATAATCCAGACTACAAACCATGCAAGTAAACTGCCCTCCTCAATAATTCTACGAAGGACCTTAGATTGTCTGTCACGTCGTCGTTCCCAACACCTATTGAGGTTTATTCTCGCTAAATGCTTATTAAATATTTAACGATCCGTATTGTCAATCACACCCCCACCGTCAATAGCCTTTAGTTATCTTTTATCCTTATCACCGTTCTTAAACATGATGTACACAATACTATGTAAGTTGAATCTGTATCATTCTTTCGGTCTATAGCTGATGATGTTTTGTATCACGACAGATTGCTAGTTATCCTACTGATGTGCTTAGTCAGCTCGCTTTTCTTCCACATTAACAGTGAAGAAACCTGTAGCGATCAACATGAGGAATTCCAAGCGAGGGAGAGGGAAAATTCAGGAATTCTAACATCAAGTGACTTCCATATGTCAAAATCATTTTTTCAATAAGGATGCACGGGTTGGACTTCATCAACGTGTGAGACTTGCAGGTCACGTTTTTACCGCCAGTGTATCTATGGGGCACGCTTTCTGTCCTCGAAGGACTGTGTTTATGTGCACCACCAAAACAAATACCACTACCACCAATCTGCTGCTACTACTACTACTACTACTTCTAATACTACTATTACTACTACTAGTACTACTACTGCTACTACTACTACTAATACTATTACGACTGCAGCTGCTGCTACTACTACTACTACTACTACTACTATTACTACTACTATGATAGATAGTTATTCTAATAAATTAATGATGAAATGTAATTTGATAGTAATTAACAATTAATACTTTGTGACATAAGTTATTAAAATACAATTAATAATTAGTTATTTCTAACAATTATTATTTGCAGATACTTGCACAGACACTACCTTCTGTATTATCGTGAAATTTGAAATGCTACGTAGCGTCAAAGGTTATTTTGAGACATTTCCCAGAATGGTGTTGATATTGGAATTTGAAAAGTTGTGTTTCCCTCATGTGCGCGTGCGTTTGCCGAAGATTGCAAGCTCACAGCTACCCTAAGCAAATCAGCACATATCACTCTATAAAATCACATTTCATAATTTCATAACAGACATTTTAGTGCTCCAATGCCAGAAAACTTTTCTAGTGTATTAAGTTTATGTTAGCTTAATTTAGTTTATATCAAAAGAGTATATCAAAATTAAACACACAATTTTATAATAAAGCGTATGAAGGCATATTTTGTTAATAGGCCTATTATTTGTCTATTATCAAACCTACTCGAATTCAAAAAATGTACTTACCTTATGTACTTATCTTTGCACACTTTCAGAATAATAAGCTATAAACCAAAAACTTTAATTTCTCTGACAATATTCTTGTGTCAGCTGCGTTTTGTGAAGGAAATAAATCTTACATATTTTTTTAACAAAACGGCTGCATAAGCAGGGTAAAACAGTATTCAGCATTTCAATAACTAATGTTTAATATCATGTTTGTTAAACAACTACGTACTTACGATTTAACAATTATGTTCTCTCGGGTACAATAAGCTAATAAACATAACAACACGATACAATGATACAATGCATAACAATTTAACATTCATTATCTTTTACGTCATACGGGTCCTAAGCCGTCTAAACTGGTCACACAAAAACTGGTGAAGCGTTACGACTTAGTTAAGAAATTAAAATGTCTTAAAGTAGTGGTCATTTGCGGAATTTAAAAAAAAAATACTATTATTTTATGGGAAATATAATTCCCATATTACATGTCCATCTTTCTATCAACCACCGTAGGAATTAGTCTGTCATTTTTCATAAGTTTTCATAATTTGTTAGTGTCTACAATTCATTTAACTGCTCCACAAAAAGCAGCAAATAATGTACTGAAATATTCCAAAAGTATATTTAAGTATATTTTAAAGTTAATAATATCAGTAATGAATGTTATTAATTAATAAATTCCAGTGTGGCAGCCCGTTTTGGCGAAAGGATAGTCAGACTTCTGCCAACGCTCTCTGCTTACCGTAGCTAATTAGAAGGATCTGAGTGAAGACAGATCGGACACCCCGCAACTTTTCCAACAGAATACTAGAAAGTTAGCCACTAAACTAAAAGTTTGCTATGATAATAAATAATAAAATTTATTAAGAGTTAACTAGAGATTGTACTTATTGCAGTCCATACTGCAGGGAAAAGTACTTGGAAAGAGAAGAGTTGGGCGACCGAGAATCTCATGGCTGAGAAATTTAAGGGCCTTTTTTGGGATTAACACAACTGACTTATTTCGCACAGCAGTGCAGGAAGTTAAAATAGCCTGTATGATATCCAACATCCGAAACGGATAGGAACTATCAGAAGAAAAAGAGTTAACTGAATTCCTCTTAATAACCTACAGAACGTGTTGGACAGCAAACAAAACCAAAAACTTCCTTACGGTAAGAGTCAGTCTCTTTGATAATTAAGTATTTAATTAATCAAGATTTGAAATTTTCTACTTGGAACATTAACGGTACAGGAATTTTAAAGTAATTGATTTGTCGACGTTTGCTCTACATTAATTTAAATGCAAAGACGAGGCATGCATTCTTTCTTAGCTCCTTCAGCTGCCATCTTGGAGCTATCGTAGCTGGTCATATATTTTTCACATGATCATAAGAATTTGGTCATATTGGTATTGTCTCCAATATATTTTGAACCACGTAGTTGCTGTGTGCTTGTAAATATACACAGTAGCTGGCGCAGACAAGTAAAGGGTTTCCAATAACATAGCTATAAGTTCAATCTGACGTAATGTCCATAATAACATAGGAATTGGGTACAGCTCATTATACAGCAATAAGTGACACATATGTATTCCTCCACCGATCGACGGCTTTTAATAGTAGAAAGAAAATACTGAACACCAAAAATCCGCCACTTTATAACTTCACAACTTCTTCGTCGGCAGTACAGCCAAGTGTGAGCCTTGGTCTCCAACACCATTCATCACCAACGTCTCCTATCCGTTGCCCATCTCAGCGGAACACCTAACGTCTATTCTTCTGAGATCTTCCAGCACATTATCCAACAATCTTATTTTAGTCCCCTCTGCGTTTATACACCTGTGTACTCAGGATTTTCTTTGGAATACGCTGATCATCCATCCGTTTTATATGTGATCTAGCCATCGTATTGTAACCTCTCTATGCTTTTGGTATTTAAAGGGAGGTTACAAGTTATATAGGACTAGGCCGAAGCCTAGAGAAGCAAAAATTATGCTGGGTCCAGTATGACGGGACTTGCAATAACATTCAGCTGTAACAGAACGCTAACAATTTATTTTCCTTCCTGCGTTGCTTTCACATCTTCAAATCAGAATAACATATGTGCCCAATCAGAAGTATGAATACAAGTAAAAAAATAACAAGTATGTATAACTCTTAAGAATAACAAGTGTGTATAAATCTTAAGAATAACAAGTGTGTATAAATATTAAGAATGACAAGTGTATATACATCAGTGGACACATGCATATATAATTATAAAATATTCTCACATCTCGTGGCTAGCTAGACACATAACAACACACACAGAACACAAGGTACACCAACTCCCAGTTACATTAGTTTTTAACACACATGCCCCTGGAATGCACCCACCCAACAGGTAGAGTAACTACAATCTTATAACTCGGAAGTGATAAAATATACGCCAATAGGCAACCCGTTCAGTAGAATAACAAAAGCCAAAACCCCCAGGAAGAATGATAATAATTCATGAGGCACAAACAACCGGACCACCCCTTTATCTAGCATTCCATTGATCAATGACCCAAGATGAGTGTGTGAACCTTAAGTTCCTTTCACATCATTAATTGAAACTGACAACTACGTCCTCTATTTTCAGAAGGTATTTATAAAATTCTAAACAGTTATTTGACTTCAAAAAATTACAAAAAAAGAATCAATCTCTATATACATTAGTAACAAAATTAATTGTTTGAGGCATTACAATTTCTGAAGATTTTGACAATACATAATTTACTCAAAAAGAAAATGATGAATACATGTTTTATAGTCAAAATAACACAGCAAAGCTATAAATGGGAAGTCAACCCATATGTGTTGGCCCGTTAAGAAAACAATCAGTTTAGCCCTTGCGCAAGGGGCAAAATCAATTAAAATATTCCCATTACATTAGGAATTAATTCTATTAGCCTCAAATGACTATAAAAAAAATTAATTAAAGAAAAGAATACAGTAAGGTGGTTGTGCTCTGGCATCTGAGGGAGCGCGCCCACATGTAGGTGACAAAAGTTGACAGGCATTCGACCTGTCTGAAGTTGTACCAGCGTGTCAGAAAAACTAAGTCCCAAATTGTAAACCCAGAAAAGTCCCAAAGAAAAACCACCGGAAAGTCCCCAGCCCTTAAATGTGAAATCCATAGTCAAATTAAAATTTATACACAGCGGTTCCAGCCGGAACAGAACTACTGAGCAATAATTAAATTTTGTAAAGAGTAAAAGACTAGAGCAACAATAAAATGGTACAAGATTAAAATCTCTCTGGCGCGCTCTCGCAGTGCAGCACGCACTTACAGGCATAGCATTTAGTGTTATTTAAATGAGTTATAAAAAAGGTTTATGAAATTTAAGTTATAGTGTTCAGAGTCATGATCACAGCTCAACTTCCCGGTAAACAGTCTGGACACGTGGTCTCATGGCATCTATGCAATTTGCAGTAAACGGGCACACTGCGGGCCCGGCCCCAAAAAATGAAATAAAGTATAAATATCACCTAAAGTGTGCTGGCGAGTGCAACATAGGAATTCGGTCTCCGTCTCCCTCTTCGTAGGCGATCTTGACATGGTTCACAGCTTGAGCCCACAGCAAGCCAGGAACCCGGCTTAGTGCGAGAACCCGGGAGTCGTTTATTCTCTCTAGCCCATCATGTAGAGCGATTCACACTGCGTAGAATAATACAAAGAGCGGAGACGAGACGATACTCTGAACGAGGGCAAGCGTTGACTGCACAAGCCGGCACACAATTTTCATAGCACATAGCCGGGCTGCGCGCGCAACGCACACACCGCCGCTCCCCTCACACCGTCGCACAAAGTCCGCTCCGCTGCCACTGCTCACGTTACGTTACAATTACGAAAACCCTTCTAGAATTTTTTTTGTAACCGCCGGCATCGAACCGGCACACCCCCACCCCGAAAGGGCAACCCGGTTGCCCCACCAAACTCGGGAAAGTACCCTGCAGTGTACTCCCAACTGAAAAATCCGGTGGACATCGTGGGTAAGGTGGCCCGATGGCACTTGCTCTCAGGAACACCACCAATCCCCATGCGACCCTCTCCTCCACGCCAACCCCACGGGACCGCCCCAACACGTCACCCTCTCCGGTGACCACCAATTACTCCCACCGGTCCCACTCACATGCTCGTCCTAGGACCACACAAGGCATCTCCCACCTTGGCATGTGAGCGACCGTACTACCTCTCGTCCCTCTCTCGGACCGACCAGCCACATGCACCCACAAGGCATCTCCAACCTTGCCATATGGCTGGCCCACTTCGCTACACAAGGGCGGACGGCTCCGCTTAGCCAGACAGAGAGGACCGCACCTAGGGCACACAAACATTAATCCAATCTCAACTCAACAAATACACCATAACTCGAGGGGGTTTTACTTCTCTACAGCACCGTCTACACAACTTTCTCTCGCAACAAAAAATAACACCAGGAAAACCAGAGAATGCGGCATGGCTCGGACCCTATAATGAACAACATCAACCTCAACAACTATTAACAATCAGCGACAGCACACCATCACTCCATCTAACCTTTAACACAGGGGAAACTGACGATCTCGAGGACCACAAGCTAAGTCTCTCTCTAACTCCGTTTGATAGATTTTTTTTTTTTTTTTTTTTAAAGGGGAGTGGTAGGAAAATTGGGAAGATGAAATGGGGCAAGGCTCATTAAAGGGCAATAGCTAGGACTGAGGGTAAGGACCTGGCTACCTCCGGAAATAAGGAAGAATGGAGGAAACCAAGGCTCGCGTGGGCAGGGGCGCAACGCTGAAATAGATGAACACCACTGGGAATGTGGGGAACATCTACCCGCTACCCGTTAACCTCTGCTTCTTACCTTTCTATGACGCACTTTAGGTATTCGCTCCTTTCGGACACCACTCTCTAAGAAATTATCTCGTGTTGAGCTGTACTGACTGGTTTCTTCGGAATCAGAATCAAGGCAACTTACCTCACTACTTTCACTCCGCCTTGGATTATGCTCATCGCCTAACTCCTCTGCTACAATTTCTTCCTTTTCTACAACTTCCCCTTCTTCGTCCACATAATCCAAAGCAACCTCCTGACACTGCGCCTCCTCATTGTCTTCCCGTTGCTCCTCTGATCCTTCTTCAACCGCATCTTCCCTCAGCTCCTCACCAATTTCTGCATGACACTCATCGCCAGCCGCTTCACAAACTTCTTCTCTAACCTCTTCTCTGATCTCGTTTTCCCCAACACATTTATCATCAACATCATCGCCATCACTTCCACTACCACCATCTGAACACTGCACATCCTCATCCTCCTCTAGTTGCTCACCTGGTCCACCTGAAACTTCTTCCCGTTCCTCGGAATCCTCAACACTACTTACAGAAGGCGTCTGCACATCCTCACACACTACATCACTCTCACTCACAAACTCTACAATGCTGCCCCCAAATTCCTCCTCAACTTCTACCTCACTTGCGGCATGGACATCCCCTTGTCCATCCACAACCTCAGAAACACTCGCAGCCCGGACATCCCTGTGTCCATCTGCAACTTCAGACTCTACAGTCTCCCTAACCCCTACAACTATACTCACCTGCGCAGCATCTGCAGACCGCTCTTCTGACTCTTCTGTCCATTCCACTCCTTGACCACCTTCAGCAACCACAACGTCCTCAACATCTTCCACCCTGGAATCCAGCTGTCCAGGTTCATGTGCAATGACTAAATTAATTTCGACTGGCGATGGTGATGTTACAGGCTCTGGATCCCTCACGAACCGAGATGTAAATACCGGAACAAATTCTGCGGCCTCTGGATTCAACCATGACGTCCTCTTTGAGTCCGGTAATTCAGTATTAACTGACGCGCTCTTATCCTCTTGTATTGTTCCCACAAAGTCATTCCGCTCTTCTACTTCTGCTTCCTTTTCTTCATCTACTACTCTCTTGGGCACTTGTACTTCCTCTGGAACCTCCAAAGCTTCCTTTTTCTCCAAATAAGAAGGACGCCTAACTACCGGCACCCTACTTGCCGATGGTTGTTCCCTAACATAATTTCTTCTTCCCCTGTTAAATTCATGTTTCTTTGTTTTCTGTGCTGTAGCTGTTGTTACCGTCGTCACCCTTGCCACCCCCTTGTAGCCTCCATCACTTCCGGAATATACAGGCTTTCTAAGCGTCTCTTGGGTTTTCCTCCAACCTCCATGTTTGTCCCTTTTGGCTCTTCCTGATGAACCACTGGAGGATTGGACATCTGTGGCATCTCTTCCTCGGGACTCGTCAGCCGCCTGGACCGTTCCTGAAAGCACACACAGTCGCTCAAGGTCCGCAAAACAACGTGGACGATCTGCAAATGCCAAACGAGATCTCTCCTGGGGAGTCAGTCCTTGCAGAATTGCTTGGATAACTTCCGTCTCCGATAACCCCAATCTTAACACCCGGGCCGCTTTCCGTATATCGCGCACGAAGTCTCCTAACGCCTCTCCGTAGGCCTGTGGGCGATAGAATCTTTCCAACTCAAGCTTGAAACGTCGTCGAAGGGGTAGGAAGAAGTTCAACACCTCCCCATGGAAAGCATCAACACTGTCACCCCGACGCAGAGCCTTGGTGACCAGATTAGCCAACGTACTCCGGCAATACGGGTATATAAGAAACAAGACCTCCCCATCGGACACCCCTGGGAAATCTGCCACCTGCAGGACCAGGTCCAAGAAAACCAACAGCTGATCCTCATCAAATCCATCCACCACCGGAAATTTCTGGAGAACGCCTGTAAGAGGGTGGGGCAATTTCTCGTAGCATATCCCCGCCAGACTTACACAATTCAACACAAACAACCATAAAACAAATTCCCACTAAACACCTAACACCAACATAACCTACAAAAACATATTAACAAAAATCGGAAAAACTCAAGTACTGTCCTTCCTTTGAGTAGACCCCCGGGTTCTCTAGCGCTGCGGAAACCTGGCCTATTCTGAACCATGCACTCCACGACGGGAGGAGACAAGAGACAAACAACAAAACTACACACACATAACAGCAAACAGCAACTCGACACACACGCCGTACCAACACATAAATCACAACAACCCACTAACAATCAACTACAAGTCCTAATTCGGGAATGTAAAATAATTCGACATCAACCGGACACAAGTCGGTTCCGGTACCGATTTCAGATCGGGCCATACCGCATCCCGTCAATATACCACGCTAAACACCGACCCTAATGAACGTTCCAAATTCCAGGCCACGCTTGCGACTCCCCGGCCGTACAAGCTATCAAATTTTTAAACACCATTAACCGCCTCAGTGGTGCGACCCGACTCACAAATTAAACAACTTATAACTAGCCTACACGGGTCTATATCAACTATGTTACAACAATTGCATTAATATTTCCGAGTCTGCAAGCCCCGTCACACACCAGGACCCAAGGGTTCAAGCCTAGAATGAACCACGCTCTGACCTACCATTTGTAACTTCTCTATGCTTTTGGTATTTAAAGAGAGGTTACAAGTTATATAGGACTAGGCCGAAGCCTAGAGAAGCAAAAATTATGCTGGGTCCAGTATGACGGGACTTGCAATAAAACTCAGCTGTAACAGAACGCTAACAATTTATTTTCCTTCCTGCGTTGCTTTCACATCTTCAAATCAGAATAACATATGTGCCCAATCACAAGTAAGAATACAAGTAAAAAAATAACAAGTATGTATAACTCTTAAGAATAACAAGTGTGTATAAATCTTAAGAATAACAAGTGTGTATAAATATTAAGAATGACAAGTGTATATACATCAGTGGACACATGCATATATAATTATAAAATATTCTCACATCTCGTGGCTAGCTAGACACATAACAACACACACAGAACACAAGGTACACCAACTCCCAGTTACATTAGTTTTTAACACGCATGCCCCTGGAATGCACCCACCCAACAGGTAGAGTAACTACAATCTTATAACTCGGAAGTGATAAAATATACGCCAATAGGCAACCCGTTCAGTAGAATAACAAAAGCCAAAACCCCCAGGAAGAATGATAATAATTCATGAGGCACAAACAACCGGACCACCCCTTTATCTAGCATTCCATTGATCAATGACCCAAGATGAGTGTGTGAACCTTAAGTTCCTTTCACATCATTAATTGAAACTGACAACTACGTCCTCTATTTTCAGAAGGTATTTATAAAATTCTAAACAGTTATTTGACTTCAAAAAATTACAAAAAAAGAATCAATCTCTATATACATTAGTAACAAAATTAATTGTTTGAGGCATTACAATTTCTGAAGATTTTGACAATACATAATTTACTCAAAAAGAAAATGATGAATACATGTTTTATAGTCAAAATAACACAGCAAAGCTATAAATGGGAAGTCAACCCATATGTGTTGGCCCGTTAAGAAAACAATCAGTTTAGCCCTTGCGCAAGGGGCAAAATCAATTAAAATATTCCCATTACATTAGGAATTAATTCTATTAGCCTCAAATGACTATAAAAAAAATTAATTAAAGAAAAGAATACAGTAAGGTGGTTGTGCTCTGGCATCTGAGGGAGCGCGCCCACATGTAGTTGACAAAAGTTGACAGGCATTCGACCTGTCTGAAGTTGTACCAGCGTGTCAGAAAAACTAAGTCCCAAATTGTAAACCCAGAAAAGTCCCAAAGAAAAACCACCGGAAAGTCCCCAGCCCTTAAATGTGAAATCCATAGTCAAATTAAAATTTATACACAGCGGTTCCAGCCGGAACAGAACTACTGAGCAATAATTAAATTTTGTAAAGAGTAAAAGACTAGAGCAACAATAAAATGGTACAAGATTAAAATCTCTCTGGCGCGCTCTCGCAGTGCAGCACGCACTTACAGGCATAGCATTTAGTGTTATTTAAATGAGTTATAAAAAAGGTTTATGAAATTTAAGTTATAGTGTTCAGAGTCATGATCACAGCTCAACTTCCCGGTAAACAGTCTGGACACGTGGTCCCATGGCATCTATGCAATTTGCAGTAAACGGGCACACTGCGGGCCCGGCCCCAAAAAATGAAATAAAGTATAAATATCACCTAAAGTGTGCTGGCGAGTGCAACATAGGAATTCGGTCTCCGTCTCCCTCTTCGTAGGCGATCTTGACATGGTTCACAGCTTGAGCCCACAGCAAGCCAGGAACCCGGCTTAGTGCGAGAACCCGGGAGTCGTTTATTCTCTCTAGCCCATCATGTAGAGCGATTCACACTGCGTAGAATAATACAAAGAGCGGAGACGAGACGATACTCTGAACGAGGGCAAGCGTTGACTGCACAAGCCGGCACACAATTTTCATAGCACATAGCCGGGCTGCGCGCGCAACGCACACACCGCCGCTCCCCTCACACCGTCGCACAAAGTCCGCTCCGCTGCCACTGCTCACGTTACGTTACAATTACGAAAACCCTTCTAGAATTTTTTTTGTAACCGCCGGCATCGAACCGGCACAGTATTCGTTGAGCTTTTACGAATATTCCAATGTTATCCTGCTGTAATAGCTCATCTATCACCTGGACACAACTTTATTACCAAAGACTACTTAAACAAAGACGCTCGTATACACGGTTCCCTAAGTTTACCATTTCCCAATACACGTTGTCATAACAAGCAACAAACATCACCCCGTTAACACGGTCGCGGGATATAACATAGGTCACCAATTAAAAATACCTCACACACTCAGTTTAACAGGTAATACTTAAAAATAAACTTATGATCCGTCCGGCTAGTCATTATTTGAGGCAATTTAGTAGTGAATATGTTCCTTGGATATGTTACTAGCATATCGCAGGGTAAGACGTATGACGTATGGTGGGGCTGCCACCTTCAGGCTTAACGAATATACAGGAGGAACTGAATATTTTGAGTATACTCGACAGGATCGCCTAGTATCGGCTGAATAGGTGGGAACATCTTTGCCGAATGGATGACTGCCGCATCCCCAAACAACTATGGAACTATAAGCCTGGGGGACGGAGAGGTGTGGGACGTCCGAGGAAGCGCTGGAGTGACCAGCTCTAATTGCCTACTTGAGACCGGAACAAACCACCCTTGGTTTAATCCTTCTGGAAGATGATGATGATGACTTAGAAATAAACAGCTGACAGATAATACTTTTAAAACACCTCGGTTTCTGGTGTGTCGCAGCAACGGCGTGAGATCGGCTATTAAAATAATCCCCCACCGTTTGGAAGGCGTAGAAAGACGCACAACCTGCGAATGAGTTGTGTCATCCATCTGTACAAACAACTCGTTCCAAAATTCTCATGGTGTCATGCATGTTACTTATCTTCCCAGCGTGCGTGACTCTTCTAGACGTTTATAGATCATTCTACGCGGCAGAATTACGTAGCGCTGTGGACTGATCTATGTCACGCGACATTCCGGTGCCGCCTCCAAACCATTTATCAACTACTTTACCAGCATCCAGGGTTGGCATCAGACTACAATGCATGTCGGTGGAAGTATAAATACTGGATTCCAGTTCCGTTTAGACCTGGCGATATTCAAGTTCTGATAGAAGTATTGTGGCGAAGTGATCATCCTGTTAATTAGTGAGAAACTTTCATAAGGTGCTGATAAACAAAGCAATCCTCAATCTTAAGAATCTCTGTCTTATATAAGATTATTGTGCAGGGCACTAACTGAATTTGCACGATGCAAGGGAGACAGTATTTATATATCGGCCTCCTTAAGTGTACTAATTATAAATGAAAAATAAGAAATTACTACGTATCAGGTGTGTGATATGACATTGTTAACATGTTTAACTGAGGGTGAGTCATACAAATCCGTCTGTTTTGCTCACCTTCAAGCCGTAAGCCTTTTGAAAGATGCAGAATAGGCCACCTACAACTATTAAGAAAACCGCATCTCACACGAATCCATTCTTCTAATTCACAATAACAGAACAATAACAGGCTACGTTGAGGATCCCGTGATACCATTTTTTGTTACGCCGCACAATGGAGAACTCTGATGACTTCAACGCTCGCGAGCCCGACCACTGTTGTCGGCACACCACGACGTTCGACCAACAAAAGAGAATTCCAACTTTGTCGTAGATCATTATTGAACAGGTACAATATTACTTAACACGCCATTACTATAGAAGTGGACACCGTTTCCAATTATTCCTCCCGACAACATCTTAACAACCTCCTATGGATGCTAGCCTACTGATAGGCAGTGTTTCCACCAATTAGATCCGTTTTAAAGCGTAAAATCGTATAGAATTTTCCAAGCCCGCTCAGCCCAACTCCAATTAGCGCTTTACAGCTACGCTAAAACCTATTTGTCCACGGAAAGAAGGTTCCCCGAATTACCAAAGTTGTTCATTCTAGTAGCCTGGCACATACTGCTGGCATATAATTTGGCCGATAACATCAGCACCGATGAGTGCTGATTCTTCCTGCCATCTAGAGGAGGAAGAATTCAAGAGAAGATTTTCTTTCGGATGACAATGCACAGTGTTGGCCTACACCCTTACTCCCGAGACGCAGTCCCCACAAACAAAGTATGACTTATGACGTATGACGTATGAGTATGCGAAAAAATAGGAATCATCATAATATTCTTTTTAACTTCCATGTTCCTTAAGGAAATGGAAGTATGGTGATGGCAAAAAAATCGTGTTCGAGATTATTGCAGATTCTGATTGTACTACACTCAAAACATGAAAAAAAGTCGTTTTCCGAAAAGTGTCTGTGTGTGTGTCTGTGTGTCTATCTGTCTATCTTCTGTAGATTTTTTTTCTATGGCAAACGATAACTGCCGCAAATTCAAACAGAATCAAATAATTTTTTGCATACAGGCCTGATGTGTAGAGTACTCACGACCTATTGTTTTTGGTGAAGATCGGTTGAGGGAAAGGGGTAGTTTACCTGCAACGGTTTTTTTTTTATCAAGGGAAATTTTTTTTTTGGCAAACGATAACAGCCGCAAATTCAAACAGAATTAAATAATGTTTCGTATACAGCCCTGAATTGTAGAGTTTTCAAGATCTGTTGTTTTTGGTGAAGATCGGTTAAGGGAAAGGGGTAGTTTACCGGTAACGTTTTATGTTTCAACAAGGGTATTTTCTATGGCAAACGATAACAGCCGCAAATTCAAACAGAATCAAAAGATTATTTGCATACAGCCCTCATTTGTAGAGTACTCAAGACCTATTGTTTTTGGTGAAGATCGGTTAAGGGGAAGGGGTAGTTTACCGGCAACATTTTTTTATCAAGCGGATTTTCTATGGCAAACGATAACAGCCGCAAATTCAAACAGAATCAAAAGATTATTTGCATACGTCCCTGAATTGTAGAGGTCTCAAGGACTTTCGATTTTGGTGAAGATCGGTTAAGGGGAAGGGGTAGTTTACCTGCAACCTTTTACGTTTTAACAAGAGTAAAATACTTGAAAATTTATTTAAACTTTTTGAAACAATGGTAATTGTTAAAAATAAAATAATTTTGTTGCCAGGCAATAAAATTAAAATTTTTTCATTTTAATGTAATATAATTTTTCATTTAATACGGCAATAAAAAGGCAGGTAATACACACACACACACACACACACACACACACACACAATTCACGTTATTTCTGGCCTCACTCATGTTTATTTTCTTACGTTTGCACGCTTTTTAAATGGAAAGTGCCGAAACCCACACCAACATAACGCGTGCAAGCCGAAAAAATGGACATCAGTTTGCTTACTGGCGAAGCTAGTAGTTAATGAATGGGTAGGCAAAAATCTTATCTTAAATTTTTTTTAAGGAATCACTAAAAGGACGGTGGGTCAAATCGGACGCTGAGGTAGAGTTTGCTGTAACCGAATGGTTCCACAAACAGCCGTAAGAATTTTACTAGCAGGGAATCTACAGGTTAGCGCAACAGGGGAACTCATGTCTTAATGTTATTGGAGACTTCTTTTAAAATCGTTGAATAAAAAATGCTTTACAGCTCTATACGTGTGTCTATTGAACAATCCTTGTATTAGTCATACACAATAATACAACTGATTGAACTTCAAATTTTTAAACTTGATTAGTTTCTATATATATGTTTAATGTTACAAATAATTCAAATAACAATCTTGATCATCTGTTAGTTCAGCGGAATAACAGTGACACTTTTAATAACCGCATAAAATAAACACTTAGAAACAACACAGGCGCTTTAACTTAACTGTTTGGACCACAGAAGTGAGGCATGCCTCAACGCTCTATGTGTACAGCGCGGGACAATCCCCCCTCCCTACACTTCCCTATCATACCACTACATTGCTTACATACGATGTATACAAAAAACGCTGAGGCAAGTTCAGGGTGCCTCATTCGCTTTAAACGAACTATGCCGAATCTCACCTGTCACCATCTAGCGGTCGCTCAATAAAGCACGTTTCGGTTTAATAAATTTGACAGTCGCAGTAACAATGTATAATCTTTACGTTATGTAGTTCATACGTATTTATAATTTTTATTCTACAGAATTTTTTAGGGTAGGCATTGCCTCAATTGCCTCCATGTAACTTCGCCACTGATATATATGTGTACAACGTTATCGGCAACAAAGAAGTAGTTTTGTTAAAATCCCTTCCCGGGATATTTGGCCGTAGTCCAATGTTTTCTACAAAACCAGACATTTCGGCAATGCCATCGACTTCCATCATCAGTGAAAATCGAATGCGATAACGTGAGGTGATATACGTTAGTGACCACAGTACTGTGATTAAGGCTGAAGCAGTAAGTAGAAAGAAGTAGTTTCTATGGTAATATTTCATTTCGAAAATGATTTTAAATATAAATCTTTGAATATGGAAGTCATGTATGGTTCTCCATACCGATAGTTTCGAAAATTGTCTGTGTGTGTGTCTGTCTGTGTCTGTAGATTTTTTTTGGCAAACGATAACAGCCGCAAATTCAAGCAGAATCAAATAATTTTTACCATACAGCCCTAATATGTAGAGTACTCAAGATCGATTGTTTTTGGTGAAGATCGTTTAAGTGAAATAATGAAGAGTCTAGGGTCACATATTTTCCAGTAGACGAACACAGATTTTGCCTACCCTTGTGTAAGCCAAAAGGAACGCAACTTTCAAGAAGACGGCGGAGAAGAGGGCTATATCGTGGTGACCATGATGTACTTAATTCTTGAAGAGATACTTACAAAATATGTGGACATGTTATCTATATACATAAAACTCAAAGTCTGAGGATTTATTTGTATTGAATACAAATTCACACCGTTACACAGATTACCACTCAATTTTGCGCAGATAACCTTTGACACAAAGCGAAAAACACTATCTTGGAATTTGATATGCTGGCCCGTTTGTACAATTTAGGCCCTTTTAATTATGCCCTTTTGTTGACGTGTATAAAGATGTTAACATCACCGTGGAGACCAGAATTAATTACCATAGTAACAATGAGATAAACAAATGCTATTTAGCGGCAGCGGAACTGTACCTTTATCCGTTCTGCAGTACATTTTCAATGTTTTTAATATGCGATTGCATCGATACATTACGATGTGAAAAAGTAGTAGTATGCTATTACTACTACTACTACTACTACTACTACTACTACTACTACTACTACTACTACTACTACTACTACTACTACTACTTTATTGTATTATTGGAATTGTAGGCATCGATTTTACTTATTTATTTACAGCCTGTATAGAGTTTTGAAGAAAACCGATATTCTAATTGGCCTTGACACCATTAAACCATTCAAAACTTGCATGGCATTCGGTATTTTTTAAATCAACATCAGCGTACAGAGTATGTACGTTAACTACTATAAGTTAGCAGACCTCACTGCGTACGCGTAGTTGCTGATTAATCTGAAAGACACCGAGTCGTTGTCCGACTTTAACTATCACCATTAATTGTTTCTCAGTTAGCGTGACTGTTTGTAAAAAAATTCTCGGAATTTCTCCTGCTGTGTTCGCTTTTTCTTTCTCTTTCTTTTCTAAGAAAGCCGCCAATTATAATTTGCGGTCAATTAATTTTTTCAGTCGATGGAAGTCAATTGATTTGTCTAACAAGCAATTCTTAATAAATAGTTAGTTTTAATTAACCAAAAGTGTCAAGTTTTTCTTCCAACACAACAACATTGTAACTAGTACAAAAACAAAATATTCTTTACATTTTTCACTACCGGAATTTGATATCTGCTCTCTTTTGCTTTCTTTAGTCACTTTAGTCAGTAATCCGCTGTGGTCTAACCCAAGACAAATGTTATGTGGAAAAATAGAGTCTGCTTTGCAGCGGTTACCAAATGTACAAAGCAATAAAGAGTACTGTATTAAGTAGATTTAGAGCTTAGGCGATTTGGATTTTTCTATTTGGAAGGTTACCCGAAGAGTCTTTTAATGTTTCTCGGTGACCCAGGCTTCGCGGAGACGCTTAACTAGTACGTCTCACTGGCACATTCGCTTCACAAATGCCTTTTTTCTCGCCTTACGGCATCTTTACATTCACAACGTTGTGGATTCTGAGCTCACCTTGTATATACCCTTTCCTCAAACTTTCCAGCAAAGTACATTTCTACTTTCCATTATTAATGTAAGAGATGTTGGTTTTTGGAAGAGGAGAGAGAGAGAGAGAGAGAGAGAGAGAGAGAGAGAGAGAGAGAGAGAGAGAGAGAGAGAGAGAGAGAGAGAGAGAGAGAGAGAGAGAGAGAGAGAGAGAGAACAGACAGACAGACAGACAGACCGAGACAGAGACAGAGAGTGAGAGAGAGGAGAGGGGACCTTTCTTCTACTACTGGTGTAAAGCTGCAGTAGTAAAAACAATGGGATTTTTATTGGAGGTGGCTACTGATAAATTACTTGAAAATAATGAACGAGTATACTCAGATAGACAAATTAACCTTTTTCAGTCCGCCTTGTGACTTCTTTTAATATACAGATGACGCGTTTCAAATTTTTAATTTTTACATTATAGCAGCCCTAGGCACTCATTCTGTACTTTACAGTTAGAACTCTCCTACTCATTCATACATTCGTTTGAGGATATGTGACTGCATAGTAATGTGTTTTGATGTTTAGTGTCTCTGCAATAAATTCAACCCTGGTTGTATTTGCCCAATGTGAAATACTCAGGTTAGAAAGTTTTACTACTCTGAGTGTCACGATCAAAACAAAAAAGCATGTGTGTACACCGCGAGCGCAACATGCGCGCGCGACCCCCAACACGCAGACTGCAACGCAGGCCGTATGTCCGCCAAACGGGTGTGTGTGAGTGTGATGCCCGTGCCCCTTGTACCTTGAGTATTTCACAACGGGTAAACATCCCACGTGATGGATTTATTTGCAGAGACACCAACGGAATACGTCTGTAGTAGTTTAAAATTTGAATTAAAGTAAATTCGTTAGTTTCGAATCGAAATTCATTAGTTAATCGAATTGCTTAGAAACGAACAATTTATTGTTAACAACTAAAACAAATAAAATTTAATAGTAAATTTTTGGAAGTACGTAAAAGTCAAAAATTCGTGTTAAATACTCTCATTTTGAAGAAAACGAGAGATAAAATTTATTTTATTTAAAATTTATTACATTTCAGAATTTACCTTAACTAAAAGAATTTAGATTTTAAAATTCTATTTTCTGTTAGATAATCTAAAATATTAGTACGTCTTTGCCAGCACAACGTCAAATCCGCCTCAGTTGTATCTCCAGATCCCAATTATTTATTTCACGTCAACTTGTACTAAGTAAAGGTGAATATGGCACTCTGATCTGACCGTAGATTTCACACTAAAGGGTGTTTTAAACAACTCTACGTGATTTAATATTATATATATGAAAATTTAAAGTACAATGTTTTAGTGTGTGTAAACAGATCTGTGCGCTACACAGATAGAACGGTGCAGACATGACTGTGAGAGTAACATCGCGTACAGAGTTCAAGGATAGCGAATATATCACAACCTCACACTTGAATTCCTACTCCAGCCACACAGCGGGTGTGACATAAATCGCAGTCGGAGTTTCACGCTGTGGTTTAGCGACCGCAACATAATAATCAACGGACACTGACAACGAACATGTGATACAAATGGCATCACAATCTCTTAGCGGGTACCACACTATGGATGATGCGGCTGCTTTAGTGGTGTGCTTAGGACTTTGGCAGGAATCATGAGCGAGAATAAAATACAGAGAATGACATGTACACGAATCGATCACTCAACAAACTAAAGAACATACAATGTAACATTTATTTTGGACCATCTGAAGATTACATTTTATGAAAACGATATTAAATAAATATATTACAGGGTAATATGTTACTTTATTATGTAATAAATTTACTTTTAATGAGACAAATAAGTAAAACGAACAGGAGTAATATGACGTGAACATGCTGTTACCTATGCACATAAAATAATAATAAAAATTAACAAAACGGTATATTTCTCATAACTAGGTTATGGATATTATAATATCTGAATTTCCATTCAAACGTCAAGATTAGTATTTAGCCGACAATATGTTTTTATGAGGAATTCATAATTAGAGTCAATAACAAATTAGAAGGAAACAGTATTCCGTATCATTAGGGCTTTCACATAACACAACACACATTACACGTGCCATCAGTTTTTTTCTGTGCACTTCATTCTCCTTTCTAATTGGGCGGAGACTGATGAGCGTAGCGAAATCAGTCATAGCCTTCTATCCATGACTCGATGCACAACGTAGACCGCGAACTCCTCCGAAACTACTCAACCGAATGTTATAAAATTTTGCATGCATATCCGGACTGTATTACAGAATGCGCTTATGTAGTTTGTATTTCTCTAAATTATTTGTCTGAAAAGATATTCGATTTTTTAAAAATCTCAGCTTAAACGTGTGAGAGGAAGTAAGATAGAGATATCGCTGGCTGTCGCCCGATAAGATAAGATTTTGCTATATCACAAATTCCGGTGCGCACACACACGTTCGCACAACACGCACAAACACACACACACACACACACACACACGCACAACTACACACCCGAGCATCAATACCTAAGTATAACACAATTATATTCTCTTCTGTTTTATCACCTAAGTGTAAATTATGCAGAACGCAGATGACCACTGTACTGAGTTTAAAATGAATCAGAATATGTGTCTATAAGAATTGCTATATGTTTACCTAGCTGATACTAAATAATAAGATCAGTGAGGCACTTACAATTGTTGCTGACGACAAACACACAACTGTAAATTTTCCCAGACCAACCGCCCTATTTATAAAACAGAACCAGATGACGCTTGTACATTATTTGACTTTTGAAGGAAATTAAAGTAACACGTGTACATTTTAATATTAAATTGTAATAATGTATAAATTAAGTTCTGTGATATTATAATTTTCTCGTTTTCTTAAAGAAAACATTTGAAGATGTAAACAAATTATCTCAACTCCTTCACATGTACAATGATACATACATACGCACACACACTCACATACACGAATACATTCACCAAAATAATTGTTCTGTTGTGTTTGACATTTGTTTTGATTTCATACACAGGTCCTGATGATGACAATAAACATTGTCGAAAAGTTGACACAAATAAGTTAAAATTATTCTTATAATTCTTTATTCGATTTTCCAAATTCTATTAAAATTATTATTTATACACTTTTTATTGAATTTTGTACTTTTTGTTTAAGTACTTTTTCCCTTTTATACGCATATTCTATACATTCTTCTTCATAAATTTATATACAGCCTACGTATTATTTATAATATGCCTCGACGGAGAAGAAGATGTCCAAATATTGGTCGTTTAACTACGAATCAAAGACGGATGAGAGAGCGACAAAATGTTGCTACAACAACTGTTGAAGGCCCTACAGACACAACATGAATCATGTGTTATACGAACAAAACAACAAAGGATATAGGAATCTTCAGAATGAATTTGAAGATAATTTACGATCTCTAGAATTCTATGAATGTGTAAATTGTTCTCGAGTGTTGATGCAGCAAACATTTTTTGATATGTGTCCGCAGTGTAAGCGAAACCCAAATAAGTTTACTGCAGTTAATCGTATGGATCCTAAAGATGTACCTATAGAACTGATGGATCTCACTTACGTAGAACAACTCTTGATAGCAAGAGTACAACCAGTGATGCGTGTGTATAGGGTGAAATCGAGAGGCTTTCCCGGTCAATATGCTTATAAGGGAAATATTATAAATATTGGTCAAAATATAACGGAGACTGTTAGTTCCTTGCCACCTACACCCGCTTCACTGAGCACGATAGTTGTAAGAAAGGAAAGAGTTAATGGACATCGGGATTTTCATGTGAGACATGACAAAATTTTAGAAGCACTCAATTTTTTGAAAATGAATAATCCATTCTATGGTGATATCATCATTGATATGGAACAAATATCTCAACTTCCATTAAATGATAGTATTTATGGAATTACACCCACTGTTGATTTACCTGAGGTGAATACAGATGAAGAAAACTTTTCTGAAGAACTTTATGAAAGTATGATCCCGGAGAATATTAGAATCACAGAAGTTGATCGACTCCAATCTGCAATGAATAATGTAATTCCATGGCTACAAGGTACTGATATTATAAATGAATTCTCGTGCGAAGGATATGTAAGCATGGCATTTCCCGCGTTACTACCTTACGGATCTGCTGAACTAAACGATAATACTCCAGCAAGTAGTATAAAATATTTTCTTGAATATTTTCAATTTTTGATGCAATATAAAGACTGACGTTTTGCACAAGATCCTAGGTTCAGATTTTTTGCACTGAACAAAAAACTTTGTTCAGCATCATCAAGCTATTCAACGAGGGACAATATTTGCTGGAAAATCTCATTTCAATGGAACAATACAGCAACTGAGAAACACGCTGTCGAGTAATCCTCAAATATAAGAAGTTTATATTATTGGTGTGGAAAAATAAGAGGATCAAAATCTTACTGGTTTCAACGAAGAGGTGAACTTGAATCAATGATTGAGCAGTATGATAATCTTCCTACGGTTTTTTTTACTTTGAGTGCAGCTGATCTTTGGTGACCTGATCTGGCACGACTCATGGGTTGTAATTTCGTGCAAGAGGAAACGTTAGATGAATCTAGAATCGCTCAGCAAAGGCAAACACTTATAAATGAGAATCCCTCAATTGTTTATTATTTTTCGTTTCGTTCAGCATCGTGGTTCATGTCATGTACACGGTCTTCTTTGGATCTCTGGTGCTCCTGATCCAAGAACTTTTGATAATGCATCTGAGGAAGACATTTTCAGTGCCAAGATGTATTACGACCATTTGGTTAATGCATTCAATCCTTTGCCATTCACTCCTCCGGCAACCATACATCCTTCAAGGTTTAGATCAACTGATGTTGTGATGTTGTTATCGACAACGATCGTTCTCTTTCAGAACTACTGAATCGATTCCAAAGACATACCAGATGTACCAAAGTGTGCCGATACCAAAAAATTAATCGGCGCGTGTTCGGTATTTAAAGTCAAAAATAGACGTTAAATGCTGTACTGTATTTAGCGGTAGCAGCGGTGATAAATAATCTGCGACTGTAATACCATTAAGAGCGGTGCTTGATTGGTGCTGCCCTCTAGCGAGAGCCACGGTTTACGAGTTTAGAAAGCGGAACTGCAAAACTGAAAATTTTATCTCTGGCCGACCGTCGTCCTGTTAGCGTCGCTTGCATCTACTCCGGTAGAGAAGAAAAAATTTGTTGCACCATCTTCAACCTATGGCAGGCTAAGCAATAACAGATCTGCCGGTTCCTCGATGAAGGCGGGGACCAGCTCCAACCTGAACTTCTGACATCCAAATTCTCTCTCTCTCTACTTCATCTGCCGGAGGAGAATAGCGAACACTAACACAAACACCCTATCATGTAAGCCAGATGATCACCACTTCACACCCATGGAAAAATTAAGGTGAACTCAATCCATGTTATATATATTTTACACACTGTGATGTAACTCACTAGAGCCAGTGGACATTCAATCACTCAACATCATGACTTTAAGTTTTATACATTTTAATTGGGTCCACGGCTAACGGTACAGAATAGTGCGCGGACTTGGGGGGGGGAATCTATTGTAAATTTTATTAATTTGTTTGTATAATCTGTAAGCCCAGAGGCTGACATGCATCTGTGGCTGCTCACCATTCAAACGTGCAATTCCTTCTTATTTTCAGTATAAGGGTTTCATTACTGCTACTAATTCAGTCAATCAACTTGTAATTTCTCTGTTTCAATTTAGTGTTCATTTTATATATTTAATGTCTCATTTTTAAATTCAGTTTGGATTATATAGGGATAGGAGTTTCTTTGGTAGTTAAGTCGGGTCACCAGTTTAATCCTGTATAGGTGCATGTCCATGCAGAGTTAAACATGCTGTTGGGACAGGTTGAGTTATGCACTGTCATGCCTATGACATGTTGGCCTTTGGGCCAAAATTACTTTTAAAAGGGTTATAAGGTTCATGACACATTACTATTTTCAAAACTTAACAATATTTATCAATATATAAATTCTTTTAATTAATTATGATCACTGGGGTGTTCACTGTTTTCTAAATTTTATTTCTCCCAGTCTAAGTGCCCAGTGTGGCAGCATTTTCTAATAGTATTAGGCACTTGGCCAAATTTTGAATTTATTATGTCCTGGGGACTACTGGTGTTGCATATATAATCAGATACACATGTAATGTGTTATGCACATATTATGAATTAAAACCTAACATGGATTTTCATAAATTATTAATGATGTACCTCATGGGGTATAAAAGGGTGTGGCAAGTTATAATTGTCCTGTATTGTGGAACATGTATATGTATTGTATATTCGTGTGTGTATTTTGTGGGGTTCTATATGTATTGTACATTTGTGTGTATTTTTGGGGGGTTAGATATAGGGCTTATAAAAAGACAATATAAAACATAGGGTTTATATATACATTTAATTTCTGATGACAATTTGGAAAGAGAGAATAAGAAGTTATAATAATTAATTTCAAAAGAGTTTTGTTAAGCAGTATATAGATTCTATCTCTATTAATTTTTAATTAATATTGGTGAAGAGAATTAATTATTTTTGAATTAACACTGTTAAGGGGGCATGTAGATTTTATCTCAATTAATTTTCAATTAAATTTTAAAGAGAAGATAATAAATAAATTTTATATTTATTAATAATTTTCAGGTAACATTACTTAAGGAGAATTAATTATTTTTAATTAACATTTTTAAGTGGAACATAGGATCTCAATGTTATATTTATTGATTTTGTTGTTAATACTTTTTTTAAGGAGATAGAATAATAAAAGGGGATTTTATTGATTGTTAATTTTGTGAGTTTTAATTGCAAGTCCCGTCTCACTGGATCCAGCGCATTTTTGGCTTCTCTAGGCTTTGGTCTAGTTTTAATTATCTTGTGGCCCCTCTTTAAAAAAAAAAAAAAAAAAAATTTTTTTACCAGTATAAGTTAAAGTGGGGTTACAAAAGGATATTGTCTTAAGTGGAAAGCCAAAGAATATATTTGCAGGTTCAAAAATCCTAAAGAATTACAAGAGCAATCTCTTGTAGAGAAAAATAAGAAAGGTATTTGGATATGTACACCAATAAGGAATGATGAACTCCTGAATCAGTATAATCCTGTCATCGCACAAACATGGAGAGCAAATACTGATTTTAGCATAGTCACCTCCTTATACCAGGTGGTTGAATATGTATCCAAATATGCTTTAAAGTCATAACCTGCTTCGAAAAATTTGACAGAAATGTTTCAAGAAATGTTGAATTGAGAACCCCGGATGAAGAATCTCGTCGAGCATATACAAGTTTGATGATAAGAGTGATCGGAGAAAGAGACATCGGGGCTTGCGAAACATGTAATTTACTATATGGAATTCCATTGTATCAATGTACCAGAACTTTTAGAATACTTGTCATAACAATAGAAGACTATGTTGCAATTAATGGAACCAACAGTGAAAATGACAGTAATTCATTCATTCAGTGTTATAGTAGTAGACCACTAGACATGGAAGAAATAACATTATTCGATTTTGCTAAACAATTTTTTAAGGGAAGAAATAATTCAATTAGCATAAACAGAAAAGAAAGAATTGTACAAGTTTTCCCTAAAGTAAACAATAATAAGAATGCAGTCAATACTGAATTATATTGTAAAAAAGTTGATTTTACATAACCATTGGCGTAATGAAGAAAACTTGAAAAGTACAGATGAAACATTGTTCATGGCTTATACCCGACAAAATTTTAGACAGTTTTGACAAACAATTACACGTGTCTTTAATTACAGAAGAAATTGAAATTTATCAGGATAATAACAACGAGTTTGATATTTTTGACGATAGAGACTGGATGGCTATAGCAGCAGTAATGCCTAATGCACTACCAATTCATGTTGGTCTAGGTAATCGTGACATCGATTTACTTCATAATTGGAAAGCAGCCTATTACAAATATCCAGATATAAAGAATAAAACTTCTTTCATTGAAAGGAATCGAGAAACATTTGGGAATCAGTATGATTTTCATGAATCATACAATGTTATTTTCAACAACCAACAAAATAAGATATTATCTTTCTTAGAATATCAGCTAAATGACTATGATGATTGCAATCAAAGACTTGCAATTATTCAGGGAAAAGCTGAAACTGGTAAAAGCTGTGTAATTAGTGAAATGGTTAGGAGAATTAATTCATATTTTAGCTGCGATGCAACTCTTTTAATGGCTCCTACTGGTGTGGCAGTTAACAATATTGCTGGACAAACTATTCATTCAGCTCTAAGAATAAATACTTCAAAGAAAAGAGGAGGAACTTTCAAAGATTTAGAAGGTGAATCCAAAATTGCTTTTGAAGAAGAATTAAAAGATGTGAGGTTTGTTATTATTGATGAAGCCAGTATGTTGGGTTTGAATTTGTTTTTCAAAGTGGATATGCGACTCAAACAAGCAAAGCAGCGTTCTTCAGCTGTTCCTTTTGGTGGCCTTTGCGTGTATTTAGTCGGTGATTGGTCCCAACTTCCACCGGTTTGTGACAGGAGTCTTTACAATATTGGTAATAATGTTCAGACCATTCAATCGAATGTTTTGTATAAATAGTTCAAAAAAGTTTTCTTTTTAACGGAGATTATGAGACAGCAAGGTGTTGATCGAAAAAATTTCGGAGAGACTTTAAATAGAGTCGCAAATGATTATTAATAGAGTCACTGAACAAGATTATCAGCTCTAATCTAAAAGATTTTATGTAAACAATATCGGGGACAATTTTAAAGATAGTGTCTGTATAATATCGAAAAATGCTGAAATCGAACACTTTAATTATGAAAAACTAGAAAGCAATAAACAACCCGTTGCTCTAATCAATGTAATCCATAATTGCCCAGAAGCCTCTCTAGCAAAATATGACGATGCTCAGGGATTATTTGCCCAATTACGTTTATGTAAAGGCGCTCGAGTTATCCTTAGAAGAAATCTTTGGGTCACAAAAGAACTAGCCAACGGTTCAGTTGGGACAGTAACTGATATTATTTATGACCCGGCAGTTGTATGCGAAAATTATAACGATCACATGCCAATATTGTAACAACTCCATTTATTATCTACGTGTTAATGTTTGTTGAGCGCCAATTTGCAATCATAGGTTGCAAATAAAATGTATTGGTTATTCCGTAAGGAATATTGCATATATCATAAGGGTTTCTTTTCCTTCTAATTTTTTATCTTTTTTAATATCTTTTATTTAATATAATACTATGAATACTAATTCTCAGTAAGGCAAATTCAAATCTTGTGCCATACTTTTCTTGTCGGGAGTGTTACCAACCTATGCCAGTTGATGAAAAAATTAACATTCGATTATATATTGTACATAATATCATATACATAAAATTGTCAACTAAGTAAAGAAAAGAAAACCTTTTATATGGTGTTATTTAACTCAAATCCTTTATTCTCTTTATGAAATGTTTTTTAAAAGACAAATATAATTGTTAACAACGTCTTGCCGGCTGTTCTTTAAATTTGCTCAGAATGGCAGCAGTTACTCCTACCTCTCAGGGTAAAAAATATTTACGTTTTAATAATTACCAAATGATACACAATTAAAACAGTTTCATGTTAGGTCCTTTTGACTACGGTACAAACTACATTGATCTTCGGAAAAGTACCAAAATACATAGACTTAGAATTAAATACAGAGTGTCTTAACAAGAGTTTATTACTAACTTTACAATGTTCAGTGTCTCGGTTATGTTGAACTACGTATTTTCAATGTTTAATACACTTTAAATGGTCACATTACCATACATAAATAGTTTTTTACCATGGAAGTAAGACTGTTTATTAATTAATTTCCCAATGAAAGTTCAAATATAATTTTAATCAAAAAGTGTAAACAGTTTCTTTGTTAAGTGTAAACTTGGGACATTAAGGTAATTTCTTCAGTTTAGTTATTAACAAAAATACTTTCCTTCCTGGATATGTTGAATTTGTTTCTTCATATGTCAATCGGCTTCCTTCTTTCGAATAATGGTTTACTTCTTTCTTCTAAACATTAGTTCCTTTAAAATGATTTAACTTTAATTATCTTCATGGTTATTACACTTGAAATATTTTAGATTTGGTTTCTCGTTTTTTTATATCATCCTTTCTCGTTCAGTTCTAATAATGGAATCCTTTCAATTAATTTTATAACATGTCTGTTGCTAAGGCCCATAACTTAGCTTTCATTGGTTTAATCTGTATCATCTTGAGTTACTATGGTTCTCTCTGAGCCTCAAAATAAACAAACTTCTAACATCTTACATACAATTTTCTTAAAATTGTTATAACTTTTTTATATGATCTTTGATCTTTAAGATATTAGTATCTTTGAATTTCTGTTGGAACACTGATTGTTTTGATATCACTTTTGATTAATTTCCATTCCATATTTCCAGAGTTACTAGTTTACACTTTTAACTATTTGTACCAAATTATTTATAATTAATTCTTTTTTATACCTTTCACTTTACTAAAAACTGTTAGATACAATCAGTAATAACATAGTTCAACAAAACATTAATTATTCTATTTTTACGGTAAACTCTTTTTCAAATTCCTTAACTATCTAGACCTAACATACCTAGTTTCACAAATATCTCTATTATTATAATTTTTTTACCCTTCCAATAACGTTAACATTTGTTTAATTAATATTATAGCATATATTATCAATCAACATCAAACAATTAATTACTAACAACTATTATGAAACAAATGGCAATTCTTATTAAACTTATGGATCCATTCCAGTTTTTACAAACATAATAAAACTGGTATTCACATGGTAAGTAGTTCCCAAAACATTGTCCTCCTTACTTACTAACTTACTGTAATTTCTCAATTACAGTAATTACATAATTATTCTACCATTCTTTACTATTAAATACTTCCATTATAAACATATTACAACTCTTATTGAACTTAAGAGTTAATCTCAACTTTCACACACATAGTGTGGTAAGTATTAACATGGTAAATATTTACACAACATTATCCTTCTAGTCTTACTAACTTTAATAGTCCAAACCTAATTATTAAAACATTATTTATGATTAGTCATTAGTATAAAACCTACAATTAGTAGTCATTTAGGCAGGCTACTTTATGTTTTCTGCTACTTTCCTAGGGTTTGTTAATATCTTTACTTAGACAATCATACACCAAGATGATGGGAAAAATATCATGTAACATAATGTATCTTTCGAAAAATATACAGGACCAGTTCTGTACGAGAAGTCAATACCCATTGAGTACCAGTAGTGGCATCATTCAAGAAAAATGATATTTCTTGTACTCGCAAACAATTTCCGTTAATGTTAGCATATGGTGTTAGTATACAGAGATCGAAAGGGATAACATTAGATAAAGCAATTGTTAATTTAGGAGACAATGAATAAATATGTATGTTGCTCTTTCAAGAGTGAAAACATTAGAAGGATTATTATTAAAACCAGCGTTTAATTCTGATAGACTGCTAAAAATTAATAGAAGTCCATCAATGGTTGGTCGTAGAGATGAGTTGCAAAGGTTGTGGAATATTTCTAATGACAATGAATGTATATTCAATAAAAAGTGTGTATCATAAAAGTGTATATATTTTGTTGATTGTAAAAATATTGATTGTAATGATCGAAATTTTAAAAAAATTTTAATTCCTCGATCAAGTGACACGTTCCCACACTCAAGTCGACGGACACAAGCCCAGGTCGTAAATAATGACGAATCGAGGGCACGTCAAACCCGACGACAGAGCGAAGACAAAGAAAAAATGTCTGAGCACTGCACACAATGAGTATTTCAAGGCGTCACTGACAGCTAGCCGTTTGTCAAAATTTACAGCACCCAACAATCTGAAACAAAGACTTCGTCCAGCTGCCGAGTTACACGGAATCGAGATGGAACGCCTGCTGTGGAAGCAAAGTGTAACTGCTCAATTATGAAAGGCTTTACTATGTTACAAAGGAAGTACAGAGCAATTTTAACGGAGAGATAGACAATAGACGTAACTCAGTGAATACTGCCAGTGTACCCTGCACAGCGTGAAAACACATTCTTGACAGTTTACTGAAATTTACGACTGAAAAGTAGAATTTCACCGAAATGAAGACAACGAAGGGTTGATAATCGGCGGAACGAACGTCGTGGAACTTAGACAATTAACCAAGACCTGGAGTCTGTTAACAAAAGCTCAGTCAGAACCTTAGGGAAAGTCTAAACAAAGGATAACAGAAGGCCATGAAATTGTCCTAATTTCTTAGAATCTGTGCTACGCTCGTCACATGAAACACTCCGGGGATGACGACGACCAACCAGCATCAAGCATCTTCTAAGAGAGCTCGTGGAGAGAGTAGGAAGGGTTCGGCCGACGAATCGTGAAACAGAGGATGAGATCTACAGAAGGGTAGGAATTTGTACGACCAATCAAGAGTTCGAGAAGGCGTAGAGATCGAAACTTAGACTTATGGGTAAGATGTTCCAATAAAACTGTTTGGCGAAGACGCGGAGCGGGCAGTCAAGTAGTTAATCGAGAGTCAGTAATTTTCAATCGGATAGTCAAGTATTCAATCGAACAGTTAGTCGCAGTTAACAGTCAGTCGGTAGTCAAGAGTATGTAGTTAATAGTAGCAGTTGGTAGTCGCAATTAATAGTCAGAAGTTAGTGCGTACGATAGACAGACGATTGATTATGTCGACCGACCGGATTCACTAATTTGTAAATTCATAAGTGAACAAAGACATCGGTATAGTCACACTTATACACAATTCTGTGCGGAAATATAAACTATGAGTGCGTACGGGACTTGAAATCTCAACTGACGCGCACATAATAATATACTAATTAACATTTAAAGTAGAACAGTGAGTGTCACCTCAAACATTCTCACATCATAACGTATCACCATGTTGAACAATTAGTTGAATAAACTATACCAAACAATTAAGCACGCAGTACGCGATACACCCAAATAGACGGCACAGTTAACCATGTACACAAATATGGCAAACTTTCAGAACAATTCAAGTTAATGACAACATTAACACCTCACTATTTGAACTCCGGACACTCGACATCAGCGGGTTACCACAATACCATACACATGACGGGAGTGGAGATTTAGTGGAGTGAAGTGAAATTATCAGTGCTCTGCGTAACAGTGATTATGATCTTCGACGACTCATCTAGAAAGTGTCTTCTCACGACGACGGAATTGGATAAACACTCTCAAAGATAAGCTTTATGTCTACTTAATCTTAGTAGTATATACTACACTACTGTTCTGTTGCCTCTTTTCAAAGAACTAACCCCAAGAGAATAATTACATATGAGTCATATGAATCATAAAATCTATAAAATAACACTAACGTAATTCGTTATCTGAGAAATAATGAACGCATTTTAGGTAGGAATAAGTATAATTGTTGATTGTTTATTATTCGTGTATGTTTTATATATGTGCATTATTTACTGCATTTGAATGTACCATGTGTTTATGTTTCAGGAAACATCGTATAAATTGAATAATTGTATTTATATCATGTGCTTTAATATGTATGTAATTTGCAGGATATAGTTACTTACTTCAGTAAGATGTGTAATAAATAAGTAGTTAATTTACAGTATTCATGCGTTCATTATTGAAATTTCACCTTTGTTATTGATGTATTTTCATTCTAAGTATTACACTAAAAATCTCATAACTTATGCTAAACATCAATGGATACAATAAACTCGACCATTGAAACGTCTGATTAATAGACTCATAAAATCGTATTTAATCAGACACTGTGTTGAGTCAAATCTGACGAATAGAAATAATTTTAGATATATCAATTTTAACGTATTACATAAATCTTTAATTAATATGATTCATAATTGTTGAGTAATTAATCCGCGCAGATAATTAGCACAGATTAATATTCACTAGATGTAAATGGTTTACACAATTAATTACCACAGATGTAAATTATATTTACACCACTAAATGTAAATGGCTGCACAACGCTTGGCATTAAATGTAAATGGCATCCAGCTTTAGGGCGAGATACATATGAGAAAGTGATAAACTCACATAAAATACCACTAGTCCCATTTACTAAATGTAAATCATTTATATCACGATTAGCATAATAAATAAACCCCATTTATGCTAACTATATGATAAATAAATTATTACGAATATCAAATGTTCCGCCCATTTGTGTCAGTGACACTCCTAGTTTTATTTAAGATACAAATTCTTTGTTAGGATAAAATTTTGTTTTACGTGAGATCACTTTCTTTATATCAAATACCTATCAATGTGGTAACGAATAGCTCTGTCTTAATATTTTATTTGTGTTACTCAATACATCTTAGTTAAAACGCGATTACCAGCAATAAAATTAATCCTGTTTTTTTTTTTTTAATTATTCATTTGTTTTTCGTACTGCTAAAGAATTCTGATAATTGCATAGTTTGCATATATCTATGTAATCTATTTTCAAAACTACAAAAATCAAGTGGACTGGCTTGGTTAGTGTCAGTCAAATTAGAAAATGTTAACAGTGCTCTAATAAAGTTTTAATTGAAATTTTTAAAGTTTACAAGGCTTTCCATTTTTCCAGTTTTACTTATAATAAGCAAAATGTTTTAATGTGAATTAAATGCTTAGGTAAATATTGTGCCGAATTGACATTGCCTTCTGTTTATCTTGAAGTTGGAGATTTGAACTATAATATACGGAAGTTTTTAGCAAAGTTGAGCGGAGGGGAAAAGTGGGTTGTATCGTTTCCCCCACTCGGCTTTTATAATTCTTTTGCTCCTTATAATAAAATTGTAAGCAATGTATTAGAGAATGCGAAAACACGATCAAGCTACGTAGATAGTAACTGAAATTTAACGACACCTCGGTAGGGTTGTCAACGATAGAGAAGCGAATGCGCAGTGAAACACGAGAGTGGAGTAGTGGGGGAAGTGGGTATACTTACCAATATTGTCGTGTCCCCCACCTTTCTCCCTACCGGCGCAAATAGAGCATCTCTAAAGTTTAAAATCTCTACCAAACGCACTAAAGCATATGTCGTATAAGAGATTAGAAAGTGTTTCTGTCTTTTATTCATTTATAATTGGCATTCGTCGTTTAGTTTTCTAACTTAACTTACGGTTATAGTTTTAAGAACACACTCATGAGTTTCTAACGTTAGTAGTGTGCTGAATTTATGTATTGTATGATTATATATGGAAAACAACTATTAGGTATAAATATGTTTTCTTTGTTGACTGTAAGCTGTATGTATTCTGTAGTTATCTACCAGTACCCACTGGTAGGTCATTGGCAGCAATTTATATATTTTTACATATAAATTGTAAACATGATAAAGTCTATTGAACATGTTTTATAAAATAAAATTCTTTTACCCTCTCATGAGTATTAAATATTTTACAGAATATGCTTTATATACATAAATTTTACAAAAAAAAAAAACTTTGTAAATAGTCAACTATACTATAGTTTACATTTACTTTGGAATATAATAACATATGGTTTAATTTTTTAAAAATTAATTCTAACAGTTTTATTATGTACGGAATTAAGAAAACTAAATCTGATTTTACTGAAAATAATCGTTGCTGTGTTTCATAATTGTTACACTTCTTCCTGAATATAAACTTTCATTATAAATAAATTTAAATATTTAACTAATAATTTATATATCCAAAACGATTATTTTACATATCACTTGAAATATGTCCGGAATGAATTAGTGAGAATCTACATACGCTTTCATCCCAGCAGGTATAGTGGGCCTTAGCGTTTATCTTCATAACTGGTCTATTGAACACTGAGGTCTGAGAGCTATTATTAGCCGCTATTTAAGAGTTGAAGATCCATTTGTAAAATAAGCCTAAAAATGTAGGACTACAATCAGAGAACTAGAAATAGAAAATTAATAAAATTGTATGCATACATTTTTTCTTGTCTTCAGTGATTTCAATGGAAAAGTTGTTATTTATTCTACTTTGTAACAGCTAGCTTTTGTATGAAGATAAAATATCCTAACTTACAATCCTTGTGTTATCGTCTAAATTATTGTTATAGAAAGCAAATGCAGATATTTCGAAATAAATTTAAATAAAGAAGATTAGTAATAAACAATATCAACTAGCGTCTGCATAGTATACGAATGTTATATTTACTATAATTCATTCTATCACGAAACATGAAACTGAATAAGTACGGGTAGCACTGTATAGTCGCTTAAATAAGATAGCTATCTGAATGTAGAGACGTTGTAACTGATTACTCTCTTCATTACGTACAAGTTCCCCTTTGTTAATCAATGCGGGTTTAACGTGAACGTGAAACGCACTCAAAGTAGAGAACGATCAATAATCAGCCTTAGTTGTTCTTTAGCTAAATGATGAAAATTCATTTGTAACATTTCTGTTCTAAATATCTTTAATGTACTAGGAACGTATATACCGCGAATAATGCAACTCAAAATCTCAGGGTATCGCTAAGTTTGTCTTTAATACTTTATTCCTATATATATAAACATTAAATTGTGTAAGAGTTACCATTATAATATATCTGTTTGACATACGATAATCACGGAAGGGCTCTTATATTATCCATTTATAAGTTTACAGAGCTAAGCACTGCTGTAAACAAACCAGTGGGAACTGAGGCTGAGAGTAACACAACTGTCTGTCTTAGAGTGACAGTGAGGTCGGAAGTGTGGGAAGATACTAACCGTCGTGGTACAGCAGATCCCACTCAGTTTAATTTACTTAGCAAATTTTACAGGTAATGTTAAACAGAAATGTAAATTAGATTCTATTTTAATTAAAACTTTACCTAACTGAGTGAGCTACATGTATTTAAGCCGAAATTGACACGTAAATGTCACCATGTAGCCTGTTCTTATACACTGTAATTTCTGAGTTTACTCGTTAAAAAAAAAAAAAAAAAAAAAAATTAGTTGTTCTTGTTTATTGGAAAATTCTTGTATAGTGTTTCAAAAAGTATTTTCAACTTTTGAATTGTAACTGTATTCCTTATAAACTTTCCACAAACGCACGCGGGCGCATGCACCAATTCTTTATCACGTTCATTTTTTAAAGATAAGTGATTATTAGTCAATTAGATAAATTTTGCAGTTCTAGAATGTATAGTCTGAATTAAAAACCGGTGATATTATTTAGTAGCAGCAGTATGCAATATTCCCAAAATAGCTAAATATGACACTACACTAACCTTTTAAGAAAGATTATACTGAATTTATAAGAAAAAAATTTAAGAATTCGAAATAATGCATGCCGCTTTACGAAACGATGATGACTTTACGACTAATATCTAAATAATTATGACTCATTTGAAATTCCAGATTATTATTTTAAATATTATTCCTCCAACTATTTCCGATATCAGTATTTTTATTACTAAACTAACATAGATGATTTGGATTATTTTTCTAATTCGGACCTCTAATACAGAAGTAGTCGGTAAAGAGAGTGAGGCGGACCAGTTCATGAACTACCTATTAGATCGTAGATGAACTGTAACTACCTCTGCGATCCCTTGTGCAGTTGTTTTGTTTGAATTAAAATAAAAATTTTAGAAGGAAATAAACACTTACCAAAAGAAACCACCAAAACCAGACTAAAAATTACCAATATTATGAAATTTTCTGAATAATGCAAAATAATAATAATAGGTATTGATAAATATTTACATAATTCAAGCATTTATAATCAGATACAATTTTGTTTTTCTATTATTCGATTTTTATCTCTAGTTTTGCTTTGATAAAAGTTTCAAATTTCCTAGGCGTATTTTAATGCAGTTTCCTTTAAAAAATCTGTATTGTTTCAATGCCAATTATTCTGGCAATGTGTTATATTTTTTTCTAATTTCTTACTTTGAATGCTCCCATACATTTCAAATTAGTTTGAGGTCCAGCGACCTTACAACCAATTACAACGTTTAGTAAATGTTATACCTGAATAGAAACAAGCTTACAATGTTGTCAGCGTACACGGGAAGAATAGATGTTGCCTGACTAAGTAGAGTGCTAAATGAATACAAATAATTGCTTTTAAATATACACAAAGTGGTAAAACAATAACAACTCAATCAGACAGTTGTTTTCTTAGTTTAGATCTAACAGATACTTATATCGTACGGGCCCATTGTCTGTTAAATACACCATTGCACTCTTGTAACTTGAGTGACTTGGACCTTGCTAACTCGGATCCAGTTGAAATCATCTTTTCGGGGATAGTAACACTGACGTTTTTCTGCGTTTGTTTTCCCCAGTTAAAGACAAAATAATACGTTAGAACAAAATTAGAACAATAAATTCGTTAGAACAAATAATTTAGGCCAAAATAACGCAGAAAAGTAGACTTGAAAAAGCTGCTAAGCCATAAAAAATAACTTTATCCGCAGTAAATGTTCATATAGTATTTACGATGAAGAAGGCAATTGTCCTGAAGTGCTTATATTTATGACATGCATGAAATTACAAAAATATTTCAAGTTACTAATTTGACCGAAACTCTTCACTTTGCTGTCTGGGAAATAAGACGAAACTGGGAACTAATTATAATTTTACTCCCAACAGGTCTAGTTTTTTTTATTGTCTACGGCACTGATCCATTGAAAAGAGGTAGAAGTAAGAACCGGGTCATGTGGAAGTAGTGTAATATGGGGACCTATTTACTGGAAATTCCGAAGCCTCCGTGTAACTCGTGTTTAGAGGTTTCCAATTAAGTACCAGATAGGTTCAGTGTGCTTAGTATAGTTTTCACTGCCAGAAGGATAATATTGGGTAGCTTTAGTGCCTCAGTAACTCTGCGTGGCATTTCACGACACTGTCTCTGTGCACCTATCAGATTGCACCTTTAGTAAGATGATATTATTCTTTTTCGTCCACGTTGCCATAATTAGCGTTCACCACCGCAGCTTATTGCCTTCAATGGAACCGACCCATTCATTTGCAGTAAATGTCAACAACGCAACTACTATACTGATGCACATAAAAAATTAAATATCCCAGATAACAGTTACCTTGATGCCGACTATCATCCGTCTAAACAAGGCACCTGCAAGGTTGATAGACAGCCTACAAGATTGATAGACAATCTTGTATATCCAGACATATATTCACACTACGTATTCATACAAAACTATTAGAGTTCGGTAAGACTACATATTGTTACACGATATTTTGCCACTCATCTTGTTGACAGAAATATACTTAATTACTCCTACCAAAAGTACCAAGAAACTTGATAGTTTTGTGTCAAGAACTAATTATTTAACTATTTAGTAAAATAATATTTATTTCTTTTGTTATTTAATTAATGTTAACTAAGGCTCTAATAATTATGTTTATTAAAGTTAAAGGAATATGAATAATAGTTATGTTAACTATTAAAGTTAGTAAGTAAGGAGACAATGTTTTGGAACTTACTTACAGTGTTTTGTTGTATTTATAAAAACTATTGTATACAGAAAGTTAAGAAGAATTGTCATCTGTTACTAATAGTTATTAGTAATTAGTTTGGCTGTATTGATTAATGTTATATGTAATAATGTTAATAACACAAATGTTAATATTAATAGGAATGTACCAAAATAATAATAATAGAGATTTGTAAAACTAGGCATGGTAAGCTTAGATAGTTAAGGGATTTGGAATAAGAATTATATTAAAATTAGAATAAACCATGTCAGGTTAAGTTATATTATTACTAATTGTGTCCAATAGTTTTAATAAAGTGAAGAGTACAAGAAGGACTAATAATAAATAATTTTGGGACAAATAATTAAAAGTGTAAAATGGTAACTCAAGAAATATGTAATAGAAGATAATCAAAAGTGGTATCAAAATAATCAGTGTTCCATTAGAAACTCAAAAATACTAATAAATTAAAGATCAAAGATCTTATAAAAATGTTATGACAATTTAAAGAAAATGGAAGGTAAAATATTAGAAGTTTGTTTATGTTGAGGCTCAGATAGCACAATAGTAACATAAAATGTTAGAATTCACACCAATAAAAGCTAAGATAGGCCTTAGAAACTGAAATGTTATAAATTAAATAAAGAGGAGTACATTATTGGATCTAAACGAGAAAGGTTGATATTAAAATAAGAGTGACTAATCCAAGATATTGGAAATTTTTCATATCAGTGAACTTAAAGTAAAGTTAAATAATATTACTAAACAAAATAAATAGAAGAAAGAAGTACAGTATCATTCTAAAGAAGTAAACCAAGGAATATATGAAGAAATACCATCAACCTATCAAGGAAGAGAAGTATTTTTTGATAAATAACTAAACTGAAGCAATTTCATTCAAGGCCTAGGTCACACTTCTCAAAGACACTGTTTACACTTTTAATCAAAACAATTTTGAACTTTCACTGTGAAAATAATCAATGAATAATATTATTTTTAGTATTAAAAAACTATTAATATAGAGTAATACTATCATCTAAAGTGAACTAGACCTTAAAAACACTTAAATCAACATAACCTAGACACTGAACATTGTAAACTATTAATATAATCTTGTTAAGACACTCTGTAATTTATTGTAATCCCATGTATTTTGGTACTTTCCCTAACATATCTGTCGTTTATATCGTAGTAATAAGAACTTAACGTAAAAACATACTATTTGTATTTTATTTAGTAATTATACAAAATAAAGCAAGTGTATGGTCCCTGGGACTGCTGCCATTCTGAGCATATTTAAAGAACAGCCGGTCAGACTTTGTTAATAATTATATTTGTCTTTTAAAACAATTTACAAAGATAATAAAGGATTTGAGTTCAATAACTACAAAGGTTTTCGTTTCTTTATTTAATGGATACATAAATGTGTATGATATTATAAACACCATATCAGTGACTCTTCTGATATTTGCTTCATCAACTAGCTTAAATTGTCAACACTCCCAACCAGGAGGTATGGCAGTCGATTTGAATCTGCTTTGCTGAGCTTTAGTTATCACAATCGTCTGTTAAATAAAAGATTAAAAGAGATTGAATTATAGCTGAAAAAGAAGCCTTTATGATATTTTAAACTAATACATACTAATTTACAAATAAATTTTATTTGCAACCTTTGATTGCAAATTGGCGCTCAACTAATATTACCCTGACAACATAATCATCCTCAAAATACTAACAAAGTACACATTAAATAACCAAGATAAACAGAACGTTACAAATTGGCGATCCCAACAGTGAGACTTAAGATTTGATACGGGAGGGATTCACGTAGTGTTACAATATTCATATGTAGTGTGGGCTAACGAGTAGTGCTGGTAAAACAGTAACTTGTACGATGTGCGACTTGCTTACATAGATAGCCCTGCCTTCCAAAACTGCTTTCATGATAAAAAAAGGAACCATTATCAATATGATTAGTGATAACTCAGAATTTTAAAATTTGAGAAGTATTTAGAATTTTCTACAACATAATTCTCTGTATCATACTTTAAAATTAAATAGACCGTACAGATATTGATAAATAAACATATTTGTATTTATGAAGTTTTATTTACAAATGACATAACTCATATGCCATATCAAAATTCTTATTGTAATATTAATATTATTTTGTTTGAATATTACCTAAACCGCAGTTATGTTATCATGTTAACCAATTAGTAAATAATGCTTGAGTCTGGTTGCACGTTAACGTTTACAGAAATTACAGACGTTAAAATTTAAAGAAAAATGATTATTGTTATTTATTAGGACTACAAATTTCTGTGCTGCTGCTAAAATAAGTATTTCCCGATTTCCTCATTTATCTTCCATACAATTTCATGTTTTACATAAAATAAACAAATCATATGCTATTACATAATTTTCTTGTGATTAAAACTTATATCCATGTATGGCCTGATATTTCACATCTTCAATTTAAAATATTTTCTAATATATTCCGTTACTAAAAATTAGATTCATTTGTTTATTTATTTCTGTTTCGGCTAACGTAGTCCTGCTTACTTACTACTTCCCTCTTTCATTTAGCATCCATTACAACATCATAGGAAGTTCTTTCTTCGAATCTGTCTCTTCGTCTGCATGTAAAGATAGCACTACCGGCATGAGTTTTTCTCTCATTTGTTGCTTTACAACATTTTCATAAATATGACATTAGTAAGTACATATTAGTGCTTATTCCTTTCTTGTCATCTTCTGCAAGTTAACTTTAGTCTTTTTTTAATTTTAACACTGATGCGTACGTTAAAAATAGGTAACTGTATCTATACTCTCATGCACATAGATACTAAAAGTAAAAAATCTCTAAGACAAAGATGCTCACATCGTCATATGTCACTATAACAGTGCTCTGCCAAGTTCACAATATAGGGATAGCAAATTAGCAAAATATTTTCTTACCTTATAAATAATAATAAGTGATTATTTTGATATGTTTTATTACTCCTATCAAAGCAGCCAGAAATAAATTTTCCAAAATTTATTCCGAAATTAAAATAGCAATCATTCAATTGTTACACCATCGTCATGCTTATAACTGATTATATAATTATTTTAAATTCAGAGGCCAATAGTGTTAAACAAGCTCTCCCTACCCGTTTGAATGTACATAAATGGAATCATCAAAGATTGTAAATTTTCCTTTAATTTTACATTGACAGCAGACATCATTAAAAAATAATTTCATATTATTCAGACCGTGTACACACACACACACACACACACACACACACACACACACACACACACACACACACACACACACACACACACACACACATACAGTCATATGTATAAACTACATAAACACTAGAACTTCTATGTCTCGGCATAACGAAGTTGTAAGTAAAATACATTATCAGTTGAATAGCAAACACAAAAGTTAAGTTACACACCATCGGTAACATAATGAATTTCTGCGACGTTTATGTAATGAAGAAAGTTATTTTGCCCCCAAGAAATCAAAGACTACTGGCTGCTAATCTTATATATAAAAATGAATGTTTCTTTGTTTCTTTGTCCCGTATGCGTTCCTATACCATTCATCCGATTGCGATGAAACTTCGGTGAGTTCTTGTGCGCACGCCCGCGAAGGTTTCTGAATTTTTTCGATGGGGTCCTATGGGGGGTTCTTTGGGGTCTTCCACATCTCCTCCTAAACCACTGGACCGATTTCAACCAAACTTGGCACAAATATTTTACGCAACGGGAGAACCAACATAGGATAGGTGTTTATTCGATGGGGTCCTTTTGGGGATTCTTTGGGGTCTTCCACATCTTCTCCTAAACCACTGGACCGATTTCAACCAAACTTGGCACAAATATTTTACGCAACGGGAGAACCAACATAGGATAGGTGTTTTTTTCGACGGGGTCCTTTGGGGTCTTCCACATCTCCTCCTAAACCACTGGACCGATTTCAACCAAACTTAGCACAAATATTTTACGCAACGGGAGAACCAACAAAGGATATGTGTTTTTTCGATATGATCCTTCGGGGGGTCCTTTGGGGTCTTCCACATCTCCTCCTAAACACTGGACCGATTTTAACCAAACTTGGCACAAATATTTTACGCAAAGGGAGAACCAACATAGGACAAGTGTTTTTTCTATACAATCCTTTGGGGGGGCCTTTGGGGTCTTCCACATCTCCTCCTAAACCATTGGACCGATTTCAACCAAACTTGGCACAAATATTTTACGCAACGGGAGAACCAACATAGGATAGGTGGTTTTTTCGATACGATCCTCTGGGGGGTCCTTTGGGGTCTTAAAAAACTATTAGATCTGGTTACTATGTCAACCAAATAGAATAGATTCTGTTCTAAATATATTATCGCATTAAATTGAAGACCACGCGAACGAAGTCGTGGGCAACAGCTATTTATTTTTAAGAAACCTACTTTAATTGAACTTTATTAATTAAACTAACATTTTCATTACGTACAACGTGAAACTCCGTAGCGAAGCACGGGTATTCTGCTAGTGCCATATATATTACTGTATCATTTTTAGTATAGCTTAGTACAGTCAGCAACAATGATATTATCATCAGTTTATATAAGCTTTTCTAACGTAAACTTAAATTCCTGTATTTTAACAAGATTTGTACACGTTTGTTATACACGAGATGTAGCAAAAATACGTCTCAAGTAATTGCCCTAATTTTGATAAATGTTATTTGAATTTGTAATTGGTATTTTGCTGCTCTTAAACTAGCAAAACACATAGTGCTGTTGTCAACTAAACAATTTGTTGAATCTACTAATATCGCAATATCGTTCTTTGTTCTGATTTTATATAAAGCAAATTACCAATATAAAATTGTACGTTAAGAATTTGAAAGTATGTGCAGAGTTGTCTTAATATTATATCGTAAGTGATACTAATATATTTTCAGTTTTAGCATGCGCGTTGTGAATATTAATGTTCCATTCTTTAGGTACGGTTGTGTGTATTACAAATACGCTTCGTAAAGTCATAAGCTGGAAACTGTTTTAAATAAGTTGGAAGACACCATTTAGGAAGGAACATTACTAGACGCCTAACAAACATAAACAGAGTCACACTTAACGTGGTACCACACCCTACCAATTTGTCAAATGTCATTACGGCAATTAAATCAAAATGAAAAAACAAAATAGACAGAAATTCATTGCTAAAAACTTGTGTGTAAACCTGATACAGCCTGTATTCAGCGTACGTCGACCAATGTTTTCACACAGCACGATTTCAAAGGCGCGCCGGGCTGAGTGAACAAGCGTGGAAATTCTTCTCTCCACGTTGTGTATCACTGTCTTTGGTAATATACTTCTCTGTACTTCCTATCTTGTGCTTCTACGTTCAGTAAACGCTGAAGTATTTTACTAAACACTGTAGTAACATCTGTAAAATAAATAAATGAACACGTCAGTAGCCTATTTAATTATGATAGCGTACGACATTTAAACGTATTGACAAATTTTAAATTTTCTTAATATAATTTCTTTTTTATTTAAAAACGAATTTTGTTATTTAATCCTGTTTTTAGTGAATAGCGATCAACAGGAATTTGGTGAAACACATCCCAATTCAACGTCACCGACAGGTAACGAAAAAATCCCTGACCCATAAGATTTTGTCTATAACAAATTAATGGATATTACTTATTCTTTTCTTACTAACAAAAAATACCTAATTCTAAGAATTCTATCTCTAAACATTTACTGATATTTGTGGATATTGTTTACGTTTATTACAATAAAGAATTAAAGATCAATAAACAATAAATAAAGAAGTCAAATCTTTTTAAGCTAATATAATAACCAAACATCTTTGCTTTATGAAGCCTATTATCTCTAGTATCCTCACTGACTTAAGAGCTAAAAGTGTGTAAGTTTAATATATTACACTTTAAAAGATAGGTCTAATCCTTATTTGTTATTATGAAATATTAAAACTACATAGAAAACAGTCGCCACGTATATTAATTTTTCTCTAAGCAACACATATTATTATAATAATTTATATTTGAATCAATAAATTACCAGTTCAGTTGTATACAAGGATTATCATTGTAAAAATGAATGGCTAGGTGATAGATGATATAGATGGTTTACTACTCTATAATTTAGATGGTACACATTGATTGTAACGTAATCGTCTGTTGTAGAGGAGAAGGACGACGACGACGACGAAGCAGACCGTTCGCTGCTACTGAGTAGAAGAACAGGTTATAAGGGATGAAGGTAACTGTTTGAAACAAAGGTTAGAAATTGTGCACTTAACCTTTTCATATAAAACCACGACAGTCGTCACAAATGTGATTTTCGATGTGATTTATGTCAAACAAAATTTTAAGAATTCCTAAACCATTTGAGTTACCTAAAGGCAAATCATTAGTATTAGACACAAAAAAAACCCCAAAAGAAAGAAGTTATTGATGGATATGAATTCAAAGCAACCGTGATAACTAAACTAAGATGAAACTGAAAGGCAACGTTTAAGTGTCGCTTATCTTAATTATTGTCCTTTTTGTTACATTAATCATTACAATACCATACGTAATTTTTATCGCCAACTTTTGAGTTAGGTAGCTGATGTTTGATGTTTTTGAAAAGAGACAGTACAGTGTGCATGCGTCCTATTGAGTTTATGATAAAAATTGTTATTTTTTGGCACCCAGCAGCAAGTTTGAATTTTTTACAGAGCAATTAATAAAAACAATTAATGAAATTTGATAATAATAGATTTTTCTAGTCACTACAGACGGTAATATGTATATATAACGTAAAATGACGTTAAAAAAAGAATTTTGTGTTTCCTTAAGTTATAAAATTTTGGATATTATCTTACTAAATATTATTATGGCTGTGTAGGTTTTACATATAGCCGACAACAGAGGTGATGATATTATAATTGTAGTATTGTAACTGAAACCTATAAATAGTCACGTATTCTGGCCAGTTTTGAAAAGGTGTTTTGCGTAATGAAATTTGTAATACCTCATCAATAGTATAGCTTATGTACACTTTTCTAAGGACTGGCGAGTGATCTGAGGTGGTCTCACTAAATCTTTTCACTAAGGTCATTTTGTGTCATCAAGTAAATATATGCACACTGTCTTCCAGACTCTTACAAGTGAATGGATGTTTATTATTTTGTCTTGTGTTAAGTGTGCCGTTCAAATTTAATACACCGTAAACTTTACGATACATTTCACGCAAGAAGTACATTTCTACTAATTAGTAGTAGACTTTAAAACAGAATAAGCTATTAACAAGAAGAAAAGAACCACTCGAAATAATGTACATCAGATATCCTGTATTTTTAAAATGCAGTAGGTGCTGAGTAATAGAATCCGTTGCCGTAATTAGGGAAATTGTACTTTTCCGATCGAACTCTATTCACGTTCTATTCACATTATAATTTGTATAAATAATATATTTAACTAAGATGCCATTGAAAATATGCTTATTAATATACCTTTTTTAATATGTATTTGTACAAACGTGTGCGTACGTGCGTGTCACAAAAGTGCATTACTTTTACTGTTTAAAACTTCTGAATGAATTACGTTCAAAACTGATAGCAAACTTATAAATAACATGTGCACACGGATGTATTTTATTATCGACGAGAAATATTTATTTTGACGGAAATTAAATGTAACACACAGAAGTTTCACATTAGTTAAATATCATTAATATATCTGACATATCACACAGCTGCAGGCGACAACCTTACTTCTGAGATGACTGTACACAAACACATTGGTTTTAATTCATATTAATCCATAACAGTCTTACGAGACAATTAATAAAAGTTTTTAATTTTTGACGATTTGACTAATTTATAGTAACACAATGACAGCCAAGACAATGAATCTATGAAAAACCATAAAAAGTATATACATGTTTAACATATTCTATGTTCGTATATATTCGTAGAACCCAATAATTAATTGGTACTAAAGCGTGAACTAAGAATAGGCTTATTAGATAAATCCGAGTCAATTATCGTCAAACCACTAAAGATATAAATATTAGAAAAGATCACAAGAAGTTTTATATTATCTCATATTTGCACCTTCCAACCACCTGCAGTGATAAAGAAGATACAATCCCGGTATTCGCGATTATTTTCGGACTAAGATAGTTTTACTTTAATCAATAAATCAAAACAATATATTAGATTTTGTCCTAGAAAAATAACTAAGTAGTTACTAACTGTATAATTAACGAAAAATAACTTTAACGAAATATTTATAAAGGTAAATATTTATTTTGGGATAATATATTTTAATATTTAATAATAATTATTATAAATATTGAGGTAGTAAGGTTGAAAACAGCGTAAAATATTTTATAGACGGATTATAAATTTATTTGAATTATTTTTAAACGTAGAAAATCACTGATAATGTTTGTCGAAAGAAGGTACATTCGACAAATGCTGGTGGTGTTCGATACGACAAATACTGATGTGGGTGTGCGTGTATCTGCACACGCGCGCGCGTGAAAACATTCTTACTCTTCCGGACACATGTTGACAGAGGTAATTATGGAGCCTTCGTCAACTTCTTGGTCTTCTCCGGTAGTGCTGGTAGCGAAGATACGTTTCTGCGTAGACTACCGGAAGCTGAACAACGTGACAGAGAAAGAGGATACACTCGACAGACGGTCTGGAATTCGCTGGTTTCCCACATTTGATCTGAAAAACGGATATTGCCAAGTGGGTCTTCGTCAAAACGTAAGGAAAAAATAGCTGTCTCGACCCCTAGTGGCCTCTTCACTTTTAAAATCATGCCACTTTGTATCAGTCTGCCTGTAATGTATTAGTAACGTTTGAAAGACTAATAAGTCTGTTACTCCAAGTCCTGACATGAGAAACTTGCCTTGCTTACTCAGACGATGTCATAGTTATTGGAAAGTCTTTTAAAGATCATTTGAAAACCAATACAGACGTTCTAAACAGAATTCGTGATGCTCAACAAAAACTGAGCCATATTTTCATTGAAACGATTCTCAATTGAAATTGATGTTGCCCAAATGTTGTAGATAATCCCAATAAAGTAAACAGTGTGACACATTGGCCCATTTCGAAGAATAAACACGATGTTTGGAGTTTTCTTGGGTGATGTTCATATCACAGGCGTTTTGTAAAGGCTTAGCTACTACTGCTAAACCACTACATAAACTAAGGGAAAATAAAAAACATTTCAGTGGTCTGAAGATTGTGAGCAAGATTTTAGGACTTTGAAAGTTGCATTATACTCGGAGCCAATTCTTTCACAGCTTCCGAAGGGAAGTAGTTTATAGACGCAGGCTCAAGCAGCACTGGTCTAGGAGCACTTTTGGCTTAAATGTAAAACGGTGAATAACTAAAAATAGCGTACTACAGCAAGAGACTTTCCAAAACAGAGAAAAATTGTTGCGATACAAGAAGAGAGTTGCTAGCCATCGTCCGAGTTTTGGACGACTTCCATAAATATGTGTAAGGTAGAAAGTTTTTATTACATACGTATAGTGGTGGCTCGAACGTTTTCAATAATACAACTTTAAGGTACAAAATCGGAGGGGTACGTTTGCATTGTAATACCAATTGCTTATATCGAAGACCGTGTTCGGCGGGTTACCAACATTGCCGCAGAAAGGAAGAAGAGAACGCGAGTGAAAAAGCTCAACCATCACTATAGATTCTTGGCAGATGGTTAAACGACACAATTTTTTCGACTAGAATAGATGGCTGACAAAGATATTGGACCGCCACCCAAGACGGCAAAAGAGGAGGGTCGCTGCCCTGATTAACAAGATGTCTGCCATCATTCCGAAATGCTGAAGAGCTACTAGGCACAATTGGAATCTCTAACCTTCAAACGCGTATTACTGAAAGGGTCTTGCAAAAGTGTAGATAGACAAGACGTGCTCATGCAACTGAAAGTTCCCAGAAGCAAAATGCACTCTGTTTTTAAAGAAATGCATAACTGAGCATGTGATGGTCATCTTGGTGTCAATAAAACAGTTTAAAAATACAGAAACGATTCTATTGACTTCATCTTCACCACGGTATAAAGAAATAGTGTCAGATCTGTGAAATATGTGCAGCAAGGTCCCACAAACCAGAAGCAGAAAGAAATGAGACAGCATAATGTTGAACTACAATTCATGAGATTTGCCATAGATGTTGCTGGATCTTTCCCAGTTATAGAGTTTATTATTAAAGGCATCTTCACCTCCTGCTTTTCTATTTTTCAGTTTCTGGATTATGTCTGTTACCTATTGTTGGGTCACCACGGTTCCACTTCCTTGTTTAACTTGTGTTATTGTTGTTTCTGTCACATCATCTTCCACCGTGTCAAAAAGATAGGCAAAGTATATAGTCCATTCTGATAGTAATATTTTCTTTGTCTAGAAGTAAGTTCTTATTTCTTTCCCTCGATTTCTTATTATCTTTCATATGTGTTTCTGCATGTCAAACAGGTCATATTTAAGCTTCTTTACGAATTTTTCCAATGCTGTGGCTTTATAGTCTTTATCTTTTTTTGTGCTTCATTCCTAACTTGTTTGTAATGGTCATAAGATGCCGCCTATGCTAAATTAAAATGTGTGGATTGAGTACCACATTGGATACCACTGCCTGTCCCAAGCCCGGATGAAGGAGGAGGGTTGGTGAACACGGTTAGACACCTATCCACTAGAAAAATATAAATGGCTCAAAGAAGCAACGAACAGCCTCGAAAACACGAGTAAGTGATTTATAGAAAGACGGTAGTGAGGGTGAGATACAGTAATAATATAAGTCAATATTAAAAACCACATCCTATTTACACACAGGGTAGTGAATTTCAGTAAACTAGTAGTTTTATATATGACTTATTAGTATACTGGGAGAGATTTAAAAAGTTACACAATATGATATTATATTATACATTAAAATATTTGCCATTAGTTGCAGAATAAATTAACATTTTATATAAATTCTTAAATTCGTAGTGACCGTCGACCAATGAGGTTTTAGTGAAGGGTTTGTGAGGATCGGTCAGAAATATAACACAAATAACTTAAAATTTGTGTTAATTTTTGACCGATCCTCACAAACCCTTCGCCGAAAAATTTTGTATAAAAATTAAGTAATAAGTAACTACATAACATACACAGTAGTTTCTTGTACACCTTAGTGAAGGTTCTCTTTGATCTGTGTAGTTAGTTATATTATTGGAAATGCGTTTGGCAGTCCATGTGATATGATGAAACGGAGAGGTGGCAGACTGCATCGCCATGAGAGCCATGCAATCGAGGGTGACGCACGCCAGCCTTTAGAAATCCAAGGGTAACACCGTCTAGATCCTGTTGTCATTAGTAGGTTTGCGAAATGGCCACTCTATCGCCCTTGTGTACAAAGTTGTCATCTAAAGGGCCTCTTCTCCATGTCATATACCACATACCTCCTTATTACGTAAAAATTAAAAGAAAAATATTCTTGGATTTCGTTGTCCATGACGTGTCCGTTACTTAACTAAATATCACTATAATATTGACGACTCGGAACACAAAGTTTTTTATAAGTAAAAACGTAAAGTTTTACCTTACAGCCTAAACCGGCTTTCACCTATAGAAGGCTTCATCAGAGGCTGTCGTTAGTAGCGCTGCTCGTCTTGTTGTTGGCGACGAGAAAGTGTTTCGAAAGATTGAAGCTGTGTGTGTGTGGTGAGATGTGTTCGAATCAAATAAATTCTACATAGGCCAGACAGGACGTAGCTTCAAACAGAGATACATTGAACACACAAAAGCACTCCACACCACTACAGAATCTACCTTCGCAAACCACCTCATTGAAGCAAACCACACATATAAAAACATCGACAATAACATGAACATACTACACGTACACACAAAAGGCCGAAAACTAGACACTCTAGAACAATTAGAAATATACAAACACACAAAAACAAATAAAAACGACATCCTAAACGAACAGACACAATTCAAATCGCACGCATTATTCGAACACATCTCACCACACACACACAGCTTCAATCTTTCGAAACACTTTCTCGTCGCCAACAACAAGACGAGCAGCGCTACTAACGACAGCCTCTGATGAAGCCTTCTATAGGTGAAAGCCGGTTTAGGCTGTAAGGTAAAACTTTACGTTTTTACTTATAAAAAACTTTGTGTTCCGAGTCGTCAATATTATAGTGATATTTAGAAAAATATTATTATTGTTATAAATTTTTTTATCTCATTAATTTAAGAATTTATTAATTTACGAAGTATATCAATTAACCGATATCATCTTCTTTGCATTAATACAGCGAACTAAACACTCTAAAGAATATTTAGAGTTTATAATTAATATTTAACTAAATAAAAAGAAGTGATTAATATCTGGCCTCGTTTCTGAATATTCAACGCAGCTGGGAAACTTTGAAAACACAGAACACCACCGAGCTGTTCTTTCCCGTAAGTCACTAGATTTACATTTTAATTAGAAAAAAATCTCTCGGCTTGTGTAAAGTTATAACACATTAAGTACGAGTAATTAACAAAATATAAAATTCTTGTGCGATATATGTAATTTCCAAGTACATTAGTCGCGGTACAATTATCGATTTAACGTTAACTTTATTGTAAATATTAATTTAACTACTGGTAATTTACAAACCATTCTAAAAGTAGGTTTGCTGGAGAGTTTGAGAAATTCTCTTAAGGCCCTGGATTCGATGAAGGGAAAGTCCTGACATTCGCCTGAAAAAGTGAATAGTGTTAAAGAGAATGAGATCGGAACGCCAGTTTAAAAGAAATGTTCTTTAGAAAACTTATAGGACTAAAGAATTATGAAGCTAGATGAGAACTGATCATATCCTTGTGGTAATGAGGGTTTCCTTATATATACTGTAGGCTTATAGGTAAGCGGCTAACGAACGCAGGGAGAGCGCATCTCTCGAGATGAGGAGATCCCCCTTCACCAAGCGCCAACGGCTTCTAAAGAAGACATATGAGAAGGTAAAAGAATATAATGGTCCTCATACCCTTCAACTCAACGGCATAAGATGGAGAAGGCAACGGGAAACCACTCCGCTAAAGATCCAATAGTATATCACTTCTTTGAGAATGATGAGAATGATGGGACAGTTTCTAGTAAAAAATACCGGAGTAATAGTCCACCAGTCGGACTTTTGGGTGAGGACAACTCGAGAATACAAATGCAAAGAAAAACATATGTGCAGAATAGCAACGTGGAATATAAGATGTATTGGGAAAGTCACGGTCATTAAAATATATAAAGATTAAGAAGGTAATTTCAAAACTATCCGTTATAGAGAGCTGTTCGCTAAACGGAGATTTTACTGTATTAGGAACCAAGCAGAGGCGAGCGCTGTGGCACTTGGCCTTGAGATTTAGGCTGTTGACTCAAACAGTCGCGGAGATGACCGCCAACAATAAAGTTCGCATTTGTAATGTTGTTTATTGAAGAATGTATATTGTATGTAAGCGACTGTCATGCAATGAAGGGTTTTAAAGTAAAATGTACATTTAAAAATAGTTGCCCTTACGATCTACCAAATAATTAACCTTGGAGGCACTAAATAATTAAGGAATTTGTTTTAATAACTCTGTGAATGCGTTCGAACAACGTTTAAAATAATTTTCTCGTATTCACATACCACACAAATATATTTAAACAATAATAATAACTGCGTGTGGATTGTCTCGGTTTAGTGCTAAATATTATCCAAATTAAAAAGTTTAAATTAACATTAACGATTATTGATTATTAAAAAAAACTTTTATATAGATAGAAAATATGTATCCGTAACAAGAAGACACATACTCTACCTTATGTGTGGAGATATATTTTCGATGCACTTGTTTGGAAAACTAATGTGTTCATTTACGCAGGCTGTGTCTTTCTTTCTGTAATTTAATTATGCTGTACTTTATGTAAAATAATAAAATCCACCTGACTACCTAAGTACAAACAAAATAATTAACACCACACAATAACATTATCTAAATCACTAAGTAAACAAAATAAATACCAATACGCTGGAAAAAAATAGGCACAAACCATCAACATACATACCACCTACAACGACAGTTGAACACAAGAAAGAAGTAAATAGAAAGTGCGTATTTTCACTACACACACAAGTGAGACACCAATTAGAGGTGAGAATTGACAAATTTTTGAATCCAGCTGTTGAAATTTATCCTTTATTTTTAATTTCAACCAATAAGATGTCTAGTCTCGCGAACGAAATTACGAAAAACGTTTAATTTTTAATGTAGCCTTAGCTACACTTTTAAGATACTTAGTCTGTCGCAGGATGTTGTGGAAAGTGATTAAATTTTAAGTTAAATTGAAAATTAAAAAAACTCAGCTTATATAACCTTGATCACAAAAATTTAACGTAAAATTGCTTATTTTTAATTATAATATTGTAAATTTAACGGGTATGTATCCGTTTAAGCCCCGCGATGGAGCGCCAATCTGTAAATAGACGAGATCCTCTCTCGTTAAACTTGGATTATTTAGTATTAGTTTCTAAATATTTTAAATTATTTTCAAAACCTTGAGTCTTGTGATCGTTGGTTTAGGATTGAAATAATTGGTTTATTGTATTGTACGGGTTCACTGAGTTCGTATTTGAATTTTGGCGTTCTCTCGTTGCTAAGATGAACCTATTTATGTGTCTTCTCACTGAAAACAGAAGTAATCGGTTATACGGTTACTTACTTGTAGTGGTGTTTTAATAATAAAACTGGTGGGTATTGATGTTCATAAAGTTTAAAATTATTTAAACCCACTGGTTACCGCCACCACTGCTGCCAACCATGTATGCTGTCCACCTAATCTGCAACGTCTTAGTCTAGTAAAATAATTAGTCAAAACTCTTGAATGGAGTATAAATTAATTTTATTCTTCGAACTCATTTTTGAATTATCAATAAAATACAATAATATTATTTATCTTCCCTTTATGCTAGGTTACTGATGGACTCTTTAAAATTTTTATGTCCCAGGGTTACAAGTCTGACTCAAATTGTTCGTCGCATTGGACGCTCAGAATTTCGTTAAATTATTTAATAAACAAAGCAGGTTCTTTGAGACTGCAAGATACAAACAAAACTAAAACAATGCACTACTATCATGGTTTAGTAGTAGGAGAGTGATAACATTATTAAAATTCCTTAACTAATAACATAAAAAGTGAACATGTGATTATTGTTGATGTTTGAGGTTAAAACTAGTTTAATTGGAACATGAGTTAATCAACTTTAAATAATTAATACCTCTTTAACGATTCTAACATATTCGTACAATACGGCTAGGAATGTAATCTAGTGACAAAATTCATTATCTACCTTCTTATATTGGATAATACAAAGTTTACAGGTAATTGGATATTCCACACTAATAGGGTTGAACATTATTAAATATTTAGTGACAATCTTAACGTTAAACACAACATAATGCTTAGTATATAATAGGTCAAAGTTTTTTAAAGTTCATCATTAATTGGTTGATGCATCCTCTCTCGGTCTGTCCATCAAGTTAATTCTAAAATTAAAGTTTGGTTACGATTAAATCTTTCACTATTAATCATCTGATTTAATAATTAAAGTATTGTTCCAATCTTGGTTGAATTAAAATTGATATAATTCTGTTAATCTATTTCGCTAATAGCGTCATCGAACATTTTATTACTATCTGAATATTTAGTAATTGTCACTTATCCTTGCGTTCTAAGTCATTTCTTGTAGTATCACTATTAACACATTTTTTTATTGAATTAAATTCTTTTTTAAACATTCTTAGTCATTCACTGCCTATGCGCACATACTCCGGATTAGAACACTGATAAAATAAAACTTTCACTCTGTTTACATCCGATCTAACCTCAACTTCGTGTTTCGAGGTTAGAACGCTTGTGATCAGATGTCGGCTATCAATTCTGTATTACTGGCTTCGGTCACCTGCGTGGATTCCTCGTCGAAGTCTCGATATGAACTGATAATCTTACCTGTGTCAAAATCTCGTATATAGTAATTAATAACGGCCTCTGATTGGTCAATTGTTGTAATTTCCGTGTAGTTTTGGTATCATTCGGCAAAATAGACGCGTTCTTGGCGTCATTTCGCTGGGTTTCAGAGTATCGAAATTCGGTTTACAATTGTACTCCCACGGGCTTGTAATTAATTAATTCCTTATAATTTAAATTGTTCATTTATAAGTATACTAATCATTTTTTCATTACTCCCATCGATTTTGTCTTTTTACCCCGAGTATTTCGGTTACCCACACCATATAATTTTGATAAGGATTAACAAAATAAATTTATTACCATTTTTTACGATCTATTTACATATCTTATTTTATATTTTACTTTATTTATTATTTTCATTTTTCGATAAACTCTTATCATTTTTACTTCCTTATGAATTATTACACCTTCTCATTAAAGTTTCAGGTGGTAATTCGTTAAAAATTGTCTCTGGTAGTTTAGGCCTACCTCAGTATTTTTTACAATGTTTTTATCCCTTTCTTATATTAAGGATTCTTACATCTACTGTATTATTATTACTCACTTTTGTTCTCTGTGATATCTTATAATTATTGCACAGTAGTATTTTACATAATTTCTTAATTAATATTCATAACAATTATATTTCTTTTGGCTAGACCCTTGGTCTATGGCATTGCTAATTGTTCTTATTCATATTATATTATTATGGGTTTTGCCCCATATTTGCTGTGGCCTATTTATACTGAACTAATTATCACAACTCCTGATTACCTCAGTATTAGCTAGTATTCTCCTACTTTAATCTATTTACATTTTTTCTCAGCCTATCATTAAGTATTCTTGAGTGATATATTTTTTTCTTATTTGACATTACATCTTCATCATTTGATTATATTTAGTTTGTATAATGTTTATTATAGTAATGTTGAGGATTGGCAGTGTTTTGTTCTGCTCTGGTATTTTGACATTTGTTGGTATCTATCTATTACTTCCTATATCTAGGTTCATGAGTTACGTATAATATACATCATTAACATTAAATTTATGGTAATAAACATTGATTTGCCTTACATTAGTAGTATTACATCTCAGCTAACATCATGACCTTAGTCCCTTTTCTTTTATCATCATTTTTTGTGTGATTTTTATTGTTCAAGGTGCCAATACTATGCTGTACCTCTTGAGCATGTTAATTTACACTTATAATGTACACAAGTCCTTTTATATAATTAATTTTTGTAAATGGAATGCTCCTTATAGTCTCTAGTTTGCTTATATTATAATACACTCTAGTTTAAGAGCATTCCTGTTATAGCTTTGTGTAATTCTAATTGGAACTTGCTGGTTGTTCAGGTTATATGTCCTCACCTGTATTCCTAACAATGGTTGAACCTTATATTTTGTTTTTTACATATTACACTGAATTCTTTACATGTATTAATGCTAAGTTTTATTATTTATAGTTATATTTTTCCTTTTTTGTGACTATCTCAACCTTATTGTTGATTAATAGTTTTCTCTTATAATTTTATATCTACCTTACATATTGAACTAGTTTTTTGGACATCATTTAGTGGTTATTTTTATACATTCTTATTTTATAGATTGTAGCATGACAGAAAACCCACATTATTATAATTTAAAAAATAATCATGTATAAAATAAAATAAAATGACATCAAGGAAAACTATTATAAAAATTAATCAAGGACCACAGAGAAGTGAAATCATAGTTCGAAGAGATAAAATAAATTAAAACCAACCATGCAATATATAATAAATTATAGGAAAATAATGATAGGCCAATGTATAATTATACCCAGGTAGTATAGGAGCATGTAAGGAAATACCCCGGATAAACAAACATCCATAATAAAAGAATAACTATTGGAAAAACAACCACATAAAATAAAATTAGAAACCCCCAAAAAAGATGAAAATAAATAAGAAAAGTACAATGCAATAAAATAAGAGTAAATGTAATGTATGTGTAAGTGAAGGTTCTAGATATAAAATTAAAGATGTACCATTGCAATTTATTTTTATAATGGAAAGCAAATCCTGATGATCTCACATAAGTGATATTCTTTATCATGCAATACCAGATAAAATGACAAAAAATAATGTAAGAGTATGCAATAAATAGTGAAGTGAACAAGGGGAAATCCCTAAACTAAAACAAAAACAGCAAAAGACTGCATACAAATTAATTTTAATGAATAATTTAAATGAAGAAAGAACAGATGTGTTTTGTTTATATTAACAGTTCATTGAACTCAAGGCTTGAATGTTTGAGATTGAATATAATTTTTTTTGTTATAGAATATTTATTATGTTTTAATGGTATCAATTAATAATAAACTTTACTGTAATTAAATAAGGGTAATTTAGTTAAGATGTTATAAGAATTGTAGGTCAGAGAGGGTATTAGCTAGCTGGAATAATAATAAACATTTAAATGAACTAACATAAAATCTAGGCCAAATGGTAAATCTCACCAATCTTGTAATTAGTAAATAAGTAAAGGAAATTAATTAAATTGATGAAAATTGTATAATGTAAATCAATCACTGTGTATAATAACTGTAACAACAATTTGTGAAGGTATTGAAGGAATGTATATACAATAACACTGGAATCTAAAGGAAAAGCCTAAATTAAGGATAATAGTCAAATTAGTTAACCAATTAATAAAATTACTGAGAATTAAAGAAAACTAACCATTTTTAATTCAATCAATGATCTTGTTCAATGATAATTAGAATATGACAGAAATTGTAAACCATATAATGTAGCAGGAAGTACAATAGTTAAAGCCGACATCCAAATATACTGTAAATATGACTTTTGGAGTTAAAAAATACTATAAAGTATATCATGTGTGGTATTAAATAACGCAGAATTAAATAAGGAAATTGATATGTGTAATTAGTATTTAATAAAAATAAGTAATAAGCAAAATGTAATTAATCATATAATGTAAAAGTCAATTATTTAGTTCAACATATAATTGAGACGGAAATGCCATCTGAGTAAAACAATGTCATTTTAATATTAAATCAGCCAGGACCTTTTACATGAAGAAGAAAGAGAGTTAGTTGATTGTCATACGTTGAGATGCACACTTCGGAACGAGCTCATGCAAATTAATTCATTGAAAAAGAGAGAAGATAATTTTTGAATATGAAGTAAACCTATAAAAAATATAAAAAATAAATTTAAAAATATGATTAATAAACACTGAGAGAAACTGGAATAAACCAAATTAATCTATTTATGAAGATTGAAGTCGTAACCCAGATAATAGAACAATATAAACGTGAATTCTAAAATTTTATCGATACGAAATTGAACATTGTAAAACCTTACAACTATTGGAACAAGAACACGTTTGAACACTTATTGCCGTGCCGAACAACTGACCACTAATCCCGAATAATTACACTGTGATGAAGTGGAATTAATCACTACTGCTTGGAAGAGGAACACTCCAATAATCAACATTTATTTGAAGAATTCTGCAGTGAAGACATACGCAGCACGGGAGCGGCCATTTTGGAATACTCCCAGCATTCGCTGCGGTGACGTCAGAACATCATACTGAGTCGTTGGTTCGAAAAATCTATTTTATTAACATTTATATCTTAAATAATATTTCTATTTTTTATAATTAAGAAGTTTTTTCTGTAAGTGTTGTACTTTTCATCTTTGCCCTTTCTTTGACTATTTAAATAACAGCTAAAAGAACCTGTAATTTAACATTAATAATTTATATACTGAAATCAATGGCCCTGAGATATGAGTTTGCGAGCTGTCGATTAGCCGATCGATTCAGAATCGATTAGTCTCTATAACATTAATAAATTCATTGAATATTATAATTTTGAGTTTTATTTATTAGTAAACATATAGATAGAAGAATTTCAGATAATATTTGACACCTGGACTCCAAGAAAAGAAGAGAAAACATCATTGAAGGAGTACACTCATTGAAAACGGAAGACCACCAATCGATTATTACATTTTATAATCTAGTTAACGCGGAAAAACAATTCTTGTTAATCGTACATAATAAATCCGATAAATTAGTAATTAAAGAAATAAATATATAAAAATAAATAAATAAATATATAAAATAAATAAATAAATAAATAATTTTTTTTTCAAAAAATTTTTTTTTTTTTAAGTTATATTATAATTTTTTTGTAACCCCGAAAAGGAAACATTTTAATTTTGTTACAACATTTACAATTCTTATATTCACTCTCCCTTTTATTTTTCTATCATCATTGTTTTACTTTTGAGTTCTGGTTATATTGTCAAGTCATTGAAGTTAGTTTCTTAATAGTTTGATGTCAGTGTCAAGTCATAGCATAGGGTTTTAAATCAGCTTTTAAATTACTTCTGTTTTCTCTATCATTAACAATAATTTATATTCTCATGATTTATTTTATTCTTGTCATTATTTGTTCGTTTCTTGTGGTTGAATTCATTTTATTTTCCCTATTCGCACTGATCACTATTATCATCCTTCATAAATATCTTCTTGTTACGGGTGTTACTGTCTTCTTCTCACTGACTGATCTATTGGGTATTTGGGTCAACGTTGTCTTGTCTTTAGTCGTGTGTCTTCATTTCTTCTGTAATACATTACTTGTTAATAATAACTACTCTTATTCCTTTATATTAGTCACTATTCGTCCTATGTTCCTTTTTAATGTTCCCATTTTGTTGCTTATTTTGCTTTGGATTGTTTATAATCAGTTTGTTTTACGTTGGTTTTGGGTTGATTATATGTAACGTTACAATATAAAATTAAAATGAATTATAGGAATATAACGTACCTAATCTTTTGCGGCATTTATATGACGTCGTATATTCTTGTGACGTTACAAGTACAGCAAGCGTAATATAGTGTAGTGTTTGATCTCAGCGAAACGTTTGTGCCTTGATTGAGATTTCTGATTTTCATGAGCCAAGCCCTTAGTGAAATAATTAGACAAATATGACTCAGTAGCGTCAGTAAAGTTATCGGACTATTTCAGCATCAAAAACGTAAGTAAGCAAGACTGGTTAATTCTCCAATTGCCTTGCGTTTGGTAAAATAATGTACAATACAAAAATATACACGTCTAGACGTTCGTACATAGGTTCAGAAATGCGATAAAAAATAAATAATTAGAGATTAAACTTTATTATTATTTTAGATTTTGATTGCTATTTTGCCAACTATAAATCTGTGTCATGAATGCTTGAAATAGCGTAAACATAGATGAGGAGAAACCAAAAGAATGAATAGTAAAACTAATTTTGTGTTTGTACGTGATTCTCGTCAACTTTGTATCGCCTAAATGAAGAAGTACATATTTAAATTTTATTCTAGCGTGATTTTGAAATACAGCGGTAATATAGTCATGTTATAAACCATAAAGGTTTACAGTGCAAGTTGCCTATATTGATACAGCCTGTACACTACTGTGCAGTGTTTATCTCACTACAAATCCCTTACACAGTGCTCACATTATGCTAGATCGGGAACGCGAATATTTACCGTTCATCGAATATCTGTTAGATTTGACATGTTGACATACGCGGAGTGCTTTAAGATTTTGAGGCGAGCAGAAAAACAATCATCATGTATCAAACGCCAGTGCGACCAGCACTACTCTTGGTACCAGACTCGTAACAATAAGTCCCACTATGATATGATTAATTATCCTTGTTATTTGCCAGTAGGGATGTATTGTGGAGAACATGATCAAAAATACTCTTGCAAAAACCATACACCTATCCAGCAAAATCCAGCACGTAGGCACAAAAGCACACTGTAGTTTGTCTACGGAACCAAATGCAATATTATATTGCTGTCATTAGGTGACCCATAATATAGATAATACAACTAAACGTTGTCTGAGGTGCAAAAGACTTTTTTAACAAAACATTACTATTTGTAAGTGAAATCAACTGCTCTTGTAGGGAATGAAATCTATAGTGAAGGTACAATGAGGTACAATGTCTCGCGCAAGCACATGGACTGTTGCAAGTGCACATATTACAAAGTGCATCAATTTACTATACGAACGTTCAGCATCGGCACCGAATGTTAAACAAAGAGGTTTAACTAATCTAACATATAAACTGCTGGCTTGTCTTGCTAACTAAATTGCAGTAACTAAATTGTCTCGCAGAACTTCTTAACACGATTTTATGTTGTAATAACACTCCTGAATTAGCGTAATATTATAACATATTTTTTTAAATTCAAAACTTCGAAATAATATAGTTGTCTACGAAAAACTGGAAAATTGTAGTAAAGTGTAGGAAGCTCATGAAGAAAAGCGTTCCCTTATTATTTTCGATGCTAATGTTATTAAAAGAAGTTGCAGGATCTTCAAAATATCTGCCTTTCTCTCTCTGTCAGACATATTTAACGTTCGGGTACACAATCACAAATCAAAAATTTACTTTTTTCTTTCTAAGTATTAGTCAAATTCTGTAGAAGATTGTTCGAAATAACTAGGATGTAGTTCCTAAACTGAATTCATCCAGTGTATAATTTTAATAGCGCTACTGAATGCATAATGATCTTCTGTGTTAGAAAATTTGTATCGCCTACTATACAGTTCTTTTGTTCGGTGAAAATTGCAAAAAATATTGCTTACAAATCTAAGTGAAACATTGTACATCCACAGAGTATTCTTAATGGCTTTCTGTCCATCTTGAGTTCACAGTTTTTATTATTAAACGATTTCAGATTTAACAATAATTTTCAGTTCTGACTCAACGGTTTTCCGTTTGTCCCTCTGTCTATCTGTTTGGAATATTTCTCACTACAACTTTTGAATGGACTAATCGATATGCGTAAACGTTTGCATGCGTGTCCATACTTTAACCAATAGCGGTCCTATTATTTTTTAGATTGATTCCCATAAAATTAGAAAGAACACATGCAAAAACGGAAAAAGAAAATTTTTGAAAAATCCAGAAAACAATGTGGAGCATTGGAGGACACTTTAATCATAATAGTGTTTAGGAACTCTCAGGATTTTGAGATGCGAGAGTCAAAATCAATTAGGTTATTAATTAAAAATAATTTTAATCAGAATCTGAATATAAATTACTCTGAGTATATTCCATGTTACAAATTTCAAAATTTCAAGACGCCAGGGCCAAAAAAAAGAAAAGTAATATTCTATAAAGTGTTACAAATCTAACTGTGTGTTAGATAAAGGGAATTTTTGCCCAAATTTAGCCTATATGTTGCGTTTTCTAAGAAAATTATTAACTGCGCAGCAGAAATGGAAGACAAAAATATAATAAAATTGTAAAACAAATTCAAGCCATCAAATTAAGAGAAATTTTATTAAAAATAGAAATTCCATATCTTCAGTAATTTTACAGAATTACTATCTCTTATTACTATTATCCCGGCTGTACAATGTTTACACATTTTCTGGAACCAAAGATTACAGAAGTGATTTAATTCTCATCTTTCACTGCTGCTTGTCGATCCAAAGATTTTCTTCAATTTCTCGTTCCCTCAATATAGTCTGAATTTCTTCTATCCAGGTGATAGGTGGTCTTCCTCTTTTCCTTCTTTCTGGTGATGTCCATTCTTTCTCTCCTTGGCAATCTTTCCTGTGCCATTCTTTTCGTGTGTCCATACCATTGTAATTTTTTTGCTTGGATAAAATCAAGAATTGAATTTTTCACACTCATTCTGTCCTTAATGACTACAATTTTAATTTTCTCACGTCTGGATACTCTTGCCGGACGTCTCCAAAAGTCCATCTCTGCTGTCATTAATTTTGTTCTTGCGTATTTATTAGTAGTCCAAACTTCTGATCCGTAAGTCATGATAATTCTAACAATGGTTTTAAATATTTTGGTTGTAGTTTCTGTTGTAATTTTCTTACCCCACAGGATTCCATTTAATCTAGATACAACCCAAATTAATCCCAAACTAATTCTGGATTGTATTTCTTTGTCTTGCTTCCCACTGACCATAATTTTCACCCTCAAATACTTGTATTCCTCTGTATATGGAATCTTCCCCATGTGTTCCTCCAGTATCAAGTCCTGAGAAGGTCACCTATTCCATTATATTTTGTTTTATTCATATTTTCTTTTAGTCCTTATTTCTGATATTTCTGTATCAATTTTCTAGTCATGTACTCTATGCTTTGTAAATCTTGAGTCAAAAGTAATTGGGCATCAGCAAACTGTAATTACTATCTCTTAACACTTTTTTTGTTGTTTATAAGACAAGTGTGTGTGTGTGTGTGTGTGTGTGTGTGTGTGTGTGGGTGTGTGTGTGTGTGTGTGTGTGTGTGTGTGTGTGTGTGTGTGTGTGTGTGTGTGTGTGTGTGTGTGTGTGTGTGTGTGTGTGTGTGTGTGTGTGTGTGTGTGTGTGTGTGTGTGTGTGTGTGTGTGTGTGTGTGTGTGTGTGTGTGTGTGTGTGTGTGTGTGTGTGTGTGTGTGTGTGTGTGTGTGTGTGTGTGTGTGTGTGTGTGTGTGTGTGTGTGTGTGTGTGTGTGTGTGTGTGTAATTATTATCAGTTTTACACATATGTGAAAAGTATTAGATATAAGCCCACAGATATCCAAGAAATCCTACAGGAACTTAAAAGGAAGGATTACATTTTTTGTCATTTGGCACTAAGGTTGTAAATAACTTTAAAACTGCATTAGTTTTTGAAATTTTGTGTGTTTATTGAATGATCCTCTCCTTTAAAATTGTTATTTTGCTAATAAGATAATAGAGGAATTGAGTTATTTGTAATTTTTTTTGATAATTGAATAATTATTTAGTATTAAAGTTTATGCAGTACTAAACCCATTTGTTCAAAATAGTGAGCGAATGCAGCAGAGGAACCTTTTTGTTGTACGTGTACATTCAAATTATGTCATGAGATCTAGATCACACTTGCGCTTATTACAACTGTAATTTATGTAATTTAATCCAAAGCAAGATCAAAATAACTTGATAACTATAAAAAAGAATGTGATTTGAAATTCTCACACAATATTGAGAAAAATAGTTTTATTTAGTGTTTAATGAGTATAGATTTGACCATAATGTTTATTCGTATTTTGTCATTAAACGTTGTAATTATCTGGAATTAAAAATTGAAAACATCGAGTTCGCACATAATAATGGTCTTTTTAAATTTAGTAAAGTGTTTAAATTAACTGTTGTAACACGTGAATTAGGTATCTGTTTGCAAAGTAATACCATTTTTGCTACAGCATACAGTGTTTTCATTATATCATGCCTTCCTGTGTAATGTACTACATAACATACTATCACTATATCGTACGTCATTTGTTGCAGCTTCACAGTGTTACCAAGTATTCATTTATCATAATTTGTATAAAGGTACGTGTCACATATTAATTTTGATACACGCTTATGGACAACCCGTCGATATCCTAATTCCTCATGACGTTATACATAACCTCTACAAAGAAAAAATCTGTTATCCCACAAAACCCAGTAGATTAGAATTTATAATAATTAAACTTGGTGTATCGAAATACTGTAATTACTTTGAACGTAATACGTAAGATATCAGTTTGTATATTAACCAAGTTACTTATGGACATTACAGAACCTAAAAAAATTAAACCCTCAATATTATAATAGTATTCGAACATAACGCATTATAAGTTGTACTTAATTCCTGTAGAGCTACGAGAGACAATGACTACTTAATACAGCAGATAGACTGTCTTCAACGTTTTAACAATTCTTCAGTTCTACAGTCCTTATTTGATTCACTGGTGCAAAATTTAAGTATTTTACTTACGGAATTAAATCACATTAAGCTTGTACAACTAGCTATTATATTTTTAATGAAAAAGATTTTTATTTTTAATTACAAACCAAGGTTAAAATTGGATGCAAGATAATACCAAACGTGAGAAGCAGCCAATAAACGCAGAAAGGAATCGAACACCCGCAGACACTTATTTTACGTCTGTATGAATGAAATTAATAAGGCAATAAAAAACTCGTGTATGTGACTTTTACTTTAAAAATTCTAAGCTTAGGTTTATTAGCTAAGTGCTAAGCTGTATATATTAGTAATGATGAGATTAAGTACGTACCATTAAAGTATATCAGCATATAGTAGATAAATTAACTTCTCATTACAGTCCCGTAATATTCATTGCCTAAAAGAACGTAATGGCACGAATGACAAATTATAAAGAGCCGAAAAATTATCAGTCTAAAGCAAGCCATATTACCGACTTGGGTAAAACCGTCAACTATAAAAAAGACGTTAGTAATTAGTAACCATGTTATGAATTAACCGTTAAGGAAATCTTTCAAAAACAACGGGAAAAGAAACTCGAATAACATTTTACAATAAAATGGGTGTCCTCAGTATCAGCTAAGATCGTTAATAGTTAAAGCAGAATTTGGATTTGAAATGAACGTTATACAACCTGGCAGTACATTGGAATTGACAGAATATGAAATAAGTATGATGATATGACAGGTACTAAAAATACGATTGTTGTAACAATACGCTGTAACAATATTTCAAAATACTGTTACAAAACATGGCTAGGCACTTTAGAACAATTGAAAAAATATAAGTATTTTAATATTAGAGAAATCGAGCCGCACTCCCAGGTTTATTAACATTAATACAATAATCACGCTAGTATTATAGTAGTTGTCGTTCGCTATTTAACTCTAATACTCAACATACTGTACCGTTAAAAATTTTACTAGTTCGTACAATATAAGACACTCACTCAATCTTTAAAATAATTAAGTGTACCAGTAAACAAAATGAAGTAAATAAAAAAGCAATTTATAAATCTTTAACATAAGAACAAGAATTACATCTAACCCATCTTTTAAAAAATAAGCATTAAAAGCATAGTACCGTGAAGAAAGATGATGTACGTAATACAACCTGTAGCCGACGAACTGGAGTGATCAAGGGAGAGTGTAAGCAACTTTAAATACAATTAGTTAACAATAAGCAGTATACCAGAAACTTACTAACTTATTAGCATGTCTTATCACTATATACAGTATTTACATTTTAATTTTAATAGAATTTTTAGCCTTGGAAGAAATATTAGATAGTCTTATAATGCAAAACGTTGTCCTTAGTTATTTCACTAAGTCGACGGCAGTGGATATTGTAACTTTATAATCTCCGAGAGTGTTATAAAATGTAATTAAAATGTAAATCCAACGGCTGACCGAAAAAGAGTCCCCGTGTTTGCGTTGTGTGCAAAGTTTCTCAACACTGCTTTACACACTGGTGCTAACATCCTACCATTCATTGACAAGTGTTATAGTGTTAAATTTTAATTACTTCTACCATTCATTGACAAGTGTTATAGTGTTAAATTTTAATTACTTAGGCCTAGAAAGTTTATTGGATAAGCTAACTCAAAGATATAAGAATGTTATAATCCTAAAATTTTTGCAAAAGCATTGATGAAGATAATATCCAAAATAAAACGGTTTACATTCTGCTCTCGCAGTCTTGCCTATCTCTTCCATAGGAAACTGGATATATAATCTGGTATTACACATCCAACATTGCAGTCGCATCTTCTTACTGTTGGTCTTCCCAATCATGTAAATCCTCATCACGTTCTTGTTGTTCATGGCTCAAGGTTTCAACGTGTCTCATAATTCCGATAGATGCGGTAACTAAGCCAATAGGCTTAGAAAAATTACCCATTTTTAAAACATAAAACGTTGCTGGTAAACTATCCCTTTCCGTTAACCGATCTTCACCAAAAACAACAGGTCTTGAGAACTCTACAATTCAGGGCTGTATGCAAAATATTATTTGATTCTGTTTGAATTTGCGGCTCTTAACGTTTGCCATAGAAACAAAATCTACTCACAGATAGACACACAGACAATTTTCGAAAAATGACTTTTTTTCATGTTTTGAGGGTAGTAATCACGATCGGCAATCTCGAACACGATTTTTTTCGCCATCACCTTATGGTACTTCCATTTCCTTATGGAACATGGATGTAATTAGTACACTTCTTCTTTATATCATGGTATATCGATATTACCGCATAATCAAAACATCGAAAATGTAGTGTAAGTACGGTTTCTGGGAGAATACCAAGAGTATGATTTCTTCTTCTTCCTATAATTTCTACAATGAAATGCTTTCTTTAGTTTAAAGTATTTTAATTAACAATTTTGTGCTTTCTTCAAAATATAGGTTATTTCTGTAAAGAAGTGTGTCTGCTGATGGTTTTTTAGAAATTAACCAGTGTTCTAGAAAAATAGAACGTTAACACGTAATATTAACATATGGAAATAGTGTTCAGTGTTAATATGGAATGTTTTAGATTAACCTGTAATGTTTACAATAAATAATATGTTGTAAATGATGTTTACAATTCGTATTAACGTGTAGTGTAACGTTTACAGTGAATATTGAAATCAGACTCTCTGCCTTAATAAAGTGTATTACAATATTATAATAAATTTTTCTTTCGATGAAATAAGTTACTAAATTTGTGTAATGTCTCGGAATATGTAGCAGATTAGATTTATGGTTACCATGGCAACGAATTTGTCTTTAAATGCAAATTTGTCTTAAAAAATTAATAGTAAATTATAGATAAATAAACCCATTTATTACCTGCAAAACTTAGCTTGTTTCTATCTTCTACGGGTGCTGGATACATCATCATCGGTGCTGGACTTTTCCGTAATTCCTCCCGAAGTTGATCCATTTCACTCTTCACGTAATCTTTTATATTGGACACCTCTCCAGAACAATCTTTCGCAGCCTTGGAAGTTCCTTCTATCTTGTTCTCTATTACAAGTGTGCGCGATTCTATTTCATTTGTTTTACTAGTGGTCACTTGTAGCAGATCATGAACATCCTGTATTTTACTGTCTTGTTCATGCTTCATCACATTCATTTACCCCGTCATTTATTTGTTTATGAATGTGTGTTAAATCTTTCCTCCATTCTATACGTAATTCTTTATGCTTATTCTCTAACCTAACAGAGTGTTCATGCAGGGCTTTCCTAAACTTATTGTCTAATTCATTTATGCGCCTATTTGTGTCGATAATTTTATTTGCTAACTGCATCGTACTATCTTCGATGTCTTGTTTTAACTCTTGTCTTACTTCATTTAGATTTTCTGACATTTTTACAGTTTCTTGTTTTAATTCGCCTATTGTATTATTGAAATCTTCCTTTAAATCTTCTGTTTGTTTATTTATATTTTGATTCAATTCTTTTTTCAGTTTTTCTGTTTGCTTATTTATTTATCATTTGTTTTTGTTATTTTTTTGACATTCTCTTGTTTTAATTCTTCCCTTACTTTTACATTCTCTTCTTTTAAATTTTCTGTTTGCTTATCGAGTTTAGCATTTAGATTTTCCGCTTGTTTGACATTCTCTTCTTTTAACTCTTCTTTAAATTTTTCTGCTTGTTTTATAACTAATTCGTCCATCGCGACCAGTATCGACTTTTTAAATGCTTCTAGATTCAACCCTCCTGGTTCCGCCATGTTGAATTATTTTTATTTATTCTTTTATATTTTCATATAAATATTATTGGTGATAACCGGTTATGCTACGCTTTATTTATTTCTTTAATTATTATTATTATTGATATATTATTATATTAATATTACGATTACAGTTCATTTTCAAATTTATTACCTGTTGAGCGCCAGTTGCGCTTTTATACTACACAACAATTCGAAATAACATTTACTATACTACTAGTTATTGCTTTCAATATATCTTTGCTTTTAACACATTTTTCTTTAGAGCATTCATTTAACAAAACAATTTTTTTTAAATCGTTAAATGATTATGTTCGAAGCAACACGTTCTTGGGCGACATTTTATATAACGGTAAGAACCTCTCTTAATGTTCTAATGTTATATTTTAATGAACGTGTAATCGTAATAAATAACACTAGATAGTTTTATTAAAATTCATGTAATTTTGTATTAACAATTTCTTATTTGATTTTCGGTTTTAAACTCATTATTATTTTTACTTGTTTATTACGTGCAATTTGCACTTTTATAGTACAAATAATTCTCTTATCTCTAACGATTCCAAATTATCATAATTTTTATGTGCTTATTACGCATAATTCTTAAAACTACCTTACACACAAACATATTATATAATGTTTTAATGCAATACATTATTATCAATTTTCAACTGCTCTCAGCTTGCTCAATTATTATTTTATTTAACCTCTCAATTAACTAATTCTTTTTTTCTTTATAACTACTAAATTCTCTTCACAACTGCATCTGCGTTATTTACTGTTACTTCCTCTAACGAGGTTGTCATTTATTACTAATAATTATAGATTTTGAATTTACAGTTACTTCTCATATTATGGTACTTAATGTACAAACAACACATTTACAATTATACAGTTATTTGAATCATCTTAGCATCTAATTGTCTATACTTTTTCTCTTTTCTTTGATATTTAACGTCTTTTAATTTAGTCTCGGTTTCTTATGAATACATGGTTATTTGTCAGCTTGTTACTTGTGTGGTGCATCTGAAACGTGTCCTCTTCGTCCTGGATACGAATGACCAGCTTATTGTCGTGGAAGTCCTGGAGTCGGGTAGTCTTGGAGTGTTGTAGTTCCTCGTCACTGGATTCTCGTATTCTGCTTCATTGGATGCTCGTACTCTGCTGCATTGGCTGCTCGTACTCTGAATCACTAGATTCTCGTACTATGCTGCATTGGCTGCTCGTACTCTGAATCACTGGCTGCTCGTACTCTGCTGCATTAGGTGCTCGTACTCTGCTGCATTAGCTGCTCTGGCTATGCTGCATTAGCTGCTCGTACTCTGCTGCATTGGCTGCTCTGGCTGTCGATCAACTCTAGACGCTCTAGTAGTTGGACATAGCCTCCGGCAGTCCTGATGATTGAACCAAAAAAAGTTGTAGTCCTTGGACAGCGCCTTCGGCTGCTATGGTGGTCTGACAAGTAAGAGAGCGATGATTGTGCGTCCTCGTATTTATTCCCAAGGCTCCGAAATCATGTTTCGACAACATTCTGCCTGTTCGCAATTGTCGAGCGCGTCACTTTTAATCCCGCTTTCTAATGACACTTTATTTGCTCGTCTTCGCGAATTGCGAAGTCTTTGACACATTATACGATATTCCATTGATCGTTAATTTTTAGGCGTTCGTTATGCACAAAACAGTTTTTCTTTGTCTTAATTACTCTAATTACTATTAAATTTTAACTTCTTATCATTTCACTTTTTGTTCGTTTCGTACTATTTTTTATCTATGTGTTTGTGTTATTTTAACTCACATTTTGGTGTCTTCAGTTTTTCACTACTGTGCACACAAGCCTAGTAAGTTAATTAACTACAATTAATTTATATCGTTATCGAAAGGGTGGCGCCTTTCATGAATGAACCGGTCGTCACACACACATATACTTACTTGTGTGCACACATGCAGAGAGCAGCTGCTTTGCTCCCTGTTCTAACACGCAAGTCAGGTGTTTCCATTACAATTTATATTGCAGTCTGAATGATTATTATTACACAAATGCGTTATTTATATCTTCTAATTACTTATTGAAATACTCATGGCAATGCACAGTACTCAACATAATTGTACTGTTGCAATATATATATGATTATGCAATCATTGCTTGTTTATCATACTATATAGTGATAGTATAGTATAGTAGTTTACTATATAGTCTATCTTTAGTCTATATTTACTCTATAGTTTATAGTATAGTCTATCTAGTATTTGCAGTCTGATGATCTAGATCTATGATTGTTTCCGCTGTTTTTGTCTAACCGGGAAGAATATTGTGGCTCTAAGTAAATGATGATCTGATATGTTGCAGATTCCCCTATCCACTCGTACATCTTCAGCCTTTAACAGTGTATGTTGTTTAATAATTGAGTAGACAATGTTTGATTTTAAATTCCTTGTGTGTTGTGTCCATGTATATTTGTGAACATCCTTGTGATTAAAATAACCATTGCTAATTTTAAGTTGATATTGGTCACATAACTCGATGAGACTTTCTCCATTCTCATTAGCTGTTTCTCCTCCGAATAGTCCTACTATATTGTTGTTTCTCATTTTTCCTGTCCGACTATTTAGGTCTCCTAAAATTATTAATTCTCTGTTGTCACCTACTTTTAATATTTTCTGATTCAGTGTTTCAAAAAAACTGTCTTTTTCATTTGACACTCCATAGACTAAAAACACTGTAAGTTTATGTTGTAAGATGTTTATGTTTACTCTAATGATATTCTCATTTATGACATCCCAATCTGTTATTTTATTCTTTAGTTCCTATTTCACTAGTATAGATACACCTCTGCTTGCATACTGTTCTTTGGGCACGCCACTATAAAGATGAAGGTAGTTGCCAATTATTTCACTACCGTTTCCTTTCTCTTTTGTTTCAGTTAATGTGATTATCTCAAAATGGTGTTTATTCAATCCGTGTATAATCTCTGTTAACTTTCCTCTGCAACGCTGTGTGCTTAAAGCTGCAAAATTCATTATCCTTTTCTGTGCTGTTATCGTTTACCGTTGAGACCGTCCTTGTTTCCGAGGCTATCATTAGGCTTTTTTGCATTTTAAATATTTTTTCCGTGAAATGAGGATCAAGCCCATTGTCACAACCCCCAACCTGGAGGACCAGGAAGATTTCTGTAGGGGCCTTTTACTCTTAGCTGACATGTTCCAGTTTTCGAGCGCCGGAAACTCGCTCTTCACGCTCTCTCGTCTGCAGCATAACGCACACCCACTGTACGCCATACCCCCGGTAGTCACGTGACCCAAAACTGGATCTTCGGAGACGTGAGAGCAGGATTTGTTGGCAGAGCTGAGTTTGATTTCTCAAACCCCTGACTCATTTGTTAGGAATCAGTGAGCATTTCTCAGATTTTTACTGCTGTATAGACGATTATAAATATAAACTCCATAAAAAATTGCCTTTTAATACACGCTGAATAATTCCAAACGCTTTGAAACCTCGATAATTTAACGTTTTTAACACAACGTTTTCCAGCTTACATGTGCTGCTATGAGAATTTGTATAAGGGACACTTCTGTGAGGTCAAGAACACGCTATACTAAGGTGTTTACGGCAAACGTCTGCTAATAATCTTTATCACTGAAGATGGCCTCCGCTGATGAAGCACAAACATAAGCCCACGAACTAACAGCCCGTAAAAATAATATTTACGCCGGCCGTGAAAGCCTAAGAATTCAGTTACGAACCCTCTATGGGAGGATGTTGTAAGATCCATTAGAAAGGTTGACGCCCTAAAAAAGAAGAAAACACACCCTCTATGCTCTGTAGCCTTTCTTCAGAGGTGTAGGAACACGGGGCTTATTGCCCGGTTCCTCAAGTTTAAACATAATTCCTTTACACTTCAAGCTGGGAGAATCTACCGGCGAACAGACCAGATTATGCTCCGCGAATGCATTCATCAGACCAGGAAAGATCTCCGTTGAATGATAAGAAAGTTTTCGACATGCATCTTGAAATGGCAGATCGGTGAATCACACTGACCAAAACTGTCATCAACATCTCTGACCAGTAGCTTAGTAACACCGATAAAGCTTTTTTGGCGAAAGGGGAGACGTTTGCGGTAACACCGAAGAGGATTCCGGTCGAGGACATTATTGCGAACGTCGATGCTGGGATTCGTCGACATCCACAGGCTCAAGCGGACGAGATTCACTACGAAGCTGTTCGCGCCCTTAGAAGAACCGATCCGCCATCGTTGGCGGAACTTGGAGCATTACGGGAACTGAGGGTGGACGACTCCATCGTCAAATTGCCAGTGGATAAGGGGAGCGTGTCAGTTACAGTTTCAATGAGCCTAGATTGAGTCCTTCGTTTAATGTGAATGCAATTAGCATAGAATGCCAGAACATTTTGAAAAATAAAAGTTTTACTTTTCACATTGAGAGAACCTACTGATAGTTATATTACCCACAGAAATATATGAAACTTGCCACTGTGAGTTTCATTTTAAGAATAAGAAAAATATTGTAATACAAAAAATAGTCTTATAATTTTTTTATAGATAAGTGTAATTGATTGATAAGAGTATTTATACAATAAATTGATTTAATTGTATTGATGAGAGTAGAAAAATTAAATTCTAAGTAAAACTGAATTTAATTATAGAACTAATGCTCGCTCTTTCAAAAATTAACTTCCTTCAAGAAAAAATTATTTGCAAACGGTCGAGTACGAACGTACACTGATTAAGGAAGAAATTGATATTTTCAGTCACAATCGAAAATGGCCTATGGAAATACACGTTTAAATTAATGTTACGGTATATATATATATATATATATATATATATATATATATATATATTGTAATAAAACAAATTTTGTGTTTTATTTACAAATAATATATAATTAGATAATAATTGGTTAATAAATTTTTTTGTTATTTCTTCATCTCATTAATTAATTTTAATTGGTGTAGTTGTTTTTTAATTGTTTAGGTTCAATTAATAAAAAATATACTGTTTAATGACTGGGTGTGTTCTGATGTAAGATTATTTATTTCTTCACTTCAAATAGATTATCTAAGCCGTATCGATTGCATGTAGCAGCCAATTTAATATCTGTTTTTCTTCTTCTTCTAGCTCGTCTCCTTAAGAAGTTCACTTTTTCTCATAAATAATTAATGTAATTTAATTTAAGGCTTAGCTGATCAATAAAGCAGTATTAAAACAATAAATGAGTTTATTCGTCAAACAATTATTAGAAATTGCCGCACCAGCTTGAATCTGATTCGATATAAAGTTACAGTTCGATTATTTTATATATTCAAAATATTTCAATGGAATTATTATATTATAAAGGTTCTTTTAACTGTAGAAATAGTCATGTTAAAAATTGTCATGTTAATTTATTTGTCCTGGGCTGTTACTCTTCACTACTCCATATCTTAAAAATTGTCATGTTAATTTATTTGTCCTGGGCTGTTACTCTTCACTACTCCATATCCTACTGGGTCTACTTATTATTATACTGATATGATGCTCTTATTATTTATTTTTCAACACTTTATGGCTATATTTTGACTACATATAATTCCTTTGAATCGACTTTTCTAGTTCTGTTAAGTTCTTTTATTTATAATTGTAAATACTTTTCTGTTAATTTTTATTTAAGTTGATATTATTCCTTCTAGATGACTTCTTCCCTTCCTTTCATATATTATCTTATTTTGTAGAACAAGGTAAAAACTTCGTTGTGCTACGAAATATATATTTATATTTATATTTATATTTATATATAATATGTATATATAATATGTATATATATATATATATATTGTTACGGCATCACAGAACAATCTACATGTTTGTCGAATGTGCCAGAAGAAACTCGATGTAATGCGTGTGGCGTACGCGCTTGTAGACGCATATACGAGAAGTTTCTCGAAGGCGCCAGCTGTGCGGACTGTGTCAAGGCCGCAAGTAATTACGTCGTAACTATACTGGCGCTATCGAATAATCTAGTAATTTGGGGCGGTATATATACCGGTACTCAACGACGTTCAGTCAGTTTAATGCGAGATATTGGATAGTACGGTTCGAGAGTATTAGTGCGATATATTTCCAGAGCGGTTCGAGTTATTACGGTGTACGTTAAAGTAGTTATTAGTGAAGTGTTGCGTTTTATAATCGGACGGTATAATTGTAATACAATTGAGCTTTAATAGTAGTGACATTTTTTTGCGTGTGAACAATTTATATGTGATTGCTGTAGTAGACTATGTTGTTAATTACGAACTGTTTTACTGTAAAAAATAAAGGTGTGATTAGTGACTTAATTGGTGTCTTGTACTTATTTTGTTTCCACTGTACCTACGACGATCGAGTAGACCGTCGTAACAGTGGTGGCAGCGGTGGGATAAAACGGTTAACAGTGGAAACAGTGGACATTTTGTACAAAACGAGTGTCATTCGTAATTAATCGGAAAACAATGGATGCCAGTCACATGATGGAAAATTTCCAGGCGCTATTGTTGCAGACAGAAGAACGACGACGACAGGATGCATAGAAAGCGGAAGAGAGACAGAAAACCCTCCTGCTGGAAGCAGAGGGAAGACGCAGACAGGAGGCGGAAGAAGCAGAAAGACGACAAAAAGAAGAACGGAGAGAACAAAGAGAAGAAGCAGAAAAACAACAGGATGCAAAACGCAGGCAGGAAAGAAAAGAGGCTGAGGAACGTCAGAAAGTACTAATGCTTGAAACAGAAGAAAGACAAAAAGAAGACCGTAAGCAGGAGGCAGAGGAACGTAAACGTGAAGCAGGTGACATCAAAGCGTTAATTCAAGAGCAAACGCAGATGCGAGAACATACTACAGCAGAATTGTGTCTCCTATTTGGTGACGTAGGTGAATTACGAGGTGAGCTTAACAATCAAATTACCAGAATATCTGACGTAGTAGAAACCATGTCAAATAAAATAGCTGACGTAGAAAAATCTGTCTTGAGTGTGGAAAAAGCTATGTCAACAAAAATAGAAGGCTCGATTACAAATATAAAAGAGCAGATTAAAAATGAAGTCGAGCCGTGCCTGAAGTTACAACCAAAACAACTTTGTGAACACACTGTACCAATGATAAAGACAGAAAAAGACGCAGAAAATAAGACAATAGAGAATATAAGTTTGGCTGCAGTAGGGACAGTTCATGTCAAAGCTCCAACCTTTGACGGAAGCAGTCACTGGGCAACGTACCTCCGCCAATTTGAAGCTGCTGCATGCGCAAATAATTGGACAGAGAAAGACAGTCTCACTCGTTCCCGCATTAAAAGGACCCGCGCCAGAACTACTACAGAAAGTGCCACCTGACCGCCAGAACATCTATGCCGAGTTGATAAAATCTCTAGAATTACGGCATGGTGATAAACATTTGCGAGAGGTGTACTACGCTCAGTTGAGAACAAGACGACAGCATGCCGGGGAGAGCCTTCAAGAGTTTGAAGCAAGCATCGACAGACTAATTAGACTGGCTTATCCTGAAGCGCCAGAAGATTTTCGAACGAGTTTTGCGGTGGAGACATTTATTGATGGCATCGGAGATTGTGAACTTCAACAAGTGTTACGAATGGCAAGACACTGAGATAGCTCAGAAGCTCTTGTTAACGCCCTAGAGTTTGAAGCTGCCAAGTCAGCGTCCCGTTACATTAACGGGTTTGTGCCATCACGTTGCAGTCAGAAGATCCCTGTATCACATTGCCGTTACGATGGGTGCAGAAAAACAATGTTGTCTGACAAACAATTCAAAAGTTCAAGAGAGTCGCAACGATTTGAAAAAGACAGAAGACCGAAATTTTACAAATGTGGAAAACGTGGTCATCTACAGGTAGACTGTTGGGAGAAGAAGATACTGAGAGAAGAGAGTGATCGCACCAATTGGAGAAGTAAAGCCCCAGAACAGCACACAGTTTCCACGCTACATAAGACCAGGGGAAACTTGATCGTTAATGGATTTGCGGAAGGTAAACCAACATCACTTACAGTTGACACGGGCGCAACAGTGTCCATTGTGCGCCCTGACTTAGTCAGCAACCGCCAGCCTCTAATTAGCTTTTGTACAATACAGACTGTGACTGGAAGCCCCGCCAAGGTACTAGGAAAGGTAGACGTACGTGTACGCCTGGGTCTTCTCGAGTTTAGCCAGCAAATGCTCGTTGCAGACATTGTCGATGAAGTGATTCTTGGCACGGACATTATGAATGCCTACGGATTCGTTGTGCACTTAAGAGAGAATGTCCTGAAGTTTGGCCAAGAGAAGATAAAGCTTTGCATGGCTAAAAGGACAGGGTCTACCAACCATTCGATTAAGCGAGTGGCATTAGTCGAAGAAAAAGTCAACAAGTCTGGTCAAGAGGAACCCTCCCTGTTGCAAGCAGAAATGGAGGAAGAACTAGCAGAGGAAGTACAAATAAGTATAACGACAAAAGAAGTGATTGGAAAGCCAACTATGGGTGTCGAGACAAAACTCATGCTTGTTCCTGAGCTGATAGAAGCGCCCGAGGGCAAAGTGGCTGAAGTTGAGGTTACGCAAGAGGTTGTTCACGAGAACCAAACAAACTTGGATCAGCCAGTGGTATTTAGGTCATCAGTACATGACGCAATGGGAGTGATTCCAGCGAAATATTGGTCTACGGCCAAACAGGACGGGAAGGAATTTTAACAACAAACTACTTCTTTGTTGCCGATAACGTAGTACCGGTACATATATAAAAAATTATCCCCTCCCACTTCAACTAAATTTTCATTTATAGAAAATTATACCCCCACCACGTTCAATTCAACTAGCCTCTTTATTTATAGATATTTCATCTAGGTTTCTACAGTGGATTATTAAGATCTTCTTATCAGGATACGTTATTTATCAAAATTAAGTACTTTACTCTTGTTACAACAAAAAATGTTTCAGGGAAACTACCCTTTCCCGTAACCGATCTTCACCAAAATCAATAGAATAGGCCTTGAGTCCTCTACAACTCAGGCAAATATGTAAAAAATGATTTGATTCTGTTTGAACTTACGGCAGTTATCGTTCATCATGAAAAAAATTTCTCTTGTTACAACATAAAATGTTGCAGGTAAACTACCCCTCCCCCTTAACCGATCTTCACCACAATCAACACACCTTGTGTTCTCTACAATGTAGGGATGTATGCAAAACATTATTTTATTATGTTTGAATTTACGGCAGTTATCGTTCGTCATAGAAAAAATTACACTTGTTATCACATAAAACGTTGCAGGTAAACTACCCGTTTCTCTTAACTGATCTTTACCAAAATCCACAGGTCTTGAGGACTCTACAATTTAGGGATGTATGCAAAATATTATTTGATTCTGTTTGAATGTACGGCAGTTATCGTACGTCATATAAACAATTACTCTTGATAAAACATTATAGGTGGCCGGTAAACTACCCCTTTCCCTTAACTAATCTTCACCAAAATCAATAAACCTTCAGTTCTTTACAATTCAGGAATGTATGCAAAACATTATTTGATTCTCTTTGAATTTACGGCAGTTATCATTAGTCAAAGAAACAATTACCCTTCTTAAAACATAAAACGTTGCAGGTAAACTACCCCTTTGCCTTTACAAAAGAAAAAAAAATTCATAAGTTATTATTATTATTATTGACAATTTTATTTATCCAATCAAGTATCGGCTAGTATTTTCAATTTTTTTTTACTCAGTTGAAAAGCATGAGTTTAATACGTGAAAAAATCTTTACTCTCAGGACGTGACTCCTTTGAACTACCAAGACATATCAATAAGATGCCTTACAAGAAAAATTAAGTGATTTGAAGGTGTGTGTGGCATGTGTAGTACAACTGTGTGATAAATGTAACCAGGTAAAAAATGACTTTAATTTTGGTAACTCACGTTCCAATGGTTAATTAATCTCGCACAGGACACTCCTCTCGGGTAGTTTTTCAATCTCGCCTCTTCATGTGTGCACTGAATCTATTTTAAGTCAAAATTGCGATCATTTACTATTTCCGCACTTTTTGTGAAAACGTTTGGCAGTAGATTCTCGTTCAAACCCCGCCACTACAAATCAGCTGCTCCGCGTTGATTCCCAAATTGGCCGCCACAGCGCTGATTCCCTTGCAGTATCGAGAAAGGCTTTATGTTTGTTTGTTTACGTTAAGGGAGTTATTGTCAAGTTAGTCTGTCTATGCGAACACAGCAGAATTGGTTCTCTATTTAAAGTTTTGGTCCCTCCTGGGCCGTTGACGTTCTGGCTGCGTGATTTCTATTAAAATTTGCCGTGTTGCTGCTCTATTTCAGCAACACATTGGCGTAGATTCTTGTAGAGGTTATGTCAGTCTTTTTGTCAATGTACGGGAAAAGCCTTTCTTCGGGTCTTGTCGATTTCTCGCCTCTCGGTTTCGCCTTAGCTGCGTTGATCAGTGTCGTGGGTGATGCATCTGTTCTGGAGTTCAAGTTTCAAGTGTTTTTTGGGTCGAATTTGGTCTCTCTTTTATACTAATTCAGGCTGATTGTTTCCATTGACTTCCGGTATATTTGTGTAAAAATTCCTTCTAGATTGTTCGAGAATAAACGAAATGGAACATCATGGAACAATTTTAACTTCCGTCAAAGCTTTTAGAACAAATTTCTTATTCTTCACACTAAGGATATTTCAAAAATTACTCTGGTATTTATCAAACAGTTTTACATTAGTACTCACAATTTGTATGCCATTATTAAATTTAGATTCTCTGTTTTCAACTGAATCTAGTGATACTAATTATGATTGGTTTTTAAATAAATTAACTCTAATAAGTAACACAATATACAACTCTCACCTTGGGTTGTTGTCATTAAAATTCAATTTTTTAGAACAAAAATTGTTGTGAAACTATTATGTTTCTTCCACAATCTGAACATATAACATTACTATCTTCCTATAACAAAACAAACAAATTTTAACATATATAATACATAGATAATTACAATTTCACCTGGCCCCTGTCCATGGCCTAGGTTTTTGTCAATGTTATAACACAATAATTAGTCTCTTTCTTTAACATATGTAGTATTTCACTAGTGTACACTCAGAGTTTATTATATTGTCTGTCTTTTGTGATACCTGGTTACTCTTTACACATATTATTTTTATTACAGGATGACATAGCATCATATTGATTGGTCTTGAGATGTCCTTTTTTATAGTGTGACAAATCTCACTCTTATAAGTTAAATTCTTTCATAATTGATCTTATTTTCAACTGAGTTTGTTCGTTTTTAAGGTATACTGAAGTATTGTACCATTCTATTTTATTTTTGTCAACATTTTGTAAATATTTAGCCAGATATGACTATTTTTTGTACTGGTTGATTGGATCCAGCCATACATGGTATAGGTAAATATTTTGCTAACTCGATTATTACAATGTTAAAGTTAGTCGTCAATGTTAATATATTAGTATAGTCGCTTTATATTATATTTCAACTTTCTAATGCAATTTGGTTGCATTTTGGCAACATTAAATCCATAAATTATACAATATTATATGCCTACCACATGTTTTTAGTTAATACTGTTTTTGGCTATTTTGACTGATTTTTATTCATTTGACAGCTTTCTTTATTTAAGATAAATTGTTCACTTTTGTCAGCTTGACAATTACATATAGTTTTTATTTCAAATTGATAATAATTAATTTTTTTCATGAAATCTGAGTGTTTGGTCTCAAATCCAACACATTCATATTTTTTGTCATAACAAATATATAATTTTTATTTTAACTTAGATTCTTTCTAATAATGTATTTAAGTCATTTAATACATTTATTTTATTTAAATTACATAATATAATAATGGATCATGTCCATCCATTCACAATAAATAGTTCTTAATACTCTATTCAGAGTTATAAAACTTAATAATTAATGACTTCATTTTGGTTGATTCTGACATTATTTGTCTCTCTTATAGTATCTTATGGTTTTTTCACTGTTATTCACTTTAATAATATATATGGGGTTTGTGTCTTAGTCACAGTCTGGTCGTTTTTCATGTTAGTAGTAATAATTATTAGACAATATTACATAAATTTTTTAGGACTATTTGGGTTTGATACTGTTCACCTCACTTTCCTCTTATGATAATTGCTATGTAAATGGTTTCCTTTATGAAACGTTCTGTGACGTTACACATTTTATTTTTTATTAAACTTTTATTACAATCTACTAAATATGTGCGACAACCCCAGACAACCATGACGAGCCAGCCAGTTGCCCGCGATTGCACCCAGCTCCGAGCTCCAGAAGAGCTGCTCCCGCGGAGACAAGAGTGAATTAGATGCGGCTTGCTACCGGTCATGGAGAGGAGGGCAATAGATTATTTGTAATTCGGGGTGTGTTCGCCGAGTCCGAGTTTAAGACTCACCTGCCAATCTTGGGTGCTGACCGAGTACCACCCCTTTATGAGTTGGGAATAGGCGCAGAGCTTTTAGAACTTGGAGAGAGTGTTCGTGTGAAAGTTCTCAGGGAACGGACAGCAAGAACCTTCTGGATGGTCCAGTGCAAGCCTCAGTCCAAAAGAGATTGTTGGATCCGCATGTGAGTTTTATCCAAGTAGCCCCAGACTGGGAGCGCGTAGATGACCAACGGCATCACGCAGGTTTGTCCTAGACGATGGATCAAGGCGTTTCTAAATAGTAGTGATAGGAATCTGTAAAGACACCCGGTTTGTTATACGGGTTCATAATTCATTCGCCAGATGAGACGTATGCCAAGGTGACACCATTTGTATATCATTCTGGTAGACCAGGTACCTCCTGTACATAGCTGTGAGCTAGATTTCTGCGTTCGGAGAAGACAACAGCTGTGCTCTTGGCCGCGTTAATGGACCCTTCATTTTTTCAGCCCAATTCTAGGCCTACGCATGCAGCTGATTGCTGTCATTTCAACGCTTTCGTTGTCATCATTTGCGGACGTAGCAATGCGGAAGTTGAATTTCCCCGACCATACGTAGTAGCTTAGGATACAAAAAACGACAGAAATCTTCCTCTGATACAGAAAAACGGCAACAACCCGTTCTCTGAATAATCTACAATCTACTTCGACAACTGTCTCCATAAAGCACTCAACTGTACGTCAAAGAGTCCCCTGCTCTAAACTTTAATTGCTCACAAAATTAGGGACCACAATGTTGAACAGCTTTAAAGGAATAAAAGTCCTCCCCCCATCCAATACAAGCAACAGGAAATATGAATACTATAGAATACACTGTCTTACAGTCTACCGAAGCACGTTAGTCTACGACAATTGCACAACTATTTCCTGACCTGCTCATTAGGGTGTTCATCAGGATGTCTCACTCCCACTGTAGTTCAAATTATAAAGTAGATTTTTTTAGACTTCACTTTTAACAGCAGCTATTTGCAAGTCTTTTTTGATAGAATGTTTGGGATGGACCATGGAGCACCTTCCATAGTTGTAGGAGTCCTGTTTTGAAACCACTCGATAATGTTGAAGAGACTTTCAGTTCCCCACAGTTCCAACTTACGTTATTCATCAATACCGGTTTGTTTACTGTTCTTTAAACAAGTAGCTTTTTTCTGAGCGTCAGTGGTGAGATTTTGCTACTCAGTCAGGATATTTCGTGGAATCTGAGTTCAAGTGTTTGTTTTATCGTATTTGCTTTCGCCATGTTAAGTCTTAACAAGTCGAAGGTCCTAACAACTAGAAACAGACCTACAACATGACATAATAAAAGCTTTTGTCACCATATTCAAGAAATAAAACATAATTCATACATATAGAGTTTTTTTGCTTTCAATTTCTCAATGTGCCCGTTCCCATCTCTCTTACTGACAAATAATTTTTTCCGAATCGGAAGTCTTTCTCACGCAGACTTTTTATTTGGCCTCCATCAAATTCTCCCCATGTCCTTTACGTACTCTCTTGTGTCTTAGAACGCACTCAAAGACAAAGAGATTTCTTTGTGAACAAACTTTATTTTCAACAAAAGTCAAAGTTTATATAAATTATGATTATAATAACATAATCAATTATAATTACAACATTAGTGTAATTATGCTAACATAATAAGCATTTAATTACATTGTACTCCCAGGCATAGTACAATTTATAGTTGGGTAAATTATTCATGTGGCAATCCGTGCTTGCAGTTCAGACTTGTTGTTAGTGCTGTGGGTTAAATCAAACTAACCGAGTGTTTTACTAGCCTTGAGCACAGTGGATTGAAACTAAGAGAGGAAAGCCACTTCAAATAAAGTTTTAACACTTCATGTGAAGAGCAGAGTAAACACTGTCCGTAGTGCGTTTCCTGATGAGGCGAAGTCCTTATTTCCCTTGCTGAACACTAGAATAATTTAAAAGGAAACGGTACCGACCCGGAACCGACTGAGCAGATTCGTTCTCATTTTAACAACTAAAGAGACTGAAATAATTTCACACCTTTATACTTAAATACGATTCATTATTTACGTTACATCAATGAAGTACTTAAGACTAATTTTGAAGAAATAATTTCTACAGTGCCATAAACTAATAAATATTAATGGATATAGATACTGAATATAGTTGCTTTCGCGAAAAGACGCGCGCAAATGTGTATGTAGGGGAAACCTCAGTGGGGCACTAGCACTTCTGTCTCCATATCATAAGTTATGTTGTCAGCATTTTAAACAGATCCGTTGGGTTCATTAATTATAATCTTTTTATTACACTTTTGTCTTACTATTATTTTTTAAAAGTACTGAATTATTATGAACCAGAATACGTAACATACAAATCATAATGTTATAACTTAAAGACTCAATAATCGTAATGAATTATCAATAAGTATATAATATCTGAAGCGAAAGGAAAATCGTTTTGAAAAGGAAAGCCCAATCGTATAATAAATAGTTGTATTATTTTTGATACTGTTGTTGCTGTTTTATTACGATTACTGATACTACTACTACTATTATTATCATCATCACCATCATCATCATCATCATCACCATCACTACAGTACTATGGTGACGACGACGACGACGACGACGACGACGACGACGATGATGATGATGATGATGATGATGATGATGATGATGATGATGATGACGGTGATGACGACGACGACGACGACGATGATGATGATGATGATGAGTTTTACATTAATAGGATGTAATATTTTAAAACTTAGATCTCCATTGTACTCTTAGCATAGGCCTACTACCAATAGTATACAATAAGCATAATATCGTTAGGCCTATACCATTTTATCGTTTTATCTATAATTTTACCATCAGCGATCGAAACAACATACAGTACATTATTATCAGTAATAGTAGGTGGGAATATTTTTCATATTGATTGATATAATCGTTGAGACAAAGCGAATTGTTAGTGTGCAATTGTCAACTGTGGTTTGCCTATAAACGACGTCCTCTTTGGGACAGTAAGCGTAGTCTCTATAATTACTACCAAATGTTTCACATTTTCTTATCCCCGTGTTAGACCACATATTTCTTTTTTAATCAGTTGTATGAATTGCTGTAAAAATATTACCTACCAGTGTGGTAAACGTTCAATTGATTCTTCTTCTTCTTCTATGGCGCCACAGTTCGCAGTCAAACCTTCCCCTCCAAAGTCATCCGCCTCCATTTTTCCCTGTCCTTGGCAATCGATGTCCATCGTTTTATTTTAATTAAAGTATCAGCATCCCTCGCCATTGCGTCAATCCAGCGATGTTTGGGTCTTCTGACAGGCCTTCTACCTTCGATTTGACTAAACAGTACCTTCCTAGGTAGTCGCTTGCCTTCCATCCTAATGATATGCCCTGCCCATTGCAATTTATGCAGTCTTATGGTGATGGCCAGATCATTGTCTTTATCTAGCTTGTATAGTTCCCCATTGTGACGCATTCTTCATATCCCATTGACTTGGATTGGTCCATATGTTCTCCTCAAAATTCTCCTTTCAAAACTATTGACTTATGTTAGCGGCCTGTTTGTTCAGAGTCCAAGTCTCGCTGCCATATGCCGTCACTAATCTAATCATACCTTTATATAATGTGACCTTGGACTGATGGTGGATATTCCTTGTCTTGAATATAGTTGTCAACGAAGCATATTCAATTGTGCAATTTTCAATGCTTTTATCAAGGCCGCAAACATTTCCTAGTTGCGGCCTGTATTCTTTTCCTTATTTCGTTCATTTCTTCATTATCTTCTGCAATCCAACATCCCGAATATTTAAACTGATTAACTATTTCCAGGATTAGTGTTTCGATTTCAAACTGTTGAGGTTTCCTGCTTTTCCTGCGAGTGGTGATTTCAATCTTTGTTTTATCTGTATTAACCTGTAATCTTATCTCAGTTGATTCTACTAGCGGTAAATCTAGTTGCATCAACACTTGATACGGACGTAAAATGAAAGCACAATTTTGGTAAAATGCCTCATTGCATTAATCCCGTTTCTAATGGATATCCTTTAAACATCCGTTAGTTTTCTATAGGGTTTCTTGTAAGTCTACACAAGAGTGTTTTCAGAATCAATCCGACTGATCCTTTGTTTTAGAACAACAGGTTTATTACACAAATAATTGTTATACCTAAATTGATTTATAGTATGGTAATATTAATCTTCATAGTTACCAATTTGACTAACCTATGACCACTCGAAGACTGTGCTATTGGTATTTCTAACATTTATTACATAAATAGTACAGCTGAATATGTATTGTTGTTTAAGGTTTACAAAATGTCCAGTTCATTCCTTTCCTTTTCATCCCTGTGCTACGTAGTGTTTTCATACTTGTGCACTGCTTTATTCAGTGTAACGAGACAACAGTTGCAACATTTATATATAAATGGGACGGTGTTCGATTAACGGCATTGCGTCCATTTTCACTGGTATTTAACACTGTGCAATGTATGACCTGATTTCTAGGAAGACAATGGAGTGTTTGTCATCAGCTGTAGTATTCACGACCTTTCATACGTTCTAACGGCACGGTGTTAACAAACAGTTTTGAAAACAGTAGGGGTGGCATACATTAAACTAATTTAACATCAATAAGGCAGTGTGCTTAGGAATAATTTAATGCCTAAATTTAATATTAACACAAAGATATATAGGCTACTATCATCTACTCAAACGCCACCAACATTCTGTGAATACGCAGTGTAAGTTCTTAATTCTCTATTTTAAAAGTTTTATTCTAAGTTTATTTTAGTTTTTTTGTAAATTTTATGGATATTTTATTTTGAAGAAAATATTTTCGAGATTTTGGTCAAGTTTATTTTCGTGCTTGAAGGTTCATTTAGTTTTAATTTCAACATTTAATTGGCATTATTAAAATATGGATAAATTCCTAACAAGACTAAAAGTAAAAGCTCATCTCAACCAGATTCAATGCTTTGTCATTTTACACAAGTAGGCAAAACTATAAACATATAATTTACTTTTAGGAGCTTATAGAAAAATTCTAAATGTTAGTTTTTTCTATAACTACCATGAAGAATTTTGCAATAAAATGTTTAATGTAATTACTCACCACAGATAATCATTTACGTGTTTAATACTGCTAATAGCTTAATAATTAGTAATTAGCCGACAGAAGAAGTCAGAAATGTTGGTAACAAGTAGTGCACTTCGAGAGAATGTTTCTAGTTTAATCTGCAGTTTACGTTAATCTCTTGATAAAGTATGTGATGTAGCTCATAACATAACTTACCACAAATTAATTAAATTTTAATCTTTTACGTAGTTATGTAAACAACAAAATAGTACAAGATAACCTTTTTGTTTTTGTTCAGATTATGTTCTTGTTACTTTCAGACTAACTTAGTGTCATTATAAGTTTAAATTAGTTTTGAGTTTAATTGAAACTTTAATTAATGTGTTTTCACTTAGGTTCATATTTTATGCAAAGAAATACATTAGTTTGTACCTTTAATAAAGTAGTGGCGTACGAAGTGATGTAAAATTGTATGTGACTGTGAGGTTACCTGCGAGGTAAGCTAAATGGATTTTGTAACACAGTATGCTTGTAGACATATTACTCCACATATACTGCGTGGACATGGTAAATATATCACAAATTTGACTGCGAGTAGGTTATCAATAGCAACTGTGCACGTCTTCCTTACGTATACACTGCCTTCTGGGCGCTTAGTTGTTTTAATCGGGAATCACAATTTCGATGTCCCTTAACAATTTCTTAAAGTAAAGCTTCAAAATTAATTCACCACTCTTTGCAAATATTGACAAAACATTTTGTAGAAATTATTTATGAAGACATTATTATCAAATCTATTCCGAAGCACTTGACCACTGCAACAAATGTTTACAAACTCGCACCTTAAATCTAGCAGATCACTGTACCCAATTCCTGCAGCGTGTGTGTGTGTGTGTGCGCGCGCGCGCGTTGTTTGTAGGTGCTGCTACAAGTACGGCTCTCTCATACTTTGTGATTCATATTCTTTAATCGCACACACAAATGTTAACGGTGACTTCAGTTGTTGACAGGTGATCAACAGTTTTTCTCATTTCATAGAAAAACAGTATCAGTGTCATAGCATCCTTAACAGCAATTATTTTTTTAATCCTTAAGTGTAGAAGAAGACATTCAATTCTTATAACATACTGTAACTACCCAATGAGACTGAAGCCTGCTAAGCAATGAGTCTGCTGATGTACTGCCTTAAGGGAAGTAGGTTATCGGAGTGTTGTATTGTAGCATGTGTTACTTAGATCAATCAGCCGACCGTTTAAACTGTGTTACGCATGTTACACATCAGCCGTAAAAAGTTAAAACATTAATCCTTAAAAAGTTAACGGATAAGAATAACTTACATTTGCGAATAATTCTCTGAAGTTATAAGTATCTGCAGATGTATTTTGTTATGGCTCTCCAAATAGTTTTTATAGCCGTCGTACATTTGTTGTGTAGCCTTCCGACTCTATAAGCCTGCATATTTTTTCTTAACCTATCGTGAGGAATATGAAACTAAAAAAGCGTATTTGACTATACTAGCATTCACAAGTACATACGTATTATGTAGCATCCAAGACGACTAAATATATTAAAGAATCTAATTTTTCTTAACTTTGTGTTTTTTAATTCCTTTAATCTTGTGTTTAATTCCGTTTCTCTCAGTAAGCTTTCCCATTAACTAAAATGTAATAGCATTTGCTTATTAGTTACCTAAATTTAAAAGTTAAAAGTTTCTAAAGTAGTAGGATAAAATTTCATCCTAGGAATTTTACCTTGATTAAACACTTCTGATGTTGTTTAGTGTAACATCTTGTCCGACTTGTTTTTAATAAGGTTCTGTTATATATATCTTCGAACTTTGTATGAACACAAACTACAGTGATCAACTACAGACAAACTCTAATTAACATCTGATATAAAACGACTCGCTAAGATCCAAACTCACCTCCTAGAATCATTGAAATCAGTAATATTAAACCTTTATTGAAAATGGTGTTTTAGGGTGTTTTACTTATATTTCTGTTGTGTTCGCTTTGTAATATTTAGTAACATTTATACCAAAATGCGTTTATTTAGAAACCATTGTAATCATTTAGTTCTCTGTTAGTTAATACTAAACCCTTATGTAAGAAAACATAAACGACAAAATGTTTTGTAATTGAATAGAGAGTTTTATGTATTATCATAGACAGTTTTAAGCATTAATGAGGACAATTATAGAATGTGTGATGCAAGTAAAGTAACGATACTGATGAATGAACAATCGAACTCAGTCGTAAATGTACAAAACGTTAGAGTTGAAAAATTAATTCTGAATAGTTTTTGATTAATTATAAAACCATTGTATGGGCATTAGTGGCCAACAGTAGTAAGCCTATATCGATTTTAATATTTTTAGTTTTACTAAGATCTCAGTTTCTATGTCTCTTTCATAAGAGAACTTTAAGGCAACGTTAAAACTGATACCATGGTTATAAAGCAATTTAATACACCGTTAATTTTTTATTGACATAATTCCATAGGTGACTTTAAGTATTAAATTTTCAAAACGTATAGGCTTGTTGCTAGGATGGCATTGCTTGTAGTGAAATTGTCCAAACAATTTGTATCTGTGAGTCCTCTGTACCGTATTGCTTCTTCCATATTCTTCTTCCATTTCATTTGGTCTGCCTTTTTCATTATATTTGAAAGTAATTAGTCATTTACTCTGTTAGGCCATCTTTTATTTGACAATCTATGGACAAGTGCAGTACGCTCATATTAATTCACATTCTATCCTGTATGTGTCATATAACACAACACAAATTTAATGTAATTTAATTTGGGTAGCCCCCACACTTTGGAGCGCCAAATTTATACCATAACAATACAAATTTATTTACTTTAATTTTCATGTGTCATATATAACATAACAATGATGTTAGGTGTAATCGTAATAACAACAATGTGTAATACATTTTTAAATATTTAGGCCCTACATTATTTATTGAAAAACATTTTTACTTATTTCGGAAATGGAAAAAAACTCATTATTCTTCGCTTGTGCGAATCTTTTGCATGTGACTTCTGGTTAACAATTTACATTAAACAGGTTATACAGAAATCTTATTATCTAATCTTAACTATCACATATTTTGCTCTCGGCTTACTCATTCAGTGTGGTTATCTTTGCAATTGCTTACCAATTTTTTTCAACAATGAATTTACTTTTATTTCAATTTCTTTAATATTACTTTGCTTTAATTCTTTTCTACTGCATATGCATTTTTCTTTTACCAAATAAAGATTTTATTAATTACTTTAAATTATTTCAATTTCAAACCAAATATTGCTGTTATAGCATTTACGTTATATTCAAATCATAATTGACATACATGAAATATTATTTTAAATTAACAATCTGTCTTTACACTACTATGTACAATTTAATTACTTATAGCAACAGTTCGAATATGTCTCATTATAGTTTTTACTTCCATATTCCTTAAGGAATGGAAGTATGGTGATGGCAAAAAAAATCGTGTTCGAGATTATTGCAGATTCTGATTCTACTACACTCAAAACATGAAAAAAAGTCGTTTTCCGAAAAGTGTCTGTGTGTGTGTCTGTCTGTCTGTCTGTCTGTGTGTCTGTCTGTCTATCTGTCTGTGTGTCTGTCTGTAGATTTTTTTTCTATGGCAAACGATAACTGCCGCAAATTCAAACAGAATCAAATAATTTTTTGCATGCAGCCCTGATTTGCAGAGTACTCGCGACTTATTGTTTTTGGTGAAGATCGGTTGAGGGAAAGGGGTAGTTTACCTGCAACGGTTTTTTTTTAGCAAGGGTAATTTTGTTTGTTTGGCAAACGATAACAGCCGCACATTCAAACAGAATCAAAAGATTATTTGCATACAGCCCTAAATTGTAGAGTTCTCAAGACCTATTGTTTTTGGTGAAGATCGGTTGAGGGAAAGGGGTATTTACCTGCAACGTTTTTTTAACAAGGGTATTTTCTATGGCAAACGATAACAGCCGCAAATTCAAACAGAATCAAATAATGTTTTGCATACAGCCCTGATTTATAGAGTACTCAAGACCTCTTTTGTTTTTGGTGAAGATCGGTTAAGGGGAAGGGGTAGTTTACCAGCAACGTTTTTTTATCAAGCGTATTTTGTATGGCAAACGATAACAGCCGCAAATTCAAACAGAATCAAATAATTTTTTGCATACGTCCTTGAACTGTAGAGGTCTCAATGACTTTCGATTTTGGTGAAGATCGGTTAAGGGGAAGGGGTAGTTTACCTGCAACCTTTTACGTTTTAACAAGAGTAAAGTACTTGTTTTCTATAGTAAACGATAACAACCGCAAATTCAAACGGAATCAAATAAGTTTTTGCATACAGCCCTAATTTCTTGAGTACTAAAGACCTATTGTTTTGGTGAAGATCGTTTGAGGGAAAGGGGTAGTTTACCAGCCATGTTTTTTGTTTTATCAAGGGTATTTTCTATGGCAAACGATAACAGCCGCAAATTCAAACAGAATCAAATAATGTTTTGCATACAGCCCTGATTTGTAGAGTACTCAAGACCTATTGTTTTTGGTGAAGATCGGTTAAGGGGAAGGGGTAGTTTACCAGCAACGTTTTTTTATCAAGCGTATTTTCTATGGCAAATGATAACAGCCGCAAATTCAAACAGAATCAAATAATTTTTTGCATACATCCCTGAATTGTAGAGACCTCAAGGACTTTTGATTTTGGTGAAGATCGGTTAAGGGGAAGGGGTAGTTTACCTGCAACCTTTTACGTTTTAACAACAGTAAAGTACTTGAAAATTCATTTAAACTTTTTCAAACAAAGGTAATTGTTAAAAATAAAATAATTTTGTTCCCAGGGAATAAAATTATAATTTTTTCATTTTAATGTAAATTATGTATGAGTTAATATCTTTATATATATAATTTTTCTGTACGTGTGTATGTCACTGAACTCCTCCATGTATAAAATAATATATCGTTCGTGGCAGGTAAGCATATCTCAGTTATGTAATGTTTACGTTTCCATTTTATTATTATGCCTACAGCAATAAAAAGGCAGGTAAGACACTCACACACACACACACACACACACACAACACACACACACAATTCACGTTATTTCTGGCCTCACTCATGTTTATTTTCTTACATTTGCACGCTTTTTAAATGGAAAGTGCCGAAACCCACACCAACATAACGCGTGCAAGCCAAAAAAATGGACATCGATTTGCTTCCTGTGGATCGCTGGGCAGTGTAACTGCACGTGTTTACAGAGGAACGATTCATAGACAGACTTTTCGTCTTTAGGGAATGAACCCTCTGCAAGATGCTGTGGGTCCATGAGTGACTTCGGAGCGCTCCTTCTTTTTCGCGTGTTTGTTCTGTGAAACATACACTATAGATTTGCAGCTTTACTCTATGCAACACTCAATAGGAAATGTTGAAAATTTTTGTCCACAGTGTACCCTCATTCACACTAAACCTGCTCTGATGTTTTAATTATGGACATCATAATATTAAAACTTTGGAAACTTGAGCACTACTTAATGGAGATCAATCATTAACTTATACAACCCATTAATTTTATGCATATTTTTTATATATATGTGTACAACGTTATCGGCAACAAAGAAGTAGTTTTTGTTAAAATTCCTTCCCGGAATATTTGGCCGTAGTCCAATGTTTTCTACAAAACCAGACGTTTCGGCAATGCCATCGACTTCCATCATCAGTGAAAATCGAGTGCGATAACGTGAGGTGGTATACGTTAGTGACCACAGTACTGTGGTTAAGGCTGAAGCAGTAAGTAGAAAGAAGTAGTTTCTATGGTAATATTTCATTTCGAAAATGATTTTAAATATAAATCTTAGAATATGGAAGTCATGTATGGTTCTCCATACCGATATTTACTTCCATGTTCCTTAAGGAAATGGAAGTATGGTGATGGCAAAAAAAATCGTGTTCGAGATTATTGCAGATTCTGATTGTACTACACTGAAAACATGAAAAAAGTGGTTTTTCGAAAAGTGTGTGTGTGTGTGTGTGTGTGTGTGTGCGTATGTGTCTGTCTGTCAGTGTGTCTGTCTGTCTATGTCTGTAGATTTTTTTCTATGGCAAACGATAACAGCCCCAAATTCAAACAGAATCAAATAATTTTTTGCATACAGCCCTGATTTGTAGAGTACTCAAGACTTATTGTTTTTGGTGAAGATCGGTTAAGGGAAAGGGGTAGTTTACCTGCAAAGTTTTATGTTTTAAAAGGGTATTTTCTATGGCAAACGATAAGAGCCGCAAATTCAAACAAAATCAAATAATTTTTTGCATACAGCCCTGACTTACAGAGTACTCAAGACCTATAGTTTTGGTGAAGATCGCTTAAGGGAAAGGGGTAGTTTACCTGCAACGTGTTATGTTTTAAAAGGGTATTTTCTATGGCAAACGATAAGAGCCCCAAATTCAAACAAAATCAAATAATTTTTTGCATACAGCCCTGATTTGTAGAGTATTCAAGGCCTATTGTTTTTGGTGAATATCGGTTAAGGGGAAGGGGTAGTTTACTAGCAACGTTTTTTTATCAAGGGTAATTTTTTTTCTATGGCAAACGATAACAGCCGCAAATTCAAACAGCATCAAATAATGTTTTGCATACAGCCCTGAATTGTAGAGTTCTCAAGATCTGTTGGTTTTGGTGAAGATCGGTTAAGGGAATAGGGTAGTTTACCGGCAACATTTTATGTTTCAACAAGAGTAATTTTTTCTATGACGAACGATAACTGCCGTAAATTCAAAGAAAATCAAATAATTTTTTGCAAACGTTCCTGAATTGTAGAGGATCAAGGTCTGTTGATTTTGGTGAAGATCGATTAAGGGAAAGGGGTAGTTTACCTGCAACATGTTATGTTGTAACAAGATAAATGTTTTTATGACGAACGATAACTGCCGCACATTCAAACAGAATCAATTTTTTTTTTGCATGCATCCCTGAATTGTAGAGGGCTGAAGGTGTATTGATTTTGGTGAAGATCGGTTAAGAGAAAGGGGTAGAGTACATTTTATGTTTTAACAAGAGTAAAGTACTTAATTTTGATAAATAAAGTATCCTGATAAGAAGCTCATAATAATCCACTGTAGAAATGTAGATGAAATATCTATAAATGAAGAGGTTAGGTGAACGGGTTGGGGGTAATTTTCTATTAATGAAAATTATAGTTGAAGGGGGAGGGGAGAATTTTTTGTATGTGTACTACGTTATCGGCAACAAAGTAGTAGTTCTTTGTTAAAATTCCTTCCCGGGCTGTTTAGCCGTAGTCCAATGTTTTCTGCAAAACCAGACTTTTCGGCAATGCCATCGACTGCCATCATCAGTGAAAATCGAGTGCGAAAACGTGAGGTGGTATACGTTAGTGACCACAGTACTGTGGTTAAGGGTGAAGCAAACAGTAGAAAGAAGTATTTTCTTTGGAAATATTTCATTTCGAATATGATTTTAAATATAAATCTTAGTCATGTATGGTTCTACATACCGATATTTAATTATTGTCTTTCAATTGTAGGTAATTATATGGCTTTTTATCACCTCGTTTGATGTGGTACATTATCGGTGTGTCCTCGGTCCGTGTCCTTAAGGTCCTCGGGTCCTCTTCCAGGATTCCACTGCATGTACTCCTTAATTGTTGTCTCTCCTCATATCATGGGCTGTATCCATAGAACCTCTGCTTTGACTTCCAGTCTATCCTGTGACGCTTACTGTAGATTCGAGACAGCGTTTCTGACTGACATAGCCTCCTGCGGCAATGGTTGAATGAAAAAGAAGAGAGTTGATTAGCGCGACTTGGTATTTATAGCCACATCGTGCAAAAGCTTCTGTCTGAACAATATTTGTCTTGTCAGAGTTTGTCGAAAGCGTCCTTACTCCCACTCTTGTTTGATTCACTAATTTCACCTATCTTCGCGAATTGCGAAGTCTCTTTTACACTACACGATACTCAATCGATCGCTAATTTTTATATGTTTATTATATGTAACTTACACTTCTTTATTGTAATTATTCAGAGAGTTATTCACATTCTAATTCATTGTACTTTCACTTTACGTCACTTTCTCACAGTTTTATAACCCTTTGTGCATCTTTATTTCCTACACACTTTGGTGTATTTTGTTTTACATTATTGTACATATTTTTCTCATAATTAAAATAATACTAAAAATCTATCATTTGAATAGGGGTTGTTACTGTTCAGGTTTCACACGCACATATTAAATACACATGTACACACAGCTAGCGACAGGTGGCCAGATATGCGTGTCCATGCATGAATTGTACTGTTCCCTATATTTTAAACAATCCAACTTGCAATCTGAATCATGTTTATCAGCCATATATTTATTTATTTTTATTAATTATTTTAATTATTTTGGCAATGCACAGTACCGCATATGGTTGTACTGTCGCACTGTATTTTTCACCTTACCTCTTGTACTGTATGTCTATAGCTTCTTCAGGGCGTTGGAACACTTGCTCGGAGTGACACTTGCTCTTAGTGACATTTACTGTAAATGTACTTATGTTATCAACAAGCTGATTAAACACGCGCTCACGAACACACACACTAACGCACGCAAACGTCACAGGTGAATACCAAATAAACAAGTACTTTCTCTACTCCATTCTTCCAGTCCTATTTAATTAATATATAGACAAAGTTCGAATCTTACTGGTCGGACAAGGAAGATTCTGATTTTTTCACAAATGTATATATAATGGTAAATTCTATTTTAGGTGCATGCTTCTCTGTCTACGACATTCTAGTATGAAGGCCTGTATTATCAATTTAAATTGTAATAGTTTAAATCTTATTAAAGTGAAAGCTATAAGAATAAATAGTAGAGAAAGATGTAGGCTAGATTTTTATTTTTATTGTTTATTATTTTATTATATTGTTTTAAGAAGATGTTTAGCTACAGTGTACCCTTTCTAGAAAACATCATGGAATGGTAGTCTTTTATTGATCCCAGATACCTATTTTGCCTTGTTTTTTTAAGTCTTTTTTGTTTTCTTTTCTTAATAGCTTGATATCCAATGCAAAGAGTCTTTTATACAATAATTACAATTTGTTTTCTTTACAATATCTACAGTTCATATGAATTTTTCAGAGACTTTTTTACTGTAATTTGTGACTGAAAGCTAAGTTTGGAAGTTTCTCAAGCCTTCAAATTTTCCAAAAACATTGGAAATGAATTGATATTATCTTCACAACAGGAGTTCCTCTCTTCTAGTCTTTAAAGTTGAGGGATATTCTGTCAAACGTGTGACCCTAGTACTCCGTGTCTTTTCGGAAAGCGTTGATCAGCAAGTAAAGTGAAAGAAAATTAATGAAAAATAATGAAAGCTATATCAATAAACAACAATATCAGGTTATCACGACATGGAAAGAATATTTTTTTGTAAATTAAATGGTGTGACGACAGAAGCAGTCTATAAGATAACATATTGGATAGGATTCTTCAAGTTTCCAGTTGTCAGATCGATTGGTAGTAGTTTATAGAAATGTTTCTGAAATGAAGCAAATTTTAAAAAAGAACCGCTGGTTCACCTGAAAGGTACTTGTGGGTGAGGATTTCAATATGAGAAGCTTCAAATTTTTAATTGTATGTGTGTGTGTGTGTGTGTGTGTGTGTGTTCTGTGCATGAGCGCGTACGTAGTGCACTTAATAATAACAAAATAACATCCGAAATTAAATAATAATAATAACAACAAATAATGATGTGTTCAATGTTAAAAGTAATAATTATAATAAAAAATACATAAAATTAACTAAATTATATAAGTATTATATAATACGTGTGATATAATAATTACAATTAATTGAATTAATTAATTATTTACAATTAATTGATTAAATATAATTAACATAATTAATAACGTCAATAACAATATAAAAATATCTGAGACTTCGGCGCAGAAAATTTGATCAGGATAATTAAGTGAACTGAAAATGGTTTTCAAATGATTAGTTGAATGTCGTCAATACAAACGATCTATTTTTTAATTAATTGTTAGATGAAATAAAGGACTTATTATTGTCCTTATGCAGTCAGGTTGACCAGGTAACAGTTTTTAAAACTCATTGTTATCTTCTGTGCAAATGTAACTGCTTAATACCATACTACACTTCCTGGAATCATTATGTATTTTCTAGAACCATTGTTTCTCCGAGCAAATGTCACTACTTCCATGTTCAGCAACAACATCTCTACAGCTTAGGTTTTGTTGTCATACATGCGACAGTACCATATATGCCAATACTTTCAACTATAGCTCAGTAGTGCCATATTTTTACTATATTGTTAAATTTAGTATACCATAATATCCCATTAGTTCCCTGTTTACCGGCCTAGCCTGCTTCAATCTATTAGACATTTCTTCATTACCATTTTCGTGAATCTAACAGCCAACTTCAAATTACCAAACTTTAACATAATACAATAATTGTTACTATATTATTTTACTCTTAGTATAGTCAAAGGGATACTAATGATTATTTCAAGACCTATTGTGTAGGCGAGGAGCCAGTCTAATCGAGTAAACTCCAGTCGGCTTATTAGCCTCTTACTTGCCATGTCTTCAATAGTTGAATGTTAAATAACATAATAGCTGAAAAGTATTGAAATTTAAAAATTTTAACGTAGAAACAATGTTTTAAGTCAAAATAAATTGGTAAATTAAAAACAGTTTAGATTACAACTCAAAGAAAGTGTTAGAAAGGTAACTCTCTTACCAGAGCCGGCGCTAGCTGTTTTGCTGCCTGTGCAAAAACTCTTCTCGCCCCCTCCCCATACCTCAAAGTATAATACACTGTTCTACACCTCTACTGAAAACATTTCTGTTTAGCACTGTGAAGCTTCACAGCTCATCTGATATTCCCAATGATATGTGAAGCTTCAAATATGTTTAACCTGATGATGAGCTGTAAAGCTAGCAATTGCTAATCTGGAATTGTTCTATAGTGGTGTGTAACAGTGTAATTTCTGTTTGTGATTATAACCAATAACACAACTACATTAATTACATAAAAGTATAATGTCTTCCACAGAACCATGGAATGAACAATTAAACAGAAACCTGCCAACGTATATTTTACGTTGAAAAAGGTAATGTTTTGTGCAGTAACACCTAATCAAGAGTCTGACATTAACGGAGTCACAATCCTCAGGTTTTTCGAAATACATCAATAAACTGTTAGTATTTTAGGAGCCAAGAAAATCTTAAATAATCAAGTCTTGGTGTTGTTATATTTAAAGTAATAAAAGCGTGTGGAACACATATAAGAGTAGCCTGTTATAAGAGCGCAGTAACTGATGACCTTAAACAGAAATTAAAATATTAATATAACTTATTTTCTTATTTCTGCAATGTACGATTAACTTGAAAATAAACATTGATTTCCTTTTTGTGGCTTTGAAGTATTACACACATAGGTGACAAATATGAAAGTTGTTTCAGTTTGAAATATTATTTTATTTCCAATTATAATAACATACTATTATTAGTATTTATTATTGAATGTGTAGATCTGCTTACAGTTAGTTATATAATTAATTAATTGCTTATTGCAGTTAATTTCAGAAACACTGAAACACTTGAGTAAAGTAAAAAAAATTTGAGTGTCTTGAAAATGAAAATCGTGTACAAAAAATATTTAGAAACATATAACCGCAAAATCTTCAACCGTTTGGGAATATTACAAATTTTAGTCTAGTTCATGTTCAGTGATATGATCGTCAGACCGTTCAAACGTGTTTCACACATAGTCAATCTTAAGTAGGTATTTATTAATTTCATTTAGAGACACTTCTTTCTCCACTAGCCACTGTAATTGGAAGCGTTGACAACAGAACCATTAGGTGGTGACATTAATTGATTTCGCTAATATATTCAAGTAGAAAAACTTACGATAAAAACAAGAACAGACCAGCCAAGTAAGATCACCAATATCTTCATTGCACAAAGTACCCTTGTAAAAATTCACAGACAACCTCGTGCCAATCGATTTTTGCTAAAAAATAAAATCATGTCCAAGTCTTTCAGGTGGACGATTTGTCACAAGTTTCTCCCGCAATGTATAGTTAATTACGTCTGGCCACTCTCTAGGATCATCTAAAATTCCTGTTGGTGTTTTTGTAGCATATGGTTAATTGATATACCTAACGTACTACTATCCACACATCTGAATGTGAAGTTGAAGCCACGTCAGCGTCATCCTCTGAGAATAATTTAATAAAAATATTACTACTTTGTATCCTCCACCAAGATATTCTCATTGAGACTCATTAACAGTTGCACTACATTTAAATTATTGTCATTTTCAAGATTTAAAAATGTGTGCACCGCTTTAATAATCACTTTAATACGAGGTACTTTTAAAATTTATAAAATGTCCGTAGAGGTTTACTTTTTAAATATTAAAACAAATTTTTTATTCACAATGAAATTTGTTTTGCACGTAAATATGTCTTTTGACATTTGCCACCCTCGATTCGCGGATCCTCCAGACTTGCCTTCCCGTTCAAATGGACGTGTTGCACCTCCTGTAGAGCTACCCTGTCTCTTACTACAAAACATTTTGATTCTAAAATAGACCCATCTGTATTTAATTGTTTTGTTTTGTTCTGTATTCACCTTTGGTGACATATCTTAAATAAGAATGACCTCACACTATAAATATTACATAGTTTTTGAAATCCTAACGAATAACTTTCATAAATAGATTAAAACGCTATTGGAATGTAAGTACTGGCTAAGATGTGTGGAAGACGGTAAGTACACTAGGCCTAATCTCAAATTGGCCTAAATCTCAAATAAATATATATCAGCAGGTAAAGTTCAAATTTCACATTTCATATTCAGTAACAATTTAGAACATTTATAGTCTTAAAACAAACATACAGTTAAGTCGGAGACTATGGAAAACTTATTTTTACACCGAAATGCTCAACAATACCAGTATCGAGTATGGACCAATAAAAGAGACTACATTAGTGCCATTAAAACTTTTCTTCAACAAAGCCTTGAAAGTTATTCCTCGTTATTTCGCTGTAAAGGTTTTCTCGTTATTTTTAATGTTATCCTACGACGTTTCATCAAAACGGTCAGCCAGAACTCTATTGTGAGCATTTTTAACATATCGTAGGTGTGAAACCATAATCAATGTACGTTAACAATATTTCACATCTTACAGCTGGGTGCAAAAACAAAGTGTCTGAAACTTGAGCAAAGATTAAAAATGTGGTAACAGTCGTATAACATATTGTGCAAAATTTATTACAAGTAAGTGATAATAATTACATACGTTGGTCTATGTTTACAGTGTAATACCTTTTGAGTGTAGTACATTTTTCTGTTACGGTTGTATTAAATGTTTAGCCTTTAACTTGCTTACCTAATTGTTTATGTTCAGCCAGGGTGGTTACCTATAATAATTAATTACTAATATTAAGTTGAACTGCTGGTATTTTCCAATCTTCGCCATAAGCTATCATCAATGTAAAGATTTTTGCGAGGTGTTTTATCAGGAGTCAATGTGTGCATGAGCATCGGTATATCTAATTCTGCACCACTTATGGCAACTTAAGCTTCGTTTTGTCTGCAATGTAATTGTGAAACTCAGTCTTGTAACCAATCCGTACAATATTGGTTTTTCTTTTTTATCAGTCGATAATGACACAAATTCTTAATAGAGCAATGCGGATAAAAATGGACAGAAACCGAAAGAAAGAGAGAGAGAGTGAGAGAGAAGGGGGATGAAACAAGACTAGATGACATGATTTACTCTATAAATAGAGGAATAGAATTAAATAGAAAATAAAAGATATAAATAGACGACATATGGTAAAGAAGATCGTTTGATTTTATACTGAAGGACATAACGGATCATGACCTCAGTCTACATGAGCGAATTCTGTTTTAGTAGCGTGGTGCAGTGAACTGGACAAGACTTATTCTAAAGAGAAATCATTGGAGGTATGATGGAGAGTCGTGGGTTACTAATAGGTAGACAAACGATAATGATGATACATCATTTAAATTTAGTAAAAAAATGTTGCTTATTGAATGGCACGACCATGCGCGTCTTTACCTTCCGCTCTGATGTAGTGGAAATAATCGATTATTTTGGCACACTCATCCTTATTTAAGTAATACTACAATTTAAAATTATAATCAGCCATAAAATTTACTGCCTATATATCAACTTAACCTATACGAAAGCTTATTTTCTTCAAAATTCTCACCGAGGGACAAAGAGTGCATGTATTGCTAAGATAACACGTTCCTCCAAGTTTTGGTAAATTTTACGTTTGCCTCTGAAACGGAGCAATGAATTCAAAGGGAATCACTTACTCTTTTTTTTGTACATCCATGGCTGAATACTTCCATATGTGTAATTCTGAACTACAGTCCAAAATCACAGCCGGCTCCTACGATTTTTCCAGCTTTGTCGACTTTGATTTTTGTTTGTTTTAGTAATAAACGTAGCGGACTTAAAATGAAAAGTCAGAACTTGAAGTATTTACGTTTGCATTGCAACAGAACACAGGATGATAAGATATGCTGTTTATATCAGAGTACATGAATGACAAGCATTTTCTTGTTTAAATTTGTTTTTTGTAATATTTTGTTTTTTAGTCATAAGTTTTGTATTTAAAAAATGATAAGCATATAGGTTACACCAAACTCTTCATAAAAAATTGTACTATATTGTCATGTATTTTTTGTATGAAATGGTGCGCGTGTGCGGGTGTGATAATCTGCGATCGATATAGCGGCAGTGGTAGTTAACCGATTTACATGAAAATATGACAAGGAATTATTTAAGTAAATAGCTTCGATTTGTGTATACTCTGAGGTTTGTAATTATTTTAGAAATATGATTTTTTAAGTAAAGCAAAACTCAAGTGTAACTCTTATCAATGATAGGGTAATAACAATTGTAGATAATTTCCATGCAGGACTATGCAAAATTATACAAAGTTTTTCATGAATTTTGTGTATCTGGTTGTTCCATCAATCATGTGACTTGGGCTTGGCCTATCAAATTACACAAAATTCAGTGAGATTCATACGTTGCAGAGCTAGGTTGAACACAGTCTGTCTGTCGACGTTGCTAGGGGAAGTTGTGCCCCGGGTAAGAGAGTTATTCTCTTACAAACGTAAAAGGATTTTATATAAAATAAACCATAAACCTTAAAATTCTTAACGAAGTTTTGCGGTAAGAACCAAGAAGGAATAGAGGAATATTTTATATAAAGTAAACTATAAACCTTGTAATTCTTAACGAAGTTTTGCGGTAAGAACCAAGAGGATAAATAATTAAGTAAAATTTAAAATAAAATTCAGTGCTGTGTCGTGTAAGTTACGATATCCGCATAGGGAACTTAAAGACACTACAAGATATCGTGAAAGCAGTTAAACATAACTACGTGACTCTGAAATATCGCCGCTGGAGCTTCTTGCTGTACAAGGACGACGAGACGCCAGGACACCAGGAAGGAGTGAAGCTGTAGAAGAGGACGACGAGACGGGACCGACGAGACGAGAGGAGGACGTTGCAGCAAACAAGTAAAATCGATTCATATTAATCGAACAATACAAACAATTTAATATACTATCAATACATGACAATTTAAAAAAACATTATACATCTTTATAAACAATATTTGTATGTAATAAATAATATTTCATCTCCTCCATAATAGACTTTTATCGATTTCTACACACTCACAATATCCTTATTAGAATAATAAAGTTTGATCTGTTGCATAAGGATATTTGGCGCTTGCCAACGTTGGGCTCGATTAATGAATTAATTAAAAAAAAAAAAAAGAAATATTTATTTGAGTGTGTAGAGACTAAATTCATTGAACTATTTATAAATGTGCTGTTCTATGTTATCAGGGAGGGTAGATAAAAGTTAGAATACTCTCTCTTATCAGATATTTGAACAATAGAGTTATTATCTGTATGGAGGTTGAATTATTATTGTTATCTGTGTTAGATTAAGTGTTTACATTTGATTGTGAGACTGGGCTATAATAATAATAACATAAACGGACATTATTAGAAATAATACGTATAAAAAAATATTGCCGTTACTATAAATAAAACTATAATATTTTATAAAGTTAGAAAAATAAATAATCAATATGGCCGAAGCACTAGAATTACAAAATGCATTGGCGGCATTATTGGCAAATATACAAAAGCTGTCCGAAGAAAGTAAATCCAATATACAAAAGCTGTCAGAAGAAAATAAATCTAATATGCAGAAAATGTCGGAGGAAAATAAAGCCTGGCATGCGAGTATGCAGAAAATTTCAGAGGAAAGTAAAGCCAGGGATGAGGAGATGATAGCCATTAGGGAGAAATTTTGGGAAGAAATGGACGCCGATAGAAAGGAGAGGATGGCGAAACTACAGGAAATGTCAGCTGATACTGAAGTAGATTTAACTGTTGAGAATATTGTACCTGGAGATAAATTTGAAGTACCAAATGTTCTTGTGGAACATACTCTCAAAGAAAGTAATATGAAAGATAACCAAGGTGTTACAACTGAAGGATTAACGGAGAATAGTAGCATAGTAGATGAAATTGAAAGTGATTATACAGAAACAACCCAATTAGGGCCTAGTAACTCAACTCTCGGTAAAGTCAAGTATCTAGATTCTGCATCAAAAATTAGTGAAGATAACGAAAGTGAAATTAGAAGTAACAACACTATTAGTCCAGAACATACTTTAGGTAATTGCTGTGATGAGGTGATAGTTTATAATGCAACTGAAAAACGTATAGCTGATAAATTATAATTAATTTGTAGTAGTAGTGAGACCGCCTTAGAAAGGAATAAATCTCACAGCAGGAAATGTGAACCCAAAATTAAGTTGAATTATTCCCTTAGTCAGGGAAGTGAATGTAACAATGCGATTGACCGGTATAGTCCCGTCGACATACAGAAGCCAGCTGGTAATCGCTTAGATAAGATAGCAGCTAAGGGTGGTGCGCCTGATAGGGAGATAACGGATGGTGAACGAAAGCATTTAAATAATCTTTTAAATAAATATGAATCAAATTTCAACACACAGCACACAATTACCAACGTTTATGAACATAAAATAACAAATAATATTTTAAATAAATATGAAATGAGAAATAGGGAAAACCTTATCAAAGTGTTGGTTTACATCTATCCAGATTGGTATGATAAAAGGGTAAACGGTGGAGTATTTAAAAACAATAAATGTTATTTGCTGTTCCGTGTCTGTAAGATACAGATCCATTCTGGTAATGTTTTATCAATCAATAATGAAATGTATAAACACTTGAGAAGTACATACAATTGTAAAAATGAATATTTAAATAAGGTATTTGATGAACACTTGGGTAAACAAAGTAGTTTTGTTCCTGAAGCTGGTGCATTTGAGGAAAAGCACACAGATAAGGTTAATTCTGACAGAAGATCAAAACTGTCTGAGTGTTTTCAGCCACATATGAAACGAAATGCAGGTGTTATGTATACAGTCAGAGATTCACTGTACAGCAATATGTGTTCGTCTTTTATGAATGCGTATGCAGACAAATCCGAGACGTTAAAAAATTTTAAAGTGCACTTAGATACTGATCACTGTAAAAACTTGAAGAAAATAATGTCTGAGATGATACCAGAAAAATTTCAATGAAACAATGAGTTCATATTGTACAAAGGAGATTATATTATGTGTAGCCTGGGTAATACAACTGGCATTACATATAAACCTTTAAAAATTAAATCAAAGCAATGTATTGGCAATTACCAAAACAAATGCAAGCGTAGAGCAATCAAAAAACGAGAAAGGTTGCGCGGCATGAGTCTGTGCGATAAATTAAAAATTAAAAGAAGGATAATACAAATAATTAAACTAGAGTGCCAGAATATAAGTAGAATGACTGGTAGGAAATTGTATAAAATTATATGTAAATTAAGAATAATTGTAATCATGTGGAAAAATGTATGGTTGAACTGTAGATATAGCCGAATGACGTCTGACATTGACATCCTTATCAGTGTTCAGCAATGTTTGGTGATAAGCAGCCATGTGCTTTTGTTTGTTTACAATTAGAGTTGTCAAAGTGACAGTTGGGGAAATGTTGTTTGATAGAAGCTATTCAGTTATTTTGATTTTTGAAGTTATTATGTTATTATTTCGATGATTATGATTATTGGGAAGAAATTGTGTCAATTTAGGTTTAAAAAAATATATTTTGTATTCCATATAAAAAAATTTTTTTTTTTACACGTGGAGGGGTTAATCCTGCAACAGAACACAGGATGATAAGATATGCTGTTTATATCAGAGTACATGAATGACAAGCATTTTCTTGTTTAAATTTGTTTTTTGTAATATTTTGTTTTTTAGTCATAAGTTTTGTATTTAAAAAATGATAAGCATATAGGTTACACCAAACTCTTCATAAAAAATTGTACTATATTGTCATGTATTTTTTGTATGAAATGGTGCGTGAGTGCGGGTGTGATAATCTGCGATCTATATAGCGGCAGTGGTAGTTAACCGATTTACATGAAAATTTGACAAGGAATTATTTAAGTAAATAGCTTCGATTTGTGTATACTCTGAGGTTTGCAATTAATTTAGAAATATGATTTTTTAAGTAAAGCAAAACTCAAGTGTAACTCTTATCAATGATAGGGTAATAACAATTGTAGATAATTTCCATGCAGGACTATGCAAATTATACAAAGTTTTTCATGAATTTTGTGTATCTGGTTGTTCCATCAATCATGTGACTTGGGCTTGGCCTATCAAATTACACAAAATTCAGTGAGATTCATACGTTGCAGAGCTAGGTTGAACACAGTCTGTCTGTCGACGTTGCTAGGGGAAGTTGTGCCCCGGGTAAGAGAGTTATTCTCTTACAAACGTAAAAGGATTTTATATAAAATAAACCATAAACCTTAAAATTCTTAACGAAGTTTTGCGGTAAGAACCAAGAAGGAATAGAGGAATATTTTATATAAAGTAAACTATAAACCTTGTAATTCTTAACGAAGTTTTGCGGTAAGAACCAAGAGGATAAATAATTAAGTAAAATTTAAAATAAAATTCAGTGCTGTGTCGTGTAAGTTAAGATATCCGCATAGGGAACTTAAAGACACTACAAGATATCGTGGAAGCAGTTAAACATAACTACGTGACTCTGAAATATCGCCGCTGGAGCTTCTTGCTGTACAAGGACGACGAGACGCCAGGACACCAGGAAGCTGTAGAAGAGGACGACGAGACGGGACCGACGAGACGGGAGGAGGACGTTGCAGCAAACATGTAAAATCGATTCATATTAATCGAACAATACAAACAATTTAATATACTATCAATACATGACAATTTAAAAAACATTATACATCTTTATAAACAATATTTGTATGTAATAAATAATATTTCATCTCCTCCATAATACACTTTTATCGATTTCTACACACTCAGAATATCCTTATTAGAATAATAAAGTTTGATCTGTTGCAGCATATTAAACGATACATTTCATGTCTTGTGTGTACACAACACGAGAGAAATGATATTGGATAATCAACTATAGTGCCTGACGCTATTTAGATGTGTGAACATTGTGTCAATACAGCAACTGTTAGTTTATAATTAATTAATTATAATAATATTATAGCAGTGTTTGCGTTAGTCGCTGTGACAGTAGTAAACAATATGTCTCCCCAATACTGACAATGTATATGTTTTCATTTATTTCATCGACATCGTGCTCATTGTCATAACTTCACAATCTCATATTACATTTTAAAACCGTACGTTAATATTAAGCGTGGTGTACTTAACTGGATCCTTAATGTTGTTTACAGCGTTCCGCTATTACACAATTTTTGCTACACTCATAACATCGTCTAGATTATTAATGAATTAATACTAGCATGTAAGTACTATAGTACTGGTACAAAGTAGTCAAAGACAACAGTTATAAAACGTTTATGTAACTACTGTAAATGGAAAGATTTCCTACAAAAGTCTCCGCATTTTGGAAATGAGAAGATATTTCCAAAGGACTACTAAGACGTACGTAACTAGCAGATTGTATCCCATAAATATAATATAATACTGAGGAGCAAACGTGTTTCAAGTAGATCTTAGTCTTAGTTGGATTTAGTGTATTTATCTAGGCCTACGTAATTATAAGAATCTTATGAACAATTATTATGCACATGTATGGTAGCAAAGAACGATAATCAAATGTAGTTAGAACAACGCCTGTTGCAGTTTGCTGTAAGCAATAATAATTTGTATACGTCACTGATCAACCGTACAGTATATTGTATAAAACACGAGAGTTTTGTCATTTCAAACTAGTATGTTACTAATGTGATACTCATGTGTTACTCTACCAAATTTATTGTTGTATACTATTTTTTATTATATTACTTTATTCTATAGTTTATTTATAATAACGAACTAATCAAGCAAAACTATTACATTTTACAGCATTACAGCTATTATATTTTAACAAAAAAGTTTAAATTTTTGTCGAAAATTTTAATTTAAAAAGAACATAGCCTCAGAATCGACAGTTGTGAATTTGAGTAGTAAAAATAAGTTCACTTATTTTTAAAGTCTTCGTATTTACGTAATTCTTTGAACAAAATAATTTGTATTGTGGGATGAGAAATAACGAATCCAGACTGTCACAATTCACGAAGTACGGTTTATCGATTAGAGTCGTGGTTACGCATAATTGCTGACAGAGCCAGACTAAGTATTGATATCATTAAAAACGTCGCTTCGGCAGGGATCTGGTAGCTCCCCCTTCTGACTTTGATATAGATTTTCCATTTTAATTTTTATTGTGTAGTAAACTGCAATTTAAATCATACATAAATCGTTCACCTGTTCTTAGTAGATTTTTGTTTTACGCATAAATACTTAAACACTAGTAACATATTTCAGAAACATTATTTTATAAACTTTTAGCGATAATTGACATATATATATCAACGATACATATTTGCATATACATCCAGGGTAATATTTTTGTACGTGTAAATCATTCGGAGATATAAAGTGTAGTAAATAGTTTTAAATAGTGGAAACGTAAACAAACAGGCGAAATCAGACAATTTTGGACCTGTTTAACATTTACTTACCTGCGTTACTGTGTAGACACCGTATTTCGCGCGCGCGAAATGTAGACACCGTGTGTGTTCTATCTGGCCACACTTGATTTGTGCTGCAGAAAACAAGTCTCTGTGTGTATACGTGTTTCCTTTGAGTGAGCGAGCTCTGGTCGAAACACGAATGAAGAAAAACAATTACATGTATTTTGTTTACTACAATTCGCACATTCAAAAACACGTTTTACGAACCAAGCAGTGCCATTAGAGGAAAAGTGAAGAGACGGTATACAAACGTAATTTCCTGCAAATTACGCGAGAATAACTGCACTATGTAAACGTGAACTTTTACTCTGGTAATTAATTAGTGGTAAACAAGTAATTTATATGTAAGTAACGAGTGAAAAATTACGACTATTATGCAACTACTGGTTTGCACATTAACGCTGTTATTCGTGCAAAAAGAAAAGGAAATGTATGTTGTGGAAAACCGACGCTTAGGCAGGTCAGAACAAAAACAAATCTGAGAAGGCATCCAAGCAAAATCTGGCATGTTAATGTAACCCAGACTATAAATACATAGGGGAATTCCGAAGGATAGAAAACGCTCTGAATAACAACGGAATCACTAGGTGACTCTGATATTCTCGACATGGGAACGCTAGAATCATCATCATCATCTGAACAACCACCATAATGAACGTGGTAGAACCAGAATAATCATCATCATCATCATCTAGGAGCAAACGTGCGCTTCCCATCACACACACAACGATAAATTCGCCACGGCAACACAGTTGTATAAACAAATGAAAAATAAACAATTATTTTTAGAAACAAAAGACAGTAAACAAGCTAAAGCAAAGTCTAAATAAATAGTAGAAAACATAAATTAAAATTGTTAGTAAGATTTAAGTATGTAATTTAAATATTTGCTGCTAATAACTATTTTATTTAATTAAAATGAGTGCACGATAACTAATATTTCCTGAACTATAGGAAATAATATTTTTGATTAAAATATTACGAGTAAACTATACCATATTTATATGATAAATATAAATAATATTTTATTTATATATGATTTGCAAAATTTTAAGTAAAGATTTAGATTCATTATAGTATGTCAGACACCCAAATAATTTAAGTATTTCATAATGTCTCTATATAGAGTCTACCAGTTTTAATTTTCTTGTTGTATATTCTTTCAATGTGATTTATAATATGTGTAATACTTTTTTTAAGAATCTTAATGGAGAGAATATTTAAAATTATTTTTCAATATTTAATTTTTAAACTAATTGTTAATAAATGAATGTTTTTTTTTCATATTTAGTAGTTATTTCAGGCCACTAAAATCTTTCTCCTCACAACTAAGAGTAAATTTGTTGTGAACAGTAAGATTGAACGTAACGCGCACAAAAATCCTACGACCTAGCCGGCATAGTTATATACATTATACAATGTAGTTGTTTGCATTCGGTATTACCACAGAAACGTCATTATATAGAATTCGAATATTTGCAACACAAATATTGAATAAATTTCAGACACAATAAAATATATATTTTCCACAACAATTTAAAATCCATATCCTGCTCAGTTAATCGCAACTGATCAGCAACAGTAAACCGGCCTTATCGTTTATCTCAAATTGCTCCGTTGTTCAAGTGTCAAAAACTAAAATATTATCAACAGGTTGTTTGAATTCTGTTGCGGTAATATTATTGTTGTTTATTTTATTATAATTATTACTGCGTTCCTTATTTTTAATAAAATTCTTATTATAAAATTCTTGTGTGTGCGTGCACGCTCGCGTATTAGTTTCACTAAGACTAGCGCGTAGAATATCAGGTAATAAGAAAATTACGGAAAAATGATACCAATTAATGAAAATGAGAAGATACGGTATGTTACAAGTTAATTGTCATATAAGATATATAAAAGATGTTATATTCTTTTATGTTATATTTTTATGTACAATAATATAGTTTTTGTAGAGATTTATTATCTAGTTTCTATAAATTACGCTTACCTTTTTAAAGAATGCCGTCTACTTCAAGGAGTCTACCTCCCAGTCTGCTCGGGTTCAACAATTTACCTTTTCATATTAGTTGTTCCTCACTGCTTAAAGGAAAGAAACACTCAAGTCATTATTATTTTCCTCTTTCTACCACCTCTCTCTCACCCTCTCTCTCTCTCTCTCTCTCTCTCTCTCTCTCTCTCTCTCTCTGTCGCTGTTTGCTCCCATTTGTAACGTCTATTTAGCGGATTGCTTTTGTATTAGTTTAATCCATTTTCTAGCTTATTAATATTCATTAATGACTATTGTCATTATAACTCGATGACTCACCAAACTGCAAGTAAAGCTTAATGTCATAAATTGTAGTCAGTAATATTCTCTTTCTCTTTAGTTAATTCTTTTCAATAGTTAGTATAGCCTACTTCTCTGTATTCAGTCAACATCAACATTCACTTTACTCGTCAAGAGTAACTGGCATTGACATGTTTCTCTGTAAATGTTCGCTGCAGACAAGTAAATAGTTTTACAATTTTTGCCAGTACTGTTTTAATCTGTTGTGTAATTTGCTTTCTATTGTCGTGCATTAAACAGCAGATAGGAATACAATTTTTCCCTAAAATTAATTTTTATATTTCCCTAAAATTAATTTCTATTTTCCTTGTATTTTCTTTTTATTTCAAAATTATTTGGTATAAATTATATGCTGATTGTAGAAGGCCTACACAAAACGATTACATTTTCGCTTTGGTTAAGACGATAAAGCAGACAGACATAGGTTTAGAGATTCCTTAAACAACCATCTAAATAACAAAACAGATTGTAAGTCCTGCTGTGTGTCTCTTTCTTAGTTCTGAAAAGGCTGTTCTTGTAGAGTCAGTGAACTTGTTTACCTGCAACAGTCGAGCGGCAGACGTTCAATTTGTCGCATCATTAACAGAGTTAGCTCCAGTACAACCTGATTGTGCGTGCACGTCTGGGCGAACAAATCTAAATTTGCGAATTTTTATATTAAATTTGACTGGATGTAGTGAATTCAAATAGTATGCAATGCAAATTAACTCTCGCTCATTTATGAATAGGACACTTGTTCTTTACGTATATTACACTTTATATTCTTATTTTCTAGTAAAAGCATTTTTAAAATTTTAGTAAACATAAGTAATATAAGTAGGTAAGTAATATAATATAATAACTACATAATGAAATTAAGTATTCATTTTGCTTATTTTCTTAAATGTTTATGTCCCTATAGGTTACTTTAGGTGTGTATTTCATGTATATTCTACTTTAATATTACTCATATATTATATTTTTATCATTATAATAGCATAAAAGTGTTTATCATGTTAAAATTTTGTGGATACGCTCAAAGTTTACCAAGTACTTTGAAATGTTATATTTCATTAACGGCCTTAATTTTTGTTTATGTTAAAATGTTGGTGTAGAACCAACACCAAAATTGTGGGAAAGCTTTAGTTTGAGAATTATTAGTTCGCCTGTACACGGAAATAGATACGTCAAAGATGAGAAGGAAAGGTAGCTGATTAGTATCCTAGTAACGTAGATTTAATCTACACTAATTTTATTCTTCGTATTGTTTAAATTAGCAGCCATCCTTACTATTTCTTTTATGAATTTGCTAACTGCTATAATTTTTATTGTTCAACTAAGCTTTTCGTCATCACTGACATCATCAGGTCTTAAACAACGGTTGTTTAGTTGCAAATTCATAAAAGAAATACACTAATTTTAGTTCACATTACTGAACAGAAAGTTTATGTACGTCTGTGAACCCAATTAAAGAATGCACACAATTAAAAAATCTGTGCCTCTGTTACAGCTCTTTGTTCACCTTTAAAAAAAATGGATTAAAAATGGATTACCCTTGCAGTATTACGTACATAATTACGATAGCAACTATGATAAACAAAACTGAAAGTTAAATACGACATTAGGCTATTCAGAGTTAACGACAATTCTGGTCGTTATTCGAGTGAGACTACAACAAAATGCAATACAATATTATAGAAAGACTGAAGGTTAAAAATTATTTGTAATTGTCGAACTCAGGTCAAACAGTTTTAAAATTAACAGTTAAATGCTTATGTTCGCTTTCAGTTTGTTACGTCATAAGGTAACTAAAGTATTTCTTCATCAAACACTATTACCCTATCATGCGCCTGACAACCCAGCACTACTCAGGCTATATGCACTGGATCTAAAAATGAAATGGAATATTTAACAATTTTGCGAAATTTAATAACGCATTATATACGTATTTGAGGTAAAAATAAAAAAATAAATATCGGTATGGAGAACCATACATGACTTCCATATTCTAAGATTTATAATCTGAAATATGCTTGCCTGCCAAGCACGATATATTTTCTAATATATACATAATTTACATTAAAATGAAAAAATTATAATTTTATTGCCTGGCAACAAAATTATTTTATTTTCAACAATTTCCATTGTTTGAAAAAGTTTAAATGAATTTTCAAGTACGTTACTCTTGTTAAAACATAAAGGTTGCAGGTAAACTACCCCTTCCCCTTAACCGATCTTTACCAAAATCTAATGGCCTTGAGTCCTCTACAATTCACTGATGTATGCAAAAAATTATTTGATTCTGTTTGAATTTGCGACAGTTATCGTTTGCCATAGAAAATACGCTTGATAAAAAATGTTGCAGGTAAACTACCCCTTCCCCTCAACCGATCTTCACCAAAAACAATACGTCTTGAGTACTCTACAAATTAGGGCGGTATGCAGAAAATTATTTGATTCTGTTGGAATTTGCGGCTGTTATCGTTTGCCATAGAAAATACCCTTGTTAAAAAAACGTTGTAGGTAAACTACCCCTTTCCCTTAACCGATCTTCACCAAAAACAATAGTTCTTGAGAACTCCACAATTTAGGACGGTATGCAAATAATCTTTTGATTCTGTTTGAATTTGCGGCTGTTATCGTTTGCCATAGGAAATACGCTTGATAAAAAACGTTGCAGGTAAACTACCCCTTCCTCTTAACCGATCTTCACCAAAAACAACAGGTCTTGAGTCCCCTACAATTTAAGGCAGTATGCAGAACATTATTTGATTCTGTGTGAATTTGCGGCTGTTATCGTTTGCCATAGGAAATACCCTTGTTAAAAAAATGTTGTAGGTAAACTACCCCTTCCCCTCAACCGATCTTCACCGAAAACAAGAGGTCTTGAGTACTCTACAAATCAGGGCTGTATGCAGAAAATTATTTGATTCTGTTTGAATTTGCGGCTGTTATCGTTTGCCATAGAAAATACCCTAGTTAAAAAAACGTTGTAGGTAAGCTACCCCTTTCCCTTAACCGATCTTCACCAAAAACAACAGGTCTTGAGAACTCTACAATTTAGGGCGGTATGCAAATAATCTTTTGATTCTGTTTGAATTTGCGGCTGTTATCGTTTGCCATAGGAAATACGCTTGATAAAAAACGTTGCAGGTAAACTACCCCTTCCCCTTAACCGATCTTCACCAAAAACAACAGATCTTGAGTACTCTACGAATCAGGGCTGTATGCAGAAAATTGTTTGATTCTGTTTGAATTTGCGGCTGTTATCGTTTGCCATAAAAAATACCCTTGTTAAAAAAACGTTGTAGGTAAACTACCCCTTTCCCTTAACCGATCTTCACCAAAAGTAACAGGTCTTGAGTCCTCTACAATATAGGGCTGTATGCAAATAATCTTTTGATTCTGTTTGAATTTGCGGCTGTTATCGTTTGCCATAGGAAATACCCTTGTTAAAACATAAAACGTTACAGGTAAACTATCCCTTTCCCTTAACCGATCTTCACTAAAAACAACAGGTCTTGAGAACTCTACAATTCAGGGCTGTATGCGAAACATTATTTGATTCTGTTTGAATTTGCGGCTGTTATCGTTTGCCAAAAAGAAAAAATTTCCAATGATAAAAAAAAACCGTTGCTGGTAAACTACCCTTTTCCCTCAACCGATCTTCACCAAAAACAATAGGTCGTGAGTACTCTACAAATCAGGGCTGTATGCAAAAAATTATTTGATTATGTTTGAATTTGCGGCAGTTATCGTTTGCCATAGAAAAAAAATCTACACACAGATAGACACACAGACACTTTTCGAAAAACGACTTTTTTTCATGTTTTGAGTGTAGTAGAATCAGAATCTGCAATAATCTCGAACACGATTGTTTTTGCCACCACCATACTTCCATTCCTTAAGGAATATGGAAGTAAAAACTTACAGAAACCGACGTGTAATTTAGATACATAAGCTAATCCATCTAATATTACACTAGAGATAGGTACACACCCCACACATCTGCAGTTTGATTTACTCAATATGCTAACACTAAGTCAAGATTGTTCGGGGTAGTCTCACACATTACTACACCGATTTGAATAGTTCTTTCAGAGGTCCATAGCCTAGACTTTCCACATTAACCTAGGCTGCATATTATGACACTGCGGTATCTAAGAGTGGAGCAGTTAAAAAAAACCCCCATTAGACAATTCTAATAAGCGCTGAAACAGACAAAAAGGTCTGCAAATCAATATATATCGATACAAGAAAATAAAACAAAGAAACATAGTAGATTTAAAAGCTTCTTAGTTCTCCAAAATAATTTTATTGTCAGAAATAAAATAAAAACGTACATACAAGTACATAGTACCTATATCTACTTAACAAAATATTGACTAAATTATCTTATTTACACATTAAAATATTTATAAATAGATATAGTTTTAATATGACTGTATTTTTCTTTAACCTTATAAAACACTTATTAAACGGACGTTAATAACGATTGAAATACATTCTAACAGAGGGACATATACGTTGAATACATGTGTGCATACACGAATGTAGGCTTTCGTATGAATTGTGCATACACATCTGTACATGTCCCTATGTGACTCTATACACGTCGGTGTTGCGATTGGTTAACATCATATGTAGATGACTGTACATTATACATCGATACACAGTACACACACATGCAGCTTTAGTTAACTTAACTTTTTACGTGGTTTTCTGTCGTGAGGACTAACACAGGTGACATATCTATGTGGCCTGTTACAATAAGATTGATTGATTTTTGAGGTGCAAGAAAAATTAACTTATTTTGTAAGACATTCATTGACTGTTACTTTCTGCTGCATCAAAATATAAATTATTGGATATAAGTAGCATCAACAAGAGAAATAACTGTAGGCGATTGTTTTAGTGTCTATATTTTGGATTTTATTTCAGACCAAGAAATTTCAAACAAATCATCTTTCGACATAATGCCCACACAAAAATGAATACCAGACGGAGAGTATTTAGTAGTATAAATTAGGTAACCCAGAAATAGTAAGAGAATTTACTGCATGCGTGTTGAGGTAAGTAGCATAGGAAAATGGACAACGGTCAAAATTATATTCTCAAGGCTTTCCGAATGCTCATGTAAAGGAAAAGAAGAAGGGCATAAGAGGAACGAGAGCAAGTTAGTGGAAATAGGAAAGTAGAAAACGAAAGCAAGAGATAGAATAGGTGAAACAAGAACTACTTAATTTTCCTTTCATATTCAATATATTTTGATCTTGATGACCATTGACCTTTTTTATGATCCGTTTCTTTTTATTTTTTCAGTGGTTATAGGAAGGTACAAATGTTTTATTACATCAGGTTATGGTCGAACTTATTTCATCTGCTACGAGTGTGAATTATTATTGTTCATATCCTTCAATTCATGAATGAATTTCAGATACCGGGATTTACTGTGTTGAGTCTCACGTTGAATAATGGAAATTTTGTAGTGTATTCATCTTTTTGGCGATGTTTTAAAACTTTTCCTTCATTTTACAGTAGTAAGGTACGCTATTTATAAATATAGCAGCTATTTAGGTACAGTAGTTGATGATTACAGTTTCGTGTTTGTTTCTCATTTTTTTGTAAAAACAATTTAGTTAATTGAGAAGGGTCTCATTAAGTAATTGTCTTTGAGCTATAGATATTCTTTTCCTTTTGCAGGCAGAAACTTTATTGTCAGACTCCGACACTATTGTTTTCGTCGTTCAATTCTTGAGCTTTCATTGAATCCTTGTAACGTTATTGAATTCTGTCTTCTCATTGTTATTTTGGCCTACAATATCGAGATATCTGTATGCAGGAACCGCATAGCTTGACCTATTTACAGCATTGTGTGCTAGACAATGGATTCGGTATATGATTTTACAGGATGTAATTCTGCTTGCATATTTGTTGCTAGTATGCAAATAGCAACTGTTATGTATTGACATTGATAATTGTGATATTTGCTTGTGTTCTATTTATTACTACTTGGCTGCAGTACAAGTTTCATATATGCAAGTTTAGTGAATGTTGAGGTTGAATTCTATTTCATGATTGTATGACATATCACTGATTGTTTCTGTGTAAATTTCCGTCTGGTAACATATTAGTAATTAGGGAATAGGACGGTTACACTCTTGGTCACGTCTAGAGACACACTCCAGCTATCACTCCAGTCCCCGTCGAAATCCAGCTGGCGCTGCAGTTCTGCGTTACGATCGGCTGTAAATACAGCCGTGTCGTCTGTGAATAGGGCCAGCTGGACTCCAGGCTGTCTAGGTACGTCGATGACGTAAACTGAGAACAGGAGGGGGCCAAGAACACTTCCTTGAGGGACGCCGGCAGCGATTCGTTTCTCGAAAGAGACAGAATCGCCTACTCTCATCCAGAAGGTCCTCTCCGTCAGAAAGGTAGCAAACAGATGAAGGTAGCAGTCTGGGAGTTGGACTTCTCCTAGTTTGAATAAAAGCCCATTGTGCCATATGCCGTAAAAGGCCGTAAAACAGCCAACGATCTGTTCCTTCCGATATCCGGAGTCCGTGATGTATTCCAACATTCTCGTCAGTTGATTTGTGGTAGAATGCCCAACACGGAAGCCGAACTGTTAGGGGACCAGGATGCCAATTTTTATCACTCTACGACGCTGTACGTGACGTTCGAACACCTTTGACATAGCGGAGGTTGTCAGCGTGGGAAGCGTTCTTTCCCAGCTTCGGGATCACTATGACCGTCGGCTTTCGGCATTTCTTAGGAAAGTAGGCCAGTCTAAGACACGCGTTGAACAAATCAAACGAACACTAGATTCCAGGCTTTGGAAGAAGACGTAGAGCTGTGCTGGAAACGCCGTCCGGGCCTAAGGCTTTTCGTAAAATTATACTTAAGTTATACTTAAAATTATAAGATTATTGATAACTCTATTTATGTTTATATTATTAAGGATTATTTTTTATGACTTAAAATAACAGGAAGACAGATCAGATTTGCTGGGACATATATTATGAGATGTTAATCTCATATATGTTTGGATTTGTATCATTTGTCTTGGTCACGCAACCTTCATCTTCACTGGACAGAATATAGTAATAAAAGTTAGTAGTTAAAGTTCTTAGAACATTAACAGTTACAACTGTATAGTTCGTTACATATCTTTCTATTTAACTAGAACAGTTTTTATACGTTGACGGTACTGATCAAACTTTTCTACTACAAAATCTTTGTCATTTATCTACTTAAACATATATAGGCCTACTCCAATTCGTAGCTTTGCAAGGACAGAAATTAATAACTTACATAAATCTTGTTAACGAGCCTCATGCTTTCTCAATGTTGTAATAAACTATAACGTTATTTTTTCAACTTTAAACGAATTATTATAAATTACAACTTTGCCCTACTAACGTATGTACAAAGCTGCCTGTACTCTTCGTAATGCTGCATCAGATTGATCATGTCACGTATGATTCCAAGATTAAAACACAAACCAAATGTAAAAATACTTCAAATGTAAACAGAACGGGTCAACAAATATAAATTACATGTGAAGAGAATTATAGGAGTATTCGATGTTGATGCATCGACTACTTGCTCCCGCCAGTATAAGTTTTCAATAAATTGGTCTCACTTTAAGTTCTTACGTAGCCTTCAGGCAACCAAAACTTTTAGTAAAGAGGAAGATACACATGCTCTGTGATATAAACTGTACATCATATTAATATTCGTTTGTTATAAAAATATGTGTAAATCTACATTATTTCCTTATTTATCACCCTCCTCCTACAATAATGCTGTAAGGCTTACTTATCAAGTTACCTTTACACTTCCTACGGCTACTACTGCTATTGATTTCCTATACAACAAATTTAGGCAAATGCACATACACTAATTTGGTCTAAAATAAACGTAATAATTTTTGACATCCTATGAAGTCATTGTTGTGCAAACTAGCCTAATGTTTATTTAATTGCTTAAAATTAATTTAAACGTTTATGTATTCATTGAAAAATCTAAAAGTTAATACAATGATGTAGTTGTGTGTAATTCATTATTTTTATTTACTGTCCAAGATAACTTTTAATTTATCCTTACCGCTATTGTTTTCATATTTTTGATAATACATGTCTGTAACAGAAATTTTTTTTGTGAAACATTACATGACGAATCTATTAATTGCGCTTAGAATCTGTATCTAAGAAAATACTGTATTTACATTACGAATACTGTAATTTTCATTATCTCATTATGTAATTACATAATGATATAATGAGTAAACATGTAAACGTGCCTTCACAGTAGATACATTTTATGAGTATACATATTAGTTCCTACATTACATTTCTTTTAACAAGTAAAACTGTATTTGAAATTTACATCGTATCATTCAACACTGATTAAACATATTTTCGTATTAACAACACACACTATGTGTGTGTGTGTGTGTGTGTGTACATCATTTAATATTGATAACTATTTTACATCAAAGTATATTATTTCCTTACTTGGAACGTATTTCGGGAATCAAATATTTTCCTATCCTCAGATACCTTAGTTTTTGATCTTGTTGAATATCTGTTAGTTGTTGCTATGGCTTCCTGTTGGTTTCTGATAGTTTAAATTACTATTATTGTATGTGGGTGTGGTGTATATATTTATTTTTTTGAGTGTTTTCAATGCCGAGTATTTTGAAAATTGTGTAGTGTTTTGTATTGACTTATACTTGTTCAGCTATTAGTTTGTCTTGTGTTTTGTGTTTTATAGTAAAACTATAAAACTCGTATTAGCACTATCCTATAACGAACGTTATATATTAGATTTTATATTGTCTAAAGATAATCTTATTTCATGAGAATCCGAAGAGTTACGGCAAACAGAATTGAAATAGTATCTTGTAGGTTAGATAAAAATTGATTTGTTTTCTATCTTGCTTGCTAACCCAATTACATTCACAAGAAATTCTTTTATGAGGTTTAATTTGAAAAAGATTAACACAGGAACTCGATAACTCGATAACAAATGTTCCTAAGCTGTAAAGTTTTTCTCAATATTCCTAGAATTCCGGTATTGTCCAATTGGGTACATTTTAAAAATAAAATATAGGCCTATTACTTAAAGTAAAATAAATTATTGTATTATCTTATAAAATTTAATATTCTAGAGTTACTATAGCATTACAATTTGGTATTTTCATCTTAAATTCATACTTTGTAACTGCGCTTCCTGCAATTTTTACTAAACTTATTGCCTGCCCGTTTTTCTTTCAAATAGTAACGATATGTATTTAAAAATGGCAATATTTAGAAAAATAAAATTATAAACCAGGTCCAAAAACATTTTACTTTAAAATACGCGTATTTATGAGTTAATAAGAAAATGATTTAATTAAAATCGAGTAACTGGAGAAAGCAATAGCCAATATACATCTGGCTCCAAACTCCAAAAAAAAGTTTATAATCTAACGAGCTGATAACAAACCCATGTTTTAAATTTTATTGTCGCATCAATGCCAGTTCTCCTGTGTAGTACTTTCATTCTCCTGCATACTTTCATTACAATGGAAAAGTTTTTTCTGGTGAAGTCAATAAACATGTTTACTTGCAACTCTAATGCGACATCCACATTGTTGCGTCGTTACCACAGTCCAATATAAGCTGCTTGCGCAAGTAGGAATAGAAAAATGACCCAAAGCATAACTACACACCCCATTGTACACTACAACAACTCAGAAACGTCGTTTCATATTGTGTTTTTGTGTTTGTGTGTGTGTGTGTGTGTGTGTGTGTGTGTGTGTGTGTGTGTGTGTGTGTGTGTGTGTGTGTGTGTGTGTGTGTGTGTGTGTGTGTGTGTGTGTGTGTGTGTGTGTGTGTGTGTGTGTGTGTGTAAGCAGTAAGCGATAGAAATTGTACTGTTTCCTATTTTTAAGAAAATCATATTTTGTTATTAATATGCATTAAAATATCTTTCTTGCGTTATAGTAAGATTTCCAAACATATTTTCTTTTTGAGTTTATTACTTTTTTGTGCTATCAGAAAGTTCCCGGACTATACTTGACACGGCTGTTGGGCGTGACTGTACAACCTGGCGTCCCAGTGTCCGATTCCGTAATACGTAATGAGTCAGTCTGCCGAGTTTCGTTGCATTGTGAGGTTGTGTTCGGTCTACGCGTTGCGTTTTGTAATCGTGTGTTAACGTTCATTTGCTAATTTTATGATGGCTGATAAATTCGAGCAACGCGCGTGCATTAAGTTTTGTTTTAAACTTGGTAAATCGCGAATTGATACAACGAATCCAGCGTTGTTTCCATGCCTGGAAAGTGTCAAAAAAAGTCTTTTGCTGAAGGCTGTCAAGCACCTCCTGCGTTTTTTTCTTAATGTCTTCTACAGTGTCAAAACGGTGACCTTTCATGTGAATTTTTAATTTCGGGAACAGAGAAAAATCACAGGGGGGTAAATCTGGTGAATATGGAGGGTGTGGGACGGTGGCCATATTGTTTTTGGTAAAAAACTCTGTTGTTTTCAGTGAAGCGTGAGCAGGTGCATTGTCGTGATGCAACAGCCAGTCTTGGTCTTCCCACAATTTGGGCCTTTTTCGTCGCACATTTTGTCTCAGCCGCCTCAAAACGTCACAATAAAAATCTGAGTTCACTGTAACACCAGCTGGCACGAACTCGCGATGGACAATGCCTTTGATGTCGAAAAACACAACGAGCATGGTTTTTGTTGCACTTCTGACCTGCCGTGCTTTTTTGGTCTCGGTGATTGTGGACTTTTCCACTGTGACGACTGCTGTTTTGTTTCTGGATCATAACCATAAAACCAGCTTTCATCACCGGTTATGACCCTGGAGATGAAGGTAGGGTCATTTTAAGACGTTTCTCTGAGTTCACTGCACACATCAACACGGCGCTGTTTCTGATCCACAGACAAAAGCCGAGGGACGAATTTCGCAGCAACACGACGCATGCCTAAATTTTCAGTTAGAATTTCTTGACAGCTTCCATAGCTTATTCCGGCACTTGTACACAACTCATGGATTGTTTGACGACGGTCTTCGTGAATGAGTTGTCAAATTTTTTAACATTTTCATCCGTTTTGCTCGTGGAAGGTCATCCTAAACGGTGATCATCTTCAAGTGACATTCTGCCGGCCTTGAAACGAGCGTACCACTCAAAAACCTGTGTTCTGTGTAGGGAATGTTCTTCAAAAGCTTCTCGAAGCATTGCAAAAGTTTCAGTAGGCGATTTACCAAGTTTAAAACAAAACTTAAGGCACGCGCGTTGCTCGAATTTATCAGCCATCATAAAATTAGCAAATGAACGTTAACACACGATTACAAAACGCAACGCGTAGACCGAACACAACCTCACAATGCAACGAAACTCGGCAGACTGACTCATTACGTATTACGGAATCGGACACTGGGACGCCAGGTTGTACAGTCACGCCCAACAGCCGTGTCAAGTATAGTCCGGGAACTTTCTGATAGCACAAAAAAGTAATAAACTCAAAAAGAAAATATGTTTGGAAATCTTACTATAACGCAAGAAAGATATTTTAATGCATATTAATAACAAAATATGATTTTCTTAAAAATAGGAAACAGTACAATTTCTATCGCTTACTGCTTACACACACACACACACACACACACACACACACACACACAAACACAAAAACACAATATGAAACGACGTTTCTGAGTTGTTGTAGTGTACAATGGGGTGTGTAGTTATGCTTTGGGTCATTTTTCTATTCCTACTTGCGCAAGCAGCTTATATTGGACTGTGGTAACGACGCAACAATGTGGATGTCGCATTAGAGTTGCAAGTAAACATGTTTATTGACTTCACCAGAAAAAACTTTTCCATTGTAATGAAAGTATGCAGGAGAATGAAAGTACTACACAGGAGAACTGGCATTGATGCGACAATAAAATTTAAAACATGGGTTTGTTATCAGCTCGTTAGATTATAAACTTTTTTTTGGAGTTTGGAGCCAGATGTATATTGGCTATTGCTTTCTCCAGTTACTCGATTTTAATTAAATCATTTTCTTATTAACTCATAAATACGCGTATTTTAAAGTAAAATGTTTTTGGACCTGGTTTATAATTTTATTTTTCTAAATATTGCCATTTTTAAATACATATCGTTACTATTTGAAAGAAAAACGGGCAGGCAATAAGTTTAGTAAAAATTGCAGGAAGCGCAGTTACAAAGTATGAATTTAAGATGAAAATACCAAATTGTAATGCTATAGTAACTCTAGAATATTAAATTTTATAAGATAATACAATAATTTATTTTACTTTAAGTAATAGGCCTATATTTTATTTTTAAAATGTACCCAATTGGACAATACCGGAATTCTAGGAATATTGAGAAAAACTTTACAGCTTAGGAACATTTGTTATCGAGTTATCGAGTTCCTGTGTTAATCTTTTTCAAATTAAACCTCATAAAAGAATTTCTTGTGAATGTAATTGGGTTAGCAAGCAAGATAGAAAACAAATCAATTTTTATCTAACCTACAAGATACTATTTCAATTCTGTTTGCCGTAACTCTTCGGATTCTCATGAAATAAGATTATCTTTAGACAATATAAAATCTAATATATAACGTTCGTTATAGGATAGTGCTAATACGAGTTTTATAGTTTTACTATAAAACACAAAACACAAGACAAACTAATAGCTGAACAAGTATAAGTCAATACAAAACACTACACAATTTTCAAAATACTCGGCATTGAAAACACTCAAAAAAATAAATATATAAACCACACCCACATACAATAATAGTAATTTAAACTATCAGAAACCAACAGGAAGCCATAGCAACAACTAACAGATATTCAACAAGATCAAAAACTAAGGTATCTGAGGATAGGAAAATATTTGATTCCCGAAATACGTTCCAAGTAAGGAAATAATATACTTTGATGTAAAATAGTTATCAATATTAAATGATGTACACACACACACACACACACACACACACACACACACACACACACACACACACACACATAGTGTGTGTTGTTAATACGAAAATATGTTTAATCAGTGTTGAATGATACGATGTAAATTTCAAATACAGTTTTACTTGTTAAAAGAAATGTAATGTAGGAACTAATATGTATACTCATAAAATGTATCTACTGTGAAGGCACGTTTACATGTTTACTCATTATATCATTATGTAATTACATAATGAGATAATGAAAATTACAGTATTCGTAATGTAAATACAGTATTTTCTTAGATACAGATTCTAAGCGCAATTAATAGATTCGTCATGTAATGTTTCACAAAAAAAATTTCTGTTACAGACATGTATTATCAAAAATATGAAAACAATAGCGGTAAGGATAAATTAAAAGTTATCTTGGACAGTAAATAAAAATAATGAATTACACACAACTACATCATTGTATTAACTTTTAGATTTTTCAATGAATACATAAACGTTTAAATTAATTTTAAGCAATTAAATAAACATTAGGCTAGTTTGCACAACAATGACTTCATAGGATGTCAAAAATTATTACGTTTATTTTAGACCAAATTAGTGTATGTGCATTTGCCTAAATTTGTTGTATAGGAAATCAATAGCAGTAGTAGCCGTAGGAAGTGTAAAGGTAACTTGATAAGTAAGCCTTACAGCATTATTGTAGGAGGAGGGTGATAAATAAGGAAATAATGTAGATTTACACATATTTTTATAACAAACGAATATTAATATGATGTACAGTTTATATCACAGAGCATGTGTATCTTCCTCTTTACTAAAAGTTTTGGTTGCCTGAAGGCTACGTAAGAACTTAAAGTGAGACCAATTTATTGAAAACTTATACTGGCGGGAGCAAGTAGTCGATGCATCAACATCGAATACTCCTATAATTCTCTTCACATGTAATTTATATTTGTTGACCCGTTCTGTTTACATTTGAAGTATTTTTACATTTGGTTTGTGTTTTAATCTTGGAATCATACGTGACATGATCAATCTGATGCAGCATTACGAAGAGTACAGGCAGCTTTGTACATACGTTAGTAGGGCAAAGTTGTAATTTATAATAATTCGTTTAAAGTTGAAAAAATAACGTTATAGTTTATTACAACATTGAGAAAGCATGAGGCTCGTTAACAAGATTTATGTAAGTTATTAATTTCTGTCCTTGCAAAGCTACGAATTGGAGTAGGCCTATATATGTTTAAGTAGATAAATGACAAAGATTTTGTAGTAGAAAAGTTTGATCAGTACCGTCAACGTATAAAAACTGTTCTAGTTAAATAGAAAGATATGTAACGAACTATACAGTTGTAACTGTTAATGTTCTAAGAACTTTAACTACTAACTTTTATTACTATATTCTGTCCAGTGAAGATGAAGGTTGCGTGACCAAGACAAATGATACAAATCCAAACATATATGAGATTAACATCTCATAATATATGTCCCAGCAAATCTGATCTGTCTTCCTGTTATTTTAAGTCATAAAAAATAATCCTTAATAATATAAACATAAATAGAGTTATCAATAATCTTATAATTTTAAGTATAACTTAAGTATAATTTTACGAAAAGCCTTAGGCCCGGACGGCGTTTCCAGCACAGCTCTACGTCTTCTTCCAAAGCCTGGAATCTAGTGTTCGTTTGATTTGTTCAACGCGTGTCTTAGACTGGCCTACTTTCCTAAGAAATGCCGAAAGCCGACGGTCATAGTGATCCCGAAGCTGGGAAAGAACGCTTCCCACGCTGACAACCTCCGCTATGTCAAAGGTGTTCGAACGTCACGTACAGCGTCGTAGAGTGATAAAAATTGGCATCCTGGTCCCCTAACAGTTCGGCTTCCGTGTTGGGCATTCTACCACAAATCAACTGACGAGAATGTTGGAATACATCACGGACTCCGGATATCGGAAGGAACAGATCGTTGGCTGTTTTACGGCCTTTTACGGCATATGGCACAATGGGCTTTTATTCAAACTAGGAGAAGTCCAACTCCCAGACTGCTACCTTCATCTGTTTGCTACCTTTCTGACGGAGAGGACCTTCTGGATGAGAGTAGGCGATTCTGTCTCTTTCGAGAAACGAATCGCTGCCGGCGTCCCTCAAGGAAGTGTTCTTGGCCCCCTCCTGTTCTCAGTTTACGTCATCGACGTACCTAGACAGCCTGGAGTCCAGCTGGCCCTATTCACAGACGACACGGCTGTATTTACAGCCGATCGTAACGCAGAACTGCAGCGCCAGCTGGATTTCGACGGGGACTGGAGTGATAGCTGGAGTGTGTCTCTAGACGTGACCAAGAGTGTAACCGTCCTATTCCCTAATTACTAATATGTTACCAGACGGAAATTTACACAGAAACAATCAGTGATATGTCATACAATCATGAAATAGAATTCAACCTCAACATTCACTAAACTTGCATATATGAAACTTGTACTGCAGCCAAGTAGTAATAAATAGAACACAAGCAAATATCACAATTATCAATGTCAATACATAACAGTTGCTATTTGCATACTAGCAACAAATATGCAAGCAGAATTACATCCTGTAAAATCATATACCGAATCCATTGTCTAGCACACAATGCTGTAAATAGGTCAAGCTATGCGGTTCCTGCATACAGATATCTCGATATTGTAGGCCAAAATAACAATGAGAAGACAGAATTCAATAACGTTACAAGGATTCAATGAAAGCTCAAGAATTGAACGACGAAAACAATAGTGTCGGAGTCTGACAATAAAGTTTCTGCCTGCAAAAGGAAAAGAATATCTATAGCTCAAAGACAATTACTTAATGAGACCCTTCTCAATTAACTAAATTGTTTTTACAAAAAAATGAGAAACAAACACGAAACTGTAATCATCAACTACTGTACCTAAATAGCTGCTATATTTATAAATAGCGTACCTTACTACTGTAAAATGAAGGAAAAGTTTTAAAACATCGCCAAAAAGATGAATACACTACAAAATTTCCATTATTCAACGTGAGACTCAACACAGTAAATCCCGGTATCTGAAATTCATTCATGAATTGAAGGATATGAACAATAATAATTCACACTCGTAGCAGATGAAATAAGTTCGACCATAACCTGATGTAATAAAACATTTGTACCTTCCTATAACCACTGAAAAAATAAAAAGAAACGGATCATAAAAAAGGTCAATGGTCATCAAGATCAAAATATATTGAATATGAAAGGAAAATTAAGTAGTTCTTGTTTCACCTATTCTATCTCTTGCTTTCGTTTTCTACTTTCCTATTTCCACTAACTTGCTCTCGTTCCTCTTATGCCCTTCTTCTTTTCCTTTACATGAGCATTCGGAAAGCCTTGAGAATATAATTTTGACCGTTGTCCATTTTCCTATGCTACTTACCTCAACACGCATGCAGTAAATTCTCTTACTATTTCTGGGTTACCTAATTTATACTACTAAATACTCTCCGTCTGGTATTCATTTTTGTGTGGGCATTATGTCGAAAGATGATTTGTTTGAAATTTCTTGGTCTGAAATAAAATCCAAAATATAGACACTAAAACAATCGCCTACAGTTATTTCTCTTGTTGATGCTACTTATATCCAATAATTTATATTTTGATGCAGCAGAAAGTAACAGTCAATGAATGTCTTACAAAATAAGTTAATTTTTCTTGCACCTCAAAAATCAATCAATCTTATTGTAACAGGCCACATAGATATGTCACCTGTGTTAGTCCTCACGACAGAAAACCACGTAAAAAGTTAAGTTAACTAAAGCTGCATGTGTGTGTACTGTGTATCGATGTATAATGTACAGTCATCTACATATGATGTTAACCAATCGCAACACCGACGTGTATAGAGTCACATAGGGACATGTACAGATGTGTATGCACAATTCATACGAAAGCCTACATTCGTGTATGCACACATGTATTCAACGTATATGTCCCTCTGTTAGAATGTATTTCAATCGTTATTAACGTCCGTTTAATAAGTGTTTTATAAGGTTAAAGAAAAATACAGTCATATTAAAACTATATCTATTTATAAATATTTTAATGTGTAAATAAGATAATTTAGTCAATATTTTGTTAAGTAGATATAGGTACTATGTACTTGTATGTACGTTTTTATTTTATTTCTGACAATAAAATTATTTTGGAGAACTAAGAAGCTTTTAAATCTACTATGTTTCTTTGTTTTATTTTCTTGTATCGATATATATTGATTTGCAGACCTTTTTGTCTGTTTCAGCGCTTATTAGAATTGTCTAATGGGGTTTTTTTTTAACTGCTCCACTCTTAGATACCGCAGTGTCATAATATGCAGCCTAGGTTAATGTGGAAAGTCTAGGCTATGGACCTCTGAAAGAACTATTCAAATCGGTGTAGTAATGTGTGAGACTACCCCGAACAATCTTGACTTAGTGTTAGCATATTGAGTAAATCAAACTGCAGATGTGTGGGGTGTGTACCTATCTCTAGTGTAATATTAGATGGATTAGCTTATGTATCTAAATTACACGTCGGTTTCTGTAAGTTTTTACTTCCATATTCCTTAAGGAATGGAAGTATGGTGGTGGCAAAAACAATCGTGTTCGAGATTATTGCAGATTCTGATTCTACTACACTCAAAACATGAAAAAAAGTCGTTTTTCGAAAAGTGTCTGTGTGTCTATCTGTGTGTAGATTTTTTTTCTATGGCAAACGATAACTGCCGCAAATTCAAACATAATCAAATAATTTTTTGCATACAGCCCTGATTTGTAGAGTACTCACGACCTATTGTTTTTGGTGAAGATCGGTTGAGGGGTACAAGCAGCGGATTCAAATTACCATAGAGACGACGCCCAGTGAATTTCCATCTTATGTTGGGAACTTGACTTCAACAAGCCCTACTACAGGTAAACCCACTTTCTCTACTGTGTTACTTTCTTGTTGTTTGCCGCTATTCCACTTCCTTGTCCCATCGTTTTTACTCTCAAGCAAAGCGCGTTTTTATGTTCCTCCGCTTCTTCTCTTTCCTGTCGGCGTTTCTCATGCTGCCGTTTTGTCCGTTTCTAGTAACAGAGATACGAACCATCTTTCACCATCTGATTGAAACTATTCTTGAAATGGCTGGATAGTAGTAAACTTATCACGCACAATAAAATTCCTTACGATATGAAGGCCCTCTAAGAGACGGGAACTCTAAACATAAAACCCCTGGTCCTCCAGGTTGGGGGTTGGGCGTAGGGTTAACAACCCACCCCATAAAAAAAAGGTTGTTATGAAACCAAGAGAAAAAGGAAAAGCCGGACGGATTAATGGAATTGGGACTGGATCGTGTAAAAAGGACAAAGATTTTAAACTTGCGACATGGAACTTGCGTTCCTTATACAGACCTGGAGCCTTGAAGATATTAATAGGAGAGGTTCTCAAATATAAGATAGATGTTTTGGCTATGCAGGAGATGAGGTGGACTGGTGCTGGAATCATGGATCGAAGGGACTACTCGGTGTATTACAGCTGTCAGAACCGGGACCATGTGCTTGGAACTGGCTTCTTGGTAAGCCGTAGAATGAAAGCAAATATCATCGATTTTAAACCCCTTACACCTAGAATGTGTAAAATAAGACTTAGGGGAATTTTCTTTAACTATACTATAATAAACGTGCATGCCCCAACTGATGATAAGCCTGAGGAGGAGAAAGATGATTTTTATGACTTGCTGGAGAATGCGTATGCTAGCAGCCCTAGACATGACATAAAAATAATCATAGGTGACTTAAATGCCAAAGTGGGAAGCAGCCATACCTGTAGTAATATAGGAAAGTATAGTTTACACTCTGAACACTCAGACAATGGTTTCCGACTATTGAACTTTGCAGTTGGTCAAAATATGATCATAGGAGGGACTTTCTTCGACCACAAAGACATACATAAGGGCACATGGATGTCTCCAGATGGGAGAACGGTCAATCAAATAGATCATGTCCTATTGGATGGCCGCCATAAGTCAGACTTACAAGACGTGAGAGTTTATAGAAGTGCCAACATGGACAGCGATCACTATCTCGTAGTTGCAAAACTGAGAGCTAGAATCTCCAATAATAGAAATGAAAAAGGAATAAAGACTGTTAGATACAATACAGAAATGCTAAAGGAAGAAGAAATAAAACGGAGGTTCGAGGAAGTTACTAATGAGAAAATTAGACAGTGGAGACTTGAATGCCGTGAGGAACAAGATATAGAAAACCACTGGCTTAATCTAAAAAACATGTTAGTGACCACGGGAGAAGAAATCGTTGGTTTGAAGAAGAGACATGGGCGAGATGAGTGGTTTGATAAGGAGTGTGAAGAGGCAACTGACTTCAAAAACAAGACATACAAATTTATGATCCAAAGGAAATGCACTAGGGCTGTTCAAGAGGAATACAGGAAGGCCAGGCGGAGGGAAAAGAAGATTCATAGAGGAAAAAAGAGGGAGTATATGATGAGACAGATGGAAAAGATAGAGGAATATAAGAGTAAAAGGCTGAGCCGAGATATGTACAGGAAGGTGAATGATATGAGACAGGAATTTCAGCCTAGAACAAATGCCTGTAGGGATAATAATGGTGGCCTTGTGAGTGATAATGCTGGCGTGATCAGGAGATGGACAGAACACTTCGAAGAGTTGCTAGGCTCAGTTGGGGAGGCTTCGATGGAGGCATCTGAGAATGAAGAGGAGGTAGGAGAATTCGAGGATGATAGAGAGGAGTTGGTGCCATCCTATGACGAGGTGTATGAAGCTCTAGAAAAGCTTAAAAATAACAAGGCAGCAGGTTCCGATGGTTTACCAGGGGAACTATTAAAGAGCGCAGGAGGAGATTTCATAAAGGAATTTGCCCATCTTATAGAGCGAATATGGCTGGAGGAGGTAATGCCTGATGAGTGGAACAATGGGGTGGTGTGTTTAATACATAAAAAGGGTGATCCGCTTATATGTAAAAATTATAGGGGCATCTCTCTACTTAATACAGCATATAAGGTATTGTCCAACATCATATTTTCTAGGCTGCTTCCCTACGCTGAGGAAAACATAAAAGAATATCAGTGTGGATTCACTAGGAATAGGTCAACAACAGACCAAATATTTACACTAAGGCAAATCCTGGAAAAAACGTTGGAATATGGAGTGCCCACTCACCATCTCTTTGTGGATTTCCAGTCGGCATATGATTCAATCAACCGGAAAATGCTATATAGAGCTATGAAGGAGTTGCATATACCATCTAAGTTGGTGCGTATGGTTGGAGTAGTTATGTCCAATTCTAAGTGCCAAATCAGAATACAATCAAATCTATCTAACTCCTTAAAAACATTGAATGGGTTGAAACAAGGAGATGCCTTAGCATGTCTGTTGTTCAACATAGCTCTAGAAAAGGTCATCAGGGATTCAGGAATTCAAACTAGCGGACACATATTTCACAAGGAGGTACAGCTTCTGGCCTATGCCGATGACATTGACGTCATAAGTAGGTCTGAATCTGGCTTAAAGGAAGCCTTTCAGGAACTGGAGTTGTCCGCTAAGGCTATGGGCTTGGTTATAAACCAAAGCAAAACCAAATATATGGTTGTAGGTGCCAATACTCGTACCCTGTCCCTGCGCATTAACGATTATGAATTTGAAAAGGTTCAGGGTTTTCCATATCTCGGGTCATATGTGGACTCTGGAAATGACTCCTCTAGAGATATTGAAAGACGAATATTATCTGCTAATAGGTGTTACTACGGACTGGTGAAACATTTTAAATCAAAATTAATAACTAAAGATACAAAAGCCTCCCTATACAAGACCTTGATTAGACCAGTCCTGATGTACGGCTCGGAATGCTGGGTGTTAAAAAAACTAGATGAGCAGAGACTATCCGTTTTTGAGAGGAGGGTACTGAGGAGAATCTATGGCCCTGTGAGGGAAAACAACATTTGGAGGCGACTGCATAATCGAGAGTTGTACGAAAGGTTTAAAGATCTTCCGATCGTGCAACTCATACAAATTAACAGATTGCGTTGGGCTGGTCATGTGCAGAGAATGGCGGAGGATAGAATCCCAAAAAGAGTGATGAATTATTTGCCGATGGGAAGGAGAAGGAGGGGAAGACCGCGTACAAGATGGCTGGACCAGGTTGGTAAGGAGGCAGTGAGGCTGGGTGCAGCAAACTGGTGGACATTGGCCGGGAGTAGAGACCAGTGGGGAAGATTTCTTTTGGAGGCCAGGGCCCGGACTGGGCTGTAGCGCCGAGGATGTATGTATGTATGTATGAAGGCCCTCTGTTTCCACCATTAAGAGTCGTACGTCGCACTTCGGATACCAGTTGCTACGTCAGTCGAACAGATTGTCGTGTTTAAACAGTGGAAACAGAATAACTGACACCAGAGAAATCGTTAATTACATTTTAATTACCGTTTTAATAAACAAAACAAATGATTACCATCAACTTCACGGATTAAACCAAAAATGGTTTGTTCTGGTTTCAAATAGGGAAAGATTAGAGCTGGCCACTCCAGCGCTTCCTCAGACGTCTCACACCTCTCCGTCCCCTCGGCTTATAGTTCCAGAGTTATTTGGGGATGCGGCAGTCATCCATTCGGCAAAGATGTTCCCACCAATTCAGCCGATACTGGGCGATCCTGTCGAGTATACTCATAATATTCAATTCCTGCCGTATATCTGTGTTTCTTCTATGATCATGGAGATTATACCCTGCGATGTGCCTGAGAAATCTCATTTCAGCCGCTTGGATGCGACTGGCCTGTCCTTTCGTTAAAGTCCTATTGTCAGACCCATAAAGAAATGTGAGAAGAGCCATCACCTTGTAGAATTTTAAGGGTGTTCCTTTACTTGCTGACTTAAGAGTTCCCCTAAAGGTCCTGCACATAAGTTTGAACTTATGTAACTTATTCACAACGTCGTTCCATGCATTATAAGACACACTGTAGCCCAGACATTCAAAATTGCTAACTTGTTCTAGGACAGTACCATCTATAACAATTCTTGCCCGTACGGGATCAGTTCTACGAAAAGCCATTACCGTAATCTTACGTGTGGATATCTGCAATCCAGAGTCTTTGCAGATTCGATTTAACAAATGTTTCCCCATCTGCAATCTGTTTTCCGAGTCCGACAGAATAGCCTGATCGTCCCCAAACAACAAAGTGTCAATTGCAGAGAGACCAATCATAAAATGTTCTGGAAGACATATCAGCTAGTTTTGTATGACATCATCATCAATATGACATTATCATCAATGACTGATAAAATTTGATGGAATATTAAATTAAAAAAGAGGATGAGAACCGGCAATGAAATGTGTAAAACATTAGAGTGCAAAAGGTCAAAGGTGGGCTGAGTAATATAGCAAACGGTTGGAGGAAAAGCGCCGTCCTAATGCCAGGCGCCTAATAGAACGGACTTATCCAGAGCGTGGACATCCGTTCGTTTGGCAAAATGGATGCAGGCCTCTTACAAAGAAGATAAAGAGAAGGAGACTTGTAAATAAGAAATGTTATATATGAGTCCAATAAAAAAGGTAGTTTATATTTTCAGTATGTGATATAGGTAGAAATGTTTCTTTAAAAGAAGTCGTTTGTAAATAAACGCAAGCGCAGAAGAATATTACCACAGAATAAGAAAAAATAATTTTAACTTCCAGACGTTACATTTTATTGTACTATTCATTCTGCGTTAACAAATAATCTATGTGTACCATGTAATTTTAATATTAAACTCAATATAATCTAAATATATTAATTACAATAAACTCTTTATATTTATTATAAACGCCAAACCTAAGATGATTCACTTCAGGAAAATGTAATCTCCAAAGCGAATTTATTCCCTTGAGACAGAACCAATTTATAGTACCATGGTGTACCGGGCTTACACGTAAAACGTAGCTAATATTTTTAATGGCTTTTGTAAACTTACGGGTAAAAAACAGGCCGAAACTAATCACCTGTGTACGGTTTACCTCCAGACCTTATAACGTTAACATTAAAACTCACACAATTCTATGAATCCTGTAGCACAAAAATTGTAATAAGACAATTGTTTAATTGTGCCAGTAATACGCATTGTTTCACATATTAATATTTTTCTGTTGGAGGAAAAAGTTTTACAAAATTGTCACGCAAGTGTAAATTTTATTTATAAATATTTGAGTCAAGTTTTCATTTTTTTATTTAATATACAGTTACTCTAAACCTGTATGCCTGACATTATCAAAGTAGCATAGACCGTGATACTGAAAGCACTGATAAGTGTCAAACGCCAGTGAGATAGGCAACGGTAGTAGAAAGGCTGGGATATAAGCGTCTTGGTGAGTTACGTGTAATGTCTGCGCGTGTAATACTGGAGCCGTCATGCTCATTCATTTCTCCCGATTACGGTACAAAATACTGGAATCGTAGTTACTGTAATTGTGACTCACTTTGAAATTTGTGATTTCATGTAAAGTAATTATAGTGAATTATTGTGTCCGGACATCTAAATTAATTACGCGTATTATTTACTATGACAGTGTTAATTAGGCGATAATTATTAATTTAACGTTAGCGTGTGTCGAGTAATCGTAAAATTGAAGTACTAATTTATCTAAGGACTATTGTTGTTTTGATCCGTCCGGCTATTCCTCATTATTGTCTGTATGTGGAGAATAAAATCTTAATAGAAGCAAGGAAACCGAGAACAGTTTCTGGAGTTGGCCTGATCAATTGTGTAGTACGACAAGGGTGTCCATTATCACCTTCTCATTTTAATTTGTATATTGATGATGTCATACAAAACTAGCTGATATGTCTTCCAGAACATTTTATGATTGGTCTCTCTGCAATTGACACTTTGTTGTTTGGGGACGATCAGGCTATTCTGTCGGACTCGGAAAACAGATTGCAGATGGGGAAACATTTGTTAAATCGAATCTGCAAAGACTCTGGATTGCAGATATCCACACGTAAGATTACGGTAATGGCTTTTCGTAGAACTGATCCCGTACGGGCAAGAATTGTTATAGATGGTACTGTCCTAGAACAAGTTAGCAATTTTGAATGTCTGGGCTACAGTGTGTCTTATAATGCATGGAACGACGTTGTGAATAAGTTACATAAGTTCAAACTTATGTGCAGGACCTTTAGGGGAACTCTTAAGTCAGCAAGTAAAGGAACACCCTTAAAATTCTACAAGGTGATGGCTCTTCTCACATTTCTTTATGGGTCTGACAATAGGACTTTAACGAAAGGACAGGCCAGTCGCATCCAAGCGGCTGAAATGAGATTTCTCAGGCACATCGCAGGGTATAATCTCCATGATCATAGAAGAAACACAGATATACGGCAGGAATTGAATATTATGAGTATACTCGACAGGATCGCCCAGTATCGGCTGAATTGGTGGGAACATCTTTGCCGAATGGATGACTGCCGCATCCCCAAATAACTCTGGAACTATAAGCCGAGGGGACGGAGAGGTGTGAGACGTCTGAGGAAGCGCTGGAGTGGCCAGCTCTAATCTTTCCCTATTTGAAACCAGAACAAACCATTTTTGGTTTAATCCGTGAAGTTGATGGTAATCATTTGTTTTGTTTATTAAAACGGTAATTAAAATGTAATTAACGATTTCTCTGGTGTCAGTTATTCTGTTTCCACTGTTTAAACACGACAATCTGTTCGACTGACGTAGCAACTGGTATCCGAAGTGCGACGTACGACTCTTAATGGTGGAAACAGAGGGCCTTCATATCGTAAGGAATTTTATTGTGCGTGATAAGTTTACTACTATCCAGCCATTTCAAGAATAGTTTCAATCAGATGGTGAAAGATGGTTCGTATCTCTGTTACTAGAAACGGACAAAACGGCAGCATGAGAAACGCCGACAGGAAAGAGAAGAAGCGGAGGAACATAAAAACGCGCTTTGCTTGAGAGTAAAAACGATGGGACAAGGAAGTGGAATAGCGGCAAACAACACTATTGCTGGAATCATAGGAACGACAAAAATAAAATCATAAGCAAGAGTCAAAAGACATCAAACGTTGGTACAGGAGTAAAAGGAAGCATTCCGCTGCATTGCTGAGTGTATTATTTGAGGTGAGGTAAATAAACAAGTTACTAGAATACCTGATATTCAAGAATCAATGACAATAACAATACCTAACATAAAAAAAATAATGGATATAAAAGTATCTGAAGTAGTAGAATCCATTTATCACGTAGGCTATCACTGCCACAGTTAACTTTTTTAAATCATTGTCTACAGGGCTATTGGACCGTGGTTGATTACTTTAGTTTTCATTGTTTCTAAACGTTTTTGCGACATTTCCGGAGGCCATCTTCAGTAGACTAGCGTTTAATAGATGCCAAGCCGGGCGCACCTCACTATCCATGATTAAGCAATATGATGAGGTGAGTTCGGCTTGTTATCTATTGAACGCTATTCTACTGAACATAGCCTTCTGAGGTGTGACTGAAATGTTTAAAAAAAATAATAACTTAAGTAATCAATTACGACCCAACAATTTTTTTTGATAATACTGAAGAATGAATGTGCACAAAAATATCTGTAGAAGAATGAAAGAATTTATTGTGAGTGAATTTTAAGAGGAAACAAATCTGCAGTCAAACAATTAATGTAAGTACTGTCGTGTACTTCAAAAACAAAAGTTTGACCCACAGTACCAATGATAAAGACAGAAAATGATGTAGAAAGTAACACAGTAGAGAAAGTGGGTTTACCTGTAGTAGGGCTTGTTGAAGTCAAGTTCCCAACATAAGATGGAAATTCACTGGGCGTCGTCTCTATGGTAATTTGAATCCGCTGCTTGTACAACTCATTGGTCAGACAAACAGAAAACATTTTCACTCTTTCTTGTCTTAAGAACCCCCGTATAGATACTACAGAAAATGACAGTCCCAATAATACGTTGAATTAAGAAAGTATCTAGAATTACTGTACGAAGACCTGCCAGAATTTGCGCGACACGTAGGCCTACTGTGCTCAACTGAAAGCAAGGCGGCAGCGTTAAGGTAAACGTTTTCAAGAGTAAGAAGCAAGTACCGACAGACTCATTAGACTAGCCTAGTTAGAATAAAGAGATAATTTAAGAAGTAAGTCTAAAAATTAAATAAGAACATTTTAAGAAGTCAGTAACGGTACAAAGATTTTCCGAATCATATAAAAAAATAAAGAAATCCAAGTGTTAAAATAAAATGTGGCCAACATCAAGGAGTTTGTTAGCAGACGAAAAATTTGAAAGACGTACGTCAAGTACGAGCTAGCGGTGAAAAGATTCTGAACAGCATATAGGTTGTACGCTTCATGTGATAAGAGACAACTTGAGTATTAATAGAGTTGTTGAAGGTAAACAAGCCAAATGTATATTTGACGTGGGCGTTACAGAGTAGATTGTATACACTGATATAATCAAAAATCTTCAGGTTTAACTGTGCTCTTTTACCTTATAGACTGAAATTGGTAGCTCTGTCAAAGTGTTAGGAAATATTGGACATAAGTTTACGCCTCAGTCTTTAAAAGGTTATCAATCAGGAATGCAGCCGTTATAAAACAAACAATAGGAGCTGAATTCTTGTTCGGTAGTGTTATTAGATTATACAATAATAAAGATAACTTACTGTCTTTTAGTTAGTTGATTTTACTATTCGCACAGAAGCCTCTATAACATATAAACTTACACACCTATTCGTAAAAAATTAAAATGTCTTTTCTTAATATTAACAAGAAACGAAACATTTGCATACAATTTATAACTTTCCTAATAACAATTTAAACTTAGAATTCACGACTATTCACCAATGTTAAAAAAATAAAATTGGCTTAAATTGAGCGCTAAGCCTAAGCTCAGCATAGTGTAAAACGTGCAGCACCTAGTATTGCCATTGTCCCTCATTGCCGCTCCTTAGCAATCAGTGGTAATGTTATCATAATTGTCGTAATAATGGTAACTTTAAATATGAAGTTTAAGTATTCATTATAGCCCTATATGAGTTATACGCACACTAGTAGACTTTCATACTTCTACGATACTTCTACGTAACACTATCGAAATTCGAAAGCGTCATTCTACACGTTTCTCGACTAGCCTAGCGCGTGCAGCGTCTGTGTCGAGTTCGTGGACTGACCTAGGTCCAAACTGTTCAAACGTTGTAACTACGCAAAGTATGCCAGGAGAATCGAAAATTATTCTGGAACTTCTGTTCCAGATATATAAGTGTTAACGGCCGGCTTAGAAATCAGTTAAAATTAGCGATGTATTACAATGTGGTTCGTGGGAATGATTGTTGTTGTGGCTTCGGTTTCAGTGTAATTGTTTTCCTTAGTGTGAACTGTAATAAGATGACATCATTATTCCATGACATCATTGTTAACTTAACTTGAATTATTGTATGAGAGTAACTATGTTGATTTAAAATGTTTTATTTAAAAATGTTGTTTGTGACTAATTAAAGTTAGTAATTAGTTACGTCATTGGTGTCTCATATTTTGTCCCACGATCCGTGAGACCGTCGTAACAGTAAGACAGAAGTGCGACAGAATCTTTAACAGTGGAAACAGAGAACATATTTTAGAAGAGTAGTGTACGCTGTAATTAATCTGCAAACGTGGATACCAGTCAGATGATGGATAATTTTCAATTTATGCTGTTGCAGACAGAATAATGACGACAGGAAACAAATGATGCAGAGAAAAGACGCCGACAAGAGCATGTGTAAATAATAATTGGGCAGAGAATGGAAAAGCTGTCTCACTCGCTTTCGATTTAAAAGGACCTGCGGAAGAGGTACTACAGAAAGTGCCACCTGACAGCCAGAACACCTATGCCGAATTGATAAAAGCTTTAGAATTACGGTATGGTGATTCACATTTGCAAGATGTATACTGCACTCAGTTGAAACCAAGGCAACAGCATTCCAGGAAGAGTTTTGAAGAGTTTGAAGCAAACATCGACAGATTAATTAGTCTAGCCTGTTCTGAAGCAGCAAAAGATTTTCGAATAAAGATTTTGCGATGTAGATATTCACTGATGGTGTCAGAGATAGAGAACTACAACAGGTGTTACGAATGGCAAGATGCCAGAATAACGCGGACGCCCTGGTCCATGTTCTACAATTTGAGGCCCAAGTCAGCATCTGGTAGGGCAAATCATATAGTGCCCGCACTAAAAGATTGCAACGGCACAGACGATGGAGAGGAAGAACAAGGAACAGAGACTTAACGATCGGCACCACAGTATAAGGGAAGAAAGAATGGAAGACCGAAGTGTTATAGATGTGGTAAACTTGGATATCTGCAACGAGACTGTCGGTCCAGAGTTTAGCAGCTGGGAAACATGCGGTAGTCGGTACAACACGGCGTGTGCTGACTAACTAGAGAAACAAAGCCCCTAGACAAACGTAATTTCTACACTTAAAAAAAAGCGGGAGCTTGGTAGTTAACGGATTCGTTCAGAAAAGGCGACCGAGTTTACAGTTGACGCGTGACACAGTTTCCATTCTGCGCCCTAATCAAGTGAAAAACATTAAGCCAATCTAGAGCTCTTGCAGCTTGCGGACAGCTATTTGAAGGCCTGTAAAAGTGTTTGGAGATGTGGTTACCCCTAAACTTCAGTCGACTTTAGTTCAATCATAAGTTGCTTCTTGCTGTCGTTGTGGATGAATCAATTCTAGGTATGAACAGTATAAACGCGGTTTTATAGTCGACTTGAAAATCATTGATTTAAGAATTGGGAAAGTAGAGGTCTCTCCACAACGAATACGTCAGAAAAATCAATGGACATGGTAAATAGCAGTAACTATTACGCCAACTCCTTAAAATTCATCATGATTAGAACCGAGGTAACTACTAGGGAGAACCAGTGCTCTATATTCAAACCCCAGGTAGTCAGCACAGCGAGCATACTAATTGCCAGAAGTTCAGTAAAACTATACAAAACTGAAAATTTACCTATTAGGCGAATACTTTAGGCCACAGTGTCACTCTATAAAGCAATACACACCTAGGTAAAATTTATCCTGTGGCCTGGGTAGCCGGAATGACGAAACAAAGACGTGTAACTGTTAATATGAAACTGTTAAAAAATCTTCTGACAATCTCTCAAGTAGTGAGGTAAAAGAAATTGGACAGTTTTTACATGAATTTAGAGGTGCCATTGCAGTTCGGTGCCAGTAGATGGGAAGAACCTTACAACACCGCATCAATAAGCCACCAATATCCTGGTTTGGGGATAAAAACCAATACACCAAGCTCCTCGAAGACCTCCGTTAGTTGAGTCGGAAGAAATGTCTTGTTTAGTAAAGGACACGTTGACAGAGGAAGTAATTGACCCTTTGTGAAGTGCTTGGTCTTCCCCGGTAGCGCTGGTAGCGAAGAAGGGCGGTGGGTTACGTTTCTGCGTAGGCTAACGAAATTTGAACAACGTGAGAAAGAAACACTGCTATCCACTACCTTCCGTCGACGATACATTTGTCACGCTGTCTGGAGCTCAGTGCTTTTCCAGATTGAACCTGAAGAGCGGATACTGGCAACTGGGTCTTAATCACGAAGACAAGGAAAAGAAAGGTTTCTTCACCCCAAGTGGCCTCTTCCAGTTTGACGTCATACTATTTGGACTATGTAATGTCTGCCATTGTTCTAAAGTGCTGAAGAGCTACTGCCACAAAGGGAATTGTTAATATTGGAAAAAGGATGGCTGAAAAGGTTTCGGGAAAGTGCAGATGGATGAGACGTAGTTATACAGCTGATAGTTCCCCGTAGTAAACTGCAGTCTGTTTTGAAAGAGATGCATGATGGACCGTCTGGAGGTCATCTTGCTGTCAACAAAACAATTTGAAAAATAAGCAAACAGCTCTACTGCCTTTATCTTGGCCACGTTTTAGAGGAATGGTGTCGGACCTGTGAAATATGAGCTGCCAGCAAGGGCCTACAAACCAGAAGCAGGGAGAGGACGAGACAGTATAACGTTGGACTGCCATTCGAGAGAATTGCCATAGATATTGCTGGACCTTGGAAACAGTTACTGACGATGGAAACCGGTGCATCATTGTTATAGGTGACTATTTAACAAAGCTGATAGAAGCTTATGCAATTCCAAATCAGGAGGTTACCACTGTGGCAAGGGCATTAGTTCATTACTTCTGATGCCGTTATGGAGTCTCTACATAAATCCATACTTATTCAGAAAGAATTTCGAGTCAGGTATATTTAAAGAATTATGTCGTCTACTCGGAATTCGAAAGACGAGGTCAACGCCTCTCCATATTCAAACCGACGTTGATAGGTTGATAGATTTAATAGGAAACTTGAGCAACATATGTTGAAGATTGTTGACGAGAACAAAACAGACAGGGACCTGCGTACGTATACCATTATTCTTAATGGAGCATAGGACATCATTACACGACACAACCGGCATGACTCCAGAAAAATTGTTGTTTGGGAGGGATATTTGTCTTCATTATTCCTCGCACTTAGAAAAGCAACTGTGATAAATTAATTTCTTGATAAGAGGACGGTTGAAGCTACGAAGTGATAAAATAGAAACTGGGTATGCCATTCGCAGCAGTTGTGTGAGTTCCGAAAAAGGAGATCAGGTTTGGTTGTACAACCCAATGTGCCGTCGTGATCGCTCACCTCAACATGTATTCAAAACTAACTGGGAAGGGCCTTATACTCCGAAAAATAGAATCAACGATGGATGTTGTTTATCGTATACAACAGAACAGAATAATATGGCGGAAATTCCATGTCGTCTAGTTTGATCGCCTGGCCAAATATTACTGTTCATACGGTTTTCCAGTTCGAGACGAAGAGGTTTAAGGTGTAGGCAGTGCTACGACAGTTGCATAACGCTCTCGAAAATTCGAGAGCGTCGTTCTACGCGTTTCTCAACTAGCCTAGCGCGGTCAGCGTGTGTGCACTGACGTAGCGTCCAGACTGTTCCAGCACTTATAACTATACAAATTATGCCGGTTATCCCGGCATGTCACCAAGAGAATGGAAAATTATTCTGTAACTTCTGCGAGGTATATATAAGCAGTCAACGGCCGGCTTAGAAGCCAGTTACAGATGGCGAATTATTACAGTGCGGTTCGAAATTGTTGTGACTTACTATTTCAGTATAATTGTTTTACTTAGTGTGAACTGTAATAAGGAGACATCATTATTGCGTGCGGACTACTATAACTTAAATTATTGTATGAGATTTCAAATTTTTTTTTGTGATTAATTTAAGTTGGTAACGAGTGATTTCATTGGAGTCTGTTATTTTGTTCCCTCTGTCCGTTAAACCGTCGTAACAATACTTTTCTCTCTTAAAACATTTTCCCATTCTAGGATCACATAGACTACACCGTACCTCATGTGTGGATTTCAGTCGAACCACCGAAGTTGTTTATCGTCGAACGGGAAAACGTTTAGTTCTTAAACAAAAATAAACTTGTGTTTTAAATAAAGGTATGCTCTTAATATGATTAGTTAAACGTCACTCTGAAGAATCTAATCTAATTGATATTTTACATATTTAAAATGAGATGCTTTAGTGAATAATTTTACAGGTTTGTGGTAAGTGTCGGACGACAAGTCACGTTACAGAGTTAATAAAAAACAAAGTAAGAAAGTTAATTGTAATTTTACTATTCTATTATTTTCCATTAAAAAAATAAAGTTAGTGTCATTTAAAAATTAAATTTTAAGGTAATCATAGTATTAAATACGTTATGTCACAGACTCTTTAAAATAAATAAAAACATATAATCTAAAAATATTTTAATATATTAAAAGCCGTTTTGCAGCCCGTGTCGTATTCCCCTGTGACGTAGCATATTTACTACACAATATCACCGTGCAGGTAAATATAAAATGGAGGTAATCGTTTTAATGGCTTTTGTAAACATATGTGTTAAACAACAGAACGAAATAAGGAGCCTAGGCTGATTTTACTTCCCACAAGCTTCAGTTTTTAACACAAATATTGCAGTACAGTATTTTGCACTAAACCGCTGTAATAAGCATGCTAGTCCACCTACGTTTCCGAGTATAATGGGTATTTATACAGATAGTGAAACACAATATTGTAGCTCACATGCAGAGCGCCTTGCACTTTCATGGAAGTTTTCAGATAAATTTTGTTCTCTCTCAGGCCAACAACATTGTTCCTACAAAACCAGTATATTTGCACAGCCGTTTAACACCCCTTGAATGTATATAATATGGTGTATAACCAGCCTTTTATAACAACTGACTCGGTTGCATCAGAGTAAGTGCCAAGAGTCATACAATCATGCAACTTGGTTTCAGGTAAATCTGTCGCCATAATTTAATCTACTCCTTTACTTTACTTATTGAGTTTTTACACAATATAGCGTCAACAATGGTCATTTACTTTCATATACATTTAGTTTGTCAAGATAAATATTCTTACTGTGTTGTCCAAATATTACAAGCACATCTAACTGTAACTTTAGACATATTCTCCTTAATTCAGGAGAGCCGGATACTCCTTTTTAGGGATAGTTGGACATATATAATAGCTACTCAAATGTACTATAAACGTCAATTGAGGTGACTGAGAAGAATGATGAGTCTTAGGCCACTGATTGTTTCCTTTACTGCGTATTGATAACAGAAGAAAACATTATCACGCCTCAACTGGCTCATAGCCGTTTCCTGTGAGGTGGTCATTTACAGTAATACTGTAGGTTTTGTGAGGATTTTATAGCGTTTGGTAGTTACCAGCATGTTTTTAAATGCAAGATGCATTAAGTGAAAACATAGGTACGTCGCCTCCAGTCCCCAATTGCCTGTTTTTTCTTTTGTATACGTTTGTATAGAATTTAAGTTTTTATCATATATTGATATTAATATTTGTATTTAATTATTTGTTTTTGTCTTAAAATTATTTTGTTAGTCTTTAACTATCATGTTGTTAGCCAAATTACAAAGCTTATCGTGTGCATAGAAGAAATACTAATAAATAAATAAGTGTATGCAAAAAAGTAAGCACGAAAGTATAAAAACTTACATGGAACAAAGCATGTAATACCTATTAGAGACATACGTATATGTATTTATTTATTTAATTTTATGTATTAACTTCTTTAGATAGTTGAGAAACCATGACGATTGCATAATCTCCCATATGTCTAAGACAAATCTCCTTTCTTTATGTCTTAAAACTATATATCTGCCTAGTCAAATTATAAAGTTTCCTATTTTAAATAAACAAGCGTACTTCCTAGGATAAATTAATGATTTATAAGTAATCAAATATTTTAAGTACTTCCTTAAGACTATATTAATGATTCTTAGATACTTTATGTTATGACATTGTTTGTGCACCATTTCTTATGTTACAGGTATCTGATACAAAAATATATAATGAGTTGAGGCAGTTTTTATTTATATCAGTTTAATTACTATCCATATTGTTAAAGGAACGTAATAAAATTTATAATTACTTATAAACTAAACGTTTGTCATAATTATATTTAGTTATTATTAATAATAACTTTTAACAAGAAAATATTTTTTATTTTGTAAATTACAAATGTTTCGATAGTAATATAACTATCATCAGATATATTTTAAAATAGATGATGATTTACAGGCATTTTAATAATTTTAAAACTTCTTAAACAATAATTATATTTAAGAAGTCCTTTTGTTGGCAATAAATTTTAATTTTGGTTATTACATAGAGATTATAGTCTTAGAATAATGTGGCACCAATTGTACGTTGTAGAAAAATGCTACGTGACTAAGTCAACTTAATATTTAGGTATTTGTAATATAAAATATATTTAAAAATTTTAAAAGTGTAAAATTGTGTTTGAACATGTGGCATATTATTCATAACTTAAATCAATTTTTTAACTTAAATGAATATAATTATAATTTTATAATTTTAATGACAAAAACATAAACAAAGTTATTTATTTCAAGCATGACTAAACGTAAGTTAAATAAAATGTATTTTTGCTAGAATTTATGTAGATTACTTCCACCAGGTCAGGAAAATATCGTGTTAATAATGTCTTTCAGCTTGCTAATGTAATAGACGTTTGCTGTTAGACGATTAAAATATTATTATTTTAATGTGATGAAAGAAAAGCGATCGTCTGAAACATTAAATGAAACAGTGTTTGATTTTGGTAGGTGTTATTGAAAAACTGGACGTCAATACTGTACAAATCTTTAAGTGGAAAGAACCAAGGCTGTATAAATTGATTAAAACAGACACACACATTCTTACTTATGCATTATTTATTTAATTAAAACTAAGTATTATTTACATTAAATTTGTTTGGTAGTATATTTATATAAAAATGAATTATAATTTTCTTGCATACGATATATATATATTGTAATAAAATAAGAAAATTGTAATGTAATATGTTTAATTGGTGTGTTTATATTGGTGTGGCTCTCGACGTCTTACTGGCCTGAAACACTACCTTAAGTTTCCCAGCTGGTCGAGTCTCAATGGTAGCAAGACCGGTCGAGTAGCGTAACGTTGATGAAGAAATATATGTTCAGCTTCACCGAAAGTTTAAAAACAAAAATTATTGTTTTGAAGAAAATTTAAAAAAAAATTATGTTTATAAAAAAAAATAATTAAAAAAAAATTTTAATTTTATTAATTAATTAATTATAATCAATTAATTAAAATAGGGCTGTGAAGTTTTAAAAAGTGTAATGCTCTTCTGTCAATTTTTATTAAAGTTTCGGTATATTTTAAATAAACTATCACCACTCATAAGATTGTCTTCAAACCAATCGATACTTGTTTACCTTCTTATTTTTTAGGTTATCTTCACTTATAGGTGGTAAAGTCCTGATAGATTATTAATTAGAATTATATTAGTGATAATTAGTAATATTTATGAAATAAAGAACTATTTAGTGTTGAAGAATATTAATGTTTTATTAATTAATAGCAATATTGACTCTTATCGATTATAATATCGATTCTCAGGATATCGAAAAAGTTACAAATTATATTATATAAAAATCATACAGGGTTCTTTAAACAGCCAATTATTATCAAAGTCAGAGAAATCGGGCCAATATTTAAAAAGTACAACGTTACAATAAATTAATAATTATTACTAAATACAGACATTGAATAATAATTTGAAAATAATATAATTGTTTTCACCAACAGCTGATATGTTCACGGAGAGGCATTGGAATTGTCAAAGAAAGATGGCTGCCGTCAAGTTGATCAAAATGTCGCTCGTTCCTGCTGCGTTCCAAATAATGTATTTTCTGGCAGTATTCCTGTTCTGGTGGCTGCAAATCTCTTGTTAAATGTTGTGTAGTGACTGGTGTAATGTTTCTGGGTTGTATTTAGTATATCCGTGTAATTATAAGTTCAAACACTTTTCCCGATACCGACACTAATACTTGGTTAATGTGTTCTACAGTTTTCTGGTGTTTTGTGGTGTTTTTCGGAGTAGAAATGTATTGTTTAGTGTTAATTAGTGTTTCTTGATTGTTTTTGTCACAATGTATATGTTCTAGATGTATTTTATAAATCACTCGCGATTTCACAATAACGTACTATTTGCCGCTCAACTTTACTGTTGTAAGATAGGTTAGATCGTCACAAAACTCTCGTCATGTTAACCGTTCGAATACCAATAATCAACTAACTGTTTCCTTCAGTTTCAATTAAACTCTTAGCCCATATAATATTATCCTTAACATTGTTCAAATATATTTTCACATCCTGTGCACACTTTAAAGTTCACTATATAATTGCCTAAACTTTGGTTATTTGTCAATTTTATTCACTAGATGTGATTTAAATTAATCTTTCAGTTCATTCAGCTTATTTTCAGATTAAATAATGCCGTTTTATAGTGTTTTCTGTCCAAAATTAGTAATTTTACTTTCATTTTTGTTATTCTCTGAAAAGTCAAAACATCAAAATTTACTTCCTGTCATTATATAAAATTCATCCATTTTATCCGTTATATTTAATATTAATAATCCTATATTGTATTAAAAGGTTTATATTCCCTGATATTTTCTGGTAATTAATTGAATTATGTGTATTCTGAAACATTATTCTGGAATATATGACTCCCATGTCTAAATTTCTGAGTTTAGTCATTTTCATTTTTATTTATAATTCTGAATATAATTTATTAAAATCTTTCTAAATGGTATGTGCAATTATATGGCTTGATCTCAAGTTTATTTTGTCTAAACCCCTTTTGTTTATTTGCATTTAAATGAGCAATTTTTCTGTTTTGATGAAGTTTGGTTTCCATTCTTTTGGCCTATGATTTTTTAACAATTTTTCTTACAAAATATTTTACAAACAATATATGATGTGTGATACCCTCTCTGACTTTTACATATAGTATTATAAATTAAACATGTTTTCAAATTACACAATAACAATTAGTATTGGTTACAATACAAATAATAGTTAAACAAATAAAGAATATTTTTTTTAAATAAATGGTTGTCTTCAAGTCAGACATTTTACAACAAAATCCTTATTTCTAACATGGAAATATGGTTTACAAAAAAGGTTTTTTACTAACTAACATCTTAATCACTCTCTATTATTTACAAGTAGTAACTATTTTTATAGTTCTGATGTTAGTTGTATCAGACCCAAACAAATGGCCTTATATCTAAAACATTTTTAAACATTCTTATACTATATACCTAAAAACCTTATATTTATATTCTTATTTCTAACTATTATTATAAGTAGGATTCTACAGTTTTTATACCGTCTTTTACACATTGTCTTTGGGGAATTGTACCCTGTCATTAATAAATAAATAGTATGAATTGTTCGAAAAGTATCATAAAATCTGTTTTTCTTTTTGCATATAAAACAAAATGTTATTTTAAACAGATCTATGTCTTATAAACAACATATTGTCACAGTACACATTTCAAGTCATTGAAAATTGCGTATTTCATTGCATTCAATGTTTGTGATTGCCAAGAATGAAACACAAGGTTCATTTTTTATAATACCCAAAACTATCACTGGTTCACTTTGCACTCTTATATTATGTTAATGCTAAATGGTCGTATAGTCTTATTAACATAAGAAATTGGTTAGCGTTTTTCAATGGAGATTTGTTCCATGGGTACTACATTATTGTTTCATCTTAGTTCACAGGCAACTTTTACTTTATACACTTCTCTCTCTTAAATTTATATACATGTGGTTTTTATTTCGTTATACTTTTGTTTTTTAGATATTTATTTTGGGGATATAGGGATTTGGGTGTCTTTTATAAGAGCATGACATCTTCTTCAGGATGCTGCCTTCTTCTTCTTTCATCAGTCTTCTTTTCTCCTGCCTTCTCGGACTGGTATCTTCTCCATCTTCTTCTTGATGCCATCAGGTTTCTTGGGATCTTCTCCATCTTCTTCTTTATTTCAGAAATACACCACCTGTATTGTTTGATCTTGGCTTATTTTAGGGTTTCTCTTCTATTTATTCTTCCTCGTTGTGGGTTTGGTCATATTCAGTACTGCTTTGTTATTTACTTTTTTACCTTCCTGGGTTATACCTTGAAAACCTTTGGTTATGAGACTGGTCTTGGATGACTCATCACTAGTAACTCCTTTTATTTGAACTTGTATTTTCTTTATAATAATGATTTCTTTCCACAGTTGCTATGAATTAATCTATTTATATTAAACTCAATGCTTTCTTCCAAATTTAAACATTATAACTTCATTATTCTAATGATCAATTGCCATTCAATATTATGCTTATATCTGTCACGTTACAATATATATATATATATATATATATATATATATTTGTGTTACTGTAATATGTCTAAATAGTGTACTTACTTATTTTAAAACCCATGTTAATATTGTAATTTTGATTGCTACACTTTGTAAATCTCATTTTTGTTTTTAATTTCAATTATCAAAAGTGAATATTAAATAACAAAAATTCCATGGGCAATGGTTTAGCATAGGTTTGGAATTGATGTAAGAAGGGATAAACAACAGATTTGAAAAATCATAAGAAAGGTAACAATAAATTTGATAAAACATATGATGCGTTTATAAAGAAAGTACATAATTTCCTTGAAGAGATCAACACAGTCGATCAGGATGGAAGGCGTACCAAATAATACGGCAAGTTTGGCTTGAAACGCTAACCCACTTATAGAAAACACATTTGTTAGAACCTACGCAAAAAGTGAATGAAGGCATAGTTTTCAGGGATCAGCTGTTTAAGGTGCTCGTAGCATAATATTTGCAAAGTGAAGTTCATGTTTTCGTAATATACATAGCATCACGCAGAAAATAATTCTTTATAACTTTGTTAATCACGTAGTAGTGGTTAGGACCTTGTCAATATCTTATTAATACTTAACATTAACATTACATAATGTGTTATATAACAAAGCAAAGTTTTTGTATTTGTAAGAAAGTTCAATACTCAGCAATTAGTGTAGTGTGGTAAGCGAGCCTATATGTGAATCAGTAACCCCCTTGTTCTATTGATTATCTTTCAACCAGAATTTAGTAAACACATTCTTTGCTTTGCATGTGGCACACGATACAGTGAAGTTAAACAATTGTCTGTAACTGTTGAAATTGAATTATAATTTTAATTTCGTAAAATTATAATTGGCATTTATTGCTAGACTTTACGATAAAATATTCGCACATTTTACGGAGTACGTAAAATGTAATATATTAGAAAAATATAGCCAAATTCCTTTTGTTGATGGATGACAATCATGATATGTCAGTATGTCCTTGAATGATAGTATATTAAAATCCTTTAAGATTGAGGGAGTCGACTTGAAAATATTTTTAAATTGAATTACGGAACATATTTAATGTATTTTTCGTTTGTCACTAAAATGCAGTGTATTTGCGTCGCTGTTCGTTTTGTAAGTCGGTAGAATGTAGGAAGTAGTTAAATGGGAAAATAATATACTGTTCAAAAATAACATAATTCATCATTCAGGCTATTAGGCAAATGCCATGTTTGAGACAGATCGGGTTACTGTGTCTGCAGAAATAAGAAAGACTGGCTTAAAACTACGCTTCTCTGAATATACCCAGCAATTCTGGTAATTTTAGTTCATATTATTTAATATCTAACAGTAAAATTGATTATTAAGATGATAATCTTAAATGACAAATGACATTTTTTAAGTAATGTTATTTTTTACTTCCATGTTCCATAAGGAAATGGAAGTATGGTGATGGCAAAAAAAAATCGTCGTCGAGATTATTGCAGATTCTGATTGTACTACCCTCAAAACATGAAAAAAGTCATTTTTCGAAAAGTGTGTGTGTGTGTGTGTGTGTGTGTGTGTGTGTGTGTGTGTGTGTGTGTGTGTGTGTAGATTTTTTTTTTGGCAAACGATAACAGCCGCAAATTCAAACAGAATCAAATTATGTGTTGGATACAGCCCTGAATTGTAGCGTTCTCAAGACCTGTTGGTTTTGGTGAAGATCGGTTAAGGGAAATGGGTAGTTTACCGGCAACATTGTATGTTTTAACAAGGGTAATTTTTTATATGACAAACGATAACTGCCGTAAATTCAAACAGAATCAACTACATTTTTGCATACCTTTCTGAATTATACAGAGTTCAAGGTCTGTTGATTTTGTTGAAGATCGGTTAAGGGAAAGGGGTAATTTACTAGCAACGTTTTATGTTTTAGCAAGGTAATTTTTTCTATTAGGAACGATAACTGCCGTAAATTCAAAGAGAATAAAATATTGTTTTGCATGCAGCCCTGATTTGTAGAGTACTCAAGATCTATTGTTTTTGGTGAAAATCGGTTAAGGGAAAGGGGTAGTTTACCGGCAACGTTTTATGTTTTAACAAGGGTATTTTCTATGGCAAACGATAAGAGCCGTAAATTCAAACAGAATCAAATAATATTTTGTATACAGCCCTGAATTGTAGAGTACTCAAGACCTACTGTGAAAAGGGGTAGTTTACCTGCAACATTTTATGTTTTAACAACGGTAATTTTTTCTATGACCAACGATAACCGCCGTACATTCAAACAAAATCAAATATTTTTTTGCATACGTTCATCAATTGTAAAAGACTGAAGGCCTGTTGATTTTGGTGAAGATCGATTAAGGAAAAGGGGTAGTTTACCTGCCACATTTTATGTTATACAAGAGTAATTGTTTCTATGACGAACGATAACTGCCGCATATTTAAACAGAATCAAATAATTTTGTGCATACCTTCCTCAATTGTAGATAGCTCAAGGTCTGCTGATTTTGTTGAAGATCGGTTAAGGGAAAGGGGTAGTTTACCTGCAACATTTTATGTTGTAACAAGAGAACGTTTTCCATGAAGAACGATAACTGCCGTAAATTCAAACAGAATCAAATAATTTTTTACATATGTGCCTGAGTTGTAGAGGATTCATGGCCTATTGATTTTGGTGAAGATCGGTTAAGGGAAAGGGGTAGTTTACCAGCCACTTTTAAAGTTTTAACAAGAGTAATTGTTTCTATGACGAACGATAACTGCCGCACATTCAAACAGAATCAAATAATGTTTTGTATGCATCATTGAATTGTAGAGGTCTGCTGATTTTGTTGAAGATTAGTTAAGAGAAAGGTGGTAATTTTTTCTATGACGAACGATAACTGCCGTAAATTCAAACATAATCAAAATATTTTTGCATATATCCCTAAATTATAGAGTACTCAAGGCCTGTTGATTTTGATGAAGATCTGTTAAGGGAAAGGGGTAGTTTACCTGCAACATTTTATGTTTTAACAAGTGAAATTTTTTCATGACGAACGATAACAACCGTAAATTCAAACAGAATCAAATAATTTTTTACATATATGTCTAAGTTATAGAATACTCAAGGCCTATTGATTTTTGTGAAGATCGGTTACGGGGAAAGGGCAGTTTACCAGAAATATTTTTTGTTGTAACAAGAATAAAGTACTTAATTTTGATAAATAAAGTATTCTGATAAGAAGATCTTAATAATCCATTGTAGAAACGTAGATGAAATATCTATAAATGAAGAGGCTAGTTGAACGGGGTGGGGATAATTTTCTATAAATGAAAATTATAGTTGAAGGGGGAGGGGATAATTTTTATATGTGTACTACGTTATCGGCAACAAAGTAGTAGTTTGTTGTTAAAATTCCTTCCCGGGCTGTTTGGCCGTAGTCCAATGTTTACTGTAAAACCAGACGTTTCGGCAGTGCCGGCGACTGCCATCATCAGTGAAAATCGAGTGCGATAACGTGTGGTGGTATACGTTAGTGACCACAGTACTGTGTATTTAAGGCTGAAGCAATAAGTGGAAAGAAATAGTTTCTATGGAAACATTTCATTTCGTAAATGATTTTAAATATAATCTTAGAACAAGGAAGTCATGTATGGTTCTCCATACCGATATTTTGGTTTTTGTTTCCCATTAAATTAAAAGAGATCATTCTGTAAACGACTAAATATACGTGCCTGTGTAATTGCACAATGTGAATTACACCTGTAAGCATAAATATGCAAATGAAACCTGCATTTATATAAGGTCAAGACATAATTTTGTTTACAATTTTAATTTATCGTTTATTTTTCACCAAAATAGACTAAGTAAGGCCTCATTAGTTTTCCTTTTAGAGTCTTACAACCCTAGGTATCCTTTCTTTACAATACTAAATTCAATAATACACAAGTGCGCGCACGCGCGAGTACAAACAATATTATCAGGCAATATGTGAATTTATAAACAAACTATATTCTATAGAAAAAATGACAAAATTTAACTTTAACTCAAGTACTGTATTCATCTGAAAACATAATTCACACAATATGCAATGAATTAGTAATTTGATTAATAATAATAATACATTTAATAATAATAATCTAGGTTTGATACATCGTCCTTACTTATATTCCACAGTGTAACAGATATTCACCTAAAAATTGCAACATTTAAAATCATCAGACGATAAAAAGAGATATTTATGGAAGGAATGTTACATCTTCTATAGCTTTTCTTAAAGAAAACGCAACATTTGTTACGATAAAGTGCTGCGGAGTGCTTGGCAGTTTCATACACTCGTGACAAATCAAATATCTACTGATGTAAACAAACGGCAATAAACATGTTGTCAACATCACATCAGCCTCTCTTGTACTCACACAAGATCAATTTATCAATAAGCCACGTGCCTCTAAAGAAGACACGTCTCACCTTGAGGCTCTGGTAAACAAGACTAATAGAGTGTTATATTTAGACTGTGTCGGTGTATTGTACGCAAAAGAAACTTTCTTTACTATGTACAAACGTCCATTTCATGTTCATCGCCAAAACTTTGTATTACTATATATTATATATTAGTTCTGTATTAGACTCTGGAATATTTTAGTTTTTAATTAGATTTTTAGTCTTAACATTATTAACAAAATAACGTGTTATACCAGTTATCGCCATAAAATTATTTATTTGTTAGGCAAACTGACTTATCTCCTCAAACAAGTACGATACGCATATATTATTAATGTTATTAATATCTTAATTAATATTACCCACAATGTGCGTATCATTGGATTGTCTATGTAACTATTGTTAAAATGTGTAAAATAGCACATTCAATAGTAATTCAGTAACAATAAATTATCACTAATACCGCATTAATTAATTTACAACTCCAAATTATTGTTAAGCTGTGTATTTTTATTTAATCATTAATCTTGTAAAAGACTCAACGTTATTAAAGTTATATTACATCAGATGCAACGCAGGGTGTATATCTGTGACAGGCGTGACGTGTTCATAATAAAAGTTAATTTAGTTTACAGTTGTTCCATATTGTTCTAAAAATAACAAAACTAAGTAACATGAAGGTACATGATATAATGAAGGTTAACTAGGAATAATGTGAATATTGTTGTAGTTCTGTAACCTGTGTACATAGGATTTAAATAGGTACCTATCTCCTTGAATTCATTTATGGAAAAAGCAAATTCTTACACTAAACTTTTTGACTGGTAGACGAACTACAATTCTGAGGTGTATTTAACAAAATCATAATTTGAATTATTAATATCAAATAATCTTAAACTTAAAGAATTTAATTCTTTTCACAGTAACTGGGTACGAACAAGTGTAATCCTATGATTTAAATATTTAGTTGCCTCAAAATCCCACAGAAGACTATTTTTATGAATAGACCTATATTTTGCTATTTAGTGAAACAGATTTTGTTAAGGGAAGAGTTTCTGATCACTCAAATAACAAATTTCGTACTGCTATATTTTTTCCACATACTTTTATTGTTTACATGGCATTTATAGAGAAAATATCGAGTACATGAAATGATGAGAACTTTAAAAGATAAACATATATTTCAAACGTAAAGTGTTTAATAGACAGTACGGGATCCGTTAAATGTTTTACCTGTTTTTCTAAAAAGATCTTTAAAATAAGTTAATGGTGGTGTCATGATTTGTTTCAATAGTGCTCAGATGTAAACATCAACTCATTCTACATGAATGTCCAACGAAGCATCCTGTAGACCATCTGGTCGACATAAAATGATGGAGAGTGTAAACACTATTATTAGCTTCCTCTACGTCGTTATGTGAAGGAATGATGTTGCACATGTGAATTAGAGGCTATTATTAAAGGCTTCATAGTACGAAAGACTGAAATAGTCCAACTGAAGTATTTTTTTCATACAAGCTTTCTTGGACCATTGCGAGGAAGAGATGAGCATCTGATAGATTCGCTCGAAAGTTGATTCAATGAAACAGTTATTTCAAATAATCGATTCTTCGTATAAAAATGGACTAGGGAGTGTCGGGGTCACTACGACTGAGGTTTTTGGCGGGAAACGTCTTAACCTGGCGGTGTTGCTTGGACAGGGTGTTTGTAGGTTTGGTAAAAAATAAATGAACGAACTTGCATGTCTTTTATTTTATTTGTTTCTCAAAATGCTGACTAATTTGTAAAATTTTGTTAAGACAGGACAGTGGTACGAGTAGTACTATATGTAAGACTTATGCGAAATTCATAACTCTAGAGAATGTTAAGTCTGTCGTGGTATTTTTTAAAGTTGTGAAATCAGTTGGATACTTGATCAACACCAATCTAAACTAGTCGTTCAGAAACTGTTTCGGTCTATCATACCACACCTCAGTGTTGAAGTCCCCGGTCACTTTAAGTTTCTTCTGTTAGTGCCGCGACTAGTACTGTGAATTCTTGTTGTAAAAATTGCAATATAGCTGCACTGTATCGTTTTAAATCATTTTGGAACAATATACGATCACAAACTCCACAAACAAAACCCAACTTCTTGCCGTGGAACAATTTTTCAAAGTGCTTCGTCGCCAGTCGCCAGTTATTATAAACGCTAAATCTTGATTCTCGAAGGTCTCATCTGCTTGTATTTCATAGCATTCCGCCAGTTCTATCTCTCTGTCGACATTCGTTGTTTGTGAACTGGCGTTAGACGTTGCGGTGTCTGCGCAGCTGGTGCTCGCTTCGACGCTGCCTTGTCTCCGCATTGGTTCTGCTGCTGTCATTGGGGCTTTCTTGGATTCCTCATTCATTCGTACTTTAATTGTAAGCGTTTACGATAGTAATTTACCTTCTTGCTGTGAATATATTTTGATATTTTTGAAATTTTAAGGAAAACACGTCCAAGTTCAACATTTTGTCACTGTATTAATGATTGAGTTCTTTTACTATTACCACTATTAGTGTTTTATTTTATAGTACTCGTGGAGCTCTATAACACGGCATTTTAAATAACGTCCTACGCATAAGCGTTCCCGATCTATACTAATTTTTCCGCGCAGCAAACCGGTGATTTTTCACTTCAATTTGGCGGCCAGTTTGTGATGGTGTGTGACGTCATGTGTTCAAGGTTTTTATTGCGTGACATTCATTCATCCTTTCTCTTTTGAACTGTGTATTGCTTATGTAAATATGCATTATAGTTTTAAACACATTAAAGCTTGTCTGGTATACACAAAATCGTAACATCGACTTTCCCATAGGTTCCTCCCACACCGGACCGCGGTGTAAGACGTTTTCCTTCAAAAAAACATTGCGCGCGCGCGCGTGTGTGATAATATTTCTAATATATAAATGTAACATAAAATTCTACGAATTTTTTAATGTACGAAAATACATTTTGTACTTTCCGCTATTAAACAAGACTTCACATAAACTGATATAATAACGTAAAATCTTTATTAAAATTGTAACTAGACCTGTTTACACTGGTTACAAATAAATATATCTTCTGTATCGTAAAAAAAAAATTTTAATTTAATTTAAAAAAAATGTTTTATGTTTGTTTGTTGTTGAATATTTTTATAATAATTCTCGTTATGAGTTTCCGTTGAAATTTTAAAATTTTCGGAGTTCATTTGGTTAATATTTGCACTTCTGGTTGACCGTAAATGACTCTGGAGTTAATCAGATTGTCTTCTTACACTAATCGATTTGCGATTTTCTGCTCTGCTCCAATATATTACTCTCCTTTATATATGGTCGTCTTCCAGTAAGTCCTGTTGTTAATGTAAACTCTTATAATAATATGTGAAATAATTTTTTAACCCAGATAATTGAATTAGTTTAATTTATTAATAGTTATTCGGAAAATATCGATTCAAAATCGATATTGATACAATATTGACTCTTTCTACAGGGATAATCGATTTTACAAACAGGTTATATTATATGAATGTTTATAATGGTTCTTTTAGCGGTTATAGTAATATAGTCAGAGAAGGGGAAGCATAGAAAGTATAACATGTACAAAAATAATCTTAATAATTAATAAATGACAAATTGTTAATAATGTATAATGTTTATAATAATTGAGTTTTCAAACCAATGCCGTCTGCTGAATTCAATCTGGAGTAATCGCGTTGCATCACGGAACCATCATGGCGGCTAGCTGAGTTGATGAGGTTAATCAAGGAATGTCGGCTGTAAATTCTGACAAATAAAATCGCCTTCACAATTGTTTTATCACCTCCGTAATAGTGTATACTGTCTATTATGTTGTTAGAAGTGTTCTGGTTAATTGTTCAGTGTCCACTGGCTTTAATTGTGTTGTGATAGGTGGGTTCACTGTTGTCGGTTTGTAGTTAAGGATCATAAAGTTGGTTGTAAAGTGAAATATTAATGTTAGATGGTTTTACTGTTTTAATTCACTTGTATTATGTTGCGCATCGATTGTTTTCACTGTTGGTGTTGTTGTGTTTCACTGATTATAAGTTTAAAATAACAAATTCGGTAACTCTCGATTTTTTCCACTGATTTTATGTTAACCTTATATACGCCATTATAATTCGCTATAGAGGTTCTTAGAACGATCTCACATCAACCGTTCTCGTTGAATGTTAATTAAGAACTATCCTACTTCCTTCGTCTCATGAAATATCTTGCCAAGTTAATATTGAAAAAGTATTGTTTAAATATTTTTCATTTCCTATTCATGTGATTCTAAAATACATTATAATCGGAATATTTTTTGTTTATTGATTGTTTTTGTGAATTATTAATTACATAATTGGTTTCTTTACCTTCTTCTGTTTAATTTGACATACTGTGACGATTTTAAAAGAAAAAAAAATTGAAATAAAAGAAATTAAAAAAAAAAATTAAATTTAAAATCTCACATTAAAACAGAACGTAAACCCCTAAAGTAAATGATAATGTAACCCCGCCTTAATACCCAAAATAAATAGTTTTAAAACCTAAAAGAATTCTATAATAAAATTGCGATAACACCCCTTAATATTTAACCCTTCCCTGTGTACTTATATGCCTGTATCAACTTGTAAAAATCTAGTACGGACATGAAAATGACTCTGCATTGAAGCGAAAATTAATAATTATGATAATTAAATAAAAAGACGTAATAATAATAATAAAAATACCTAACTCAATAAAGAAAATGTAGTATTATTAATAGTAGTTAATTAGTATGATAATAATAATAGTAAAGTACGAACTATTTTTCTCTCTCCGCGCGAACAGCTCCCTCTCCCTACTAACCGCCGCAAAACCAACCCCAGTCGAGCGAGAATCAGAGACAAGGTAACAGCTTTACCATGTGTCGTAAAATAAAGTGTAAATATAAAAAATTAATGACGATGTAACTGAACGTAATCTTTCATGGTGACAGACTCCACAAGTAGTTGAAATGTAGTGAAATAACTAAAAGTAACTAACTTAGCCGACACATCTCTTTAAAAAAGGAAACGAAATGTTTAAATTGTAAAGTATGTTCTATCCAAACATTATAGAGTAACATTAGTGCAGTTAAAAGCAAAATGTAAAGTGTAAAAAGGTGAACACCGTACATCAGGAGTGAAGTAACAACGACAAACTCACGAGCTTCAGGTAACAGCATCCTTTCGTCATGTTCGCAACTAAGAATCTACAAAATAAATGGAGACACCCGAACGACATCGTAGAACTTCTAGGAAACCCAAGTGAAGAGTAACAACAAGAGAACCTGCCGCTGATTCCATTGTATCAAGGTGAAACCAAACCATTATATTTTTAACAATGGCAACAAAAGCAGTATATTTTTGCAAAGACTTATTCTAATCATGTAAATGTTAACATAGTAGTATCTGTAATTACAAAAATGAAATAGTAATCTGATAATAGTTAAAGGTAAAAGGTAATTCGAAATTTGAGCAAACTAGTATTCGAATAGCTTGCATAATGTTGACTTATTGTAAAGCATTATTAAGTTAAAACCCGGATCCGAGGTATTTGATGTAGTTAATAAATATATAATTTTATTTTGATCACCAGAGTAACATGTTAAAAGACGTAAGAGCATTTGATGCACAACTTTTGAGTAATTTATTTGTTTAATGTACTCAAACAAAATAACAATCATATTTAAAGTATTATTCAAGAAAATATAATAAAGAGATGTTATGGTTATCCAAAAGGTGAGTGAATATATCTACCAAATCCCTTGTCAATACTCCTCAATTCACGGGAGCCTATTTAACATTTGTGTACTTATTAGGTATTGATGATTTTGTAAAGATTATGGCAGCCTGTTTAATTGACCTGAGCCAATTAACCAGGTTCCCGAATTGTAACGTTATGCGAAACGTTTCAATACAATAGTCTATATTTATAAAGTTTTTTGTTAAAATTGCTATATTTCTGTCTTTTTGGAAATATAGGCCCAAAAACAGCTTCCTGTTCTTGTCCAAAATATTAGCCATGTTAGGTGTTATAAATATGATTATAATAAATTTCTGATTGATATAAATCCTTAACTTTCCTTAATTTCTTATAAATTTAACTATTTGATCCTCCTTTTAGTTAAAATCCATTAATTTACTATTACTCCTTTGAAATGGTTAGATATTACATTTTGAAATTATTTAATAATTTTATACAACCTTTTATATTATTCTTTTAAAGTATAGTTTCAGTTATAGTAGTTGGTGCTTGATTTACCTTATATAAATCTTACTAGTTTACATGGTTTATTAGACTTCTTTGCTCAAATATAAATGTTATTGGAATTTACCATTTTGCCTAGATTCCATTTTTTTACATATACTGGTTTTTTAATATTACTAATCCTATACCCTCTATGACTGTCTAAAGTTAATATAATATCAAATAAAAATTCCTTATACCACTATTGGAACATGTAGCATGGTATTCCTGCTCCTACTATAAAAACAATATTGAACATTAATTATTAGTCTTTTAAGTTAGACTTGTTAAGTTGAACTATTTTTAAAATACATAATAAACATTTTATAAACTGGTACAGTATACATACATAAACATTTTAGGCTGTATGTACACTGTTATATCAATAAACATTCTTATACTAAATATAATTCTATTCTCACTTTTAAAAGTGTTGGCTTTAAACATAAACATAATTAGCCATTTAAAATTTTTATGTTAAACTTAAGTTAATCACATTCCTTTCTGTTTATATTGTATTATAATTTAATCCCCTTTTACAGTAATTATTCCCCCTCTGCTCTCTTTATCATTTGCATCTCTATAAATGTTTTTTGATAAAAAGATGTGTCCTCGTTTATGAAACATTTGACATATAATCATCACAATGCTTCATGCTATGTCATTTCTATATTTATTATAAAACAAAGTTATTTATTGTATATAGTTACAATATCCGTATACAATATTTAAAGTTTATTATATGGGATTCACTTGCACTGTTACACTTACACTGTTGGTTCTTATTTATATTTGAGCTCTACAATATTTTAAGACCAAACTTTTAGTTATAGGGGACTGTGAAGATTTGTTTATTTGATTACATAATAACTTTCTGTGGTGCACTTCTATTTACTACTAAACACTTTTGTTTATAATTATTTTACATGATGTTTTGGGGTGTTATACTTTCTTGTGGTTATATTAATATTTGGTTCGGGGTTTATTATTTTTATCAATAGGTTTTTCATGGGTATTCTTCGTAGTTCTCCCATCCTACATCTTCTTTTCTTCATTTCTTCTGTCTTGGGTTTTCCAAGGTAAGTATTACATTATGTCCTTCGGTTGGTTCGGGGTATCTTCTTTATCACCTGCTCCTAAACTTCCTGGGTAATCTCCTGATTTTATATATGAGTTCCTTTGGATTTAATTTCCTTGATACTTTATCATTAAATTTTATTATTTAATTATACCTTTCTTTTATGGTGGTGTTGTTCACTTTGATATTTAATTATGTTCATTTGTTTTTTTAATTATTTTCATTCGATATTTATTTATTTTGCTTCGAACTTTCTTTTGATTTAATTAATTTAAATGTAATTATGATCATTTTTGAATTATTAATTAGTGGATTATCTGTCATGCTACAGATTACAAAAGTAAAATAAAAAGAATGAAATTTTTTCAAGCAGTGATGTAATTATTTTGAACGTTACTAATATTCTCCGATACGTAGTCTAATGACGCAGTTTGGGTAGTGAGTTTTGTGAATGCGTCAGATGTGCACGACACACACAAGCACAAGCCATTTTACAGTTGGGTGCGTCGTGTCTGACACATTGTCTGTGCTCATCTTTGCGGAACAACTCATCAGTATGCAAATTAGTTCAGGTTATCCCTTTACACACACTCCGAGTGTTTGCCTTTTGTACAATGTCTCACGTAAATTGAGTCATATCTGACGCAAATTGAGGAACTGAATATGATGGATAATTGTGCACTTAAAAATAGAGATGCGATGTTGAATAGCGGATACGATTCAATGTAGGTAGGCTAATTAATTCATTATAAGAGTTGCCAAAAGTAGCAATTCCTATAGGACTGTATTACAGGATTCAATTGTGAATGTTTACTGCTAACAACATTAATTATGAACCATATCGACGGATTGTACGAAAACACAAACCACATATGATTAATTCCGTAGGAGAATTCATTTCAACAAATGTATGTATATTAAAAGGTGGTAATCAGCAATCAAGGAAAATACGTATGTAATGAATTACGGGTACATGATTGTGGTTGACCCTAATGAAATTCAGTTTTGCTGCATTGTTAAATACATAACTGAAAGTGTATGAAAACAATGTTTTAATTAGACGGTTTTTCCTTTAATATTTTACAGTATATTTTATTAATATTTTGAAACACTGATTTGCTAAGTTATTCCTTATTTGTATACAGTTATAACGTAATTATATACACTGACAACAAGTAATCGCGAATACAAAATATATAATAGATCCTTATATGTCAATATTACATTATTTAAAAATATCGGTATGGAGAACCATACATGACTTCCATATTCTAAGATTTATTTTTAAAATCATTTTCGAAATGAAATATTACCATAGAAACTACTTCTTTCTACTTACTGCTTCAGCCTTAACCACAGTACTGTGGTCACTAACATATACCACCTCACGTTATCGCACTCGATTTTCACTGATGATGGAAGTCAATGGCATTGCCGAAACGTCTCTTTTGTAGAAAACATTGGACTACGGCCAAATATCCCGGGAAGGAATTTTAACTAAAACTACTTCTTTGTTGCCGATAACGTTGTACACATATATATAAAAAATATGCATAAAATTAATGGGTTGTATAAGTTAATGATTGATCTCCATTAAGTAGTGCTCAAGTTTCCAAAGTTTTAATATTATGATGTCCGTAATTAAAACATCAGAGCAGGTTTAGTGTGTATGAGGGTTCACCGTGGACAAAAATTTTCAACATTTCCTATTGAGCGTTGCTTAGAATAAATCTGCGAATCTACAGTGTACGTTTCACAGAACAAACACGCGGAAAAGAAGGAGCGCTCCGAAGTCACTCATGGACCCTCAGCATCTTGCAGAGAGTTCATTCCCTAAAGACGAAAAGTCTGTCTATGAATCCTTCCTTTGTAAACACGTGCAGTTACACTGCCCAGCGATCCACAGGAAGCAAATCGCTATCCACGCTAACACTTTTTCGGCTTGCACGCGTTATGTTGGTACGGGTTTCGGCACTTTCCATTTAAAAAGCGTGCAAATGTAAGAAAATAAACATTCATGAGGCCAGAAATAACGCGAATTTTGTGTGCGTGCGTGCGTGCGTGCGTGCGTGTGTGTGCGTGCGTGCGTGCGTGCGTGTGCGTGCGTGCGTGCGCGTGCGTGCGTGCGTGTGTGTGTGTGTGTGTGTGTGTGTGTGTGTGTGTGTGTGTGTGTGTGTGTGTGTGTGTGTGTGTGTGTGTGTGTGTGTGTGTGTGTGTGTGTGTGTGTGTGTGTGTGTGTGTGTGTGTGTGTGTGTGTGTGTGTGTGTGTGTGTGTGTGTGTGTGTGTGTGTGTGTGTGTGTGTGTGTGTGTGTGTGTGTGTGTGTGTGTGTGTGTGTGTGTGTGTGTGTGTGTGTGTGTGTGTGTGTGTGTGTGTGTGTGTGTGTGTGTGTGTGTGTCTTCCCTGCCTTTTTATTGCGGTAGTGATAATAATAAAATGGAAACGTAAACAGTACACAACTGAGATATGCTTGCCTGCCACGCACGATATATTTTCTCTTATATATGACTAGCAGAATACCCGTGCTTCGCTACGGAGTTTCACATTGTACGTAATGAAAATGTTAGTTTAATTAATAAAGTTTAATTAAAGTAGGCTTCTTAAAAATAAATAGCTGTTGCCCACAACATCGTTCGCGTGGTCTTCAATTTAATGCGATAATATATTTAGAACAGAATCTATTCTATTGGGTTGCCATAGTAACCAGATCTAATAGTTTTTTAAGACCGCAAAGGACCCCGCAGAGGATCGTATCGAAAAAAACACCTGTCCTATGTTGGTTCTCCCGTTGCGTAAAATATTTGTGCCAAGTTTGGTTGAAATCGGTCCAATGGTTTAGGTGGAGAAGTGGAAGACCCCAAAGGACCCCCCAAAGGATCGTATCGAAAAAAACACTTGTCCTATGTTGGTTCTCCCTTTGCGTAAAATATTTGTGCCAAGTTTGATTGAAATCGGTCCAGTGGTTTAGGAGGCGATGTGGAAGACCCCAAAGAACCCCCAAAAGGACCCCATCGAAAAACACCTATCCTATGTTGGTTCTCCCGTTGCGTAAAATATTTGTGCCAAGTTTGGTTGAAATCGGTACAGTGGTTTAGGAGGAGATGTGGAAGAAACCTTCGCGGACGTGCGCACAACAACTCACCGAAGTTTCATCGCAATCGGATGAATGGTATAGGAACGCATACGGGACAAACAAAGAAACATTCATTTTTATATATAAGATGTAAACTATACCACTTACTTGACATAAACCGTGATAGCTAAGCTAATGTACAACATATATGTATTAATTATACACATAAATGTTCCTCGATAGACACTCTATCTATTGGCGAAAACTTGAATAAAATCCGTTCAGTACTTCCTGAGATTAGCGATTTCAAACACAGAGAGAAAACGGACCAACTTTACTTTATACTATGTACAGATTTACATTAAAATGAAAAAATTATAATTTTATTGCCTGGCAACAAAATTATTTTATTTTTAACAATTACCATTGTTTGAAAAAGTTTAAATGAATTTTCAAGTACTTTACTCTTGTTAAAACGTAAAAGGTTGCAGGTAAACTACCCCTTCCCCTTAACCGATCTTCACCAAAATCAAAAGGCCTTGAGTCCTCTACAATTCAGTGATGTATGCAAACAATTATTTGATTCTGTTTGAATTTGCGGCAGTTATCGTTTACCATAGAAAATACGCTTGATAAAAAACGTTGCAGGTAAACTACCCCTTCCCCTTAACCGATCTTCACCAAAAACAATAGGTCTTGAGTACTCTACAAACCACGGCTGTATGCAAAACATTATTTGATTCTGTTTGAATTTGCGGCTGTTATCGTTTGCCATAGAAAATACCCTTGATAAAAAAACGCTGCTGGTAAACTACCCCTTTCCCTTAACCGATCTTCACCAAAAACAATAGATCTTGAGAACTCTACAATTCAGGGCTGTATGCGAAACATTATTTGATTCTGTTTGAACTTGCGGCTGTTATCGTTTGCCAAAAAAAAATTTCCCTTGATAAAAAAAAACCGTTGCCGGTAAACTACCCCTTTCCCTCAACCGATCTTCACCAAAAACAATAGGTCGTGAGTACTCTACAACTCAGGGCTGTATGCAAAAAATTATTTGATTCTGTTTGAATTTGCGGCAGTTATCGTTTGCCATAAAAAAAAATCTACACACAGATAGACAGACAGACACACAGACACTTTTCGAAAAACGACTTTTTTTCATGTTTTGAGTGTAGTACAATCAGAATCTGCAATAATCTCGAACACGATTTTTTTTGCCATCACCATACTTCCATTTCCTTAAGGAATATGGAAGTAATAAAAAATTCTATTACGTAGATACATTTTTTGAATTCTTTGAGATGTTTCTTTATAGGATCCACTTTTGCTTATGGTCAGGTTTCTGATTTTGTTTCTCTATTGATTAGATTTTCTCTTTTATTTTTTAACATCGCACACTCATATCGATGTGATCCACCGTTTGTTCTCCCGCAGTGCCCTGGCACACTAAGTTATTTATTATCTTTAAACTGTAGGGATAAGGTCTCCTTTTCCCATGTCCAGTGACTATCTCCGTAAGGTTAGGAGTCATTTTAAATTTTGTTTTAACCTTTTTTAAATATTGGAGAAGAACATTTTAGTTACCTGTACCGTTCCTTGTTTCCTTCCATTTGTTTTCCTATATAAATAGTAGTTTCTTCGGTAGTTCTTGAATCACTGCCCTTTTGGATATTTTGTTAAAAGAGATTGCCATTCGATTACTCCGAGTCGCTGCTTTTGCTAATCAGTCTGCAAGTTCGTTGCCATAAATTCCTACATAAACCTTGAAACATTTGAAGTTTATTCTCCAGTTATTGCTTTTCAGCATTTTTATGGCTTTTCTTATTTTTCTATCAGGTTTTTATCATTGCTGGAATTACTAATTGAGTCTATTTTTGTTCTGCTCTACGTATATTTTAACGGTTTCCTGATATTTACTTCTTTTATATGTTCTAAGCGTCTGTGAATCTCATCTAATGTCTTGAGAATAGTTAGTTGTTCAGCTTGATTATTTGAGCATCTGTTATCGAGTGTCAGCATTACTTTTTCCAGTCAATATCGTAACACCTTCATCTACTCAGTGTCCATTTGTACTGTCGTCAGAAAATTTTTGAGTTTTATCCTTGCTGTCCTCTCCGGTATTATTTATTAAATTTATGTTGGACGAATGTGGCCAATTCTTATAAAGCGTTTTATAGTTCTTCTGGTCGATTAAATTTCATACTTCAAGTAATGAAACAAAAATATACCAGAAACAATAAAGTAATTCTTTGTTGAGCGAAATAATTTATATTGCGAATTTAAAACTGTTGAAAATGTTTACTTAAAGTGGAACGTAAGAATTATTATAGTGACTTTTGAGTAAACAACGTACAAAGAAGGTTTGGAAATTTGCGCCGCAATTATGTATCCACTCTACATAAAGCCATACAAAAGTACGGTACTTAGCACAAATGTCCCTAAAACTCATAACGATTTCGAGAAACGTCATTTTCAGTCACAATACTGAACCTAGCACTACTGAGGGCACCATGTCCTAAGCTAGAAGCTGATTCAGCTTGAAAGTATTCTCCAAATCAGAGATTGATCCATGATAAATTTTAAATCAAATGGTTATGTAAAATACATTTCATTACTCACCAAGGTTAATCTGCTTCTACGAGATACGTATCAAGCGATGCAGAAAGCAATGTAGGAAAGATGCATACATGAAGTCAAACAAGAAAAGCAATAGCAACAAACTTATCAATCGACAGAAATCTCTGAAGTGACAAAAACGTTATCGGAATAAAGCGACATAGGGAACATAGAAATACAATTGTAGATCTAATCGTCGTCAAAGCGTTAACGAGAACAAAAAACCAAAAGCCAGAGCCCTCATATGAAATTAATGTACTCATAATGGAGGAATTCTGTTGAAAATTTCTACACCTAATAACTAAAAGCTAAATAAATGTATTGTATGAAAAATACAAAATAATGGTAAACTAAAACTACTTTACTTGTTTATAAATGAAGCAGATATAACGTTATTAATTACAGATGTATAAGTATGCTAATACATACTACAGGATCAAAATGCACGATCAAAAGCATCTTGATAAAATACAGGCATTAGCAAATAAAGTTCATGTACTGAAAAAGTTTGTCATTTAAAATCTAAAACAATTGAGTGGAGCTTGTCACAAGCCCTTTTAATTTGCACATGTACGGCCTGGCAAGGAAGTAGATACGTGACCTAAAATGAGGATCAAAAGAAATAGAAACACTGTTGAGTATACTGGCTTGTAAACACATATTAAGACAGCAATGCAAAAGACAGAATACAATTTACAGAATACTGTGCATAAAGTCAATCTTTATGTTGCTAAATACAATCTAAATATACCCATTCACAAAACAAAAGTAAATCTTTAAAATAAAGTATTCCATACGATCAAAAGAGCAACCAACGGTAAAGTATGGAACAAGACTCTCAATTTTATTACTTAGTCTGTAATTTTAAGAATAATTGTGACGAGGATAACGACAGAAACTCAACAAGCTTCAGACTATTTGCTGAACTATTAAAAAGCTACTGGATAAAACAACGAATGAAGATACACATATGAATGTTATAAAGTAATAGCTGGGCCGACTGCCGACCATTTCTAATAGTAGATGCAGTGTTACTATTTAAGAAGATTTTAGATAGCTTACAAGCTAAAGATGTGAGATTTCTTAGATACATGTAGATATGAACGAGATTAGACATATTAGAAACCACGTTATAATAGATATAGCCCATTCTATGGAAACGACAGAGTTGAAAAGACACAGGTTAAATTGAATAAAACGTATTAGAAAGGAGACCACAAAAGACTTGATGTAAAAAAATTAAATAAATAATATTGGTTAATTAATAAAAAATTAATAATTAAATTTATTAAAACATTCAAAGTAAAGGTCGGAACAGGTCAAACGCTAGAAATGCTAGGGAGATGAAGGTGGTGTTAAAAAGTCAGTGACACAGTAGGTTCGTAGAATTGACTTCAACGTAAAATAATTGACGTCAACGTCAGTTACACATGTAAAGTGAATATATTCATACCGCAGTTTACAAATAAGTATTCACATTTCAAACGTCCGATCTATTTCAACAAATTACAGTTCACTGAAATTTATAGTTGAATGAACACGTTCAAAATTATTGTTAACAAATATATGGTTTAGTTGCTACAATGCTATTTGTTAAGAGTGCATACATATTTTAGGTTACATATACAGTGATGAGAGTGATTGATTGACTGTTCACTATGCACGACTGAACAGCTGATTCGATACAAATACAATACCACGTGAAGAGATGTCACATTATTTATAAATTCCTCTGTTGTTCTAATCGTTGTTTGTATTTACTAGCAGAGTTATCACTGTTGCACACCACTATATAAAAATTATTCCGATTAGCGCTTTCAAGCTTCACAGCTCATCGCCAGATCGGAAATCTATCTATTGTATGAAAATATCATATCATATATACTATCATTTCCAATCTGACGATGAGCTGTGAAGCTTGAAAGCGCTAATAGGAATAATTTTTATATAGTGGTGTGCAACAGTGATAATTCTGCTTGTGATTTTAATCACTAACACAACTTTCTTCATTAAACTTTTGTATTTACTGTCATTCGTTTTTTTAAACTTGCTCGCTGTAATGTTTGCTTCCTAACTGTTTTACTAATTTGTGTGATCAACGAATTGAAAGATAAATGTTTATTTAAAATAACTTCAAAGACAAATAAATATTAAAGAAACTGTACTATGTATAATTATCTACCTAACAATAATCACTAAACGCTATAATTTAAACTAGTGTCACAATACTTAATAATAATGCTTAGTAATTATGGTATGTATAATTAAATTCTTCATTTTAATAATAATTTTATTCTATTTAACCAAAGCTGCAACAATTTCTTTTAAACGACGCGTTTAGCGTGACAGACATTGTGGTGTTTAAGTTTTGTTAAAGCTAATATTTAGCACATAAGACACAAACATAGTTGTAACAAATACGTTCTGTGGGTAATCACCTTTTTAAGAACCAGAATGGAACAATAATCAACGAAATCTGCCTAAAGAGAATTAATATCCCCCAGTTGTATTAAATCCTGTTAGCCAAATCTTCTTCTTTATTTTAAATTAACATATCGAGTCTTAGTAGAGCAATGAGTTTATAAGTTACATTAAAATTACAGAATTTCTTTAATACACAAAGTTTTAGTTAAGAATTTCTTATTTCAACTACGTGTAGTACTACATTTCAAACCTCATACGAACAAATGATTTTCCATTCAGTCCTCAACGACAGTAACTTTGACAACGTTAGGCCGTTGGTTAAGTCATATTTATAAGCACGCCACTCAGTATCATTTCATCAACGACGAGTGTAAGAGTATTACATTCTGTATGAAAAGTTCTTTAAAATCTTCAAAGTCGGCTGTCGTCGTCTCTTCAACTGGAATGTCAGTACTTCTCCAGACTATCAACCTGAATTTTTGTACACCAAATGTATATCTTATTTCACCTCATTTGTAAAATAATGTTTTGTTGATTTAATAAAATCTCTTATTGCTTGAACGCCCACACTTGGTATTTTGTGTTTATACAATGTAATTATTGCTGATAATCCTCGACTGACAATGCGACGATGTGTATTTGCTTATTGCAAATTTTTAAATATGGAGCGTCATCTACTAAAGACAGAACAAGATATATTCGATGTTTCTTAGGTAACCGTACATGATCTTTGAGATCTGTTCATTTAATCCAATTGCGTTTTTGTTTTTAAAACATTGCCAATAATTTTTTTTACACAAACAGCTAAAGATGTTTCACTGATCGCATACTGTCTACGTAGACGATTGCGAGTGTGAACAAACTCCTTAAAAATTCGGAATTGTCATCGGACTGTGGGATCAAAACAGTGCTGCGTCAGTAACATAGGCCTAACTGGTGTGACAGTTGTTGGCCACACAAAGCTGTTTATCGTACAAGCGACCAACTGCCTTTGTTTGGTGAACCCTGCACAACGTTGTAGAATATAGGCCTACACATTACTATGCAGATTAACTGTAATTTACCGTATCATAAACAACGACACTAAATTGTTTTCATTTTGTTGTCTCTTTACCCAATGGTTAACTTGGTACCCATTGTTTTACTAACGTAATATTTACTTAATGTACTTGCCAATGATTTTTTTAATACAAATATTTTAGGTTTTTCACAAGTTTGTATTAAAACGTCCATACTAAATCTAACAATTATGCAGAGAACAGTGAATGCGGAATGTTTTATACGTATGTTTTCCTATTTATGTTTTTAATTTAAAAATCAGTGAGAGTAAACTGGGTTCATAAATTCTGTTCTCCAAACCTCAGAACAATACTATCAACTCTGAGACTTTCTTCTGATTATTTTTACAAATAAGAACCTACACGGCCGGTGGTCGTTTGTTGGAGCTGAACTGTAAATAGACGACCACTGAAGGAGGCTGCCGCACTGGAGCTGAAGCCTCAGCTGTTTTAAGAAGGATACCACAGCTAAACAGTCCGGAATATGATTTCACTGCAATCAGCTCCGTTCGTCAAAGTTTTAATGTTATGACAAACAGTTTAGACTTCTTTTTAACTGATAAAAGCTATAAGTAACTAGAAGGCTAAACAGAAAAGAGACAACAACTAATTAAATAGTACCTTCAGTAATTATCTTTGTGACTATAATTATTATCTTAATGACCGGATGGTAACAAATAAGTAATGATACTGTCTTTTCCTCTTGTGACTTTACGTTTAATTTTTGTTCAACACGTTTCAAGAATTACACCCAATCATCCAAAAACTCCATCATCCAAATAATAATGTTTTGGATGAACATTATATCCAATGTGTTTTCTAAATTTAATATAAAAGTCGCGTTTAAAACAAATAATAATATTTCTATTTTGTTACGCATAAAACAAATATTCCCGTTAGAAGAGAAAACGTGTTTACAGGATGTCATGTGATGATTGTGATTGTTTCTATCCGGGTCAAACTGGCAGGTCTTTCTTGAAAAGATACAAAGAACATCTACCAAGAAATGATTTAGACAAGACCAAATCTAATTATGCGCGCCATCTAATGATGCATAACCATAATTATACAGATTTCAATACTAATTTCAAAGCAATCCATGTATGCGGTAAGGGTAGGTTAATGGACGCTCTCGAGGAGTTTGAGATTTATAAATCATTTAAAGACAAGAATATCAACAATAACAGTATATTAAACGAACAATTAAGGTTTCAATCTCACTCACTATATGATACAGCCCTAAATATAATCGCGCATGACGGTAATGACTGATGATAAGGATTGACTTAGTTTAATTAGTGGCTCGGCAACTACACGCGCGGTCGGACCGGTCCAACGGAGCCGAAGTTACATCGTGTTATGTGTGTGTCGTTATTGTGATTTAGTAAATATGTGCAAATGTGTTTTATGTGAATTTTAACATTTGACGAGGATTACTGATGATGTGACACATGTCACGAAACGCGTCTATATATAAAAAACGCTAGAGCGAAGTCACTGACGGATAAAAGGTAATTAAATTATTGTGAAAAAGTGACTTGGATACTATATAAAAACAAAATAAAAAGTAATATAAAAATAGACAATATAATTATCACAACACAAAAAGTCCACATTTTTTTGGAACGCGTGTTCGTCCCTGTACACCATGGTGATAATAAGATCAAAATTATTTGGACTTCAATAACAAAAAAATGTTCTCGAAACGAAGAGTAGCCTTGCGGTCTAATATTGTTCCTTGGAATTGGTAATAAAAATGTTAATTAAGTCTAACCTTAATTTTTTATCGTGATTTCGTTACTCAGAGCAATATAAGTGACTCAGAAAACATATACATTAGTAAATATTTAGAAAACATATACATTAGAGTACTCAGAGCAATATTTCATTGTAAACTACTGCCATGAAACTAAGACTGAATTTCATCAAATTTATATTGCAATGGAACATCACAGAAAGGGTATCTGTAGCCAGGACTACATGCTTTTATATCAATTTATGACGTTGTAGACATGTTGAAAATTGATTTTGGTTAAATGTTGTAAAGTAGCTATAAGTTTTGAATTAAGAAATGGGTAAAAATCTATTATGTGTCAAAATGCCCATAAATGTATTCTCTATCATGTCAAGTGCGAAGTTAGTGTGCGAGTGCGCGGGTGCGCGTGTTATTCGTATTTATGTGAATAACTCTGGTTAAAATTAACATATTGAATTGAGACTTGGACAGCGCATACATCTAAATAAGCGCTATATTTTTCTTTTGTCAAAGACTCGAAACAGATTATTTTAATATGTATTTTTTAGCAAAATTCATCTTTCTATAGATTCCTTATCTTCTAAAAGTAACAAAATTTATAGATAAAATCTATGCCTGCTTCTGCAGCTTTTTTCCAATTCGTTCAGGATTTCTATCTATCATTTAGCCCATCAACCACGTGTTAGGGGTTTCGACCAATCAGCGGCCCCAATTTTCATTAAGATTGGGTCACCGTCAGAGAGGTTTCAGTCAGATCCATCTACCAGCTCGACCTAAACAGACGTGCTCCCTGTGCGAGTTTCTCGTAGCAGAATACGTTCTTATATAAGGGTTACGAGTAGGGAATCTTAGCGACGAGTTACCCGTTTGCTAATATCCTAGTGGTACATGAACTCAGAGCAATAAAATTAAAATAATTATTTAACTAGTGCTAGTCTCGCGAAAGTCAAGATATCCGCTTAGGGAAGGTATATCTACCGTGATACACCTGTAAAAACGCGAGGACACCTCAAGACGCGGGAAGGTGTACGTTCAATTCACCGCTTTCATATAAATGTAAAGTACAACCCAGTTTCGAGCCCTGAGTTTAAGAGATAATCGCTATCGGTGTGCCGGCGTGCGTGCGTGTGAGCGGAGTATCCACGGATCGTCAGTGTTGCAGATATCAGCTGGCGGCGAGGTTGCAGATTTCAACGGACCACAGGACAAGAGCAAGACGAACAGGAGCAGTGTGACGAATCAACCATATCAAAAGGGATTTCAACGAACAATTAACCATAGACATTTAAAACCAAAAGAGTTTCAAATCATTAATAGACCTTATTAATTTAAAATAAATATTTTGTTAAACCACAGACCATATTTAAATTTGTTTAAATATACAACCTTACTCCAGATAACAGACTCTATTATTATTGTGTTAATACTATGCCTAATAAAATGTTTTGTCGCAATTTGGATTTAAGAAAATAAAATATATTTAACAGTAATGTACTTTAATTACTTTATTAGTTGTAACATAATTTAATTGTGTTAGTTTATTGTAATGATGAACCTATAAAACATTATGTAAATAATCGTCGATGTTTACCTTTAATGTGAAATGTCAATTAACAAAATAAAATCATATAATCAATTCATATGGAACGCTCACATACAAAGTACAACTGAAAAACACCCGGAATTCCTTTCACTGATAAAGTAAATTCATTTCATTCGGAAACTTTGTCAGTGATTTATAAATTTGGTAATTACATTGGACTGACGCTTTAGCCGGCAGCTCCTAATTCCATTCATTTCTCGGTAAAAATTGTAAGCAACAAAGTACATTCTGATGATGATATTTCGTTTACATATGTGTTCTTATTACGTTACAGTTTAAAAAAAAATCTCTAATGACACTATGCAATTCCTACTTTTCTTTCTAAATTAATTCCTCTAAGATCCTCATTCATGAAAAAGTAGAATTTTATTAAAATTTTGATTTCTCACACTAACTTGTTTCTTACAATTCTGACTACAGCTTACTTTATTCTTAATTGTTATTTTTCTTTATTATTTACAAAAGAAAATTATTAATTAAAATATTATTAAATAAATAATTTATATAATCCATTTTGTAAACAATGGTACAACTTTCAATAACGTTATTATTGCCACTTATCTGTTTCATTGTCTATAAACGTCTAGTTACGTATCAGTTTACCTTGACTAAAGTAACTGGTTAAAAAGAGCATGTTTTTATTAATTATATAATTTGTAACAAATACAATAAAAAGTTCCTCATGAATGAGTAATTTTTCTATAATGTGCTCGGTATTATTTTTCTATATGTGGTATTAATTTTTAGTAGTGATTTCATGTGCTGTTAGAAATTAGGTCACAATTGTAAATCTTGATACATATCTCAAGCTAATTAACTTTTATCTTTTTTCTTATGATTAAAAATTAAAGGTTTTTTTTCATTGACTTCTGATAGGCTTAAATACCAAACAGACTGGTAGATGTAACTGACAACAAAATACATAACTCCTGAAAGGCGAATTCCTGTCTGCGAAGTATTGTGAAATTTGAATTTTTGACTGTGCAGATTGCTGGAAGTGCAGATTTCATATATAAAAACAATACATCCATGTCATCGTTACCGTAACAGTGAAAATGTCTCTGCGACATCCAAGTATAAGAGGAAGTACGTATCTATAATTTTATTATCAGTGTTATTTATTTCAAGAAGGTGTAAACTGTGTCAAAAAAAATCATCTATCTAAAGTTTAGATAACATTTTTAAAAAATCATAAAATAAAGTATGAAAATATTTGAATTGTTCCGATGTTTTCAAATTATGACTCAAGGAATTGTTAAATACTAGTTCTGAATGTTTTCTAAAATGTTTGACAAAAGTAATGTTTTAATAGAATTCCGTAGAGACAGGAATATAAGTGGCCTTCTAGGTAATGAAAGAGGAATTAAAAAAATCTGTAACAAAATAACAGAAACGGTTTCCACATTCCTTTTTGAACATGACGCCTTTAATCCCATGAATACAGACTTACCCGTTCCACCATGAATTATACCAAATCGCGTTGTCTGTCTATAAGCTTCAGTCCTTACTAACGAGCTCTTGACGGCACCGTTCTATTCACACGATTTATCCAAGCCCTTTTTAAATTGTTTGCCTCATTAAAAATTTACTCCCGCAAAAAAACAGTTAGTACTATACATACCGTGACTACTTTTTGTATGGTGTACTAAACATTTTATTGATACAAATCGTCTTTTCGTACAGCCATTGAATTTGGTTGTATTTCTGTATCTTAATATTACTTTAGATCTTTAAGTTAAAGCAAACGTAACTCTCAGTTTAAAATTATGTTAGGAAATATTACCGCCAAGATAATAAAGTGTACACTGTTGGTGTTAATATTTAATCCAAACTTGTTACTGCTCTTTATTATTTGCAAATAACTGCTTCCTTTGTGTTTTAAAGTACATGATTACTATGTATTTAATTCACATTTCTACGCTCTTTATATATTTAGCACGTGTCATACAGAACAATGTAAATTTATAAATGCTAAGGTAAATGGAAATTGATTGAATTTATAAATATTTTCCTATTTCAGCTGTGTACCAGTGTAGTATATAATCGGTATTTTACAGTTTTTTTTTACATCGTCTTTCATTTATTTTTCAAATCGTTAAGTTTGTCCATTACTCAAAATTGTTCATTATCTACAATATTTTTTTGTGGATATCGTTAAATGTACAACGGATTTTGATTATTTATCCCAACCATCGGTCGTCAGAGATCATCCACACCTGACTGTAGCTATTTTAGTTTTAATTTTCTCAATAACCTAAAATATATAAGAGTAGATATCGTTTATGACGATGGAATTTCAAGGCCGCGCCAATTGAGACGCCTGCGAATAACGCCCGGAAATAATGATATGTCAGATGTGAGATGTGAATATCAAAATTTTAGTTTCCTTCAACATTCCTGCAAGCGATTACTATAACGCCAAAAACTTTATGGTATTTGAGTTTTATTCTTCATGAGTTATAATTGTTTAGCTTTTACCCACAATATTAGGAATTTATTTTTAGCTTTATAAATTATTTTAAATGTTTTCTTTACTTGCGAATATATTTTTATTTTGCAATAATGTGTTCTGTAAAAAAAAAACTTTTCTTTCTTTGTATACTACTGTGCTAAAATTATTGCATTTAGTTATTAATTTTACAAGGTCTACTGTTGTGACATTTTCAATTATATTTCGATTCTTTTTACCACATGACTATCACCATATCCTTGGTGACTATCACTAAAACCATTTTTTACTACCAAAATTCTTGTTTGGAGTCACATGCATTCGTAGTCATAAACACCTTCCTGTCAGGAACTTCAGCTGTTCTTTTGGAATAGAAGGGTGAATTGTCACATGTAATTCTAGTAATTATTAATTCATCTCAATCTTTACGTAATGATGCAATAAACATCATGCAGCAAACGTTTTTCTTATATATCTATTTTAATCCTCGAAAATTAAACTTTCCTACGTAACAGGAATGGGAATACATTCCTATCATTCAGGAAATCGTTTTAAAAATCCTTATTTTTATTTTCACCGTTTCTTATAATGTCTTGAGCAAACACGTTTAGTGAATTACAAATACGAAAGATGATATTCAGAACTGATTGAATATGAATTTCTCCAGAACATTTGAAATGTCTACGCTTTGAAACTTTCAGGCAAATCAGCTTCTCTATGCGTTCCTTTGTATGCTTCTAATCAAAATAAATGCAAACATTGTAATAATTACGCTATATTTACATTTCCATAAACTACCATACACAAAAAACATCTACGTAAAAAATACGGCAATGCAGGACCTGAGTCAATTAATGCAGACTGTTTAATGCACAATTTTTACATGTGACAGGAATTCTTCAGTTATCTGAAGAGGCATCGAACGAGTATACACCGAAGTTATTAATCGCAAACATTGATACCACAAGTAAGAGATAACAGAGCTATAATCATTCAGAAGTGCCTAGACTATTTTGACGCATAACAACCTCTTTTGGCCGTTAACCTCTTTAATGAACATATTAAGTACATATTCACTTCTTTAAGTGAATATTTGTTAGTGATTTAGTGATGTTTGGTTATAACCTATATAATATAAGTGTAAATATATATTTGTATTATTGTATTTACGAATACGATATGTTAGATTACATGAACAGCTATAAAAATCTTTGACTTTAAACGCTTCCGGTGTCGATTGTATCCAATTCTATGTCAAAAGAGGGGTTTCATATCTGTTTCTTTCGGTTCCCATGTCGTCTCTCTCTCTCTCTCTCTCTCTCTCTCTCTCTCTCTCTCTCTCTCTCTCTGTTGGATGCACATTTACACATACACAGACTCATAAACACATTACATTTAAACAAATATTTTCTTCTAGACTTCCATTTTATACATAAGTCACATAAAATTTACTTAAGAATTTTTTACCTTGTATAATCCACTATGCGATCTCAGTTTTTTACATACAACATGTTTCAGGGACTAAATCCCCATCTGATGGGGATTTAGTCCCTGAAACATGTTGTATGTAAAAAACTGAGATCGCATAGTGGATTATACAAGGTAAAAAATTCTTAAGTTAATCATAATAGCGATCTGGAGACTGGAAAAAAATGTATAAAATTTACCTACGTTAAACCACTGGATGACTGAGATATTTTGACATTTTCATTCCATTTCATAAAATCATAAACTTTAATTAATAGCTACTACTCTTATTCTTCTTTACCGCGTATTGATTTCTCAACACTCGAAAGACGTAAAATTTATTTTTTTTTCTCTTACTTTTGAAACTAACAGAGTTTAAAAAAAACTGAAAAAATAAAAACGTATTCTCCGCAGTTAATACGGAGAGAGAGGAAAGGTACTGGGTAGTCTTTATCACAGCCAGAATCGAGATAATACCTCTCGTTTAGTTCCCTCGTTGCAGACTTCTCAGTCCATTAACAATCAAGCAAAACCGAGCTTATTTTTAAAGCTTATGGATGCTGAGAGTGCAAACGCATTGTGTCGCCATTTCATCACTTGTAATGGTGGCTAAACATTGGTGTACTTACAGCAGCAGTGTACTTTTCCATCATGCCTACCTACTATTCAGTTAATTATGTTGGCGCAAATATGAACACTTGCACTGCAATTTGTTTTATAATAGCACAAACGCTCCATCTGTAATTTGTTTAATATACTAATATGCTGCCTGATCTGTAGTTTTATCATACGTTTTTTTACTGTTTAATAATTTCTTTATTAAATTACTGAATTCAGAACTTATTTCTGATTCAGTTTTCATCACAAATAATTAGGCCAGCGTAATATAAACTAGGTCAGCTTTATTTGTTTTCCGCATTCCTCTGTTTAGAAAAAAACATTAAATCTATGTTAGCGATTAGCCTAGTAGTTTATGTACTAACTGGATACTTTTTTCCTCGAAGTGTATATCTGTAGATTCCAAAAATTTAAAACAATAGGGATTATATGAAAACGATTCTCGTAACATCTACTTTACATATTCCGACATATCAGTACTATTTAATTCACTTTTATATTTTATGTTTTATGCAGGAAAAAGTAAATAAAAAACCTTACTAAAAGAATCAGAGCTTCAGCGACACAATTACAAGGCCTGTTTGTCACCCATGAAAACAATTTTGATTGCAGAATACAAGGAAAGCAAGTCAATTTATCACAATTTCCACGTTCCGAATAAAACATTTTTCAAACATACTGTGTATCAGTGTTGCAAAAAGTAATAATATTTCTCATGCTTTTAACAAGGCAATAACATGTGGTGGCAACTACGTTGTTAGAGATATAAACTCGTATATGATGTATGTAAAAGATTAGCGGATAACCAATGTATAGAAAATAGATATTTAAAATGGTAAACTACAAAAACCATAGATAACCTGTGTAGTGTTCTATTATAACGAGCAAGCAATTTGCAAATCCCTACAATAACTTAATATGCAGTAGTATACGTAGTAAATAAAAACTGTTTTAACAATTGTTTTAATCCATTTCTGAAGCACTATATTTTTTACTTATTTCTTTATAATGTGTTTGGAGAGGTAAGATATAAACTAGTCAACTTTACTCGTTTCCCGCATTACACTCTTTAGCAATGATATTAAATCTACGTTACCAAATAGCAAATACATATAAAAAAAATCCTAAAATCAGTTTGGAACAGAGCAGAGATTGAAAACATCAAACGTAATAAAATAAAAACGTTTCTGTGTTCAATGCCTAATAAATAAAAGACAAATATTTTGGAAAAATATTATCAGGAAAACTTTGAGAAACCCACAGTTATCCACCACCAGTCCTGGTTAGGGTCTCCATCATTTGAAGATAGCGTATTGATACGTAAGATTCAAGTGAAGTCATTATAAAAAAAGTTTCTAAGACTGTAAACGAATTGTACTAAAATGTCGCTGACATGATTTATTACTTTATATTTCCTAAAACGTTTCTAAAGTCAACAAAATGTTAATATACCATTATTAGAACGCTAAATAAAACAATTATTCAATTTGACAATCCTGTACATTTCTACTTGTTTTAATCCCTGTGTTATTTTTAATTTATTTGTTCAACCAATACCTGTAGTATGACATGCAATAACGCACACTCACGCACACTTACACACACACTCACACACACACTCGCTCGCGTGCGCACGCAAATACATGATATATATATTGCGACAGTACAATAAAGTGATGTACTGAGCATGAAATATAAAAATTTAAATTTACTTAATAAACTGTAAATAATTAATAATATATTAGAAATAAGCATGTTATGGATTGCAAGCTTCACTCAGACAAAAATATGAACAGGTGTTTCGACCTGAATCAACGTGCACACACACACAAATGTAACTGAAAGTGTGTACACCAGTATTTTGCTAGTGTGTGTGAACGCAGGTCGCTGCAGGCAAGTTTGCCACCCCAGTATGAATAATTGCACAATGACTGTTTTTCCGTAATTATTCATAAACTAGAATTAAGAATGAAAATCCAAAAGCACCATAAAATGTAAATAAATTTAATAAATACTGTGTGCGAAAACCACGCGAAAGTGACACGCCGTACAAGTGCAATAGTGAAATAACTGTGTACAAATCAAAAGGGTTAAGTTGCAATGTCCAAAATTACAATGAACATGTGTTGTAAAATTAGTTATAAGATAAGTATAAAGAAATACTTACAGGACTCTCCAATTCGCAGAAATATAAAAAATAGTGAATTTGACAAAGAGTGGGGGAACTGACGCCAAAGACAGTTTCTAACATGTCGATTTTGTATCACTGAAGGGTGTCGACCAAGACATGGGTATAAATAGGACACGCAAGCTTCAGTGGTTCTCTTTCTTGAATCATCCACGATGCAGCGGGAGCTTATGCCCGTCAGCACGGCATATTTATTAATATTTTTATAAACAGTTTAAATTGCCAGTTATGTACAAATACGTAACCAAGCTATAAGACAAACATTGTAATTAATAACAGCACTACTGAAGAAGTTCTATAGCGATACGACGCTGGACAAGAGAAGACGTTCAATAGCAATACGACGCTGGACAAGAGAAGCAGTTCCATAGCGATACGACGCTGGACAAGAGAAGAAGTTCTATAGCGATACGACGCTGGACAAGAGAAGCAGTTCCATAGCGATACGACGCTGGACAAGAGAAGAAGTTCTATAGCGATACGACGCTGGACAAGAGAAGCAGTTCTATAGCGATACGACGCTGGACAACAGAAGCAGTTCCATAGCGATACGACGCTGGACAAGAGGAGAGGACGAGAGAGTGAGAGACAGCCGACGCTGGACAAGAGAGAGTGAGAGACAGCCGACGCTGGACAAGAGGAGAAGAGAGACAGCCGACGCTGGAGGCGAGACGAAGACGAACACCGATGGAACAAAAATGATCGAGTATGATTGACGACAATAAGGTGATAGACAACTTATTCATATCTTAATCATACACAGTATACAAAGACAGTTAAAGACATTAATATTTTATTTAAAAATAAGAGTAAGATTTCTTGTATAGTAGAGTTAAAAATCATAGATGTTTAGAAATACAATTAACGTAACAAGTATCAAATTAATATGATATAAAATGATTACAAAGAATATAAATAAAAACAATTAGTATTTGAGAAAACAGTACTGCGAAGTAATAACTATTAATCTTTTGAGTACGTACCATATATAGAAAAAAGATTTAAAAATTGATTTTGAAACATATTAATAGACTGAGTAGTCTAAAAATGAGATTTTTCTTTTATATACTATTTAGTAGCATAGAATGTTTAGTTAGTAAGGATGTATATATCTTAAGCCTTACGGCATTATAACAAATAATAACTAATGTTTTTTAAATCGAAGTCAGTGCCATGTGCACATATTTTTTTATAGTATCAAATAAATTTTAATTACTGTTTCAAGTTCCGTAGAGCTCTTATTGCAGATACACCTGACCCCCTATTTAAATGTTATATGTTTAAAGAATTTGTCAATCTTGAACGTGAGACCGTTCACACCTATTTATGTATATGTAACGTTGTTTAAATTTGGTGCTCCAAGATCGAAGGACTCCACAAATTTAAATTAAATTAAATTTGCCAAATTGTCACGTTATATAAAAATGGCGCCCAACGTGGGGCCCAACATGCCTAAATTTATGTACAAAAAAAAATTTGTGACATAAATTGTAGATCATGAATGTATGACCCGATACCCATCATTTGACTATTAAAATTTTTTTATGTAGCTAAATGGTTGCTCTAAAATATATAAAGAGTGTTAAATGAAAAATGTATAATATGTAATTATTATTTGTAGTAAACAGTAACTGAATGTAATGTTAATTGTTGTGTAATCACACACCTGGCGCCCACCACAAATAATATTGTTGTCTATGTAACAGGTGTAACTGTAATGAGTATTAATAATAACTATTAATAAAAATACAGAAATAAATAAATAAGTAGGGAACGGTTATCAATAATAATTTTTAAAGAATTAATATTAAATAAATATTTTAATAATAATTCACCATGGCAATATCAGGAAGTTTGAGGATGGGAGAAGCACTTGAAGCCATGATGCAAGCCGTATTTGGTGAAGTAGAGAACAAACAAACAGAAAAAGTAAAAGGAAATAATATTAGAACTGAAATAGAAGAGTTAACAGAATTTTTTACAAAACTGACCGAAGAATTAAGAGAAGAAAGGATAGCAAAAGAGAAAATTAGAGACACAAATACGCACATAGCGTCAGTAGAAGGTGAACAAACCATAGTAGTTAAAAATACATGTGTAATTACAAATGATAATTATAAAAAAGTAATTAACATTAAGGAGGAGAAGCAAATAAAGGTTAATAAAACATACCTTATTAATAGCGATATTCCAAGTGTGAGGCACACACACAATAGTAAATCACACAAGATGACACATTTGAAACACATAAGTCACCACACTTACGGAGATAAATATCACTGTAGGCCTAACAAGAAACGTAGTAAGTTATCTAGACGAAACACTACGCAAAATTGTGGTAAATATGATGTTAGATATACGCACGATAATTATGGTAATGATAATTATAACTGTAAGTATGAAAACTACAGAGGTTATCATAAACGACGTATGAAAAAACCGTCGACAGCTGTTTATATGGGCCTCAAGCAGACTGAACATACGCAATGCATTCATGATGAGAGAATTATGGAATGTGACCGTTACGAGAGAAAGAGAGGCAAGATGAAAACATTGCTCAATGAACAGGTGACTTCTACGATAAACACAAACGTTCACAAGGTGAGTACGCACACAAACAAGGGATTAATACAATGGAACGCGGATGTTGTTTACACGAGGGTGAGAACAATAGTAAACGCGGCGACTACGCTACAAAGGAACAATATACATCCGGTAGACAATGGACAATACAATTGTTATAAAGAGGGGTGTAAGATCGAGCTACACACCGAACAAAACTCAAGGCAAATGAAAATAAATAATTATTTTAAATGAGAAAAATAATATAACTATTAATTATTAATAATAAAAAATAATATAATAATAATATAAGAGGGTTAATTAAGAAATGTATTAGTGATGGTAAGGAATGAAATGTGTAGAGAAATATTTAAGGAAGTAAGGAATGTTGTTATTGTTGTTATTAATATGAAGAAATGGTAAGGAATGTTGTTATTGATATTTTATAAATATGAAGAAATGATTAAGATGAGCAATAATTGCCATAATTATTAGAACGGCTGATCAAGCGAACACTTATCGAAGATACAAGGACACAGAAGAAAGCGAGAGTGAAAAGTCATAAGGGCAGAGACTACTTAGGATTAAGGACTTCGAGAAAAATATCGTTGTTTTCCAAGACAGTTCCTCTGTAACCGACCATGCGACACACTACGAGCTAAAAAAGTATTCTGTTACGGAAGTGTATTTCAAGAAAGTTGTAGCGATCAGAAAGGTAATGTTAAAGAAAGGTAATAAAAGGTAATGAATGTTAATGTAGTGTATAAGTAATGTATTAGATAAAGTAATGTCATGTTAAGAAAAGAGCTAAGGAAGATTAGAAGCGAAGGTAAGAATGTATGAGTAAGTTAATGTAAAATTAAGGACCGAATTTACACACATATGTAGGAATGCAGAGTATACAGAAGGAAAACAAAGGAGAGCTAATTGCAGTGGATTTTCTGGGACCATTACCACGATCCAATTCGAGGTGTGAAGCACATATTGGTATGTATCGATGTGTTTTCCAAGGCAGTCCGACTGTACCCAATTATGCGACCCACAACCAAAGTTGTTCTAAAGATACTACTGCAAAAATATATTCCGTTATATGGAAAAATGAAGAAGATACTCAGTGATCAAGGTGTGCAATTCCAAAGTGAAAAATGGGAGAGGACGTTAAGAGAAAATGGAATACAACCAGTACTCACATCCATAAGACATCCTCAAGGAAACCTTGCTGAGAGAGTTAACAAAGAATTAGGTAAATATTTACGGATATATTGCCATAATCAACACAATAAATGGGCAGAATATTTACCATTTATTGAAAAAGCAATTAACGAAAATTATAGTGAAGCAACAGGATACACTCCAATGGAATTAGAAGAAGATAAGAAGCCAACCAGATTTTGGACTAAATATCTAAACAAACCTAATAACCAAAATGTACCTGTACCAATAAGTGTGAAAATTGAATACGCAAAGCAAAGAATAAGAGAGAGAGGTAACAAGAGAATAGAGAGATTTAATCTAACTCACAAGTTACAACAATTCAACGTGGGAGAAAGTATACTACTCAAAGCAAATCCAGTGGGAAAAAGGAGTGATAATATGGCGAAGAAATTCTTCAGACTTTATAATGGACCGTATACGTTAAGACAGCGAGTGGGACAGAACACTTTCATTATATATGATGAGATACAGAAGAAAGAAATTGGTAAATTCCACGCAACGTCATTTAAGAAGTTCTACACATAAATCAGAGGTCATTGAAACCAGTCAAATCAGCTGTTTGTAAAGCCACCCTAATTCAAGGTCGCGAGCAGTGAGCGTACGAAAGAGGGGAGGTAAGACATTTGTATACACTCCTATTAAGGGTGAAATGACGAATATTATTCTTTATTATTTGTTATATTTTTTTTTGCAAATAATAATAATAAATAAATAGATAAAAAAAAATTTATAATAAATAAATTTATTAAAATTTTTTTGGTTACCAAGCAGAGGAATAATGCGACAGTACAATTAAGTGTTGTACTGAGCATGAAATATAAAAATTTAAATTTACTTAATAAACTGTAAATAATTAATAATATATTAGAAATAAGCATGTTATGGATTGCAAGCTTGACTCAGACAAAAATATGAAGAGGTGTTTCGACCTGAATCAACGTGCACACACACATTAATGTAACTGACCAGTATGAATAATTGCACAATGACTGTTTTTCCGTAATTATTCATAAACTAGAATTAAGAATGAAAATCCAAAAGCACCATAAAATGTAAATAAATTTAATAAATACTGTGTGCGAAAACCACGCGAAAGTGACACGCCGTACAAGTGCAATAGTGAAATAACTGTGTACAAATCAAAAGGGTTAAGTTGCAATGTCCAAAATTACAATGAACATGTGTTGTAAAATTAGTTATAAGATAAGTATAAAGAAATACTTACAGGACTCTCCAATTCGCAGAAATATAAAAAATAGTGAATTTGACAAAGAGTGGGGGAACTGACGCCAAAGACAGTTTCTAACATGTCGATTTTGTATCACTGAAGGGTGTCGACCAAGACATGGGTATAAATAGGACACGCAAGCTTCAGTGGTTCTCTTTCTTGAATCATCCACGATGCAGCGGGAGCTTATGCCCGTCAGCACGGCATATTTATTAATATTTTTATAAACAGTTTAAATTGCCAGTTATGTACAAATACGTAACCAAGCTATAAGACAAACATTGTAATTAATAACAGCACTACTGAAGAAGTTCTATAGCGATACGACGCTGGACAAGAGAAGACGTTCAATAGCAATACGACGCTGGACAAGAGAAGCAGTTCCATAGCGATACGACGCTGGACAAGAGAAGAAGTTCTATAGCGATACGACGCTGGACAAGAGAAGCAGTTCCATAGCGATACGACGCTGGACAAGAGAAGAAGTTCTATAGCGATACGACGCTGGACAAGAGAAGCAGTTCTATAGCGATACGACGCTGGACAACAGAAGCAGTTCCATAGCGATACGACGCTGGACAAGAGGAGAGGACGAGAGAGTGAGAGACAGCCGACGCTGGACAAGAGAGAGTGAGAGACAGCCGACGCTGGACAAGAGGAGAAGAGAGACAGCCGACGCTGGAGGCGAGACGAAGACGAACACCGATGGAACAAAAATGATCGAGTATGATTGACGACAATAAGGTGATAGACAACTTATTCATATCTTAATCATACACAGTATACAAAGACAGTTAAAGACATTAATATTTTATTTAAAAATAAGAGTAAGATTTCTTGTATAGTAGAGTTAAAAATCATAGATGTTTAGAAATACAATTAACGTAACAAGTATCAAATTAATATGATATAAAATGATTACAAAGAATATAAATAAAAACAATTAGTATTTGAGAAAACAGTACTGCGAAGTAATAACTATTAATCTTTTGAGTACGTACCATATATAGAAAAAAGATTTAAAAATTGATTTTGAAACATATTAATAGACTGAGTAGTCTAAAAATGAGATTTTTCTTTTATATACTATTTAGTAGCATAGAATGTTTAGTTAGTAAGGATGTATATATCTTAAGCCTTACGGCATTATAACAAATAATAACTAATGTTTTTTAAATCGAAGTCAGTGCCATGTGCACATATTTTTTTATAGTATCAAATAAATTTTAATTACTGTTTCAAGTTCCGTAGAGCTCTTATTGCAGATACACCTGACCCCCTATTTAAATGTTATATGTTTAAAGAATTTGTCAATCTTGAACGTGAGACCGTTCACACCTATTTATGTATATGTAACGTTGTTTAAATTTGGTGCTCCAAGATCGAAGGACTCCACAAATTTAAATTAAATTAAATTTGCCAAATTGTCACGTTATATAAAAATGGCGCCCAACGTGGGGCCCAACATGCCTAAATTTATGTACAAAAAAAAAATTTGTGACATAAATTGTAGATCATGAATGTATGACCCGATACCCATCATTTGACTATTAAAATTTTTTTATGTAGCTAAATGGTTGCTCTAAAATATATAAAGAGTGTTAAATGAAAAATGTATAATATGTAATTATTATTTGTAGTAAACAGTAACTGAATGTAATGTTAATTGTTGTGTAATCACACACCTGGCGCCCACCACAAATAATATTGTTGTCTATGTAACAGGTGTAACTGTAATGAGTATTAATAATAACTATTAATAAAAATACAGAAATAAATAAATAAGTAGGGAACGGTTATCAATAATAATTTTTAAAGAATTAATATTAAATAAATATTTTAATAATAATTCACCATGGCAATATCAGGAAGTTTGAGGATGGGAGAAGCACTTGAAGCCATGATGCAAGCCGTATTTGGTGAAGTAGAGAACAAACAAACAGAAAAAGTAAAAGGAAATAATATTAGAACTGAAATAGAAGAGTTAACAGAATTTTTTACAAAACTGACCGAAGAATTAAGAGAAGAAAGGATAGCAAAAGAGAAAATTAGAGACACAAATACGCACATAGCGTCAGTAGAAGGTGAACAAACCATAGTAGTTAAAAATACATGTGTAATTACAAATGATAATTATAAAAAAGTAATTAACATTAAGGAGGAGAAGCAAATAAAGGTTAATAAAACATACCTTATTAATAGCGATATTCCAAGTGTGAGGCACACACACAATAGTAAATCACACAAGATGACACATTTGAAACACATAAGTCACCACACTTACGGAGATAAATATCACTGTAGGCCTAACAAGAAACGTAGTAAGTTATCTAGACGAAACACTACGCAAAATTGTGGTAAATATGATGTTAGATATACGCACGATAATTATGGTAATGATAATTATAACTGTAAGTATGAAAACTACAGAGGTTATCATAAACGACGTATGAAAAAACCGTCGACAGCTGTTTATATGGGCCTCAAGCAGACTGAACATACGCAATGCATTCATGATGAGAGAATTATGGAATGTGACCGTTACGAGAGAAAGAGAGGCAAGATGAAAACATTGCTCAATGAACAGGTGACTTCTACGATAAACACAAACGTTCACAAGGTGAGTACGCACACAAACAAGGGATTAATACAATGGAACGCGGATGTTGTTTACACGAGGGTGAGAACAATAGTAAACGCGGCGACTACGCTACAAAGGAACAATATACATCCGGTAGACAATGGACAATACAATTGTTATAAAGAGGGGTGTAAGATCGAGCTACACACCGAACAAAACTCAAGGCAAATGAAAATAAATAATTATTTTAAATGAGAAAAATAATATAACTATTAATTATTAATAATAAAAAATAATATAATAATAATATAAGAGGGTTAATTAAGAAATGTATTAGTGATGGTAAGGAATGAAATGTGTAGAGAAATATTTAAGGAAGTAAGGAATGTTGTTATTGTTGTTATTAATATGAAGAAATGGTAAGGAATGTTGTTATTGATATTTTATAAATATGAAGAAATGATTAAGATGAGCAATAATTGCCATAATTATTAGAACGGCTGATCAAGCGAACACTTATCGAAGATACAAGGACACAGAAGAAAGCGAGAGTGAAAAGTCATAAGGGCAGAGACTACTTAGGATTAAGGACTTCGAGAAAAATATCGTTGTTTTCCAAGACAGTTCCTCTGTAACCGACCATGCGACACACTACGAGCTAAAAAAGTATTCTGTTACGGAAGTGTATTTCAAGAAAGTTGTAGCGATCAGAAAGGTAATGTTAAAGAAAGGTAATAAAAGGTAATGAATGTTAATGTAGTGTATAAGTAATGTATTAGATAAAGTAATGTCATGTTAAGAAAAGAGCTAAGGAAGATTAGAAGCGAAGGTAAGAATGTATGAGTAAGTTAATGTAAAATTAAGGACCGAATTTACACACATATGTAGGAATGCAGAGTATACAGAAGGAAAACAAAGGAGAGCTAATTGCAGTGGATTTTCTGGGACCATTACCACGATCCAATTCGAGGTGTGAAGCACATATTGGTATGTATCGATGTGTTTTCCAAGGCAGTCCGACTGTACCCAATTATGCGACCCACAACCAAAGTTGTTCTAAAGATACTACTGCAAAAATATATTCCGTTATATGGAAAAATGAAGAAGATACTCAGTGATCAAGGTGTGCAATTCCAAAGTGAAAAATGGGAGAGGACGTTAAGAGAAAATGGAATACAACCAGTACTCACATCCATAAGACATCCTCAAGGAAACCTTGCTGAGAGAGTTAACAAAGAATTAGGTAAATATTTACGGATATATTGCCATAATCAACACAATAAATGGGCAGAATATTTACCATTTATTGAAAAAGCAATTAACGAAAATTATAGTGAAGCAACAGGATACACTCCAATGGAATTAGAAGAAGATAAGAAGCCAACCAGATTTTGGACTAAATATCTAAACAAACCTAATAACCAAAATGTACCTGTACCAATAAGTGTGAAAATTGAATACGCAAAGCAAAGAATAAGAGAGAGAGGTAACAAGAGAATAGAGAGATTTAATCTAACTCACAAGTTACAACAATTCAACGTGGGAGAAAGTATACTACTCAAAGCAAATCCAGTGGGAAAAAGGAGTGATAATATGGCGAAGAAATTCTTCAGACTTTATAATGGACCGTATACGTTAAAACAGCGAGTGGGACAGAACACTTTCATTGTATATGATGAGATACAGAAGAAAGAAATTGGTAAATTCCACGCAACGTCATTTAAGAAGTTCTACACATAAATCAGAGGTCATTGAAACCAGTCAAATCAGCTGTTTGTAAAGCCACCCTAATTCAAGGTCGCGAGCAGTGAGCGTACGAAAGAGGGGAGGTAAGACATTTGTATACACTCCTATTAAGGGTGAAATGACGAATATTATTCTTTATTATTTGTTATATTTTTTTTTGCAAATAATAATAATAAATAAATAGATAAAAAAAAATTTATAATAAATAAATTTATTAAAATTTTTTTGGTTACCAAGCAGAGGAATAATGCGACAGTACAATTAAGTGTTGTACTGAGCATGAAATATAAAAATTTAAATTTACTTAATAAACTGTAAATAATTAATAATATATTAGAAATAAGCATGTTATGGATTGCAAGCTTGACTCAGACAAAAATATGAACAGGTGTTTCGACCTGAATCAACGTGCACACACACATTAATGTAACTGAAAGTGTGTACACCAGTATTTTGCTAGTGTGTGTGAACGCAGGTCGCTGCAGGCAAGTTTGCCACCCCAGTATGAATAATTGCACAATGACTGTTTTTCCGTAATTATTCATAAACTAGAATTAAGAATGAAAATCCAAAAGCACCATAAAATGTAAATAAATTTAATAAATACTGTGTGCGAAAACCACGCGAAAGTGACACGCCGTACAAGTGCAATAGTGAAATAACTGTGTACAAATCAAAAGGGTTAAGTTGCAATGTCCAAAATTACAATGAACATGTGTTGTAAAATTAGTTATAAGATAAGTATAAAGAAATACTTACAGGACTCTCCAATTCGCAGAAATATAAAAAATAGTGAATTTGACAAAGAGTGGGGGAACTGACGCCAAAGACAGTTTCTAACATGTCGATTTTGTATCACTGAAGGGTGTCGACCAAGACATGGGTATAAATAGGACACGCAAGCTTCAGTGGTTCTCTTTCTTGAATCATCCACGATGCAGCGGGAGCTTATGCCCGTCAGCACGGCATATTTATTAATATTTTTATAAACAGTTTAAATTGCCAGTTATGTACAAATACGTAACCAAGCTATAAGACAAACATTGTAATTAATAACAGCACTACTGAAGAAGTTCTATAGCGATACGACGCTGGACAAGAGAAGAAGTTCCATAGCAATACGACGCTGGACAAGAGAAGCAGTTCCATAGCGATACGACGCTGGACAAGAGAAGAAGTTCTATAGCGATACGACGCTGGACAAGAGAAGCAGTTCCATAGTGATACGACGCTGGACAAGAGAAGAAGTTCTATAGCGATACCACGCTGGACAAGAGAAGCAGTTCTATAGCGATACGACGCTGGACAAGAGAAGCAGTTCCATAGCGATACGACGCTGGACAAGAGGAGAGGACGAGAGAGTGAGAGACAGCCGACGCTGGACAAGAGAGAGTGAGAGACAGCCGACGCTGGACAAGAGGAGAAGAGAGACAGCCGACGCTGGAGGCGAGACGAAGACGAACACCGATGGAACAAAAATGATCGAGTATGATTGACGACAATAAGGTGATAGACAACTTATTCATATCTTAATCATACACAGTATACAAAGACAGTTAAAGACATTAATATTTTATTTAAAAATAAGAGTAAGATTTCTTGTATAGTAGAGTTAAAAATCATAGATGTTTAGAAATACGATTAACGTAACAAGTATCAAATTAATATGATATAAAATGATTACAAAGAATATAAATAAAAACAATTAGTATTTGAGAAAACAGTACTGCGAAGTAATAACTATTAATCTTTTGAGTACGTACCATATATAGAAAAAAGATTTAAAAATTGATTTTGAAACATATTAATAGACTGAGTAGTCTAAAAATGAGATTTTTCTTTTATATACTATTTAGTAGCATAGAATGTTTAGTTAGTAAGGATGTATATATCTTAAGCCTTACGGCATTATAACAAATAATAACTAATGTTTTTTAAATCGAAGTCAGTGCCATGTGCACATATTTTTTTATAGTATCAAATAAATTTTAATTACTGTTTCAAGTTCCGTAGAGCTCTTATTGCAGATACACCTGACCCCCTATTTAAATGTTATATGTTTAAAGAATTTGTCAATCTTGAACGTGAGACCGTTCACACCTATTTATGTATATGTAACGTTGTTTAAATTTGGTGCTCCAAGATCGAAGGACTCCACAAATTTAAATTAAATTAAATTTGCCAAATTGTCACGTTATAATATATATATATATACGTACACGTAGAAGCGCGCATGTTTACTTACTGCGCTTAATTTAATTTCACGGCCATCTTTGTCGTGCGATTATACTTTCTCTATTTATAATGATTAAGTATCCATTGAGGTTTTAAGAAGTAAGCTTACCCTAAATTACTTATACACGTTATAATAATTTAGTAATACTTAATAATTTGAAGTATATTGATACTATAGTATCTCATTAATATATGCAAAATACTAACGGTAAATGGTAAGTGTGAAAGCAATAGACTTTTGATGCAAGGAGAATTCAAAAGATTTAATAAATGTAAAAAAGTAAAACGACAACAAAATTAATTTCATGACATACGCATCGCAAAACTGAAATGTGAAGTAAGATGTAAAAAGCTTAATGACGCTAAACCAAGAAAAATTACCTTTAATAGCTCTACCTATAATTACTTATTTCTTTAATTACTTTTTAATGAGCTATAGTAGGTTGTTGACTCTTCAGTTCCGATGATAGAAGTAAATATTATTTTTTGATGGTAGAAGTGATTTTTTCTGAAAACACAGTTATAAACAAATTTGTTTGACTCGACCAAATTTACAAAACGAGTTGAATTTGAAACATTTCATTATTCTACAAAATTCTAAATTTTATTGACCCCTTAACCTCTAAAAGACAATACAAAAGGATCCGCTGCTAACCGGAAGCAATGAGTCCAGTGTGACGTTGCAAGCAAAGTAGTGTTGTTAGCAGTGTTGCAATTAATACGTATTTCTGGGTACGATCGACGTGCAATGAACTAATTATGTGGTACATGCTGTCGTTTTCTGAGATTAGTGTAGTATTAACCATGATTAGTAATTGCAAATTCATTTGTGAAAAAGAAAGACTACTTTGTAAAGGAAAACTATTAAGTAAAACGTTTTCAATAAAACAACTTTAATTAAAGCCCATTATTGTTTAATTAACACCCATTTGTAATCCCTTCTCTGTCGAAAGACAGCTGGTTTATTAATATAGTCTGTATATCAGTAGTGATTTCTTGACATATATATATATATATTTTTAAATTGGTCAGTTCATATGATGCCTATAATTATGTGAATCCACGTATGTAATTTTCACAGTTTTTCTCTTAATTTCAAAACAAATCATTTAAAAACAACAAAACTAATGTAATTAAACAAGATATTCTTTTTTAGCCTTATAATTCATGGAACTTGATTATACAATAGTAAGGAAAAGGAAATGAATGATTATGTTGGTTACGTGATATCGCCTGTTGAAACTTTGTCAATGCGGTGGGCTGGAATGTACAACATTAGCGGATTATAACAGAGAATGAAACCTACTTCCCAAAATTGGATCGTCCCCAAAACGCAATTGACAGTAACTGGGTGTATAAAGCCAAAGAATTACGTTATTGCGGCGCCTACCGTCTGTCGCTTTTATTAGTGCTACAGACTTTTATCGTTTAGAGTGTCGTGTTTTAAATGCTCTCTACACAGGATGACTTAGGAACATGCTCTAGGTTCTTACGTATAAAGCAACACATAATACGCGACTAAACAGCTAGTAAAACTGATTTTTCGAAAAAAAATTTTCTTAACAAGGTCATATAATTAACGGAAATAAGACATAGTGAAACGTTAGTTTTACATATTCGTCTTGTTTTCATTTCAGAAACCATACTATTTATTTATTTGTGTATTATTATTTATTGTTTCTTTATTCGACTGGATTTATTAATATATGTGGAACCGCAATACCTCAGCCAGTTTGTGTTGCCTGTTTTAGTGTTGAGCGTGAACACGAATGTTTCGCCGTTGCTTTTTGTATCGATTCGAATTCTTGGAAAATTACAAGCTCGCTATTAACACCACCACCATTACTACCAATACTACTACTACTACTATTACTACTACGAATACTATTGCTGTTGCTGCTGGTACTGTGCTGCTTCTGATGTTGTGCATGCATCAGAAGTATCTCATTAATATTGATAGTGAAGGAAATGTAAGGTAAAATTAGGGCCAGCATCCGCCCAAATTGTAGTATTCCAAAGTCCTGGAGTATGATTTACAATAACCATTAAGGTAAATATTGATTCTGGTATGGGAAAGGTAGTAAACAGGCAAAGGTTTTCCTGTATGAATGTGAGAAATGGGCATGGGGAAAAGAGAGGGGAAAATGAATGATAGCATTGATAAGGGAAGACTAAGGTACACTTACCTGAATCGAATAGCTGTAGTAGTGTTGAGGGGTTATAAATGTTTCCACGAGACGGCAATGAACTGGGGAGATGTGATGACTTTAGAACATCAAGTTATATATGAAGAAGAAGCAAAATATGTAAAAACAGTGAGGTGTACAGTTTAATATTTTGAATTTCGAATTTTTGACGGAATAAGATTGCGGAAAGTATCTAAACTCTTTACAAAGACATTCAAGTTGCGTATCCAGCAAGGGTAATTACAGGTATGTGATGTTCATTAATGCTGATAAAAGTAACTAAATCGTTCATTTTGCACACGTTGTCGTCTTGGACACACTAACACTAATATTAGAAATACTAATTTATAGATTTGTAAATAAACTTTTTTTTTACTTACTTAACGTTAATTAACACGGTTTAATGCACCCACTTAAGAATAAATATGTCTACAGTAGCTACTCTTACACAATGGTTTTTTTTCAGTGTGTTATAAATACCAGTATTTAGATAATATGTAAACATGTTAGTATATTCTTAATAATTACTCTGAAATTGTAAGTATGTATTTACAAACACCCTCTCGCCTCCAGAAAATAAAATAATAACTCTTTCTCCTTTCTTGCGTAATTCTTGTTACATCAATAAAATTTATATTCATCGAAAGTCAATGCAATGCCCCATAAACCTGGGCTGCTCATCCGTTGAAGAAATGGCTGTCGAAATATTAAAAGACGGATTTTTATGTAAACCTCTTTGTAATGGTTTTTACTTAGTCACCCATTAATGTCTAGAGAAAGTTACAAAAGGCTTATAGCTACAAAAAGTAAAAATTACAACAATAAAGTAAACTGTAACTGACATCTTTCAAACGTGAGACGTTTGACTAGGCAGCTTAGGAACAACGTTCAGGTCCTGTATGTGAAAAGTAAGCATTAAAAATTCGCATTACCCTTAAGCGTGTGAACTAGTCACACACTGACTATTAACTTCTGTCTACGAATTTCTTTTATGTAAGTACGATTTGCTTGCTTGTTAGAACTTATATGGAAATGTATGTTCCGTGTGTTTCTCAATAGAGTTCCAGCGAAAAAATAATACAAGTGTCTTATAAGTTCACGTAACTAGATTATTTAATATCAGAATGCCTCGGCGTAGCCGAAATTGTTAGTTTGTGCATAATTTATACATTGTCGTACCCTGATATTTTATTCAGCGAATCTAAATAGTACTTACAATTTAAAGGAAGATGAATTGATAACGAGCCGCTTATAGAGAGGAACGTAAGTCTTGGGACCACTTTGAAAAATGTTTGAGAATAAAATGTTAGGTCACGCAGGTACGAGGGGATGGGAGTAATATTCTACAACGCCAATAATCCATTTATTGTTTTTCAGTTACGTTATGTGTGCCCGTCTTTCTACGGTATAAACAAGTCAACAGAAAATAATGCATTTAATACTAAATAAAATTAAGTATAATCTTCACACGGATTCCTAATAAACAAATTAAACAAAGTCAGTTGACATGAAATTAAAAATTCTTTATATGAGTAATATACAAAGTAATTATTATTTCTTTACAAAGTAAACAAATTACATTATTATTGTGAATATTTACATTTTGAAATACTACCCGCAAATTTAACTACACCAATGGCATAGTTCTGTTAGAATGTTCTGTTTGTATAGATATAAATACAAACTTAAAAAGTTTGACAAAACAAAACAACACTGGATAAACATCAAATTGGACAAACATCTGTAACAGTGACAGCAATGGCTGACGGCAGGCGCCAGAGTAACGTAATTCTCCGGCTTTACACATTCAATTGCTGACATTTGTGTGTCTCTGTGACCTGTTTGGGAACAATTCAATTTTTTGGAGTAGGTAATTCTGTTGCCTGTAATTCAATAATACAATCCAGAACCGCGCATTGACCAAAACAACATTTTAGCAGATATTTCAATTAACTGGCCTCACATGTTTCTTCTTAATGCTACCTAACCTCTATTCATAAAATATGCTGTTTATTATTTTCATTAGGTGTTTAAATATTATCTGTAAATTATTATGTTTGTAATACAATGTGCAGTTTCCTGCAACTTTATCAAATGCATGATGTGGAAAAAATATGAGATATGAAAGTGAATATCTAAGAAATGATTGTAACCCTATTAAGATGATACTGATGATGAAGATGATGACGATTTTTCCTCTTTTCGCACAACATAATCGCGACAGTTTACATCAATAGACTTCACGGACGGTAGGAAATAAAGTAACATTTTCTGGGCCCCTGTTGCTTAGATAGATCCAGAATAAACAGAGGTTCGAATTTTCGAGACCGCTACGTAATTATCGTAACAATATTATTAACCTGAGTAATGTTAACATTGTTAGTCTGCGTTGATCTGCAAATTTTTCAATCTTCCTGCACATTCCTACCGACGCGACGGCCTGATTATTATCCTGTCGTCTACAACATCGCGGAAGTCTCTCATCATGTTATTGTGCAGTTCTTGCCGACTATTAACAGAGTAAACCACGTCGCTGTGGTTGAGATGATAACATTCCCTGACCCAAAGACAAATGTATGACAAAAATTCAAAAACATTTAAGCAACCTGAAAGCTATTCCAATGACCTAGCTTCGAATATCATCCACACATTGAATCCAAACTTTCAAGAAGATTACGGCACAGTGACTTCTGAGCTATCGGAATAATATTTGACATGTCCTCTTCACAATAGGCACGCCAACAAAATAACCCAGCACTAATTTGCATACACAGCTAATAGCCCATATAGTTTCTATATTGTATGCTATCATTATAAATAAACATAAATTACAATTTAACAAAGTCTCGATATTTGGAATGTAGAGTTACAAAAATACTAACTTCAGTATTGAATAAACACTCGTACTGAATAAACGAAGCATTCTTTCTTTGAACATGCTACGTGTTCTGACTTATTGTTTGCTACTGTCTGCTATGTAATATTCAATACCGGGCGCTTAAAAACGATTATATTAATATGTAACTTACCAAGCTGGACGTTAATGTAACTATCTACAAAAGCAGATTTTGTCGGTAAGGAAATAGGGAATTATTGTATAATAAATAAACGCCGTGTTCTAGAGAACGCCGATCAAGTTTAAATAACTTAGTCACCGTGATAAACGACCATTTTATTTACTACAGCCCTACACCAAGTTTGATGGTGTACTTTGCTTTACGTTTTAGCTTTTGCTGTTTCATTACATTTTGTATCGTACTGTGTTCTTCATTACATTGTTGTGCATTTTCTAAATACATTTTAGAGTTTTTCTGAATTATAAGGTTTTATTGTTATTTTGCAAAAGTTTTAAATTCAAAATAACTTTATCAGGATGAAAAGACTAATCATTCCCATTTGTGTGAAAGGGAAAAGTTCATTATGTTAAAAACTGAACTACAGAAAAGAAAAAATGTATTAGCTGTTTACAAAAATTGTGTTTCCGTTACGTTGTCTTTTGAATGAGCTTTCCGTGACACTAATGCTGTTGTGTGTGTGTGTGTGTGTGTGTGTGTGTGTGTGTGTGTGTGTGTGTGTGTGTGTGTGTGTGTGTGTGTGTGTGTGTGTGTGTGTGTGTGTGTGTGTGTGTGTGTGTGTGTGTGTGTGTGTGTGTGTGTGTGTGTGTGTGTGTGTGTGTGTGTGTGTGTGTGTGTGGGTTACAAGAATAACAGATTAAAGAATCCGTTAGGAAAGATTGAATCAAGTTTAAAAGTTAAGATGCCTTTCTATTACTTGCAGGTGTAAAATATTTGCAGATGTAAATATTATACTATTGTATACCGTGGTTTTAATATAACCAATTTACAAACGGGAGAAGAATTGTTTTCAGGCAAATTCTTTAAGAGTGTGACAATTAATTTATAGATATTAAAAACTTCAAAATATTAAATCTGAGTTACCATGAAAAAATTGTTAGTTTCCTTATTACGAAACTAAAACTGGCAAAGATTATCTTTAAGTTGCTTTAGAGGTAGGCCTATACGAAAGTCATCTGGCTTTACGTATAAGTAATTATAACAAAATTTAATTCACATTTTAAGGTAATACAATTCAAACTACGAAAATTTTACTTAAAGGGATCCATTATATTAAATACGTTACTATCGTAAAGATATTCATTATGTTGCTAGCTGTTTTTATAAAATTATTTGTCATTTTTCCACATGAATAAAGTTTATTATTATTCAAGCTGTTCAGTGCTTTCGAAACATACGCGTACGTTCATAGAAACTCTGTCCTTGTATAACGTACTGATATATTTGTACGGATACATAAATCAGTACACTAAATAAACTTATTACAATTATTGAATATAAGATATGGAGCGAAAAAATCCTATAGACCTATGTAAGGATATTAGTAAGTACGCCTACTATTATCTTTTTGCATTAATTATATAATTAATTTCTAATTTTTATTTAATTAGCCTTTTGCTTCCGTAATATAAAGAATATTTGGCTTTTAGAACATTAATTATACAAGTTAAGTTTTCGTACAATTTTTAACAATTAAATATAAACAAAATAGAAATAATTTGTGAATTAAACATTAGCATCTGTGAAACAGGAAACGTAAGTAGTATATTTAATTAAACAATTTTAATATCGCTATGAAAAGGGTGAACATTTGTTATATAGAATAAATTACTTTTATATATTAATAAGAAACTAGCAACAAAGGACTCGTTTTATTAAATTGAGTATAGCAAAGTTTCATTAAGGACGGTGAGTTGTTACGTTCACGTTGTATTACGGTACGTACGACGGCACACGGAAGTGTTGTTTATAATGTATACTGTAGTCTGCTGGTGGAAGCTTTCACGTTAATTGCTTTCATCCAACGGAGAACTAAGAAAGCTTCTGTTATATAATTTGAATAAAACTAATGTCACAGAAACGCATATGCAACGTGTTATAATTACTTTATGCATCTATATTGTTATTATTTTAATTCTAGAATTGGTTTTACTTTTAGTAATTTATAATTTTTATCTTTGTTTGCATTATTTTGTATCATTTTTGGTTTGTATCGTGTTTGACTTGGTCTAGTAGTGTTTATCGTAATCCAACCACTACCTCCCATTAGTGATCAGTAACAATAGTATACTTTAGTTCCATGCTAATTCACGACGCTTAAGATTATGTTTTCCGAGATATTTTTTTGTAAACACATCTCTACTAAGAAATTTTAAAAATCAGTTGTTAACACCAATGTTAGGATTTAAAATCACAGATTAAAAAAACACAGCAATTTGAAAAACAGTTTCTGATTTATTTAACTTGACTTAATTTTCTAGGTTTCGTGTGGAACCTAATTAGAATAATAGCGCAACATCACTTTATTAATACTGAATAACTGTAGAGTAGATTAAAACTTCGTAAATACATTTTCAAAATGTATGTCAATAGAGTAATTGTTTAACAGGTTTATTTAAGTTTATATTTAAAAACAATTACAAATAATACACCATTAGTAAAACATGTACATTATGTGCTGTAAACGCTGTAAATTAAATTCTATTTACACAGCCACAACTGCTATAAACCTAAGAAGTCTTTATCAAGCGATTTAAAAAAAATTTTTAATCTTTAAAAAAGAGGTAAAGCGGTATTAACATTTTTTAATATAAAAATGAGTTAAGTTAGGTTGGTTAACTATATCAGTAATTTTATTTTTATTGTTATTTTATTTTTATTTGAATTGTTTATAAGTAATACGATGCTAAAAACAACATATAAAAAATAAATTAATAAAAACAAAGTTAGGTACTATTGATGAATATAAGAGACAAAAATGTAGATGCAAAATAACTCAGCTTACCACCTCTTTTACGTTTATAAGTACACTTAAAAGCACAATCTGCTTTCACAGTTTATAGTTACAAGAAATTACGAGCTTAAGGTGTCATTGTGTGTGTGTGTGTGTGTGTGTGTGTGCGCGCGCGCGCGCGCCTGTGTAAGCATGAAAGCGTGAGTGGCAACTGGAACAGATGAATAATTACTTTATGAAATTCAAGGTATACTCTACTGTAGATTGTTGTTGGTTTTACCTCAACAGTTCCTGTCTCCTGACTATCTTATACGGAGTGGCCTCAAGATTTCGGAGAATTTGAACAGGGCGTGCAAACTGTACGTAAGCCCTCCCGCAGGTAGATGTAATGAGCAGTGTGCTTCCTCAGTCAGTGTGCCAACAGCCGTGTAGCCGAGAAGATGCTGTGTTTCCTTAAGTGCAGTTTCGTCAGGTTATGTTTCAGTTATTCAGCGATTTTCTTTTACAATCGATATGTTGGATTGTAATGAGCTGAAACTCTGCATCAAATTTTGTTTTCAACGTTAAGAAAATTTCTTCAAAAACCCATCGTATGCTACGAAGCCTTTAGAAATAGTACCATGAGCCACAGAAAAAAGTTGTTTGGGGCACAAACGCTTCAAAGACTGACGAGCATCTGTCGACGACGATAAGCGTAACGAGATCGACAAGCAGAACACCGGAAACCGTAACAAAAGTTCGTTATGTTATCCTTACAGATTCCATACGAACAATTCACCATGTTTGTGAGATAGTAGGACAGTCACACAGGACAGTTCAATGCATTTTACCCGACGATTTGAACATGAGACGCATTTCTGAGAAATTTCTTACAAAACTACTGAGTAAGGAACAGAAGGTCTATCTCATTTTTCCCTCTACAAAGCTCAAACAAGTCAGAGGCAAACCTAACTGCATCTCCTTTAACATAACCCCTGATGAAACATGTATTTACGATTACGATCCTGAGACTAGGCAGACGTCGCAGCGGAAGTCGTCAAATTCACCGCGGCCGAAAAAATATCATCAAACTCGCAACCATGTCAAGTCCATGTTGATCGTTTTTTCGATATTCAAGGGATTGTCCGTAACAAATTCGTACCCCCTCATCAAATCATCAATGGGAAGTTTTACTAAATATTGAACCTGCTACGAGAGGGCGTTCTGCGCAAACGTCCAGGGACTTGGAAGAACGACAATTAGTGTTCCCATCATGACAACGCGCCCGCTCACACATCACTCGTTCGAAATTCCTGATGTCCAGAAACATTACAGTGATTCCACACTCGCTACTCGCCTGACCTTGCCCCCTGTGATTTTTTCTGTTTCCTAAGATAAAATAGTGACAAAGGCTGAAAGGGAGTCGTTTTAAGCGATTAAGAAGATCCAGGTTTATATAGTTAAGTTTGTTTTTTTAATATATACCATTGTTTTCAATATAAACATTTTCCTACAGACATGTGTCTATTTATTTATTTTTCAATATATAAAGATGTAAATTCCTCCTCTTTCCAGCCACCCTCTCTCACTCACTCTACCTATCTACCTATCTATCTGTCCCTCTTTCTATTACTTTCCAACCACAAAGAAAGCAGCAGATCGTATTGTAAGAAACAATACAAAGTTTCTTATGTGTATTCAACAATATTCAGGGAGCTCAATAACATTCTTGTGCCCATTAAGATCATAGCTTTCGAACAAAGTATAATTTTAATTATACCTATTCATTAATGATTTATAGAATATTGAGTATAATTTATGTTAGTAATGTTAATAATAACAAGTTTATCAAATGATAGTAAATATATACATTCTTATAAATCAGTCCTAACAACAAAACATTTAGTATTCAGTAAAAATAATGATAACCATCTGCTGTAAAGGATTATTTGATATACAATTCATATTGATGGTGTAATAGTACCTCAAACTGCCCCCAACAACTGGCGCCGGTTCAAACCGTTATCTATGAAGCCGTCCGGTGATTCTTATGAAACCAAACCCGAATACCTGAATGACATGTCCAAGGGTGACACGTACGGTACATCCTGCGAGCTCATGGTTGGCCTGCATGAGCTCCAAGTTTACCATGATATACATTCCTGGAGAAGTTTGAAAATCCCTCAGGGAGGGTAAAAAGGGTGAAGTTCTCTGGAGATTTAACGGAAAGTCACATTGATGCTCTCCTCCCTCCAGATAAGTTTTTTCTCCTCCCATTCAACAACCGCACTCCATTATGCTCACTGAATTGTTTTGCTCAAGGGAACCTCTGAATGTTGTGTCGAAATCATTTCTCTTTATGACAACGCTTCTGATACACATAGTAATAGATTTAAACCTGTCCCATTCAACAATTAGATCTTATCCTTAGAATCTCCAGCCGATGACATATTGTCTTCTGATACCAACTTCAGATCAACAATTACACCTTCATGTGAGAGGCGACGAGGGAGAAAAACATGCACCAGGTATACCGATTCTATAAGATAAAAATGGTACAGGGAAGCAGTTTAAAATATTCAGAAAAAATCCAGAAGTCAAAAGGGCAGCAGTAAAAAAATATTCTGTAAATAATCCAGATGTTCACAGGAAATCGGGTAAGAAGTATTCTAAAAAATTCTTAAATTCACAGTCCAAAAGTAAAAGGTATTTTCTGAACTATTCTCACGTACATAGAGCTTTAGTTTCAAAATGTATAGAAGGATATCTACAAATAAATCAGGAGGGGGTTAAGGAATACAATAGAAAAAGTAAAGAGAAGCAACCTGCTGCCTGGAAAGTTAAGTCCTTATCATGTTTCAACACGACCATAACATTTACTACCGTAACGACAGAACGATTTCTGTTGGTACTCGGATAATCTGCAAGTGGTGTGTAATGCTGAGATATCGAAGGAAGCCACAGTATGTGTTGTAAAAACGGAAAGACCCAACTTCCTGATATCTCTAACTTCCCTAAACGTCTCCTTACCCACCAACATCCTGAGACTGAACATTTATTGATTGCCCTTAGACAATATAATAGGTGCTTCCAAATAACATATTTTGAACCTAAGGTGGTGAAGGAGGGAGCTTTATACCTACATTTAAATTGCAAGGGCATGTTTACCATAGAATTGGGAGTTTGTTGCCTTACCCTACCAGAACCCCTCTTTTTTACAAATTTTCTTTGTCGGTGATAATAACAGGAAAACTAATATTCGTTGTGGTAACTTCCCTCATATAAAACCTTGGTTGGTTGGTCGCTGCAAGAAATGTTGCATAACTCTAATCCTTACATCAAAAAATTTAAGACGGCATTGGAAAGTGTTCCAGAGGACCACACTTCAGGGTTGTGATGCACGCAAATAGTAAGTCAGCAGATGCACATTGGATTCGGTTTAACGAGCCTACTTCAAACGAGGTGGCTTTAGGTATAGTAGGTCAGGAGTCTGAGAAGGGTGATTTCGTGCTGCATAGCAGTGACACCAATCTATTGCAGATCCGCAAAACACACCGGCCTCCAGAACCAGCTCATGTTCTGCCGTGGGGAGGATGGGTACTGAATTAATATCGCCCAGCGTGGCTCAGATACAAAGTTCCCCCTTACTAAAACTGTGTCAGCTTCAGACAACTCCTACTTCATTATAAAGCTGAGCTGGATAAGATGGTCGTGGGCAGTCGACCTCGTTACATGCGTGAGCGGACTGATGATGCTATGACATATGTACAGTGATGGTTTCACTGTTACCATCAATGGGATAGAGTTGGATAACCGCTAGGTGGTTCCCGGCAACCCTGAACTGTCTCACATTTTTCAGTCTCATATCCATGTGGAATTTTGTATTTATTATAAATCCAAAAAAATGTATATCCAAGTACGTTAACAAACGGTCTGAGCAAGCGATATTTACTATAGCGAATGAAAATGACATCGTACCACTACATCAGCAGTTTAGAGACTGTCTGGGGAATATTGTTGTATATTTAAAACTCACAGTTTCACAAATACCCTTCTTTACTACAATGTATCATTGTACTATGTGTGGAAGAACAACAAGTCCAGCAGGAGGAAGCAGGGGAACTCAGGCCATCTTTGAATAGTTCTTTGGGAAAAGCATGAGGATGTCCTTTCAGAACACGTAAAAACAGGTGGAGAATAATTTCCCGGGAATGGATGTCCAACAAAATTCGAGTCTCATTTGCAACAAATCTCTGGTTCTGCTCGAAGATGCTGTGACCGATATGACTCTGTAGGACTAGGCTGCCTGCACCAATACGGGATCAGGAGGACGCAACGACCAATTCCGAAGATCTCAGAGAACTGGCCTACAGACAGGACTAATTCGAACTGCCAATCCTGGAACATAGATGATTATAATTGTCAGATGTATAATTATTTACACAATTTTTAATAAGTAAAAGGTATTCAGATTTCATTATCCATAGACAAGTCCTGAAAAATAGAAATAAAATAAACCTAAAGGTTTAAAGGAATGTAAGCAATCAAATATATACCAGTCAAGCACCAAATTTACAGGTGTATTCCAGTGTTTGAAATATATGATAACCTCAGCTATCTCTAATGCGAGTATTATCCCTCGCTACCTACTGACTGAACAAGTTGTGCTTTATATCTAAGGTCCTTTGTGAATCAGAGACGATACAAAAATAAACTTACTTTACGTAACTGCTAGAGCGTTGACGAAACTCTGCTCTCGTAGGCTATGTTGTTAAATCAGGTAAAGTCGTTACAGAAATTGGGAAGTGTTTCGTGTAAAGAAAAGGGAGAGACTCATACTCTATTGGATACAGCCACAAGCTGATGACTTGTGGTTGCCACCATTTACAATTTTTGAAGGAATACGTTGGTCTAACGATTTGTCTGCAGAAATTTTCCTAATTTACAAACTCGTTAATCATTAAAAGGTGAATCAACGCTGAATATTTTTGGAATACTTTACATTTTTTATTGATGGTATCCTCCCGCAAGACCAATGTTTTGTTCATGGATTCACATGAATCCCATATCACCCCTGAGATAATAGACCTAGTCTATTAAAGAAAAATTTCAAAAAAATTTCCAGTTAACATTTCCTTTATACACAAGTGATCGTCTGCAGCCACTTGACGTTGGAATCTGCCGAGCTCTGAAAATTAACTGGGGAAAGAAACAAAATGCATATAGGGTAAAAAATCCCCAAACAAAACCGGAACGTGAGAAGTATAAAACTTTTTTACCCCTGCTTTCATAGAAACTTCCACTGCATAGACAATAAAAATGCGTTCAACTAAGCAAGCATTATGCCGTTCAAGAAAAAGAAATTTCACCTGAAGTATTTACACCGTCAAAATTAACAAAACGGTCACACAAAGATAGTTACAAACCAAAGCCACAAAATTCATCAAAATGTTTACTAGTGGAACACTTGGTGAAATTACCATAAACAAGCAGAACTCCTCAATGTGGTAAACGGAAGAGAGACTCGTCAGCAAAGCGTACAATTATACTGATATAGAATATTGAAACTTTCAACTTGTGAAACATACTTGCCTTTTCTTCCCGTACGCGTTTCGGCGTGATGTGCGCCTTCGTCAGCTTTGAGACAGACTGCCATTAACTTGTAACGGTTTTTATTTTTAAAAGGTATAGTGGGGGTGGTGTGTGGAGGAAGGGAATTGGCGCGGGGATCCAAATTATTGTTAATTTTATGTATAATTGTGTCAAAAAGTATGTGTGATTTATACTGTAATTGGTCGTTAAGTATGTTGTTTGGTTGTGTTGTGTGGTGTTTGTATATTTTCCTATTGTTCTGCTGTGTTAAGTTTTCGACCTTTGGGTATGTAGTGTAATATCTCAAGATTAGTATCTATGTTGGTGTAGCTGTGGTTTTTTGTGTGTATGTGTGTGGGATACGGGGAATGTATATTGTTGTTGGATAAAGCTTTTAGGTGTTTAGAGTAACGAGATGAAAAAGATCTTCCCGTCTGGCCTATATAGAAACTATTGTAATCATTACAATTTAATTTGTAAACACCTGTTTTGTTGTAATTGTCTATGTCCGTGTTTGTATCATTGATGTGTTTTTGGATGGTATTGTTTGTTCTGTATGCTATTTTGTACTTGTGTTTTCTGAATGTGTTGGCGATTTTGTGTGTGTTGGAGTTATGGTATGTGAGTGTGATGTATTTAGTTTGTTGTGTGTTGTTAGTATTTTGTGTTTTGTTGTTTTTGTTTATGATGTGTTTGTGTAGTTTGTTTATTAAATTAGGGTTGTATCCGTTTCTTATTTCTATGTATTTGATTGTGTTGAGTTCATCTTTATAGTCCTGTTTACTTAATGGTATTTTAGTTAGTCTATGGAGCATATGGTTGAAGGCTGCATGTTCATGTTGTGTTGGGTGGTTTGATGTGTTGTGTATAACCATGTCAGTTGCGGTTGGTTTTCTGTATATTTTATACGTGTGTGTATTGTTAGTTTTGTTAATTGTTAGGTCCAGAAAATTTATACTATTGTTTTGTTCAATTTCCATTGTAAAGAAAAAAGAAGATGAACAATCAAAACAACAATTATACTGATCTTTTTGTCGTCAGGTAAAGACGAAGATAGACTCAACAAGAAAAGAGTACGACCAAAAAAATGTCTTTCGGAGTCATAAGAGCTTCAGAACTACTCCCGTCTATATCAGATGAAACTCCAGATTACGGAAGTGACAGAATAGATGAATCGGATATGTGCCTCCTGCGAAGGGAATTTTCTTCTGACGTGTAGAAAAACGGGTGCTGTTTTGGTCTAATGTTCGTTCTACCGTGTTATGCACCACCAAAATTGTAAAAATGACACCTCAATGGATCGATTTACATGTGTGATCAGTGCCCGTACAATGAAATATAATCATATAATGTAGTGAAGTCAGAAAAGTGAACATTGGAGTACATATTCACATAAAAAATTTGATTGTCTTTTATTAAAATTGCTTCAAGCAATATGTATTATTAATTTTTAGCTATAGTTCAATAATTATTTTCTACACAATGTTTGTTCAGTAGAATTTATTTTACTTTTATCCTTGAGAGTTTTCTTATTGAACTTCACTGATAGTTCAAATTTTGGAATCTGATAATTTTGTAGACATTTATTTATAAGTATTGTTTCATTTATTAATTGCAATACTATTATTAACTCCTCCAGCAGCAATTATTATAAATTAAAAAAACTGTTTTATAATGATATTCGTTTACTATCACCAATTTACCTAACCTACGTCAGCAAATTACACCTCCCTTATCAGCAACATACGTAATTTTGTACGCTAAGAGAGGATTAAAAATTATTATTTTTGTAAAACGTATTTATAACTAATTTACATGTAATTAATCCACAGTTTGGAAAATGTTTAAATACAATTAAACAAATTTCCAGAGTTTTAGTAAAAATTCATTTTACGCCGAAAATATCACCAAATTACTTTAGTTTCTCCTATTGCATACGGTGACGATCCGAACCACTTATCACAACAACCTTTCTATTAATCCTATGTTAGATAGTGGCACAGAACTGAATTTCGTATATCTGAATGAAAATAGCAGTAGGAAAATTTGCGAGTTTGTACCCAGCGGTCAATTATGTAATCTAAACATCACATTTAATTAGACGGTCTTTTACCGTTACTGGAAAATTATAAGGAGCGAAGTTTTGATCAGCCAAAAATCGACAGCAGTTTCAGGCCAACTAAAAACTAATGCACTATGAATGCAAGTAATAAATATTACTTTATCAACGAATAATAGAACCACAGATAAAAATATTCATATAGTATATGATAAAAAGACTACATAACACAAAAATACTTAAAGGGAAAAACACATAATAAAAAAATTTAAGAACACTATTAAGGACAAGTGTTCGTGTGCATTGTCTCTATTGGTACTGCTGACGTAAAAGTATATTCAACACTTTTATTATCAATGGCAATAACACTATTCCTTCACTGGAAATAGTAATACAGGTAAAATAAAATATTTGTTACGGGAGAATCTTCTCCCGCACACCGTTTGTTTGCTTTCTGCACTTCTCGTTATAATAGGATTGTGTTTCTTTCATGTTCCATTATTTCCTTCCATTTTGTTCCAGTGTACTTCCATTATTCTGTGAAATACACCAAAGCATGGGAATAAAAACATTCTTTATATATAATATTTGTTATGTGCTTGTACTTGTTAAAAGGAGCAAGAATACTTCCTTCCTTCTCCATAAGCTATATGGTAAGCATTTTTTATTATTTAAATTCTAATCAAATACAGTTTATTTATTTATTAATCTCAAAACATTTACAGTTAATTACCATGTCTACTAGTGATTTAAAATATCGTGCTATTAGTACCTATGTCACTCATAAATATGATAAACGTTCTTGAAAATTTAATTCTAGGGAAATTTCCAAAACAATTACCGTATTACCGAACCGTAAAATGACGTACTATTGCCATGTAACACACAAATATATTGTGGTATTTTGTGTTATCAAAAACATATACACACAATTCCAAATACTCGATGGATCGAACAAATAAATAGTTAAAGATACAATATCTACAAAACAAAAATACCTGTATCAATCTTAATATCTATAAATTACGTTTACCTACACATTCATTAAGTACACTTACATTTGCATTTACAAATTTATAGATTACGATAATATACAATTAGTTAGACAAAGATATTTAAAGATAAAAAATGAATATTTGTAAAAGTTTATATACTTCAAATATACAAATGGCAATTTACTGTTAGACGCACGTACACAAGCACACAAATATTATTTGCTGTGTTGCAGTACAGTGCTCGTTAAACTCGAGTTCCAATACAGCACGACTCCCTAATTAATAGAACTATATGTTCAGTACGTAGCCTATGAACCTGGAACAAACTAATAGTAGAGTGAGGGGTTTTGAAACTGTATGTATGGAATATGCCAGAATACTATGAGACTATGAATTCTGTTATATACCTCACACAACAAACTGTTAGCTGCAGGGTGGTGGCTTTTTATAAAGCGAGCATGAAACAATATGGTTGCAAAACGTGTGGTTTGTCTGAAAAGTGTGCCGTAAAAAAGTAGTTTCTTGATGTGGTTTTAAGTAAAACTGTGTGTATGAAATCTTCACCAACACGCACCACTATATGTATGATCTATATGTAGTGCCAGAGCATGCAACAATGTAGTCACAACTCATCCTACTTTATGGGGGTTTCATAGTAACTGCAGGAGCTTATCAGAACAACGGGTATCGAATTATGGCAACCGGATAATAATCTAGAGATCTTCGTTTCGATTTATATCAGTTTCATAAAATTTTATGCGTTTAAGCGCCTAGTTCGTGTCAGAAGTGGACATTACTGGATTGCTAGGATAGCATGGACTGCTATACCATAGTGACGCAACTGTACAGCTTCGTGTATACATAAATAATATAATTAGCTTGTTGGTACATCCTCTTCATTCACTTATTAATATTTATATAAATATATGTTAACACTTTCACTGTGAACTTACTTTTAGGTTTTTGATTACCCAGACGTTTCGACGTAGTATTCGTCTTTCTCAATGGGTTTTTTAAATACTGAATGTCTGTACAGTAACGGTTATGGGATGTGGGTATGTGTGGTGGGGGTTGCTGGAGGGAGGGAATTGGCGCTGGGATTCAAATTTTGTGTAGGTATCAGTGTATCGAAAAGTATGTGTGATCTGTAATGTAATTATTCATTTAATATGTTGTTTGGTTGTAGTGTGTGATATCTGTAAATTTCAAATTGTTCTGCTGTATTTAGTTTTCTACTTTTAGGTAAGTAGTGTAGTATTTCCATGTTGTGCTCTATGTTTCTGTAACTGTGGTTTTCGTTTTGTAAATGTGTGACATATGTGGAATGTATGTATTTGAATCCCAGCGCCAATTCCCTCCCACCAGCAACCCCCACCACACATACCCACATCCCATAACCGTTACTGTACAGACATTCATTTTTTAAAAAACCCATTGAGAAAGGCGAATACTACGTCGAAACGTCTGGGTAATCAAAACCTAAAAGTAAGTTCACAGTGAAAGTGCTAACATATATTTACATAAATATTAATAAGTGAATGAAGAGGATGTACCAACAAGCTAATTATAACACCGCCAGCACAGCGTACTACATCCACAAATACAGAAATGTCAGAGTACAGGTAACAAAAACTTCCTTGAACATCGCGTACAACAAAACATGCCGCAAACACAACATTATACCCACACATGCACAAATTACAATAAAAAATAACACACACGCTGCAATACAAACGAAACGTAAAGCCGAAATAATACACTTGGACAACATAATCAAGGATTTATACTATAAAAAAGAAACATTAAACAAAACAGCATACAACCTACACGTAAAACTTACGCAAATATTACACCACATAGAACTCGAAAATGTAATACAACATACACAGAATAACATAGAGAAACTCCAATTTAAAATAAAAGAAACACAAAACAGGAAAATCAATAACATCTTAACACGCAGAAACGAAACTGTACCTACACCGACACATAAATTTCACGCACGTACAGTAAATATAACAAAGACCAATTTCACTAAAGCAGAAATAACCCTATTAGATAAAGGTCTAAAACACAATTTACGAAACAATCCAACCGTTAAGTATAATAATAAGAGATATATACGACACATCGTCTTAGATGCTGAAACAGCCATACAACACACGCATAACATAGACCATGACACTATACGTCGTGATATCAAACGTAAATTACAACACACACAACATCCTAACCATACTCAAAGCCGACAAAGGTAACATAAATGTTATAATAGAAAATCAAGATTTAAATAACAAAATCGACACATTTTTTACTGAAAACAACATAACTAAATTAAACAAAGATCCCGCCCCAAAATATCACAAACAAATAAATAAAATCCTAAATAACACAAAACACATAATCTCACCTGACAACATCAAATATCTGAAACAAATTAAACCAAACCCCCCTACACTGAATGCACTACCAAAATTACACAAACCTAATATCCCTATCAGACCACTTATAAACAACACACAAGCACCTGCACACAAAATAGCTAGACACTTAGATAAATTAATCAGAAATAACATTACTTTAACAAACAGCACCACCGTCAAAAATAGTATTGATCTGGTGAATAAAACTCAACATATCCACATTCCACACAACTCAACACTAGCTTCATTCGACATAACAAACCTATACACCAATGTACCCATAAAAGAAACCTTAACTATATTAGAACAGTTACTAAAACTAAATAACACACCTGAGTAGGGGGCTTATGGGGGTTCTAACACACTATCTTGCCCATGTTAATACGCCCCGCCCCCCGCCACGCCCACTTGTGGTGGTGGGGGTAGGTTGGTGGTCCCTTGGTCGGCGTCCATGTTGGAAAATTGCGACGTTGTCGGGTTGTGCGGTGTGTGCTGGTTAAGCGTCGGCATAGCTTGGCCTCGGCGGCGGCCATGTTGGAAAAGCGTCGACTGTGACTCTGTCGATGTGTGCTGGTTAAGCGTCGTCATGACCGTGGCCAGGCCCCGGCTTGGCTGCGGCTCGGCCGTAGATTGGTCGGCGGCCATGTTGGAAAAGCGTCGACTTTGAAAATCACTTCACTAGTGTTGTTCATCTCCCTTGAGGTTAAAAATAAATATATTGGGAAAGCGTCGACTGCAAGTGATTTGAACGGGGCTTGGCCGCGGCTCGGCCGTAGATTGTTCGACGTCGACCGCACGTGTATAGATTTGTAATGTCTTGTGTCGTTCATCTCCGAAGCGCTGCGTTCGGTTAAGCGTCGGCTATGTTGCCTTGCGTGTATAGATTTGTAATGTCTTGTGTGTATAATTGAAAATCACTTCATTTGGAAGAAATTGTGTAACACACTCATGCATGGAAAAGGATATTTGAAAATAAACAGTTAAGCAATGAAAAAAATGTACATGTATAGTCGTTAGCCATGTTGGCGCCAACTTGTAAACGTCGGCCGGTGTCCAAAAAAAGTGTACGGGTTTAGATTTGGACGTCGCCAGGCCACCGCCCGACCGCGGTCCGGCCGTAGATTGGTCGACGTATGGTTCGAATGTAGTCTATGTGTCTGTGGTAAGTATATATTGTAAAAAAAGGATCGCTGCGTTCTTCGAAACTCTCGATGACTTGGTCTCTCTCGACGCTAAAAAAAAAAATGGGTAGTGTATTCAGCATCGCTGCGTCCATCTTCCGTGTCAACTTGTGCATGTGTGAACGTCGCCCAGCGGCCGATTGGTCGGTGTCCAAAAAAAGTGTACGGGTTTAGATTTGAACGCCGCCAGACCGCCGCCCGCCCGTAGATTTGTCGGCGTATGGTTCGAATGTATGTGTCTGTGGAGGTAAATTTGATTATTGTTGGTCATGTATAATGAGAACATATGTGTCGGTGGTAAATATATTTGAAATTTGGTGGCGAAGAGGCTGTGTGACTTGATTTGTTGGGCAATGTAGTAATTGGTTGTGTATGATTGGTGGGGGTAAAATTAAATTTTGGCGGCGAAGAGACTGAGTGAGGTGTATTGGTGGGCATTGTTGCCAACTTGTACATAATGTCTCGTATGCTGTGGAAGGTGTGTGTATATACCACATAATTGTACATAATATCCAGTATGTAGTGGAAGGCAATTAACAAATATATGTTCGTACCTTCGCTCGTGTATGCAGCGCATAATTGAAAATGACTTCACTTGCTAAAATTTTTATAAAAACACACAAATACCTACATCATGCATGGAAAATAATTATCATTTATATATTATTGTGTTGGGTATGTAATATGTGTATGTTCATAGTTGAAAAATATTTCGTATAAAAATAATTGAAATGTGTGTTGAGGTAGAAAGGAATTTACAGGTGGACATTAGCTGTTCTTCAGCGGCATCTGGCGGTCGTTGTAAAATACTTTTGATGGAAATAACAACTTGTACATATTATCCTGTATGCTGTGGAAGACATGTAATAAATCTTTGTTCATTGGTTGTGTAAGATTGGTGGGGGGTAAATTTGAATTTTGATGACGAAGACGGTTATGTTTAATGACAATGTATGTGTCAGTGATGAGTATATATGGTGAAAAAAAAGGTAGTGTGTTCTGCATTGGGCGGTTGTAGTAAAAAGGTGTAGTGTGTTCTTCTTCTTCTGCATCTAGCGGTCATCGTAATGAAAATGATGACTTGTACATATTGTCCTGGGAAGGCGTGTATGCAGCGTATAATTTAAAACTACTTCACTTGTAAAAATTGTGTAACACACTGAGGTTATGTTTAATGGAATGTACGTATCTGTGGTAAGAATATATTGTGAAAAAAAGGTAGTGTTTTCTGCGTCTGGTGGTAGTTGTAAAAAGGTGTAGTGTCCTCTTCTTCTGCACCTGGTGGTCATTGGTTTAAAATAATTTTTTATTTTCTTTCGCAAGTAGTGTATTACCATCATGTCATTATTTTAAAAAAAAATTGAATTTTTTTTAATTGTATGTAATAACACATAAACGGTCGGTCCGCAACTACCGTTCGAGCTTGTACATTAGCGTAACGTACTGTTTTTTAAAATATTGTTAATGTTTACACTAATAAAAAGGACTTTTGAAACTAAACACAATGAAATGTTAAGGTAATCACATATATTTTAATCAATGCTCGTTCGTTCCGATGGATGTACCGAGGCTGTTGAGGAGGGGGAACCAGACGATGCGCAGTAAGTGGTTATTAATAACCCTGTGAAACAGGTGCAAGCCGCTTTCACACGACATGATCAGCAGGTTAGTGGGGGGAGACGGCTAGTCGGCGACGGTTATTTTTAACCGTCTAGACAGGGTGATGCAATCGACTCCCATCGAGCGCAGAAGGGGGGAGGCGACCCGGTTATTTTTTTACACGTGTAGACAGGGTGATGTCATCGACTTCCGTCGAGCGTGAGGGAACGGAAGGAGGTGGGCGACTAGACGACGGCACTAATTTTTTATGCGTCTAGACAGGGCGATGTAATCGACTTCCGCCGAGCGCGGAAGCGGGGTAGGCGACTGTTGTTATTTTTATGCAAACCGACTGTAACAATCGACCAGATGTTTGCGCTGTCTCTATGAATCGAAATGATGCAAATAAAACAACATTGTATTCAATTAGTAATTTACCAGAAACTTACTACGACTCGCACCGATGAAACACTGAGCGAAGAATAGGGGGGGATACCGCCCAATCGAAGACGCTTCCCCCTCCCACCATTCGGAAAGAGGGCTACGATAGAGAGGGTATTACGAAATTAAAGTACACAAAATTTGTTATAAACGACTACATTTATTAATATAAAAAAACACATACATTAAAAATTGTGTGTACACACATAATATTCTAAAAAAGCAACATACTATTTACAGCAAAAAACAATAATATACACCGTGTGTTTAATTGTGTCTGTGCACTGTGTTGGACAGCGGAGTGTATACGTTGAGACAATCGTGCAGTATCATGCAGTAGGCCGCGGTATGAGCGGGGAAATTGGTCGTGGACTCAAATTACAATCTGACGTCAACCGGCGAAGATTTGAGTGACTCGTCCTGTCTTCTACAATCGAAGACGAATAGCGGTGCTTTCACTATGAACTCGGTCTGTGTTAGAAGCACGTCGGGTTGAGTTCTACAGTAGTACGGTTTTTGAAATCATGAATACACATCGTACAGCAGAGCGTAATGTCCGTTATCGATATCCAGGTTTAGAACATTCCCTGGACAGGGCAGGTTTCTCACCAGGTGCTTCTGCGGCTGAGGCTGTGGCTGTTGGGGCTGCGGCTGTGGTTGCGACTGTTGCGGTTGTGATCGTGGCTGCAGTTGTATTTTACTGAAAAATAAAATATAACAACATATACAGTCGTGGAAATAAAATATGTACACTTAAGTTGAATAAGAACCCCACCTAGCACATTAAATCCTTCACACGATGGAATAACATATGGCCAGTCAGCATCTTGTTGTAAGCGAATAAAAATAACTGCATATCACACATACCCCCCACCACCACCCGCCGATCATGTGTGAAGGTCTCGGTGGGAGTCGAGTACATTAGCCACGGCTTGCATTCTATTTCACGACAAAATCACCGTCGCCATCTAGTCGCCTACCACCCCCCTACCCTGTGTGCGTAAAGGTCTATTGAATTTTGCACTCTGTGAATTGTAATAAATAATTTTTATACATGAAATACGAGTTAATTTTTACCGTTAGTTAGTGGTCCATGTACCTCCGCCTCTTCCCTTCGATGTTAGGACCAACAGCGTTGTCGGATACCGTACGTTTAATTCCAATCTGACGTCAACCAACGAACACTTGAGCGACTCGTCCTGTCTGCTACAATCGAAGACGAATAGCGGTGCTTTCGCTATGAACTCGGTCGGTGTTAGAAGTACGTTAGGTTGTGTTCTACGCTAGTACGATTTTTGAAATCATGAATACATGTCATACAGCAGAGCGTAACGTCCGTTATCAATATCCAGGTTCAGAACATTCCCTGGACGGAGCAGTTTTATCAAAAGGTGCTGATGCGGCTGAGGCTGTGGCTGCTGCGGCTGCGGTTGAGGCTGCGGCTGTTGCGGTTGTGACCGTCGCTGCAGTTGTATTTTACTGAAAAAATTTAATATAACAACATGTACAGACGTGAAAATAAAATATGTACACATAATATGAATAAGACCCCCCCCCCAAGCCAATAACAGAGTTCACACGCTGCGATAACTTATGGCTAGTCACCATCTTGTTGTAAGCTGATAAAAAAATAACTGCATACTCCTACTCCTCGGGAAGGTCTCGGCGGGAGCCGATTACATTAGCCACGGCTTGCATCCTGTTTCACATGGTTAAAAAATAACATTCGCCGCCTAGTCGCCTACCACCCCCTACCCCATGTGCGTAAAGGTATATTGAATTTGCACTCTGTGAGTTGTAATAAATCATTTTTATACTCGAACTAGGAGTTTATTCTTACCGTTAGTTACTGGTCCATGTACCTCCGCCTCTGTCTCTTCGCGTTAGGACCAGCAGCGTCGTCGGATAGCGCACGTTTACGCGTTCTGAAGTGTCCGTACGAAAGTGTAGTTACGCCGTCGTCCAGTATGTACCTCTTATCGTCATAAGGTGACAGGGAAAGTTTTGTTACACGTTGCGTGTACAGCTTATGACGATCGCTTCGTATACACTCGGCAGAGGTGAAAACCGTACGACTGTCGAAAAGACACTCGCTGTACAATCGATGACGTAACCTTTTTTTTATTGCTGTCCTTGGTACACCTTTCGCCACCTTTTTGTCGGTGCAGTCGGACAACAGGAGCGAGTAACATTTTGCTCTGAGTCCGACAAATTCCCTGATGGGTTTCCCATTGGTCTCATCCTTGAACTTCCCCACGACTTTTTTGTTGTCGTCGCAATGACAAGGATGATCCGCAGGATAGTCCGACGTGTCGAAAAGGTGGAGATCCTCTTTCGTATCCGCGTACACGTCATCAGTCTGTATGCTGTAAAGCAAACTGTCCGTGTCAGTCATTAGTAATGTCAATCGTCGACCGTACTTAGCGACAGCGTACCGATAATGAAAATCGTACATTATCAATTAACTGACATCGAGTACTGTGAAGCCGACGTACACCGGACGGCAAAGGAATATTGTTCTGTTTCGTAAGGCCAGTCCGACCAAGTCATCGGTGTAGCGGATCATACGCTTTAGCCGTGGATTGGAAACCAGTTTCTGCAGCCGTCGTTCGTTAGAGACTAGTTGGAAGTCTATTCGTTTCCTTACGTTCTCCAGCGATTTGCCATAGACGGCGTTGACCATCAGTTTGAAAAAATCCTTTTCAAAACTGTTTGTGGCTGCTGCTCGCTTTTGGGTGTTGAAATCGATAAACGGTTTCAACCACGCTCTCTGTTTAAAACTCAGCACCCTATGAATCGCTTTCAATTCTAGGCCAAGACTTAGATACAACTTCAAATTTCGAAAATGGAGAACGTAATTTTGCTTGTCGTCCAAAGTTGTCAGCAACTTGGGAACAGACGACGAAGGCGTTTCCGATCCGCTATACCCTTTTGTATAGTGTAGTCGTGTGTGGAGTCGTCGAGTGTACGGAGAAAGTGTGTCGGGATTGACGCAGGAACGTACGGGGGCCAGCGGATAATCGGAGTGCAGATCGTGAAGTTCAGATGGATAGTGTAGGTCGACCTCTAGTATGTAGCCCGTGTCACCGTCATCGCTCAGAGTACGCACGTCTAGTGAGTCGATCTCGTTACGATTGAGCCATCTGAAGTCGGCGTAAGGGAGCGGCTGTGACATGGCTGCACCGTAAAGGTTGTTGCAGTCGGTGTACAGTATGAAAGAGATCGGCTTTGAAGCATCGTACTGATCGACGATTAGCGGGTTGTTGGCCTTGGCATGGCGGTTGGGTACCATGCTAACGCCGCCGCGAATGGCCGATTCGATAAAGAGATGCTGATCTATATCCGTCAACAGCTCCAATCGCACACCGGTCAGCTTTAACATCGCGTGCCAAGCAACGCCTGGAAGCGAGTAAAGATGAGACGGATCGATCTGGTAGTACCGCATGGCCATCTCACGGAACGCCTCGAAGACGTCGGCCAGCAGCAGTACGTCTGTTTTAAGATACAGATCGTGATATTCACCCAGCGTACGGATTCCGAAAGTCCGCCACACGTTCTGTGCGTGAGCGTAATCTTCGTCCGACACGGACGATTCACTCAACCTGTTGAAAAAGTGTTCGCGTGCGGGCAGACGTGTTTCGTCGAACTTCTCGCTACCCGTCATGTAATCGTAAGGGTACACGCCCTTACGTAAGAGTAGCTCGAAGTGTTCTTCGAAACATTGCTTCGTTAAAGCAAAATCCGCACCGCTCGAGCGCAAGTTTCCAACCAGTGTGTCCAAGGACGTGTTCAGAAATTGAAGCGTGTCTACGAAACGCAGGGCACCCAACGAGAGCGATACGAAGCGTTCACTAGTAGTAGCGATACAAGCGAGATTGTCGTATTTACCCAACCCTTGTACCAAGTGATGTGCGTCGTAACCTCGTAAGTTATGGAAAAAGACGGGTATGTGTCGGGGAGTCTTGAAGTTGAGGTTACAGACGTTGTGAGCTGCACCCAGGTATCGTCCGGTCAGATGACAATGGTTGCGCACCTTGTCATCGTCAGTCAGTGCGTTTTCACAGAGATGGCATACGACGGCATTCGCGAAAGATAACACGTCATGGTCACTCATAGCCATGGGCACGATGGAACGCATGATCCTGAACAGTTCACGCTCTTCGGCGACCAGTTTATCGAGAATGGTCTCTACCACGTTATCACCGCGATAAACGACCTGGGGTTTGAAAATATTACGCTCGTGGTCGACTATGAGGTAGGAGAAACCTGAAGGAAGGTGTAACGACTCCGTTGTGGTGGACGATGTGTGCGGAGGAGCGTCGCTGCGATGGCAAGGGGCGATGAACGATTCAAAGTCCGCGTATATCGCAAAAGGGACCTTATGACAGTAGGTGTAATTTCTGAAACACATCACCTTCTCCTCCTCCTTCGTGGGTAAACGAATTCTCTGTTCACCGTACAGTGAACAGTGGGGGACGTGTTCGGTAAGGAGTCGTTCTTCGCAGAACCTGTGCAGACAGTAATCGCAATAGAAAGAACGGGCTTTGTGTTTGGTTAGCGAAGACAGTAAGCGACTCATATTTTTTATAAAACAGTAATGTTTTCGGTCGTCGGTGGTAAGAAGTAATAGATTAACGTGATGTCTTCTGCCTCTGGAAGGTGTTATTCGTAACGGGTAAATTTCTTTTTCTTCGTATCCGAAAACATTTATGGAAACGTCAGTATTGTCTCGTTCGAACTTCACAATGTCGCATAGTTGGGTTGGATAAGTTATACCGGAAGTGATGATACTGTGGAAATGTGATCTGTATTTGGATACACGGTCGCTGTCTCTGTGTTGAGGAAACAGTGCGGCCAACACTGACCATACGAAACACATTTGATCGCCTTTATTGTTCACGTTGACGATGGATTTAGTACGAGACAATTCGAGGGGTGTACGGATGAAACTGGAGGCGGCCAGCGGTTGGTACCGTGAGAGAACGAGTTCCAAAAAGACGATGTGGTCCAACGCCCAACCGCTACCCTCGCGTGTGAATTTATAAATTGACTCAATGATTTTTTCGTACGAAGCTTCTAAACGATCGGGCAATTCGTCTTGGTCACCAATCAGCGTCTTATGACATCGTCCGTGAAAATAACCTTGGGTCGTCACTTCTTCGTCCTCGTCCGTGTCAGCGTTTATGATGTACTTGACAAATCTCGCTTTAACCGCTATATGCCACTTTATAGTAAGCAATTGTGTCAGTTCGTTTACAATGTCCGTACGTAACGTATCGTGCATTTCATCGAAAAAGGTTATGACATCGTTGACACATCCTTCGTCCTCCGTAACAGGCGTGTAAACGTACGACGCCAACGCGCCACGCAACGAATGTTTACGTTCAACATTAAACGACTGCATTGTTTGAAGTAATAATCACAACAACAACACAAAAAACTTTTATACTTTACGCACTATGTCAAAGTTAGTCTGCACGAGACCGACGTTAACTACGAAGTGAACACTGGCGACGATCACCTCTCCTCTTATACTACCTATGCCGGCTGCGCGCGCAGCTATCCCCCCCACTAACAACGATCTTCTCTCCCACTACCGGCTGCGCGCGCAACTATCCTCTCTCCGCTCCCATCGACAGTGATCCCCTCTCGCACTACCAATTACCGGCTGCGCGCGCAGCGATTCCTTCAACTCTCTCCAGCGATGCAGCGGGGGGATGTACTAGGGCAAACGCGCATACTTTCTGCGGATGTATTTCACTGGTGGCAGAAGAAAAATAAAACATAACATCATGTATAGACGTGGAAATAAAATAAAATATGTACGCATAAGATGATGAAGACTTACATATGTACATCGACAACAGGCAGCGATGATGACGATGTGGACGTTAGTTCGCCATCATCATCGGACTCCATAACCCAGGTGGATAGGTTGCTAAGCGTTCTGGATTCTGCTTCGTTGCTGTACAGGGCATTGGTGTACGTGGAAACATTAGCAGTACTGTTATCATAATTGAAAATAGGGTATAAGTTTAACACCTGTTGTAAACGGAATAGTACAAGAGATTGTTAATGAAAACGTACTTACCGATTTGTGCCTGCAGCAGCAGCAGCAGCGGGTTGAGGAGATTAGCTAGCAGGAGTACCATTACCATCACTGAAAAAAGTACAAGTGTAACACGTGCTGTCCCCCACCTATCCCTTCACCATGTTCATACGCTGCGATAACATATGGCCAGTCAGCGTCTTGTAGCAAACGGTTAAAAATAACGGCATATTTCAACCACAAAGATCTTCATTGAGTTCATCTCATTGAAGTTAAGGCTACATATCACAATAAGGTTCGACAATGAGCGTCGAACCACCAACACACACACCAATCCTCGACGACGAACCGGATCACCGCGTAACCCGTTTAAAGCTCGCCGGCCGACGGCGGCCGGCGAACGGCGAACGGCACCAACCGGATCACAACGCAGCCTCACGAACCCGTTCGCCGTTCGCCGTTCGCCCTTCGCCGTCGGCGGCGGATGGCGTCCGACAGCAGATCAACCCAACGGCGGCCGGCGAACGGTGAACGGCGAACCGGATCACTACACGGACTTACGATACAGTTCGACGCCAACCACGCCGTTTCAAATTACGACCAATCAACGATCGACACGTCATCAACATGGACAACACATATACATGCCGTTGCCAACAATGCAATACACCGCATCGACGATATCCGGACGGCCGCGGCGCCGTTCATATACAAACCCGTACACTATAACACACGCACGAGTTAACAACGTCGATTAACCAGCACAAGTTGACAACGCCGACCACGACGATTTTCCAACATGGCCGACCGGAAAAACCCCTTACATATACAAACCCATACACTATAACACATGCACGAATCGGCAACGTCGCCGACACCTACACCAATCAACTCACACATAACCCCACTTTATGCTAGCCGCCGACAACATGGCCGAAAGCCGACTACCCGATTTTTACCCCCACCGCCAATATTTTTGAATTTCCCGCCATATGACGCCACATCCGGGGTAGAACTGTCAGTTCACCTACTATGTACATCATCTCTTCTTTCATTCCTCTGCGCATGCGCATTTCACTGCGGGTAATCTGTGTCGCCGTATATGTTTGTCGGTTACTCGATTCCGATGATGAAAGCAAACACCGTTTGTAATCAGGGTGCGTTAAACGATTTTTTATTGCCACCCGCAGTACCCCTTTTGCTACACGGTTCTCATTTTAATCTTCATCGTTCTGTAACACTAACAGTGAGTACGATTTTGCGTGCAATCCGATGAATTCTACAATAGTTTTTGCGTGCGTCTCGTCCTTAAAAGTATCTAACAGTTTTTTTATTTACTGTACTATAACATAGATGCGTCACGGGATATTCTGACGTACGAAAAAAAATGGTGGTTTTCCTTAATGTACGTCTACACGACATCAGTCCGTATATCGTACAACAAAGCGAGAAACCGGAGGGACCCAAGTGACACGCACACGTAACGCTCGCTGGTTGTGGCGATACGTTTAATGTCTTCACGCATGAATCTCTCTGAACATCGGAGATACTGCCGCCTGGGCCAGCCGGAGAAGTCCGCAGTTGCTGAACACGCTCTGTCCCACGACGATCACCGGGTAATGTTTGATGAAGCCCGCGTGGTGTCTTCTGTCCGGGGTTACTTCACTCGCCTGCATCTGGAGTCCATCCATATTCATAAGAATGCGTCCGTCGCTATGAACCGCCGAGGGGAAAGCATCTCCTTAAATAGTGTCTGGCATGGTCTATTTTCCATGACCAATCAGAATTGAGTATGACGAGCTGGCTTCTCATTGGTCCGTGCGATACACCTGAAGCGGACAAAATGTTATAAATAGAGGCATCGTAGCAGGTACTCACTGTTGCTTGTTCCCAGTCCATTGGGAGACGTGTTCGGCGTATCATCTATCGAACACATTTCTTTTTCTTTTGCTACTGAAGATGGCCACCGGTGGTGCGGCCGAAACGTTTAGCAGCATTTTAAGCAATCGACCACGGCCTTTCAGCCCGGAAGTTTTAGAAAATAGTTGTAATGACACCGGCCGTGAAAGCCTACGCACTAAGATTGAGTACTGCTAATGTTTCCACGTACACCAATGCCCTGTACACCAACGAAGCAGAATCCAGAACGCTTAGCAACCTATCCACCTGGGTTATGGAGTCCGATGATGATGGCGAACTAACGTCCACATCGTCATCATCGCTGCCTGTTGTCGATGTACATATGTAAGTCTTCATCATCTTATGCGTACATATTTTATTTTATTTCCACGTCTATACATGATGTTATGTTTTATTTTTCTTCTGCCACCAGTGAAATACATCCGCAGAAAGTATGCGCGTTTGCCCTAGTACATCCCCCCGCTGCATCGCTGGAGAGAGTTGAAGGAATCGCTGCGCGCGCAGCCGGTAATTGGTAGTGCGAGAGGGGATCACTGTCGATGGGAGCGGAGAGAGGATAGTTGCGCGCGCAGCCGGTAGTGGGAGAGAAGATCGTTGTTAGTGGGGGGGATAGCTGCGCGCGCAGCCGGCATAGGTAGTATAAGAGGAGAGGTGATCGTCGCCAGTGTTCACTTCGTAGTTAACGTCGGTCTCGTGCAGACTAACTTTGACATAGTGCGTAAAGTATAAAAGTTTTTTGTGTTGTTGTTGTGATTATTACTTCAAACAATGCAGTCGTTTAATGTTGAACGTAAACATTCGTTGCGTGGCGCGTTGGCGTCGTACGTTTACACGCCTGTTACGGAGGACGAAGGATGTGTCAACGATGTCATAACCTTTTTCGATGAAATGCACGGTACGTTACGTACGGACATTGTAAACGAACTGACACGATTGCTTACTATAAAGTGGCATATAGCGGTTAAAGCGAGATTTGTCAAGTACATCATAAACGCTGACACGGACGAGGACGAAGAAGTGACGACCCAAGGTTATTTTCACGGACGATGTCATAAGACGCTGATTGGTGACCAAGACGAATTGCCCGATCGTTTAGAAGCTTCGTACGAAAAAATCATTGAGTCAATTTATAAATTCACACGCGAGGGTAGCGGTTGGGCGTTGGACCACATCGTCTTTTTGGAACTCGTTCTCTCACGGTACCAACCGCTGGCCGCCTCCAGTTTCATCCGTACACCCCTCGAATTGTCTCGTACTAAATCCATCGTCAACGTGAACAATAAAGGCGATCAAATGTGTTTCGTATGGTCAGTGTTGGCCGCACTGTTTCCTCAACACAGAGACAGCGACCGTGTATCCAAATACAGATCACATTTCCACAGTATCATCACTTCCGGTATAACTTATCCAACCCAACTATGCGACATTGTGAAGTTCGAACGAGACAATACTGACGTTTCCATAAATGTTTTCGGATACGAAGAAAAAGAAATTTACCCGTTACGAATAACACCTTCCAGAGGCAGAAGACATCACGTTAATCTATTACTTCTTACCACCGACGACCGAAAACATTACTGTTTTATAAATAATATGAGTCGCTTACTGTCTTCGCTAACCAAACACAAAGCCCGTTCTTTCTATTGCGATTACTGTCTGCACAGGTTCTGCGAAGAACGACTCCTTACCGAACACGTCCCCCACTGTTCACTGTACGGTAAACAGAGAATTCGTTTACCCACGAAGGAGGAGGAGAAGGTGATGTGTTTCAGAAATTACACCTACTGTCATAAGGTCCCTTTTGCGATATACGCGGACTTTGAATCGTTCATCGCCCCTTGCCATCGCAGCGACGCTCCTCCGCACACATCGTCCACCCCAACGAAGTCGTTACACCTTCCTTCAGGTTTCTCCTACCTCATAGTCGACCACGAGCGTAATATTTTCAAACCCCAGGTCGTTTATCGCGGTGATAACGTGGTAGAGACCTTTCTCGATAAACTGGTCGCCGAAGAGCGTGAACTGTTCAGGATCATGCGTTCCATCGTGCCCATGGCTATGAGTGACCATGACGTGTTATCTTTCGCGAATGCCGTCGTCTGCCATCTCTGTGAAAACCCACTGACTGACGATGACAAGGTGCGCAACCATTGTCATCTGACCGGACGATACCTGGGTGCAGCTCACAACGACTGTAACCTCAACTTCAAGACTCCCCGACACATATCCGTCTTTTTCCATAACTTACGAGGTTACGACGCACATCACTTGGTACAAGGGTTGGGTAAATACGACAATCTCGCTTGTATCGCTAATACTAGTGAACGCTTCGTATCGCTCTCGTTGGGTGCCCTGCGTTTCGTAGACACGCTTCAATTTCTGAACACGTCCTTGGACACACTGGTTGGAAACTTGCGCGCGAGCGGTGCGGATTTTGCTTTAACGAAGCAATGTTTCGAAGAACACTTCGAGCTACTCTTACGTAAGGGCGTGTACCCTTACGATTACATGACGGGTAGCGAGAAGTTCGACGAAACACGTCTGCCCCCACGCGAACACTTTTTCAACAGGTTGAGTGAATCGTCCGTGTCGGACGAAGATTACGCTCACGCACAGAACGTGTGGCGGACTTTCGGAATCCGTACGCTGGGTGAATATCACGATCTGTATCTTAAAACAGACGTACTGCTGCTGGCCGACGTCTTCGAGGCGTCCCGTGAGATGGCCATGCGGTACTACCAGATCGATCCGTCTCATCTTTACTCGCTTCCAGGCGTTGCTTGGCACGCGATGTTAAAGATGACCGGTGTGCGATTGGAGCTGTTGACGGATATAGATCAGAATCTCTTTATCGAATCGGCCATTCGCGGCGGCGTTAGCATGGTACCCAACCGCCATGCCAAGGCCAACAACCCGCTAATCGTCGATCAGTACGATGCTTCAAAGCCGACCTCTTTCATACTGTACACCGACTGCAACAACCTTTACGGTGCAGCTATGTCACAGCCGCTCCCTTACGCCGACTTCAGATGGCTCAATCGTAACGAGATCGACTCACTAGACGTGCGTACTCTGAGCGATGACGGTGACACGGGCTACATACTAGAGGTCGACCTACACTATCCATCTGAACTTCACGATCTGCACTCCGATTATCCGCTGGCCCCCGTACGTTCCTGCGTCAATCCCGACACACTTTCTCCGTACACTCGACGACTCCACACACGACTACACTATACAAAAGGGTATAGCGGATCGGAAACGCCTTCGTCGTCCGTTCCCAAGTTGCTGACAACTTTGGACGACAAGCAAAATTACGTTCTCCATTTTCGAAATTTGAAGTTGTATCTAAGTCTTGGCCTAGAATTAAAAGCGATCCATAGATTGCTGAGTTTTAAACAGAGAGCGTGGTTGAAACCGTTTATCGATTTCAACACCCAAAAGCGAGCAGCAGCCACAAACAATTTTGAAAAGGATTTTTTCAAACTGATGGTCAACGCCGTCTATGGCAAATCGCTGGAGAACGTGAGGAAACGAATAGACTTCCAACTAGTCTCTAACGAACGACGGCTGCAGAAACTGGTTTCCAATCCACGGCTAAAGCGTATGATCCGCTACACCGATGGCTTGGTCGGACTGGCCTTACGTAACAGAACAATATTCCTTTGCCGTCCGGTGTACGTCGGCTTCACAGTACTCGATGTCAGTAAATTGATAATGTACGATTTTCATTATCGGTACGCTGTCGCTAAGTACGGTCGACTATTGACATTACTAATGACTGACACGGACAGTTTGCTTTACAGCATACAGACTGATGACGTGTACGCGGATATGAAAGAGGATCTCCACCTTTTCGACACGTCGGACTATCCTGCGGATCATCCTTGTCATTGCGACGACAACAAAAAAGTCGTGGGGAAGTTCAAGGATGAGACCAATGGGAAACCCATCAGGGAATTTGTCGGACTCAGAGCAAAATGTTACTCGCTCCTGTTGTCCGACTGCACCGACAAAAAGGTGGCGAAAGGTGTACCAAGGACAGCAATAAAAAAAAGGTTACGTCATCGATTGTACAGCGAGTGTCTTTTCGACAGTCGTACGGTTTTCACCTCTGCCGAGTGTATACGAAGCGATCGTCATAAGCTGTACACGCAACGTGTAACAAAACTTTCCCTGTCACCTTATGACGATAAGAGGTACATACTGGACGACGGCGTAACTACACTTGCGTACGGACACTTCAGAACGCGTAAACGTGCGCTATCCGACGACGCTGCTGGTCCTAACGCGAAGAGACAGAGGCGGAGGTACATGGACCAGTAACTAACGGTAAGAATAAACTCCTAGTTCGAGTATAAAAATGATTTATTACAACTCACAGAGTGCAAATTCAATATACCTTTACGCACATGGGGTAGGGGGTGGTAGGCGACTAGGCGGCGAATGTTATTTTTTAACCATGTGAAACAGGATGCAAGCCGTGGCTAATGTAATCGGCTCCCGCCGAGACCATCCCGAGGAGTAGGAGTATGCAGTTATTTTTTTATCCGCTTACAACAAGATTGTGACTAGCCATAAGTTATCGCAGCGTGTGAACGCTGTTATGGGCTGGGGGGAGGGGGTCTTATTTATATTATGTGTACATATTTTATTTTCACGTCTGTACATGTTGTTATATTAAATTTTATCAGTAAAATACAACTGCAGCGACGGTCACAACCGCAACAGCCGCAGCCTCAACCGCAGCCGCAGCAGCCACAGCCTCAGCCGCATCAGCACCTTTTGATAAAACTGCTCCGTCCAGGGAATGTTCTGAACCTGGATATTGATAACGGACGTTACGCTCTGCTGTACGACATGTATTCATGATTTCAAAAATCGTACTACTGTAGAACTCAACCCGACGTGCTTCTAACACAGACCGAGTTCATAGTGAAAGCACCGCTATTCGTCTTCGATTGTAGAAGACAGGACGAGTCACTCAAGTCTTCGCCGGTTGACGTCAGATTGTAATTTGAGTCCACGACCAATTTCCCCACTCAGACCGCGGCCTACTGCATGATACTGCACGATTGTCTCAACGTATACACTCCGCTGTCCAACACAGTGCACAGACACAATTAAACACACGGTGTATATTATTGTTTTTTGCTGTAAATAGTATGTTGCTTTTTTAGAATATTATGTGTGTACACACAATTTTTAATGTATGTGTTTTTTTATATTAATAAATGTAGTCGTTTATAACAAATTTTGTGTACTTTAATTTCGTAATACCCTCTCTATCGTAGCCCTCTTTCCGAATGGTGGGAGGGGGAAGCGTCTTCGATTGGGCGGTATCCCCCCCTATTCTTCGCTCAGTGTTTCATCGGTGCGAGTCGTAGTAAGTTTCTGGTAAATTACTAATTGAAAACAATGTTGTTTTATTTGCATCATTTCGATTCATAGAGACAGCGCAAACATCTGGTCGATTGTTACAGTCGGTTTGCATAAAAATAACAACAGTCGCCTACCCCGCTTCCGCGCTCGGCGGAAGTCGATTACATCACCCTGTCTAGACGCATAAAAAATTATTTTTAAATAATGACATGATGGTAATACACTACTTGCGAAAGAAAATAAAAAATTATTTTAAACCAATGACCACCAGGTGCAGAAGAAGAGGACACTACACCTTTTTACAACTACCACCAGACGCAGAAAACACTACCTTTTTTTCACAATATATTCTTACCACAGATACGTACATTCCATTAAACATAACCTCAGTGTGTTACACAATTTTTACAAGTGAAGTAGTTTTAAATTATACGCTGCATACACGCCTTCCCAGGACAATATGTACAAGTCATCATTTTCATTACGATGACCGCTAGATGCAGAAGAAGAAGAACACACTACACCTTTTTACTACAACCGCCCAATGCAGAACACACTACCTTTTTTTTCACCATATGTACTCATCACTGACACATACATTGTCATTAAACATAACCGTCTTCGTCATCAAAATTCAAATTTACCCCCCACCAATCTTACACAACCAATGAACAAAGATTTATTACATGTCTTCCACAGCATACAGGATAATATGTACAAGTTGTTATTTCCATCAAAAGTATCTTACAACGACCGCCAGATGCCGCTGAAGAACAGCTAATGTCCAACTGTAAATTCCTTTCTACCTCAACACACATTTCAATTATTTTTATACGAAATATTTTTCAACTATGAACGTACACATATTACATACCCAACACAATAATATATAAATGATAATTATTTTCCATGCATGATGTAGGTATTTGTGTGTTTTTATAAAAATTTTAGCAAGTGAAGTCATTTTCAATTATGCGCTGCATACACGAGCGAAGGTACGAACATATATTTGTTAATTGCCTTCCACTACATACTGGATATTATGTACAATTATGTGGTATATACACACACCTTCCACAGCATACGAGACATTATGTACAAGTTGGCAACAATGCCCACCAATACACCTCACTCAGTCTCTTCGCCGCCAAAATTTAATTTTACCCCCACCAATCATACACAACCAATTACTACATTGCCCAACAAATCAAGTCACACAGCCTCTTCGCCACCAAATTTCAAATATATTTACCACCGACACATATGTTCTCATTATACATGACCAACAATAATCAAATTTACCTCCACAGACACATACATTCGAACCATACGCCGACAAATCTACGGGCGGGCGGCGGTCTGGCGGCGTTCAAATCTAAACCCGTACACTTTTTTTGGACACCGACCAATCGGCCGCTGGGCGACGTTCACACATGCACAAGTTGACACGGAAGATGGACGCAGCGATGCTGAACACACTACCCATTTTTTTTTTTAGCGTCGAGAGAGACCAAGTCATCGAGAGTTTCGAAGAACGCAGCGATCCTTTTTTTACAATATATACTTACCACAGACACATAGACTACATTCGAACCATACGTCGACCAATCTATGGCCGGACCGCGGTCGGGCGGTGGCCTGGCGACGTCCAAATCTAAACCCGTACACTTTTTTTGGACACCGGCCGACGTTTACAAGTTGGCGCCAACATGGCTAACGACTATACATGTACATTTTTTTCATTGCTTAACTGTTTATTTTCAAATATCCTTTTCCATGCATGATGTGTGTTACACAATTTCTTCCAAATGAAGTGATTTTCAATTATACACACAAGACATTACAAATCTATACACGCAAGGCAACATAGCCGACGCTTAACCGAACGCAGCGCTTCGGAGATGAACGACACAAGACATTACAAATCTATACACGTGCGGTCGACGTCGAACAATCTACGGCCGAGCCGCGGCCAAGCCCCGTTCAAATCACTTGCAGTCGACGCTTTCCCAATATATTTATTTTTAACCTCAAGGGAGATGAACAACACTAGTGAAGTGATTTTCAAAGTCGACGCTTTTCCAACATGGCCGCCGACCAATCTACGGCCGAGCCGCGGCCAAGCCGAGGCCTGGCCACGGTCATGACGACGCTTAACCAGCACACATCGACAGAGCCACAGTCGACGCTTTTCCAACATGGCCGCCGCCGAGGCCAAGCTATGCCGACGCTTAACCAGCACACACCGCACAACCCGACAACGTCGCAATTTTCCAACATGGACGCCGACCAAGGGACCACCAACCTACCCCCACCACCACAAGTGGGCGTGGCGGGGGGCGGGGCGTATTAACATGGGCAAGATAGTGTGTTAGAACCCCCATAAGCCCCCTACTGACCTGAAACACACATTAAAGAGATCATCCAACTCACTAAAATTATCACTGAACAAAACTATTTCTCACACAATAACATGGTTTACACACAAACAGATGGCCTACCTATGGGTTCCCCTATATCAGATATACTATCCGAAATATTTGTACATACCATAGAACAAGAACACATATTAAACAATAACAAATACTGTAACGTTTTTTGGCCACGTTACAAATCCAGGGAACCCATCCTAATTGACATCAGCCAATTATATGGGCTGCCTACGTTGTAACGAACTGTTATTAAACTCAACACAATTAACAAAATTAATTAAGCTAAATACTAGGAAACAAGGGAAGGTATTTCACTGATTTATGCACTCATTTTCATGTGTAATAAGATGACTTCTCTTTATTAACAACTGATATGAAAAGATCCCATGACATAATTAATTAGATTAAAATATTTAAATGGTTTTCTGAAAAACTAGGGATCATAATGATTATGTACTTTTTACCTCGGATCCGAGTTTACTTTAAATATATCTATAGCAAAGACTTCTGAGTATTATTATGTTCATCTAGATGCTTGCAAGACTTCTTTTACCATTTGAAGAATGGTATTATTAACTAAAGTGATTATAATTTACATTTACATATAATGCGTTACAACGTATGATATTCAATATTACAGTAAACTCTTAGTTGGCCTCATTTATAGTTTAAAGAAAATTATAGTCTTTGAAAAGTCTCTTTCCTCTGTAAGTTATGTCTCAAATATAATTAACTCTCGATAGGCAAGCTATCGAGTCACCTTTACAATAAGTCGTGGTGACCTCGTCCTGGGGTGTCTCTCTTGGGAATTCGGGAAGTCGGCGTCGTCATCTGAGTCGTGTCTTCGGCAAGTACTAGATAGCTGGTTCACTGCGGAGATTGAAGTTTTTCTGGTTGAAGTTGGTATAGGTCCACATAGGTCATCGTCAGCGTCGTATGGCTCGTATACGTCCACATGTGAAGTTTATGCAGCTCACATCTTCATATGTAAAGTTGTACTTGAATTTACCTCTTGAGGGGAGACGTCATTTTGCTTACTACTTGTTAGTTTTTTTTTTTGTTTTAACTTATAACGTTTCTTAACACAACTTTGTACATTTTACATATTAAACTTGCTCGCCACGTTTAGTAGTGGGTAGCTAAAAGTTAAGATTTAAAATTAACCAATGCATTTTTGTGGAGCTCTCTCTCGTAGTTGTATACGGTCTGACGGCTGCATTGTCACTCTCTTCTTGATTCGACTGGCACATTACAACGGAGCGGGGCGAGTACTCCGCGATAATATAGTTCCTATTTTTATTTAAGGTGACATTTTTATTACCAAAAACAATACATTAATTATACATATATAATTTAAGTGAATTATTTTAACTACTACTCGTGCCTTCAAATTACTAATTACAAACATTATGATTTTTATATTTTCCTAAGTTACAGACGACTCGCTAAACACGTTGAGTCCGGAATTAAACAGGTCACCGCATGATGACTAGCAAAAGGGTTAACTGTGGTATTAATAGCTTTTTACAATTCGATTTTTTTATTAATGGTTTAGTTAGATTTTCCATTTACATCTCATACTCATTCTGAGTTAGTACAGGGGCTTTAGGTTTAAAAGTGCGATTTACAAATACTTAATAGCTAGTAAATTAATTTTTAATTTATTTATGATTCTATTATCAATTAAATCGTCACAATACACCAACAAAATAATTTATTGGCACAGATATGTTGATGACATTTTACTCCTTTACAACGGTAACAAAAGACAAATTGAAAATTTCCACAAATACATTAACACTATACACCAAAAACTAAAATTCACACTTGAATTAGAACAAAACAACAGCATAAACGTCTTGGACCTTACAATCACCAAAACAAACAACACACACACATACAAAATATATAGAAAACCTACCACATCAGCCATGGTCATACATAACTCATCCAACCACCCAACTCAACACAAACACGCAGCTTTCAACTACATGCTCCATAGGCTCACTTCAATCCCCCTAAACACACATGACTACCATGAAGAACTCATCACCATCAAATATATAGCTATCAAAAATGGATACAATCCCGATTTAATAAGCAAACTACACAAACGCATCCTAAACACAAAAAGTAAAACACATAAAACCAACAGCACAAAACCCAGTAAATACATCATACTCACATACTACAATTCCAACACACACAAAATTGCTAACACATTTAGGAAACATAATTATAAAGTAGCCTGCAGAACCAACAACACCATCAGGAAACACATAAATAATACTAACAAGGACATTGACACATACAGCAAAACTGGGGTTTATAAATTAAACTGCAATGATTGTCACCAATTCTACATCGGCCAGACGGGAAGATCTTTTTCCTCTAGATATTCTGAACATCTAAAAGCCCTCACCACAAACTAGATACATTCCACATATCCCACACATTTAAAAAACGAAAACCACAGTTACACAAACATAGAGCAGAACATGGAAATACTACACTACTTACCTAAAAGTAGAAAACTAAACACAGCAGAACAATTTGAAGTTTACAGATATCACACACTACAACCAAACAACATATTAAATGAACAATTATATTACAGATCACACATACTTCTCGATACACTGATACCTACACAAAATTTGAATCCCAGCGCCAATTCCCCCCACCAGCAACCCCCACCACACGTACCCACATCCCATAACCGTTACTGTACAGACATTCTGTATTTAAAAAATCCATTGAGAAAGACGAATACTACGTCGAGACGTCTGGGTAATCAAAACCTAAAAGTTAGTTCACAGTGAAAGTGTTAACATATATTTATATAAATATAAATAATATATTAGTTCAATTTTAATGAAATTTAGTCAAATATATTTTTAAAAGTCTATCGTATAAATATTTGAATATAATAAATATTTTTGTGGTCTTTAATTATTCTAAAAATTCTATTTACAGAAATATCAACATTGTAATTTTAAGGACTCGCATAAAACTGGAGCGCATAGGAACTTAATTATTCTAAGCGCTAAGTCAACTCAACCTATAATAGTGGTACAGAAATATTCTCTGTTTGCTTATTGAAACATACTCGTATTAGCAATGACAAAGGAAATGATATTCTCTGATACGAGTTATTTTAGGTGACATAAATTGTTTTCATTTTTACCTTCTCTGTTTCATTGAGAATTATTTTTTCATATTATGTAAAATATGTGTTAATTTAAAATGCTAAAGTAGTAAGTTCTGCTTCTAAAATAGTAAATTATACGTTCTAAATAAATATGAAGATACAGAATAATGAGTTTTCTAAATAACTACGCTACGTAAATAATTAAAAAACAATTGATTTCACAATTCACTGATTTTAGATACTTCGATGCAGCAAGCTCATCGCTTTAGTGGCATAAATATAGGGACATTGTTATCGTCATGAGACTGAAGTAAAGGAAGAAGACTCAAAAATTTGGTAGTTATACTCATTTCATATGAGACGGTAATACAGTTTATAGTGTGGAGATAGCATTTATTATTTTATAAGGCTTTTGTATTTATTAAAAACTACTTTGCCTAAGATAATTTTGGCGTTTAATTGCCTTGGTAACAAATACGAGCTTCGAAAGTATATTGTAACATTATATATTCTGGTATGGGATAAAATTTATTTTTTATAAAGTTCCCAAAATGGGTAAACGGATAAATTAATCTGAAACAACCTTGTACGTTATACAGAATTTGAACACTTATTCTTAGAACATAGTAACATACGAACTACTGATCCACCTCTTGCCAGCTGAAAATTCCTATACACTCAGTCTTCAACCCCAAATTATTCTAACCCAATGCCTGTCACTATTCCTATTCCTATTCCTATATATTCCTATAGACCTACTAACACATTCGTATCGTATATCACATACTATTCTACAGTAGGTGTAATGTATAGATTGCACCTTTCATTTTTAATTTAATCTAAAAGTAACACTCTTTAGACTTACGAACTTCCTTAAAAAACCATTTAAGTTTGCAGTAGGCCTACGGCATTCTTTCATGTGATTCGTACTTATACCAAACCCTACAGAACCAAATAGTAGCCTACCCATACATTGATGACGTGCCGATTGCAAGTCGCCTGTTACATTTGCGTGTTCTAAATAATTCTAGCTTCAAAAAATTTACAGTTACAAAAGTAGCCGTAAATCCGGTTTAAACTTTACACTACACTTCCCTGTAATGCCCGGTTATGTCTAGACTTTATTGGAGTATATTTTGATGTAGTAATCTTCCATTCATAAAATATCCACCTCATATATGACGCTACATACGCCCAGGTTTAGTCTAATAGCCATATGGTCTAGCATTTTTACCATTCCAACATTTTATATTTACTTAAAGCAGTAACAGTACCTGTTTAAAATACTTTATTTAGACGAGTTAAACACAATGCTGATAAAATCCTAGGGTGAAGCGTATTTGGAGGAAAACCTTATAAAACGAAACGCAAGGTGTTTTGGAGAACCTTAGGAGGATCTATACAAGTATTGATTTTACATAATTTAAACGATTGTTAAATATTGTGAAACTCTGAAAACTTTGATGAATCGGTAAAAGACAAAATGACATGTGTGTAAGAACACCCTACCGCGCTGGCGCGTACCAAATGTACCTACAAGATGTGAAATGAGAAATTCTAACTACTTCGAACCTGACTTCAAATTAATATGTTCATTTCCTAGACTTCAAGTGCGTAAACGTAATTAAATAAGCAAAACGAGTTTTATAGTAACAGCACTGTTATATAACACCTAAATTTGTAACACACGAACGTAATAAAATTTTTTATTGTGCTGCTCTTCCTCTTTCCAAAATCCTATGCTACAATTATGCATGACGAACAAATTGCAACACATTTTGTTATAGACGACGTTTGGAAACCTCTCGTCTTACCTACAGCTAAAACTGTATATCAGAAGCATAGCATAGCAGATCAGCAACCTGTCATACAGGTATACTCTGCTTTGCCATTTACTGCTGCGTAAGCCTTGGCAGCAACATTCAAGCTACCACCAACAAGTAACAATCTTTGGCAGCTTGTGAAATGTGCTGTGTAAAGTTATACTTGTAAACGAAAAACTAAATACAGTTTCTGCAAACAGTAACTGCAAAAAGATATTTCAAAAATACAGGCCTTGGAAATGAAATTTTTAAGAGGAGTTAAGGGATGTAGTTTGAGAGAACCTCTACGACGCGACGGTATGTTGTTTATATTCAGGCCGCTTTCATAAGGAAAGACCTGAATTTACAGTCGATTCTAGAGAGAATAAAGTAATATAGGCAGAATCGGAAGTCCCATGTGGAATGCATAGTAGAAACAACGTATTTCTAAACAAGCGTTTGGATATAGGCCAGTGGGGACGAGAGATCTTGGAAAAATAGTCAGAGACTCTGTGAAGTCGGAACGGGCTTTAGGCCAAGACATGTATCGAAGAAGAAGAAGACTAAATACAGTTAAATATGTGAAACAAAGTAATATGTAGTTATAGTAGAACAATTACGCCAAATATAATTAATTTTTTTACAAGATCTGTAACGGCCACTTAGGCCGTTACGCAAAATGTAAAAACTAGACCACTTGGCCTAGCGGAAGCGAAAAGTGTACTGGAGCCCAGAGTGACAGGACTTGCAATAAAATACTCTTGTAACCAGTAATAATTTTTTTTTTATTAGAGCCATTTTCTTTAAGAACATCAATTTAAGTTCCCACAAAATATTTAGTACAAATCTTTTAAACAGTTGGATTCTAATATAATTTTCTTTAAGAACATTAATTAAGTTATCATAAAATATTTAAGTACAATTTTATTTGAAACAGCTGGAGTTCTGGTACCATTTTCTTTAAGAGCATTACTTTATGTATTATAAAATTTCGGTTACAGTTTTATTGAAAACAGCTGGACTACCATTTTCTTTAAGAGCATTAACAAGATGTTTAACCTGAATACCAGGGGGCCAGTCTATCGAGTTGTTTTTGACTGAACTTTAATAATTGGAACACTCCCACCTGTACTCTTGTTGTGGAACTCCAATGGTACCATGTTGACCAGTGTGGCATGAGTGCCGATGATCCTTAGTGTTTGCTGAAGTTCCAGCGAGTCTCATTCCGGGCAGATGTCCTTCGGTGTTCTATAGCAGGAGTATTTCTGGGCCTGACGGCTTCGGGGAGCATCCTGGTGCACTGCTCTGCGGATGACCGGTGTCAATGTTACTATCTCTGCATCCCCCTTCTCCCGGCTGTACGGGGACCCTATAACATTTTTTATTTGTAGATTGGCCGTCAGAAAATACACCCACCTCTACACTCTCTCGCCTCGGAACACACACACTACACTCACTGTTACAATTTCTATCAACATTCTATCTGCTCTTATTAATTTTGCCTGGTTTATTTCATCAAGTTATAGTCATTACTTTTGATTGAATTTACAGTTTGGTTAAATTAATATACAATTAAATACAATGTCACCACGTGTTTCCCAACCGAAAGAAACGTGTAAGTCAGTTTTAAATTACCAAGGTATCACAATGAAATAGGCTTTACAGACGTCTGGATCACACACACACATACACAAATATAACACATAACCCATCATTAAATGATCATAGAATAAAATAGTTGAGCCTCACCTGAAAACGCTTTACTGGCTTTCGAAGTCATAGATCAACTAAGTACTTCACCCTGGGCCGTCAGACCATCGAACACTATTGGAAGGTTGGCGAAGAAATGAGAGTAATGCCTGAATTCTTCGGTCCCACTATGCTACATGAAATCGATTTGTTTCGAATTGCCGATCATAACCTTTGGTAAGCGGTTTCCTAACCGTATACGAACAGCTGATACGTTTGAATAGGCCTTCTAGATTGCGTCGCCGTAGCGCAGACACGGCCTTAATAATCGAGCTAGCTGTGGCGCACAGCTGTTACGAGATTTGGCAGCACTGAACGTTCAAATCACGCCGGGAAAATTCAAACCCCAGCACAGATCTAAGGGTGATAAAATAACATTATTTCCAAGGGCAGAAATTATGGATTATTTAATAAATCCATAATAATTATTCTTTATTGTTATAATAATAATTGAATTATATATATATATATCTTCGTCTATTCTCTGATTCAGTGATAATTTTAAGCCTTAGATTACATAAATCATTAAGGAAACAGTAAAGTGTTATTTTTTGTTTGTATGAAGCATTTACGTTAGTAATTTATAGCGTCTATTATAGGCCTATATGGCATGCTAAAACAACAACTGACGTATAAAATATTGTTATTGCTGATATTTACGTATATCAAATGACTTTATAATTACTTTCAATAACACGAGTCGGTATATAACTGTTATTAAATGGAAAATAGTAACACATATAAAATAAAATATTGGTTAAGGGAGATTCTTTCCTTGCGCACAGAAGTTATTTCTATGTCGTACACTGATCGTAATAAGATAGTGTTTCTTTCAAAGATGTAGTTCCATTACATCAAGGCAGTGCAAATAATAATATACTTTATTCATGATATTTCTTACGTATTTGGACAATTATATATAAATATTACAACAACTTTCTTTGTTTCTAATTCATTTATTTACATTCGTTTATCTATTTCAACTATCATTATAGAGACACATTCTGGCGTTGAGTAGGTTCATACATGTAGGATTCAAAATGTTAAACGAACAATTCTATCAAGTTTTCCATTCATATTTTGCGATGTTCATAATGCCATTACTTATTTTTCTTGTCTTACAGTTTTACCGTTTCTTCGACTTAAATTAACTGAATTTAATTTAAGTAGTTTCCAATATTTTTTGGACTTTAATATTTGCAGTTTCTAATACAAATGATTGAACGAAGTGTCACTGGTTCGCATACTAACCGAATTATATGTGTTATTCAGCTCGCAACTTCTCATTTGTGCTTCTACGAGTCGCGTAGATCGCAGTATAAAATGAAGGTAAGTCTCTGTCGTAGATAAATGAATTTTAGTAGGAACAGGGAATGCATACATTTTGGTAATTGTACGAGCCAACTCAAGAGACGTTGAGCTGGTTAGGCGTGGCAGTCAGTTAAGCGATGACCACACTTAAAAGTATGCTGTTACAATGGCCGGCCACTTGCTTAGTATATTTATCAGAACCGTGGCTAAGTGTGACCTATTGATGGAAGATACACCTTTGTACGACCCCGCACTTACGAAGCGGCTCTATGATCTTCATTATTTAAATGGTGAGTCATTGATGTAGACTAGTACCACTGATGTGCGACATTGTTGGAGTATCTGCCACGTACCAGGAGGCCCCATAGTCGCCCGACTCGGTTTTGTGTACCTTGCGGTACCGTGAGGTCTGTACGACAACTGCGCCAACAGTAGCCAGATGTCAGAATATAGCCAGAGAATATCTCAGGCCGTGCATAGAATATTGGAAATATAATATTGAAATAGATCATATGTGTTTATCTTTGCTATTGTAGTCGACTAATAACACAACAAGAAAACATAGTTTTAGTAAATTCTGCTCCATTAAAACGACTTAGCATTACATTTCGTTTTCCAAATAATATATGTTTGTATTGATATTTATTTCTACATTATCTGTATTTTTACGTACTTAGAATTTTTCTCAGATACATACTTACTTATACCGTCTAATGTACGTCTCATACCAATGCTTCTGGTGTTAGTAATGACTATTTCTATGCAATGGTAACTTTTTCTTCTTACTCTTCTTATACTTTCGCTTTGAGCATCAAATATTATTATGATTCTTCTAGAAATGATACTATTGGTAATCTTATAATACATCACAATGTGATACAACAGATTTTTGAAGAACATGTAACGAATAGGTTTTTGAATACAGGATACATGAATTATCATATTGTAAGGGAATGATTAAATTAAAGAATCTAAGGAGTGTATCATTAGGGCGTAAATTAGTCCACTACTTTGGTCAAATATACGTATGTTTGGTGAATATAAATAAATCAAGTACAATTTAAGTACCCTAACACCAGCCATTTATACCTACTTTATATTAATAAAAGATACAACCCCTTCCGTTACTTGTATTTTAAAATTAAGTATTAGCTTTCCTAATATATTATTACGGCTTGTTGGGTATACTAATTTAGAGGTTTTGGGTTTGATTCCTAGTAGCACTGTACAATCTTGTGGGTTTTCATCCTCTATTTAAAGTCAGCTGTGGAGGAAATAATTAGCTTGGGTACCAAAGCATAGTGGCACAACTGTAAGGGTTCCTGTAACTTTGTTCGTGTAAAGATGTATGTATAGACACACACACACACACACACGATACCATAAATACGTAAACATAATGATTCAGATTATTTCTTAGTCCATACTTGTTAGAAAAGATAATTAGTATACTAGCAATAAATACCAATAATTAATAAACTTGAAGAGTCGAACTTCTGTAGATATATTATTATAGATATATATTATTGTAGATATATTGTTTGTATAAATGCAAAACAGTGATGAAATGAAAGTTGTACTTTACAAAATTGTATAAACAGTATACCTACGCCTCTATAACAATTTGTAATTTCAGATGGAATTGATTTTATTTTTTAAATGTTAATTTTTTGTTTTTGCCTTTTGCTATAAATTCACTATCTTCTTGTTTAATTACATTAGTAACTTTAGTAACGTTAGTTTACATCATTACAATACACCAATGTGATACATTTTCTACAGTAAAGTCATTGGAGTCAGGAATTTTGTGTATCTTTTTAAATGATTTATTTAAAGTAGTAATTTTTTAAACAAAACGTTACTGTTTATCACGAAAAGGATAATTTTCTATTTTAAAAGTGTTATATTTTACATCATATTTTAAAAGTAAATGTGCTTTTATCTATTACAAAATTTTAGACTTCAATTAAAATGCCTGGGATTGTGTTTTAAGACCAAGAAAGTTCATCAAAGAGCTCAGAAGCTGGGGAAAGAGGATGTAGTAGGGACATTTGACATAGTCCAGGACGAAAGAGTTACCTCCAGCCGACAGTGTCATATTCTCGCGCTGTCCCCTCCTATATTAAACTATTGTGTATGAGAAAGTTACATTAAATGCCTAAAATACGTAGGAGACTACTCTGAAGTAAAATATATGCTGACGTTACTAGAAGTTATGGTAGTCCTTCATCCAATCCTAAACGAGATGTACCCTAGAGACACTCGTCAGGACAATGAAACAACCACAGGACCGTGAAACAATCTACTCTTGCTATCAATCAAGAAAGAAAACTGGTAAAAAATGACGCATGAATAAATTGGTCAGAAAGAGACTAATAAGAAAGTCATTCCAGATCCTGTCGTTGCTTCTACCTTATGCATAAAAGGTACATTAAATTTTTAACTCATAAAAGTGTCGTGACTGCTAGAGAGGAAATTCGGGCCTGTCTTGCATAACAACTGCTAAAGAAGCCAATTTTAAACCATTTCTGAACGATTTTGATTATACAGTTTCCCATAGTACATTATTTAAAACACAACAGAACTGTACTTATATAATTCTCCATTTTGCTTAATACAGTTAACATTTTACTATGAATTTTAGTAAAACTAATTTATGTAATATAAATATGTAACAGGGATACATATTTTATATAAGGTTGATTCACGAAGAAACGGAAGTACTTCGGGAGATGAATCCACATCGAAAAATAAGAAAAAAAGTTCATATAAACATAGGTCCGGAAATGCTTCTTTAGCGAGTTACAGCTAGCGAAATATTTCGCCTGGAATTCAATTCCCTAGGTGAAATGAGGTTGTCCTGAATTTTTTAGGACGTTAAGTAAGAGGCGAAAGTGGTAGTTTCTTAAGCTATTTGACCTGCAAAATCGAATAAAATAGGTCCCAGAACCATATCTGCAATAGTTTTTGAGAAATCTGGTGTAGAAGGGAAATAAATTGGGGTGAAAACCTCGTTTTTTATGTTTGACGTACAATAACATTGTTAAATGGGTAATAAACACCTAATTCTTTTGAACTAAATTTGTAGAAAATTTAATTCTGAGAAAATTGATGTAAATAAAGTCAACTACAAAACAAAAATAAGTTGCAAAAAATAAACTTTATTAACATCAAAATATCCGAAACTTGGCTGGAAAAATGCGTTAAATTTTATACTAAAAGAATTGTCCATACTTGTAATGTCCAAGAATATCTTCAAATAAAACAATAAAATAAAGTAAATAAATAATAAGATTTTATTTTTATAACAACTGTTCAAAACATCAAAATGTTCAACTCTGCTCGTTTTAAAATTCCTTGTGTGGCTCTTCTCAACGTATCCGGATTATTTTTTAGAATGTCAAATGCATTGAAAATTCTTGCCTTCAATTCTTCTTTTGTATTTACTTTTTGAGCGTATACTGACGATTTCATGTGGCCCCACACATAATAGTCCATTGTCGTCAGATCAGGTGATCTAGGAGGCCAATTAATTGGACCTTGTCGCCCAATCCAGTTGTTCCTAAATGTTGCATTGAAATAATTTCTAACTTCACGACAAAAATGTACAGGAGCCCCATCTAGCTGAAAAATCATTTCATGTCTTGTCACTAGTGGAATGTCTTCTAAAAATTCTGGTAGTTTATTTTCCAAAAAAAATAAATACTCGTTTCCCGTAAGGTGACCTTCAAAAATAAATGGTCCAATCATATGCTTATCAATAATACCACACCAAACGTTTACAGAAAACCACCGATGTTGAAAACTGCATTCTACAGTCACATGTGGATTTTCAGAACTCCAGTGATGACTATTTCGCAAATTATTAATTCCATCTCTTGTAAATGTTGCCTCATCAGTAAATAAAATAAAACTTACTTTATGACGGTTCTCTTGAAGCCAGTGACAAAAATTTATACGCAGTGCAAAGTCGCCAGGCAGCAAATTGTGAACCTTCTGAAAGTGGTACGGGTAGAGATTTTCTTTGTTAAGTATTCGCCATACTGAACTCTGTGGCAAACCAATGCAATTTGAAATTCGTCTAGTACTTATCCCCGGGCTACGTTGAGCTTGCTGTATTACATCCTCCTCGTGAGCGATACGACGTTCTTCTTGTCTTTCAACTGAATAAGAACATGAAAGAAAAGAACCTGTTAAACGTAAACATTGAAAAACTGAAGCAAATGTTTTCGGATTTGGAATCCTTCTATTAGGAAATCTTTCTTCATATTCCTTCTTTGCTGCCAGCGAGTTTCCATTGCAGTATCCATAAATAAAAATTATGTCAGCATATTCCTCATTTGAAAACTGAAATGGCATTTTGATAGCGCGGAACAAAAATACTTCAATTTCACGCACAATGCACAACTGCTACAACTTTAATAGTGTACAGAACTATTCAAATTCTGAGCCAAAACATTGTGATTGTTCATCAGCTGTTAATACTGCCAACTTACAAAATAAAAAAAACCCATTTACTGTATTTGTCCAATAATATTTTTACTTTTTTTTTTCAAAATTTGTTGGTAAAATTATTAACTGTTTTTTATTCAACTTTTCTTGCGTTCACAAGATCTTTTTAATTATGTATTTATTTACTTTATTTTATTGTTTTATTTGAAGATATTCTTGGACATTACAAGTATTATTCTTTTAGTATAAAAATTAACGCATTTTTCCAGCCAAGTTTCGGATATTTTGATGTTAATAAAGTTTATTTTTTGCAACTTATTTTTGTTTTGTAGTTGACTTTATTTACATCAATTTTCTCATAATTAAATTTTCTGCAAATTTAGTTCAAAAGAATTAGGTGTTTATTACCCATTTCACAATGTTATTGTACGTCAAACATAAAAAACGGGGTTTTCACCCAAATTTATTTCCGTTCTACACCAGATTTCTCAAAACCTATTGCAGATATGGTTCTGGGACCTGTTTTATTCGATGTTTCAGGTCAAATACCTTAAGAAACTACCACTTTCGCCCCTTACTTAACGTCCTAAAAAATTCAGGACGACCTAGGGAATTGAATTCCAGGCGAAATATTTCGCTAGCTGTAACTCGCTAAAGAAGCATTTTCGGACCTATGTTTATATGAACTTTTTTTTTATTTTTCGATGTAGATTCATTTCCCGAAATATTTCCGTTTCTTCGTGAATCAACCTTATATAAAATATGTATCCCTGTTACGTATTATATTACGTTTTTTTACATAAATTAGTTTTACTAAAATTCATAGTAAAATGTGTATAGTAAAATTCATAGTATTTCCGTTTCTTCGTGAATCACCCTGTATAAATCATTGTTCACATAATAAATTATGTACGCTTCTGTCGATTTAAAAATGAGTAAAAGCTTTAAAACTTCATAAAATTTCCAACAGACATACATAATGTAATCATATACTGTAGTTTATTCAAACGTGATTTAAACCTTTGTGTATATAAACTCCTGATTAAAATATCCAATCACATACATTCGTTAATACATATGAATCTGCGTAATGGCTTCAAGCCACTTTGAATCTAGTTGATTGTAACTATTATAACTTGTCATTCCAAACATTCAACCAACAAAGAGTGGCTTGCGATGGAGAGGTAAAAAAAGGCCGCCTCTGAGCTGCTCTGCATGTAAGGAATGGCTGTGATTCAGTGGCCTACTTTGCTTCAGCCGTCACATTGCTCTGTTTAAAACAATTATGTTTTGTTGTCACTGTAGTTAATTTTATGTGCAGTGTTACCACCCTGTAAACATTCTGGGTCGCAACCCTATTCATAGGTTTTGTACTGTTTGCACTATAATGGTAAAATTGATTGTGTTGATACTTTTTTAACGTTTTACAAACTCGGGTTACGTTATCAGATTAAATGAAAAGTCATGTACTGATAACTGGCTAATACAGCATACTTTACTTTTGTACAAAGTAATCTTTTATTCAATTTAGTTTTATAATAACAACTCCGAAACACAGACCAATTCGAAGTAATCAGACCTCATCTGTGTGGCAATCACTTCTTGAAATGATCTTCCTAACCATAACGGCATTGCATAGCATAACTCGCGATATTGCATACTAAGTTGTGTTGCTGATAACGCATTTCAGTTATTTTACTATTTCTTTAATATGTTCCGTATGTATGAGTTTAAGCACATACAAACTTGTATGTACACATTTGTGTTTAGTATTTTGATTGTTTTAATGTAAAACAAACCATACAAGAAATAGGTATCAGTTCACTAAATAACTACTTGGAAATACAAATCGTATCTTGGAAATTATTTTGTAAATGAACAACACAAAATACTATTTAACAAAAAGTATAGACTGTGTTTAACTTTACGGTAAGAAACAGATTTATTCATTTATAGATTTATGCATAGCGGAACATAATTTTGAATTTTTCTTCATTTTGCGTCAGGCTGGAATTACTTTTAGTATTTTTTCAATCCTGTTGTGTACATAATACGTAATTTACTCAGTATCAAGGATTAAAGAAAAGAAAAAATTATACTGTCACCTTAATGAAATATTACAAAATAATATTATAAAATACTCAAAGTTTTCTTTTTTCATCCAAAATTTTTAAATGGAAGATCCGCTAGCACCGTTAAAACTAAAAAAAGTATAAAAAAACCACTTATATCTTACTTAAACCTTTGAAAAAATGTGTTGTAATCAACAAGCGCCATTTTGTTTTTTGTTTTTTATATTATTTACCTTCTTTATGTGTTGCTGACAGCTGTGGAGTTTAAGTATTTAGATTTATTTTGTGCCTCATATAAAACTGGACAAACTTTTATTTACTGCAAATAAACCGTACGTTTTGCCTCACTTTGGCAACTAAAATTTTTGAGGTGACGGTCTAGAGTTTATTAGCTGATCTGCGGGAGGAGTTCAGCAATATACTAAGAGTAGACTTTTCACTGCCTCTGCCAGTAATAGTGCTCTAAAAGGCAACTTAGTCTTCTTTCTTTTCAGAGTTTACTTATTTCTTTAACAATGAATTTGCTAATTTTTTTAGTGTTACTTTCTTAAATTTTATAAATGGCTAAAAGAAACTTTACTAACGCCCACGAGTGTTTTCTATTTAACCTAACGTATTTAATAACTTAATTAAGAAAGTGGGACAAAGTAGGTAGCTATTTTCAAGTCAGATGTCATATATGATATAAAAGATACGGTAAATTTGTGTTAGATTTACTTCTGATTTCTTTAATTATATTTAATACATTAGAGTTATTGCATTGGAGTAGGGATTCCACGTGAATATTTAACAGTTACGTTAATTAGGGACTGAAATATTCGCAGTCGTAATTTTGAACAGCGTGGAACCTTGCTGTAGTTTAACACTTTGCGGCTAAACAACAACTGCGCGTGAAATGTGGCAAGCTTTTAAAAGTTTTCCCTTAACCTCTTACGACCCGTCACTAAATGATTAAAGTATAGTTTAAGTTTAGAAAAACTACATTGAAAATTTGTCACTATGGAAAAAAATTGCATTTGTATGAAATGTAGCGCGATAGCTACATAATAAACATAGCATTTTGTAATAAATTACTGTTCATCATATTATTAACAGAATTAACACTGTTGCACACCGCTATAAAAAAATTTTCTGAATAGAGCTTTCAAGCTTCACAGTTCGTCATCAGATCGGAAATAACAATATTGAGCTGTAAAGCTTGAAACCGCTGATCGGAATAATTTTTCTATAGCGGTGTGCAACAGTGTTAATTCTGTTTGTGATTATAATCACTAACACAACTTTATTAATTGAAAAAAAAGATAATATTATTGTTGATGCTTCTACTTGCACCCAAAATGTTTTTGTGCTTAGAATACGGTCTATTAACTTATTACGTTATTTCGTTTTTGAGTAGCCGTGACACTCCTGTAAGTTTATTCTCCTTGCTTTTTATCGTAAATTATGTTTTGCAAAATACATATTTTTGTAGTGACAATTACTACTTTTGTAATAGATAAATTATTTCTTAAACGCTTCAAACATAATTTAGTTCTTTGAATAAAAGTGGAGTCGATAACGAAATCTTAAATGTGTTGTTTTTCTAGCAGACCAAATTCAGTTGTAAAGGAAAGTCCCGAAATACTGTGAAAAGTAAATATAAACTCTATTTTTGACAAAGCTGTTGCTGTTCATTTATTGATAGCCACAGCTTACCTCAGGGGAAATCAGGGGATAAATACTGGTCAAAGGAAGAGTGAAAGTGGTCAGTTTAAATTTAGTAACTTATGTCGATGACAGCAGGTATAACGGATGCCACAGAACTCTGTACACGTGGTGTAAATCTATTTGTGTGTGTGTGTGTGTGTGTGTGTGTGTGTGTGTGTGTGTGTGTGTGTGTGTGTGTGTGTGTGTGTGTGTGTGTGTGTGTGTGTGTGTGTGTGTGTGTGTGTGTGATAAAATCTATTTGTTTCGCTTGCTAGTGTGTAATAAAACATTTCTCCGGCAAAAACACAAAAGCGTTTTACCTATAAAGTTGATGAAATTATCTCTTTATGCCATTATACAATTAACTTGTTTTCGCAGATAAATATAATATAGGTAATATTTATTAAATCTTCATCACTACGTTTCTGATTAATACTTCCAAAGACAAATTTGTGAAATATTAAGCTGTATTTCAAATGTAGCAAAAAAAATTTCCGGCATTCTTTGCAGCATTTCTTAAATCGTCTTTAGATTAAGGCGAAGATAACAATATTGTCCGGTAGCTCTTTCTTATTGTTGAAAAAGCAAGCGAATTCTTTAAAGAGGGAGATGCTGGAGAGCGACATAAAGCGTTGTCAGTGGTAGAACAGTGGGACGCGAAGTTGTAGTTTATTGTTAAACTCCTCCCAGAGCAAGTCAACAAATAAACTCTCACAAAAACATCTGTTGTAAATGATGTGAAAGTAAACACAATGTTGGCTTTCAACCTGTGTATTGTAGTCAGTTTAGCATAAGTATATTTCTGTCAGCAAATAGAAAAACTACACATTTTTTTAGTACAAACCTTTTAAAAACAAATTTACAAAATTAAAAATGTCAAATAGACTGCATTAAAAACAAAGAAAGTATGGAATTTATTCAAACGCATAATTTCATCAAAAATGAGATTCTAGTCGTTTACATATTTTATTAAAATACATAATTTTATTATATTAACACTCGAAAATGGAAAACACATACTCCAAAGCAATAAAAATAATTTAATCGCCGAACGAAAACTGCTGAACTTAATTTAGATCGCTTATTATCGAATATAGTTTAAGAAGTGTAAAATTTATTATTTTTTTTATATTCGATTTAAAATTTTTAATGCTGCTACCATGGCATCCTGCCGTAGAAATAATAACTTTCAGTACAATGGGTTTGGCATTAGCTGTGTGGAATCTTCGTACGTTTCCAAGATGTATGAACACGATGATATCATGTTAATCGGACTGTAGGCTTACTTATTGAACACATAGTGCTATTAATATACTTTGTTCTATAATTTTCTATTATTATAACAGATGACTTACTCGTTACTTTCCGCCAGTTTTTGGCGAGTTATAGGGTGACTAGATGCGTTATTAGTGCGGCGTCATCACAAGGGACATAAGTGTTTCTTTGTTATTTATTAATACCGAGATTCATATTATTATTTTTTTTATTGTGCGCAGTATTGTAGTCTGTACTTCATATTAGAATTATTGTTTTATTTATGTGAGTGTTTATAAGGTGGTTAATAACCTCTCTGGTCTTTAAACATTTATTCCTCTACTAAAAACTGGTTATCATGTTATTGTCGTAACAGTAGTTTACATTTCCTTCCTCAATAGCTTCACCCGTACATGCATGCTATATACAATGCTTACTTACATCTACGTCAAAAATTAAACAAAATTAGTTAAACGTGAACCATAATAAATAATAAAACTTTCAACCGGTCATTATCATTGGTACTATTTGTTTTGAAGCTTCCTAATAAATTATTATAACCGACCATGCCTTAGACTGTTTCAGCTTCTCACGAGGAGTCAAGTGTTCTGAATTCATAACACTGTCGTCTTTGGTAGGAAGTACACATTTTGGTGATGGATAAATACAGATTCGGTGTACACGTTTGCCAAAGCAATTGTGGCAGGCATATCAGTAATACAAACATGAAAAATCAATGTTACCCTTTCAGAATCACTTTAAGTGATTTCAGAATCAGTTTGGCGATACCTTCTAAAACTAAAATTTTACATTTTACTAAAAGAGTTTATAGTTTTTGAGTCGTTAGAAACAGATGGCATACATCTGATAAGCATGAATTTCAGATTATATTTATGGACTGAATAAAATTAACGAAGAGGTAGTTCTGAAAGTAAACTTCAAACCAAACTATCACAAGCGACACCATAAGTTGGAAGAAATTACGAATAAAAGCAAGACAGAATTGTTAACAAATTAAAATTATGTAATATATACCCTGTGACTTTTCTCATGTGTGTGTGTGTGTGTGTGTGTGTGTGTGTGTGTGTGTGTGTGTGTGTGTGTGTGTGTGTGTGTGTGTGTGTGTGTGTGTGTGTGTGTGTGTGTGTGTGTGTGTGTGTGTGTGTGTGTGTGTGTGTGTGTGTGTGTGTGTGTGTGTGTGTGTGTGTGTGTGTGTGTGTGTGTGTGTGTGTGTGTGTGCTAAGACACAAAATTTTAATAGTGCGATAGTCCTAAAACAACAATACAATATTAAGTAATAAAGAAAATGTGTAAATTTGGCGTCTATCTGTCTACTACACAACGGCAGGCCACGCTCATCGCTTATGGTGACATCTGAATTACAAGTTAGAAGGCTTAATAATCGGAATTATTAAGACTAAGTCAATTACAGATGTAAAACCATGCCTGAGCTGTCTGTGGATGAAAAATAAAATTGATAATGTTTAACGTCTATTGTTTAAATGATATAAACACTTGTTTTGGCTATCAAATCAGTGACATAACCTATAATATCCTTATACAAGAACAAAGTAAAAAAAATTAATGCCACTTTTTAGGTATAATTATTTTTTAAGAAGTTTATTTACCAAACAAGCAATTACCAGTCATGATAATGACCAAGCAAGTCACTCCCTGAAAATCTTACTGTGCTCAAATTTTTCTCTGTGCTGTTCAACAAATAGGCCCCGTTAGTAATTGTATCACTGACTGTACACTTTCTGTAAACTCAAGCTTCTTGACACCCTCAATCCAATATTGGTCACCTATGAATTTGCTTTAGAGGTTCCCATATAATCAATTTTATACTAAATATTCATTGTTGTTGTACACTTGCACTTACATCGGTATCATTAAGATATCCGTGTCCGAGTATCCGAGTATATTAAATTAGGACTATTACGAGTACATAGGGGCAGGAGCACAAAACAGTGACTTGGCACTTCATTAATCTTGTTTACCTGGCTCTTGCAGCCAGACGTGGCTTATCGAACGCCATTTGTCTCAGCGTCTAACGTACCTGTTCTTCGGCACTTAATATATTGCACAATGCACGTTCTTTCTTTCTTTTGTGTGTATTCCACTACTTAATATTCTTTAACATGTGACGTTATTGTATGTTGTTATCCTTGTCTGAATACAAACCAAAAGTTGTTCTCTCTTAAATTAATCCTAAATAGGATAATCAATCAAGATATCCGTTACATTTGCATTTGTTTTTTATTGCATTTAATTGCTAACTTAACATTCTGTTTTTTTTTTTTAGTTGTACACTGAATTTCCAGTTATATATTCCTTTAAAGTCTTATTAATTTTTCCCCTTGGTATTCCTTTGTACTAAAAATAATTTTACTTAGTAGTATTTCGTTATGAATAACTTTCATTCATGAACAGCGTTATTGTCATTGCTTGTGTCACTTGACAACTGCTTTTTAGATTATGACTTCTAAGTCATAAGATATTTCTTTTAACGGTGCGATAATAGTACTTTGTGACATACGTTTTACAAATTTCTGTGCAGTACTTATTAGCTAGTTGTTTAGAAGCTACACAACTTACAATTTAAATTCGTTTGTAGGGAAAACAGGATACGATTCTTAGTTGAAATTCACTGCAAGCAATGAGGTCAACCGCAACTAAGAGATTTTCTTAGCATTGTTATGTTAGGACAAGGGACTGTGCGAATACTATTTGTAGGCAAACCTTAATTTACTCAAAGTACAAATGTATGTATACTTGTGTTACTGACTAAATTGAAGAACTTAAATTAGGTTATATTTATAATATTCTTAATTTATAATTTACTTTGTAGTCACAACGTTGTTACTCTTCTGTATAATTGTGTGACAGCTTTATGTATAGAATTTAGGTATTATTATATTTTCAGACTCTCAGTATCATTTTTTTTTAATGTAAATTTTCAAGACCATAATTCTGAAATCACCGTGACAACTGTTACTTGATATCTGTAAAGATAATTTTTATCCTGTTTCTCATCACTAAAGCACTATCAGATTTTAGACACTCAATTAAAAATTATAAGCTTATAGCAGATAAATTTCCCTTTATAATCTTCTAGATCACAAATAGCTTCTTGCTTCCGGAAAATTTTATTTCATTGAAATTTAGTTAAAGTTGAGTAATAAAACTTGTGTTTGCTTTAAAATTTTGGATTTGTAGTTCCTTATTGAAAATGTAAAAATCTACTGTAGTTTTGATGTGTAAAATTCAGCTCGAAGTTTACGTTTATGTAGCGTTACCAGAAAAAATTGCTTTAATATAAATTAATATTGTTCAGTCTTAACTAAAGCCATCTTATTTATAACGTGTCAGCAGACTGATTTTGCTTTGAGTTGAAGGTATTATTGTATATAGATTTTAAACCATGTAAGATATGGTGTTTTCCTATAATGTCGTTTGAAACACAGGCTAATCGTAAACGAGTGTACACTATAAGTAAACAAAAACAAAAGAACTAGTCTGTTTAACGTTTGAGAGTATATAGCAACTTTCGGCGCCATTTTGTAGATATGACCTGAAACTTCAATAACATTAAAAGGGAAACTAAATTAAAAAATGTAAAACTACTCTTCTGTTTAGTGATCATTCATTTCAGTCAGTAAGCAATTAAACTGTTCAACATTAAATGTTTAAACTTTTAGAGAGGATAAAATACCGTCACCTTTATTATACACTGACACAACAGTGGCAACGTGTTAATTCATTAGTTATTCTGAACCGCTTTCAATAAATGCAGACCAGTAAATCACTGTTGGGTATACAGTAGGGTTTAAAAGCTTCACTAAAAACTAAATTACCATTGGTAGCAATAACTGCGGTAGTCATTTAATTCCGGAGGTGAAAGACGATATTTAGATTTTACGATAAAAATAACAGCAGAACTTACTGACTTAAAAACTAAAATATTTAAACATTATTTTCGTTTTTATATTTCTCAAACTATAATGGTAATTGTTCTTAAAAACAAGTAGCTCCGAATTAATATATTTCAAATTGGTAATATGAAGTAATTTTCGTACTTTGTATTAATCTTTTACAAATCGTAAAAGCAACGTTGTTTTAACCGGGTTCATCTTGTAAATTACATCCTAAAACATCTAACTGCCTGAAAAGCATACGTGTAATTCGCACATAGAAAATACGTACATCTGTGTACATAACATTTCTACACAAACTAATTGAACAAGCAAAGCGAGTTTACCGTTCTAACTCGACTGTTTGGCAATTTTTTGTCTGTCTACCCTTCTATTTACTGGAGTATGGGTTACTATAACTTTTGAACGAACCATCCTATTTCTTAAAACTAAGCACCCTTGTTAAAATTTTGTCTACATGTTCCTACTGTTTTTGAGATTAATCCGTCCAAAATAAGTTTTCAATCATTTTTCCTTTAGTTTTGAGATTACAGACGGGAGGCAAAAGTGTGAGAATTTAGAATTCTGTAAAAATTTTGTTACTGTAACTTGTGACTGCTACTGTTGTTTTTGAAGTACAATGATCATAAGTACAATAGGAAGAAGATATTTGGTTAGATGTTTACTTTTATTAATATTAAATTAAAAATTATTTTTTTAACTGTGTTAATTATATATTATTTCTATTTTAAATATTTAGTATCCAGTGAGGATAGTCAGTTGTTTTGCGTTGTTAAACACAGGAAATTCTCAGTACTTGTGAAAGAAGGAAGAATTTGAGACACCAATAGGTTAGAAAGTTTAATTACTACGATTCTACACTGCAAGGCAGCTTAAAATCCATTATTTTATGTACCTTCTTTTTTTCAGAAACTTGTTGTCCTATTACAGCGGTGGAACGCGCAGATCAAACGTGAGAATTATCTCTATTTAAAGGTATTACCTATATACACTGGCTAGAACAAAGATTACACGGTAAGCTTTTTCTCTCTCACTCACACGCTATCTCCTTCTGTCACACACTTCACCTCACGACACTTACATGTTTCTGAAGTTCTCGCCAGCCTTGTTGCTGCCGATCTACAGACTGTGAAATGCTGTAAAAGTGTTCGAAATCTACAATCAAGTAGGCCTATATATCAAATGTTGTTTGCATCCTGAAATAGTTTGTTTTAATATTTAAAAATCTTATAACAGTAAGTTTTTAATATATCCTACATATCTGAGCAATATATGCCTATTAGGTGCAACAATGTTACATTAGGAGAATTACGTGTACTCAAAGTATTCTTCCTACAATTCAGACTAACTAACTAAAAAGCACCAAGTAAATGAAAAATTAAGAGAATATTAAGTTTAAATAATAATAAGATCCTTGAAAAAGGTGTTTCAACTCGTAGTATGAGCAGATAACGAGATGGCCAGACAGTGGAAGGGAGAAGGCGGCTGACTTCATGCAGCCTACGTCCTTGCCGCCTCTCCATCTCTCGGTATAAAATCAGTACAGGTACGGGTAAGTGTGATTTTGTTACCGACCGAGTCGCAGCACAAGTAAGGAACAACAGGTAAAGCAGAATGATAGATGGAATCCCGCCCGTAATTGATCGCTATTAAACTTTAGTCGGTAAGGTATAAGAGGGTCGACTGTGCTACCACAAATTAATCTGTCAGGGAAGTGAAATCAATCAGTTCGAGAGTAACGGCGGAGCAGCATTTGGCCACCCCTTACAGGACAACATGATCCTACCTTCTTCTGCGCCTGCATATTGACAGAATACAGTCCATTTCCTTACAGGTAAAGCTTTTTAGAAAAAATTGTATATTTTAAACAGGTTTATGCTTGATTACTGACATAGAAAGCAATCGCTTTTCATAATCTAATTCTTACAGAACATTTTACATTTAAATATTATGTCTTCAAATAAAGGGCATTTGAAATATTGTTTTATTTTTGCTATCGGAAATGACATCATGTTTATCGGTATATAAAAAACTAACGGAATATTTATGGTATTAAGTTATAAATGTTTGATAGGACCTAACATGTTTTATAATTATATAAGATCACTGAAACTTAAATATGCAATGAATTCCAAGTGTTCTGTAGATTGTGTAACACTCTGAATAACTTAATGTTACTACTATGTATTAGTAATTGACGTAAGTTTCGTTTTAAAATTAAATTGGTATACACTTCCGTTACCTAAGTTTAACAATACATTTTAAAGGATTTTTACAAATTTAGTTACACGTGTATGTTAATCAAGGCAATACATAAGAAAGGAACATATCGTGAAAATACTGTACAAATAAAGTTATAATAGTGTTATCAAATATAAAAACCACTTTAATGTGAAAAAACGTGGTTTTTAAGTTATATGACTCATATAACAACGAGTAATGGGGAAACTCTTAGAGGATGCAAAAATAAAAAATGGGTTTGACAGGATTCAGTAGAAAATCGAAAGATTCATTATATGGGTACTCGTCAATCCTTATCGAAATTTGAAATTACATCAATCCTTATTGAAATTGCTTAAATCGAAAAGAACACCTACAATTTAGAGTGAAGTAGGCTACTTTCAGCAAAGTATGCAAAACATTAGTCTTGAAAACGTTAATATCTCAAATTTTCATGTTTGTCATTTCATATTCATGAGAAGAAGAAATACTTAGCAAGACGTATTTCTTGTTAGCTATGCATGTATAGTACATTAGTACAACTATAGTACAAATTGAATTTTATAACTGTCCTTACTTTTTCCAACATTATGCAACTAAGTGCTGTGTGTATCATTGTATATACGAGTGAAATAGACTTAAGAGCCCCGTGTCCAGCAAAGCCTTAAGTACAGGAATCAAAAAGTCTATATAGCACCCAAAAGAAATAACAAATTTGTATTACCGAAGGCTCCTGGGAAGAAATACAAGCGGCTATCAGATGTTACATCGGACTGTGCCTAAACTTGTAATGTTTAGAATTTTTATCCTCAATAAAATAAAAATTTCAGGCAAAAAATCGAGAAACTTACGATTTACAATTCGTCCACTACAGTTTTTAATATCAAAAATAACATGTGCATATATGTTTTCCATATGCGTTGTTTAAATGTAGATGTATTCATTCCTTCGTACTTGTGTATGCATGTCCGTATTTAAGCGTACACGTAACAAACGTGGTATAAATAACCAAGGGCTGTTTATGTTCGTACAGTATACGTACTTTCACAGTTGAGCGTTTTGTGAACGAACTCACTGTAAGACAAAGACATAAATCTAAAATAATACATCGATGTTGCTGAGTATTAGAGGCACATAGTTGCATCTCAATTGTAGATCTACGTTTAAAGCGTGGTACAGGCGTCCAATATCGAGTGGAGTTATTCTGTACTTGCTTTGGTGCACAAAAATCCAACGAAAGTGTAGGCCTAATTACCTAACAACCAGCAGCCAGTACGCAGCTACGACTCAGCTACCAACGGGTTTGACAGTGATCTTGTATACATCTATTTTATACCGTGGTTATATAGTTTAAAGGTATTAACACGAATCTTAAATTGTGGGCCAGTCAAAAATCCTTAAATGCAACGTGTAATAATAACCAAACGTGTAATAACAACCAAAATCTATTTTCACTTATTAGGTTCTCAAGAATTGTGGAATACACAATGATCACCCTGTAGAAAGTCAGAGTTCAAGTAAATTACGAATAAAAACAAGAGGTGCGTTTTACGTGAAAATTTAGATATAACTGTAAAGTAACCAATACATCTATGATGCACCTCATTCCTATTGGAGCATATTAACAAAAATTAATAATATAATATATTTTAGAAAGCTTAATAAATTTTAATGATTAACACCGTAATATTACTTTTACGCCTAAAGGTTAACAACTGAAGTTAAAGGTACTTCGAATTCTAAGAACAGCGCTTGATTTCTATCATATTAATTAAAGTTAATATCGCACACTGAATGCAAGAGGGCCATAAGTGCAAAAAATTTGGAAATTGAGTTATGGCACAATATTAACTAATTAAAGAGAGCTGTATTAAATATAATTGGACATAAGTGATATCATCAAAGATACAGTTGGTATAAAAAGTGTCCTTATGCTGTTGAAAATCTGGAATACACATTTTAATGCAATACACATTGTCACTTATGGCTGTATTGCATTTAAAGAATAAACTATATTTAGGAAGGTTTTAAATGAAGGTGGTCATAACTGCAATTATGCCCATATATGAGAGTAGCATAGTTTTAGTTTCTTAAGCTGGCAGCACTTGTTCCCTTCCTGCCTTTTTCTATAGCTTTCACATTTAATTTGTATAACATATGAATAAGTTAAAGATTATTTTGTTGGATTCTGTTGAGTTTTACAGAATGTTTTCAAACACAACATTGCTGATTCAGGTGAAATTAAATGAAAGAAATGAGGTAAGCATAAAATATGTAATATTTCTGAAACAGCCTTGTCCCAAGTGTTACATAACAAAATACAAGATGAACAGAAGACAAGAGGACATTGTGATTATGGTATTATTGAGAACAATAATATTATGATACTGTTTGTATCAAGTCTTTTGATGATCATGTCATCTTTATCTATAGTCTTAAAATTTACCACACATTTGTTGAAAACGCTTTTACAATGTATACCAATTCACTCCATGAGTCTCCTCTTCCTTCATCAATTACAACCTTCAAATATAACATCAGTTATCATATACAATACCAAATAATTGTGATTGCTTTATACTGATTATTGTCACTCCATGAGCCTTCTACTTATCCATCGTTTACAAAGGAAGACAAACATTATATTATATATATATATATATATATATATATTGTAATATATTTTACAAATTTAAAATAATAAAAATAAAAAGATATATAGATATGTGTTATGTGTTGATTTGCCCTGACTGTAAGCCCCACTGTTTAGGCTAGTCAATTTGGGATATAATTTCAAATATAATAATAATAAATAAAATATAAAGATATAGATAATCAGAATTGTGTATGTTGTCTGGATCTCGGTATTGAACTCGCCGATGATACAGCTCCACTTTGGATTCACCAAATACAAAGAATAGATTTAATATAAATATGTTATAACTGGGTGTGATTGATTGATAAATAACAAATAAATCAAACTTTATAAATTGTGAAAATATTTTTTTTTCTTGTATTGAGTTTTGATTTAATTATTTAATTTAATTAATTAATAATTAATTAATTAATTGAGTGTGTATATTCCTTAGATATCTATTCTCTCACTGTAAATTTTTTTTTTGTTTAAAAAAATAATAGTAACATTAATTATAGAAATAAAAACAATTCTGGTAACTGAGTAATGATTTGCGTTTATTAACATTCAAAATTATGCGCCGGTCAAACTGCGCATGACCAAGGCATTGGCTATTATTTGCTCCAGTCGGTAGCGAAAAAATCAACAAATATATTTTTACAAGGTTAAATTTGTGGTTCTTTTAACGAGTCGAAATGGTCAGAGGGCAAGGAACAAGATACATTCTTAACAGGTATTCTTAAACTAAATGGTAATAGCTGAAATAGAACAAAATTATTATTGAAATTGTCAATTAAAAAAAATTGAATTGCGAACCAAGTCGATGAAATGACGTCACTCCCTTCAAGCAGGCATTGCACTGTGCTGTGAGAAATCCAGTATGGCCGCCGTCTCCTCGATTTTAACTGCTACGTTGCTGGAATTGGCTGAGATTCTCCCGCAGAAATAAAATGATATTCCCTTTTCTGCGAAGTGGTGTTGGTTCAGGAATATAGTGTAGAGTGTCCTCTCATCTTCTGCGATGTCGTTTTCGTAATGGGTTTCTTGTGAAGTGTTCGGTGTTCAAATATGTGTATTGGTGTTCTGTGAATCTTGTCCCAAAATTGTTCAAAATGGCTGTTGATTTCTTGTGTTGAGTTTTATGGTGTTATTACTGTGTTTTGGAAATTTGTGAAGTGTTAGAAATTGATAGTTAAGGTTATTTTCACTTTTTAGATCATCTCCGTTACACACCGCATAACCACACTTGGTTTTATACAAATTATTCTATTTTCAGTACTCTGCTAACACATTTCCAACTATTCGGCTTCACGATTAACAATAGACTAATAGACGCAACGTCGTCGTTTTAGGGTAATTTGTGCTATGTCTTTTTCCTCTTTATATTGTTTAACTATAAAAATATCTGTCTAAGACTTGGTTCACCATCTAAATATACATAATAAGTTTTCTTATTTTTTACTGTATTTCAAATATTTCTTAATTTTACATAAATCTAACTACTCAGTAATATTGATTAGTTAATTTTACATCTTTTGATATATAGCTGGGTTTGTTTCAAGCTCATTTAAGCCCAAAAATTACAATTTTATATAATGATTGTATGCCTCATATTTTGTACAAATTCGGTGTTTTAATGGTTTTTATTTGTTTTTTCTTATAATATTTCCATGGAATATACTTAATAACTCCGTGACTACTTTGTTGTTAATAATTTGGTTGTTAAAACATTTCAATATTGATTAATTTACTGTTTAGTCTGATTCGATTACTATTATAGGCCTATTATTATCTGTTTCCAAAAGAAGTTAATTTCCTTTCCTTTGTCATTCTATTTGCTATTAACTGTATCTGTATTAATTATATTTTCGATTTCTGTATTGTATATATTGAATTCTATTCCTATTACATAGATTGATTCTCTGATAGATAATTTTTTGGTTTATATGCCAGTCTGTGTTTACTAAAATGGTGTCTTAGCTGGTCTGTTTGTACATTATATATGGTTTACTGTTTTGAATAAAATTATTACATTTTTATGTCCTACTTGCCTCTCTGACTTACACAATGGAAAATTAAATGACATGATCTTAAAATACAATGAAATATCTTGTATCTACTAAACTTTCTTTATAATAATAACATCATTGAACCATAACATAAACATCTTATGCCTAATTTTCTCTATACTTAGAATTATAATGAGAACATATTATTATCAGTCTTTGGCTGTCCTTTGTTTTTATGTTTCATTTTATCACAACCTTATTCTATTAAAATATCTTATTCTTAGTAACAATTTCAGTTATTCACTGTCTCTTTTTATTTACTATAACTATTTTGCTAAAATATTAACATAAAAACACCTTAGAACTACTGACACTTTCAGTGATTAACTGTCTCTTGTGTTACCTATACCTAAATTGTTCATACAATAAAATAAAAACATCTTATAACTACTGACACTTGCAGTTATTGACTGTCTTTCGTGTTCCCTATACTTAATTTTTTCATACAATAAAATAAAAACATCTTATACCTATCATATTGTTATTATGCCTAAACACTAAAACACTTTTATTATCTAAATTACACTCAGTCATTAGACTGTCTCTTTAGTTTTTATCCAGTATTTCCTACACTAATGGTAGTCTGTTTTAATATATTTTTTATATCACACTTTATTATAAGGTGTCCTTTATTTTGGCTACACTAATAGTAGTCTGTTTTAATAGTTTTTTGACATATTATTCTTACAACTAGTATACAATTTGGTTTTCTGGGATTGTATCTTGTAACTTGTTCTGGGTCTACATATATCAGTTTTAATTTTGTTCCATGGTATGTATTACATGACTATCATTTTTTGGAATATCTCTTCCTGGTTCTGGTCTCTTTGTGGGAATCTTGATATGTTTTGTCCCTTTTTCAATATCACATTAGTAGTTTCTGGTCTTGTGGTTTCTCTGCATCTTGACCTTATTATTATTCCCTTATTAATATGGTTTCATCCTTTTATTTCCTTTTTTATGGTCCTTCCCTTTTTACTGCTTCCCCAATCTACTGGGTATACTGCTGGTTTAACTGGTTTGTACATAGTAAGTCATTTTAATCAATGGTTTTCTTTGTTATTTTTCATTTTTATTAACATTTTATTGACTTAATATACAGTTTCTAGTGTAATCCTTAAAACAATTTATTCTTCTCACTCACTATGGAACTTTTTCCTTTATTTATGTTGCATTAAGTCAAATGTTTAGCGTGATAATTTTGTTATGTTACATATGCTCTCCTGTAAAAGTGATTAGTTCAGATCATACTCTTAGTATGGATGAAATAATTACTACTAATTCTTTTGTATTTACTACATTTTCTTTGTGATTACATGTTTTCGCTTTATATACCTTCTTTTTCCACCGTTGCTTCCTCTCAAATGATGTGTATCTCCTTCATTAGTTTCTTTCTTCATTAATAAGTGATCTTCAATCTTGTGTATAACATTATCATTTTATATTCTTTCTTATTTGGTGCTTCCTCACCAGTATGTTTACTCCCTAACATTCCCTAACAAATTAATTGGACCAGTTCAGAGTGGCACTTTTGGCTTCAATCCCTGCTGTCCAACACTTCAATTGAGTCCAGAGGTATTATCATCTCTGCTCAAAACATAAGACTGATGGCATTTTCTACATCCAGTCATAAGAATAAATAAACAGTAAAAGTAGTCATTTTTGACTAAAATAAACATCTTTAGATTCTTCACTTCATAATACGTTATATTAATTAATACTTTTATACACTTGACTCTTCTTCTCTCTTAAAGCTTATTCCATATTAGGTGGTTTAGGTATGTGGTATAATATACATTTCATCATGTTTACATAGTAAGTAGTATTTATATTTACTCTTTCTACCATCTGGTATCCATTGAGTTATTTTTATTGCTCATGGTATAACATGAATTAATTCTTTATCACTTTCACTATAACAGTGGTTATTGCAACAACATTATCATTATTAGTATCAGGTTTTTTTGGTTTCTGGTCTCACTATTTGGTCTTTACTGAGTTGGTCCTTCTTCATTGTTCCATTTTTATTAAATTATTTTCTTTGTGAGTTTGGTTAAGTTGTTTCGATTAAGTCATATGATATTCTGGTTTCCTTCCTCCTTTAGAATTTTGTATCTCTTTCTTACAAAATCTTTTTTCATATTTCAGAGTTATTTCTCATCATTTGTATGAGTAATGATATGAGCTTAATATTTTTTAATTTTAGATATTTTTATTCAACTACATTCTTTCTTATTCATAGTTGTTTTTTCAAATATTTTGGTGTAAGTTGTACTTATTATTGTTTTGAATTTTGAAAATCTTTATTCATCAAAATTCTTTTCTCATTCATAATAGTCTTTGAATGTTTGGTGTAAGTGGTGCTTACTAAGTTTTTGAATTTGGAAAATTATTATCTCCATCCAAATTCTTTTTTCGTTCATAATAGTCTTTCAAATGATTTGGTGTAAGTTGTACTTACTAACTTTTGGAATTTTGTAATTTTTATTTCTCAAAATTCTTAATTTCTTCATAATAATCCTTCAAATGATTTGTGTAAGTTGTACTTACTAACTTTTGGAATTTTGTAATTTTTATTTCTCAAAATTCTTAATTTCTTCATAATAATCCTTCAAATATTTGGTGTAAGTTGTACTTACTGATTTTTGAATTTTGAAATTTTTATTCCTCCTCCAAATATTTTTTAATGGATAACTGATTATAAGTTCCTTTTACTTTATTTGAAATGATATCCTTTAGTACATACGTATTGTTATTATTGTTTTTAATAATCAGGTATGGGCCGGTATACAGCAGTAACAACTTTTTGATAATGCCTTCCAAAGTACTGGGTAATTCCCTGTTTTTTAGCAGTACCTTTTCTCCGACTTCATAGCTTATTATTTTCTTAACAGCCTTTTGATATTTGTTCTTGCGCCTTTCCTGGTCTTCTGCCAATTTATTGTAGAATCTGATTCGATTGAATTTGTATTCTTGACTCCTGGGGAACTCTATTATGTCTTGTATTTCTCTCGGAGGCGGTTTTTCATACATTGCCGTGTATGGCGTGGTACCTATAGCGGGGTGACATGACAAATTAAGGAATTCTTCAGTAGCTAATAAATATTCTTGCCACTTCTTTTGTTGGTTATAGCAATAAGTCCGTAATATTCTTCCGACTTCTCGCAGTACCCTCTCCGCTGGATTGCTGCTGGGGTGGTAGACAGATGTCTTGTATGTCTTAATGCCCAATGTATTCAGATTGTTTCTCCACCTCCAACCCTTAAATTGCGTTCCATGGTCTATGATTATGGATGTCGGGCTCCCTATCTCTGGAATGTAATGATTTGTTATTATTCCTAGAGTCTTCAAAGTGGTGGCTCTATTCACAGGGTATAGTTTTGTGAATTTTGTAAAATGATCCATCATAATAATAATATACTTGTATCGATGGCGTCCGCCACTGCGGGGAAATGGACCACATATGTCCAGAAAGACCTTTTCCAGTTTGGCTTGTGAGGTAATTGGTATCATCATACCCTCCTTTCTCTCATTGTTGGTTTTCACCAATTGACATATCAGACAGGTTTTGAGGTAGTTTCTCGTTTTTATATTGATACTTTTTATATGACAATTCTCTTCTATTGCCTTGATCACCTTCATGGCTCCCATGTGACCGTATCGTAGATGATAGTCCAGGATGATATCCTTTTCGATTGTAGTAGGGATCATGATCTTCCATATCTCTTCATCAAGGGATGTCTTGATGAATAAAATTCCATTATGTATACAATAAAATTTGCTTATTGTGTCATCTTGGTTGGAAAGACGAAGTTTAATATGGTTTAACTTCGGATCGGACTGCTGGTGTTTGCTGATGTCCTGCACTATCTTCTCTAAATCGGATCTGTCCTTAATAATATTATAGATTTTCAAGATGCTCTCCTTTTCGCCTTCGAACGTTTGTTCTTCCAGATTCACTCTCGACAATACGTCGGCTACTACATTTTTACTTCCAGGAACATACTCCCACTGTATATCGTATTCCTGCAGGGCGAGTACCCATCTGGTCAATCTACCATGGCTTAACTTGCATCTTCTCAGAAATGATATTGACTTGTGATCTGTTCGAACGGTCACTGGATATCCGAGGATATACGTCCGAAACTTCCCGCAGGCAAAGACTACACTTAGCAGTTCTTTTTCCGTCACATTATAGTTCTTTTCACACTGGTTAAGGGTTCTGCTAGCAAAGCTCACTACTAGATGGTTTCCACTTTCATCTTCTTGGTACAGTGTTGATCCCAAGCTAATGTTATTAGCGTCACAGTTTAGAAAGAAGGGTCGGTTAAAATCTGGATGGTTGAGCATTATTGCATCTAAGAACTTCTCCTTAATTGATTTGAAAGTCTCGTCTTGTTCTTGACCCCATCGCCATTTATTCTTGGGCGATAACTGGTACTGAAACTGGGCTGTCAGTTCGGAATAATTATTCTGGAACTTCCTATAATAGTTACACAGGCCCAAAAATGATTGTAGTTGCCTTCTGTTTTTTGGTGTAGGGAATCGTTGTATGGCGTCTACCTTTTCTGTTGATGGTGTTATTCCTTGACTGTTTAGCTGGAAACCCAGGAATTGTACTTCTTTAGCTATAAGCTTGGACTTGTCTAGTTTAAGGGTGACATTATTTTCAGCAAGCTTCTTCAAGACATACTCCACACGGTAACAGTGTTCTTCCCAGTTGGTTGATGTTATTAGGAGATCATCAACATAGACAGTCGTGAATTGGAGCGCTTCTGGTCCTAGTATATGATCCATACAGGCGACAAAAACAGCTACTGAATTCACCAACCCGAAGGGCAACCTCTTAAACTGATAATTGCGCCCTTCGAAGATGAACGCCATGTATTGCCGGCTTGCTGGGTGCAACTCCACTTGCCAATAGCCGCATACGGTATCCCAAGTGGTAATGAATCGTGTTCCGTGGAACCTCTTCAAAATCTCATCAATTTCGCCAGGTGAGGTACGATCGTTAATTATCATTTTATTTATCTCACGTGCGTCAAGGCAAAGCCTTACCTTCCCATTTTTCTTTTGTATGGCCACAATTGGGCTAGTGTATGGCGATTGACTGCTCTCGATGATATCTCTACTGATCATATTCTGGATCTCTGTGCGTACGGCTTCCTTCAAAGATTGTGCTATTGGATACGACTTTCGGTTAAATTCTACCGGTTCTCTGAATCGTATGGAACATTGGTAGTTCCGGATCTTTCCAGGTTCGTCCGAAAATACAGCTCGATATTTTTCATATATTTCGACCAATTGATTCAGCTGGTTTTCCTTTAATTGCTCGTTAGTATTGTGGCACTGGAAGTTACGTATCTCCTGAATCTTTTGTTGCCATAGGTCATCCTCCGAATCCTGATGTACTGGCTTGTTGTTTGTTGAGTAGTTGGACAAGTAATTCACCTTATTTTGGTGGTCGAGAAGTTGTCTGGAGTCTAACGTCTTGTTATTAGTTAAATTGGCTACCCAGGTTGAACCTTCAGCAAAGAGTGATACCTTTCCTCGGCACAAGTCGATAACTGCTGAGTTTCTGCGCAATATGTCACATCCTATCATGATGTTGAAAGGTAATCCGGCTGCAACAAGAAATATCATATCCACACTAATGCCCTGACTGTTGACACTTAGGGATACCTGCTTTCTTATGGTCTTGTTCTGTCGGCCGGTAGCTCCTACAAGTACAATATTCTTAATAGGTAGTACCGGTAAGTTTTTGTGGCATTCCTGCTGTATCCGGTCCAACTCATTTCGATTTATTATGGAGACATTGGCTCCAGTGTCTATCATTATAGGAACAGAAATACCCTCAATTTCTGCAATTATGTATATTATTTCATTATCATTATTATTAATATTAATCTCGCTTTCTTCTAGTAGGTCCTTACGGATATCTTTCAAATAATTGCTGTATATTATGGTAAAATTTTTTCTGTTTTTCTTCGAATTCATTCCTTCTTGGTTAAACCCAGCAGATTGGAGCAGTAAAGGGTTATTGGAGTTTATTACTGCCTCCGTTCGTTTAAATGTTCCGCTTCATTACGGATTAGGCCGTTGGAAGCATCAGCTTGGAGTCCTGAGACTGCTTCGTTTGGTTCTGCTCGATCGTCCTGTTGGGCTTCTGTTACCGGTAGTCTTCGCTGATTGTCCAGGCTGGAACTACGTCTGGGCTCGTACTCTCTGTACCTATTACTTCCCTGACTTCCTTGAAAGGTCTCGTACTCGTAGTATCGGCTCCTTCGTTGAGGCTGGTACCTCCTCTGTCCACTGCCTTCCGCTCTGATGTAGTTAATATTGGGTCGATATGTCCTGTAATTATTGTTATTACCTCCATTCGGGTAATTCCGGTTATAATTACCATGATAATTGTTATTAGAAAGGTTGGGGTTCCTCTGACCATTTGGAACATAGTTACGATTATTATTATAATAACCGTTGTTATTTTGTGTACGGGTATTATTATTATTATTATTATTGTTGTGGCTGTTGTCATTATTATTAATGCGAGGAATATTATTATTATTATTATTATTATTGTTGTTAAATCTAGGTAAATTATTGTTATTTCGGGTGTTATAATTGTATTCGGCATTATTCCGATTTGCGGAATTATAATTATTATTGTTACCCACATTCTGCTGATTATTATTATTCAAATTATTGTTGTTACTTCTTGGTTCCGGCTTTTCATATCTCCTGCGACTTTGACGGTAATAGTCTTCATGCTCATACATTTCTAAAAGCTCGGTCATGGCTTGCACAGTCTTTATTTGACTGTTTCTTCTGGCTCTTATAATATCCTCCTCATAATGGTATGAGAGTTTGCTGACCAGGCATTCTTCCGGTATTCTGGGCTCTAGATGTTTGGCCACGCACACCTTTCCCGAAAAGTACGCCGTTAAAGTCTGGTTTCCATACGGGTTGTATTTTCCATGACAGATCCCGTCTCTGGCGATATTTTGTGTTGATTCAGACCAATATTTGGCTTTGAATACCCTTCTGAATTGTTGATAGTCGGTCACCTCGTCTCTTATCGCCATCCACCAATTATCTGCTATCTCCTTGAACGATTCGTCAAGCACTTCTTTATTCTCCCTCCAGCGATTACCTCTGTGTTTGGTGAAGTACTCTTCGATTCTGGCTAGGAACTCCATTGGTTTGTTTTTATAAAACCTGAAGTTAATTCCTTCACGATTCTCACTGTTGGGACAACTGGTAATGCTTGTCGGTCGACTATGGAATAGGTCTATATCTGTCTGGTTCTGTCGCACCTGACTGTTGATACTGGTCACAGTAGCTTCAATGCCGTCACATTTTTCTGTGAATCGGTCCTGCACTCGCTCCCAGTCTTCCCGTGTTTCTTTTAGTCTTTCCTCCAACGTCTTCCTAGTCGTTTCTTCAATGTTGTTAACCTTCGTGTTTATTTCTGTCTTGATACTCTGTACTTCTCGTTCGGTTTGACTCCATTTTTCGTCAGCTCTGGTAACCTTTTGTTCGATTACCGTTAATTCCTCTTCTACCTTCTTGCTGATTGTTTCATTATTTTCAGCTATTTTTTGGCTCAATTCTTCCTTCAATATTTCCATTCTTCCGTCTAAGCGGTCCATGTTCTCTTGGTTCGTCTCCTTCAATTCTTCTCTCAATTGCTGATTATTGCTTTCCATTTTCTGATTTGTTTCTTCCATCCTCTTGTTGGTTTCTTCCAGTTTTTGGCTTATCTGGGTTAATTCCTCTTTCGACTGCTTATTGTCAGTCTTTATTTCCTCCATTTTCTCCTCAATTTTCTGAATATTTTCTTCCATCTTCTCTTCTATCTTCTTGCTGTTTGCTTCCATCTTCTCCTCCATCTTCTTGCTAGTATCTCCTATTTTATTGCCCAACTCTTCCTTCAATCGTTGATTATCATTCTTCATTTCCTCCTCCATCTTCTTACTATTCTCCTCCATCTTCTCCTCCATCTCCTTACTATTCTCCTCCATCTTCTTACTATTCTACTCCATCTTCTCCTCCATCTTCTTACTGCTTTCTCTTAATTCCTCCTTCAATCGTTGGTTATCGTTCTTCATTTCCTTACTATTTTCTTCGATTTTATTACCCAACTCTTCCTTTGTCGTTTTAAATTCTCTGAGTAACATCTCCATCATTTTATCTAATTTTGTCTCTTCCTTTGTAGTGGATTTCTTTGACTGTTCCTCCGGTGGTGCAGGCTTGTTTGGTTCTGCTGGTGGAAACATCGACTCCACATCTTCCACTGGTGTCGCTTCTTTATCCTCCATGTCTACCTCCTGCTCGGCCTTCATAGCCCTTTTTCTTGATGCAGCTCTCCTGTGCATCTCGCTCCCTCTTCCGACCTATTGACCGCTGCCAAGCTAAAAATAGGAAATTGGACAATCGTCCTTATTTTACAACTCTATTACCTCCTATTTAAAGCCCCTTAAGTTGGACGCCAATTTGTAACTTATTTTACAAATTTAAAATAATAAAAATAAAAAGATATATAGATATGTGTTATGTGTTGATTTGCCCTGACTGTAAGCCCCACTGTTTAGGCTAGTCAATTTGGGATATAATTTCAAATATAATAATAATAAATAAAATATAAAGATATAGATAATCAGAATTGTGTATGTTGTCTGGATCTCGGTATTGAACGCGCCGATGATACAGCTCCACTTTGGATTCACCAAATACAAAGAATAGATTTAATATAAATATGTTATAACTGGGTGTGATTGATTGATAAATAACAAATAAATCAAACTTTATAAATTGTGAAAATATTTTTTTTTTCTTGTATTGAGTTTTGATTTAATTATTTAATTTAATTAATTAATAATTAATTAATTAATTGAGTGTGTATATTCCTTAGATATCTATTCTCTCACTGTAAATTTTTTTTTTTTGTTTAAAAAAATAATAGTAACATTAATTATAGAAATAAAAACAATTCTGGTAACTGAGTAATGATTTGCGTTTATTAACATTCAAAATTATGCGCCGGTCAAACTGCGCATGACCAAGGCATTGGCTATTATTTGCTCCAGTCGGTAGCGAAAAAATCAACAAATATATTTTTACAAGGTTAAATTTGTTGTTCTTTTAACGAGTCGAAATGGTCAGAGGGCAAGGAACAAGATACATTCTTAACAGGTATTCTTAAACTAAATGGTAATAGCTGAAATAGAACAAAATTATTATTGAAATTGTCAATTAAAAAAAATTGAATTGCGAACCAAGTCGATGAAATGACGTCACTCCCTTCAAGCAGGCATTGCACCGTGCTGGTGAGAAATCCAGTATGGCCGCCGTCTCCTCGATTTTAACTGCTACGTTGCTGGAATTGGCTGAGATTCTCCCGCAGAAATAAAATGATATTCCCTTTTCTGCGAAGTGGTGTTGGTTCAGGAATATAGTGTAGAGTGTCCTCTCGTCTTCTGCGATGTCGTTTTCGTAATGGGTTTCTTGTGAAGTGTTCGGTGTTCAAATATGTGTATTGGTGTTCTGTGAATCTTGTCCCAAAATTGTTCAAAATGGCTGTTGATTTCTTGTGTTGAGTTTTATGGTGTTATTACTGTGTTTTGGAAATTTGTGAAGTGTTAGAAATTGATAGTTAAGGTTATTTTCACTTTTTAGATCATCTCCGTTACACACCGCATAACCACACTTGGTTTTATACAAATTATTCTATTTTCAGTACTCTGCTAACACATTTCCAACTATTCGGCTTCACGATTAACAATAGACTAATAGACGCAACGTCGTCGTTTTAGGGTAATTTGTGCTATGTCTTTTTCCTCTTTATATTGTTTAACTATAAAAATATCTGTCTAAGACTTGGTTCACCATCTAAATATACATAATAAGTTTTCTTATTTTTTACTGTATTTCAAATATTTCTTAATTTTACATAAATCTAACTACTCAGTAATATTGATTAGTTAATTTTACATCTTTTGATATATAGCTGGGTTTGTTTCAAGCTCATTTAAGCCCAAAAATTACAATTTTATATAATGATTGTATGCCTCATATTTTGTACAAATTCGGTGTTTTAATGGTTTTTATTTGTTTTTTCTTATAATATTTCCATGGAATATACTTAATAACTCCGTGACTACTTTGTTGTTAATAATTTGGTTGTTAAAACATTTCAATATTGATTAATTTACTGTTTAGTCTGATTCGATTACTATTATAGGCCTATTATTATCTGTTTCCAAAAGAAGTTAATTTCCTTTCCTTTGTCATTCTATTTGCTATTAACTGTATCTGTATTAATTATATTTTCGATTTCTGTATTGTATATATTGAATTCTATTCCTATTACATAGATTGATTCTCTGATAGATAATTTTTTGGTTTATATGCCAGTCTGTGTTTACTAAAATGGTGTCTTAGCTGGTCTGTTTGTACATTATATATGGTTTACTGTTTTGAATAAAATTATTACATTTTTATGTCCTACTTGCCTCTCTGACTTACACAATGGAAAATTAAATGACATGATCTTAAAATACAATGAAATATCTTGTATCTACTAAACTTTCTTTATAATAATAACATCATTGAACCATAACATAAACATCTTATGCCTAATTTTCTCTATACTTAGAATTATAATGAGAACATATTATTATCAGTCTTTGGCTGTCCTTTGTTTTTATGTTTCATTTTATCACAACCTTATTCTATTAAAATATCTTATTCTTAGTAACAATTTCAGTTATTCACTGTCTCTTTTTATTTACTATAACTATTTTGCTAAAATATTAACATAAAAACACCTTAGAACTACTGACACTTTCAGTGATTAACTGTCTCTTGTGTTACCTATACCTAAATTGTTCATACAATAAAATAAAAACATCTTATAACTACTGACACTTGCAGTTATTGACTGTCTTTCGTGTTCCCTATACTTAATTTTTTCATACAATAAAATAAAAACATCTTATACCTATCATATTGTTATTATGCCTAAACACTAAAACACTTTTATTATCTAAATTACACTCAGTCATTAGACTGTCTCTTTAGTTTTTATCCAGTATTTCCTACACTAATGGTAGTCTGTTTTAATATATTTTTTATATCACACTTTATTATAAGGTGTCCTTTATTTTGGCTACACTAATAGTAGTCTGTTTTAATAGTTTTTTGACATATTATTCTTACAACTAGTATACAATTTGGTTTTCTGGGATTGTATCTTGTAACTTGTTCTGGGTCTACATATATCAGTTTTAATTTTGTTCCATGGTATGTATTACATGACTATCATTTTTTGGAATATCTCTTCCTGGTTCTGGTCTCTTTGTGGGAATCTTGATATGTTTTGTCCCTTTTTCAATATCACATTAGTAGTTTCTGGTCTTGTGGTTTCTCTGCATCTTGACCTTATTATTATTCCCTTATTAATATGGTTTCATCCTTTTATTTCCTTTTTTATGGTCCTTCCCTTTTTACTGCTTCCCCAATCTACTGGGTATACTGCTGGTTTAACTGGTTTGTACATAGTAAGTCATTTTAATCAATGGTTTTCTTTGTTATTTTTCATTTTTATTAACATTTTATTGACTTAATATACAGTTTCTAGTGTAATCCTTAAAACAATTTATTCTTCTCACTCACTATGGAACTTTTTCCTTTATTTATGTTGCATTAAGTCAAATGTTTAGCGTGATAATTTTGTTATGTTACAATATATATATATATATATATATATATATATATATATATACAGAGAGAGAGAGATAGAGAGAGAGAGTCTCCTGTTTATTTATCGTTTACAAAATATAAATAAAACATCATTCGTTCCTTATGGGATGTAACGTTTGTTTTGTTTTCACATGTGATTATGGGTTACACTTGGTTTATTTCATGTATTTGAGTTAACTTTTACTTTAGTGTTCAATACTTTTTGTCCTTTTAGTATACGCTGTGATTGAGTATTCTCAAATAAATATTTATAACCACTCACTATTGTATATCACTTATCACAATGTTTTTGGTCACTCACTGTGTACCTACTTATCACTTGGTTTCATTGATTTGATTTATGTGAATTATTTTTATAATTAACACTTATTATTACTTTGTCATTTAATAGTATTATATTGAAGTTATACATACATTATTTTATTACATATTTAATCAAGGTAGGTATTGTACTTTCAATGTTTGTTATGATCAAACATGTTCTCATTTTTATCTATAAAGTTATTTGATATTGACTTGTCATTATTCATGCCAATCACTTGGGGTGGGGTCTTGTCTTTGTCATCGTCTTGGTCATTGGTCATCACTATATTTTATTATTTTTTTATTATTTAAAATGACTGTATTTTTCTCATCTTCTGCGTTACTAACTGCATAGTTGTTGTTAATTCTTAACGTTGTTTCATTTGTTATTCTGGTGGAAATTTTGTAGCGTAACATAATACTATAACAAAATATTGTGCGTTACAAATTGTTGTTTATTAGTAGTACAGTAATATGAGGATGTTGCGATATCATGTGTACTAAAGATTTTAATTTGGTTTTAAATGGCGATTCCTAACATTACTTTTATATTTCATATTTTACAATATATTACTAAAGCATTGTGTGTGTGTGTGTGTGTGAGCACAGGATGCAACGTAAAAGATGTCCTCACTATACATACTCGAATTTATGCGTCAGTATAAGAAAAAAGTTCTATTAACCTTAGGCCGAAAAAGTCTCACTTTCCTCCGTCTCTCCGCCATTTTGTGTTTTTAAAGAAAACTTTATATCTAAAGAGGTGATAGAAGTTAGGGTGGGACGAAAAATACTTTTTTCGATTCACTATACCGCGGAAAACTTGCCCCTAGTACACATAAGTAAAAACAATAAATAAATACAAAATCGGTTAATATCTTCCGGTCTCGCATCACTCCTAAAATCATAAAAACTGATCAATTTTAACAATTTTTCGTACTTAAAAAACGGAACGTTTTCTGTGTAAGTCAAATGGTAGGCCTACAACTTTAGATAAGTAAAGAATAGCGAAGGGAAGATAAATAACTTTAAAAAGCGTAGATATTTCAACTTTTATTCGTCGCGCATTGAACCTGAAAAACACATTTTTAACATTGAAATTGCAAATTTTACACTTTGACATAAAATAGTTAATTATAATAGTTACGAGCTATGGCATTATGTCAATAGCCTTCTACTCATTATTTTTGGTACTAGCTATTTTAAACTCCGATTTGTGTGAAAAACGTGTCATGATGGATCGTGAAAGAACTATCTTTCTGATGAACCAACTCTGGACTTGTCAACGATTTTTTGTAACGCTTCTGTCACCACCTTCACACACCGCTCCACTGCTTGTGTATGACATGGAAGCTTGTCAAAATTCCATTCAGCTACTGTTCCCGATTTTATTACAGATGAATCTTCACAAAAGATTAAAGCAGTACTATCTACATAGCGTAGGCTACAAGCCCTTGAAAATGTTTATTATGAACAGAGACGGGCATTTTGTTTACTTTTCTACACGAAATTGCAATTGATCCGCACTTATTTAGTCCCTGATATATTCACTGATGAAGAAGTCTTACATGAAATGGAATTATTAATGTACATGATAATCATTACTGGGCAGGAAAAAACCCCATCACACAAGTGTTTTTAAATTTCTTAGAAGTTATTAATTCTAATTTTGCTAAAAACCAAGCCCTTACTTTGTTATAAACTACTATTATTGAGGCAGTTTTCAAAAGTAGTAATAACTTTAAATAAATTTTTCTTATACTGAAGGAACCGTAGTCCTAATTATGAAATTAGGAATATTTTTTAATTCAGTAACTTCCATTAATGTAAACATATGTGCCAAACTTCATTAAGATATCTCTGTTACCCCTTGAAATATAGTTTTCTTTAAAAAGTACAAAATGACGGTCAGACTGAAAATAAAGTTTCCGGACCTGTGTGTATACGAACGTTTTTATTGTACTGACAGAAAAAATTCGAAACTGTATAGTGAGGACATCTTTTACATTACACCCTGGCGTGTAAGTGCGCGCGTGCGTGTGCATGTGTGTAATCGTATAGTATATAGTGTAAACTTTTTATTACTTTCAGCGTCACGTATTTTTTTAAGATTACAAAATTTTACACGTTTACAATTCACAATTATTATTTTAGATAATTGCTTTTCCTCTAATACAAATGTTTCGTCCTTGCTTAGTTACATGATAAGCAATGTTAGTTGCTTAGTTATTTTATATTTATTGTCCAACAACGCTTATTCATTAAATAATATAAACACACGTTCAATTATAGGTAAAATGAAGCTTTTTTGGTAATTAACGTTATTGTTATATACATATTATTATTATATATACATGTTATTTTCATACATAGAACTGAGTGATACTGATCATGTAACTCTTAACACGTAAGTATTTACATCATAAGTAAAACACTAATAAAACTGTACAATAATGTGTAGTCCTTCAATGATAAAATTCACTCCATGTAGCAGTAAATCAACGTCGCTGTTCGGGAGAAATACATTTCGAACCCCTTCAATGCGCCGAATAGGCATTTCCACACACAAAACCCGGCAACAGTGTAGCCCATATTATAACGAATGCTGTAAATTAAATGTGGGACGGCCATTATTTTGATAGCACTTATGGCTGTTTTCAATGAAAACAAAATTCATTTCTTGAATATTTTTGTTGTTGTAGACGGCTATAAGTGCAAGAAAACAACTATATATCATATAAAACCAGAAAATTTGTATAACATCAGTTAGAGAATTAAATTTTGTTAAAATGAATGAAAAAATATTTTATGAATATGAGCTTATCAATTTTTAACAACCATTTGAAACTTAAAACTTGATTTCCCACAAATGTGTCTTTCAGCACTTGTGGCCCTCTACGTTTCAAGGTGCGATATGATGTGTGTAAAAATATTAATAATGAGTAATACAGAAGCAATGATTAATTGTATCAAATAATCAAAAGGTCTTATTAAATTCTCTGTATTAAAAGGTCTGATGTCTTCTGTGCGTTAATGGAAAGGAACATGTTCCACACGCTACAATGTGCAATATACAAGAAGACTACAGTATATTTTCTTACATCACACCGCCACTCCACTCATAGCTGTGAAGATAAAGTTATTGGTTTCTACAAAGTTTGAGTCAACCATCGAGGTGTGGCGTAAAGTTTTTCTACCTTTTGCAGGTCTCTTTGTAAACCATCTGCTGGTTATTGGCAGTCAGCATTACTTGCTACAATTATGACATCAGTGGACAGCAAAATGTCCTATCAAATATACTCACACAACTGACACAAGGTTCTTATTAACTTGGGACCATTTCTTACTGTTATACATATTAGTTTATGCTGTATTTTTGTATAACGCGACCTTATAAAGACGTTATAACACAGACACGAAAAAATCGAAAAATAATTTCCCACAGCTAATGTTCAGATTTTTTAATGCTTATAACCACTGATATAAAATTTTAAATATGTTATAAAATTGTATTGTTAATAAAACTTTATTACAAAACACATTACTTTAGTTAATAAAATAGTTTTAAAATATCGGTATGGAGAACCATACATGACTTCCATATTCTAAGATTTATATTTAAAATCATTTTCAGCCAAACAGCCAGGCTGTGTCTTACCTGCCTTTTTATTGCTGTATTAAATGAAAAATATTATATTACATTAAAATGAAAAAATTATAATTTTATTACCTGGCAACAAAATTATTTTATTTTTAACAATTACCATTGTTTCAAAAAGTTTAAATAAATTTTCAAGTACTTTACTCTTGTTAAAACGTAAAAGGTTGCAGGTAAACTACCCCTTCCCCTTAACCGATCTTCACCAAAATCGAAAGTCATTGAGATCTCTACAATTCAGGGACGTATGCAAACAATTATTTGATTCTGTTTGAATTTGCGGCTGTTATCGTTTGCCATAGAAAATACGCTTGATAAAAAAATGTTGCAGGTAAACTACCCCTTCCTCTTAACCGATCTTCACCAAAAACAATAGGTATTGAGTACTCTACAAATCAGGGCCGTATGCAAAACATTATTTGATTCTGTTTGAATTTGCGGCTGTTATCGTTTGCCATAGAAAATACCCTTGTTAAAAAAACGTTGCAGGTAAACTACCCCTTTCCCTCAACCGATCTTCACCAAAAACAATAGGTCTTGAGAACTCTACAACTTAGGGCTGTATGCAAATAATCTTTTGATTCTGTTTGAATTTGCGGCTGTTATCGTTTGCCATAGGAAATACCCTTGTTAAAACATAAAACGTTACAGGTAAACTACCCCTTTCCCTTAACCGATCTTCACCAAAATCAACAGATCTTGAGAACTCTACAATTCAGGGCTGTATGCGAAACATTATTTGATTCTGTTTGAATTTGCGGCTGTTATCGTTTGCCAAACAAACAAAATTACCCTTGCTAAAAAAAAAACCGTTGCAGGTAAACTACCCCTTTCCCTCAACCGATCTTCACCAAAAACAATAGGTCGCGAGTACTCTGCAAATCAGGGCTGCATGCAAAAAATTATTTGATTCTGTTTGAATTTGCGGCAGTTATCGTTTGCCATAGAAAAAAAATCTACAGACACACAGACAGACAGACACACAGACAGACAGACACACAGACAGACAGACAGACACACACACAGACACTTTTCGGAAAACGACTTTTTTTCATGTTTTGAGTGTAGTAGAATCAGAATCTGCAATACTCTCGAACACGATTTTTTTTGCCATCACCATACTTCCATTCCTTAAGGAATATGGAAGTAAAAATGTCAGAACAAACATTACCCGGTATTGTCAGGGTCGTATTTCTTTGCAATGTGCACACCGTTCTTAAGCAATCGTCACTAACTAGACATCTTACCCTACCATGTATAAGGTGTATCTCAGGCCTCCTCTCCTCAAAAAGGAATCGATATTCAAGTTATCCGGATTCTGAAAGTCAACATGCATGTTACTCTGCCCTACCGAAGACTACGTGTGTTACATTTGTCACATTGTTGACCATTTCATCTCCATTTTCTTCTACTTCTAGTAACGATTTTAGTCGTATTCTGTCCATAATTTGAACACATCCGTTAGTTAACGTTGTAGTTTTTCTAGAATACTAGTCAAAACTTATTTACGTTTTTAAATTTAGCTATATATTTATTATTTTATTTAACATTCACCAAGAATTTTCAACTTGTTGATGTTTCAATTCAATCAAAAATATCAATAAAAGATATTTAATATAAATATCAATTTAAGATATTTACTAATGTAATAAAGTATTAAAATTTTTATATTATTCAAATACGTAGTTTAATGTCACTTATAAGAAAAATCCTGCCATGAATATTTCAGCATTTTTATTTAAAGATAATAGAAGTATTTTTGGACATTATAATTTTGTAATCAAGACTGCCTTTCGCTACCAAAGGTAAATATTTATTCTTTGGATGGTTAGGCGAATATAAAATGTTAATTATACAATTTGGATTGATCAACTTTTTAATTTAATTATTGTAGCTTCAACTTTCAATAAGCGAAAGCTAGTTCTACATGCTTCAGATAAGCTGTAGTGAATTTAAGAAGCTCGATTAAAATCACGATGTTTGACTATTGGGAGAGATAAAATTGGTAAGTATCTCTTTCATTATAACTAGCTCCTCAAAGAAAAATTCATCAAAAGAACCAATTAAACACAAAATAATTTTGCTGCGTAATCAATATGAATTATACGGTATTTTAAGTAGAAAGACGAAAGGTCATCACAAACGGTAAAAGGTTAGTCTGTAATTGGAGGCTTCAAAACTTTTAAAAAACAGTAAACAGTATTTCCAGAGCTTAACTTTAACATGGATTGTAGACTGATGAATGGATACAGTTATTAAATGTAGACGTGAAGAATATAGCGTTTGCTAATTGGTTTCTTATTTATACATTCCTATAAAACGGAATTTATACATTTAAAGTAGACGGATTGCAGTCGATACAAAATACAAAAATCATCATACATCAATATGTCGTTAAATTGAGTTAGTACAAATTTATAAAGATAAAAACGTAAAATATCACATTGACGTCAATTTCTCACCGATGTAAGTTTACTACCCACATTAAATACTTGACTATAAAATCAACTGTAACAAAACGTTTGAATTCTTTTCTGACAGTTTAATCAAATAAACAATTACATGCATATAGTTTATTATGTAGTACTTGTTAGCAATTTCAAAATCTTCCAGTTATTTATTTAATGATGTAGTATCTGAAGAAGATAATTTAATCAAATTAAATCACGTTAAATTTAAAAATTAACACATTTTTAATAAATGCCAAGTTTACATTTTTACACCAGAAATATTCAGAAAAAGCATACAATTAATTGTTCTGTTGGTTAGTGACTAATAAGTAACCAAAAAATTAATTATGCTTCTGTTGAAACATATTGCGATACTTCAATCGGAAAATTGCGTCGTATCAACTTTTAACAATTCGGTTGACCACTGGTAGCAGCAGCAGCAGTAGTTCAGTTGATACTGCTTTATGAGTTTTACCACTGAGAATGCCGCATCATAAAGTGGCCGAAATATTTGGTATTAACAACGATATTAATAAAACTTGGTTATCACCGAACAAGTGATGTTATACTGTGTATATTACACATATAGTAAGGGAATAATATTTTAAATTGGTTTGGGTTTTTCCTGTTATTATCTATTATCTATGACAGTTTACTCTATGACAACAGTTAGATACCTATTATCTTTGCTGCAAGTATCGCGGTCGTAGCATTATTATCATGACATATCAAACTTTATTCATTGGAGAACTTATTCAAACAAGTTAACACCCCAGATTACGATGAATTAGACATTCATACTTTTAAATCTTTTCGCTTACTGAAATTATTTTTAACGCGCACACGCCCACACACACTTGTATATTTTTTTAAATTATTTCATATTAAGCATTCATGTAAAGTTGTCTTAATTGATCATAAACCTGTCTTGTCATTTATTTACTTAATTTGAATTGAACTTGTTTTATTCAGTATATTTGTTTCAATTTATATATAAATTGATGTTTTAGTGAATAAACGTTACTTTTTATTAAACTAGGTTAGACAAAATTTAAGAAAAAGTTAATAGCAGAAGTTAAAACAAGAAAATTGCTCCGTCATACAAACTCTCGCACTATCCTAGTTTATATGAATAGCCGTCCTCGAGGTATACTAAATTATCTGTATAGTCAGAATTAAGAATTAGCATTACTTTCCAAATAAAGAAAGTAAAAATGATTAAACTAAAGCACAACTAAACTATACGGTATGTATAGTAAGGCATATTATAAGGAGTAGTATATTGTATAAAATGTAGGCTATACATTAACGTTAATAAAAGCATAAGCAGTCACGTTTGTTATCAGGTGGATAACAATATTTCATGTAGTTTATAAGTAGGTATTTAATTGTACATATGTGTTGAAGTTAGGTATTTTTAAAATTTTAGAACCTAATACAGAACCTAAAATGTATGCGCTGACTAAAATATGATAGGTTGTCCAGTTCTGAAACACAGGGCATGACTAAAAACGCTATGTTTTGATTTTTATGCTTTTCTGAGTGACAGAACGTTGATTTTGCGAAAGTGACTGTGCGTTATAGTTTGAGAAGACGACAGAACAGTCACAGTAAAAATTTGAGTTCTTTTATAACTTCCGTTAGGACAATATTAACTTGAAGAAACTTAAAGTAATGAAAGTATAGAAATCCATTTGTAAACAATTAAACGTGAATCTTGACCCAGGTAACTACTTAAATAGGTCTCTACAATGTAACTTTCAAAGAATTATATTCCAAACTCTGATTGTCAGTCTAGAATATAATAATATAACAGTGTGCTAACAAAGACTAACAAAGCGGCACAGAATGTCTCATTATCTGCAAGTAAATAAAACGCAAGTTCTTATTAAATTCTGAAAATACAGCAAAACGAAAAGCAGTGTGTTTGATGATTACTGTTTTGAAGCTGCATCCAGCTGTGAATATATATGGGGCCAGTTATGAGTGAAGACAATTAGGGAAGGTAGAGGTGAGGAGAAAAACAGTGACTGAAGAAGAGACATTTTATGCCTCCGTAAAATCTTGTGTGACAAACTGCAAAGCTAAATTAGAATTTGTGAGACCCTACCAAGTCTCTATGATATACAGCAACAAAACCAGTACCTCTAATAAACTGACAAAAAGCTGGATGAACAGATTCAAACTAACAGTGTTTAGGCGTTTTATAGGGCAATCATTTGACAAAGGAATGCAGGAATGAAGAATAAATACGAAAATACATTCATTCTATGAATGTAGAATGTACGCAATATTTTTGCCTTATTCTTGCATTAGAACATAGAACCTTGGTCAAGTTATGAGAATGGGCGACTTTCCTTCAAAATGTATACCTTTCAACTTATTACTGTACACCACTATATTATTACTAGTAAGCTCCCTCAACTGCAGAATTCGCTCACAATTTTGACGAAATACATTTATAATTAGACAAATTTCAGTCACACGTAATTTTTCCAGTAACTGAAAATTTACAAACTTCAATCTCTCTATTCTCTTTGTTTAGCAAAGCAACAATTGTAAATACCAGAAACTAAAAATTAAATACTAAATAATACTAAAATCTCTTGTACTATAATACATATTATATTGTTCATACTAAAGAAAATAGTAAAACATTCCGAAATACTGCATTGGTTTTTTAGTTAAATTTACAACTAGAGTGCCTAAGAAACAAATAATTTTGGCATAGCTTTCATGTTCACGTAACGTTCCTCTACATATCTCTACATAGACTTTTAATACTTTCTAAAAATCATGACTGCCATTTTTGACACACAGTGCCGCTAAAATTAAAAAATTTCAGAGTAAACAATATATTCGTATTTGGGTTCAAATTCCCTTTAGTTTGATATCCGTATGGACACTTTTCAAAGTGTTGATGTCTTTTTTAAGGCTTGGAATCATGAAATTTTAAAATTTTTTAAACGTAATACTTTTGGTAAAGTCTATTTAATTTGTTATCTCAAATGGTTTTCATGATTTTGCCAAAGTTTAAAATTTTTAGGCTCTGGCTTCCCAAATTTTTAAAATTTCAACAAATAAACAATATATTTAGATTTCGGTTAAAACTCTCTTTAATTTGATATGCCCTGTAGGTTTTTACGATTTTTTAAAATTTTGACTCTTAAAATTTTTTGTCCCGCCACCACTACTTTTGGGGAGATCTACCTGAATACCAACAGAAATCTGTGGGGTAAAATTGTTGACAAGCAATGCAATTTCAAGAAAATTGGTTAGTGAGACATACCCCAGAAAACAGACAGTATATAAATATTATACTACCACCAATACAAATGCCCAAACGATTGTGTTGAAACTGAGAATTCGCTTCATATCTTCAATATAACACAAAGTATGATCACAGAATATGTCAGCCTTCGGTAAAAGTTATTATTCTAAATTATTTTTAGTTTATGATATCATATTGCCCTCCAAACTTTTAATTAAAAGGTAGATCCTGATACATCAAGTAAACATTTATGTAGTACTGTTCAATTAGCAGTCATCAATCAGTTTTCATAAATGCAGTGTCAAATAATTAATTTGTTTAAGTATACGTCCTAAGGAAAAGGAAACGTTCTAAGGATACGTCCTAAAACAAAAAAAAACGTTTTCTGTTTCCATGGTACCGTAAGGCACATGTGAAACATAATGGCTTGCGTGACTACAAAACAAACTTTACACCAAACAAATTAATTTTAATTATTTTACCCAGTTGTGCCAAGAATAAGTGTACAGTGATAAGGATAACGATGATAACTATTTGTTGATTCTGTAAGCGTCTGAACAAAGTGTTAGTACCCACAGTTTTTGTATTATATAGTGAACGTTGCTCGTAACTTTATATTACGTCTGTGCTTAATTAAAACTTTAATTAATCAGTAGCACGTGAGTACATGTACTCAAAGACATACACGTCCGCGCACATAATAATGTTTGATGTAAAAAACAATTAACGTTTGTTATGCTCATGTATTTATATTCGGCAAGTTAAACAAGTGTATTATTATTAATTGTTTAAACTGTTCATCGTTCGTCGATGAGTATTGTTGAGTATTGGACAGAGGTTGGTTCTTCTTCACTAGTAGATAAATATATTTCGGCTGCGTTGGTTCCAACTGGAATCAAGACAATTTAGGATAACGGTACTTACTTTGAGTGACGTTCTTGTCATCAGGTAGAGTGTATCAGCTCATCTAAAAAACAAGATTAATTCAAAATCATTCGTGGCGCCGTTGTATTGCCAACCGTTGCATGTCATCTAACAAGCCTGCAAATTCCTATCTACGTGAAATAATTGGACCAACTCCAATAGATGCTATAAAAGCATCTTGTATAATTAGTTAACACTCATTTTATAATTGAGTGAATAAATTTCGTTAACCCTTATTCCTAGTTTAATTGTTACTTGACATTACGCGGGTTAATGCCTCTTCAAAGTTCATTATATATTCTTAATCCTATACATTGTCAGGTTATGGTTTACTTCTTAAGTCTATAATAATAATATTAAACCACCGTACTCGCTTTTTTATTTATAAGACCGCGATTGCTGGGATTGTACAGTTTACACTAGCAATCGTATTCGCACTTTCACTATTCTTGATTACTTCGTTTATATCACTTTATTAATACCTTTTAGACATTTTGAGTCGTATTAACCCTGACTATGACGTTTACTACATGCACAGGTTAGGTTAATTTACTTTTCTGGCGTCAAGAACTCTCGTCTTGTTTCCTGAGTCGATCGTAGAATAAGAATGACGCTTAGCTCGGCGTCCCTTTGTTGGCCAAGCCTGGCTATAGTTAATTTGATTGGTTGAAAGCTCGATGACACCTCACTGGCGTTTTCCAGCGGCGTCGGTTTTTGATGTCGAGAGTATGAAAATATTTTCTTCCAATTTACACAAATATTTAAAATGCGTTTAACTTTCTTATGGTACTTGGGAGTTCTAATGTAATCATCTCAATCGTTTGCAATTGTTTTTTAGATCAATTAGATACCCCTCAAGCCATAATTCTGTTCATGTTTGGTCATTTCTTATTTTCACAACTTATGCCTATTACAATATTTTTATTCAAAACTATCTTACGTTTATATTATTTTCAATTTAACTTCACTACTAATTATTTTTACTACTATTCAGTTCCTTTCTGCTCTTTAGTTAGATTATAATCAGTTATGTGTGAAAACAACTCTAAAATTGGGTATAAATCTTGCTGTACAAATAGCATTATGTTTTAGATTTAGTTGATATAATTCGTTGGTGGTATTTTATGAGTTAGTTACATTTCCCACTTATTCTTAAGTTCTCCCTTCAACTTCTGGTTATCATTGTCTGACTTAATTGATGCCCTTTTTTGTGTATATTTGTTATTGACATATTTAGTGTTTGGCACACCTAGGCCTTAATTTTTATTCTGCTTTAATCTTAGAATACATTGTTTATATTGATTACATTTTAACCACTACTTGGTGTCTTGTCTATCTTATGAGTTTACTACTGTTGGTTTAGTTTGATACTCTGTTTAACTTAATATTTAGTATCAGTCTCTGGGCTCTTTTTAGGCCTATTACCCCCCCCCCCAAGTTAGTTTTAACAGTGGTCTGTTCATTGCTATTGGATTACCTTTGAATATTGTTACTCATTTCTCTAACTTAACTATTACAACTTCTAGTTGTTACCTTTAGTGGTTTTGACACAATTATTCCCTGAATTATACCCTTTGGGTTCACCTATAGTTCAGGCACTATATGGAGTTACATCTTTTCTCTTAACTCTTAATTATTTTTAATTTTAGTGATCATTCTCCTTTACAAAATAGTGATAGTAATTATTTTAAGGTGTTACCATCATTTGATTGGTAATAGTATATCACCTTTCTCTGTTAATTCAATAAAACGTCTTGCATCTGGTCTCAAGATACAAGTATGTCTATTTTCTATTATCTTGTTATATTTTTAAACTAATGACAATTGTTTTACATTATATAAGTGACTGTGAACCTTGCTGGTTCTATTGACACTAATGTCTCATCTCTTATATACCTTATTGTTAAAGTTTTGCAAGATTTGTTAGGTAACTTCAGAATGTCTAATTTATTGTTTGAATTTATACTAATTACAATATAATTCTACTTCTTCTATACATTAATTTTGTGTTCGTACTACCATTTTAACATTTAGGTTTATTACCCTCCAACAGAAATTGGATTACTTATCATTTTGTTATTTAATTCTTTTATTTGAGGTGCCTTATTCACATGTAGTGAGGTTATGGCTCCTATCTTGGTTTGACAACAATGTGTTTATTTTTTTATGATTTCAATGTCTTTTATTCACCATTATTATAGTATTGCTAATGTTATTTATTACTTTAGGTTTATTAGACACCTTTCTTTCTCTCTCTCTCTCTCTCTCTCTCTCTCTCTCTCTCTCTCTCTCTCTCTCTCTGTGTGTGTGTGTGTGTGTGTGTGTGTGTGTGTGTGTGTGTGTGTGTGTGTGTGTGTGTGTGTGTGTGTGTGTGTGTGTGTGTGTGTGTGTGTGTGTGTGTGTGTGTGTGTGTGTGTGTGTGTGTGTGTGTGTGTGTGTGTGTGTGTGTGTGTGTGTGTGTGTGTGTGTGTGTGTGTGTGTGTGTGTGTGTGTGTGTGTGTGTGTGTGTGTGTGTGTGTGTGTGTGTGTGTGTGTGTGTGTGTGTGTGTGTCATTAGTTGTGGCATTTTCCGCCGACCTGAGACCGTACTGTGGCAACCTCAGTATTAGTGGCAACGTAAAACGCGTGCCACTAATAAAAGTTATATTTTCGCCTAAATTAAAATATTTTTTTGTAACCTATGTATTCGTAAGAGTATAAAACCACTCCTACTGTAACCTAGATGTAACGTTTCGGCATTTCAGCATTTTTTCTAGCTTTTACGACTACTGTTCCACAAAGTAGGAAAATGCATGGTTGTGTGAGTGTATGCAAACCACCGCATCTGTGGCACGCACACGCCACTGTACTCATACGAACCTAGCGTGCATTCTTGTCATCATATAATTGCAATGTCAAGGTCTCCAGACAGATTATACAACGTTGCCACGCTGAAATTCGCAAAATTAGCGGGAAACTAAATCTAAACTGTCCGCTGTGTGCCATATGAGTGACGCGGAGTGCTTTGAGTAGTGTGGCTGTAACGAAGGTGCATTACAGCGTTCTTGGATTAAAGCATTCTTGGATTACAGCGCTTTAACCCAATAATCCAAATGGAATCAAGTTCCTTTATACAATAAAAGTCACTGTAATTTTTGCTAGACACATTATATTTAAGGTTGCATTTATAAACTTGTGTAACCGCCTTAACGTACTTTATATGAAGTATATAAAACAATAAGCTAGAATTAGTGCCGCAAATATATTACATTTGTTACGTAGGCAATAAACACATATGAAATTAGGTGTAATATACATTTGATATAAACCGTTTCCGTGCACGTGTGAAAATCAATTGTTCACCCACATGCCAATAACCTACCAACCTAAAATTTTTCAACTCACACGTTGCGGATGACAATATCCGCTTATGGTATTTTAGGATATACCAATGTTAACAGAGAAAAATAAAATGCAAGTAAATTTTAGAAACAAATCTTTAAAAGTGCGGCGACTGTACAACCCAGTGACAGGAAGTCTGCAGGTAAGGACTAAGAGAAGACAAAAGTCTGGAACTACCGTTATGGAGACAACCAATGGACAAAGAAAATTTTGTGTCGAGTACAGTGAAAGACAACAAAATATGATATATAACTTCTCATCCTTAACACTTTTAGCTAATCCCGTGACAAAAAAATAGACAAAAATTAATTTTGGTATTCTTCTAAAGAGATTATCTAAACATCAGTCGGATACAAACATCAGATAAACATATCTTTACTCATGTACTTAAGTACTTTATTAGCTTTGAAACAAACCAATTGAACTATGGAACCGTTTATGCACTATTACAATTGTTTATTTTTCCACACATTTTAGTACATGGAATTTTAATACATCATTTTACACAAAAATGATATACATGAAAGACAGAATATGGTATATAAACTTATAAAACGCATGAATAAAAACGAGAGATGCTGCGGATATTAACGTTATAAAAGACAAAAGTTATATCTCTTTTCAGAAAAGGAAACAAAAATGATGTATCTATTATTATAAAGGCATAAGTCTCTCCAATGGGAGTTACAAAATATGTAGTAGACCCCTTAATCAACGGCTGCAAACTATTTCCGATAACATATTATTAGAAGTACAGTTGGGCTTTAGAAAAGGACGTTCATGCATTGACGTGTATATATACTAAAGCAAAACATTGAAAAACGTCGGCAATTCAATTTAGAAACACACATAGCTTTTATAGATTACGGAAAAAGCCTTTGATAGAGTTAAAACTTTATGGGGATTTCTATAAGCCAGATGTATTTTGAGACACTCATTGATGCAATTAGGAGCCTATAGGCCTACTTGAACAATAGTACAGTATTGCAAAAGGATCAGTGTCACAACTGTCAAGAGAAATTGCGACGAATTAAGGTGTTTATTACGTATAATGAAAATAACAATTACCATAATCATAATAACAGTAAACGTCGCAGTCTATCACAGCCTACTTCTAACTCTTCGCTGACATTTTCTTAATCGCAATCTGGGTATCAAGGTCCAAGAAAATTTCATTCATAACCATTTCTTTTGAGATGCTGTTGTTTAATACAGCATACAGCACTAGTGTTCTGGAAAGTATAGCAAGCAACCTTTGTTTACAATGTACAGTTAATTATGAAGGACAGCAACAACGAGATGCTTAGTATACGCATTCCATTGTGATGTCGACAGAAACAAGATAAAACTTACATATTAGCGTAGTCGTCTCGGTAAAACAGTGGACAGCGTCATTCAAAGAAACGTTATCAGTCTCATTTTTTGCCACACGCTCGTTCGTTATCTCATCTTTCTTCTAAGCGTGCCCATACCAGAGCGATAGAATTTAACTTACAGCTGTAGTCGGCGGGAGCAGTCTTAGGACGTCATGTCCGTACTTTTGTGCTATTTCATCGATAAGAAATACTCTCTTTAATATTAGAATCTTTGATAATTAGTAGTAACGCTGGAAAGAGTGAGAGTGTGTGTGTGTGAGAGAGAGAAGGAAAGAAATAAAATGTGTGTTTGTGTCAGTTTCATAAAATAATGGCTTTCCCGGGAAAATATTTTAATTACGTTATTACACAAAATGAAAATTACGTGCACACACCACACAAACCTCGCTCAGTCAGAAGGTTAATATTCGGAAGCATTTGTTGTCACAATGTGCTCTTAATTGCGTAGCACTTTTCGAACCTGCTTCTGTACACTAATCAGATTCCTCTGTTAGTAAGATGAGATTGGTGTTTCAAATCCACAGTTATCGCTTATCGTTTTCAATGAAACCGACCAATTCATGTGCAGAAACATCGCAACAACGTAACTACACTGACGTCAGATAAAAAAAATTATTTACTATTTATAACAGTTGCTTTAATGCCGACTGTCATTTTTTTTTAAACGGGGAGTGTAATGGATGGTACTAACCCGGTATTACCGTTAATCTCTGTTCTATTAACAGGAAGAAAGCTAAAAATGAACTAAAACAAAGGAACTATGCAGTAACATATACCAGAAAAATTATACAATGTTGTTTTAAAAATACGGAATAGATGTAGCAATTAAAAATGTGAAAGAGTATTTGGTAAGATAAGGAATAAAAACATAGAAAATGCCAATCTTACAAAGAAGCGGAGTTTTTCTTAATATAAAATGCAAAAAAATGTAACAAAGTGTACCTAAGCGAGACAGGACGGAAATTTGAATGCAGGTTGTCTAACCATAAACGAGGAGACGGTAATAGAACAACAAATTCTTTATATGCAAGACATTTTTAAAAAGAGAATCACAAATTTCTTAATCCCCTTGCAAACTATGAGCTTTCAAAAGTAGTTAATAATACAGCTGAAAGACGACACTTGATAGGAGGAGAGGGAAAACACAAGTACAAAACAATAGACTATACTAAAACACGAAACGTACTGCAGAGCCTTTGACCACAGACATCACTGCACAAAGAATCATACCACTGTGGCAAAACACAAACAGTCGCATAGACTTCAAAAAGGCTCTGGAATTTGCACATCATAAATATGTCAGACTACTATAGATATACAACATTAGCAGTGACAGGCGTAACAAGAGAGTAACGCCTGCTACCGCAGGTAATTAACTTTTACCGTAAGGGGCTGGAAATTTTTGGCCAACCACGTGGTTCTGTCTGTAACAAGTGAGTCTAAGAATTTCTTTATTTAGGCTATTATTGACACAGTTTCCTCTGTGCAACAATAAGTCTCTTCTGAGCAGCAATTGGTGTCAATTCTTTCTCGCAAAACAACGTAGTGGACCAGAATACCCGCACCACTGACATTATGCAACGCCAAGGTCACACGCAATACACAGCTAACGGACTACACTTCGTACGCAAATTTTTGTTTCGAATCTTAGTTGATTGCTCTATAAAGTGGACTGCACTGCCCCGTCACTTGTTTCCCTTATCCTATATGATTTTGTATTTCTGCTACACGTGTGCTGTCGTTTGTAACCATGCAAATGAAGAGCTTTTCATCTTTGATAGTATTCCATGTTGCGACAGGTGCGTCGCTAACGTTCCAAAGCTGAATAAATAAATAAAACTGTCCTTCAAGTACAACTTAAATAAAGCGGGTGATATAGCACAACCTTGTCGCAATTCCTTAGTGACTGAAGGTTCATCAGATAGTCTTGACCCTATCTTTGTGGTGCATAGTAATGTTGGTGTATAGCGCTTCCATAGCATAGAGCTTCCAGATCGCTTTACAGCTCTTCTTTGGGTCTATGCCTGTACCCATTACTTTTTTGAAGAATTCTTCGTTCAATTTTAAGAAGAGGTTCCAAGTTTTGAAAGCACTTTGTTTCCACTCCATACATGATCACCGGCCTGGTCACAATGCTATAATGGCGGACATTTACACTTCTAGAAAGGTTTTGCTTTCCGTTTATATTATTAATAATAATAACAACATTTTTACAAGAATATACTTTTTTATTATTTGTGAATTACTATGATTTGTTAGTATTCAACTATCATCATCTGATATAAAATTATATATAATATTTTATATCACTATCAATATAATTTTATATCTGATTATGTTAGTTGAATACTATCAGAACACTGTAGTTCACAAAATAATAAAAAAAAAAATTCTTCTAAAAAATGTTGTTATTATTAATAATAATATAAAACAGTAAATAATATACATTAAATTGCCCAAAAATGCTATCTGGTCTAAAATCTTTATAAGACAGGTCCACTTATACTGTTAAATACTTTGCCTATGTCTGTAAAAATCTAAGTGGGTCTTAAATTTATGCTAAGTTTACAACCTTTTCTCCAGTACTTGTTATGACATAAAAATTGCGTTTGTACAATATTTTTATTTCTTAAAGCCAGTCTGATTACTGATATGAAAACATACGAAACTTATTTTAATCTTCTAGCCTATTTACTATTTTAGTATAAAGTTTGTGTTACGTTTGTGGATGGAAGACTGATTCCTCTACAATATTGGTTTCATTGGATCCCCATTTTGTACAATCAAAACAGTAATCCGTAGAAATTATGTGTGTGGATTTCTTGTGTTCAATAGTACATATTGATAAAATGGAGTATTAGTATAGAACTAGTTTCTTATACTTCAACAGCTTCAAATTGATATCACTTAAACAAGGAGCACTATTATTTTTTTGTGTCATCTACAGGCATCAACTCTTCCAAATTAACACTATGTAAACATACTAGATACATTTTGCTTTGTTAAAACTCTCTTCATATCCGTTATGTCAGCGTTGAGTCTAAGGATTTTATCATTCTTTCTCGTATATACGTGTACTTAAATGTTACTCTCGCCTTCACATCCGTGATAATTGTCTTCATTACACTATGGATAGCTGACTGATGACTATGAATGTAGGCCTAATTTTCAGAAGTTACAAAAGACCTCTTCTTTGTCTTTACCTCTTCTTTGTGTTTCAACCTAAGAATTTTATTTGCAGCAGTTATGGGTTTGCCATATATTCGATATATTTGCTGCCTCTTCGAACATTCGTAAGCTTTAAACTTGTTTACTTTGATCTTATTTACTACACTTAAAATTTCTTAATAGCGATTATAATTTTAAAGGTAGAATTTGTTTCGACTTTAAAGGAGAATAAATTATCAAGATAAGCCTGTGAATAAGTTGCTGAAGGTAGCCAATCAACGTAAGCTATACTATCAATCGGCAAAGAAATCGAACTTTGTTTACTTTAATCGGATTAATCAATTTCAAGTAGTTTCAAATTCTATGACAGCGAATAGTCGTTTCAGGATATCTTTTCTTAGTAAATTCTTTTATAGAGTTTGTGTTTTATTTAAACTGAACAACGTAGATACACATATTACATAAATGACTTATATATTATATATAAACTATTACGTTTGCTTCAGCGGTATTGCTAATGTGTAATTTCGTAATCACTCTGCTACACTAAAATAAAAATACCTTTATGTGACGACTGTGGGTTCTAAAACGTTTAGCAAAAAAAAAAAAATAGATACAATTAAGTGGAAATAGAGCCATGTTTTAGTGTCTTCGTGTGTTTTAAACTCAAATAATAACCTTCTGTATAATAAATTAATAACCATATTTTGATACTGCAGTGTTGTATGGTTCATTGATTACATATTATATAATTTTATTGACTTTTACAAAACTTACAAAGTAAATCAGACTGTTATATCTCCAATATTTGCGTTTTGAAGAAACAGTAGAAGTGTAAAATGAGCAGCTGTTATTCAGTAGAGCAGTTCAGATAAACACGGAACGTTCTCAGTATATACACAAAACATTCAATGCCAGCAGCAATTCAAGTAGACGTAAACACAGTCTACTTTTTGGCGGGATTTTTAGCTGATTTCAGAGAAACAAATGAGTTGTTACGAAGAGTTTATAAATTGTGTAATTTCTAATGGAAGTAAACGTATGTTGAAATGATAAATAAAACACGTTACTAGCGTTTTCAAACTACACAAAATATTATTTAAATATTTTCTGCTACCATATGCTGTTGATAATATAATTCAGTAAATCTGCTTAGTAGCTCTATTATGTAATCTTGCGGACAATTATGAATTATTGTATACACCGCAAATGACTAAATTGGTCATCTCATTTAGTCAGTCTTACACAATCATCACAGAGTCATTACAGGAAAATAAAGGGTTAGTAACATGTCCTATTCACAAACAACCTTTTTATTTTAATTTTGTAACTTTCATCTATCTGCTAGTCATGTTCGCTCAACATACTCGTGCGATTGATTGCTTCTCTCACGCTTGTGTCCAGTGCATATTTAATTATTGTACGCTGCACTATTGTGACTCCATAATTTTCACTACGTTGCCTTGACTTGTTCCTAAATTTCTTTAACAAATTGTTGCCGTCTTTGATTTTTTTCCACTAATTGAATTTTATTTATCATTTGCAATTCCGACCTTTATTCCGCAGGTTTTGGTCCTCGCGCTCGTATCGCTCAGCATCACATATCGCACACCTCGCCTCCCAACATTAAATAAATTCGTTGGCTACATTACAGTTTTTAAAAACGTTTAATATACGCGATACGTTTCTTTTGAACTTTTTAAAGTTAGAAGAATGAAGACACGGTAGTGTATAAACAAAGATTATAAGGGCAACGGATTGTCTTTAGTCACGAGTCAGCTGTTGAAACAAAGACAGTTCATTCAGTGTATCTGGTGTCATGTAGAAGTTGAGATAATACACAGATGACTTTTGTAATCGCTGCTATTTAGTAATACGTACGAATTTGTTGTTGTGGCAGCAAGTTCCTTTTGGTTGACACCTGAGTGTTGCTGAGGTTTTGTAATCTTTATCGTTAGCGATAAATGTAATTATTGTTGTGGCAAGTATTTTTTGTTTGCGTTTGCTAACTGACAGTTGAGTGTGTTTGAGATTGTGTGATTTTTGCAGTAAGTGACACTTATAACTGTTGTTGTGGTCCGTTTTGTGTCACTTCCCCAGCCTGTGGAAACGTGCAAAAATCGCCATGATTCCCAAACCTCGTAAGCTGCGTATAGGGCTACTTACCGAGAATCATCGCCCAGTATCTCTATTGCCAGTCATCTCGAAAGCGTTCGAACGGCACCTGCACAGCCGATATGCGCCCCTGTTGGATGGTTTCATTCGGCAGTAGCAATTCGGCTTTCGCAGAGAGCACTCGACGACCCTTCAACTCGTCAGGGTTGTTACCCAATTGACGAACGCCGAGAACAAGCGTCAGTCCTCCGTCGCTGTATTGCTCGACATGAGTAAACCCTTCTATCGAGTCTGGCGAAGGCCTTCTCTACAAACTAGCCCAATCCCCTCTCCCTGTCTCTTTCGTTTATCTTCTGCGATCGTATCTTTGCGACCGCGTCTGTAGAGTACGCGTCGTACCCATCCGTTCGACCGATCGTCGCAGGCATTCTTCAGGGATCTGTCCTAGGCCACGTTCTGTACCTTCTGTACACGAACGACCTGTCTGTACAGCCTGGAGTCATTTATCGCTCTATGCGATGACGCCATGTTTCATGCTAGCTCAGCGAACCTTAGTTTTGCCTGGTGCAACGTCAGCTCGTCCAACTTCCAGACTGGCTTTGGAAGTGGAGAATGGCGATCAATGTGGAGAAAACCGAGGCGATCGCCTTTTCTCGTAAATTTACTTCCCGCTTCCAGTCTCTCTCCCTAGAAGGGAGTCCAATCGTATGGAAACGGTCTGTAAAATACTTGGACGTCACTGTTGACTGGCGCCTAAGCTTTGAAACCCACGTCTCCCTGAGTCTCCAGTGTGCCTGCGGCGTCAAACCCTAAATATATCCCTTTCTCACTCATCGGAGTTCAGTGCCTGTGCGCACTAAACTCACCATCTATTTGATCTTTCTCAGAGCAATATTAACATCTGCAGCCTCTGCCTTTTGGGCATAATTCAGCCCAAACATTGTCGCCTGTTTGGAAGCTTTCCAATCCCAGGTCCTCTGGTACATCTCAAACTCTCCCTGGTTTGTCAGATATGATGCTATCAGGCGAGAGTTGAAGGTTCCTTCTCTCACCGAATTCGTTTGGTCCCTACCCTTCAATATCTTTGCCCGAGCCTGTCTTCATTTCAAGGCGGGAACTTTCTTAAATTTTTAAATAAACTTTTAACTTGATTTCAAGGCCTTGTTTTCTGAGTTACTGCGATCCATTAATCTCTTGTACCGATGAGAATTAGAATTGAGATTACCGAAAAAGATCTGTAACGCTGTTTAACAGCTGACTGGAATAAAGTCTACACACCTTGTGATATTGACGCAGCAGCTTACTATCTAAACAAGAACTTGTCTGCTATTATTAAAAAGCACGTATCAGTAAGGAAATTATTGTAAAAGAAGGATCCAGCTTGGTTTTCTAACTAGACCTTAGTCCCTGACGCATACCAACTGCTTCTTTTACTTCCATATCTCTTCGTAGAGCTGAGTAAGGAGCGAATATCCAATTTTTACCCAATGCTATGAGCAGGTACGAAATCCTCCGATGTTGAATTAGGCGGGAAATGTACCGTAAAAGACACAACGTGCCGTTTAATATAGGCCTACTGTACGTGTGTTAAGTAATAGTGTGTCGATAATTATAGTACAGTAACACCAGCATGACAATAGTTCACGTTTAAAATATTACTTTACTGCTTCAGTTTAATTATCTGTGCGTGTGTTAATTAACAGTGTGCGACGATCATCTATTAATTATAATTTTATTCTTTAATATCACTGTAAGTATCAAATGTCTTCGTAGTTCGTTTTATAATATACATTTTTATTTAATTTACATTATCCGTGCGTGTGTTTATCGAGTTTGTTGTGTGATATTCATTTGTTAATTTTTTGTGATTTTTTTTAGATTTTCATAATCTAGTATTTATTCCCTTTTTATTTTTGGTTTATTAAAATCAGTGAGCTTAAACAATACTTATGTTCGTAGTGCGGTAAGGATTGTGAAAATGTAGATAATCTTAACCAGCATTCGAAATTACATCCCGAAGAAGTAAACAGTGGAATGCCGGTTTTGAGCAACTTGAAGTCACGTACACAACAATGTAACATCTGTGATAAACAGTTAAAGCACTGATACACATTTAAACGTCATGAACGCAAATCCCACGGTGCAGGGGTATCAGCACCGAATAAAGTTAAGTGCCCCTTATCCCTTATGTGTTCTTGCGGCAGCGATTGAACTTGAACACTTCGAATTGCAGCACAACATATCAGTAAAGTCTGAAATTAAAGAATTTAAATCCTTAGAAAGTTTCTTGGATTAAAAACAAGCCATTGAAAAAGAAACATTTTCAAGATACGTTAAAAAGCGTGGCTCCCATTCTGCTACCGTCAGCACAAAGAGACATTATTATATATGTCATAGGTCCGGGCAATTTGTGTCTGAAAGTAAAGGTAGTCGGCACTTAAAATTACAGGGAAGTAACAAAATCAATGCTGTCTGTCCGGCAAGCATTCGCGTCACTGAAACTGAAGATGGTACCACTTCAAGCAATACTTAATAAAATGTGCGATTCCGTGACAGGCTGTAAATTAAAAAGAATTCATTTATTAACGAAGCAAGACCTGTACAACATCGAGCACGCATATAATTTATGCTCGAAGTCGGTGAGACGTCAAGAAGATGGTACAAGGGTTGAAGCGTTGGTCAACGAGGTCATTTCCAGTGATCAGACTTGTGTATTATTTTATAAGCCTCAAGGGGTCGTCAGAGAAACTGGCCAAACTTTAAAAACAGACGATTTTGTTTAATTATAATGAACAATGCACAGAGTGAAATACTGAAGAAATATGGCAGTGTTTGTATATGCATTGATGGCACCCACGGTTTGAACAGTAACGGTTTTTAACTAATACCCCTACTTGTTTTAAACGACATGAGAAAGGGATTTCCATGTGCTTTTCTCATATTAAATCGAACTGACGAAAAAGTGCTTTCTTTGTTTTTTCAGTATATCAAGGCAGAAGTAGGCGAAGTTTTACCGAAAATGTTTATGTCCGATTTGGATGAATCCTTTTATAATGCGTGGATATCAACAATGCAAGCTCCGGCAATGAAATTGTACTGCACTTGGCACGTTGACAGGGCTTGGAGAAGGAATATTAGTTCCAAAGTAAAAAGCAAAGAGAAGCAGGGTTACGTTTATAGTAGAATAGTCAGGACATTAATGCAGGAAAGAGACTCTTCTGCATTCGAATGAAATCTGCCTGAAGCAATTAGGCGACTACTTGATGATAAAGACATTTCTGAATTCGGCACTTATTTTGATCAAACGTTCTCAAAAAATATTCAGTCTTGGGCCTACTGCCATCGACTTCAAGGAGGTCTGAACACCAACATGCATATCGAAAGAATGCATCATACAATTAAATATATATATTTACACGGCAAAAATGTAAAACATTTGGACAAAGCGATAGTTGCTCTAATGTCTTTCGTCCGCGATAAGTTGTTTGATAGTCCTATTATCTTAAGCAAAGGCAAATTAACTACAAAGTTGAAAGACATTACAAAAAGACATAAGCCTATCAGAGAAATCGACAGTAACTCAATTATCAGAGAAGGAACAGGCAATGGGTGGAAAGTACCGTCGTCTTCTGGCATGAAAGAGGTACATATATTTAGTACATGAAAATGATGTGCAGTGAAAATGCAATTTGATCTGTGTAGACTGTGATGTGAGTATACATAAATATTCATGCACGTGTGTAGAACTTGTATTAAGTGGAATATGTGTAAACATATTCATGATGTCCTGCAGGATTAACAAAGCAGGGCGTAGTTTTCAGTCGAATTGTAACAATATCGAAGACGATGGTGACGATCGGTTGTTTGTGCATCCGGAGAACGAAATTGATACGACGGAAAAACAAGAAATATTATCCCAAGTCAGCAAAAGAGAAAGTTTTATGACATCTATGGGCAATCGAAAAGAATCACACAAAGGGGATTGAATTGAATTAGTTAATAGTGTAGCCATATTAGAAGAACTGGAAGTGATTAAACGACAAAATTCGCTCTCGCGTTGCAGTTCAAAATGTGCTTAGCTGTTCGACTTCTTAGAAAAGAAATATCGTGCTACAGAGGAGAATTGATTCCACCAAAAAAAAGGAAATTAACACATGGTAATATTATGGTAAAGCCCAATGAAACCAATATACAGAACACTGCTCTGTCGCTGCTGCTGCAAAAAAATGATTGTTATAAAGTTAAACAGAATTTTAAATAATTTTTAAGTTTGTTAGTTGAAGTATCATTATACATTATTCATTAAATTATTAAATATTCAGCGCGTGTGTACTTAATGTGCATATAAGACTATGTATTTAATAATGTGGCATTTTGTTAATAATTATCGATGTGTTTTCGTTCCAATGATTGTCGGGCATCTGTGAACAATTCGATTCATACTGGATCAACTGCTTTCGAAGTGTGTACAGTCTTACGTAACTGGAGCGTATCAGCTGTGAGTGGAAATGACAAACGAGGTCAGCATTTTTAAACAATACAAACATAAATAAAGATTCAGTTGTACACGTCATAGTTTGGCGCGAAGGAAGTTCCGTAAAAATCGTGTTGCTCAATAAATATTTGTTTCTCAGTATGTGTCTGGTTGCCAGCTGTACTGAAACGCAATCAACCTGTACGAACATTTTACGGAAAGAAACGAACATAAGCGTAGCAGTCGGTATTCGTCAGGGGGTAAGGTTTAGTGGTTTACTACAGAGGTAATAAAATGCCTAAAGCAAAAGAGTACAGAACATAAAAAGTTTAAGAAAACGAGTATGATTCAGCATTGCGAGAATTTTCGATGTTCAGAAAGGGGAAGATGCTTCTCTGAAGAGAAATTGAGAATAGCAGTGTGTTCTTGCGCTCTGTTTGCATCAGAATAAATTCTGTTTCCCTGTTAGATAGAAATCTTTAAGAAGGCTATAGGGGGATATGTGGAGGCCATCCTTTAAACAAAATTATTGTTTTTATTACTTCTACTCCATTCGTATTATTATTTATAATTATTGTATTTACTTATATATATGCGCATAAAATTTTCATTTGATTTTGATACTTCTGATGTTGAAAGTTTCAACCATGGGTACATTCAAGATATTCCAGCGTTTGTTTTTAGAATTTACTTTTTTGGAAATCTACATATAGGCTATAGTTCAGTAAGGGACACAAATTTGCGGAAGTTATGTACTTCGTACGACCTTCGGAAGTGGCTCATTCTTCAGGTCATATTTCCAGGACCTCGGTAAAAATAGTTTTTCTTAAAGTATCAAGTTTAATTAAATATAAAATAGCTATCATATTTCACAGTACGGAGATAGCCTGTAGTGTTGAACATATCATTATGTCAAACATAAACACCAGATTTATAGTTTTACATTAAAAAATAAATAATATTTTGTTTCAACAAGAATATGTTTTTTACTATTTATTACACTGTTTCAACAGTTTTATTATACATTACTATCATCTTCAGGAACAGAATGTGCAAAGAAATAGTTATACAAATTTAAAATCTATTGTTTATAAAAGCTGTTTTTTATATAAGGCTATATGATTTATATGTTTTATGTTTATAAATGGTATATATATATATATATGTGTGTGTGTGTGTGTGTGTGTGTGTGTGTGTGTTTGTGTGTATACATTTTTCTATAAAAATGTATCAAAATGGCGTGTTTTCAAAATGTATACGTTTTGGCGTCTACCTGAAAACGAAGAGTATATTGAAATTTTATTGTAACATTATGTTCTTGTGAATATGTTATTTGTTTTGCATTTTATATTTCAATATACTCTTATAATAAGCAAATAATTTTTTTTGTACAAAACGCTGTCATTATGGCATCTTTTCATAATTACGACAATAGGGCGTCTTTTCAGTTTTCCAACAATTAAGCATCTGAAATAATGTATACTTTTTCGAATTTCGCCGTTTTTGCTTCCAGCGACGTTTGCCAGTTTTCAACCACGGGTACTGCACAGTTTTCGTTGACGCTTATTTGTTTTTATGAAAGAGTGACTAACTGCAGGCGAATGACCTGGCAGTTATTTTTGTTCCTTCGTTCACCCGCTACCTTTACATCATAATTTTAACTAGTAGTGTCAAATATTTATCAACAATTTTTAAACTTCACTATCCAATTCTATTAACCGTGGTAATATAATTATTTTGTTTTACGAAGCATGCCAACGTAGCGTACTGGCCTTTCGAATTATGTAAAAATTGACCACTTCTCGTCGGACCAAATAACGTAATTAACGAGGATGTTAATATTTTCTCACATGCATCGACACCGAGCGATAATGTAACGTTGATCTCATTTACTAGAGAAATTTCTTATGCAATTGGCAGTCAAAAGTAATAAATGTAATGCCAAACGTAATAAACATATACTAGTTATATAACAAATATAATCAGTTATATTTTTTTTCAATATTCATCATTATACATACAGTATTTCGAAGTAATGCTATAAAACATTTATTTGTATCTTTTTTGCGGTTAACAAAATTTTATAATTTTAGTTTGTAGTTCTGTAGTTGTTAATAGTCTATAGTTCTGTTTGGGATTGAGATTGGTAAATAGATAGATAGACAGACAGACAGACAGATAGATAGGTAGATAGATGGAGATAAAGAGTGAGAGAGGAGGGAGAGAGAGAAATAGTAAAAGGATAAAAGTGCGTAATTAAGAGATTAGGAGAGAGAGAGAGAGAGAGAGAGAGAGAGAGAGAGAGAGAGAGAGAGAGAGAGAGAGAGAGAGAGAGAGAGAGAGAGAGAGAGAGAGAGAGAGAGCTAAATGGGAGTCAAGAGTCAGATACACAGACAATGGCAGAAAGCTACTGTACGTATTTTTTTGGTAATAAGATTTATATTTTTATTAGTAAGAGATATAAAGAAGGGGAGAAAGAGAGAGAGATAGAAGAAAGGAGAGCGATCAAATGTGCAAAAATGTACATAATAATAATTACTTCTTGTGTTAGAGACAGACGGAGAGGAGGAAGACAGAGGGTTGTGAGATAGGATAAAAGTTTGTATTATATTAGTTCTATTTGTGTTAGAGATTAAATAGCAAGATGATGCGAGACGCAGGCAGGGAAAGAGAGAGACACACACACAATATTAAAATGTTTTGGGTTGAGGGTACTAGAAGTCGTCGGATACCTGCTTTACATCTATTTTTATTTTATTTTTTTTAGATTTTTTCTAATTTACTTGTACTATAGCTAAATTTATTGACCACAAATTACTGTACATTCAATTTAAAAATTGCGTGTAAAAATAATCAATAGCCGCTAAAAATTTATTAAACCATTCTTCTGCAGAAAAACACTTTTCTCCAAATATATTCAATCAAATACATCTGAAATATACTAATAGACATTCTGCTGACTCTTCTCCGCATATCACGCTTAACTTTAGACCATTAGTTCTCGATCGTTTGTGTGTGAACAGCAGAATTGCGAGGACATACAAGATTAAGCGAATGGTTCACAGACAGAAGTAGGCCTATATACCCATACATTTGGGTATGTATGGGTACTCGCGAGTTGTACCCGTGCCACATATCTGCAACTATAGTGGTTCCTGGTTCCATATTATTTAAAATTACACAATTTAGTGAGTTTGCATCACGTTTATCCACCACCTATAGGAACAATTTCTTTATTCTCCTGCAAATGCTCTCAAGTACCCACCGAGTTTTTGTTATTCGGGCTCTGTTGTACTTCCTTAAGCAAACGCACTTTCATCAATTTCAGTATCTCCCGGGCCGCCAATTTTTGAGCTGTTATCTATCAACCAGACAGTAAGGATCTCCCTGAATTCGTTTATTAATTTTTGCGTAGTTTTCCTGTTTATGTCGATCTGATTTGAAATGACTGAAATTTGATATTTCAAAATCCAAGTACACACACAATACAGATAATGCAGGAACACGCGCTATTCCGAAAAAGTGTAAGCATGTATGTTTTTTGTAGCTCTGCAATTCCTTCTACCACATCTGAAGGTAACGTTTCTTTATCCTTTTACATTTGTTAACATATTACCATCACACTTTACACATTGTATTGATAACGGAAGAATATTTTAGTCTCAAACACATTTTCTGATACCATTTTTTTTTAATGAAACACCGAAAATTATTAACACTTTTGTATTCCATTTCAGTAAGATACGGATGTGCACAACGCTGATGAATGAATGTTAATTCAAGTTTTTTCGTTTCCCTTTTATCCCTTAGTTTAAAGCGAAGGTCTTCTTTCATCGCAAATGACACACAATCTCAGGGCACTTTATATTTTATAATACTTCATAATTTATAATAAATGTGTTACATCGCGTTATAATCGTTCATTTAAGTACTAAGTAGGCCTGTAATGTGAGCGCTGATGTTGCTAGGTATAAGTCTATGTAGGCCTACTTGTGCCTCGTATCAGGTTACTAATTAATGATGGCTACATGTTCATAATAGTTATATTATATCTTATAATGTGTATTTTATAATCATTTAAGGAATTTCGTATTCTGTTAAATAACCGCATTTAATTACTTTTGTACGCAAATTGTGTGTTAATGCTCGTACTCAAGTAAATATTACAAAAAAGTAATATAGTAGTTATCAAAAAGGAACTTATGAGAACTGTACAAACGTGACGTATTGAGTCGCATTATATATAGGATGCGACGTTCTGGCAGCGCGTTTAATTGATGTTTTATACAAATTATGTCATGTGACTTCTAAACTAAATGAAGTATGGTAAAAAATGTATACAGCTCCCCTCTGTCTGTATACCTCTCTCTCACTTTCTTGCTCACTCTCTCTCTCCCTCACTCCCCCCTCTCTCTCACCCACGCCCTCTCTCACTCTTTATTTTCTCAAGTGTTTATGAAATATGAAGGACACTGGAATATGGTAAACTCATAGTAATGTTTATTTGGCTGAGACAAGATAAACGAGAAACGTGATTACATATCTGGCGGGAACGATGATGCATTTTGCAAACTGGCGTTTACGTCACACACGTCCGTCTTTTCTACAAACATTGTGCACAGTTTAATCTGAGTTGTGGTATCGCGAACTCAGAAATGGTTAATACACGTCAGCCACTGCTGTGTAGAGTGATAATGTGTTGTCTATTCAGCGTAACATCACAGGTCTCCAGCACAGAGACAAGATTTCTCATTCATCAGTATCCCTCCAACAGGACTCTCTACTCAAGGTCAAATAACATTCTTAATGTTTTAATGGCACAGCGTGTATGTTTACAAAACATACTACCTGTTTGGGCTGACACATATATACACATCTACGTCCGAACTCATGCAACTGTACATCAGCTGTCTGTTTTTACGTTTCCACAAAACATGTTCCAGAATATCGCGTTATGTTAAAATAATATGAACATTTTATAGTAAAAAAATAATAATAATAACAATTTGTAAGCTTAAGCATTCATAACAAGAGTTTTTCAACGTTCCTTTCTCCCCCTCCCGCCGAAGACACACGCACTTTCTCTCACTCTCTCTCTCTCTCTCTCTCTCTCTCTATATATATATATATATATATATCACACACACAAATAAAATACGTATTAGACTACATCATTGTCTGATGTCCAATGTCCAATCACCTATCGCAGTGGTCTCAAGGCCCCTTTCAGTTCCGAGTCTATACTCTCTCTGCAGCTACTTCTTGGGCTGCCTGGTATTCTTCCTTCCTTGTGTTTCTACTCTAACATGTGTTTTTGGAATCTCAAAAACGTAAATAGGTCTACACGAAATTACAATCTGATCCCAAATAAAGAACTTAATTATCAATTACAGTACTTTCATTGCCAAATAAGAAAGAAAAAGATCATTGTGTAGGCCTATGTGTAAACGGTTAAAAATCTAATACACCCTCGGTCAAAAGGATGGCAGTCGGGAGCAATGGTTATTTATTTATGTGTGTAGTTACGTTGTTGTCATGTTACTGTACATCATTAAACGACGACTATACCGACAGCAAAATGACGACGACACGATAGGCCGATTCACTTAAAGCTGGGATTCATGAATACTAATTGTGACTACACAGCGGCAACGTGTACTCAAAACTGTTATCTTGTCTCACTAAAGGTATAATCTGATTGGCGCATAGATACAGTTTCGGAAAGTGCTGCGTAATTAAATAAGTTATTACATCAGAGGCTTCTGATTGTCATGCATATATTTGTGTAAATATATAATAAAGTAGGAGTAGTAATTTAAATACTTGTTATACTGTTACGTATAATTTAATAATGAAAATTAGGTTTATCAGAAAATGTAAATAAATTATCTAAAATGCACATTATTACTTTCAAATATCACTCGTTTTTACGCGGACATAAAGCATTGTCTTCTTTTGTTCAACTTGTCTGGTGATTATATTCACATAACAGTTGTGACTACATATCCAAGACCGGAAAAGAATGAATACGAGTTTGTTTATTCGAACAGGACTGCGTATTATGTCTTCAACTGGCTTGTGTGCATAGTATACACAAGGCAGCTGATCTCTGTTATTACATAGTTCTCCTTGATAATACCACATCTGACAACAATTGCTGCTTACCTTCATGCAACAATTTTGTTAGTCATCAGTACGAAAACTTTTATACATGACAAATTGTAGTAAGCAATTCGAACTAACCAGTTACACGGCCGTGAATTGATCACAGGACTTGTCTGGATGTTATCGAGGAATAGTTATTTCGGGACAAAAATCTCGTAACAAATAGAATTTTCGTAAGAATGTATATAACTATTTCTTCAGGCTACAAATAAAACATTTCCATGAGAGATTACTGTCTATTATGAAGCCAAGATATTTCATTTGCTTAGTATGATCAGTCACCAAGCAGCTGTACATGCTTGACATGTTTTTGACATGATGATTCATAAAAAACAATGCGAAAATTCAACCTTGTCTCTCAAAAAGAAAATCATATATTTTTTTACTTAAAACCGTACTGTATTTTACTAAATCAATACTTCAGTTTATCTAATTCGACAATCCTTTAACTGGGAAATAAAAAATACATACAATAGTTATTTATTTTTAATTTACTGTTTTAATAAACATCGTGCCATGGCTGACACTTTTTGCTACAGTCTATTTCTTGATGTATATAATATATTTAATATTTATTGAAAAACCAAAAACCAACGAGAAGTCATAACAACCGCCAACCAGCACACAGGTACTCCACAATTTTCAAAATTAGGAGGCTCATGATGGGAACACTAAGGGTAACGAAACATGTTCCAAATAAGGGAAAAATAACATTTTGAGGTAAAGTAAATATAAATTTTAAATATTATTTATATGTATATATATGTATTTAATATATAAAAATAAGTTTTGTACAGTTCCATTTTGTGCTTCAAATTCTTTTAAAAGTAAAGTACTGGATTGTATATACTGAGACGATCGAGCGGGAGGGAAAATTACAGTACATTGCCATCTGTCTGTTGGCAGATTCACATATTCACATAGAGTCGGCTTGTGTGTACACTATTTGCGGTGAGTACTGTTACGTGAGCAAAACGCGACAGTGATTTTCGTAATGAATTTGAACGAAGGAATTTCTATACACACGTATTGAGTGTTATCGCGGGGCAGGTACATCGTACGCCCATCTGTCTTTCAATAATCTTTTATTGGAAGAATCTACCACATTTAAGCACTGTCTGAATGGAATTAATATTTAATGATTTTACTGTCATTCCTTGCGTTTCGTTAACGAGTCAGTTATTCCAATTCCTAATGTCATAACGGCCTAATTCCCTTCCAGAACTCAGGTAAGTACGCAACTGAAAGAATTGCTTCTTAACAGCATTAATTTTGTCCAAACCATCCGGAAATATAATAGTGTGAGGGCATTCTCTTACTTTTTGGTCACGAAAATCATATCCCTGGTACAGGTTTCTACTCCTTAAAAATTTAGGGACAGATTCACAGATATATTTCCGATTATTTACCACTTGCTGGCGACAAACCTTATTCTTTGGCAGAATATGACATACGTATTGTTCGTAATGAAAACGAAGAGTTTCAACACTCGTTACTTACAATCCTGGCAGCTTTCTAGCTAATAATCCTTACGCACTACACGGCCGAGGTTATCGAACATGAAGGAGCAGACTACGTAACATGACTCTTCGGTACCAGGATCTGATGGCGATCGTACAGTACGCAAATCTGGAAAACTGGACAGGTTTTTAACTATGACCTGCAATCCGAAATGGACAGATATAACTTCTTAACTTGGTGAAAATGAAAAATCTGCCGATCGTCGTGATAGGTTTCTGGAGTGTTTGTTATAAACTCAACTAGTGATAAAAATGATTTACTAAAAAATCACTCATTGTGAGCAGTTGTTATCCTACACATATTTATTATTTATATATTTATTATTGACTCCCAGAAACGTGATTAATACACTACCTCATGCTTATCCTAAGTTGTGTGCGGAGAAATACCTGACCCAGTCAGTTTTCCAAGGATTCATAAAATTGTTATCTCGACTATGATACATGGATCTTGTAGAGCTAGTAATCCTAATATTCCTTTCATGATTGATGGAATGTGTACACATAATAACCGAGCAACGTTTTACATTAAACTACTGAAAATAACAATGGTTATCCAAAGTACCGGAGAGGAGATGACGGAATTGTTGAAGTAAAAGGAATATATCATTTGATAATCGTGATTCGTTCTCTACAATCACTTCCTAATTCTACAGTACAATGCTCACATCAATATTGAAAACCTATTCCAATACATGTATAAATAATGTGACTCAACATGTATGCAATTCGTAAGAAGCGTCAGTGACGATCATTAACTGGATATGTTGTAACTATAACATACGCGAATATGCCATACTTTAGCTCTCATCAGATATTCTGTGCCTTCATTCAAAATAAATGCATGATCAGTCACATACAATCGTTCGCTTAGCTGTGCTTGAAGATGGATATTATAATGTGTATTAGGGCAGGGGATGAGAATGCAATCCAAGGACCTGCAACAAAACGCACAACATTGATGAAATCATGGTTTGATTTTAATCAATGCGATCCCTGTGCTTGTCAATTCCTGTATACTGGTATTTCAGGACTTTATGGATTCGCTGATAATAAATGGATTCCAGGAAAGAGAGATGGTTGCAAAATGATAGGGAGAATGTACACTGTCGCACCAAACGATCATAACAGATTTTACATACGTATGTTACTACTTCATATTAAAGGAGGAACATCACTCGCATGTCCACGCAGCTACAGCAATACATACGCAACTTATAAGCCATACAAAGGAGCGGCTCTTGCATGTGGGTTACTTGAAATTGACACAGATTGGCACAAATGTTGGGAGGAAATGCAGAGCACATACTGTACATGTCGTGTCAACTACGAGAGTTGTTCTCATTAATGTGCTACTTCTACAAACCAACATTACCTTTTCAAGTGTAAACGATTATCAAAATACTAATGTAGACGATACGCAGGCCCTTGAAGGAAATGCAGCATTGCAGGATATAGATTACATTGTAAGAAGTAATGGTTTGGAGTGAAGGAACATCGGCTTGCCAATACCAAATAATCCAATGCTTATTAACCCTGTACGCAATGTGAATGAAGAGGCCAGTCATGGTGCTAATATACATAGCAAATTAAATGAAAAACAGAAATTAGTTGTAATTAAAATTATGTGGGCCATAGCAGGCGAGACAATTGAGAAGCTGTTATTCTTAGAAGCCCCAGCAGAACGTAGCATGACCTACGTATTCGCAAATATTCTGAATATTGTTAGTGAACAGGCTCATTTAGCATTAGCAACAAAATGGACATGCAAACCTGTGCAATTCTTGGCTGCAGGAATTATACTCCATTAGTTATTTGATCTTCTTGTTCCAGTGTTGCCTTCTTCAGTTTCTTCCATTAAGGCTATGTCAGGAAACGCTACAGTTCTACACGAAGAGTCAGTTATTTTAATTGATGAGATGTCAACGATCTCTGCAGTAGCAGTATGGATCATTTACTTCGAAACATAATGAAGTGTATAGTTCGGTGTATACTTCGAGACATCCATTATTAAGTATAGTTCAGACGGATGGAAAAGTGATACTTTTAGTGGAGAGTTTAGACAGGTCTTAACGTTAGTCCCAAAGGCGGGACAAACAAACAAAACTTTGACCTTTATGACCATATAGTATTTGACCTAAAATATGTGTGTCAGTGCTAATTAACAACAATTTGTGGAGTGGAATGGAGTGGAAACTTCGATTGGGGAACAGAACTTTTCCTGTGATGGAAACACAGCATGATGGAAATATTTTTAATATTCCCAGCAGATTTATATGCAAGAAATATTCAGTTGTTAACCATATAGTTTGCAAAATTAATTGGATGGAAGTAATGAAAATTATTTCAAATAATAAGTTTATAAATAAAATAAAATAAAATAATATGTTTAGAAACTCAAACCCGAATTATTGATTGTCCGTTAAACGACAACTGCAACCTGATCAACCAGAGCTGAGCTGTGTTTACTTTCAGGGGATTTTGACAGAGTAGGCCTACTGCAGTGTAGACTCGATCTATGCCAAGATGGTGATACGGCATATACAAAGAACGTCGTATACACAGAAATACTGTTAAAGAACGACGCAACCACCTAGGCTACTTTTATCACCGACGACTAACAGCGCAAAACTGGTGGGAATAAAGTTTGTTTCTGAGTTTATTGAAATATTAAATGAAAGGAATTCTTAATAAATTTGTGTCTCATTTCATTGAAATAACTTTAAACATTCTCAATAAATTGGCGGTATTGCCCCACCAAACCACCAGTTAGTTACAAAATTTTACGCTCTTCATCTGAAAATCGCATATAACTTAAAGAATCTAAACTAAAGTGTAAATTTCCGGTAAGCTACTGTCGTTGTACCACTGAATTTTCAATCATGAGAATATTTTTCTGTATTAGCGTTGTAATAATAAAACAACGGGGACAAAAACACAATTGTCATTATATTATTCAAAAATTGCACAGACTTTTTTATACGGAAAACTATCTAAAAATATAGTTGTCATTGACACTCTAACTAAACAATAATTTGAAATAATTGCACCCTTTCCACTAAAATACGTTCTTCGTTTGTACTTTACAATATAAGCTTTTGTTATATTTAATACAAGTTTAAATAATAAATAAAAATATGCAAAACACAATGCGCTTATTAATCAGTAATGTTCAGAATATTTTAAAACATTTGCTCTTATTCGTTGGAAAAAATTTAAGAAAAGTAAGCGTAATGGTTATACCACGCAAACTAAGCAAAGACCCGCATGACAATGAGAAAAAAATTCTTGTAGACTGTCAACAACATAGTATCAGCCGTAAACAAGTTGCAAGTGTCTTGCTGCTATGAGTCAGTTTTGGCGCGCTGTGCCCGAAGAAAATTGGCAACGCTGTATACACACGACATGAATACGAACGTATTGTGGCAACGTGTGTATGGAGTTCACGAATTATAATAAGCGTGGCACGGTTGCCACAACAATGGATATCGAGTGTATCCATAATAAGTTGGTGTGTATACAAAAATTAATAAAATTGTCAAAATCAGAGGTAAAAGATCTATGTTGTAGCGTGTTTAACTTTGACGTTGCCACTTGTACGTGTGTATGAACTTGTGCCACTAATGCTGAGAGACGTGTGTGTGTGTGTGTGTGTGTGTGTGTGTGTGTGTGTGTGTGTGTGTGTGTGTGTGTGTGTGTGTGTGTGTGTGTGTGTGTGTGTGTGTGTGTGTGTGTGTGGTTTCAGATAGTGTCATTTCCTTACAATTTTTGTTAAGAGACTAAGATGCCCAATGGCAATTTAAAGATGTAAGTCACACTGCAAATACAGTTTACAGTTTCACAGAGCTGAAGATATAAGAATCTCTGCGAATAGTTTCCTGAACCGTCATTTCCTGATAATTATCATATAACTACAACTGTACAACAACTACTACTACACATATAATAATAATAATAATAAACTCATGCGGATGCTGGTCGAGTACCTACACAACTACGGAATGTCACCGAGAATGGCGGTCATGTCTGGGACAGCCCAGGGATCGGTTCCAGGATGACCTCTGTTCACCTCTGGAATGTAACCTACGACAGTCGGCTGTGAATAGAAATGCTCACGGGTCGGTCTGTTGGTCCGCTGACCTGACAGAGCTCAAACTAAATAGAGTTATGCGAATGTCAGAAGTTGGATGGCTACGCACGGCTGTCGTTGGCTTTGAACAAGACAGAGGGCGTAATCCTGACCAAAATGCGGATTCCAACGATCTTGCCTCTTCGTGTGGGAGACGTGATTGTTAAGACGAAGCCTGTGGCAAAATATCTCAAGGTTTTAATCGATACGAAGGTGAGTTTCTGCCACCAAATATGGCATACGGCGTCAGTCTGCAATCGTCGCCTGCTGATGACCCCGTAGTCAGTCAAGTCAGTCCTCTTGTATGGCGTAGAAGTGTGGGCGGATGCCTTGAGCAAGAAGGTATACCGAACCTCTGCTTACCGCACTGTCTCTGAACCAGCTGTTATGGTGATCTCTGGCGTTATCCCTATCGCTCTTCTTGCCAAGCAGCCGAGAGATTAATGCCTTAGGACAACTGAGGTCGGAAAGGAGATGGGCAAAGACGAAGAGAAGTTCCCCACCCTTGAAAGGCGGTAAATAGCTTGGGACGAGGAGACGAAAGGGTGCTGGTCATGCGATGCTCATAAAACATGTAAGCCCGTGGATTGAGAGAGAGCATGGGGACGTCCGTTTCTACCTGACGCAGCTTCTGAGCGGTCATGAATACTTCTGATCCTACCTCCATAAAATGGGTAAAGCTTTGTCTGCAGACTGCCTATACTGTCCGGGTATAGAGGATATCCTAGAGCATAAGTATAATACTAATAATAATAATAATAAATGATGATAATGATAATGTTAGTAGTAGTAGTAGTAGTAGTAGTAGTAGTAGTAGTAGTAGTAGTAGTAAAAATCCGCATAAGAGAAAATTATATACAAGCTATATACTGTAATTCCTATTACTTATTTACTTAAATATTTTTCATATACTGCTGTTATTTAATAAAAATGGTTCACTATTTCAAACTTTTGCACGTATTTTTACAATGCAGTTCCCTGCGCGCCCGCGTGTGCTCTTTCTCTCTCTGATGGTAGATATGCGACTAGGTTAATAGAAAGATACAGACAAACGTACAGGCATATAGATAAATACAGAGAGAGAGATAGTGAGAGAGAGAGTGGGAGGAAAAGAGATAGAGAGAGAGAGAGAGATACAGACAGCCAGAGACAGAGAGAAATAGACAGACAGACAGAGGAGGAGGAGAGAATTAGGAAAGGAAAGCTAAATTCGTTCGTTCTGTTCTAACCTACTTGCTTTTTAAAGTCATTTGTCAATTTTATTATACGCTTTGTGCTTCACCAATGTTCTGAATATACGGTCGCACTGCATTCAGGTCACAACATAAATGATTAAAAGCCTGTACAATGGGTTCTAAAGCTGTGCTTAGTTTCTAGGTTATAAAATCCGGTACAAAACTGTGCGTACCATATGATTTGAGACCAAATGGTTTGAAGGAAATTGTTTTTAATACCGCATTCAATTGTATTATAATAAATTTAAGGACTAAACATTAAGTTAAAATATTTTTAACAAAATGTTAAATTAAAAATTGTCAAACTTTAAATATAAACCTCAAAATTTAAATTATTAAGGAGGCACATACGTTAGGAAGATTGAATCCGGACGTTGTGTGAAAGTTTTTGGGGCGAATTAATAATATTTGCATGCGGAAATAGGTGGAAACAGTAAAAATATACACACATGCACCGACATTTAGAGACTTGTAAAATGCATATGACAGGGTGTTTAGAATCAAAACATGGCGGACCATGAAACCTACGACAAGAAATGAACTGCTTTATAAATAAAATTCTACACAAATATTACATGACATTTTAAGATGTGAAATACAGTTAAAAGGAGTTTAAATACGTGCAAAAGTTCACAACAAAGATATGGGATATTCCCAATTTAACAATATCTATTTAGCATCTATTTGAAAAGTGGTATAAGAAATCCTCAAAAATTTGTCTAAAATTTTAAGATTATAATAGTAAATAATTACTTTTATCCGTCTTGTGACTTCTGCTCCAAATACGTGTTTCGGAATAAAAGTTCCATCCTCAAATTACCGCTATTTCGAGGTCACCAGCATTAAAATAAAATTATTTGAAAACAACCACGCATAATATTGCATCCAAATTAAAAAGGCACGCGCCGTGTCTAGTGCGTACCTTGACGTTACTCAATCACGCATTGACTTGTTGAGTGATCGAATAACGTTGTCAAGGTGTGTACCTGACATCCTGCGAGCCTTTAAGTAGTGATATAATGTTATGTACAGATGATTTAATTGATTTTTATTTTACTTCTGACGACCTCGAAGGAGCGAAAATAATCTGATGATGGAACGCAACTCGTAATAACATTCGATGCAGAAGTCACGAGACGTTCAAAGTAATTATTTACTACGATTAAAATTAGGTACTTGGGTAGAAAATAGGAAAATGGAGATTATATTCTCCACTGGCTTTTATATGAGGTCAATAAGACTATAATCGTTCATAAACAAGAAAAAGTATAAATACGCTAATGAAGTTCAAGGAGAAACACATAAGATGGGGATTGCATATCAGCTCCCAGAAGACCAAATGAATGTATACAGGAGGAAAAATGATGAATATGGAAATGCAAATCTGTAATATATAAATCTGCATGAATTTAAAAATCTAATAACAAATATGGAGAACATAGGCAAATACATGGCAAAATAACAATGGAAGGAAAGGTAATTAAGTCTCTTTATGGTGTGCTCTGGAACACATTCTCCGAATTATTAAAAACAAAATATTTCACAAGCATAGTAGGAAATGTACAAAGCTTAAATGTCCCCTATTAGACCAACTAGAAAAATAACAAACAGAAAATTGGAGGATCGCGAGTTATGCAAGTTGAAAACGTCCAAATACTAAGAGATAAAACTGTTCACGAATAAGAGTTTAAAAAAATAGAAGAAAATGAAGAACTAGCAGCAAATCTCATAGCTAAAGTGAGCTTTTACGTTGATTCTAGTGTTAGCGACTGATTGTAAATTCAGATTCCTTCCATTAAAGTTTACCCTTAGAAGTTATTGTAATTGCTGTAAGAACTTAAGAGATGAATAAGAATATTTACTTAGACTAGGTTGTAGTACAAAATTAAAAAAAAAAAAGATTAAAAACAGCATGCACCAAAAACCTGCCGTTTATTTGCTACCTTTTTGGAAAATACTTTACAAATAAAAATTCTGTAACAAAGATGTAACAGCTTTTGAATTGTTCCTAAAATACTTGTGTCTTTGTTCGTTTTACGGTACAAAGAAGTAGCAAAAGGTATTACGGAAGTAGTGGTCCATAATACTATGAAAATCCACGACACAGGTTGAGACAAACAGCGTTGGATAAACCATGTCTGACCCTTGCAGTCAAGTTAACAAGATTAATGAAGTGTCGTGTCAAGACGTAATACCCATGTAGGGACTGCGTGGAATTCTTCATTCTGCGTACTTGAAACGTTTGTTATACCAACACATCAACACAAAAGTGAGCATCTGAAAACTATAATTTTTACTCACTGTTTTGTTTTATTGTCATTACTGAACAAGCAACGCGAGGTCTCAGTTTTAAGTCGACCGTTTGGTATTTGTCTATTTGGTGTATGTCTCACGATAACTATCGAATTCATTGACCAATATTTGTAATACTTGGACGCGCGTATACGTACATGTAACGTACAGGACATGTTGTTTTTGAGATTGATACTCCGCCCACAAAACTAGGGTGGGAGTGAGCAAAAATGTGAGAGGGCAAAATTTTGAAATCATTGATACATGCCCATGTAGAATTTTAGGCAAATCTAATGTATGTAACGTCTTTTTTCCGCGTTACAAATCCAGGGAACCCCTCGTAATTAAACTCCGTTAATTAGATGGGCTGCCTACGTTGTAACAGAATTGATCACCAATAATTGATATAACAAATTACTTACTAACTGTGTAAGGAAACAATGGGAAGGTATACAATTGATTTAAGCACTCATCATATGTGTGTAACACGAAGACTTTTCTTTATTTAACATTTAAAAGAAAATATATACTGACAGATCCCATGACTTTACTAATTCAATTATTAAGTTATTTGAAAGGTTTCTTTAACTTTGAGATCAACTTGATTTTACATAGCTACACCTCGGATCCGGGTCAACTTACTGTATTTCTGCAATTAAAACTTTTAATTATACTCATTTCATGATATTAGCTTGCAAGACTTTCTTTTATTCAACCATTGGAAGAATGGTATTATGGCTTGAATTATATTACTCTACATTAGCATATAAACTGTTACAACGTATGAAGTTAGAATAGTTACATGAAATTCTTAGATTTAATTTATAAGTCTTTACAAAGTTATAGTTTCTGAAAAGTCTCTTTCAAGATGTGTTGTGTAACAAATATTAGTAACCCTCGATAGACAGGCTATCGAGTCACCTTTTAATTGGTATGCAGAAGACTCGTCCTGGTGTATCCGTCTCGGGAAACAGGAACAGCTACGTCGTCATCTCGGTCTGGCCTTCCTCTGTAAAGGGCTCCAAAAGTTCGCAGGTTGAACAATACGTCGTGTAGATATCTACGATGATCTTGTAGATTCTCGGATGTCCTGATCTGCATATTCTGTCACGTGCAGTAGAGTTTGTGGCTTCTGATAGTTCACATCTCCGGGTATGACTTTGGAATTGTTGTTATTAGTTGAAGCACGAAGTCATCTTGTGTTACACTCCTTTTTACGTTTCGATTTTTTTACTTAAAATTTCTTGTCTATTTACATGACTATATTAATTAACACATCCAGATGTTTTAAACAACTACATCTGGTACACCATCTTAAGGTGAAGCAAAATATCGTTAACATATTTTAAGCGCACAGCTCCTACGTCTATACTGTACGAAGTCACCATTGCAAGAGAGAGATATTCCGCTCCCTTCGCCTGGTACTGGGCAAAAGTTAGTGGGACAATTTCCGCGCGAGAATATAGTTCCTAACTATATTTAAGTTAACATTTTTATTTATACAAACTATCCCTAAACAAATATACATAATTTAAATCAGTTGTTTTAGCGACTATTTATGTCTTCAGATTTTTTATTATTAACATTAGTTATTTTTTATCTTATTCTTACTCACAAGACTCTGAAAGCATGTCGAGTCTGGAATCAACAGGACAGCGCCTGCTTACAAGCAAAGGGTTAAATACGCTATTAATAACTCTTTACAATTTATCTTTTTATTAGAGTATCTTATAACTTATTAATTACTGCTTCCTCTCATACTGAGTACATACAGGTATTTTATATTAATACAGTGAGATTTAAATGGCTAAAGAGCTCGCAACCTTAATTTTTTTAAAATTTTTATTTTCTTGATTATTTGTACAATTTAAATCGTCACAGACTCCACCGCTTAAATTGCACGCTACGGTTTTTGTTTTTTTTGAGTCTAACTCACAATTGGGGCTTGGGGGTACGATTAGTGTCAGTGTGTGAAGTTATTTATTATTAGTGCACAGTTTGTTTTTTTCTAATTCTCTTTAAATGACATTGTTCATTTAAATGATCGCCTTCGTGAAATTCCCTTTTTCTTACTTCTTAAGTACTAACTTACATTTTAATCTTAATACTAATTTCCAAACCTTAGATTGGAATGATCCCTACTTATCCGTAACTCACAACATCCCGGCCCGACTGACACCAGCTTACTCTAACTACGGAAGTTAGCTTTCAGCATTTATTAATGATCTTTGGCACATTTCTGCCCTATCATTACCCTTTCAGTCGGCGCCGTTGTGACCTGTTACGTTACATGTATAATCACTACTTGATTATATATCATAAACTTATTTCTAATGTGATCTAAAGAGGATCCCATACTCCACTTTAGATCACTGGTTTGAGAGAAGCGGAATCTCACGAATATGATTCTCTTTTATCTCTTTTTACAATACTTAAACAAACTATGCGGGAGGGGAGACACTTTACATTATGCATTGTCATACTCACTAGGGGTGGTTTTCAATTGTTCAGGCTAGCACCGGTTTATCACAATAGAGAGGGTGGGTGGCTGCTTACTACCTTACTGAACACGCTTTAATTTTCTCTTACTGGCCACCACAGGGAGTGTTTACAATGTGCTACTGAACTTTTTATTATTATTATCCTTTTTTTTTTTTTACTTCTACACTTCACACAATTTTAGTATAACTTAGGATTTATTTAGCTCTAGTATTTAAATCAATTATTATTATTCACTTTATTATTTATTAAACTACTTTGGGGTTAGTGTGTGTAATTTCTTTCACATAGTTGTTGTACACTTAGTTATTACCTATAGTTACAACACAGTACACTTTATATTCTTATGAACTACCTTTTTTTTTCATACTATTTACACTAAATATTTACACAATTAAAACACAAAACTCTTTCTTATCTCTATCACTTAATTTTACTACCGGTTTATTTTGTTTATCTTACTCTCTCTTCTGTAGAGTAACTTTCTAAATCTTTACTATTTAGAATTCTATCTTTTCTTCTGTGAGTCCTATATATAACTCATGTAGTTAATGAGTGTTAGTACCCGTCTAGTTAATGATTATTCATTAATGCATGCTTCGCAGAACTGGAACTCAGGTTGATCAGGCCTCGTTTCCAAACTCTACGTTTTACATTTTTTTACGTGGATTCAGAAATATAATTTTCTTTACTGCCTAGTATTCCTTTTCTTTTTTTTTTGGGGTTATACTATACCGTCACTTCTTCTTATACAACTTTAGTTGCGAAATATGCGTTCTCCGCACATATTTCTGAGTTGCAGATTCGCACAGGGCTACTGTAACTGGAGTTAGGTACTTTTGGATTTGGTAAGGGCCACACCATCTGAATGATAGTTTCGAGGTGGTCTTATCAATCGCACTACTAATGGGGTGAGTCTTGTACATTACTAAGTCACCTACTTGGTACCTGACTGAGTTGCTATGATTACCTTTCTCGTGGTATCTTCTGGATTTTTCCAAGCTTGCTCTTAAGTTAGAGCGGGCTTTGTTCCATATTCGCTTTATCTGCTTATCCGTTATTTGCGGAGGCAGCAGATCGTGTATATTCCATCTTGTGGACAAAGGGTGGTTTGGTCGATACTTGTATAGTAACTCGAACGGGGTCGACTTGTGACCTTCGTGGTAAGCTGAATTAAAAGCGTATTGAATCCAGGATAGATTTTGGTCCCACGACGTGTGATCGTTCGCATGATAGGCGATTAGCGCAGATTTGAGGTTTCGTAGATACCTTTCAGCAATATTGCCTTGCGGTCGATACTCTGTAGTGGTTATATGGTCTATCCCTAACTTGAAACACATATTCTTAACTTTTGCTTTAAACTGCGGGCCGTTATCAGATACTATACGTACTGGAGTACCGTAATCTTTAAATAATCTTTCCTGTAGTATTTTAACTGTTGTCGACGCTAATGCTCGTCGCATGGGATACATCCAAACAAATTTGGTGAACGAATCTACACATATCAGTAACATGGTATTTCCTGATTTGGATCGTGGATACGGACCTGAGAAATCTAGATAAAGTTTCGAAAAAGGGGTCTTTGGGATTTCTGATATCAATTGGCTTACTTGAGTATTTCTGGCGGGTTTTCTAAGGGCGCATAATGAACATTTCTTTACGAAGGTAGCTATTTCGCAGTTCATATTGTTCCAATGATATTCCTTTCGAATACGATGTATCGTCTTATTGATTCCCATATGGGCTCCTACGGTAGATGAATGGAAGTATTCCATTAGCATGGGCTTAATTACATCCGGGGCTATAATTCTTAATTCCTTTCCGTCTCTTATTTTGAGACACAGTACATTCTTACTCAATACGTACTTCTCGGATTTATTACCTTGGGTAAGTTGTTCTATAATAGGCTTCAGTAAGGGGTCTTGTTGTTGATATAGGGCAATGTTTGTAAAGGCAAGGGGGAATTCAGTAATTACGGCGTTCGCACTTGCTATTTCCGGCTTCACTACGTTTTCGGAAGTTTTAGTGGGTGACTGGAACATACGGGACAGGGTATCGGCGACTACATTTTGAGTACCTTTAATATGCTGCACTCTGAATTTGTAGCAGTTTAATTTCAATATCCATCTGCCAATTCGTCCTAATTGTTTAGGGTGATTCAATAACCAAGATAACGCCTGATTGTCGGTTTCTAAAAGAAATCCTTTATGTTCTAGGAAGGGTTTAAACTTTTCGAATGCAAAAACAATTGCTAAACATTCCAATTCATATGCAGAATACTTTCTTTCTTGATCGCTCAGTGTTCGTGATGCATAACTAATTGGTAGTCTACAGTTATCTATCTCTTGGTATATCACTGCACCTAACGCTACACTGGAACTGTCGGTTTGCACGACGAATGGTTTTGTGAAATCAGCTAATTGCAAAACTGGGGGAGATATAATGCTTTCTTTAAGTTGCTCAAACGCGTTTTGATGTATTGAGCTCCATTCGAACTTTGTTCCCTTCTTTCGTAAGGAGTTTAGGGGTGCTGCTATTTCGGCAAGATGGGGAATATATTTGTGGAAATAATTCACCATACCTAAAAATCGGGCTATACCTTTTGCATCTCGTGGGGGTGCAAATTCTCTAATAGCACGGGTACGTTCGGGGTCAATGCTTACCTTTCCATTCGCTTTCACTATGTGTCCTAAGAAAGAAAACTGAGGGACAGCAAAACTTACCTTATTTGGGTTCACCGTTAATCCTGCTCTTTGTAAACGAGATAACACTTCACGCAAATGTCTGATATGTTGTTCCATTGATTCACTGTATATTACGATGTCGTCCAAATAGTGGTACACATATTTAAATTTAATGTCGTGAAATATCTTCTCCAATAGTCTACTACATACGGAACTTCCTTGAGATATTCCAAAGGGTACCCTAGTAAATTGGTACAAGTTAAAAGGAACTGCAAACGCGGTTAGACGTTTGGATTCTTCTGAAAGAGGTATTTGGTGAAAAGCTTGATTTAGATCCATTACCGTAAAAACCATTGCTTTAGTAAAATAATGAAACGCACTATGGATGTCTGGAAGAGGGATTGATTCAAATTCTATTCTTTTATTTAATTGCCTGTAGTCTACAACTAGTCGGTGTTTATCTGGTCCTTTAGGTACTAAAAAGGAGGGTGAAGAATATGGGGACGTAGAGGGTTCTATGACTCCTTGATCCAATAACTTATTTATATGGTTTCGCATGACTTCCATCTTGGGAGGCGACAACTTATACGGGGGTAGTCGTATTACTTTCTGATCACTCAGATTAATTTTATACTCTATTAGGTCCGTAAGTCCTAGTTTTGGTGTAAGAACCGAGGAAAATTCTTTTATTAGTTTTACTATTTTGACTCTATCTCTTCGTTCTAGGTGAGATAAAGCTGAATCTTGGTGTATTACATGTGCAGTAGATGAACAACGTTTGTCTTCATTACTATCAAATTTATGTTTTCTTGCACGGTCAAATCTGAAATAAAATTCTCGCTCGTAGATGTCAAGAATCATTCCTGTCTTATTAATAAAATCTGCACCTAATATTAAATCAGGTCCTAATTCTTTACATACTAACATTGTAAATATCCAACTTAGGTTTTTTATTTTAACCTTAACGGTAATGCTCAGGTTTATATTTATTTTACGTTTATCAGCGGTAGCACACTTTATATTCACAGGTTGGTTCCGTTTTACTAGATGATGTTTAGCTAACATGTCCGCTAATTCTTGGCTGATTAAGGTCCTACTAGATCCCGAATCAATTAAGGCGATGGGGGATGTAACGCCTAAGTCGACTCGTATTAATGGTAGAAGATTTTTTTTCCATTTACATCTATTAATCGCATTACACTTTTCACGAAATTCTCGCACATAGGGGTCGATTTCTTTCGCACCTTTTTTGTTTTTCACTCGGTTACAGAATAATTCATTCTTATTATTATTGGTTTCTTTTAGTTTACCTAGTTTCGAGTAGCTGCGGAAGACACAGGTTTTCGGGTCTCCCTGCCTTACATGTTTTTTTTGAATTGGGGTTATTCCGTTCCAATGGCTTACTTTTGCACTCTCTTCTTAGGTGCCCATATTTGCCACAATTATTACAGGTGGGTTTTCTGCGAGGTGGGTACTTGGTTTCCGCTTTATCTGGGTTTACAGTTAACTTACCAGCTTTGCGCACATGGTGAGGTCTACTAGAAACTTTTCTTTCATACGAGGTTGTTACATCACGCAGTAGTGCTCGCACTTGATGTCTATTAGTTCCAGAGGTTTTCATAGCTTCTCTATTTTGATCTGAGTACCATACATTTGAAGAATGGATACTGCACTGTTCTAGATCAGCAATAGTATTGGGTCTATTCATCAATGATAGTCGAGATCTTTCTTCGGGTGACACTCCTATTAAAATGGTGTCCACCAGTTGTGTTTCATTCCAGCTTACACGTAGTAGTCGAGAGGATTCCCTAATATCGGAGATGTAGTGAGCTAATCTCTCCTGATGTCCTTGTACTCGGAGTACTGTCTTCCTTTTTATTTCCTCATAGATGCCGGTGGGAATAAAGTATTTTATTAAAGAGCTATGTAGCTCTTCTACTGGGAAAGTAGAGGTTAGGGCTTCTAGCACACGATTTTTTAACGGGGGTTTACACTTTGGTAACAGAACTTGTAAAATTTGACAGTCATTCAGCTGCTGTAGATCCTTTATCTGAAGAAGATAACTAATAAATGTTAGTAACTTGGAAACATTTAAACCATCTGTATAGGGGATTTCGGTTAAGATTTTCTCCACAGGGTGAGTCATTTTTCCGTATAGATCTGCGTTATAGTTCACGTGGGTAATTCCTCGATGAGGGTGATTAGATTCATTGGGGGTGTTGGTCATTCATTATTTCCGGGACGAAACTGAAAATGCTCTGGAGGAGGGGGATTTACATCTGTATCAGTATTTGGTTCTGGGTTCGCTTGCACTTGCGATACGATAGGTGAGTTCCGATCCGAGTTAGGCGGAGGTAAACCAGTGGTGGGGGATTGTTCTGGGGAGATGTGTAATTTCATTAATGATTTCTCTATTTCGTCCATCCTGAATGAGTCGGATTTTCGTCTTAAATCGTTGATAATTGAAGGTAAGCGGCGTAGAGCTTCGTCTGCTAGCTTTTGTACATCAACGGGTATTTCTGTGAGATTCGGCCAGATCGACAAATTTTTTATTCGCATGGTTAAATGCTCTATTCTCTGGGTAGTCCGCAAAATTTTTGCCGGAGATTTCTCGTCTTGGAGTGTTTGAGACAATAAGTATAGTTCACTATACTTGGCATTACAAATTTCTTTCTCGCTTTCATAATCGAGTTGGCTTAGATTGTTTAATTGCACGGGCGCATCAAATCCACATTCGCGAATTGAACTTCGTAATTCCGCGACTGTTACATCAGCATGGGGTAGTCCACGCAAAAGGGCTTCGTAAGACAGCTCGTCTTTTAGTAACAAATCCGGGTTAAATTGGGCCATTTTGTTCTAACAAATTAGCACGTACTTATAATTAATACTAGTATATTACACATATATTACATATACATATAATAAATTCATCAGTAATCAATTTACACAAATTAGGAAAGAACAATTTCTCTTCTAAGGGAGAGACAGAAATCACACACACATATCTTTCAATGTTAAATAGCCGATCAGCTGTTTACTGGAATGTAGGTCAGAGGGTGGCCTACATATTTAGTTAACAAAGGAGGGTGAGCGTGTGTGACAATGGGGTGTTTGCTTTTACATATTATTGTCTACACAATGCGAGTGAATAACACCAACGACCGGTATAAACACGAGAGAAGGGGAGCACAATCTATTTCTTATTATTATTACTCCGCTTAGACAACACTTTGACTCCGTTCATTCATAAACTTTTCTCAATTAAATAATTACTTATTTTGTTCACAAGTTTTAAATCACGAACTTCTACTTAATTACTTTATTATTATTAACAAAGTTATTTTTAATCAAATTTTTTTTATAACTCTTTCTAGTGTATGTAAGCTAGATAGTTGGACATACACTGTGCAGAATGATTCAGGAAACAACAGGTTATAGATTGTCGTAAACAAACCTGTTACAGATTGTTCGGTTGACCAAAATTGTTATTATGCTTGGTCACAATTCATGTATGCAAGTACTTACATCGAATTATGCAGGAAGTGCCGGTAGAAACCTGCATATAGCATTTTGCATTGTATGACGCTAATGACATTTTACTTATACATACTACCATCTACGTAACTTAATACATATTACGTTATTTAATAGTGTATTAAATATGTTTTGAACATTATATTTATTAAAGTAACTTTCTGAGTGCATATATCAATATTATATATTTAGTTATTGATCTTACAATTTATCCACGCATAGTGAATGCAATTTTGTTTGTGACACTATATACACAATTAAAACTCTTTCCTTTGTTTCCTTTATTTTTTTTTGAATGACGCAATTTTGTTTGATTAAAACACCTTTATAAAATTTAGCATAGTGGCACTCTTTTGTGACACTCTGTAAACAATTACCCTTTTATTTTTTACAAGTAAGCAGAGTGGCGCATTTCTGTAACGTCTTTTTTCCGCGTTACAGATCCAGGGAACCCCTCGTAATTAAACTCCGTTAATTAGATGGGCTGCCTACGTTGTAACAGAATTGATCACCAATAATTGATATAACAAATTACTTACTAACTGTGTAAGGAAACAATGGGAAGGTATACAATTGATTTAAGCACTCATCATATGTGTGTAACACGAAGACTTTTCTTTATTTAACATTTAAAAGAAAATATATACTGACAGATCCCATGACTTTACTAATTCAATTATTAAGTTATTTGAAAGGTTTCTTTAACTTTGAGATCAACTTGATTTTACATAGCTACACCTCGGATCCGGGTCAACTTACTGTATTTCTGCAATTAAAACTTTTAATTATACTCATTTCATGATATTAGCTTGCAAGACTTTCTTTTATTCAACCATTGGAAGAATGGTATTATGGCTTGAATTATATTACTCTACATTAGCATATAAACTGTTACAACGTATGAAGTTAGAATAGTTACATGAAATTCTTAGATTTAATTTATAAGTCTTTACAAAGTTATAGTTTCTGAAAAGTCTCTTTCAAGATGTGTTGTGTAACAAATATTAGTAACCCTCGATAGACAGGCTATCGAGTCACCTTTTAATTGGTATGCAGAAGACTCGTCCTGGTGTATCCGTCTCGGGAAACAGGAACAGCTACGTCGTCATCTCGGTCTGGCCTTCCTCTGTAAAGGGCTCCAAAAGTTCGCAGGTTGAACAATACGTCGTGTAGATATCTACGATGATCTTGTAGATTCTCGGATGTCCTGATCTGCATATTCTGTCACGTGCAGTAGAGTTTGTGGCTTCTGATAGTTCACATCTCCGGGTATGACTTTGGAATTGTTGTTATTAGTTGAAGCACGAAGTCATCTTGTGTTACACTCCTTTTTACGTTTCGATTTTTTTACTTAAAATTTCTTGTCTATTTACATGACTATATTAATTAACACATCCAGATGTTTTAAACAACTACATCTGGTACACCATCTTAAGGTGAAGCAAAATATCGTTAACATATTTTAAGCGCACAGCTCCTACGTCTATACTGTACGAAGTCACCATTGCAAGAGAGAGATATTCCGCTCCCTTCGCCTGGTACTGGGCAAAAGTTAGTGGGACAATTTCCGCGCGAGAATATAGTTCCTAACTATATTTAAGTTAACATTTTTATTTATACAAACTATCCCTAAACAAATATACATAATTTAAATCAGTTGTTTTAGCGACTATTTATGTCTTCAGATTTTTTATTATTAACATTAGTTATTTTTTATCTTATTCTTACTCACAAGACTCTGAAAGCATGTCGAGTCTGGAATCAACAGGACAGCGCCTGCTTACAAGCAAAGGGTTAAATACGCTATTAATAACTCTTTACAATTTATCTTTTTATTAGAGTATCTTATAACTTATTAATTACTGCTTCCTCTCATACTGAGTACATACAGGTATTTTATATTAATACAGTGAGATTTAAATGGCTAAAGAGCTCGCAACCTTAATTTTTTTTAAATTTTTATTTTCTTGATTATTTGTACAATTTAAATCGTCACATGTAGTTTTCAGTTTTTAAAATTTAAAATTTTAAAGCATCGCATTCCAAGAAGTGTACCAACATTTTGAAAAATGTTCAAGAATCCAAGCGGGATGTCAAAATAAAAACATGTTTAAACATAGTCTGAATGTAGTGTTCAGGTTTAAAAATTAAAAATTTTTGGGACACCGAAATATATTACTTTCCTGGCAGTATTGTAAAACTTCATGCCGACGACTAGAATAAAGGAAATAATGTTAACCCAAAGCCGATATCCGCCTGCCCTGGTCTCCCGGTGTCATGTACCTCGGGCTTCACCTGGATCGTCGTCTCACTTGGTGGACACACTCCGAGCAAGTAGCCCGTAAAACTGCCTAACGTCTATACAAGGTCCGTCCCTTACTTTGCAATTCTATGACTCGCCGTCTAGGGAAACTCATCGTCACCACTTATGTGGCGCCGATGGTTACCTACGCGATACCTGTATGGGGCTACTTAGCAAAAACCATAAGCGCAAGCTTCAGTCTCTCGAGGACCGATGACTGCGCTGGGTGTGTGAACCCCATTATCTAACTTCTAACAAGACCATCCGTCGCTCCCTTCGTGTCCGTTCCCTGAACGTCACCATACGGTCACTTTTCAGGAGATAGATCTTTCGCCTCTGTGCCCGCTTTGAGGGCAATCACCTAATTAGCGCCCTCGGTCGCAACCCATCTCTGACAGGTGAATGTTAGACCCGGCCTCGGTGACCACTCACACTCAATTAGATCCTAATTGATCATCCACGGCCGGTAACAGGCCACATCCAATAATCCAGAGAATTATGGTCACCGCGGCGGAAAAACGCCGGATACAAACGGGCGACGTCCCGCACAACCCCTCATCAACGTTGTTACTACGCATTTTAATAGGCGCACATGTGTAGACCTGTAATCTGTGAATTATAGCGACACACCTATAGGCTATTAAATAAACAATTACAGTTGATCTTACTTATCTATATTTGGGTTGAATGTGTACACTATATAAATAGTACAATACATTTATTATAGGCTTACAATAACAAAATGCCCAATCCCCTTTTACAAGTTCTTCTATCGTAGGCTCTCGCTTCGTTCAAATTTCTTCCTCTCATAGCCGACATTTACTCCCGGATTCTTTCCTTCCATGATTTGCGTTGCGGTCTCTATTTTAGTTCTATACAGATGTCCAAACTATTTGACATTTATTCTCTCTGCTATTATGTCCTTTTGTTTCTGGTATTTCTAGTATTTGTCGTTTGTTCGTTTTTGCCTTTCACCCTAACACCCTTTTACAGTGTTTTCACCCCTTACCAAGTTTTTTATCATCTCTCATGGGCCATACGTCATTAGGTTTGTTACAATCTCTACAATCTTACCATCCGCTAACAGTGAAACTTGTTTTTATTATAATGTCTATGAAGCGTGCTGCATTGTAGGAAAAATTATTTCGTTTTGTTAATAGCAAACATTAACATATTTTTATTATATGTGTGTCTGCAGTAAATTCGTCCCTGGCTGTATTTGCCCATTGTGAACATACTCCAATTGGAAAATTTTACTACTGTGATTGCCACGAGTAAAACAGCAAAGCATGTGTGTACACCGCGAGCGCACATGCGTGCGCGTACTGACACCCAACACGCAGACTGCAACGCAGGACATATGTCGGCTCCAGCGGTGCGGTGTGAGTCTGTACGCGTGGGCGACACGTGTGTGCGCGCGAGAATGCGTGCTGGTACCAATCCAAGGCGCGTGCGTGCATTGGACCCCAACACACTAAACGGGTGTGTGTTAGTGTGATACTGCGTCCTAATCGTAGCAATCAAAACAGTCAGATTTCCATGTATCTCGAGTATTTCAAAGTGGGTAAACAGACCACGAGATAAATTTACTTGCAAACACAGACAGGATAAGTCCGTCATCGTTACCGGTTTGAATTAAACGAAATAAATTAGTTAAATTTTGGTGAATTGACTAGAAACGGAAAAAGTATTAACAATTACAAAAAAAAATAGAAAATTTAATATTTTTCTATATGTGGCTTACTGCTGTGCAAGGAATTAATTCATATCACTTTGCTCAACGGTCATAACATTTCTGCTTCGAACCATATTTGACGAAACAGACTAACCAAACCCTGGGCGGCCTTTCATTTTGGGTCCTTAGATACAGTTTTTTATCGTATAGGTACATATAATATAGATTTTAGTAGTAGGACTACGTACATAAATATTCAATTCACTATCTATAGGTTTTAACGAAACAGAAACAAAAAGGCATACGAAAATGATAATAGTAATAATTTCATATAAATTAAGTTACATAGAAATTAAATTACGCCTTTCTTTCAAGATGTATATAGGCCTATCAAGCCTTTATTTTACTGAATGTACAGTATCTTTTACATAATTCAGAGAGGATGCAGTGTTTCTTTCTGTAAGCAAAGCGCAAAGTTTTGGTGTGTTTTCTTACTCATCGAATCTACGATGGTTTTTATTAATTTCAGCTTCGAGGAACTTCTTTCACATGAGGCCACAGACAAACAAATGGGTAAAAAAATGCCGTAGGATAAGATAGGTTGGGAAAAGATTCCCTGAAGTTCCCATTTGACAATAAAGTGAATAACTCCCTTGGCTGTGCATGTAACTGCTCCTTCAACTTTCCTCCTTCTGGATGATCTTTCCATGATGGCACAAAGTTACCAGCAGCATTCATGCATGCAATGAAAGCAATCACACAACTGTCTTTCAGAGGCAGTAAGGACCCCTATCTGTAATTTGCCTCTGTGACAATAATGTATGCCTCTTTGTACTACAGAAAGCCCCGTTTCATCCACATTGAACAGGCGGTTAGAAGAAAAATGAAACTTTTTATGAAGTCCTAGCAAATCAAAACAATACTTTAGCTTTATTGATACCTCTAACACATGATAACATGTTTGGTCATTTCCAGATGGCTGCTTAATGTTTTTTCTTGTGGTCAATTGGTAACCCATCCTTCTAACATCTAATTGTGTATCCATTTCTGAAATAAGTCGTACCAATTCCTCTCCTAGTTCTGGACTGAACAGGCCACTGGTTTACAGCTTAATGACTTAGATGTGGCACCACTAGATTCACTAGGCGTCTCAGCAACTAGCCTTAATTGAGTAGATCTGGGTACTCCAAAAGTTTTACCAGCCTTTAGGAATCGCATTTGCTTTTTGCGGACCTCTTGTATAACGAACTCTAAATATTGTGGGCCCACTCTTCTCTTCTGGTTGGACGGTCTCTCTTCTCTTAAGCATATCAGTAATGAAAACATTAAACATTCTTTAAAACTTGTGATTTGTAATGTTTTTCTAATTATTTTATATAATCAGTTACCTGTTTTGAAATTATTATCCTTCAAAAGTAGGAATTATAAACCCTTCTATCGTCCGCTATTTAGACAGATACTGAAATAACCTGAGTTGCTTAAGCATTGATTGATTCAGCTCACAAATTTGACTTATTTTTCATACAGATTAAGATTGAATTTTTAATATATTAGAGTAATTTACGCATTAATATTTGCTTGGTGATTACGTATAACTTGCTTGTTTGACGTTTTAATTAAAAGTGTTAAATTAAGATAAACGTAAAAAATACGTACGGGCATTATGGAATACTAATAAGTGCGGGCAACATAGTGGTATTTCATACTGCCCGACACGCCATCTTGGTAAAGAACTATTCTTGTTAGGTTATAATACGTTAGATTAACTGTTATAATTCAAATATAAACAATAATAAACAGTAAAGTAAGACATCAAGTTGATTAGGATTGATAGCAATTGTACAAGAAATGCAAACTACGTTGTTAACAGTTACCTCCAAAGTTTCTGTAAACACCAAAACAAACAAGGTTCTTTCTCAATAACACCACTCGGTCTGTTGACGCCACGGTAACACTAGCACTTTCTAGTTGATTCCTGTAGTACTTACAGCACATGACAACAAAATAAAATTCTCAAAAGAGCAGAAGCAACGGTATTCCATATTGACCGCCCATTCCATATTTCCTCTATATAAGGTGTGTAGCATAGTAAATAATTTCAATATTTTATATTTATAGGTCATAATCTACTGTGATATATTAAATTCCTTATGTCCTACAAGAATAAAAATACTACAAGTGAAGTGTATAACAGATTATTAAAAATATAAATGTTTTACGTTTTTGAAAAGGGCAAATAGAGTTAAGTTTTATGATCCCCTAATAGCATTCAAAAATAGGTAACGACGTTTGCTTAAACATTTTATATCGTGTTACTTCTGTATATAAGAAATGTGTAATAAGGCTTCAGATAATACTTTAACTACTGTATTTATAACCCCTTCTCCCCCCACACACACACACACTAGTTTGTTTTGTGGAATGACAATATAAGTTGATGAAAATTGAAGACAGGCAAAGTCACAGAACAACTGCTGTAATATTAACTTCTTCAAGCTACTGTACGAGAGACTAAAAACATTGTACCACATAATTAAAAGTTTCTGTAATACAAACTTATGAAACCAGTAACTGTGTTATTAGAGAAACTATAAGACAAAACCGTGCTGAAACAGATATAATTTAAGACTTTTTTCAAGAAAAGCAAGGTGGAACTAAGACGTAATTTTACACTTTGTGCTGTTCAACCAGTGGAAAATTCGCCAGTGATTGAGCAAAAAGCAGGTCTTTTCTGATGGTAGTTGTGCTTCACAGTTGACGAATCTAGGGCAGAACACGCATGCACACATCTAGGACAAGCTACCCATCCTCCCTCCCCCTTAACATACACACATTATTTGTTGGAAACGGCTGACTAAAGAGAAACAAAAATAAAACAAAAAATATCAGAATTAAAACTGATGTTTTATTCGTAACCCTTACTAAATACTAAGATAATCAGAACACGTTTTCGTTGGTTTATATTATACGCAAATTAACATTCAAAATAACCAACTGATAATTTTGTAACCATTCTTCAAGTTTGAAACACATTGTAAGTTTGAAAATGTAACACGTTGTAAGTTTGAAAATGTAACAATAAAAAAATATAGCAAGGAAAGTTTTATCGTACAGACTATATTGTTCCTGAAATCTTATAAAGTTTTCCAAGTAGGCCTAGAAGGGACTTCAACATATTTTGTATTTTGTATTACGCCTAATAAAGTTTACTTCGAACGGTAATAGCTAACATTCTAGAACATTCAGGTAGATTTCCATATATTTACTAAAAGATAAATAAGACCAAAATTTAGTGGCTGTAACTGAAAGCTCTTAATTTCGTAACAGAGCACATACATTCCTTTGAGTATAGGCCTATGTCTGGTAGAACTGCCATGATAACGGCTTATTAGGGAAAAAGTCTGTAATTTTTTACTGACGTAGTATTTGTTAATTTTTTTCACAGACGCGTCTTAATGTCTTTGTAAACAAACATTTAAAATCATGCATGAAGAAGTACTCTTGTAAATTGCCTGAAGTAGCGTGGAAATTGACTGCAGAAGTTCCGCAGAAGTCCAAACACTGCAAACGCTTGTCCCTCGCCACAGTGCCAATTTACGCCACAATGACGCAATTTCAGTCTCGTTAAAGGCGCTTGAAACCAATGAATGAATAAACTTTATGTATACTCATATTTTTAATTAAAATGCCTGAAATACGGCGTGTGCAATCTTGTTCAACTATCCAATAATTATCCTGTTTTAAGTTTATCTAAATTATAGACCTAACGATATCAAAATATACTTTACTAAGTATGAAATTCTTGTTAATTATTTATATCATTGCACTGACAGAAAAAGTAAAAGATAAATTTGTGGACTAGCGAGACAGAACATAGTACGAAATTATTTGTGCTTTTATTTCAGTGACAATTTCAAAAACTGTAAATGTCTATATGGAGCATCAAATTACGAGGAGATTTATTTACAATGCAAACTAAGTACCTTAATAATTTGGCAAAATTAATATTTCTCAACATCAAATGTAAATTTAGGACCGCCTTCAAATCTTTGTAGGCTGTTTGGAAAACACTAACCATATTGTTATCAAGTATATTGTACATTTGAGGAAGATATATTTGATATAAGACTATAGATACTCATGAAACATATGTACGTAAAAGCTAGGACTAAATTATTTGTCATTTAGGCATTAAGATTATAAATTTAAAAATAACGATGCCACAAATCGAAATGTTAGTGTATGACTTTTTGCTGTACAACAAATGCACAGCATTTGTATTTTTGTATGTTACTAGCAAATTCTGGGTTTCCATAATTTTTCAGATAATCAAAAAATTATATGTCATTAAAGTGTATCTAATAATAAATGTATTTCGTTCTAAATACACTCAACTAACATTATTTGAATTATACCTAAATATAAAGGTTTGTTAAACAACGAAGTAAAAACACGTCTTACAACGACGAAGTAAGTACTTTATCAAAAATTCAATATGCCAATACAGACAGACTATTGAAAGCCAGAATAGTAAGGCAACATAGAAACCCTCCACAAGTGCGTTTACTAATATCGATAACTTCTGACTACTGTTAAAAATTCTAGATATTGCTGGCCTCAAAGGTAAGAAATTATACTGATCGGACGTTTATTTAGCAGATCAAAGATTTGTGGTTAATTTACCTCCAAATATGTGGTGAAGCTATGCCTTCTATATTTAGTATAATACGCTATACAATTGAAACCGTGCACAACGTGGTGATCGATAATCCCAGACGGTGGCTGAAAGTCACGAAAATGGGATTTCTGGTACGCGAGCGAGGGGATTGCCTCAGATCTCACTGCTGACTGATAACAAGGAGATATACACAGTGTTCATTTTAAACTCAACCAAAGTATAAAGTTGTTATGTAAAATTCTACAATCGCTTAAACCATAAATGTTGGCAGTCCTGATTTTCCTAACTGATTTTTCATCAGCTCTATCATTAATGATAAGCGTTGTGTAATTTCTTACTGTATTTAGTGCCTTGGAATGCATCGGAGTGCCTCTGTTCTACTTTGATATCCTGGTGAACAGGTGACAATAGAAAGCGTAGGAAACCGTTACACTCCGAAATTTTTTTTCTTTGAATCAGTACGGTGTATGATTATTAATAGGAGTATTAATACTCCTACCGGTTGCCTTTTTTTAATCTTAAATCGTTGTGTTGTATAGGTCATTATTAAAACATTGTTTTATTATTATTTGAAATTGTAGCAGATTGTAGTAGTAGTAGTAGTAGTAGTAGTAGTAGTAGTAGTAGTAGTAGTAGTAGTCGTTTGTTTTACGAGGGATTGTGGAAAATCAAAAAGGCACTGAGGAAGTTCACCTCTCTCTCAGCCTGCAAGGATTTCACCACCAACGTTTCAGCGTGTGAGAAATTACACACTCTTACATTCTTTTGGGCGTTGTAAAAACATCGTAGGACCACAGATTCAAGTTATTTACAGCTTAAGTCTAATTAGTCACAGTTACAGCACAAAGTATTGTAATACGACGACATATGTATATGCCTGTATATGTTGCACCTGTATGAACAAACAGGTACGAACCACAAAAAGTGAATATCCCCGTTTCTATAAATCCGTTTTTCTTCCGGAAACGTTCACACGTTCCTTGGTGTTAGTACTATGTGATGATTAACATTTTTGTTACAGAATTTTTCCCAGTCACTTAAACAAACTTCTTTCTTTACTTTATCTTCTATCAACTTATTTTTTCTTGTTTTACTGTTACAATATTGTTAACAAAGTTATCAATAACAGTATAATAAATACTTAGTAGTGTAGTAATAGCGTACCTAAATGTTTATTTTGAAAAAAAACTATTTTATCCTAAGCGTACAGGTAACCCGATCCTTACCTTCATCGTTTGACATACTGGTCAAACAATAACATAAAAGGCAAAAAATACTAACGAATATTGTATGTTAAATCATGACTTACAACTTATAAAATTTCTATGGCGGCATATATAAATTTTATAACGCTTATAATCTTCCCACTGGGCTTAAGAACAGTCGATAACAAACAGGCTTTTCTAGTCACATCAACGTTACGTTAATAAAATATTTTTATTGACTACTATGTTAATATTTGTAAACGTATAGACCTACATCTTTTAACATTACACTTTGGCAATTATCGTAAATTAAAATTTACTGTTTTATCTTACGTGGTAAAAATAAATCAGCGATAAATTATAAGTAAAAAAATATTAGGTTACATTCGTACACTGCGTATACATAGGATTCGCGTAGCGTAGGGTTAGCTTGCCAGACAACAATTTCTATAGATGATTTTGGTAGTAGGCCTATTGGTAGTAGATGAGATGAACATACACCGCCTCCGTTAAGTTTATATTAGTGTTGGTGTGCTTTGATTTCTTGGAACAAAAATATGAAACATATTTTTTTTTGTAAATGTCAAAAGTATCTTTATTGCTGGCACTAATCGTAGTAAGAAGAAACTTCAAATTCTAATCTGCATGATTTAAAATTCTTTTCCAATATTCTATTACAATATTCTATTTGCTACATTCAAAATACTTTTAAATTTATTCTCAGAAAAATGTTATCATTGATAATGCAGAAATAAAATGTTATTAGCGAAAGGCGAAGAGGTTTAAAGTCAACGTTGGTTAAGTATTTAAATGCCCGTAAAATCTTGTGTTTTTGGTTATTGAAAACAACTTTATTTGTCGGTTTAACAGTGTTTTACTTTTCTTATCAGCAGACTTTTCTTATCAAATTTTTCGATGAGGCATCGAAAGTATTTCAACTGAGAACGAAGACGTCTTAGTCTGGATCAAGCCAATAGGAATGACTCATGGGTGAAACGTTTGGTCCTGAGAACGTTCAGTTTCCTCCAGTGATTCCACGACAGTTCTCCGAAATCTGCAAATGATTTTACCTATTCTCTTTAGTTGTTATTAATGTATGAATATGAATACGTGCATTTATGATAACACATACATATGTGCAGAAATACATAGTCGAATAGTAATTATGATAAGAAATTTGAATGCAAATTCCTATTAAATATCATACATTATACCCTATATTTTTCCTGTATTATTTGTAATTATATTACATTTTTATACATAATTTTAAATGTTGAAACATACTTAGTCATATAATTTTTTATATAAAACCATGTTTAGTTCTTACTTTTGCCAATTTTTTATAGACGTCTTAATGCACATAAGAATTGTAATGCATATAGAGTACATCGCCCACTTATTGACATAGCCTCTGTAGGTTTACACAGACATGTATATGTGTATGGCGGTATGTTGCATGTGTATGTGTATTTTCTGTGTGTGTGTGTGTGTGTGTGTGTGCACGCGCGCGCGCCTGTTTCTGTATATATGAGAAAGGAAGAAAAATAGAACGAAAAAAAAAGAAAAAGAGAAGAAACACGAAAGTAAAAGAGATAGAGAGAGGCAGTGAGACGAAGGGATTGAGGTAGAGAAGAAAGTGTATGACAGTGTGCAACGAACTAATAATCAAGTCATAAGAAGTTTATTGAAAAGGTAAATTGAAAGTACACTATTTTACTAAAGCGTCCTTGCAGATTGAGAATAATTTAAATTTTGAAGAAAAAATCTTACTAATACTTGGTTTAAAAATTGTATGTAGTTTATGTACAATTATATTTTCTGTTTGTTTTGCTATAGTATTGACGTCTGTTTTCGTTAATTACAAAACACAAATAAATAATTGTTGCCTCCTTGAAAAAGGAAAATGTCCCTATTTCCCAATGATTCGTGGTTAGTTTTAGTGGTGAATGTTCATCCAGTTATATTCTCAACTACCGGCACTTAATTTTTTATTATGTCGTAAGTTCCAGTTGCACATTCACTTTTCATCTATTCGTTCAACGACCTTCTCTGTATTTTTAAAATGGTTCTATTAATTTCCTTTGTGCGATTACCCACGCTCACACTCTGTGCTTGTTATTAACATATTGAATCACTTTTTCACTTTTAGTAGTGCACCCTCTGTTAGCAAATTCAAAATGGAAAATGGAATTATGTTGCCGCAATATGGAATGATTTTGTCTAGACCCGGAGTTCATTAATCTTGCTTACCTCACTCTCAGGTCAGACGTGGCTTATCGAGCGTCGTTTGTCTCCTCTCGTGCCTTACCTCGTCTGTTAATGTATTTCATAATCTGTTTCTTCTTTCCTTTTTTTGTAACTATTTATACATAATGAAAATAGTAACTTTCCTACATGAACATGTTACATGTTATCTACTGTGTTTGTGTTTAAATTTAACCTCACCTGCCAGATGTTAGGTTTTATAAGCCTATAAGAAAATATCACATTTATTTCTTTAAAAAATCTCTTTTATAATTATGCTGAATTAATTGAATCGTGACAAAAATAGAAAAACCAAATTTATATTTTGAAATATCTGAAAGCAATATTTATTGAAAATAAAATAATATTTTAGATATAGGTAAGTTAAGATATAGTTAAGTCCAGACGAAAACTTTTAATATGATGGATACACAGGTCAGGAAGTACAGAAGTCAGGAAGGAACCTAAATATAAAATTACTAATAATGATTAATTTACAAGTGACATAAAATATTATGTAACTAAGTAGATGAAGCCTTCTGAGTTGATTATTATTTAAGTAATTAATAGGTACAAACATTTCTTATACAATAAAAAATACACACAGACCAGAAGAAGGGAAGACTTTCAAATGCAGAAAGTAAGTACTACATGACGTTACACACAGTGCATAACAATTTAGTTAGATGACAAAACTAAGTTTCCACATGATATAAACTTTTATCAGTGTTGTTTTCTAACCTTCGTTTAATTACGAAACACAATATAAGCCTGTCTTCCGTAAAGGTGAAGATTGTAGCAGTCATAATATAAACTTTAACTGACAATATGACGTATGAACATTATGTTTTCAAGTAATATTCGAAGGTTTCTTTTGCATATAGACTTTTCAAGATAGTGTTGATAAATAGGAAGGTTTATACAACGAGTGTCTGCTAGAATCGCCAGTTTAATTAAACAGGCAGACGAAGCCGTGTATTGCGTAACATCTCGGTTACTGAATTTAAACGTTATATTAACTTTCTTAGACACTAACTTAAATCGTTTGCAAATTACAAGAAAACTGAAAGTTGAAAAGTAACGATGTTAAACACATAATTGTAAATTTGATAGTAAACTGCAGAAATCTTTGCTTACCTGATCATTCTGATTTCTTATCCCTCTTTTAAAGTGAATTAAATATCTACTGCAATTAGTGTCTAATAAAGTTTCACTTGATGTCTTGTACTTCGCTTCACAGTGTAATTGGATAGGTAAAACTGCTTAAACCGTGAAAAATTTAATTTAAATCTAAATTTTATAATTTAAGTTACCTTCTCATCATTCTCTCAGTAGAATTAATATATGTGATTTACATTGGGCATACCAAAAACATAATTTAGAACTTTTAGAATTTATGTTTCAAAGTGTCGTACTATACAAGTTGATAAATCCACTCAACCGGGAATACAAAGCATAAACTAAATTTAATAACCATTTCAACAAATATTATTTATATACATGCATCTTTCAAAACGTTCTTCAATTCCCTTAGTCTTGAAAACTTAATCTTCAGCCGTCTCTGTTATAGCCTATTCGTCTGCTCAGAGCTCTTGTGTCCGACATTTATTCAGAGCGTTCCATTCTTTTCTCTTCTTGATGGTGACCAACGCCACTACGTTTTTAATAATCTTCCATAGGCTATTCATGGACATACTACATTCATAGAAGTCGCTGAAAATTCTGTTATACTTTCCTTAACTCTCATGGTACCTCTAACATTACATTTTGCATTCTCTAGGAAAACACTTCTCAAGCATCCCCCTCCATCATTCTTCTTATCCAAGTCGTTCCACCTCCAGGATTCTTCCCTTTTAATAATTCTATTCTTTAATATGGTATTCTATACTATTGTATAATTTTACTTTACAGATTCCACTCAGTCTTTTTACGGTAATTGCTTCAGCGTTACTCCTTTTGTGTCTTTACTATCATCATTATTACTCACATAGAAGTATTGGATCTCCGTTCTTGAGTTTCAATATATTTGTTAGGTCTTCGATAAACAAATAATTTGTTTTCTCGGTATTGATTTCACACCACGTTTTCAGTATTCCTCGTAGAGTTTTCTGTTCACATAAACTACATCACCTCTATCACATTCCGTCAGTTATTAGTCATCATAAACTAAAGGCTGAGCATTTGCTTAACTCTAGTTCAACTCCCATACATCTACATTTTTCTTCCGACGGGTTCAGCGCTATTTCAAGAAATACTTTAATAATGAGGACAGTCATATTCCCGTGGCCTTATAACTGTAATTATGATGACAAATATTTGCCTATTTGGTTTTCCAATACATCTCCTCTTGTACAGGCTAAATTTAGTTAAGGAAAGTAACGTCAGATTAATTTAATTCTTTAAACAAAAATTCAATTTACGTTGTAAAAAGTCTTACTACCTTTATTTGTAGAACGGCAAACATACTTCACAGTTTTTGCAGTTAAAGAACAAATTTAAAACGGTTGCATACCTGACAATGAACTTTCATTAAAGCGTAACAGTTTTGCTACCAGATAACGCAAAACACTCAATAATAATCACCATGCAGAATCATCATTAACACCAATGCATGTAGAGATATTACAAAAATACACAAACAAACAGACGTTTTACATACTACCTCTACATATGTACATTTTACAATATTGAAATACATATGAAAGAAACATTAAGCGAAGAACAATGGGTAGCTTAACAGAGTCAATTCTGTTACCAAACACTAACAGATTGTTTCAGCAAGCAAGGCCGTCCGTTTTCACAGAGTTGCATAAATAACTAAATATAATCAGTTTATAAGTGTTATAGGTAGGTGTTGAAACAGAAGTTAAGATAGAGAATAAAGAGTTGTAACAACTGGAAAACTCTGTTGCTTCTTAAAATTTGGGTTTTCCATTTGCTTCACATTTTACATATGAAGTAATGAAAAGTTATTAAATAACGTAATGCTGAAAAAGAATAGACTTACCTAAAATTTTACAAATTAAGAGACCTGTTACACAAACAAAAACTACTAACCAACTAGCTGAACAAACTCCTTTGTTAAAAGCGGTAGTAAATAAAATGGGTTTACAAAATATTTTTGTTACACCTGTAGTTTTCCAGTTGCTTGACCTTTGTACCGCTTACTGCCTTCATCCCTTCTAACAATTTGCACTAACGACATGTTCAAAAAAAGTTTTAATTGAATTCAGTAAAATATGTAACTCTTTGAAAGAAAGAGTATATTATTTCTTTCATCTGTGCTGCTGACAGAAACACAGTTTGAAAACAAAATTTATTTTTTGAAACTGTTAAGAGCATTTTGTATTTCTTTATAATTTAAAAAGTTCCACCACGTACGACCAAAGACATGAATCAACAGTTTATTGTCCCTTTTCTCTGAAAGATTGTCCACTTTCATAAACATAATTATGCATGACATATTAAGAATACCTTTTATTCTATTAGTATTACAAAAGTTAGATTATTATTAATATTTGTACTTGACTATCAATTGAATGAGAAAAATAAAGTAAATTTATTGGTATGTACATAGATGTCTGTAATGTGTATGTAATATATTCCTTGAAGATATTCTGAAGAGAATAAATTTTTGTTCACTAAATAACTGTGAATCCGCATAATTTATAAGCAATAACTAACTGTCACATAGCATTTGGTAGTGTTGCCGTGATGACAAGAGGAACAAGCCAGCTAGAAGATCTACTTTGTAGTTTTGATTGAAGACAGGACTGAATGAGGAAGCGGAATTTTACCGAAGTGGTGTCCTGTATTTCAAAACTCATTCCAATACTTTTCCTCATGAATGCTATTTCCAGTCTCATTTCGCTCTGACAAATCAAACAACTGCTGAGAAAGCTGTGTTTAGCGCAATACAAACAAGTTGTCAACACCACACAAACTGTTAAACAAGCTGTAAGCCCTGCTTTGCTGAGAGAAGTTTAATACAAAGGGTGAGTATATTCGTTTGTTAGCAAATTTTATTTACGGAGAGTATTAAATGCTTTATTTCTTATTCGCGTGTTCCACCTGTATGATTCGTACTGATTTTGTTGTCTGTTGTTTACTTAATCATACACTCCTTTATCTAAGTCACGTAGTTTTTGAATTAGTTTATTTAAAACAATTAACGTAATGAGTAATCATCTTTATCATAGAAATATACTATTCAAAAATGTGTGACACTGCATTTTGTAGCATGAAAACTGTTAGAACATAACATACAGACACAGAACAGTTAAAAGTAAAGCAAATTGCATTCGGAAAAAAATAATGCAATAATTAGAAAATTATTAATTAGTTGGAATTCATATAGTTATATTCATATATAACATTCATATATAGTTAAAAATATCTGTGGACTGGAGGCGACAGAAATGAAACAGTCCAGTGCTGAGTATGTTAGGAACGACTGTACAGAAATTGAAGCGTAATAATGATGTTTCAAATCCGAATAACTCAGAAAGTCGAAACCAAATTCACTGTTAAGTTATATGTATTCTGTCCTATGTGATCCGAAGTGGTTTGTACTTTCTCTACAAAAATCTAATCACAAAATCTAACCTATCGTAATACCTGAAACAGAAATATTTTGGATCTCAGTTAAAATTTCTAAATCTCAAACGAAGCAATAGCGACTAGACTACAATCAAGAAAACTAAAAACAGTTTCGCCCTAATTACGAATCTAATCGCCACGAACGATAAAGTTTTGGGTTTTAATACCCATAATTCCTCTCTAAGCACGTAAAAGTAATTTTTTGACATAGAAATATATAATCTTCTAACAATATATACAGTACTTATATATAATGTGTAGTGAGGTATTTAATTTCGGAAATGTCTTTTATCACTTTGACCTGTGTGATTTAGTCGATGAATACTTTGAAGCTTATTCGTGTCGATTATAATAGGCTTAGCTTGATTCAGTCTGTAAATTTCTGAGATTTCTTTATATCACAGATTTGTGAGTTAGGTCTGTGTTTGACAATCCCGATCACGAAATACTACTCGAGTTCAACACAACATACTATCCATGAATGGTTAAGAAGGCACTTCTCCATCAACATGCATTAAAAACTTTAAAACAATTTTGATACTTCGGATGTACAAACACCTCGTTACTTTCTCTTGTCGTACTTGTCATAATAATTACTTGTGTACTGCATATGTGTCTTATGAAACAAATCATTTAATCAAGAAGCAACGTTAACATGTCTCTGAGTTACAAAATTCCAGACGCATATCTCAAAACTACAACGCTCAGTAGTATTTTGTAAACATAAACAAAACGTAAATGAAAGTAGAATCCGTTTGCTTCTAATTATTGTTAACAGTCTTAATTATGTTGTCAAACTTATAATTTCTTTCATTTTTAAATTGTTTTAGGACTCTTGACTACAAAGAAGGTCTTGTCTACCACATCAGCGTTGTGACAATACAGATGGGAAAGTTTTAGAGTAGTACCATTGTATTTTAGCGGTGTCTTCGCTTTTCCAGGTGAGTTGGAGAATACTTTGCGGTAGTTGTTGTAAACGTCCACTAACCTCTTCTTTGTTCCACACTGATTATCTCTGTATGTCCTCTTCCTTGGAATGACATGATTTCTTGCAGTTTTTCCTGCCATAATTCTGATTCTGTTACGATTTCTCTGTTTCCTATGGGTGTCCTAACATCTTCCCTAACGTGGTATGAACGCTTATACTGAGGGGCACTTGTGCTTCCAATTATCTCAGCAGTCCATTCATAGCCGTCTGAGCGCAGTGTCACTTTACCACTGGCCAGATCAATAATCACAGAGTGGCGCCGTAGCATATCACACCCTATTAACACCTTAAAGGTTAGCCCCTGGGCTACTAAAAACACCATAGGAATTCCTATTCCTTCGCTCGTAACATCCAGACTTACTTGTTGCTTTATAGTTTTATTTTGTTTACCTGTCGCTCCTATAATCGCAATGTTGTTGATGGGCAGTGTGGGTATTTTATCCGTGTTAGACTCCTGTATCCTGTTCAATTCTGTTTTGTCTATTAAGGAAATGTTCGCTCCAGTGTCGATCATTACTGCTGTCAGCACCCCTTGTAGTTCTACTCTTACGTACACTATGTCGCCGTTTGGTTTTGCAACTTCCCTTGTTCTCTCTTCTAATAAATCCATTTGTATATTTTTTACTTCCATGTTCCTTAAGGAAATGGAAGTATGGTGATGGCAAAAAAAATCGTGTTCGAGATTATTGCAGATTCTGATTGTACGACACTCAAAACATGAAAAAAAGTCATTTTTCGAAAAGTGTCTGTGTGTGCGCGTGTGTGTGTGTCTGTGTGTCTGTCTGTCTATCTGTAGATTGTTTATTTGGCAAACGATAACAGTCGCAAATTCAAACAGAATCAAATAAGTTTTTGCATACAGTCCTGATTTGTAGACTACTCAAGACCTATTGTTTTTGGTGAAGATCGGTTAAGGGAAAGGGGTAGTTTACCGGCAACGGTTTTTTTAAATCAAGGGTAATTTTTTTCTATGGCAAACGATAACAGCCGCAAATTCAAACAGAATCAACTACTCTTTTGCTTACAGCCCTGAATTATAGAGTTCTCAAGACCTATTGTTTTTGGTGAAGATCGGTTAAGGGAATGGGATAGTTTACCAGCAACATTTTATATTTTAACAAGGGTATTTTTTATGGCAAACGATAAGAGCCGCAAATTCAAACAGAATCAAATAAGTTTTGCATACAGCCCTGAATTGTAGAGTTCTCAAGATCTGTTGGTTTTGTTGAAGATCGGTTAAGGGAATAGGGTAGTTTACCTGCAACATTTTATGTTTTAACAAGGGTAATTTTTTTATGACGAACGATAACTGCCGTACATTAAAACAGAATCAACTACTCTTCTGCATACGTTTTTGAATTATACAGAACTCAAGGTCTGTTGATTTTGTTGAAGATCGGTTAAGGGAAAGGGATAGTTTACCTGCAAGGTTTTATATTTTAACAAGGGTATTTTCTATGGCAAACGATAAGAGCCGCAAATTCAAACAGAATCAAATAAGTTTTTTCATACAGCCCTGATTTGTAGAGTACTCAAGACCTATTGTTTTTGGTGAAGATCGGTTAAGGGAAAGTGGTAGTTTACCAGCAACGTTTTTCTTATAAAGGGTAATTTTTTTCTATGGCAAACGATAACTGCCGCAAATTCAAACAGAATCAAATAATGTTTTGCATACAGCCCTGAATTGTAGAGGACTGAAGGTCTATTGATTTTGGTGAAGATCGGTTTAGAGAAGGGGGTAGTTTACCTGCACCTTTTTATGTTTTAACAAGGGTAATTTTTTCTATGACGAACGATAACTGCCGTAAATTCAAAGAAAATCAAATAATTTTTTGCATGCATCCCTGCATTGTAGAGGACTGAAGGTCTATTGATTTTGGTGAAGATCGGTTTAGAGAAAGGGGTAGTTTACCTGCAACTTTTTATGTTTTAACAAGAGTAAAGTACTTAATTTTTATAAATAAAGTATCTTGATAAGAAGCTCATAATAATCCACTGTAGAAACGTAGATGAAATATCTATAAATGAAGAGGTTAGGTGAACGGGGTGGGGGTAATTTTCTATTAATGAAAATAATCAAACAATAGTTGATTGGGGAGGTGAGAATTTTTTATATGTGTACTACGTTATCGGCACCAAAGAAGTAGTTCTTTGTTAAAATTCCTTCCCGGGCTGTTTAGCTTTAGTCCAATGTTTTCTGCAAAACCAGACTTTTCGGCAGTGCCATCGACTTCCATCTCAGTGAAAATTGAGTGCAAAAACGTGAGGTGGTATACGTTAGTGACCACAGTACTGTGGTTTAAGGCTGAAGCAATAAGTAGAAAGAAGTAGTTTCTATGGAAATATTTCATTTCGAATATGATTTTAAATATAAATCTTAGAACATGGAAGTCATGTATGGTTCTCCATACTGATATTTAGGTAATAGTTCCGTATAACTGTTATTGGTTCTTCGTCTCGGTTGGATGGGTTTATATTTCTCATCGGCCTTGGGTCCGCTTGCAGTGACGGGTGATCCGTTGTTCTCACTGCGGACTCTCGTTTCCCCTACCTTCTTCACTGTTGATATGTCGTTTCTGGTCATTCCTTTGTTGGTTTCCTGAGGGTACGTCCCTTCTTCTGTCCCAGCTTCTTGATCTTTGATTTTCTTCACTGCGACTTCTTTGTGGGTCGCCTGTTGTCGTCGTCTCTCCGATATTGGTTATTGTAGGTCCCTTCGTTGTTAAAGCTCCGACGCCGTCCTCGAAATCGATTGTTGGGTGGACTTCTATTGCTGTTATTTGCTCTCACGTGGTTTACCCGTTGTCGGTTATCACGTTGCTGTTCATTGGGCCTCTCATTTCGATTCTCTGGCCTTCGTCGATTCCTTCGATAATAAGCCTCCTGCTCATAACTTTCTAAGAGGGCCTCCATAACTCCAATCGTTTTCACTTGTCCACACAGGCGAGCGTGTACGATCCCTTCCTCGAAATGGTACGACAATTTTGTTATTAGACACTCTTCCGGGATCTTGGGTTCTAGATGTCGGGCTACACAGACTTTACCAAGAAAGTAGGCTGTTGGTGCTTGTCCTCTTGTTGCATCGTACTTGCCATTGCACAAACTGTCCCTGACAATGTTTTGTATGGACTCCAACCAATATTTTGTCATGAAAATTTGTTTAAATTCGGTATAACTGTTGACCTCGTTTCTTACCACCAGTTATCTGTAATGTTTTTGAAACTTTCGTCGAGAAGATTTTTTACCATGTGCCACCGGTTTTCTTTGTTTGTGTTCAACAATTCTTTTAGTCTCTCCAGGAATTCTAGAGGGTTTCTGCGATATTCTTTAAAATTGATTATATCCCTATTCTCTCCCAGTGGTATATGTGTGTAATTGATGGGTCTATTTCGCAGCATTTCTAATTCTTCTCTTATGTTGATTAGTTCTCTTCTCTGGATTTATTCTATTTTTCTTTGTTGTTGTTCACTTCGCATTGTACTTGTCCTAAATTGTTTTCTAGCTGTTCGTTTTGTTCCTCTAATTTACCCTGTAATTTTTCAAATTTTTCTTGGGTCTCTTGTTGAAGTATTTCTACCCTAATTTTACTGTTATCTTCAACATTAATTATTTGATTTATAATTTCTTCACGGAATTGTACTAATGTTTCATTAGTTCTTTCAATCTTCTCATTCGTTTCATTGATTCTGTGTGTTATTTCTTCTCTGTTTGCTTCTAACCGTAATTTTAACGTCTCATTGTTATTATCAATTTTCTTGTTTAATTCTTCGTTACTTCCTTCAATTTTCTTGTTCAGTTTTTCACTGTCTTCCTTCATCTGTTTTTTTAGTGATTCATGGTTCTGTTTTGACGTTTCATTGTTTTCTTTTATCTGTTGTTTTAGTGCTTCCGTGTTTCGTTCTTGTGTTTCGTTATTATTCCTTTCCATTTTCTTAAACGCCTGCTGTATGAATGCCATTAGGCTATTCGCTTCGACACTCTCTGTAGTTTTGTACGTCTCTTTTCTTGGTAATAGCATTTCAATGTCTTCGACAGGTGTCGCCTCTTTATCTTGCATGTCTATTTCTGCTGTAGCCTCTGCTGTCCGTTTTGCTGAAGTTGATCTTCGTGGAATTTTCGTTGCTTGTTGTAGCCGCCGCCAGAGTACAAATTATGAAAACAATTACACTGAAATACTATAATATACAATACTTCTAGCCTCACTAGTTGCTGCACCAAATCTGTTACACCCTTCTTTTCTCTTTAAAGGTTTTAGGGTTTATTCGTCTAAAATCCGATGTCTCGTTGTTAGGGTCTGTTTAAATTAGTTGTGTTTTGCTTTATCGGGATGTAATATAACCTTATTACCGTGGGTTATTAAGCTGATATCTTTTCACTAGAATAGTTCAATAAATGGGCGCCAATTTGTAATATCAAATGATTACAAATAATATTTATTATTAATGGAGATATTATTGGTTTGGGTTGTTTTATTTACTTCTTATTTTAATTTCTCTTTGCTTTATTAGAGTTCACTGAACTGGTAGGATTATTTAAATAGCACGGTTTGTTCCAAAATAAATACTGCCAACTTAACCTTCTTGAGTTGAAGTAACCTCCAATAATTGTGTAGTGCGAAAATATCGTTAATTATAAAAATAATGACTCGTACACTAGTATTTTTCTTCCATATTCCTTTATTTTCTTATTTGGTTTTAATTCTTTTTCTTTGATATTAAAATGAAATAATATTTCTCGTAATACAAAATAGTTAACCAGGCTTGTTACATTGATAGCTCAATAGTTGGTAGCATAAGTTTTCGTCATCTCAGAGATGCAGGCTATGTTTACGTTTTGGACATATAACCCTTATGAGTTCTTTTGACTACAACAATTAAAAAAAAATGTCTTTTTTGAAGAACAAAACATTACAATAATCAATTATATATGATATGATAAAACAATAACTTAAAATCTAAAGTGATGAACAGTTCGTAATTCGAACAGTGTCCGTTGTTGTTGTTAACCTAGTTTGGCTAAGTTATTTAGTGAAACTTTGAATATAATAACGAAATACAATTGTTAAACATGAAATAATATTAATAGTGTTTGTGTTTATATACTGTGATAATATAAACATAAGTTAACAAGTGTCTATTACTAGTTACTACGGGATCGTGATCATTAATTATTAAGTTTCTTATAAACTCTCAAAATAAACACTATACTTTCCTTTTCTATATATTCTCTTTATAATTCACTTTATTTAATTATTCACTCTATTGTCCTTTAATTACTAAAACACAATGCACAACACTTGCGATTCACTTTAAGGTTGCGTTCATTCGAAGGTTAGATGTCGTTTGTTTACATTCACCAAACCTCACTCGGTTTGAAAATATTTACACTTTGGGTTGGAGATTAATTATGTTTTAAGCGTTACAGAGGAGGTGTTCTTTACTGCATGATGACCGTTGGAAGACTGACTCGTTTGCGGAGCGTTATGGGTAAATTCACCTAACAATTGAACGATTCTGCTTGTTTGAATTATTAAATATTCCGTTTCTAATTACTAAAATTTTTGTTTTCTGGTTGATGATCATCAACAGACGCCGAGTTAAGCGTCCCTTTTTTGATCAAAATTATTAAAAAATCTTAAAACTGACATAACTTCCTTATGCTACTAACAATTAAAAATATTTTACTACCATTAATCAGCAAATTTTTATGCTGATCATTTTGAGACCTTTCAAGGCATGGTTCTGTTCACTAATAATAAACTAACGATATTCAGAAATTGATTTACTCTAGTATTCTCTATAACATATTAATGTTTCTGTTCCATCATTTAATTCTTAGTTGTAGAATTGGTTTTACTTTAACATTACATGGTTTAATAATAGTAATAATAATTATAAACATCCATTTATTATAAAAACCTAGTATTGCCATCTAGGCCTACTCATGTCCATGCTCATTGGTAACTTAATTCCTTTCTCAAACTAAAATTACTTAATTCTACTACAAAGTAACAATTCTTAATTATCACTTATGATCTACTTGAACTTTTACAATATATTTTGTACTTCACTACAAGTTTTTTCCTTGTACTGACAATTATAAACTTCCACATTAGCTGTATGTAGGGCTTGTCAAATCTGACAACATATTATTTACATTATGCCTGGTCAATTCTTGACATTTCTCATTGTTACTTTCTTACTCTACTAACACACATTCTTTTATAATCCATACTATACCATTTAACAGGTTTTATTTACATAAATTGTTATTATTTTTCCTACCCAGTACATGTAGGCTTCTGTCTCACTGTCTCATCAGTTTCTTACTATTTACATTATTACTGAGTTCTTAAACATCAATAGTTAATTATACTTGTCTTATTCATTATTCTGCTTGTTGTTCATACTTTTTATCATGAAACAATTTATCTTACTTCCTTCTTTATTTCTTTGTCTTGCTCTTACATGGACATATGGTGCATAACCTAACTCACATCATTACACTTTTAAATACAACTAAAACTGTTATTATTCACTTATTTTATATTAATCATCATATGAATGGTTTTAGTGATTTGACTCACACTCAGGTATGATTATTCTCTGACTCTTTATTTCTTTAACTTCAAATTGTATCTAATTTATAAATTTTCCTGATTGGTAAACCATTTCAGTTCTGCTGTATATGCTTTCACCCATATTTGACAACATTACTTATGCAGTTTACTAGAGTTATTTATTATTAAGTTCCATATAATCATATTTGGTATTTTGGTCTTCTTATTTGATTTACTTTTATCTTAAATTTACTATTTAACACATTACACAGGTTCTTTACTTAATTATTATTCTGTTCTTCATTATTAGGATAAGATAATTAGTTAGGTTAGGGTATATTCTTTATGTAGAGGGAAACATCACGTTACATAATATATATTCAAACACTTTTTGCTACAGTTCGTTTCTTGATGTACACAATATGTTTAATATTTATAATGAATTTACCTCAAGATATTTTTTTCCTTATTAGGAACATGTTTCGGAAACCATTGTGTCTCCATCCATTGTGTTGCCTTCCGGATTTTGAGTCTGGTGAAGTAATTGTGTGTTGGCTGGTTGCTATTGTGGTGTCCTGTTGGCTTCTGGTACTTTAAATTGGTATTATTATTGTGTGTGATTGTGGTGTATGTATTAGTATTTAGTGTATTTACGATGTTGAGTGCTTTGAAAATTTTGTCATGTTTTGTATTGATTTGTATTTGTTCAGGTATTAGTTTGTTTTGTGTTTTATGTTTGTATATTTGTAAATTTTTACAAATGTTTATTATGGTGCCTTTGTGTGGTATGTGTTTTATTAGTGTTATGTTGGTTATGTCTGGGAATTTATGTCCAGTGTTTATTGCATGTGTGGCCAAATTATATTTGTATATTTCTGGTTTTTTGTATGCGTTTAGCTGTTCAAAAAAGGTTTTTTCAGTTGATATTTTTGTTTGTCCTATGTAACATTTATTGCAATCTTGGCATTCAATTTTGTATATACCATTGGTTGTTGTATTATCTTTGTTTTGTGGGTTATTTAGCTTTTGTAGATAAGTTTTGTTAGTTTTGTATGCTATTTTAGTGTTTGTGTTTTTAAACAGTTTTGTTAGCTTTGTCATTTTATTATTTATGTATGTGAATGTGGCCCATTTTTTAGTGTTATTAGTTTTGTTTTGTTCATTTTGATTAACTCTTAATTGTTCAGTTTTTATTTTCTATTTTATTTTATTTTCTATTTTTTTACAGTATTTTTATTATATCCATTTTCATAAGCAATTTGGTATATTTTATTTCTTTCTTTGTCTGTTTCTTGTTTGTTTAGGAGTATTTTGTACATTCTGTTAAATAGTGAATAGAATGCTGCCATTTTATGTTGTGGTGGGTGGTCAGAATGGTTAGGTAAGTGGTGTGTTATGGTTTGTATGCTAGTGGAAGTTGGTTTTCTGTATATTGCATATTGTAGGTGGTTGTTGTATCTTGTGATGGTTATGTCTAAATAGATGATTTTGTTGTGATTTTCTTTTTCTTCTGTGAATTGTTTTTTTGGATGTATGTTATTGATTTGTTTTAATATGTTATCTGTTTTGGATGTATGTTATTGATTTGTTTTAATATGTTATCTGTTATTCTTACAACATATAGACACCAAAATACAAAATATTATAAATTCATTTGATCCAAAAGGTATTTGGATAAGATATGTAGATGATGGGCTATAAAACAGTACTATCAAACAGATGGCCTTGCTATGGGAGCACCAACGTACGCTATCATATCAGAAATCTTCCTACAGAAACTCGATGAACAAATAATAAATATAATAAAATTAAACGACCCATTACGATGTTACTTTAGATACGTTGATGATACTCTGTACATTTCCCAAAACAATGGTATAAACATAAATAAAATATTCAACTCAATAAATAATTTATATTCCAAAATAAAATTCACATTAGAAGAGAATCTAATAATAAATTAAATTATTTAGACTTAACAATAAAGAAAAATGAAACAAATTTTGAATACTCGATATACAGGAAACCTTCTCAAACTGATTTAATAATACCAAATAATTCTAACCATCCTCCCCAACATAAAATGGCAGTATTTAATTCCATGATTTACCGAATGCTTAGGATCCCATTAAATAACAAAGAAAGAAATATTATCCAACAAACAGCAGTTAAAAATGGATAGGAAATGAAAACTATTAATAAATTAGAAAATAGAATTAAAGATAAAATCACTAATAAAATCCCCAAGAACACTACATTTAAAAATTCACCTACTAACAATAATATAAAATATACAACCTTTACTTATTACGGAAATATTACTCAAAAACTAAATAAAATATTTAAAGATACTAATTTTAAAATATCTTATAATACAGATAATATAATTTTTAATAAAATAAAACCTAAAACTAATTACAATATTCACAATAAGAATGGAATATATAAAATAGAATGCCCAGATTGCAATAAATTTTACGTGGGCCAGACAAAGAAAAACTACTAAATAGATTCCTTCAACACCGCAATGCATATTTAAAACAAAATATTTTAAATCTAATTTAGCCACACATTGTCTAAATAATAACCACCAATTTCCAAACATTAAAAATATAAAATTTATTAAAAACATACAAAAAAATGAAAAATTGAACATTTGGGAAAATCTTAATATTTACAAACACAATAACAATAATTTATTAATTAAAGAACAAACCCAAATAAAAACAAAACAAGACGATCTATTTAAAATATTAAATTTACTAAAAAATAAAAATGAATAAAATATAAACAATAAATATTTCAAATATAACCGAGAAAACAGCTGCTAAAGTAAATAAACATTAAACAATCATTAACTAATCGACCTTAATCGATTATCAGTTATTTTACATTAAAATCGATACAAATTCGATTATACGTTAATTTTTATATTAACAGGATTATTTCGATTGTTATTAATTTACTTACAAACCTTTGATGATACTGATATTCTTCAGTGAAACGTACGTCAGGTGTTAAAAGAAAATTAAAAATTACACTACTTGCAGAAGAAACAAATTGAATAACATCAAAACATTATACAATTGCTGCAAGAAACTTCGAGTTACTTATATAGAAAATGATATATATATATATATTTATATTTATACTTATATTTATATTTATATATACATGTAAAAATTGATGATGCTGTCTGGTATAAATCCATTATATTGTAACGTGTTAACTTTTTAACGAACCGTCATTTAGTTACTATTTGTTGATTTTAGATACGTCATTTACATCGGATACGCTACAAAAATTAACTGATCAGCTCTTCCACCTATTACTTACCTTAACCATGTTCCTTAATTAAAAAAACATTTTTAGAATTCACACAAATCGTTGTAGAAAGTGAAGTCGTTTGCTTGGTGAAGTGGAAATATGGCATGACTTTGAAGGTTCTAATTTGTTGCTACCCACTGTTCAATCGATGTTACGACAATGGAATGAGTTTTCATAGCCTACGAACATTGATTTAAGTCAAAGATAATTAAGTTAGTTGTAAAAGACTGTCAATAGTGCACACTTAACCAATGTCATTCTAATGCAAGATACCAAGTAGCTATAGACGAAAGTGTAACGTTATTGACTATTTAAAATTAATTTATTGCTACCTGTTGTAACAAAATAGAAAGAGGAAAAAAGCAATAAAAAGTTTGGCACACGATACCGCAGACATACTGCAATAAATTAGACTACCACAGTGAAGTCTGCTAATTAGCGCTATCTGCTCCCAGGACTCCCGTGGGGCACTGTGGCAGCACGTCGTGGCAGTCTCCCATTGGAAGTAACATTCACGGTAAATAATGACATCAGTTCATACTCAAATGTTCTACATTTGAGGTTAAACATCTACGAACACAGTGTTTTGAACTCCACTTTTACTGAAGCCTAATTGTACTTTGCACTCATAAAGGATATTTTTAGGTCCTTGACAAAACAGAATAAGTATTTAAAACATTCGTATAATAGTATAGTAAAATTTAAATGTTCCACAAACTCAGAAGTATACTGTTTTATATCCACTGAGTAGTCTCGCTGTTAATCTTTTTATCTCATTATTGGCACAGTATTATTTTCAAAAACAAACGGCTAACTAGACATGGTGTTTTTTTATACAAGAGAGTCATTATATCTTATACAGTTAATAAAGGCATCTTAAAGAAATATGGACAACCCATGTTATGATGATTATACACTTGTACAAAATTTATTTTACATAATTTACACGTATACAAAGCACAGAATTTGCTGATATCCACAATTAAAACAAAGGTGATGGCTTTTTGTGGAACTTATCTCGTACGGGCAAAAATTGTTATAGATGGTACTGTCCTGGAACAAGTTAGCAGTTTTTAATACCTGGGCTACAGTGTGTCTTATAATGCAAGCAACGACGTGGTGCATAAGTTGCATAAGTTCAACATTATGTGCGGGACCATCAGGCGAACCCTTAAGTCAGCAAGTAAAGGAACACGCCTAAAATTCTACAAGATGATGGCTCTTCCTACACTTCTATATGGGTCTGAGAATTGGACTTTAACGAAAGGCCAGGCCAGTCGCATCCAAGCGGCTGAAATGAGATTTCTCAGGCACGTGACAGGCTATAGTCTCCATGATCATAGAAGAAACAGAGATATACGGCAGGAACTAAACATAATATTATGAATATTATGAGCAGTAACTGAATCGACAGGATCGCCCAATATCGGCTGAATTGGTGGGAACATCTTTGCCGAATGGATGACTGCCGCATCCCCAAACAACTATGGAACTAACCCAAGCCGAGGGGACGGAGAGGTGTGGGACGTCCGAGAAAGTGATGGAGTGACCAGCTGTAATATTTGCCTATTTGAGACCGGAACAAACCATTCTTGGTTTAAACCTTGAAGATGATGATGACAAAGCATGGATAAATATTTATATTAATTTTTAGCTTTAACTTTAACTTTTAGAATCACAAATTCTATATCTATTTCCGTAGTCAAACCGTACCGAGGTTATTCGTCTTATACTGTGATACTATCGCTGTTAATTGCAATACATTACGCCAACACATTGAGAATATGTGCACGTGAAGAGCGTGCGCATTACCTACCACGAACCTCCAGAACGATTTAACGGGTCGACTCTACTCTAGCTTGGAATGATACCTCATATACCTCACGAAAACATACCCAACTCGTGAACAAGTGTAACTTGGTAACTATCCTTTACCATTTGGGTGTTATGGAAATACACATTCCGTTTGTACGATCCTAAGACTCAGTGTTTAAAAATAGCCATTTAATAAAACCGATAAATCTATGTGCAATATCAAACGTTATTATGACTCGTAGAGTTATTACATACCTTATTTGAAAGATATAGTTTTATGACATAGTTGCTAGAACGTTTTACACAGGTTTCCTACTTATCGTTTTAACATTTCATGCTTAACAGAAATAACACTGTTGCACACCACTATAGTAAAAATCGGATATTTCCGATCTAATGAAGCTTGAAAGCGCTAATCAGGAATTTTTACGATAGTGATGTGCAATATTTTTATTTTTGTTTGTGATTATAACCACTAACACGATTTTATTAATTAAATTTCATTATTCTTAACGTCGTTTACAACATATAATTTTTAAGATCTGTATTGTTTTTAACTTGCTTCTAAAAGCATATATAGGCCTATAAGCCCATATTTTATGTAGAATTAACGAAATGAAGTACTCCATAAGATGACTGTACTCGGTAGGTATACAAAAAAATTATTGTAAATCTAGATTATTGTAATTATTTACATTATCTAGTAACCAGGGATGTGAAATGCTATTAGTTATCAAATACTTGAATAGCCTTTGTATTTTAGCGCGTGGAGGGTTTAATAGAGTAAACTATATGAATAGTGTGATGAGAATAGAGTAAGCTTGGCTAGCTCAAATAGAACGAATTTGATAGTTTGTCACAGATCATAAAGAGAAGGCTAACTATTCCGAAGATACAGGTAAATCCTCTATTCGTACTGCTTCCGTCATAATATTTTTCTCGCTTGTCTTACAGCTCGTCCACAGAAGCTATGAGTGGCGGTTGGAAGACCTAACAATAATCAGCAGGGTCTTTCAACCACCACTCACAGCTTCTGAGGGCGATCCCAGGTTCCAGGGATCAAAACGTCAAGCGAGAACAATATTACGATGGAAGCAGTCCGAATAGAGGGCTTACCCGTAAGAAATCACCCATCGCTTAAAGGTTTTAAAGAACCTATTCCGAAATTAGGCATGTTTGATTAGTTATTATAATTCTATCGTCTATCCGCCTCTTAAATTCATGATATATGGAAATTATAAAGAAAATATTTACAGTTTGATGTTTAAGCTAATATAAATTTTTTATTAACTGAGTAACTAACGCTTTTTGGAGTTATATCTTTTGCAATAGTTGAACAACTAAGCATGAGTGAATAGAACTGTTAGCGCTAGGCAAAACAATGTGCACCCGAGAATGGTATCCGAGTGTTAGACGATTGTTTAGACTAGTTGGTTAAGCTCTTATAGTGTATCTCCTTGAAAGGTTGGAGCTCTGATGCAAGTATAGAAACTCAGAAGTTGATAAATCGGACGTCTGAGCTGTGCTGTAAAGTTATATCTACAATTCAGCGGAAACGTGCTTGTAATACCCAGCGAGAGTAATGTAACATATTGTATCGATTTTCTTGTATTTATATCTGCATTCTACCGTATATCTTCCACACGTATAAGCAGAGAAGGTAATGTTTACAAATGAACGGAATGAATACAAAACTCGTACATTAGATCTCTATACGTTGACTTTCCTCATAGCAAAATTTAAGATAACGTGTAATATTCAGCAGTTATTCTCTTTAATAACACTAAGTTTTGTAACGTCGTTAGTACATATGAGGCCAGTGTTTCTTGCACTTGCCCGAGGTTAGGATGCAAATCTTGTAAGGACGGTAAAAGAGATGGGGGACACAAAAATAAAACGAAAGAAAGGGAAAGGCAAAAGAAATACACTTGCGATGTAACCAGATTTAAAGTATTTGATATTGGACAAAGAAAAGAGTTTAGTAATTCGTTTTAAAATAAGACGTTAAAATTTCATATTCTTAAATTACTATTGGAAGTTTAATTTAAATTTATTTCACGCTTCAAAAATCTGGGATATCAATTAATCTGTATCCATCTGTAATTAAAAAAATCTATAAAACATTAATTGAAATTGTTAAGAAAATAATGTATTGTTCTTTAAGCAGTCTTTATATGTTCTTTAACCCGCAGTACTTATTCATGCGATTTATGAATCCTTACAAAAAACTTAGAATAACTATATAGATACCTATGAAATATCTACATACTGAAGAAAACGGTACTTTTTAGAGGTATGAAGAAAAGTTAATTATTATTTATGTTTTACATACCGTTGATCATAAATAAAATTAAAGAAAAGAATGTATATTCTTGTGACTAAAATTGCTAAATTAGCAAAGCTTTTATGGTTCCTCTTGTTTTCCTTATTATATGTGTATGAGCAATTCCGATGGTATTAAACTGGACTGGAGTATAATGCCGTTTCTGAAATACATTTTACCATATTAATTTCAGACAGTACGTCGCAATATTGGCTTAAAGTCACTGTTCACACAGTAAAGTACGAGCTTTAGGCAATCTGTAAGAGGCTACATATAAACAGTACCGGTACATCCATTTACTAACATGCCGTTGGTTGGTATCTATTGACAAATCAGAACATTCCACGCTAGAAATACAGGTTCATCCCAACACTCCTACTGTCATAAGTATACTTTTTGTGTATTACTAGCCTATATGATTGCGATTGTCTTTGTTTTTTTTTCTGCACAAAAATTATAAATTTGTGTATGTAAAACATCAGTTTAACAAATTAATTTCCATCAGTCATTTTGCAGTCATGTTAGTTTCTATATATTTTACAACGAGTAAACATTTTACGTTAGTATAATAACCAAAGTCCCAGTTTAGAGAACCAAGAACAGACCGACTGTTCCTGCACTATATTTGCTCCGTATTCGGTAAATAAACGCTTTCTACCTGGTGCAATAAGACGATGCAGCTAATATACGCAGCCTCTATTCAGTTACTGTCTTTGTTGCGTCTTAGACGCTCTCGATGAAATCTTAAGACAGTCTTAGAACGCTAGTTGTTGAGTTAGCTGGTGTGAAATGAAATAACTAAGTTAATGTTTGTTGGAGTTAATCATTTATTGAAATTATTAGAAAATAGTTGCTGGCGCGTGCAGTTGAGCGCGGCATAAATGCCTGAGAATTAAGATAGAATTAAATATTGAAAACCCATAATCGTGTGTAGGCCGAGATCGCCTAAGTACTTAGCGCATGATGATCATGCTAAATTTAGAAATGTTGAAAAATAATGTAGCCGCGGCTGGCGAACAGAGGCAGGTTGCCCGTCCGGAGTCTTGCAAGTAACTAACTAATTTTGACTGCTGCTAGCCTGAATCAAGCCGGCAGCAGATAGCGGGGAGAAAAAAATGACGTCACTGCACGCGACTGCAATGCGGTATTACAGTACAAAGTCTGAATAAGTACAAAGTTTAACCATACTGCCCGCACAAAATCGGGCGATTTTGCAACTTAAGCCATCGTGTGAATAGTACATAATAATTGACATTACATGACACCAAAATTCAATAATACATAATAAATGATAATACAATAACAAAGACATAATAGTTGACATGCATACAATCAAGCAATGACACCCACGAAATTAATAGTATATAACAATATGATTGACATACCAAATTCATGTAAGGATACATAATACATAACGATTTGCGTTACATAGTAATAGAATAATGATAATAAAATTCCATAACACATAATAACATGATAATGATACATAATAATACAATAATCAGGCAGACATAATAGTTGGCAGTACATAATAATAGGATAATGATCACAAAAATATGCAACAGATGACAATACAATGATAAGAGACATAATAATTTACAGCATAGTATTAAAATAATAATCCCCAAGAAATTCAAAAATATATAACCATAGAATAATACAATAGTAAGAGACATATAATTCATATGTATAATATTAGAATAATAATCCTCAACAAATTCAAAAAATATATAACCATAGAATAATACAATAGTAAAAAACATATAATTCGTATGCATATTATTAGAATAATAATTCCCAAAAAATTCAAAAAATTTATAACCAAAGAATAATACAATAGTAAAAAACATATAATTTATATGCATAATATTAGAATAATAATCCCCAAAAAATACAAAAAATCCCCAAAAACATGATAGTGATATACAATAGACATGATAATAATATAATAAGAATAACAATGTAAAGCATGTGATCGCCCGGGTAATGTCCCGGGCATGAAGCACGATAATGCGATAAAGTTCACATCACTGATAGGTGTCGCATGAACGCTCATGCGATTAGTCTGAGGCCAGTGGAAGTGGACATAATTTATGAATGGGTCGACGTAGGATACCATTTTCGGTGCGAACATCCGCGACGCGCACTATTGAATCTTGACCCGAATAGACATTAGTGACTACCCCGCGTTTCCACTGCAGTGGGGGGGAATTGTCTTCTAGAATAAGGACGAGTTGTCCGGGAGTCAAATTTTTTGACGGGATGCGCCATTTGTTGCGTTGTTGCAACTGATGCAAATAATCCTTCGACCACCTTTTCCATATAGACTGGGTGAATCTTTGGAGCAGCTGCCATCTGCCCAGACGACCAATATTGACTTGGTAATAGTCAGGTTCCGGGAGTGCAGTAAGCGGAGAACCAACCAGGAAGTGCGCTGGAGTTAAAGGTTCGGGGTCCCTGGAGTCATTTGATATGGCAAACAAGGGGCGTGAGTTAAGGCAGGACTCTATTTGAGTTAGGATAGTGTAATACTCCTCAAACGTAAGGATGGTTCCGCCGACAACGCGCCGCAAATGAAACTTGACATTCTTGACTCCGCTTTCCCACAGGCCACCGAAATGAGGTGCTGAGGGGGGGATAAAGGACCATTTGATGCCTTGGGCACTGGTAAAATCCTGGGTGGTCTGTTCAAATCCATTAGATTGAAAAAGTTTGTATAATTCATGAAGTGTGCTACTAGCACGACGAAAGTTTGTTCCATTGTCGGAGAATATCTGATCAGGGATACCTCTACGCGCTATAAACCGTTTTAAGGCTGCTATGAAGGCGTCATCAGCATGATGGCTACGGCCATCGGCTTTTAGCATGATGGCTACGTCTAATGCAAAATATTCCGGAGTTTCAATTCCCCCATTCGGTTCTCCGGGGGGGAAGGCGTTGGATAGAGTCAATTTTGAAGAAGTTTAGGGCAGAGCCAGTTGATTTGTGTATAATGAAGGTGTACTTTCCAACAACAAGTAGTAACGATGATAATATAAAATTAATGTATGAACAGATTGAAGAGTTGCTCAAGATAATAAAGAAAGACGATAATGTAGTTATAATGGGCGACTTTAATGCATCTAATGGTGCTAACTGTGGTCAAAAATGTGCCGGGAAGTTTGGTTTGGGGAACATCAATGCACGAGGGGAAAGGTTACTTGAGTTTTGTGAGCAGTATGAGATGATCGTCACAAACACATGTTTTGAAGTCCCCAAAAGACGACGATACACTTGGAAAGCACCGGGGGGTGTTAGGAGGCATCAGATCGATTATATTCTAGTCAGACAAAGATATAAGAACCAAGTCAAATCTAGTCATTCATATCCTGGTATGGATATAGATAGTGACCATATTCCCGTTATGGCCAAGTGCAATATTAAATTTAGGAAAATCAGGAAATCTAAACAAAAGAACTGGTGCTTAGAAAAACTGACCGATGACAAAATAGTAAAAGAATTGGAAGAGGAGACAGACATGTTGATGGAAGGAAGGCCAAGTTGGGAGGAAGTAAGAGATGGAATAATTGCAGCAGCACAGCGTGTTCTAGGGAAGAGAAAGTTAGAACCACGGAAACCGTGGGTGACACAGGAAATGTTGGATCTAATAAGGAGGCGTAATAAGCTGAGAAATAAGGATTATCAGGAGTACAAGAGAATAAAAAATCAAATTACCTATATGTGTCGCATTGAAAAAGAAAATTGGATGAAACAACTAAGTCTTGAAATAGAAGATGATTTCAGTAGAGGAAAATGTGATAAGGCATATTTAAGGATAAAATCATTACAGTTGAAGCATAAGACTCGAAGTAATGTTGTTAAGGATAAAAATGGTAAAATACTTTTCGAAAATGATAAGGTCAGTGAGCGTTGGAAGGAGTATATAGAGGAACTATATGAAGGGGAAGCTGTGGTAGTCATGCAGGAGTTTCTAGAAAATGAGAATGCTGTAGATAGAGATATGGTAGGACCGCCAATTAGCAGGGTGGAATTTGATTATGCCCTTAAAGGTCTGAGTATGAAAAAAGCGACAGGGCCTGACAGTCTACCAGCAGAGCTTTTGAAAAATGTAGGGGAGAGAACGAAAGACCAGCTATTTCGAATAATTACTGGGTGCTATGAAGAGGGAGTATTGCCAGTTGATTGCATTAAAAGTAGAACAATCACAATACCAAAGAAAGGTAAAGTAGACGACTGTGCTAATTATAGAACGGTAGCCTTAATATCTCATGCTGCTAAGATTTTGCTGAACATAGTGAAGAACAGACTGGAAGGAAAGATTGATCACACTTTGGAGGAGGATCAGTTTGGATTTAGAGCAGGTAGGGGAACCAGAGAAGCAATCTTGGCTCTGCGGCAGATCTTGGAGAGGAGAATTGAAGTGAATAGGAAAACCTATTTAGTATTTGTGGATCTCGAGAAGGCGTTCGACAATGTTGATTGGAAGCTGTTGTTTCAAACTATGAGGAAGTCAGGACTTGACTGGAAAGTTAGAAGGGTAATCTTCAATATTTATAAGTTGCAAAGTACTGAAATAGACATAAATGGATGTAAAAAGGAAGCAATAATAAGAAGAGGGGTAAAACAAGGTTTCCCACTGTCACCGTACTTGTTTAATTTGTTTATAGAAGATGTTGTAACTCAGATGAAGATGAGTTCTAGGGGAATTAAAATAAATAACAGATACACAGTATTCGCTTCGCAGATGATATTGTACTGATGGCTGACTGAGAAAAGGATATGACCCGAATGTTAGGTACGTTTAACAAAATTCTTCACGCTTGGAGATTGAGGATAAATGTTAAGAAAACTAAAATAATGGCTGTAAGTAAAAAAAGAGAAGACATTAAATCAACCATTATGTTGAACAACACAATATTGGAGCTCGTTACTGAATTTTGTTACCTGGGTAGCATAGTTACAAGTGGGAATAAGTGTCTGGCAGAGATTAAGAGGAGAGTAGCTCTGGCAAAACAAGCATTCCAGAGCAAAAGGAACTTATTAACAAGCAACCATATTAGTATTGAAACAAGGAAAAAGTTTGTTAAGGTATTTGTATGGAGTGTTTTAACTTACGGGTGTGAATCGTGGACCTTAGGGAAGGTGGAGAGTGACAGACTTCAGGCAATGGAGATGTGGATTTGGCGGAGAATGACAAAAACTAGTTGGACAGATAGGAAGACGAATGAACAGATCTTAGAGGAAATACATGAGAATAGAACACTGCTTAGGAGTATAGAGGTGAGGAAGATTAAGTTGATAGGGCATGTGATCAGACATAGTGCTTTTTTAACTAACATCTTTGAGGGCAAAGTAGTGGGGAAGAAGCCCAAAGGAAGACCAAGAACTGCATACTTCCGCAGCACAATGAGTGTCGTGAATAGTGGGTCCTATGAAGAAATGAAGAATATCGCAAGGGATTGAGTGACGTGGCTACAGCGACAAAGCATTGCCTTTAGAAGTTAATAATAATGAAGGCGTCTGAGGTAAGATCTGAGACTAGTTCAAGGTGAATGGCCTTAGTGGCCATGCATATAAATAGAGCAATATAAGCCTTTGACGTCGATTTTTAACGCTGCCCGCCATAACGTGTAAATACGGGACCGGCATAGTCGACTGCAGCTTGAGAAAATGGCTTAGCAGGCGTAACACGGGAAGGGGGTAATTGTCCTAATAATTGGCTTGTGCCCCTAGCACGGAATCGAAAACAAGTGATACATTTGTGTATTACTGACCGTATATAAGATTTATCATTAATTATCCAATATTTCTGCTGTAGAGAGTATTGAGTCAATTGTACCCCAGCGTGTAGTAGACGAAGATGATCGCCTTCTATGATTAATTTGCTGAGATGTGAATGCGGGTGGAGTATGATTTGGTGTTTGCTCTCATAGGTAAGCTGGGAGTGCTGAAGGCGTCCGCCCACCCGTATTATCCCCGCATTGTCCAGAAAGGGGTTAAGTGAAAGAATTTTGCTATTATTAGGGATACAGCGTTGTGCTTCAAGTTCCTTGATTTCGATGCTAACATGCGATCGCTGGGATTGGCGAATAAAAACCAAAAGTGTACCATGTAACACATGGGAAGTTAAAAAGGACGTGTCTCTATCCGCAATGGGGAGCCTAGAGTTCCGAATGAATCGACGGCAATACGAAAATACACGAAGGAGTTTTGAAAGCGAAGAGTAGTTTTCAAAATAACTAGACGTAGATGAAGCGACAATCAATGAGGTTTGGACATGCATTCGTTGTTCCTGCTCAAGAACGGGATGAGTGCAGGGTGAATGGGCATCGAAGGCACTGGTGGGCCATGATGATGACTCATGGGACAACCAGGATGGACCATACCACCATTGGGGGTGACCGTGTAAAAACCGAGGGAGACAACCACGCGATAGAATGTCGGCAGGGTTCTGCTTGAACTTGAGTTCCAGTGATTGAAATCTGCAGATAGCTCCGGGAAGAGAATCGCCCAAATGAGAATTGTATAACCTACGTGGTAGGGATACCACAAATCTACCATCATACGTTCGAGGGGAGATATAGCCACAAATTTTGGGCATTCAGAAAGGCGGTGTTTACCACGACACAGCTGACAAATGTTATTGCCGATATGAGAATGGAATGTTGACCTAGTAAGATCGACCGGTTTAATAGCTTTGCGATAGGGAGTCTTATCGCTAACTTGTATTCTGCTTACTGAACTGGTCGCGGCGCCGACGTTTTGCATTAGTTGCCTTCTATTATTTAAAAATTTAATAAAATTATTGAAATTAGGAGATCGCTCGTCGGACAGGCTTTCTTTCCAGAGCCGACATGTCTGGTTATCGAGTTTTTGCGTTAAGTATTGAACGAAAATGATTTCAAATGTATTTAGCGGTAAATTTAATGAATTTAAAGCATTTGTATTCGCGGTGATCTCGTCAATGAATTTGGAAATGCCAACCATGGACTCTTGTTGAATGGACTTCACGCCCAAGACATTCCCAATGTGACAGGCTGAGACAATTAATTTGCTGTCATACCTGGCCCTCAATAGATCAATGGCTACCGCATAATTGTCATGGGTTATTGGGAGAGATTTTATTACGTTTAAAGCTTCGTCTCTTAATGAAGAGTGTAAATAGTGTAATTTCTGATTGTCCGTCAGGTCAGTTCTGACGTGTACTAGTTCCAAAAACATATTATAATAATGTTGCCAATCAATAATGTTGCCTGAGTAGCAGGGCAATTTAATTGGCTCTAACTGTATAGGGGAGGTTTTAATTGGCGCAACCTCAGTTTGAATCAATGGCTTCTTGTTCACCTACTCTACTTGTTCTAATAAATGGTGTAGCTTGCATTCAATATTACAGAGATCATCCTCTGTTTGAACCCTGTCACTGACTGATGAGAAATCGGAATCGTCAGCCTCAATTTGGGTCTGAATGTCATCATACTTCGCGGACAATTCCATCAAATGGTGGAGTTTAATTTTTAAGGCATGGTGATCGCTTATGTCCGGATCGAAATTGTCAGCGAAAGTATTTACACGGGATATAGAAGCCTTAATTGTGCTCCGTTTTTTGATTAACGCTTTCACATCAGCCATGACTGAAATGCAAAATGTGATTCGAAAACGATAGTTAAATATAGAGCAGGTGAACAATTGTTGTACCTTGAATCATTTACTAAATCCTGATATGATGCGGGAGACAGTGATCGGTATACACCTTAATCTATTACTTACTATAATAGGTACTTATTTCTTTAAAAAATAGTTATGGAAGTTATTGAAAATATGAATCATTCAAAGTGACAATATACATATAGCCTTATCACATCACTTAAGTTTCTGAATGCATTATAGTACAACTGCGTAAATGAAAAATTTAGGTAAAAATACAAATTTATGGCCACTTGACACTAATATCTGTTTATGGAAAAATTATAAATGATTTTATATTAAGTGCTATTAAATCTGTGCTAAAATATTAATGACTTTGCTGTACATAAAAATTATAAATGAAAAATTATAAAAAATGAAAGTTCATAGTCACGTGGATGGTGAATCCCGGTGTGTTCAAGATGGCTCCGATCCTGTTGTTTCCTTGTTGATCCTGTTCGGCAGGCCTTAGAGGTTGGCGCAACTCTTGTTTCTGCTGGTCGGGTGACGCTTGAAGTTGTAGCTCTCCGTATAATTTTGAAGTTCTGGAATTTCGCTGTACGACAAATGCTGATGACTTGTAGTGTCTTGCTGTCTCAGATATGATGCTCTGCAGAATCTTGATGATGTCAAGTATGAAGTATTTCAAAAACAGTGAAGGCATGCAACGGCCAGCAATCTAAAGTTTGAAAGTATTCGGGCCGGGCTTGACCCAACCGTTGTTTGGGCCCATTAAATAAAATATATCTGAAAATCTTAGTCCGAATCACGATTCGGATCCGGCCCGGAGGACCAAAATGTTGCGTCTTAGACGCTCTCGATGAAATCTTAAGTTAGTCTTAGAACGCTAATTGTTGAGTTAGCTGGTGTGAAATGAAATAACTAAGTGGACTGTATACGTTTGTTGGAGTTAATCATTTATTGAAATTATTAGAAAATAGTTGCTGGCGCGTGCAGTTGAGCGCGGCATAAATGCCTGATTATTAAGATAGAATTAAATATTAAAAACCCATAATCGTGTGTAGGCCGAGATCGCCTAAGTACTTAGCGCATGATGATCATGCTAAATTTAGAAATGTTGAAAAATAATGTAGCCGCGGCTGGCGAACAGAGGCAGGTTGCCCGTCCGGAGTCTTGCAAGTAACTAACTAATTTTGACTGCTGCTAGCCTGAATCAAGCCGGCAGCAGATAGCGGGGAAAAAAATGACGTCACTGCACGCGACTGCAATGCGGTATTACAGTACAAAGTCTGAATAAGTACAATGTTTAACCAGTCTTCACCTCCAAACTATTTGAAATTCCTGCTACCGGGAAATCTCCACCATCCTGTCAGATTAGTGCTCTGATCGTTTTCAGGTTTTTTTTAACAGAACTACTTTTGTTGTTTGTTTCAAGAACAAAACTGCACAATGCCGATGAAGGGATTACATTTCCGAATACTTTGAAATGATATTCGGCGTAACAAGGCCTATTTTGAATTGATTAAGTGACGTTGGGAAAGTCTAAAAATCTTTACTAAAGTCATAACCCATAGATCTTAATCTATAGGTTCTTTAGGTACTCGTTGTACTATACTGCAGTAAATTATCAAAACGTACTGAGGAAAAACTGCCAATTGAAATGACGTTCCTCGATATACAAGAAAGTGTTATTTCAAGAATTTGAACATAATCGTCATATATCTTGACGTTCTACTTAGAAGACTTAATGATGGGATCCCTCCTAGCATCAAGTTAAATAACTGTACTGCACTAAACATGCTGCTCTTTGCAGATGATATGGCTGTAATCCAGGCCAATGAGAATGCACTGTAGGAAAGTTTATATAGCCTCTAACAGATAAGTAAGGAATATATTTTAAAAATTGTAACTTAAAAACAAAAGTTATGTTTTTTGTGGAAATACCCCATTCGATCTAAAATATGTTAAATGACCAGCTCATAGAATAGGTATTCACATTCAATTACCTTGGTTGTAGTATTTCTTATAAATGTAGTGATGACCTCACTAATAAACTAGGCAGGTTTCAAACTATAAGTGGAATACTGAGAAGGGCATAGCAAAAGAAAGCTAGACAAGTGACGTGTATCAAATTCTATAAGAAACGAGTATATTAGATGAAAACTTGATATAGTACTCCTAAATGAACTCATTCATAATTATAGAAATTGCTGAAAAAACCATCTAGAATGAATGGACAATACCTGCTTTCCGAAGTTAGCTCAAGAGTAATAGCCGGTTGAAAGAAGATCTATAGGCAGGCCAGTCACAAGATGGCGGGAAGCCCATCACAAGTTCTATCCATGAAGTGATGATGATGATGAAATAATTATAATGAATATTGTAGCGTGACAGATAATCCACACAAATGCATTACTCAATGATCATTAATAAAGCTCTAATATATGGAATATCCAAATGAGAATCAATTAAAATGCACTATTTAATAATATATTCACAAGAAAGGTTAAATAAAGAAAAATTCTGCAAATAATATAATAATACCAATTTAAAAACCCAGAAGACTAAAAATAATAATAACAAAATTACCCAGGTAAGATAGAAGCAGGCAATTAATATACCCCGTCAAAGAAACCAGACCAGAAAAAACAAAGCTACTGAAGAAAGAAGAAGGAAGAATAATTAAAACTACTATTACTGAAGAAAGAAGAAAGAAGAACAATCAAAGATACAGAAGACAGAAGAAGGAAGAATAATTAAAACTAGAGAAGAAAGAAGACTAATTAAAACTACCAATACTGAAGAAGGAAGAAAGAAGAACAAACTAAATCTAGAGAAGAAAGAAGAACTAATTAAAACTACTATTACTAAAGAAAGAAGAAAGAAGAACAAACTAAATCTAATAAAGAAAGAAGAACAATCAAGGCTACTGAAGACAGAAGAAAGAAGAACAATCAAAGCTACCGAAGAATGAAGAAAGAAGAACAATCAAAGATACAGAAGACAGAAGAAAGAAGAAAGAAGAATAATTAAAACTAGAGAAGAAAGAAGAACTAATTAAAACTACTACTACAGAAGACAGAAGAAACAAAACTAATCAAAACTCAAAGAAGAAAGAAGAGTAATCCCAAACTAAATCTACTGAAGAAAGAAGAAAGAAGAACAATCAAAGATACAGAAGACAGAAGAAAGAAGAATAATTAAAACTACTACTACTGAAGACAGAAGAAAGAAGAATAATTAGAACTAAAGAAGAAAGAAGACTAATTAAAACTACTACTACAGAAGAAGGAAGAAAGAAGAACAATCAAAGATACAGAAGACAGAAGAAAGAAGAATAATTAAAACTACTATTACTGAAGAAAGAAGAACTAATTAGAACTACTATTACTGAAGAATGAAGAAAGAAGAACAATCAAAGATACAGAAGACAGAAGAAAGAAGAATAATTAAAACTACTATTACTGAAGAAAGAGAAGAAAGAAGAGTAATCCCAAACTAAATCTACTGAAGAAAGAAGAAAGAAGAACAATCAAAGATACAGAAGACAGAAGAAAGAAGAATAATTAAAACTACTACTACTGAAGACAGAAGAAAGAAGAATAATTAGATCTAAAGAAGAAAGAAGAACTAATTAAAACTACTATTACTGAAGAATGAAGAAAGAAGAACAATCAAAGATACAGAAGACAGAAGAAGGAAGAATAATTAAAACTACTACTACTGAAGACAGAAGAAAGAAGAATAATTAGAACTAAAGAAGAAAGAAGAATAATTAAAACTACTATTACTGAAGAATGAAGAGGGAAGAACAATCAAAACTACTGAAGGCAGAAGAAAGAAGAACAATCAAAGTACTGAAGAAAGAAGAAGGAAGTGAGACGACCCATATAAAACAAAAACCCCATAGGGAAAGAACCCCAAAAACCCCAAAACCAATAAATGCCCAAAAAAGAAAGTATAACACACTAAAAAACCATATCACTGTAAAACTGACAAAAACTAAAAGTGTTAGTAGTATTAAATATTAGTGCATTCAAAAAGTTATTATTTAGTTTGTATAGACAAGTCTTCACAGTTCCCCCATGGTTGAATATTTCATATTAAAAGCTAGAAAAAGACTAGTAAATATAGTAATAATTCACCATGGAAAAGTGTAAGTGATCAAATTATAACTAATAAACTTTAAGAAGTTTATTAAAGTTGCATGAGTAGCAGTACAAAGTAACAAACTTTAAGTTTCGTGAACAGTGTCTACTTTGATAATGAAGTAGTAATTTTACTAATAAAAAGCTACTAAAACTGTATGAACATTCCATAGAATGGAATATAACTTAGATAGCCAGGGTTATACTTTAAGAGGGGGCATAAATCTTATAAAATGGGAAATTACAGAACTAACTGTTTATGATGAAGTAGTAGAAGGTATTAACAATTATATATGGATCCAAATGTTGGGTTCCAATTAAATATAGCATTTAGATAAGTAAGGGTTAGTCATAAGAAATATTAGTATTATAATTGTTATTTTATTGTTCATGTTAATTTAGGAATGCATTATCTAAAATTAGATATCATTCCAATGTTGTAGAAATACTTTTTATTATGTTATTAGGTGATATACCAAAACAATGTTATTAAGAACACCAGTTTTATATATCTGGGTGTTATATTTTAATTGTATAATCTATAATTACTGTTATGCCAGATCAGAGAACTAATTTTTAATCAAATATATCAGAGTCAGAAGTCAGAGAAGGAAATAAAATAATTACATTAGTAAAACATTCTGCAAATAGCCACAATTCAAATCTAGGCAATATAATAAAGTTAAAATGCAGAATAATTAATAAACCTAATCTTATAAACCAGTCAAACTGACAATATTTAGGCAAGATACACTCAACATATCAAATACTATGTAAATAAGGCTTTCTAAAGATATGGTCATTATATGAGTAAAATTATTTAATTGTCTAATAAAATACCATTAAAACTGAAATAGATTAACTGACTCTATCCTAGGGGAAGTCATATACAATTGAATTATATTAAAAAACCATCATTAGTATACTAAATTGCAATAAAATAAGTGAGAATTGATAATTATACAAATTTCAGATTTCATAGAATAATAATTATATTAGTTAAAATGGCTATTATTTACATAGAAGACAGGGAAGTATAATTTTAGGCCTACCTCCCAAAAAATTATAAGAAATATAATTTTCAGATAAAACTTTGTAATACTAACTTAATTACTATCAAAATAAGTAGAATAGAATAGTGAAAACGAATATGTATTTTATATTTCAAACAGTTAACGAATAACGAATTTATTTTTTGAACATAAAGTATATTTTTAAAGTGTATCGGAAGTTATGGCAATTTTAAACAATGTCTTTTTAATATTAAATTGGCTAAGACGTTTCGGATGAAGAAGAAAATAGGACAGTTAATTAATATACATGGTAGAGAACACTTGAACGAGGTTTTGCTCCTATTAACCTATATAAGAAGCAGAAATGGCGTGCGGTATATAAAAACCTAGTCTTCAGTGAAAATTTTTAACTTTTCAATTTTGAGTTTAAATGTTAGGATCAGTGAGCACAAACCATAACACGATTAAAATACAGTAAAACAGAACAATATAGGACTAAATTATTAAATTAACACCATCACTAATAATTATTACTAACGAAACGAAAAGTGTTAGTTACAACCCATTTAACCAAAGTGAAGTTAGACATTATCACACACATTTAAACAAAGTGAACTACGAAACACTGAACCTGGAACAATCAATTAACACCAGAAGGAAGATCCACCATTGCTGAGACGAGGAAACGGTGAAAAGGCAGCATTTATTACAAGAAATATTCGTCGAGGCAACTACGTACAACCTACTCAGTCGGCAGGCGGCCATCTTTGTCTTCTCAGAATTCTATGCGAGTTTGACCAACTGAACATTGAATCGTCACTGGTTCGAATTTTATAATATATAAACATTCAATAATACTAAATATCACTATAATATTGACGACTCGGAACACAAAGTTTTTTATAAGTAAAAACGTAAAGTTTTACCTTACAGCCTAAACCGGCTTTCACCTATACAATAGAATGAAATAATATTGGATTCAATAATATTTAATAACATTGTAATTTTTAATTTTAAGACCTTTAACTGTAAGTGTTATACTTTCATGACCCTGACCTTCTCTGGCTTTTTATATAATTAACCGTTCGAAGAACCTATTTTTATAATACCAATATAAAATTCATAGATCGACCGGCCCTGAGCGAGTCGATACGGCATTATAACATTGTTTTCAATTGAGCAAATTCCTCATTTTGTTGAATAAACGTTTGTTATCTAGTAAATTGAATTTGATTTCTCTAATAAAAGGACATAACCATTAATTAATAAAGAAAACTCGACAACCTTTAAAGGCAGTATATGCGAAATACTACATTTCAAGAGTAAGAAGAAGAGAGCCGTTCGCGCCTAATTTGAAGTTAACTGGATTGTCTTTTTAATAAATTTACAGAAGGGAAGATTATTACTAGAATACACACCATACCATCCTATTTATAATTACAATCAACAATCTCAATTTATTTCTAAATTTTAAGAATATAAACACATCGAAAACAATTTTTTCAGAATTTATTTTTTTGTATAAATATAAATTTTAAATTTATATCACCTTTCAAATTGCTGCAACAGCAACATACACCTAGAATATTTGATAACAACATTATCCAGGAACATTACCAAATCGACGTCTCCCAGAGCGGAACGTCACTACTACACATACGCACCATAAAAATTATTCTGGGTAATATTATGCCAGAACACCATTACAATTACCATTATATATTACAAAATTGAAGACCAGTAGTGAGAGCCGAACGAAGATTAGAAGACATTAGCTACATTACTACATACAATAGTGAGAGTACAATTCTCATACATCAACTATTTATTTATTTTTATATTTAATATTTATCGTATTATTACAAAACTGGCGAGTCCAACTTGTGGGGCTCGATTACCGCAGAATACCAGAACAAGCAACACTTTATAAATTTAATTATAATTTGTAATAAATAAGTATATGTTACATAATTTGGCTTCCATCGCGGGGCATGAAGAAACGAGGACTTCAAAGTATATATTACAAATTTGGCGGCCAACGTGGGGCTGTAATTAGGGGTTGAAAGGCGGTAATTACTTACCCAATTCCTAATTCAGCTTGGCAGCGGTTACCCAGCCAGGGAATCAGGGAAAATAATGCGTCGTGCCACATCAAAGAAGAGAGCGGCGGAGGCCGAGAAAGAACTCGATATGGATAATAAGGAGGCGACCCCAGTGGAGGACGTGGAAAGGATATTAGAACGGGTGGAACGTAAAAAACCAGCACCACCAGAGGAACAACCCGAAGCGCACACACAAACAGGGGAAATCGATGTCCGGGAGGAAAGAATAGGACAACCCGAGAAACCACCACGTGAAGAGAATAGTAACATGCAGGAGATGTTCAGGATAATGATGGAGAAGATGGAAGAAAACAGCAAGAAGATGGAAGAAAACAGCAAGAAGATGGAAGAAAACTTGAAGAAGGACAACCAAGCAACCAAGGAAGAATTAAGCAAGAAAATGGATTCCACCGAAGAAAACTTGAACAAGAAAATGGATGCCACCGAAGAAAACTTGAACAAGAAAATGGATTCTACCACAGAAGAAAATAATAAAAGATTTGAAGATTTGAAGAATGATAACCAATCTTTAAGGGAAGAATTGAAGAAGGACAACCAAGAAACAAAAGAAGAATTGGGCCGTAAAATAGAAAGGACCAATAAGAGAATTGAGGAAACCAGTAAAAAGGTGGAAAAGAAAATGGAAGAAAATAAGAAGAATTTGGAAGAAAAGATGGAAGAAACCAATAAGAAAATCGAAAGTGATCATCAACAGTTAAGGAAAGAGTTAAGAGAGGACTACCAACGGTTAAGAGAAGAAATAAGGGAGGATAACCGACGATGGCATAAGGAAATGAAAGAAGACAGGGAAGAGGAAAGAAGGGATAGAAAAGAATACAGACAAATCTTGAAGGAAGGTTTGAGTGAAATAGATAAAAACGTCACATCCTTGGATGAAGAATTGGATAAGACACTGGACGACAGCAAACCAGAACGAAAGGAAATACCAAACAATAAAACAATGGAGCCAGTGATAGTGTTACCTGAAAAGGAAACGAACGCGAAGAAAGAAAATACTAAGGATATGGAAGTGAAACAAAAGAGAATGAAAAGAAGGCATCCAAAGAAATTAATGAAAACAAGGGAAGAAATGGAAATGATGAACCATGGTTTATTTGATAATGATAATATCCCTATTACCAACAATGAAGAAATCGTGAGTTCCAGAAATTATGGAAATAGATTGATGGTAATCTCAGAAATGGTTTATCAGCAGACAGTAGTTTACCACGGGGAAGTGATCAGAGGTAAATGGAATACAACAGGGATGGAGATATATGGTAGATTGTCAATGGTATCATTGATCATTGATGGACCAGAGACGTACTGGTATATAAAACACTATGATAGAGGGAGTCGAATAAGCTTAGCAGCCAACAAAGGAATAGCAGCTAGGAAAATGAAATACAAGACAAAGGCCAGAGATTTCACTAGTACCGGAACGATGATGAAGACTATGGTCATCCGGACAATGAGAGCAAATGAAGTGACAGACTACGGTTAAGTCTAATACCATACACCTCCACAAAAAGGGACTGATGTTATGATAACCGGCAACGGCAAAAAACTATGTCAAAGAAAAAGAAATTATGAGCAATTGTCCAACCTAATAAAAATCTTCAACCTGGGTATTTAAAAGAAAAATAATTATAAGAAGTACATTTGAAATAAAGAAAAGAAGAGAGCTAATACCATATTTAGGGTAATAATATGATATGTTAACCATATTTATGAAAAAATATTATGAATAATCGAATGTATGGAAGAAAGAATTTAAAAGTAAAAATTCAAAAAAGAAGTAATGACTACTTACTTACCTATTATTTAGAAAACCATTTATGAATCAAGAAGAAAATGAATTTTGAATTAAATCTCAAAATTTAAAAAAGAAGTAAGAACAACTTACTACCTTATTTTAAAAACAACTTTTAGAAATGAACAAGAAGAAAAAGAATTTGGATAACACATTACAAACAATTATATATGGGACCAATTCTGAAAAACTTTCAAGAATAAAGAAACGGCAGTACAAACCACTGATACAATTTAAATGAATAAACTTATTGTGAAGTAAAATTAATGAGAATTTTATGTCAAATAAACAGAGATATTAAACATATGGCATTAATAATTAAAGAGTGCATTTGGATAAAAAGCAAGAGCAAAATAAAATTTTGAAAAAAGAAAGGAAAAACTATATATAAATAAATCCATATGAAAAAGATGATCATACAATAAATGTCAGTTATTAGAAAGACAATTAAAAGAGTAATTGAGAAAACATAATACTAGTGGAACGATTCACAAGAATTAAGAAAGGAACAAAAATATAATACAAAATATATGCTACCAATGACCAGAAGGAGATTGTGATAACAGTCAAAAAATGACAGAGAATTAAAAACTTTACACTGAATAAGGAGTGATAATTATATTATACCAGCTTCCAATCACAAGGAGAAATAAAATGCCAGCAGAGCTAACCATTGAGAAAAATAACTGAGATAGAGATTCACTAAGATAGAAATATTAATAGATCTGTTCGTATACGAAGTGAAATATCCAAAGATATTTAATTTTTTTTTTAATAGTCATAAGGTGGACTATTCTTATATAATTTTTATAAATAACTGTCTGAGATAAGTCCAGCAGTATTATTATGTATTGGTCAGAGATGATTTACCTCTGTAATCAATAAATGACGTAGTATGGCCAGCAGAGTGAGATGCCTACAGAGCCCCTCTGGACACTGCCCCAGCTAACGTATTAGGGAATTTTAGGGAATAAATATCCCAAGGATAAAGAAACGAGTTAAGAAGAAAATGGAAAAATAAAAAATAACGAACCTCAGATGACTATTACTATCAGTAAGAATCCAGTTAATAATGGAATATAGATAAGCTCAAAAATATGGGAGAAAAAATTTTTAGAAATGTGAAGGAAGTAAAGAAATATAATTTATAATATAATGTCATAAGCAATTACTTCAGACAAACTAAGTATGATCTGAACTAATCACTTCCGGAAGAGAGCAATCTGTAGCGTGACAGATAATCCACACAAATGCATTACTCAATGATCATTAATAAAGCTCTAATATATGGAATATCCAGATGAGAATCAATTAAAATGCACTATTTAATAATATATTCACAAGAAAGGTTAAATAAAGAAAAATTCTGCAAATAATATAATAATACCAATTTAAAAACCCAGAAGACTAAAAATAATAATAACAAAATTACCCAGGTAAGATAGAAGCAGGCAATTAATATACCCCGTCAAAGAAACCAGACCAGAAAAAACAAAGCTACTGAAGAAAGAAGAAGGAAGAATAATTAAAACTACTATTACTGAAGAAAGAAGAAAGAAGAACAATCAAAGATACAGAAGACAGAAGAAGGAAGAATAATTAAAACTAGAGAAGAAAGAAGACTAATTAAAACTACCAATACTGAAGAAGGAAGAAAGAAGAACAAACTAAATCTAGAGAAGAAAGAAGAACTAATTAAAACTACTATTACTAAAGAAAGAAGAAAGAAGAACAAACTAAATCTAATAAAGAAAGAAGAACAATCAAGGCTACTGAAGACAGAAGAAAGAAGAACAATCAAAGCTACTGAAGAATGAAGAAAGAAGAACAATCAAAGATACAGAAGACAGAAGAAAGAAGAAAGAAGAATAATTAAAACTAGAGAAGAAAGAAGAACTAATTAAAACTACTACTACAGAAGACAGAAGAAACAAAACTAATCAAAACTCAAAGAAGAAAGAAGAGTAATCCCAAACTAAATCTACTGAAGAAAGAAGAAAGAAGAACAATCAAAGATACAGAAGACAGAAGAAAGAAGAATAATTAAAACTACTACTACTGAAGACAGAAGAAAGAAGAATAATTAGAACTAAAGAAGAAAGAAGACTAATTAAAACTACTACTACAGAAGAAGGAAGAAAGAAGAACAATCAAAGATACAGAAGACAGAAGAAAGAAGAATAATTAAAACTACTATTACTGAAGAAAGGAGAACTAATTAAAACTACTATTACTGAAGAATGAAGAAAGAAGAACAATCAAAGATACAGAAGACAGAAGAAAGAAGAATAATTAAAACTACTATTACTGAAGAAAGAGAAGAAAGAAGAGTAATCCCAAACTAAATCTACTGAAGAAAGAAGAAAGAAGAACAATCAAAGATACAGAAGACAGAAGAAAGAAGAATAATTAAAACTACTACAACTGAAGACAGAAGAAAGAAGAATAATTAGAACTAAAGAAGAAAGAAGAACTAATTACAACTACTATTACTGAAGAATGTAGAAAGAAGAACAATCAAAGATACAGAAGACAGAAGAAAGAAGAATAATTAAAACTACTATTACTGAAGAAAGAAGAAAGAAGAACAATCAAAGATACAGAAGACAGAAGAAAGAAGAATAATTAAAACTACTATTACTGAAGAAAGAAGAACTAATTAAAACTACTATTACTGAAGAATGAAGAAAGAAGAACAATCAAAGATACAGAAGACAGAAGAAGGAAGAATAATTAAAACTACTACTACTGAAGACAGAAGAAAGAAGAATAATTAGAACTAAAGAAGAAAGAAGAATAATTAAAACTACTATTACTGAAGAATGAAGAAAGAAGAACAATCAAAACTACTGAAGACAGAAGAAAGAAGAACAATCAAAGTACTGAAGAAAGAAGAAGGAAGTGAGACGACCCATATAAAACAAAAACCCCATAGGGAAAGAACCCCAAAAACCCCAAAACCAATAAATGCCCAAAAAAGAAAGTATAACACACTAAAAAACCATATCACTGTAAAACTGACAAAAACTAAAAGTGTTAGTAGTATTAAATATTAGTGCATTCAAAAAGTTATTATTTAGTTTGTATAGACAAGTCTTCACAGTTCCCCCATGGTTGAATATTTCATATTAAAAGCTAGAAAAAGACTAGTAAATATAGTAATAATTCACCATGGAAAAGTGTAAGTGATCAAATTATAACTAATAAACTTTAAGAAAGGTGCATGAGTAGCAGTACAAAGTAACAAACTTTAAGTTTCGTGAACAGTGTCTACTTTGATAATGAAGTAGTAATTTTACTAATAAAAAGCTACTAAAACTGTATGAACATTCCATAGAATGGAATATAACTTAGATAGCCAGGGTTATACTTTAAGAGGAGGCATAAATCTTATAAAATGGGGAATTACAGAACTAACTGTTTATGATGAAGTAGTAGAAGGTATTAACAATTATATATGGATCCAAATGTTGGGTTCCAATTAAATATAGCATTTAGATAAGTAAGGGTTAGTCATAAGAAATATTAGTATTATAATTGTTATTTTATTGTTCATGTTAATTTAGGAATGCATTATCTAAAATTAGATATCATTCCAATGTTGTAGAAATACTTTTTATTATGTTATTAGGTGATATACCAAAACAATGTTATTAAGAACACCAGTTTTATATATCTGGGTGTTATATTTTAATTGTATAATCTATAATTACTGTTATGCCAGATCAGAGAACTAATTTTTAATCAAATATATCAGAGTCAGAAGTCAGAGAAGGAAATAAAATAATTACATTAGTAAAACATTCTGCAAATAGCCACAATTCAAATCTAGGCAATATAATAAAGTTAAAATGCAGAATAATTAATAAACCTAATCTTATAAACCAGTCAAACTGACAATATTTAGGCAAGATACACTCAACATATCAAATACTATGTAAATAAGGCTTTCTAAAGATATGGTCATTATATGAGTAAAATTATTTAATTGTCTAATAAAATACCATTAAAACTGAAATAGATTAACTGACTCTATCCTAGGGGAAGTCATATACAATTGAATTATATTAAAAAACCATCATTAGTATACTAAATTGCAATAAAATAAGTGAGAATTGATAATTATACAAATTTCAGATTTCATAGAATAATAATTATATTAGTTAAAATGGCTATTATTGACATAGAAGACAGGGAAGTATAATTTTAGGCCTACCTCCCAAAAAATTATAAGAAATATAATTTTCAGATAAAACTTTGTAATACTAACTTAATTACTATCAAAATAAGTAGAATAGAATAGTGAAAACGAATATGTATTTTATATTTCAAACAGTTAACGAATAACGAATTTATTTTTTTAACATAAAGTATATTTTTAAAGTGTATCGGAAGTTATGGCAATTTTAAACAATGTCTTTTTAATATTAAATTGGCTAAGACGTTTCGGATGAAGAAGAAAATAGGACAGTTAATTAATATACATGGTAGAGAACACTTGAACGAGGTTTTGCTCCTATTAACCTATATAAGAAGCAGAAATGGCGTGCGGTATATAAAAACCTAGTCTTCAGTGAAAATTTTTAACTTTTTCAATTTTGAGTTTAAATGTTAGAATCAGTGAGCACAAACCATAACACGATTAAAATACAGTAAAACAGAACAATATAGGACTAAATTATGAAATTAACACCATCACTAATAATTATTACTAACGAAACGAAAAGTGTTAGTTACAACCCATTTAACCAAAGTGAAGTTAGACATTATCACACACATTTAAACAAAGTGAACTACGAAACACTGAACCTGGAACAATCAATTAACACCAGAAGGAAGATCCACCATTGCTGAGACGAGGAAACGGTGAAAAGGCAGCATTTATTACAAGAAATATTCGTCGAGGCAACTACGTACAACCTACTCAGTCGGCAGGCGGCCATCTTTGTCTTCTCAGCCTTCTATGCGAGTTTGACCAACTGAACATTGAATCGTCACTGGTTCGAATTTTATAATATATAAACATTCAATATTATTTAATAACATTGTAATTTTTAATTTTAAGACCTTTAACTGTAAGTGTTATACTTTCATGACCCTGACCTTCTCTGGCTTTTTATATAATTAACCGTTCGAAGAACCTATTTTTATAATACCAATATAAAATTCATAGATCGACCGGCCCTGAGCGAGTCGATACGGCATTATAACATTGTTTTCAATTGAGCAAATTCCTTATTTTGTTGAATAAACGTTTGTTATCTAGTAAATTGAATTTGATTTCTCTAATAAAAGGACATAACCATTAATTAATAAAGAAAACTCGACAACCTTTAAAGGCAGTATATGCGAAATACTACATTTCAAGAGTAAGAAGAAGAGAGCCGTTCGCGCCTAATTTGAAGTTAACTGGATTGTCTTTTTAATAAATTTACAGAAGGGAAGATTATTACTAGAATACACACCATACCATCCTATTTATAATTACGATCAACAATCTCAATTTATTTCTAAATTTTAAGAATATAAACACATCGAAAACAATTTTTTCAGAATTTATTTTTTTTGTATAAATATAAATTTTAAATTTATATCACCTTTCAAATTGCTGCAACAGCAACATACACCTAGAATATTTGATAACAACATTATCCAGGAACATTACCAAATCGACGTCTCCCAGAGCGGAACGTCACTACTACACATACACACCATAAAAATTATTCTGGGTAATATTATGCCAGAACACCATTACAATTACCATTATATATTACAAAATTGAAGACCAGTAGTGAGAGCCGAACGAATATTAGAAGACATTAGCTACATTACTACATACAATAGTGAGAGTACAATTCTCATACATCAACTATTTATTTATTTTTATATTTAATATTTATCGTATTATTACAAAACTGGCGAGTCCAACTTGTGGGGCTCGATTACCGCAGAATACCAGAACAAGCAACACTTTATAAATTTAATTATAATTTGTAATAAATAAGTATATGTTACATAATTTGGCTTCCATCGCGGGGCATGAAGAAACCAGGACTTCAAAGTATATATTACAATATCTGTATTTACAGCTTGAATTATAAAGTGGAAGTTCGTAGAAGTAAATGGTGTCTGCATATAGGTGAGACGAATTTGAGAATATTATCTTGTGGGGCCATGAATCATACGAGATTACGGGGACGTGAGGCGTGGAGCATTCGTGGAAGCGGTACCAACTATGTAAGATTGTAAGGTAACTTAATTCACAAAGTGAGAAGAAAGAAGAAGAAGAAGAAGAAGAAGAAGAAGAAGAAGAAGAAGAAGAAGAAGAAGAAGAAGAAGAAGAATAAATAGGCGGAGGAGGAGGGACACAGCAGAAGACAAAGAAGAAAAACATGTATCAAATTGTATGTTTTTATGTTATTCTTTTGAAAACTGACAAACTTCATCTTCCCACACTTGTCACTAGACTGTAGTAGACACAGGAACTGATGGAATATCAGCAGTAAGTCCACGTTAATTCATAATATACAATATGCTCTTAATACTGCTCTCACATTTGATTGAGATTTAGTTGTCTTGTTTTAAATGATAACCGTTTGCCACAAGTCTCTTAGTAAGTTCCAACAGTACAAGAATACTGCTGCAATAGTTTGCTGTATTAACGTTACACAATCCTATTTCGTGCTATTATTGAGACAGTATATACTTATAAATAAGTTTCTTATGTTCTTAGATAGTCACAGGACTATGTTTTAAATGTAGTCATTTTATTGGCACTCAACTTGCTCTCTCAATAAAGTTATTGAGGGTGATTCTTGACATATTGGCTGCAGAGTGAACACGATTACCAAAATGGTTCCGAGTAAGACATCTATTAAATATTGATAGGTTCTGTCTTCATTCTGTTCTACACCAAAAATATTAAATATTTTAACATAAGTAACACAAAGAAAAATAATTCAAAGAACTTCACGAGGGATTCGCAGAATATTTGAAACATCTGTTAAATAAATTCAAGTACAATAAGTCAAGTGCGCGTTCAGATTGAATGAGTGCATTTTTTTTTTTTAATGGGTATACTTTTCTGTAACTGTAAATACACATTTTAAGTTTACTTTTCTCTCCCAACTTTATAACTTTTTTTTCAGGATGCTTCTCGTTGTAATCTTTAATAATATTCTGAGAGTCGATAGAGTCACTGTACTGAGCCCAGTAGGCTAAGGTATCTCTGTGTTTGCACGCCGCACCGTCTGGTTCGATACAGCTGAGTAAATGTTTTCTGTGCTATAAAAACAACGGTATTGAATCATCTATAAACTTACTGAATCGCTGAGGGGTTAAAATAAAAGCGTAAGCCAAAGGTTATTCCCGAACAAAATAAAACTTTTACTGAAGCAATGAAAGAAGTACCCGATAAATAGATATAATATAACAAGACACAGGATATTTTAATGCAATTAATCAAATATCACAATTGTGATTTGATATTTACAAGAACAAACACCTGTAGTTTGTTTCAGTATTGTTTCATATTTACAAAATATGGATGACATAAATTTTATTTAGTTTTATGGCGGTCACATTGATTACAATTTTTAAATATTATAACAAACAAAGAACTAAGTCACGGATACCTTAAAAGTTTTATCAAGGTATATTGTAGTTACAAAGTCGTAAGTTGGCATTTAGAATAGCTAACAGATGTCTATTCCAACACATATAACTTGAATCAATTTCTTAGCACCTTACCAACGACAAGCCTATCTGAAACAATTTTTTTTTTTAATAAAACTTTCCGAGATACGATTTCAGGTTTCAGATCGTTTAAAACCACATGAAATTTAGTCCCATATAATCAAGTGTTACGATAAAAGTTGTACAAGCTGCGTACATTTATAATTGCATTAAGTGGTTAGAAGAGACCGACAAAATTGCTATTGATAGTCAGCGTAACAGTCGATCAATTGTGCAGGATTAAACTCCAGCTCTAGGCTATCTTCAAAGAGATGACGCGTTACAAACAACTTCTAAAAATTGTAATGTAAAGTAAGCCTATCGGTACAGTTAATAGGCCTACACACAAAATGAATTATGTAAAACATTAGCAGTGGTGGTTGCAGATTGTTTACATAAAGAAGGATTGCTAGAACAATGTTTGCCCAAATTTGGAATGGGTTGTCTGGTACAGGCACCTCATGAACCAGTCCTTGAACCGTCAGACATTTCTTTGTTTAGTTACTTCAGTGAGTGATTACGTAGAATCAAGTTTCACAGTATGATAAAGTGAATAAGTGTGGATCAAATGGAGCTTACAGACCAAGGCAAATATGTTCTAATTTTGGCGTAAAAACAACTAACAGACCGATAAGATAATGCTTCAAATGTAGCTGGTGATTACATTGAAAAATAGGTATCTAGATACATTTATTAAATAAATAGTATTAAAGAATTAATTTGTTCCTTCAGCTATTAAATGGCTCTCGTATTATATTAGGTAAAATGAATGCCCATAATAGCACATGTTTACCGAAGTCTGTATACATAATACTATTCGAACCAAATGTGCAAACAAACTACTTACTCAAACGCTATGTAGACCTTCTCATTATGGGTTTGCCTTCTAAGAGTTCTGAGTTTTCCCCCAAAGCTTATACTAAATAGCATATTGAATTAAGAACCAATAATTATAGTAAAATCAGTATGTGCATTTTAAAATCATTCTCATAGTTACTGCTGAGGTAGCAATAAAGGTTTTTTGAAAAACGTATCCGTTTCCTTTGTATTTAAATTTGATTTAAAATATACTAAATTTTGGCATAGCCAGAGTGTTAGTCGGCACTGGGTAACCCGATTCCCGGTTTTAGGATATGGCGGTGTCCAATGTATTGTTTGTCCGGACAAGGTTTTCTTGCAAAGTTATTGTGAAATTCTGTTGAATCAGAACCCGCTACCTTGCTTCACGTCACTCCTTAACACGCTACTGTGTGGAACTTCAAATAGATAACCGATTGTCTTGCTACGCCCAGTAGCCTCTAGATTGTCGCGACACTTGCCGTCCAAAGCTTGTTCCACAAAGAGTCTCAAAATTCTTTACCTCATAACTACAAAGTGGCCGTTAACGTAATCAAGTGTGCCGCGGTGTTTTTCTCCAAGCTGAGGAAAAACCTCGAGCATGTACGGAAAAACGTACTTAGATGGTACACAAACTTAAGAATCTCGGTGTCTAACGTGTTCACTCTGTGTTAACATCCAAACGGTTACCAAACGACAGTTAACCGATCTGGTTCTTAATTCTCGTGAGCACGCCTATGGCCGAAAACTATGTAAAACGACCGTCATTGTATGTAATGCTGCGTCATTTTTCTCGTCTTCTCAACGAAGAGGCTTCAATATTTGTTCTCTGAACGACACTGAGATGTTCTGGATGCTACGTAACTCCTCATAGCGGTCTCGGCACGTACCGTACACGTTTAGATGATTTTCAGAAAGACTCAGCATATACCTCGAGATTCTAAGGAGATTAGTACATATAGTCAACTATTGTCAGGTTGTTGTTTTGCAAGATCTGGAACCATGTTTTCGTGACTGTAGCTGGACATACGAAAGACAGTACGCATAAACCTAGCCTGTAGCTTTACAAAAATATCTTTATATATTATAATTAAACTCGTGTATGCTGGTATTAATAATGTTAAATTGTATATAATTAAACTTTGTTGTCTATTGAAGAAAAAACTTTTGCTATAATTTTAATCTATTGTGTCTGTTGATATTTATGTTGCGTGTTTATTCCTCGTATTTGTTAAATTTATTAAATTATAATTTTAATTTCTGAATGACTCTTCCTTATCTATTAATTCGAGAATTGACTGAAGAGAATTATTCAGTCCGTCTGTTCTAATTTGAATGTAGCGGATGGATTTTCCCAAAACAAATTCTCAGCGTTTACATTCGATCTCCATCTTAACCGTATTCGCTGAGGTTAATTTTGGTTTCGTAGTTTCTATTATTCTTGTGGCTCACAGAGGTCTTCTGTATCTCCGTGAATATAGAACGAATCCTGATTGTACCTTACATTCGAGAAATAAAAACACATGGATATGATTTTGATAATATTAATATTTAATCTTTGCAAAATTAATTCAGTTTAGGAAAAATTGTCATTCCGAGATACACGCTAGCAATAATCGATTCTTTATCTCAGGGTCAATAGTAAAATGAATTAAATATATAAAGTGTGAATTCTTTTGGCTGCTACGAAAGGTTCCATTAATTAATAACAAACAGTATAGAGTACATTACAATATAATTTTAATACTTATGATCTAAGGTGATATTATAAATAATTATTAATGTTGAATAAAATGGCTTACAATATTTCGTTTCGTTAGGTGCGCAATGCATTCTGGTTATGGCATGACGTCATAAACATGGCCGCCTCGTGGTCAGTTATTGTGTGTAAAATTGTTCCCAATGTATTTTAATAAAATATTTTCACTTTGTATTCACTACTTCTTATATACTGTTTTTTCTATTCTTTATAAATCGTCCATCAGTGATTAATTGTGGTGTGAGTTATTGGTGTTACTAGTGATTGTTCATGTTGGATTACTAAAGTTGTTTGGTTAAGATATTTGTAGAATACGTTACAGTTCTTAGTTAGTTTTAGTTTAGGTTTCTTCTTGTTAATCACTTGATATTTTCTTATTTTCTTACTGGTAGTCGTTCATATTTGGTTAGATGACTTTTGTTAATAATTTCATTATTTTTCTGATTTTTTGTTTATAATTTATTCTTCGAAGTTTGGTTCCTGGTTTTGAAATTTTTTACATAATATCTGCGAGCACTCCTCAACCGTATTCAATCGTGGTTAACAATCAAGTGTCTAATTTCTTCTTTTTGTCATAGAAACTGACCAAAATTTCTTGGATTCTGATTGGCCCATCAGACAAAGTTCAAATGTTACATGACCAAGACCCTTCAATTACATTACATTTTATAAATTGCCTTTAACTTACTATTTCATCATTATACAATAATAGTTAACACAATGTCTATGTGGTTAATAAGAATAAAATTACAAATCATTTGATACTAAACATGTCCTGGTTTAGTCTTGTAAAATTTAGTACTTGATGGATTTCCCATTTAACTTATTAAACAATTCATAATGATGGATGACAGTTAACTATGACCCCTTGATATAACATTATTTTAAATTGATTTGCTGGAAACATGAAACTTTTATAATATAAAACAAAACTCTTAATGATACTCCTTATATTAACAATTATAATTTACTACCTTAACTAATTGCACACTGTTAAACAATTGTCTGTGTGATGATTCCTACATCACTATTGTCAATCATGATTGACCACTTCTTAATCTAAATAATAGCACACTTTTCAACTGTAGTTTATGTGACTATTATTAGACCACCTTTTATGTGTTTATTATCACTTATAGCACTATAAGGGGTTGTGCCTCTTTTTTCACTTTAGTTTATAACAAGACAGATTTTTATTGGCCTATTATACATATAGGTCATACACCTGTTACATTATGAAACGGTTGTACTCTTTATTGTTTTATTAGGTTTATTTATTTAATGATTGATTATAGTCTTTATGTTATTTTTATTGATTTACTGCCCTACCTTACTGGGTAAAGTCTGGTTATATTTGTTAGTCATAGTCAGGTCAATGGTTGGTGTTGTTGAGTTAAATTTGGTTCATTCATTATCTTCAAATTTGGGGTTTCTGTTTATTAGTTGTTGATCATTGTGTTTGGTTCCATCCTTGAATAGGGTTTCAGCGATTATCATTTATAATTATTCTTACAGCGTTGTGTTTCGTTACAAATTCTAATATTTTATGTATATTTGTGAAAAGTGTTAGGCAGAGACCTGTAGATACCACTGAAACATATATAAAATTGAAAGCTAGAACTAAATTATTTGTCATTTACAAATTGTGGTTATAAAGTTAACTAAAACACTAATGAAGTAGTGCAGAAGTTTTAGAATAACACTATGGTTGCTTTGTACTTGTTATTTTCCTAAACATATAGAGTAATTATGGTTTTTGTAATTTTTCTGATAATTTTAAAATTATTTAACGCTGAAATTTACCTGTGCTCTCCGTTTAAAATTTTGAGCGAGTCCTGCAGCATAGGTAGCTTATTAATTGTATTGAGTATAAGCGTACTTATCAACAAACTAAATAGTTAGTTCTAACTTTAAAATGTGAAGCAGCCGTTTCTCTGTCCTTGAGATGGAATAAGCTTCAGAATACACTCAATGAAAGGAAAAAAGAAGAAAGGGGTATACAATAAGTAGTGGAAAAGAAAACGAATCAAAGTGCGCACTTTTGTCACCTTATAACAATGTGTTTGTTTTGTGTTATAATATATTTTGGTAAACATTTGTCTTAGTCTCTATAATACTTGGGTGAGTCGCAGTTCACTCAACAATCTGTGTGTGTGTGTGCGCGCGCGCGCGCGCGCGCGCGTAGTTAATAGAAACAGCGTGGCTAATAAAACCGTCAGTGTGGGCTTAAATTGTTCTGTGTGTGGGCATTCCGCTCAATGTGCGAGTAAGCTGTCATAACAATGTGGGAAAGCGGCCACATGTTTGAACGTTATACTTAATACCCGTAGTTTGAAAAGTAATAGTACATTTCATACCCGATTGTTAATTTTTGTTGCACGTTACTTTGGTAAACACATGTTAATCGGATTCTAATACTTGAATATTTGCTAAAATAAACATTTCTTTTGTAATTTTATAATTAAAATAATCTTTAAATATTAATAATAGTAATTTCGTTTACTAATACGGTACTAATTTACTGGTTTCTTAACACATAACAGTTTGAAGCACCAAACATGTATTAAACCTATAATGGAGACGCGTAGCATAACCTATATGAACATAACCGTAATTGTATAATATTATTTCAAAAAATATTTAAAATATTTTTATGTCACGGATGTAATACTTGTTGATACATTAAACTTTCCAATATTTGTTCATGAACTGAACTTGAAGAATTCACAACACATTACGATAAAAAATGTTTTTATTCAGTTTATCTATGCTTATAGTTTTTAGTTTTTAATTTTAAAATTTAAATCTTTACACTTTTTCTTAGTTTAACTATGAATTGTTTTGCGAAAATGTTTGACACTGTTCTAAAAACTGTATTTCTCATTATCGTATACCCATCAATAATGGAACATTTTTTTGACCGATGAAGTCATTGTCTATTTATCAGTATAAATAATGGATGAAAAGTTGAATATTGTATCGGGGGAGGGGATACCAGTCTAATGGCAGCATAGGGCACCACGCGCTTCTAACCGCCCTTTCCGTCGGTGTTCGTTTTCAAGAAGTTTCGCTATACTTCATGCCCTTACCACATACATCGAGTATGGCTTTATCCCTTAGAAGACACACCTTATAAATCTCGTCTATTTTATTAACTTATGTTGTGCTACCTTCAACAAACTTAAAGTCACCTCCAAACCAAGAGATAGTGATACATAATCAGAATATATGTACCCTCCACGATAAACTCTTTCGTCATGTACCGGCTTAATCATTGTAATATTAGCTGAGACATAGTCAAAAATCAATGTAAAAACACCAAGAACTCAGGATTATTTGTCCTATAACATTCCTACACGATGCGTGAACTTCATCTGGAAAACCTCCTACTGGACTACCCCCAATGCAGTAATTTTTATTTCGTCAAGATCCTTCAAACGCCACTCTCAGTGTTTGTGTGTTCATAGTTTTTGATGACACCACACACTTTTTGGGTCGAAGCGACATAGAAAAATTACTACAATGAGATAGTGTGGCATGAGGTTTTCCTTGGATTATTTGTGGCTGTAATTCTTCTTGTAAAAAATTACAACACAGGTTTTAGAAGTATTCATTACCTATTGCAACATCCAGGAACGGGTTGCTGGATATGTTCCCATATCCTTTCAGGTATCTTTTGCTATGAGAACATATCATTTAAGATATTAAGTCTTTCCAAGCATATAGATCACCATATGTTCGTCGTACTACATCTGACTATGCCTTACTTCAAATTTTCACAGAATTCTGCCATTTCCTCCTTCTTACCCTGATCAGGTGCATGTGCGCAAATAATTGATAAATGTCCTCTTTACAATTTAATTTTTCCTGGAGTTTCTAATTGTGTATCCCTGGAGGGAATCAGCCACTATAACCGCACCGTAGCATGATCTTCTGCTGGTCTTCTGTTCGCAAGTTTTATCTCAGTAAAATAATTACCGGTATACAGAAAAATAAAGTAAGTGTAATAAATAACTTCGTAGGTGTGTCTATATGTGTGCGTCTGCGAGCATGTGTTTCTTAACGCCACTATGTTTATAGAGTTTTTAAACCAACAAACGTCTTAGTGAATGCTTTTTCTTAAAAAATTGTTAAAGTTATTTCCCCTACTCATAACTTATTATCAATAATAAAAATTACATTTTTGCTGCAAAAATGTATATTACCAATAACTGAGTTTAATATAAAATATAATATAATTTATTTCAATAGCAACGTTAACAAATCTTTTTCTGTAAGTTATATTAATTTTAATTTCTTATTTTTGTAATATAAATAACATAAGTTATGACAAAATTACTTCGTAATTTTTCACCACAATTCTACTACACTTCATAACTATAGAAAATGGAAATTAAAATAGAAAATTCCTTTAAAATGTTTGAGAGAAAGCCCTACACAATTTTACCTGGAAACACACACGCGCGCGCTTGCGTTTTAAATGTAGGTGAAAGTAAAATTATTAGGCAGTAATTCGTGGGAAACGGGTTTTATTGGAAACAAAGCATTTTGGTAAGCGGGTGTGTTACGAAGGGATGCTGTCACCCTGTCATCGTCTCGTTAGGCGGTATTAAAATTTATCGACAAAAGTTGCGTCTCTTATTTTCCGATGGAGGCATGTCTGAGCCTTTGAGACCGTAAACATCCGTGTTTTATGCTGTGTTTATTGATTTTCTGATAGTTTTCCTTCCACAAATTTTGGCCTCGTTCATTCACCCGAGAAACCACCAACACCCGAATTATTGACGTTACGTAGTTAATGACAACCACCAAACGTATGTAACATGTGATCTTTTAAAATTCTCAGAAATTTTGACAATATAAAATTATTAATTTTCTTCCATACGTGTAACAAACGGAACTGTCTACAGTTTGCCGAAGTCTTTTCCTTGTTCTTCTTGCCCCTTCACGGTTTAGACTCTAAGTGTATACCAGTTATGCAAGGCTATGACTAACTCTTGCTTGGTGGTACATTACACGTTGCCACTGCCGTGTTAATTATGGGTATAAATAAGTATTTCTTAGCTTTTCTGAATTAATAATAAACAATACAATCTGAAGGTTTACAATTTTTAAGTTAAAATTATACAATTAACAGCGGAAATTCATGTTAGTTTAAAACTAGTTCAACAATTAAATTCAATTGTACGAGTCGCTGACAACGGAATACAGATCAGTAGATCTGAACGCTGAAAAGCAGCTTAGTCTAGCACAGAAGTAAGTTTTATATAAAGTTAAGAAAAAATTATAATACAGTATTGATAACCGAAAAAATATAAATCTTTAGCATTCTCTAATGAGTTAAGTTCCAAATCATTCTCTAAAACGTATTCCAAATTAAAATTGATATATGTTTTTAATAAACTATGTACTTACAACTTGTATAATTACATAATATAATGGATTTGTGAGTCTCTAACCATTACGTACATATTTAGCGCGATCCCGTTTAGAGAAGTGTATGATATCCGGAGTTAGAGAAAAAGTTATTTTCTCTCGCCAAATAAAATGTCGCAATCTTATCTTTTTCTAAGTCCAATTTTCACATTATCTGGAAGTTTACTTTGATGAGCATTCAGTTAATTTCTCAACTAAAGTGTGTTAACTTTGGCGGAAAATTTTAAAAGCACATTTCTATAAATGTAGGAAAATGTACCCGCATTATTAATATCGAGGTTAAAGACAAACAGATGAAGTAAGGAATACATGGGTATAACACATGAAAGATAATATTGAATTAACCCAGATATGACTGTCACAGTTTCATTAAGTCAGTATAACGCTGACGTTTAAACTTTAATAACCGGTGTACGTATCTGCTGTAAGTGACAGGGCCGTCAACGGTGATGTCAGTAACTCTCGACTGTATTATCAACAGACATGTATCGTAATACGAAAAGAATAATTAACACATTTTAACTGACTTTAGCAATTTTAATTAATAGTCTCATTATAATAAGATATTATCTTATTTGTTTGTCAGTTTGCTTAAATTTAAGCAAGGCAGTTAAGACTTCAAATTATCGTGTCTTCATTACACTTATTTGACCCGCTGGTGGCATAAGAATCAATTGGGTGAGTCATTAGTCATTCACCGTTAAATTTAGTACTACCTTTAACTTCATCTGAACATTTACGTGACTTACATTTATGTCAGTTATCTTGCGATTTTTAGTGTTCAATGGCGTCGTTAGAATTAGATTTATAACAAAAATTGTCTTGTTAATAAAGGCAGTTATAATTTATCGTAGTTAAACTTTTTACATACATATAACAGGTGGCACCTATAATTTTTACAGTGGCAGGAAGTATTTCTTCTTTCACCCAGGAATAAGGCTTAAAAGCCTGCTCTGTTGCACAAAATTATGACCATCTCTTCCTTAGTCGAGCACCATTCCTATTATCATACAGCAAATAATCACACATTCTTGGGTGCCTATTGTTGGCAGTCACCTATGCACCGTCTTGACCCATCAGTTCTATCGAGGAATCCATGCTTGCCTCATTTGAATATACCCGTTCCTAAGACCATCACGCAAATCTCATATCCGTTCTCTCTAAAATGTAGTCATTGTTTACATCGATTAAATGGCGACTAAGACATTATATCGACGCTTTGTTTTCACATTAGTCCCTATACAATGCCGCAAACCGTTATCGTAGACCTCTCTCACGTTATTTGTTAATGTCTACCACAAAATGTGGTTTGTTTATGTCTCAGTTGTATACGCTATTTAGAATAAGTAACAGTAATTTCAGTATCATGTAAATCTAATCATATTTATATGATGATGATGATGATGATGATTATTACATTCCCACGTGCTATAGGAAGTAAAGTAAATGCACTCCGTTACTCGCGATAATAAAATTAAACGAATTAGATACCGTTTACATAATTCTAGTTTTTCTACGATGTTAAATATCTGTTTCCTTGAATGTAGAGGTCTGTGTTCACTGTTAAACGTAACTTAATTTTAAATTTTTTTATGTTTACTTTAAGTTAATATGGTTTTCTCTAACAACTTTGCATTGCCTTTAGCAGTGAGATGCTTAAGTTGTAGTGATCCATGGATAATTCTATTGAATGAGATATTTTTAGTCAAGGTACCTTGTAAATGGAAGTAAATACAATACGTTACAATAGTAGGTTATAATTAGAATCATTCGTTATGAAATGAATTGAATACATTTAGTTAAGAATATATTTCTATACAAAAGTATGAAATTTTATAATAAGCTGAATTAACATGTACGCAAGGGACTGTATTAACACAGTTACCGGTAATATGAAACAAAAATTTCTTAACGTTGTGTTGCTTATGTACTACTAAACCTTTTGTCTTCGTGAATAACTAAGAACTGAAATGTGTGTGTGTCCCTACGTATACCTAATTCAGTCACATTCAAAAAGTAACAACAGTATTTTTACGCAAGATGTATACATAAGTATATGCAAGATGTATACGCATATACATAAGTATATGCAAGATGTATTACGCAAGATGTATACTCTCAATGTATCCATAACCTAGATGGTTAGAGATAATGTATTATATTTATAATAGTATACATCGTTCGCTGATATTTTGGTGTATATATCGTGTTATTAGACATTGTTTCGCTGCCTCATGCTTGAACGTGGTTCCGACAGCGCCTTATGGCGATTGTTATTTTGATGTTTGAAAGCACGTGATTATGTTACACATTAATTTATATAATGATAACATCTTAATTAATTTTTTATAAATGCTTCATCGCTAGAAGGAAAAATCTAATATTCTTTTTCTTGTGTATAATATGTAAACGAAAATGATTTAGTTAGTTTTAACTAATACTGTTATAATAGATCTTTTTGTTATGATTGAAATGGTTTTTAGTTTTAAATTAATAGTGATTTAATGTTGTCGTTGTTGTTGTAGATTCCTCTCGTGGTAACGTGATTGTTTAGTATTGTATATAATTATTTAGTAATGGGTAAATTGAAATTAATGTTTATGTTTAAAAGAGGATTAAGATCACTAATAATTCGCTGTATTCACCTCCCCACTTACCATCCGTGAATGTCTTCAATCTTCTTGATGGGCGGTTCTATCTCACTGTAAATACATTTATAACACACAGATATTTCGTTTGAATATCGATAAATGCACATTAAATGAAATAACACTGATACTCAATTGTAAATTGACTATTCAAGTATCAATCGCTTGAATATTGTCGCCACCTGGTGAAATAATTGATTCTAAAAAGTAAGTTATTTATATCTATTTGATAGAAATAAAGACTCTATATTCACTGGTAATAAGTTGAGCTTTTTATTAACATTAGTGAAATTTAGTAAAAACTCCTTTAAAACAATTAATAATGATTTTTTTAAAACAACAAGTTAAATAAATTCTGAGACTTCTTCAGCTCAAGGCTGGTAACACTGTTACAATGTACGATAATATGGTAATTTAGGTTATGTCCACTTTGGTTATTAGTATTACCAATTTTCGTGAATCCTTTGAATATACATAATACAAGATATAAAGATGTGTTAATAAATAACAATATTTACTTATTTATTATAATTAAAAAAAACAAAATTTAAAAATTATTAACCTCAATACGATAGTCAAACTATCGTACTACCGTACAGTCGGCTTGTGGCCTTCTGAAGCTAGGATCTGTAAGCACGTGCTTTTAACGTTGCACTATTAAAACAATATTACTGGTTTACTTGTTATTATTATTATGAACTGGAATGAGAAAAAAAAAATGAAAAAACTCTTATTATTGATTCCATTTATAAAAATCATTTATGACAGAAGTGATTCTCTGTGGCAAACAAATACGTTCTGGTTATAGGTTAGTTTACCTAGATGAGAGTAAGTTATAAGGTAGAATAGTTAATATCATATAAAAATCTTAATACTATTTTTTACAAACACTTTATTTATTAGTAATAGGATGTAGAATTAGCAGTAATGATAGTTCTCGCATACTAAGTTATTATTTTTCAAGACTGCTGAAATCATAGTCAAACAAGCGACTATATTTACGAGTAATGGTGTGCGGTATATAATATTGATTCCGCTTCTATTTATTATTTTTTGAACATAAAAATATAACATCTTTTAATTAATTGTCGTCGTTAAGTTGGACGAGAACTTTATTCATTTTATTCTGATAATTATTCATCGTTATCGGTTATACACTCAAGCGTGTTTACTTGACTAGTGCAGTGAACAATAATTTTCGTTAAACTAACGAGAATTATTTTATCAATATGTTTTAAAATTGTTAATGTATAATACTCCCTGTTTCCTCACATAACATGACCTTTATTATACACTGGTCATGTCTTTTGTTTCACTATTCATTCACAACACTGTCACACGATAATATGGGTGTTCAGTATAGGTTAGTTATGGTTACTTTACTGGGGTACGCGCACATTTTAAAAATATGTCTTGATGACTGTCACACGCTCCGCTCGCTTCGGTTGTTGAAAGACAATTAACTCATCTCGCTAAAGCGTCTCTTTTCGTCTGGTGAAATCGGGTCATTCTATTGGTTTAGAAGGCGACACTCTCTACCCCAAAGGTCTTGGTTAAACAAATATTTTAAGTTTTTAGCGTCACTGCTTCGGGTTCGAGATTATTTATGACGTATACATTGACATTCGAAAATGATCGAAAATCTTATAATGTTTATAAGTTTCTTATTATTAGTCAGATTGTCATTTGGATAGTGGCATTAAATTGCGGACACTTGTGTCTTTAATTTAAGTCCAAACAAGTAATAATTCCGTCCATTAATAATTCACTTCACTTTCTTCAAAATTCATATAGTGGTTCTTAATACAAATAAGTCCTTTTCACTATATTTTGTTGTAATTACATGTTAATACTTATGATTAACATTTTGAGTCCATTTCTCATCTATGCTAATACATAATATTAATATATTTACAGTTTAAACAAAATGTACTAATGGCGTATAAGCCAACTATGTCCGATTGTTTATATTTACTTATATCACTATTATTCCTTATTCTACTACATATTTTTTGTACTATAACATTATTAGGTATATTTATATACATTTGCTAATACTTTATTTTGGTAAAATGTTATTTTGTTTACATATATAGTATGGTTCAAAATACATTATGCTCTCATCTCGCCATTTTGTCACTCTTATTTAGTTATTTTACCACATATTAGATGCATTGTTAATAATCAAAATTGTGTACAAATGTTGTAAATGGTTAGTTTAGTGGATTCACTAACTTTTTGTTAGCTGAAATTTCTTTAAGTTCTTGTATGGTGGTTGTTTACACCTAGTCCTATGATTGCAGTTAGTTAGTTTATTAAATTCCAGTCATTAAATTATTTGTATAATACTGTTCTCATAGTTGTATTGAACATTCCTCTAACTATTGGTAACATTTCTTACATTCTCTTTACAAGTTTTGTCAATGTTTTTTGACTAACTCTATTGTCACATTGGGGTTCTGTCTAATTGGTTTATTGTTATTATATTTAATCTGACTCATTAGTTGTGTCCTTCAGTTCATATGGTATTCATTGTCTTGTATATTTATTCTTATTTGGTCTCTATTTGAAACAATTATGGATAATTACTTTGTTTAATTATTGTATATGATTATATGTTGTAGGTCCAGTTCATGTGAGGTTATGTGTCATTTGTTTGACAACAATATGCTTCATAGTTTTTACAGTATTCATCTTAAATACTGTCATGTCATTATGGCATGTTACTACAATGGTTTATTATTATGTTTTACACATTTTGTACACATTTTACACTATATGTTTATACAATAATACTTGGTTTTTTAATCTAATTATGTTACATATTTTGGTGGGTTGTATCTAGGCTTTGGTACATTGATCTGTTTCTATTCAACAAATTAGTTTGTTTACTACTTAACTGCTTTAACATTTATCTACTTTTTGTCCTGTGTTGCTATGACATTCAGGCACACTTCTTATCAAGGATTATAAAGCTTTTATCATTGATCTCTATGAGCAATTAATTCACTTTTCTGTATTATATATTTGGTGGTCTTACTGATTATATCTGTGGTTTTACAATCTTGGATTAAACTCGGTACACTAATTGCTTGTGTATTTCTCTTGTTAATCGTTGATTCTTTCACTTATAAATGGTTACTCACTTCCCTCAGTTATAAACACTTCACTAATATTGTCTGTGCTGTTTACTTGGGGTAAATGTTATTATATCATTTGTTGTTACACTTATACTAAGTATTCACTGTCATTGTTTGTGATCACTTATTGAGGTTCAACACTTGGTTTTTTATTATTAATAGTCCAATAATCATTATTCTTATTCTGGTCACTACATTGATTGTGATGCTTTCCATATTTTGTGAATGTTGATGTCTTGTACTGGTCATACATAATCTTCATTCTTCATGGTACATTTCTTCCTCTTCTTCTTCTTCTTCTTCTTCTTCTTCTTCTTCTTCTTCTTCTTCTTCTTCTTCTTCTTCTTCTTCTGGTTAATTGTTTGTCATTTTTGGTGCTTTTCTTGGTTACTCACTATTTGTAATAATTCATGTCCACTTAATATGGTTATATTCTTCTACATTTTCACTCATTATTATGATAGTCATTGTCCTATATTTATTTCATTATTATAACAAATTAGTCTGTTTTCTCACTATGGTGATTGTGTTTGACATGTCTCTTTCTTATGATGATAATCACTTTCGGCATATCCCCTCACTATTTTGATCTATTGGGCCTGTTTGCTAACGTATTATATTGACTCATGGTATTTTCTCTTTCTTCTTTATACTCGATGATATATCCTTATGACTCTTCTTTCTTCTCCATTGGGTTGTTTAATATTATTTATTTGTAGATACACATTTTGATTTTCATACTCCTGTTCCTTCCTCCATGCTTGATGAAATATATTTATGTTATTCTTCTATTTGACGTATTAGACATTTTTTATGTAACTGTTATTTTGGTACGTTACACTGTCTACACCAGTAGCATATATTTTGTGCCTATTACTGACATTATGGAGACAATATTGTAGATAATATTTAAGTTTCTTCTTCTCTTCCTGCAGACATTGCACATTCAAAGACGTAAAATTTATTGCGGGAGTGCAAAGAATATATTATTAAACAAAAATTCCTTCCTCTGCCTAATGCTGAATTTGATGAAAAAAAGAACTGTAAAATATTAATTTTTGATTTAATTTTAATAACGGTGCTGTCACATGATGTTTATGCCTGCGATTTGAAAGAAAGTTTAATATCGTGTTATTGAATTCGTTAAATAAAAGTAAAATGCTTTTACAAGGATTGCCGACCTTGTTGGTTTTAATAAAAGGACCAAAAGTGTAGTCGGAAACACAAATGTAATTAAATTATATCACTATGTAAACCTCTATTAATTGGTGTATACATATGATATTACATACTGGAATATTAATGCAGTGGAAACATACACTTATGTTCTCAGTAGAACTGCACAACTACACGATTTGAGATGAACGTAAAAAATACATCTCCAGTCGAGTATATAACATACTACCACCTAGCGATATGGAAAACAGGGTTTTATCTTTTACATACATTTTCTGTAACACTTAGACTATAACAGTCATTTAGTTCCCGTACACAGATTATGACGACGTATATCTACTCTCTATAGGCATATAAATATTGCGTAGGCCTATATCCCATTGTATTATACCTTTTAAGGTTGTAGTGTTAAATTTTCTGTCTCTTGATAATTAATTAATTGCGTAAAATATTCCTTACTCAGTAGGATAAACAACTTCATAATGCCTAAAAATATATTACCAACACAAATATTAGGCCTAACCCCAAAAGCTTGGTATCATATTCTGTTTAGTTGCAATGTGACAGTTTTAGTAACATACCTGCCTAATTATTTACTGTTTACAACTTTCATTTGAGCAGAACAGAGTTGTATCCCTGCTATTCAGTTGGCAGTTTATGCAGCCAATAAGCCAATACAACTCTCCAATTTCTAACCGCCTACTGATTGAATGTAGGAGCCTGTGATTGTTTTACACCTGTTACAGCCACGTAGAGGACATGCATTCAGATGAAATAAGAGTATAAATAATAAAATATAGAATAATAAAGAGAAAAAATTATGGTAGCGCGTGCGAGTAATAACTATATGGAATGAGCGTCTTGTTTATCCTAACAGTGGTTTACGATGACTGACAGTTGGTGACTGTGGTATATTCACAAGACAACAGCTTTATATACATGCATAATGTTCTTTCTTATTGATAGGTAGGCCTATTGACTTGTCTGCTAATTGATACTAGTATAGGGATAATAGTTACAATTTCCTTCTGCGTTTGTTTACATTGGTCAATCTTTAAAATTTGCTTGATTGAAATATTATTTGAGTCGGATTAAAAATTGTTAGCACAGCTTTAAAAATTAATTAGTTATTTACATTAGTTTTAAAAAGATTATACGTATTATTAAATTAATAAACAGGTTGAATAAAAAAACAAACTTTGCAAGGATATGATCATTAACTGTACTATATGACTGACTAACGCCCGCCTTAACAGTCTTCTCTCGAGTAAGATATTACCACCCCCCAAAACGTAACTTACACCCACCCCCTTATAAGGCATAAAATTCAGACGGTAAACATAGCCGACTGTGGTCCAGGACACGTGTTACTGTCAGGTATGCACTGTCTGTTTCCTAATAGCTGCCATGGTGAATTCGGCGATAAACACAAAATCCTTGGCTGTATTAATATCCCGTGACCACCAGTCAAGTATCAAGTCTAGTCAAGCCGCATATATGTAATGTCTTGTTATAATTGCCAGATCGTTACTGTACAGTGCCAGTAATGATCTGTTGCCCCTCGAACAGATCAAAAATATCTTTGCATCGAGTTAAAGAGCAGTATAAGAGCGCCAACTTAAAGGTGATCATTTGATGTAACATATGCGTGCAGTCGGATTTAATAGCATTCGAAGTGAAATACAATAACTAAAACCAATTCAATGAAGTAGCGAGTGTGGCCGGCCGCACACTGCAGCGACATTTTGTTTTGCGACAGAAACGTTTCCACGCTTAGTGTTGCTAAGCGTCGCTTCGGCGGAGAGAGGCTTGAGACATTGTCTTACGACAAAACAATTTATCGTCAGCTCTTTTTACCTACCAAAGCGTGTGGTTTGAGGGTTAAAATAGGCATTAAAATAGGCATGGACTAGGTACGTGTAATATAAACTCCCCGCCTTATGTAATTAGAATCCAGCGCATGCGCAATTCAAAACTTCGCAAGTTGTTTTGTTGCGAGTCATAAATTGAAGGAACTTCGCCTTTGGTCGCGAGGGAACTCGCGATACCTTTAGATAACGTTGTAGCCAGCGTGTAGAGCTGTATAGATGCTGATGGCAGTAGACTCATCTGCGACGCTTAGCGACACGATGTGCCGAAACGGTTCTGTCGCGAAATAAAACGTCGCTCCAGTGTGCGGCCGGCCTAACATGTAGTATTAATGTCGCAACTGTGATGACTGTGTTAGCTCATGTAGGCTGTGCATGTAGGCTGTGTTGTTGCGAGTCATAAATTGAAGGAACTTTGTCTTTGCTCGCGAGGTGGCTCGCGATACCTCTAGACGAGTCGTAGCCAGCGTGTAGAATTTTATAGATCTTGATGGCAGTAGACTCATCTGCGACGCTTAGCGACACGATGTGCCGAAACGGTTCTGTCGCGAAATAAAACGTCGCTCCAGTGTGCGGCCGGCCTAACATGTAGTATTAATGTCGCAACTGTGATGACTGTGTTAGCTCATGTAGGCTGTGCATGTAGGCTGTGTTGTTGCGAGTCATAAATTGAAGGAACTTTGTCTTTGCTCGCGAGGTGGCTCGCGATACCTCTAGACGAGTCGTAGCCAGCGTGTAGAGTTTTATAGATCTTGATGGCAGTAGACTCATCTGCGACGCTTAGCGACACGATGTGCCGAAACGGTTCTGTCGCGAAATAAAACGTCGCTCCAGTGTGCGGCCGGCCTAACATGTAGTATTAATGTCGCAACTGTGATGACTGTGTTAGCTCATGTAGGCTGTGCATGTAGGCTGTGTTGTTGCGATTCATAAATTGAAGGAACTTTGTCTTTGCTCGCGAGGTGGCTCGCGATACCTCTAGACGAGTCGTAGCCAGCGTGTAGAGTTTTATAGATCTTGATGGCAGTAGACTCATCTGCGACGCTTAGCGACACGATGTGCCGAAACGGTTCTGTCGCGAAATAAAACGTCGCTCCAGTGTGCGGCCAGACTAATATGTAGTATTAATGTCGCAACTGTGATGACTGTGTTAGCTCATGTAGGCTGTCACTAACCGTTCACAGTTCTTGGCAACTTTGCTACTTGCCACAATCTACGTACGAACATCGTGTACGATCGTCTGTCGGGTAACTTTCGGCGGCTGTTCGCACACAAGTTGCGATGTTTTGTCAGTGTTCGAATGCTTGTGACGCTGGTTTACCTTCTGCCGCTTTGGACGAGGAGGTAAATCTGAGGTAGAGTACGTCGGAGAAGGAGACCAGTTACTGATGTTTTAAAGGAATAGTTTAATTTCTCTTAAAATATCTTCTATCCCAAGATAACAAGTTTTCAACTTCTGTATAATGTTTACTGAGAAAATCAACACAGAGCTCATTCAGATAGAAAGTGAAATGCAACAACTATTTAAACAATACGAAAGATACAGCAATGCGTTGATTTATTTTGCCTGCTTTTAACCCCATTTTTCTGTAAAATTTCGTTCACACTTTTTTTCTTTCATGCGCGGTGTGTTAACTGCTCCACCTTTTCTGTTGCTCATGTGGGGAGCTGCATAAATCAATGTTGTGCTTTTTACCGGCTAATTGTCTGTCAGCCATTGTCGTTCGTGTGCGATGTACCTCATCTGACAGACACACACACATAAGTCTGACAAACTCTCCCCCCCCCACACACACACACACACTCATACACTCACATTGATTTAGATTGGCGATTAATTCCACAGTAGATGAGTATATGTATACAATAATTGTAAACATTTATAAATTTCTCAAAAGTTATTTATGTCTGACAATTCGACATAAGAACAGACACTGAAACGTGCGTGGTAGGTTACTGAATGTAATAGTGGGTAACGTACAATTAAACAGGATTTCTAACCTGCAAAAAGAATTTCCATTGTAATATCAGTACATTGTAGACAATTACACCAGTTAGTAATTAGCAGGGTATGCCAGCGGCTAGGTCGGATTTCGGTAAAGGACTCAATTAGTGAATGTTAAAACCACAGATACGAGGGAGGATCGGAACAGTTTGGTTTTAAATGAATACAATTTCAGTGAGTCTAGACTGAGTTTTGAGTTCAGTCTCTGCATGATTACCATAGTAATGATAAAATGTTTATAATACTTCCAAGATTTAAAAAGTTTTATCTATACACGTTGAAAGAATTTATCGATAGAAAAATTATTAACAGCAATGTATAACATTTTTTAGACTGAGTTTTATTTAAGGATTATGAAAAATATCCGCAATATTTGAAAAAATGTGGGAAAATCTCGAAAATTTTTTTACTGAGAGGTACAAAGACTCCAAAGGCATGACAGTCTGTATTTAAAGACTTAACAGTAAAAAATTAATATTAAACAATACCGTATTAATGATGAATTAATGGTTACTGTTTCGATATTTCTTATCCTATGGAAAATCATTATTTCCAACAGCTGGTTTTTAAAATCAGAACTTCATGTAAGGCACTATGATGCTCGGCTCATTATTGTTCATCTCTCGCTCATAGGGCAGTAAACTGCGCGAAAGGTGTAACGAAACGTGTAACGAAATAGGTGAAACGAAGAAGCAGTGTTGCCAGGTTAATAAAATCTTCTTTCCCAACTTGGCTATCCAAAATTCCCCACTATCACAAATATCTGTGCTTTAAGCAAATCGGTAATGTTTTGAAGAATATGATCATATTCTAAATGTTTAAATACTATCACAAGAATAACGTAAATATTAAAAATTATTTGTGTTTATGATAAAAGAAAATGTACTGAGATATACTGAGATATCCAGCTGAATATTTTTTAAATTCTTCTTTGTATTAGTTTATTATTATCCTAATATATATACACAACTTTCCAATTGTTTAATTAAATAAAAAAAATTTAACCAGTGACACCCATTTTTTATTATATTTATATGTACATGTTTGATTTGTCGAAAGAGTACAATTTTGTATCTTTGTTCACACTGTACGTTTTGTAATTAACCCGTCAGTTCGATTCAGGTTTTTATATTGTTACGACACTAATGAAGTCACTAATTACAAACTTTAATTAGACAAATAGCAGTTGTAGATCAGCTAAGTTAAATTCAATTTAAATTCACGTTAAATTTGTCCAAAAATTAAAATAAATATTAATTTCATACTAATTAACACATTACTCGTTTTCCACTAAAACGCAAGAATAACTTAACACTCAGTACTTTAATATCGCTAGGTCTTAACTAAACTAGACCACTTCGAAACCCATTATTTCTACTTCCACCGCCTTCAAATGTAGTGAGCTAATGGGCCGCGTTGCCAGTAGGGTAGTCGAGTAAGGGCGTTAGGTAATTCTGCCGGGTAGAATGATCTGTAGATGTCTGGAATAGCCTTGCTTGCCACGGCGTACCAAGAATCACGGAGGCACTTAGCAATGCGTTACTGTTTATTTCCTCAGCGTAGCTATATTTTATTTGGCTGAAAATTTTTTTATATTTTAAAATTCTATTTCGTTATTTAGCTATTTTATAATTTGTAAAAAATTGAATTATTATACTGTGTATATTCATTATAATATAAATATTATATAAATAATATATATTTTATTAAAAATATAAATATATAATTATCGCATTATACTTTCCAGCTAAATATTGCGTAAATCATATTATTGTGTTAGGGAAAATTATTTGTTACATACTGTTTGTATATGTATGTATACTAAATATAAAACGACGTGTGACATGATTCTATTCATGTTCATTGTCAATATCGATTCCTTATAATAAAATACATATAGACACTACTATGCCTTCGTCTCATTTAATTATCCGTTAAGTCTTATTTGAATCTTATATCTTCAAAACAAAATCTCTCTTACTTCAAATACATACGAGAAATCTCTTTCACTTTACACGTTCACTCGCCACTGACGTTCCCACATCTAGCGTCTGTCCCACAACACACCCAATATTTATTTTATAAATCCAAAACAAAAGGAAGAAATTGTTGTTCCTAGAGTAGTAACAAAAATGGACAGGGGAAATAGAAGTCTGAATTAATGTAATTGTTTGATGATATGGTTAGATTACAATGTATAATGTGGTTGATGATGATGTAATGATACGCTTAGATCCTACTTGCAGTAATAGTTTGTGTAATTGTCGCACAGACTTCACCTGCTCGTAGAATCACGTATTACGAAAGCAGATAGTATATGTTTCCGCGCATTCATTTTAAATTTTTATTACTTAATTAATTAAACTAGTGTTTGGATGTAGCTACACTGCGAGTTGACTGAGACAAATGTTTCGCATACAAGATATAAACTTATTATTTACATTTAAGTTCATGTTTAATTTTCCTTTAGTAGAAGTTTAATTAGTACACCACACAGAAACAACTAAAGACAACATCAGCCGTATGTGTAGAGCAAACATTATTCCAGTTGTAGCAGAACAGATAAGATATTTAATATTTGTAAAGCGATGTAAATGGAGAACAGCGGTGTTTCTTGCAGTGCCATAAGACTTCATAGTGTACTTTATAGTGTCATAAAAATAGACAGCTACTTTTATTTTATGAAAGTTAGTCACCTTAGAACAACGAATAAAAATTAATAGTATACATTTTAATATTCCTTAATGAGATACTTACCATTATTTTATTAATATTATATTAACACAACATTATTTAAATTATATTAAGTATAAATATAAATACGTCTAAACGTTTTGAAGATTTTTTTGAATAATTTAAAAGTATTGCGGTTTATTGTAACTGTGTAAGTAAAATTATTTTATTTATTGATTTGACAGTTTGTAGAGTTATATTTGTAGAATTGTTTAAATTTGTATTAGTATTTCATAATTAATTTTGTTTAAAACTTTTCCAATTGCTTCTTGTGTCATATCTATTTTATATCGTAATGCCTTACATATTTTTTTGTTTTATAATTCATTTAAACGGTTTCTGCATTTTCTACGTAGTAAACAATTAAACGCTTATACTGTACACTTATATTGTAGAGGATACTATGAATAATTAGCGGAGATACTATGAACAAAGTATCTAAGCTTTCTGTATAGAGAATATTCAAATTTTGTTTGGTTAAGTGTAATAGTAAGGTACGAAAACTTAAATTATATTTTGTTTAGTTCCATCATTATCCGACATATTTATGATAAACGCCTAGAAGGTCAATACTGTTAATTAAATTGTGTACTTCTTTTTCCTAAGCCCTGCAGAAATGTTTATGATATATTTTCATAAGAAGGAGGACACTCACTGATACGTCATTTTGTTGATAAATATTATTGTTACATTGAAAATAATTTTGATTTACAGTGACACTAAAAAGTTGATTATTTGTTTAAAATGTTCGATATTAAGATTACTGTTTTTCATCTTATTATTAAGAATTTATATTCTCTCTTCACTTTGGATATTAGTTCAGAATCCGGATGTTTGAGACATCAAACGAAATGAAATTTGTATTTCAATTAATTTCAGTATTATTAAGAATTTGACTTACATGGTAATTATTATTTAAATAATGTTCATACTTTAAATTACGATTTTTTAAGTACTCAATATTTTATAATTAATCTCGGTTTTTTTTATTATTTACGTATCTAACAGGTGATTAGTTTAGGCAGTATGTAATTAGCTTAAAAATGTTCCCTTTCTTAAATATATTTGTTTCATGTTGTATTGATTATTTGGTTTTGAAAATTATTTGTTCAAAATATATTTAAGTTTGTAAAATTATTTAAATTTATAAAATTCTTATTTTGTACTTTCAAGTATTTAATCGTTCATTTTGGAAAAATCTACTATAAACAAAATAGAAAATCAAATCAAGTATAAAATAAAAACTGAACAATTAAGAAATGATCAAAATAAAGAACACATAAATAATAACAACAATAAAACCTGGGTCACATTTACATACATAAATAATAAATGACAAAGCTATCAAAACTATTTAAAAACACAAACATTAAAATAGCTTACAAAACTAATTAAAAAAAATTTACAAAACTAAATAACCCACACAATAAAGATAATACAACAACCAATGGTATATACAAAATTGAATGCGAAGATTCCAATAAATAAACCCACATAGACAAACATCGAAAACAACATGGATTTCTACGCGTACACACAAAAGGCCGAAAACTAGACACTCTTGAACTACTGGAAATATACAAATACACATAAAAACTACATCCTAAATGAACAGATACAATTCAAATCACACATATTATTCGAACATATCACACCCCAGACACACAACATCGATCCTTCAAAAGACGACACCGTCGCCAAGAACAAGATTGACAGCGCTCCCAGTGGCAGCCTCTGACGAAGCTTATAATAAGCGAAAACTGGTTCAGGCTATAAGGTAAAACCTTTACATTTTTACTTACAAAAACTTTGTGATCCGAGTCGGTAGTGATATACTTATATTTAATTTATAGTATGTATTTGTTTGTAATCTTCCGAAATTTTCTGTTCGAACTTTTAATATTATTTTAACATGGAAAATCTGGGGAAGATATGAGAATAGTAGTTTAAATCGAGTTTTTTCTTTATTATTTCTATTGCAAAAGTAAACTATTTGTTGAAAAAGTATTATTAAAAGCAAACAATGAAGACGACTGATTCAACAAAAGATGGTAGAACGCCTAGTTCTGATTTAATACAGCCGCCAGAATGAATTTGTATTTACATATCTTTATTCAGCGGTCTCAAAAATAAGTTATCCTGTTACAGAGAAAGTATAATTTTATTTTCCAGTTTAAATCAAACTGATTATACGTATACGAGTATAGTTAATCAGTTTGTTTTTTCTATGTGAGCAAGGAAACATATATAACACCTAAATAATAAAGTTTTCATACCATATAGAAACCAACATTAGGAAACTTAAATTTAAGAAAGTAAACTAACAACAATATGTGGAAAATCAGTGTGCTAAGATACCATCGTAAGCAACGTATGCCTATTAGTGACATTAACATACATACATAATGACACAGTCCTACACATTTCAAAGGGCGTACAAAAAACTGCTATGCAGTTGTTTAAACTCAGTAACAAATATTCAAGATACTGTTAAATCGTGTTGACGTAATCAACCTACCGATTTTATCATTAACCATATGCATAGAATCTGGGATAAATAAGAATATATGACACGACTTTCAACCTGTTCCTCAACACGTTTTCAACAATGAGATTGAGAGACAATCTTTTAGATCGTTGTACTTCTTATAGGATGAACACATCATTACATTTAATAAACTGTTATACCTACTACAAATAAATGTGAAAGCAAAGTAGCATCAGTATAAAATATCCACGAAAAAATGAAATGTCGTTTGAAATATCCATTGTAAAAAATATAGTTATTTACAATGTCTACTTCAAAATATTGAAAACGACATATTCAAAATAACTCACTTGCAGGTAAACATATTCTTTCAGAAGACAATGTTTGAGAACGTGCTTGTAAAAGTAAACAGTAGTGATCAAGAGAACATCCCTTACACTAAAAACAATAACGTCGACTTTAATAAATGTCACGCAGGACAATCTTCATTGCGGCGACAAACAAATTGAGATCCACGCAATTATTGAACGTGTCGCTCACTTTGCAGTGAGGTTTGGAAATCTGTCGTGATCACAGCATCAGCATACGACCGTTGTGCCGAAAATAAACTTCTTTGAAAATTTGTCAAAACATCTTTTAGATTACAGAACTTAATAGCTGTTTCATTGGCTAGAAAGTGTTCCATGGTATAATTAAATGTTTTCTTGGTGGTATTTGTATTTCTTGGTTATATTTGTTTCTTTAGTTCTTAGCTTGACAAACAGAGCAAACCAGGGTTTGTATAGAAACTGTCATATTAAAATCTGCCAAAATGATTTTTTAAACAACTAATAAACACAGTAAAATGTAGAAATATTAAAATGTATTCTCTATATTCTAACACAGCGTATTGAAAAAATTAAAAACTTGGAAAATTGAAACATAACCAAAATAAAATATAAAATCAATTTACGATGAAGGTGGAGGTTATGTGTTATACAATATATTTTTCTAAATTTACCTAATCCGTATAAACTTACAGGGATATTAGTGAATAATTAACAGGAATATTATCATTAATGGATTTGCAGGGGAAAATAGGCTAGTTTTCCGTAATAGCCTGTCGCCTGATGGTAGAGCGAACCATGCACGGAAAGAATGACTAACGCAAGTATACATTTTAGCAGTATTAAGAACAAAATAAAATTCATTTGAGGGGCCGTAGTCAGCAGCCTGCATCATCAGCCTTCACTGGAAATGTGGGTCTAAAACCTACTAAAACCTCCAAACCTACTTAAAAATTATTTAACGTTATCAAATTAAAGAAATAAAGTATGATAATTGTGGCGTTCTCCCTACTTTTAAGTTCTACTCTGTCGTTTCCGTTCTTCGTAATCATGCACGCATTTTAAATCACTTTTTGCCTCTGTTACTCTACTTTTATCTAACGTCCACCAGTATTCTCTTTGCTTTTTCCAAACTGTCTTCTCCCTTACGAATGCACTATTTTAAACGAAAGTCAAAGGTTACAATAATTATTAGCGGGCTAAAGTGATAAGTGTTTAACTGCTCTCTGACTGACCTAGTTCAATTTATAGTTGGGTGAGTCATTCATGTGGCAATCCGTGATTGCAATTGAGACACAAGCTGTTACTGCTGTGGGTTAAATCAAACTAACCGAATGTTTTACTAACACCGGGCATAGTAGACTGGGACTAAGAAATAAATAGCACTTCAGATGAAGTATTAACACTTCACGTGAAGAGCACAATAAACACTGTCCGTAGGCGTTTCCTGATGGCGCTAAGTCTTTATTACCCTTGCTGAACACCTGAATAACTTAAAAGTAAATGATTTAAGCTGGCTACATATTACCAGGAACCGACTGAGCGGATTCCTTTTTGTTTTAACAGTTGAAGACTTAAATATTTTCTTACTTTGTTGTTTAAACTTAGTCCATCATTTAGATTATACCAATAAAGCAAGTAAAATTAAATTGTAAGAACAAATTTCTAGAATGACCTCAAATGACTTAATAATTAACGGGTTTAAGGATTGATGTTTTTGTGTATAGTCAAGCGCACATATTTTTGTAGTAGAAATGTGTGGGGAGGTGATCCCTATTGTGTCACATCATGAACTAAGGTATTTTAAACACCAACATCAGTATTTTAACAGATCGCTTGTACTAGTATTGAACTATGTATATTCTTTTCATTAAACTTTAATTTTACTTTAACAATCATAGCATACTAAGTTATTATGTAAGCAAGAATACAAATGTATAAAAGCCTTCATACATACCACGATTAAGCAATGGAAATAAATACTCCAAATATAAAATGCAACTTTTTTATAAAGGAAATACTAATAAAGAAGAACAACGAATCATATTATAAAGACGTGTATTATTATTTTTTTTTTATGTTTTAAGAACTCGGCAACTAAGGTCTTTAGCTTAATAACGTCGATTAAGAGCGTTGCTCAATTATACTGTTAGTTCTCACGTACATTATAGTTTACCAACGACAATGGAAAATCGTACACATATACAGGGAAACCAGTCTTGTCAGAGCTGATACACTAATCTTTGCTGCTTTTAGGCAGTTCTGTCTATCACTAATTGTTCATTTCCCAGGTCTTCTTTCAGGTTACATTTTATTCTGTGTCTTCGTCTGGGTTTAGTGTGAACACTACAGACGTCAATGTTTCACTGTAAGTGTTCCCTCACAAATGCAGACGGGTCGTTCTTGTCCTTGTAAGAGATAATCATGCCCAAAGATCGCAGCCTGATGATGCAAACTTGTTCACGACGATTGGGATCACCTGCCACTTACCAGTTATTGCTGCTCTGCTTCACAGCAGAAAGTTTGCTCTGCCGTCCATTCCACATCTGCTGCAACGCATTAATAATAGTAGTTGTGGCTACTACTTTTACGTCGTCAACCCGTAAAGCAATTGCATCGACTTCTTGGGTGTCTGCAGTGTATTTGGGTGTAGCGTCAGCTTCTTCGTTAACTTCAATACATACACGAGCCCGGACACTAAACAAAAATAAAAGTTAAACCAAGTTTGTCAAACTCATGGCATAGCGCCATTATCTGTTGCAGTAATGGATCTACTGTGTCCGGATTCTCCAAGGCAGTTAGAAAACTTACTGAATCCGTATAGATAACAAATTTTCTCTCGCCTAGGTATTTACAGAATCGAAAGGCTTGCCACACCGCATACAGCTCGGCAGTGTACACTGGCCGTTGAGGGCAGTGTTGAGTGAAGGGAGGTGTCCTCGATGCCACTGATGCCATTAATCTGAATTAATCCATTTGGGGAGAGTTTTACTAAGGCATTTGGTAAACAGTCTCTTTTCAGGAGATGGTTCCATCGAACACCCTTGAATATAATTATGGGTGGGATCCACGAACCGTCCACACACACGCAACCAAACAGAGTGTGTGTTTCCCATTTCTCAGCATCAGTTCTTCTAGAAGCACATCTCTTCCCTATCGCAGTCACGATTTTACTAGGACTGAGAACATAAGAAAGACCTGTTTTGTCACAGTTCCGTCTGGATTATCTTTTATCTGCAACTTCTCTAACAGTCCTTCAAGTTTATTAAAGAAGTCAGATATCATTTTACTGTTTGTCATTGAAGCCCTGTAAGGTGCTAAGTTTTCTGGGAGCTAAATTATACCTTTGCTTGAAGACAGCCTCACCACCATTTACTGGAACTATCACTGTTAGTGTTCATGACTTCTTTCCTACTTGCATCTTCAGCTAATTGATGGGCAACTTTTCACACCATAGGCCTCAAGCCCTAGTTCTTGCATTTGTATAACATAATTATGCAATTCAATTTATAGATCTGTCGTAAGTGCAATTTGACTTCCTAATTTAGGAATATGACAGGAATGTTTTTGCAGATAATCTTTTAGGAAACTCCATGGAAAAACTGCTTGTTTTGCTGCTTGATATAATGACATTTTGTCGTGCAACGTCTGCCAACTGTTTAGGTTTGTATTTTCGGCTTTTTGATTGCTCTTTTCCCACGATGCACCTGAAATAATAGACAAGCGTATGTAGTACGTAATTTCGTGATATCAGAGACAATGGTAGTTAGGTGATTTTGTGATATTTAAAATAAAGTTAAAGCTGTTTAAAAGAGTAAAAGCTGTATATCTGTTGCAAATATACACTGAATCATTTTTATTGTACACAAAATATAAGAAAAAATGTATAAGAAGAATGTATATTTAACCCAGAAAAGGCGAAACTAAAAGTGGCTGCAAGATGACCGCTTCGTTAAGTGCAAAACGTCTAAAAAAGCAGCTCGAGAACTTAAGGGATAACAAATTTCATTCGCACAATTTTTCTGAAACATTTAAATAAATAAACCTACTATATATAAACCTACAGTGTAATATAAAAAAAACTTTACTTACTTAAAATTTCGGTTTAAAACTGAGAATAAAAACACACGTGACATAAAGCACTACACGACCATCTCAAATGACATCTTGCAAAGAACTATTCGGCTGGCGCCTTTGGTCCGCTGAGAAAAACAAATCCAGTCAGCTGCTGCTATCTAGCAGGACTCATGACTTTAAGCTGTATGTGAAGGTAGCAGGTAGCTCCTACAAGAGGGAAGTTTGTTACATAGGCTTAAAAATGTATCACGAAATTACCTCCTCCATTTATACGAGAATTTTTGTTGCGTTTATTCCGTACCCAATTGATGTTCTTCAAAACGTTCATTAGTTTTCTGCATGTTCTGTTGTGCATATACACCATCGTGTTTTCAGTTTAATTTCCACATATTCTTCATTTAAAAATTTAATTTTTTTTAGATCTATCACCTAAAAATATTTATCACACTTAGCAGCTATTTGAACTAAGCCAATTTTATTTTTAAATTCATAGTCATCACTCCACAAGAAATGTGACCACTCAAAGACAGGATAATTGGCAGTACAAACAATTATCACCTAAAGATGTGTTGCTTTTTAAGGTTTCATGTTTACAATATTTCCAGTTCGTTGCCTCATTTGGCTTTCATTCCACTGCTACGTAATGTTTACTTGGGCACTGCTTTATTCTGTGTAACGAGTAAACTATGTTTGCAGTGCGTTTCAGTTGGTACTATTTCACAAAAATGGGGACAGCGTTCAATTGATGACAGAACAGAGTTCATTTCAACTGGTATAACAGTATATAATGACCCTGAATTCTAGACATTGACAACATATGTGCTGAGTCAAAAGATTCAGCGCGAGTTTAGTAAAGTTATCGGCAGTTTTGACGGTAAAGGCAGTACGAAATTTAAGGCAGTAATTAGTGCTGCGCTCTACCTGTGTTTAGAAAAATTAATAGTTTAGACAACGGCGGTCGGGGGGCAGCACTTGCCGACTCTCGGTGGTACGAAAATTCCCGTGCTGCTCCCTGGCGTTAATTGCGGTACGCAAACGAGACAATGCCGAATTACCTAAGTTTTGTCTAACAAAATTCTTCAGGGTTGACGGACGCTTTTTCTCTTCGGTGGAGAGGAAGGATTTACAACTACAACAATTATAACTATGTCTAAGGGATAAGTTTCTTCACGACTGCGGTGAGTTTTGATTTCATTATATTAATTATATACTAAATTTTTAAAGGAGAAAACGTTTTTTTAGTAAGCTTGAGTAAGCGTGCCCACTTGTTGAATCATGCATGGTGAAAGACGTAATTGTTCGTAAAGTTTTTATAAACCAATAAAACTTGATTATTGGAGTGTCAGAATCTCGGCTTTAATACCTAAAGTACAATAACCACAATGTAATTAATATTGAACTTTCATTAAAACTGATGTAACGAGATTGTGTTGTTCACTTAACCTATTACACAATACGTCGTCATTCAGTGGTATAAGGTTTTGCTACAACATCTGTAAAACTTTATACATATATAATTGGGAACTTACTCAGGCACGTTTTAAACGTAAATCATATCTCATTCAAAGTAATAATATTCTCAGATTCTATGGAGTAAAAAACTATGTGTTTTAAATAAATTCTTCGCCACGTGGTAACCTCAATTTCACTCAAAGTAATAAGTTCATAAGATATTACAGAGCCAAGATAAATTATTGTATTGCAAAAGCAACTCACATTCAGTGAGGTTCAAGTTATAAAGCGTTATAAAGAATCATTGTTAGAGAACTTTTTAAGTAAGGCATGTTGGCCAAAATAATGTTACCAAGTTTTATTATGTACAACACAACTAGGTGTTGTTTTTATTTATGTATTTTGGAGGGTGTCCAAACAGTGGGGGCATTTCTGTGTGGTCTCTCACTAAAAATGTAATGTGTGAACAGGGTTCACTGAACAGAGACAAGTCCTGCTGCCACTGAACGAAATGACATCTTAAAAGCTCCACACTCGACACCGAAGAGAACAACGACCGCAACAACATGCCAATCATGAGATCGCCACGCTATAAATAAGAGATCATCCTTCTGGGCACATATAAGCAGGTGAAAAATATCCATTTATATTCACACGTAGAATCAACATGGCACCAGTTATACATAATCATCAGTTTTACCGTTCAAGTATACATTCATTTGGATCCCCAATTGATGGGACAGTTTAGTGTGAACACTAAGTATTAATTGTAAATTTCAATATATGTATAGTAAATTGTCAGTCCAGAGACTGACATGTCTACAACACAGCATCCAACTTAGATTTCCACTCATTTCTTTATAGAGCTTTCGCTACAGATTTAAAGTCAGTTTTGTTATTAGTAATTTTCTCAAGTTTAATTTACTAGGCATAAAAACATATATTTTCTCTCATTTTTAAAATCAGGTTAGGTCATTTGTATAAAAAGATTACTGGGGAGGTAGGTGTTATTTTAAATTAGTTTCAACCAAGCTGTGCCTGTCGAAACACTTTTCAACTTGTTTGTCGAAACAAGGTTGTTGAGACAAAAATTTGTTGAGACTGGTTATAAGTTGAAGAAACATGTCCGTCTCTGACACACAATGTATTTTTTTATATAAGGTGCTAATATGGTGCAATTTTTCTCTTTTCATTAATTGGCCCTATTTTAGTCTATATAAATTCTTTATATTAATCATGGTAACTGGGGGGGCGTTAATTATTTTAAACAATTTTATTTCTCACCTTAATTAAGTATTTTAGCACTTAGCCACTTAGGCACTTGGTTTTAAATTTTAATGTCCTGGGGACATTTGTATGCAATACTTTATGATACACATGACGTGCAATTAACCCACACCATGGGGGTACATTTATGGAAATAAATCTTTAATCCTAATTGGGATTCCTATAAAGAAGAAGTTTAGAATTTATATACACCAGAAGGGTAATATAAAAAAAAAGGGCGTGGCAAGAGACCTTTATGTATTTGTATACTATTGTATATGTAATTTGTCTTGTGGAACGTGTTATGTCTGTATATTTCTGTGTACATTTTGGGGGATATATATATATATATATATATATATATATATAAATATTATGCATTGCTGTACTTTTGGTGGGATATAGGGATTTTATTATTATTAGAATTTATATACACCAGTAGACGAGTATTCTATCTCAATAATCGTGGCTGATCATTTCATTATGAAAATTAATTATTTTATTTAACACGTATAGGAAGTGTCACCTTTAAAGTTCATTTAATTGGTAGAGTAATTATTTTAATTATTAATAGTAACTGTGAATGAAATCATTTACCTTCATCAATTTATATGCTGCATTTTAAAAGAAACTTAAAATATAAATTTTATATTTTAATAAATAGTTTAATGGGAGTTTTATTTTGAGGTTAATGATTATTTTAAGTTTTCAATTCATTGATGGTGACATAGCAATTATTTTCTTGGATTCAGTTCATATTTTTCAGGTGGCCTTGTTGAGAGGGTATACTTCTTTAGTTAACCATTTAGAAGGGGAATTATAAATCACTGTTGTTTTTTGTTAGTTTTATTATGAGATAGAATAATAAAATGGGATTGTTAATTATTTAATTCTTGAGTTTTTATTGCAAGTCCCGTCTTACTGGATCCAGAGCAATTTTTAGCTTCTCTAGGCCTTAGCCTAGTTTTAATTAACTTGTAACCCCTCTTTACAAAAAGAAATATTCTTTTTGTTTTAACTACTCAAAATGAAGTAGGGGTTTCACATAGTCTTACGACCTTATCTACAGCCGTAATGTTACGAACCTTCGTACGTTCAAACGACACAATGTTGAGAAACAGTTTTCGTAATTGTAAGAAATGAAAATACAAAATAATTTCAAACATTATGCAAAATTATAGATTTTTATATTCAGGGTTCTCCTTTTTCTAAAGAAAGATAAGTACATACAAAAACACGCTCGTAATGAAGACTATAATATTTAGGTTAATGCATTTCCATACAAAAATGCTTTTAAATCAAATCACAACATTACATGAAGCATGCAATTTGTGTGTATGCTAATTAGGTACAAGAGATTTTAAACAACGCAAATGTGCTTGCGTTGATTTCAGCTAATGGGTCAGCCATTATAACTTGTAATTGTGTACGGATCAGTAATGCAAGACGTTGTTATAATGGTTATTGATTCCTCAATGGCTTGAAAATAATGGGCTTTAAAACACATGCACACAGTATAATTAATCATCCGGCTCTTAGGGCTACAGTAGTTAAAACATAGGGGCTCAGGCCTTTATGAGCTTTCCCTCTCCCTTTTATGAGCCTTTGTGGGCTCAGTACAAACTTCGATTCCCATACATCACTATCTAAAAAAACATCCAAAGGAAGTTCACTTTTCCAAAGAGGCAGACATACTCCAATAATTATGTTGAGCTCCCTCCGGAGTAAGGACTGTTCATTCACCTTCTTCTATCCAATGTGAGCTCTGGTTCAGTTCAAGGCACTCACTATCTCTATATGAGTTTGCTAATGTAATTTTAGCCTGGTCTCTTCTGTAAGGATCAACTAAAATTCCACCATATATTTAAACATGCATGTCTTCTCTCTTTTATACTTCTAATGCTCTCCAGCTTTGTCATACACATTTAGGATCCCTTTTTTACTTCCATGTTCCTTAAGGAAATGGAAGTATGGTGATGGCAAAAAAAATCGTGTTCGAGATTATTGCAGATTCTGATTGTACTACACTCAAAACATGAAAAAAAGTCATTTTTCGAAAAGTGTCTCTGTGTGTGTCTGTCTGTCTGTCCGTGTGTCTGTGTGTCTGTCTGTGTCTGTAGATTTTTTTTCTATGGCAAACGATAACAGCCGAAAATTCAAACAGAATCAAATAATTTTTTGCATACAGCCCTGATTTGTAGAGTACTCAAGACATATTGTTTTTCGTGAAGATTGGTTAAGGGAAAGGGGTAGTTTACCAGCAACGTTTTATGATTTAAAAGGGTATTTTCTATGGCAAACGATAAGAGCCGCAAATTCAAACAGAATCAAACAATTTTTTTGCATACTGCCATAATTTGTAGAGTACTTAAGATCTGTTGTTTTTGGTGAAGATCGGTTAACGGGAAGGGGGTAGTTTACAAGGAACGTTTTTCTTATCAAGGGTAATTTTCTTCTATGGCAAACGATTGCCGCAAATTCAAACAGAATCAAATAATTTTTTGCATACAGCCCTGAATTGTAGAGTACTCAAGACCTGTTGGTTTTGGTGAAGATCGGTTAAGGGAAAGGGGTAGTTTACCGGCAACATTTGTTTTTATCAAGGGTAATTTTTTCCTATGGCAAACGACAACAGCCGCAAATTCAAACAGAATCAACTAGTCTTTTTCATACCTTTTTTAATTATACCGACCTCAAGCTGTGTTGATTTTGTTGAAGATCGGTTAAGGAAATGGGGTAGTTTCCCGGCAACCTTTTATGTTTTAACAAGGGTAATGTTTTCTACGACGAACGATAACTGCCGTAAATTCAAACAGAATCAACTACTCTTTTGCATATACCTTTTTGAGTTATACAGAACTCAAGGTCTGTTGATTTTGTTGAAGATCGGTTAAGGGAAAGGGGTAGTTTACCAGCAATGTTTTATATTTTAACAAGGGTATTTATTATGGCAAACGATAAGAGCCGTAAATTCAAACAGAATCAAATAATTTTTTGCATACAGCCCTGAATTGTAGAGTACTCAAGACCTGTTGGTTTTGGTGAAGATCGGTTAAGGGAAAGGGGTAGTTTACCGGCAACATTTGTTTTTATCAAGGGTAATTTTTTCCTATGGCAAACGACAACAGCCGCAAATTAAAACAGAATCAACTAGTCTTTTTCATACCTTTTGTAATTATACCGACCTCAAGGTGTGTTGATTTTGTTGAAGATCGGTTAAGGAAATGGGGTAGTTTATTTGCAACCTTTTATGTTTTAACAAGGGTAATGTTTTCTATGACGAACGATAACTGCCGTAAATTCAAACAGAATCAACTACTCTTTTGCATATACCTTTTTGAGTTATACAGAACTCAAGGTCTGTTGATTTTGTTGAAGATCGGTTAAGGGAAAGGGGTAGTTTACTAGCAACGTTTTTATATCAAGGGTAATATTTTTTCTATGGCAAACGATAACAGCCGCAAATTCAAACAGAATCAAATAATGTTTTGCATACGGCCCTGAATTGTAGGGGACTGAAGGTCTATTGATTTTGGTGAAGATCGGTTTAGAGAAAGGGATAGTTTACCAGCAACGTTTTATGTTTTAACAAGGGTAATTTTTCTTATGACGAACGATAACTGCCGTAAATTCAAAGAAAATCAAATATTTTTTGCATACCTTCCTAAAGTATAGAGAGCTCAAGGCCTGTTGATTTTGGTGAAGATCGGTAAAGGGAAAAGGGGTAGTTTACCTGAAACATGTTATGTTGTAACAAGAGAAATGTTTACATGACGAACGATAACTGCCGCAAATTGAAACAGAATCAAATATTTGTTTGCATGCATCCCTGCATTGTAGAGGACTGAACGTCTATTGATTTTGGTGAAGATCGGTTTAGAGAAACGGGTAGTTTACCTGCAACGTTTTATGTTTTAACAAGAGTAAAGTACTTAATTTTGATAAATAAAGTATCTTGATAAGAAGCTCATAATAATCCACTGTAGAAACGCAGATGAAATATCTATAAATGAAGAGGTTAGGTGAACGGGGTGGGGGTCATTTTCTATAAATGAAAATTATAGTTGAAGGGGGAGGGGAGAATTTTGTAATTGTACTACGTTAGCGGCAACAAAGAAGTAGTTCTTTGTTAAAATTCCTTCCCGGGCTGTTTAGCCGTAGTCCAATGTTTTCTGCAAAACCAGACTTTTCGGCAGTGCCATCGACTTCCATCTCAGTGAAAATCGAGTGCGAAAACGTGAGGTGGTATACGTTAGTGACCACAGTACTGTGGTTTAAGGCTGAAGCAATAAGTAGAAAGAAGTAGTTTCTATGGAAATATTTCATTTCGAATATGATTTTAAATATAAATCTTAGAACATGGAAGTCCTGTATGGTTCTCCATACCGATATTTTAGCTATAACTTCTTCATCATCTTCTTCAATTCCGGAATGAAACTCCCTAACGACATATCAAAATAAGCTTGTCGGGGTATTTTCCTCACTACACACATTAGGCCCTAACCTTTAGGCTTATATCTTAGCTGTACGTGCAAACGTTCTAGAATTATGTACTGTGAGTTTCGATCATGTCAAGTGTTTAACGCTGGAGAAATAGATATACAAATATTCTCATATTTTTTGGTTATTAGGTTTTATATTAAGAACTTTGTTGGTTCTTAGACTTACAAGTAAATTTCGTTGAAACGTCTCTTAAACTAAAAGATCGTAACAAACACTGTAAAAATTTAAATCCATAATAGTTACTATGTAATTGTAAACCAATATATATATTTGCAAATTAAACTGTATTATTGTTTTACTTGTAATAATTATTTACTAGACATTACTGTTTTCTAGAATAGTTCTATTTTACACACGACAGGTTTAAGCTTAATAGTATCCACAGATTATTTTTCATTTTAGAAAATGTAAGTTGTGTACATTTGTGGTGTTGAAATACAAAAATCTGCGAAAATGTAGTACGGACAACTTTACAATATTCTAAGAAAAAGGCCTTATAAATCTCTTTGTTTACCTTCTCTACTTCAGACGTAAGGCATATTTTCACTATGTACTTACATGTAGTCAAATTAAAAATTGGAATATGTTGAAGTAATACTGCCTGTTAATTATATCAACAGATCTTGTAAACAGAAACCTGGAAACTAATCTAGCTAAGTTCCAATTAAATAAAACATACACAGTTACAGTTAGTGTTACAGCTACAGTTAAAAAATCAGTCATCCTGAAAACATGCTAAATAATCCTATAAATTTATGCCAGCATAAATACTGTGCTCGAGTTTGTCATATACAATCTCTTAACATAAAATTACCACTGACAGTATTATGTAGACTATGTGCTACCAAAAAATTGTAGCTTTATTTTTGCGATCATTGAAGAAAATTTTGGAACAATGAAAATGTATATAAATCAAAAGATTTTCAGTGTATCACAGTATGACCCATATATCCAAGTAGACTCAAAATAACTTTTGTTTAGGATGTTCTTCTTCTTCTTCTTCTTCAGGCTGTGGACCTTACGATCCGTTGCTCACTCCTTGGCCCGACCATCTCTTCTTTAATCTTCCAATATTTCGACGTCCTTTTGGATTATAAACCAAAATTTGTTTTGGTGTCCTGGTCTTATGCATTCTTTGAACATAATCCAATCATAATTATTTTATGGTCTTCCAATCCTGTCTGTATTGCTTTATCCTTTTATTCAGGTTTTATATCACAAGGATGTTCCTTATATCATCATTTCTTAACCTGTCCTTCCGTGATACTCTTAGTAGTGATCGTAAAAATCTCATTTCACTAGCCTGTATCCGTATTCGGGCTTTTGCGTTCAGTGTTCAAGTCTCACTGTCATATAGGCTGCGGCACTGCCATCACTTTACAAAAATTTTTAAAGAGTATCTCTTCTGACTTTTCCATTCAGTGTTCTTCTTATTGTTTCACACATTTGATCAAACTTCTCTATTTTCTTGTCTACATCTATCTCACCAACATAAGACATGTCACATCCAAGGAACCTGAATGAAAGTTTACACCTTACACATCATCTTTCACATCCAAGGAACCTGTTTACACCTTACAGGAAAGCATTCTTTAAAAGCCATGAACTTAGTCTTGATAACAGAAATTTCCAGACCATACAGCCTGATTATCTGTTGTAATTCATAAAGGGCTCTCTGCAGGCTGTTTTCATTGTCTGCTATTATGACCTGATTGTCAGCAAACATCAGAGTTTTGACGAAATTACGTTCACTGAAACTGTCACTGAAGTTCAGTATTTCTATATTCTGCTTCTAATCTCTAACAGCATCGTCCAAATATAAATTAAAAAGTGTGGGGGTGAAATTCTACACCCTTGTCTGACCCCTTTATTTATCACTTCATTAAAGACTTCACCAGATTCAGTTTTTACAATGATCTCTGTGTTCTTGTACATGCTGCTAATGATATCTATTAGGTGCTTTGGTACGCCTCTTCTGTCCATGATATTCCACACCTTATTTCGTCTCACATTATCAAAGGCCTTGATGTAGTCGACAAAAACCATATGTGTCTCAATATTATAGTTTACGATGTTATGGAAGTAAATTATTTTATCTAGCCTTTTATAGTTGTCAAATTCTGTGTTGATAGATTACTACTGCTATTTAATTTTATGAATTTCATTCACACACAGCTACGTGGGGAAGAAGTGGGTAACGTACTGCTGCCGCAATGAGTGAGTAATCGTTTATTCTACTTGTAGACAGCGTATTTAATTTTTCTGTAAATTGCAATTTACCTAGAAATTGTAAATAACTCAATAATAAAATGTTCTCACAAAATATTCGTTATGTTATAAAACATGTTTTTTTTTTGTGTTAGGTTGATGTTTCAGAAGTTTAGTGATTATGCGAGTTTTATTAACTGCTGTTGATACATTTTCAAATTGGTAACTAACAAAACGTGTTGAGCCCCGTTTATAACAGACAAGATTATTTAAACAAACATTATAAATAACTAAGCCTGCTGCAGACATTAAATTGATTGTTAAATAAAATCCATACTTTTGTAATTAAAAAATATATATATAAAGTCCACTTTTCATCATTTATTGATCATCCTGTGTCGTTAAACAATATTATTAAACATTGTTCCAATTTTTTCGTAACGATACAGAATACTGCCTCGAATTCTTTATGATTGTGAACATAATTTAGCTAAGATAGAGTTACAGTTGATGAAAATATTCACAGCTGCATACCATTACTCTGTCACGAACTAATTAAGGCACAGACAACGAAATGAAGGAAACCGAAATAAATACTCAGGCACTGTTTGTTACTGCATGCATGAAGAAAATTGTCGACAAATTTACAAAGTCTATAAACGGAAAGTCTGTAAGCCTGACTGTAAATTTTAAAACTTCACGAGTCATTTGTAATACCTCACGCGTCACGTTAGGGACCAACGGCTACTGAAGCACACCCAGGATCTGGCAATTAAAGTCCTTGACGTTTTCAGATTCCTATGGAAAAATAAATGAATGGAAGATCATGACTGCAAAAAAACAATATGTAGCACTTTGAAAAAGAATTAGGTGTAATTGCAGCTACAAAAAGGCTTAAACTGGTAGTCAATCTCAGCACCTTTAAACTCCTTCGTGCAAATCTAATACATTCACGGAGTCTTACCGCCAAGTACGCATAATACGCAACACCGTTAATTATTTGAGGATACTGAAACCACCATAACAAAACGACGTTCTTTGCAAACTGTGTCTCCAGAAAGGCTTTCATGTACAAATAAAACTATTACCTCAGGTTCTCATTACTGCAGTATAAGAGATTCACGGTCAGTGCCAATTCCTATGGAAGACATTTGCGTTTACACCTGCTAACTAACAATGTAACTAAATAAAATGGCTAATATATACAGAATTTAGGCCATGGAACAGTCCTGAAACGGTGCTTGAATAAAATTTAAAAATATAAACCTGAACAAATGTAAACAATAAAATAACCAGCTAATAGAACTGTTTCGTGAATAATGCCCTATGAAAATCATTTACGTCATCTACGTCTATAAAGATGATCTACGTCATCTAAGAAAATCTCCAAATTTATTCAACTAACGTATAAATTGCTGGGAACTTACTATTGGAAGTAGCGAAGACTATGAAACAAAAGATTGAACCATAGTATTGAAGGTAGAGGCTGCATTCCTAACCGGTAAACAGGCTAAAAGCGACATAGAGAAAGTGATTCATTTACAAACCCCTTAAGTATATAATAAACACTTAATTTTTGATGAAATAGGAAGTACAGTAGGAAAGTCAAAAGAATAGTTGATTTTTAGGCTTGTGAATGTACGAGTATCTTTTGAAACCAAACGATAAGCGGTGGCCAAACGACCAAACGAGACTACATTCTAAGCGGTCGCCTACGTTCTCTGTCCGAGAACAGGGGAAAATTGTTTGCTACAATATAGAAACGTTTTGGTGACTGACGTGTTTTTTGCGATCACTGCGTTTACTTTTATAAAAGGCAGACATTGTTTTATTGATTTTACCTAATGCACCAATACCCCGCCCCACTGGTAGAAATTGATAGTCGAACATGCATAGCTTCACTGAGCCTTCACTTTCAATTATCGGTTTGTTATTTCCCTTCTGTGTTGCTTTATTTGAACGTGTTTTTAAAGCATCAAAGTGAATTACGAATTTGCAGAAATACACGTTTGTACACTTAAAATTATGTGCACAATAATCAACAACACTAGAATATTCGTAAACCCAACGTTCACTAAAATTTCGTTAGATGTAGGCCTATAAAGATTCTTTTAATTTCAGGTTCTACAAAACACGCAAAATTTGGTGCTTTGTTGTATATTGTGTACTATACAAAAATACTGAAGATAAATTGAGAACTGAAGTATATTGCAGTGATTTTATTTTCAATACATATATATGATCCATCATGTATCATACCTTTGAATTTACATTTACAACGTAAAATCTTAACGATGATGGTATTTTCCTACAAAGATTTATTCCTATAACGCTGTGCAGACACTTTATGTGTTTACCAAAGATAATCTTGAAATGGTTTGTGACGTAATTGTATTTAACTCATTGCCTTACACAATGAAGATGGTTTCCTACCACTCTACTGCATACTTTTGAAAATTTTTTGTCATACAGTGGTACTCCAAATTTCATAATATAGAAAATTAAATAGAATTGAAAACTTGTATGATTTCATTCTTTTCTTTTTCTTCCATGTTGTTGAATATACTTTTATAAGATCTTTATTGTTCTAGTTTCTATTTATTTATCTTGACCGTTTTGTTAACTTGCTGGTAAAGCTGTATAAATGTACTGAATCAGTAAGAAAGTTCTGTTTACCTTTACATTAGATGCATTGTATATTTTCGTTTTTGCTAGCTCTTGAATTATCACTTTAAAAGGGCTAGGCCCTCAAGTCCATTCTGACATTTGAGGTTCAGTCATTTCCTTACTTTTACGTAACACTGAATAGTGGAGTAGTGTACCACGTACAAAGTAAGACAATTTAAGCCATCGTTTAAAGTTAAGTTTAACATTATGGAAAAAATCATGTAAAAAGTGATTCATTATTCGTGACAACGATTATAAAATGGTTAAGCAGATGTATAAAACCTACTAAAAATTTTACAAATTTATAAGCTAATTGTTTCACTGTACTGTGTTCAATACTATTGATTAGCGTTTTCAAGCCTTTCATCTCATTTTCAGATCGGAAACAAAATCACTATACAGAAGGTGCATAGCAGTGGTATTGCAAATTGTGGAGCGCAACAAGTATTTCTATATTTGTGAAATTTCTGAATCCGCTAACCTAAGTATGTTAATTATATATTATTCGAATTATTTCATAAGATATAAACGAGAAAACATTAAATAAACTTAGAAGGACTTTTAGTAAATAATTAAATTGGACTGTATACTTTACGTTTTCTATTATTCTCATTTTATAATTTTCTGTAACCTTACTTCTTAATTTATATTATTTTCCAAAACCGCATAACGTAAATGTAAAATATAATATTTTTAAATTATTTAGTTGATTCCTATTTGGCAACTCTTAAAACCTTTTGTTGTCATCGTTTGAAATATTACAATTTACGTACTTTTTAATTTTTTTAATTTTCTCTAAATTTACCATTTTTGTCGATTACACTAGAAACATCAAACTGCACATAATGACACGAACATAACTTTTAAATAAGTATTTATATAATTTTGTTTTATTATATTTGGGGAGGGAGGTAGTGGCGTTATCGTGGTCGTCTAATGGAGCCCATTCTCAAACTCACTTCGATCGCTCGTGTGACAGGCCTCGCACACCCTACACACACCCGCGCACACTCATATGAACACCGGCGTATATATAAACGTATATACTAAAAGTATACATTATATTAACGTAGCATCTTTTAGAACGTTCTCAAGAATTGCACTCTGATGATGGAGGAAGACTTTTGCCATCATACGAGCTATTATTCCGTTTTATTCATAAACGCGTTATTGAATGTAATACATTGTAATACAAACAATATACTATACAGTAGAATGTAACTGATAATAACAGGTATTGCGAAGCACCATTCAACTCGAATTGCCATGCACGATTCAACTTTCACAAACACAACGCAAATATTTACGGTACAACAAAATGTACTATACAAAAATATATTAACCAGTCAACGAAATAATAAATAACGCGTGACTGAACTAAACTGGAAATATGAGTGTGTGTGTGTGTGTGTGTGTGTGTGTGTGTGTGTGTGTGTGTGTGTGTGTGTGTGTGTGTGTGTGTGTACGTGCGTGTAGGAAAGGACATGTCTATATATGTATACACGGTGTAAACAAGGAAATTGAAAATTCTAAGATTTCACAGGTGATTCATAAAGTCACTTACTTTTGCTTCCCTGAAAGAAGTGTCGTGACGAACTAAGCGTGGCAAATTATGTGCGTGTGTATGTGTGTGTGGAGGGGCGCGCATACATAAATATATGTGTACAGTCTATACAAATGTATGTAATTACGAAATATATGTACTAAAACCGTATGAAATTATTACTAAGATATGAATAAATTAATTGTTTTCGGTATTTAGAATAATACATTAGATAACGTAGAAATAAAAACTCTACATTTACAATGAATTAAATTTCTCCAAATTAAACCGTTTCTGCAGTGAGAATGTGAAATTGCAATGAAACAATTCCTTATTTAAGTAATACAGTAGTTCATCCACGAGGGCCATTAATATTCACCCTTAGCAAAGAAAATGGTTTAAAGAATGTTTATTCTGCTCTTCCCAGAAAGTGAAGTGCCAATACGGCATCTGACGACCACATGCCCCTACTGGTTTAGTTAGCGGTATTGGTTCCCAGACTGATTCTACCTTGGAGCATTAATAATCAACTTTGCAGGTTAAGTGTCTGCTAATATGCGAGTGAACAAATGTTGCAACAACAGTTTCTATAAAATTACGTAACATACGCTATTTATCTATGACGCAATGAGACTTGTGGTCGGAAATGTAAATGATTTTTGGTAACTTGAGACTATCTCTGCTGAGAACATTAAGTATGTTGCAGATACATAGGAAGGTGACAGTAAAGGGAATATAACAAAATAACGTATAGGCCTAATTTGGTTCTTATTATTAGTTAACTGTTGGAACACGTGAAGAACAAACTTCAGATATTGGTTAGCTGCTATCTAAAGTTGGTGGTGATATTTGTGATAATTACAGTAGCTGTCTGCAATCTGTAGCCGGTAACACGGTGGGAGGTAAGGATTCGGTTTCCAATATAGGAAATAATTACTGTACCGTCTTATTCCCAGTTGGAGATCCTATTGTCCCATTGTGTAACAACTTCCACTAGCCACTTGTAAGTGGAACTTGACAGTATGTTATACGGTCGTATTTAACTGTAAAGCCTGAACGAACTAAATCACAGCCTACGTAGCTACCAAAATACTGAACTGTTTTCTGATGACGTATATCACAAGTTAATAATATGAGACTTTCACAACCAACACAACAAAGGCTACGGACACTTAGTTATGACTAGTCTAACAATTTTATTATTGTAAAAAATTAAATAACAGATTGTTTGAATAAAATGTAATAATAAACTTATCTCGTATTTTACTAATGTGTGTTTGTTACAATAATGCATACCAGAGAACGTTTTTATGGCAATATACAGATTAAACAGTGGAGTACCCAAAGGTGTCATGGGAGTTACAGCTCCGCATTAGGTAGGCCAAAATACAGTCTTGTAGCCAAAATACAGCTGACGTTTTGCTACACGTGCGTTTTCATTTTACACAAGCCCTCACCACAACCAAAATTGATATCCCTGATGTTGTTTGAAGTGTTTCGCTGTTCTTCAGCGGAGTTTTGCTACACTCATAACAACGGCTTGAGCACTAATTAACTACTATCCCACTAATCTGGAACGTTGACAGAATTTGGCAGTATGTAGTTATAGCAGTATTGGTGAACTGATTAAATTTTCTCTGACTAGAAATTCACTCTAGTACGATTCTGCATATTGTAAGCTCGGGCCTCGGTAATGAAAAACAGTTTCAAAGCAACATATACAAGACGTTTATATATACTGTGAAACTCCCGTTTATCCGCTGAATTGGGTGGCGCGATCGCCGCTGATAGCCGAATTCCGCCGATAATCCACACTACGTGCACAATGTGCAGATGTGTAATAAAAACTTTATTTTACTTTATCAACACTAGCTGTTTAAAGTAAAGCAATACAGTAAGATCCCGTTAAGACGCTCATCAAGGGACCTCGTGATAACCGCGTATTTAGACACATATTACCAAATACCATACATTCATACTGAAACGTGTAACCAATAATCACTTTTTTATGCACTTTTAAAGGGGTCTACTGATTCACACGAATTAACATTTCTTCAGAAGTTGTACTGATGTGTATCGTCTACAACAGAACAGTCATAAATAGTAGAAGTAGTCACCGTCAGAAGTAGTTGTGTAGGTGTATTATCTACACTGAGTATTTCTGAAGTTACTACCTATATACGTACAAAAGTTACATAGGCCTATCAAAAATCCAAGTAAAAGGCTCCCACGTTTTCATGCGCAGCAGGGATTAGATTGAGGAATGAACTACCGCAAACATATGAATTAAAAAACGAGAGAAAAATACATGTCAGTGAAGTGATTGCTGACCTGTCGGCATATCACAGGTGGCGTTCAAACTCAATCTCCAACTTTTCACATCCGTTAACTAAGCTATTAATTACAACGGCTTTCAGTTACCACGTAAACATAAAGACAAACGTACTGAGAAAATTTAATGTTTCCAGTAAATGTTCCGGCAGTCCCAGTAAAGTGCATATCCCCGGATGACTCAAGGTAACCAGCTGCCGAGCGAGAAACAATACTCTACCTGTCGGTCAGCGGTGACACACTCCGCCCCTCGAACGTACGTTTACATTAACTTAAATAACTTTCATACAATATTGTTGTTTAAACTTTGTACTGTGTTGTCAGTTGTAAGCAGCCTACTAACATTGCACGGCACGCGCGGATGACGTCACGCTTTTATCAAACCTTGCAATCGGCCAGCCTAGCCGACTGCAAGCCAGTATTAGTTTAGTTTATAACACGACTCCGAGCGCAACTCTCGTTAAACACTTCTCTTACAGCCGCGGCTTTTGGCTATTATACAGCATGCATTTATAACATTTCACTTTAATCGTCTACCTGCGTCCATCTGCAATGGACCACGATTTCATTCAAAATTAATCTCGGGCATTATCGCCTCAAATGCTTCCGCACGTGCCGATCGTAACTAACAAACCAAATTATTCAATAAACGCATGTTCAATATCTCAAATACAGTCCACTTCTTTCTAACAAACGACATCATTTTTGGTCCAATCAGGCAGGATTTCACATTTTCAGGCCAAAACAAACTACATCATTTTTGGTCCCAACGGCACAGATTTCTCATACCTGAGTATACAGGCGACAACATTTATTTATATACATCATTTCTGGAAAAACCAATCTGAAGTTAATCACGACAGACGGGCATCATTTTCGTCCTGAGCGACATCATTATCGTGAAGCACGTAGCAGTCATCTCGACAAGATTCAGCCAAGCAGTAGACCAGAGACGACGGGACGAAACAGGACAACATTTTCGAGATTCCACAGCTTTAAATGATGGAGGGTACAACATGAGGCAACGGCTAACCGGCAGAGACAGGAGGTGTAGCAGCTCCAAACGGGATCGAAGCCAGCTTCATCACGAATGGATCGACGGCCACGTGACTATAAACTTTACCTATATTTGATTTATTTTTAATAATATTTCACCCAGTGTGTATTTTTGACATATTTATATAAACAATTAACTTATTACACAATATAAATTAATAGATGGTTGGCAGCTCATTATCAGTCAGAACTTTAAAGATAAAGCTATACTTTGTAATCATTTAGATTTATAATTTCAATAATTTAACTGCCAACGAGTTTGATTAGTTAGAGAGAGTAAGTTTATGTTCAAACCAACGATCGCTAGCTACCAAACGTATTTAAACTCATTCAAAATTAAGTTTGTGGTTCACATGCTCGATGCTCAATTGTTTCTAAATATCTTTCCATTTTTTATCTCAAACTGTAATAATGGCCGGTGTAAGGGCTCTGATAAAAAAACGAGGTACAATTAAGGCCTCAATATCCCGAATAAATACCTTCGCGGATAATTTTGATTTGTTAAACAGCGATCCTCATGCGCTCAAAATAAAACTGCGTCATTTGATGGAATTATCCACCAAATATGACGAGATACAGTCACAAATCGAGGCTGAGGAAGCAGACGTTGCGTCAACAAGTGATAGAGTGCAAACAGAGGACGATCTCTGTGCTATAGAATGTAAATTGCAACACTTGTTGGAGCAATCTGAGCACTTGAACCAAAAACCACTAATTAATACTGATGGTAAACAGCCTAAAACAACCCCCATTCAATTGGAACCAATAAAATTACCACGGTTCGAGGGTAGTATTGTGGAATGGCAACATTATTACCATATTTTTATGGAACTAATTCATGTCAGAACAGACCTGACAGATATACAGAAGCTTCATTATTTACACTCGTCATTACATGGCGAGGCGCTTAACGTAATAAAATCATTACCCATAACACATGAAAATTACGCGGTGGCTATCGATCTGTTGAGGAATAGATATGATAGTAAGCTGATTGTCTCCGCTCACCACGTGTGGAATGTCCTAGACGTACCATTAGTTCAGCAGGAATCCCAAGGTAGCATATCGCAATTTATTGATCAAATCTCTGCAAATATAAACGCTTTAAATAATCTCAAACTGCCAGTCAACACGTTTGAAATTATTGTCGTAAATTATCTAGCCAAAAAACTTGACAGTTACACTTTACGTTTGTGGAAAGAGAGTTTATCGGAGCATAAACTCCCTGATTTTAATAATTTTATAAATTTTTTAAATTCACGTAGGAAACTACTGCAAAATATCGATAACGCGACTAGCCCAACGAGCAGGTTGAACAAAAGCGATAAGTCTCCTTATCGCAAGGCAGTTAAACAGATAAGCAATCCAAAGGGCGCATTCCACTCACATATTAGAAATAATTTATGCAGGCTATGTAACGGTGAACATAGACTTAGGGATTGCCCACAGTTTATATCGCTGTCTATCCCTGATAGAAAAAATGCGTTACTAAAAAACAAACTTTGCTTAAACTGTCTCCGTTCGGGACACGAGGGTTCAAAATGTCCCTCCAAATTTTCGTGTAAAAAATGTTCTAGGCGTCACCACACCATGATTCATGTCCCCAACAGGGACGTAACTTCTGTTAACAACCAGTGCTCACTGAAATCACAGACCAATAAATCGGTATTGTTATCTACCGCCGTCTGTATGACATACAATAAGGTCGGCAAAAAATTTCCCGTTAGGATATTACTGGATTCCGGTTCTCAAGCGAACTTTTGCACAATGGATTTCGCCCGCAGGATGGGCCTCCAATTAGTTAAATCGCAATTGCCCATCACGGGTATAAACAACTCGCTTTCCCAGGCTGAATTCAGCACTAATGTAAGGCTACATTCACGCTATAAACCCTTCACGTTAAACGTACATTGTGCCGTACTACCCAGTATAACTAATAATTTACCGGCGGAGTCATTCAATCTTACCTCTTTAAATTTACCCAAGCGCATATTCCTGGCGGATCCTCACCTACATTGCTCATCGCAAGTCGATATATTAATCGGCGCTCAATATTTTCTACAATTAATTGAACCTGTGAAATATACGCGCGGACCACACTTTCCTATAATTCAGGAAACCAAGTTAGGATTTATTTTGGCCGGTGACTTACCATTCAACGTCGACATGACTAGAACGGTTTCTTCATTTATGGTCTGTAAGGATGATAATCAGGTTTCCTCGCAACTAAAGGAATTTTGGAAGTTGGAGGAAATCTCTAGTCGCGAAACCCGATCTGAGGACTCACCGTGTGAAAGGCATTTCGTGAAAAACACTAGCCGCAATCGCGACGGGAGATTCGTGGTAGCCCTGCCCCGCAGATCTGATAAATCTTATTTGGGAGATTCTCTCCGCGGAGCAATACGAAGATTCCAATCGTTAGAATTCAAATTCAAGCAGAACCCTACCCTTTATAAGGATTATAGTGAGTTCATGAATGACTACTTAAGACTTGGCCACATGTCGCCGCTTAATGAATACGATCTGTCGCTTGACAGGTCAGAGATCTTTTATCTGCCCCATCACGCAGTCTTCAAAGACTCTAGCTTAACCACTAAATTGCGCGTGGTATTTGACGCATCCGCTAAAACCACCAATAATTTGTCCCTTAACGACACTTTAATGGTCGGTCCTACGATCCAGCAGGATCTGTTTTCGATAATGGTTCGGTTCCGCATCCACCGATACGTACTTATTGCGGACATTGAAAAGATGTATCGCCAGATCATTGTTAATCCTAAGGATTCAAACTTGCAACGCATTGTTTGGCGTGATGCACCGCATAAGGAATTGCGACATTACGCGTTAAGGACGGTTACATATGGCACTGCTAGTGCATCCTTCCTTGCTACGCGTTGTCTGGCTCAAATAGCATATGAAAACAAAGCCGACTACCCTACCGCTGCTAAGGCCATAGCAAATGACTTTTACGTAGACGATCTCATAACGGGTTCGGATGATCCGAACAGCTTAGCTGAAATGAAAGGCGAGATCGAGAAGTTGTTGAGGAGGTATGGTTTTTCGTTACACAAATGGTTCTCTAACCACCATAAGATTATGACTCTTCGCGCCCAAGTAACCCGCGACTTCAGCAAGGGTCAAAACGTGCGTACCTTGGGCATACAGTGGAATGTTGAGGGGGATAACTTTTTGTACACCGTTAGGGGTGATGACAATCTAACCGTTCTCAACAAGAGAAGCGTGTTATCAATCATTGCCGGGATCTATGATCCACTAGGTCTAATTGCTCCCATCACATTTTGCTGCAAGCATTTCGTGCAGCAGTTGTGGTTGGCGGGCACTGATTGGGACGAACCCTTGTCCGGGTCACTAGCCAATCAATGGTCGGAATTATACACCCAATTAGTCTCCGACACTCATTTTGAGATTACGAGGTCGGTTAAGAGTTCGAACAGTTGCCCAGTTAGTTCATTGCAGCTGCACGGATTCGCCGACGCTTCGGTTAAAGGTTACGCGTGTTGCATTTATGTGCGGGCGGTCTATTCGAACGGCGCCATATCATCAAACTTGTTGTGTGCTAAATCTAGGGTCGCTCCGCTGAAACAGATAACGCTTCCTAGACTTGAACTTTGTGCTTGTTTATTGTTGGCTCAATTAACGTCCAAAGTTTTAAATGCCGTCGATTACAATTTTGACGGATTATATCTTTATTCGGATTCGATGATAGCGTTGTACTGGATACATCAGCAATCTTCCCGCTGGAAGGTATTTGTGGCTAACCGTGTCGCAGAAATACAGCGTCTTGTTAGCAGCAGGGGAATTTGGCGTCATGTAGTATCGAATGACAACCCTGCCGACGTTCTATCGCGCGGTTGCCTCCCTCGTGGTCTGCACTGTCATGCTCAATGGTGGCATGGTCCCTCCTGGTTGGCTCGTGATGCGGCCTCATGGCCGGTCAGCGCGTTCGACATTAATACTCCCTGTACCTTTCCCGACATTGAAGAGGAGCGTCACAAGCAGGCTCAAACCTCACTAATTGTCGCGTCCTCAACACATAGTTACATTGAAAACTATTCATCTCTTACGAGGCTTATTCGCGTCTTCGCATACTGCCGTCGATTTCTTCGCAATTCTAGGCTCGCGGTGGTTGAAAGAGACACGTCCTTTTTGTCGGCTCAAGAATTGTCTGACACGCTCTTGGTTTTTGTCCGGCAATCTCAGAAGTTGCATTTCGACGTAGAGGTTAGGGAACTTGAGGCACACCGGTGCCTTCCACGCAGTAGTAAAATTCTTGCTCTCAACCCATTCCTGGATAAATCAGGCATTTTAAGAGTGGGTGGACGCTTGCAATTCTCCCCACTTAGCTACGAGACTAAACACCAAATAATTTTACACCCGCACTCTCATCTCACGAGATTAATAATTGAATACGAACACATCCGTTTGTTGCACGCTGGAGTGCAATCAACTCAAGCTTCGCTTAGGCGTAAGTATTGGATCATACACGATAAGTCCTATATCCGCTCAGTGATACATAAGTGTGTCACTTGTTTTCGTTTCCGGGCTAAAGGCGCGAATCAATTACTCGGTCAATTACCCTCTTCTAGGGTCACGCCGTCAAGGCCATTCTCACAGTCGGCCGTGGATTACGCAGGTCCGGTGTTTTTGCGCCATGGCGGGCAGCGCTCTAAGTCCACGACCAAGGCATATATCGCTCTATTTATATGCATGTGTACTAGGGCCATCCATTTAGAATTGGTGTCGGATCTTACTTCCAACGCCTTTATAGCGGCTTTAAAAAGGTTCATATCGCGCCGAGGTATTCCCGCGCAAATATTTTCGGATAATGGCACGAATTTTCGTCGTGCCAACCACACGTTGCATGATTGGTACAAATTTTTAACCTCCAAGGAAGTTGAACAATCTTCTCTGGAGTTTTGCGGTCTCCACGGCATCAAATGGTCCTTTATCCCCCCTTCAGCCCCTCATTTCGGTGGTTTGTGGGAAAGTGGTGTAAGGAGTGTTAAATTCCATTTACGTCGCGTAATTGGCAGTACGATCTTGAATTTTGAGGAATATTCTACCCTTCTTTCTCAAATTGAGGCTTGCCTTAATTCACGCCCGTTATGCGCCGTGTCCGACGATGCTAGAGACCCTGAACCCTTAACACCCGCTCATTTTTTGGTCGGTGCTCCACTGACGGCACTTCCGGAACCCGACTATACACAAGGCAATAATACTCATTTGGGCAGATGGCTTCTGCTCCAAAAATTTACGCAGACCATCTGGAAACGGTGGTCTAGGGATTATCTGCACCAGCTGCAGCAGCGCAACAAATGGCGCACCCCATTTAAAAATTTGAAGGTCGGACAACTTGTCCTCATTTTGGATGACAATTCCCCCCCTCTAGAATGGAAGCGTGGGGTAATTACCAATGTTTTTCCGGGTCAAGATTCCTTAGTACGCGTCGCAGAAGTACGCACCGCGCTAGGTATCTTACGCCGACCCATCCACAAATTATGCCCCCTTCCGGTGGCAACAAGCTAGTCGTTTGCGTGCCTTACGGTGTGTGTGTGTGTGTGTATGCATGGGTGTGCGCGTGTCACATTACATGGAACACGCCCGGGACATTCCCCGGGGCGAGCATACAAGTCAATTGTATCATAAGCATTGTAACATTGTTAAGTGTCGCTAGCTATTACAGAAATAGTGACTGTGTCTCATATGTACTATCAATTATTATGAATGTTGTGTATCGTTAATGTGTTTGTGTGATTCAAATTCTGAGAACCACAAGTGTCAGTTATAGTGGCAATTATTCTATATATGTATTGTATTTTCTAAGGGTCAAAACATTATGAAATTCATTGGGGTTGTTATGTCAATATCATGGGGAAATTATTGTATTTTTTATGGTGTTATCAATTTATTGTATGCTTGGTGATTGTTAATTGAATTTATATTATGTCCATTATGTCATTGCTCTCTGGCCAGTGCGCCAATTATTGTATCGCTTACGACATGTAAGTCTAATTATTATATTGTTCAATTTAACCGTTAATGTACAAAATCGTCCCGATTTTGGCGGGCAGTATGTTTAAACTTTGTACTGTGTTGTCAGTTGTAAGCAGCCTACTAACATTGCACGGCACGCGCGGATGACGTCACGCTTTTATCAAACCTTGCAATCGGCCAGCCTAGCCGACTGCAAGCCAGTATTAGTTTAGTTTATAACACGACTCCGAGCGCAACTCTCGTTAAACACTTCTCTTACAGCCGCGGCTTTTGGCTATTATACAGCATGCATTTATAACATTTCACTTTAATCGTCTACCTGCGTCCATCTGCAATGGACCACGATTTCATTCAAAATTAATCTCGGGCATTATCGCCTCAAATGCTTCCGCACGTGCCGATCGTAACTAACAAACCAAATTATTCAATAAACGCATGTTCAATATCTCAAATACAGTCCACTTCTTTCTAACAAACAATCCAGCTTTCCTTATTAGCGTCTTTGGAATAACTCGCGATTCTTCAAGAGCTTCCAAACCGTATCAATTGTTAACGCTAGTTAATAAAATTGTATATTAAATTTAGTGGAACAGATTTATTATTTGGCTGAAATTTATTTTTGCTTATTAAAAAGAAATCACCAGATTCCCGCGGATAATCCGCAACGCAGATAAACAGCTAGCGCATAATCGGGAGGTTACTGTATAATTGCGCTAAACGTAAATGGGGATTCTATATGAATTATTTTTCCTTATACATATTATATACAAATTTGCATATCGGGAAAATAAGAAGTCGTTCCCAAACGTTTAAAAAGATAAGGCAGTTTACACTATACTTTACTTGTACAGAACGTCTGCTGTGCGTGATGATTGTATACACTTGTTTCAGTAAAGTACAGTACGTAACGCTGATTTAATGGTAAAATTAGAAATTCCTGTTTTCATTCTTGTCTTACGTAATTACCGGAATCTATCCCGACTAATATAATAAAGAAGAGCAGTCTTGTTCGAAGTGGAACTTAGTCTTATCTAGTCACACTACGTATGTTATAGGAGACTTATGTACAGATAAGTATGGACTTGTAAGATAGCAAGGAACGATTAATAAAAGTGGTAACAACAATGCCTCTTACAGCTTAAATTAAACATTAATAAAAAATATGAAACACTGATCAACTATCAATTAAATCGCTCCTAGGCAAAATTGTTACCAGGCACCTCGCCATTTTAAGATATTTTGTTAATAATAGTAATATAATAAAACCATACTTTATTGCACTAAAAGTATTAGGCTATTGTCTACTAAACTATATTTTATCTTACTGTTTTATCCCACTATTCATTTGTAAACACGTACAAACAAAACTAAGCAGTTTTGTATTATAACAAAAAAGCTTAATTTCTGTCCATATTTGTCGTTTGAAAAAAAAAACGTAAGTTCAGAAGCCACAGTATTAAATTTGCGTATTTCCAATAAATTCCTTTATTTGTATCATCTCTGTATTTATGTAATTCTCTGAGCAAAATAATTTGTACCGTAGAATGAAGAATAACGAATCCAGACTGTCACAATTCACGAAGTACGGTTTATCGATTACAGTCGTGGTTACGCATAATTGCTGACAGAGCCAGACTGCGTATTGATGTCGCTCCAGTGGGGACCTGATAACTCTCCCTTATGACTTGGATGTGGTTTTTCTCTTTCATTTTTATGCTGTAGGAAGCTGCAACAATTCACGATAATTCGCTAATACGTAAATCGGTAAGCTGTTTATAAGAGATTTTTCTATTTACTGACCAATATTTGAAAATAATAGTGCCCACAATTTTAATACTTGTTTTAGGAGACGATTGTTCATACGTTTTATCTTAACGTTCTTCTGAAAAACATAATAATAAGATATTATATAACTCTCTTCCGTTGAGCAATTTTTTAAAGCAACAGGTTGCTCATAATTAACTGATAAAAATTGATCATTTTGTTATAATAGTTTCAAATCCATAATCTCTGAGTTAATCAAACCAGTAAGATTAAAACAGTCTTATCACAAACTCCTCATTGTTCAGTCTTCAGTAACAAATAAAATAACTGATTGTTTGTATTCTGTTTTAGAGTTTTTAACATTTATTTTACTGTAATCTTTACTGCATTCCTTATTTTAAACTTTTAAAGGTATGTTTCAGTGATGTCACAAAGTAATTTATTTTATGTGATATTTTTGTGAAGTACGATGTATTACAAAATTAAAGTTTGTAGCAGTAGGTTTTCAAAATATTATGTTCTCTTTTGTTTTCTTTTACGTATATTAATATAAATTTTCTGTTGTATTGTATTTATTGTTCATAGCCTAAAGGTACCATACATACGATTTCCAATAAAATTTTTATTACTCACATTATTAAAAACGATCGATCACTTTCATTAATCAATGTCTACGAATTCGTTTTTGTAAATAGTGACTGTTTTACGATATTGTGACCGCAAGTGTGCTGCATATGACCTGACGATTGTCTGTGACCGAAATCGATCGTTTTTGATAATGTGAGTAATACAAATTTTTATTGCAAATCGTATGTATGGTACCTTTAGGCTATGAACAATAAATACAATATAATAGAAAATTGAGATTATAGGTACCATTAGTAAACAATAAGTGTGTGTATATTATAAATACATCACATTATTATTAGTTATATTAATATAGTTTTCGTCGACATGTGTTGGCTGTTTTCTACAAGTTATAATTCTATTTTTTTAAGAAATACGTATGTCGTGGCCGTGGCCAGCTTCAAGGAGTTGTTGACCTGTTTTTGATCTGGCTCAACAATCTACATTTTTATACAAGTAGGTCCACAGTCTTAAATTTAAAAAAATCACTCACGTTTTTATTATTTCTCTCTGTCTGTCTCTCTCTCTCTCTCTCACTCTCTCTCTCTCTCTCTCTCTCTCTCTCTCTTTCTCTCTCTCTCTCTCTCTCTCTCTCTCTTTTTCGAAGTTTCCCTTTGTTCCCGTTCTTTAAGATTTAAATTCTACCTTCCCAATCACCCCTTCCACCTTCAAATTCGTTTTTGTAATTCGTGCTGATTATAGAAGATATTAACACACGTTTATATTGTTGTTTTGGTTCAACCAAGTGGAAAAAGAGATAGATTAAAAATGTTCTTAAACTACTGTCTACTAACATTCAGATCGTAGTCTTTCTGTGTGTTAATTCATTTTCCTCTTTCGTCCCCTTTCTTAGATCCGAACAAGGTGTTCTTGTAGAACCAATGAACTTGTTTACTTGCAACAGTAGTGCGGCAGATCCCCACTTCGTCGAATTATTAACACTGCTGCAAGAGAACCTCACTGAAGACGTTCCGATGTAAAGCGACCTCATACGTAACACAGTGCTGTAACGTGAACAATCCTAAAAAGTGATTTGTATATTGGGTGTAGTGAATCCAAATAGTGAGCTATACAAACTACACTATTTCTAATTATAAACAAGATATTTGTTCCTATGTACATTAAACTTTACATTCGTATTTTGTAACAAAGGTATATTTCTCATTTCAATAAACATATTCCCCATTCTCTACTTCTGGTTTCCACATTGGAATTATAGTCTGTTTTTTCTTCGTTTCTTCTCTCTACCTAGATGTAGACAGCTGACGTCCCAGCGACATCTCGGTCTTACCGTATTTCTACTTTACGTAGGTCTTTTTTCATTTGCAATGTTTTAAAACCTGTCGTTTATTATTCTGCTAACGTTGTTATTCTTTCCAATTTTTACCTTATTATATTATATTATATTACTATTATATCGTTATTCCCTTTTCGTAGAATCTCATAGTTTTACTTCGTCCAAACAGTACAAGTTTTTCCGTGCGTTGTCACCTTAAAAACAACTTTCATCGTTGAAATTTAAAGCCCAATTTTTCTTGTAATACTTCCACACTATTTTCGATCTTACATAAGGGTTGTATGTATTTATTTTGTCTCCTTTTATAAAGGTTTATTTGTTTTTTATGGCATTTTCGAAACATTTATCGACACTCAAACGAGGTGTCGCGAGACTGTGTCTGTGGACAGTATATTTTGTTTGTGTGCGTATAGCTAGCTGAGACCTGATTTAAGCAAGAAAGGAAATCCTTTGTTATCATTTGAAATCTTTTGATAATCGTATAGTTACGTAACTATCGAATAACCTATCAGCTAAGTCTTGGAATTTCTGTGTCCGTTACGTTAAGTTCCTTTTGTTGCACAATATATTTTTATGTAAGAAGTAAGGAGAAAGATTTTCTGGCGTGGAATAAATGCTAATAAAAATTAATTTATAAAAAAACAAATTCTTCAAAGATCGGAAAGATCACACATAAATAATATGCAACCAACAAAATAAAACACATATATGTACGTAAATGTGAGACACTGTTTGATTTGCTTTGGTGTGTGACGTAAATATTGAATTCAAATAATTAATTTAAATATTGTAAATCATATATAAAAGTACTATTTAAAAATTTATTACATAAAAATTAATATTAACTAACAGTATTTTAATAAAAAAATAATATTTTCTTTAATAAATTCAAGTTATTACACATCCATTTTAATTAAATAGAAAAATTATTTCTTAATAAGAACTATTTTCTCATTTTTAAGTAAAATTAATATTACTTATTTTACTTTGAATATCTACACTGGTTACATTTATGTATTTCTTTTACTTCTTTCTTTAGGAGTTCTATCTTAAAAAAAAAACAATTGTTCATGTTTCACCAGCGTATCGTTGTGTTACCGCTAAAGGCCTATCGTGCGTGTGTGCGTTTATGTGGATCCTGGATGCTGATGATGATGTTGATGTGCTGATTCCCACGTAGTCGTTAGTTATCAGTGTTCTATTGCATGGTGGTGATGATGGTCCTGGTGATCTCATTACAGTGTCTCATGCAATAATGGATTTATTGTTAAATTTTAAAATGTGTTATATAAGTGATGTGTAGATTCTGACGCACTAGACAGTAGTTTTCAGATTTATATTTCTTATTTGAGTATTTTCTGTACTAGTTAGGTACTGAAAACGTAATAATTTTTCCAATGTTTGCAATCGTGCGCGTCTGAGATAAGGGAATAAAAACGTGCATACGCTTGTACCGTCGACGTATACATTGGGAAATTACTGAAACTCATGTAATTCTAGTCACGCTTCGGGACTACCATCCCTAGACTGTGCTTCCAGTACTACAGGAGAAACGTGTTTAATCACTTAAGAGGCCAATAGTAGTAAATGTACTACACTAACCATTCCATCATGTATCGTTAAATATAATTGGATATATAAATTTCTTGTAAATATCTTATACCGTTAATTTTTTATGTAGAGTTTTCTGATATTATAACTAAATCTTATAATATGTAAAACTGAACAAAACTTTTGCAGTTGCTTTAATTATTTTTAATATGAAAACATTACGGTACTCTATTCATTATTAACTGCTTACGTCTGTAATAAGTAGAAAAAAAATTGCTATTCCAGAATTTTTTAACTCTACTAAAGGCTTTGATGTCCTTCAGTATCTTGGCTGCCAAAACGGTTGAATTTAAATGAAGTGTTTATGTTGTGTTCAGGATTTTTATGTTTTTAACGATTGTGTGAATGCGTATAACTTTAACCATTCACGTTTCCAATATATGTCCTAGATTCTCTGCATGATAAATACAATTATTATGACAGACGTATCAAAATAAGCTTCAAGGTCACTGGAGCCCTCTGCAATATTGCCATATCACTTCACGCACGCGCGTTACACTACGAAGACAAACAAACACGTCAGCGCTTTCTCGTACAATAGACATAACACACACCTCACGTTACTGTGAACAAAAAGAGAAATAAATCTTCTCCTTTCCTCTTTTTTTTCTTTATAATTTTGGTGTTATGTTTTTAATATTATAAGTAATTATTTGCTTTATTCTTTACTAACGAGACACTTCTGTTTACATTTTACTTGTTCTCAAAACGATCATTTACATTGTATGTTATTTAATAAAACACTTAATTTTTAAACAAATTTAATAAAGAAAAATTACATATATTATAATATAAAGTACACATAAAAATTTACTTATTACAAATATTTTTATTGTATAAGTATTGTATATAATAATTGTTTCAATCAGAACTGTATTCGCTGTCTTCTGATCTTTCTTCCGTCACTGTATTCACCAGCCGTTCTATAGTATCGGAGACACTCTCTAGTTTTCCTTTTGAAGCTCTTCGGAATGTCGGACGCATTTTCTCCAATCTTCGACCGTTACTCTATCGCTTCGTCCATCAGTCTTTCAAGGTCGACCATTTTAAAAGTATTTTACGATCACCTACTTATACTTTCACCTGTGCCCACAGCGGTTGTAATGGGCATGATAAGGTGGAAGGCGTACAACCTCATGACCCATTTCGTAGGCTATTTGATCTATTTCATATATTTTTTGCTAATTTTTATTTCAATTTTGTTTAGCAATTAAACCTTCTCCGCAATGTTGAGATTTCTCAGCCATTCTTGAATTTCGATTTTTCTCCTGTTTGATTTAGGCTCTTTCTCAGGAAGTGCGGAATGATAACTCGCGTTATCCATTACTATGACAAAACTTTTTTCAAGTAAATAGGGGAAGTTAACGAACCACTCTTTACAAAGTTCCAAATTCATTTCATTTTAATAATCTGTATTGTATGCAGATTTCGGTACGTGGAAAATTAATTTGCATTCCTTCACGAAGCCTGCTTCAGCTGATCCCGAATGAAGTACAATTAATTTGCCGCCTTTTCCGACTGGCAATTTTAAAACACCCCTTTCCTCTTGGCCCTGCCAAATCAGTGATTTTCTCTGATTTTGGTTCACCCATGTCTTGTCCAAATAAAATGTGGGCCTATTTAAACTGTCATTCCGAATTTTGATGCAACTTTCTCAGAAAAGTAGCGCGAGCACAAACAGTATATCTACTCTTTCCATTTAAAATTTTTTCGGCAGTCATTACATTTTTTATATTTAAATCCAATTTGTTTCAAAATTCGCTGCACTGATTTCTTGGAACCCCAAAATTTATTTGTTCAGCCTATTGCTCCTAGATTTTTCTTGATGCTGGTTATTCTCCACGTTCATAGAAACTAAAAACACATCTTTGCACAACATCTTTGTCAAAGCTGTACAAATTTGTTATTGTCGGTTTTTTTTTATAATGCTTCCGCGGCGTACCAAACTTAAGTTCATTTCCTTTACACTTATCAATCCTTTACCTTAGGTTCCTTTTCCTTTAGGTTAGGTTCACTTTTCCTTTACACTTAGGTTTTACGCCTTAAACTGTCGATCGACTTACTCCACAAACTTCGGTAGTCAACTCTTAAACCGCTTTAAAATTCAACTTTCTTTGCATCGTCAACGAGACTCTGTAAAAAGTTGTAAACATTGTCAATGATGTTTTTACCTCGCTTCCCTAAGTCCTTTTTACCAGATGTTCTTCCTCTATTTGATGGCACTGTAGGAGTTTGAGGAGCCTCAACAATTTGAAAATTATTATCATCATTCATCAAGAATAGGCCTTAACTTATACAATTATGAAATAACAAAAATAATACAATATAATAAAAATGATTAGTAAAAACTTTACACCATAATCCTAGAACTACTGTAGAGAGACGGAGATAGTTAACACAGTAGCAAGACGACTAGTGGAGTGACTTGTCGATGGATGTGAAGTGTTTGCTAGAGACCTCCCTTCCCTGCCGATCCATGCGCATAACCAAGTGTAACGTGCGACGACGCTGGTCGGTGAGGGGCGAGGAACAGCTGTTACTACTGTGACCTTGAAGCTAATTATGGTGATTATCGCATTATAGAAAAAGTTACTAGCTTAAATTCGATTCTTTTTTTTTTTAAAGCCTCACTGACAGAGATCAAGACAGTCTGCTGTTGATCTTCTTTTGTTGCAGACTCTTAACAGTGGCCGTAAGGAAAAAATCAACTGTTTCTAAAATGCTTCAATTTTCCATATTTACTGCTGTAGTAAATACAACTTCAGTAATTCCGCTTGATTCTCTAAGAAAACGATAGTTAAGAGTGCTGTCCAGATTTTTCAAAGGCATCAGAACCACTTCGTTGAACATGGTATATGTATACAGTATCCCTCAAATGGTTATTTGATTGAAAAGGTAGCTGACACAGTTTTATAAAATAAATCTTTCTTTTGTTATAAATCAATTATTTACTTAAAGACAAACCTCGGATTCATGTGCACTAAAAAATATGCAAGACATTTGTGGACACGTTAGGCGTAATCGACTTCTTTTCATGGCTGCGGATACTTCCACACATACGACTATAGTTTGTTTTAAGGGTAAAGACTTTACCTTAATCTTCAATCCTCTCACAGATTCATCATTTTTCGTAAACGCAGAGCCTCTGTTTCAACTGGATTTGGGTTCGCTATTCGGTTTGTGGGTTTGTTGAAAAGTTTTCATTATGGTGATTGTATGCATCTGTACACGGATTCAGGTGTGATGGGATAGTCTAAGCCCACCGCTTAGAGAATATAAAATAGCATGGTAAAATTATTAGGAGAAGCATTTGGCTTCAAATCAACAGGGAGCAAAACAAAATCATGAAAGCAATATAAACGAAAGTAGGGATTCTTTAAATATTAACACTGTGAGGGACAACGTAGAGGAAGTGGATGATTTTATTTACTTACGAAGCAATATCACAAGTGATGGACAAAACTGAAAGGACATAAAAAACAGAATAGCTCAAACCAAAAGAGGATTTCAAAAACAAGTATTCGGTTTAGGAATATTGTGTTAGGAATCACAAAGAAATCCATGAAATAGTATCTTCGGAGCATCCCAATATATAGACGAGAAGCCTGGACAATAGTGACAGCTGAAACACAAATAATAATATAACAATTTGAAATTTGACTCTAGAGGTAGATGTTTAAAACAATTTGTGTAGGGGTCTAACATTAAAATTGATTTCAAACATCATTCGTGTGTTCTAACCTTAAACGTTTTATATGTTTTTAAGTATATCATTAGAATACAGTCAACTATCTTTTGTATCAAATCACATTATTTTCTTTTGTATGTGCCTTTTCCATTGTAACCTGGTGCCAAAGGTCATGCCAAGGCACATTGCAGTATTTGGAAAAGAAATGGTAGTGATGGTGATTTTTTAATATTTTTGTTGATCACTATTACACATGATGTCGTCTATTTAAAAATATAAAAAAAATCATAAATTACCTTAGATCCGTCGTGTGACTTTGTTTTATATTTATAATTACGCGTTTCGGAACATATGTTCTATCGTCAGATTCCTTCACTCAGTTGAGATCGTCAAATGCTAAAATCATATACTCAATTGTTAAAAATGCACGTCAGTATGGGTGCGCACTCTATGAAGGCTTACCGGATACTCTTCGTTTCCATTGAGTGCCATTCCGAAGATGTGGGTTCCAACTGAACGTTTTCCTTAATATCTTGAACGTGAGAGCAAGTTGCCATCAGCTTCTTCCTCTCACTTGTGTAGTATAGGGGAACCTGCAATTCCCAGGCATATCGTATCCGAAACCTCTCATAGCCGGAAAAAACAAGAATTGTAAAATAAAATAAAAATACAACCTCAAAAAATTCATGTCATGTATTCATGACAATCATGTAGCAATGAAATACGTTGAATAAAACGAATTCAAAGTAGAAGATTTGTTAAGAAAAAACGGATATTGATAACTGAAGAAAATCTGAACAAAATTAATAGTAATATTCTATTAACATGTAAACAGCCTAAGTAACTTATAAATAATAAATCTGCAGTAACTAAAGAGTATTCTACATTACAGCGTAATTTATTTTAAATACTATAAATAATGTACTACTTTAAATTTAAAAAAATTTAATTTCTCTCCCATCCGATCTTTGTCATAACCCGAACATCCTACATTACACCAGGCATGGGAACTTCTGCTGTATGTATTTAAGTACGCACCGTTTAAATTTTCTCCTCAGTCGCCTACTTTATGTTGTATTTTGTGTTTTCCATAGTGTTTCTGTATTCTATATTGTTTATTTACAAGATGACAGAATTCTTACTGACGGATACTGATTTCTTCTGAACGTAAAATTTGATGTGTATATTAATTCAGTGAAGGCTAACGACCGTTTTTGTAAATTGTAAAATTCCATTAGTTTGTGTTTTTTAACAACATATGCATAATGATATCTTATTTACTTCCAACAATTTAGACCTGTAGCTTCAAATCGTAACAATATTGTATATCCTGAAACAACTGACGCTACTTACCAATTATCTATAAAAAAGTAATTATAAATTCTCTAAATATCACTATAATATTAACGACTCGGAACACAAAGTTTTTTATAAGTAAAAACGTAAAGTTTTACCTTACAGCCTAAACCGGCTTTCACCTATAGAAGGCTTCATCAGAGGCTGTCGTTAGTATCGCTGCTCGTCTTGTTGTTGGCGACGAGAAAGTGTTTCGAAAGATTGAAGCTGTGTGTGTGTGGTGAGATGTGTTCGAATAATGCGTGCGATTTGAATTGTGTCTGTTCGTTTAGGATGTCGTTTTTATTTGTTTTTGTGTGTTTGTATATTTCTAATTGTTCTAGAGTGTCTAGTTTTCGGCCTTTTGTGTGTACGTGTAGTATGTTCATGTTATTGTCGATGTTTTTATATGTGTGGTTTGCTTCAATGAGGTGGTTTGCGAAGGTAGATTCTGTAGTGGTGTGGAGTGCTTTTGTGTGTTCAATGTATCTCTGTTTGAAGCTACGTCCTGTCTGGCCTATGTAGAATTTACTGCAATTTGAACAATTTAGTTTATATACACCGGGTAGATCGAATTTGTTTTGTGCTTTGGGCATGCGTTTTGATAGTGTGTGTTCTGTTTTGTTAGTAGTTTTGTAAGCGATTCTGTATCCTGCTTTTTTGAATTTGTGGGCAATTTTTTCTGTTTGTTTGTTGATGTATGTTAGTGTTATGAATTTGTTGTTTTCTGTCTTTGTCTGTTGTTTGTTTTGTGTTTTGTGTAGGAGTTTACTGACTATTGTTCTGTCATAACCGTTAGATTCTGCTAGATATTTTATCGTGTTTAGTTCGTCTTTGTAGTCTATTTCATCTAAGGGGATGTTGTTAAGTCTATGTATCATGGTTCTAAAAGCAGCTAGTTTGTGTTGTATTGGGTGATTGGAGGTGTTGTGTATTAGTGTGTCAGTTGTAGTTGGTTTTCTGTATATACTGAATTTGTGCCTGTGTTCTAGTTTTGTGATGGAGAGGTCTAAGAAGTTTATGGTATTGTTGTGTTCGTATTCGGCAGTGAAGGTTATGTTTTTATGTATTTTGTTTATGTGCGTTAGTAACTGTTCACATTGTCTTTTGTTTCCCCTGTATAGTATTAGAATGTCATCAACGTATCTGTGCCAATATAGTATTTTATGTGAGTGTCTGTCATTGTTTGTGAGTATTTTTGTTTTTTCTAAGTGTTGGAGGAAGACTTCTGCTAGAATGCTGGATATGGGGGAGCCCATGGGTAGGCCGTCGTTCTGTGTGTAGTATTTATTGTTATAAGTAAAGTAGTTTTGTTTTGTGATAATGTTCAGAGTTTCTGTTATTTCATTGATAAGTTCGTCTGGTGTGTTGTTCTTTTTGAGTTTGTTTTGTAGGATGGTGATTGTTTCAGAGGTGGGGATGTTTGTGTACAGGTTTTTAATGTCAAAGGAGGCTAATGTGGCGTTATGGGGGATGTGTATGTCTTTTAATTTTGTTACTAGGTCAGTGTTGTTTTTTACTGCAATGTTGTTGTCTATTTGTGTGTGTTGTCTAATAATTTTGTCTAGATATTTTGCCAGTTTGTGTGCAGGGGCATTACGGTAGTTGATAATGGGGCGGATCGGAATGTCTTCTTTATGTCTTCCATAAAGAAGACATTCCGATCCGCCCCATTATCAACTACCGTAATGCCCCTGCACACAAACTGGCAAAATATCTAGACAAAATTATTAGACAACACACACAAATAGACAACAACATTGCAGTAAAAAACAACACTGACCTAGTAACAAAATTAAAAGACATACACATCCCCCATAACGCCACATTAGCCTCCTTTGACATTAAAAACCTGTACACAAACATCCCCACCTCTGAAACAATCACCATCCTACAAAACAAACTCAAACAGAACAACACACCAGACGAACTTATCAATGAAATAACAGAAACTCTGAACATTATCACAAAACAAAACTACTTTACTTATAACAATAAATACTACACACAGAACGACGGCCTACCCATGGGCTCCCCCATATCCAGCACTCTAGCAGAAGTCTTCCTCCAACACTTAGAAAAAACAAAAATACTCACAAACAATGACAGACACTCACATAAAATACTATATTGGCACAGATACGTTGATGACATTCTAATACTATACAGGGGAAACAAAAGACAATGTGAACAGTTACTAACGCACATAAACAAAATACATAAAAACATAACCTTCACTGCCGAATACGAACACAACAATACCATAAACTTCTTAGACCTCTCCATCACAAAACTAGAACACAGGCACAAATTCAGTATATACAGAAAACCAACTACAACTGACACACTAATACACAACACCTCCAATCACCCAATACAACACAAACTAGCTGCTTTTAGAACCATGATACATAGACTTAACAACATTCCCTTAGATGAAATAGACTACAAAGACGAACTAAACACGATAAAATATCTAGCAGAATCTAACGGTTATGACAGAACAATAGTCAGTAAACTCCTACACAAAACACAAAACAAACAACAGACAAAGACAGAAAACAACAAATTCATAACACTAACATACATCAACAAACAAACAGAAAAAATTGCCCACAAATTCAAAAAAGCAGGATACAGAATCGCTTACAAAACTACTAACAAAACAGAACACACACTATCAAAACGCATGCCCAAAGCACAAAACAAATTCGATCTACCCGGTGTATATAAACTAAATTGTTCAAATTGCAGTAAATTCTACATAGGCCAGACAGGACGTAGCTTCAAACATAGATACATTGAACACACAAAAGCACTCCACACCACTACAGAATCTACCTTCGCAAACCACCTCATTGAAGCAAACCACACATATAAAAACATCGACAATAACATGAACATACTACACGTACACACAAAAGGCCGAAAACTAGACACTCTAGAACAATTAGAAATATACAAACACACAAAAACAAATAAAAACGACATCCTAAACGAACAGACACAATTCAAATCGCACGCATTATTCGAACACATCTCACCACACACACACAGCTTCAATCTTTCGAAACACTTTCTCGTCGCCAACAACAAGACGAGCAGCGCTACTAACGACAGCCTCTGATGAAGCCTTCTATAGGTGAAAGCCGGTTTAGGCTGTAAGGTAAAACTTTACGTTTTTATTTATAAAAAACTTTGTGTTCCGAGTCGTCAATATTATAGTGATATTTAGTTAAGTAACGGACACGTCATGGACAACGAAATCCAAGAATATAAATTCTCATTGCAGTACCATGTACACAGAAAAATTAAATTGCCTATATCAATTGTTTCAAAAAGTTCCTAAATAATTTTTGTTCAGCGATTAGGGCCTGTATAGAATTCTATAAAAACTCAAATAATAAATGAAACTACCAATTTACTTCAGAAAGAGGACAATTAACTTTGCGTCAATTATTTTAATTATTTAGAATAAAATAGTTTAAGTAGATAGGCTAATGGCATAATTACTCTCGCTTTGAGGGCTAAAAAAAGAGTGATAAATGAGAGTTGATTAATTTGCCTAGTCGACGATTTCAAAGGAATCCGTTAGCAGTTAAGTGGGGTCATGAAATTCCACGTAAACAAGGGCAATGGAGAGAGTAAATGCGCTTTTGTATCTGCTTCAGTGTTTCCTTATTCTGTCTCTCTGTGCTCGGTAGTTATGTCACTTTAACAGTGGCTCCGAATGGCTCCATGATTTCAGCCCCTAAAAGAATATTATGTATTGTGTACAACTAATTACTAAAGAATCTATTTTAAAAACTCAGTGTAGCATACATTCTACTACAACATTAAGGTTAATACAAATATTATCAGAAAAAATTGCTAACAGAAAAGAATATTCTGTAAGTTAAATATTGCCGTGAACAAAATAACTCAAGAGACTGAAGAACTTTTGTCAAATTTCTGTGACTCGCTGACACATCTGTGTGTCAGTCTACTCGCAGACACAGTTTACTCTGTTTACAATTTTATACGTTGAAATTACAATTAAATTTTAAAATATTAATACAAAGAAGATTAATTGAAGTTAAAAAAAATTAAGATAATTAAAGATTAAATTCAAAATTTAATACTGCTTGCAACAAAATTATTTAACGTTCATTGTAACAACAAAATATTCAAGTGTAACATATTATTCTTTAAAGTATCACAACATTTATCTTTATAAGTAAGCAATCATAATTTATCTAAAATCTGTGATATAGAAGCCACAATGATTGCACAAATTTTACGTCTTTTAAAGTCACAGCATTTTAAATTATTATGTACTTGCCGTAAAATTTAAAGACTACTTTTAACTGCAGAATTTAGTTCGGACTTATAAGATTTGAAATATTATATAATAACATTGAAATAACATTATAACATTCGCCTTTAACATAGCCGTTACTTAAGCAGAGGTAAGAATTCCTACCGTGTCCCACTGCGACTACTTTGGTGGGGATGTCGGTTCAAGCGACTTTACATTTTTAATGGCGTTCTGCAAACATGAGCCCTTATTGGATTTTGTCATTGAACTTGGCTGTGTAAAGCGTTTCCATTATACTGTGAAGTGCTGCCAGTTCCAAATATCGTCAGTTGTGAAAATACAACTGTAATATCACACTGTTCAGTAACCAATTCGTAGATTGCCAATTTTCTTTAGCGTTTTAGCGATACTATTTTTTTTCTTGTGATTTAGTGAAATTAAGTTAATTATGACAAAACTTGACGGGAGCCATTTCTAGTTTATAAATTATTCAGAACGTTGGGAATAAAAAGGTTGTAGGTAGTCGAAAGTATAAAAACTTGAAACTGTTTATAAAGTTTACGAAACACGACCAAAGTGACAAACGTTCAACGGACAGACAAATACGCAATCGAATTGGTTAAGCAACCGGCGTTTCCAAAGAGAACAGAATTTCAAGGAAGGAAACACTGGTAGTTTTACCACATATAATGCACCAAATAAAGAATATGTAAGAAGACATCCAAGGAGTGGTATTGATGATTTTGGTAAGTGTACTATTCGGTCGATTAATAAAATTCGATAAAGTTCCAATTTTAATATTATTTCAATTGCTGTAAATAGGTACTTAAACAGATAATTAAGTCGTTTGGTTTTAAGTAGAAAAAAGTCAATAATAGAAAAACACTAATTTGAAGTTCCAGAATTCGTGAATTTAAATTGAAATATTTTAGTTCAATAAAGCATTTTTGTGAAAAATGTAGTCTAATTATTAACAAAGATGAAATACTTATTCATGCATCACATAAGCTTAAACTGATACTCTATCTGGACTCTTAAAGCCGGTATCCAACGGACAACACTCTACTATACTCGATGCCAGTTACAAAAAAGGTTACGTAAAATGCAGTGTTGATCTAATCGGTACAAAAACGTGCGATTTCAACAATTAAATAAATTCACAAAATTATGAGAAGTAATTACGCGAAAAACTTATTCCACGAAAACTTATTTCCTGGAAAAATTAGTACTTATTAGTAGTCGACAATGCATCTATACATAGGTACCATATAGGGTCGTGGGTCCGGCACCACACTCCAACAGCAGAAAGTGACAAATGTTCCGTTCGTTTGTGAAAAAACAAGCTGCTTTTTAATGAAAAATGTGTAAACTGTAATAATACAGCATAATAAACAATTCATGTAATTACGTAATCAACATAATACTCAAACCACTCTCTTACCTAACACTAAAGTTATGAAAGTAACTAAAACTAAAATTCCTGGGGCAAATCATATTAGAACAAAAACTGCCATACAGGACACTTTAATTATCAGATTTCAAGTATCTAGGGTGCAGCATTTCATAAGAAGGTGATGAAGATGTTGAAAAAAAAATTAGTCTCTTCCAGTCGCTTTGCGGTTGTATCATTAAATACTTAAGAAAAAAAAAGAAAAACGACGCAACAGAAATATTATAATGTACTGGCCATATCTTAACTACTATGGGGTAATGAAACGTGGATTACAAAGGGCAGAAATGGGGTTATTGAGAGCTGTAAAGGACTGTATCAGTAGAGACCTTTTCAGAAATGATCATATTAGAATGGAACTAGGCATAGTTGAAAGCCTAAATCTTGAAATCTCCCGAGACACAAAAGTGGGTGGGGATTACAAGGGGAAGAACCCATGACTATCGTCAAAAGGAAAAATTAACTGTGGGAAGACTCCGTTAACGATGGTTGGATGAAATCTACTGGGACTGTAACAGGCTGTTAGCTGTAAAGGATGACGACGATGAATAAAATAATCACAAATCAGTATTTGATTTATACGCACTAGACACATTATTACCGCAATATGGCTTCCACTGTATCATCCGGATTTTAACCCAATTGAGATGATGTGCGCCAATTTAAAACCTGCAAGTTAAAAAGTATAACTTTTATAGGTATAAATTTTAATTTAAAAGTGTATTTAATTTATTTTGATAAGTTCAGTATTACTAGCGAAGAGAGCTGGACTTCGCCAGGGAACCGTGTAAAAATTATAGTGATCAAAATTTTAAATATTTATAATTTCTTGATCAAGTGACATGCTCACACACTCGAGTTGACAAACCCAGGCCCGAGTCGTAAATAAGAACGAATTAGGGACACGTCAGACCCGACGCCAGTGCGAAGACAATGATAAAAACGGCTGCGTACACACCACAATAGAATATAAGGAACGTGGTTGACAGCACAAAGTTAGCTACAATTTACAGCACCTAACGAACGGAGACAAAGGCATAGTCCAGAAGCCTGGTTACGCAGAAGTGAAATGGAACACATGCTGTGGGGTTGAGTTGTAACGAGCACACATAAGAACGTTACACCCAGCAACAAAGGGTGCAGAGAAATCTCGACAAATATGTATATAATAGAACGGACACTCAATGAATACTGGAGGTACGCACAGCCCAGAATGAAAACAAACCCTGACATCCAGCCAGATTTACAACTAGAAAGCGTGGGATTCGTCCAGGGATGTCACCAACGAAGAGTTGATAATCGGCGGAACGAGCGAAGGGTAAATGAACAATTGACCAAGACACTGCAGACTCTTAACAAAAGCTAAGTCAGAGTGCCTCGACAACGTGGAAACAAAAGTTGATAGACAGGCGAGGGAATTGCTCTAGTTTCTGAGAATCAGCACAACGTTCGTCGCTGGAATATTCCGGGGATGTCGTCGACCAACCAGCGTTTGGCATCTACCTAAGGAACTGGTGGAGAGAGTAATAACGACTCGAACGACGAATCGGGAAACCGATGACAAAATCTACAAGGTGGTAGGAATTTAGGGAACCTATCAGCAACGGCAGTAGGCGTGGAAATATAGAATTTGCCTTCTGGGATGGTATGTTTGATAAAAACTGTTTGCGAGGACGCGGAGCCCAGTAGTTACAGTAGTTATGGTAGTAAGACGGAATAATACAATAGTAGTAGTCGGAACAGTAATAATGGTAGTAGTTGGAGCGGTAATAACAGTAGTAATTGAAATAGTTTACGCGACGTACTCAACTTTTAACTCAGTGAAATTGTAACCAAGTCGCGGGCTTAAGTGAACTTAGACATTCAATTCAATCGCAATTCTACAAAACGTATATTCGACAGTTTATATGAGTTACCGATAATCAACAGTGCGAATAGACATAACTATCGTTAAATACCAGTGTATACGTGACTCTAAACTACGACCGACACGCAACATAATAATACAAGTGAGTAACAATCCGAGAGTAAAACAGTGAGTGACAGTTAAACACTAGTCCACCATAATGATTCCAAATTTTGAACGTTTGAACTGAGTGAATCAACACGAACACTATTACGCACATAGCATACACTACGTCCAAGGTAGATGAAATAGTAGCTACATGAACACGCACACCGCAAACTCTAAGAGCAAACCATTTTAATGACGATGATAGCATCTTAACACTTGAACCCATAAACACTTGACGCCAGCGGGGAATCCAACACCACACTATACATAACGAGAGTAGGGAAATTCAGTGAAGTGAAGTGAAGTGTTCTTCGATTAACAGAGATTAGGATGTACGAGGAATCCACCAGCGGATGTCATCTTACACCGATGGAATTTGTGGATAAACCTTTTGCAAGATAAGCCTTTATGTTTCTTAAATCCTAGTTGTTACATACTACTGCACTGTCTCATCTTTTCAAAGAGCTACTCCCGAGAGATTTCTGTAAATTTATATAAATCATAAATCTTATAATATTAAAGTCATTCATCTGAGCATAATGAACGCATTTAGCTAGGGATAAAATATATTTGATTGCTTATTGTTTGTATATGTATATTATTGTGTTGTATTTGAATGTACCATATGTCTTCTGTTTTCAGGAAACAACGAACGAATATTATTGTAATTTTGTATTATGTGTTTTAATTATGTATTTGCAGGACATAATTTCATTTGTGGTTCAGTAATTTACTTAATAAATAATATAATAAATAAGTAATTATTACCTATATACTTAAATTTTGCGTTCATTATTGCAATTAACCTTGACAATTAATTTATCACGTTCCAAGTAATTTCATAAAGAGTCTGAGAGTTATGCTAATTATCAATGGACACAACCAAATCGACCGTTGAAATGTCAGATTAACAGGCTCATGTAAATCATATTGATTTGATAACTATATTGAGTCAAATCCGACGAATATAATTTACTTCCCATATGTGTGTTAATTATAAATAATTCCCAAGGAAAGTGGGACTTTATAAATGTCAATTACAAACCCATTTGATTACATATAATAAGTATACGAATTTAATTAGACCCAATTTATTAATTTATAATTGGATAATTCAATAATTCGTAATAATTAGCATAATTGCACTAAACATAAATGGCACGGCAAACACGATTAATTAATTAATTGCCAATTCCAGTTATATACACTAAAAAATGTTAGAATAATTGGAACCTGCGACTGATCTTTGTGACTTATTGGAACCTGTGAACTGTGACTTTTTGAATCTGTGTCTGATCACATAACGGATAAAATTATTATAGTATCAGAAAACGGTGACAGTGATAGAGACAGCAGTGACAGTCACCCCCTACGAAAAAAATTTAAAAGAATATACTGACAGTGACATTAGTGGCATTGAAGAAATTCAGTTATTTAAAGGTAAGTAAGCTACGATGTCTTCACAGTAGTGTAGGAACGGACAAGCAGATGTCACTCCTTTCTGAAACATACATCTGACGTCATGCGTTCGGCAATCTTTAGAACACGCTACACATTCTCCTAAACACATTCCTACTAAAACAACATTCTCGTATCGTATCTATAACTTAGAAAATCCGTCAATTATTTTGCAGCGGCCGCTGACGGAGTCAAATGTCATTTAGATCGCTGACGTACCCTGAGGCTACAGCACAAAGGAGAACAGCGATACGCAATGCATAGTACCTGATATTTCTTACAGCGACCTTTCGAATCGTCTGAGTAAACGCAATTGTTGAATATTTGAATGTCGCTGGATAGTAGGCCTAGTGGCAGTTCGACTGACTCAGTACATTATGTTGGCCTGTATAGTAGGCCTATATATTATACAGATAAATATTCTTTATACACAGATATATAGTCTTTGTTCAAGCTTTATTAAAATTATGAATAAATTACAAGAAAATCATAAAGATTTTACTTTTTTTATCTCCATATAACAGAAATGGTGGGCAATATGATTGCGTTATAATAATACGCATTTGGTTTTAGGATTACTCGTATTTAATTTTACAACATGAATAGTTTGTAACTTCACATTTCATGCATGTGTTAAATTACTTTTAAAACTTCCTTGCGTAAACGTTGAAAAACATACTAGGTCACAAGCTCACACAATTTATTATTCTAAAGATTTTACAGCTCAAGAAACTGTAGACGCTTTATTTTATAAGCAATAAACTTTTGCTGACTCATAACAAATGAAGGTTACAAGATGAAACATCATTTCGAATCCTGTTACTAAAAAACATAAAATTCTGCTGTTATGCAGGTTATGTCATTGCAGTAAATGGTCAACTTACACATGATGTCCAATTCCGGTTCTCAGTTCATTACTATTAAATCTCAAGTAGCCTATAACCAACAGACCGGCATGCTTCTACTATTTTTTATTTTTATTCGTTTTTCTAAATAATTGTTTTTTATTATAGCATTTAATTGTTGCTACATAGAGAGCAGTTAAGGTTTTCATCAAATATATGTAAGCAATAACAGCAGTTACTATGCATAAAACTATATATTTATTAAAAAATTAAACAACTGTAAACGTAATTAAAATTTATGTATACGTATGTGTTATAAATATATATCTTTACACATGTTCTATCATTATTGTCAGCAGCCTTAGTTGTACCTCCCAGCCCACAGCTGAGTGACTGCCTCCAACATCATTCTTCACTGATTTATAGCTACAGCTATTTTTATACAGTTCACTTTACTATAGGCACTCAAGCAAGGCATTCCTTCAAGTTGAAACGAATCTCCGACTATTTGTCTTTTATCTCTTGGTCTCCAGTTTAGTACTCGTACATACAGTAAGCATCTGTCTTTTCTCGCCTAGGCATCCACTTTGACAACTATAGTTATGTTTCAGTACGATGTATGTTATAAAAAGCCTCCGGGTACACGTTTGAACTTTTAATGTTTGTTTATTTATATTTTATAATTTTGGTCCTTGGCAGGAGGCACCGGTTATTACAATTCTTATTATTTTAGAAACTTCCTTGTGTAACACCTTAAATTTTTATTTTCCAGTTATAATTACTACCATTTAATTTTTAAATATAACTGACACAGTTTTCATATACAATGTACTATCCTCCTTTATTCCTTTCCAATACTTCACTTTTTCTTGAATGGCACACATGTGCATGTGTAGTCTATAATTTGTAGCCATCTAGTGGTATAACTTCAGTTATATCGGTTTGGCCTTTTCTAAGAGTTTTATAAAGTTATACGTCTTTATTTTTATATCAGTATCACTTTTTATTTTATCTTGTCTCCCAGAAATCCAACAATATGCCCGGGCCTGCAACATTTTGACCTCGTGAGGGGAAGCAACAGATATTAATCTTTAAATGGCTAAGAGGACACTAGTACGTGAGTTTCGCCATCACCGCGTTGTCCTGCCTCAGCGGCGGAACCTCGAGTGCACCGCGGTCGAGCTCCACGGGGCTCTCGGCGGTCTACTCGTGGTTTCCGCATACAAGCCTCCACAAACGGAGCTCCTGTCGAACGATTTAGAGGCCGTCTTTGGTGCACACAGGAGGGTAGTCCTGGCGGGCGACCTGAACTGTAAGCACACCGATTGGGGGAGCCAATTGGTCAACCTAAACGGAGCCCGCTTACGCATGTATGCTGATGCGGCTCGGATCCAGTCATGGGCCCGACCAGGCTTACTTACTATCCCCCAATTGCTAACTCCCCCCCTGACGTACTGGACATTGACGCGGTAACGGGCGTTTATTGTCCGGTCCATGTCTCCGTCATTTCGGAACAGTCCTCGGATCACTGCCCTATCAGTGTGCATCTAGCTACCCAGCACTCCACCGTCCACGATGAGCGGCGGGTAATCTAGTGGGAACGTTTTGGCCGGGCGTTTAGTCCCCGCCTGCCTAAGCATATACCACTCGACACTACCCAGCATGTCGACGAGGCAGTTGCCTTGTTCGATACAGCCGTAGTCTCGGCGGTGGATGTGTCCTCCCGAATGAAGCCGGGGCTCACGGCCAACTATCGGCGCATTCCCGAAGAGGTGTCTGAGCTTGCTTGCGAGAGGAATCGCCTCCGGAGATGCTGGCAGACTACTAGTGTCCCGGCCGACAAGGCTGCGTTTAACCGAGCGACCGGCAAATTACGTCGCGACATGCTGGCGTTACGTAGGCGCAGTTGGGAGCTGGCTGTAGCGCATATGAATGGCCCTGCCGAGGACCATAATGTCTGGCGAATTCCCAGTGGACTAACGGGAAAGCGAATACGCGCGCATCTTCCCGCACTGAAAGGACCTGGCGGTCAACCCCTTGAACCCCCCCTCCCGAGATGGCAGAGTTCTTGGCTAATTGTTTCGAGCGACAGTTCGCCCCAAACGCACCCAAGAACCCGGCCTTCACTGAGCGAATCTGCCGCGAGGTAGAGCGCTTTCTTTCAGCCGGAGTCCATCTCGCCGGAGGAGGTCACTGAGAAGATAGTGCAACTCAAACCCCGGAAGGCGCCAGGCCCAGACGGAGTTATGAATTCCGCACTCCAACGCCTTCCGGAGCGAGGAATACGTTTCCTATCCGAGTTGTTCACTGTCTGTCTCAGGCTGGCCTACTTTCCGCCGAAATGGAAAACGCCTACCGTTATAGTGATACCCAAGCCGGGAAAGAATTATTCTCGGGCGGAAAACCTCAGGCCCATCAGTCTCCTGTCCGCGACGTCTAACGATTTTCGAGCGACTGATCCAACGTAGGATCCGCGACCATCTAGAAAGACTGGACGTACTGATCACCGAACAGTTCGGCTTTAGTGAGATGGACTCCTCGACTCATCAGCGGATGAGACTCGTGGAGTGCATTACCGAGGCTGGCTGCCAGGGCAAACAGACGACCGTGTTCTTCCTAGTCGTAGAAAAAGCCTTCGACCGCGTATGGCATGATGGTGTCCTTTACAAACTCGCGGAAGTCCTTCTCCCAGATTGCTACGTTCACTTGATCGGCAGCTTTCTGCGACACCGTAGCTTCCGAGTGAGAATAGACCACGCTCTCTCTTCGGAGAGGCGTATTACCGCTGGTGTCCCTCAGGGCAGGTACTTGGGCCTCTCCTGTTCACGTGGTTCGTCAACGACACGCCCCAAGTTCCTGGAGTAAGATTGTCTCTGTTTGCGGACGACACTGAGGCTTTTGCCTCAGATCCGAACGCAAACTATGCGGCCATCAGGCTCCAGTGTCAACTCGATGCTTATGTCGGGTGGGCCGAGGATTGGAGAGTTGCCATCAACGCTACTAAGAGCGTCGCGGTAATGTTCTCGCGAAGACGTAAGCGGCCTCGGCCGCTTTAAGTAGCCCCCATCGAGGTGCCCTGGACCAACAGCGTCAAATACCTCGGGCTTCATGTTGATCCCCGACTCACCTGGCGAACCCATGCTCAATACATCCGTGAATGCGTTTCGGCGAACTCAGTAGACTTTGGCCCGTGCTATCTAATCCAGCGACGACCCCCCGGCTGGGTAAACTCATCGTCAACACGTACGTGTTGCCCGTGATTACTTATGCCTGTCCTATTTGGGGATACCTTGGTCGCGATCATAGAGCGATGCTCTAGCGCGTTCTCGAACGAGGACTTAAGCTCGCATGTCAAGTCCCCCCAGAGGTACTCTTCTCGACTTTTGAGAAGAGGAATAGGTGTCCCCGCTCTTTTGCGGTCACCTTGAGACGCCTGGCTCTTAGATTCTATGGTCGGGTAGCTCGTGTGACCCACAATCACCTCATCGCCGGACACGGTAACTATACTCCAAGGCCAGGTGCTCACCCTTGGAAGCGACCCCGTTTACTAGCCCCGGTGGTATAATCCACCATTGAGGGTCGCCCTCCATCAATTAAAAACATATAAAATTTATATTTAATATAGTTCTATTTAATAGAACTCTACCGGACCCAGTGGCAGGAGTCCTAACTGAGATTCAGGACACTTCCCAACACTGCAACCCGCAGTCGGAGGGATAAGTGAGTTAGATAAGGGTGTGTGTACCGCTTGTAAACACAAGTAACCCACACGATGGGACTGATCGTGCCAATGGATGGATGGCTCTAAAATTATGATAAACTTTAAAATTTAAAATTCAAGATTTTATTAACAATGAACGCAGCACGCACATGTCAACTCAACCAGTTCTATATACACTGCCCTTTAAACCCTCTATGAGACAGCCAGTCACTCTCCCCACTATTATGAATTCATAAACACGCACGCACACGCACACGCACACGCACACACACACACACAAGACCTAACAGAAGTTTATATATGAATGTACATATACTACCCTAAAAACTATAACTTATGTTAACTGGGGCGAATTTCTTAAGGCGGTATTCACTTTCCAGTAATAAAAGAGGCTATTAATTTAATAATTCGTAAAGACGAACTTCTGATTAGGATAGTCATAATTTTATACTTTGCGTGGCTAAAACTTTGACCAATAAGAAATAAGAAATAGCGGTGTGGGAGTATAATTATAGCGAATTATGAGTAGAATAGAGTAAAATTTGTTAAGAATATTGGCAAGTAAATACCTTGTCATTATAAAGATAATCAAAATTATGTGTGATTTATGAGCATTTGAAGAATACTATAAAATTACCTTCCTTTTTTTATAACAGATAGCCTAATTACAATCACTGCACATGCATGGAAGGGCGTCGATATGTATTTTTAAATATTGTTTGTAGTAAACTAAACCTCTGCGTAAAACCAAAACCTCAGTACAATGTGTCATTTGCGGTGGACCAGCAGGAGACGGATAGTACCGTTGCTCTGAACTCCGAACAATGTTTGTGAATGTTTAATATTATACATTCAGCTCATTAAATGACGTACCGGTACACAATGAAATGTGGTCCGTTATCAGACTTTGCTGTACTTAAACAGTTTCCTGTTCAGCCGGCTTAACGTAAATAATTAACAACATACCCACAGCACGACTACTTCTCTTCTTGTTCTGTTGAGAGAATTAATGTTACACGAACATTTTAGCTCAATGTAAAAGTAGGAAGTTAAAATACATTATCAGCGGAGACCTATGAATCTGATTTTAAACTTTTAATTTTATTTCCGCTCTATTTTTATTTAATATGAAACAATGAATTTTACCTGATGCTTTAAACGTTTGATTAGAAACAATTTAAATACCTTACAAAGAACATTTGAAATGATTGCGTCCTTAATAATGTAAGAAATATAGACCAAATACAAAATTATGTGAAAAGCCAAAAATTGGTATACAGGCTTCTAGACACCTCTAGTAAGAATCCAAATGTGGGCCAGGGGTAGAATTTTGAGTGCTGTTGGAAGAAGCTAAAACCGTGTTTTGCAAATCACGTTTAAAGTGTAGATTTTAGCAAACCATATTTCAGTGATTTTGTTAATTATAACAATTAGTCAGTACTGTTATTTCTTTATCAGTTTATAAGAATTTACCGAGGTATTGTTGAATATATTTTCATAATAATGTAAAACAAATTAAAGGTCGTATGCTTAAAAACTGTTATTTATTTTTGGTTGTTAAACGCTTTGGATTAACCCATGATTAGCGAAAAATACACACGGTACACAAAACATACAACTAGATTAATTTGAACTGAAATTTGTTAAAAAAAATTTAAGATAACTTTGTTCAATGCCATTAACATATTTAATTGATAAAATTACGACCCCTACCCAAAAACGATTTTTTAGTGAAGAGTAAAAGAACGCTCAATATTCATTACAGTATAACTCGGTAAACAGAGTATTTGTCTTGATGACTGAACAACACGATGATCAGAGTGACCGTCTCAGCACTATATATGACATATTGTTCGGAAAAACATTTTTAAAAAAATTTGTATTATCTGCAAACAATAAAATTATATTCTCTGCAGGTTAAAAAATTTACATTTATAAGCCAGAATAGGAAGAGAGGGATTAACCAATTGACGAATCACAGATTTAGAATCTTAGTCAAGGCTTAGTAAACCTCGGTGTAAGCTCAGATCATGATGGTTATTCGCAACTTGTACATGCTTAACAGTTTGAGGCCGCCAGGTCAGCGTCTGGTTGGACAAATCATTGCACGCACTAAAAGATAGCAACGGGACAGACGATGAAGATGAAAAACGAGGAACAGGGACTCAACTATTGGCGCCACAGTACGAAGGAAAAAATATGGAAAACCTAAGTGTTATAGATATGGGAAAACTAGACATGTACAACGAGATTGTCGGGTTACAGTCCAGCAGCAGGGAAACAAGCAGTAGTCGGTACAACTGGGCGTGTGCTGACTAATTGGAGGAACAAAGCCCCTAGACAATACGCAATGTCTACACTTCATAAAAACAGCGGGAGCTTGGAAAAAAGTATGGAGCTAACGCACGTGGTACAAAAACCTCAGGAAAGTAAAGAAACTGGAAGCACTCTCAAGTGTTCCAGGCTAGACCAGTTAAGGGGAAGGAAATAGAGGAAAGTCATGTATTAGAAAAAATATTAAGAAGGCTGGAAGCTATAGAAAAGCGTCTAGACTCTAATGATAAGGAATTTGAAGATGTATACATGAACCTTGTACAATAAATAGTTGTTTTAGGTAATATGAGTAAAACTCTTAGAATAGCAACTTGGAATGCAAATGGATTGTCACAACATATTCAAGACCCAGAAATATTTTTGAATTCAGAAAAAATTGATATTTGCTTAATATCTGAAAGTCATTCCACAAAGACATCATATGTTAAGGTACGTGGTTATCTCTGCTATTCTGCTGTCCACCCAGCAGATAGAACAAGAGGAGGATCAGCAATATTTGTAAAAGAGAAGCTTCAACATTATGAAATTCTCAAAGTAGAGGAAGAATATTTGAAAGTTATAGCCATTAGGATTCAAGCTAACAGGTACAAAGAGTACAGTGTTGGTGCAATCTACTGTCCACCAAGATATAAGTTGAAGCGAGAAGAGTTTATACAACTGTTTGAAACTTTAGATGGAAACTTCATTATTGGAGGAGATTTTAACGCCAAACACTTGTACTGGGAATCAAGAGTCGTTAATCCGAAAGGAAAAGAATTACTGGCAGCAGGAAAACACTGGGGTGTGACTTTGACTCGGAGGTAAACCTACATACTGGCCTGCAGACGCAAACAGTTGAACTAAGAGAGCTGATTAAGGAAAAAAGGAAGGCACGTAAAGATTGGCAGAGAAATCGAGCAACGGATAACAAAAAAACTTTAAATAAATTATGTATTAAATAAAATCATTCATAAAAGAATTCAAGAATTAATCAATTAATAGGTACTTAGACAATTTATCTGCCCAAAAAGACACAAATTATTCCCTTTGGAAGACAACAAAAGGAAACAAAAGACCTAAAATGCAAGTTCCCCCAATAAGAAAAGATTATGGATCTTGGGCTAGAAATGCTAAGCAAAACGCAGACCTCTTCGCGGCATACCTAAAGGAAACTTTTCAGCCTCTCCCTAGACAAACAGCTGAAGAAAATATTTACCCTATACACAAACGTGATGATCGAACGTGAACTCTGTGATTCTAAATCCTGTGACACTTCTGGAATTAAAACATGAAATTAGAAGTAACATAAATGCAAAAAAAGCACCAGGTTACGATTTGATTACTGGCCAAATAGTAAAAGCTCTACCTGAAAAAGGACTTAGGAAGTCATTGTACTTAATTAACGCATCCTTAAGGTTGAAGTATGTTCCTTTACAGTGGAAGGTAGCTGAGGTTATTATGATATTAAAACCAGATAAGCCACCAAATGATAGGAAGTCATATAGACCAAAAAAATATAGACCAAACATTGAAGCTAATGATGCTGCATTTTGCTTTAATCTTACCATCTTTCTGTCTACAAATTTCGGGCATGTATGCAGTTGTTACTCGTAATTAATAACAATTTACTTTATTTATGAGGTAACCTACTTAATTTATAAACTTCAAAATGAAGTCTGTTTATTATTAGCTATATGTGTCTACATGTTTTTAACATGTTATTTACAGTGATGTTATATCTGTAGTTATTAAAGTGTAACATCCTTCTCAAGGATTTAAAATTGTAAATTATCATGCATTATAAGACAATAAATACTACGGATGACTCATTGTTGATTACAAACAACTTAGTTTTCCAGAACTTTACAAAACTGACGTAATACATATTTTATACTTATAGCAGCAGGCTACCTTTTTAGTTCATTTAAGATTAATTATTTCATATTTGTTTTCCATACAATTTTGTGGAAAAGAATAATTGTGTAGTCTAAGGGGACGGATTCCTGCGTGAGTATCTATAACGTGTGGGCGGTCACAGTCCTCCGTGACTGTAATCCCTCATAGATTTTTGCTACCAGCCGAACTGTCATTCAACTAAAAGTTGCTAGGTGTAAACAAAGACAAAAACATACAACTCTGAATCTGTTGCTACACTCTGTATTTGTAACGTATTAAGCGTTGGTAAGTTGCTTTACACGCTAGTTATAATTACGAGGAAAATTCAGTAGTACATAGGTCACAAACTAATGTAGAGTAGTTGAAAATAGTAGTGAGTAATTTCTGAAGTTGTCGCTAGGTGGCAACACAATTCAGCTCGATATTCAGCAATGACTGACTGGCAATTGTTCAATAATCACTCGCTTTCAAAATGGCAACCCGGCTTGAGGACTACACGTTAGAAGATCAGCGTGCTGTTGTGCGTCTCTTTGTGGGCAAAAGGTCATCCTGAAAAGACCCTGTCAGCAGGAAAGGTTATGCTTACAGTGTTCTGGATTTCTCAAGGAGTGATTCTAGTTCATTTTCAGAGAACTCAGCTGCATCGTTCTGTGAAGTGCTGTTGAAGCTTCGGGCTGAAATTTAAAGAAAACGCACAGACCTGCTGACTACAGGAGTTTTGTTCCATCACGACGATGTCAGACATTATATGGCACGATCAACCCAGAAGAGAATTAATCAATTAGGAAGGTAACTTCAACATCCGTCTGACAGTCTTGACTAAGCCTCTAGCGGTTTTCACCTGTTTGGTCTGCTAAAATCTCACCTTAGAGGTAGACGTTTCGAGGTTGATGAAGATGTTGAACGCGAGGTGTGTATGTGATCAGCCCAAAGGTTTTTGTGCAGCAGGTACTGAGGCGCTGATAAAGCGATGGTATAAGCGTATATAAGCCTATGTTTGCAGAGAATATGTTGAAAAATAAAAATCGTTTTCAAGTAAATGTTTCACTCAATATTTGTTTGTAGCCATTTATGACCTGTTTACTGACTTTCCCTCATAAATTGTAGTTGTGCTTTAAACATTCGCCAATAAAAGTGTGAGGCACATGGTTTCATTAATCTCCAGGATGGCATCTACTGTACACTTCTTTTCTTGTCCCAAAAATCATGTTCGAAAATGTTTGTACTTTACATTTTCACACAAACGTTAATTTTTCTATGAACATAAGATTTTATAGGTCACTTATACGTTTATTCCTTATCGTTTGTTTGTAGAAAACGTTTATTTATTCACTTATTTACTCTTTACAGATTTAAAGTTTAGAATTTGAGTTTGTTAATTTGCTTGTCGGAAAATTATTTTTTTTGCGTAAAGCATGTATTTTACTTTATAAAATTTTAGCAAGAAAGCAATTTCAGCCATATTCCTATATATCATTTATAACGTACACCTATCAGAAGTAAACAGCTATGAAAACAGTGTAACATATTGCTATATTGACGGTAAGCCTATAATGTAACATATTGACGGTCTCAAGGATCTTATTGAACAGACACCAATGAAATCACTAATTATCAGGTTTAATTAGTTACAAATAATAATTTGTAATCTGCAAGATACTCTCATCCGATAACAAGTTAAATTTGTCCACAAGCAATAATAATGCCACCATATTAGAGTACTGCACTAAATAACACAATTATCACTTTCCACTAATCCGCAACAATGACTTGATTCGCACTAAATTAATCGCCAACTGTAACTGACCGACTATGGCGGCCGTTGTTGTTTATGTAGATCCCACAGAGGTTCCAGAATAATTTCCCATATTTCTAGCATCGTGCCGGCATAATTTGCGTATTAAAAGGGCTCGAGGCTACGTGTCTGAAGGCTAAGTGCGTGCACAACCTTGATACACGCGCTGCACGCTTTGGGCTAGTGGAGAAACGTGTAGAATGATGATCTCAAATGTATTAGAGCGTTACGTAATTGTCGTAGCACTTCCCCCTCCTTATGCCTGTTCGTCCCGAACTGTCAAACCGTCTCTGTAGCAATACTTGACCAGGCGGCCTAAGTGATCTAGGCAGTTGGTCTACATAGAAAGAATAATTCTTCGGCTCTTCGTATTCAGTCTCGGGTGACCCAATCAAGTTTCCACGAAGGCGAATCTCCTCCCGCTCAACCACTAATTTTGCTAGACACATGCCGGTTGTGTCGTATACGCCGTTAGGCGTAATGGTAGACTCTGGTCCAAGTATGTTTGGTTATCGTCAACAACCTCTTGCCTTATGTCATATTCTCCCTCGGGCGCTTTCATTCACTCAGGAACCAGAAAGAGCCTATCCTCGACGCCCATAGAGTTGGTTTTCCAATCATTTCTTTTGTCGTTATACAAATTGGTACTTCTTTCGCTAGTACTTCTTCCATTTCCTCATGCAATAGCAAAGGTTCCTCTCCTACACATGTGTTGACTTTTTCTTCGGCTAATGTCGAGAGCTTTACGTAATTGTCGTAGTAATGTACAAGATAGCTTATAACTATCTTTAGCGTTCACCGCAGTTCGTGAACCTTTAAAACAGTAAATATCACAGAGTACAATCTTAGTAACGAAATTTTTAAGAACTATACTAAAGTTTTTGCAATCACAGCTTACAAATTTTTGAGACGGCTCAAAGTTTGCAAGAGGTGTTGATAGATATTAATTTCGTCAAAATATCAAAGACACCAAATTTGTGTTTTTAATATAATTTCCTCATAATTTTATACCTCACTTACAATTTTCCAGTTTTTTAAATTTTGATTTCTTATAATTGGCTTCTGACACTGCTAAAGTTAAAAAACGTTTTGGAGCAAACACTACGTTCGAAATTAGGATAACATGCCCTTTCGTCTGATACACGACACAGATTTTAAAAATTTACAGGCATTGCACAAATGCAATGCACAGAGAAGGGCATTGAAAATGCTTCAATAAATCTAAAAAATATATATATTTATGTTCATTCACCAATCAATGAATTCATTCTTCCTTTACCAATGTACACATTATAAGTTAAATGTAGTCGCATTCATAAGCGAAGTTTTATATGTGTACTACGTTATTGACAACAAAGAAGTAGTTTCTATGGAAACTCATCGGTTCCCATTTTCGATCACGTACCAGCGATCGTTTTCAAATGTGCGACACGTCCTTATAAACATTTTCAATGTTAAACGTTTCAAATTTCGATTCCTTTTTTTGAGATATGGTATCCTAACCTTTTTAAAATTACAAAGCTGAACACTATATTCAGATTATGAGTATAATTATTATTAATTTGATATCTACATGGATTTTTGTGATATTTTCCAAAATTTCGACCCCCTCACATTTTCTCTTCCCATCTCCTACTTTTAGAGGATCAATCTCTAGAACAGTAGGGTGTCCGTGGAGTATAGGTACAGACACTCATTCCAGATTTCATGAAAACCGATTGATGCATTCAGACGTCATCGTGAGATATCCCGCAAACAGACAAACAATGCCAATTATTACGTATATGCCAAACACTCCATATGTTACGTACATATGCAGTGTAGCTGACTTAGATATACACTCTTGTGTACAGTGTTCCGATGTTTTTTCTTTGGCACAAGCAAAGTCTTCCTCTGCAATCATAAGATTCTTATGTTTATGTAAATTCAACATGATTGTGTAGCTAGGGTAAAATGGAAAAGAAGTTTTCCATTGTACTCTTTATTTTCAAGTTTGATTTTTATAGATACATACTTTATTTATAGGGCTAAAAAATAAGAAGATGTTTCTAAATCATACTGAAAACGAGAGTTCTACCCACTTGCACCACACTCCATTGGTACGAGACTCCTCCTTCAACTTCGGTTAAAACTTTCAGTGTAATAGTTTTGTATAAATTATAATACTAAGCAAAATGATTATTGTGCTATAATTAGTGTGGAACTCTGTATACATGACATGTGGACAAATTAGCTTGAATTACTGTATGAGAGTATCTTTCGATTCGAAACTGTTATTTGTACAAACGTTTTGTAAAATATATAAAAACACTTGGTAAGTTTCACAGATTTTATTTACTCTGACAGCTGTTTCGACCTCTTAACTCATTGTCAAAGAGATGAATGAAGGCTAAACACAGGATGTAAGGTGTACATCTGGTTAAGGATGTGTTAGAGAACATTGCGAGGGGTGAAGATGTGGAGGGGGTTGCAGGAGCTAAGAGAAGGTCAAGTGTCTGTAAAAACTAAATATAACCTGAATGTAAAATATAAAATTAACTAAACTAAATATAATCTGTATGCAAAATATATAATTAACTAAACTAAATAACAGCTTTTAATAAAGGGGATACACAGAATTCAGTTTGTTCATTTGTTAAATTTTTGTTATTTTTTATTGCTTTTTTTAATTTCTAGAATTTCTAACATATCCATTTTTTTACCTTTTTGTATGTTGTGGAGTAGTGTTATGTTTTTTGTATCTATGAAGTGATTGTGTTGTATGCAATGATCTGCAAAACCTGTGTTGGCTGTATTGGTTAAAATCGCCTTCTTATGTTCAGAAATGCGATGTTTCAGAGCACAGCCACATTGTCCGATATAAATAGCATCGAATTTTGCACAGTGTATTTCATAAACTCCATTTTTCTCCAGTGTGTTAGATTTTTCTTTATTATTGACTAGTAGTGAAAAAAGATTACGTTTGTTTACTGATACCATGTTAAGACCATGGTTTTTTAACCTATTATTAATCTTATCTGTTATACACGGAATGTAATTTGTTAAGTGAAATTTTTTGTTACCCTGATCTGGCTCTATGGAATAAAATTCTTTTAAAGTAATTTTCTTCTGTTTTTTAAAATTAAAGGGTCTATTATTCTTTCATCATAACCGTTATTTTTTGCTATGGCTTTTATAATATCTACCTCTTTATTGAAATTTTCTTTGGATAAAGGAACTATAAGAAGACGACTAACCATTGCATGAAAACTGCTTAAGTTTATGTGCCATGACGTTAGTGATTGTTTATGTATAACGGTATCTGTAAAGGTAGGTTTTCTATATATCTGAAAACTAAGATTATTTTGTGACCTAGTAATAGTGAGATCCAAAAAATTTTAACTTTTCATATTTTCTGTTTCAAGTGTAAATTGCACAGTACTATAAAAGGAATTAATATAATCTAAGACCATATGAAGCTGTCTATCTGTTCCCGTCCAGATACAAAATATATCATCAACATATCTTGCCCAATGAAAAACATATTTTATGTTGGGGTTTATTGGATGTAAAAATGTTTTCTTCTAAAAATGTCATAAAGATTTCACTTAATAAAGGTGATAAAGGAGAGCCCATAGGTAAGCCATTTAATTGTTTATAGATTTTATTATTAAACAGGAAATAATTTTGTCCTATGCAAATACCTAAGGCCGAGAATAATTCCTTTTTCTGATCACTATTTAAGGTTAAAGTATTTTGTATATGTGAGGAACAGATAGACAGTAGAACATCTACAGGTATAGACAAAAATAAATTCTTAACATCGAATGAAACTAATTTTGCATTTGGTGACTGTTATTTTTGACTCACTAAAGCTGGTTATTAGTGACTTCACTGTAAGCTGACATGTTTTCCACTGTATCATACGACGATCAGTGAGACCGTCGTAACAGTATTTTGTTTTGCTATTTTAGTAATGTTTATTATTATAAACAAATTAATCTATTCACAGAACCATATTATTTACTTTACTGTGTAACAAATACACTGATAATGCAATTGGTATTTGGCGGAGAGAAGCAACAGCTCGTTAGAATAGCAATATCGAATCTACATATTTCCGTAAATCTCGTTCGTGTTAAAGACTTCGCATAATTCGTTGAGCGAAATAATCTGTACCATAGAATGAAGAATAATGTCAGCGCGACAAAATAACGACTCCAGACTGTCACAATTCGCGAAGTACGGTTTATCGATTAGAGTCGTGGTTACGCATAAATGCTGACAGAGCCAGACCGTGTATTGATGTCATTAAAAACGTCGCTTCAGTAGGGATCCAATACTCTCCCCCTTCCGACTTGGATACAGATTTTCCTCTTCAATTTTTATTGTGTACAGACTGTGCCGTACTGGGTTCGGCAGCGTATTATAAGTATTTTTAAAAACGAGCGCCGCTGACGTCACGCACGGCCACACGGCTACGGTAGTTTGTTGTTGGCACACAAATGTTGTGCAGCTACGCAATACAGCTGGCGCTGCCAGCTGTTTCTGTACATTCCTGCATCCAGAGTTTACTTGGCTAGGCCGAAACATTGAATCGGCCTCATTTCTGTTCTATCCTCCAACCTGGTCATCTGCTCTCGACTGGCGGCTACCGTTTGTTCTGAACTTCCTCGGCTATCACTATGGTTGGCTAGATAAAGTGTAGCTCCAGGTATATGCAAGTTAGCGGGTTCTGAAAATATTCTAACCCCAAATATATTTTATGTTTCAGCCTCTATTATAAATTATACTTGTGTGTGTGTGTGTGTGTGTGTAGAGCAGTTTTCGATGTGTGCGTTAACGCAATTACAAAATTAAATTGATATGAGTGTAAATGTTGTGGGCTAAATTGACTTCAATAAAGAAAAAGCTAATGCATCTCGCACTCAGCTGTGTTTGGTGTTATTAACAGTTATGAAATACGTAATTAATTAATTGTCATATTTCAACGAAATACTTAAAAGGTAGTTGGTACATGAGTGAGATAAGTCACAGCTGGGGAGCTTAATACTGTTTAATATGAATTGGTGGCGATGTGTGTGTGCGCTGTTGCTGCTTAAAGTTAGTGTTGGAATTTAATGTGGACGGCCTATGTGGCGTGATTTTTCTTTATGACACCCTCTACAATCTATTGTATGTCCAGGTGCTCGAACAAGGGCGAGATGGGTGTCAGGTGGACGTACATCTGTCCACCCTAATGGCAGAGACGATCTTATAGCCACGATGCCGTCAGTCGAGGACAACTTAGGACTCTTCCAACGCTAAGCTGCACCCGGGACTTGTGACACGACTGTGACATCACTGATCCGCGCCTATACGGACTAAGTACACCGGACAATCCAGGTGGGAAAATTCTGATTATCTATTTCTCTCTCTACAACATGGTGAATGCACAGAAGCCGCCAGAAGCTCACTCGTGAAGTTCTGACCGTTATACTCTAGCACAAACTCTCATGTTCAATTATGTTATTGCATGTGTGAACATTACACCAGTACACCTAATGAAGTATCTTATAACTGTATAATGTGTAAGAAATTACACACATACACACACATCCGCAGTTTGCTGTAAGATCTAACTTTTCATCTAATTAAGACCATTAGGGAGTTAATTATCTTGTGCTATCATGTCATCTGGTCATGGCTGAGTTTTAATCACGTATCGGGGGCTGTCTGATGCTTTAGATGAGAAACTATTTTCTTTCACACACATACTTAGCGCTTAATGATTAAAGTCAGGGTCGTTTAGCTGGTTGAGTCTCGGGGCGGTCACTTACATTCTCTGGTTAATTACCAAGGCAAATCTATACTTAGGAGCTGTGATTATCAGTTTACGCTGTCACTTATATTTGTACATATCTATACATATTATGGTGCATTCATTTACTGTAGTTGGAATGGGTTTATGAGGAAGTTAGTACTGAAATGAGGGATGTTTTGTTATTTATGTCGTGTATGTGTTTGTGTGTGTAATTTTACTATATTTTGCTGGGGGAATATGTAATGAATTTAAAAAAGAGAATAACCATAAATGTGCTTACTAAGACAAAAAAGGCTAGCCTATTTGATACTATATAACACTTATGGATTAGTATTGCTTTTGTGAATGAGATTATTACTAACTTTGACTCATACATAATCAGGCAGAAATTTTGCAATTATGTTAATATCAAATTCACTTACTTTGTGACATTATGAATTAATTGATATACATATATATATATAATTCTGCCCTTAATGATGTGCTCACACAATCAAGAACTTGTCATTTTATGTAACATCTTGCAGGTTTAATAAAGCACACGCTTGTTGGTTAAAAGACTTTTTCATTTGCAAGTCCTGTCATTCACCTGGGGGGACATGTCTGTAATTGTAATTGGGCCTTGCACACTTTTGCTTCCTCTAGGTTTTCCACCTAGTTCTAAATATGATGTCTCTCCCCTTTACAAAAAACAACTTAATAAAAATAAAATTAAATAAAATAAAATTTACAAAAAAGAAAACTTAGAAAATTAAAAGGGAGCTCTGCAAATGTTATATCAGAGAGTAGTAGAAAGTAGATAGTAGAAAAGTAACGTAAAGGGGGGTTTCAAATGTTAGTTCAGAGCATGATTATGATTCTAGGTAGGTAGTAGGTATTATTTCTGCCTTATTTTTTTTTCTCCTTTTGAATTTGAGAAATTTTAGAATCTGGGGACTTACATTATTTCCTTAAATGAAACTTGGTGTGGCTACAGACATGTCAGCTGGTGTTAGGACTTGCAAGTTATCTCAAATTATTTTTAATTAGAATCCAAGTGTTGTAAGAAACTTAATGGTGGTGTAACAAATTAATAGAATGGATAACCAGGAAAATAGCACATTTTATAAAATGAATAAGGGGTTAATGAAGTTTAAGATAATTTAATATGTGTTAGTGTTTAAGTGATTATTTTGTGATGTTGAGTGTGAGATGAACTTTGCAAAGGGGTTATAAGAATGTGATTGATTTTTTTTAATGAATGAGTGCTGATTGACTTCACTTGCACATACCCTGGAGCTTAAACAGATTCTGGACGTGATGAGGGCCGTCAGTACTTGTCGATTTTGATTGTGATTTGTCTCCTGGATTAGGCAACGTGTTTTATAGCATCCCGTTATATAGTACTTGTTTATTGAGGGCGTTGCGTGGCGGTATCATGTATTTTGAAGGCGGTTATGGTCCGACCAAGGGCATGGATGTGATAGTTTATATTTTCGATTACATTCAATGTTATGTGTACTTTTGGATTGTATATAATGAGTCAAGTGTGTTGTTTGGTGTCGTGTTGTCTTCTGGAAATTTTACATGGCTGTTTCTCTGCTTTTATCACACCCATCTCGTCGCATCGCTAGAGCACTGTGGAGCGGCTCGAAGGAAGAAGAGTACTTGAGTTTTTTCCTGATTCTTTGTCATTATGTTTTGTATGTTAAGTTTGTGTTATGTGTTTTATGGGGATTTAAGTTATTGTGTTGTGTTTGAGAATTGTGCAACTCTGGCGACGGTATGTTACCAGGAATTGTCCCACCCCATTTCAGGGAGTCTCCAGAAACTTTCAGTATTGGATGGAATAGATGAGGACAGGTTGTTGGTCTTCTTGGACCTGGTCCTGTAGATTGTCGAGATCATCAGTTTTCCCTGTTCTAAAAATAAGATGGCGAAGTTAGGTACCGTTGTGTCCTCAGTGCATAGTAGTTGTTTGTCGATCATTGTAGGGCCGGGTCCATGCCGCATTCCCCGGTTGATTTCTCTGGCGTGTCAGTTTTGGATTAAGTGTGGTTTGTTTAGACGGTGGAAAAGTAAACCCCCCCCCTCTTGCTAGTTAAGCTACTTTGGAAAAAAAAAATAGGATTGATGTTCGCGTGCCCTCTGCGCGGTCTTCTCTGCCTTGTGAATAGGGTCCGCCCACCCTAGTGTGGGGAGGTGGGCCAGTCATGTGTCAAGGATTGAGGATGCCTTGTTTGTTTCACACGGCTGGTCGGTCCACGACGGTGGACGGTTTTCTAAGGGTACTCGCATATCAAGGTTGTAGCACCTTGTTAGCCTTCGGGCGTGAATATGTGAGTACCAGGAGAGTTAGGTGGTGGTCACCGGAGATGGTGACGTGTTGGGGTGGTCCCGAGAGTTTGGCATGGAGGAGAGGACTCGCGTGGGGGATGGTCGCAGTGTGGTAGAGCTTTTCAGTCCTGGGAAGGGAGGAATAGTGTTAATGGTCCGGGGTCTCAGTTGTTGAGTTTGGGAGGCCTTGGTGATCAGTACTCAGAGCAGGCACCTGCGATTCTTCTCTTTCTCCTGTTCTTTTCTGTCTCTTCTATCTGCATGCGGACCAGAGCCCGGCGAGCATGCAGGACTCACACTTACACCTTCTCTTTCAGACACACATTCACTGACTCACACCTCTTCCTTCGGCTTTTCGTTTTCCTGTGTTACTGAACTCACCAAGAGCGATTTAGAATCTGAGATTTTCCCAGGTTTCCCGCAGCCGTCGTGCTTGAGGACTGGTTTGCTTTGGGTCAACCATGTTGCCCTTTTGGGGTGAGGGTGTGCCGTACTGGGTTCGGCAGCGTATTATAAGTATTTTTAAAAACGAGCGCCGCTGACGTCACGCACGGCCACACGGCTACGGTAGTTTGTTGTTGGCACACAAATGTTGTGCAGCTACGCAATACAGCTGGCGCTGCCAGCTGTTTCTGTACATTCCTGCATCCAGAGTTTACTTGGCTAGGCCGAAACATTGAATCGGCCTCATTTCTGTTCTATCCTCCAACCTGGTCATCTGCTCTCGACTGGCGGCTACCGTTTGTTCTGAACTTCCTCGGCTATCACTATGGTTGGCTAGATAAAGTGTAGCTCCAGGTATATGCAAGTTAGCGGGTTCTGAAAATATTCTAACCCCAAATATATTTTATGTTTCAGCCTCTATTATAAATTATACTTGTGTGTGTGTGTGTGTGTGTGTGTGTAGAGCAGTTTTCGATGTGTGCGTTAACGCAATTACAAAATTAAATTGATATGAGTGTAAATGTTGTGGGCTAAATTGACTTCAATAAAGAAAAAGCTAATGCATCTCGCACTCAGCTGTGTTTGGTGTTATTAACAGTTATGAAATACGTAATTAATTAATTGTCATATTTCAACGAAATACTTAAAAGGTAGTTGGTACATGAGTGAGATAAGTCACAGCTGGGGAGCTTAATACTGTTTAATATGAATTGGTGGCGATGTGTGTGTGCGCTGTTGCTGCTTAAAGTTAGTGTTGGAATTTAATGTGGACGGCCTATGTGGCGTGATTTTTCTTTATGACACCCTCTACAATCTATTGTATGTCCAGGTGCTCGAACAAGGGCGAGATGGGTGTCAGGTGGACGTACATCTGTCCACCCTAATGGCAGAGACGATCTTATAGCCACGATGCCGTCAGTCGAGGACAACTTAGGACTCTTCCAACGCTAAGCTGCACCCGGGACTTGTGACACGACTGTGACATCACTGATCCGCGCCTATACGGACTAAGTACACCGGACAATCCAGGTGGGAAAATTCTGATTATCTATTTCTCTCTCTACAACATGGTGAATGCACAGAAGCCGCCAGAAGCTCACTCGTGAAGTTCTGACCGTTATACTCTAGCACAAACTCTCATGTTCAATTATGTTATTGCATGTGTGAACATTACACCAGTACACCTAATGAAGTATCTTATAACTGTATAATGTGTAAGAAATTACACACATACACACACATCCGCAGTTTGCTGTAAGATCTAACTTTTCATCTAATTAAGACCATTAGGGAGTTAATTATCTTGTGCTATCATGTCATCTGGTCATGGCTGAGTTTTAATCACGTATCGGGGGCTGTCTGATGCTTTAGATGAGAAACTATTTTCTTTCACACACATACTTAGCGCTTAATGATTAAAGTCAGGGTCGTTTAGCTGGTTGAGTCTCGGGGCGGTCACTTACATTCTCTGGTTAATTACCAAGGCAAATCTATACTTAGGAGCTGTGATTATCAGTTTACGCTGTCATTTATATTTGTACATATCTATACATATTATGGTGCATTCATTTACTGTAGTTGGAATGGGTTTATGAGGAAGTTAGTACTGAAATGAGGGATGTTTTGTTATTTATGTCGTGTATGTGTTTGTGTGTGTAATTTTACTATATTTTGCTGGGGGAATATGTAATGAATTTAAAAAAGAGAATAACCATAAATGTGCTTACTAAGACAAAAAAGGCTAGCCTATTTGATACTATATAACACTTATGGATTAGTATTGCTTTTGTGAATGAGATTATTACTAACTTTGACTCATACATAATCAGGCAGAAATTTTGCAATTATGTTAATATCAAATTCACTTACTTTGTGACATTATGAATTAATTGATATACATATATATATATATATAATTCTGCCCTTAATGATGTGCTCACACAATCAAGAACTTGTCATTTTATGTAACATCTTGCAGGTTTAATAAAGCACACGCTTGTTGGTTAAAAGACTTTTTCATTTGCAAGTCCTGTCATTCACCTGGGGGGACATGTCTGTAATTGTAATTGGGCCTTGCACACTTTTGCTTCCTCTAGGTTTTCCACCTAGTTCTAAATATGATGTCTCTCCCCTTTACAAAAAAAAAACTTAATAAAAATAAAATAAAATAAAATAAAATTTACAAAAAAGAAAACTTAGAAAATTAAAAGGGAGCTCTGCAAATGTTAGATCAGAGAGTAGTAGAAAGTAGATAGTAGAAAAGTAACGTAAAGGGGGGTTTCAAGACGACTGCAGTATTGCACGATTTTTAAATGTCACATAACTCCATATTTTATAGGTAGTACTGCTTAATTCACATTAACTGGCACATAGTTAAGGTAGATTCGTATTTCACGTTAACTTGGACATAATTAAGCCAAAGTTCTTACTGTTATTGGAGTAGGTCTACTCCTTCAAAAATAATTTTCTTTACTGCATTTAGCTTAACGTAATTTTGTTATGCATGAGAAAATTAATATTACCAAAAACTTGCCTAAGAAAAGGCTAGTCAACAGAAAGCTGTTATTGAGATTTCTATTCAAAATAGAAATTACTGCCAGTTTATTCGAATGTAGTCAGCTGATAATATTGAAACGATAATATTGAAAACCCTCCTTCGTCTATACTTCTTTTTGCAGCCAACTGCTTCTTTAGCTGCCTGTATTATTACTTTCTTGACATTACTCCATTCCACCTCTATGTCTTCACTAGTAGGTATTGCCACAAAGCGCTGATTTATTCTGTTCTGATAAAGATTTCTGGTACTTTCATCCTCCAATCCATCAACTTTAAAGACTAGTTCATTATTTTGTTGCTGTTGACCAAAATTATTTTGTTTTTTCCATCTCTTATATAACTGTATATTTTATGTCAAAAGAAAATGATCTGAAAAAATGTTATACCCTCTCCAGGCTCTTGTATCTTTAACTTGTGATATTAGCTTCTTATTAACTATTATATAATCTATAATTGATCTAGTACCTCTTGCTGACCAGGTATATTTATGCCCTTTCCTAAAAAATCCATTAGTTATCTTTATATCATTGTATGTTACAAATTCCCTCAATCTTTCACGGTTTCTGTTCAATCCGGCCCTATAAGTTTTGGAATGGGATTATTGACAACTCTAGCATTTAAGTCGCCAACAAGTATTACACTATAGTTCTTATTATACTTGTTAATTATTTTTTGCAGCGTTTGATAGAATAAAGTCTTTTCTCCTCTTTCCCTTTTTCTGGAACATAAACACCCATTATGATAATGTATCCTCTTTCATACTTAAACTTCAGGGTTATTATTCTTTCACTAACAAAATCATAGTCTTTAACCCTTCTTTATTATTTTTTATTCACATATATAGCCACGCCTTTACTTGCCCTGAATCTTTCATGTACACCACTATAAAACATTGCATAATTCCCTGCATATGCAGAACCTCTTGACTTCTTTTTTGTTTTAGTTAATATTTCTATATTAATATTTTTTTTCCAAACACTTTGGCTATTTCAAATTCTTTGCCATTGATCCCTCTAACATTCCGTGTAGCTAACTTTTATTTTTCCGCAATCCACTTTTCATGTCCTTATTCTTTGCTAGGGTCCTGCTGTCACAGTGTCCAGTTCTCACTCCGATGCTGCTTTGGATGCTACAAGTATTTCAAAATTTTACATGAACAGGTTACTGGCCTGCTGCACAACCCCCTACCAGGAGGACATTTTACAATGTATCCGGTAATACTAATACTTTTACTTGTAACTCCAGTGTTCTACACGTTATTGTTTATTTATACTGTTCTAGTTCTGTTTATAAATAAAAGTTAATGTATTTTTCCAATAAATTAGTACAACTTATTATATTTGGTATCCATTCTTCAGCTTGTTTTTTCATGTGACCTACTATCTTATTTTATTACCCACTCTAATGACAAGGCATGCGGCTGTTTTTTCATAGTGTATTACAATAAATACAAACGTTACTGTCATCTTAGGTACATGTCTGCCGGGTTGTGACTTGCTTAAGAGTCACTGAACACAATATGAATTGCCAAGTTTGGAGAACTTATTGCTTAAGAAATATTAACGAATTGCGGGTAAAAATATGTTGTCAAGTAGTAAGTAGTTCTGAAACATAAAATTATCTGTTTCTTGAAATAAATTTATAATGAGGCATTAGCAGTTCATCCAAAAGTTCATAAAAATAAACATAAGACTCGTGAACGCTTCTTTTGGGTTTATATGTACTATGATGTGGAGAAATGGCGTTGGGCATGTGAAATATGTGCGACGGATAATGATGAAAACTAGAAACAGGGGAAGAAAGAGAGACTATAATGTTGGACTTCCGTTTAAAAGAGAAATGTCCAGTATTATCAAAAAAATTCCAACTGCTCAACTGGTTGTAGGTGATTACCTAAACGGATGAAGATTCAAGTAGTTATTACTCTGGCGGAATTAAAATAGAAAAATATACTATTCAAGAGAAGAATTCAAGAACTCAGCAGGATATTGTTCGGATTATCTGGACGTTAACTCCAAAAGTCTCAGATTTGAGACTCGAGAGTGTGTAATGAGTTTTTCTCATAACACTGGAGAACAAAATTAATTTGTTTACTCAAGAGTAAAAATATCTTGATAAATTTACGCTAAATTCAAATATGTAAATAGTTTTTTCCAAACACCCACCATGTTTTTGTGTCACCCAGATTGATTGTAAACAAAATAAGTACATTAACATCCACACATAACATTAATTTTACTTTACCTAAAATGTGACGGTTGTTGTTTTCTTCTGTATTTGGCATGTTGAACACCTCTCTTCAGCGTCCAACAACGGAGTATTCCCCATTAGTGATTGTTCCCCTTTTTGTTAGTAACAGGTTACTCGATATGTTTCCTTCCTATTTTCACTAAATCATAACTTTATCTCTTTGTTTTATTTAGAAGTACGAAGACACAAAATTGTAAAAATGTATCTTAAAAATATATTAAATCCTGATTTGCGCTATACTGTGTTCTATTTTCATTATTTCAGATAACACAAAGATAGGTCAGACTATATTTAACGTCAATTATTATACGTTTTACTTACATATGCGTGCCCTCGCTAGTCATCTGTTTTCACACACATTTTACCTTCACTAAACAAACTACAATAATGACAGTCCTAGTTAAAATTAATTAAATATACACGATTGATTAAAACTACCAGTCACAGGTTTGATAGTTTAATACATGTCTTTTCATTTAATTAAAATCTACTCGCAGTTAATATAGTTTATGAAACACTTTTACTATAAAATGTAAGTCATTTTCTGCTCAAACCAACAGTCCGTAAATATGCTCACACTCTTTGCTTTAGATGAATAAATGATAGTAAGTTTAAATGAACAAAATGGCCTATAAAATAACTAAATAATAATAATATATTCCATTAGTGATAAATTACTTCAACTCTGTATTTATAAAATGTTTTATATCATGACTTGTAAACGTATTTAGTAAAAATAGGAGACGCAAATTTAACAAAAGATCGCATTATCATGTGCCAGTTCTTATCTAACGACAGATCGCATTATCATGTGCCAGTTCTTATTTTCTTAACGTGTGCAGTTAGCCACAATGTACCGACACACTTTCCAAGAGTTTATTTTTCAACTTCAAATGAGTAGCTATAAATTATAATCATCCTATTAGTATGTACTTAAAGACTGTATATTGTACTGATGACGTTTCTTGTTACATCTTTAGGTTTATCATAACACCTATAATTTCAAGGAAAAACAAACAGAATGTAAATAAAACTCAAAGGTAAACAAATAGATCTACAAACATAAATTACATGTGAGGAGAGTAACTTGATGTTAATATAAACACCGGTTACTTGCTTGAGGCAGTTCAAGAAATTTGTCACATTCAAATTTCTTGTATAGCCTTCGGGAAACGAAAACTTTTAGTTAAGGGAAAGATACTTATATTCTGTGATATAAGCAATATTAATATGCAATTGTCGGAAAATTGTTGTAACTTTATATCTACATTATTTGCTTATTTATCATACTCTTTCTTACAAAGTTACTCCAAGGCTTCCCAACAAAGTTACTTTACTATCAAAGTTACAGTAGTTACTTAAAGCCTATTCTTCCGTGCGAATATTAGTGTTTTTAGCGCTCAAGCGCCCTCAGTACGCAAACTAATGTTAAAACGTCTTCAAAAGTTTTTTAGTTTGGGTAAAATACATCATTTTAAAATGTCTGTAAAAGATCTGTACATTAATGATGTGTTACTATCACGTAAATTGGAATACATATGTTCATATATAGGACTGTGCTACTGTCATTGTAATCTGTATCTGCGACAAAGATGCATTCAGGACAGAACTGGAGTTACCCACGTCAAAATGTGAGTATTTTTATGGCTAATAAAAGGTTTTTAAAATATAAATCAGAATCATAAGACTAGTGTCTAAAAGCAACACTATGTTGTTCGGATAATATTTTTGAAATAAATATATATTACACGCATTACTACATTTATTGTTATGTTAAAGACGTTACAGGTCTAGGTAACGTAGAGTTGTAAATAAGACTATATAAAAAGTAAAGTACTGTACTGTAATTACTGAAATTAAAATAGAAAGATTGTCATAGGGAGCGGATAGCGAACTGAATTCAACTACCCTAACTCTGTAGGAAAATTTAGATGTATATAAATTATAGTATCCAGTACACTCCAAAAATCGGTCACTTGAATAAAGAATCGAGAATTTTTAAAATGCATATAGGTATATATAGAAACTGCATCACAAAAGCATACTTACTTCGAAAAAATATTAAACCATTTGATATGATTTACTTTCCGAGTGTACTTTCTCAGTTTTTCATTTCACTAAAAACTTACATGCGTTGTAAACTTATATTTTACCATAAAATCAGAATGTAATACTTTATTTCTGTCTTTGTTAGCAATTTATATTTTTTAGCAAGTAATAATAATACTATTAATAAAAATAGTAGTAGTAGTAGTAGTAGTAGTAGTAGTAGTAGTAGTAGTAGTAGTAGTAGTAGTAGTTGTAGTAGTAGTAGTAGTAGTAGTAGTAGTAGTAGTAGTTGTTGTTGTTGTTGTTGTTGTTGTTGTTGTTGTTGTTGTTGTTGTTGTTGTTCTTATTAAAGAAAAATCAATACTCCTCGTTGTGTGTTGGACTAAAGGTCCATATATATAAAAAAAAAATAAGATCATAATAGCCCCCCATAAATCCAAACCTACGCCCCACTTACAACATCTTGGCCTCGGGGGAGGGGATCAATAGCCGTTTTCTTTAGTAAAGCCCCCCCCCCTGCTCGAAAACACACCGTAACCCACGATAGAACCCATCGTGCCAATGGGTAGTGCCTGTACGTTAGTGAGTCGCGAACGATGACCATAGGGCACTAGGACTCACCTTGTTGTATTTAGTCCTAGCCGTGGTAGTCGAACCTCTGCCGCCCTGGTCTCTTACGTCCCCACTACTCGTGGGAACTAAATGCCAGGTTCCCCAAATAATTCAAGAGTTAAGGGATCCCTTAAAAACTGTCGCCTAGAAAATAGCCCTCCTCGGTGGGTGAAGAGAAGAAGATTTTATTCTTCAGTAGATACAGTAAAATTTCTGACATCGTCTGCCTAGGTATCTTGTGGTTAGACTACAAGAAGCTGACTTTTCAAAAAGCCTTACTGAAAGGTCTATTACCGATTGCGCTGGATCAGTCACACAGGGCATCAGAAAACCCGCAGATTACCCGTTGAGACCCTACCCTTTCAATAGTGTTCAACGTTACTTAATATACATAAGATAGGGGGCATAGATGTAGAACCTCATACCAAAAAGGAGCTGGTAGTGCGCAGGGACCTACTTAACTTCACAGAGGAAGAAATTTAGACTGAGCTTGCCTCACAAGGTGTAATCGCCTGTCGAATGCTAAAGGTGCGAAGGGATACACACACGCTCCCATCTGCGTTCCACGTCCTAATCTGTAACATGACACTTTACCAGAAAAGATTAGTTCAGGCATTCATAGGTTGAACGTAAGAGCATTCATCCCTCAGAAAATGCAGCATTTTCAGAACTTGCGTTTCGGGCATAGTGTATCAAGATGTAATCGGGTCAAGACATGTTTCGGGGGGAAGTCGGCTCATGGTAACGATCCCTGTGCTGAACACATGAAATGTGACAAAATTGCTGTGGTCAGCATTCATCGAGGTCCGGCAACTGTCTTTTCATGATTTGAAACTTATAAATTAGATTAGACGCCCAAATATAGAAAGTCTCTCTCTCTCTCTCTCTCTCTCTCTCTCTCTCTCTCTCTCTCTCTATCTATCTATCTATCTATCTATCTATCTATATATCTATCTATCTATCTATCTATCTATTTATCTATCTATCTCTGTGTCACACACACACTAATATACAAGTTTAGTAACATAGGTATACAAAAGCTAATAAATTAGGCATACAGTTTACCGCTTTACATTACAACAATTAGGGTTAAATTTGAAACATAGATTAAGTATAGAAAACAAAGTTGCTGCGTAAATTTTTCATCTCAAAACATATTAAATATATTTATATAGACAATATATAAGCCTATTATTTATTTTATATTGCGCGCAAACAACGTTACCTGAATAAATTGTGGAACCGCGAAACTTACTTCTCTGCATAGGCCTACAGTTGTTTAATAGATTAGCAAATAAAATATTTGTATTTGTATTTATAGGTTACAACCTGAAACAAAACAGCAAGTGAAATTTTTGTATAATAGCCTCTATATTTTGGTAGCCTATTAATTTATATTTATTGCTTTTTACATCCATGTTCCATAAGGAAATGGAAGTATGGTCATGGCGAAAAAAATCGTGTCCGAGATAATGGCAGATTCTGATTGTACTACCCTAAAAACATGAAAAAAGTCATGTTTCGAAAAGTGTCTGTGTGTCTGTGTGTAGAATTGTTTCTATGGCAAACGATAACTGCCGCAAATTCAAACAGAATCAAATAATGTTTTGCATACACTTCTGAATTGTAGAGGACTCGAGGTCTATTGATTTTGGTGAAGATCGGTTAAGGGGAAGGGGTAGTTTACCTGCAACCTTTTACGTTTTAACAAGAGTGTGGTGCTTAATTTTGATAAATAAAGTATCCTTAAAAGAAGTTCATAATAATCCACTGTAGAAAGGTAGATGAAATATCTATAAATGAAAAGGGTAGTTGAAGGGGAAGGGGGTAATTTTCTATAAATTAAAATGGTAGGTGATGAGTGAGGAGATAATTTTTTATAAGTTTTATATGTGTACTACGTTACTGACAACAAAGAAGAAGTTTCTATGGAAACATTTTATTTCACTTTGACAAAATTCTATATTTTTTTTAGGAATTATCGAACCGAATTCAAGTAAATGATTGGAACGGTATGAGTACCAGCAATACATTTCGATGTTTTTAATATGCGATTGTATCGATATATTATGGTGTGGAAAAGAAGAAGTGTACTAATTGTAAATTGCCCTATTTCTTAATGTAAAGCAAAAATACGTGTTGTTTTCATTTGGTAGTTAGGTAATAATGGTTTCGGGTTTTTAGTTTACTCCTAAAATAAATAAAAGCTGTGGTTGAGAAAACATAACATTAAACGTGTAATACAATGCGTATAACAGAGTAACACTTAAAATAAAGAACCTAACGTTTTTAAAGTTTACAAATTGGAAAAAACAACAGCAAATACAAAATGAAAAATACAAATATTTATGGTTAATGAAAAAACAAAAAACACTATTAAGGAATGACAACATATGCTCCACAAATTGTACATAATGGAAGTTTGTTTTTTGTTAGTCACAAAACGAGTACTTGTCGGAAAACGAATTTTACCAAAAAAACGAGTTCTGCCACAAAAAAGTGACATGTAGGCCTATAATAATAGGCAAGAGGTTGACCCTTACCTAAAAATCGATCGAAGCCTAAAAATCGCATTATCGAAATAACTGCGGGTACGCATAAAGGCAGTACCAAATGATTTTATATATAATCTGAGAACATGGAAGTCATGTATGGTTCTCCATACCGATTTTTACTTCCATGTTCCTTAAGGAAATGGAAGTATGGTGATGGCAAAAAAATCGTGTTCGAGATTATTGCAGATTCTGATTGTACTACACTCAAAACATGAAAAAAAGTCATTTTTCGAAAAGTGTCTGTGTGTGTGTCTGTGTGTCTGTCTGTCTGTGTGTGTCTGTCTATAGATTTTTTTCTATGGCAAACGATAAGAGCCGCAAATTCGAACAGAATAAAATAATGTTTTGCATACAGCCCTGATTTATAGAGTACTCGCGACCTATTGTTTTTGGTGAAGATCGGTTGAGGGAAAGGGGTAGTTTACCTGCAACGGTTTTTTTTTATCAAAGGTAATTTTGTTTGTTTGGCAAACGATAACAGCCGCAAATTCAAACAGAATCAAATAATGTTTCGCATGCAGCCCTAAATTGTAGAGTTCTCACGATCTGTTGATTTTGGTAAAGATCGGTTAAGGGAAAGGGGTAGTTCACCTGCAACGTTTTATGTTTTAACAAGGGTATTTTATATGGCAAACGATAAGTGCCGCAAATTCAAAGAGAATCTAATACGTTTTTGCATACAGCCCTGATTTATTAAGTACTAAAGACCAACTGTTTTTGGTGGAGATCGTTTAAGGGAAAGGGGTAGTTTACCAGACACGCTTTTCGTTTTATCAAGGGTATTTTGTATGGCAAACGATAACAGCCGCAAATTCAAACAAAATCACATAATATTTTACATACAACCCTGAATTGTAGAGTTCTCAAGACCTATCGTTTTTTGTTAAGATCGTTTAAGGGAAAGGGGTAGTTTACCAGCAACGGTTTTTTATCAAGGGTAATTTTTACTTCCATATTCCTTAAGGAATGGAAGTATGGTGATGGCAAAAAAAATCGTGTTCGAGATTATTGCAGATTCTGATTCTACTACACTCAAAACATGAAAAAAAGTCGTTTTCCGAAAAGTGTCTGTGTGTGTGTCTGTCTGTCTGTGTGTCTGTCTGTGTGTCTGTCTGTGTGTCTGTGTGTCTGTGTGTCTGTAGATTTTTTTTTTGGCAAACGATAACTGCCGCAAATTCAAACAGAATCAAATAATTTTCTGCATACAGCCCTGATTTGCAGAGTACTCGCGACCTGTTGTTTTTGGTGACGATCGGTTGAGGGAAAGGGGTAGTTTACCTGCAACGTTTTTTTAACAAGGTTATTTTCTATGGCAAACGATAACAGCCGCAAATTCAAACATAATCAAATAATTTTCTCCATACAGCCCTGGTTTGTAGAGTGCTCAAGACCCTTTGTTTTTGGTGAAGATCGGTTGAGGGGAAGGGGTAGTTTACCTGCAACGTTTGTTATAAAGCGTATTTTCTATGGCAAACGATAACTGCCGCAAATTCAAACAGAATCAAATAATTTTTTGCATACGTAAGTGAATTGTAGAGGACTCAAGGCCATTAGATTTTGGTGAAGATCGATTAAGGGGAAGGGGTAGTTTACCTGCAACTTTTTACGTTTTAACAAGAGTAAAGTACTTGAAAATTCATTTAAACTTTTTCAAACAATGGTAATTGTTAAAAATAAAATAATTTTGTTGCCAGGCAATAAAATTATAATTTTTTCATTTTAATGTAAATTATGTATATATTAGAAAATATATCGTGCTTGGCAGGCAAGCATATTTCAGATTATAAGTCTTAGAATATGGAAGTCATGTATGGTTCTCCATACCGATATTTTTCTATGGTAAACGATAACAGCCGCAAATTCAAACAGAATCAAATGATGTTTTGCATACAGCCCTGTATTGTAGAGTTCTCAATACCTGTTGGTGTTGGTGAAGATCGGTTAAGGGAAAGGGGTAGTTTACCTGCAACGTTTTATGTTTTAAAAGGGTATTTTCTGTAGCAAACGATAAGGGCCGCAAATTCAAACAGAATCAAATATGTTTTTGCTTACAGCCCTGTTTTGTTGAGTACTAAAGACCTATTGTTTTTGGTGAAGATCGGTTAAGGGAAAGGGGTAGTTTACCAGACACGTTTTTCGTTTTATCAAGGGTATTTTATATGGCAAACGATAACAGCCGCAAATTCAAACAGAATCATATAATATTTTGCATACAGCCCTGAAATTTAGAGTTCTCAAGACCTGTTGGTTTTGGTGAAGATCGGTTAAGGGAATAGGGTTGTTTACCAGAAACATTTTATGTTTTATCAAGGGTAATTTTTTTTATGACGAACGATAACTGCCGTACATTAAAACAGAATCAACTACTCTTCTGCATACCTTTTTGAATTATACAGAACTCAAGGTCTGTTGATTTTGTTGAAGATTGGTTAAGGGAAAGGGGTACTTTACCTGCAACGTTTTATGTTTTAACAAGGGTATTTTTTCTATGACGAACGATAACTGCCGTAAATTCAAAGAGAATCAACTAATGTTTTTCATACAGCCCTGAATTGTAGAGTTCTCAAGACCTATTGTTTTTGGTGAAGATCGGTTTATGGAATAGGGTAGATTACCAGCAACGTTTTATGTTTTATCAAGGGTGTTTCCTATGGCAAACGATAACAGCCGCAAATTCAAACAGAATCAAATAATTGTTTGCATACAGGCCTGAATTGTAGAGTACCTAAGACCTGTCGTTTTTGGTGAATATCGGTTAAGGGAAAGGGGTAGTTTACCTACAACGGTTTTTTATCAAGGGTAATTTTTTTCTATAGTAAACGATAACAGTCGCAAATTCAAACGGAATCAAATGATGTTTTGCATACTGCCCTGTATTGTAGAGTTCTCAATACGTATTGGTGTTGGTGAAGATCGGTTAAGGGAAAGGGGTAGTTGCCAGCAACATTTTATGTTTTAACAAGGGTAATTTTTTATGTGATGAACGATAACTGCCGTAAATTCAAACAGAATCAACTAGGTTTTTGCATACCTTTTTCAACTAAAGAGAACTCAAGGTCTGTTGATTTTGTTGAAGATTGGTTAAGGGAAGGGGTAGTTTATCAGCAACGTTTTATGTTTTAAAAAGGGTAATTTTTTTATGACGAACGATAACTGCCGAAAATTCAATGAGAATCAAATAATTTTTTGCACCCCCTGAGTTGCAGAGAGCTCAAGGTCTATTGATTTTCGTGAAGATCAGTTAAGGGAAAGGGGTAGTTTACCTGCAACATTTTATGTTGTAACAAGAGAAATGTTTCCATGACGAACGATAACTGCCGCAGATTCAAACAGAATCAAATATTTTTTTGCATGCTTCCCTGAATTGTAGAGGACGGAAGGTCTGTTGATTTTGGAGAAGATCGGTTAAGAAAAAGGGGTAGTTTACCAGAAACATTTTATGATTTAACAAGAGTAAAGTACGTAATTTTTATAAATAAAGTATCCTGATGAGAAGCTCATAGTAATCCACTGTAGAAACGTAGATGAAATATCTATAAATTAAGAGGTAAGGTGAACGGGGTGGGGGTAATTTTCTATTATTAAAAATTATAGTTGAAGGTGGAGGGGAGAATTTTTTATGTGTACTACGTTATCGGCAACAAAGAAGTAGTTTTTTGTTAAAATTGCTTCCCGGGCTCTTTAGCCGTAGTCCAATGTTTTCTGCAAAGCCAGACTTTTCGGCAGTGCTATCGACTGCCATCATCGGTGAAAATCGAGTGCGAAAACGTGAGGTGGTATACGTTAGTGACCACAGTATTGTGGTTAATGCTGAAGCAATAAGTAGAAAGACGTAGTTTCTATGGAAATATTTCATTTCGAATATGATTTTAAATATAAATCTTAGAACATGGAAGTCATGTATGGTTCTCCATACCGATATTTTTCTATGGCAAACGATAACTGCCGCAAATTCAAACAGAATCAAATAATTTTTTGCGTACAGCCCTGATTTGTAGAGTACTCACGACCTATTGTTTTTGGTGAAGTTTGGTTGAGGGAAACGGGTAGTATACCAGCAACAGTTTTTTTATCAAGGGTAATTTTTTTTTTTGGCAAACGATAACAGCCGCAAATTCAAACAGAATCAAATAATGTTTCGCATACAGCCCTGAATTTTAAAGTTCTCAAGACCTATTGTTTTTGGTGAAGATCGGTTGAGGGAAAGGGGTAGTTTACCAGCAACGGTTTTTTTTTTATCAAGGGAAAATGTTTTTTTGGCAAACGATAACAGCCGCAAATTCAAACAGAATTAAATAATGCTTCGCATACAGCCCTGAATTGTAGAGTTCTCAAGACCTATTGTTTTTGGTAAAGATCGGTTAAGGGAAAGGGGTAGTTTACCTGTAACGTTTTATGTTTTAACAAGGGTATTTCCTATGGCAAACGATAACAGCCGCAAATTCAAACAGAATCAAAAGATTATTTGCATACAGCCCTAAATTGTAGAGTTCTCAAGACGTGTGGTTTTTTAGTGAAGATCGGTTAAGGGAAAGGGGTAGTTTACCTGCAACGTTTTTTTAACAAGGGTATTTTCTATGGCAAATGATAACAGCCGCAAATTCGAACAGAATCAAATAATATTTTGCATAGAGCCCTCATTTATAGAGTACTCAAGACCTGTTGTTTTTGGTGAAGATCGGTTAAGGGGAAGGGGTAGTTTACCTGCAACATTTTTTTATCAAGCGTATTTTCTATGGCAAACGATAACAGCCGCAAATTCAAACAGAATCAAATAATTTTTTGCATACATCCCTGAATTATAGAGGTCTCAAGGACTTTCGATTTTGGTGAAGATCGGTTAAGGGAAAGGGGTAGTTTACCTGAAACCTTTTACGTTTTAACAACAGTAAAGTACTTGAAAATTTATTTAAACTTTTTGAAACAATGGTAATTGTTAAAAATAAAATAATTTTGTTGCCAGGCAATAAAATTATAATTTTTTCATTTTAATGTAAATTATGTATGAGTTAATATCTTTATATATATAATTCTTCTGTACGTGTGTATGTCACTGAACTCCTCCATATATAAAATAATATATCGTTCGTGGCAGGTAAGCATATCTCAGTTATGTAATGTTTACGTTTCCATTTTATTATTATGCCTACAGCAATAAAAAGGCAGGTAAGAGACACACACACACAATTCACGTTATTTCTGGCCTCACTCATGTTTATTTTCTTACATTTGCACGCTTTTTAAATGGAAAGTGCCGAAACCCACACCAACATAACGCGTGCAAGCCGAAAAAATGGACATCAATTTCCTTCCTGTGGATCGCTGGGCAATGTAACTGCACGTGTTTACAGAGAAACGATTCATAGACAGACTTTTCGTCTTTAGGGAATGAACCCTCTGCAAGATGCTGAGGGTCCACGAGTGACTTCGGAGCGCTCCTTCTTTTTCGCGTGTTTGTTCTGTGAAACATACACCGTAGATTCGCAGCTTTACTCTAAGCAACGCTCAATAGGAAATGTTGAAAATTTTTGTCCACAGTGTATCCTCATTCACACTAAACCTGCTCTGATGTTTTAATTACGGACATCATAATATTAAAACTTCGGAAACTTGAGCACTACTTAATGGAGATCAATCATTAACTTATACAAGCCATTAATTTTATGCATATATTTTATATATATGTGTACAACGTTATCGGCAACAAAGAAGTAGTTTTTGTTAAAATTCCTTCCCGGGATATTTGGCCGTAGTCCAATGTTTTCTACAAAACCAGACGTTTCGGCAATGCCATCGACTTCCATCATCAGTGAAAATCGAGTGCGATAACGTGAGGTGGTATACGTTAGTGACCACAGTACTGTGGTTAAGGCTGAAGCAGTAAGTAGAAAGAAGTAGTTTCTATGGTAATATTTCATTTCAAAAATGATTTTAAATATAAATCTTAGAATATGGAAGTCATGTATGGTTCTCCATACCGACTTTTTTCTGTTTGTCTTGCGCCTACGGACGCATGACGAAATATCCTTGATCCTTGACACGACAAAGTGCTTGACACAGTAAAACAGGTTTGTTTGAGTCTGTTCTTTGATGTCGTCGAGACAGGTTGCTCGTCTTCTCTCTCTACTGCCTTGTCCCATAATTTTCACTTTCAAAATTTTGCAACATCTTGTTTTTCTTACCACGCAAATAAATGTTCCATATAAGCAATTTTTATACATTTAATTGTTGCCATTAGTTACCTTTCATTGTTTGTGCCTCTTAGGGGATTTGTTAAATGGTAATATATTGAGCCCACGAGATTTTTATCACAAAGTTTTTTCTACAAAAGGTATTTGTGTAGTGCTGTAAACTAATCGTAATTATGCTAAACGTATACTTACTTCGACATCAAATCATAGATAACATCTCAGCCTAATTATTGAAAGTAGCACGTTTGTTCCGAAACATATGTGTTTATAACAGTAGTAATTATTTTGTGGCTTTGATAAGGCCTTTGACAGAGTACATAGAAATTTGTTGTGGCAAATATCACACAAGCTATATTCAGAACTATCGGAACAAGAATAGCTATTCAAAATAATTGTAGGATATCTCAACAAATATCTGTCAATCAAGGTGTTAGACAAGGGTGCTGTGGAAACACCTAGTGAACCCTTAAGATATCGTAAGGCAGACACTTGAACGTGCCGTTGTTTGTTGACGACTTGCTTGTAATTCAGAATACAGAATCTGCTTCACAAAAATTAGTTTTTAAGCTTCATCAGATTTGTAAACAATATGATATGAAAATCTGCAATACAAAAACAAAGATAATGGCATTTCCAGGCAAGGTCCCAATAAGAGCAAAAATATTAGTTACTAAACAAATTGTACAACAAGTGAGCTACTTTACCTATTTGAAAAGTGATACTGGCTTTGATAAGAGTTATGATATTGATGTCCCAGAAGATCTGTGTGACAGTCAATCGTATTTTTAAATACGAGGTACGCCGAGATACAAAATTAAATTCACGGATTTCGTTGTCCATGAAATGTGCGTTACTTAACTAAATATAATTAATTCACTACCGACTCGGAACAAAAAGTTTGTTATGGGTAAAAACGTAAAGGTTTTACCTTATAGCCTGAACCGGTTTTCGCTTTTAAATCGTATCTGTTCGATTAGGACATCGTTTTTATGTTACATTATTCGAACATATCACTCCCCACACACACAAAATCGATCTTTCAAAAGTCGATACCGTTGCCAAGAACAAGACGGACAGTGCCCCCAACGGCAGCTTCTGAAGAAGCTTTTTAAAAGCGAAAACCGGTTCAGGCTATAAGGTAAAACTTACCCATAAAAAACTTTGATTTCCGAGTCGATAGTGAATTAATTATATTTACAAAATTAAAGTTTTCAAAGTTATGGCGGTCTCTGTACTGTACTATGCCTGTGAATTATGGTACAATAGAGGCCTCGGAAATGGTGTCCTTAAGAAGAAGAATTTTATAAAGAAAACTACAAACTTGTTTTCGTGATTTTCACTCGTCATATATTTAAAAACTATAATAACCACGACAGCTGTTTCGGCACACAGTGCCTTCTTCAGATGGTAAGAGCTAGGTCAGCTCTTACCATCTGAAGAAGGCACTGTGTGCCGAAACAGCTGTCGTGGTTATTATAGTTTTTAAATATATGACGAGTGAAAATCACGAAAACAAGTTTATAGTTTTCTTTATAAAATTATAAAAATGGATTTTCATCAAGTAAAGGCCTCCAGTATAAATTATCCTTAAGAAGAGTTAAAATCTGCTCAAAACTTTGTCGTATAAGTAATTAAGTCATAAGAGAAGAATTACAAGTATTCAACTTGAATGAAAGATTGCGAGATTGTAAACAAAGATAGACAGAACAATTAGAAAGAATGTTAGATCCAAGAATGACCAAAGAGGTCTGGAAATTTAAACCTATTATGGGCACTGGTGTATAAAAGGAACAAGAAACACTAAGAAGGTTTGAAAGAAAGATCATACGACGTGTTTATGGCACCGTTAAAGAAGATGACGAATCTAGAATAAGCAATAGCCAGGAGATAGATGAGCTATTTAATCATGAGGAAATTGTAAGATTCATATAGGCTCAACGAATACAATGGTTAGGTCACCTAGAGCTGATGGATGATCAGCATATGCCAAAGAAAATCCTGAGGGCGCAAAAGTAAGTAAAAGTGTGTAAAAGCAGAATGAGGGGCCGACTTAGGATAAGATGGTAGGATGATGTGTTACAAGATCTCAGAAGTATGGATGAGATCGATTACACTGAGGTGGCAATGGACAGATGGACAGAAGACTTTGGAGAAGACTGGTGTTGGAAGTGCGGTTATAGTGCTGAAGAAAAAGGATACAGGTAAAAGCTGCGCGCGCGCGTGTGTGTGTTGACACAGGAAGAGATGGGTGGAGGATGTTTGAAGGTGGAACAGGCAGCACAGTGATGTGAAGATGATGAATTGCTTTGAAAATAGTAAATTTACGAAAGCAATTACTTTAGTATTGTTTAGAGAAGTTATACACTAGTCAAATTTATTGTCAAGCTAATCAAAATTACATATTATATTTATGTTTTCCCGGATTGTCCGAGACGATAAAGATAAATTATAACACACAGTTCATAAATTAAATTTTATCTTCTAAGGCTACAATTGAAGGTACTGATTAAACTGAACAGTGAGATCCAAAAGCTGCAAGGTCCCCACTTTAGTATGTTATGGCATTCTGCGTAAGTAAGGCGGTTAGCCGGACATGTAAGCAAACAGGAATTTAGAGTGTACAGCATAATAATGTACGAGCTTCGACCTACACAAAGAACCCAAACTCTCAGGCCATATAATAATGAAAAGTGTTGACCATATAATTTGCAGAGCGTGCTAATACCAGATGACAGGGTCACGTAAAAGGTAGACAGGGGTAACACAGAGGGAACGACGCCCAATGCAAAACAGGAAATGTGATGTAGGAACAGCGGGACAACTGAATATATAACTCGTTATAGGGGTATGCATGTTTTAAAGGTTGGTAAGGAGATTGGAGATAAATTTACAATTTTCTTTCAACATCCTTTTCAACCAACCTTTACCAAATTACGTCTCGAATTCCCTATTTCCCTCTCAGTAGTTCTACGCCTGTACCCTACTCCGCTGTGAACAGCTTAGAGAATGCGACCCAGAAATACCGCGTTACAAGGACCGTCAGCATCACTGGTGGTTATGCCACAACCAGTGGGGAATTAGCAACTCTTGAGCCCCTGAGCCCTATTTTCTCAGCGGCCCCCTTCCCCGCCCCTCCACCCACTCACCATAAATTATAAACTACAACCATTATAAAACAGGCCTCATTCAAGGAAATGGAGATATCTGTGATAAGATTTAAATCTTCTATGGGCTAATATCCACCCTAATCCTAGATAATCGTTATTCGTTAACATTTGCTTTGAGGCATTTTTACAACTTAAAAAAAACTTTTTTACAGCAATTTTTGGGACAGAACGATAACCACTATTTTTTAAGAATATTTATTTCCCAATAAAACAAAACACAATTAAATTTCATTCATATATAAACGATCACATAGAAAATCAAAAACACATGGCAAAAGTTAATATAAATATAAACAAACAAAAATATTAAATTAGTAACCTTCTGAAGTTTTATAAACTGACTGAACACAATCTATTTAATAAACAAACTACAAATCAACTTTGCGAGCTTTCATTGCAGAAAAATCTTTTATAATGTCATTGAAATCAATTTCGTTGAGCAGTTCAGCATTTGCCACAAAACTTGTTAAACTTGACAATCTTAAGTCAGCAGATGAATTATGCAGGTAGTTTTTAACTCTTTTTAGAATGCTAAAGGACCGTTCACCAGATGCATTTGTGGTCAACATGCACAACAAAATTCTCAACGATGTTTCAACGTTAGGGAAAAGAGTTGTCAATTGCTTTTCTCGTATAGATCTTAAAAACTTAGCAGGAAGATGATGGGGCTTTACATTTAAGTCGAGAGCCTCAACAAACGCCTTAAAATGTACAAATTCTTCAATAATTTCTGAAGACAGGTCTGTAGGATATTTCTGAACTAAGAGAAAAGATTTTTCCCGAATTTCGCCATCTTTCAAGGTAAGCAATTAATAAATGAATCCAAAAACTTTGTTATGATTGAAGTAAATTCTTGAACTGTTTTCTAGTTTACTGAAAATTCTGTCGATTATAACATATAATGTATTAATAATCATGTCTTGTCTGCCATCCACGTCATCCAAGTCCATTTTGGAGGTATCTTCATCATTGTTCTCATCAAAAGAAAATTGTTTTTCTTTCTTTAAATCTAAAACATAGTCAGCAGTCTCCGACTTACACAGTTTCATACCTTTCATCTCATAATCATTGAATCGTTCTCGTAAGCCCTGCACATAATCTTTGAGAGATTTGTAAATATTGCAAATGACTCCTAAGTCAGTGTTAGTGCTTTGCAATGTTTACTTGCAGCATTAAAGCGTTCAAGAACATCATTCCATATAACAAGTAATATTGCTGTTTCTATCCTAATAAATACTGCATATAATCCCTCAGCTGTAGCTCTGTTTTCTCGTTTTTCTTGGGGGTTTTCAAAGATGACTTGAAGTGCTTCATGAAACTCCCAATAATGAAGGAGTAAAGCCCTTGAAGCATGCCATTTAGCTGACCACCTGGTCGTATTTAGCCTTTTAGGCAACAGTTTTTTCTTGATTTCACTGTCTTTTATTATGTTTTCAAGTAAAGTCCACCTTGCAGTTGACGCGCTAAAAAACACAAGAGTTCTTGTATGAACATGAAAAGCTTGGTTGCTTGAAGGCAGCAATTAGCTGCGTGGGTCCCTACCAGATTTAAGAAGTGGGCCGAACAAGGAATGAATTCTGCCAGAGGATTGTGACTCTTAATTCGGGATTGAAGTCCTTTATATTGCCCCGACATATTCGATGCATTATCATATGACTAGCCTCTCGTATCGTTTATCGAAATATCTAGTAATAAAAGTGTGTTCAAAATTAATTCTTCCATTTGAGCACCCGTGCGGTTTTCCATTCTGATAAATTTAATAAATCTTTCCGTTGGGCAGCCATTATTTAAGATATATCTAACAATCAAAGTCAGTTGGTCATGATGAGAAATATCAGGTGTTAAATCTACAGTAATGGAATAGTATTTGCTTGATTTTAACTCCTCAACAATTGTTGAAACTATTTTATTGTACATTATTTCTATAAACTCTTTACAGATAGTCTTTGAGAGATAACCTACCTTTCCTTGACCAGGATTGCCATAATTTTGAATGTAAACTTTTAAAAAATCATTGTATTCGGCTAGCAATTCTATAATTCCTAGAAAATTGCCATTTGTCCGAGATCCAAAAACTTCATGCTTTTCTGAGCCTCGAAAGGCTAGCCCGCGAGTACCAAGAAATTTATTAACATATAACACACGAATCAAAACTTTCTGCCAATAGTCTACTTCTTTTAAGTACTGTTGATGAAGAGCAGAGTCAATCTTACCGAGTAAATTGCCTCTGATGACGTAGGATTGTGTGTTAATTCTATGCTCAGATCTCCTCTCATTTTGTGACAATCTGGAAATATGTTTTCAGTCTTAAAGCCATGAATAAAAGAATTTTCAGTCTCGTCTGAATGGAAAAGTTTGCACGGAACACAATAAAAAGATCCCTTTGAATTAGAATACATCAGCCATTCTCTTTTCTCCAACTGTCCATTTTGCAAAACGCGTAAACAACATACTCTTAGAATACATCAGCCATTCTCTTTTCTCCAACTGTCCATTTTGCAAAACGCGTAAACAACATACTCTTGTTAGCATACCTTGTCTTATTAGGATAAATACGCCTAGATTTTGAAAAATCACAATCACAATCAGTTATTTTTGACAAGTGTTCTGGAAGATTTTTAATGATATGATCTTTAAGCTCGTTCGTCAATGGTTCCCAAACCTTTGGGTCCATTAAATCAAATTTAACAATTTCTTTTTGCACGTTACAGTTAACTTTTGAATTACCTGAATCTAAGCATTGAATGTCGAGAACAGTATCTGCTACTTTCGGATCATTAACTTCACCACTTTCATATAAAACAGTATTTACACTATTAAAGTTAATATTTACTTTGCTACAACATGGGCGTTGTTGCAGACCTATGTTAAATGCAGATCTTCTGCATTTACAAGTTCATTATTTACTTCACAATAATTGGGATTTTGTTTTTGATCAGAATCCGAATCTATTGTTAAATTAGTTGCGGCAGGATCTGTAAACTTATCAGAATCGGTAGAATTTGAACCAGTACTTTGTGAAACTGTTGATGCTTTCAAAAACTTGTCCAACTTAGCAGTTTTGTGTAATAATTTTGAGTGAGCGGCTTTAGCTTTTTTCAACTTGTGTTTATAAGCTCCACTTGTAGTGTGCAAATTCTGACTCATTTTCAATGAAGACATGAAGATGTTCAGACAAAACAACGCACACACACTGACACACAGAAAAAAAACCAGGCTAAACAATACAAACATCTGAACATAAATTAATGGCTTTCAAATGACTCCACTAAATAATAAAAACAGTTAACACAAAGTGTATCATCTACAGAGCTTTTACGACGTATTCAGACGTTTCCAATTTAAAATAACCTCAAAACTGACAGGTGCATTGTTGTTCACTGTTCCGCCGCCGATCAACTGGCTGTAAGTTATAAGGGGAAGGGAAGAGTGTGACTCGTCACCGCCACGACAGACGCGACGAAGCGCCAGTGTCGACCGTCGACTGACTGATATGACGAGCTGTCTACCCAGGGACATATCCTGATCTAGTAACTTCTAGGACTATCAACCTGATATTAGTCACTGCCTTGCACTGTTAATTAATTATTGGTGGTAGTAAACTGCCTGTTTGACTTACAGTTTTTCTCATTAGAAAACAAATTGGCCCTGCGGCCCCCTTAAGCCTGCGGCCAGTGGCGGATTACCAATTGGGCCCGGGCCCGTCGGGCCCAATTGGTAATCCGCCACTGGCCACAACACACTCAACTGCTCTCTCCGTTTATTCACTACGGATTTAAAGTCTCTGCAGTTTCTTCTCCCCATGAAATCCAACAGTACACCGTATCATCTTTTCGCTTCCTGACGTCCCTCAGCCTTTTCTTCTACTGTTAACTCCTGTTTCCTTTAAATGTTATTGTGATTTCCTTCATCGCGATGTGGCTAATCCAACTTGCTTTCCTCTTTTTAACAGTTTTAATAAAATATTCCTTTGTCATTTTATTTTCTGTTACAGTTATTTTCTCTCCCTCCAATTAATCTTTTTGATTCTTGACACAAACCACATAGAAAACCATTTCAATGCATTTTCCGAGTTCCATAAAGCACACGCAAACTCTTTTCTACGATATCAGTAACAAATGTTTCACGCGAGATAAGTTTCCAAGTTGAGTACTGTGAAATCAAAACTTAGAACTACCATGACTCAAGATCGTTTAGAATTTTTTATGCTTCCTGTCGTTGGCAAGAACTAGGCATAATATAAACTATAATAATGTTACTCAAGAGTTAAAGTACTAATTCCTGGAAACAGACGAATGTTATTATAAAACTATAACACAATCGTAGACTTATATTCAATAAAATGAAATGTTCAATTTCAAATCTGTGTTTTTGTGTATTTTTAATAGCATTCCAAATCCTTATAATTTCACTGTTTATTATTTTATAATAAAACTCCATTTGACTATAAAATTGTAACAGTGGACCAGGCAAATCAAAAAAAATTACCAAAATTTTTTATAAAATGTTGGGGTTCTCAATTACTTTTACAGACCTGGAATGGCATTAAAACGGCATTTTTGAAGGTACATTTTTCAAAATTTCCACGGAAGAGGATACATGGGGCCCCCGCTCTTCTGGGAGTATTCTATATCCCCAGACCCCCCCCCCCGGTTTACCATCTAATGAAGGACGCCTTTGATGTCTGGGGAGATTTTCGCCGAACATTGGGTAGACAAGGTTTAACAATACATTATAATGAATCTGATGTAATTAGTTGACACTTTTTAAATGTCATTTTCATTATGTTGTACAGCAGAAGTTGTCCTTTAAATTTCGAAATACCGCATAGCTTTAGCATTGCATTAGTGAGTGTTTTATATTAGCCGAATTCAGATTTCAGATAATCTGATAATAAACTAATTGTGTACAAAAAACTAATTAGGTCTTATTGACCTATAAACTAACATAATAAGAACATATGGTTTCAAAATTGTTGAGTATCTTTTTTATTTGGTACAATCAGAAAACGGTCAATACAGTCGTCATTGTGGCTACACATTTCACAGTCCCCTGCTCACTGCACACATCTTCTTACAAATCTTCTTCAGATAAATTTTTCAGTGTTGACTTTTCTGAGGAGAAATCTTCAAAAAATGACGTGGCTTGAATACTGTATTAGCTTCTGGTATTTTTCAGTACATTAATTGTGGCACTAATCTCACAGATGCTGCAAACATATAGCCCTGTACAGGTCTTCTTACTCTGAAAACAGTTTCTCTTGTCTTGTTTCCTCAGTTCTGACGCACATTTCTACTGTTCCGTGCGGTAAACGATGAGGTTCAGAATAATACGCCGAGCAAACTATAATGCGGGTGGGGTGGTTGTTGACATTGGGGAAATCGATGTGGCCCTCTTCGTTGGTCTTCTTCTTCTTACCATAAGCCCTGCCACCGCGGCAAGGTGGGGCCACATCGGCAGGGGCCCACCCGCCTTCGGGAGCCCTAAGGTGTTAGGCGGGCTCCCCCTAGTTTTGTAGCTCCTTACCAGACGTTAGGCGGGTGCCTGTAGCTCTTTACCGGATGTATCCGACCACGACCCCGGCTTCTTTCGGACACTCCGGAAACAGCTGAAAAAGCAATTAATTAAACATTAAAACTATGCAAAATAACACATATGAAAACTCATAAAATAACATATGAAAATAGGTTTATACAAAATTTAAATTTATTAGGCATTTTAAATGGGAGTACTTTAATAAGTATACGTTAGTTTTATTTAAAGATTCTAAACATAAATATCCTACTGATTATGCCAGTCAGTGACTTTTGATAAACAATTCGTGTATAAAATATTAACTTCGCAAATACAGATTTTAAGTTTAAATAGTGATATAAAGTATACTCGCTTGCGACCACACACACAGATAAATTAGTCTCTTCCGTTTATAAGCTAAATTAAAAAATTAATTAATAGTTTCTCGAGGAGTAATCCTATACAATTTTTAATTAGGAAATATTTCATATTAGGTAACGCATATCGCTTTTGTTGATCTGGAAAAAGTATTTGATAATGTATACCGCCAAAATTTATGGAACATTATGGATAGAAGAGGATATCCACAGCAATTAATAAATTCAGTTAGTATACTTTACAACAGTACATCTGTAATCCTGGATCTGAATGGTGGCATTCCAATAAATAAGGAAGTTAGGCAGGGATGCTATGTTTCCCCAACCTTGTTTAATATATACATTGACGACATGTTGAGAGCATGGAAATCTAGAGTGACTTCAGGAATCACAGCTTACAAATCAATTTGTACGGGTTCACTGCTATATGCTGATGACATAGATCTTAATCAAGAAAATGAGGAAGATTTACAAAGAGCTATATTTCAATTACAAGAAATGGCAAATATTTATTGAGGACTAAGATAGTTATAAACAAAACCAGTTTCGAACAAGGGAGCCGTTTTAAATATCTCGGCTGTCCAGTAAGCTATGAATTTGAATATGATATAAAAGAGAAGTTAAATAAGTTTAGAAATATTTGTGATACGATTCATAGAAATCTTAGAAATAAAATAATATACAGCACAAGGATTAAATTTTATAAGACAATTGCAATACCCACGTTGATTTATGCGAGTGAGGCGTAGGTCATGATAAAAAAGGAAAGCGGCAAGATTCAAAATGCTAAAATGCAGTTTCTTCGAAATACTTTAAATTATGCAAGTACATTGCAAGATAGAATAAGGAATGAGGATATCATAGCAGAATTTGAAGTAAAGGATATAAATGAAATTACAGTATTTCAATTTACAGAAGACAATCTGCAATCTGCAAAGGATGACAGCTATCGATTGCCGAAAGCGGCACTGAACTATCAAATAGAAGAAACGTTGGTCTTCCGAGTATGATATGGGTGCCGGAACAGGTTTATATAACCCAATCTTTGAAGAGAAGAAGAAGATGAAGTTTCTCATTTACATTTAGTACATTTATTAAAAACGAAATTTATATTTATAATTGGGACTTTACTTTTAACGATAATGACCAAAACCAATTAAAACATACAAATCGTAATACTCGCATAATCAAAAACAAAGTAATTACTTGTTTTAAAAGTGAGCATGTGCGCGCGAGTACAGACACACACACACAGACGCGCATGAACACGCTCACACATGCGAGGTTTGATCAAAAAGTTATTCGTGGAATTTTGCACTTTCAACCGCTACAAGTGTCCGATTAAAATCACTATTTTTATGTAATGTTGGTACGCACGTTTTAATGACAATTGTCTAAAATGTTAGCCCTAATTGATGGACAGTTTAAATTTCACTGCTAATTGAGTAAATTGTTGTTTAGGTGTATTAGGCGATTTTTTTATCATTCTATACTGTTTCCGTTCTTAGCTTAATCCTCATGTAAACAAATCGACGTGGCTCTGTGAAACGCTATTGGTCAGGAGCGCTGACATTGTTCACACAGTAATCTGTTACGCACATGTGCAGAATGTCTATATAGTCATGTGACAGTTGTCATTACTGCGACAAGTGTTTGATTACGTTTAATCATCTTTATGAATACACAGTAGAACTTTATCGCTGCTAGCAAAGTGAACATAAATTTAAAAAGTTTTTAGCAAATGATATTGACGAAAAATCGGGGCACGCCGTTTTAAAACTTCCTCCTTATCACTGTATTCTGAATCCCATTGAATAAATATGAAGCCAGTTGAAAGGATATGCTCCCCGTCACAACACAACAAATAAGCTACATGATATAAACAACTGATAGAGAAGACGGTAAATGAAATAACGACGGACAATTGGAGTCGTTGTGTCGAGCACGTACTCAAGGAAGAAGATAAGGGAATTGGGCCAAATTACAGATGCCATTGTGGACAATCTTATCATTCACACTGCTGACTCAAGTGATGATTCAAGTTCCGACACAGACATGAAAGGCATTGAATTACTGCAGCATGCCTTGACAGCAGCCGACAATAGACATTACACTGGCAATTATCAGAGCTTCTATTTTTGCCTTAAGTATAGGCCTACTTTATTTTTTTTCTTGCGATATTCAAACAGTAAAAGAAAGCCATTCTTATTCACTCCGTCTTACAAAATATGTCATTGTCGCTGTGACACAGTCACACTAATATTACTTTGGTCAGGATAAATTATGACAATTTACTTGAGTTTATACAGAATGAACATTGTATGCACCCTGTCTGTATTCCTTCTGTCAGAGTGACAAGCCTCTAATTCAAGCAGCAAGTAGCGTTTAAGATGTGCCACGCCTGTTTCTTTACATCAGGATTAAGCTAAGAACGGAAACAGTATAAAACCCAAGGTTGAAGGACATGGATAAAAATTTTGTGTAAACTGTGATATAAACTGCTATGTCCTGTTCAAAAATAAAAGGCTATCACGTCTACGTAAATTGTTTAACACGTTTTGTACTGCGTTGTGAACTTACGTCAGCTGTGCATACAGCGGTTAGATATGTTTTCTCGTGCCGGAACTCCCTCACTACACGGTCGCCCTCCAATGTGTAATGGATGCGCCACACATCCGTGCAGAACTGAAAAATAAACAGGAATATTTTACTTTTTCTACATTCACTTAACAATTATAACACGTAACATACAGATGTTAGTAGAACTGTTTAACTTAAAATGTCCCGTTTGTGTTTGTAGAAACAGTACTTTAGAAGTTTACTACAGGCGTCCAAAACTCTACGCGTTTAAGCACAAACAATTATACCCAATATAGATTTACCGTCTATGTATATACGCTTGTAAAAGAAACCTATCGTTTGCAATCTATCTTGAAGGGAGTTTCCCAAAGGAAATTGGAATTTTCATTGAGTCTCGTAGTTACTCATGATAAAAAGAAAATTATAATATCATCATCGTCGTCATGATCTTCACAACACGGCAGAAGCAAGATGCTGCCTGTTCCGCCTTCAAAATACCTCCAGCCATCTTTTTCTGGGTTTATCTATACACCTGTATCCTATATAGGTTTGTATTACTAGACTTTTTTGGCCAATCTGGAATCTGACATTCTTTCCAAGTGTTCTTCTTTCCACCGTTGTTTGTAATATTTTAATTTTTCATTCAATGTAAAAACTAGTACCTACTCTCTTATACCTTATACGGTCCAGTTTAGAACACATATTAAGAACGCCATTACCGAGGCCCGTATTTTACTGTCATATTTCTTAGTTGTTGTCCATAATTCACACCCATAGAATGGCAGAGACTTTGCCATAACTCTGTAGAACTTTAATTTTGTATCTATTAAAACCTCCACTATTAATTTTATATGTAAAACTCCCCTATATAAATAAATGTTATAGCATTTCGAGGCAAGGAGCCAATAACAACAAAAATATTGATTAGAAATCGAATTCTAGAACAAGTGAGCCACTTTAATTATCTAGGAAATCATATTGGCTGTAATGGGAATTATGATATTGATGTTCAGTTGGGTAAGTTCTAGACGATCTGTGGGACAATCAACCGTATTAAAATATCATTTGTTATAATTTTACTTAACTGGAGACATAAAAGTATTTAATAAACTCTAAACAACTGTTTTTGGATGGTAGAAACGGTTCATTGCCTTGGGTTATGTTAATAATGCACATTTAATAAATTATTGTAGTAACGTATCTACTGCTAGCAGAACACAAGACTTATTATCGGTACAGTAGAACTTTAATAATGCCAACTAAGTAAACTAAGACGAATTTGATAGCCACAATATTTTTAGACCATTAATAATGTGGAATTCTTATAACTCAGTAATGGAACTTAATTATTAAATGGGTGTTGTGAATCGCTAAATTAAAGTTAAAGGAATGGAACTGAACAAAGCATAATAATCAACTGGAAATTATTTTTATAAAGAAGATTTTTAGGCTAATGTAACAGAAAAGTCACTTAATACATCTTACATTACTGTGATACCAGTAATAATAATAATTTTGTAACGGTATTTTGGAAGCTGACATATCAAACTTCACTGTCACCTTCTTTGTAACTTAAGAAATACAAAAGTAGTCGCATTTTGTTTACTGTTTCCCTCTTTACAAAATTGAGTCACGTATTTAGTCCGGTATGAATAATTTCTTTATCAACTGACAACGTGGAACTAATGTTTGTCACCTTAAATATTTACTATACACATTCAGAAAATCAGTCTCTTTTCATTTTTGTTTAATTATTATTTATATTTGCCGACTTGGATCTAACGAAGAAATAAAAGTATTTGATGACAGATACCAGATCATTATTTCTTCTCTCAAGATCAGTGCTGTCAAGAAGTAAGATCCTGCAGTCAACACAGTTTTACCATCGTCTGTACTTATCATTATTTAACTTGCTAGACAATTTTACATCTTCTTTAGCACTACAACCCAACGTGAGCCCTGGCTTCCAAAATCAGTCTTCTGAAAAACCTCCTGTCCATTGCCATCTCAGCGTAACCCCTCACAACCTCCTGAGATCTTCTTGCACAGCATCCAACCATCTTATCCTAGGTCGGCCTCTTTTAATGCTTCTATAGACGTGCGCCATCAGATTTTTCTTTAGCATACGCTGATCATCCATCCGTTCTAGGTGACCTACACATTGTATTCCTTGACCCTTTCTGATTCTTACAATGTCCTCATGATTCAATAGATCATCTATCTGCTGGTTATTTCTGATTCTCCATTCGACATCCTCTTTAATATGTCGAATGGCACAAACACGTCTTAAAATCTTGCTTTCAAACCTTCTTAGTGTTTCTTGTTCCTTTTTTATCAGCATCCGTGTCTCGCATCCATAAGTAACAACCGGTCTGATAAGTGTCTTATATATTTTTATATTTGTGTTACGATTAATGAGATTCTCTGAAATAATATCCTGCACTTATACTTATTCACACGCTAATTCTAAGTCAGAGTTAAAATTAAGTAACATCTCAGTTTCATTCTGTTTAAAAAGCATTGATTTTTTCTAAAAATGCAGTTAAATACATACATGCATACATCCTCGGCGCTACAGCCCAGTCCGGGCCCTGGCGTCTAAAAAAATCGTCCCCACTAGTCTCTACTCCCGGCCAATATCCACCAGTTTGCTGCACCCAGCCTCACTGCCTCTTTACCAACCTGGTCCAGCCATCTTGTACGCGGTCTTCCCTTCCTTCTCCTTCCCATCGGCAAATAATTCATGATTTTTTTGGGGGATTCTATCCTCCGCCATTCTCTGCACATCTCCGGCCCAACGGAATCTATTAATTTGTATGAACTGCACGATCGGAAGATCTTTAAACCTTTCGTACAACTCTCGATTATCCAGTCGCCTCCAAATCCCGTTTTCCTTCACAGGGCCATAGATTCTCCTCAGTACCTTCCTCTCAAACACGGCGAGTTTCTGCTCATCTAGTTTTTGTTAGCACCCAGCAGTCCGAGCCATACATCAGAACTGGTCAGATCAAGGTCTTGTAGAGCGTGGCTTTTGTCTCTTTACTTATTAATTTTGATTTAAAATGTTTCACTAATCCGTAGTAACACCTATTAGCAGATAACATTTGTTTTTCAATGTCTCTAGAGGAGTCATTTCCAGAGTCCACATATGACCCGAGATATGAAAAACCATGAACTTTTTCAAATTCTTAATCATCAATGCGCAGGGACAGGGCGCGAGTGTTGGCACCTACAACCATATATTTAGTTTTGCGTTGGTTTATACCCAAGCCCATAGCCTTAGCGGACAACTCCAATTCTTGAAAGGCTTCCTTTAACCCAGATTCAGACCTACTTATGATGTCAAGTACAAAAATGCGGTTAGTTATAACAATATTGTTAAAAATACAAAGAGCAACAACATTTTGAGCAGATATGAAGAAACGGTTCATATTAACCGTTACTGGGCATACAGCGAGCAGTATACGTATCAACATTTTGGTTAGTTCCATATATAACCAGTTACTAACAACTTTAAACATATTAAACGCTACTATATTTTAGATTCCGACTAAAACTATGTAAAAAATGTTATGAGTTGTATACAGTTTACGTACAAGGGTCTTGTACCCGTCATAGCGTATCTCGGTCCGTATCTGAAAAAGAAGAAATAAAAAAATAAAAAAAACATTTAAATTAGACGTATTGGTTCAAATATTAAAAAATGTGTATAATATTTATGTGTAATGAATAAAAATGAAGGCTTAATTACTTTAAACACTAGCTAAAATATAGGACAGAGAAGTTTCGAAGACATGGAGAGACAGCCTTCTTTGACGCTTCAGCAAGCAAAGTACCTAGTGTACCTGGGGTATCTGGAAGTGTATAAAAGAAACTATAACGACAATTTTGTGGGATGTAATTGTTTAGATTTATTTAACCGTCTGTCCTTACTGTCTCCCCCCTCTATGTCCGTTTGCTGCGTAAGGCCGGCCGCACACTGGAGCGACATTTTGTTTCGCGACAGAATCGTTTCGACGTTTCGTGTTGAAAAGCGTCGAAAAGGTGGAGAGGGGCTTATGCCATTGCCTTACTCCAAAACAATTTCTCTTCACCAGTTTTTGACTTGTGAAAGTGTGTGGTTCGTGGGTTCGTGACAGATATGAAAATAGAAGGCATGGACTAGGTATGTGTAATACAGATATCGTATGGTTAGAATCCAGCGCATGCGCAGATCAAAATGTCACAAGCTGTTTTGTTGCGAGACATAAATTGAAGGACCTTCGTCTTTGGTCGCGAGGGGTCTCGCGACGCCTCTAGACAGTGTCGCAACCAGTGTGCGGGCTTTACGGAGCCTAATGGTAATAGAGTCGTCTGCGACACTTAGCGAAACGATGCGCCAAAACGGTTCTGTCGTGAAACAAAATGTCGCTTCAGTGTGCGGCCGGCCTAAGTCTTTGAGTATGTATGTTTGTGTGTGGGGGGGATTATAAGACATGGTTAAGAGAAATAAGATAAGATAAGGTTAAAGTATAAGATAGATTACAATATCACTCACTGATTTGACAAAAAACTGATTAAATACATGAAGAGGGAACGCAAAAACGAAGTGGATTAATCGTTTAGTGGACGTCACGAACAAGTATGATCTTCGGCCCCAGGATCCTAGTCACGTTAGGTACAATTGTTTTTCAACTATTGAAAATAATTTAGAAGACATAGAGAATTTCAAAATATTAAAAGAAATTAGGGAAACGGAAGTACAATAAACTATATGCTAATTTATTCTATCACAATATACAAATGCGCAGAACAATAGGATTTAAATATTCAGAAAGATAATGGAAACATTAGTGAACCCTAGTATTAAGTTATCACCAGACAGATATTTTAATGTGGTGTTGTTTCCTGACGGCTTGCTTGGGCTTCAAAATACAGAATCTGATTTGCAAAAATCTGTTTTTAAGCTTCATCAGATTAGCAAACAATACAGTATGAAAATTTCCACTATAAAAACAAACGTAATGGCATTTCGAGGCAAGGAGCCAATAAAAACAAAAATAATGATTAGTGATCAAATTCTAGAACAGGTGAGCCAATTTAATTATCTGGGATATGATAATCATATCACAATATGTCATACCCAATATCATATCTGGGTATGATAAGAATTATGATATTGATGTTAAGTTGGGTAAGTTCCAGATGATCAGTTTGAAAATCAACCGTACTTTTAGAACAAGTTACGCTGAGATACAAAATTACAGTTCTGTAAAGTTATGAGTGTCCTATGCGTGTGATTATGGACAGAGAAGATAGGTCTGTCAAGCAACAAGACAGTAAAATACAGGTCTTGAAAATGGTGTTCATAAGAGGAGTTAAAAGGTGTTTTAAACTTGACCGTATAAGGAATGAGGCAATAAGAGAAGAATTACAAATTTTTAACCTGAATGAAAGACTAAAAGCTTATAAACAATGGTGGAAAGAACACTTAAAAAAATTTCAGATTCAAGACTGGCCAAACAAGTTTGGAAATACAAACCTATAGGACACAGGTGTGTGGGTAGACCCAGGAAGAGAAGGCTGGCGGATCTTTGAAGGCGAAACATGCAGCACCTTACCTATGCTCTAATTTCAATGTAATTCACGTTCATATTACTTCTTGTAAGTATACAGGATAAGCTAATATTTTCATTTTGTAAAGAAGGTTATTTTTTGTAAACCTTTAGTGAATTTAATGACATTAAAGAACGTGTTGAAAGTTATTATGTATAACACCTACTAAACAACCAAATTTTATTTAAATTCAAGGTACTTCAAGTTTATGAAGAGAACAATAAAAAAATTGTTTAATGTAATTAGGAATACTAATAAATGTATTAGTCACTCGTCCAAAGAACGATTGCAATTTCTTTCAGATATAGAATATATAAGTTAGCAATTTTGAATACCTGGGCTACAGTGTGTTTTATAATGCAAGCAACGACGTTGTGAATAAGTTGCATAAGTTCAACCCTATGTGCGGGACCAATAGGTCCCTGACTTTACTTAAGTCAGCAAGTAAAGGAACACGCCTAACATTTTACAATGTGATAGCCCTTCCCACACTTCTTTATGGGTCTGAGAATTGGACTTTAACAAAAGGCCAGCCCAGTCGCATCCAAGCGGCTAAAATGATATTTCTCAGGCATGTGACAGGGTATACTCTCCACGATCATAGAAGAAACACATATATACCGGAGGAACTGAATATTATGAGTATACTCGACAGAATCACCCAGTATCGGCTGAATTGGTGGGAACATCTTTGCCGAACGGATGACTGCCACATCCCCAAACAACTATGGTACTATAAGCCGAGGGGACGAGAGGTGTGGGACGTCCGCGGAAGCGCTGGAGTGACCAGCTCCAGACTTTGCCTATTTGAGACCGGAACAAACCATCCTTGGTTTAATCCTTGAAGATGATGATGATATAGAATATAAAATAAGAAAACTAGCAAACTAACATGCTTTACTAAAAAAAAATTAGACTAGCAGAAAACAAGCAAAGATCATGTTTGTGATATAAACCATATTTTTAACAAGAAGGATAAGAGAAAACAAATCAAGTAAGCACATGTAAGTTACAAAAGATTGTTTCATAGAAACACTAATATATTTTCAACAAACTTGTGGATAAAAAACAAACATAGATTATCGAAAGCAAAATAATTTTTGAGGGACTATGGTTGAAAAAACGACAGAGTGTGTACAATGTTTACTCAGTTACACAGGGGACAGGGAAGAGCGACACAATATATGTGAATAAATTAGAAACCTTTATGTTTATGCTGCATGCACATACCTGGGTATCCTGGTATGGCCTGGATGGTGTCACGGCCGTGGCGTCTGTTAACATAGAAATACATTACATATGAGCATAAGTTTCAAACCAATTGGTAAGTACTATTAAATTTTCGATAAGTACTAAATACTACTACGTACTTTTGTTTAGTAGTAAAGTTTAGTTAGTTTAGTGGACCACGGGAATTTGACGTTTTTAAAAATGAAATAAGTAATATAAAATATACTTTATTTACTTCTGTTTTATGTTTTTTTTTTATTTGGTGTTCTTCCCTAAGCCAGGTCTTCAAATGGTATAAGCTCTCCAAACTGTCCTATCGCATGCCAGTCTTTTCGTTTCTTCATAACACTCTCTGATTTTAATGCTATCTATTAACTTCATTCTTCTACGCCCTTTTCTTTTTTCTCCTTCTATGACACACTCCATGTCAGTTGTAAGCAATCAGTCTCTTCTTAAACAATGACCTAACCAATTCCTTTTCATATTTTCTATTACTTTCAGGATTCTTCTCTCTTCCCCTATTCTTCTTAAAACTTCATCATTCCTTACTTTATCAACCCACCTTACTTTTTCCATTGCTCGCCAAACCCACATCTCAAGTCTAGCATGGCATTTATTATGTAATTACAGCAAATTTTATGTCATTTGCAAGTGTAAATTCAGTTTTTAAATAAGACATCTCTCAAATGTCCTCCATCATTTTGTAAGCACGCTGCAGTCTGTCCCGTAGATTACGCATCGCTGCTTGCACCATGTTGTTTGGTATCACTGTGATTTCTTGCTGTATAAGAGGCCTTGAGTTCATTAATGTCGTTAGGTTTATGAAGAAATACTCTAGACTTCAGGTATCCCCAGAGAAAATATTCATACATTGACAGATCTGGAGGTCGTGCCGGCCATGCAACATCTCCTCCTCCGAAAATCACCTGGTCTGACAACATCTCTCAAACTACCGACAAGGATGCTCTGACAGTGTGGGCTATTGCTCCATCCTACTGGAACCACACAGCGTTCAAGTCGATCCCACGACGATACAGTTCAGGAGCAAGGAATTCCTGTAATATCACTGTGTATCGAGCAGACGTGACTGCCATCGTTCGTCCTTCCTCTTCAAATGAATAAGGGCCTACGATCCCAAAATTAGCCACACCACACCAGACAGCGCTAATTATCAACAACTTTATAGTATTTCGACTAGGAACAGCATCATAACGTGGAACATTAAAGTGATGGCGGAATAATCGTTGCGTAATCACAATCGAATCACTATTTTAAAAATAAGTTCCCACCACAAACACACAGTATGTAGCAGTCCACTGCTCCACTGTAACTGAAATGGTGTCGCAGTGCTGGGAACAAAAACGCACAACTGTTTGAAAAAACAGTTTTCTGAAAAAAAAACGAACGAACTGTTCTTTTCCGTGGCATTGACAACTGTTCTATGTTTTGAGTAAACCGTTCGTTTTAATTGGAACTTTCGTTGAGCTGTTTGGCGTAAACTCTTTTTATTGAACTGTTAGGAGTAAACTGTTCGTTTTCATTGCAACGTTTGTTCAACTGTTACGAGTAGACTGTCCGTTTTCATAACAACGTTTGATAAACTGTTACGAGTAAACTGTTCGTTTTTACTGCAACGTTCGTTGACTTGCGTTCGATTATTGTGCTGTCCTCGTTCTGTTTAGCGCAGAATTAGCCTATATTCAGTTTTATTTCAATTACTATAAAATATTATTCAGATATTCCCCATGAGTTTTGATGAAACAATTTAAAACAAAAAATGCCTTTTAAGATACTTGTAAATAAGGGAAATAATGATTTACTGCCACTGTTTAAGTTACATAACCATCCATTTAAGAAAAATACTAAAATGAACAGTTATCTGAAATGCTCAAAACAAAATGTTTTACCAATATAATGGTAAAATCGGTACATGTAAATAGCAACAGTTCATTAATTCAACCCGTTTTTTTCCAACTGTTTTTAAAAACATTTGATTTTGTTTAAACGAACAGTTCGTTTTCCAAAAACAACAAAAACGCCCACCACTAGCGTCAGGTATGCAAGGCCACAGTTATCCGATTCCTGCTTGCGTGCCAGGGTTGTCAACCTATGTCGCCTTAAAATTCGTCACGTTCCCGTGGACCACCCTGTATATGAATACAGCTCAGATATTTTATAATTTAACAAATTTTCCAAAACGTTTTCTCTACTCCTACTGTCAGGCGTCGCTTCGTCTCTTCCCAAATTGTTCTCAGTTCTGTGTAGTTGACAAAATTATAAGACATAGAATGGTAAAATTGTGTCACAAACTTATGCAATTTTCAATTACTTATAATCAGGTATACCTTACTATAATCATAATAAGGTAGTTTATGACAATGAACTGTTCTGAACTACGCTATTCTGTGTTCAGTAATGCGTTTACAATAATGATGCGTTGTTTGCTGGTGGCATTTCTTCTAATAATTTTAATGACTACAGTCAAATTATACAAACAGGTGACTAATAATTTTATAAATAGTAAGTTTGGTAGTCATTAAACTCATGTTTATGGTTTTTTAAAGTAATCCCTTAAACTGTATTAAGAACAAAAATCATTTAGATTATATACAAGTGCACACACAGTTAAGATTTTGGTCCCCAACAAAATAATATTACTTTATTTCCTACTTCTTACATCTATCCACAGATTTTGGTAAAATTTCTCTTTACTTTGATACCCCACATAGATTTTTGCTAATAAAAATTCATCAAAGAGTTTCTCCCATTTTATGGGCTCTGGCGTTAAAAACTTTTTAAACAGAGATTTAGTTTTAAAGAGTTTGATATACAGTTTGAAGTTTATCACTTTGAAAAATACAAGACTTGACTATGTGACAAGTTTCTAACTGCATTTTAGGGTGTTATGTTCTCGTTTACTAAAGCAATATTTTTTAAACCAAATTCAATGAGAAATAATTTTCATGAAATACATTAAAAAGATGCTCGTACATAAAGGAACACGCCTAAAATTCTACAAGGTGATGGCTCTTCCCACACTTCTTTATGGGTCTGAGAATTGGACTTTAACGAAAGGCCAGGCCAGTCACATCCAAGCGGCTGAAATGAGATTTCTCAGGCACGTGGCAGGGTATAGGTACTCTCCATGATCATAGAAGAAACAGATATATACGCCAGGAACTGAATATTATGAGTATACTCGACAGGATCGCCCAGTATCGGCTGAATTGGTGGGAACATCTTCGCCGAATGGATGACTGCCACATCCCCAAACAACTATGGAACTACAAGCCGAGGGGACGGAGATGTGTGGGACGTCCGAGGAAGCGCTGGAGTGTTCAGCTGTAATATTGCCTATTTGAGACCGGAACAAACCATTCTTGGGTTAAACCTTGAATGGTAAATTTTTTTACCATTGAGCCTCTTTGTAAATTTTTCTCATCATGATGAGATGCTCGTACATTAAAAGGTTATCAATAATCTTAAAATTTAAACTCGTTTTTCTCAAAATTAACTGAAACTCATTTAAAGGTTGTCAAATCAATACAGTGTAATGCTGCGTTCGTGTATGTTAAAAAATTTACAGTTTAAATAGTTTATTTTCTACACAATCCAATATACAGTTGTTCACATATATGTAAGAGAGTGTAGTAGTACTGTGAAAAGCTAATAAATTTTATAATTACCTTTCCCAGAGACTTTAAACCGCTTCCTGGCCGGCATGTGTATTGGTGCCGACTGGCACGGCGCACTGTCCGGACGATCTATAAGAGTAAATGTAACAAAATAATATTAGTAGTGTTCAAAGTGGTCGCTGATATACAGGTCATGGTGACCGGTGAGTAGGTCATTGTAAAAAGGTCCTGGTGACCGTTGAACATGATGAAAAGGGAGAGCGCATAGTCTGTGCGAATTGAACGTGCCGAATAAAACCAAATTAAAAGTGAAATGTTCAAATATTTGAGAAGCATTATTTTAGAAAATGGAACAACAAAGAATGACATCAAAATTAGGACACAACAGGGAAAAAAGCTATTCGTTTGCTAAACTCGTTACTTTGGTCGAACAAAATGAAACTTTAAACTAAACTGACAATCTACACAACTATTGTGGAACTCGTTTTAACTTATGGCTGCGAATGCTGGCAACTTTCAGATAAAGAGAAAAATATGATAGAAACTGTGGAAATGGACTTCTTAAGAAGGGCGTGTAATATCTCTAGAATGCAATATGTTAGAAACGAAGATATAAGAAGGAAAACAGGGCGCATATTTACAACAACAGAAAAAATAGAATCCAGACAGTTGCTATGGTATGGTCACGTAATGAGGATGGAGGAGAAGCGATGGCCAAAGAAAGGGTTGACTTACACACCACAAAACAGGAGAAGAGAAGGAAGACTGACAACACAATGGAGAACAGGAATTAGGAAAAGCATGAGAGATCGAGCTAGTGAAGACTGGAAAGATAGGGAGAAATGCGGGATGCGGCATAGACTGTAGGACCCCCGCTAATAATAATAAAAAGTGAAATGTTATACTTTTAGATTATTAGTAAAACCTGTCTGGAAGAAGAGAGGTTAGTTGCATCCTGAATTTTTCACACTGACAGTTTCATCAAGTACAGTACGTTGAAGGAGAAAGACAAGTCAAAACCCGACAAATTAACTTTTTTTTTACACACTTTTCTTTAACTCACTGTCACGTCTGTCTGTCTGTCTGTCTATCTATAATCAAATCTTACAAGCTCTATTTCAGACACTTATTGTCGATAAAAAATTCTGAAACTTTGCACAGACGTTGGTCTTGGATGACAATACAATAATCTATGGTCATACCACACACACACACACACACACGCGCGCGCGCGCGCACGCACGCACGCACTCACATACACATACCCACACGTATGCTCGAGCACATACACACGCGCACGCTTATACACACACACACGCGCGCGCGCGCATGGATTTTAACTGACAAAACAATTTAACGGTGTGGTGCAGGCGCAATATGTGCATTCAAATGCGCAGGCCGTGTGTCCGCCAAACGGGTGTATGTGAGTGTTCTTTTAAACTCATAAACGTTTAAAATTTGCTCATGCAAAATTAAAATGAAAAGTGTGGGCGCTCATAAACTTATGAGCAAGTTATATTTATTAATTGTGTGCATCCACTCAAAAAAAGTGTGACCAATGTCAAAATTTAGTCTTCTTCTTCTTCTTCTCCTCTTCAAGGATTAGGTTATATAAACCTGTTCCGCCACCCATCTCATCCTCGGACGACCCACGTCTCTTCTACCAATGGATTTATAGTTCAGTGCCGCTTTCGGCAATCGATCCTCTGTCATCCTTTGCCTTCCTCTGTTTCCACCATTGTCTTCTGTAAAGTGTAATAATTTCATTTATGTCCTTTCCTTTGAGTTCTGCTCTGATATCTTCATTTCTTATTCTGTCTTGCAATGTATAATTTAAAGTATTTCGAAGAACTGCATTTCAGCACTCTGAATCTTGCCACTCTCCTTTTTTGTCAATACCCACGCCTCACTTGCATAAATCAACGTGGGTATTGCAATTGACTTATACAATTTAATCCTTGTGCTGTGTCTTGTTTTATTTCTGAGATTTCTATGAATCATACTACAAATATTCCTAAATTTGTTTTTCTTCTCTCTTATATCATATTCAGATATAAGAGCCGACTCAGATATAAGAGCTTACTGCAGAGCCGAGATATTTGAAACGGCTCACTTGTTCTAAAGTGCTGTTTTTTTATAACTATCTTAGTCCTCACTGGATATTTACCTTTAAAAACCATGGTTTTGGTCTTTCTACTGAAATTGTCAGCGAGTACTCTCTTGTCACTTCTTGTAATTGAAACAGCTCTTTGTAAATCATCCTCATTGCAAACATTTAGTAGGCCTACACTGTATTATATTGTAAGCCTGCTAACTGTAATTTCGATAATTCGTTTTCATACAAGTCCAGTATTCTAGTTAAGTGTTTAAACGGTTTCATGTGTATAATAAATGTAATTCTACAACGTATAATTTAATCATAAATGAAGTACAGTAAGCATTACATACTTATTGAACAAGTATACTGTTATTTTAAATAATATAATCTAAATTTTTCTGTAGGCCTTTGTGATCGTTAGAAAAAGTTTACTGACTTTCCATGGTTACGAATCAATCAGGTTTACTCAGGATAATTGGAAGATGACTGTATTAATATTACACCAGGCAGAGGGCTACATATTTTGTTAATATGGATAAGTTTACAATAAGCCTTGTCAAAGATTAAACTAAACTGGAAACCGTTTGTTCTTCAGTACAGACAAAAACGAATACTAAACACATTATTATATTTTCCTACTCTCCTTTTATACGATTAAAATTTAATGTGATTTTGTCAAATTAAACTGACCGTAATGTGACCAGCTGCTGAAGTTAGTATTTTAATTTCTTTCTAATTCAGAAGAAATAAATGCCAATGCTTAAGAAAACAAAGTAAGTAGTCTTGAGCGATTTTCAATGTAGGAGTCAATACGAAATTGAAAAAAAAGTCTACAGAGTTTTAACAATTCAGATAGAAATTTTAAGGCGGAGGAACTTGTGCAGCGTTATCCACATTGTTTTTATCTTTAGACATGGATTTAAATGTTTTAAAGAATTAAAACTATTATGTCAGATAATAATAAAATGACATTCTCCTAATAGTGTTGTGAGGAACGTCTCTTTTTCATGTCAGATTTCCCCTCATTACCTTGTCTTAATCCGCCTTTGCTATTCTGGTCGCAATTAATTACGCCCTGTAAGCATTATTCATATTGTATTATAGATTTATTTTCTTCTTTCCTGTAATACATTTCAAACATCTGTTTGGACGTAATTCGATTTGTTGTTGTTGTTTTGTTTCGTGTAAAAATTCCGATGTTAATGTTATTGTCGGACGATCTTTTTATTACCTTCTTGAACTACTATAAATTACTAAGACCATTATGATCATATTGTATGGAGGTTAAGGGTACAAGGTTTATTTATTTTTTTTTTTCACCTATATCTGTACAATAAGGGCTTCTTACTAAGTACGTACAAGATAAATAAATTCTGTGATTTTTGAAACACATTATTGAGTGTTATTTTGAGTATTGTAAAATTATACTACAGTTATGCTTATTTTTTATATTACGTAACGTAAAATGTAATGTTAAAAATTGTAAAAACACTTACCCTTCCTCTCCTTCGGCCCACGACAGCAAAATATGTCTGAAATACGTATAAATCGTTAACAATTATTGCCTATTCTTAGAAGAGTTTATATTAAAAATTCCCTTCCAATTTATATTAGCTAATAAATAAAATATTGTTTTATGAATTCACACAAACACTTTTTTGTAAGAGAAAATTAATCAGTTTTTTTTATTTGAATCCAGAAACAATAGCTGACAAATCACCGATAACTTACTTCTACAGTTTATTACATTTCTAAAAATAAAAAAATCAGATCATTTAGTAAAATTACATGTTATGCTTTCAGTATATATTACATATAGAGGAACTAAAGGAAAGGAGGCTCAAGAGGAAGAGAGAAAAAATCCATATTTGCTAAATGCTGCAGATCATGTATTGTCTCGGTCCTCTATCCTCTATTCTATACCGCTTTTTCGAGAGCCAAGTTAAACAGAATTGTATAGACCACATCTCCTTGTCTAAGCCCCCTTTCAACATCAAATTCTTTTGTAAGATCTCATTCTACTCGCACCTTGCTCCGTGTTCCTTCCAGATTTTATCAGGCTTACCAGTTTCCCTGGTATACCAGATCGTTGCATTATCTCTATTATACTTCGTCTTTTCAGGCTACCATATGCTTGTTTGTAATCTACAAATGATGCAGCTCAATTTAATATTCATGGCACTTTTCCAATATTTGTCGTATCAGGAAGACTTGGTCAGTGGTGGCTCTCTTCTTCCTGAAACTATACTGGTATTTCCCTACAATGTTCTCTGCAAGTGGCTCTAATTCCCAAGCTAATATTTTTGCTAGGACTTTGTATACAATACTTACAACTGTAATGTAAGTATAATTCTCGCACACTTATTTATCGCTTGTGCACTGGGCATATTACACCTAATCCCCATCCTCTTGGCATCTTTCCCACAATCCAGATCCTTTTACTTATGCTATGCAATCGTTTGACAAGCATATCACCCTCATACTTTAGCATTTCTGCTTCTATCTGATCCTCTCCAGGTGCTTTATTGGTTTTTAGGGCTCCGATTACTAGTCGTACTTCTTCTGATGGTAGCTTTGAACTTTCTTAAAGTTGGCCTGTCCTTAGGATGGTTCTGCTCTGATGCTCGTTTCTCCCAACTTCTTCATGCGCTTGAATCTCATCTTCTCCATTAAAAAGTTCTCGGAAATAGTTCAGCCACATTTCTAACATTTCTTCCTTGTCGCCGACCAGTTCTCCTCTCTTTCCTTCATAAAGACTGGCCTGGGGTTAAACCCCTTCTTAATTTCTCTTCCTCTAAGATAAAAGTTCCTTATCACATTTCTGATTCTCATGTCTTCTAGTCTGTTCTTTTCGAATAGTCGCTTCTTTTTTCCACATTTTGCCTGCACCCTTTTGCGTTTCTCTCTATATTCATCGACAGTTTGTCTTGTGTTACGCTGAAGCATTTTTATGCTTGCCTCATTCCTCTCTTTCACCAACCACTCGGATCGTATTTCTTTCTTCCTTCTTCCACCCACTCCTTCTGTCACAACTTGTATTTCTTCCTTAAACAGTTTCCACTTTCCTTCAGTCTCCTCTCTTTTCCACCAGTTAGAACACATAAATGGATTCATTACTGTTGTCAGTGAAGTCTTAAACATCTTAAATATAAGGAGAGTCTGCAACATTGTGCAATGTTCCCACTCTTTTGGGTATCCGAAACTGATATTGCTTTATTATTTCTACTGTGTACATTGCAAATGTTCAATGTTTATAAATAACACTTTTTCGTTCATAGAATTTAATAATATAGAATTTGGCTGTAACAAAGATGTATTATTTTGCTTTCTTTCGCATGAGCTACTGTGGACTACGTTTGGTTCAATTGGTTCCCCCTGCTTCCCCTCTCCCATATCTCCTTCATTCTTTCATTCATGATCAATGTCTATCCTTCTTTTCGTCAGTCCAGAAGCCACCTGTCATCTTGGATTTTGCCTGAAAATCTTGGGCAATTTTAATTTTGTTTTGAGTGGTAAGCATTCTTTAATGTCTTCTTGAGTAATCCGGAGTTCTTTTATGTTATTTTGCTTATATCACAAATAAATACATTTTTTTCTTCTTATTATTTTTTTTCACTTCAAAGACTAGGTTATATAAACCTATCCGACACCCATCTCATCCTTGGTTGACCTGTGTATCGTAAATATGAGACAGAGAGTGTGAGGGACAGAATGGTGATAATAAACAGAGCTAGAGATTATAAACTGAGGTAAAGACTTATAATTAGTTTATATTTAAATTAAGTAATGATGCAAAAATATAGTAGCCATGCTTGTAAGACTTATACACTTTTATCACAGATACACTTACTGCATACACTTAAATACACCAGGTACACTGAAATAGCACAGACAAAATAGCTTTTCTATCTGAGGCCGTATACATATAAATCAACAGATTATATCGTAGCTGTGAAAAGGGAATTGTACTTGCAAAACACGCATTTGTATACAGACAACTAAATTTAGATAATAAAAACATGGGCATAAACAGAGCATATTACCACAGTCATCAGCAACATAATTTTAGCACTGGCTCCACACTGTCGAGCAAATACCGTATTGTCTCGTGTATAATATGCACATTTATCCACAGATTTTCTTCACCAAAATGTGGGTGCGCATTAATCTTCTTCGCCACGGCTTATACTGTTTAGTCTGTTCCGGCTCCAAAGTGGTCGGACCATCTCTTCTTGGGTCTTCCCAGGCTTCTCTTCCATTTCGGCTGATGCAATAAGGCTACCTTGGGGAATCTGTCACTGCCCATTCTGCTAATGCGTTGTTTCCAGCTTTCTCCACGTATACACCTTATACACGAATTATATTTTTTCTGCGAAATAATAATATAACATGGGGGTGCGCGTTATACACGAGTGCGCTTTATACACGTGAAAATAGGGTATTTCCCTAATAGGGTACTTCCCTAAATGTCTTTCAAAAAATGTTACTTAATTTGCCAAGTTCCAGAATGACTTTTCTCAAAATAGTTTTGCTCAGCTTACTAATCCACTCTATCTACTAAAATTAAACATGTCATCTAAATAAAGATTTAGAGGACTGTTTTTATATTAGGAATAGGATTTGTCTTTACAACTGTAGCAGCGTCTTCAGTCAAGTAATGCCCCGCTTCTGTCTTCCTTTACTTTTAAAGTAATACTCTTAGCAAAATGTTTGCGGACATTTCGTTTAATGTTTTTAAAAATCTTCTGTGATTCTTTTCTTTGTTTTCCTGGTGTTACATCCCAGCGTTGGTTTTAGCCTGCTCAATGACTTTCTTCCATTCCCCCCTCTCCTTAGACATCCGTCTCTATCCATTTGCGTTCATGCATCTCAAGTCATCCTCCACGTCATCCAACTATCTCTGATTCTTCTTCCTACTGGTCTCCAATCTGTAATTTTCTTAGCCATTCTTCTGTCATCCATTCACCTTACGTGGCCTAGCCACTCAAGTCTCCTACTCCTTAATAAAACGGACAATGTCGGCACCCTGAATCGGTTGGTCCAGTTCATGATTCATTCAAATCCTTCAGTTTGTAGAGATCCAAAGATTTTTCGCAAGACTTTTCGTTCAAAAATTCTCAGATGCTGCTTCTCTGAGCTGGTTAATGTCCAAGTTTTGCATCCGTACATTACTACCGTCGTATAAGACTTTTGTATATATTCTCTTGAGGTTAGGCCTACAATGGTAAATAAAAGACACATGACAAGAAATACAGGAAAAGATTCTGCTTCTGTTTGTTGGATCTACAATACGACTCTCTTTATAATATCCTTTCCAGTCTCTCTGTAGATTTACGTTATTTAACCTCAATTATTTTAAATACTAATTAATTATTTTAAATACTAATTATTTAATGATCCTATTGTTAAATATAAACATGGTTATGTATGATGTAAGTATATAAATATCGTATATATTTATATGTAAATGTAAATTGAAAGTTTTAAATTATATGTAAAATTTAATAATTTGTAAGTGAAATTCTTTTATTTATTATACTAAAAATGATCATTTCTATTACATTGTGACTATTTGAAATTTTTAGGTAATTTATTCTCTTTGTTATTGTGCTTTGTAATACATTTTAACTGTGCCTTCCAATTTAGTCTTCTTTGCACTTCAATTATTCAGTTCTCTTATCACATTCCCTACTCTACATTTTTAATAGTTAAATCATCACCATATCTATGATTTTTTAATTATTCCTTGTGTTCTTTGTTCTATTCTTCTTGTGTGAACACGCTAAACTGCCATAATTGAAAATAACACTTGTGTCTGGTTACTCAGAGTATGTTCCCCTATTCTCTATATTCTTGTTTTTAAAAGCAAGTATGAAAATCAAGAAATTGATTCTAAGTCTGCAAAAACCTGGCAAGTTATAAACCACGATTTCGTATAGTTTCAGTTATTCTGTTTCAACTGTTCAAACACGACGATCCGTGCACGGTCGTAAGAATAAAACAAACATTTCAATGCTCCACTCAAGCCACCATAGGACACACAATGTGCAATGTAAAGGAATAAATACACGGAGCTTTTCGTAATAATAAGATGCGATGTTACAGGAAAATACATAAGGTATTATAGGATAAGCTATAACACCAGAAAAATACTAATTGCTGTAAACAAGTATAAGAAATAAGTTAAGAAAAAGTGTGAACAGAAATGTTGACAAAAAATCAATTAAATTGCTGATGTAATGTGTAATAATAAAAGACAGTAACACCAGTAAATAATACCTTTGCAGGCTTAACCAAGACAGAGCAATATTTAATTTACACACACACACACACACACACACACACACACACACACACACACACACACACACACACACACACACACACACACACACACACACACACACATCCAGTGTTCAAATAAAAGAATGAAAAATTATGGTATTCATGGTAATTAAGTAAGAGCTGTTAAAAAAGAAAATGCTAAAATGCTTTCCAAATAATTAATCATAATTAAAAAATTTACCTGTACACTGGTCAACAGTTATTGTCTTATAAAAAAAACATTAATAAACATATTTAAAGCTTCAGTTATTGTCAATAGTATAGTGTTTTGCAGAAATATTCTCTAACAAATTATACAGATTTGTGAATGTACTTAGAAATGCACGAAAAATTAGTACAATACAAATATGCAGTGCATTAGGCAAAATATTAGGCAGGAGTAACTTATTACTTTATAATAATTGTAAAACAGCTGCGGAAATATAACTGTATCAGCCAATAAAAATTAGTAGGCCTACTATTTAGAGTCACAATTAAAAACACGCACACACGCACACGCGCTCGCCAACACACATACACACACACGCACTACACGCACACACATGTCCAATGAGTTCGAGTACTTGGAACATGGTACTTAAGTTGTTAAAAATTTATCAGAAAATAATTTATGGTAATACAGTAATGTTATAGCTCATAAAACTGTTTTGTAAAAAACGTTTTATAGAAATCATTGTAACTTACAAGCACAGAGGGTGGTCAAAAAACCCATGGTTTCTTCTTGCGATTTGTTTTCAGTTTATTTTTGTAGACTGATAAGACTGTAAGAAAATAAAACAAAACCAATATGTTATTGATATAGTAATACACATGTATGTCAACATATTTAACAAAGTAAATTATAGGTTGACTATCCTAAATACAATAGAAAAATATTTGCGTTGTCTGGAACAAAATAAATTACTGTTTAATTATTAATTCAAAACTAATCATTTACAATTTTTTGCCTTTTCTGTTAATACTAATTTTCTTTACATAACTGGAAATAAAAATCTGGTGTCGATTGCAATGAATATGGTGGAGAAAATGTTAAGTCTGGTAAATACAATTGTTTATAGATTTATTTTATTTTAATTATGTAAAAAAGTATAAAGTATTTCATGTATGAATTCGCTTTAAATTAAAATAAGTTTAAAAGGTAATGTAAAAAAATTTATTTCAGAAAGTAATAAAATAAGAATTAAATCCATTTGTTATACTACATTTGTTACAAATAAGGAAACACGAGTGGCGTAAAACCGTTTGATTAGGTCACCACATGAATGGACCGTGTCAAGACTTGTATTAAAGTAGTAACTGTATACATAAATATATACTTCTATTTAAGTTTATTATAACTGAACAACATATGAATATATAAAGTATGAAACGACGCAAACCTAGTTTAACTAATTACAAGTTTTAGAAAAATTCTGATGAATTTAATAATCACGTTCAATTTTTATTAAAAGTGAAATTTGGTCATTATTTTCTCTTCCAAAAATATACAAAATATGGTTTTAATTAGGTGGCTGCTGCGGATCAGAAATTGATAGTGTACTAAGATGTGAAGTCGCTCAGAATTTATAATGAACGGTATTACGACAGTGACGCTAAAGACTAATGAAGTTTAACGTTTTTGAAGTTGGAATAAGGAAACAAACTTTAAAATATTTCTGGCATTCCTTACTACATTGTTTTGTGTCTTTATATCCCTTATATCTGTGTCTTGTGTCTTTTTTCTAACAGACTAGTCCGTAAATATATTATTACGGTATTGTCAGTTTAGTAGGTCTATATAATTACTAAACCATATTTTTTAAAAATAAAAAAATACATAATGAAAGAGATAACATGACTACACAACTATACAAGCAGTTTAAAACATTTTAATTCTATTAGGTTACGTTAATTACGCAAACGCAGTCCTTACGTTCCTTACCTTCAATAGAAATCTAAATAAAAAATTGGTTTTGCACGCAATATACGTTGTTACCATGGAAATGAAATAATTATAATTGTTTATAGTTTTCTATTATTAACGTTTGTTTTAGAGATCTATGTATTTTTTCGTCTGTAGTAAGCCTATTTTCAATAAATAAAAACTATATGGAAAATTTGACAAAATAATAGGAAAAAAAAGAAAGTGAAAAAATAAAAATGGACATCAAAGGCTTGAGACGATGTCAGGAAACCAAGACACTGTACAGCAGATCAAATATCTAAGGATAAACGTATTAAGTAGGGCTACCATACGTCCTCGTTTGCCCCGAACTGTCCTCGATTTTAGGTCATGTCCGAGCACAGTTCGGCCAAACCGCAATCTTGTCCTCGATTTGACACATTTCACTTCGATTCCTAATTAGGCCTAATCGAGTTTTCAAAATTATTTGTTTTTAACTCGTCGGTTAAAAGACTGAAATAAAAATGATAATATTATTTCGATAAAGTACACATGATGAAATCATAATTATGTATGACCGATACAGGATTTCGATTTCGATGGTATATACTTGTGTCTAACGAAGTAGTGCTGTTTTGGTTATGGTAGCACTCTGAAACTTGATCCATAAGGAAATGGAGTATATATGGTGATGGCAAAAAAATCGTGGTCGAGATTATTGCAGATTCTGATTGTACTAGCCTCAAAACATGAAAAAAGTCATTTTTCGAAAAGTGTCTGTGTGTCTGTCTGTCTGTGTGTCTGTGTGTGTGTGTCTGTAGTTTTTTTTATGGCAAACGATAACAGCCGCAAATTCAAACAGAATCAAATATTTTTTTGCATACAGCCCTGGTTTGTAGAGTACTCAAGACCTATTGTTTATGGTGAAGATCAGTTAAGGGAAAGGGGTAGTTTACCAGCAACGTTTTATGTTTTAACAAGGGTATTTTTTATGGCAAACGATAACAGCCGCAAATTCAAACAGAATCAAATAATGTTTTGCATACATTCCTGAGCTGTAGAGAACACAATGTTTGTTGATTTTCGTGAAGATCGGTTAAGGGAAACGGGTAGTTTACCTGCAACATTTTATGTTTTAACAACGGTAATTTTTTCTATGACGAACGATAACTGCCGCACATTCAAGCAGAATCAAATATTTTTTTTGCATACGTACCTCAATTGTAAAAGACTGAAGGTCTGTTGATTTAGGTGAAGATCGGTTAAGGGAAACGGGTAGTTTACCAGCCATATTTTATGTTTTAACAAGAGTAATTGTTTCTATGACAAACGATAACTGTCGCACATTTAAACAGAATCAAATAATTTTGTGCATACCTTCCTCAATTGTAGATAGCTCAAGATCTCTTGATTTTGTCGAAGATCGGTTAAGGGAAACGGGTAGTTTACCTGCAACATTTTATGTTGTAACAAGAGAACTTTTTACATGAAGAACGATAACTGGCGTAAATTCAAACAGAATCAAATAATATTTTACATACAGTATTACTTAAGTGCTTAATTATTATTATTATTTTTTTTAATTATTCTTTGTAATATTTCTTTTTCGAGTAATCGGTGAACGCTAATCTCAAACTCCAAATATTTATAGCTTTTAGTGTCTTAATTCATGGCCTTCTACTTAAACGTAAATACTCGGCACTATTTTCAAACTGTATGTTTAGTATTTACTTTATTGATTGTAAATTTGCATTTTCCTTATTCATTTTTATGTTTTCTAGAAATGTATTAGTATCAATTATAACTTTTTTTCCTCGGGCAATACCATTTCAGGGATTAACAGAGCACACAACTTGTCGTTAACAACGCTCATCCTCATATTCTGATAATTTTGAGCCGCTGCTGTAATTCAGCATTTAATTATGCCTTAAATACGTTTGGAGCTAAGTACTAGCGTCTAAATGTTTCACAATCATGAATATAGATTTTAAAACACGACAGACGTCTCGTTGTGTATTCATTTGTAATACTCATACAAATACCAAAATTTTAATTTAATTACATTTTGTTATACTGTAATATAAAAAAAAATAATAGCAAGTTAATATTTACAAAATATTAAGTCTTGTATATCCTGTGGCGTGAGCTCGCAACGCAAAATGTGAGTGTAGTATTTCATGTTTACTTGTATCTTGTTCCTTATTCTTCCTGTGTTAGGAATGTATGTGGGAGGAAAGCACACGTATTTGTTTTCATTTTAAAATTAAAATATCGGTATGGAGAACCATACATGACTTCCATATTCTAAGATTTATATTTAAAATCATTTTCGAAATGAAATATTACCATAGAAACTACTTCTTTCTACTTACTGCTTCAGCCTTAACCACAGTACTGTGGTCATTAACGTATACCACCTCCACGTTATCGCACTCGATTTTCACTGATGATGGAAGTCGATGGCATTGCCGAAATGTCTGGTTTTGTAGAAAAAATTGGACTACGGCCACATATCCCGGGAAGGAATTTTAACAAAAACTACTTCTTTGTTGCCGATAACGTTGTACACATATATATCAGTGGCGAAGTTACATGGAGGCAATTGAGGCCTACCCTAAAAAATTCTGTAGAATAAAAATTATAAATACGTATGAACTACATAACGTAAAGATTATACATTGTTACTGCGACTGTCAAATTTATTAAACCGAAACGTGCTTTATTGAGCGACCGCTAGATGGTGACAGGTGAGATTCGGCATAGTTCGTTTAAAGCGAATGAGGCAACCTGAACTTGCCTCAGCGTTTTTTGTATACATCGTATGTAAGCAATGTAGTGGTGTGATAGGGAAGTGTAGGGAGGGGGATTGTCCCGCGCTGTACACATAGAGCGTTGAGGCATGCCTCACTTCTGTGGTCCAAACAGTTAAGTTAAAGCGCCTGTGTTGTTTCTAAGTGTTTATTTTATGCGGTTATTAAAAGCGTCACTGTTATTCCGCTGAACTAACAGCGGATGATCAAGATTGTTATTTGAATTATTTGTAACATTAAACATATATATAGAAACTAATCAAGTTTAAAAATTTGAAGTTCAATCAGTTGTATTATTGTGTATGACTAATACAAGGATTGTTCAATAGAAACACGTATAGAGCCGTAAAGCATTTTTTATTCAACGATTTTAAAAGAAGTCTCCAATAACATTAAGACATGAGTTCCACTGTTGCGCTAACCTGTAGATTCCCTGCTAGTAAAATTCTTACGGCTGTTTGTGGAACCATTCGGTTACAGCAAACTCTACCTCAGCGTCCGATTTGAACCACCGTCCTTTTAGTGATTCCTTAAAAAAAATTTAAGATAAGATTTTTGCCTACCCATTCATTAACTACTAGCTTCGCCAGCAAGCAAATTGATGTCCATTTTTTCGGCTTGCACGCGTTATGTTGGTGTGGGTTTCAGCACTTTCCATTTAAAAAGCGTGCAAATGTAAGAAAATAAACATGAGTGAGGCCAGAAATAACGTGAATTGTGTGTGTGTGTGTGTGTGTGTGTGTGTGTGTTACCTGCCTTTTTATTGCTGTATTAAATGAAAAATATTATATTACATTAAAATGAAAAAATTATAATTTAATTGCCTGGCAACAAAATTTTATTTTTAATAATTACCATTGTTTCAAAAAGTTTAAATAAATTTTCAAGTACTTTACTCTTGTTAAAACGTAAAAGGTTGCAGGTAAACTACCCCTTCCCCTTAACCGATCTTCACCAAAATCGAAAGTCCTTGAGACCTCTACAATTTAGGGATGTATGCAAAACATTATTTGATTCTGTTTGAATTTGCGGCTGTTATCGTTTGCCATAGAAAATACGCTTGATAAAAAAAACGTTGCAGGTAAACTACCCCTTCCCCTTAACCGATCTTCACTAAAAACAACAGGTCTTGAGTACTCTACAAATCAGGGCTGTATGCAAAACATTATTTGATTCTGTTTGAATTTGCGGCTGTTATCGTTTGCCATAGAAAATACCCTTGTTAAAAAAACGTTGCTGGTAAACTACCCCTTTCCCTCAACCGATCTTCACCAAAAACAATAGGTCTTGAGAACTCTACAATTTAGGGCTGCATACGAAACATTATTTAATTCTGTTTGAATTTGCGGCTGTTATCGTTTGCAAAAAAAAAAATTTCCCTTGATAAAAAAAACCGTTGCTGATAAAATACCCCTTTTCCTCAACCGATCTTCACCAAAAACAATAGGTCTTAAGTACTCTACAAACCAGGCCTGTATGCAAAAAATTATTTGATTCTGTTTGAATTTGCGGCAGTTATCGTTTGCCATAGAAAAAAAATCTACAGTCAGACACACAGACAGATAGACAGACAGACACACACACAGACACTTTTCGGAAAACGACTTTTTTTCATGTTTTGAGTGTAGTACAATCAGAATCTGCAATAATCTCGAACACGATTTTTTTTGCCATCACCATACTTCCATTCCTTAAGGAATATGGAAGTAAAAAGTAAATATCTTACATTGTCAGTTTATTGAGAATATACGTTTTACTTCCATATTCCTTAAGGAAATGGAAGTATGGTGATGGCAAAAAAAATCGTGTTCGAGATTATTGCAGATTCTGATTGTACTACACTCAAAACATGAAAAAAAGTCGTTTTCCGAAAAGTGTCTGTGTGTGTGTCTGTGTGTCTGTGTAGATTTTTTTCTATGGCAAACGATAACTGCCGCAAATTCAAACAGAATCAAATAATTTTTTGCATACAGCTCTGATTTGTAGAGTACTCACGACCTATTGTTTTTGGTGAAGATCGGTTGAGGGAAAGGGGTAGTTTACCGGCAACGGTTTTTTTGTATCAAGGGAAATTTTTTTTTGGCAAACGATAACAGCCGCAAATTCAAACAGAATCAAATAATGTATCGCAAACAGCCCTGATTTGTAGAGTTCTCAAGACCTATTGTTTTTGGTGAAGATCGGTTAAGGGAAAGGGGTAGTTTACCAGTAACGTTTTATGTTTTAACAAGGGTATTTCCTATGGCAAACGATAAAAGCCGCAAATTCAAACAGAATCAAAAGATTATTTGCATACAGCCCTAAACTGCAGAGTTCTCAAGACCTATTGTTTTTGGTGAAGATCGGTTAAGGGAAAGGGGTAGTTTACCAGCAGCGTTTTTTTATCAAGGGTATTTTCTATGGCAAACGATAACAGCCGCAAATTCAAACAGAATCAAATAATGTATCGCAAACAGCCCTGATTTGTAGAGTTCTCAAGACCTATTGTTTTTGGTGAAGATCGGTTAAGGGAAAGGGGTAGTTTACCAGTAACGTTTTATGTTTTAACAAGGGTATTTCCTATGGCAAACGATAACAGCCGCAAATTCAAACAGAATCAAAAGATTATTTGCATACAGCCCTAAACTGCAGAGTTCTCAAGACCTATTGTTTTTGGTGAAGATCGGTTAAGGGGAAGGGGTAGTTTACCTGCAACGTTTTTTATCAAGCGTATTTTCTATGGCAAACGATAACTGCCGCAAATTCAAACAGAATCAAATAATTTTTTGCATACGTCCCTGAATTGTAGAGATCTCAAGGTTTTTTGATTTTGGTGAAGATCGGTTAAGGGGAAGAGGTAGTTTACCTGCAACCTTTTACGTTTTAACAAGAGTAAAGTACTTGAAAATTCATTTAAACTTTTTCAAACAATGGTAATTGTTAAAAATAAAATAATTTTGTTGCCAGGCAATAAAATTATAATTTTTTCATTTTAGTGTAAATCTGTACATAGTATAAAGTGAAGTCGGTCCGTTTTCTCTCTGTGTTTGAAATCGCTAATCTCAGGAAGTACTGAACGGATTTTATTCAAGTTTTCGCCAATAGATGGAGTGTCTATCGAGGAACATTTATGTGTATAATTAATACATATATGTTGTACATTAGCTTAGCTATCACGGTTTATGTCAAGTAAGTGGTATAGTTTACATCTTATATATAAAAATGAATGTTTCTTTGTTTGTCCCGTATGCGTTCCTATACCATTCATTCGATTGCGATGAAACTTCGGTGAGTTGTTGTGCGCACGTCCGCGAAGGTTTCTTCCACATCTCCTCCTAAACCACTGTACCGATTTCAACCAAACTTGGCACAAACATTTTACGCAACGGGAGAACCAACATAGGATAGGTGTTTTTTCGATGGGGTCCTTTTGGGGGTTCTTAGGGGTCTTCCACATCGCCTCCTAAACCACTGGACCGATTTCAACCAAACTTGGCACAAATATTTTACGCAAAGGGAGAACCAACATAGGACAAGTGTTTTTTCGATACGATCCTTTGGGGGTCCTTTGGGGTCTTCCACGTCTCCACCTAAACCATTGGACCGATTTCAACCAAACTTGGCACAAATATTTTACGCAACGGGAGAACCAACATAGGACAGGTGTTTTTTTTCGATACGATCCTCTGGGGGGTCCTTTGCGGTCTTAAAAAACTATTGGATCTGGTTACTATGGCAACCCAATAGAATAGATTCTGTTCTAAATATATTATCGCAGTAAATTGAAGACCACGCGAACGAAGTTGTGGGCAACAGCTATTTATTTTTAAGAAGCCTACTTTAATTAAACTTTATTAATTAAACAAACATTTTCATTACGTACAACGTGAAACAACGTAGCGAAGCACGGGTATTCTGCTAGTCATGTATAAGAGAAAATATATCGTGCGTGGCAGGCAAGCATATCTCAGTTATGTACTGTTTACGTTTCCATTTTATTATTATCACTACCGCAATAAAAAGGCATGGAAGACACACACACACACACACACACACACACACAATTCGCGTTATTTCTGGCCTCATTCATGTTTATTTTCTTACATTAGCACGGTTTTTAAATGGAAAGTGCCGAACCCATACCAACATAACGCATGCAAGCCGAAAAAGTGTTCAGCGTTGATAGCGATTTGCTTCCTGTGGATCGCTGGGCAGTGTAACTGCACGTGTTTACAGAGGAACGATTCATAGACAGACTTTCCGTCTTTAGGGAATGAACCCTCTGCAAGATGCTGAGGGTCTATGAGTGACTTCGGAGCGCTCCTTCTTTTCCGCGTGTTTGTTCTATGAAACGTACACTGTAGATTCGCAGATTTATTCTAAGCAACGCTCAATAGGAAATGTTGAAAATTTTTGTCCACGGTGAACCCTCATACACACTAAACCTGCTCTGATGTTTTAATTACTGACATCATAATATTAAAACTTTGGAAACTTGAGCACTACTTAATGGAGATCAATCATTAACTTATACAAGCCATTAATTTTATGCATATTTTATATATATATGTGTACAACGTTATCGGCAACAAAGAAGTAGTTTTTGTTAAAATTCCTTCCCGGGATATTTGGCCGTAGTCCAATGTTTTCTACAAAACCAGACGTTTCGCCAATGCCATTGACTTCCATCATCAGTGAAAATCGAGTGCGATAACGTGAGGTGGTATATGTTAGTGCCTACAGTACTGTGGTTAAGGCTGAAGCAGTAAGTAGAAAGAAGTAGTTTCTATGGTAATATTTCATTTCGAAAATGATTTTAAAAATAAATCTTAGAATATGGAAGTCATGTATGGTTCTCCATACCGATATTAATTATGAAATGTTCTCAAAAGTTTAAATAACAAATATTTTTACTTTGTCGGATATTTTTCTTGCACCATGAATTCAAGCAAGTAATTATGTTCTCATCCTTAAAAATAAGAAGCGGCTGTTCTCGTGCTAAAAGTGTGTCTTCTCTCACAGAGAATTGACATCGCCGCTGGATTACACAGTTATTTCTTCACTGTGCTTGCGAGATGTGGACGATAAATAGACCGTGCACAGTTCTCCACCATTGCACAGGATCTGTGAAGTCGTCATCTACTAGTTCCAGAAGAGACTTGTAGGTTTCTACGTCAATCATTCACGGCGTCGAATTACTTGTAGCCTATGTGTTGAATAGAATCATTGTTACCTTTATCATTCTCAACATTGAATTTCTCTTCTTCTTATGTCGTTGGATGGTGTCTGTTTAGGGCTCAGTCAAAAATTGTCCCAACACGGATTCTCTGCCTACTCTCAATACACGTTATCCAATTTGAATTTTTAGATAAATTAGTTCCAGTAATCGAATCAGTTAATCGAATTATAAAACTGATTGGTTAATTACTTCGATTAATAGATTAATTCGGCAAGTCTAAATATAACAGTTAGTAACTTTGTAAAACAATCTGCGGATTCTATTACAGTAGAATTACACATTATCAGTCTCTCACAATGACGCTTTACACGTCTACAATTAACTCTTTTCATAGCAGAAACTTCGTAAGCGAAACAATGTAACACGTAATTTAAATAAACAATACTTGTACTTTGTAGTGAAACTAATTTGCTTTCTCCATTAGTTGATAATCCAATTTGTAATTGTGTTTGACGCAAAAGACAATTTAATCTCGTTTTATCTGACAGTATTCAAAAATAATGGCCCAAACATTTATACAGTAATTTGCACAGTAATTTTAGACTGCGTAGTTCCTCTTACTATTCCTAGGATTCCTCGATTTTAGAAACAACATAATTATGTCCCTTATAAAAATATTATCTTATGGGATTAATAATTCAGAATTAAAAAGTATATATTTTATTTTTATCTTGCATATCATGTGTGGGATTTGCGCACACATTTTCTCTTAACTCATTATTTGTTACTAATGTTTCGAAAATATCAGTAATATGTAGTGATATATAGTGCTAGTTTTGGAAATATAATGTTACAGAACATATCTAAGCATCATTCGTTTAAAATATTCAAATGTAATAAAGAAAAAACTTAATTCAAATCGATAAACAGGTTTTAGGACATAGTACCCAAAATACTCAGAACCGACAAATGGAAAAGGCAGCTTAACATTTTCTAAATTCACGAACTAATAGCAAACGATTGATAAAATATTTTTGTCAGAACAATGCCAGTCCAGTAAAGTAATTCGCTTTTCTCTACGGTTTTTCATAGGAACTGAAAAAGCTTTTCTTGTGAAGTCAATAAACCCGTTGACTTGCTACAGACGTCCAATTTGTCGTGCCATTACCGCAGTCCAATACAAGCTGCTTGCGCTAGTCCGGTTGACATAACACTTTAGTGTACAGTACACCATTTTTAAACGTTGTTTTATACTAGTGTACCTAATTTTAAGAAATGGGCGACAATCGTTTTACTCTTGCAAATTTATAGAAAAGGATATCTTGTTGTCAGTGTACATTAAACTGTTGTTCTGGTATTATAGTAAGATTTCAAACACATTTTCTTTTCTGCTTCTTCTTCCGACTGCCATCTTGATTTAATACTTTGTTTTAACTGCCATCTATGTCCCAAATGTTTCATAAAACTTGTGGAACTAATAGCATTTCGTATTTACGATTCCTATTGTATATTTTCTTGCAGATTTTACATATCAGTCATAAAAATCAATTATTCCAAATAGATCATTTCCCATACAGCCTATCTCAAAATACTACTACAATACTAATATTACCCTGCACAAAAATTTTCACAGTACTCAAAAAATATCAAAATACAAAACATTTAGATCTATTTTTCCTTAGGGCTGTGTACGCACAAAAATCACATTATTATTCTCTACATTCACTCGTAAATTACATTCTTGTCCTTATACTCTTGATTTTATCTTTTTTCACTACAAACCCCCATGTGGTGAGTCACTACTTTTATATCCTCCCAATTCATATCCTCCTTTCCTATTTCCTATTTAATACCCCTACTTCCTATTACTTCCTCCCTGTAATCTACATTATCCTACTAATTCTGTCCTTATTCTTCCAATACACATGTTCAAACCATTTATTCACTATTTTTTCTACAACAGGTCCTATATATAGCTGACCTTCTATTACCTCATTTTTTACCCTATCCATTATATCTTCCATTCAATCAAATTTTCTTAAAACTCTTTATTTCTCCTGCTTGAATGTTTCGTTTACTTCTGTCGAACGGCACATACGTTTCACCCCCATACATAATTTACGGCTCTTAAATTATAATTCGTTTGTCGGTACTAATGCACGCACAATAGTGGAGGCAGGAGGAACTATCTTAGATGTATGTTTGTAAATGCAGCAAGCCGTGCTCTCCAAGTACTATGACATAAAAAATAGTTCTCCCCCGCAGTCTGACCAGCCCAAACCACCATTCTACCAACAGCAGCTATAACGTAATGTGTACGTATTTCCTACGAACAGCTACACTCTAACGTAACCTTGACAATATACCCAAAATATTTAACAAGTGATTTGTACGACTTGATTTCAAAATTTATGTTTGCTGTATAATATCATCTGTAAGCATATAATAAATAAAATCGTAACTCATACGTAATACACTCGATATAATACTTACTTTAGCCATTTACATTTGGAGTTTCTAAACTAAATATTTATTTTCGTTGATTAACTCCAACCGTCGCTGACATAAAAAGAAACTATCCAAACCGTATCCTACATTACAGTGCTGCAAATTATACGATAAACGCGAGTATTTATTGTTCTAGTCATTCAATAAATTGGCCTTATGCACAGACCAGACGCATTGTCAGGCCTCGTGTATAATAAACAAGTAAATAACTACATGATTAGAGAAATTCCGTAAACGTGGTTTGCTCTGATATCTTACTGATTGTTTCTATATTAACGATAATGAATAAACTATTGGCATAGGCGACTCATTTTTTCACGCTGTAAATCACGTCAGGATATTGCGCCCTCAACAATAGGTTTTCGGAAAGATCTACCCAAAATGACTGTTGTATTCTCGATAGATCGTGGGATACAAACGTAGTGAGACACTGTAACCTATTTCGAAGACTATGTAGGATTGTTGGGAATTTAATGGTGCTACACATTTTCAGCATGAAGGGTCGATCATTCTGTGAATTTCAAAGGTCCTGTGTCGAGTGCTGATACCAATACCACAAAGCTTTTAGTCAAAAGCTAAAATGCGAAACGTCAACTCGTATTTGAGCAAATTTGGCTACCCCAACAATAACCGTCAGTAATCATATCATAGTCATCACCATTAAACAAATCAAAGTGGTCAACATTAAAAGGCGTCTGCTTTAACAATGCGCTCGCTTTCTACATAAGGTCCCCATATGTTTCACCTGCGATACCATCTGACATCAGAGATGAATGCAGGAAAAAATTTTAAAACATTTCATACAACTGGAGCGCCATCCTAACGACCTGGCTTTGGATTTCATACAGTGTGAATCCAAAATTTCAAAGATTGTGGCCTAACGACTTCATCGACTAACCCCTAGCGGGATAGAATCACTGGATACATTTTCCCTCATGGCATAAACATCACTAGATTTATTTATAGAACAATATTCTATAAATATACCTAGCATGTGATGTGTTCTTATTCTAAATCATCAAAACGTTTAATTAATTATGGAACATGGAATAAATATTTATCCAAATTTAGGCCTCTGTCTTATGCTTTACTTCAACATTGGACCAGAGCTCTGCTTCAAAATTTGTCATGTAGCACAGTAGACAAATTGACAAACCTTCTCTCTGAGTATTTGCATCGATTTATAGTAGTTGAAAAACACTATGTTTCCATAGTAATGTGTAGTCTTCTGTCACGGTTACTTCCACACTTTTGAATGTTGTTGATCACGAATTATCATATCACTGTAAAGATCGCTACATGATGTCAGCATTTAACAAATATGTCAGCAAGCTCATGGTACTCCGAAGAGAGAGACGCATCTTGTAACCGTGGAGATGTAAGGAATGGCAAAAAACTAATCAGTCTGATGCCCTATGAAAAACTTCTGGGAAAAGTTACCATTTAAAATAACATGACACTGCATTTTGACATTATTAGGGACTTTCTTTAGGTGATTATCTTGCACACATTCTAGTTAGTTAACGTTGTCCTAAACGAATATAAAGAAGTTGTGAATAGATGTACAAGGAGCAGTAGATAATCGCATATATGACATTGGTCGAAAAGAGCAGTCATGGTAATGGCCAAATGACGACATGAGAGAAATGGGATTAAAACTGTAAAACTGGGATATAGAAGTGGCATGAGTGGGATTGTCCGCGATTTTAACTACACGGGTTACAAAGAAAATGACAGTGGTATGACCCAGGATAGAAAAATAAAATTCTGAATAGTAGCAAGGTACTCTATTCACATGAATTCTGTATAAGGTCTAACTTGGTTTAATAAAGTTCTAACCATGTGCTATATAACACGATAATACGAACTTTCTCATATATCAATACGATGCAAACCTTCGGAGGGCTGAAGAGATGCCTGGCATGTTTGAACACTGGTACTGAGAAAACTTGTTGGCCCAGTTAAGAGTAATTATGGGTGGCGCCTCGTGTTTAGTTATGAACTGCAACGTCTATTCCAAAGAACCCAGCAGTCTAGTTAGATCTGGCTTCAGCGCCTCAGGTGGGCAGGACCTACAGAGCACACGAGTGACAGAGGAATACGCAAGAAAATGATGAAGAGACATAAGTAAAAATCAAAGAACCCGCTGGCAGCTGTAAGGACAATCTTCGGTGAGACGCCGATAAGCTTCTCCGGATGAGAAACTGGCAAGCGCGTCGCAGGATATCCAGATTGTCAGAGGAAGTCAATGCTAAGTACGGGCATGTACCACCACGGAGCGTAAAGAAAACAGTGCTGAATAACGATAGGCTATTACTTAAGACATTATTTTGAAACGTTGTCTAATATTAACGTTGTTCTTTTTGGAGCAAATAAAAATTGGAGACCATGGGTCCCGTATGTTTCTTAAAATTTGGTTTACAGAGAGGAAAACCATTTTTGACGTGACCATTTGTCTATTGTGACATCCGTTGTAAAGTTAGTCTCTTCGTGTCTGGATAAATTCATTCCTTGCATTCTCCAGTATGATAATACGTTAGGTAAGCATTTTATTACTGTGAGTGTCACGATTAAAACAGCGATGCATTAAACATGTTGAGCACTAGTTGCGTTCCCTTACGTCTGCGCTCGAGTGCGCAAGGCATACTTACGGACTCCAGCGTGCAACATTTAATGGCGAGCAGTGTGTTTTACCGCGAGCGCGTGGGTGTGTTTGTGTGTCGATGCGAGCATTATAGCCTACTATTATTCAAATTTGTTTGGTATTGACGTTTGTACTGAAAGGGAAACAATGTTGCCAAACTCTGACCACGTGACTTCTACAAGTTGATAAACACAAAACAATGATTCACATACAAACAACTTACAACACATTCACGCTCAAGGTCATTTAATACGGATTTTCAAGACAAAACAGTTTACTTTTAAAACATGATATGATACCTCTTAATGTACTTTTAATTACAGTAAGGCATCCAGAGATGCTTTTGTAGTGAAGTCGCGTAGTTTATATCGTAGTGAATACGATTATTTAATGTATGGTTGCAATAACATGTACGTATTATACTGTGCATTGCCTTAATCATAGTGCACATTAATCTGTTCACATCGCGTAAAAAATCTTTTATTTTGTGAAATGACGTGAACCGTGTTACGCAAATTCTAGTTAAGTCCAACTATGGTAATATGAGATATTACTTAATATTTTGGTATGGATTTAATATCATAATAATTTACTCGAAAAACGTGATAAATAATTACTCTATTATTATATCATGAACTTAATAAATACAGATAATTTGGTATTAAGCAAGCATAAATATTTGCGAATTCTTCATAAATGAAACTGCCTATAAATAGTGAAATATTAATTTATAATTGATAGAAATTTGTAATATTGGACTATAACATTTCGTTTGTTAATTTTTGTTTAGTTAAAGATAAAATTAAATATTTTTGTATTGCAATTTTATATTTAACATTACTTCTAACATTAAACAAAATAAAAACTTACGTTTATAATGGGTGAACTCCGCTTAATGTAGAATCACTATCTTCAGATTCAACTGATTCACTGTCACTCGAACAATTTACAGAAATGATCAAATTTTCTACCTGCTGTTCCACTATACCTTCATTTTTCCAAGCGTCTTCAATAATTGACTTGGTGTGTTCGACTACCTTCTTCCAGTCTTCTCCAGTAATCATTTGCATGGCTTCATTTGTTAATTTTTCTACTTCAGTCATCGTGAATTTTGTATTATTTATGGCAACGTATTTTTTAACCCTGGCCCATATTAGTTCTATGGCGTTAAAGTGACAATGATATGGAGGCAACCGGATGACTTCATGACCGTAACTTTCAGCCAACTCGTCAACAATATACACAGGAAACTTTGGTTTATTAAATAGTACTAATTCCATCAACTCAGCCTTTTTCATATCCTCTGTCAGTGGAATGTTTCGGCGTTTTAACCATTCAACCATCTCTTCTTTTTTTGAAGCCATTGTTGGAGCCTTGTCTTTAATCACTGAATGATATGGGGCGTTGTCCATCACGATCACCGAATTGGGAGGAATATTCTTTAACAGGAATTCTTCAAACCATGTTTTAAATTTGTTGTGATTCATTTCTTCGTGATAGTCAGAAGTCTTTTTCGATTTAAATACATAGAGGCAATTGGGAATAAACCCCTGAGAATTTCCGGCGTGGATAATTATAAGTCTTCCACCTTTTCCAATTCGCACTGGCATAGTTCCCGCCGTAGAATCATCCGACCAACACTTTTTTAAAGAATGTCCTGCGTTCACCCATGTTTCGTCAACCCACACGACGTTATTAAAAGTTTTATTTATTACACCCCTAAGAAATCTACAGCGAGAAGCTACTACGTGTTGTTGCTCCATTAATACTTTTCTACCCGAAACGGTAGTAAATTTAAATCCCAAATTTTTAATTACGGACCGTAAAGACGAGTGGCTACCAGTGAAAAGCTCTGCATCATGAAGAGTAACGAGAAGCTTTTTTATTGTAGGATACTTTTTACGACTGTAATACTCATATACGTGGCGACGGATCCCATCTTCTGCAAAAGCATCCAGATTAGTAACACGTTTTTCTATCCGTCTTTTTTTACCTGGTGTTTCCAGTTTAGAAGGGCCAGCTTCCTCGCTTTGTTTACACTTCTCCTTACCTATCGTTACGACCGTATTTTTACTTATAGAGAGTGCAGCTGCTGTTCTATCAACAACTTGACCAACTGAAATCAGAGGCCCACCATGTTCCTTCTCTTTCTCGAAATAATCTCGTAGAGAACAAACGAATTCTCTGGACTGCCCTCTAATTGGTACTCCGCGACCGGAAATACGTGTTTTCTCTTTTACCGGGTGTATTCGCGGTCGACCACGCTTTTTCCCAGTTTCCTCACTTTCAGACATACCTTCTGTTTGAAAGTAAACGCGTATAGGTTAAAGCTGTTACGTATTTTAAAGAATTCAAAATTTAAGAATGTAGATATTTATACAAATTGTTTTAAAATAAAAATCGCACGCACAAAGTTCCGTAAAATGAACAAAATAAAGTAAATTTATACTTAGGTAAACATGTAATTTAAACATGCTTATGCTTATTTAGTTAATAATAGATTCACACGTTTTCACTACACTTAGTTAATTAGTCAGAAATTAGTTAAGTAATTAGAAATTAATTAGCAATAAACTTGTATCTGCAACACAACTATTTAAGTATTAAACTAACGTACACCCACGAATAATCAAACAAGTGTAACCGAGAACACAGCACTCTTAACAAACAGACTAACAGTTCACTCTGTGGCGCGACATTCCACACTGGTTTGAATAACAGCACGTGTGGGACATTATTGGCAACAGTGTGCGTTGCTACGGTTACTGTTTACAGTTTTGAGTACGGCGATTGGTTGAGAGGCACGTAGCAGTCAGTTGTTTAATCAACAGTTCCATCTGTCAATACCAAACAAATTTTAATAATAGTATAGTTGCGTTCGCCTACGGCAACTGAGCTCGAGTAAGCAAGGCACATACGGACTCCAGCGTGATTTACTGTGCGCGTATGTGTGTAGACGTGAACACTGGTTGCCTTCGCCTGCTATATGTCAACTTGAGTTTGTAAGACGTATTTATGACTCCAACGTTAAGCGTTCGCGTCGACAGTGTCTGAGCTCAAGTTCACAAGGCGTACTCACGGACTCCAGCGTGCAAACCTATGTCTGGGAGCAGTGTGCTTTGCGCCAATGCACGTGTTTTAACTGTGACACTCATATGTAATAAAGATCGCAGAATACTGGTACCTTAAGTACTTCATAAAGCAGAAAACATAGAAATGAATTCGTCCGCAGAGACGTCTGTAATATCCGACAATTTTAATAAAACTGAAAAAAATATTTTATTTTGTTCCCTAGAAACAGGGTTTTATTAACAATTACAATAATAGTAATTGTTAAGAAACAAAATTTCTAATGTTTTAAGGATTTCTTTGTTCCTTAATAATCTTATTCTTCTGTACACAGCAGTGGTGTTTGTAAGGTTACCTATACTGTAATAGGGATTGGCAGCATTTGCTAGTGTTGAGACGAACACTTTGTGTCTCAACATTAATTCAAAACGGTTAAAACGTACTCATTATATGATGATGTGCTATCTGTTATTTTAGTAAATAAGCAAACTTTAAATTGTAAATACCATACAGTTTTTAGTGAGGTCACGTGGACAGCGATCTTCAAAGGTACAGTAAATCGACAACAGAGACAGCAAAAAATTAACAAATTTTATTGGCCACCGTTATCCCACGTAAATTTTCTTGAGTATTCTTTATTAATAGAAAAATACAATACGCACAGTCTGTAGTTTACAATATAAAAATTGATTTTTTTTACGTCACTGACAAATACTTTTGTGTCACTTCTCACGTACACCGCCGCAACACTTCAAACACATTTGTGTCCCGCGCACACATCCAAGGGTCTATTCATCTATAGGTACATAATCTAAAACTTTTGAATAAAATAGTTACAAAAATTCTGAACTGAATCCCAGAAATGTATATTATAACAAAACAATAGTGGAATATCCTTATAAAGGAACGAAATATTAGGAAGTTGTATTTAAAAGGGAAATATCTGATTAGGTTCTGATTCCTACAGTGAGGTTTGGATCCAATAAATACGCACTGAACATAACGATGATACAAAGCGTGTATCAGGATTGCACAGAGAATTATGAAACGTACCGTACTAGGAGTAATAAATAAGCAGAAAGAAGAAAGTAGTTAAATCGAAAGGCCAGTTAAATAGAGTCGATGTTATCATTTACAGAAAAAATGGAACACAGAGAGACCACGACGTCTAGCTAGAGATGAAGATAACGTATCGTGACGAAGACTGCTAGAGTGTAAGAGTCATATAAAGAAACGAAAAGATACACTAGTGTATCAGTAATATCTATATTACTGTATGTAATGTCTAGAGATACTTCTGTATTGCGGACAAAAAATAATTTGCTGTGATCAGAAAGTGCCGGACAATTGGTAGGCTTCCAATTATACACTAACCTCCGCTCAACAGTCCGTTAGGGACCAAGGCGTACCGTGCGGCTTTTGTTTTAGTGTGACGGTGTACGGCTAGTACTACGCGCCACCAGCCGCTAGTTGCAGTATTCACAGCCAGGAGGCGGCGCTGTTATCTCAGCGCCTACTCAGTTCTGCCTCACGCCGCTGAGTCCACGCCGTACGGAATCATACGTCCAATTATACACTACATGAACAAAATGCAGCATTTTCTTTTATTCGTATTCTTTCACCTATAACATAGTCAACTGGAAGTGTAGTATTGTGTTGAGGGACACATATTGAGTGACCGACTGGGCGTCCTTGTGGAACGTTCTCGCGGTCCTGCATTTGACGTCCCACCTTCGAATCTCTCTATTATTGTACATCGCACTGGACTTCCTTGAGTATGTTACTAGAAAATTCTACAGTATTTTTCGGAACTTTTTAAACTACCTCTATACGGTAGTTAACTGTTATTTTTTATTAGTTAATTTGTAATTAAAGCTGTAATTAGCAATTTTTCGTTTTTAAATGATTAATTCCTACTGCTTCAACACGACGATTCGTGCGATCATTGTGCTTAAGCAGTAACAGTATTTTTTTGACTAAAACGATGAGAGTGTGTGAATTAGTGAAGGGGACCTACGCTCACTATTTGAACGAAGTACATTTGTTATTGGATAAATTTTGATATTAGATCACTTTTTAATTTTCATAAAATTACGAAACTTCCAATTATCTTACTATTTTTTGTTTAGTAAAGTAACAATGTAGAGTAATCGTATAATAAACGCTAAAAAATTCCAACCAATTTGGATTTGTGTTAAAATTGCCTTTATCCTGAGCCGGCTCCCGGTCCGGGTGGATTTTACAATTTTTTCAAATTTTGTATCCTATTTTTGGGCCAAGGTCAAAAATATTGAAATTCCCAAAACGCCACACTATATGCAGATTTTGGTTAAAATTCTCTTTCGTTTGATATCCCACATGGTATTTGCAATTTTATCAAACTTTTGCCCCACTTTTTGAAATAAAAAAGACGAAATTTTGAAATTTCCAAAACTTAGCTGTAAAGGAAGAGAAAGAGTCCTTGGCTGAATGAATATAGAAGTTAATTCTGAAATGAAGATATCTTATACACCTTGTTAAACAAAACAAAGGAATAATAAGATCGATTTCGTATCGTAAGATGTAACACAGGAGATAAGAAATAAAGCAGGGAAGTCACTGATACCGCCCCAGGCTATGATACTAAGACGGTAGTGACAAAGGGCGGACCGTGTTTGTACAGCTTCCAGTGCTTTGTTTTAAAATTTAACAGGCGTTGCTTGCCAGCGTATTTGGGATACTATCTTATTCACGATCATTAAACTCACGATCAGATAGAAATCACGGCACCCACATCGGACCTGTAAGGTGCTCAAGAGTTTCCCTTCCTATCCGCCTTATTTCTTTAAGTGTCCTCTCAACAATATGGGGAGTTGTATTGTCATCCTAAAGTTTTACAACTCCTGAAGTTTCACGAGTTATACAATTGCTTACTTGAAATTACACTCTCACCGTACACTTCAACAATTTGTGGATTTCTTTTGTTTGCGTTCAGAAATCGAATAACTGTTTGCATCTCTACACTGGACGAGTTTTCAATTACGTTTACGTTTCTAACTGACTGACGTAATCTCACTACAAGCGACAACAATAGACGACTACAGCCATCTACATTAGATGGATCTAAATCTTGAAACAAAACAGGATCGGGATCATAAATACATTTCTATCCGCATGGCGCGCTAGCGTGCCTTATTTTTAGAACCGTCCTCGTATTTATGCGTTTAATCATTTTTGTCCATACGCAACGCATTACAAATTATCGTTCAAGTGTTAGATTTTTGTAAATTTCCCATAATCGGGATGTAAGCTCAGCATTTTTCCAAAATTCTCAAAACGATATATTCTGTTTTTATAACTCCTCCGATCACCTGTTTATAACTCACACAAGCATAAAAATATGTGTATTTTGGCGTACGTGTGCTCAAAAACAGGAAAATATTTTATAAACGTGTAAATTTACAAATATGAAAATTTGTAAAAGTAAATTTTAAAAAATCATTTTAAATAAGTAATTTACTGGTACCATGTATTCTTTACTTAAACAAGTCCTGGTTAAGACAGGTTATTAATGGACTGTATTAAGTAAATCCATCGTAAAGAAAACTACCTCTGCTACTAGCAAGATTAAATTGGCAAACATATAATTTGCTCGCGCATTGTCGCGAGTAGATGACTGTCAAAATAACTAAGTAAGAGGATTACTACAATCCATATTTTCTGAGGTAAGAGTGAGGTGAATGTACTGAGCAGATATTGTTTTACATTCAAGGGGTGGCTGAAATTATTGAACACTGGAACGTAATGGAAGAATAAAATGTCGCACAAAGCGACAGGTGCTACCATCTTGTAGTTTCATTCCCCTACTAACAACATACCTAAAGTCGTAGGCCCACGGCCTCTCACTTTCTGTCAGTTATGGAGTCCAGTATGCCTTTTCTGTCAACGCGTCTAAAACAACTTACAGCGACTGAATGTTTAACAGCGGAAAAAGTGAACGCTAGTGACATTCATCGTCGTCTAACAGCCGTTTATGGTAATGAAGCTGTTGATCGAAGTACTGTGAGTAGCTGGGCAATAAAGTGTCGTGCATCAGAAGCTGATAAACGAATATTGAGGATGAATCTGGCAATGATCGACCAGTTTCTGTGACTGATGAGAAGCACCAAAAGGAGGTAAAGGAATTGACTCCAAATGATCGTCCCATCACAGAACAACGCAACTCCACCAAAATAGGCATATCGAAAGAACGAGTAGGACGCAATATTGCAAAACTGGGCTATCATAAAATCTGTTCACGGTAGGTGCCACGCAAATTTACAGAAATTAACAAACAACAACAAAAGGAATGTTAAGAACAGCTTCTGAAAAGTTATCGTGACGAGCAATATGACTTCCTTTTCAATATTGTGACGGGATACGAAACTTGGGCGCATCGTGACGACCCAGAAGAAAAACGGCAGAGCATGGAATACCGGCACTACGGTTCACCACAATTCAAAAAATTCAAAACACAACTCTCTGCAAAAAAAATTCCCTTGACAGTGTTCTGGGATTCCAAACACGAGTATGTGACTGACTACCTGGAAGCTGGATGGACTGTAAATTGTGTGCGATACATAGAGACGTTAAAACTTCTTGAGACATGTGTGTGCCGTGTACAACAATCCACGAAGTCGATGGTTCTGATCTGTCACACACATCGCGTACAGCCGTCAAGTCCTGTGAAGTTGAAATTTGAACCTATTCCACACCCTCGATACTCACCATATTTGGGGCCCTGCGATTTCCACTTTTTTTGCAATTAACTAGGGATATTAAAGGTATTCATTTCACCACGGTTGATGAACTGAAGGACTCCTTGAGGTCGTGAATCAAGGAAAAACCGCCAGCATTCTTCATTGACGGAATGAGAAAACTGGTTCGCCGTTGGGACACATGTGTAGCTGTAGGCCTAATTGGTGACTCCGTGGAAAAATAAATGTAAGTTTTTGTAGCAAATGTAAATCTTGTCATAATGTTAACTCGTATCATTTATTTTGTGATAAGACAACATCACATCAGTTAATTCAACAAACTGCTTACAACATTGAATTCAAAAGCGTAATTCTAGTAATAATTCAATTTTCTTTACTCAATTTCTAGCATTTATTAATATTAGAATTTTATAATAGTAGTATACCCGTTCAAGCAAAACAAGCGATTTTTGCATGTTAGTTGTGTAAATGTTCTTCAAGAAGTAAATTTTTTATAAGGCTTGTTATAATTCTAGGAATTAAGCGAACTGTAGTCTGTACCATTGCAGTAAATAAATGTCGATATGACCTTGTCTTTAAAAAAAATTACAAATTACGCCAAAGTTTGATGTAAATTATATAATGCGATGAGTTTTTACACACATGTATGTAGGCCTTCTTGTGACCACTTTACAGTAGTTGAAGACTGCAATACAACTATTAGTTTTATTACCAATTGTATGTTACACTCTAAGTCGACATACTGTCCATATACGAATGACCTGTCAGAAATATATATACTGTTACACTTACAACAAGAAAAAATTATGAGAGTTACAGTTGATCACATTATTTTTATTTTTAATTAGGCTCGCATTTCGTTTCAAGTTATTTAAATATTTACCTATTTTTAGTTAAATGTTGTTGTAGTCGAATTCAATACGCTATTATGTATGCTAACTAAAGTCAAATATAAACAATGTACTTATTTTATATAGTGTGGGAAATAACTTTGATATATTTATAAATCATGTTTTTAAATTAAGAAGAAGGATGAATAATTTGTGCTTTCACTCGGATACATAGAACATAAGTAAATGTTTGCAGAATTTAAAATAACAAATAAAGACAACTGGAAGTTTTCATCTTTTTGGACTCATGCCTTTATATAAAGAGCAAAAATGTTTAGTCGCGCTAATGGGCACTGAGCGGCAAGGAAGGCAAGAAGTTATTCCTGTACGTAGTGATACTTAGTGATTTTATTCAGATAGTATACGTATTGTGACTTATGGCTACTAAACATTTGTGAAGATGCTTGTGGACTAACTGCAAAATGGATTACTAAAGGCCTATAACTTGTGTTCTTGAGATGTGGAAATAAGAGACAGGATAAGCACTAATTTCTATTTGTAAATGTGTAGTATAAGAAAAATATCGGTATGGAGAACCATACATGACTTCCATATTCTAAGATTTATATTTAAAATCATTTTCGAAATGAAATATTACCATAGAAACTACTTCTTTCTACTTACTGCTTCAGCCTTAACCACAGTACTGTGGTCACTAACGTATACCACCTCACATTATCGCACTCGATTTTCACTGATGATGGAAGTCGATGGCATTGCCGAAACGTCTGGTTTTGTAGAAAACATTGGACTACGGCCAAATATCCCGGGAAGGAATTTTAACAAAAACTACTTCTTTGTTGCCGATAACGTTGTACACATATATATAAATATATATATATATATATATATAAAATATGCATAAAATTAATGGCTTGTATAAGTTAATGATTGATCTCCATTAAGTAATGCTCAAGTTTCCAAAGTTTTAATATTATGATGTCCGTAATTAAAACATCAGAGCAGGTTTAGTGTGAATGAGGGTACACTGTGGACAAAAATTTTCAACATTTCCTATTGAGCGTTGCTTAGAGTAAAGCTGCGAATCTACAGTGTATGTTTCACAGAACAAACACGCGAAAAAGAAGGAGCGCTCCGAAGTCACTCATGGACCCTCAGCATCTTGCAGAGGGTTCATTCCCTAAAGACGAAAATTCTGTCTATGAATCGTTCCTCTGTAAACACGTGCAGTTACACTGCCCAGCGATCCACAGGAAGCAAATTGATGTCCATTTTTTCGGCTTGCACGCGTTATGTTGGTGTGGGTTTCGGCACTTTCCATTTAAAAAGCGTGCAAATGTAAGAAAATAAACATGAGTGAGGCCAGAAATAACGTGAATTGTGTGTGTGTGTGTGTGTGTGTGTGTGTGTGTGTGTGTGTGTGTGTGTGTTACCTGCCTTTTTATTGCTGTAGGCATAATAATAAAATAGAAACGTAAACATTACATAACTGAGATATGCTTACCTGCCACGAACGATATATTATTTTATACATGGAGGAGTTCAGTGACATACACACGTACAGAAGAATTATATATATAAAGATATTAACTCATACATAATTTACATTAAAATGAAAAAATTATAATTTTATTGCCTGGCAACAAAATTATTTTATTTTTAACAATTACCATTGTTTGAAAAAGTTTAAATGAATTTTCAAGTACTTTACTGTTGTTAAAACGTAAAAGGTTGCAGGTAAACTACCCCTTTCCCTTAACCGATCTTCACCAAAATCGACAATCCTTGAGACCTCTACAACTCAGGGACGTATGCAAAAAATTATTTGATTCTGTTTGAATTTGCGGCTGTTATCGTTTGCCATAGAAAATACCCTTGTTAAAAAAATGTTGCAGGTAAACTACCCCTTTCCCTTAACCGATCTTCACCAAAAACAATGTGTCTTGAGAACTCTACAATTCAGGGCTGTATGCGAAACATTATTTGATTCTGTTTGAATTTGCGGCTGTTATCGTTTGCCAAAAAAAAAATTTCCCTTGATAAAAAAAAACCGTTGCCGGTAAACTACCCCTTTCCCTCAACCGATCTTCACCAAAAACAATAAGTCGTGAGTACTCTACAAATCAGGGCTGTATGCAAAACATTATTTGATTCTGTTTGACTTTGCGGCAGTTATCGTTTGCCATAGAAAAAAAATCTACACATAGACACATAGACACACAGACACACAGATAGACACACAGACAGACAGACACACACACAGACACTTTTTGGAAAACAACTTTTTTTCATGTTTTGAGTGTAGTACAATCAGAATCTGCAATAATCTCGAACACGATTTTTTTTGCCATCACCATACTTCCATTTCCTTAAGGCATATGGAAGTAAAATATAAAATCAATTTACAAATTCAACTGTATACTGTAACTGAAAAGCTTTACTTTCTGATAATATTAGTGATTTAAGACAACTGTATTAAAGAACTTATGATTAATATGCAGCTCACTTCTTCGTGGATATGTTAAGACAACACCTTTCTTTCGTAATTTCTATAGTAACACATGAATACACAATTTTGTACGGTTCACATATTAGGCCTACTCTTATTCTGCTTGTGTAAACGTTATGTATCTGCACTGCAGATTAACATAGACTATAATTTAAACGTTGGCAGAACGTGCCTTTGTTTAGTTCCAAGGCATTTATTATGGCGCAAAAATGCAGTACAGTAGATGCTGTTCTCGCATACCAAACGTGTAATTCTATGTATGCGCAGTTGGGCAGTACGAATTTGTACACAAGAGACAACGTACAGTCCAACAAACATATGTGAGACTTATAAATCATTGTATCATTAGTACACTTGACACTTTTGCCTCATAATACATAGTAAACATATATTCATCTGCATAATCTGCATTATTCAGCAACTGACATAGTCGGTATTGCACGCAGGAAAGTATTCCAATTTTTTATATGTTAAAAATAATATTTTTAATTTACATACCTTTTAGTATATTATTCTTTTAAAATTATAAATTTGTATTAAATATTTATAATAATAATAATAATAATTTTGTTATTTATACAAGGCTTCCACTCACCTTCACATCTTGCTAATTCATCCACTAGTGGACAGAACACAGAATAGACACCCAATAGAGAACAAGAGTACAATTATTGTAACAGAACAGTTGGTCTCCAACCTTGTTATATCACACTTCTTACAAATATTGTCTCTAAGGGATTTTCGAGATAATTATACAAGATCAAAGAAGATGTTACGTGAAGTCAAACTTACATAATTAATTTCTATTCCACAAAATTATTGCGGCAGTTCAAGAAAGAAAATCCAACTTAGAGATTCTCAATTTTACTAGAGTGTAAGTAAGTTTTCTTCCCTACAGTAGTGATCGACATAGGTGAACAAAGAGAAAACATAATATCATTGGCCATATTGTTTCATATATTTACGCCTATGAAATAGCAATCTTGCAAGGCATGTGCGCAATTTGATCTGTGGTGTGGTGTTCAGAATCTTCCAGTGTTTTCTAGGCTCCTTCAACTATATTATTCTCGACGCATCATCCAGCAAGAGGTAGATTCATCTCGCAACTACGGCGGGGTATATATACAGGATTCGGAAGAGGCCAGCTAGTCAGTTTAAGTCAACGACTCAGTGCCTTTAGTGTAAAATGATAACTGTGAATGATTGGATGTGATATCTGTAATTGGCGACTTGTATTATTTAGTGCAACTCTGTTAAAAAGTAATTTTTAATTTCTGTTATATTAGTGTGTGTTAAACAATCGTAAACTTGAGGAATTGTTTCCATACTAGTGTTTATTGTTGTTTTGTTTATTTAAACTGTCATTAAATATTTAAATAACGACTTCTCTGGTATTCAGTTATTTGACTTTTACTGTTGAAACACGACGATCCGTGCAACCGCCGTAATAATATATTGCAGCTCACAGTTTCTATGTTGAAACGTTATATTTTCATTGCAATTTCCTGCTTATAACAAACAAACAACGTGATGTATTGTGGACCAAATTAGACTCACCTGGGCTATAATGAGTACTCATGTAGATTGTAAACAAAGGTTCAGCATGAATAATAACTTTCAACTATCGTCACTTTTTACATAGTTTTTCTTACCTTACATTAAATGTAACTTAATATATGTATTTAGGGTTTAAGCAATAATATATGAAACCGTGAAATACACGAAATTAATATTAGTTTGATTTATTAGTTCATTACAATTTTGTATATTTTGCTCGAAGTTTTTTAACCGTACAAAGATTTTAAATTATTTATGCAGTTATTTTTCTAACTATTATTTTTCTAATTTATGCATATGTTTTTATTTTTATTTTTATGTGTATTTCTTTTCTTATCCTAGACTACCTTTTGTGACTGAACGTCGCGGGACTCATAGTCAAGAAGCTCTTGACAATGTTTTAGAAGGAGTTTAAATTAGGACAATGTCTATTATAAGCAAACAGTTTCTTATCTCAAGGAGTCAGTTTCCTCAGGTTAACAGACTTTAAGCAAAATATAAATTTTCTGCTGTATATTAAATCCTTTTTTTGTAAATTTGTTTAACACTATACTCATGCAAATTTTAATTTATAATATATAAACTTAGACTTCAAATTTAAGTGTTGTGAGAATAAGGCTATAGGAATACACAGCATACTTCATTGAATTGACGTGTTAAAGAAAAATAGACCATCAATCAATTCTTATCTCCAGTGAAAAAAACGCGGCTTTTGATTGTAAATAATTAAGTGTGAGTTTTATAGACACTTATCCGTTTTCTTGACACTTATTCAAGACGTTTAAGCGGATATTGTTCTGAGTAGTACGTGAAAAATAAATAATCACCAATTTTATGAAGTTACAAAACTGCTATATACAAACAGCTGTAATGTTTTTAAAATGAAATCCTAACATTTTTATTCTGAAAACTCAAAACTTAAATTCTATAAGAGTTTGAAAATAAAAAAGTATATATATTATTTTATTTTAGAGACGGATTATTATCAGAAAAATCAAGCTGCTCGTAAACTTAGAACGAATTTTAAATATAGATGAAGAGGGCTAGAGTGGGCAACGAGCGTGGAGCGTTAGCTACACACAGAGCTAAGACTCATAGTCAGAGTAAGTGTCAGAGTTCATAGGTAACGGACGCAATGATAATGTAACTGTTGTAACATGCGCAAGTACATTGGAGTTCACCGATAGCATCGATCATCCATTTTAAATGTAAACCCATGAAAGCAGAATTTACTTGCTATGGCAGAAGACAACAACAAACAAACGAAAGGATTTGTTACCTCGACCGAGAATTTCAGACAATTCAGATAAACAAGTCCATTTTTGACGGTTCTAATTCTCATTTGTATGTAATATTAAAAAAATTGACGTCTTACATAAGTATGCTGCCAACAAATGTGCTGCAGCTTTATTTTTACTGTATATTATCATAAACTAGTCTTTAAACATGTAAATTCGGAACGTAATTTCGAAGGCCGTAATAACAATTTTATGAACACACACACGCGCGCGTGTTCATACATTTTTTTTACGTACTGGATGTACGTATCTATTATATACTCAACCTTTGACACTTTGCTTAAGCTTTTAATACTTAAATTTTTTGATTATCAAAGCTCGTAATGCTAAATTAAAGAAGCTTTATTATGAATTTTATACGATTTGTTTTAAAATTTAGTAGGCTTATTTTTGTAAAAACATGAAAACGTTATTCCACTGAAATGCATGCATAATATTAAAAAAACAATTAAGATTAAACATTAATAGTCAGTCTCTTATATAGTTACATCGTACAGGCTGTAGAGATTAAACATACTGAAACATAAACATTAATATTGAGTAATATTATTGCGTGTTATGTAACTCTTAATATATCAGTTTAAAAAGTCACAAAGGGATTAACTACAGTTTATATATGTATACAGTACTCTGAGGTACAATAAATATGCTGTCCTACATAGCAATAAGGCGTAGTCTCAGCCCATATGTCAGGAGGCAACTAGGCAACTACCCCAGTTTATATCGTAATAAACAGCCTTGTATGACGGATTTTTATTTAAAATAAAATATTGTTTACTATTAATGTATTATAAAAATTACGTTTAATAAAATGAACGAACGCTTTACCTACATAACACTTACACACTTATCTACATAATGCAGAATTCGTTATGTAAAATGGTAAAAATTACTGAATACGAATCAAATAAAAGTTTACTTAATTTTCGTCTTGTATCGGATTCTTAAACGGACATATAACAAATCCGGTAAACCTTATGTAGTTCATAACGTAATTAAATTCTAAGAAATTAACCAATTTTTACTATTCAATATTTAGTTTAAACGGTTAAATTATTAATGTATAATGTTCTATAAAGACTAATCTTGATCATATTGTGTTTCATCTATTGTCTTTTTGGGTCATAACTTTTTTGCCTACTTCACAATACTGACCAACTATTCTTACAACCTTAATATTTTTGTTTGTTAGGTAATAATAAGTATTGTATGTTCAAGCACAAAACTGATTATTTAGCGTCCACAAGCGTTAAAATGTGTTTTTAACTATTAATATAAACGCTATAAACAACTAAATAAGTTGTAACAGGAAAATGAAGGGGTGTTAACATACAGAAATATATTAAAAAGAAAAAAATGAAAAAAGGAAATTGGTTGCTATTATAAAGACGGTTTGGATGAAAGCAAATTGGATTGGTCCAATTAATAGTCAGTTTATGTTCATCAATAAATGAAAGTTTATTCATCAATAAAAAGTTATAAGTTTGTCATAAAATAGACAGCTAATTTATGACAAAAATCGATTGATTTTGTATGCCTCACTATAAAATAATATATTATTATTGACGAATTATTTATTTCTGCTGTTTAGGTATTTATAATGATAAGTGAAAGTAATTATAAGTATATGTTAATGTAACATTATGTTTACATACTTATATGAAAAAAATATGTTCATGTAAAAGAACGAACTGTTTAAAGAAATTGATAATAAAAGGAAAACTTTCAGGGTAGAGAGGAAGAAGAAGATGTGTTGTACTGTTATACTAGTGGATTTGATAATAGACGAAATTACAGGAGCCTTTAAGGTGCGGCAGCGGAACGGACATCATGGAACAGTGTAGCTAAACCCTGTCTTCGGACAGAATCACCATTGGTGGTAATATGAGGTTAATACCAAAACGGCTTGTTACATAATATAATATTATAAAGACAATATTTGTGTGTCGTGTACACGTTTGGTGGCACAATTTGTTTCTATTTTAAATTTTCTACAATCAATAATCCGCTGTTTTCTTCGATAACGAAATCTTGTGAAATTCCTCACACGTGATGACTACAACAAGTTGTTAAAATTTCTACTTGCATTAATTTGAATAATTCGTCACCATTGACAACTGATTACTAAAGTATGTTGTTGCGGATAGTAAAGAGTAACCTAAATAACTGAGATAAGTGCTGCAAGCTGAGACGATGTAAATAGAGACTTTGTTAAGAAACGGTGTTATAATAATAATAATAATAATAAGTAGAACACGCTATAAAGAGGCAAAAGAACCGTTCCGTAATTTTAGATCTGTGTTTAAAATTGGGATTATTGCAAATAACCATAAATTCTTTTCGTCTTGAATGAGTTTTGCAAAGTTATTTCCACATTTATCTTAAGAAGTAAATGGAATAGGTAAATATAGAAATCTAAACACGCCTTTCTCGAAATATAATTCTACAACAGTGGTGAAAAGCTTTCGATTGCTATGTGTCACGTCACTGCCACAGGGCAGCGTAAATTGATGCTAAGGGCGGGCTAGTTTGAAGAAAGTAATTGCACCAATTTAAGAGGTAATTAAATGGTTTGAAGTCATTGTACGGCCATTATTTAAAAGTCATTCAACTCTGTTACGTCTGCACTTACATCGACTTAGTTAATCTAACCACCACAGAGAGCTCGTCGACCTGTGCACAGATAAAATTTTTGGAGGTTTTCTGAATCAATAGAATACGTTATTAATATTACTTTCTATTCTCTTAAAATCCATTTCACTTGGCATGTTTGTAACATACTTCTCTATTTAAAAGAAGTTATGGTTATTTACTTGGTTCAATTTTACTGGACTAAACAAATCTATTTAAGAATAATGAGTTCTATGAAGGCATCAGCTATAAACACAACAATAATTGCTTAACACTGTTCCAGCAGAAACTTTGAACTGACATCAAATACTCAATTGAGATTTCACAGTAATCAATTTATTGTTAAGTACTCTAAGAAAACGACAGTCAATTTATGACAAAAAACGATTGGTTTTGCATGTCTCACTGTAAATTATTAACTTGACAAATTATTTGTTTCTGCTGTTTAGATAATAATAATGTTAAGTGTAAGTGATTATAAGTGTAGTATAAACCGTATCTGTGCTACTTTGACTTGTTGCACGCAAGTCACCATATGATGACGACGACGATTGTTGTTACATACAACAACAACAACAACAACAACAATTAGACCTTGACTGATAGTTAAGCTGCAGCTAATTGTATTTTGCAGTGAGTCTTTGAAAAGGCCATGTGGTCTACCTTAATTTTCTTTTACCGCCAAAATCAATTTGAAGCAGTAGATGTCTTTAAGTATTGTAGTTTTTTTAGTTTTTTTTTTAACTTATGGGTTACGTCAACACTGAAATAATTTTGTTTTATGGTTTCAAAAACCGAACTGTCCTTCTCCTTCTCAATAAATTTGTGGGATTTTATAGACATTTTACATATAATTTGATGTAAATTAGTTATATCTTGTGGGGTGCAATTAAATTATTACTATTTTTCTTGAAACTTACTTCAAAATTTAAACCATTAAATAATTTCAATGTTTCAGTCGTAGCATAACAGAATTATCACCTTAAAATTTAACTTAATACAACATTAAAAAAGAAGAAACTATCAATAGTGAGTGAGAAAAATAAATGGTTAAAAATGAATTAAAGAAGCTGATCATTATAGTCGATAAAATATTAATAAAAATAAACTCAATAACAAAGAAAACTCTTAGTCCATATAAAAGAAACTATCTATATAAAACCCCAGTACAACATCAATATACCCAGTAGGTTGAGGAGCAGTAAATGAGAAGACAAATGGAAAAATAAATGAAATAGGATATGGTATAGTAATGAAAAGGTAATAAGGGGCAAATTATTAAATTAAGAAACAGAAAACCCCAAAATACAAAACCGATAACAAATTAATAAGCTGTAAATGAAAAATAAATGAAACCGAATACTTAAGTAAGATTCATTGAATTAATGACATAAGGACATGAAAAAACAAGATATAGAAATATTTATAGAATAAGAAAGAAGAGACAAACTATGTCAAGTTCATATAAGGAATGTAGAAACCAGAAGGGCTATACCCAAAATATTATGAAGAATACATACACAATTTAAACAGAATTGAGCCTAACAAAAGTCAGACCCAGTAACTCAAGTTACAGGATATAATACAATTAAATTAAATTGTAAACTAGATGTAAACCTAATTTAAGAACAAACTAGAAACAAACAAAAGACTACCATAGAGTAGAAACCAAACAAAAGACTACCATTAGTGTAGAAAATATAAGGTGAAATACCATAATAAAATATAATAAAAGTTAGAGACTACAGTGAGTGTAGTGAATAACGTAGTGAAAAAACTATAAGAAATAAATAGTGAAGGAAATAAAAATTATTTAAAAAGACTACCATTAGTGTAGAGTGATACAATATTAAAAACATAAGAATAAAAGATAGTTTAATAACTGAGAATATTTAATAATAAGAACGTTTTAAAGATTATATATAAATGAAAAATAATAGATATAAGATGTGTTTATTATAATAAAATTGTTACAAGAAGAAACATAAATACAAAAGACAGTTAATGACTGAAAGTATTATTAGTAATAAGATGTTTTATTTTAATCAAATTATATATAAAAAATAATAGGTATAAGATATTTTTGTGATAATTAGGTGATATATGAAAAATAATAGATATAAAATGTTATGTTGTATTTAAATAATGTTCAATAATTTCAAAGTTTTGTTAAAGCAGAGAAGGCAAGAAGATAATATGAATATATTTTTTAATTGTAAACCATACAAAGAATAATATAACAAAATAATTAAGAAACCCAATAGAAAAAACAAAACAGTATTTTAGACCAAAATCAACTACTACTATAGAGTCAAATCCAAATGAATAAATTCAATAGAACTGTACATAATTAATAGAAACTAGTCAATGTAAAATAAAGATATGTAGGTATAATCAGCACAAAACCAAATAATAATAAATGTGATGACCAAAGGGCAAAATTAACTTTACTTGGAAATATGTAATACTAGGCCTAACAAGGGACTCAATTCAGATAAAATTTAAATTAGTCAATACTGGAGTATTATAATAACAAATTATTAACAACAAGCAATAATCATGAAGTGAGTAAAATTATTTAAAGGAAATATTAACATAAAATCACTTATAAACCATTTAATTACTAATTATGTAAAAAATAATAAGGCCTATAAGAAATATAAAAAAATGTAAATTTTGGGCTTATTTGAACTTAAAATAGGTCAAGTTATATATTGAGTTATGTAAAATTAGCACAAGAATATTTCTAGATAGTTAAATTTTCATAAAATTAATAAATAATTAAGTTACAGCAATAAATAGGAAAACTTGTCGTGTATTTTTATGAGTTGAAATCAAATCCAAGATATGTAGATGTTTACAGACAATGGGAAGGAGAATAAGATATTTTAGAAATTACCACCTAAAACGACGACTTTAAGTCATCAGTCTATTGTTAATCGTGAATGTGTGAAGATCAAAATTTACGGACGGAAGATCTGAAAAATATAAGTAGTTGTAAAAAATTGAAGTGCAACCTAAAAATATACTACAGAGGTTAACTACTAAAATTTAACAACATAACAACGTAACCAATAACGAAACTAAAAAGAACAACAGTAATAATACGAATCAGACCGAGAGCACATGGAATCAACCGCCATATTGAAAATTTATTCAATACCAATATTATCTGGACAACGAACTCAACAGATTTGTTGAACACAGAACACAGCACAATTAATCCAGCACCAAACAACATCGCCGAGGAGGAGTGAACACTTCAAATAATTAGCCAGAGATACTACAACATCGCAGAGTACGAGATTCACATTTATATTTGAGGGAGAAGAAACATTAGCGTCAGCATTGGGTAGCAGAAAACCGAAGCGGACGGCAGCCATATGTATTTGCAGAGCAAACGGGACACAGCCTGTCGAAGCGAACGACGACGTGACGTCATTCTACGAATTGGTTAGAATTTTACTTATTCATTGACATTATTTTCTGAATCATGTTATTTTTATAGAATAATAGTTAAGATTGAAGTAATTGTAAGTATTGTATCTTGTTGCTTGCCCTTCTCTGACCATTTCGACAGTTAAAAGAACTCAACTGATTAATTTTGTAATATTATATTTTTGTCTTGTATCACTATCGACCTGAGATGAGTCTGAGTCACAGCCATTATCGATGTGCGTAAGATTGGCGCACAATTTTAAAAAATAAATATCAGAATTGTTTCAAATACTTGTGTTTATTATTATTTATATTATAAACATTAGTTTTTCTTTCTTCTAAACCTAATTTAGAAGGATAAAAAAAATATATCAAGAAGAAGAAGAAGAGGAGCTAAGTTAGAAGAGAGAATACTTGATCCGATTGACATAACAAGATTATCGCTAGTGAAACAAATATTCTACACCCGCAATAACTAATTTACCATTCAAGTAATTAAAAATTATAATTAATTAATTATTTATTTAATTAATTAATTAGTCACATAGGAAAAAACATTATTAAATTTTTTTAAATTAAATTAATAAGCAATAAAACTTTTTTCTTATAAACATAATCTTTATTTGTGATAACCAAAATATATTACACAGTTAGTGAACTTTCTATAAGCTCTTAAAAAAATAACGTTTGGTTCTTTATACGCTATCAGGTTTTACTTGGTAAATCTGTGGTTATCTTAAGTAAGAGACATGTAGTCTCTTTAGTCTGCGTGGTGTAATTTTACAGTTCACAAAGCGCATGATAATTTCTTTGCCTGGCATGTTAATCGTGCACGGTATTCGGTATTGTGCTATTTGATTTCTTTTTTACACAGTCGTTACGCAAAGCTCCTGCAAAATGAAATTGGACACGTGCTAGAGGGTGTTAGTAATGGTCCTTTGGAAGTTTAACACGTTAAAGAATCTCCAGGTATAAATTTTTATTTAGCCACCATATTTTCGTGCCACATGTCCAGGCCAGTTTCAAGAAGCTATCATAAACTAGCAATCTGATGTCTAGAGGCAGTTTAAGCATCCAATATATTTCCTTTATATTCTATCTAAAAGTTTTTCTTTCATTAGATCTATCTAATTCTAGCCTCTTCACATCTCCAGTTTGTAGCTGTTGTTGATCATATAGTGTTACTGGGAGGGAGTAAGTTTCTATTCTTCATGTTAATATGATGTGAACTGATCTTTTCCATTAGCTCTCTCATACGCCATCTTGCAAACCGTTGTTGAATTTTATTTTTCCTTTTGCTACGAGTTGTTAGAGACAATGACGTAACTGGTTAAGAGCCCAGAACGGCAGTATCGTCGCCGAATGTGTAATGGAAGATCAGCAATAAATATCGCATGAGTGAGAAATTCAATAATGGCCTCTGTGTTGCATAAAGAGAGCAGTAAGTGATTTGAGTGTGACATGAAGAGCATAATGGAGTTTGTGAGTTTTCAAAACTATCAGAGTGCCTTATTCTGAAACGAGAAAGAATGACTTGTCTTCTACTGCTCTTTATCGATGAAGCTAATCAGTAATAGCTTGACGTCCTTTCTTGTAATTTGCTTGTTTTTTTTTCAGGAATACTCTGTTTGATTTGATTTTTTTGTTTACAACTGTCTCAAAGTCAAATAACGATTATAAGAATGTCTGAAGTAGATAATAATAACGTTTCATAACTCTCAGTTTTGTTTGCATAATGTGTTGCCATGTACGCCTGATTAGCCAGTTAGATACTATCAATTCAAAGGAGATGGTTAAATTAGACATTGGTATTAAATTCAATGTTTCCTTTACAACTGGGCCTTCTGATGAGAGCTTGTCATTGAGGTTTCTATCAAATATCGCCTATATATTGATAATTTGGTTACTCATATTTCAGCTGTGAGTACCGAGGAAGTCGGTAAATAAACTGGGCAACATTCTCATTTGACACTATTGTAAAGGCAGATATTTTTGCATGCTAAAAATCACTTAAATCTGACTTCATGTTAACTTGAAATTTATTTATATGCTAAATAACTTCTTTCACCTTTACAACGACTGAATTGAGCTCTTTCCTAAACGTCTACACGTTTGTAGATAGCCACTACGATTGCGTAATAAAATATCGGTATGGAGAACCATACATGACTTCCATATTCTAAGATTTATATTTAAAATCATTTTCGAAATGAAATATTACCATAGAAACTACTTCTTTCCACTTACTGCTTCAGCCTTAACCACAGTACTGTGGTCACTAACGTATACCACCTCACGTTATCGCATTCGATTTTCACTGATGATGGAAGTCGATGGCATTGCTGAAATGTCTGGTTTTGTAGACAACGTTGGACTACGGCCAAATATCCCGGGAAGGAATTTTAACAAAAACTACTTCTTTGTTGCCGATAACGTTGTACATATATATATCAGTGGCGAAGTTACATGGAGGCAATTGAGGGAATGCCTACCCAAAAAAATTCTGTAGAATAAAAATTATAAATACGTATGAACTACATAACGTAAAGATTATACATTGTTACTGCGACTGTCAAATTTATTAAACCGAAACGTGCTTTATTGAGCGACCGCTAGATGGTGACAGGTGAGATTCGGCATAGTTCGTTTAAAGCGAATGAGGAACCTGAACTTGCCTCAGCGTTTTTTGCATACATCGTATGTAAGCAATGTAGTGGTGTGATAGGGAAGTGTAGGGAGGGGGGATTGTCCCGCGCTGTACACATAGAGCGTTGAGGCATGCCTCACTTCTGTGGTCCAAACAGTTAAGTTAAAGCGCCTGTGTTGTTTCTAAGTGTTTCTTTTATGCAGTTATTAAAAGTGTCACTGTTATTCCACTGAACTAACAGATGATCAAGATTGTTATTTGAATTATTTGTAACATTAAACATATATATAGAAACTAATCAAGTTTAAAAATTTGAAGTTCAATCAGTTGTATTATTGTGTATGACTAATACAAGGATTGTTCAATCGACACACGTATAGAGCTGTAAAGCATTTTTTATTCAACGATTTTAAAAGAAGTCTCCAATAACATTAAGACATGAGTTCCACTGTTGCGCTAACCTGTAGATTCCCTGCTAGTAAAATTCTTACGGCTGTTTGTGGAACCATTCGGTTACAGCAAACTCTACCTCAGCGTCCGATTTGAACCACCGTCCTTTTAGTGATTCCTTAAAAAAAATTTAAGATAAGATTTTTGCCTACCCATTCATCAACTACTAGCTTCGCCAGTAAGCAAACTGATGTCCATTTTTTCGGCTTGCACGCGTTATGTTGGTGTGGGTTTCGGCACTTTCCATTTAAAAAGCGAGCAAACGTAAGAAAATAAACATGAGTGAGGCCAGAAAAAACGTGAATTGTGTGTGTGTGTGTGTGTGTGTGTGTGTGTGTGTGTGTGTGTGTGTGTGTGTGTGTGTGTGTGTGTGTGTGTGTGTGTGTGTGTGTGTGTGTGTGTCTTACCTGCCTTTTTATTGCCGTATTAAATGAAAAATATTATATTACATTAAAATGAAAAAATTTTAATTTTATTGCCTGGCAACAAAATTATTTTATTTTTAACAATTACCATTGTTTCAAAAAGTTTAAATAAATTTTCAAGTACTTTACTCTTGTTAAAACGTAAAAGGTTGCAGGTAAACTACCCCTTCCCCTTAACCGATCTTCACCAAAATCGAAAGTCCTTGAGACCTCTACAATTCAGGGACGTATGCAAAAAATTATTTGATTCTGTTTGAATTTGCGGCTGTTATCGTTTGCCATAGAAAATACGCTTGATAAAAAAACTTTGCAGGTAAACTACCCCTTCCCCTTAACCGATCTTCACCAAAAACAACAGATCTTGAGTACTCTACAAATCAGGGCTGTATGCAAAACATTATTTGATTCTGTTTGAATTTGCGGCTGTTATCGTTTGCCATATAAAATACCCTAGTTAAAAAAACGTTGCTGGTAAACTACCCCTTCCCCTTAACCGATTTTCACCAAAAACAATAGATCTTGAGTACACTACAAATCAGGGCTGTATGCAAAACATTATTTGATTCTGTTTGAATTTGCGGCTGTTATCGTTTGCCATAGAAAATACCCTTGTTGAAAAAACGTTGCAGGTAAACTACCCCTTTCCCTTAACCGATCTTTACCGAAAACAATAGGTCTTGAGTACTCTACAAATCAGGGCTGTATGCAAAACATTATTTGATTCTGTTTGAATTTGCGGCTGTTATCGTTTGCCATAGAAAATACCCTTGTTAAAAAAACGTTGCAGGTAAACTACCCCTTTCCCTTAACCGATCTTTACCAAAAACAATAGGTCTTGAGAACTCTATAATTTAGGGCTGTATGCAAATAATCTTTTGATTCTGTTTGAATTTGCGGCTGTTATCGTTTGCCATAGGAAATACCCTTGTTAAAACATAAAACGTTACAGGTAAACTACCCCTTTCCCTTAACCGATCCTCACCAAAAACAATGTGTCTTGAGAACTCTACAATTCAGGGCTGTATGCGAAACATTATTTGATTCTGTTTGAATTTGCGGCTGTTATGGTTTGCCAAAAAAAAATTTCCCTTGATAAAAAAAAACCGTTGCCGGTAAACTACCCCTTTCCCTCAACCGATCTTCACCAAAAACAATAAGTCGTGAGTACTCTACAAATCAGGGCTGTATGCAAAACATTATTTGATTCTGTTTGACTTTGCGGCAGTTATCGTTTGCCATAGAAAAAAAATCTAGACACACACACAGACACACAGATAGACACACAGACAGACAGACACACACACAGACACTTTTCGGAAAACGACTTTTTTTCATGTGTTGAGTGTAATACAATCAGAATCTGCAATAATCTCGAACACGATTTTTTTTGCCATCACCATACTTCCATTCCTTAAGGAATATGGAAGTAAAATCAGAGTTTCACAGCACATACCAATAAGCAGTTTTCTTCTATTTACACTGGTAAATTCAATTAACAACTTTTTTTTCATCTAAAACATTAATATCTTACCTCATTTCGCGCTTGTTGAGCAAGACAACTGAGTCAGACAACAAACGTAAATAGGCTATACAAGTTGACAGGAAAATTTTATCACATAAGAAAATTCGATAGCATATAAGATTGTCAGCGTAATAGGCGTTGCTGAGACCTAATATTTTAGGAAGGGGAAAGAAAATTTAAGCATAAAATGCAAGAACGTTTAATAGTATTCTTATAAACTACCTCTCCTTGAAATTCGATAATAATTTCTTCAAACGTTACCACTTAAGTTTCGAACCCAAAAGCCTGAAACTAAAAGCTTGATAAAGTATACGCTTCCTTGCACTTTGTTAACCTAGCAGGAGTTTGCGATTGACAGATTAGTGTAATACTCTTAACTCAAACTCACCACAGTCTGTCTGAATATATTATATTCTATCATCCGTTTTATGATATGAAACTTCAGCTCCTGAATCGAAGTGTATTTGTTGTCCGTTAATCTTACCGCTTATAATCAATAAATAACAACAAACACAGTACTCCACAGCTGTTGTTCAAATAAGAATATATGTAGTATATTTGGAAAAATGTAACACTGGAAAATTAAAGTAAATAACTATTAAAACTGTATACAACAACATCATCATCTCCACTTCACAGATTAGGCTGCACTGCCTGTTTTTGAAACCGTCTCATCCTCGGACGCCCTACACTACGGTACTCTGTGGGTTTATAATTCAAGGCAAGATTGGGAAGGCGATCTTGCTGCGTTCTTCCCAAATTATTACACCAGTTAGTCTTGTATTCTGTAATACTATCCTGTAATTTAAAAATTTGTAACTCTCGTAACGTGCACGCTTCGACCAACCTGAGAAATTTCATTTCTGCTGATGTAACTTTCCCTCTCTCTCTGTGTAAAAGTACCCATGTCTCACTCCCATACATCGCCACCGGTAAAGCCATAGTCTTATAAAATTTAAACTTAGTGTCTTTCCTACTTTTCTATTTCAAGTCCCACATATGGGATTGCCCCACATATATGATAAAATTTATTAAGTTTATTTTTGACATCACAATCAACTGTGGGAGTTATTTTGCATTCAAGATAATTAAAACTGGGTACCTGCTCCAAGATGTTTCCATTTACCTCTGTCTTTGTACTTACTGGATGGATACTTTCCTCTACAATCTAGATAGCCCTAACATAAATGTAATATTTTGTAACAAAGTATTCCACTTACAAAAAATTATTTCCATTTTATTTAAACGGAAACGGAAAATATTCCACTTACAAAAAATTATTTTCATTTTATTTAAACGGAAACAATTTGTTAACACTTAAGTCAAAGCTGTATGGAACCTCAAAGAATCGTCACCTATGTAACGGGACCTTTTATAACAAGACGTTAAATAAAGGAGCAAAACCGCAAGAAATTGAAACGAGTATATTGCCGTCAGACGCAGGAGAGACACTGTATTTCATCGGCGCCTGTACAATCACATACGAGGAAACATACATTACTAGTATTTATTTAGTTAAGTATATGCACAAGTAGGCCTACATATGTTGATTTTGTAACAGCGAATGCGGCGTGTATTTGCGTGAACACAAACAGCAACGCCATCAATATAGCCTATAATATTTAGGTTAATGCATGCCCATATGAGGATTGTGTTACATTAAATTACAATATTACATTAAACATATCGGTATATTACGTCTATGTGCTAATTAGCCATAAGAGTTTCTAACCACCAACTGTCAGCTCGTCCAAATGGCAATAATACTAGGAATTATTTGAGTATTTGTAAATTGAAGATAACATATATTTCAAATTATAAATTTAATGTCTTGTATGTAATGGCATTTAAAAGCAAAGCAAGTAAGGTAATTAAATAGGAACCTTAATAACACGAGAAGTTTAAAATGTTCCGGTCGATGTATTAATAACATTTTTATACTTTTAACATACCTTTATGTACCGTGTAATTGTTATATACAGCCAATTCTGCGCATATATACAATCTCGGTCATAATAACGATCATCACCTGACAAAGAGTAAGTACTTTTCAAAGAGAGTACAACTCATTTAGAGATACGTTACTTCTTGTCTCCACATTTTAGAATTGTGCTTACTTACCATTCTATCAGTGTGGTCTTGGCTACCCATCGAATGAAAGGACCTTCAGATAATCGGAGTCTTCACTCTGTCCTTGTGTCGCCGGCTGTCTAAGCAAGTACAACTTGATATTCCAGCAAGTCGACAGCACTGTCTTCTCATTCGTATGTCGGTCTTCTTGCTACTGTCTTCCCGGAGGAAGCCTGGTCTCACGACTGAGTATTGTCGCTAACCTATCGGAGTAATTTTTTTTTCAAGTGAAAAATCCCCTACGAACCCCTGGCAGTGCCAGCGTGACTTGGCCGAAAAGGCCGGGTTCAACGAAGCAAGCAGCAAATTGCGGCACCCTATGTTAGCGTTCCATAAATGTTGATGTAAGCACAAATATAGTTGCGTCAATCGTCACATAAGTACTGGTTCTATTGAAGGCTATGGCTGATACCACGGCATCTTTAAGATATTTAGCACTACAAAAGTCTATCACAGATGCACGCCAAACTCGGAACATACTCGACCAAGTCGTCAGACCCTTGGCCGCCTGGTGTAGAGATATAGTTTTGAATCATTATTTTCAGTAATTCCGACTCAAACACCAGGCCTTTTATGAACACATTCGGGTAGACAAAGATCGCTTTCAAGCTTTTGCTCCTGAACCATAACCAATTGTAAGGAAAGAAGTCGCTAACCTTGTGTCATTTGGATGGAACAATCTGTGCTTCTGTAATAGATAAGCTGTTTACTAGACATATCGTTCACAGTCTGTTGATCTAAAAAAACAGCTTCGTCCGTTGCACTGTGAAAGTGTTCTATTAATTGGAAGTCACATGATTCCAGTCGCTTGTAAAATTGAATAAATAAATACATGGAAGTCGACCGAGTGATACAGCCCTGTCTAAAACAACTAGGAACACACCACGATGTGAGCAAGTAGGCCTACTTTGGCATCAGCATTACAGCAGGCACTGCAGCATACTAGGAAAGATAAGTTTGTGTTGTTTAAACAAAATTGTTGGAAAAGAAAAGAATCCTTGAAAATTAAATTTTCATAGGAAAAAATGTTGCAGTTCCCAAGTTAAGTCCCAAAGTTTTCTACAAAAGAACCCTTACGTATTTAGAGTAGGATGCAAACGATTCTCTTTTTTCCAGATTATTATGAACAGCAAGTAGCCACTGCAGGAGTCATACCAACAACTAAACGTTTTATAAAATTCTGTAAAGCAGATAACTTGAATTATTTTTTTCAGTTAATTTAGAGATGTATAGAGAAGAATATTGACGTCTTCAAGAATATTACTTGCAACTGGTGTCCAAGATGGCAGTCATGTAGCAGACTCGTAGAATTATAACATCTTAACTTGTGTTATAACGTAGGGAACCCGCATTAATTGGTTATGCCAATTATACAGGCTGTCTTTCGTTGTGACGAGCTGAAAATTAATCACAACAAATAAAACAATTCTTATATCAGGATATTGGGAAGGGGAGACTGTTGATTTATGCACTCAGTTTACTCGGTACTCAGATGACATCTCTTTATTACATTATGAGATAAAGTTCTCTATTTAAAGTTCTCAACATATATAGTTTACAGTATAATTATATATATATATATATATTACTCTTTCATAAGGGCCCTCAAAATATGATGTACATCTATTTAATTTATTCCGCGGATCCGGGATTGAAAATATATTAAGTTAATAATGGTCACCTTGCCATATACAATATTGAAAATTGAGCCATTTGAAGAATGGACTTTATTAATCTTTCAAAACAAGAAAACTTTTAGTTTAAACATTTACTCCTTTGCTATAACCAGTGTTATTAGATTACAGACTACATGTTACATATAATGTCTGTCTTTTAAAGTCTTAAAAGTGGTGAGTTAAATTGTCTTTTGTGGGTAAATATTTTAGGAACTCATAACCATGGAAGACAAGCCTCCATGTCACCTGGTTTTCAGTATTTGCTGCAGAATTGGTACTTCGGTCCTTGGTGTGTTTCCTGAAGGTCTGTCGTTGCCTTAGTATCCGGTGACGGTGAAGTTCCTGAAATCTGTTATATCATTCGGGGTGAAGTACTCTCATCTTAGCCGACTGTAGTAATTCTTGTAGGATACTCTCATCTTAGACGACTGTTGTAATTCTTGTAGTTATAATAAATAAATAGAAAGTTTGTTTCACAGTAATACACTTCACATGATTATAGATTAGTTGAATATCACCTTCATGTTTGTAGTAATGTATGAATTACATAGTTTGTTATTTATTCATTGAGAGAGAGATGTCATCGCCGCACAAATTTAGTTATTTAAATATTCATTGAACCAACCATTCACATAATTATACACGCGTCGCGAAACAACGCTGTACGCAGCTTACGGCGTGAGCGCTCCATTGCAAGTGGGCAAAATAGTTAGGGGAAGAGTAGTAATCTCGCGACAATTACTAGTCAACATAAAAGTAGTTCCATGTTTCTAATTTAATTAAAGGACTAAAGTTTGATTAAATAATTAAATAGAGATATTCTTAGTTACAGACGTTATCAAAGTACATTACAGTGGTCTTATTTAATCATTTAAATAATAACAAAATTTACAATTATATTTAGTTTGTTTAGGGGTCAGAAAACAAGTTAATTCTGGTCAGTGCCTGTATATGCAGGATTAATTAACAAGCTTTACCCTTTCTGTACAATTTTATTCCCTTTTATTTTATTATTAGACTTATTATTAAATATTATTATTATTTAATGATAGCAATAAGATTTAGTTTAAAATGTGAGATTTTATTAAAATTTTAAAATTTCTCAGCTTATACATTAACAATTTAATTAATTAACATATTTTTATTAATGAAATCGTCACATACTCCGCCGCTTAAGACAGCCTCCGGCTTATTTGTTCAGGAATGTACCGGGAGTATGTTTGGGGATTTCCGTGTGAAATTTCTCTCACCCGTTTTTCTCTGTATGTAATTACGAGTTGCACAAGTCAGTCTCGACTTGCTTATTCTTACTATCTACATATCATAATTTACAGACTAATTCTAATACTACATACAATTCACACATTATAAAACATATTGTAAACATTCTAAATTTTCTTAACTCTACTACTTATGACTACTACCGGGTTTTTCTTTAGATGCGAGTTATTCTAGTTATAGAATTTCTCATTAAGTAATTGGTTACTTAATTATTCCTCATATTTGATGTCAGCTGACTTCTTACTTTGCTCTACTTTCGATGAATAGGATTCAAGGTTGATCAGGCCTCGTACCTATTTATACGATTAGCTAGCTAAATGTTACTCAAGTACTCTTTTGCATTTGAGTACCAGACATATACCTTTTTTTTTTACATTTATTTAACTTGTACTCTACCATTTCCTTCTTCGTGATAACGTTTTATCTGCGAAATATGTGTCCTTCGTACATATTTTTGAGTAGAGGGTTCGTACAGGGCTACTACGGTTACTGGAGTTAAATATTTGTGAATTTGATAAGGACCGCACCATCGGTATGATAGCTTGGAAGTGGTCTTACCGATTGCACTACTCGTAGGGTGTGTTTTACACATAACTAAGTCACCGATTTGGTACTTTACTTCATTATTATTATTATTATTTCGCTCGTGATATTTCCTTGATTTCGCTAAGTTTGTTCGTAAATTAGCGCGCGCTTCATTCCATATTTTCCTAATATTTTTATCCCTAATTTCAATGGGTAACAATTCATGTATTTTCCACTTAGTGGATAATGGGTGGTTAGGTTTATACTTGAACAATAATTCGAATGGGGTAGACTTATGTCCTTCATGATATGCTGAATTAAAGGCGAACTGTATCCAGGATAGGTTCTGGTCCCAAGAAGTATGATCGTTAGCATGGTAGGCTATTAAAGCAGATTTTAGGTTTCGCAAATACCTCTCAGCTATATTACCTTGCGGACGATACTCTGTAGTGGTAATGTGGTCTATTCCTAGTTTGAAACACATGTTCCTGAATTCCTTGGACTTAAACTGTGGTCCGTTATCCGACACTAGATGGACAGGAATACCGAATTCTTTAAATAATCTATGCTGTAAAATACTTACTGTGGTTGTAGCTAAGGCTCACCGCATGGGGTACATCCAGACGAATTTGCTAAAAGAGTCTACACAAATTAGTAACATTGTATTTCCTGATTTAGAACGCGGGTAGGGTCCTGAAAAGTCAAAATAAAGTTTGGAGAACGGGGTAGCAGGAATCTCTGAGATTAATTGACTTATTTGACTGTTTCTCGCTGGTTTGCTGAGTGCACACAACTTACACCTTTTCACAAAATTGGCGATCTCACTGTTCATATTTTCCCAGTGATATTCTTTACGAATTCGATGTATGGTTTTATTTATTCCCATATGAGCTCCAATGGTGGAAGAGTGATAATATTCCATCAGCATAGGTTCAATAATATCAGGGGCGATTATTCGTAAATATTTTCCGTTCGCTATTCTACAACATAATACTCTCCTACTTAATATGTATTTCTCTGACTTATTTCCTTTTTCAAGTTGTTCAATAATTGGACTCAAACGTGGGTCTTGTTGTTGATACTGGGCTAAATCCGTAAATGCAAGAGGAAATTCGGTAATTAAAGTATTAATAATCGGCGTTTCTCTACTCTTGTTATCGTAAGTATTACTACTAGGCTGGAACATACGTGACAGTGTATCGGCAACTACGTTTTGGGTGCCTCTAATATGTTGTACTTTGAATTTAAAACAATTTAATCTTAATACCCATCTTCCGATACGACCTAACTGTTTTGGGTGATTTAGTAGCCAAGATAACGCTTGATTATCTGTTTCTAACAAAAACTCTTTATGTTCTAAAAATGGTTTGAACTTCTCAAAAGCGAAAACTATAGCTAAACATTCTAATTCGTATGCGGAGTATTTCTTTTCTTGATCTGTCAGGGTGCGAGAAGCGTAACTAATAGGTAACCTTGAGTTATCAACTTCCTGATATATTACTGCACCTAGGGCGACACTAGAACTGTCTGTCTGCACTACAAATGGTTTTGTAAAATCGGCTAATTGTAGTACGGGGGGTGATATGATGCTTTCTTTTAATTTCTCGAATGCGGTTTGGTGTTGCTCATTCCATTCAAATTTAATTCCCTTCTTTCTTAAGGTATTTAGCGGTGCTGCAATTTCGGCTAGATGTGGGATGTACTTATGGAAATAATTTATCATTCCTAAAAATCGGGCTATTCCTTTCGCATCCCGCGGTGGTAAAAATTCTCTGATGGCACGGGTTCGCTCTGGGTCTATGCTTACCTTTCCGTTGGCTTGTACGATGTGACCTAAAAATGAGAATTGTGTCACAGCAAAATTTACTTTACTGGGGTTTACGGTTAATCCAGCTTTCTCCAATCGGGTTAGTACTTCACGTAGATGATTAAGATGTTGCTCAATTGACTCGCTGTAGATAACAATGTCATCTAAGTAGTGATACACATATTTAAATTTTATGTCATGAAATAATTTTTCTAATAATCTGCTACATACAGAACTACCTTGGGATATACCAAAGGGTACCCTCGTAAATTGGTACAGGTTGAAAGGGACGGCAAATGCGGTAAGACGTTTTAATTCTTGTGAGAGGGGTATCTGGTGAAATGCCTGATTTAAATCCATAATGGTAAAAATTTTTGCTTTCGTAAAATAATGAAAAGCACTGTGGATGTCGGGAAGTGGTATAGATTCAAATTCTATCCGTTTATTTAGTTGCCTGTAGTCCACAACTAATCTATGTTTGTCGTTACTTTTGGGTACTAAAAACGCGGGTGAAGAATAAGATGACGTAGAGGGTTCGATGACTCCTTGTTCTAACAACTTATTAATTTGGTTCCTCATTACTTCCATTTTTGGAGGTGATAATTTGTATGGGGCTAAACGTATTACTTTATTGTCGCTCAAATTTATTTTGTACTCTATCAGGTCCGTCAGTCCTAACTTTGGGGTGAGGACGTTGGAGAATTGTTTTATTAAAGTCTGTATGTTCCGTCTATCTTTACTTTCCAGATGACCTAATTCAGATTCGTGATGCTTTATATGTGTAGAAGTGGTGCTAGTACTTTCTCTGTTATTTTCATTATCATGCAAGTTATATTTCCTTGAACGATCGAATCCAAAGTAAAACATCTTATCGTGAATGTCTAGAATTATTCCTGTTTTACTGATAAAATCAGCTCCCAATATTAACTCGGGTCCTAATTCGTCGCATACCAACATTGGAAAATACCACGTTAGATTTTTAATTTTTACTTTAAACGTGATGATAAGTTTGATCATTAAGTTTTGCTTATTAGCTGTAGCGCATCTAATATTTACTGATTGACTGCGTTTAACTAAATTGTGTTTAAATAATTTATTGGCTAGCTCTTGACTAATTAAACTTCGCGTTGATCCGGAATCAATTAATCCGAGGGTGGATGTAACACCAAGGTCAACTTGCATATACGGTAATTCACACTTATTGAAATCACATTTACTAATAGAGTTACATTTATCGATAAATTTTCTAACATAGGGGTCTAATTTTCTTTTGTTATTTGTATTAGTATTTTGTTTTAATTGGTGGTCTCTCAGGGGTTTACCTGTTTTCACGGTGCTGCGGAAGACACAGGGTTTCGGATCTCCCTGCTTTACATGTTTTTTGGATAATGAGTTTTCTGATTGTACTGTTTCCGTTTACAGTTTCTACTGAGGTGTCCAGGTTTTCCGCAGTTATAGCATATATATTCTTTACGCGGGGTCTCACTGGTTTCGTGTCGAGGTGGAGGCTCCTTGGACTTACCATGGCCATGAACATAGGTTGGTCGCCGAAATGGTCGTCGTTCTCGTAGACTTCTTGCATCTGAGACTAGGGCTTGCGTTTCCTTTCTATGTGGTGTTGTGGATACCGGTGCATGTCTGTGCTGATCTGCGTACCACACATTTGACGAGTGAACACTACATTGTTCAAGGTCAGCAAAAGTGAGGGGTCTACTTATTAGTGCTAAACGGGAGCGTTCTTCAGGAGACAAGCCTACCAAGATAGTATCGACCAATTGTTTTTCAGTCCAGTCGACTTGCAGTAGACGTGAAGATTCTCTGATGTCAGCAATATAGTGGTCTTTCATGGGCTCCTTGTACTCGAAGTACGCTATTTCTTTTGATCTCCTCATAAATTCCCGTGGGGATAAAATATTTGATTATAGTAGTATGAAGTTCTTCTACTGGAAGAGTCGAGTTTAATGATTCTAGCACACGATCTCGTAAAGGTGGTTTACATTTCGGTAGGATAACCTGCAGTATTTTCCAATCGCTCAATTGTTGTAGATCTTTTATTTGCAGTAGGTATCTGATAAAAGTCAATAGAATCGTGATACTTAAGCCATCGGTGTAAGGAATTTCATTAATTATTTTCTCTACTGGGTGGGAAATCTTTCCGTAGAGGTCTACATTAAAATATACGTTTGGTATACTTTTCGAAGGATTGGTGGTTGCATTAGGATTTGTAATAGCATATTTACTAGTGCTAGTATGCTGAATATTAGGCGGTGGGGGTTCTGACATAGTTAGGGTATTTAATTCTCTACTAGGTATTTGTTCATGAGTCTGTTGTATCTTCGATACGGTGGGTGATTCGTGGTTCGAGGTGGAGAGAGGGTGTTCTAAAGTAGGGGATTGAACTGGGGAAATATATAATTTTTGTAAGTAGTGCTCAATTTCCTCCATTCTCGATGAGTCAGACTTTCTTCGTAAGTCGTTGATAATTATGGGTAATTGGCTTAATGCCTCATCCGCAAATTTCTGCACATCGGCGGGGATTACGGTGACGTCGGGCCAGCTTAATAAATTATTCAACCGGCGGGTTAAATGTTCTATACGTTGCGTAACGCGAAAAATTTCAGTAGGTGATTTCTTGTCCTGAAGGTTCTGAGATAATACCATCAGTTCCCTATATTTCGCATAACAGGCTTCTCGTTCGCCGTCATAATCGAGTTCACGCAATCTATCTAACTGCGAGGGTATATCTGATCCGGTTTGGCGTAATGATTTTCGTAATTCCGACACGGTTACATTCACGTGTTTTAGACCTCGTAAAAGTGCTTCGTAGCATAGCTCATCTTTTAATAATAGATCAGGATTAAATTCAGCCATTTTCGTAACGTGAGTGGCTATAACTAATTATTCTACTATTTGCATTAAATGCTATACAACGCTTCCTTTTTTTTCACCAAAAATATAAAAATATAAATCAATCGTATTCTTACACTTTTTTTTTTTTTTTACAAATAAACACTTAAAATGTTATGACAACCTTTATCATTTTACATTGAGAGAGAGAGAGAGAGAAATTTCACACAGGCTTGAATATGCGTACTACAAAAGGGGGAATCTTCGGTTACTAAACACAGGAACCGACACGCTTCTATTTACAATAGACCAAACAAAGAGGATGGCGTATTGTCTAACTTAACTTGAGGGAGAGCAACTATGACTGTTTTAAACAATCGACAACAGGAAATTTACATGTCCGAGTTTGTCGTCAAATTGACACGTTGTAGAATGAAACTTTTAGACAAGCACCTACATGGTTTTGTTTACATGGGACAATATGTTAATATTACTTTACACATATTATATTTACAAATAAAGTTACCTATACTATATTACTATAATAATAATTATTATTTTTATCTTATTTAAAATTCTGACACATATTAAAATACATGAGTGAATACATCAACAGCTTGTGTGTGTGGGATATCGGGACACAATTACTTCTTTCTTTTCTCTTAAGCAAATTAGCAAATTAATTAGCAGCAGAGTTGCGCAATTTATAACATCTTAACTTGTGTTATAACGTAGGGAACCCGCATTAATTGGTTATGCCAATTATACAGGCTGCCTTTCGTTGTGACGAGCTGAAAATTAATCACAACAAATAAAACAATTCTTATATCAGGATATTGGGAAGGGGAGACTGTTGATTTATGCACTCAGTTTACTCGGTACTCAGATGACATCTCTTTATTACATTATGAGATAAAGTTCTCCATTTAAAGTTCTCAACATATATAGTTTACAGTATAATTATATATATATTACTCTTTCATAAGGGCCCTCAAAATATGATGTACATCTATTTAATTTATTCCGCGGATCCGGGATTGAATATATATTAAGTTAATAATGGTCACCTTGCCATATACAATATTGAAAATTGAGCCATTTGAAGAATGGACTTTATTAATCTTTCAAAACAAGAAAACTTTTAGTTTAAACATTTACTCCTTTGCTATAACCAGTGTTATTAGATTACAGACTACATGTTACATACAATGTCTGTCTTTTAAAGTCTTAAAAGTGGTGAGTTAAATTGTCTTTTGTGGGTAAATATTTTAGTAACTCATAACCATGGAAGACAAGCCTCCATGTCACCTGGTTTTCAGTATTTGCTGCAGAATTGGTACTTCGGTCCTTGGTGTGTTTCCTGAAGGTCTGTCGTTGCCTTAGTATCCGGTGACGGTGAAGTTCCTGAAATCTGTTATATCATTCGGGGTGAAGTACTCTCATCTTAGCCGACTGTAGTAATTCTTGTAGGATACTCTCATCTTAGACGACTGTTGTAATTCTTGTAGTTATAATAAATAAATAGAAAGTTTGTTTCACAGCAATACACTTCACATGATTATAGATTAGTTGAATATCACCTTCATGTTTGTAGTAATGTATGAATTACATAGTTTGTTATTTATTCATTGAGAGAGAGATGTCATCGCCGCACAAATTTAGTTATTTAAATATTCATTGAACCAACCATTCACATAATTATACACGCGTCGCGAAACAACGCTGTACGCAGCTTACGGCGTGAGCGCTCCATTGCAAGTGGGCAAAATAGTTAGGGGAAGAGTAGTAATCTCGCGACAATTACTAGTCAACATAAAAGTAGTTCCATGTTTCTAATTTAATTAAAGGACTAAAGCTTGATTAAATAATTAAATAGAGATATTCTTAGTTACAGACGTTATCAAAGTACATTACAGTGGTCTTATTTAATCATTTAAATAATAACAAAATTTACAATTATATTTAGTTTGTTTAGGGGTCAGAAAACAAGTTAATTCTGGTCAGTGCCTGTATATGCAGGATTAATTAACAAGCTTTACCCTTTCTGTACAATTGTATTCCCTTTTATTTTATTATTAGACTTATTATTAAATATTATTATTATTTAATGATAGCAATAAGATTTAGTTTAAAATGTGAGATTTTATTAAAATTTTAAAATTTCTCAGCTTATACATTAACAATTTAATTAATTAACATATTTTTATTAATGAAATCGTCACAGAATCTCCTTACCACTTTCTGTGATACAGTTGAGTAAATATTTACAAAACTCATATTGTTAATTTCATTTAAAAAGTACCAAGGTACATTCCTACAGTTGTCCAAAGAAGATCGGATTCAGAAAATTAACGTTATTGACCGCGGAAAGAATTTAATGTTCTACTAATGCTAAGATTGTTTGAGACATAAATTATCTTTTCTGTAAAAACTATTCAGCGTCTCCACAGTTGAGCCTATGCACTAGACTGAAGTAGCGTATATTGCAAAATAGCAGATTTCGGGAGTTATGATTCTTATATTGATGTACTGAGGCCGTTATTTGCTAATAAATACGACTTACTGACTAGGCTATATCCCGTAAGCTGGGTAAGTTGAAGGTCTATGCGTACCTGTTACCGGTCATCACCTACGGTGTCCTGATATGGGGTTAGGGCTACAGGGCTTCGGCTAATGGCCAAAGTTCCTCTCGTCAATCCCTCCTCACTTGATGTAAAGTAGACTTGGTGTACAATCCATGGACGACATTCGGCGGTAACTTAAACAAAAGAGGCGGCAGGATTGAAGGAAAGAAGAAGAGACCACCATACAACAACATAACGCAGCATAAAACTGGAAAAAAGAGGTAAGACAACTCCGCCAACATATCTCATTCCGGCGAAGCCATGCTACCAGCCTACGGTCCTTTTATTTTAATGGCCGAAGCCACCCAGCGACAGCAGTGCACTCTCCTTTCCAGCATCGCTAATGTAGAGGTGTACGTGCGCCAGTTTTCTAGTGACAATATATATGTACTGGATTATCGATTATTGTTGTTGAAAGAATGTTAGTATGCATATAAAAAGTATTTACAAATTAGTTACAAAATAATTAGTTTTAGCCAAATAATTAGTTCATAATTATTTAGCTCACGTTCACTGTTTAGTTTTCAGAATTGTGCTAATCACACCGTACTTTTTTACTTTTGTAATGTTAAATTTGTGACGCAATTGAAAACGAGGAGGCAACTAGATTATAACTTAAATATCGGAGATGACTGCGTCGTGGTTGTCTGATTTCAATTACTTGGGCAGCAAAGTAAATGAAAACAGTGATGTAAACAAGGAGATAAGAAATAGATTCATGAAATCCTGAAGGGTAGTAATGATTTTACTCGGTCAAATTATATAAGAAAATATATAAGACGATAATAACACCTGTCGTCTCATAATGATGTATATGGACGGTTATCAAAGAAGACAGAAGAGGAGCCCATAATAATTTAGCTCACGGTTTAAGTTACAGAAGTTTGCTCATTTCTTATGTACAGAATGTTGACTTTCCTTATTAATCTTAACATTGCGCTTGAATATAGTATAAAGTCTTCTTGATATCACAGCAACTGAATTCAGCTGTTAACAAATATTTTGAATCTCAGGCAATTTAGAAATACCATTCAAAGACATGAATATCAAACTGTAGTCAAGGAGCTTTCAAACTTTCAATGGATTGCTGATAAAGGCGCACCGCAACGGATACAGAAGCGGTGCGCTCCCTCTGTTCCACTAGTTAACATGGGAATTTTGTAATCCCACTTAAGTGGCAACTTGTCCTTCTGAAAACGACGGCCAGACAAATTAATCAAGTTCCATTTATCACTCATTTCACCCCCTTAGAATGCGAGTAATGACGTCAAAAATATGACCAATTATATAAAGCATTTTAAATAAAATAATTTTAAATCTAATATAATGTGGTTTTGGCTGGCTTTTATTATAAAGAATCATTTTTCAGAAGGTATATTTTTATCGGATTTTACCTGTTTCGGGAAATACTAAGATAAATTCGGATTCCCCGTTTGAAGTTGCTGTCAGAAATAACTTTCATTATGTACATTGTATTAAAATATTAATAATTGTAAACAGTATTTTCTTATTTTATAAATAACATATGTGCCGCGTCGACTTATCTGCAAGTTGTTTATATTGGTAACAATTAGAACTATATTTTCTATATCACATGACTACATACATATAGTTAACTGTCCAAAAATTGCCCTCTATTAAAAATTAGACGTTTTTTGAACAACATATAAACACGTTGTTTTGGAAATAACATGTGCTAGACCCAGAACAATTATGGTTCTAAAATCTATTTCTTCATTCTTTCCTTGGTAATGATTTTGACGTTACTATGTGTATGTTAGGCCAGTAATTTGTAATATTCCACGTGTGCATTGCTAATACTAGCTCAGTTCCAAAATTAATTTAGGAATTTTTAATATTAGGTAGTTTATAAAACTAAGCGTTTTCTACAAAATACAAAAGTCTGCATATTTTTCATGTTTCTCTGAATTTACAAACCAACAACGAGAAGTGAAACTGATTTAGTTAGCCATTTTTTATTTGCTTTCCCTAGAAACAGTTGGGCGGCATTAGGTCAGCATTACATGAATTTGCAATTTAGAGTATAGTAGTCATTTTAGTACGGCAAGATTCTTTATAAGGACTAAATATTTGTTACCACGTAAATTATTTTAAATGTCTCACGTAATGATTTGTTATGTTAAATTTATAAGTTATCAAATAAATGTGTAGTTCGTAGATGACATATTTAGTTTTCCCAGTACTCCGTTATTTCACATCCGTTGCCAGGGATAAAAGCAGATCATCAGAGTGAATGATATTGCTGATATTGCAAACTGTGTACTTTTCCAAACCACTCGTATTAAAAACAAATCAAATTATATAAAACAATTACTAAAAATTATTAGTAAATTATACGATGTTGGTAGTTCCAGAGTAAATCAGAGTAATATACACTATAATCAGAGTAAAATACACCCAACATAATAATAACTGTAAAAAGTAACATCCATTCTAGTTGAGTAATAGAATACTAGTAAAAGAACGTAGTAGCAAAGTTTTTAAATTTTTATAATGTCGTTTTATTTTGTTTAAATATAATATTGCCATTTATTACTTAAAAACTATAATTTTATAAAGTTTTAATTAAGGTTTATATGCCGAGCAAAGGCACACATTATAGTTAATATTTATTACAACTTTTTAAATATTTGTTACAAAATATAAGCATAGTTTATTTGCAAAATTAACTTTAATATAGTCCGCATTGTTTTTCTATAAGCTTTTCTTAATTTTCTACTGTTGTAATTGCTGGTGAAGATGGTATATTATAACTGATATTAGACTGTCACAATTCACACCTCAGTGCCCTTGTTATGTTGTTTGTCTTTTTAATCATGACGTCTATGTTTATTTCTATCCCTTTCAACTCAGTACCCTTGTTGTTAATGCTCCATGCTACAGTTTTGTTCTTTTCGTCTGTCTGTATTCCTTCATTGTTATTCCTATCAATTCACCGGCACTGATGTTTTTCATGTCGAGGAGAAATTAGTTTTCAAGGAGGACAAGACTGAAGCTCATAGATAACATACAACGCGAGGTGACATTGAAAAGATAAAGGCTAAAATAAATACTTGGCAGTCGTGCCTGTAACTTGCGGAATGAAGAATAACTTTTGTGGATGATAATAATACAAATAAGTCGCAAGTGTAACGCGTTTTGCCTTAAGTAGTAATATGATGCGTAATAGATTACGAAATTCATTGTGCGTAACATTACGTGAACAACATAGTATTGTCAGATATCTATGAATTTTCAACAACGTTGCTAGAAAACAATGTGTGTATTACATGGAATCTGCGATAATGTTTTAGGTGAGGACACACAATTGAGTAGGGATAATGGAAGTAAATACTATCATACAAAGACTGGTGAGATATTTACAGAATGTATAAATATGAGAACACTAATACCAAATATTTCTTTTCTGCGATGCAGTAAAAATAAATTAAAAACTACAGTGGAAACTTAAAGTTTCCTAATACTTGTTACCTTAATAAGTAGTAATATGATGCGCAGCAGATTACTGGTGTCATTGTAACAGTACGTGCACAATCTAGGCAACAGGCAACTATAGGCATGAGTTGTACAGTAATAAACAATATTAAAAATTTTTGTTCCCGTCTGGTAATCTCACTTGTATCTACCTTGTTATTCTGCTAATTGTGTTTTCGGTATATATGCATCAAAATTGAATGGACTTGTATTTAACTCTTTAACCGTAACGTGGCCGTGTTATTAGCAACACAAGAATTTAAAATTCACGTGAACGTCACCACACTTGTAATGTGCATATTTTAAAGGTCATATTCTATTGTGGGGTGCCTTAATTGATAAATTATTGTGGGTAATATGCGCAAGTAAGGCTGCGGGCGTCACGACATCTGCCCCACTCGTCTGACACACTCGGCTGCTCTCGTACACACGATTAATCCCATTAAAGTGCAGTAAGGCGGAAAATGTGTGGTCTCAACAAAAACGGTGGCAGTCATTTGATTTCTGCTTCCATATTCCCACGTCTCTACAGTATGTTGCCAACGTGCAAAGGGAATTTCTCTTTTGAGTAGCAGCTTAATTGGCATCATATTAAACAGTACTGTGTATAATACACATTATAATTTTAAACATAAAATGGCAATATTATCTCAATATCTTTAATTTTTTAATAATTTACTATCAATGAGTAAGTTAAGTTTTTCAGACCTATAATTCTTTGTTATAATCATCATTACAAACAATAGTTGTTTGACAATCATTATAATCATCAATCGTTTGATAATTAACAATTCCATTAATTGGCACTGATAGCTACTAATTCAACTACCATGCCACGAGAACTATTTTTGGCAGCAGTTTTCGACAGCAGTAAAACAGTTTACAACATTTATAACTTCAAAGAAACGTTTCTAAGTAAAGACCAGCATTCGGCTAAGCAACATAAAACGTAAGGGGAATTATATAGTGCTCTAAATTTTCAGTAAACTTAAGCTCTTTAAGTGGCCACGTGTTCACAGTCCATCTTAAAATATACTTGATTCTATACATTAACATTTCCCTGTCTCCTTTTTTAGGTGTAGTACAATGAAGCTTGTAAGTTGAAATATATTTTTGGTACTCAATTTTCTGCTTACAAAACGTGTATTAACAATTTTTTGTTTCCAAGACATTATTTAAATTAAATCTAGGATTCAATTTTCACATTTACCTGTTTTATTGAGACTAGACGTACATAGACACAAAGTATGTAATTTAGTCGTCAAAAATTCTAAACATCAAATTGAAGTTATTTTACGTTAAATATTTCTCTACCATGATAGCTAAGATATAGTTAGATTTAAGCTTTAAGTTGTCAGGAGGAGGAAGTGTGTCATAAGCAGTAGGCTTATAAAATTCTCTTTTTTGTAATAACATTTTCCATTACTTTAAAATTGTCGACATTCTGTGCTTAATTGCTTCGCTTTTTCCTGTTATAAACAATGCAAGGGAATTAAAATTTCTAAGAACCGTTTCTTTATTTTGCTAATGTAAAAAAAGTCGGCGGGGCTGTGTCGGAGGCACGGCCGCAAAATCTTCAGAGCGTAGAATACGTCTGTGTGCTTTAGGGTTGCTAATGTGTTATGAATAAAAACATTAAAAACTGCAGAAACGGATAAAGGTATAGTTCCGATGCCGCTAAATATCATTTGTTTATTTACTTGTTACTATGGTAATTAATTCTGGTCTCCATGGTGTTGCAACGGCATCATTTTAACAGCCACTGTCTTTACGTCCATCTGGAACCACAGTCTGTCACAAATGTCACACGCGTGTCCAAATTCATTATTAAAGAATGTTTTGTAAATGTGCTTTGTAGGTAACTGCCACGTTTTGCTGAATTCGATCGGCTGATACACTTGCGAAGTCGGGCCCTTTTCCTCATCCAACTCGACTTCAGTATTTATTTCCTTGTCTTTTAAGCGTTGTCGGTAAATCCTCTGACGTTCGGCATTAGTTATTTTGGGTTTTTTTAATACCTCATGATTTTCTCTACTCTCCTGTATGCGTTTACGATACTTTTGAGCACGTTAAGCATCCATATACCGCGACATTTTGTCCGAACACACGATTTTTACGATTGAATTACGATTATTCAAACCTCTTAATAATATCACCGCTATTACGGTACACTATGTAGATAGTACTCGATGAGACAATTTTAACCACACCTCACTCAACGTTCTATCGCATCGGAAACCGGAGAAATTCTAATTTTAGTGCGCGCCGAGCGGCGCAAAACATTTCTATTTCACCCCCCGCTCACCCCGCGCTGGATGATGCAATAGCCCGCTTATATTGTGCTATTTATTATCTTTGTTTTTATCTGTCGAATGGTACCTCATATAAGCGTGAATCTTTTGTCGATTAGATAATATTTCAATTTCAAAAGTGACGTGAAACGTAACGCTCGATTTTCTGGTTGGGGTGCCTATTGCTGGCCTGAAAGGTAAGACGTATTCTACGTCAAAAACTATTTGTTATTAATACTTTTTTAAAACAAACGCGCACGTGTTGCAGTAGTTCTCATTTTTATGCCATTACCCAATACGAAATATCACAATAATAATATAAATCACCAAATTAAATAAAATTACAATAATTCCAAAGTCAAATAAGCAATTAAATATTTAAAATTTTCAATAAGAAACTGTCTCTTAACATATCTTAATAGAACAGTCTCATCTCCTTAATTCCCAACACTCGCAACTAACTGAACGCTGTCAAAACAGGAATATTTTCACACGGGCGAGTCCCTTCTCGTTTAATAAATATCTTTAATTTAAACGAGAAGGTCTGCGAACAGAAGAATAACAATATAGTTACTAAGTAGGCCTTCTTCGTATACACGTCTCTTGCGAAACAAAGTGTCGGGCGACCTCAAAAGCGATGGTCAAATCGGTGTTCAAAAGTCCGGATCAGAGCCTTTGCCTTAAACTTTGAAAAATATGATAATGAAACAGCAGGGAAAAACTAGCCGTTTTTCTTTACTGTTCTCATAAATGACTACACGTGAACTAATAACTACTAAGAAGTCTGTGTTTCCCTCTTTCCTATATAAATGGGCAAATTGGGCCAGGAAGTTCAGTTTATTAGCTTAATCATGGAGATATGGATTAATTAACAAATAATGTTTCCGAAAAATGTTTAGCAAAGTTTTTAACATCAAATAAAATTTCAAACGAGCCTGTAATATTTTTTGTTATCCTAAAACTGCCTATGTTCCTAGCACAGCGACAGTAATGAATCGTCTATCATCGATTGATAATCAAACAAAAGTATGTGTCTGCCAACATAGACTAAATGCTGTATTGTTTTAAATCTCCCCAATAACCAAGTCTGCGTCAAATGTGTTAATGAATATTTTATAGATTGCATCTAGCCATCAGTTTTTAACTTTAAGTTCCCTCTAAAGCAAAGAGAGTAACACAAAACATACGAAAATATGATGGGTCAAGATATCTTTATTTTTACTTTCCAATGTATTCAATGATAACGTAATACCTGTATTCAATGATAACAAACCACCTGTGAAAACTAAGGACCTGTTTAGTCAATTAAAGTCGTTATATTGCTTTGTATTTATAATTTAATACTTCCACGTTCGTTGTCTAACGTCTTGTTAACACGTTTATTACATGAATCTCATTAATTCATGTTCCATAGTTTGTGCGACGTAACTTGTAAATGTATGTCATTGCAATATCCCGTCTCTATATTCCATTACACAACCTACAGTGAAGATCTAATTCGTAATTAAAATGCAGATTCAACGCCTGATATGAAGACAGTACAGAGTAGAATAAATCTTATTTTCCAAAGTAGTTTAAAACAAATTCAAGTAATTTCTTAAAATTAATTCTGTGTAATGCGAGGTATTACAATTTTATAGTCACATATTTTCCAATAGACGAAGACAGATTTTGCTTACCCCTATGTAAGCCTAAAGGGAAGCGACTTTCAGGAAGACCGCGGAGAAAAGGGCTTCATGTATTACTTCATTCTTGAAGAGATACTTACAAAATCTGTAGACATGTTATCTACGTACATAAAACTCAAAGTCTGAGGATTTATGGGTACTGAATACAAATCCACACCGTTACACCGATTGCCATCAAATTTTGCATAGGTAACCTTTAACACAAGGCAAAAAATACTGTCTAACTTGGAATTTGACATTTTGCCCCGTTCGCACGATTTAGGTTCGCACGATTATTCCTTTTCGTTGACACGTATAAAAATGTCAACAACACCATGGAGACCAGAATTAATTACCATAGTAACAAGTAAATAAACAAATGCTATTTAGCTGCATCAGAACCGTACCTTTATCCGTTCCTGCAGTTTTTAATGTTTTAACATTGAAAATGTTTATAAGGACGTGTCGCACATTTGCGGCCGATCGCTGGTGCGTTATCGAAAATGGGAACCGGTGAGTTTCCATAGAAACTAATTCTTTGTTGTCAATAACGTAGTACAAATATAAAACTTCGCTTATTAATGCGACTACATATAACTTATAATCTGTACATTGGTAAATGAAGAATGAATTCATTGATTGGTGAATGAACATAAATATATATATTTTTTAGATTTATTGAAGCATTTTCAATCCCCTTCTCTGTACATTGCATTTGTGCAATGCCTGTAAATTTTTAATATGCGATTGTATCGATGTATTTTGTAATTTTGTATACAGATACGTCTAGATATTTTGTAATTGACTTAATCGATTATATAATTTATGTTTATACGTATTTCTGATGATGCAATGAATAAGTAATGAAATATATTAAATACTACTACAAAAAATGTCAAAACACCATGGAGACCAGAATTAATTACCATAGTAACAAATAAATAAACAAAAGCTATTTAGCGGCATCGAAACAGTACATTTGTCCATTTCTGCAGTACATTTTCGATGTATGGTATAATATGCGATTGTATCGATATATTACGATGTGGAAAAGAAGAAGAGTATATAACTGTAAAATATAATTATAATTAAAATATTATGTAAAATATAATATCTAACATCCTAATTGTAAAATTGCCCTACACAGTAACACTTAGAATAAAGAATTTAGCGTTTCTGATTTAACAGGTGTAACCCCGCTTTAACTTAGACTGGTAAATTTTTTTCTTTTTTTTTCTAAAGAGGGGCCACAAGATAATTAGAACTAGACCAAAGCCTAGAGAAGCCAAAAATGCGCTGGATCCAGTGAGACGGGACTTGCAATTAAAACTCATAAAATTAACAATCAATAAAATCCTTTTATTATTCTATCTCCTTTCTGTTACCTACAAAAACAATAAATATAACATTCAGAATCTATTTTCCCCTTAAAAACTGTTAATTAAAAAATAATTTATATTCTTTAAAAAGGTTACTTGAAATTATTAATAAATCCAAAATTTATTTTCTATCTTCTCTGAAAAAAAAATCAATTGAAACTTAATTGAGATAAAATTTATAGACTTCTTGATAAGGTTAATTAGAATAACTAATTCTCAAAAAAAAATTAATTAAAATTAAATAGAGACAAATCTACATACTCTTTATTAAAGTTAATTAAAATAAATTAACTCTCTTAGAAAAAATATTAATTAAAAATTAATAGAGATAGAATTAATTAATTGTCATCAAAAATTAAATGTATATATATATATATACCCTATGTTTTATCTTTTCTTTTTATAAGCCCTATATCTAACTCCCCCCAAAAATACACCCAAATGTACAATACATATAGAACCCCACAAAATACACACACGAATATACAATACATCTACATGTTCCACAATACAGGACACTTATTACATAGATCTCTTGCCACACCCTTTTCTACCCCCATGAGGTACATCATTAATAATTTATGAAAATCCATGTCAGGTTTTAATTCTTAATATGTGCATAACACATTACATGTGTATCTGATTATATATGCAACACCAGTAGTCTCCAGGACATAATAAATTCAAAAATTTGGCCAAGTGCCTTATACTATTATAAAATGCTGCCACACTGGGCACTTATACTGGGAGAAATAAAATTTAGAATACAGTGAACACCCCAGTTATCATAATTAATTAAAAGAATTTAAATTTTGATAAATATTGTTAAGTTTTGAAAATAGTAATGTGTCATGAACCTTATAACCCTTTTAAAGTAATTTTGGCCCAGAGACCGACATGTTCATGGGCAAGTCAGTGCATAATTCAACCTGTCTCAACAGCATGTTTAACACTGCATGGATATGCAACTGTACAGGATTAAACTTGTGACTCTACTTAACTACCACAGAAATTTCTATCCCTATATAATCCAAACTGAATTAAAAATGAGAAATTAATATATAAAATGAACACTAAATTGAAACAGAGAAAATACAAGTTGATTGAATGAATTAGTAGCAGTAATGAAACCCTTATACTGAAAATAAGAAAGAATTGCACGTTTGAAGGTGAGCAGCCAAAGATGCATGTCAGCCTCTGAGCTCACAGATTATACAAACAAATTAATAAAATTTACAAAAGATTCCCCTCCCAGTTCACGCACTATTCTGTCCCGTTAATCGGGGACCCAATTAAAATATTTAAAAACTTGAAAGTCATGTTGTTGAGTGATTGAATGTCCACTGGCTCTATTGAGTTACATCACAATGTGTAAAGAATATATATATGGATTGAGTTCACCTTAATTTTTCCATGGGTGTGAAGGGGTGATCATCTGGCTTTCATGATAGGGTGTTTGTGTTAGCCATCGCCATTCTCCTCCGGCAGATGAAGAGAGAGAGAGAATCTAGGTGTTACATGTTCAGGTGGTGGAGCTGTCCCCGTCTACAGCGGAGGACCCTGATCATACAAGATATTATCAGCTAGAGTTCACAAACAAATTCCCCCAGAAACTTCACACACACCCAAAACCCACATATAATCTTAACACAGCTTTAGGGCTATTTAAATATGATACTTGACACACTTGGCAAGGTTATATGGCGAACAGGCCCTATTTGAAAACATTTAGTTCTGTGAAATATCATATTAATAAACTTTACCCATGTGGGTTAACATAATTCAATTTTCATTAGCTAATTATTCGGCTTGTTACACTTTTAATAAAATTTACACATAGTCTGAATTTTTGCCACGTGGTCCGAAAAGTTACTTGATTACAAACATATCTATACTTATTAAATTAATACCTTTTGGCAATTACATTCTTCTCAATTGGTGCCTTAGTAAACTTTCTGAAATTGATAAAGTTTTACTATAGTCACTAGTAAAGGTTGTATGTAACTTACTCTGAATTACGCATTGCACACTCGCCACGAGGTGCCATAATAAGGTTATCAGATTACATCCATGTCTGTACGATTTAAACAAATACTTTTTGCATTCATATGACTCTCAATTTTGGTGCCTTAGTTAAGACATGTGAATTTAATATAGTATTACTATATTTAAAAAAAATTACCTTTAAATTACGTATTGCACAACTCAACACGAGGTGACTCAACAGGTTATCTGCATCAACTTAATGTGGCCTATTAAACAATTTTCATTTGTAAAACTTTAAATCGATATATATATATATATATATATATATAATAATAATGCCGTAACTCACCGCAGTTCTGTATAGATTTAGCCTGCCATAGATGAAGATGGTGAAACAATTTTATTCTTCTCTACCGGAGAAAACAAAAGACGCAGCTAACAAGGCGACGGTTGGCCAGAGACAAAGAATTGCAGAAAACGCAATTTCCGTTCTGACCTCGTAAACCGTGGCTCACGCTAGGGTGCAGCATTAATCAAGCCGCTCTAAATGGTAAAACCAGTTACAGATAGTTTATCAAAACTGCAGATTGGTTTATCTCTACCGCTGCTACGTTAAATACCGTACAGTATTTTACTTCCTTTTTCGTTAAACGGTGAATACGCGCCGTATACTCGCCGATCTATTTTAGAACGGCACACAGGTTGCTTATAAATATCTCCTAAGGCTTTCTAAACGTGTTCTTTTAGGCTAAATCTCCAAAGGCTGTTTGCACCAACATAATAATTTAGTTCAAGTTAAAATAGTACAAGTGTTGAAAACAGCTTTGGAGAGAATTTGACTAATGAATACAAACGCCCCGACAGAATGTCTGTTATACGAACTGACAGAACGCCATATAGACATAGACAATAAAAATTATATTAAATACTTATTAAAAGTCAAATATTCGCGTGCGAAGCCGCGAGTAACAGCTAGTACAAAATAAACAACTTTAAATTTTAAATAACTTGTGAATAACTTGTAAATACAGGTTGTGAATGAGGTGATCAAATATTATGAACACAATAACAAAATTTTAATAGAATACTGAAATAATTTTTCCGATAATTCTAGTAGTAATGGCTCCCATGTGTACCACCGAAGTAGCTTAGGAGAAGACAGGGTGGGCTGCCTTATGTGAGGCATACAATGAAGGCAGTGTGGCCAGCACTACGCTTCAGCCGCCCGTTATTATCCCCAGGATGTTATCCCAGATACTCATTTTCAACAGGTTGAGTCAACCTGGGGGCTGAAAAACGCACCTTGATTTTGTGGTCCGGGGCCGGGAATCGATAATTCTTTACTACATTAATCAGAACTGTAAAAGGTTCTTGAGTAAGCATTAATACTTAGGCCTATCAATTATTAATTTATGTATAAATTATAAAAGAACATTGTTGCTAGTGACTTAGGAGGAAGTGAATAAAATAACTATATTGCAATTTATACTACTTCAGAATATATCATACATATTATAGGCGTGCAGAACACGAGACGAAGTACACTGTGCTTCATTCAGAATATTCCCAGTGGGGAAAACAGGAAAATATACTGCGTAAATGGGTTTTCCCTATCTCACGTCAGAGTTAGGTATCATTTTAATTAACAGAGAGCGCATATGACGATGCTCACACAAAAAAAAACTTTATAAAATGACTAACCTACCAATAATTGTGTGTGTGTGTGTGTGTGTGTGTGTGTGTGTGTGTGTGTGTGTGTGTGTGTGTGTGTGTGTGTGTGTGTGTGTGTGTGTGTGTGTGTGTGTGTGTGTGTGTGTGTGTGTGTGTGTGTGTGTGTGTGTGTGTGTGTGTGTGTGTGTGAAAAAGAGAGAGAGAGAGTGAGAGAGAGAGAGAGAGAGAGAGAGAGAGAGAGAGAGAGAGAGAGAGAGAGAGAGAGAGAGAGAGAGAGAGAGAGACTTCTTTTGCTTTTTGTAATAAAATTCAAATTGTGTTCAATAAAATACTAATTTTTTAACAATTTATGAGAATATATATATTAATTTTTCTCTGTTTATTTCGGAAAGGGCACATGTCCAACAAGAAAAATGTTTAATAATAAACACCCTAATTAATCTAAAACATCCCAATGTTGAGGGAGATGTGTATTTTTGTATGCTTTTAATATTACAATATCAACTTTTTTGAAAATTTATTCTGAACACTTTTAATCAGTTTTTTTTGCCTGTTGTAAAATTTGAGAAATGTGACATGAGCCTTTTCAAAAATAAACGATTCAATTGTTTAAGTACAATGCACAGCTAGCACTTGGAGTTCCAAGTGCATAAGTGCAACACAACACATAACATTTGTATACATAAACTACTTTTGAAAAACTATAGTATAAATTTGTCTTATAATACTGAAATAAATAATATGTAACAAATGCGATGCGTTTCAGCAATGCTTAATTATTTGTATAAGTATGTTACAATTATTAAACGCTGTGTTACCTTCAATAACGTTAGTTTCTTTAATTTTAAAAATATTTTTAAACTGTGCAAGAAAGTCTTGCACATATATTATATTACTTTAAATTGTAACACTACATAAACCTTATTAAAATAATACAAATTTATATTTGTAAACTTGTTAGGCTGTAAAAATGCAAGAAGTGTTTTAGCCTTGTTGGACTGGGTAAAATCTCAGACTAGAGTAATTAAGGAAAACTTAGTTTGGGCACAGTCTGAAATACATAAATTTCAGTTCTAACAGCGTCTAGTGATTAAAAAAAATATATATACATGTGTGTGTGTGTGTGTGTGTGTGTGTGTGTGTGTGTGTGTGTGTGTGTGTGTGTGTGTGTGTGTGTGTGTGTGTGTGTGTGTGTGTGTGTGTGTGTGTGTGTGTGTGTGTGTGTGTGTGTGTGTGTGTGTGATCTATATATTATCTACATCCTTATATGATATTAAACCTTATATATTATTTATTGCTTAAAATCGAAATCATCAAGTCTTTTTCTACCGTCACAAAACACTTTCAAAATGTTTCTTTAGTCCTCTTTTCAGAATTACTTCCTTTCATTCTTTGATTATGTACAATACAAACAACAATAGGATGCTTGGAGAGGTAGTACCTTTGTACCGGGTGGACTGGCCACTGGTCCTCACAAGCGTCCAGGGCTGGATGAAGTGAAGTTAGCTCCCAATGGGGCCCTTAACCTCTCTTCAGCCAAGACCGTACTGCGTGGTGAAGAGCCACATCCTACAAGAGGTGACCCTGTTGGCGCAGAACAGTACGGATCTAGACCGGAAGGTCGATAAACATTCCTGGTGGAGGGCAGCGGTACCCACCAGTACCAAGTTAGGGCGTATAGGGAATGATCCTGGACCGGCTTAACTTTGGAATATCACAGGCGACAATCGGATATTGATTTAACTGGCTGTGATACTGCGACTTTCGGAGAAGGAAACTCCAATGGAGAAAGACCACAACGGCGGTGAAGGCGGGGAAGAGGATCTTCGGTACGGCCGATCCAGCGGAAGTGGCAACCCTTGTTTCTGTGGGTTAATGCAGAAATGACACACGGTCAATGGTCTCAACGGTGGAAGAGGACTATGTTCCCAACGGCGGAGAGAGCAGAAGAACCTAGGAGGTGGGACTCTGAATGAAACCCAGAGCAGGTCTGGAGGCTCTAAGGTGGCAACCCCACCACTTACCACCTTACAAGCGCTGGTAACGGGACATGGATTATACTCGCAATCTTCACAAAGGAAAAGGAAAGCATGACGGATTTAATGGGTTAATGACCAGGCGCGGAAAGGACAAGATTCACGGTATATCGAGAATATTACAAGTAGGGACCTGGAATGTAAGAGGGCTCGGTAATAAAGAAACTGAACTTAATAATGAGCTACATAATAAAAAAGTTGATGTAGCTGTAGTCACAGAGACGAAGAAGAAATTAAGTGGTACGAAAGAATTGGATAATTATGTCATGGTTTATAGTGGTGTTCCCCAGTATAAAAGGGCAGCTTGTGGGGTTGCAATCCTCCTGCATAACCAATGGAAATAAAAAATAGTAAGCTACAGTTACATATCGGAGCGAATTACATAATGAGGATGAAAACAGAGAGAGGTCACTTAACAGTAGTCGGGGTCTATGCACCCGAAGAAGAGAAGTACGATGAAACTCTCTTATTTTATGAGTCACTTCAGAAGGTATTGAATACACATATAAGAACTGATTATGTGATTGTGGCTGGAGACTTGAACGCTAGGGTTGGTTCAACTTCAATACCAGGAGTTGTAGGCTGTTTTGGAGAAGATGTGATAAATAGAATTGGGCAAGAACTAAGGCAGTTCGCATCTTTTAATAAACTTAAAATAACGAACACCTTTTTCAGGAAAAAGGACATCTATAAATATACATGGATTGCTAGAGGCTATCGCTCACTAATTGATTACGTTATAGTCAATGAAAAGATGAAGAACTTTATACAGGACACAAGGGTTTACAGGGGACCAGAAATAGGCTCAGATCATTACCTAGTTATAACAGAAATAAAACTTCTACGAAGGTGGAAAAAATTTAGAACAAATACTATCAACTCAGAGGAAATATATAAGGTTTATCTGCTCCAATACGACGGTATAAAATATCTGTACCAACAAAGATTGGGAGCATATTTAGCAAACATCAATACAGAAAATGAAATTAATAGGGAATGGGAAAATATACGAGCGTGTATAGAGAAGAGTGCACATGAAGTAATAGGTCGAAGGAAGAAATTTAGGTAAAGAAAAGGATTGAAAATTTGGACGGAAGAACTTGAGCTTGCTATAAAAGATAAAAAGATAGCGTATCATAAATACTTACAAACGCCAAGTGTACAAAATGAGGAAATTATAAGTCAAAAAGGAATACCGCAAAAGCTATAGCCAGGAGAGCCCATCAACAATACTGGGATATATTTGTAAGCAACATAGAACATGACCTGCCTATATAGACGGCAGGAAGTAGCCTCTAAAATCATTAAATATCTAAACTCTCAGGAAAGACACACAGCTAGACTAAACGTGATCGAAGATGAAGAATGGAAAAGGCACTACCTAGAATTATGGTGTCAAGCAGAATCAAACAGGGACGAAGGAAGCGACATAAGTGCTTGCGTGGATATGATTACTTTAGATGAGCTGCAGCAGGCACTAAGAGACTCTAAAAATAGGAAAGTAAGTGGACTGGATAAGATAAACATGGAATTACTAAGACACGGATGGTCTCTTTTTGAACTGCGATTTCTTCATTTGATTAATGAATCAGTTATTTTCTCTATGTTAGCAGTCTTCATAACAACTTTGTCAAATTTTGTTGCTTCCCTGCTATATACACTTTTTCCTCGAACGAGGCCTTTCTGTTTCGCAACCATTATCAAGTTCTTCCTACAACAACATTAAAATATCTACTTCCCTTATATATATATATATACTAACCCTCCCACGCATCACCGGTTACATTCAACCAATAGGAGGCAGCACTTACCGCCCAGTCCTTGCTAGCCCCGCCCCTTACTCAGTCAACCTGACCTCGTCATATACATTTCCTCTAGAAATCTCCTACAGCTTTCTACCTTCTTCTGAACATATCCTGTAACCGTATTACACCTTTTATACACTACTCTTTCAAAATATAGTAAAATATATCCTCATTACTAAATTCAGTCTTTATGTTCATCAGCACATTACTATTCTTTTTCCTTACTTTTAATATTTCTAATTCTTCATACAATTTACGTTTACTTATGTTATTCTCTAACCTTACCATTTCGACGTTGTCTGTTGGGTCTAAAAACCTATGCCCTGTTTCATTAAAATATCTCGCATAGAGCGAATTCGTAGTTCTGTCTCCTTCTCCTCTCGCATGCTCTCTCAATCTAATTTCGAACTTACGTCCTGTTTGACCCAGGTAAACCTTATCACACTGTTTACAGTTCAACTTATAAACACCGCTTTTCTGTAATTCAGGCGTTATTTCAGTACTACTGTCCTTTATATAATCAAAAACTGTCTTTGTCTTTTTTACCGCTACATCTATATTGTTTTTTTCAAAGCACTTGATTATGTTCCTCGTTTGAAATCCCAGATACGTTATTGATCCTATGTATTTCTTTTCTTTCTTCTCTTCTTGTCTACTATTTCCTTCTATTCTTTTTACAATTGTCTCTACTATCCCCGGTTTATAATTATTATTTTTCGATATTTCTTCTATTCTTTCTAACTCTTCTGTTTTACATGAATCATCTTCTAAGTATTTTATTGCTCTATAACAAAATGAGTTTAGTGCAGCCATCTTGTGACTTACGGGATGGTATGATTCCTGAGGTATAATTAAGTCTGTATACGTTTCTTTCCTAAATACATCAAATTTAAAAACACCACACTCTATCTTTATATATAGATCTTGGTAATTTATTTGTACTCCACCTATTTCCTCTTTGAACTTAATTTTATTTTCAATTTGATTAATTTCATTCGTTAGTTCTGCGAATTCTTCATTTGTTCCTTCCCACACCACCAAAATGTCGTCTACATACCTTATCCATTCCTTCATTTTATCCTTATATTTTGATTCCATTAGGACACGCCTCTCAAAACAATTCATATATATTTCCGCCATTACTGGTGAAAACGGACAACCCATTGGTAGCCCCTCCTTTTGAATGTAATACTTATTAAACCTAAAGTAGTTTTGGTGTACGCACACTGTCAGAACTTTTATTAAATCACTTTTGTACTGATACTGTCCTAATTGTTATTTTTAATAATTTCTTCAGTACCGTATGTTCAACCGATATATTCGTAAACATATCTGACACACGTCTAAAGACATACGTTTCGTATTTTCACTTATTTTTACTAACTTCAACCGTTCTATTACATTTCTACTATTTTCTACACTATATTAGTGTATATTAGTGTAGAAAATAGTAGAAATGTAATAGAACGGTTGAACAGTGTGCGTACACCAAAACTACTTTAGGTTTAATAATAAGTATTACATTCAAAAGGAGGGGCTACTAATGGGTTGTCCGTTTTCACCAGTAATGGCAGAAATATATATGAATTGTTTTGAGAGGCGTGTCCTAATGGAATCAAAATATAAGGATAAATGAAGGAATGGATAAGGTACGTAGACGACATTTTGGTGGTGTGGGAAGGAACAAATGAAGAATTCGCAGAACTAACGAATGAAATTAATCAAATTGAAAATAAAATTAAGTTCAAAGAGGAAATAGGTGGAGTACAAATAAATTACCTAGATCTAAATATAAAGATAGAGTGTGGTGTTTTTAAATTTGATGTATTTGGAAAAGAAACATATACAGACTTAATTATACCTCAGGAATCATACCATCCCGTAAGTCACAAGATGGCTGCACTAAACTCATTTTGTTATAGAGCAATAAAATACTTAGAAGATGATTCATGTAAAACAGAAGAGTTAGAAAGAATAGAAGAAATATCGAAAAATAATAATTATAAACCGGGGATAGTAGAGACAATTGTAAAAAGAATAGAAGGAAATAGTAGACAAGAAGAGAAGAAAGAAAAGAAATACATAGGATCAATAACGTATCTGGGATTTCAAACGAGGAACATAATCAAGTGCTTTGAAAAAAACAATATAGATGTAGCGGTAAAAAAGACAAAGACAGTTTTTGATTATATAAAGGACAGTAGTACTGAATTAACGCCTGAATTACAGAAAAGTGGTGTTTATAAGTTGAACTGTAAACAGTGTGATAAGGTTTACCTGGGTCAAACAGGACGTAAGTTCGAAATTAGATTGAGAGAGCATGCGAGAGGAGAAGGAGACAGAACTACGAATTCGCTCTATGCGAGACATTTTAATGAAACAGGGCATAGGTTTTTAGACCCAACAGACAACGTTGAAATAGTAAGGTTAGAGAATAACATAAGTAAACGTAAATTGTATGAAGAATTAGAAATATTAAAAGTAAGGAAAAAGAATAGTAATGCGCTGATGAACATAAAGACTGAATTTAGTAATGAGGATATATTTTACTATATTTTGAAAGAGTAGTGTATAAAAGGTGTAATACGGTTACAGGATATGTTCAGAAGGTAGAAAGCTGTAGGAAATTTCTAGAGGAAATGTATATGACGAGGTCAGGTTGACTGAGTAAGGGGCGGGGCTAGCAAGGACTGGGCGGAAAGTACTGCCTCCTATTGGTTGAATGTAACCGGTGATGCGTGGGAGGGTTGGTATATATATATAAGGGAAGTAGATATTTTAATGTTGTTGTAGGAAGAACTTGATAATGGTTGCGAAACCGAAAGGCCTCGTTCGAGGAAAAAGTGTATATAGCAGGGAAGCAAAAAAATTTGACAAAGTTGATTAATGAATGTTGCAGAGCAAATGATGTGCCATCAGCATGGAACAAAGCGGAGGTAATATCCCTTTTTAAGAAGGGTGACAGACATAGGTGTGATAACTATAGGGGAATTAGTCTACTTAACTCATTTTATAAGGTCTATTCACAGATAATCAACAATAGATTGAAAATTATTACTGAAGCATTGCTATGTGAAGAACAGTCAGGTTTTAGAAAGGGACGCTCTTGCATTGACAATGTTTTTATAATGCAACAACTGACTAAAAAAGAAGAGAGTTCAATCTTGAAACGAACATAGCATTTACAGATTTTAAGAAGACGTTTGACAAAGTAAATAGACAAAAGCTGTAGGAAATTATGAATATAAGAGGGTACCCTCGACACTTGATCCAGGCATTGAAAGGACTATATAAACGAGCAGAAATAGTGATAAATACGGGACGAAGTATAAGCACAGAGCTAGTAACAACACAGGGTGTGCGACAGGGTTGTAGCATATCTCCAACTTTGTTTAATATATACATAGATCACATAATCAGGATATGGAAGGAAGAAGTCCGTGGAGGTATTAAAATAAACAGTAACACCACTTTAAATTCGTTACTTTTTGCAGATGATTTAGCAATAATTAAAACGACTGAACATGGCCTGCAAAGATAGGTGTACACATTCGAAACCATAGCTAACGAATATTCCCTAGAAATATGGGCACAGAAAACTAAAATTATGGCATTTAAAGGGAAGAATCCAGTACGCTAAAAAATAATGGTCTATGGACATCCTGTAGAACAAGTATCACATTTTTGCTATTTAGGATCTGATGTCAGCTATTTAAAAGGACATGATATAGAAAGAAAACTTCAGAGATTTGAATACATAGGGGGCACGATAAATAGAACGTTGGGAAATAAAACGCGTAAGGAGACAAGATTAAAGTCATATAAAACCATGGTTGTCCCAATTCTGACGTACGGCAGTGAAACCTAGGTTCCTTCAAAGCTAGATAGATCAAAGATTCAGGCAGCTGAAATTCGCTTTCTGAGAAGAGTCAAGGGCTGTACACGATTAGATAGAATACGTAATGACGACGTCCGGAATGCGCTAAACATCTACAATTTGAATCATCGAATAGATGATTACAAACGGAAATGGCGGGAACACATCGACCGCATGGACAAATGTAGACTACCACAACAAATAAGATCTTATAAACCAACGGGCAAGCGTAACGTTGGAAGACCTTTTTCAAGATGGGACCAACTACGACATTGTGGAGACGGAACAGGCATTTCTGCCTATACCATGAAGTGTAGAAGAAGAAGAAGACAAACAACAATCTAATTCTTTTACAGGAAGTTAAGAAAACGTTTGCAGCTTCAATTATTCAGTAGGCCCTAAAAGTACATGACGTGTTACCATATTTTAAAGGTTTGATTTGTCACGTCGCGATACTACGATACCTTGATATTTGGTCTACGATACCAACTTGTAGGCCTACTTTGTTTGTTAATATTTGTACGCAAATTTGACGGCATGCTCTCAGTCGAGTCGTGAAGTGATGTTGAATAAGTTACTGAAGTATTCTCACCTCAAAAATGACGTCCAATTTTATGTTGCTTCCCTTTGTTTTAGTTGTAGAATTAACTATGTTTTAATTGTCGATTTACGTTGTTTTTCATCTCTCTGTTAAACTAACAATGGCAACAACAAAAAGAAAAGGCTTTCCGGTAGCGGTTTAGTAGTATACAGCGTACTTCATTAGCGTTGCATGAAGAGATAGTTACACAGTTTTGTTTAAAACACTTTACTTTAGTTAGAAACACTCGTATATTTTAAATTATTCACGTAAATGCACGCCTATGTATCTCTATACTAAAATAAAGTTTATAGCTTTTTCAGAGGTACAAGAAAATTAAATTTACAACTCACAATGTCACAGCAGTACTATGTGCGGAGTTACGACAGCAATTTCTGTTTGGTAAACAAAGTAGAAAGTTAATGAAGTTAAGCAACAAACCTTAAAGTTTAATAGAAAATTTTTTATCTTTTTAGTATCCAATTATGTCAGTTATAAAATATAATGGATAGAATTCTATTAAATTATAATTACTTCTAATTACATACATATGACTACACTCAGGTCAAATGAATCAGGTAAGCTTTTCCCCCGGTTATCAGTTCGTTACGTGAAACAATAACAAATGTAATTATAACTAGAGTGACAACAGTTCAGTCCTAAAATACCACAGTATTCTCACTGAAGCACTAACATCAGAGGAAAGGGAACTACTATTAACACATTCAGTTTGCATATCATCAGGAGGAAAATTTAATGTCCCCCTTGTCATATTTCCTAACAAGAGAATACAAGTTCAGCTGCAATATGGAGCTCCTCTAGCAAGATATTCCCTTGCAATCATAGTGGCTGGATGCAGACAGATATACACGGTGGTTTGAACATTTTTGAGAAAACGGAGCCAAGTTCTGAATATCACGTTCTTCTGATTCTACGCATACACACTACACACACACAAAAATTGACTTCATAGAGAAAGCAAGAAACAATCATACGACAGTTGTGTCCCTCTACCACCACACTATATCCACAAACTACGACCTTGGACGTGTCATTTATTGGTCTCTTCAACATGTTTTACATAATCTTTTCAACACGTTTTACATACAGGGGATTGAGTAATTAGGCCTACTACACATAAATCCTGGGAGGGCTGTAACCAATGGCGAAGCGGCGGCAGAGACAAGGTAGGCAGTGTCCTACCCAAATAATTATTTGTTTACAAAGTAGTTAATTTTTATTTATAAATTAAATAGCCTAAGTTACTCAGAGAAGGTATAAAACTAATTTAAGAAGTTAAATGTTACGCGAGCGTGATGCCACGGAACCTTGCTGTGGAGTGCAACTGTACGCGGAATAGCTGGGTTGAGATTATTGGAAATGTCTTTTTAACATGGCTGGAGGCAAGATGGGCTTCGATGTAAGACAGCGGGAGGGGGCCAGCACGCGCAGCGTAAAAATGTGTCTCGTACACCGCATCTGAAGACATGTCTCCCCTGACTGAATGGTACAGAATTCTGGCCTGGCCGCTTTGTGCTTATTTGTTTATTGTGCGGCACATAGTATTTGTTTTTGTTGTGTTCAAAATTATTTTTAATTGTAGGGGCTTATATATATAGTGTTATAGGCTAAGAAGTGTGTAATCATTCAACTATTAATTATTTAATGATAAACATTTTTTAGTGTCGTCCTTTCAGTGTTTTAAGTATGCTGTTTAATCGGTTTAAAGGAGCTAGTACTAGTTCTAGGGAAGACGTATTTATTATGGACTGTGACACCTTTGACTCATAAGAATTTTTTAAAATACAAAATCAGTCCAATATCTTGAAAGCAAAATATATTGCTTAAGTCAAAAATGTCTCCACCGCCTTTAGGTTTGTCACAGAAAGATGGAAAAGTTGTAAGAAAATTTCAGAAAGTTTGGTATTGTAAATATATATGGCTCAGTGGTTGTAAGAAAAAAACTACATTGCTATTATTGTTTGATATTTAATGGAGAGGAACCGTGGAGCAAAGTTGGAGTAGGTACTATAGAAATGTTACCGATAAGCATGCTGGTAGCAAAACTCATATAAAAAATTCTGAGATGTTCCACGTGCTAGGACGTAACGAAATTGAACATTATGTGTCCGAATCATCTGGAATTCAAGCAATATAGCACAATTAAAATTTTTCACGAAATGGAAGAATACTAGACCGTTTGGTAGGTGTTGTTTGTTATCTAAGAAGGCAAGAGTTACCTTTTGGGGCCCTAAGGAAAAGGGCAGTTTTTAATAAGGGCAATATTTAGAAATTTTAAATGTGCTGGCTACGAAAGAGTCTTTCATAAAGGAACATATAAAAACAGGAAATGCATTTAGAGGCACATCTTCCGAAACTCAGAATGATTTAATCGAGTCTGTTTCCATTGCTGTCAATGAAAAATCATGAGCTCATTTTGTTTCCGTTCAAGATGACAAAACAAATGACGTATCTGTTAAAGTCCAACTGAGTATAATTGTGCGATATGTTCGTGGTTTGAAAATTGAGGAACGCTTTTTAGTCGTTTCTTAGGTTTCTTCCAGCAAAAGCACAGAAGGTTTGGCTAATAAAATAATTTCAGTTTTAAAAGAATACAGCATTAAAAGTGAGTTAGTAAGCCGAACATATGACGTTGCTTCTGTGATGGCTGATCGTAACGGTGGAGTACAAACTCTTGTTCTTCAACAGTGACTACACAAAATATTTGTGCATTGTTCTGCTCACTTGGTACAAGTTAACTTGGTACTGTTACACGGCGCAAAAAAATATTAAAGAAGTTAAATTGTTTATTTATAATTCCATAGTGTTTAAACTGCACTTCATATTTTGCTCAGTGATCTGTTGTTAGATCTGATTTACTTCGAGATCTGATTTAAACATCCTTGCCCAACATCAACCCGTTGGAATTACAGTTCGCGGGTGGTTTCAACGGTCAAAGAACATTACAAGGAAATGTATCATGGGCTTTTTTACATTACCAAATGTGGTTACGGGTATCCTCACAATTGAGTGCTGCAATTGGTCTCCTAAATATTTTAATGTCGACATCTTTCGTGTTGTACATGATCAAATTTTTGTATCTACTCGACATCTGTTTACTGTTCTACAGGCAAAAGTGATGTAAATCTACTCTTAAATGAAATTAAGACCGTGAAAGGAAATATCGCAACACTGCGTTCAAATGAAGTGCTGCGAAACTGTATGAACGAATGCAGGCTTCCAAATACTTACCCCAACATTGTATTGCAGGAACCTGTTAAGTTAAGTGTGCACACGCGTTGCTGATGAAATTCTTGATTTTGTGTCAGTGCGACTAGACGCCCGATTCAGCAGAGTTAAAGTATATTTTTTGTAGAATTTTTAAGTGACAAAAATTTATTGAATTTCGGAGGAATTTTTACTCAGTTCTAGTTTGAAAAGCTGAAATATTTGTTCCCAAAATTGTTTGACTGGGTAACACTACACTGCACAATGAAATATTAAACATCTTCAGCAGTGATGGTAAAATACTTCTCTATGTTAAACGGCTAGAATATATTGTGGAGAATCAACTCGATAGTATGTGTGAAACGAACATTAAAGTTAATGAAATCAGTACTAAGTATTCCAGTTACATCGGCCTCAACTGAGCGTTAAATGAGTACACTGACACTTAACGTACTCATTTAAAGAGAATCAAAAATGCCTTCGTAATGCTATAAAAAATAAAATAAATCACAATTGTCTAATTTGTCCATTAGAAAAGAATTGACATTAATGAGCACAAACGACCCAACTTTCAAGGAAAGGGAGACAGGTATTTCTGCAGACACGGCTGTCGAACTGGTTTAAAAGAAAATATAAATCATTGTGTAAGGCATACAGTAATCCAGATTTGTCAACATTTAAAAACGTGAATAAAGTTTATATTTGTTTAGGGGTATTCATAGACTACATCGATGCCAATACAGTAGTTTTTTCTCGATATTTTGCCCTAATTATAAAACGAAAAGCGTTTGTCTCGAGAAGCCACTTAAATTAACTCTATTCACCATCGTTTTACTGGTTAACTAAGAACGCCGGCAATCTTAGTAAGAGGTTACATTTTGATGGTATTTTTATGTCTACCCTAATTATTTTCTGACACTTTGCCACTGGCTGTAACCCAATTTCCAGGTAAGCAAACTCCTTGGAGAGGCAGACTTACGAGCGAAGTTGCCATCTACAGCAACCAACGGGTTTAGGAAATATGGAATCGTTTCGTTCGACCCAGAAGTCTTGTTAACGCAGACTTTGGCTCTGCAAAAACTACTGAAATTCCAGTTAACAACAAATCAGTAGCTTCAATGAAAATCCCGTAGCGGTTTGTATTGAAGATGACACAGAAACTCATGAACACTGATGATCCTGTGACTGGTGATAATGATCGCTTTACTATGGCTAATGGTGAAAATGATCTAGAGGTTAATTGCAAAACACTACTTGCTAATTGCAAACTTTGAACATTTCGAAGTCAGAAATAATCAAAGAACTCCAAAATCGTCCTTTAATCATTCAAGCGTATGAACCTCAACCAAGTACGCGTACATAATTTTCAATAATCGCATGAGACATTCTACTTTGGTTGAGATCGAACACTACTCACATGAAAAGTAAAACAGCAGTTATTACTTCCAAAACTCATACGTTAAACATTTTGCAGGATAAACTAAAAAAAAAGGAAGAGAAAAAGAGAGTCTAAAGAAATTCAAAACAAGAAATCAAAAATTACATAACCCATAACTAAAAAAGTATATACTGTACCTCCTGAGATGAAACGTTTTTTAGAAGATGATGAAGATGAGGCAGATAATGGACACCGAATACAATGAAGCATTTTTAAACTCATAAACCAATGATTTCTGGATGTCACCAGTGGTCCTTTTTGACGACTTTTTGTGTGAACATTGCAAGTAAAAACTTATATTCTATTAAAAAAAAGAAAGAGACATTATGCTTTTGAATTTTGATCTATCTTTCTGATACAATCTAAAAAATGGGTCTAAACATCTATATTAAGCTGTAACACATTTTCAAAAAATAAGAGAATACATTCTCTTTTGTAGAAAAGCACATAACATTCTTTTTTTATTTCCAAGTGTCGATGTACATTCTACTCTACCTATACCCAGTAAAGTGACCATTTTGCATGAAAATCTGTAAAATTAAAAATGTGCAAAAATAATATTTTCTTATTGCTTCTACATTTAAAATACTTCATACCAAGTAGTTTTAATTGATATTATTCATTATAAAATGCAAGTTAAGAATCTTTATATTTTAAGGTGTCTCCTTTATGCCTCCTCTTTCCAACGTCACAATAAATACAACAGTCCGCTATCCTAGATTTTCATTAATTAGTTGGTGGTCGAGATGTGCCATGGTCGTCGTTTGCGTAGGTACTGATGTCGTTAGTACGTGACTTTTACCGACATTTTGATTAAGTCTGTGAATATGTAGTAAGAGCGAGTAACTCAGCAGGATACAAAACGTTGTACAAAGTCTGCGTATACTTTACACTAGGTATACATTATGGTATGTGTCCTGACCATATCGCTCTTCATTTTCCGTGGCGAGTAACAAAACTTCATTTGAACATTTCTATCCTACGGTTAGAATCCAATACTAAAAAATTAATAATTAATAATAGGCTTAACGAAAAATTGCATTTCGTAATATCACACTTGACATTATAACTAATTTAAGTTTTAAGAATATAAAATTATAATATCAGTGCCCTTGTATTTTAACATATGTAACAACAATATCTTAAATCAATTTTCTACGTAATTTACAGTAACGTTTACCTGGCTTTACACTTACATGAGGTAACGAGTGGTAACTCTTCATTTTAATCAGATTATAATGGGAAAATACCATTTTGTATTAAGTGAATCTACAACTTACCCAATAGTATTATAATTTATATTACTTTTTTTTTATCGGCCATCTAAGGACCACATGCCAATTTCAATTCTTTATTCCTTGTTCTTTTCTTTTTTCCAATATACTTTCATCTTTTCACTGTGTCTCTTCTTCCTGTCTTCAGTCCACTTTGAACCTGCGTTTTTATCTCTCCTACCCTGGACTCCTTCTATTTTTAACACGTTTGCCCGAAAAACTTCTCTTTCGATTGCTTCTTGTGCGTTTATATTATTTTTTTCTAATTCCTTATTAGACTTCTTTAATCCAACTTGATGTTGACTTCTTCCCCACAGATATTTGAAGATCTGCTTTGTTAACCTATTGTCGTCCATTCTATATAAATGTCCAAAAAATAATAGTCTTCCTTTTCTCATTGTTTCTGTTATATTTTCTATACTTTGATATATTTCATCATTACTTCTTAATTTCCAACCTTCTAAAGTTTTTCGTAGGCCTAATATTTTCCTAATAATTCGTCTTTCCAATATTTCTAGTTTGCCTAAATTGTAGTTCAATGCATTCACTTGCATATAGACAGTCTGGCTTCACTATTGTACTGTAATGCCTTCTTTTCGCATTTTTATATATGCACTTTTTACTGTAAATATCTTTAGTTATACCATGAGCTCTTTCCATTTTATGAATCCTTTCTTCTATAGCAGATTTTTAAACCATTCTGTTGAATTATTTCACCTAGATACTTAAATTTTCTAACCCCTCTTGGTCAAAACCAAGATCTGTTAGCAGCAATTTTGGCGCATTTTTAATGTTCGTGAGAAATTTGTTTTTTCTGCATCATTTGATTTATATTACTTTATTTTAAATGTTTAAATTCCTTACGTGCATTATTAAATAAAAGGAAAATAAATTGTATAGTCTTTCTTGTCCGACTTATTTTCTAACGTTGTTTACCAAAGAAATCACGAAGTCAAATATGTCGGCTAATTGAAGAAAGAGAATTACAGACTGAAAGACGAAAATAGAATGTTAAAGACAAATAGTGTATCCGTGAAAGTGAAAAAAGAAGTCAAATCAACCCATAAGTTACGTCAGACGATGTGCTTGCTGAAACTGGAAAAGTTCCAAGACAAGCAAGTGATGAGAAACAAAAAAGTTCCTATTTCTAAATGATCAGAAATAATCTAAGTATACAGATCAGGACTGGACTAAGAAAGAACAAGATATAGGAAGAACCATAAAGGAGACAGCACTAAGGGAAAAAGAGAGAGGAAAGAAAGTAAGAAGGCGTATAACAAACTGTTAGAGGAAGGAGACTGGTGAGAGTGTAATGATGAAGAGGAGAAACTTGTGGCGATCGGAGTACAGAAGATGGCAAAAACTAATTAAAATAGTATTAGTAAACTAGTAAAGAGATCACTACGGAGAACAGAAAGTTACTGAAGTTGGGGAAGAGGCACCGATTACGGGACGGTAAAAATAAGCAATTATATGGAAAAAAGAAAAGCACTGAGAAGGAAAACAGAAATAAAATTTTGAAGCTGGTTGCATGAAACATTAAAAGTACTGAGAGAAATAGATTTTGGGGCAACTTTGATGAAACAGGTTCATAGTTGTTAGCGGTAACTAAGAGAAACAAAAAGGGTAAGGGATATTGAGACTACAGATTAATATTGTTAATAATATATTGCACTATTAAACTTGTCTATTAATATATAGTGGATTAAAAGGTAGATAAGAGAGAGGCGGCTGTTCTATCTATAAATTTATTATTCTATATTAAATTTATTATCTATAAATTTAAGGAATAATAATACGAAATCGGCAAGAACAATTATTATATTTATGGACAGAATAACGGTGATAAAGCGAAAAATAAGGACAGGTTTAAGAGGATTTAAACAATTTACACAGTCAATTTAAACAGAAGCAGATAAAGGAAGAATATATGTAGTAGGCACTTTTAATAGCAGAGTAAGTAAAAAGGATGAAATATACGGCAAGAGAATACAGTGAAAGGATGACAAATAGTAATAGAAAAGAATTTTAGAATGCTGTATGATGAGCAATCTGATAGTCACTGACATATTTTGGGCATAAAAACGTTCAAATACACAAGAGAAGTGGTAAGTAGAGTTGAAAAAGGCGATGATTACCATAGCCATAGCAAAACTTAAAGAATAGAATGGGATCATCCAAGGTAAGAGATAAGAATGTACCGAAATGTCAAGATGGTAATAGTAAAGCATGGGTGAATGAAGCGCTATTAAAAGTAAAATACATCGAGTCTGTAAACTTTTTTAAGAACAGAATACTGGAAGCGGCTAAATAGATATAAGGGAGAATAATTAGGAGGAAACTATACGGTGGGCAAAGAAGTTAAGAATACAGGTAGGAAAACGACACAGAAGAAACATTTGAGCAACAGAAAGACAGCTAATTACGACGTGTCTAAGAAGAACAAGATAATTATAAAACAGTCTTTTGTAGAAACAAAGAAGAATGGAATTGAAAGAATTTGGAATAAAACGGAAACGACAGCCGAATAAACCAGGACCCATTTTTTAAAATAAAATATTAAACTATTAAGAAACGTAAGACGCCAGAGACTTTGTTCACTTACTGCTATTTTACAATCTACTCAGCATATAGAGTAATAAGTAAAAAGTACATTAAGTTCTTCACATTAGGGGGTATCATGTTTGCCAGAAGCTAATGGTGTGAAAAACAAAGGTGGATAAATGTTAAATGATTATAAAAAGATAGCGCATAATTTGAGAGAATAATTCAAGAAGCTTTTGGTGAGAGGGAGAAGAGAGAAGATAGAAAAGCTCAAGAAAAGTGAGCAGGTCAAGTATTTATGAAGAAAGAAGGACAGAAGGATTACGGGAAGTAATGAGCAAATTAAAAAATGAAATCATTGTGTTGTGAAAAATAACAACGAAGAGATACAAATATGGGGTGAAAGAGAGTTGAGGTTGAACCTACCAAAGATACAGTAGGTTAGGAGGAGGACTGGCGAAAGGCTCTCGCAGTCGCAACTTTTGAGAAGTGTAGTAAATATAAAGAATAGTATAGCAACAAGAGAGAGTGTAGTAAATATAAAGAAATAACACTATTGTGTACACGTGTACAGATGTTTGAATGGATTATAGACAGGTGAACTAGGACAATGTTAAAAGACATACCTCGTGAGGCACAAGGACGATTTAGAAAAGAAAGAAGTATGCATGATCACGTATTCACGTTAAAGATGCTAACGTGGAAGGCGCTCACAAGGCTCTGTAGAGGAAAAGGAAAACGTGTAGCATTTATAAACTTATAGAAGCATTTGATAAGGTATTTAGTAAAAAGTTATGACGATTTTAAAGGAAAGAAGGATAAACTAATAGTTTACAAAAAAGGATAAACATTCAAAAAATTCACAAAACCCATAGATACGATATTAAGGGTACGGTTACAGGAGCGTTTTTTTTTCCGGCCGTGCATGCGCGTGGAGTTTGGAAAAGCGCACAGTGGTCACACGGACCACTCGTACGTGCACGGACGGAAGTCGGTTTATAATCGGCGGTTTATAATTGGACGGCAGAGTTGGAACGTCTCGGACGCGCACGCCTACAGCTCTGGCTATATAGGTTAAATGTGTACATCAAGGTTAAAACGCAACTGCACAGAAACGCCCGTGTTTAGATTAAAGAAAACATTGGTTATCAGTAGAAAATAAATCTTTATTAAGAAAATTTTTTACATTACATATTTTTTATAAAGATGTCAGATCACAATGGAGACAAAAATTAATTACCACAGTAACAAGTAAATAAGTATAAATTCTATTTTAGCGGCATCTTTGAATAGTCCGTGTGACCACCCTCATACGTGTTAAAAACGCAGCAGGTTGCGTTTCGATGCGGGAGACCTTAAAAACGCAGCAAAGTTGATAACCCGTGCACTTTTTCCATATCCGGGTGACAAATTCCATTGCCGCTTGTGTGTTATATTCAATGCGTTTCACAACTCACGCGCACGCCGGGAAATAAACGCTTATGTAACCCTACCCTAACTGTGTAATAAGAATCAATACAGAGTCAGATGTATTTACAATAAAGTCAGGACTACGAAAAAATAGAATCCAGAGCCTCCTTTACAAAGGGACCTTTATAATTGGTCATTGTAATTTGAATAATTTAATATCTTAGAAAAGGACCTTAGCAGATTGTGTAGTGCTGATGGCTGAAGCGAAAGAGATTTCCAAAGGGAATTCGAATATATGGAAGTCGGTACGGGAAATAAAAATAAAAATTTTAACCCCGTACGAGTATAAAAATTAAAACCAAGAGTAATATGTAAAACCCTTTTAAGCTTCCTATTTAAAAACTTGCGCACAACCGTGAACAATCAATAAACTAACACAGTAGCAACCGCCAATCCATTTGTTTGTCTGTCTACGCTATTTTACACCGCTGTGGTAAAACTGAATACTTACACAAACACGTATACAGTACATAAGCAATTATGTACTAGGTTCAAACGATCTTCCGACTTCCTCTACCGACTTGGTGACTTTAATCTTATCATGGTCTGGTTTCAACTCTACTAAAAGGAAGACTGATGATATCATATGATAGCGGTACAATCGCTACTGTATACCTACGTTTACAAAGCGACATTTATTTTGATGATACAACGGCCATAATTCCGAGAACACATTAGCAGGTGGTTAGGACAAATGAATTCATATCAGTCGTTTAGCATCGAAATTCTCTACTGAAAAGACAACCCTACTGAAAACCCTACCTAGTGAAAAAGAAAAGTGATGAATAAAGTGCGGAATGTATCAGTAATCTTAAGTGAAGAAAGAAATCGACGCTCTTAAGACACAGTATACACACTAGTACTTTTTTTGCTCAGCATAGTTTATGAATTTAACAGAACACAGAATTACTACTTAATGAATATTAGAAAAGAAATAAGGAAAATGATGAACAACAAAAAAATTAAAATTGTTTAGCCATTACTGTATATTAAATTAATTTTTTCGTTATAAATATATAGTTTAAATTCATAACAACAATATATAATTTCTGTAAATAGCAACATTATGTATAATGTAATAACAACTATTATACAATGAAACATTGGCGGTGTTCCCGGAATTCTTTGGAACTCTCACCGATGCCCGGTGAAACATTTCAATTCCCCTTGAACCCTTATTTTCCTGGTATGGCCCTTGCCGTCATTACCATGACTAATAAATGTTTGGTGTACCTTAAAAAATTAAAATTAAAAGAAAAAAATTAATAAAATTGCCAGCTTCTCTACGATTTTTTATTAACAAAACAATTATAAAGCAGACAATCATTGTTGCACTTTTATTATGATGAATTAAGCACTATAAACCGCGACTGGAGATAGATAGACAAATTTTAACAATCAAGTTAAAACTATGAAGTCGCTATAGTCGTTCAATTATATCTCAACGTTTTCATCTCTCGAAATAAGATAAATTGAGAAATATTGAAACGGTAACATTGGTGGCAGTTTCATAGTACTTGACTATTTGCTGTCATTTTGCAAAACGACGGTTGTAGAAAATTTAAGGGAACGACCAGAAAAAATGAAGGAACCAGACCACTTTAGAAAGATACAGTATAAATCCACTCTTAAAACACGTTTTTAATCGCGTTGATACGTAAACTTCCTAAGTCAGCAGGATCACAGACCGCAGACTAAATTTCGTATGAATAAAATACGGTTCTACACTAATGGGTTGACGCTCGTTTTCCTTAATTATTTTTGCAGCGTTTTATTTTAGTCGACTGAAATATTCCTTTAAAATATCTATACATTTATAGATATATTTCCATCCATATACCATCCATTTATATCCATCTATATCTATATGTATTCCTTTACTGTTATCTATAACAGTAATTTATAATAGAGCAGAGACGATAAGGTGAAAAGTGATTTCTCGAAATTGTTTTATAAGGTTAAATTATTAGTTACGTTTAAATGTGTTTGACGTAGTGGATTAGAGTAAATATATGTGGACGTGTCTTATGATATTTAAAAGACAGAGAGACACTAATGTAGACTGTTAAATATAGACTATTTGGTATTAAAGTATACTGTGTTTATATATTGTATTTACGAGGAATGTTAGGAAAGGAATTGCGGAATTTTGTACTAATAGTTTTATAACCTATTTACTTATTTATATTACGTTTTTATGTACGAAAGTATATTGAAACACACAAATACAACAACAAAATAATTATAATTGTTAATGTAATAATGTTATACACTTTATGCATAATGGTTTTAAATTAAGAAACTAATGTAAATTTTACATTTATTTCCCAGCAGTACATAGGATGTTATATAATCACGATGAGGCATCACGATGTCTTAGGTGTACAAAGTGAACAAATTAGTACAAAATATCTTTCACTTTCCAATCTAATCTTTTAATTTTTGTTCTCCAATAAATCTTTTTTTAATATTCGTGCTTTAGTAATTAAAAATTATTATTAAATATTTTCTAATAGAGCGTTTTCATCTTTCTGTAAGATCTTTTTCACAGGCTGTGTACAGCGTACTTGAAACTTCTATTCTGCACTGACGACAAGGAGCCATCATTCGAATGGTATAATACCGAAGCGTAGTGAGACGGATTGTAGACGAATTCGGATAAGAACACACCACAACAGATAGGCAACTGATTCTCATTTACTGTTTCTACTGTTTTTATAAAATTGGGAATTTCATGAACCCACTTAAATGGTAACGGTTCCCTTGAAATTGTCGAGTAGTCAATTTAACCGACTCTATTTATTTTTCCCCAGCCTTTAGGATGTGAATAAAGACAACATTAAAGTAACTACCTACTCTTACTATTTCTCACGAAATAATTCTAGGCACTGAAACCAAATGAAGAGGAATAACATTGTTTCTGTTCTTTAATTCAAAACATTTAACCAATTTTACTGATTATTATACGTTTCCATTTGGTTATTACTTAACACGTGTTAACGTAACTGATTAGATAAATGAGATAAACCACCGGTTAAAATAATTGTCAACGTCAATTTTCATCTTAATTTTATCCTTCATTGGACCATTTTGTAAAACGGCTATTATTTTCATGCCATTTAATGTTATGAAATACATGAGGCGACATGTTTTATGTTCCAACATCATGTTAAATAGACTCAATATTCTGTTGAGTTCACCTGAATTTCTTGAAATTAATTGAATTTGATTGGCGTTGCTATTGTAGTTAGTTCTCAACTTTTATAAAGTATACTTTATAAAACAACTTTTATAAAGTATACTTTATAAAATTAAAGTTTTAGTAAAGCATTCTGTAATTACTACAAATTTTTATAACATAAAAACTATAAATATTTAATAAAATACACGTGCTTGTAATTTGCTTGCCCGTATATGTTGTGATATACACACTATTAATACTACTGCTAGCAAATGTATATATTATTTACGAAACTCAATTACTTTTATAAAATACTGTGAACTGTGTAATAATTAACGTATTTACAACAGAAAACTGAGTTTAAATATTACTAAAAAAATCAAAAAATTTCGAAATTGTCAGAGGTTGCTATTAAAACAAAAATTAAAGGGACTGTGGTCGCTATTTTTCTTGCCAATGTCAAGCACGCGTTGTACATCTTCAGTAACAACTATGGCTTCTGACGAAAGACCGCTTTCTGCACATCGCTGAGGATCATGTTGGGGCCTGGAGCTTTCCTGTCCTTTATCGTCCTCAGTTATATGGATGACGTTTCTAGTCAGTTAGCGCTTTGAATGTCGACCTACTCTGAAATTAACTTCAAACCTCGTTCCTATATTCTTCCTGCCTGCATAAAAAAATAGACATTTAGTTAATAATTAATTATATAACTACAACTTATATAAATAATTGTACAGCTGACGAAAATTTAAATTGTCACTCTAAGCAAGAATGGAAATTAAGGAGAAAGCTAGTTCTCAGTGATCAGCACACAATTTCCAAAACATATACCTGTCAAGATTTATTTAGGTTACACTGATTAGATTTTTCTTCTTATATGAGAAATGTATTCTTCTAATAATGCGGTATCAGGAAATGTATACGCCTTTGTATTTAACTGTTTTGTTATATGCATACAGGCCCGTCTCTATGGATTTTGGTGCTCGGTGAAGACACATCTTTGCCCTCCCCAATTGAAAAACTACTTACCCAACCGCTACTCCTAGTCATCTCCCTCCAACCCCCCCCCCCCATCACGGCAAGTATTCGTATTCAGCTAAAGAAATATTTTCAAGATAGGTTATAAATAATTGAGTCTTAAAACTTTTCTATGACTTTAGTTAATATACTTCTTAATTTTCATGTTCTATTGAAAAATCAGCTTTTGTCGATTTTGTCAAAAAATGACATTCAATTAGTTAAAGCATTTCCGTAAAGTTGAGACTTTTAACCACATTACATGTTCTTGTGTTTTTATTTTTCTTGTTGATTTATTTTACCCGCTTAAATAATTAAATTATTAAACAATTTATTAAGGCGCTCGCACTGCACCTCGGACGGTCTTGTATTGATACGTTTTACGCAAGAAAACTTTTTGTACAATCCAACAAGAGTGGTAAATACTGTATCTGATTGTGAAAAATTAAAATGTTGAACACGGGAATTTCAATGAAATAATACTTAGTTTAAGAAAACTTAAATTAAGTATATACAAATTTTAGAATATGGCCGAATACGTTGCTCTTGTGACCAAACGTTTGATAGTAGTTTTCTGATACCTATCATTGGAGAATTAAAATTTATATTTTTACACGTAAATGTATTTACGCATTCAACCTTTCTCTTGCCAGTACCTTATGGTTACACTGCTGGTCCTGCAGCCACTTCCCAATTCCTCGAAAATCTGTTATTAATTATAGCACGTACGTAAATATAATAGCATGTAACAAATACACCACAGTATAGACATTAATTAGGAAGTTGCAAATGACAGAGTATATTTAGCTTTATACTTTATTATCTTTATTAGCTTTAGCTTTATTTAGCTTCATAATACAGTAGCGTATTTTACTGTTTTATACTGTTGTAACACAAACAACACAGCGCAAAACAAAACTATATTGCACAACAACGTGACATTACTAAACATAATTATCCGCGCGCGCGCGCGCACACACACACACACACACACACACATAAGATATTTCTATAACTGTTGTCATCTTCCTTATCTCAGTCACTGCCTCCATTATTCCCTGTTTTCCCATTTTCCATTTCACAGATCTCGTCTTTCCATGGCGTTTCCGATTTATCTTTTCAGGAAGTCTCTGATTTCTCTTCTTACAGCGGTCCAGTTGGTAACACTTGCTATCCAACTGGATCTACCTCCTCACTAGTTTCTATCTCCGCATACCACATCAATCTTTTTTCATCACTACAGTTACATATTTCTACTTTTGTCTCCGTTCTTGTTTATATTTCCGTATTCTTCAAAGTCTTCAGCTCATTCTGCAGTAATCAATCTCCTTTGGCGTTAATTTGCTACTATATTTCTAATTTTGACAGAGTTTGCTGCTCTGTGTTGTGCATGCTAAGGATGGTGGTTTTCTTCTAATTAAATAATATCAGCTATGTTGGCAGTTGCAGGAATTTTAAAATCTAAGGTTTCTTATATTATTTCTTTATTTTAATATTTACTATCTACAGTAAAATATATGTACGAAAGAATTTATTTATTAATCGGCATAATCTATGTGAATTAGATACACGTCCAATTAAATACTACATCTTAAGGTTGAATTCCTTGACACAAATTCACAACAAACGAATGTCCATTTTTACAGTAAAACTAAGTGAGTTAATTACATAATAATAGTTATTGTAACTCAAACGGTAATAGTTATTATCAATACCCACCAAGACGTATTCACTCTGTCACTTTCACAAGTTGCACTGACTTGAGGTACTATATTGTTACGTAATGAGGAAAAAGTGTTACGTAATACGGAACGTTCTACAAGTTTATCGAATGTTCGAGTGGAATCCGGCTGTAATGTCTGTGCGTACATAATGCTGCTACTTGGCGGTGAAAGACAATTACGCGTAATTGTCTGGTATATACCAGTCCATACCGGTCCGCGCGTGCTGTGTTCAAGGCCTCAATGAATTACATTCTGTTGTTTTCTAGTAGACGCCTTTATCGAATATTCTGGAATATTAGCGGGGTATAAATACAAGTACTCAGCGAAGCTCAGTCAGTTATTGTCGGGCGGTTACATAGTGATTACACAGTGCATTTAAGTGGCGATTTACACAGTGCGGTTTTAAGTATTGTGGCGAAGTATCACCTGTTTTATAATTGTGTGGGACAATTGTAATACAATTGTGTTTTACATCAGTTAACATTTTTATTGCGTGTGAACAATTTTTATTTGATTTTTTGTAAGAGACTGTCTTGTTAATTACAAACGGTTTAACTGTGATAATTAAAGCTGGTGATTAGTGACGTAATTGGTGTCTTGTATTTTGTTTTCCACTGTACCATAGACCACCAGTAGACCGTCGTAACAATATGTAAGTGTAGGCGCATCGTCTCATTTTCTGCATCTTCCTTGACCACATGTTCACATTACTATAGGGTTTCAATGGTCGGAGGTTAATACTAGTTTCATTCGTCATCCGTTGATGTCGCCGGCCGACTGAATCAATAGAGGTAGCCTAGCCAGCAAACACAACAATTACTCACCACCGATGATGGATTAGGTAATATTTTTGTCATAAAATGACATGTGTAGAGAGCGTGTAGTCTTAGCGTTATCCAAGGTAGCAAGAACGGGAAGTAGGCTGTATGGAAAGCTACATACACCATATTTTATAATAAATCAGTGCATGTAAAGACTAAAAATCAAATCTGTCGCTTTTCTTCTTGCTGGATACTCATAATAACTTTTGTCATCGGCCGCTCAAGAAAGTTTCATCTTGTACGATCTCATGCTTAACAGTAAATACGCTAATAGATTAAGATACAACAAAACAGAACACATAAGCATTCTGCATTTAAGCACCTTGTGAATTAGTAAGTTAAAACAATATACTTTTATCGATCCACAAATAACTTTCTTATGCTGCATTCCCCAACTTTGCAAACAAAGTTTTCAAAACGTCCCATATTTTTATATTTTGTTCACAACTATGAAACCGGACCGAATATATTTACACTAACCAAACACACCAGATACATAATTTTGTAATCTGCAGTATACTTTATTTAAGTATTTAAGTATTTACAAAGTAAAAATTAATTCTAGCATATTCACATCTCGTTATTATAACCCTTATGCTATTTACGTTTTCCGCGTTGCTATACATGTGCACATTCAAAGACACGTTATTTAATACCTTAAAACGTTCCACTCTACTTGTGTACTACAATCCTCATTGTCCATTGAGACTTTCTGTTTATAGCCTTTTCAATTCATATCCTCATTTGTTTTCCTGTTTACAGTGCTGTACTCTGTGTAGAAAGGATACACTGTTTGCTGTAGATACTGTTACATAGAAATTGGGTCAACATTAAGTGATGACAAAACAGAGTTTCTTTTATCAATGACTTACAGAGTATAATGTATGACCTGGAAACTCGTTACTGACAATAGAACGTTAGGGTTTCTCACTGCTTCTGTGTACATTCGTTGACGAGAGGGCAATGAACAGTTTTTCTAATATTGGTAAATACAAATAAGTTTTGTGGTTAAATTAGTAAATGAAAATAACTCATAATCAAACAACGCAATAAATTTGGACACAGCTTAATGTTTTTGTGTGACATGTATTTATCTATTAACGCATACTCAAGTTAGTCCTTCACATGCACATTTTTAACATATGTAGATTACGTGAACTTCTTATTTGGCACGTAGTAATAATTTCTATTTTCGCAACAGAATATATGTAAATGAAAATATTATCCTTATAACTACAAACTAAAACGTAAATTAGTTTCTTACTATGTCAAATTATTTTGAAGTTGTCACCCTGTTTTTACCACTCTACCCGGTAAGAACCCTTCTACACCCAGATGCGGGCGCGCGTGAATGCACACACACACACACACACACACACACACATATATACTGTACAATATATCACAAAATAGCCTATGTAATGTCCAATTATCAATTTAAACAAAAAATTGTTTGTGTGTTTGTGTTATTAACAGGATTTTAATTCATTAATTTTACATTTTTACTTCTAAAAGTTCATATAATATAACTTTAATTTTTAAATAATTATAATAATTACCTTACATTACTATTATATAACTATCTTATTATGTATCTGATATTATATTTTTATAATAATTATGTAATGAAAATGTTTATCTTCGTTTTCTCTTATAAGTCTCCTGGCGACGCACGCCGCGTCCCTACCACTTTAAATGGCCTAGTGGCCGCATTAGTCAAGGTACTGTCCGGAAATTTTCATCTTGACTGTCTGAGACCAAACACGTTTAGACTAACAAGTTTCAACCAACATCGGTTAAAATTGTTACAGTTAACAACTGTTAGTGAAAGTAGATAGCCCTACTTCTTCAGGGTGCATTAGACTTTACGGTGAAGTGCCGTATAGTTAGTTCGTGACTTCCCTGTCATCGCGGTCGCACTACTGAATCCAATAAGTGTGACTGTCCAGACTGAGTTCCACTGAGAAGCCGCTTCGGTTACATTGTTGCTAAGGGAAAGTCATGTATACTGGCGGCTGAAAACTATTTAGCAAAGTGTTAGTTATTAATTCTATTTGAAACTGTGCACAAGAATTATGTCTTATGTACAGAAGTTTCAATTTGAAGATCACTTCATATTCTGTAACTGTTTGTAAATTGTTATTGCCATATACTAATGGTGCTAGTACTTACAACTACTACTACTACTACTAATACTACTACTACTACTACTACTACTACTACTACTACTACTACTACTACTACTATTACTACTACTACTACTACTACTACTACTACTACTACTACTACTACTACTACTACTACTACCGCCAGTGCATGTACTAATTTTTGTCATTTAATATTTAATTTTATTTTCCAAGTCTTCTTCCATCTAGTAATTTAATGACACGCTTTCATAGGTCTTCGTAGCTTCTCTACATTATCCCTACTGACAAAATGAATTCTACTCGCATACAAGAGATGTCACTCGCATACAACAGATAAATTATAAGGCCAATAAGAATGTGCTGTGGGACTCTAGCTTTATTTCTTTTAGTTCAGAACTTTATCTTCCAGAATGGTCCTGATAATCTGTTTGGTGTGTAAGATTCCACAGGATTTATATACGGTGTGGGTTACAATGTATTTAGCTTCTGGATTTAACCCTTATACCACATATTTACAAGGCCTTTGCAACGTCCAGCTGAAGAAACCTTTTTCTAACATTTATCTTTTCAATAGGCCTATATAAATCGTGAGTTAGTACAAGTAAGTTTACAAGTAAACTTAAGTCAAGTACAAGTACAAGTAAACATTACAGTAAACTTTAGTACAAGTAAATAAAGTCTTAACAGGCAAGATCCTATGAATGCGCTCGCTACACATAAATAATCATTAGACGCATAGTAACAGATTACAGATCACAGATTAACCTAACAGGACGACAGAACCGTGTCTACAGAAAGTAGACAGTATCTGCTAAAATTCACATCTTGCATGTATAGAATTCAATAAACTAGGAAAAAACTACACCTGTGCCATAAGATATAAAGGCGGTGTATCTGCTCCCAAACGAGTCATAATGCTGTTTCCCCAATCTTCAGCTTTTGTAGATGTTTATTTTTTTACCAGGATTTACGCGCGTGTTTACTTACACACAAAGATCTTATACGTCTTATACATATCGACAATCAGAAATAATAATGGGATTAATAATTCATGGAGAAGTGACTGTTGTAATGGAAGCAGTTAATGGAAGCACACAGAAGTAAATCAGAAGGTAAAATGTCCTTTCAATAAACGGAAGACATTAATCAAACTTTGAAAACATATATAAACTTATTATAAGATTGTCCATTATGAATTATAGCGTTAATTATTGAAATGATCTGTGTTATAGGTTTTTATAAAGATTTGTAACTTATTAACGGTTTTACGTACAGTTCCAAGTCATATACTGTAACGTTGATTTATTGTTACAAATAAGAATATGAATATTTATAAGAATTACTTTTTGTCGCGTTACTCTATTACGCCTCACGTTGTGGATGCGCCATCTTATGTAACGTATTATTTACACATAAAAATAATAAGCGTAGTACTGGTTGTTAAACAATCATTAATCTAATAAATCGTTAATTCTTTTATGCCCCAGAGTTGGTCGCCATAATATGTGGTGTGTATTTTTTACAAAAATTATTTATAAAGTTGATAAAGTTTAATTACTTTTACACCCCAAGTTGGGCGCCATTTTTGTAACGTTGATTTATTGTTACAAATAAGAATATGCATATTTATAAGAATTACTTTTTGTCGTGTTGTGCCCAGCACACTATACGTTATGACTTTACATATATAATTGTAAATGAGGATTCTACTCATACTCAAACTACTCAATGTATTTTATATTATTTTATTTTATTTAAGGAAAGAATTATTTTAAGGAACAAACTAAGCGATTGTGAGGAAGTGTGCTGACCATATTTTATCGTGGCGCGTGTAGTGACTTATCAACCAAAGAAGCTAAGAATAGTCTTCTTGTCAGTGTTTTTGAACGAGTTCCGCTTTGGTTCACAAAAAATCAATGTCCTTGCGTGACCTGATAAGTTTCGAGACACGTGCAAAGTCCAGTTGTGATTGGCTGAATTTTGGGCGTTAAATCATAGAGACTCCTTGCGTCATGAGGAGTATAAAACTGACGAGAGCACTGGGAAGAAGACTCACTTGCACACTAGTTCACTTTTTGGCTTCTCTGCGCAGTATACGCACATCTTCTGTCAACGGTGGAACCACATCGAAGCGTAATTACAACTTTGTTTTGTTTTACTTTGTTCAAACTTAAAGCATTAATCGATTTTGACAAATGAATTATTTGTACTCAGAAACTCTCAGTAGTGTTCTAAATTTGTTAAGAAATATGTATGGTTGACATCTCAATCATTTATGTCTATTTTAAAGTAGTAATGTTCTAAATTCAGAAATATAGTCAGTAAAGCTTTTATAATGTTTTAATAAGAATATTCAGTATATAATGAATGTTATTTTTGTATATATAATGTAAAGTTATGTCTTAGTGAAAATATTCAAGTAAGAAATCGAATTATTGTAACGAAAGAATGTCACTTTAATCTATAGAGAACAAGTATTGTCATTTTGTTCATTAAGATAAAATTTTTCATTAGACATAACGAATATAGTTGCTTTGATGAATTAAAGAAATTTTTTTATTCTAAGTAAATGCCTTATTTAATAACGAGCCACTCCCACAGTTATACTGTCCGCACGACTGGGGCTTTCACTTTGTGAGGCCCCAGCCCCGGGCGTTACAACAAATTTGGTGTCAAAATTTGGGATATTAAATTTGGGAATGTTACTTTACTCACATTAATTAAACATTTCTCTCATTGAAGTGGCTCTTTATTGATGGGCAATAGTAGTAAGAAGTTAAAGAAAGAATTAAGTGATGATTTGTTAATGGGTCTATACTGAGCGTGTCTATATTTTGGCGCGTGTTTGAACTTTTTATGCGGGTTGGTACGCGTGTTTAGGTTAGAACAGCTTATTATACCCACAGTAGTCCTTCTGTCACTTTACCTGTTTATAACACACCAATCCAATCCAAGATCCTAATACTATTTGGAAGGGTGCGAGACTCTCTTTCGAAGTCTATTACAAAGAATCATAGAAACTAATTATTTAAATAAAACTATTAAGAGTTTGATTACAAATACCTAAAATGTATGAGATAGCTGAATTAAAACGTATCGTAGCCGAGTTACAAGAGCGTATCCAGACAACACGTACTCCACCTGTCGCTGCTACTGTCACTAAGGATCTGACTAGCAAACTTAACTGAAAATTGGAGAGGCGATGGTATGGGTATTTCTGTTCATGCTTTCTTTAAAAAGATTGACGATGCCGCGACAATAGGCAATTGGAACGATTCTGGTAAGGTTCGCATCGTTTCGTTAAAATTAAGGAGACCTGCAGCATTATATTATAACAGTTGTCCGCAGCTACAGAAAGCAGATTTAAAGTATGACGTTTTAACACAGTGTTTTATTGAACGTTAAAGTTAAGCAGTTAGATCCGTATCATTATACAGCACTTCAGTCAGCGACACAGCGTAGGGATGAAAACCCAGAATCTTTTGCTGATCGTTGCCGAATTTTATGTTCAAAGACTATTAGACAGGTTGCTGATCCTATGGAGCAGAAAGTCATCGAGGAAGAGGCGGAGCGTCGACTTTTAGCTGCATACATAAATGGCCTACAAGGTGTTGTGGGACAGCAAGTACGATACCGATTACCTAACACTATGCAGGAGGCAATTCAGATCGCTAATATTGTGGCTTCAGCTGATCGACAACAGCAGCATACTTCAGGGGGACATGGTAAGAGAAATAACGCCGGTGGACATGTCTTCGTGACTAGTGTCACCTGTTATCACTGTAACAAGGTAGGTCACTTAGCTAAGAATTGTTTTAAAAAGTTATCAAGGGAAGCTAGTGGAAAAACTCAGCCACATAATGCTCGCAGTACCAGTTGTAATCAGAATCTTAATAATAAAAATAATAACAATGCACAAAAAAAGGCTTTAAAGGACACAGAATGCTATAATTGTCATGTTAAGGGGCATTACGCTCGTAACTGCAATAGTAAGCAAAATACACACCCAAACGCCAGCAGTTCGACTTGTTAGGGCGCGGCAAGGTCGAACGGACGAGTTATTTGATACCTACAATCTCTTCTAACGGTTTAAATGATTTAGTAATTATGGGTGAAATTGAAAAGAAATTATGTAAATTTATAATAAACACTGAATCTAGTATTTCTTTAATTAAGGAAGGTATCAGTAGATGTGCCACACATAAAACTGTTATAAATGGTAAAGGGGGTACCGGGAGTAACTTATTCGTAAAAGGGACACAAAATTTGCGGTTACGTCTGGGAAGCGTTGAAGTTGTACACACTTTTCTTGTAGTACCAAGGGATGATAGTTTTTTCCATGTTTACGACGGCATACTAGGCCTGGATTTACTAAAGTCACTGGGTGCAATAATAGACTTGCCATCACGACGCTTGAGTTTCAATAATAACTCGGTAGTCATATCACTCGACTCCGGTGTAGAGGATTGCAGGGTAGTCTCCATTGGTATCACTAACGGTTGTGGGCCTGGCCTATAACTCGTTGTAATTGTGTCGGGAATGATGCAGAATTTTGGCGTGTCATGAATGCTTCCGAGCAAGAGTTACCAACCTTAAGTGAGGTATTATTAAATTGCCGAACGGTCGGTCTACGTGACATTCCGGTGCCACGAGAGGTTTTAGTAGAACCGCGAGAATAAGATGTGCAGGGTATAAGAGTTGCCCGTGTACTAAGTACTGTAGACACCGATAACAATGTAGTTGTTAAAGTTGTTAATTGTAGTGGAGAACCACTTATAATTCAAAAGGGAATTATGTTAGGTCTGGCAGAGAAATACCAGCCTGAAGTATATGGAAGTGTGAGAGTTGTTGATGTTCTACAATATCACATGAGAAACATAATATGATGATAATTTTGGTAGTAATGAGAATATTGATGAATTAATATTAGGAAAATTAAAGCACTTGTCTGAGAGTGACAGTGAAGTTTTCAAACAAGTGTTAATAAATTAATTACCTTAAATTATAATTTAAGGTAATTAATTTATTAATTCGTACAAGTGATTTGGTTACCATATTAAACACGAATATTAAACAAGTGTTATTAAAGTATAGAGATTTGTTCCGTGAGGATCCGGAGCATAGAGGGTGTCTTGTAGATATAAAGCATAAAATACATACTGGTGACAGTTTACCGATTAAAAAGAAACCTTACAGACTTCCTGAGTCTATGAAGACTGTGATACAGAGTCATATAACCGAGATGTTAGAGAAAGATGTAATAAAACCTTCAAACTCACCGTTGAGTAGTCCAGTTGTGATAGTTCCGAAAAAGAGTCCAGACGGTATACCTAAGTACAGGTTTTGCGTTGATTATAGAGCGTTAAATAGTATAACAAACGGGGATGCTTATCCGTTACCAAATATTGTTGAGACGTTAGATTGTTTGGGAAATTCTAAATATTTTACTACGCTGGATTTGGCTAGTGGGTTTCACCAAGTACATATGGATAAACAAGATGGGGAGAAAATCGCGTTTTCTATTCCAGGACATCATTTTGAATTTGCAAAAATGACTTTCGGACTTATGAATACACCTGCTACTTTTCAGCGTTTAATGGACAGTGTTTTAGTTGGTATTAAAGGTATTGAAGCTTTGGTTAACAGCGCCAATTGAGGCTTTGAATTGTCAACACCACGATACACCTTTTTCTGGTCATCAGGGAATCAAACGCACAAGTCCTTAATAGCAGAAAGATATTATTGGCCGAATTTAAGTAAAGACATAGAAAATTATGTTAAAGCATGCTTACCGTATAACCAACGTAAAGTTAGTCGAAAAAACATAGCACCTATGGGAAAATTTCAGTCAGTTACTCAACCTTTTCAACTTGTTGCGATGGATATAGTAGGACCTCTACCTACCACTAAAGCTGGGAATAAATATTTGCTAATTTTAATAGATCATTTAACACGTTACTGTGAAGCTATACCGATCCCCGATCAGACTAGCGTAACGCTTGCTAGGGAATTTGTTAACCATGTCATATCTAGGCATGGTGTGCCTATGAGTTTGCTAACGGACCAAGGACGTAATTTCGTTTCATCATTATTTAAAGACTTATGTCATCTTTTAAAAATTAGGAAAATTCAGACGACACCATACCAAACCACAATGCAATGGGCTAATAGAGCGTCTACATCGAGTTGTAATTGACGTGTTGTCGCATTATGTGAACAACAGTGCTACTAATTGGGATGAATATGTACCGTATGTGTTAATGGCTTACAGAAGTACGAAACATAATACGACCGGTTATAGTCCACATATGCTACTTTATGGACAAGAATTTAGCTTACCAGCAGATGATGACTTAGAAGCTCCATTGAATAATATAGAAGAACCAGAAAGAGATGCGTTAGGAAGTCGTGATGCTTTGCGTAAGCTAGTAGATAAATTAAGTGAGGCTAGGAAATTAGCTATTGCAAATACAGAAAATAGTAGAGATAAAAGTAAAATGCAGTATGATCGTAAAAGTAAGAAGATTGAGTATAATGTTGGTGATTTTGTCTTTTTGTATAATCCAGTGATTAAAAGAGGAGTAAAACAGAAATTTGGCAAGCCATGGGTAGGAACTTACAAAATTATAGAAAAATTAAATGTTTTAAATTATAAATTACTTAAACAAAATAAAGAAGAAATTGTTCACGTGAATAGATTAAAGAAGTCAACCACGACGGGAGATAAGAAACCACGGAGTCAGCAACGCACAAGAAAAACAGCTGTTTCATTCGAACATAGTGATAACGAATCAAGTACAGGGTCAAGGTTTGATGACATTGAATCCTGTGATACGAATGTTTTAGCCGAGGGACAAGTGGGGATACCGATGCGTATAGTAACGATTGAAGAAGAAGATGAACCTATTTTAGATATTATGCCTATTGAATTTGAAGATAGTTTAACACTATCTACACCTTCACCACCTACACCTAACGATCCTGAATGGGATCCTAATCGACCAGTATCCTTGTCTGAATCTCCATCTTCATCTTACAACCTTCGACCTAGATTACTGCGTATGTAATTACTATTGTTTTTCATACAATAGCGATTATTCCTTTAGCGAGCCAATGACTCCATTAACTCGAAGTCAGTCGCTTGCGTACTGTCGCAAATACGTTAAAAGTAGAATTACTTGCTATTAATAGAAATAGAAATATGTACTTGCTATTAATGATAACGAGGTGTATAATTATAATATAAGTACTAAATTAGAAGAGATGTATATTTATTATGAATTAACATCTGCTAATTCAAATGAATGTTCATGCTATATCTCAAACGAAATATATTCAGTTGATTATAGAAATTCCTTTAAAAACAGAAAACAGATTACTAGACTTGTATTCTGTAAAGTCCTTGCCGTATAGAGAACCTTCTATCAATAAGTTTATATATGTAAAGAACAATACTGAGTACTTAGCATTAACTAAAACGCGACAAGAGTATGTTGAACTTACACACAAAGATGTAATTGCGTGCAGAGGTTCCAAGTATAGTATGTATCCAGCCAATATACCTTTGTATTCGTTCCATAACGACAGTTGTATCTATGCATTTTTTGTTGGAGAGACCAGCAGTGCTCGTGTTCAATGTGAGAAGAAGGTTATACAGAATTTCAGCCGTCCAATTCTACAACAGATGCCGAACAAGGATGCGTGGATATATAGTGCACCAGAACCGATACGAGTTACCTGGAGATGCGATCAAGACACTAAGACCGAGATTCTTAAGGAGAGAGGAGTTCTTCTTAATCCACACCATTGTCATATATATTCCAAATATTTTACCTTATTACCATATACCTATGGACGAAGTATATATAACTTTACTAAGCCTATCATGATTGAACCGCCAATATCCTCTTTGATTAGTCCTTTCGAAGCTAAAATTTTAACAAATAATGCCACTCACATGAAGATTTCAGATGTTACAGAATTGAATATCGACGAAGTACTGCATGGGATACACAACGACTTCGATGACGTTTCACTGAACCGACTTATTAACGATATCCAAGAGATACAACGAGAAAAGCAACACTCACGAAACGAACAATCTATTCGCTATGCCGGTAGTTTACCGTCATAATTATTGGAGCAGCATTGCAACTATATCTCGTCTACCGAACCAAGTCAGTCTCTAAATGTCAATTTCTACTCTCATACCAGCAACGACATCGAGTGCTGAGGCAACACAAGAAGAAGCAGAGGAAGTTCCAGAGGTAACTTAGTCAGACAGAATGAATGCTACAGCAGTCTACGTAAAACCAGGCGTTAGAGTTACTCATTCTCAATTATAAATTAAAGAGTTTGTTGTGTTTGTTTATTTAACAAAGCGTTATATTGAATCTATATAAAGAATTGAGAAATACATAAGGAAAATGTAAAAATAATTTATTATTATTATAATAGTTGTGAACTTACCTAAGGAAAACAAAAACTGCTGAATGTAACTGATAAAACTATGTTTGAATAGAAAAAAAGAGACAGTTATGTAGTATTGTATTAGAAAATTTGGACATAATAATTTTTGTTTGTGCGCGATAATCTGTGTACATCGACACAATGAGGTATCTACACACAGCTGAGCGTGTACAGCTGCTTAGCGATAACAATGAATGACTGGCCGCAGACGGGACAGACTTATCTTTTTGTTTTGTTGGTTTGTTTATCTACATGTAAACAGAGTAGGTGTTCGAACGTTGAGCTTGAGTAAAATTGTAATTTGTTTACACTTTGGATAAATTTGGATAGCACACTCCACGTTATGACTTTATATATATATTATATTTTTACTTTATTTTTATTTATATTTATACTTTTTTATATTTATATTTATTATGTTTATACTTTACTTTATTTTATTTTTTTTTATTTAAGGAAATAATTATTTTAAGGAACAAACTGAGCGATTGTGAGGAAGTGCTGACCATATTTTATCGTGGCGCGTGTAGTGAGTTATCAACCAAAGAAGCTAAGAATAGTCTTCTTGTAAGCGTTTTTGAACAAGTTCCGCTTTGGTTCACAAAAAATCAATGTCAAATTGTCCTCTTGCGTGACCTGATAAGTTTCGAGACACGTGCAAAGTCCAGTTCTGATTGGCTGAATTTTGGGCGTTAAATCATAGAGACTCCTTGCGTCATGAGGAGTATAAAACTGACGAGAGCACTGGGAAGAAGGCTCACTTACACACTTGTTCACTTTTTGGCTTCTCTGCGCAGTATACGCACATCTTCTGTCAACGATGGAACCACATCGAAAGGATAATTACAACTTTGTTTTGTTTTACTTTGTTCAAACTTAAAGCATTAATCGATTTTGACAAATGAATTATTTGTACTCAGAAATGCTCAGTAGTGTTCTAAATTTGTTAAGAAATATGTGTGGTTGACATCTCAATCATTTATGTCTATTTTAAAGTAGTAATGTTCTAAATTCAGAAATATAGTCAGTAAAGCTTTTACAATGTTTAAATAAGAATATTCAGTATATAATGAATGTTATTTTTTTTATATATAATGTAATAATTATGTCTTAGTGAAAATATTCAAGTAAGAAATCGAATTATTGTAACGAAAGAATGTCACTTTAATCTATAGAGAACAATTATTTTCATTTTGTTCATTAAGATAAAACTTTTCATTAGACATAACGAACATAGTTGCTTTGATGAATTAAAGAAATTTTGTTATTCCAAGTAAATGCCTTATTTAATAACGAGCCACTCCCACAGCTATACTGTCCGCACGACTGGATCTTTCCCTTTGTGAGGCCCCAGCCCCGGGCGTTACAAGAGTCGTGTTACTCTATTACGCCTCACGTTGTGGATGCGCCATCTTATGTAACGTATTATTTACACATAAAAATAATAAGCGTAGTACTGGTTGTTAAACAATCATTAATCTAATAAATCGTTCATTCTTGTATGCCCCACGTTGGGCGCCATTATATGTAGCGTATTATTTACAAATAAAAATAATAGTATGTGTAGTAGTAAACTTCAATTCCAAATGTCAGTTGTATTTTGTAAAGCCCCAAGATGTGGATGCCAATTTGTAATGTATTTACAAATAAATTATTATGCTGATTCTGTAGGTTGTTGTTTCTTGGTTAAACACCCCAAGTTGTGGATGCCAATTGGTAAGATAATTACCAATAAGAATTATGGTTCTGTTGATAAACAATTAAACCTTCGAATTAATAAAAAATTATTAAATGATAACTGAATTGTGTAATCGACTTGAGTTGGGGTTGAATTTATACCTTCACTTGTTGATTTGTACATATAGTGTTCCAGTTTTGAGGTTATTTTGTATGAATTAATATGTTTAATGTTTTAATTAATTAAAATTATTTAACTTCTTTTAATTCTTTCCTTTATGTTGATTGGATTCACTTACCTACTTTAACTCAAAACGCACATGGTACCCGGGCAATAGATACTATGAACTTCTTCTACGAATATTCGTTAAAATACTAATATTTCGAAACTGATACAAAAAAATGTTAAGTATTTAAAATAAATCCATACACAATTAATCCTCTTCAATTTCTTTTATTCTTGGTTATATTTTGTTTCTTTTCTTTTTAAAATAAATAACAAAATTTCCTTTTTTAAACAACGGTCCACACTGGTTAAAATCTTTTGTTCGGTAGTTGGCAATATGATCTCTATCTCTAAGCCTAGTCTATCAGATTTTTACGTTATCTATATATAAACTCGAGTTCTTTTTACTGCAATAATAATAAACGAAAATGTATTTTACGAAGTACAAAACCTCACAATATAAGAGTGACTACAATAAAACAGAACAATATGTTAGATCTAGAACAACAGTTATTTCGTATGTCGATCGATGTCGACTTTTGAGGTTAACTTATTTCAATCGGTTATACCGCTTTAACATTAAAAAACAAATAAATAATGGTTTAAAAGTGAAAATTTATAATATTGATAGTGCTTTTGTTTAGTGGTTGTGGAATAAATAGTTCAAGTGTACACAAAGTGTTATAGTTATATTATGAAATTTGTTATGTCTTTTATAACTTTAAGTATGCACACTATACTTTCCTTTTCTTTTAAAACACTCTTTATTATTCACTGTTAATTATTAATGCACTTTAACTCTGCTTTTGCTAGTATGAACTCTCACGACACTCTTCTCACATTTTTGATTATGTTTCGATGTTTACGTTCCACCTAACCTAGCCGAGGTTCGACTCTGATGTTAACTTCGCGGCTACCACTGTCGCGGAGGATACGTTCTTTACTCGATGAAATTCAACACTAGACTACTCCGCTAAGCGTCAGTCTTTGGGTCCTTTGCTAGTCGGCGTGGGTCTTTGGGTTAATACACCCAAAAGTGAAAAATTCCCATTGGTCGATATCTAACACATTGTCGTGACGTGGCGTCACCTTTCTGATCTCAAAATTACTAAAATTCTTAAATTTAACATAATTTTCTTATGCTAACTACAATTATCAATATATTATTACCATTGAATTGCTTTCTTTCTTTTGATCATGTTAAGATCTCACACGATATATTTCTATACAGTATTTATAAAAATAAACAATTTTAATGTTTGGCCTATGCTAATAAATTATTTTTAAAAGTTATCTTTTTTATTACATTATTTGTTTTCTCGGTTGTATGTATGATTTTATGCTATTAACAAACATTTTAATACGGTACTAGTAATTATAATTATGAACCTTAACTTTTTATAAAACCCTTGGCTTGTATAATAGGCCTAAGAATGTCTTGTGTACATAGGATTATTCTTTACTTCTTACAATAAAATTACTTAATTCTAATACAATGTAACATTTGGTATTTAATTCTAACAAACAACATGATCTTTTACTATACATATTATGATTTAAAACAGGCTTTGTACCTTGTAATGTCCCTGTCTAACTTCTACAGTAGATGTAGGTTTTTTTGTCTAAGAACATATCTTGTTAATTACCTTCTTATTAGTATATTACAGACATTTAAGATTACTTATACTTAAATCTAATAACATATACAATTTCTTTTTTTATTGGACATAGTCTACTACAATTTTTATACATGATATTGTCTCTTTTTATCTACCAAATAGATGTAGGTTTTGTTTAACATTTATTTCTTACTAAATATATTATTTTTTGTCCATAACCAACAATAGTTATTTCTTATTTTATTGATTCTAGTAGTCAGTTTATTTGTCACACTTTATACTACTAAATTATTTACATCATTTGCTTCCTTACATTTCTATCATTCTTCAATATACAATAGTAGTCTTTCCTTCCTACCATACACTACAACATTATTATACAAAAATAAAACTTTTGTAACACATTTATAACATAATGATCTCTATTTGAATTGTCTAAGTGTCTATTAGTTACACTCAGATATAACTGAATCTATATTTACAGTGTATATTATACTGAATCTAGGTTTATAGTTTTTTGTCTTACATTTTCTTTAGGTTATGTTGCCATGTTCCAATTACTGGTTATCCAGCTAGGCTCTGCATTATAGGTTTTTACCTAACCTGTACATGATTTGTTATGCAGTTTACTGGAATTATTGTGATTAAGTTCATTCCTATACATGTTTTATATTGTTATAAGTTTAATGTTTGATATTTTAACTTTCTTTATTCTTTATAATGATTTTAAATTTTACTTGTGAATACTTCTAATTCATAACATAGGTTTATTATTTAAATTCTGTTTTGTACTTCCTTATTTTTATGACAAACTTTATGTAGACTGAAACGTCACTTTACAATAGTTATATCCCTTGTCGTTGTTGTTTCTTGTTTTGAATTCGATGCTACGCTTCCGTATGCCATCATAATATGCTGGTCTGCATTCTGTTACGCTCTCTCTAATTAAGATCTTATCTGTAATTAAAATGCAAATTACACATCTGTAAGGAATACAGCGCCGTTGTAGAGTGGATAAAACGTGATGGAATATATTTTCCTTTAGATCCACAATTTTAATAAACTAATCAAAGGCGAAAATAGCGCGAATGGAAAAATTTCAAAAGCTGCTCAGTAAGAGATAACCTTGATATAATTGTCACGTACAGATATCACGGGGAACATGTATACACCCAAACAGCATGACGTATCGTAGTTAACCAAAGAGTAACAAATATATACTAATAAATCGTATAATGAAAATGCACTTACACGTGAAAATCATGAAATACTTGTACATGTCCTTTGAAGAACAACGTACGTTTTCTGAGTCTGACGATTATTTTTTTATGCAAAGAAGTGTTATTGCATGTTAAATGTGAGCCGCACTACAGCTACATTGTGTGCCTTGCCTTTGATTGTCGAGAGAAATCAATTCCCTTGATATCATTCAAGAGCTTCTGAATAAAGCTAAAGACGTTAAAAAGATTAAAAAAAAACAGTATTACCAGAGGTGAGACATAGATGTATGGATACAATGTGAGATAAAAGTACAGTCATCACAATGTGTGTCAAAAAAGTCCCCACAACTGAAAAAACGCAAGATTGAAGCGGTCAAAAGATAGTCATGCTGAGAGTTTTTGTGATTCTAAGTGCGGTGTTCGCCATAAATTTATTTTACAAAAAACGACAATGAACAAGAACAAGGAATATTATCATGAAGTAATGAAGCGTCTTCCTAAGCCTATCAGGTAAAAAGGCCCAAAGTTTGGAGGTCAAATCGATGCTGTCAGCCTATAGCCTATAGGCTGACAGCGTGCCTGCGCACACATTGTTACTAACCAGTCGATTTGTAGAAGAAACTAAATAATAGTATTCTACCGACTCCTTAATCAACCGACCTAACGTCGGACTTCTCTTATTCCTCGAATTAAAAATGAGGTTCATAGGCCGATGTTTTCAGTCGATTGGCGAGGATTCCCTAGCAGAACTGCGCAGTGCTCCGAATGAAGTGTTCCAGACATGTTTCGAAGGATGGAAGAAACGTCGGAAGCACTGTATTCGAAGTAAAGGGGGATTGCTCTGAGAGGCGGTAAGATCAAGTTGCTGCTAGGGTAAGCGAAAAAGTTTTTATTTATAAAGTTTGGGAATTTTACAAACACACCTAGTACACGTACATTTCTCTTTAATACGATTTACACATATTTATGCTTTAAATAAATAAATTTAAAAGTGCTTAAATATATTACAAAATTATCGAACATTAAAATGATCGCATTCGGGGTTCAATGAATCATACAATAAAAATATATATTCACCGTTATGGTTACATATAAAATGTACACCATGTTGTATTCCATTAAATGTTACCTTCACGCAGTGTTCGGTTATAAAATATCTCTAAAATCTAAATTTTTAATCAGTGAATAGGATAAATATATTATTACATAAGTAATTAAAATTGTGCAAGTTTTTATAGGAAGAAATAAGTTGCAACTTCAGCTTACGCGTTGTACGTTATACGAACACTCATTTTTAACGCTTACCGAGTGACACAAATAGTAAACTTCTCTTTTACTGATTCCAACCTAAAAATTCGAAACTAAAAAACTGTTCAATCTTCCTCAAAACATAACGCTATTCTCGTGTAAATGCAACAAAGTTGTCATTTATTTCATTATTTCGTTGTAAACAAATGCAAAATTATAAAACGTTTGGTTGGGAGTGAGCACACCCAAACACACACACACACACACAATTTCGTAATAGATATATAATATTGTTATCAGTAGTCGTACATAATAATACAGTTTGTACATTTATGCAGCAATTAACTACGATTAAGACGACAGTATTTAAGTAATTCATGTAATTAAAAATAAATAATATCTTTTGCATTATGATAGACTAATTACAACATTTTTCAAAAATAAAAAAATAACTCAAATTTAGAAGCAACTGTAACTTATTCTCACATTATTTTCCAATCCATTTTCAATTTTCTCTTATATAGTCTGGAAACTTCAGATTACTCAATAAGTAATTATAAAATTTGTGGTATTACTTTATAGTCGCTAATTTTTGCTGATGATCAAGAACTTATACATTTATACACAATGATAGTGTGCAAAAGATATCCTGCACCCAATTGGAGTAAATCGATGTTGATTTAAGTGTATTCCAACTTATAAATTTAGTAGACAAAGTGCAATTACGTTTATGGAAAATACAGACCTCTTACCAATGTCTTATGGTCAGAAAATTTTTTTACCATTGTAATCGGCTTTCATGTTTATTTTCGTGTGCCTGGGGTGGATAGCAATGAAACAATAAATCAAAAACGTTGAGTAAAAACATAGGTACTGGTACTTCCTATTCATAATTTTAAGACCTAATTCGGAAAATGTTAATAAGATATGTGCGGTAAGACGTCTTAAGAAGTTGACACCACTTATAATATTGTATGAACACAACGGAGATTTAATCATCAAAGACACCAAATTTCCTGCAAACTAGGTGTGACTTTTCATAGTATTTTTTATTGTTGGAAGTATCACTGATCATCTGAGATTATTAATATCTTCAGCAGTTGAAAATGGTATTTTTAATATCAAACCTTAAAAATGCAGTATTTGTAATAATTTTTAGTGTTTTAATTAAGATAAATTATTTTTTTAAATGTTGACCCACAATTTAGCTACCAAAAACATAAAAAATTGTTATTAAAATTATTCTATTTTAACTTTATAGATTACGAAAAACAAATTTGAAAAACTGGAATTTTTCTTTAAACGATTCTTTAAATTTACGTTATAAAAATTAAAATGCGTTCATATAAGGAATTATCCTTATTCGACTAGATACGAGATTTATGCAGAATTATAACTTCTCAGGTGTACACAAAATATATAATATTAAAAAATTATCTCCAAAAAGTGTTACTATAGAGCGTCTAGAGAGGAATTAATTTTCACCTGTAAAAATGTATACGTACTTTTTTCAGTCACTACCTTTTTTATCTCATACTTACTACTTGAACGAACGATCTTCAGCGAGTTTGCTCATTCCGAAGTAAAAACTTTACCTGCTATGTAAGAAACAAGTTAAAACCCACGTACTTAGTTTCGTTAACTGACGTGTGTTAAGTCGTTTCTGTTGTTGCGACGGTTTCCCTGTTCGTCGTATGGTACAGTGGAAAACAAAATACAAGACACCAATTAAGTCACTAATAACCAGCTTTAATTATCAACAAAAACAGTTTATAATCAACTTGTACAATAATCCAAGTTAAACTTGTTCACAAGCAATAATAATGTCAACTAACAGAGTCACGCACAATAATCACTTTCACTAATAGCCACTTGAAACGCATTGAGTAATCGCCCGAAGTAAATTAACTCTCCGTCGCTGGATGCTTATATTTATATCACGGTGAAATGCCAGAATAATCGGTCACTTTCTGGATGACGTGTCGAGCAATATGCGTATTACAGGCGCTCTAGAATCTACTAGAAACCGTGCAAACTGTCTGGCCTTGAACACAGTGCGCCGACCGGCACGGTCTGGACTAGCCTCGATTGTTGACTCATGATATATGTCACGTAATCTCTTTCATCTCAAAGTATCAGCAATATGTACCCACGGACACATTACAGCATGGCTCTGCTGGGATATCCGAGATACTTGTAGAACGTTCCGTATTACGTTCACCGGATGCACTGTTGCGTATGCAAGTATGAATAGCTGCAATTTGTTTTAATGAAAATGAAGTAGTGGCTGAATATGCGAGGTTATTTCAGTACAATATTGTACCTTAGGCAATATTTTAAAATAAAAAGAGCTCCGTATTTAACATTATATGTAAATAAAGTAATAAATAAATCAATTTTTAAACTTTTCAACATACATCCCTTTGGACTTTAGCCCTCTTAATATATACACCTTAAGCAATAGTCCAAGGTGTATACACCTTAAGCAATAATGTATACACCTTTTGACATTGAATCTTACATTGTACGACTCTTAATGTAGATTTTTATTGTAGGATGTTAACAGTAGACGTTTCCTTCATATTAAATAAACAATCAGAATATATTGTCATAATATGTTTAAATTAATATTGCTGTACACATGCAAATCATTTGTATTGATTTGTTATCTATGGTATGGATTGTGTTTTTAGAAAAAAACAGTATTGCACTGATTATTCCTATTATAGGACTACCCAATAGTGTCCGTTGTTAATCACAACGATCACGTCTCGCTTCAGCGAATCTTTCTTATGAATTAGCCTAAATTGTATTTACTTTGTACTTGTTTTTAAATGTGTATAAAATAAGTACTGTACTAACTATATTGTACAGTAATATCGTAATCCATTTAATTCAATACATACAAACGATTAAAGCATATATTGTTATTAAATTTATGCTTTCAAGAAATTTGTTACTTGAAACACACACACACACACACACACACACACACACACACACACACACACACACACACATGCTTATTACTGCTCTTCTTGTAACTCTAAATGTTTCATTGTATACGCTAATCTTTCCATGTGTTTTTCGAATTTCAACTTAATACATGCTACAAACTTATATACAACGTATTGTGACTTAATTTGGGTTATATAGCCTATTTGTAAAGTTAAACATTACAGTAGAAACGAGAACTCAGATTCTGTAAACGTTTTAGCGTAAAACTAGAACACACACATATAAGATAACCATCACAAAATTCAACAATAACGCAGTTCAGTTTACACAAATATTCTTCTACTTCAAAATACAAGCAACCACGTTATTTGTATCTAACTGAAGACAAATCAAAAGTATTGTATTTTGAGAAGAAGAACTTAATTATTGTTTTTGCTTTTGCTTCTATATTCTAATTTTTCAAAATATAACAGTACTAGCAACCTCCTTGAGCTGTTTTGAATGAAATAAATTTATTATTAAGCAAATATCAAAATAACGAATGTAAATCAGACAATAATAAACACTAAACATTCCAAACTACTGCATTGTTTTTTTTTACCATAATGTCAAAATGACAAATAATTTAGTCCTAACTTTTAAGTTTATGTATGTTTTTATAGATATACATATATTTATATATAATACTCTGTACAAATATAAACAGCTGATCACAAATGTAACCTTTTTTGTAAATATAGCTTACAAATGTTTTGAAAGCAACCCAAAACGTGAAAGGAGTGTTGAAAGATATTAGTTCTAACAAATTATCAAAGATATCGAGATTCTGTTTTGAAAAAACTCCTCATAAGTCCATTTTTTACATATATTTTTACAATGATGTTAAAATTTTGAGTTTCATTTTTGGTACTCACCTTTTGTGAATACCACAATGATGTTAAAATTTTGAGTTTCATTTTTGGTACTCACCTTTTGTGAATACCCCTAAAGTAAAAAAAAAAGCATGGTAAGCGCTACATTCGGACTTGGGTTGAAATTCCCGTTGACACCCGGTTAGATTTTTACAAATTTTTTCAAAATTTTGTTCATTTTTCTTAGGCTACGTTTTTCTAAAATTTAAAACTTTTTTTAACTGTACACTATAGGCCTACTTAGATTTTGATCAAGATTCTCTTTAATGTCATACCCTATACGGATTTTTGCAATTCTATCCAAATTTTTATCCACATTTGGACTCCGACATACAAAAATTTTGATATTTTACAAAATAAACACTATTTTCATATTTTAGGTAAAATTCCCTTTAGTCTAACACTCACATAGATTTTTGCATTCTGTTCACAATTTTCTGGGGAATTTACCTAAAAATCTCCATCAAATTTTTGTTGCCGCTCCGTATGTTTTATGTAACTACTTTAAATAGCAATAAGGGTCTGTAAGGTAAAGTTATGGACGCAAATGCCAGTTTCAAATGTTATTGTGAGACATACCTCGACAGACAGACAGATAGAGAGACACAGAAAATGCCAAACTGGTTTCGCTCGTTTAACGAAACTCAGATTAGTTTGCAATTAATATAAAAATAAAAACTCAACAAAATTTTGAATTTTTATTTTGTTTTTATATAGTATCCAAGTCACTTTTTCACAATAATTTAATTACCTTGTATCCGTCAGTGACTTCGTTCTAGCGTGTTTTATACAGACGCGTTTCGTGACATGTGTCACATCATCAGTAATCCTCGTCAAATGTTAAAATTCACATAAAACACATAAAAACACATTTGCACATATTTACTAAATCACAATAACGACACACACATAACACGATGTAACTTCGGCTTCGTTGGACCGGTCCGACCGCGCGTGTAGTTGCCGAGCCACTCTACACGTTGACATTTGACGAGGATTACTGATGATGTGACACAGGTCACGAAATGCGTCTGTATAAAAAACGCTAGAACGAAGTCACTGACGGATACAAGGTAATTAAATTAAAATTTTGAAATTTTATTTCATTAAAATTTTGATGTTTATTATTATCTCCATGATGGTTTTGAGTATTGATGCTATTTATCAGAAAGATTTAATCAGCTTTCACTGAAATTAGATTTTCTTATACTATGAAGGCTTGATAAAAGTACTATTGGCAGTTATAGTAATGACGGACAATTATATTCATATATTCTGCAAATGAGTGTAAAATAAAAACATAAATTTAATGTGCCTAGCCTAGATTCTGACAACAATTAGAGTATGCTAGCCACGATACTGCACACCAGCATCCTCCGTGCACAAAAAAAAACACTTTACGTGATTATAACTTCTGTACTTCACTATAAGGAAGAAATTACTTTAGAAAACGAACAATTAATATTTCATGTTTGAAAGGAGATTGAGAAACTTGGACATAATTAAAGAAACCTTAATTGTAATATGAGGCCTTACCTTGTTTCCTTAAAGTCAGTTCGTGCAGGCATCAAAGTAGAGTGTTTTAGATAATCACTGGCTATGAAAATGCACAATGAAAGTACCGTTACCATTGACACATTTCATTACATTGAATCAATAACAGATAGTTCAGTTACTAAACAGTCAGTTCCTAAATGCGAGTTTTGAGTAAAACACATAGATAAACAATGAATTTACAGGATTTCTGGAATTTTGAAATCTGTACACAGAAAAATGTACTTAGAACGACTTCAATACAAACTTCAGTTACGTATGGTTATAGAATATTCGCACATCATTTGTTCGTGCCTTATATTTACAGAATGTACGCTAATTATTAACAAAGAAATTAGATTAATATTTAAATGTAATAATTATTAATTTTGTAATTAAACTAAATAAAATAAATGAGCGTACTAATTTAATCTGAAATTAAGGAAATTAAAAACTAAATATGCAAAAATTATTTTTTCTGTCAATCAATTCTAAATCAATTTTATTAATTTTAAACTATGTTTTAATTGTTATAGTTTTTGTACTTAAAAAAATTAGAAATATGTGAGATATTTGTTTACACACAAGTATTAATCATTTCATAAATAATACCTTAACAACTTAAACATATTGCATGCATTAATATAGTCAGAGGCAAAGTTAGTAATCCAACTGCGCTAAACAAAACCTTATATGGTTTGTTGTACCAGTTTTGAACAGGACAACCAGGATACTACTTACTTTACAGAGGCTGAATATCATAAACGGCAGCACTATTAAAATATTTATTAGTTTCGTAGACAATGGTAAAGGCACTTGAGAGAAAGACTGATGATCCCTGTATTGATCACCAATACCTTCTCTAGAAAAATATAATTCTTTAGATAAGCGTACTAAGAGAATCTTAGTTCATAATAAACTAACATAATTGACGTTTAAAATAATTATTCCGCTTGATATTACTCTTAATCCTTCAAGGTAGAAGGTAGGACGTAGGCCTATACGATTCGTAATAGCTTCATCGTGCACGAAAACAGTAAAAATATTCTTGGTTACTCCTGTTCTTAGTTACATACATTTGTAGTTAGTTTCGCTTCTCAGTTACTTACACCAGGGAACATAATGCAGAAGTGGGTGGATGAATGTAACATAAACACTACTGAATCGTCTAGTTTTCCATGAAACAAATTAACTTATATTTAAACAATCAGGGTTGTAACACGTGACTTGTATACAAATTATACCTGTACAGTGGCAAATCGTAGATTTGTGAATACACTGCCTCAACAACACCAAACTTTTCACTGTGCTCTTAATTAAATCAGTTGTAAGTATTAGTGAAAGCTTGGATAACATTAAATTTTCAATAAACTGATGTCAGTATATTACTTTATCATCTCTACCTTTTCCTGTTTAATATAAAAATTGAATATTCACATTAGCGAAGAGATTATATATCGTATATCATACTTTGAGCACTTAGAGCAATTCATAATTCTTGTCAACGTAGTCGTCGTAGTCATCATCATCACAATCCGTATTATAACAATAGAATTTGTTGTACTTTACATACTATTTTACATCTATTATTTAAAATTATTTTTTGAAATTTTGTTCAGTTTATCTTCTTTTGATAAATCTAATCAATTCCTTATCAGTTATTTCTGAAGTAACTTTCTCTCTCCTGAATCGATGAGTGCCTGCGCTGCACAACTTAAAAAAACAAAGGCTGACACCAGATTAACAATTACATTCTGTAACCAGAATCTTCCAAGGTCATGAATTTCCTTGCTTAGCCCTTTCAATTAACTGCCGCACATACATATTGTGTATTGATATTTCTTACATACCCAATAACTAGGTTGAACCCTTCTTCCTTGCTGAATGTTGTTATTATTGTATACATTTTATGCTGTAACTAATTGTACTTTTAATATCTGTAGGTATCCAAACGATTGTGATGTTTTAAATTTATTTCTTGTACCTTTAAAGAAAGTTCTTTTTGTAAACACTTGAAGCTGTCATGTATCAGATTTTAGTTGAATTTGTGGATACAACATGAATTAAATAATGTTTTACAAGCTAAATGTATTTCTTACCGTCAGATTTTCTTGTCTTTTGTACACCTGATTTCGCTTATTAAGTCTCGCATTGCAATTTAATGTAGGTTATAGTCTGCTCTAAATTGATTTTACAGCAACACTAAATTTGTTAACAATTGATTACAGCAATTGTTAACAAATTTTTTAATCATAGAAAACTTGGAACCACTATTTGAATGAAATAAATACCGAAGCGCCGTCAAACAGATTTCAGTCGAATGCGGTTAAGGATGGACCAAAGCACATACTCTACTAAAGCAAATTTACTGTGTTCACTGCCCTTGTTAGAGTGAGTAATTCACGACCCCACTTTAGAGGCAACGGATCGATTTGAAAACGTCGTCTAGACAAATTAATTAACTCTCATTTATCACTCTTTCCAAACTTAGCGTGCGAGTAATGACGCCATTAATCTGACTACATACTTGACAACCACTTTACAGGAAATAATGATAACATTTGACGTAAAATGATTTTATATTGGCTTTTATTTTAAATGTAATATCGTGTTGGTTCATGGGATGCGACAGTCTGTTGATGTTGGCAGTGGCGTAGCTAGGCTTTTTGGCGCCCGGAGCAAGAAAATCGTCGGCCGCCCCGCCTTCACAATTAAAAGGGAACAAAAGAGCAAAAATGAAGGCCCATCCAGTGAACAAAGTACTTGATAAGTGCGAATGTGTAGACTTTTATATGAAAGCACGTCCAGAAAAGTCTTAAGAATATTTGTTAAGTCAAAAATTAAGAAATTAAATATTATAAGTTTAATATTACCGGTATTCAGTTTATATACATTTATTAGTAACAAATGTAGACTATAAAAAATGTAGTAATATAACAAATTTATAACATAAAAATGTTCTAATAAATATGCAAATTCCTTGTAGGTCTAAAGCGCATCGTTGGTTAAAACAATATTATAAGCAACATAAAGTTAAACAAAGAACTACATTAAAAGTAATAAAATAAATCACTTACCATTACAGGTTAATGGTTCCGTCTTTTATTAATAAACCCTTAATATTTAGTTTTAATATTTAATAAATATTTAAAATTAGACGTTCTAAAATGTAACTTTCCTGGTCTTAATTGCTGCAAAATCGGTTATTAAATCACTATAATCTAAAGACAAAGCATTGTCGTTTTCAATTGAAAGTATCGCTAGAATTGATATCCGGTCCTGAGATACTGTTGATCGTAGGTATGATTTAATCAATTTAAGTTTACTAAACGATCTTTCACAAGAAGACACAGACACTGGTAAAGTAAGAACATTTTCTAAAGCTGTTGCTAGTGTTTTGTAGGCTTCTAATCCCATTGAAGAAATGTATTGTACCTTAGTCCCTAAGGTGTAAAGTCCATTTGTTCTCCGCTAAATTTTGCCGTTTTTAATAAAAGTACGACGTCTTTCAAGTCACTGAACAATTCTGCACTGTTTAGGTCATGTGGATACAGTTTTCCAAGCACTGTGCAATTAATATTGATTTGAGTAAGCTATTCCTTAAAATGTATATCCCCATCATTTACGTACGCCTCAACTTTACAGAGGAACCCAAACCGTTTTTCTAACTCTTTTATCTTAGAGAAACGGCTTGAAATTTCAACTGACAGTTTGTCCAAAATTTTTATTAGAGAACGTCGCATTTTTTGCTAAACGGTTAATGCAGAGTCGTCTGCATATTCGCCTGGCATCGTGCGCTTCTTTCTTATCCTTTTTGTGATACTGACGCCACTTACGACGACGATTCATTACACACCTGCTCTGCCTTAGAAATGACATTGTCACACAGCTCATTCCTCCAAACTTTTGATTGGTCCGTTAGCGTCTCCAAAAGTGGCAATGCTTGAATAAAGCTTATACCTTTGGTCTGCAAGATTTTCTGGATTTTGTCCATAGAAGAAAGAATATCTGTCCAGAAAAAGAGAAAGGTCACAAAATTAAAGCTTTCTATCGCATTAATTATTAATGGTGCATCTTTCGTCGTATCAATTGTTTCAGTAGGTCTATCCCTCAGTTTCTTCAGTGCAGCGATATCTTCATCCAGCTGAATGGATATTGCTTTCACCGCATCTGCTTTTGAGCTCCACCTGGTATTACAATGTCCTTTTAGTGTAATATTTACGAAGTCTTTAAGAACACTCCATCTATGAGTGGAACAGGAAAAGAAGGTGAATAGATGTTCTACTGTCCCAAAAAATTTCACTGCCTGAACATTCAGCTGCGTGAACTCCAACCAAGTTAAGTGAATGGTTGCCACAAGAAACAAACACAGCTAGTGGATTCAAATCTACCAACTCCTGAATGGATACCATCCATTGTTGCTTGATTGTCATACGACTGACCTCTGCAATCGCTAAGATTCAATCCATCTCTCTCAAGCTTACTTGTAATAGCTTCTGTGATCCCCTCCGCTGTTTTTACTTCTAAAAGAATAAAATCTATAAAGGCTTCTTTGATATCAACAGAATTGCGTTTAATTTCAACAAATCTTATAATCTGAGACATTTATTCTACATGTGCAGCATCTGATGTTGTGTCAAATATAATACTAAAGTACCTCGCCTTCTTACATGAAGTAATAATATATTTCAGCACTCTTTCTCCTAACAGGCTTATTATTTCAATTTGAATAGTTGGCGAAAGATATGATATACACCCAGATTTACGAGAGACTGAATCCAAATGAGATCTCATGACAGGGTCAAATTTAGCCAAGTATTTTAACAAAGCCAGAGAGTTTCCAGGATTTGGGTGGTTAGTAATTGACTCTCAATGTCCTCTCAGTGCCAGATTTTGTTGTGCAAGAGTTTGTACTGTGGCAATGACCCGTTCAAGGATTTGTTTCCATGTCTTAGCTGCCTTTATTCATTTGTTCCTGAAATAGATCATCAATAAGTCTCCCTGTGTTTAAAGAACGTTCCAATTCCTTCCATTCCAAAAACGCAGACCGATTAGCAGGAATATTTTCATGATCCTGAATACGGGGATTTAACTTTCGCCACGACAAAACCCCATTTTAACTACTGAACTGGCTTCTTTGATAGTTTTTTGTGGAAATAAAGTGCAACAAAAACAAAATAGAGATTTTTTTAGTTTGAGAAAAACACATCCAAGTGAGATATATCTTTTCGCCATTTTGCAAGGTTTTATCAAACCAGTACTTGTTTAAGGATCGTCCACATTCATCTTCAGGAAAATGGCTATCCTTGTTCTGCAACTGACATGTTCCTCTATTCACCATTATATCTCGGAAGGATTGAGATATCTCGCTTGGCCAAACTCCCATATCTTGTCGAGCAGCACCGAGAACACGATCTACATTGTTGCTAGTAATGTTCTGTCCTTCATCGCCTGTAATTTCAAGACTGCACGATGCAACATCAACCATGGTATTAAAACCAACTGAATCTTGTAATTGTACTTTGACACTTCCACAGTTTGAAGTATTCACGTCGTTAACTTTACTGTTATTTATCAACAGCCTCGTCGCTAACAACATCCATTTTATGATCGAAAGTTGATTCCTTGTTAATTGTAATATTTTGACACTCATGGTTCGATTTTCCTTGAATAAAAGACTTTATAAACTCTTTGGAACTTGTTGTAGCTCTTAATCTTTCTTCCCTCCTCTTTCCTCCTCTTCCGAAACTGGGAGCCACTGAGTTTACTTCGTTTCATATCAGCTTCAAATAAGGTTAAAAAAATTGATTTTCAATAATAAGATTATTATGATGATATACACGTGAAATATTACAGATATATCCAGTACGCACAAGACGCACAAGACTACTGTTTATATCCAAGACACGCAAGCCAAAAACAAACCGCACACTCAAGATACTCATAAACAACTGATAATCAACACGTTCGCTGCGTCAAACCGGGAATACGTGCACATACGTAGCCCACGTAACGTTTTTTTTAGAAATAATATATTCGTCTGTATACGAATAACAATTAAAAATATCTATACAAAGCTAATATTGTATGATCATCAGTTCTCCTTTGCGGCACAACTCACTACAAAGTCGCAAAAAATATTGGAGACAGCAAGTGAATACAAAGAGCATGAACACTGATAAAAAAACCGTACTGACTAAACGTCAATTCATCACTCGCATGCAAGATAACTACACTCATTTAAAGCAGCATGTACTTTTTAAAAACACTGAGATAAGGAACAGCATAGACTAAACATCAGTCGCCAACTAAGACATAATGAAAACGGATAATTAAATACTGTATTGTACAGAGAGGGACAAAGAGACCCTGTTACAGCGTAATTTGTGGTCATAATTAACACAATTCTTGAGTACAAATAGATTAATACTGTTTATTACCCAAGGTATGACAACAGCAAGCTGGCTGGTTATGCTTCTTTTATGAAAGGAATAGTTATATCAGAGAAACAAGTTGTTTGTACTTTTATAAACTGAAAACAATTTTTAGAAATCTATGGTCACTTTGCCGCCCTCCTGGATATGCCGCCCGGGGCGGCTGTCCCCTTGCCCCCCACCTCGTAATAAATGCCTCTGGATGTTGGCATCTGGAGTTTCAGCACACAGAGACAAACCACATGAACGTCGAGTTCCAAGCAACAGTCTTGAGCTGATGTCACATCGACCTGTCTAAACAGTAAGATATTTATGACATGGCCTAAACGACTGGTTATTCTAAATTACATCAGCGCAGTACATGGCAGGAACGTTCTAAGAATCAACTGAACGTTACAGTACTTGCCCAGTCATGAAAAGGTTGCCTGGAATCCTCGATGTTTGGGAGCGACATGTCTCACACCATTTTTCAAATATCTGTTATTGAGTACGCCTATCATCAAGCAAGAAGAGATACAACGGGGACTTGGCTGCTATTCTAAGCCCTTTTCGAGTACTTTTTACAGTTTCTCTTCATCCAGAGCGGGAAGATGTCCCTAAACGGGAGCAGCGTAGGTGGCAGTCGGTAGTAATGACGTAAAACGATCGTTTCGTGTCACGCCATAACTGGACTGACAAGTATTAGAAACGATCGAGCCAGACGTGCCGAAGCTTGTTTGGTAAGGTGATGTGCCATTTGGGTAAGGTGAGGCACTTAGGTACAATTACGTGAATACGTTCTGTCTGTTCGCAGACTCTTGACGTTGTTTTCGGTGTTCCAATAATGGCACCAGGTGAATCTTGGTTAAGTTAATTACCGCTTTCCAGTTGTCAGTCAGCTTAACAGATAAAATTGTAAAACTGTCTAGAAATAAGCTGCCTCACAATCAAAAGCACAACCCTCCGCATCGTCGCAACTCTAAAGAGAATAGGAGACCATTAAAGTTCTCTCCAGAACTAGGAAAATACCAACCGTCAGATTCCCACAGCGAGTATCTGTGGCGCACGCATAGACTATTTATAAATATTAATTAGAGTCAACGTAAAATATTGTGTTTACAAAAACAAAATGATACTTGTTCATTTCGTGTTTTCTATCTTCATTTCGTACTAGATAGATATGGTGCTTGCACCTTCAATTTTGCTTATAGAAGGTATATATATAAAGCATATCTTAATAACACATTAAATTAAGGTACACGGAAATACCCGCCGTATAATACTGAATTTCACTACCTCATCAGTTTCATTGCACAAGTGCTCAGCGGTTTTGTCATTTTCAGCTTTATATATATATATATTTTTTTTTCTTACAACAGTTTAATGTTCAAATGTAAATTATTAATTTTTATTAATATTTTTCATTCAAGATGTATTTTACCTCACTTGGAACTGTTTCGGGCATCAAATAGTTTTCCCATCCTTAATTATAAAGAATGGAATATACAAAATAGAATGCAAAGACTACAACAGATGTTGATAGGCCAGACAAAAAACAATTGAAAAAACGTTACTTTGTACACCTAAACCCATAGAAGAAATCAAACATTCATAAATCCAATTTGGCCACACATACAATAAATACAGGACATGAATTCCTAGACATCACCAAACTTGCACTAATGAAACACATACCACACAAAGGTACAATAATGACTATATGGGAAAACTTACAAATATAGCCTATAAACATAAAACACAAAACAAACTAATACAAAAAAGTACAAATCAACACAAAACATGACAGAATTTTTAAAAACACTAAACATTGAAAACACTCAAAAAACAAAACTATATACCACGCCTATACACAACATCAATGTAAACAACCAAAAGGCAACAGGAAACCATACAACTAACCTGGACACCAACAAGACGTTGTTGAGGTATACAACCAAAACTAAGACGGCTGAGGATGGGCAAACTATTTGATACCCAAAACATGTTCCAAGTAAGCAAACATACATCTTGAATGAAAAATAGTATTAAGTATTTAATTATATATATATATAATATAAACATAAATTAGTTATAAAGTATTATATATATATATATAATTAAATACTTAATACATATATATATTTATTTATTTTAAATAAGATAAACCAGTAATATATTGAACTACCTTTTGTAGATTATTTAATACATTATAACTTTAGAGTTCAGAAAATGAATTCGTACTTTACGTAATAATACAAAACGTAGTAGACTGCAATACTGTTTTATGGAAAAAGTAAAAAAGAAAAAACTTTCTCTATAGCAGACAACGTAGAACTTTACAGGTGTAAGGTTGTGAAGGATTTGGTGTCCACGTGAATTCGTGTGTAGTGAATACTATAAGACGTAGTCGCAAGTAATACCTACAATTCCAACAATGCTTGTGTTATTGTATTTCTGTATTTTCAAATTCTTGAAATAATCTTGTTTGTTTGTAGAGGCTGGACAGTTTTAATAGCTTCCATAATACAGTTTTATCACAACATTCATTAACGTGTAAACTTGAGTTTAAGTGTTGTCTATTGAAGGTAAACCACACTTCTAGAACACATATATTAGTTTCGTTTTTATGTGATGTAACAAATAATTACGTGCATTAAAATAATTAAAATTAATTTACAGTCTGAAAATAATTTTGGAGTTACAATTTGTAAATACAACATAATTGTTATTTACAATTTGTAAATTTGTTATAATTTGTTATCTAAGTAACATATTTCGTTAATTAATTACCTCAATCTAATCCGTCTTGCAACTTAGTGTTTTTGTTAACACTAAATTTAACGAAAACACAAAGTCACAAGACAGATTACATTGAGGTAATTAATTAACATATTGTGAACTGGAAACTGTATTCAATGTATATATTTTGTAATCATCACATAAACACTGGCCAAACAGCTGAAGCTGAAGTACGACTCACAATAGTAGTCTCGGTCAGTATGACACAATTTACAGTAAGAATTCACACTTTCAAATGAAAGCATCAGAGTTTATATTATCATTAAATTTTGAAAGAAAAAATATTTTCTTAGTTAATTTTGTAAATTGTGGTTCCAATCACTACGCCTTCATAATTGTTCTTTTCGTTATTGCTTTTTACAATTAACTTTTGTAAAAAATGAAGTATATTATGTAGTCTCAGAGTATGTCACAATCGCTCTAGACTCATCACGTAGAGAACTGTTCTCTGCTGTGTTGCAAAATTAAATGTTTACTGCTCAGCCACGACTCTTAGGAATTTGTCTTCTGTTTCATGTTACTAGCGTAAGTAAACTCGCAAACAAGTAATTTTGAAAGTAAAGAATAATTTTTTACAGGATGATTCAATTTATAAAACTCTATATTTACTAGTTGTATTCGAGTAGAATGATATTGATTCGTACCGTACTGGGCTATAGTTCTCTACAATTCGTAAAATCACATGGACTTGTTCATCTGATTCTCTTAAATAAGAATAACATTGTATAAAGAAATCAAATCTCGTTTATAACTGACAGAAATAATTTCACTCAGCACGTAAATTTTTATATTCTTGCAAATCAATTTCTCATTCATCTGAAAAATTTTACTGTCTTGCCAATGACTACTTTGAAAGCACGAAATACAAAACAATACAGGACATAAGTGCAACTAAATCTAACCTTCAACAAAGGTTTTGATTTTTTGGGGATCGTTAAATTTCAGGCAAGTTAGAAAGTCTTTCTTTAAATAACACCTTATGTAGAGACTATCTACTTATCCACTGAAGGCTTATTTTTATTTTTCTCCCTAAGATTAGGAATATCATTAAGTTTTAATTACCGTTTTAGTATCTGTTTTAATGTTCAGTTTCTTGAAACTTATGACAAAAATGTACTTAACGTTAAGCTAATTTAATTTAATAACGTTATTTTAATTAAATACATTTGAACTTTTACTAAGCAGAAGTCTTAATTTGTATGCAAATTATTAGGGCGGTTCTATTATTGCTTCTAGTCACCTAATAATTTAATTACAATTCCTAATTTATAATTTAAAACTAATAAACTTATCGCTAGCTAAGTAACTCAATCCTTTCCTCTTCTTCCATAATAAACATACACGAGGGAACAAATGCCGTCTTATTTTCGCTAGCCTAGTAATCACTTTTCTTATGGTGACATTTAAAGTTTACTTTACTATTTTCATTATAATATAAAAGCGTTTTTACTTCAAACTTTGTCCGACAAATGACTGCATCAAGCAAATACTTTGTCTACTTCAAAATCTGTAACTGTAGAAGTCTTGCCATAATTAACTACTAAAAACTACTAAGTATTAAACTACTAAAATTAACTACCATGTTATATTATGCCAACTAAAATTTAAACATTCTTGATAACAAGTTATTAAATATTTTAAATATAATAGTTATTATCCTTAATGTGATCTTAATTTTGCATGAGTGATAGACATCTAAGGGCAAGACATAACGAAATTAGGATTTAAATCTTCACTTGGCGATGACCAGTTTGTGTTTGTCGGAAATTTGATACCTAGTTAACAAAATTTGATTTTGGTAATCATACAAGTTAAAATTTTGTAGAAAGGATTCATCAAAATTTGAAAATTTCATCAAGTAAATTTGTTCATTTCATAATTCCAAAAAAAAACCAGTTCAACAAAAACGAAGAATGTAAAAAATTTAACGAATTATTAAATTTGTAATATTCAAAAAAACATTTATAATTTTATTAAATTAAGGTGTCGTCGGAACGGTGGGTTTCCGTGGCCGAGAACGACAACTTTCGCAAAGAGATGTTAAACATGCACAATAAGTACTCAATACATATTTGGTTACTCTTGTTCCTATTGTTACACTTAGTATATTCAGGTAAGGATATTTAATACACGTTTGCCTGGATCTTTGTTCAGTGAGAAAGCAGTTGCGTAGTACCAGACGTTTGTTGATATAAAAGTGTAGTCTTACTGTTTTCAGACGTTTTCAATTATAGACTATTCACAAAGGGCACGAGTGTCTGGATTTAGGTCACACGTTACACAGCCAGGGCCCAGATACACGATATGCTACATCGTTACTGATTGCTGCTGCTGCTCCCATTTCTGTGATGTAACAGCTAAAGCGTAGAATAAACAGTGTGACTTCAGAACGTTGCCTGAATAAAGATATAACTAATTCGCGTGTATGCGCCACAGAGAAGCTTGCTAGATACCCGCAATAAATATTTTTAAGATCGTAATGTCTCCATGAGTCTGGACCGAGTAAAATGTAAGACTGTTACGACAGGTTGAGGTTTCATGAAACCATGGAATATTATTATTTTTAGAATTCTCAAGCCACCTTGTCATAATTCAATAGTAATTTAAATACAAATTCCAAAAGTAAAAATTTATTATAAATCTGTTTTATTAGTCTATTCATTATTTGACAAGCTAGGTTAAAATCCGTAATGTTTATAAAAAGAAAACCTATTTTTCCGTAATAATTACACGCCACACTGTAATATAAAAAAAAAGTTATTCTATTAAATTCCCTCCCCATATATATTGTGTTACACATATCCATTGTCCCACTTAACTCCAGACGAAAACGTTCGACACAGTTGTTCAATATAATTCAGCCACTATTTTAACCTTCACCTTTAGTCTATATTTCTAGAAAGTGTATGTAACTTGCAAAGAGGTTTTTTTTCTATTATCCTTTTAAAACATAACTCATTTTACATTATATTTATGTTATTTTTTTCATGTTTACAATTATAAAAAATTACAGGCCTACATAATATAAATAAAATGTTTGAAAATAATGTTTTTAGTGTTTATTATCTTTGGATAAGTTACATACGGATAAATATGATATGGTATAATAGTTTGATATTTTCCTCTATGACAGAAGTGTGACCAACCTAGAACAAGATTAGTCTTTAGTATAATAGTCATTTAGCAATCTATACATCAAATCTTCTGAAGTAACATCGATGTAAAAGAACAACATTCTTCTCAGTATTGTGAGGTTTTTACAAAAGTTTTCATTGTATATACTGCCGCGGCAGCACTACACACAGATAACATAATTTCATATCTAAGTACACCAAAATGCTTAAGACACTTTTTCTGTGTTGTGACTTACCTCTCAAGTATTTATATAATTAATATAATTCTGTAAAGGGAAGAGGTGTAAGTAAAAAAAATTGTTGAATGCGTCAATCTGTGAGCAGAGTCGGTTGCGACCCGTTTATTTAAAAAACATTACGAGCCTCAAAATTTATCTAATTATGTGCCAGTCAGCAACGGTCAGTACTGAGTTAATTTTCTTTTGAAAAACTGAATACAAAAAATGTTAAATGCTAAATATGTGGGTGTCGCATAAATCAATGCTAGTTTACAAGATGTGTTCAGCGTACACGCTGTGATCTACTTAAAATTTCTGACACTGTTATCTATCGAAAAGGTTTATAAAATTGTTTCAGACACTTGTAAGTAACTAGTTTGTCTCGTTTTTTGCTTCGTGATTATGCAACACTTGCCACCGTAAGTTGTTAAAGGTAAAAATGTTACTTGGCAATCCAGATAAGTCGTTTTGCAACCTGCTGTATCTGGTCGCTACGGCTGCGTGTTCCTCAGTACCTGGTTTGAACCACTGCTATGTCTGTGCTGGAAGATCGTGCAAAACTGTACGAATTTCGTGTTCTCGTGTCTTCGGTCCGGAACGTTGAACCAAGTTTTAAACTGAAAGTTTTCACATGTTTTAGTACCACATCGTTCGATTAACACGCACGCATGCATTCATACAGTGCGTGTTACAATTTACAATATTACAAAATAGCATTACAAGGTTATGACTTTAAATTACATATATAACGAGTACTGACACTCAACCCTACATATCTTAGGTCTTTTCATCAAGTTGACTGACTGAAATTTAAATTTAGGCGAGGCTGACCTTTACAGACAAGATACATCTTGGTTGGTTACGGATAACAATCTTTTTACATCTATTACAAGTTTTTCTTTTTTGTTACAAACGTAATACACAAAATTATTAGCCACTAGCATTGATTTACGATAGCTAAAAAACAATCATAGTTACCTTGGTTATTAAGGCTCCCATACTTGACGAAAGTCCGGCGACGGGCCACTCAGCTCACAGCGTTTGATGGGAGACTGACTAGATTTTACAAAGCAAGCGATAGGGTTGGTAAAGGGGAGGGCGTGACGTCAGTGCGTCGGGCAAGGTACAATTCCCGGATTGTTGCATTCGGCAGGAGACGAATGTTGCAACAGACTCCCCCCCCCCCCCGAAAGACAAGCGTCGGGAGCAGGAGCGACGGTTGTCCAAGGTCAAATTCAGCGAAATTAATCGGTACGGTCAGTGTAACTAAACAGAGTCGAGTCAGGGGAACCACGTACCTTATGTAATGGGAAAACTCAGACACTAGTGTGGCACTAGCCGCCATCTGGAAACAACTCAAAGGGCTACCTTCCGTCACCTTAGAAGCGCTGCCTGCGCGCAGCAACGCTTCCTCCCTGAAAGTGAACGACGAGGGGGTGATCAGTCCCCGCGCCGCTCACCAGGCAAGGCGACGGAAGCGAGGTTACAGTATAATATTTTGATGAGCATGGAACATGTTCACGCCCGAACATGAGGACTGCGACGCAGTATGTGAGGGTACAACAGACTTGAGTTACAACAAGAACCGAGAAGGGTGGTTGGTCAAGAGCATCGACAACCAACCGCGCGACTGAGAGCGAGAGATCAAGCTGGAGGGGTCACTCACCTTAAAAGCGCTTTATAACCACAGCAACTTCTCTTTACGGCACACGGACGACACGTTGGAGAGCACATCTCTCCCTCGTCCGATCGTGCGAGGTGAGACAAAGGGGGTAGGTCGCACCATTACCGCTACCTGGGTACATGGCTAAACTGCGACCGGGGGGGGGGGCACACCAGACTACATTCACTGGCAAACGGCGGTACACCAGACTACATTCACTGGCAAAAAGGGGGGGTCACTCACCTTTAAAGCGCTGCATGACCACAGCAACTTCTCTCTACGGCACACGGACGACAAGTTGGAGAGCACATCTCTCCCTCGTCCGATCGTGCGAGGTGAGATAAAGGGGGTAGTCGCACCATTACCGCTACCCGGGTACATGGCTAAACTGCGACAGGGGGGCACACCAGACTACATTCACTGGCAAAAAGGGGGGGGCACGCCAGACTACATTCACTGGCAAAAGGGGGGGTACACCAGACTACTTTCACTGGCAAAGAGGGTGGGGGGTGGGGGCACTCTTTACGAGTTTCTTTCCTGACCTCTCTCTCTCAGCGCGAAAGTTTTGCGCTGTCACTTATTACAAAGTCATCGATTCATTATAAAATAGTTTACCGTGACAAGGAAATGCTAGTTGACACGACTTGACCGTCGGGTTCTGTTTTTCTGAATGCCGCGTATATTAATTCGTAGTTAACGCAAACCAATTGACATGAAACAGGTGATAACGTGTGTGTGACAACTGACAACGAACATTTTCCATTAGTAAAAGACTGCTATTTTATGAAAATTTTAATTTTGATTTTCTTGTAACGCCTTCCACGAACCAAAAAAATCGGAATTACTGAGATGCGCACGTTTCTAAATAAAATTTACCGAATTAATAGAGCCCGTCACTTTTATACAAACAACAGATGCACTAAACATATTTTGAATAACAACAGATTGGGAGACGGTTAGCGAACTGGACAATCGGACATACGGCACGGTGAGCAAGGTACGGGGTTATTAAGCCGAGTATGTGGAGAGACCAAAACATTCAAAGCGCAACGATAAGGTGCAGCTGTTCTGTGGAATGTAGATAAGACATGCACAGGTTAGCCTTATCTGCCAGACAAAGTTCAACTTACGGTTTTCTACTCCTGAGCGAATAATTTGAACAATCTGATTTTACGACAACTTACAGCAAAGACCTACTCGTGACAAAATTGTTAACTACGCATATAACAAGTCCGGCGACGGGCCGCTCAGCTCACAGCGTTTGATGGGAGACTGACTAGATTTTACAAAGCAAGCGATAGGGTTGGTAAAGGGGAGGGCGTGACGTCAGTGCGTCGGGAAAGGTACAATTCGCGGATTGTTGCATTCGGCAGGAGACGAATGATTGCAACAATACCATAATGCTATGCATCGTTTATCATCTTGAAACCAATTCCGTGTTTCTCTGCTCCATCTATCTACTTATATAACACGAAGATAATCGCTAAGACGGTTTGCTCTGAAAAAATATTTTCCAATCTGTACCAATATTTTATAATTCATGGTCAGAAAAAGTCATATAAAAAGCAAAATAGATTTACTTTAAATAAAACTCAAATAGAAACAAGTAAACTTATAGTTAATAAAATTTTAATTATTAAAAACAAAAAGGCTGTTTTTCTTTTCTTTACCAAATTTTCTGAAAAACGAATAAGTTTTCGGCATCTACAGATGTGTCGGCATCCTACATCGACAACTTATTTAGAGATATTGTTTTTACTCTGTCTAACAAAGTTGTCTCCCACAGCGCAGCGTCAGGCATGTTATTCGATTTGCTAGGAGGGGACAAGTGGGAAGTATGCAGTAACACTGGTAAGCGAATAAGTGCGTATTGTTTTGTATTAGAAAGTTTACAATAAGAAACTCTGTACTACAAGTTAGGTGTTGTTTCTCTTCCTCGTCTGTAATATTAATATTTTCTTTAGTTATTTTCAAATAATTGAATTAAATGAAGTCGTGCCAACTAAGACCGGTGTGCTAAAATATAACATACAATAATAGTTAATATTGTCATATTAAAACAACGCAAACGAATACACCTTACTTACCTTACTTATTCAAACAGGAAGCGTACTTTTATACTCGGAAGCACGCAAATTTTAAGGTGCTCGTGGCTGCGAAAACTTTCTGTTATAATATCTAATACATTAAATAAAATGTAAAACGCAGTAAATAAGTAAATTACTACAATATATTGATAGATTGCTACATAAAATCTGAATTATTCGTTCGTTAGTTAATTCAGCGTGTTATAAGCAAGTACCATCACGCGAATCACTCATAAGCGATATTAAACGTATAACTTTGATTAAAAGGCTAATTTAAAATTTAGCGTACAAAGTTCATTATACGGTAACACCGGATGTGAGGCCAAAATTAGGTTTAATTGTAGTCAGAAAATATGACATACTGTTGTTATTTGAGTCTTTCAACAAAAGTGTACAGCAGTTTTTTAGTCTGTGTAAACGTGACGTCGTTGAAAAGTCATTTTATAGTGTGTTCGTATTTTAAGATGATTTCAATAAAATTTTCCATTACTTTTTTTTGAAGAAACTAAAAGTTATTAGCAAAATAAAATTGTCAACCACTGCTTAAATATGTCATTGCGTAATATGTTTAAGAGACTGAAGAAAGAGACTGACCCCTCGCATTTCGTGCTGACATTAGCAAATAAATTTTGAATTGCAATACACTACTTAGTGTCATTAGTCTCTATCTCGCTTTCACGCGCGCGCGCGCGCGCGCGCACACACACAGTCATACGCTTTGAGGTAGTCAGAAAATCTATTTGTTACCTTCGAATAAATATGATATTATAGATCTAAAACAAAAGCGATAAGAAATTATGAAATGGTTACTGTTCGAAGGTAGCACGGATCGCCATATTTGAACAGTGAAAATAAAATAATCAAACACAATAAAAGCCAAAATAATCGTTAAATATAAATTTGCAATTGTCCAATATAGTATAATGTTACAAATAATAAATATCATCTCATTAATACTGTCGCAATAAATAATACACGTCACTAACTACAGACAGCCTAAATAAGAGGTGATGTTATTTACTGCGTTTATAAGTGATTTCAACCCCACAGTGCGTAACGTAGCAATGAGGTTTTGACCAACACCTTCTTATTTATGTTTTGAATTAATTTATAATTAATTTTGAATACCATAATTTGATTACTCTATTATATATATTTCACCCCTTCAAATTATTTTTTTTGGCTTCCGTTCATACTGAGCAATAAATTTGACTTTAAGTACTTAATCAGCGACCTCAACCACATAGTTTTACGTAGTTCCATTAATTAATTTCAAATGATTCATTACAAAAATAATTTTCCGTAATTTAAGGGTTTTTGACTCTTTAGGAGTAACTGCATCCTAATGTTTTTTGTTTTTTTTTTTACTTTCATCTAGGCACTATGTAGAAGACTTCATTGACTCTGCCTTCTGTGGCTTCATTGACTCCGCTAGTAAAGGAGGAAGGGGATTAGAAGAGCATGGAAAATAGGAATGTCAAGAGCTACTGAAGGCGGGAGCGACTTTTGAATTTGTTATATTGAAGATTGGGCATGATGGGGAATGTAAATCGGAACCGGAAAAGAGGTGTTTGCAAGTGACGGTGAAAACGCCCTGGAAATCAGAAAAGGATTTTCTATAGTTAAACTTGCAGAGACAGTTGTCAGTTAGGACTGGTGTTACTTAGATGCGATAAGCAACACAGTGGCTTATGTGACACTTGGTAGACACTACGTATGTAGGTAGCAGGATGACGCAACCTTTTCGTTTTTCGTATCAAATGCTTTCATTTTTCATGATCCGTCAATGCCCTTGAGACGGTAAGTGATTATTCTATCCGTAGTTGTAAACCCCTAGCAGATTTTATTACGTCCGTAGTCGTTCCTATCGGATATATTTACAGCAATCAACATCCCAGAACTTCTTAATTCAATCTGAGAGACCATGCAGTATAGTTTGTCACTTTGAGTTTTGCGATTCCATACGTGTTGTAATGGCGATATTTGTGTGAGTGTTTATTATAGTATGCAGCTAGTGTTAATTAGGTGGCACTTCGCTTCACGCACGTGTAAACAAATTGTAAGTAATGATGTCTCTGGTGTTCAATAATTTATTTCACTGTTGTAAGCTCACTATTCGTAAGTCACTTCTGACACTACCCTTTTATATCCTGTTTTTTGTTGATTTCGAGAGTCTAAAGGTCTTTACATCAATGGAAGTACTGTGATTTTATCAGATTGTTTATTTCCTACTGTCTTCATCGTCTGTATTTAAATGTCTTATTTCCATTGTGGATCATATTGTATTATTTTCTACGCCACTTTGTTGATCAAACAAATTCTAACACATTCACAAATTTTCTAAGCTCTGTAGGTTGGTAGTCTTGTCCTCTTCATGTCTTTCTTTTTTGCCATTACAATTTACGGTAGGTAGGTTTATGCGTTTTTCTATTCTTTCATCTCCGCTTTAAGCTTGTCTTTCTATTTATTATTATATTATAGTTTCCTATCTTCCTATATATAATTCTCGTTCTCTTATTTTTAGCCTTTTACCAAAAGCTTCTACTAATCCATTTTCATGGTTTGCAGAATTCTATAGCACGTATTTCTTGCTTTATTATGTACTGGTTAGTCGGTTTTGAAATAAATCTTGGATCTTAGTTTGGCTCTTGCCAAGAAAATTGACAATTATTTGGCTCTTTCGAGACATCTTCTTTATATTTTGTGTTTGCGTTTAATGTCTTCTAATCGATTTTCTTTCTTGTAAACATGCACATCTTATGCACTTTGACTGTTATTGAGTTTCATTTAATATGATGTAATTAAAGTATAATGCTTTCTTTTTCGATTCACGTGTGTATGTTAAGCCACTTCTCTTTACAAATTCGCCATTGTAGTTTATTTTAGATACTTAAAACTACTAAGTGTTTCCACCTTTGTTTACCGTTTGTTCGCGCTATCTACGTACAACGTTATCTATGATCTTAGCCTTCTACCTATTTTGGGCTTTAAAACACTTCCTAATATTGATGATATTTGTGATGATATTGGTTTCTTGTAGAAATCACTGTCTAGAAACTAACTATAAAATTCTTCAATTTCACGTCTTGGGAGACCTATAATCCACAGACAGTTAAATATCCATGGTTGCTTTTAATTATTAATGTTACTATTCTCTTACTCTAAAGTGGATTTTTATGATTTGATTGGTTTCTTTTTTATTAGAAATGCTTCTTTCGTGTTACTTTAGCATTTCCTGGTATTCCAATACATATCATTACATAGGCACATTTCTTAAGTTCCCTTTTGTTTCATTTAATTTCAGTTAGTTCTTTCTCTTTCTCGGCTCTTCTTTCTTGACAAAATATCTAACATATTATATGTTGCAACTACGACTAGTTTTTACGTTTTTGGACGTTTTGTTATTCGTTTCCTCTTTAATCCAAGTCGTTATCAGTCCGAGTCGCCCAGTTTAATTAATCCATTCTAAGGCCATTGGGGAAATTTCTAGTTTGGATTTTCCTGACACCAACATTATCACTACATTGCGCAATCCTCTACTGAAGAAACGTAACGACTTTAGTTGTTAAAGAAACAAAAATTCATGCAGTAAGTAGGCCTATTTTAATTTTATCATAAAAGTCTATATATAGTTCACAAACGAAATTATTTACATATTTAATTTAGCTGTTTCCTTCTATTGTTAGTTTAGCCTTTTGCTCTCGCAACATTTTGGTAAACACTGAAACAATATTGGATAAAAAAGGTTAGTTATACTTTATTGTATCTAAGCTATAAACTTAGGTTGAAGTTTGAGTAGGCTGTAAACTTTAAATGTTCTCGGGTTTTGTTTACAGTGTGCTGAATCAGAAATAAAGAAATCTAAATTTCTACAAATATTTGTTGTCATTGTATGACGCATTTTATTGCTTGTCTTAACATGGTCCAACTAAAGAGTACTATAAAATTACCAATATTGTAAGTAAACGGGATCCGGTGTGTTAGTCCGTTTAATTGTTTTTAACTTTTAATTGAAGTTTAATTTTAGTTTTATTATTTTTATTGATTTATTCAATTCAATTCAATCGTTCATTGAATCCAATGTAAATAAATCCGATGAATGCACTGGAAGTTAGTTAGCGAAGTCTTTTAAACTTCGGTTAATTTATTTTAATTTGTTATTCTTCCGTCGACTAGGCGATCCTCGCTGAAAGCATAAATATTTGGTAAGAAATGATCACTTACTTGTAGTGAGTCTTGGCGATCTTGCAGGGTCGATGTAGCAATCTAATCTGTAGATTGACTTACCGTATTCAAATTCGGCGCTGCGTGTCGGGCTATCCAATAAGAGTCGTTCACCTCTTCTGAAAACCCTAGTCTACTGAAATAACTAACTGACTCCGTTTCCTCGTATAAAATGATAATTTATTCTTTTTAACACTTCTTTTTATTGATCTAAGGTATCATTAACCATTTTAGTTCAATATTAAATAACATTAGTTGTTTGTTTCTTAAAAATTGTCTCAGGGTGGTAAAACTGACCTACAACGTCAGTGTGTGATTATAATGCTTTTTAGTTAAGTAAATTAATTCATATGTTGGTTCTTTTAGCTTACAGAATACCAAATTATTTACTAGAACTCTTACTCTACCGTTATTAGGCAGTTTGAGGATGATTACAACTCAATAATCTCTTAATATTTAACATTTTAAATTATAACCATGCCTGCTTTGGACATTTTAGGTTAACTAAATTATTAGTCAACCGACAATAAATGATTCAAAGAACGTTTGTTAACGTTAAAATAACTCTTGATAAAATATTTAAAATGTGAACAATAAAATAATATGTTGAAACAGTGTTGTTGAATGAAACATCTGAATCATCATTTGACTCTATAAAAGGTAATTGTTTAGTTGTAAGTATTTATATAGCTTAACAGCCTTAGTTTCTTATTCATAATAGACATAAATATTTAAATAGTAATAGTAGTAGACTCTCCCTAAATTACAAAACATAAATAGCATTGGCATTTTTCATTAACTTTCGTTAATTGCTTCAGACAGTCGACAATTCTCAATCGCTTATGAATGCCTGTTAGTTGATCTAGGTTTATTGAACAACAACTTTAATCACGTGTGGTTATATCATACTCAGTATTCATACATAATAAATGATTAATTGTTTGCAAAATTCTTAATAATAGAATATTCAAATTAAGTTGAGGATTGTCATTAGTACTGTTGATTGAATAATATTAATAATGCACCATAATCTACATACTTTATTTATACACATTATTAGAATGTGGTTCGATTATATCGTCTTTTCAAATTCTTAACTAATTTTGAGAAAATCACTGTACTCCCTTTTTTAAATCCCGGAGTTGCTATGGATTATACACTTAGCAATCCTTATTAACGCACTGTTACACTTAAAACATCTTCAATACTAGTGCAGTTATGTTGGCACAAATTTAGGTTATGTTGCTTTGTTGACAACGGTGACGCGCACAAATTATGTAAACAGCTGTTTCCTTGCGGTGTCGAGTAGCCGTCTGCTCTCCTCTAAAGTTGATTAAGAAGTGTCTCGAAATGGCATCTCAATCTGCCGTTCCGTCCAGTGATCGTTGTAAAATTGGCTAATTTCTTGGATCTGATTGGTTGGCGATCTTTAATTTGATGCACATACCCCCCCTCTGCGCAATATTTTAATTGTTGTTCTTAGCGTGGGGAGTCTGGGTTTGATATTATAAACATTTGCTCGAATTGACACAAATATTTTATAACTGTAATAACTTTCTTATAATGGCATAGATTTAAAATCTAAGCTTATCACTGTATTGGTAACACTTGGCTCTTTATTTAGAGTCCACTCATGGTGTGCTTTCGTTCATTATTAAGGGAGTTAATGTTTGAGATTATCACATTACACTATTCACTATTAATTATATTTATTCTTAAATTAAAACTATTTAATGGCAATCATATCTCCTTGTGAGTACGCCTTCCAAGTCCTTCAACACTTCTCACTTATTTGTTACTTATATTTATTGACAAAATATAGTTCTTATGCTACCATTGATTTAGCCTAAGAGTCTATTAATTGTATTTACAAATTGTTTATTATAAAAGGTATCTGGGTAACTTTTGTATTGCCCCAGTTGTAAACATTGAGTTGTTACAACTACTGTTTGTCTTTGTTTGTTGGAATATATTGTTATTCCTTGGTATTTTTGTCATTAATATGACCTCTATATGGCACTATGAAGTGTACCTTTAATTTAACTCTTATTTGGGAATGTAATGTCTTTTCAGACCATTATTTAGTTAGAATAGTTTACTAGTAGTAGTATATTGATAGTTAGTCTTGTGTTTTTTAACACACTAGTCTGTCCCTTAGCGTATAGCATAGGATAATAGTAGTTACATCTGGTGTCCTATGACAGGTGTGCTTATTTATTCTTATTACACATTATGTCCTTGCTTATAATTCTTTTATGCTATTATAATAGTGATTTTATATCTTACTTATGACATAGGTATCCTTCTGTTATTCCTATTTAGCATTACAATGTGGTTTTGTCTATGTTTCACATAGTGAATCTCATTTTGGCTGGTTTTGTTCACTTTCTTTACTTGAATTCTTACATAAAGATTACTCTTGGTGTCTGATATTAATATTGTTAGAAACCTTATTATTTCTACTTAATTTGGGGTACAAAATATTTTAGTTTAGATATGTTTTACTACTATTAAATATGAAATTAGGTGGAAAGTACCTGTATCGAGGTTATGTGGTTTTATTATTTGTAGCAACAATGGGTGTATTCAGTTGATACAAATTTACATTTTTTAACCTTGTTTTTTCAAGTCTAATGTTATTAATGACAACTGGTAATTCATTGTTTAGTTCTTTTTTCTATCTTACATGATTTTCTAATTACTTGACTAACAGTTATTATAATTATGAGACAATTTTAATTCTCCTGTATATTACATTGATGCTGTGCATAACATGTCATTATGCTTTTATTTACAGCTTCTTTTATGTTAACATTATTGTTACTTCCACTCTTTGTCTAATATAGGATGTCCTACTCATTTACAATATTATTAGTTAGTCAGTCATTGTCTATATTTTCAATCTGTAAGTTCTTCAGTTAGTATTTATACGGGTAAGATGTTAATCTATAGTTGACTGGCTCTTAGAATCTATATTTTATGCCATGGTTGTTATGTGTCTTTCTCGTAGTATGTTTCTTCCTTGTTTTCATTTGTTCCTTACTGACCGAATCTATTGGGTTATTGGTTCCTGTGGTATAATCACTGTTTGCTGTATCTTCTTTCTTCTTATATGTTATTGTTATTGTTATTTACCATTACATTGTATTAACTCCTGCGTTGTGAGTTTATTCTTCTTGATGAGTTGCTCATGTAGTTTTATTCTTGGCATTTTAGATTAAATACTTGGTGTGTCTTGTTGACTCAATTATTATGACATGTGTTAATATTTCGGTTACTTAAATATTGGGCTCATATGTCTTGTTACAATATTCTTCTGGCAAGTGAGAAATACGAGAAAGTCACTTTCCTAACTCGAACACAAATTGCTTGGAGGATTTTGTGTAGCATTGTGACAATTCCATTGTCTACTCAGTTGGACACGTAACTAAGATTCACACTATCAAGTAATATAGTAGTTAAAATTTTGTGTAGGCCTACACATATAGTAGGATACAAATGATAACTTTATAAAATTACACATAATAAAAGTACAGAGATGAGACTAAAAATGTATACAACGAATTTTATGTATTTATTATATGTAATTAACACACTCAATCTATGTAATTTACTTAAGAAGAAGATAAAAGTGTTATATGGAACTCAAAGAGTATTTAGTATATCGATGTTTAGTATTTAGCTATATTAAGTTTATTTATCAAAGCGAAGCAAAGTTTCTACTACTAAACTTTGAAATAAATATGAAACTGAAAGAAACTGAGCATAGGTTAAAATGTAAGAGCAAGTACTCGCTACATCATTAGATATATTACGGTTCTTTGACGATAATTCAATCAGACTGATTAATATCCACTGACTTTTATGATAAATAATACCAAATTATAATGCTTTTAGTGTACGCAAGCAGAGTCTTCTCCTTAATTGAACTTTAGTATAACGTAATATAACTTCTTTAATGTAACGCTGTCAGCCATTACATAAAAACACTCCGCAGAAATCAAACATCAAATCATTTATTATCATCTACAATTCTACTTCCACATAATTATATTCGTAGCCAAACGTATTCGCAGTTCAGGATAATTTTAGTATAGTATTCTTTAACAACCCATTTTCCTAATACTACAACCTACGCCACTGCTAATATAATTTCATTAACTTGTATAAGTAATTTAATTAAATTCATATTATATTTATACTTGTATTAAGGTGCAAGCTGTTTACTCTTGAAGTAATAAACTCTAACAAGTTGTATTATGTGCAGTAATGGGAATGCGCATGTATTGGTTTGTAAAAGCGTGGCCTTATACATTGGTCAAGAGAAGACTAGGTATCTGGTATATACAGCAATGTACAAATACAAACACACATTCTGATAGTCTGTTGAATTTAGCCAGTTGATTCGTAGCGGTTATTAAATGGCACCGAACGATATACAATGACTGTCACTAACTGTATTGGAGCTGAAAATTAGCTGTAACATTACAAAACCGTTTTGTTACTTAATTGACCTTAAAAAGTTATTACCTTCTAGCTAGATAGATGACGTATATTAAGGGTGTTTCATTTTGTAAGGCAAAAAATAAAATGTAAAATTTTTGCAGATTTTGCTTACGCCCCGAGTCTCAATGATGTAAAAGATATATATGCCAAATTTCAAGAAGACTGGATAATATTTAGAGGTTGCACATTTTGATCAGTTTTGTAAAAGTAGGCAAAAAATACGATTTTTCCATCTTAATTACTTTTATTGGAAAAACTACAAATCACAAACTTAAAATAATATTAAAACTAGACACTAAGATTAATAGGTAGTATCATAGGCAAAACATGTGTTATATTAATCAACTTTGAACGATGCAATCCCTTCTTTTGTTCGCTTGGTGACGACTTTTCTGTGATGCTCGACTACCCTCAACAAGAATTGTTTTTGTTGTTCGTCCCTGACCGATTCGTTAAACTTTTTTATCAGAGCAATTCCTCTTTTTGCGGTATCATTGACCACCTTAAGAGCGTTCACATGGCTTCTTAGAGAATCACTGCAGTATTCTGTCACGTCGTGGATCCCAAACAATTCAAAGAACGTCTTTGTTTTATTAGTAACGAAATGGCTCAGGTCTTTTCCTTCAAAAACAAGGTTCTTACCCTCTAATCGTTTCATTTCCTTTTTCTTTGCAGGTTTGGTTTCTAAATTTTTAGTCATATTTTCCTTAACAGCCTGAGTAATACGTTCGTCCAAAAAAGCCAATCCTACGTTTGTTTCTGACAGATACCAAAGGTGTCTCTTAGCAACTGTGAGAGCACTTTTTTTGACGTTTGCATCTGGGTAAGTGCTCAGAAGCTGTAGCATATCCAAATCGTTCTTTGGAGCCCATCGACTTACAATTACCTCGTGCCAAAAGCGAACATAGATGAGGCTGACAAAATGTGCAACCCGTTTCATTCCTTTCAATTCTCGTTGAGGAATATTCAACTGTTTAGTGAAGAGGACAATTTTAAGTGCATATATTGCCTTTGCCATCCACCTTGCTTGATGCAGAGCCCCTGGGATCCTGAAATTGAAGTCGTTTTTAGACCAACCTCCTAGGTACAGGAGTGAGAGTTGTAATAACTCTTTGTAGTCTTCTCTTGGATGACTTCCGTCTTTTAGGACATTTTGGATGTAGTTAACCATTTTCACTCGTTGTTCTTCTAGAAAGCCTTGAACGGGACTTTCTTCATCCAGCATTGTCGTATATGACTTCTTATCAAGTGAAGCCCACAGACTTTGGAACTTCAGAAAAATCTGGATGTCAGGACCACTTGATGGTATGCCACAACACTCCTCAAACACTCCTTTCAATATTAGTTCATGGGTGTGATGACGGCAAGCCAACCACAACAATGTTCGTCCGAATTCCCTTTCAATTCTGGTACATGCCCCTTGGATCAGTCCTGTATTAGATGCTGTAGTATCAAAAGATATACCGGTGATATTGTCACGTAGCCCAAATCGGTCCACTTCCCGAATAACTACTTCAGCCATCTGCTTACCAGTGCCTTTCAGGGCAACAGGTACGCCAAGCAAATGCTCAAAATCTTTGCCAGTCACTAGAACTGCAACTCTATCTTCCAAAGTTTTGACATTCCCATGGGCAACTGAGGGCAACAGTTTACTGTCCCAATGCAAGACCAAATGAGGAGGATTTTCAAAGAGTGCAATTTTCTTTGCCATTTTACTTCTATTGATCGCCCGAGCTCGGTAAACGGTAGCTGGAGATACGGAAATTTTTGAAACATCGTGGCCAAGGCTCTTTGCAGTTGCTATAAATGAAGTACGTGCTTGTCGAATAGAGAGCTGTTCTCAATCCCAAGTAGACGTGAGTGTCTGATCAAGAGGTTTTAATCTAGGACTTGAACGTAATTTTTTCGTTGCTGGAGGCGAAAACTCGTCCTCTTGGTCACTAGGTGCTGATGATGATGGAGATGAGTCTTCCAGTATAACTGTCTTATTGATTTCAGCGATAGCTTTGTAATGTTTATTCTTATATGAATCTTTTTTTCTTCTTTTGTACACTTAGTTCTTATTTTCGAGGCGAAAACCTTGTTTACTCCACTCATTGACGAACTCATACGATCTTCTCTTTGTGACCTAAGAAATTCTTTATCTTCTTGTGATGCGCTAGTCATGTCCATCACATTTTGCCGGGAAATGTCAAATAACTCGACGAGATCACCTTTCCAAATCTGCCGTTTCACATTTGCTTTATCCGTGTTTCTCGATTTCTCTTTACCCAGATTTTGGTATTCTTTGTACAGCTTTTGTATACCAGCATGGATATTCTCCTCCATCTTAACAGGGATATTTGCTTTCCTCCACACTTCCTGTAGTTTAGTACTGGTAGATTTAGCGGCATCCGAAATTGTTTCTTTCATTTCCTTGTGATGGTAAATAAAAAATAAAAGTACTTGTTCCTTTGAAGGGAGCCGAGCTCCTAAAAACTCACCACTAGGCACCTTTTCTAGCAGCCAAATTCCTCTTTTGGTTCCCATTTTAAAGTTCAATTAACTGCAACAGATGAAAGAAATACATGAGAAGCCCATTAGTGCAAAGCACTTCAATATTAGAAATTTCACTAGTTTGAGATAAAAGTGATCAATGTGTGCAACCCCTAAATATTATCCAATCTTCTTGAAATTTGGCATATATATATCTTTTACATCACTGAGACTCGGGGCGTAAGCAAAGTCATATGAAAATCACATCTTTGGAAAAATGAAACACCCTAACGTATATACATAATGAACTTTGTACGATAAATTTTAAATTAGTCTTTTAATGAAAGCTCTACGTTTAATATCGCTTATGCTTTATAATTCGAAAATATGGTTCGATAATCAATGTTAGGTATAACGTATTATGTTTACCATTTTAAAAAAACGCGTAATTTTTTTTTAATTCTGTGTATAGTTTGCGAGACAGAAATATTCTATAATCAATTATGTCGATTAATTGATCAACTGTACAATGAAAGACATGAGATCTGCATTGTCATTCGAGGAAGCGTGCGAGTCAAATTCAAATTCTTTCAGCACGAGATCCTCCCAAGACTTTATGTTTGAGTTAGGGATATGACTTTCTCGTATTTCTCACTTGCAGTTCTACAGACCAGAAAAATATTGGTAATTTTATAATACTCTTTAGTCGGACCATGATAAGATAAAGAGTAAAGAGCGTCATACAGTGACAGCAATCTAAGTAGAAATTTAGATTTCATCACTTCATTTCTGATTCCACACGCAGTAAACACAACCCAAGAACATTTAAAGTTTATGGCTTATTCAAAATTTACGTTCAATAAAGTGTAACTAACCTTCGTTATCCAAAGTTCTTTCAGTGTTTACCAATGTGTTGCGAATAGCAAAAGGCTAAACTAACAATAGAAGGTAACAGTTAAATTAAAAGTGTCAATAATTTCGTTTGTAAACTATATATAGACTTTTATGATAAAATTAAAATAGGCCTACTTACTGCATGAATTTGTATGTTTCATTAACAACTAAAGTTGTTACGTTCTTTTAGTAGAGGACTGCAAAATGTAGTGATAATGAATTTATAACAGAATGCCTGAATGTAGGTGTGTGTGTGTGTGTGTGTGTGTGCGTGTGCGTGTGCGTGTGTGTGTGTGTGTGTGTTATAGAAATAGAGATTAAAAAACATAACGCACGATTATACGACAGATTATACGAGCAGAACAAACATTAAGAAATAGATTACGAACAACCCTGACGTAAATCAGATTCTACACATGACGAAACAATAAATGTTTGTAGATAATTTTATTTCCGTTTGGCTATATATTTTACAGTATGTGCTTGGAATATTGCTTATAATAAATAACAGAATTTGAAACTGTTGCCTCTGGCATTTTCTGAGCATTTAAAATGCTACAACGTGTCGTAGCTATTCATTTTTAAGGAACTCAAAAATTTTAGATAAGCGGAGTTCCGAAAATCGTTTATGATGCTATGGACCATTATAATGCCACTTTGTAATATTATAATAGATTCCTCAATTTACAAAAAATAATAATGATGAATTAGCTCCTTGTGAAATACCGTATGAGACAAAGTAAGTTGCCTAAGTAAGCTGTTTGCCATCCAAATTGTGTCCAGTACTACTCTTCATTTACCCGTTATTATCCCATACAGCTTATTCCAGGTACCATCTGTCATAGCCGGAGTCAACGTGGAGGATCTGGAATAGGCAACGAGGTCTTTTGCGCGTCCCGGAATTGAAGCAAGATCTTGTGGATTATTAACAATCTCTACATGTCATTATTTAATAAAGCTGTATAATAAGATTGATGTAATACGTACTGCATCTGCCGCTATTTTTACTCTTTATCACAAAAACAAAATAATGTAGAATACAAATTTGACACAATATTTTATACCGATTAAAAATAATTTTGGGTAGACGAAAAAATTGTTTTTGGGTACTTACTGTAAACTGTTGCATTTCACATTTTATTGGATCAGAATGAAATGAGAATCCCAATGCCTTCTTTATATTTTCTCCTGTCAACAAAAAGCATCTGAAATATCAGCGAGATGAGAAAGCGTTTCATTATGTGTTTTTTTCAAATCCCAATTACATTATTTGCTTTCTCAATTGCCACGTGTTCGTAATACGACAGAAAGTGTATTCAACCCTTTAAGTTGTTTCTATTTTCGTCTCCAGCATTTCCACTCTATTTAAATTTTGGCTTTGAATAAACTTAGGGTAAGAACCATATTATAGATTCTGAAGTACTTTTCTCTTATGTCTCTTTTTTTAATTTGTTTATTGAAAGAAGCTGTTTTTGTACAATCATCAGTAAATTCCAGTATAAAATAACTCAACATTTTTATAGTAAAATAATAAAAGGACCATATCATTAAGCTGGGATTAAATTGCTGAAGTAAAATTATCGTACATGGGATTATCACTACACATGAAAAGGTCGAGGATTACCATACATTGACTTATTAGTTTCGCTTTTATTTTAAATTTTTTTAACCAATATTTCCCTATATTTTTTTAATGCTGTGGAATACATACGTACGCAAACGGTAGATTTGTTGAAGTCCACAGCACGTGTACTTGACGTATGCTAAATTTAAATCTAAAATAAAAACGTAAACTCACTTATGTAGATTACTGAGTCCTTTTTTAGTGTTTCGTAAGAGGTGGCTTTTATGTAACGCGTTTGAGTAGTCTTCAGGGTTAGTTTTACTGTTGCTACGTTGTCATAATGAAGAAAGTACATTACATCAATAATAATAACGATATATGTGAAAATTTTAAGTTACCGAAAGCACAAATAATACAAATTCATATGATTTAGCATTTTAACAAATTAAATTAAAAATTTTATTATTTTGTAAAATACGAGTGCATAACGCTTTTAGCTATAAAATTAAGATACTTAAAAATATTACTGTTACTTTATACTCGTGGTGAAGTACAAGACTACCCTCTTTCTGGAGGTCACAGTTTACTTATTTGTCACAGAAGCTACGTTTTCCTTTGCTACCATCGATATAATGTTTTTTAAGGAACTTAAATTCATTGAGACTATATATTACAGTAGGCTACTTATTTTTCTTTAACTTATATAGCTTATATAGCTTTAGTTTTTCCGTTTATCTTCATGACATAGCACGACAACCTATTGTGTGTACTCACATACTTAAATAAGACAATTTCTTCTAAGATGGTCTTAGAAAAACCAAAACGTACTAAGGTGACGTTTTCTATTTGCGTTATGTCAGTCCTATGCAAAATGTAGATTACAGGGATGAGAACATTATCGTGTAACACCAGCTTTTATTTCTTATAGTCGAGAATACTTAACCTTCCACTGTGATTTTAAATAATGTGTTTGAAATGTACTGTTCCAACAGACTGACATATTGTCTTGGCAGCAATGTGTTTAAGTTCTGTATTAAACACTTATGCTACAATTTGCCAAAGACGTGTGAAACATGTGGGAAGATAGTTTATCAAACCGGTTTTTCTTCTAACGACATTTTTAATAATCAATGATTCCGTGCACCTGGTCGACAATCGAATTGACTACGGACTATTTCTTGTGACTAAGTGATGGGTTGGAATTAATTTTCTTTCTTTCTTTTAAGGGCTCTAAACTTTTAATTTAATTAAACGTCCTTCAGACAACTTGTAAATTCTAGGTAACAGACAAATTATATAACATTACGTAATTTAATCGTTTCTCTTGTTTCGGAAGTATTATTGCCTTTGTGACTTTATATCCATCAGGTATGCTTTTTAAACAATATGCTGCATTCATTAGGTATATGTCATCATGATCATTCCTTGGAAGCATTGTCAATATTTCTCCAATCAAAAGTTTGAATCCGGTAGCTATTTCTAGATTAATATTTATTATATTTCCTCAGATACTTAGCTAGGAGTCTAATTTTCCATATTTTTTATTTTTTTAATTCCTTGGAAAACAATGTTATCTTTTATTTCAATTCTCTTAAGTGTTTCATATAAATTATTAGTTGAAAATTCTCTGCCAACTGGCTGGCGTATCTTTTCCACTCTCTACTTGTTATTCTTATAGACGGAATATGAATAATTGGCCTCTTTAAACTTGATTATAGTTTCCATAAGGAATAAGGAATATTCGGTTTCCTGTCTGCTGTTAATTGTCTGAAATAACGTTTATTGATTCTACTCAAAATTTTTTAATTTCTTTTGTTATAACTAAACTGCATTTAAAAAATTAAACCTTGTAAAATAATGAAATAAAACAATAAAATGGTCCTTAGTAAATTAGTTGTAGTCACACGGTGAGTATTGTGCAACGTAATTAGAGCGTAATGTGTGAGTTGGAAACGGTACGTATCGTAGCAGAGATTCCCCGATCACTGAAACAAACTATAACTACCGCTGGGTACAAACTTTAATTTGCTTTAACCCCAATTAAAAGTTATCTTAACTGGATGAATTTCAGCTGAGTAAATAGTACAAAACGCGTAGAATCCTTTGTTCTCATCGGAGTCTTAATTACAGCTTAACAATCTATACCTTGTCTGTTGACAGAAGTTTAATCCACTTAATCCATTGAGTTATTATATAAATAACAGCTCTACAGTGTACAAAATGTACATATTATATTAATGAATTTTAAGTAATACGATAGTATTTACAATGCATTAATAGATTACAAGAAAGCCTAGATTATCCGTCCCCCATTTAATCGGCCACTTTTAAGAACCGTCAAGTCCGAGGGGAAAATAAATCTAAAAAATGAGATCGAAGAGATCTAAAGTACAACATTGCAATGGAAGAAGAGCGTTGACCTTTGCTGTCAGTCTCTGCCTGTTGTTTTTGTTTCCCCCTGTTCTTGCATTTCTAGAAATGACGCGCCCTACCCCCCCCCCGCCATACTTCACGCCGATCCTCTTGGTTATTGACTTTCAAACGAATGTTTGGTGATTTAGTTTCTGTATTCTGGTGATTTTTTTTCTGTTCAGTAAATTTATTGTAAATGGGGTGATTTTTTCATAAAGCAGTTTGTATGTTTATTGAGTGGCGGGGAAACGAAAGCGTGTGGTGTTAGAACTTGCTCAAAAATTTTAAATTATCATGCGCCGGCGTAAAGGTGAAAGCGCGACTAGTATTGCGTCTCTATAGGCCTACACCATCTGACGGACTGCTGTGAATGACATCAAAAGACATGCAGATAAGATCGAAAATCATGCTTCTAAAATGGTATCTACTGACGGCAACATCATTCTCTTGTTTAAAACAATATTCACTATAAACATAAAACTAGGCTTTAAAGTTAGTATTAGAACAATACAAATTAAATATACATGTTATATTTGCTTTTTGAATCTAACTGATTTAGTTGATAAATGAGCTAAGTTGTAACAAACAAATACACTTTGAAATAAGCATATTTTTAGTTAAGGAAATGACTGGAATACATATGGTTAAAAAATATAAATACGTCATAATATGCATAGCGTTAAATTTATAAACACAGAGAGTAGGTGGACGCTAACAATTAATAATAAAATTAATAATTAAAATAGTTATCATTAGTTTCATAATTAATTTAAAATTAAACAAGTGTTTCCAGCTGAAGTGACAGTAATTAACTAAATATTTAACAAAATATTTTAACAACTTTACAATTAAACATGATGTTTTAAAACTGATAAATTAGTAAAATTGCCAATTAATAACTATTACGGATTTTTTTAGTTGTAAGTTCATATTCAAAATAGCTTCACCGGATATGATAACAGTAAAACATTATACATGTAAGTAAGATTCGAACTGCTATGGTCCTGAATGATCTCTTGTACTTATAAAAAAATGCAGTTTCTTTAAACCCTTGAGCCTGTCACGTGTCAGATCCTAGTTGAATTTGTGTGTACAAAGTAAATTAACTGAATTTTATAAGCTAAAAGTTATTATTTGTTACAGTCATTTTTTCGACATTTGTGTTTCTGATTTTCCTTATCAATTCTCACACTGCGTTTGAGTGTAGGCTAAAGTCTTTTTTAAACTGACTTCAGAGTAACAGCAGAATTGTTAACAATATTTTTCAAGCACAGAAAATTAGGAGCCACCATTCAAAGTGCCGTCAGAGAGTTTTCAGTATAATATGGATAAGGACGCATCACAACGTACACCACAGCGTCTCCCCTGACCTTGTTAACGCGGGAATTCCACGACTCTTATGGCAACGGGATTCTTCAAAAACGTCGTCTAGACAAATTGACAAATTAATCAACTCTCATTTATCACTCTTTACAACCTCAGGGTACGACTAATGACGCCATTAATCTGACTACGTTATTAAACCATTTTACACGAAATAATTCTAAAATATTACGTAAAATGTTTTCTTGGTTGGTCTTTATTATAAAATAATATTGTAGCCTGTTGGTTTAGGGAACACGAATGCATTCTTGATATTCTTTCTTCTCTCTACGTTTGGTGTCTGCTCTGATGTTTCCTCAGAAATGTGACGTGACTGTTGATGATGGTTCCCGAGTGTGCATAATACAGTAAAGACATGAAATAGGAAACGCTTTTTCAAATGGTGCTTTTAGTGATTCTTATCTTGGGATAAGATAGCTAATCTTTGATAATTGGGTGTTTGCCTGTATGACAGGAGTACAAACATGTAGGACAAGGTTAGTCTTTACTATAACACTTATTTACCAATCAACACATCAAATGTTCTGCCCTAAAATTGAAACATGAAAGTTCTTATCAGTACTGTATTCTTATCTTTCATGAAATATTGATTGTAGATATAAGGGACACAAACACTGATAAATGTAACAAACAACACACACACACGACACGTGTATGGTTATGTTTTTTATATATTATGCAACGTCTGCCATATGTGAAATCAATGCAACCTCTAACTATCAAATAATATAGCAAGAGTAAAATTGTTATTATGCTTTCCTCTGAAAAAGTTGGTCTAAGCTTTATTTTGATATTTTATAAGTAATGTTCAAAAAAAAGTCATATACGAGGCAACGTGTATTTCCTTTCTAGAAAACTCAAATGGAAAAAAAATAAAAACTGGATTTAATAAAATCGTGAGTACTAAAATCAAACAGACTCTTTTGCTTTCCTTTATCAACATCTCTGATAAAAGGAAGACTTTTCGGCGTCTGCAGACTTGTCGACTATTTATTTAACGGAATTTGTTATTATTCTGACAAATAAAGTTGTCTCCCACAGAGTTGGCGTCTGGTATGTTATCTGATTTGCCAGGAGAGGAGGCAAGTGCAAATTATACAGTTAACCTAGTAAGGGAACAAGTGTGTATTGTTTTGTCTGTAGAACGATTACACTGTGGAATTGTGTTACAAGCCATTAAACTTTTGTTTTTCCTCCTCATCTATAGTACTTCAGGTTTTCTAGTCATTTTAAATTTATTAAGTTTAAATAAGGAAATACTAAAACCAATTTATCATATTTCCTAACATAGGCCTATATTTTTTAATTAAAACCAAGGCGACTTTTAAGGTTCGCGTGGTGTGCGGGAAATTATTATTATGATATCTAATTAATAATATACATAGAAAATTTCAGTAAACAAACGCAGTCAGCAGTCGGTGAACTGTTTACAAAATCTGAACAATTCACACAGGCCTATTAAGTAGACCTATTGGAACAAATTCCATCTCTCGGCATTAATAACATCGGTTGTAACGCCAAGTCTTGGGAATAATTGTAGCAAGATAATACTAATAACGTTTATACTGCGGTTACTTGGGTCTCATAATAAAATGTGCAACAGTGTTTTGGTCTCCGTTACGGTAAAACTGTAGCCCTTGTTTGAAATAAGTTCAGTAAACGTTCAAGTTCCTTTAGCTTTGGAGAAAAACTATCAGTTATTTACAAAAGTAAATTAGTCGTACTACATCTGGACGTAAACGTGACAATTCTGAAATATGCATTAGAAACTGAAGAAATAAAAGCCTGTTACTCTATCCAGTAATAAACATTAGAAGCAAGATCCTTTCGTAGCAAGGTGCGTAAGTTTTCACAAAAATAACTTTGCTCTTACCGTTTTTTTATAGTCATATGAAGAAATACCAATTACGTTACACGAACTGGGAGTAGTAGAATTAGACTACGAGATGGGGAAAAGAATTGACATTCTTATGTTACGTCAACATGGAAATCGAGTCTGTTTTAAAGCTCAGCTGTCATGCGAATGTCAATGTTCGTTGTGTAAAACATTGGCATCAGTTAGAATTTTGATAACTTACTTGAACGTTTGATGTTTTGATTTCCCAGATAGTTTACTGTCGATTTGCTAGTATGTGCTGGGCGTAACTCTAACTATAGTTTTGAACGCTTGAAATTTTACATCCAGAAATACTTGCATACGATTTTTGTGGACTCTGTATACCAGGTAGGAATTTTTCCTGGCACGCATACCTACCATTTCGCGTTTATTAAGTGATACAATCTAAGTTTCTAATGTTGCTGCTGAATTTTAATATAAAAGTCTTTAGTTACCTATTTTGATAACCTCGAGCTTTCCAGGTATAATCTGAATTGACTTCGGTGTTTATCACTTAACATATCACGAAGAAAGAAATATAAAACTGTTTAATGCCTTTTCAAATACCCGACGTTTAACCAAAAACATACGCCATTACTAAAACACACGAGAGCAGAATGATAAAATGATACAGACACAAATTTTATTCTTAGATAACTGTCACAATTTAATTTTTCATCTTCCTAACAATCTAGATAAAAATGACAACTAAGCTTATTTCATTAATTCTTAACAAGAAAGTAATACTTTCACTCAAATGTCTAATCTTACAGTTATTGTATTCTCCAAAAATATAGGCCTAAAGTATTAAATGAATTTTATTGATTAGGAATTTATGAAATTTCTCAGCGTTGTATGAAACTGTAGTAACTAATAACACACATGTTATAAAGTAAATCTTTGCGCTGTGACGTAGAATAATCAATCTTCACTGAACGTCAAAATGTATCTAATTTTAATATTTTAGAGTCGTTTGTTTAACAAAGCATAATATTCTACGATTACTAGACAATAGTTTGTAATGTCTGCATACGATTTGTCTGTATATAAGTCTGTTTTAGAATTGCATAATTAATTATAAGCGACATAAATGGTTAAGAGTTAGCACGCGGTTTTACTTTGTTCTAGAAACGTACTTAGGCAAGTTTATTGTAGTATCTGATTTTGCGTTCTATAAATTTCATCTTATGCTTACGCTGTAAATTGAAACTTTGACGTACACTTTGTTCCGAAATTTATGTTTCATATGCTGGGCTGAGTCCAAAACCTGTCATTAGTAGATTAATATCCTGCCACTTACCTTCTGCAGACTACAGCATGATGCCACACAGTAACTCAACACCGTTAAGCTGTGTATTTCATATCTGCAGTACGCCTAGCACTAATTTATATGCACTAATTTATATAAATTTCTGTATTAGTGAGATTGTTTTGTAGTTAATTACTCTACGTTCTAAACTCCTTTGACAATGTGTCGTCACATCATACGTAATACTGTACGCCTGCAACTGCAACACACTGCATCGCCGCTGACAATACTTTCATCGTGATGGTATCAGTGGCGGCTGGTGGATGAAAAGTTTGGGAATTGCAGTTGGGTTGTATGGTATTAAATTGTTTTATTATCTGAACATAAAATGTCCAAGTCTCCTCCCCTTCAAACAATACGTAAGGAAAACAAAATAATGCAATTTTAGTGTCACCCACATAACCATGAATATTTATTATATAAATCTTTTTTAAATTTACGATTAAATATTTTGTTACCTGATTTTATATTTTGATTAAATTTGAAAGATCTGGTGTAGCCTACCTACTCTCGTAATTTAATTGTTTGTCTCAATATGACGTAAAGTCAACAGCGTTTTCGTTAAGTTTACGACAGAATTCATTGCGTCCTACCAGTTAAATATAATAAATATCTTACACTATGACACCTTATAATCCTTTATATGTAGTACTATATACATTTAACGATGAATTGGACTGACACTTAACTGACACTAAAAACGAAATTCACAAAAAATTCGACCGACACTAACTAACTCAAGTAGCATAACGACATAAACTTACCGTACTAATTCCTACCTGACGCACCACGTGTTATTTACCAACAGACTGGTGGCGCCGTAACGTACAAGCGGGGTTTGCAGTCCCTAATCACACGAAGCGAGCTACATCGTTTCAATAGGAGCACCCAAGTCTACCCAGCCACAGCACTACTCCAGTGTATTTCCCCATACACAAAGTGCGTCACAGTTGGTGCATACTTGCCATGTACACCACGTGTACGGTTTTTAGTATTGCTCTGAGCTTTTCAACCGCCAAATGATTAATTACGATTATTTAACGTGAAAACACTATTATTAGTTATTGTTTTATTCATAATTCTATAATTTAAAATACAATGGGGGATTTAATGGGGATTGTGCAACCGTGCAACCTAAGAACGGGCCGCTACTGGAAGGTATTATTTTTCACATAAAAAATTAATCAGTTCTTTTTATCCTATTGTCTGTATATGCTAAGTTGGCGTCTGGGCCGGCGACTACCAGCCCCAGATAGTCGCCGGCCTAGACGCCAACTTAGTGTACACAGATAATAATAATGTAACACTTTCTTCAGTTTTATTAATATGAAGAACCTTAAACATAGAAAAGTCATTTCAGAGTTTGTGTCCTACGTACATTCATGTACACATTATATAATACTAAGCAGAGCGGTTGTTTCAGAACAGTATATCTAACTACAGACATTCCAGTTACAAAAATGTGTAATACTATAAAATGTCAAACAGAAGTGTACCTAGAATTTGGACGGGAGGTGGCGAGTCGGTTTCAAAAAAAAAAACAAAAAAAAAAAAACAGGATAAGACTAACCAATATCACTATCTTCAAAGCAGCTGAAAATGTGTGGTAACATCCTGAAATCATCCCATTAAATTGAACAGTAATAACACAATAAAATTAGTCGTTATTGAAACATTGTTTACAAGATACTTATTGATTGAATTGATTTTCTTATATTTCGTATTTCAAACGTATACGCAAATGTATAATAAACCTTTTTGTATATTTAAAAAAGAGTTACTACTATATTCGCATACACAATTAAAAAAATAATAAAACAGCCTAAATATTCAGAGATTGACAAAAGTCTTCGTCGACTTTTCGATCCTCTGGAGGGGTGCGGACCCGTTCGTCACCTTCTTAGTATTTATACCAAACTTCCCTACGTTAATAACGGTGTTTAATTTATAACATTATATTTTTTGAAGTGAAAACTTCTATAGGCACGTTGGGCGATTTTTGGATGGGTAAAATCTTATGAGTTCGCGTCACCGACATGCTAATGCCAACATGATAATGTCGGCATGCTAATGTTAACAGTACATCTGTAGCTATAAGTATGACGTGTTGCGCGTGGCCAGCAGTGAAAGTATAGATTATACTTGTGTGTAATACTATTATTTATACTATTTAACACACTTTTATCGTTTACGTACTTTATTTTGGAGTTTCTTACACTGCCGAATTTGCTATCGCGTGTTCGATACCTAGCGCGATTTTTGGATGGGTAAAATCTTATGAGTTCGCGTCACCGACATGCTAATGCCAACATGATAATGTCGGCATGCTAATGTTAACAGTATATCTGTAGCTATAAGTATGACGTGTTGCGCGTGGCCAGCAGTGAAAGTATAGATTATACTTGTGTGTAATACTATTATTTATACTATTTAACACACTTTTATCGTTTACGTACTTTATTTTGGAGTTTCTTACACTGCCGAATTTGCTATCGCGTGTTCGATCCCTAGCGCGATTTTGGCTTTCCGTATTAACAATTAACGCAATACTTATGATCTATTTTACATTATTTTTATTCTTATTAATTACTTATACTATATTATATGATATTTATATAATTGTTATTTGTCCGTCTGGCTGTTAACTTAGGGTTTTTCGTCATGTCTAATGTCGAAGTATGTATTTTTAATAGTATTTTTATTATTGTAAGATTGTAACATTAGTGCTGTGTATATGTATATAAGTAAAGTTAAATTGACTACGTGGAAAGTTTAATGTGTGTGTACTGTGCTTTGTTTAAATTGTGTTTTAGTTTGATCATTATTTTAAATGTTCAAATGTAGGATCACTGTGCAGTACAAAAGTGAGTACTAAATATGTTAATACTTTTATATAGAAAAATAAATAACATAAACAAAGCATGTATTTTCAAATATTTCCAATATTCGTATCAATATTTCCGTTTAAAAATTTGATATTATTTATTTTTTATTTTTGATATTTGACCTCTGCCATACATCATGCAATGAGTATTTCATAGTGGCTTAGGAGTTATCTTACTAGCGTGGTAAAACAAATTTCTAGTTGTTCGATAGTATTTTTGCCGCGGATTAGTAATTAATAAGTAAACCATATAAAAATGTATATAATTGTTGCTCGGAGTGCCGATAGATGTGAAAAGCAGACTGATGTTAAAGATTTTAATTTACAAAAAATTTTAATTTTTGATACTACAATTAATTTGAACATCCAAAAAAAACCACTGTTATTTCATAGTTTTAAGTTTTCACTTCTGTCGGCAGTCCTCGATAACTGCCTATTTTAAATTTTTTAAGATCATAATGTTCTAAATCAGTGGTTCCCAAAGTGGGATCCGCGGACCCCTGGGGGTCCTCGACAATGTTCAAGGGGTTCTGCACCGTAATTTTTTCCAATATTTTATGCTCTAAAATCTAAATTTTAGAATCTTAAAACAATTAGTAGAAGATTCCAGTATTCTTTTTTTGGTTCAAACTAATTGTAATTGTAAAAGTATTTTCAAATGAATGACTTTAATAATGTCTTTAAATCATGTAGTGTAGCAGATCTGTTTGTCATCTGAACTGACTAGACCTCTTTCTTACACTACAAAAAGAAGATTCATTGGCAGAACTTTCAACTGACAGTTCATTCAAATTACAGTTTTCGCAATTACAGCTAGCTGACTTCTGGTTATATGTAATGACTGACTATCCTGAACTGGCAAAAAAAGCTTTGAAGAGTTTAACTGTGTTTCCCTCTACTTATTTGTGTGAAACCGCATTCTCCCTCCTCACGTACTTGAAGTCAAAGTTAAGAAATAATCCTGATGTCGAAAGTGACTTAATATTGAAATTATCGGACATTAAACCCAATATTGTAGAGCTAATTGTTCAAAAGCAGCTTCATTGTTCACATTAAACTACGTTTGATATCATTAATATTATAATTTTTCCTGAGAATTATAATATTAGAATTTCCTTATAATTTTAATATGGGAATTCTGATTTTAATACATTTCAATTAAAATATAAACTTTCTGTCATATTTACTGTTTGTTTTATTTCAGAACTTAGACGGGGCCCGTGAATTCTTAAATTATTTGGGAGGGGGTGAAAAGTTTTGGAACCACTGTCCTAAATCCTTCCATAACATCTTAATTAGGGGGAATCCTAACTATTGTCGTAATCAGGCTATATAATATTAGTAATATTTGAATTGCCTATATTGTATTGCTTACCTTTTTCTCTCATAAGCGGACCAGGTCGTGAAAAATATTTCTTTTCAATTTTTCTTTTTAGAAACTTTTATTTTGTAGAGTTTTATGAATACATACATGCCAAATATATGGTATAATATATGATATTTTATTACTTATTTGTCAGTTTTATTTAATTTTCTATTTGGTCATGTCACTGTCAGATCAGCTCACTGTACACAGTTAAATGTATGTTTCACTATTTAATGCATTTTGTTTTTAAAATATGTATGTTGGTAACACTGTGACAACACGATTCTGAACTGTTGATTTTCAGCTGTCAGCTGACTTGTTTTGTTTCTACACTTTTTTGTGAGAATAATACACACAAACACATGCGCGCACGAGTTCTTGATAATTAATACCAATTGTAAGCAATGATTTTCACCAATTGTTGTGACGCTGAAAATTAACCATAACACAACAGACAGTTATGTTGCTTCAATAATTATAAAAACGTATTGCCTACAAGTTAGATAATGATGTTAGATATCGACTGGCCTTTGTATACAACATGCTGTATAAATTTACTCTTATAATCAAATATAGCTCTACACACAATATCGCGTGTACATTATCATTTGAAAATATTGTTCAATATTTAATGTTACTGTAAGCTACTTCGTTTCAAATTTCTTAAGAAGCACCTAAAAATTTTTGTTAATTTGTGTACATTTTGCGAAACCGAAATGTTTTTGTAATCGATGATATCATCTACGCGGCCATGTGGAAAAATTACGATCCGCATTGTCATTCTAGGAAATACGAAGGTCAAAGTCAAATTCGTTTAGCATCAAATTCTCCCAACAATTCTGCTTCGAGTTAAAAAACAATGGCTTTATTTCAAGGGTTTATATTTTCTACGTGAAATACTGGTATCCCAGAAGAATATTATTATAATGTGCAATGTGTTTAAATTATACCGTGTAACGATAAACAATAAAGAACGACATACAACGGTAGTAAATATTTTCAGAAATTTCCATTTCTTCATTTCCGGCTCCACACACTGGAAATGCAACCCGACTCCATTTAAAGTTTAAAGCTTTTCCAAACAACTTTGCATATTATAAAGCATAACTGACCGTCGTTATCTAAAGTTGTATTAGTGTTTAACGCTGTGTCGCGTGAGCAAAATGCAAAACTAACAGTAAGAGGAAACAAAGTTAAATTGAAAGTCTAAATAAATTTGTTTACGAAAGTGTATACAGACTTTTATGGTAAAACTAAATACACTTAATAATTCTCTTTTCTCCTGAACTAGTTTGTATCATTGAATACCAAACAGCTTGTGTGTATCTAGAATACTTGTCTACGTTCTGTAACTAGAATACTCTGCAGTGTAGTGATATATAAGAATTTACTCGTACTTCAGATGTACATCAAGTTCTACACATAGACGAAATAATAACGTAAATGTTTGTAGATAATTTTGTTTCTGTTCGCTTAAGTATTTTGCTGTATACTCTTGGTATACGGTATTATTACATAACCTGAAATTATTACTCCGTGATGTGTTCTGAGGATTTTAAATTCTTCAAAGTGTCTTAGATTTTTAATTTCGAGCAATGAAACCAGGGCCCTATAATTTTGGATGAAAGGAATTCCTAAACGTCTAATTGAAAAGTATACGGTCTATTATAATGATTTTTTCTTAGTAGTATTCTAATGGATCTGCCAATTTATAAACAATATTCCATTTGCTTGCTCCATTCGTTACATTGAAGTAGGAGTGCCAGGGTAGACTGCTAAAGTATTCTTTCGGTACTCAAGAAAGGCAGTGTGGCTAGCGCAACGGATAACCCGCCATATCACCACGCTCACCCATGTCACCTTCGCAAAATCTAAATATATTAATATCCATGAAAAACTTATTATTGAATCGTTCTGAAAGTAAAGCAATGAAGCTTATATCACTGCTAATCGTAGATTTCATATTTGTTGGTAAAATAATAAGGTTATTTTAACATTATTTTACAAATTATTATCATATTATGTTCATTACCACGCAGGCCTATAATATATTCATTTTCTTAAACCTAGAAGTTCTCTTTTTCTTCTTCTTCTTCTTCTTCTTCTTCTTCTTCTTCTTCTTCTTCTTCTTCTTCTTCTTCTTCTTCTTCTTCTTCTTCTTCTTCTTCTTCTTCTTCTTCTTCTTCTTCTTCTTCTTCTTCTTCTTCTTCTTCACTTCAAGGATTGGGTTATATAAACCTGTTCCGGCACTCATCTCATCCTCGGACGACCCAAGTCTCAAGGATGAATTCCTATTCATGAATTTAAAAACATGTATGGTCTAATGTCTATGGTCTATGGTCTATGAATGACTTCTATGGTCTAGTCTAATTTCTATTCATGAATTTTTAAAAATCTAATTTTTTGTTTGATCATATTCTTAAAGAAAATTTAATAAAAAACAATGTTTATATCAGTGGTTTGTTATTTCATTTTGAAAGTAGTTTTTATACCGATGAAAATAATTTAGAAAAAACTACCAACTTCAAATTTGTGAGTTTCACATTTCATTAGATTGAAAATAAATGAGCATCTCATTGCCTTATTTTTATTTTATCATGTCAATAATAAGCATGTGAAATATCAACGACTAGAGAAAACATCTCATTAAACGATGTATTTTCAAATTCCGATTGAATTTTTTGTCTCAATTGACACGTGTTCACAGTGAATCAGAAAGAATATTCAAACCTTTTACGGTCTTTTCTCTCCGTGACTCGAATATTTTTATTTTATTTAAATTTTTACTTTGCAGTAACCGAGGATGGGGAGAATAAAATTATAAAGTAAGAATTCTTTTCAGGTTTGTTACCTATAGGTTTGTTGAATAAAGTTACTTTTTTATCAGTAAATTCCAGTGTCAAATACATGAATAACTTTAGTCTACGGTCACACTTGGCGTTACTGTCGCCGCGTTCGATACGCCGGTTAACGCAGCGACAGAAACGCAGGCCTGAGGGGGTCACACTTGGCGACTAACGCGCACTGTTTCAGTGATCGAGATATGTCTTCTTTGAGTGAAGCTGATGTGTTACTCGCAGTTGCTGTGAGAAGTTATTTAAAAAAGAAGAAAAAGAGATTTGGTGTACATCTGATCAATGCTATACGTTTGACGCACGGCCAGTTGTATACGTTATAAAAAGTTAGTTTGACTCTAACATTTTCAGACTGTCTGTCTAGTATAAAAAATTAATGAACAAAACACTTAATTTACCTGACAGTAAAACATTACCTAACTTTGGAAACAATACTCCAGTTCCACACTTTATTGTGGCTGATGAAGCCTTTGCCATAAGCCAACATGTTATCAGACCATATTCGAGACAGAACCTTGATAACAAGAAACGAGTTTAACTACAGGCTGTCAAGAGCTCGTCGTTTTATGGAATGTGCTTTTGGCATACTTGCCAACAAGTGGAGAGTGTTTCACACGTCTATTTTTGGATCCAGATTTTGTTAAAGAAATTGTTTTAGCTGCCTATGTGTTGCACAATTTTGTTCGAGTAAGAGATGGTTTCCAATTTGACGATACTCTAACTTGTCCCATGGAAAATATACCAGTGGTCGGTACGGGAGGATCATCTTTGAGTTCTAAAAGACTTACTAGCCAACGCCCACCCTTGGCTGTTGAACCATTAGGCGACGCGCTGACCAGTAGCGTCGGGCTTCGGCGATCTCGGTGTCCTCGTTGGACGGGGTGTGGTCCAAGGTCTCTCAGATGGTCGGCGTCCATCGTCGCGTGGCCGCACAGCTGGCACTCAGGGGTTGGCAGCGCGTGGAGGCGGTGCAGATGTGAAGCGAGATAGTCGTGTCCGGTTTTTAGTCGGAAGTTGGCGATACTTCTAAAAGACAGAGGGATACATTTGCTGACTATTTCACTGCACCAGCAGGAAGTGTTCCATGGCAGTATGATATGATTTAATCATTGTGCCATAGACACACTGTGCCAGTATGATTTTACTGGCATAGACTTTCATATTTCAAAAAGAAAGCGTATTTTGTTTAGTAGTAATGAATTTATAGTATTTACATAAATGAATGTAACAATAATGAATTTATTGTAATAACCACATTTTTAGTTCTCCCCTAGTATAATTTTAGTAATGTTTTCCACCATCTAGCTATAAATAAATAAATTGGATTTACATAATTAAAAAAATTAAATGTTCTAAATAACTTAAATATTAAATTTAAAATAACTTAAAGTGCCATGTCCCAAAGTGGCGGACGAACACTTATCTCGTTAATAAACAATTCGGTGTCAAACTTTTTTTTTACTAAATAATAATAATAACAGTAATAACAAGTAACAAAAACAATTAATTTAATTCAGTAATCAATATAACTTACAGTGCTATTAAAACAATCTGCGTCTTCTGACAGCTAAGAATCACGTGGTGTTTGGCACAGCTGCGGGAGCGCTGATTGGTCAGTGTGGGACTGTTGACTGAGGAGAAAGGGGGAGGGAAAGCGCACGCCTGCCGGCGATTGGCTCACCTCGGAGTCTCGTCCGAGTTACCATAGCAACTACTTCTTGTAAACACGCAAGGAGAACTGTCAAAAGACGCAGATTGTTTTAATAGCACTGTAGATCAACCATCAACGAAGAATGAATGCGCAATGCCACATGATTGGATGAGTGGGAGGGGGGGAGCAGCGACAGGAACGCCAAGTATGTCCCGCTCCATAAGTTAACACGGTGAGCGTATCTGTCGCCACGTAAGAAAAACGCTCTGTCCTGCGTTCGGAACGCTGTCGCAAACGTCGTACGCGTAGTGTGACCGGCTCCATTTGATTACATGCTTTACAGTTCTTGATTCTAACGCGGCGTATCGAACGCGGCGACAGAAACGCTAAGTGTGACCGTAGACTTAGAGTAAAATAACGAAATAATTACACAGGGCTTAAATTAGTAAACTAAAATTATCTATAAAAATAAGTAATTTAAAATATTACGTTTTTTCGTACACATGATGCAGTGCACGACTTTTCTGTGCAGAACATGATATCCTTATTTGTCACAAAAGCTATGATTTCCTTTTCTATCCTCAGTGTAATATTTTTTAAGAAATTTCAATTCTCTGAGACGCATAAACATATATTTTTGAGTATTAATACTACTCTAACTTTATTTCGTTATATAGCTTTGGGCATTGGTTTTCCGTTTGTCTTCATGATTGACCACGATTCATATATATATATATTGTAGCATAACAAAATTATCACGCTAAACATTTAACTTAATGCAACATAAATGAAGGAGAAAAGTTCCATAGTGAGTGAGAAGAATGAATTGTTTTAAGGATTACACTAGAAACTGTATATTAAGCCAATAAAATGTTAATAAGAATGAAAAATAACAAAGAAAACCATTGATCAAAATAACTTACTATGTAAAAACCCAATAAACCAGCAGTATACCCAGTAGATTGGGGAAGCAGTAAAAAGGGAAGGACAAGAAAAAGGAAATAAAAGGATGAAAACCATATTAATAATGGAAATTTATAAGGTCACGAAGCAGAGAAACCACAAGACCAGAAATTACTAATATAATAATGAAGAAAGGACAAAATAGGTCAAGATTCCTACAAAGAGCCTAGAAACAAGAAGAGTTATTCCAAAAAAATGTTAATAATGGAATACATACCATTGAACAAAATTAAAACCAATACATTTAGACCCAGTAACAAGTTACAAGATACATCCCAAAGAGAAACGAATTGTAAACTAGTTATAAGTATAATATGTGAAAAATTATTAAAAAGACTACCATTAGTGTAGACAAAAATAAGTGACACACTATAATAAAGTGTAGTATAGAAATCTATTAAAAAGACTACCATTAGTGTAGACAAAAATAAGTGACACACTATAATAAAGTGTAGTATAAGAAATAGAAATCTATTAAAAAGACTACCATCAGTGTAGGGAAATACTATATAAAAACTAAAAGACAGTCTAATGACTGTGGTCAATTTTGATAATAAAAGTGTTTTCAAATATTAAGTAGTATAAGAAAATAATAGGTATAAGATGTTTTTATTTTTTTTTTCATTGTGTTACCAAAAATAATTATAATGAACACTAGAGACAGTTAATAACTGAAGGTGTCATTAATTATAAGATGTTTTAATTTTTTTTTTTCATTGTGTTACCAAAAATAATTATAATGAACACTACAGACAGTTAATAACTGAAGGTGTCATTAATTACAAGATGTTTTTATTTTCATTTCATTATATTACCAAAATAGTTATAATGAACACAAGAGACAGTTGATAACTGAAAGTGTTATTAGGCATAAGATGTTTTTATTATGTTTCAGTGATACAAAAAAAGAAGTTAGTAGATATAAGATATTCTGTTATATTTTTAAATCATGTTATTTAATTTTCAAGTTTGTAAGGCAGAGAGGCAAGTAGGAAATAGAAATGTAATAATTTTATTTTTTTTTTAAACTGTAAACCATATATAATGTACAAAGCAGATTAGCTAAGACACCACTTTTTAAAACACAGACTAGTAAGGTAAACCCAAAACTATCTATCAGAGAATCAAATTACATAATAGGGGATATAATTCAATACATACAACACAGAAATTGAAAATATAATTAATATAGATACAATTAATAGCGAATGGAATGACAAAGGAAAGAAAATTAACTTCTTTTGGAAACAAATAATACTAGGCCTATAATGGTAATCAAATCAAACTAAACAGTAAATTAATCAATATTGAAGCGTTTTAACAGCGAAATTATTAACAACAAAGATAATCACGGAGTTATTAAGATTATTCCATGGAAATATTATCAGAAAAAACACTTAAAAAACATTTAAACACTAAATTTGTACAAAATATGAGGCTTACAATAATTATAAAAAATTGTAATTTTTGGGCTTAAATGAACTTGAAACAAACCCAGCTATATATCCAAATATGTAAAATTAATTAATCAATATTACTGAGTAGTTAGATTTATGTAAAATTAAGAAATATTTGAAATACAGTAAAAAATAAGAAAACTTATTATGTATATTTAGATGGTGAACCAAGTCTTAGACAGATATTTTTATAATTGAACAATATAAAGAGGAAAAAGACATATCACAAATTACCCTAAAACGACGACGTTCAGAGTTTAGTCTATTGTTAATCGTGAAGACGACTAGTTGAAAATGTATTAACAGAATACCGGAAAAAGAATAATTTTGTGTAAAACCGAGTGTGGTTAGGCAGAGTGTAATTGAGGTTAACTAAAAAATGAAAATAACATTAACTAGTAATATTTAACACCTCACTAATTCCAAACAACAGTAATAACACCATCAAACTCAAACACAAGAAATCAACGGCCATTCTGAGACGATTTTGGACCATATTCGCAGAACACGTATACACATATTTGAACACCGGACACTTCACAAGAAACCCATCACGAAACGACATCGCAGGAGAAGAGAGGACACTCTACACTATATTCCTGGACCAACACTACTTCGCAGAGAAGGGAATATTCATTTATTTCTGCGGGAGAAGCCCAGCAATGCATAGCAGCTAAACTCGAGGTGACGGCAGCCATACTTGATTCCCGGACCAGCACGAAAACACGGCCAGCTTGAAGGGAGTGACGTCATTTCAACGAATGGTTCGATATTAATTTTCCTAATTGACAATTTAAATAATAATATTGTTTTATTTCAGCCATAATAATTTAGTTTAAGAATACCTGTAAGAATGTATCTTGTTCCTTGCCCTCTGACCATTTCGACTCGTTAAAAGAACCATAATTACTAACCTTGTAAAAAAATATATTTTTGTTAATCTTGTTCGCTACCGACTGGAGCACATATCAGCCAATGCCTTGGCCATGCGCAGTTTGAATGGCGCATAATTTTGAATGTTAATAAATGAACATCATTATTCAGTTACAAGAGTTGTATTTATTTGTGTGATGAATGTTAACTATTTTTTTTTTCTAAACAAAAATAATTTACAGTGCTAGAATAAATATCTGAGAAAAGTACACACACAATTAATTAATTATTTATTAATTAATTAAACTAACCAATTGAACAAAAAACTAAATATTAGTAAAAATTTCATAACTTACACAATTTTATTTTATTATCAATCAATCACACTTAATTATAAAACATTATTTATATTTAATTTATTCTTTGTAATTGGTGAATCCAAAGTGGAGCTCTATCATCGGCGAGTTCAACACCGAGATTCAGACAACATAATTCTTGCTATCTTTAAGGAGACTAATCTTGTGGGATCACATCAAACATATATAATTATATTTATTTTATTTTATATTTGTAATATTATTATATTACAAATTGGCGTCCAACTTAAAGGGCTTTAAATAGGAGGTAATAGAGTTATAAAATAAGGACGATTGTCCAATTTCCTATTTTTAGCTCGGCAGCGGTCAATAGGTCGGAAGAAGGAGCGAGATGCACAGGAGAGCTACATCAAGAAAAAGGGCTATGGAGGCCGAGCAGGAGGTAGACATGGAGGATAAAGAGGCGACACCAGTGGAAGATGTGGAGTCGATGTTACCGCCAGCAGAACCAAACAAGCCTGCACCACAGAAGGAACAGCCAGAGAAATCCACCACAAAGGAAGAGACAAAATTGGATAGAATGATGGAGATGTTACTCAGAGAATTTAAAACGACGAAGGAAGAATTAAAGGAGAAGATGGAAGAAAATAGTAAGAAGCTGGAAAACGATAACCAACAATTGAAAGAAGAGTTGGGTAATAAAATCGGAGATACCAACAAGAAAATCGAAGAAAATAGTAAGGAAATGAAAAGTGATAACCAACGATTGAAGGAGGAATTAAGAGAAAACAGTAAGAAGATGGAGGAGAAAATGGAAGAAAATAGTAAGAAGATGGAGGAGAAAGTGGACGAAATAAAAAACGAAAATAAATTATTAATGGAGGAAAATATTAAGAAGATCGAGGAGAAAATGGAGGAAAATATTCAGAAGATTGAGGAGAAATTGGAGAAAATAAAAACTGACAATAAACAATCGAAGGAGGAATTAACCCAGATAAGCCAGAAACTGGAAGAAACCAATAAAAAGATGGAGAATAATAGTCAACAATTAAGAGAAGAATTAAGAGGGACGAACCAAGAGAATATTAACCGATTAGATGGAAAGATGGAAACATTGAAGGAAGAACTGGGGCAAAAGATAGCTGAAAATAATGAAACAATCAGCAAGAAGGTAGAAGAGGAATTAACGGTAATCGAACAAAAGGTTACAAAAGCTGACGAAAGATGGAGTCAAACCGAACGAGAAGTACAGAGTATCAAGACAGAAATAAACACTAAGGTTAACAACATGGAAGAAACGACTAGGAAGACATTGGAGGAAAGACTAAAAGAAACACGTGAAGACTGGGAGCGAGTGCAGGACCGATTCACAGAAAAATGTGACGGCATTGAAGCTACGGTGACCAGTATTAACAGTCAGGTGCGACAGAACCAAACAGATATAGACCTGTTCCATAGTCGACCGACAAGCATTACCAGTTGTCCTAACAACGAGAATCGTGAAGGAATTAACTTCAGGTTTTATAAAAACAAACCGATGGAGTTCCTAGCCAGAATCGAAGAGTACTTCACCAAACACAGAGGCAATCGCTGGAGGGAGAATAAAGAAGTGCTTGACGAATCGTTCAAGGAGATAGCAGATAATTGGTGGATGGCGATAAGGGACGAAGTGACCGACTACCAACAATTCAAAAGGCTATTCAAAGCCAAATATTGGTCTGAATCGACACAAAATATCGCCAGAGACGGGATCTGTCATGGAAAATACAACCCGTATGGAAACCAGACTCTAACAGCGTACTTTTTGGGAAAGGTGTGCGTGGCCAAACATCTAGAGCCCAGAATACCGGAAGAATGCCTGGTCAGCAAGCTCTCATACCATTATGAGGAAGATATAATAAGAGCTAGAAGAAACAGTCAAATAAAGACTGTACAAGCAATGACCGAGCTCTTAGAAATGTATGAGCATGAAGATTATTACCGCCAAAGTCGCAGGAGATATGAAAAGCCGGAACCAAGAAGTAACACCAATAATTCGAGTAATAATAATCGGCAGAATGTGGGCAACAACAATAATTATAATTCCGCAAATCGGAATAATGCCGAATACAATTATAATACCCGTAATAACCATAATGTACCTAGATTTAATAACAATAATAATAATAATCATGTTCCTCGCATTAATAATAATGACAGCAACAACAACAATAATAATAATAATAATAATAACCGTCCACAAAACAACAACGGTTATTATAATAATAACCGTAATTATGTTCCAAATGGTCAGAGGAACCCCAACCCCTCTAATAACAATTATCATAGTAATTATAACAGGAATTACCAGAATGGAGGTGATAACAATAATTACAGGACATATCGACCCCATATTAACTACATCAGAGCGGAAGGCAGTGGACAGAGGAGGTACCAGCCTCAACGAAGGAGCCGATATTATGAGTACGAGACCTTTCAAGGAAGTCAGGGAAGTAATCGTTACAGAGATTACGAGCCCAGACGTAGTTCCAGCCTGGACAATCAACGAAGACTACCTGTAACAGAAGCCCAACAGGACGATCGTGCTGAACCAAACGAAGCAGTTTCAGGACTCCAAGCTGATGCTTCCAACGGCCTAATCCGTAATGATGCGGAACATTTAAACGAACGGAGGCAGTAATAAACTCCAATAACCCTTTACTGCTCCAATCTGCTGGGTTTGACCAAGGAATAAATTCGAAGAAAAACAGAAAAAATTTTACAATAATATACAGTAATTATTTGAAGGATATTCGTAAGGACCTGCTAGAAGAAAGCGAAATTAATATGAATAATAATAACAATGAAATAATATATATAATTGCAGAAATTGAGGGTATTTCTGTTCCTATAATGATAGACACTGGAGCCAATGTCTCTATAATAAATCGTAATGAATTGGACCGGATACAGCAGGAATGCCACAAAAACTTACCGGTACTACCTATTAATAATATTGTACTTGTAGGAGCTACCGGCCGACAGAACAAGACCATAAGAAAACAGGTATCCCTAAGTGTCAACAGTCAGGGCATTAGTGTGGATATGATATTTCTTGTTGCAGCCGGATTACCTTTCAACATCATGATAGGATGTGACATATTGCGCAGAAACTCAGCAGTTATCGACTTGTGCCGAGGAAAGGTATCACTCTTTGCTGAAGGTTCGACCTGGGTAGCTAATTTAACTAACAACAAGATGTTAGACTCCAGACAACTTCTGGACCACAAAAATAAATTGAATTACTTGTCAAACTACTCAACAAACAACAAGCCAGTACATCAGGATTCGGAGGATGACCTATGGCAACAAAAGATTCAGGAGATACGTAACTTCCAGTGCCATAATACTACCGAGCAATTAGAGGAAAACCAGCTGAATCAATTAGTCGAGATATATGAAAAATATCGAGCTGTATTTTCGGACGAACCTGGAAAGATCCGGAACTACCAATGTTCCATACGATTCAGAGAACCAGTAGAATTTAATCGAAAGTCGTATCCTATAGCACAGTCTTTGAAGGAGGCCGTACGCACAGAGATCCAGAATATGATCAGTAAAGATATTATCGAGAGCAGTCAATCGCCATACACTAGCCCAATTGTGGCTATACAAAAGAAAAATGGGAAGGTAAGGCTTTGCCTTGACGCACGTGAGATAAATAAAATGATTATTAACGATCGTACCTCACCTGGCGAAATTGATGAGATATTGAAGAGATTTCACGGAACGAAGTTCATTACCACGTGGGATACCGTTTGCGGCTATTGGCAGGTGGAGTTGCACCCCGCAAGCCGGCAATACATGGCGTTCATCTTCGAAGGGCGCAATTATCAGTTTAAGAGGTTGCCCTTCGGGTTGGTGAACTCAGTAGCTGTTTTTGTCGCCTGTATGGATCATATACTCGGACCAGAAGCGCTCCAATTCACGACTGTCTATGTTGATGATCTCCTAATAACATCAACCAATTGGGAAGAACACTGTTACCGTGTGGAGCATGTCTTGAAGAAGCTTGCTGAAAATAATGTTACCCTTAAACTAGACAAGTCCAAGCTTATAGCTAAAGAAGTACAATTCTTGGGTTTCCAGTTAAACAGTCAAGGAATAACACCATCAACAGAAAAGGTAGACGCCATACAACGATTCCCTATACCAAAAAACAGAAGGCATCTACAATCATTTTTAGGCCTGTGTAACTACTATAGGAAGTTCCAAAATAATTATTCCGAACTGACAGCCCGGTTTCAGTACCAGTTATCGTCCAAGAATAAATGGCGATGGGGTCAAGAACAAGACGAAACCTTCAAATCAATTAAGGAGAAGTTCTTAGAAGCAGTGATGCTCAACCATCCGGATTTTAACCGACCCTTCTTTCTAAACTGTGACGCTAGTAACATTAGCTTGGGATCAACACTGTACCAAGGAGATGAAAGTGGAAACCATCTAGTAGTGAGCTTTGCTAGCAGAACCCTTAACCAGTGTGAAAAGAACTATAATGTGACGGAAAAAGAACTGCTAAGTGTAGTCTTTGCCTGTGGGACGTATATCCTCGGATATCCAGTGACCGTTCGAACAGATCACAAATCAATATCATTTCTGAGAAGATGCAAGTTAAGCCATGGTAGATTGACCAGATGGGTACTTGCCCTGCAGGAATACGATATACAGTGGGAGTATGTTCCCGGAAGTAAAAATGTAGTAGCCGACGTATTGTCGAGAGTGAATCTGGAAGAACAGACGTTCGAAGGCGAAAAGGAGAGCATTTTGAAAATCTATAATATTATTAAGGACAGATCCGATTTAGAAAAGATAGTGCAGGACATCAGCAATCACCAGCAGTCCGACTCGAAGTTAAACCACATTAAACTTCGTCTCTCCAACCAAGATGACACAATAACCAAATTTTATTGTGTACATAATGGAATTTTATTCATCAAAACATCCCTTGATGAAGAGATATGGAAGATCATGATCCCTACTACAATCGAAAGGGACATCATCCTGGACTATCATCTACGATACGGTCACATGGGAGCCATGAAGGTGGTCAAGGCGATAGAAGAGAATTGTCATATAAAAAGTATAAATAGAAAGACGAGAAACTACCTCAAAACCTGTCTGATATGTCAATTGGTGAAAACCAACAATGAGAGAAAAGAGGGTATGATGATACCAATAACCTCACAAGCCAAACTGGAAAAGGTCTTTCTGGACATATGTGGTCCATTTCCCAGCAGTGGCGGACGCCATCGATACAAATACATTATTATCATGATGGATCATTTCACAAAATTCACAAAACTGTACCCTGTGAACAGAGCCACCACTTTAAAGACTCTAGGAATAATAACAAACCATTACATTCCAGAGATAGGGAGCCCGGCATCCATAATCACAGACCATGGAACGCAATTTAAGGGTTGGAGGTGGAGAAACACTCTAAATACGTTGAGCATTAAGACATACAAGACATCTGTCTACCACCCCAGCAGCAATCCAGCGGAGAGGGTACTGCGAGAAGTCGGAAGAATATTACGGACTTATTGCTATAATCAACAAAAGAAGTGGCAAGAATATTTATTAGCTACTGAAGAATTCCTTAATTTATCATATCACCCCGCTATAGGTACCACGCCATACACGGCAATGTATGAAAAACCGCCTCCAAGAGAAATACAAGACATAATAGAGTTCCCCATGAGTCAAGAATACAAATTCAATCGAATCAGATTCTACAATAAATTGGCAGAAGACCAGGAAAGGCGCAAGAACAAATATCAAAAGGCGATTAAGAAAATAATAAGCTATGACGTCGGAGAAAAGGTACTGCTAAAAAACAGGGAATTACCCAGTACTTTGGAAGGCATTACCAAAAAGTTATTACTGCTGTATACCGGCCCATACCTGATTATTAAAAACAATAATAACAATACGTATGTACTAAAGGATATCATTTCAAATAAAGTAAAAGGAACTTATAATCAGTTATCCATTAAAAAATATTTAGAGGAGGAATAAAAAAAATTTTCAAAATTCAAAAATTAGTAAGGACAACTTACACCAAACATTCGAAGAATTATGAAGAAACAAAAAGAATTTTTATGAACAAAAAATTTTCAAAATTCAAAACAATAATAAGTACAACTTACACCAAAATATTTGAAAAACAACTATGAATAAGAAAGAATTTAGTTGAATAAAAATATCTAAAGTTAAAAAATAGTAAGCTCATATCATTACTCATACAAATGATGAGAAAAACTCTGAAATATGGAAAAAGATTTTGTAAGAAAGAGATACAAAATTCTAAAAGAGAAAGGAAACCAGAATATCATATGACTTAATCGAAACAACTTAACCAAACTCACAAAGAAAATAATTTAATAAAAATGGAACAATGAAGAAGGACCAACTCAGTAAAGACCAAATAGTGAAACCAGAAACCAAAAACCCTGATACTATTAATGATAATGTTGTTGCAATAACCACTGTTATAGTGAAAGTGATAAAGAGTTAATTCATGTTATACCATGAGCAATAAAAATAACTCATTTGGATACCAGATGGTAGAAAGAATAAATATAAATACTACTTACTATGTAAACATGATGAAGTGATGAAATGTATATTATACCACATACCTAAACCACATAATATGGAATAAGCTTTAAGAGAGAAGAAGAGTCAAGTGTATAAAAGTATTAATTAATATAAAGTATTATGAAGTGAAGAATCTAAAGATGTTTATTTTAGTCAAAAGAGACTACTTTTACTGTTTATTTATTTTTATGACTGGATGTAGAAAATGCCATCAGTCTTATATTTTGAGCAGAGATGATAATGCCTCTGGACTCAATTAATTGAAGTATTGGACAGCAGGGATTGAAGCCAAAAGTGCCACTCTGAACTGTTCCAATTTATTTGTTAGGGAATGTTAGGGAGTAAACATACTGGTGAGGAAGCACCAAATAAGAAAGAATATAAAATGATAATGTTATACACAAGATTGAAGATCACTTATTAATGAAGAAAGAAACTAATGAAGGAGATACACATCATCTGAGAGGAAGCAACGGTGGAAAAAGAAGGTATATAAAGTGAAAACATGTAATCACGAAGAAAATATGGTAAATACAAAAGAATTAGTAGTAATTATTTCATCCATACTGAGAGTATGATCTGAACTAATCACTTTCACAGGAGAGCATATGTAGCATAACAAAATTATCACGCTAAACATTTAACTTAATGCAACATAAATAAAGGAGAAAAGTTCCATAGTGAGTGAGAAGAATGAATTGTTTTAAGGATTACACTAGAAACTGTATATTAAGTCAATAAAATGTTAATAAGAATGAAAAATAACAAAGAAAACCATTGATCAAAATAACTTACTATGTAAAAACCCAATAAACCAGCAGTATACCCAGTAGATTGGGGAAGCAGTAAAAAGGGAAGGACAAGAAAAAGGAAATAAAAGGATGAAAACCATATTAATAATGGAAATTTATAAGGTCACGAAGCAGAGAAACCACAAGACCAGAAATTACTAATATAATAATGAAGAAAGGACAAAATAGGTCAAGATACCTACAAAGAGCCTAGAAACAAGAAGAGTTATTCCAAAAAAATGTTAATAATGGAATACATACCATTGAACAAAATTAAAACCAATACATTTAGACCCAGTAACAAGTTACAAGATACATCCCAAAGAGAAACGAATTGTAAACTAGTCATAAGTATAATATGTGAAAAATTATTAAAAAGACTACCATTAGTGTAGACAAAAATAAGTGACACACTATAATAAAGTGTAGTATAGAAATCTATTAAAAAGACTACCATTAGTGTAGACAAAAATAAGTGACACACTATAATAAAGTGTAGTATAAGAAATAGAAATCTATTAAAAAGACTACCATCAGTGTAGGGAAATACTATATAAAAACTAAAAGACAGTCTAATGACTGAGGTCAATTTTGATAATAAAAGTGTTTTCAAATATTAAGTAGTATAAGAAAATAATAGGTATAAGATGTTTTTATTTTTTTTTCATTGTGTTACCAAAAATAATTATAATGAACACTAGAGACAGTTAATAACTGAAGGTGTCATTAATTATAAGATGTTTTAATTTTTTTTTTTCATTGTGTTACCAAAAATAATTATAATGAACACTACAGACAGTTAATAACTGAAGGTGTCATTAATTATAAGATGTTTTTATTTTCATTTCATTATATTACCAAAATAGTTATAATGAACACAAGAGAAAGTTGATAACTGAAAGTGTTATTAGGCATAAGATGTTTTTATTATGTTTGAGTGATACAAAAAAAGAAGTTAGTAGATATAAGATATTCTGTTATATTTTTAAATCATGTTATTTAATTTTCAAGTTTGTAAGGCAGAGAGGCAAGTAGGAAATAGAAATGTAATAATTTTATTTTTGTTTTTAACTGTAAACCATATATAATGTACAAAGCAGATTAGCTAAGACACCACTTTTTAAAACACAGACTAGTAAGGTAAACCCAAAACTATCTATCAGAGAATCAAATTACATAATAGGGGATAGAATTCAATACATACAACACAGAAATTGAAAATATAATTAATATAGATACAATTAATAGCGAATGGAATGACAAAGGAAAGAAAATTAACTTCTTTTGGAAACAAATAATACTAGGCCTATAATGGTAATCAAATCAAACTAAACAGTAAATTAATCAATATTGAAGCGTTTTAACAGCAAAATTATTAACAACAAAGATAATCACGGAGTTATTAAGATTATTCCATGGAAATATTATCAGAAAAAACACTTAAAAAACATTTAAACACTAAATTTGTACAAAATATGAGGCTTACAATAATTATAAAAAATTGTAATTTTTGGGCTTAAATGAACTTGAAACAAACCCAGCTATATATCCAAATATGTAAAATTAATTAATCAATATTACTGAGTAGTTAGATTTATGTAAAATTAAGAAATATTTGAAATACAGTAAAAAATAAGAAAACTTATTATGTATATTTAGATGGTGAACCAAGTCTTAGACAGATATTTTTATAATTGAACAATATAAAGAGGAAAAAGACATATCACAAATTACCCTAAAACGACGACGTTCAGAGTTTAGTCTATTGTTAATCGTGAAGACGACTAGTTGAAAATGTATTAACAGAATACCGGAAAAAGAATAATTTTGTGTAAAACCGAGTGTGGTTAGGCAGAGTGTAATTGAGGTTAACTAAAAAATGAAAATAACATTAACTAGTAATATTTAACACCTCACTAATTCCAAACAACAGTAATAACACCATCAAACTCAAACACAAGAAATCAACGGCCATTCTGAGACGATTTTGGACCATATTCGCAGAACACGTATACACATATTTGAACACCGGACACTTCACAAGAAACCCATCACGAAACGACATCGCAGGAGAAGAGAGGACACTCTACACTATATTCCTGGACCAACACTACTTCGCAGAGAAGGGAATATTCATTTATTTCTGCGGGAGAAGCCCAGCAATGCATAGCAGCTAAACTCGAGGTGACGGCAGCCATACTTGATTCCCGGACCAGCACGAAAACACGGCCAGCTTGAAGGGAGTGACGTCATTTCAACGAATGGTTCGATATTAATTTTCCTAATTGACAATTTAAATAATAATATTGTTTTATTTCAGCCATAATAATTTAGTTTAAGAATACCTGTAAGAATGTATCTTGTTCCTTGCCCTCTGACCATTTCGACTCGTTAAAAGAACCATAATTACTAACCTTGTAAAAAAATATATTTTTGTTAATCTTGTTCGCTACCGACTGGAGCACATATCAGCCAATGCCTTGGCCATGCGCAGTTTGAATGGCGCATAATTTTGAATGTTAATAAATGAACATCATTATTCAGTTACAAGAGTTGTATTTATTTGTGTGATGAATGTTAACTATTTTTTTTTTCTAAACAAAAATAATTTACAGTGCTAGAATAAATATCTGAGAAAAGTACACACACAATTAATTAATTATTTATTAATTAATTAAACTAACCAATTGAACAAAAAACTAAATATTAGTAAAAATTTCATAACTTACACAATTTTATTTTATTATCAATCAATCACACTTAATTATAAAACATTATTTATATTTAATTTATTCTTTGTAATTGGTGAATCCAAAGTGGAGCTCTATCATCGGCGAGTTCAACACCGAGATTCAGACAACATAATTCTTGCTATCTTTAAGGAGACTAATCTTGTGGGATCACATCAAACATATTGTAATAAAATAAATTAAATAAGTATAGATGTGTGTTGATGATATAGCTATTATGGAGTATGTGACTCCGATGTAATCAATTCCAATGTAATATGTTTAATTGGTGTGGCTCTCGACGTCTTACTGGCCTGAAACACTTCCTTAAGTTTCCCAGCTGGTCGAGTCCCAATGGTAGCAAGACCGGTCGAGTAGCGTAAAGTTGATGAAGAAATATATATGCTCAGCTTCACCGAAAGTTTCAAAACAAAAATTATTGTTTTGAAGAAAATTAAAAAAAAATTATGTTTATAAAAAATAATAATAAAAAAAAAATTTTAATTTTATTAATTAATTAATTAGGATCAATTAATTAATATAGGGCTGTGAAGTTTTAAACAGTGTAATGCTCTTCTGAAAATTTTTATTAAAGTTTTAGTATAATTTAAATAATCTATCACCACTCATAAGACTGTCTGTAAACCAATCGATATTTGTTTACCTTTCTATTTTTTAGGTTATCTTCACTTACGGGTGGTAAAGTCCTTGTAGATTATCAATTAGAATTATATTATTGGTAATTAGTATTATTGAAGAAATAAAGAACTATTAAGTATTGAAAAGTATTAATGTTTTATTAAGTAACAGCAATATTGACTCTTATCGATTAGTATCGATTCTCAGGATATCGAAAAAAGTTACAAGTATATGTTATAAAAATTATATAGGGTTCTTTAAACAGCCAGTTATTACCAAAGTCAGAGAAATCGGGCTAATATTTAAAAAGTATAACGTTACAATCAAATTAATAGTTATTAATAAACACAGACATTGAATAATAATTTGTAAATATAATAATTGTTTTCACCCAACAGCTGTTGAACTAAGAGGAGGCACTGGAATTGTCAAAGAAAGATGGCTGCCGTCAAGTCGATGAAAATGTTGCTCGTTGCTGCTGCATTCCAAATAATGTATTTTGACGCAATATTTCTGTTCTCGTGTCCGCAAATCTCTTGTTATATGTTGTGTAGTGACTGGTGTAGTGATTCTGGGTTGTATTTAGTGTATCTGTATAATTATTAGTTCAAACACTTTCTCCGATTCCGTCACTAAGTTGGTTTAATGTATTATACAGTTTTCTAGTGTTTTATGGTGTTTTTCGGAGTAGATTTATATTGTTCTGTGTTATGGAGTGTTACTTGATCGTTTCTGTTATAATATGATAGTTTCAGAAGTATTTTACAAGTCACTCGCGATTTCACAATAACTCACTATACACTCGCTTTGTATGACGATTATAGGTTAGGTTATTCACGTTTTCAAAGGTATGTCATGTTAACCGTTCAACTACCAATAATTAACTAACTGTTTCCTTCAGTTTCAATTAAACTCTTAGCCCATATAATATTATCCTTAACATTGTTCAAAAATATTTTCACATCCTGTGTACATTTTACTATTTCACTATATGAATGCCTAAACTTTGGTTATTTGTCAATTTTATTCACTAGATTTGATTTAAATTAATCTTTCAGTTCATTCTGGTTATTTTCAGATTAAATAATGCCATTTTATAGTGTTTTCTGTCCAAAAAAAATAGTAATTTCACTTTCAGTTTGGTATACTGTGAAGAGTCAAAACATCAAAATTTACTTCCTGTCATTATATAAATTCAGCCATTTTATCAGTTATATTTAATATTAATAATCCTATATTGTATTAAAAGGTTCCTATTCCCTTATTTTCTGGTAATTAATTGAATTAGTTGTATTCTGAAACATTATTCTGAAATATATGACTCCCATGTCTAAATTTCTGAGTTTAGTCATTTTATTTTTATTTATAATTCTGAATATAATTTATTAAAATCTCTCTAAATGGTATGTGCAATTATATGGCATGATCTCAAGTTTATTTTGTCTAAACCCCTTTTGTTTATTTGCATTTAAATGAGCAATTTCTCTGTTTTGATGAAGTTTGGTTTCCATTCTTTTGGCCTATGATTTTTTAACAATTTTTCTTACAAAATAATTTACAAACAATATATGATGTGTGATACCCTCTCTGACTTTTACAAATAGTATTATAAATTAAACATGCTTTCAAATTACACAAAAACAACTAGTATTGGCCACAATACAAACAATAGTCAAACAGAATAAAGAATATTTTTTTTAAATAAATGGTTGTCTTCAAATCAGACATTTTGCAACAAAATTCCCATTTCCAACATGGAAATATGGTTTACAACAAAGGTTTTTTACTAACTAACATCTTAATTACTCTCTACTATTTACAAGTGGTAACTATTTTTATAGTTCTGATGTTAGTTGTTTCAGACCCAAACAAATGGCCTTATATCTAAAACATTTTTAAACATTCTTGTACTATATACATTAAAACCTTATATCTATATTCTTATTTCTAACTATTATTATAAGTAGGATTCTACAGTTTTTATACAGTCTTTTATACCTTGTCTTTGGGGAATTGTACCCTGTCATTAACAAATAAATAGTATGAACCGTTCAAAAAGCACTATGAAATCTGTTTTTCTTTTTTCATGTAAAACAAAAATGTTATTTTAAACAGATTCATGTCTTATGAACAACATATTGTCACCGTACACATTTTAAGTCATTGAAAAATGCATATTTCATTGCATCCAATGTTTGTGATTGCCAAGAATGAAACACAAGGTTCATTTTTTATAATACCCAAAACTATCACTGGTTCACTTTCACTTATATATTATGTTAATGCTAACTGGTCGTATAGTCTTATTAACATAATAAATTGGTTAGCGTTTTTTCAATGGAGATTTGTTCCATGGGTACTATATTATTGTTTCATCTTAGTTCACAGGAAACTTTTACTTTATACACTCCTCTCTCTTAAATTTGTATACATGTGGTTTTTATTTCGTTATACTTTTATTTTTAGATATTTATTTTGGGGATATAGGGATTTGGGTGTCTTTTATAAGAGCATGACGTCTTCTTCAGGATGCTGCCCTCTTCTTCTTTCTTCAGTCTTCTTTTCTCCTGCCTTCTGGGACTGGTATCTTCTCCATCTGTTCTTGATGCCATCAGGTTTCTTGGGATCTTCTCCATCTTCTTCTTTAATTCAGAAATACACAACCTGTATTGGTTGATCTTGGCTTATTTTAGGGTTTCTCTTTTATTTATTCTCCCTCGTTGTGGGTTTGGTCATATTGTGTACTGCTTTGTTATTTACTATTTTACCTTCCTGGGTTATACCTTGAAAACCTTTGGTTATGAGACTGGTCTTGGATGACTCATCACTAGTAACTCCTTTTATTTTAACTTGTATTTTCTTTATAATAATGATTTCTTTCCACAGTTGCTATGAATTAATCTTTTTATATTAAACTTAGTGCTTTCTTCCAAATTTAAATATTATAACTTCATTATTCTAATGATCAATTGCCATTCAATATTATGCAAACATCTGTCACGCTACAATATATAATTATATTTATTTTATTTTATATTTGTAATATTATTATATTACAATATATATGTCGTTCTATCAGGTTTTTGGATACGTCCGTGTTTGTGATTTTTATATTGCCGACGTTTCGTTCCCTAATCCCGGAATAATTTTAAGTCGTACTGATGTTGATTTAGCTTCGGAGCGCGTTTTATATCTTGCTGCCCTTGTGTTTGTTGTCGTAGGAGGTTATGAGTCTGGGGGTGAGCGTGTTTGTTGTTTGTTAATTTGAGAGTTGTCAGTTAGGAATGCCCAGCTGTAGCTAATTTAGAATATTCATTTCTGTAATTTACCGCTGCCCTCTTCCAGTAGATCTTGATGCCGTCCCTGTACTGTCTGATTTTCCTATGGTTCATATTAATAGTTCGTACCAAGACTTTTGTATTTTCGAATTCAAAATTGTCCTGTTCTTTAGTATGTTTCGTCAGAGATGTGTTGTCTTCTCGTTTTTCTACTGATAATTCGTGTTCGCGGCCTCGACGACGGATAAATCTTTCAGAGTAACCGATATAAAATCTGTTGCAGTTTTTGCACGGTATTTGGTATACACATTGTCCCTCTAAGTGTATGCGGTCCTTTGGGTTTTGTAGAAAGGCATTGATTTTTTTGTAATCCTTTGAATATTATCCTGATATGATGTTTCTTGAGTATTCTCCCTATCATGCTTGTTGTGCCCTTTATATATTTTAATGTTAAGGTGCTAATGTACTCCTGTGTTTCTTTCTACTGTTGCGTTTTCTTTGCCTTTTTTTATTTGATAGCGTTGTATAAAACAAATGGGGTGTATCCATTAAAAAAAGCAGCTCCTTCAAAGTGTTCAGCTCTCGTTTCCTGTGTTCCTCGTCCGGAAGAAGTGTCTTCAATACAGATTGAAGCTACGCTAAAGGGTGATGGGACTGTCTATGTAATTATCTGTTTGTGTGTGCGGGTTTTGAGTATAATGAAATGATCGTCTTCCTTCTTTATAAAAAGGTCAAGGAATGGAATGCTGTTGTCTATCTCCATTTCAATAGTGAACTCTATTTTTGGGTGGACGCTGTTTATACGCGTCAAGAACTCTGTTAGTGTGTCCTTTCCGTGTGGCCAAATTACAAACCAGACGTTAATGTATCTAATCCACAAGGAATGTTTTAGCTGTGGTGTGCTTATTGCCTTTGGGGGGGGGTCCATGAAGAAGTTTGCGATGGCCGGCGATAACAGTGAGCCCATTGGTGCTCCTTCTATTTGCCTGTAAAAGCAATTGTATGTAAAGTAGGTGGAGATCAGATAGTGCTTTGTTAGTTCCATGATGTGGTGAGGCGGTTTGTATGTAGCTTGTATTATCTCGAGTGCTTCTACGATCGGTATGTTAGTGTAGAGTTAGGCTACATCAAAGCTGACCAGGATATCTGAAGAGTAGATGGCGAAGTCCTAGAGTCGTCTTTTTAAAGTAAACAAGTTTTCTGTATACGAATCCATTTTTCGCCAAGTGGTTACAAGTACTCAGCTAAGAATGCGGCTAGATTTTGTGTTGGAGAACTATAGCGCTTACTATCGGTGGAAGTAGAATGTAGCCCTTTCCAGGGCCGCTGATATTCTGGCTGCGTGCGTTCTATTAAATGTGTCGTGTTGCTGCTCTATTTCAGCAACACATTGGCGTATACTCTTGTAGAGGTTAAGTCAGTCTTTTGTCAATGTACGGGAAAAGCCTTTCTGCGTTCTCACGTCGACTTCTCGTTCTTCTGTTTCGCCTCGGGTGTGATGATCAGTTTCGTGGGTGATGTGTCTATTCTGGATTCAAAGCATAAAATGTTTTCTGGTCGAATTTCGCCTTCCTTTTATACTCTGTAAGGCTCATTGTTTTAGCTTTTTGACATGAACTTCCGGTGTATTTGTGTAAAAATTCCTTCTAGAACGTTCGAGAATAATCAAATGGAACATCATGGAACAAATTTGACTTCCGTAGAAGCTTTAGAACAAAAATTTCTTATTCTTCACACTAAGGATATTACAAATATTATTCTGGTATTTGTCAAACAATTTTACATAACTACTTACAATCTGCATGCCATTACTATTTTTGGATTCTCTGCTTTCAACTGAATCTAATGATACTAATTACGATTGGTTTTGAATAAATTAACTCTAATAAAATAACACAAAATACAACTCTTACCTTGGAATGTTTCCATAAAAATTCAATTTTTTAACTAAAAAATTGTTGTGAAGTTGTTTGGTTCCTTCTACAACATTAATACATAATATTATCATCTTTTATAACAAAATAAATAAAGTTTAACACATATAATATATAAATAAGTTCAGTTTTACATGGTCCATGCCTATGGCCTAAGTTGTTGTCACTGTTTCTTTACAATAATTAGTCTTTTTTCCTTATTATATATGGGATTTTTCGAGCATACACTGAGAGTTTATTATATTGTCTATCTTTTGTGATACCTGGTTTATCCTGATACATATTATTTTTATTGTAAGCTTACTTAGCATCATATTGGTTTGCATAAGTGATTCATTTTCTTGGTGTGACAAATTTTACTCTCATAAGTCAAATTCTTTAATAATTGAGCTTATTTTCAACTGAGTATGTTTGTTTTCATAGTACACTATAGTATTGTACCCTTTTCTTTTATTTTTGTTAATATTTTGCAATCATTTTGTCAAATATGACTGTTTTTTGTGATGGGTCCTTGGCTTCAGCCAGATATGGTATAGGTAAATAGTTCCCTAACTCGACTACTAAAGTGTTTAAGTTAGTCAAATATATTAGTATAGTCACATTATATTGTATTTCAACTTTATAATGCAATTTGGTTGCATTTTGTCAACATTAAATTCATAAATATTACAATATTATAGGTCTACTACATGTTTTCAGTTAATACTGTTTTTGGCTATTTTAACTGATTTGTATTCACTTGACAGCTTTCTTTATTTAAGATAATTTGTTCATCTTTGTCTACTTGACAATTGCATATAGTTTTTATCTCAATTCTATAATAATTAATTTTTACATAAAATCTGAGTGATTGGACTCAGCTCCTAAACATATATTTTTTGTCATATATTTATATATTTTTTATTTTAACTTAGATCCTTTCTAATAATGTATTCAAATCATTTAATACGTTTATTTTATTTACATTACATAGTATAATAATGGATCTTGTCCATTAATTCACAATAAATAGTTTTTTATACCCTATTCAGAGTTACATATCTTAATAATTAATGACCTCATTTCGGTTGTTTCTGATATTATTTGTCTCTATTATAGTATATTATTGGTTTTACACTGTTCTTCACTTAAATAATATATATGGGGTTTGAGTCTTAGTCATAGTCTGGTCGTTTTTTCATGTTAATGGTATCAATTATTAGACAATATTACACAATTATTCGGATTACTTGGGTTCGATACTGTTCACCTCACTTTCCTCTTATGATAAATTGCTATGCAAATAATTTCCTTTATGGAACGTTCTGTGACGTTACAATATATATATATATATATATATATATATATATGTATATATGTGAGATTAATCTTTATAACAGCACATAAAATATTTTCCATGTACTTTTCGTACAAGAACCAATGGTACAAAGTCCACTTTCCCAAAACTAAGGTAAAGATAATTTTACCATAATTCATAGACTTGAAATTATGAAATACATTATTCATTTCAATTTTAATAGATTACGAAATATGTGTAATAATAAACCAAATACATTACTATAAGTGCACGCTTCATCTCTGATAAATTTGCTGGTAATATGGTAAATGTGTGTGTACTAAGCTATGAGTTGACATTGTACAGCCCGCCTCTTGGGAAATCAGCAGATAAATGTTGGTTTAGGCGATGAGTGAGCGTCGACGTCATTTTACTTTCAGTAACTTGCAACGACAATATACAAGGTGTCATGCTGTCGATTCACTCCCGCAGTTGTTTATACTTGGTACAGTACTTGGATGCGGTACATGAACTAAATAATCAGAGAAACGTTCAGCGTGTGTCTTAACTTGTCTCAATTTGCATACGTTGCGTGCAGTTAAGTTGTTTTTATTTATGAAAATAATTTTATAGTTATTTTAATACATATGCTACATGTCGTGTCTACTTTTATGGCCGTATGTATATACATAACCACTTCTGAGTTAAGCGTGAATTATCTACCTCTAACTTAAATGTGAACAAATGTACAAAGAGTTGAACTTTTGTGTCATAAAACGAAGCAATTTCAAAGGTTTCTTATGGAAAATTATTTAATGCTAATAACAAACTGATTCAGAACGTGGAATTTAAACTTTCCAGTGACTTGTATATTTTTCGATTATGCTCAGTTACCATGTTTTTATGCTCAGTTACCTTCAAAATTATTTTTTCGGCAAACTAATAAATGTTTGGTTGGAACCTTTGAATCAACGGACGGAGAAATAATTATACTTAAGAAACACTGATACAGAACTTGTACATTTTTCAAAGGAGATAATATTTTTCTAACTCTAACTAAACTGTGGCAATATACAGAAAATAACTGAAGGGTTAGACTAAAATTGTGTTAAATTTTTGTCAGATACATTTGACGCTATATCTTGCACATTGTAAAATGGTTTACGGAAAAACTATTAATGTTATGTATCTCCAGGAATCTCCAAGATTAAATTAGACAACATATAATTACTAAAAAAGAAGTCATCGATTGAGAAACAGACCTCGGGTATTCCTATAAAAGGAACAAAATTAATGGAAAACAACAACAGATTAATTATTTCACATTATAGTACACAGACAAAGAATTTAAATCTTTTGAGGTAACAACAATAAATCGCCTATGCTTAGACGTTTTTAATTTTCTGAGATGTCGTAAAATCAGCAGGCAAACGCATAACCTTACACCTTATGTAATTACTAATCACTGGTAAAATTGACACAACTCTATTAGATTATATTGAGTTAAGGCTAATTAACTCTTCATTTATATGCCTTTCCTCCCAAAGTCAGAGACGAAGGCGAGAAGAACTGGGTGTTATTTCCCTCGATTGGTATTGGAAGTTTTTAATTTTTTGTCGTTAACATGCTGTCCTCAGTCGGCAACTTTTTTTATTTAGGGCCTAAGATGATTTACGACCTAGGACATTCACGTCATAAAATGAATTCATTGAACCCTATTTATACAAAACTAGTGTATGAAAGGGTACGCAAACCACTTCTACTTGCGTAGGCGGGTGATAATAGGCAGTCAAATATAAATGAATATAACACCAATTTGACCAATGAATATATTTGACCATTGACTTATTGGTCAAATACAATATAGTATTTACTCGTAAACATCGACCCATACAAGTACACTACCTACAGCAAGACAGCTCTAGTAACAATCACTTGTAGTAGTAATCACTAGTAGTAATGCACTTGTCGCCCAAGCTTGTAACAACGATGATAGAATAAAGTAACTATTAAATCACAGAATAATTTTACGACACTACTACAAATGAGAGGAATCTCTCCGGTTAACATGAGAAAAGCCCAAACGTTTGCTCTATCCAGATTGCTCCTGTTAGTTTATAATATTCGCAATTTTTAAGTATATTGACTACTATGGAGAGTAAGCTCTTTAATGGCGCAGCGACAGCATGTGAAAAACGTACATTTTCACAACTGCCATAAACGGTGCTGGCTTTAGCCATTTTGATTTTTCATAATATAAGTTATTCTGTGGCATTCAGGAAATAAAAATAAATACTTTAGTGTTTGTTACATCAAAATCGGTTCAGTATTTAGCCGGAAATTAATTACGCAGGAAGAAACCAGTCATTAAGCAACACACTCTCTGCGACTGGTTATACATGTGTATTTTATGTATTATTTTAAATGTACGTATACATATATACATATATATATCTTATGCATATATCTATGCTGCCTAAGGGACTCTAATAACGACAAACGTTAACTAAAACCAATTTACAGTCCGGTCGTCTCTGTTTCCCCCTTTGGCAGACACACTCAAGTTCACCACTTAACAGCGTGACTTCTTGTTGGCGTCCAGACTAATTACTTGTTGACTTGAAAATGTTTGTTTTAGCATCCTGAAAAATTATATGTCATTATGAGAAACAAAAGTATATAAGAAAAGACATAATTAAACGTAATCAAGACAATGATTAATATTAATATTGTGTTTGCCAAAATAGATGGTGTTTTAAACTATATTGTTCGTTAGTTAAATACCAAAGGTTATGTATTTTATTACTGATAGTAAGCAACTAAGAATGCTGTACCCTTGCTGTGAATGTCTTTTCACCAATATTTCCACAACCTTGCTTCTATTTACGAGTAAACTTTATGCCACATTAGGCAGAATGTTGAAAATTCTTTGTTCCCCATAAATTACTTTCTCATTCGTTCTTAAAGTAAATACACATCTACGTGCCGATATATATATTTCTATATATTTCCGTATCATTACCTTCAACATTAATTTTTATCGTTTGAGCCACTGTGTACGACGTTTGGTTCAACTGGTTCCTCCCTTCTTCTCCTCTCTCTTCCTCCTCTCCCATATTTCCTTCATTCTTGATCGATGTCTTTCTCTCGTTTTGTCAGTCCAGATGGCATCTGTCCTCTTCTTGGATTTTTCCTGAAAACCTTTGTCACTTTTGTGCTAGATCTTGTCCCTCATGTATGTTGGTACAAGTTCTCCAGAATCCGACGATTTTCTTGCGTTGCTCTCAGTAACTGTGGGTTGGTTACCACCTGTACCGTTGAAAAAGGTTTTGCTGGTAGGTTAGCAGTATTTCAGCTAATCCAAGCTACAACCAAGATCGTTAGTCCTGGAGGCCCTATGCCGTTGACAATTCGCTGGCTCTTCCGCCTTTAGGGACAGTCTCCCATCCCAAAGAAAAATGGGTGCCCTAAACTCTACCCGATCATCCGTTCTCCTAGGAGGCCGTTAGCACTTTGTAGAGGAGATCACCTTATACCGGGTGACATCCGGTTCCCAGAGCCTCGTTAGTAGAAACAGGGGTCACCGGGAGAAGGTAAGGTTGGTATTTGAGGAACTTTCAATATTTATTATTATTATTATTATTATATTTGCATCTATATGAAATACGTACATATTTAAGTAAACATCTTTTATTGAAGTTACAATAAAACATACACCAAAACTGTAATTATAAGGCATATAGTCATTTGCTTTGGTTGATGAAATTAATATGCTAATTATTTAGGAATCACTAAGGTTAATACTATTTCAACTACCTCACGGATCGACGTCTTTATACAGCGAAATAACACAATTCAACACTAGTGAATTCGTTGGTCACAACTTTAAAACCCGTTTAAGAAAACGTACACTTGTATACGTGCAACAGTATTTAAAGTTTACGATTGTCCAACACACACCAATGATACAATCAATACACATCACCTAATTAACACTGTCGCAGTAGATAATACAAATCACAAATTACAGTTGCCAATCACTTTTTACAAACACTACATCAGTACACAACTAATTTACAGTTACTAATAGCATATCTTATCACTTCGATTCGCAGCATGAAAAATCACAACTACAATTGGCCGGCCAAAGTTGCGAGTTCATTTGCTGCTTTCTCGATGCGTGGAGAATTAACGACCTGCCTCTAGAAGGCATACATATCTCTAGACATCACCGTACGACGTTTAAAATGTTACAACCATGCTTATTATTAAAGATTTTTAATTTAATATGTGTCTTTTTAATATTTGTGTTCCTTAAGGACACACACACACACTTTTTAGACTCACAAAAAAAGACACTGAGTGATTGTAACGCTTTACAAAAAGATGTAAAGGCAACAGGCAAGTATAGGAAGTGCAAAATACCTTTTCTTTAACTGCCTTTGCACCAAAAAAGGAAAGAAATTAAAAACTGTGGAAGAACAGTAAGACGTACTAAAACAAAACTGTATGAATGAAACAGATAGATAGACGGAATCTTACATATAAATAAATGTCATTAAGACCTTTCCTGTTACAAATGGCAGAATCGAGCTACTGTAAATTAATGCGTTAGGGTAGAGAAATCAATCAGTTTCAGAGTAGCGGAGGGAACATTTAACCCCTCCTGCCAACAGAATTCACCTACTCCTTCTCTGCATATTCCGCGAATTCACTGCTCGTGTGTTAGGAATTAATTGAATGTCATTTCATATTATGAAATTTCTCTCCTCCTTGCTTGAACTGTCTGTATCTTTGCTTTAATTACACATAAAAGTAACTTACAGGATAGAGAAAATATCACTTTAAATTTAAAAATTAGACATTACAATTATTTTACCGAAATTATGTATTGTTTGTTGGCAACAAAAACAACTGCACATATGCATTAGCCAAAGTAAATGACCGAAAAATGTATGTGACACCTAAATTATGACTGTAACGTATTGAAACTCTAAATGTACACAGTTCAGTCACATAACAGATAGGCCTATTAAAAAAATTCTAAAGCTACTGCCATCTTCTTGACCAAATGATAATTTGTTTGTCGGAAGGCCAACGAGACATGAATTTTCTACATCTATGAGATTGAAACAAAACGTTTACTTTAAAATATGTTTTGCGTAACATACGTACAATATCGCAGAATACAAGCGACTAGAGTGTACCATTTCTACCTCACGAGTAAGAAAGTCCTTAATTAATTAAAAGTGCTTCTATCTTCTTTTCATATTTTCATATAATGTTAGATGAGTTCATAGAAAATAATTTACATTTACGGCTTAGAAAACTGTAAAATAAACAAACCTTAAATTCCAATATACAATGATATAACTGATACCTGAATTCATGAAAAATGGATATTTCAAATTTATGGTACCCAAGGTTTGAAAGAACCACATACCTTGATGAAAATTGTAAAGTATCCACTCCGCAAATCCGTGATCCAGTCCTTTCTTTTTTTGTAAACTACTTGGAAAAGAATATATTTAATTTTCATCTAATTAAAGTGTCTAAGTGTCTAATTAAAGTTTGTTATTAGTGATTTCATTGTTGTCATTTATTCTGTCTCCTACTTTTTTTGCGGACTTTTTACTTTTTTTTGCACCACGTTTTATCTTTACTTTAACGTCTCAGCAATTCAATAAGTTTGTAGAGATGACTCAATTCCGTTTTTATAGGACAGAAAACATTTATTCAGCTGTACAGAACCGGACGGTGTGCAAACAAAAATATACTCCACTAGGTTCAGTACAGTGCCTCTGTTGACTCTCACGCCAATATTGAAAATTATAATACATTTTTCAGAGAAAATTAAATTTAAAATATGTATTTACAGTATAGATAAATACACATATTTAAAGTAACGTGTGCACTCAATTTGAAGGTGTTTGAATCTATTTCTTTAATCTATTAGTAGATGTTTTAAACTATACAAGGTGCATGTGACTTTATGTAATAGAGGTTTTAAATAAATAATAGATAACCTGTCACAAGGATTTTTCTTAATATGATACTTAGTGTTATTTGTATTAAAATATTCAACATTGTAAGTAATGTAGAATAGGTCGGACGTAGAAACTATCAATATTTAACAGATGTTTTATCCCAACTGTTCTAGTAATCGTCAAGCTACAGCCTATACGTCAAAAGTTACATGTTAATACAATAGTACCATCAATAAGAAAAAAAGAAGAATGCCAGTAAAAAAGATTACTTATATTTACAATATATGAATATGTAATAACAAAGAAACTTATTCGTGAATATGTGCTGTCTCAGTAATATCATGAACTGAACGGTATAATATTAGAGCAGCAAACCAAGGGACTTGTGACAAACGCTTGTCATTTACAGGGAGAGACGATAGGAAGGTATTAATTGAATTTTACATTAACATTAAGACGATCTGTTTATTCTGAACAAATACCTACTGCTGATATTCAATCAGTACCTGTGCCCACTGCAGACTAGAGACCAGTGTAGAACGATGAAGATTATGTCTGTATTCCTCAATCCTTAATACACATTTTATTTTAGACTTACGTTAAAACAATAAGATAAAAAACCTTCAATTTGGCATATTATTATAATGAAGTTCAATTGTTTCTTCTTGTTTGCCTTTTCTTTTTTTTCCTCTTCTTATTTGTTCTCTTTTTTTCTTCTTCTTTTCCCTTTTCCTTCTTCTCCATCTTTTTTGCTTTTTCCTTCTTCTTCATTTACTTAACCTTTGCCTTTTCCTCTTTTTCCTATTTTATTGTATGAACTGAGATTCCACACTTCCCCTACGACCTCATCGTCTCCGTAACACTGTGATATAATTATGGTTACACGAGGTGATCTTCTCGAAACCATCCTCACCTACACTCCGACACCATTTACTGGTACTTTCTTCTACTTTAGCACTCAGACTACAAATACTTAAATTCACATAACAGGTTTTTAAATTATGAAAATAACGACTTCCAGACAGTTCGCGAAACGTTTATCTTAGATCCTATTATCTCCCCCAGTATGTTTTGATAAGTCACTGCATTATAGTAGAGAGGCTACCTGAAGAGTCTACAGTCAAAAGCCTATGTGTTACGACTTCAGTGAAGACTTTTAGCCTTCCCATTCAAATTTCACTCTCGTTACCGCCGGCCTGTAAAGTTAATAACAGTTCCCAAGTTTTTGGTAATCTTTTTGTCGAAGTGGTGTGCATTCTTCCGTCAAGCAAACAAGAAAAAATAGTTCTGTTACAGAAACCTGCGAGTAATTTGAGCACTAACCTGTCAAGATCAGACATTAATTGCATCTAGTTTAGAGACGGAGAAGCCAGTAACTAGCCACTATTGTCTGCATATATCAGTTTGATCTGCTTACTGCACTTCGAAGGGCTACTTTACCGATTAGGGAGAAAATGTCTTGCAGGAACAGTCTAAAACTTAAAACTTTCTGCAGCCTTGCAACAAGTTTTTACACTGCTACAAAATTTTTACTACAAATTTTTCAGTTACAGTAAAAAAAATAGGAACCAACGGGAGTGAAAAGCAATTCATATACATTAATTTGTTAAACTGATGTTTGTAAGCAAACGGAACTCTAATATTAATGCGGAAAGAATGAAAAACTACAATAGTGAAGTCGTCATCATCATCATCTTCAAGGATTAATCCAAGAATGGTTTGTTCCGGTCTTAAATAGGCAAAGATTCACTCCAGCGCTTCCTCGGACGTCCCACACCTCTCCGTCCCCTCGGCTTATAGTTCCATAGTTGTTTGGGGATGCGGCAGTCATCCATTCGGCAAAGATGTTCCCACCAATTCAGCCGATACTGGGCGATCCTGTCGAGTATACTCATAATATTCAGTTCCTGCCGTATATCTCTGTTTCTTCTATGATCATGGAGAGTATACCCTGCCACGTGCCTGAGAAATCTCATTTACAATCGTAAAGTAATACACAAATATAAACCTTGTGGCAGAAGGTTAGTGGATACACCCGTATTTCAGACACGAAGTCCGCAGCATGCAACAACCAAATGTACGTTAGCAAATGGATGCACCAACAACGTACAGTAACAACTTTGTGATTTGTACGTATGTACGCTGTTACAGATTGCCTAGAGCTACAGTAGTACAATACGTCCGAAGAGTGATCGGTAAGCCGATCAGTAGTTAGGTGTAAGTGGACAATAGTGTGAAGTTAATGAGGACAATAAACTTCAGAAACGGCATTATACCAGAACCCAGTTCAACACAGGCGTTGTCCCACCCATAGTTGATCACACCAATGTAATGAGAAACATGCAACCATATAACACATACATTCTTTTTTTTTAATTTAGAAAGTTTAGCGACAAATTCCTTTCCTTTAATTTCATTTATGATAAACAAATGTACAAGAAATGAAGAATAATATTTATTTCTTGTACATTATGGTTCATACCTTTAATCCTTCATGCCTCAAGAAAATAAATACTACTTTTATTAGTAAATCGTAAAAGTATCTGGGTTATATATTAGACACGTTATATATTATATATTCATGATGCTTGTAAATGATCAAGTGTGCGTAAAAAGTGAATTGTAAAATAATGTGTGTCACGTAAGTGAATGTATTCTAAAGAATGCCTAAATAACTTAATTAACAATTGGCAAATAATTTTGGATTGACCAATTAATTGCTAGTAAATTAATTGATATTTTAAAAACTAGTGGTTAATTTATTATTACCAATAATTAATTACTGTCCAATATCAAATAACTAACATCCCCTACTTTTGAAGCTAGAAATAAATTCATTGTAAACAGTCAGTACTAACTTACTAAAGGAAAAATTTTAACAAGAATTATTTTACATCATTTACTAATTACTTCTTCCTTTGCAATTCCAGTGTACAATTTTTCTATGGCTGATTACAACCAACTTAGGTTTCTCTTCCTTTTCCCCTCTCCTTTTTTTCTCTGTCTCCTTCTCTTCTATTTTACTAATAAGATTTTCGTTTCACATATATGAGTTTCTGAACAATAGGCCTAATATGTATTAACGATTTTATAAAACTTACTTTCAACAGAGAGAATAATTGTTGAATGTTGCACGTTTTCACATAGTTTGCTATCACGAAAGTCTGCAACTAATGTGCCTAATTTGTATTCGTCCTGTTCATTTGTAAACGTTGAGTTCTCTGCTTCTACGTGTGGAAAATATACGACAGGATAGAGACACAAATATAAGAAAGTCGATACAACATATTACACTACTCTCGTTGGGTATTACAAGCACGTTGCTACCGGACTGTAGATATAAATGTAAAGCGCAGCTTAGACGTCAGATTTATCGACTTCGGAGTTAGTCTGTATGTGCACCGGAGCTCAGAGTTTTGCAAAGAGATACAACAGCTTAACAAACATGTATACAGAAGCCAATTTAACTACCCAGCACTCGATCGATTACCTATCTCGTTTGCACACTGTGTTGTCAAGCCCTAACTGTCCTATTCACAGGTGCTTAGCTTAGTTATTCAATCCTCCAAAAGACTTACATGTACCTAACAAGCGTTAGTTATACAGTTAATGGGAAATTTGTTTTAAACACCAGGCTATAAATGTTCAATTCAATATTTTAAATGTATCGTCAGCTTAAGACACCAATAGTTAGCTAATAAAGCCTGCTACATTCCAAAAGGTTAACAGTCCCTTTACATAAAGACTTTATGTAAATACTTTACTTTACGTAAAGTCTTTATGTAACCAAAAAACATTTTCAATCCTGCTATTTGGGCTAGCCAAGCTTGTTCTATTGTCAGCACAATACTCTAGTCTATTCTAGTAAACTCTCCATGTGCGAAAGTACAAAAGCTCCGCACATATTCTATAATCAATAGTTATTTACATAGCTGATTACTAAATAATAATGCTAGATATCATGAATTTAAGACGTACAATCATTATTTTCTTGCTAGGCCTACTTATCGAGTTGAATAATTAGTATTTTAATTCGTCAGATCCTACACGCTACTAAAATATTCAGGTTCTCCATGACAGTAAACCCCCATTGATCCGGACACCGGAATCGCGCAGTCTCAGTCTGTAGTTGTTCGAAACGTAAGTGATACGCATTGTCTTTATTCCCTTGTTCTGAGTTCCCAGTGTTGTTATACCCTTATCTAGTTATGTACAATGCAGTATTTAGGGCTTTGCTCTGTGTTTACGATGGATACGCTACTGTAGGCCAGAATAAAAAGAGTATAACACTTTGCCTGAAAATTTAAACCTAGTGTTTGTGAATGTGTACAACATATTTAAATTTTACTATAAACTATATGCAAATGTTTTTATTTAATTTCTTTCTTTCTCAATAGCAGAAAAGCGTTCTTTAATAGTATACCGAACAATAAGTTTTCCACTTATGTTGCCTTGATTTTAATAATTACAACTTTTATCTAATATCAGAAAACTTAAAAGTGATGACTTTAACACACGAAATACAAACCACTGTGTTCGTGGATTTGTCACCTTAAGGCAGAACAAGTGGAGTAAGAGCTGTTATCATTATTCACTGTGACTACTGATTCCAACGGGGGAACGTAACTCGGCACTGCCGAAATGCCCCACGGGTTCAGTGGCAGCAGATAGCGCTAACAAGCCAACACTATGATAGCTAATTTATTGCAATAAATTTGCAGCGTAGTGTGCCAACCTTTTTACTGCTTTTTACTGTACATATGACTTTGCAGCACGTACGAATAAATTAACTTTAACTAGTCACCAATCATTTGTCTGTGATTAGATTTTCGTATATCAAACACAAAACAATTTCGGCCCGCGTAGAATACAATACATTACGTATAATTTGCACATAAATTAACTTTATTTTATGTACACTCCTTTCCAGCATACGACTCTCTAAGACTGATTCATTTACATCTCCTCTAGTTTACAGAAACATTTCTTGGAAAATCGTACATTATAGGCCTAATATTTTAACTAATTGCTAATTGTAACTTTCTCTAATTTTTGCATTATTATTTCCACTTGTAATTTTCCACCTCGCTTCATTCACAACTGTTCTATGGCTGTATAGTATGCTGACGTTACAAAGTCAAGACATTCTCACAAAGTCTACTACATTTTTCGTTGATCATAAATTCTTATCGTCTGAAAGTTTCAAATAGACGAGATTCATTTTCACCGATTTTAAATAGTATCTTTCAATGTTCGTGGGGTTTACTCATTGTATTACTTGCTGAAAATATTGTTACGACGGTCTAACTGATCGTCGTGTGGTACAGTGGAAAACAAAATATAAGACACCAATTACGTCACTAATCAGCAGTTTTAATTATCACAATTAAACAGTTTGTAATCACCAAGATAGTCACTTACAACAAATCAAATAAAAATTGTTCACACGCAATAAATATGTCAACTAACAGAGTACTGCACAATTATAAAACACATAACACTTCGCCACAATACTTCGAACCGCACTAGAATAAATCGCCCGACGATAACTGAAAACTAAGCACCAGGTATGGGCTATTTATAGTCTGCAGGGTTCCATAATATGCGTCCTTAACAAGCAATCGAAAATTCTAGAGGACACTTCCGCGCGACCTTCGCAGAAACACGCACCGTCGGGCTAATTGAGAAGCTTGTCGAACAACACTATCGAATGCACGAGACTGTTCCGTATTACGCAACACTGCTTCGCATGTTGAGAATCACGTGCGCGCACAACATTACAGCTGGGATAGCCGAGAATCACGTACGCACAACATTACAGCTGGGATAGCCGAGAATCACGTACGCACACAACATTACAGCTGGGATAGCCGAGAATCACGTACGCACACAACGTTACAGCTGGGATAGCCGAGAATCACGTACGCACACAACATTACAGCTGGGATAGCCGAGAATCACGTAGAATGTTCTGTAAAGTCGTAACTATATTCTAAGCCGCAAATCTAAATGACTCAGGAAAAAAGTTATATTACTACAAGAAAATTGTTTTACATGTTTAAAGCAAACCCTTCAAATCATAAATAAAAATTAACACGCCCAATAAATAAAAGTGACTAATTACATTAAAATTTAATGATTAATGATATTAAAGTGACTAATATTCATCTTTATATTAAACTTCACTGAGCTGAGAAGACTTTACGATTTGTTTAAACAAGTGTATGATGTTAACAACTTGATTAGCCTCATTCGTTTGCGCTGAACAATACTGTCTTCTCAGCAGTCGTTTGCTTGTGAGGGTGAAATGAGATAGGAAATAACACTCAAGGGTAACAAACCCCGAATGAGTTTTAAACCATTCCGGAATGAGATAGGGAATAACTCTCAAGGGTAACAAACCATCACATAAGGTAAATTCCGCTTCCTCGTTCTGTCACGACTGCAGTTACTACTGAATTCACCCTGATTTATATGACTCAATAAAAAACTATTCTGTCAAGTTAAAATTACTAATTTTTAAATTTTATTGATGTTTTTAGAAGATATTGATAGTTTGTGTTACTAACACTAACCGTGAATCTAATATTAATGATTATATGCAACTAACAAAGTTAATGTATAGTTCTGTTTGTGCGCAAAAAATGTCTGTATCTGTGTGGGCGTGTGTGTCTGAAAATATAATAATTGTTGGATAACGTAACAAGAATAAAATGGCAAAGGTACAGTGAAGCTTGTTTGTTTGAGATGTGTATTATATACATTAGAATAACACTATGTTATTCGTGTAACTATGGCCGTCTACAAAGGATATTGTCAACACTTAACTGCTTTGAATGAGCATCATAGCTTACAAGCTATGTGACGTACAAAGAAAAGTAATATAAAGTTTCTCTGAAACCTCAAAGCTACTGATAACGTCAAACACATAATATGAAATACTATACTGAGTGGTATTGAATGAAGTTATTTAATAGTCGTCAATTTATTACAATCAGATGTGGAAACAGTCAGATAAATAAGGAGGTAAAATTACAGTTACGTATGCTTCAAAACTTTGTTGTGACAACTCCTGAAGTTTGTATGAATTTAATATTAATACTACAGCTAAATCACTTTACATTCCTGTTTGCAAAGGAATCAAAGCTTTTCAAACTTCTACATAAATAATGAGAGAGAAAATAATAAGTCGGTAGAGATAAGGTTCAACTTCATAAAACGAAATAGGATGGGGTGAAAATATAATTTTGCTCTTTGTGCTTTTCAAACAGTAGAAAATTTGGCAAGAATTGTAGTAGCATAGTGTTTTCTTTATCTGCCCGTGTTTTGTTTCTCATGGCCTACCAGGTGTTTAACACTTATGAATGTCACTGACAGACCCATAAAATGTTTAACAAATTTTGATTCATAAACAGAGATTTTCATTAATTCCTTTCTATGGCTGTTTAGTTCGAACTCAAAGAGTCCTGTTGTAGTCATTTTTTTAATATTGTACTACTGTAATTCCAAATGTATTAAACTTTTGTTTTATAATGGAAGCACACACCGTCTTTATGATTTCTCACAAATAACAATCATACGAATAGTTTGTCACATGTAAATTACACACTAGCTTATCAACACACGGTGGGCGCAGGTACTTAGGTACACTACCCGGTAGCGTGTTTACATTCCCCCTACGGTCTTAGTTACTGACTCACCTCTCTCCCACGCTCGACGATGCCCAGAATTACACACTAGCTTATCAACACACGGCGGGGGCAGGTACACTACCCGGTAGCGTGTTTACATTCCCCCTACGGTCTTAGTTACTGACTCACCTCTCCCCCACGCTCGACGACGCCCAGAATTACACACTAGCTTATCAACACACGGCGGGGGCAGGTACACTACCCGGTAGCGTGTTTACATTCCCCCTACGGTCTTAGTTACTGACTCACCTCTCCCCCACGCTCGACGACGCCCAGAATTACACCCTAGCTTATCAACACACGGTGGGGGCAGGTACACTACCCGGTAGCGTGTTTACATTCCCCCTACAGTCTCATTTACTGACTCACCTGACTGACTTCCCCCCCCACGCACGATTCCTGTTCAAGCCCAAAGCGGTTGTTTTATTTTGAACGTTACCATTTCAAACGTTACTTACCATTTATGCTGTTAGTGAGCGAGTTGTTTGTGTGCAATTAAAATGAGTGATGAACGGTTCGAACGTTTTTTACAAGATTCCTGTAATGATAATAGACTAAGTTAATTTCGAATGTTCTGGTCATAGTGATAAGTTCAAAGAAATAGTTTTTAACCCCCCTTTTTTCTTGGAATATCACCCATGAACTACAAGGTTCTGGGTTCCTGTGTAGTGTCTTATACAGTACATATAACTCGTTGTATCTTCCTAGCTCTCTTTTCCAACAACCAGTAAGAATTCCTCTTTACGCGTTTTCTGTAACGACCTCCTCGTTACCTCATCTGCATAGTGATTCTCCAACTTACTTAAACGTTTTCATGTCTATCTTTTGTTTATTTCGATGCCATTCGTCGGGGTTTTCCGGGGCGAGGACAGATACCTGTAACATTACTTTACCGGTGAAACACACGTCAGAGCTACTTCCGCGTTTACGTCTTCGCAAGAGATTTATTAAAATTTATTCCCCCTTTTCCAACTGGCCGAATCTAAATAGTGTAACAGTTGGTTTAAACTCAAATAACATAGTTTGCCGTGATGTTTTCAGATTCACATCACTCAACTGAAATGGTTTTGCATAGAGCCAACGTAGCCTGGATAAAATTTTACGACTTATTTTTATGGGCAATAAACTTTTCTCCATAACAAAACTGTCTTTACGCCTGTTATTTACAATATTGCGAGGTCTCGTGTAACGTGTTTTACCTCGTGTCAACTTACTACTTTAATTTAACATAAGTTATACTTAGAACTGAAAATATGTTTTAATGTCAGTTACACGGCCTAAGACTTACGGCTGTAGTTATTTCCAGGTCATTGTTGTGCGTCTACACACTACTTCCTGTAAAAACACAGTAGTTTGAGACGGCTAAGATGTATATTGGCTACATTCGGCTAAGAATCTTCAGAAAAATTCTGATAAATTATTACAGTAAACGATATATAACAGCAACGTAGTTCTATTATGATTTTATTTTAGTAATTTGTAGACTAAATATGAGGTTCTGACTGATTTTATTACAACAAATTAAAAGTTATTGTTTGCTACTTCTACCTACTCGTAAACTTATTTTTAATCCCAGCTTCATAACATCTTAAAAAATATTTCTAAAGTTGTTTTACTATTGTCTTTCCCTAAAAACGTAGATAATGGTGACGATAGAGTGTGTAATTTTTAAGTTTATAACAATTTGTTGTGCTTTTCAATGTTGTGATTACGTGTTACTAGTCTATTAATCTAATGTAAAAAGTTTACATATTGTAAACTACTGCAGATATTCTTTATAACCTCTGTCTCTATTAATACCAATATATTAAGATCGCTTTCATTTACTTCCTTAAAGAAAGTACTTTCTTTTGGTTTTTGTTTTCGAATTTTAAGTGGTTCATCAAAGTGTTTCAGCAATTGTTTATTTTACCGAATACGGTTCAGACTGGCCACTTAAGTTTATCCGTACGTCTTCTGTAAAAATATCTTTATATGGAAATACTATTGCTACACAGAATTAAACTTGTATCAGTTTTGTTCAGTCATCCGCTTCTAAGGCCTGGCCTGGCGCTCATTGACGCGCAGGCGACGTAGGCAGGGCAGCTCAGTTTCTGTGACTCCATCTTTTGAAGGGGAGTCACGCGAATTGAGACTCAGAGCAGGGCAGGACAGCACTGCGCCACAAGTGGTCAATCTCACACTTGTGGATCTGACACAGAAACTGTCAGATACTAGGTTGACACGTGTGATATTAGGTTGAATCGTGTTATGAACTTCTTCAAACTCCGCTCGATTCAGACGGAAATAATGTAGTTCACAAATTGTTCATTAGAGAATTCTCTTGTTAGTGCGAATTTCCCGTGAGTCCCTCTTTCTTTCGTGTACTCACTTTTCCACAGCTTTACCTTTCTTGACTTCCGATAAGTAATAATAATATTTTTAACTCGCCATCCGAATCTGACTCAGAGCTGAAATCAAGGTATTCCGCCAACATGTTTTTGGTTACACAATTTTGGTTACACGTACAAAATTTTGGTTACAACACGCCTCCTGCCTTCGTCAAACTGCCGCACAAAACTGCTATCCAATATCAGGCCCGGATTTCCCACTAGGCATACTAGGCACGTGCCTAAGGGCGGCAGGCTCAGGGGACGGCACGAGGTGAAAAATTATTTGTTAAAATTTCATGTTTTCAGTTTTTTAATTACAGTATTTGTATTGGGCTAAATATGATGATAAAACCAAACCATGTAGATCTGTAAATAAACCTATAAGAAAGTATATTACTACGTATATTACTTGTTATAAAACTAATCTACGTGTTACTAAAGTGTACACGTAAAGAAATATTAATAAAAGTTAAAAAAAGTAGTCTTTTTCACAATTCCAACACATTTCCCTTTTAGATTTAAGATCAAATGAGATATTTGCAATAGAGATAGTTGAAATGACTATTTTCAGCAACTTTTTTCAGCAGTCAAGGAGAATTGAATATATAGAAGTTACTTGTTGGGGGGGGGGCGCTAACAATAGTGCCTATGGGCGGCAGCACACCTAAATCGGGCCCTGTCCAATATACGTGGACAACTGTGCCATACAGTTTTCGTGCTGCCCTGTCCTGCCTGTACTGCGCGCCACGCAGCTCAGTGTGCGCCTTAACTAAGGCTTGCTTTATATAGACAGTGCTAGTTGGTTCTGAGTACCCTTCTCCTTCCATGTGGAAAACCCCGTTCCCTGCAGGCAGTAAATGATAATGACTATTTAATGGTAGCACTTACTACGACACAGGATGTGACTGGTAGTGTTACTCCTGTGTAACAGTCTATACTGCTACCTTGATACGGAAGTGCATATTTGACTCATCATATCAAGTGTACGTTTTGCAATCTCTGATTTGCACATTAACTCAGGAGCATTAGAAGATTGCTGACTGTTATGTAAGTATGTGCGTACTCAGGAACTCGTACATAAAATGCATACACATACAACTGAATGCCAACAGTAAATCTGCGCGCGCGCGCGTGCTTGTGAGCGTGGATTATATGGATTATATATCTACCTGAGTGCGCTTGTGTGTAACGTATTTTCTTCAGCTGACATCATTCACTGCTGGCCACGTTTTCGTTAAGGACGGTACTTTCAAATATCCTCCACCATGTAAACTAAAGTACTTTTTATCATAAGCTCTAATAGTTATCTCAATTCAACTTTTTTAAATTAAGCCTTACTTACTGTTCATAATTAATTGGAACAAACAATACTGAATTTAAGAAATATAAGCCTACTTATAATTTGTTTTAAAGAAACATTCATCTTTTTTTTCTAATGCAAATAAACATGTTATTAAATAAAAACTACTTACATTTTAATACATTCTGTGGTTCCAGACCACCAACATAAAGTCATTAAAAACTAATAAAATTCAAAAATAAAAGTAATAAAGACATTCAATTTTGAATAAATAAATTACAAATTTGATACTTTTTTATGGTCGTCTAAAAACACATTTTCGGAGATCAGCTTGAAATAAAACGGGGCCATAAAAACGGAAGTGTTTACATCTAAATACACTCCTGAAACATATCATAGCTTTTCCCCTTCTTCTTCTTCTACTTCAATCTGATGTTCCAGCCTCTTTTTTTACAGCTGCCTGTGTCTTATATTCTTTTCGATTTCTTTTCGAGCGTTTTAAGTCTCTACAGAAAGCGTATTAAGACTGTAAGTACAGAAGCTAAGGTGACAGGTGTTGAGATCAACCAGGAAGAACTAGACGCTCGTACATAAGAGTGATGAGGAAAATAAAAGCAAGTAGAAGAGATTGATGGAATTTTGTTTATAAAATTTTAGGAAGTTTCAAGTTTTAAATGTTTGGAAATAATGATTAACAATCATAATATAAAGCTCTTGAAAACTACACACACGCACAAACACACACACACATACAAACGTACACACACCGAAAACAAGTTGTAAAGACTACAACTTTGTTTGTCGTTTGTTTTTGTTTTTTGTTTGTATTTGTTTGTAAACAAAAAGTTTCACTTAACAAATTACATTCCGTGTATAACAGATAAGATTAATAATACGTTAAAAAACCATGGTCTTAACATGGTATCAGTAAACAAACGTAATCTTTTTTCACTACTAGTCAATAATAAAGAAAAATCTAACACACTGGAGAAAAATGGAGTTTATGAAATACACTGTGCAGAATGCGATGCTATTTATATCGGACAATGTGGCCGTGCTCTGAAACATCGCATTTCTGAACATAAGAAGGCGATTTTAACCAATACACCTATACAGGTTTTGCAGATCATTGCTTACAACACAATCACTTCATAGACACAAAAAACATAATACTACTCCACAACATACAAAAAGGTAAAAAAATGGATTTGTTAGAAATTTTAGAAATTAAAAAAGCAATAAAAAATAACAAAAATTTAACCAATGAACAGACTGAATTTTGTGTATCCCCTTTATTAAAATCTGTTATTTAGTTTAGTTTATTTTATATTATTTTGAATTTTCATCATTATTTTTAAATTTTGCATTCAGTTTATATTTAGTTCAGTTAATTTTATATTTTGCATTCATGATTGTATTTAGTTTTTAAAGACACCTGACCTTACCTTGTCTCTTGCACCCCCCTCGCCATCACAACACAGATGTTCCAGATACGCCCTAAACAGATGTTCACCACCTACACTCCACTAACATCCTGTGTTCAGTAATTTCATTCACTCGCCTCTTTGACAATGGCTTAGTTAGTCGAAACAGCTGTCAGAGTTAATTAAAAAATTTGTGAAACATACCAAGTGTTTTTATATATTTTACAAAACCTTTGTATTAATATGTTTTACCAAGTGCCCAACGAGTCATCAATTAATATCGTGAAAAGATTACAATTTCCTTTACGTTTCTTTCGAGTTTACAAAATAATTAATTCATATTATAATTTTGTGATCAAAATCTGGAGATTTTCATGCAGGGCATATTAACGTCCTACTTACTCAAGTTTGCTTCTTTCGCTTCACACGAAGTGTATGAAAAAAACTGAAATAAGAAAAGCTTCCTATTACTCACCAGATTCAACTGATCAAACAAACTAATACTCTACTACACAGTGTGTAAGATAAACGTTTTCCGAAGATTTATTCCCATATCAGAAATATACTATAGTAAGTCGTTGAGAGATTGTTTAAGGATTAGACATTTTTAAACGACGGAAAATTTGTCAAGAGTTGCACAGAACAGTATGCCTATGTGTTGACTAATCAGCCTCTATCTTTCAGATCATAGAATAACGACATAGTCTCCAAGTTATTTTAAAAGTGTCAGTAAAAGTGCTAAACACAGGAAAAATCAAACTAACTCACGAAGATATACTTTCATCGATTCCTTTTCATGTATGGCTTCTTGATACTATGAATACTCAATTGGTTGAATACTTGATACCAATTAATGATACTTGGTACAATAATATGATACTCAAAAACTCAAAAGAGTAAATGCTTTTGATGTGGCATTTAATACAACTTCAACAATGTCAACGTGCGTGTGTGTGTGTGTGTGAGAGAGAGAGAGAGAGAGAGAGAGAGAGAGAGAACAATAATGTCCTGCTCAGACCACCTGGACTTGCGCGTCTTTCAGGTTTCTTATTAAAATTGTTTTATTGAAAAATGTCTCTAGAATGTCACATAACAAGTTTTCCTGTCTAGTTTCTTTCATCAAATCCATGTCTTTCTACACAGCATTATTATAGTTTTCTGATTTTCTTTATCCAACTATTGCGTTAAAGGTTATCACGGCCGAAGCCAACATTATTTAACACCTCAACGGTGAGGTACGTTCAACCTGTTACCTTTTAAACGTTCTCTACTGACGATGGCCTCCGTAGGTGTGGCCGAAACCTCTAGCAACAATAATCTAAACAATTGACCACGGCCCAACAGCTCTTTATTTAATGTATTAAATAATATTGCTTCCAAATATCTATATATATAAAACTCAACGTCTGAGGATTTATGGGTACTGAATACAAATCCACACAGATACGTCTATATGTTTTGTAATTGTCTTAAACGATTATAAAATTTATATTTATACGTGTTTCTGATGTTGCAATGAATAAGTAATGAAATATATTAAATACTACTACTAAAGTTGTCAACAACGGCATGGAGACCAGAATTAATAACCATAGTAACAAGTAAATAAACAAAACCTATTTAGCGGCATCGGAACTGTACATTTGTCCATTCCTGCAGTACATTTTCGATGTTTCTTATAATATGCGATTGTATCGATATATTACGATGTGGAAAAGAAGAAGTGTACTAATTGTAAATTGTCCTATTACTTAATGCAAAGCGAAAATACGTGTTGTTTTCAATTGTGAGGTTATGTGACAACGGTTTTTGGTTTTTAGTTTACTGCTGAAATAAATAAAAGCCACTTAAAATAAAGTAACACTTCAGAGTGGTATGAGGTACTACTTCTACATCTATGTCCGTAGTTTTGGTAACTACCTTTTACAGTTTAAGTAACCTTGAACCCTGTTGATCGGTAAGAGTCTCGACGAGTAGTCCACCTGCGGCTTTTCTAATGTCTTGTACGGTTGATTAAGCGCAACCGGTAACAGTTTTTCAATAAAGAAGGGACTCGCTTTTGCAAAATCACCTTCTCTGAATTTCACAAATAGATACTTAGGTACCGCCGGCACATTAGCAGACGATGTCAGAAATCTTCCGAAGAGTAAATCTCCTTCTCTTCACTCTCTGATGTGGGTTTTTCTGGATGATGGTTTTTAAGGGATCCCTCAACCCTAGAACTATTTTGAGAACCTATTATCTAGTTTCCATGAGTAACGAGGAAATAACAGCCCACCCTGGCTGTACCACGGCCACCCTTGAGTACCACGGCTAGGACTAAATACAACAGGGTGCGTCCTAGTGACCTGAGACATAGGTCCTATTGTTCGTGACTCACTAACATAGAGTCATCCACCAATTGGACGATCGGTTCTAACATGGGTAACGGTGTGTTTTATAACGGTACACACAGCTTTGTCAAAATCACCTACCAGTGCCCTGTTAGCCAGTTAAGAGTAACAGCTGTTATCCGTACACCACGAAACCAAGGTGTTGTAGCCCCTGGAGAGGATTCGATTTCTGGAAGGCAGTATTATTATTATTATTATTATTATTATTATTATTATTATTATTATTATTATTATTACATAATCTATATCTATGCATTATATAAAACTCTAAGTCTGAGGATTTATGGGTACTGAATACAAATCCACACCGTTACACCGATTGCCACCAAATTTTGCACAGGTAAGGCGAAAAACACTGTCTAACTTGGAATTTAATATTTTCCCCGTTCGCACGATTTAGGCCCTTTTAATTATGTCTTTTCGTTGACGCGTATAAAGATGTCAACATCACCACGGAGACCAGAATTAATTACCATATTAACAAGTAAATAAACAAATGCTATTTAGCGGCATCGGAACTGTACCTTTATCGGTTCCTGAAGTTTTTAATATTTTTAATATGCGATTGTATCTATTTATTTTGTAATTTTGTACACAGATACGTCTATATATTTTGTAATTGTCTTAAACGATATAAAATTGTTTATACGTATTTGTGATGATGCAATGAATAAGTAATGAAATATAATAAATACTACTGCTAAAGCTGTCAACAACGCCATGGAGACCAGAATTAATTACCATAGTAACAAGTAAATAAACAAAAGCTATTTAGCATCATCGGAACTGTACATTTATCCAGTCCTGCAGTAATTTTCGATGTTTTATATCATATGCGATTGTATCGATATATTACGATGTGGAAAAGAAGAAGTGTACTAATTGTAAATTGTCCTATTACTTAATGCAAAGCGAAAATACGTGTTGTTTTCATTTGTGAGATTAGGTGACAACGGTTTTTGGTTTTTAGTTTACTGCTGAAATAAATAAAAGCCATGGTTGAGGAAAACATAACGTTTAATGTGTTATACAATGCTTCTAACACAGTAACACTTAAAATAAAGAATTTAACGTTTTTGATTTAACAGGTACTTTATAAATATCTCCAAAGGCTTTATAAACTGGTACTTTTAAATCTCCAAAGGCTGTTGCACCAACATAATAATTTAGTACAAGTTAAAATAGTACAAGTGTTGAAAACAGCTTTGGAGAGAATTTGACTAATGAATACAAAATTGTTATACGAGATGACAGAACGCCATATAGACATAGACAATAAAAATTATATTAAAATACATATTAAAAGTCAAATATTCGTGTGCGAAAACGCGGGTAACAGCTAGAGATTTATAATCTACGAATCTGAGTGCTTTTGTGATGTCTTCACACACGATTTCAGCCTCCTCATAATCGTGTCTCAACTTCTGTACATATAGCCTAGAGCAATCTTTATTTTAAAGTTCTTGCAGTTTTAATATTATACATGCAACTCTATCAGGTATCCCTTTGTAGCTTCATATACGTATTTTCTTGTTTAATGAGTACCCTACACCCGTCCGACTATAGATTTCATGTCTATTATAAAATCGACACTAAGTATACTGATTAAAATAACAAGTACACTGAAAATAACTCAAAGAAGTATGGAAAGTTAAATGTTTCGACTGAGTCAGAGAAAAAAACAAATCAACAAAGGCAAAAAATACTGATTAATGTAAGTCAAATAGTATAAAGACCAAAGTTGGAGTAGGTGTCATTCAACCAAATTCAAAGTTTAAAGCTTGACAAGAAATTGTGTAATAGAGTACTTGACTGGAGTGTTAACGTTTCAAAAAATTTAGCGTTTTAAAATAAAATATTAAACGAGCTTAAGGAATAGCTGGCGACTGTGTCGGTTTTATGTATTTACAAAATACCTGGAAAATATAAACATTCATGGAAGACATTTACTTTACAGTCATTAAAAAGAACACTTTTTTATCATCAAGATGTAATATCTTTGAAGACGTCTTAAAATTTTAAAATATAGCTCTGCCTATAGACTTTATATTCATTATTCGATCATTGCGAATTTCCCAAATTATATAAATATTTTTAAAACCTTAAAAATTAGAAACTTAAATAATAATCTAATTTACTAGTTTTTTATTTTTTAATTCAATAAACTTATGTATTGAAAGTCGTAATCATTTTCTGTAATATTTTTTGACCTTTCAACCAACGAACTCGCAATCCTACAAGTATTTCATTAACACAGTATTATGACGTCAACAGTAAAACGCAATAATGATATTGCTTAGTGTGCAGTGCCAAATGCCAAATGAGATTTACGAAAATGCATGTCTTGTGTACAATATACTGGCACAAGACACTTTATTACAAGTCACGTGCAGCCCTGGATTACAGTAAATAATGTTATCAGTGTATACTAATGGATTGAGCAACAAAGGTTTGGGGATGTTCCAATTGGCTGTCCAGTGCAAACTAGCTTTCAGCTACAACGCTACAAATCTTAAACTGAGGCAGTGCACTGTCTGTATCATGTGGGGTAGCATCATAATTGCTTATGAGTATGTGTTATTTTCAACCTCAGATTAGTCTTAATAGCTTTAAGTTGGTGAATATAAATTACCAGATAAGTGGTCATTGAAACAATTATGGTTTCTGGTTCAATATTGTAACGTTACATAACCCTGTCCCAATAAACTAAATCATAATAACATCAATGTCAGAAATGGGTAACCTATGGCTCGCTCAAAATTAAATTATATCACTCAACATGATAAACAATTCGAGTGATATATGGTGCAAAGTGAGTTCTAGTGTACCCATTGTGGTGAAAAATAAAAGTGAAAGTAACGTATTACCAAACTGTGCTGTGTTTGGAAATTATAAAACTATGAGAGTATGCTATAATACTAATAACTGATTTTGTAATTTTATTTATTTATTGTAAGATTTATATTGTATGAACAACCAATTGTTATACATAAGTTAATGTTATATTTTTTAAAATATTTGTGTTGTAATATAGGATAACCCAGGGTTAGTTTTAAAAGACATAAAAATTTAAATACCAAAAGATAATAAAAATTAAAATAATACTATGAGGGAAATGGCAACAGGAAGTAGTGCCGTGTAGGAATACTATGAGAGACTAAATAAATAATATATAAATTTATTTAAAGATAATAAAATTATCAAATACTTATATACAATGTCATAAGAAAATGAACCAAAACTTATTATGTAAACTAAATTAGTAAAGAAACTGGAATGGAAAGGAATTATTTTTCCATAAATAAAATATAAATTTATAATAATTACAAACTGCCAGTATAATAAAAATACTATATGTTACTAAGAGTGATGAAAATAACAAGTATTGTTAAGAAAAATTTTGAACTAAAACGGTAGAGTTGAGAAATGATGCTACTACATTTATAATAAAAAATAACCTTTTCGGAACTTGAGAGGAGTACAAATTGATACAAAATTAACTAGCCGCATGAACACTTCAAAATCATACATGATTTATCCAAATTAAATGGTTGTATTCATTAATAAACAGTGAAAGAAGACATTCTGATGAGCCAACATGGTTTCGGCCTAGTTCTAATTGACGTTTGAGAATTCGCCAAACGGTAAGAAAATTATAACGCAAGACGGACCTCACCACAGAAAAGCTTCAATCCAGTAAGAACCATACGGAGCGAGGTAATATAAACATTTTTTTGTCATAATTCAAGAAGAAAACACATTCCGAACTCTGAGATCGAAAATAAAATAGTCATCTAAACAGATGTTTTTAAAATAAACAAACGCACACTGCACTCTTACGGACATTCCAGGAACTACGTACTACACGGAAAAATAAACAAATTATTTAATAAATTTTTTCGGTATTTGTAAAGCGTAGTAATTATCCATTTCTGACACTCTCGTAACAAAAAGAACTTACCCTGAACCCTGGCTATTATTAAGAATTATATATTAATTGATGTTTTTTTTTTTAGTGTAAAATTATAAAACAAAACCATATATGTTTTTCTCTTTAGACTATTCCATGTTTACTCTGTTAAGTCGAGATTGTGTTTTATTGAAGGAAAGAGCAATTGTAATACTTGTGTTTTTTGGTGGCAGGAAACAAAAACCAATGATATAAATACATAATATTATTGGAAAATAATCTTAAATAATAAAGTGTTATAATTTCTTTGTAGTGGGTAGGTGTAATCAATTTCAGCACAAAAAACAGAAGAAATCCGAAATCGGCTAAACTGAGGGTAAATAATTGATACTTACTCTCTCTTCTTCATAAGGCTGAACAACTTCACTCTTTGACCCCAAATCACACACTCTCGATTTCTATTTAGATTGAGCAACACAAAATAACAAAAAAGAGAAAAAATCCTTTATTTATACTTTATAAAAACGTCAGTTATTATAATTCAGAAGTGACGCATACTGCGTGAGGCATATAAAATAACTCACATATACCTCAAAGACGCGACGTTACAAATTGGCGAACCCAACATTTGGGGCTTGACTAAAGGTGTACGTTTCGCAAGTACCTCATTAACCAGGACGTTACAAATTGGCGCTCAACGTAAAAGGGCGGTAATTAGAAAAGAATTTTGATATTTAATAAAAATATATACCAAAAAATCTAATTATCGTTGGCAGTTATGAGAAAACAAGAAATGCATAATACCCTAGGCAAATCGAAGAAGAGGGCAGAAGGAAAGGAGATTGAAGAAGGTGGACAGGAACAAGAAATAGAATTAGTCACGGACAGTGAAATGGACCAACAGACAGGTGATAAAGAAGAAACCGAAGTAGTTAGGGAACCGGAAACGGAAATAATTGAAGATGATGCCCAAGGGGACCAACCAGACAAAGCGGTAGACAGAGAAGAACCTAATTGGCAAGACATGATGAAATTTATGGCTGAACAATTTAGAAAACAGGAGGAAACTTCAAAGCAAACCAATAACAAAATAGATGAAAATTTTAGAAAACAGGAGGAAGCCTTGAAACAAACCAATGAGGAAAATAAGGAGAATTTTAAGAAACAGGAGGAAAACTTAAAACAAACCAATGAGGAAAATAAGGAGAATTTTAAGAAGCAGGAGGAACAAAATAGACAGACCAATGAGAAAATAGATAGCATTCAGGAAAGTTTAGTCAAACAACTAAATGAAAAAATAGAAACCATTCATGGAAATATCAAACAAACCATGAATGAACAATACCATGAACTGAAGGAAATGGTTGAAGGACAAAGGGAATATATGAACTCAAAATTTGAAGAAAGTAATAAAAATATAAAACAAATTCATGCAAAGATTGACATGATCAGTAACATGCGTATCCAAAAAGCAGATACATAAAAGGAGGAGACAAATAAACAAATGGACCATAGTGTCAAGAATTTGGATGAAACATTGGACAGCACTTTAGAAGGTATTAAAGTAAGTCCGAATACAGAAGAGAGGAGGAAGGAAATAGAAATTACAGAATACCAAGGTGTAAGGCCATCTGAAAATAAAAATAGCCACAACAAAAAGGATGTTCAAACCGTGGAAAAGAAGACCAAGAAAATAATAAAAACCTGTAGAAAGAGAATAATAAATACCAAGGAAGAATGGGAGATGATTACAGGTGGATTAACTAATGTATTCAACCTTCCAATTAATGAACAGAGGGAATTAATTAAGTTTAGATCTCAATTAAATATGTCAACGATTGAAGTGTATCAGACAATATCAGTAATGTCTTCAAGACGGAATATAACATTCAAATATTTGGTAAATAATCCAGAGGTAAAAGGGAATGAAATGAGATTAAATATGAGCAACTATGTTATGTTAGAGGAGGTACAATACTGGTTAGTTAAAAAGGAACGAATTATGACGGAAGACCGGTACTTAAGTGAAAGTTTCATAGCAGCAAAGTGGGAGAGCCGGATGGTTAGAAGATTATCAAGGAGAGAATTAATTCTGAACACCCCAGTAATCCGAGTAAAGGGAGTACCTGAAATAATGGACCACGGTTAAACAGACTCCAAACAAACCAGAAAAAAGGGACGGATTTTATGGATACAGGACCAAGCAACCCATTGTAAATAAAAACCCCAAAATTCCAAAAAAAAATGTAAGAACAACTTACTTAACAATTTATTCAGGAACAAGATGATTTAATAAAAAGTATGTAAGAACATCTTACTCAAGTTATTTTGAAACCATATAATTTAACAAACAACAAACCACCAAGAAAAAGAGAACAGATGATTAAATAATATTTATAAAGAACTGATTTAAAATGGACTAATAGGAAAAATAATATTTTGATGGTAACAAAAGAAGAATAAATAAATAAACAATTAATGGTAATGTGCTCAGATAAGAAGGTACAATAAGAAGAATAACGAATAATTTAATGACTCCAATGAAACTGAAGGAGGATGATACTTAATACAATAATTAGAATTTCTCGGAATTGAAGATTATATAAGAAGAAATGATACGGAGAAATATGTCACAAGAAGTAAAGTCAAAAGAATTTTAACATAAGGCCTATCAATGATGTTATATGCTATTAGTCAATGGAAAAGAAGAAGGAATCAAGGAGAAGAAGAAATATATAAATAAATACAAACAGCTACAGTATGAAGAATCCCAAAAGTGTTTGGTACTAGTCGCTAATTGACTACTACTTATAATTTTTTTATTTTTATGTATTGACCGTAGAAATGTTCCGGCAATAATTTTTATGAGCAGGGATGATGTTCCCCTGGTCTCAGAAGGTGTAAGGATGGACAGCGGTGTATGGACCCAGAGTGGCCACCCGACTGTTACCACCGCACAAGATAGGGAAAATGTTAGGGAAATTGAATATTTAAGGGATAATAATTATAAAATAGCTGAAAAGAGTGATATTAGATTCCAGGAGTATAGATGAAGAAAATAGAAGGAAGATAGCAGACCGATGCTTAATTGATAAAGCGAGTATATAAAAGTAAATAGAAATGAGTGTTAAAACAAGTTTAATATGATTAGTGTGACCAGTCCTTATCAAATAAAATGTGGAAGTACCACTACCCAGAAATGAATAATTGATGAATTTGCCTCCAAGAGAGAGAGAGTAAAGTAAGAAAACAGCAATTACCACCAGTCGGAATTACCAGTCAGTTTATAACCAGTTTGAAATAAAACACTATTATGAAGATAAAGAAGAGTTAAGAGAATGGAAATAATCAACAATTTATTTTAATAAACAAGTAATACCAAAATAAATTTGTTCTAGTGGGGGGGGCTTTATGTAACGTTACATAACCCTGTCCCAATAAACTAAATCATAATAACATCAATGTCAGAAATGGGTAACCTATGGCTCGCTCAAAATTAAATTATATCACTCAACATGATAAACAATTCGAGTGATATATGGTGCAAAGTGAGTTCTAGTGTACCCATTGTGGTGAAAAATAAAAGTGAAAGTAACGTATTACCAAACTGTGCTGTGTTTGGAAATTATAAAACTATGAGAGTATGCTATAATACTAATAACTGATTTTGTAATTTTATTTATTTATTGTAAGATTTATATTGTATGAACAACCAATTGTTATACATAAGTTAATGTTATATTTTTTAAAATATTTGTGTTGTAATATAGGATAACCCAGGGTTAGTTTTAAAAGACATAAAAATTTAAATACCAAAAGATAATAAAAATTAAAATAATACTATGAGGGAAATGGCAACAGGAAGTAGTGCCGTGTAGGAATACTATGAGAGACTAAATAAATAATATATAAATTTATTTAAAGATAATAAAATTATCAAATACTTATATACAATTTCATAAGAAAATGAACCAAAACTTATTATGTAAACTAAATTAGTAAAGAAACCGGAATGGAAAGGAATTATTTTTCCATAAATAAAATATAAATTTATAATAATTACAAACTGCCAGTATAATAAAAATACTATATGTTACTAAGAGTGATGAAAATAACAAGTATTGTTAAGAAAAATTTTGAACTAAAACGGTAGAGTTGAGAAATGGTGCTACTACAAGACCTGAAGATGTCAGTAATGACGAAAAGCTTTGTCTAAATAATAAAAACAATTATAGCAGTTTAGCAATTTTATAAAAGAAAAGTAAGGATGGCTGCTAATTTAAACAATACGAAGTATAAATTTATAATAATTACAAACTGCCAGTATAATAAAAATACTATGTGTTACTAAGAGTGATGAAAATAACAAGTATTGTTAAGAAAAATTTTGAACTAAAACGGTAGAGTTGAGAAATGATGCTACTACATTTATAATAAAAAATAACCTTTTCGGAACTTGAGAGGAGTACAAATTGATACAAAATTAACTAGCCGCATGAACACTTCAAAATCATACATGATTTATCCAAATTAAATGGTTGTATTCATTAATAAACAGTGAAAGAAGACATTCTGATGAGCCAACATGGTTTCGGCCTAGTTCTAATTGACGTTTGAGAATTCGCCAAACGGTAAGAAAATTATAACGCAAGACGGACCTCACCACAGAAAAGCTTCAATCCAGTAAGAACCATACGGAGCGAGGTAATATAAACATTTTTTTGTCATAATTCAAGAAGAAAACACATTCCGAACTCTGAGATCGAAAATAAAATAGTCATCTAAACAGATGTTTTTAAAATAAACAAACGCACACTGCACTCTTACGGACATTCCAGGAACTACGTACTACACGGAAAAATAAACAAATTATTTAATAAATTTTTTCGGTATTTGTAAAGCGTAGTAATTATCCATTTCTGACACTCTCGTAACAAAAAGAACTTACCCTGAACCCTGGGGAATTATTAAGAATTATATATTAATTGATGTTTTTTTTTTTAGTGTAAAATTATAAAACAAAACCATATATGTTTTTCTCTTTAGACTATTCCATGTTTACTCTGTTAAGTCGAGATTGTGTTTTATTGAAGGAAAGAGCAATTGTAATACTTGTGTTTTTTGGTGGCAGGAAACAAAAACCAATGATATAAATACATAATATTATTGGAAAATAATCTTAAATAATAAAGTGTTATAATTTCTTTGTAGTGGGTAGGTGTAATCAATTTCAGCACAAAAAACAGAAGAAATCCGAAATCGGCTAAACTGAGGGTAAATAATTGATACTTACTCTCTCTTCTTCATAAGGCTGAACAACTTCACTCTTTGACCCCAAATCACACACTCTCGATTTCTATTTAGATTGAGCAACACAAAATAACAAAAAAGAGAAAAAATCCTTTATTTATACTTTATAAAAACGTCAGTTATTATAATTCAGAAGTGACGCATACTGCGTGAGGCATATAAAATAACTCACATATACCTCAAAGACGCGACGTTACAAATTGGCGAACCCAACATTTGGGGCTTGACTAAAGGTGTACGTTTCGCAAGTACCTCATTAACCAGGACGTTACAAATTGGCGCTCAACGTAAAAGGGCGGTAATTAGAAAAGAATTTTGATATTTAATAAAAATATATACCAAAAAATCTAATTATCGTTGGCAGTTATGAGAAAACAAGAAATGCATAATACCCTAGGCAAATCGAAGAAGAGGGCAGAAGGAAAGGAGATTGAAGAAGGTGGACAGGAACAAGAAATAGAATTAGTCACGGACAGTGAAATGGACCAACAGACAGGTGATAAAGAAGAAACCGAAGTAGTTAGGGAACCGGAAACGGAAATAATTGAAGATGATGCCCAAGGGGACCAACCAGACAAAGCGGTAGACAGAGAAGAACCTAATTGGCAAGACATGATGAAATTTATGGCTGAACAATTTAGAAAACAGGAGGAAACTTCAAAAAAAGAGAAAAAATCCTTTATTTATACTTTATAAAAACGTCAGTTATTATAATTCAGAAGTGACGCATACTGCGTGAGGCATATAAAATAACTCACATATACCTCAAAGACGCGACGTTACAATATTCACTTAAGCCTTCTTATGTTCCCCAAGAAATGTCATTTAAATATACAACGAATTTCAAATAATCGTTACACACATTATATTCGTGTCTCGATCTAGAGTTTTAATTTTAATACTAAATTAATACTAAACGTCTTTGTGAAAATTGTACAGTAGTATGAAAACTATCAAACGGTCTACAGGAGTTTGTAAACTGTTAACATTTCAATAACTGCTTTATACATATTGTGTGTGTGTGTGTGTGTGTGTGTGTGTGTGTGTGTGTGTGTGTGTGTGTGTGTGTGTGTGTGTGTGTGTGTGTGTGTGTGTGTGTGTGTGTGTGTGTGCCTATATAACACGATTTGTGATTTATAACTATTATTTCTTAAATTAATGTTACTGTTTGTTCGCAAAGCATACAGCTGAACATGAAATTCAAGTATTACATTTTTTATAATTTTTTTATAAATTAAATTATATTTTATGAATAAAACATTATGTAAATAGTTTTATAGCTAAGGTTTTTCAAGTTTTATAGTGATCATAAATAAACTAGTAAAATAGTTATTATATAATTATATTTTTAATGCAGAGTGTTACCACCTAAGCAGTAAAACATTTTTTTGAGGCATGGCTCAAAGAGTCAAAATTTTACCGCACCAACTAAGCGTGTATTTCAAACCGCAAGTAGAAAGAGAGAGAGAGGTAAATGCAGGTAACAGCCAGTTAGAATAGGCTAGTTGCAAACTGTTAATTACATACGTTCTCGATTGTGTATACATTCATTACATACTATGATACTTCTTGAGAACTTCAGCAAAGTCTTAGTAAACTAAAATTACACGTATCGACTACACAAGTGAGGATCGCGATTACTCAAATTCGTATTGTAGCTCAAAATAAAGGTACGCTGTATTAAGGCCACAACACTCATTAGTGTTGTAGGTTGGTTGCAATAAATTCTTCTAAAAACATTAAGAATCCATTAAACGATTACCTTGAGATACGTAAACGAAGCTAACAGAAGAATGACTCTGCACTGGATTTCATTTTATTACTAATGAGGCAAATTGTACTTGGTGAATTGGCTAGGACTACAAAAGAGCGAAATTACAATAGACTTGGGACTATTTCTTTGGCTCCAATTTTTCTAAATACACTAAACTGTCGACAGTAGCTTAATGATTGATTACTTTGAGAATTGTTTTGTGAAATTAAAAATAATCTAACAAATTTCCAAGCAGTAATGAACTGAGATAAAATAAAAATCGAATATTATTACATAATTAAAGTGTTTGTTATTATCTTCTACAATATTGTCTAAAAACATTTTCCTTATATAGATTTTTACTAAACGTAGAGTTTCAGGTTCAGAGAAAAATTCATGTCGCACGAACTATTTTAAAATAACTTGTGTGGGCAGTGCCTTTATACGAAATCTCAGATTAAACAAAAAAAATTTGCTAATACGATCCAAAATAAATAGCTACATCTAATAAATGATGAGTTGCTATTTACGTCCCTTAATTGTTTTAACTTTCCTTATTTACATAATTTCAGACTTATTACATTTACCGTGTTCTGAAAAAATGCGCCTTTTACTTATAGTACTGTGTGGGGGGTGAGAGACAGGGGGAAAGAGAGAATCGTAAGTTAAACATAAGAAAACTAAAAGCTGTTGAAATTCAACATTTTAAATTTAGGTAGATGTATTTAAAATGCACATGATATGAAGTCTTACAGTCTGGCAGGAAGGCCTAAGTATGTCAAACCAAACAACTTGGCATCACAGATTGTCCGAATCTGATTTCAATCCTTCATCACTCCTCTACTATATTTTAACGTTATTTTTAAAACAGTCAATTTTATCCTTGATTGACAGGTAAAACGTTCCCCCGTGAAAAGTGTCATGAAATATGAAATGAATTGACGCAATTCTAGGAAAAAATACAGTGACCTTTTTATAACTTTAATAGCCATTATATTAAACCCATAATAATGACGTGAATGTGTTTAAATTACCTATAAATGTGTATGTAAATGTGTGTGTGTGTGTGTGTGTGTGTGTGTGTGTGTGTGTGTGTGTGTGTAGAGTTGTTTTCTCTTATGTGTCTGTAGTTGTATTGAGGGCTTTTTGTTCAGAAAATTAAATATTATTTTATGTGAGTTTTGTTACATCATTTTACTGTGGTTTTATTTATTTTTAATTTTCTTTACGACGGTGTCGGAATATTTCTGTTCCCCCCTAACTTCACTTAAGACACACATGACTGAGTAACTCGTCCTATAGCGTTTTCTAAAAGTTCTATTTAAAATTGGGTCCTAAGGGGATGTGACGCGTAATTTAGGACTTCAGTGAAAATACGTCCCCTAGGCTCTACATTCCAATCCACTTTCACCTCCACGAGATGAGTCCTGTTACGCCGAACGTACAACACTCCAAGGTTGTAGTAACCAATCCCTTCGGCGGAGGGATTAATGTACCAATCTCTTCGATTAAATCCGTTCGATGGAAACGACCGAATTCCCTACGAAGAAAGGATATGAATCTGATTTTTGAATTTTGGTACATGGAACGTGCGCACTCTGCTGCAGACTGGTAACATGCACAGCTTGGCAGAGAAGTTGAAAGACATAATATGGAAACTGTGGAAGTGACTAAGGTTAGTTCCAGAACAAGATAAGAGTTGGCAGTTTTTCGTATTCACATTTCCCATTACCACCGGCATTAGACAAGGAGATGCGCTGTCCTCTTTACTCTTTTTGACTTAGTTTTAGAGCAGTAATCAACAAGATGGTAATTAGAAGACTCATAGGAATAAAAAACACACAAATTCTTGCTTATGCTGATGGTGTAGCTATTATAACTATAAACAAAAACTTTTTAAAACAGGTTGTAAATAGCGAGACAAAAGAGAGAGGACTGATATAAATGATAATAAAACCAAAACATGTAAGTAACAAGAATATCATAAAACAGAAAATCTCTACAATGCAAAAATCATGAATTTTAACACGCAAGTGAATTTTCCTACCTAGGCTCACAAATAAACTACTCAAGTAAGGACATGCAGGCGAGAATGTGGATTAAACGGTGTTAGTCCAGGTTATCCAGGCGACAATAGTGTTCAACGATGTGGCAACGCCTCCTCAAGTCAAAAGTAGTGAACAAATCATTAAAATTAAAAATATAACAAAAACAGAATTAGACCAATTGTAACATATGCATGTTGAACTTTGGTATTAACCCAAAAAGACGAACAATATCTAAGAATATTAGAACGAAAGATACTGAGAAAATTTTTTGGACCAGGGAAAAATAACGATAGCTCATGGAGAATACGTAGGAATCATGAAATAAATTCACGGACGTAATATAGTAAGGTTTATAAAGAGTAGAAGGATAGCCTGGGTGGGACACGCAGTAAGGATTGAACAACAGAGAATTCTCAGGAAAATTCTACAATGGAGACCAATAGGTAGCAGATCAAGCGGAATTCCAAGAAATAGAAAGATTGTTGGTTGTTGAGGATAATCTGTGGAATATGGGGATAAGAAGATCGAAAAGACAATGTAATGAGAGGACTGAATGGTGAAACAATTTTTGAAGAGCCTAAAACCTATACTGGGTCGAAGCGACAGTAGAAGAAGAAGACGAAGGCTACTTAAAATTAATTTCCATTTCGCTCGGCTAGCTAAATCGGCATTCTAATGCTTTGTACTTTTCAAATTACGTCAAACGTTGTAGTGTTTCTTGCCGCGTATTAATTAAATCAAACGCTTTTGCACTCAGAGAAAGTTAGCAAGCATACAATAATAAAGTATAGTTGAGCAAATATTATTAAAGTAGCCTCTTAGCTAAACATAGACTGACTCGTAAATTTTACCTTACACTACTATATTAAATTAACCCAATAGCATTAAATACTATGTTTATATACACATACTTATAAATATGTTCATAGTTTATTAATTCCTAGCTGTACATCACATTCTAAACATGACCTTTGCAAACAAAATTTAATCACAGATTTGCCTTTCCAACCTTGTCCAAATTGTAATCTCCTCTTATATGTAAGCATCCAAAGCAATTAGTAAACGATTTTAAAACTTTTGTATTTAACATTTTAATATAAATGTTAAAACAGAAAATTTATGCTTAAATAAAACGTTTGCAGTTATACTTTATTTTTCTGCATAATAATCTATCTTTAATTTTGTCCTTTAATTTTGTATATGGTGGTATATACCTTTCGAGAATAAATTTATATAAGATGAATGTGTATTACTAAATTTATATAGGATTCAGTTACACTTCTCCTACCAACTAAGTACCTCTCACAGTGAGAAGCAATAAGTGGCAAAGCGCATTTAATGGCAGCACTTAATAATAAGACACAGGGTCGTCGTTACACAGATGTGACTATTAAACAGTGTTATTACGCAGCCTCCCTCCGAAATAGATAGTATTACCCCTGCACGGAACTGCATTGGTTCATACGTTCATCAGATAAAAATCAGATGGAAATCGTTTCCTGTAATTATTATTTCAGGATTGTTTTATTATGTAGGCAGCTGACATTTGTAAAACGAACTTTGTGATGGTAAATTTTGCATTGAGGTGACGAAAAATATATTCATTTCTAACCAGATACAGACTTAGTAGTAAGAGTTTCAAAGCATAGCAGCAATTTGCTTTAAAGACGTATTTCTACTGTCTTATAAAATGTCGTACTTAGGTACATTTTGAGGTCAAATTTTTTGTTACCCATTCCGCGTAGTAAAACAACAAAAGTCAAGTGCACAACTACAAGACTGTGAGGGCAATCTTATTAGATAATTTTGTTAGTGGAAGTAACGCAAAGTGGAGTTCATATGACCGCAGGGAATACTTTTGTTTCTTTCCAAGTTACTTTGTTATTCACCCTACGCTGCTCACAGAAACATGTTATCGTGTTGCGGCCTTACGTTACTCCTAAAGGTCGTCTCCTATTTCAATTGGAGTACTCTTCTTACTAAGTTCCTGTAGAATTTCTTACGAAAATTTAATTTTTTGGATGCAGAATACAAGTATACATAAGAGAAAAATAATCTCATTCAGACACTGAAATTTTATTCTACTACAAAGATTGGAAACATTCACAAACATGAATGCGAATTCTCTTATTGTCTGTAAAGTGTGAAAGCGTTTATAAAAATTGCCAGAATACTGCATTACTGCTTACAGCAATGCAATACACCAACTGTATCTTCTATAAACATACGGTAGATTACGGGCTATAATTTGAGGAATTCTGGTTGCGTCTCACTGTTCCTACAATCATAGCATATAAGATAGAGGTATTTTTTCATATCCTGACTCATAGAAGTCCTGTAACTAGGACCATAAACCTGTTAGTAAAGTTAACAGTGTCCAGGGGTAAGCGGACAGACCTAAAGGTCTGGGCAACTCTGTCGAGATAGTACGCAACAATTAAGTCTCTGACGAAGTTTGCGTTTTCTAAATTATCAGAATCGAATGAGGTTGTCTGTAAACAAAGTAAGAGTATATGTGTTTGGCCACTTTAGTAGTGAAAAATGTGTCAATGGAAGTCTTCGGATCAGGATTAACTTGAAATCTTCAGGTTTAAAGTTGGGAAGTAGAAACAATAACGTAGGGCTTTTAAGGAGTCTCGCACTATTCTTGATGAGGTGGAAGAGCCACAGTTCGACGTGGACAATACTGGGTGATGCTAAGATTAAGGAGGGACTCATTGCTAGCCAGCATATTTGTTAACTGTTTACGGATGAAACCTTTCATTGGAGGTAATAAGAAAGCAATCTGTTGTTGATCAAACGCTTCAAATCGGTTGTTGACAACTTTTTGGGTAATCGAAGAGCCGAAAACTACAATGTAGTTATTAACAAACTTATGACAATATATCTTAAATTAGGTGACAATACATCGTTTAAAGTACTCTTTCATTACTTACATCTTGTCATTTTCCCTAGCAATTGTGGACTTCTATGAGTCAGGATATGAAAAAATACCTCTACCTTATATGCTATGATTGTAGGAACAGTGAGACGCAACCAGAATTCCTCAAATTATAGCCCTACTAAAACGTTATGTTCTTCTGTTACCTACATGTACTTCACCTGACAAAGCAGGATTTCAATTGCTCTATTTCGTGTGCTACAGGTTGATGGAATTGTGCGAAATGAAGACAGCACGACCATACCTTTCAGGGATAGTATAAGCTGTCACTGTTTCGTCTTGCCTGAGCCATTGACCACCTCTACCGTATGTTTATAGAAGATACGGTCTGGTGTATTGCATTGCTGTAAGCAGTAATGCAGTATTCTGGCAATTTTTATAAACGCTTTCACACTTTACAGACAATAAGAGAATTCGCATTCATGTTTGTGAATGTTTCCAATCTTTGTAGTAGAATAAAATTTCAGTGTCTGAATGAGATTATTTTTCTCTTATGTATACTTGTATTCTGCATCCAAAAAATTAAATTTTCGTAAGAAATTCTACAGGAACTTAGTAAGAAGAGTACTCCAATTGAAATAGGAGACGACCTTTAGGAGTAACGTAAGGCCGCAACACGATAACATGTTTCTGTGAGCAGCGTAGGGTGAATAACAAAGTAACTTGGAAAGAAACAAAAGTATTCCCTGCGGTCATATGAACTCCACTTTGCGTTACTTCACTAACAACATTATGTAATAAGATTATCCTCAAAGTCTTGTAGTTGTGCATTTCACTTTTGTTATTTTACTACGCGGAATGGGTAACAAAAACTTGACCTCAAAATGTACCTAAATAAATTATGTACGACCGTTTACAAGACAGAAGAAATACGCAAGACCGTTCAAACCAACGTACAGCTATGCTTTGAAACTCTTGCATCTTCTGAATCTGGTTACAAACGAATAAATGTTTCGTGACTTCAATGTAAAGTTTACCGTCATGAAGCTCGTTTTACAAATGTCAGCTTCCTATATAATAATAAAATAATCCGGAAATAATAATTACAGGAAATGATATATGCATCTGATGAACGTATGAACCAAAATTTCGTGCGGGGGCTGCAGTACTGACTGTTTCGAAGGGAGGCCGTTTGCGTAGTAACGTCGTGTAGTGTTCACAGCTGTGTAATGACAATCCTGTGTTAAATTAAGTGCTGCCATTAAATGCGCATTGCCACTTATAGCTTCTCATTAAGCGAGTTCATTATAGGGAAACACAAGTTGGAGAAGAGTAACTGAATCCTATTGCTACAGAGAAAGCCGCTTGTATAGTAGAAGATATTTGTTCAAGTAATGAGAGTTACAAATAATGAGCTGGCTGTAAACCCACCGGAGTTAATGTAACCAGAGTTAAAGTCTGGTGGGCTGGCTCGTATATTTTATATAACTTTGTATACATCTTATATAAAATAATATTTTGAAGGTAAAGCCAAATAATGGTCATTTTAATTTTATAAATAAACTTTTCAGTAAACTATCTTAGTCGAGACTTGTATTCTGCATCCAAAAAATTAAATTTTCGTAAGAAATTCTACAGGAACTTAGTAAGAAGAGTACTCCAATTGAAATATTCAAATTGACCTTATTAAAATTTTTTTTAACAGAAAATTGCCACCTATGCTGTAAAACAGGTTTCCGAGACATGTCACAAACGAACTGTCATGGTTTTCACAATTAACTCTACCAAAAGGACGAAAAGGTAATAAACAGATCAAAGCATGGTTGCGAGAAATTTAAACTGCAAACTATACAGAGATAGAAGTCAATAACCTGAGCAAGGAGACGCGGCGCTAGCTACAGGAAATCCTTTAGATATATATTCCAGTCACTGTCTCTTCATACTTCAAGAAAACGTTTATATTAAGTGCAAAACAAGTATTCTAGATCAACAAAATTAAAAACACTTTTCCCCACGCACCCATTATACATTAAATATGATACGTTGTCTCAATGTCTAACTCTGTTTTATATTTACTTTACTCTTGTGTAGTACTTGAATTAGCCATTAATGGTCCTATTAAGTATCCAAAATATTGTATTTCAACAATCGCTTAACAATTGAAAATTACATCGTTTGGACAAGCCTCACAAACGATATTAATTAATATCATAGTCACGGTCGTGTCATAAAACCATATTGTAGCTCAGATTAAATGTATTAGTATTAAGGCCAAGCCATTAGACTGCAAAACGGAATACAATTAATTTTCATGAAAGCAGTAAGAGAATATTTTATTAGATGAATACGTAGATATATAATTGAAAGCCGACAGAAATTTTACTGTGCAGTCGTTTTAATTTTATTACTAGTGATGCAAATTCTACTGGTCAACATAAGCTAGGGCTATTGCTCTAATCCTGAATTTTCTAAATATAGTAAACTTTAATTATCGTCTTCTAGATTAACCGCTTTAAAATTGCCTAGTGCAGTTGGAAATAATTCAAAAATCTTCGGTCATAAGTAAATTCAGAAAAATTAGTACTCTATTTATTCTACGATTAAAATGGCCTTTTTATAGTACACAGCATTACCCAATTTTTTTAAGATTTTTGTTACTAAAATGGTTTTCCTTGTTCAGTCATTATTAGTTTAAATTTAATTAATAATTAGTAATCCTACATGAAGCTGTTATTAATATTTTTACTAACATATAGTTTTGTATGAGGAAAAATGCAGGTTGGAAGTAATGTATTCCAGTTAACTTCCAGTATTCCAGTGAGCGATTTGTATAGGTTTTGCTCTGATTCTGTAGGCCTAGATTAAACCAAACTCTTTTCTGTAAGAATTCTTAAAGAGGTTGGTAGTCGTTTTAGATTAAAAACGTTGATATTGTATTTATAATGTATTAAATCATATTATATTCATGTATTCTCAAAACATTCTTGGTTATAACTTACACATAAAAGAGATCAGAATTTCAGAGGCAGTCATCGTGTGTATTATGGTTGCACGGTAGTACTTCAAAGCTAGTTTTTTCATTTCACGTGTTTGTAAACAGTAAATGGCGTAAATGCAAGCTTTATCAAGGGAAATACGATTGTAATCTTCTACATAATGGGGTTGAGAATTGTAACAGGTATGTCCCCTCTCTCTTTGTCTATCTTTTATCTCACCGTCTCCCTCGCTCATTCTCTCTCTCTCTCTCTCTCTCTCTCTCTCTCTCTCTCTCTCTCTCTCTCTCTCTCTCTACCTATCTATCTACCTATCTTTTTATCTATCTATCTGCCTGTTTCCCTGTTATCTGTCTCTCTTTATATCATTTTATTGAAATTTCGAATAAGACACTTTATAAAATTGCAGTCTGAATGTCCCTTTACAGAGGAAACACAAACATTAAGATTATTCTAAAAGTATTTACTTTATTTCTGTTTTACAGTAATTAACAATTAATGTTTACTTTCCAATTCCATTCCGGTAATATATTATACTTATACACAACCTTTCTTTCATAAGTCGTTTACAGCAGACGTGTTAATTTTTGTTTGGGTCTAAGCGTATTTCCATATTTTCTGATATATCTCAAAGACGCACAAATTAACCCATTTACTAGTATATACAATTTAAAGGATCACGTAAAATTATTTTAAAAGGAAATTGTCTTAACAGAATTAGTTTAAATTTCTCCTGCCCCGTCAGCAATCTGAATAAGTAAAGATCATACGCGGATGGACACTGCGAGTAAAAGGAAGTATATCTCAAGAGAAGCGACTTTCAGAAATTTATTGTTAATTATTTGTCTGTAGTCGCTAACTAAGCTCTTATTTGCATCATTAGATCTACTTCTTTACTTCAAATTATATTTCGAAGTGTTTAATGTTCATTAATTAATCATTTAATTTGCCTGTTACTGAAATGTCCACCATACTTTTAATACTTATGTAAGAGAATACCAGATAATAACATTACAAATTAAATATAATTAGGTTGTTGACGTTTACTCAGTTTCTCCAAATTTAAGTAAAACCCTGTTAATGTTATATAATCTTTAATTAAAAGAAATGCAGTACTCTTCCATAACGGATACAAATCTACATAGTTTATATGAAATACGCCCACTAATTGTGCGTGCGTGTTATCTCGCCACATCCATAGACGTTATAATAATAGCCCTTTCCGTAAAGTACTTTTATTTATTCTCGTGCTCTATTGGTACATGTAAATAGTGTACTCAAGACTATATTTCTGAATCAAGTATTGATCCAGCGGATATACTTCCGTAACGATTTTTGATTTCAAAATACAAGTTTTAGGTAACAGTGTGTGTGTGTGTGTGTGTGTGTGTGTGTGTGTGTGTGTGTGTGTGTGTGTGTGTGTGTGTGTGTGTGTGTGTGTGTGTGTGTGTGTGTGTGTGTGTGTGTGTGTGTGTGTGTGTGTGTGTGTGTGTTCATTTAAAATTACTTTTCCAAATAAGATACTTCAATTCTACAGGAAGATGGAAGATTTTGGAAACCGGTCACAATTCTTTCATCAGTACTGACCAATCTCATCGGCAATATTAATTTTTCCGTAAGTAAAGAGGCAAATAACTGTTGTTTTAGTACAATTTCTTTAACAGATTTAAGTAAACGTTCCACGTAATTCCTTGCTGCAACTATATATTTCTAAATTGTTTCACTATTTCTTTATGCCAGTTTGAAAATAATCTTTCGTCTTGAGCAGTAAGTCATTTTGCTTAGTTTAATTTCACTTTTTTGAAATGTAAAACTTTGCTCCACGTAGTGGCTTCTTCAGTTACTGTGCCGGGGTTTGAATTTTCCCGGCGTGATTTAAACGGTTGGCGCCGCCAAAGCACGTGACCGCTGGACGAGACAGCTACGCAATTAGTAAGGCTGTGTCTCTGCCCCACATCGACGTGATTGAGTTAGCCAGCCAACTGTAACAGCTGATGCCTTATTGGCCAACGTTAGGTTAAACAATTCTAAACAAGTCGAATTTCTGTACCTTGGTGGGTTAGCAGAACAAGCAGTTCTTCCTCATTTCGTCTTCAGCCTTCCGACTGGGCGTTTCGTGGTCTGACGGCTTGGCAAACTACTTGTTCAACTTACTATGAGTTCGTAAATTTCTGAAGTGTCTCAGGGTCCCCGTACAGCCGGGAGAGAGGGAAATGCGTAGATTGTGACACCAACACCCGTCACCATCTGCAGGGCTGTGCACTAGGAAGCTTCCCAACGCCGTCAGACCCAGAAATACTACAAAACACCAAAAGGACAGCTGCCCAGAAGGAGACTAGCAGGAGGTTCGGAACTCAGCAGTACCATTACCACACTCATCATCACAGACTCTACCTGGTATCATTAATTCTTCAAAAGTACAGGTGGGAGGATTCCATTTACTAAACCTCAACAACAACACTCCACCGGTTTTCAAAGCATAAAAAAAGCATACATGTAAACAGTATTTTCATATTTATAATAATTAAAATTTTGTTAGAACAAGTCCTATGGATGTATATTTGTGATTTATATTATTAACTGTGTTAAAAGGATCCACTTGTTATACTGTTTGATTAATTTTTATTGTTAATAGTATTGGTAATTGTGATTAATACAAATTGAATATATATAGGCCTATTTGTTGATAAAATGAAAACTAAGAACTGTATGAAATATACAAGAATTCAATCGTTTGAACACTGTAGCAAAACATGTTATGATGATGAAATGAGGAAACACTAATAAAAAGTTATTACGGTTTAAATGAGTGTTTTTTGCAAGTCCTGTCACTCTGGGCTCCAGCACATTTTCGCTCCATCTAGGCCAACCGTCTAGTTTTAAGTTTTACGTAACGGCCTAACTAGCCGTTACATTATCCAAGCAAAACTAAATCTGCTTATGCAAAGTCTGGGCTAAAAAGTAGTTATATATCACTACCTCCTGGCTTAATTTTGGAGATTGTCCCGAAAAATTATTTTTTTCCTGTAAACTGCAGAAACACTTGCAAATATTTTACGGTAGTCCAGTTTGTTACGAAACAAGTGAGTAAACTAGTATATTATATTGTCAGTGAGTGTATAACAAGTGTACCACTAGTATAACAAGTGGGTGTGCTATTATTTATATTGTAATTTTCAACAAAAATTTCATATACTGTGGCCCGCACATCCCTTTAAATAAGTTAATATTTCTAGATTTCAGAGCTGTAGTTTAAACTGCAATAGGTCGGCTCTCACGTTGCTTAACAATTTATTTGGCCAATTTTGAACTGGCCATTTTTTCAAATTTTGTGCAACCTATACAACGTTTAACGTGCAGCTCCATCGTCCGAGAGAAATTTTCAAATGATTTTACACTCTATAAATATTATTTTTTAAAGTGGTTCTTACAATGTACACGTTTCAAGAGGCTTCTTATAGAAACACTGGTATCTTTTATACATATATATATATATATATATATTTCAATCACGTTCTGCTACAGTCCGTTTCTTGATGTATATAATACTTTAATATTTATACTAAATTTACCTCAAGATGTTTTTTCTATTTGGAACATGTTTCGAGAGTTCCTGTTCTCTCATCTTCAGCCTTCGCCATCTTGTTTCTGGTGAAGTATTTGTGTGTTGGCTGCTGGATGTTATTAAGGTTGTTTGTTGGTCTTTGGTCTTTTAAAGTTGTATTATTGTGTGTGGTTGTGGTATATGTTTTTGTATTTTGTGTATTTTCGATGTTGAGTGCTTTGAATATTGTGTCATGTTTTGTATTGATTTGTATTTGTTCTGGTATTAGTTTGTTTTGTGTTTTATGTTTGTATATTTGTAAATTTTCCCAAATGTTCATTATGGTGCCTTTGTGTGGTATATACAAATATACAAACATAAAACACAAAACAAACTAATACCAGAACAAATACAAATCAATACAAAACATGACACAATATTCAAAGCACTCAACATCGAAAATACACAAAATACAAAAACATATACCACAACCACACACAATAATACAACTTTAAAAGACCAAAGACCAACAAACAACCTTAATAACATCCAGCAGCCAACACACAAATACTTCACCAGAAACAAGATGGCGAAGGCTGAAGATGAGAGAACAGGAACTCTCGAACATGTTCCAAATAGAAAAAACATCTTGAGGTAAATTTAGTATAAATATTAAAGTAATATATATATATATATATATATATAAAGTCTTCATTTAGTTTTATGATCTCTATATTATTATTCTTCCGTTTAATTTTTTAAATTACTGTTTCATTTGGTTCTTTACTTATTCAATGACTCCCCTGCACGTGCCATCAAACACATTAAAATATTCTTTTTCTGAACACATACAATATATTTTCGTTCTGTTGAACGCTTCTTTCATTGCTCAGATAAAACTTTTATTTTGTTCGGAAATAGCCTTTGATTTACCCGCACGACGTATTTTTATTTCAACATCACAGCATTTCAGTAAGTTTATGGATGACTCAGTTCCGTTTTTATAGTATGGAAAACGTTTATTCAGCTGTACAGTAACGCCCTACTATACGAGTGCAAACAGAGAGATACTGGACAGAAGCAAATATCAATTACCGGTCTCAGTACAGTACCCTAGTTGATTCTCGGGACATTATTAAGCATTGCAACGTAAACCAGTCCTGCGTAAACTTTACACTGTTGCAAAAATTCAGATTTCGTTGGATATTTACAGTTATAAAAAAAAATGTACACTCATTATAAAGAACACATGTGTTCAATCTAAGGGTACTTTAATTTTTTCAGTTGAATTTATTTAATTGATTTTATTTGATATTCTGAGTTCTTTCCTTAATTTGTTCTATACTACACTTTTATCATCATCATGAATAGTCATGATTATTATTAATACTTTTGTCAGTGTAGAACATGATGAACACTGATACTATTAATAACAGGCAACTTACGTGTACCTGTAATGGTGGTCGTGGTCACACTCGAGTTTGTACATAATAGTTATATTTTTATAGGCCCTTCCTGAGTCCTGTAACAAAAGAAGAAAATCGCCCTGATTTTATTTACAACATTTATGTCCCGTTTCACTGACCTCCGTTAATAATTTAACGGCCATTAAATCGCTCTTAAGGATTTATCGGAAGAAAACCCGTTTCACCAAGCTCAATTAAAGATAACGGCTGTTAAAATCGTTAACTCAACGGGAGACATCTGGCCTGTTAAGTTACTAATGAAACAACGACAACTAACCTAAGAATTACGTTTGGCGTCGCTTCAGGTTCGTTCTTTTCCGTGAAACAATCGTTCGTGTAAAATAAATAAAATATACAATTTGCAGCACATGAATATTTAACAAGTTTTAATTTTAATAATTTTACTATCAACTCCGATCTGATAGCATATTACAAAAACATAATCTTGTAAGCCTCATTATATCGAACGTATGTTTCCTTTCATCGCTTTCTCTCACCCCTCTCGTTCATTTCTCAGGTTTCTTCTCTTCAACCCTCATCGGAAGGTTTAAATTTTATCCTCAGACAATTCCCATATTTATTTGTATATACTTCTATTTTTGTGGTTTTTTAATAGTATATATTTTTGGTTTTATAAAACTTAATTTTACCAGAAAAAATGTTAATGTCATGATATGATACAGTCTGCTACGGAGAAAGAAGCAGGCAGAACTTCCTTTTGCATGTGTTTTATATCCATATTGTTTTTCTGTAATCGTCCAGCTCACGGCATACACGTCCGAAAAGTATACGACAGGTCAGAGACACAAATACAAAAAACATAGATATGAACATACTGTGTTACTCTCGCTGGATATTACAAGCACGTTGCAGCTGAATGGTAGATATAAATTTAAGCACGGACAAGACGTCCGATTGCCCTCAGAGTTAGTCAGTAGGCCTACCTCGAGTACAACTTTTCAAAGAGACCAACAGCTCAACTAACTTGTACACAGAAGCTAAGTAAACTGTACAAAACTCGGATACCTACCTCGTGTACATACCTTGTTGACTAGTACAGTACTAACAGTTCTGTTCACAGATACGTATTCAATCCGCGAAAATACATAACTATAACAAGCGTTAGTTACATAGTTAACGGGAAATTTAAATTAGTTTAAACCCCAGATACGCTTCATGGCTTGGCTTGTTTTCTGTCACGATTATCAGATATTATGAACTTGACAGGAAATTCGCGGAATGGTTAAATAAACACTCTAATTTCCGAATAGTTTGCAATCTCACAACGGTCTGTGAAAAGTCAGCTGGTAAATTATTGCACTTACACTAGCCAACGTTGTTGCGTTCTTATAACGATACCATCACCGTTAGTCTGGAAGACTGGCCACAGACTAAATACCACACGATTGATAATACTCGTAGTTGGCACAGTCAAACTGTTACAAACAGAAACAGAACAATTAATAACTTTTTTAGAATTATCCTCACTACTTTTGTACTTATAGGTTACTTTATATCAACAGATACTGCACGCTACTATAATGTTCAGATCCTTAATTACATTCAAGCCGACATATCTCGTGACGCGTAGTAGAAGTTGAAATATTTGACATGTAAGATAATGTTTAATAATCGTATTTTGTTCGGAGAAGAGCACGTACAATGTTGATACAAAAATAATAGAATATTTAGTTATTGCAAACTACGTAGATGTAAGAAGATAAAGGACAAGAGGCAAAGAAAATTTCTATTTGTCTAAATACCAGACTGTTAATGTGTGTTTAACCGTTTACACATACCGCCAATGTAACAGGTGAGTACTGGAGTGACTATGTTAACTCGCTACTTCATGAATGATTCCTACATCTTAAATTTCTACGACAAATAGACTGATAAATTCTTGAATTTAGATATGCCAAGTTTCTTCAATTTTCAGCACAGTACTGTCACTGTCGATCTTCAAAACTGACCGCAGACAACGATACTAAAACTGCAAACGATTATAGGCCTACTCGTTGCTAGCAAAGACGTTTAACAAATGTTTGTAATCAAACATAGTACAATAACCCTTTCTTTGAACTCTTATTTATCATTTCTGTACTTATTCCGTGCTTTTACCGTGAATGGTAACAGAGTTCAAGTAAGTAAAAAATGTAATTCAATACCAATTTATGTCAACCCAGTAATTTGTTTTAACATTGGAAATGTTTATAAGGACGTGTCGCACATTTGAAAACGACCGCTGGTGCGTGATAAAAAATGGGAACCGGTGAGTTTCCATAGAAACTACTTCTTTGTTGTCAATAACGTAGTACACATATAAAACTTCGCTTATGAATGCGACTACATTTAACTTATAATCTGTACATTGGTAAATGAAGAATGAATTCATTGATTGGTGAATGAACATAAATATATATATATATATATATATATATATTGTAGCATAACAAAATTATCGCGCTAAACATTTAACTTAATGCAACATAAATAAAGAAGAAAAGTTCCATAGTGAGTGAGAAGAATGAATTGTTTTAGGGATTAAACTAGAAACTGTATATTAAGTCAATAAAATGTTAATAAGAATAAAAAATAACAAAGAAAACCATTGATCAAAATAACTTACTATGTAAAAACCCAATAAACCAGCAGTATACCCAGTAGATTGGGGAAGCAGTAAAAAGGGAAAGACTAGAAAAAGGAAATAAAAGGATGAAAACCATATTAATAATGGAAATGTATAAGGTCAAGAAGCAGAGAAACCACAAGACCAGAAATGACTAATATAATAATGAAGAAAGGGCAAAATAGATCAAGATTCCTACAAAGAGCCTAGAAACAAGAAGAGCTATTCCAAAAAATGTTAATAATGGAATACATACCATTGAACAAAATTAAAACCAATATATTTAGACCCAGTAACAAGTTACAAGATACAATCCAAAGAGAACCGAATTGTAAACTAGTTATAAGTATAATATGTGAAAAATTATTAAAAAGACTACCATTAGTGTAGACAAAAATAAGTGACACACTATAATAAAGTGTAGTGTAAGAAATAGAAATTTATTTTAAAAGACTACCATTAATGTAGACAAAAATAAGTGACACACTATAATGAAGTGTAGTGTAAGAAATCTATTAAAAAGACTACCATCAGTGTAGGGAAATATTATATAAAAAAATAAAAGACAGTCTAATGACTGAGGTCAATTTTGATAATAAAAGTGTTTTAAAAAAGTAAGTAGTATAAGAAAATAATAGTTATAAGATGTTTTTAATTTTATTCATTGTGTTACCAAAATAATTATAATGAACACTAGAGACAGTTAATAACTGAAGGTGTCATTAATTATAAGATGTTTTTATTTTTTTCATTGTGCTACCAAAAATAATTATAATGAACACTAGAGACAGTTCATAACTGAAGGTGTCATTAATTATAAGATGTTTTTATTTTCATTTCATTATATTACCAAAATAGTTATAAGGAACACAAGAGACAGTTGATAACTGAAAGTGTTATTAGGCATAAGATGTTTTTGTTATGTTTAAATGATATAAAAAAAGTTTAGTAGATATAAGATATTCCATTGTATTTTAAAATCATGTTATTTAATTTTCAAGTTTGTAAGGCAGAGAGGCAAGTAGGAAATAGAAATGTAATAATTTTATTCAAAACAGTAAACCATATATAATGTACAAGGCAGATTAGCTAAGACACCACTTTTGAAAACACAGACTAGTAATGTAAACCCAAAACTATCTATCAGAGAATCAAATTACATAATAAGGGATAGAATTCAATACATACAACACAGAAATTGAAAATATAATTAATACAGATACAATTAATAGCGAATGGAATGACAAAGGAAAGAAAATTAACTTCCTTTGGAAACAAATAATACTAGGCCTATAATGGTAATCAAATCAGACTAAACAGCAAATTAATCAGTATTGAAGTGTTTTAACAACAAAATTATTAACAACAAAGATAATCACGGAGTTATTAAGAATATTCCATGGGAATATTATCAGAAAAAACACTTAAAAACCATTTAAACACTAAATTTGTACAAAATATGAGGCATACAATAATTATAAAAAATTGTAATTTTTGGGCTTAAATGAACTTAAAACAAACCCAGCTATATATCCAAATATGTAAAATTAATTAATCAATATTACTGAGTAGTTAGATTTATGTAAAATTAAGAAATATTGAAAATACAGTAAAAAATAAGAAAACTTATTATGTATATTTAGATGGTGAACCAAGTCTTAGACAGATATTTTTATAATTGAACAATATAAAGAGGAAAAAGACATATCACAAATTACCGTAAAACGACGACGTTCAGAGTTTAGTCTATTGTTAATCGTGAAGACGACTAGTTGAAAATGTATTAACAGAATACCGAAAAAGAATAATTTTGTGTAAAACCGGTAACTGAGGTTAACTAAAAGTGAAAATAACATTAACTATTAATATTTAACACCTCACTAATTCCAAACAACAGTAATAACACCATCAAACTCAAACACAAGAAATCAACGGCCATTCTGAGACGATTTTGGACCATATTCGCAGAACACGTATACACATATTTGAACACCGGACACTTCACAAGAAACCCATCACGGAACGACATCGCAGGAGAAGAGAGGACACTCTACACTATATTCCTGGACCAACACTACTTCGCAGAGAAGGCAATATTCATTTATTTCTGCGGGAAAAGCCCAGCAATGCATAGCAGCTAAACTCGAGGTGACGGCAGCCATACTTGATTCTCGAACCAGCACGAGGACACGGCCAGCTTGAAGGGAGTGACGTCATTTCAACGAATGGTTCGATATTAATTTTCCTAATTGACAATTTAAATAATAATATTGTTTTATTTTAGCCATAATAATTTAGTTTAAGAATACCTGTAAGAATGTATCTTGTTCCTTGCCCTCTGACCATTTCGACTCGTTAAAAGAACCATAATTACTAACCTTGTAAAAAATATATTTGTTAATCTTGTTCGCTACCGACTGGAGCACATATCAGCCAATGCCTTGGCCATGCGCAGTTTGAATGGCGCATAATTTTGAATGTCAATAAATGAACATCATTATTCAGTTACAAGAGTTGTGTTTATTTGTATGATGAATGTTAACTATTTTTTTTTTCTTCTAAACAAAAATAATTTACAGTGCTAGAATAAATATCTGAGAAAAGTACACACACAATTAATTAATTATTTATTAATTAATTAAATTAACCAATTAAACAAAAAACCAAATATTAGTAAAAATTTCATAACTTACAAAATTTTATTTTATTATCAATCAATAATACTTAATTATAAAACATTATTTATATTTAATTTATTCTTTGTAATTGGTGAATCCAAAGTGGAGCTGTATCATCGGCGAGTTCAACACCGAGATTTAGACAACATAATTCTTGCTATATTTAAGGAGAATAATCTTGTGGGATCACATCAACAACATATCAATCTTATTATCTATTTAATTTATTTATATTTGTAATATATTTTATATTACAAATTGGCGTCCAACTAAAGGGCTTTAAATAGGAGGTAATAGAGTTATAAAATAAGGACGAGTGTCCAATTTCCTATTTTTAGCTCGGCAGCGGTCAATAGGTCGGAAGGAGGAGCGAGATGCACAGGAGAGCTACATCAAGGAAAAGGGCTGTGGAGGCCGAGCAGGAGGTAGACATGGAGGATAAAGAGGCGACACCAGTGGAAGATGTGGAGTCAATGTTATCGCCCGCAGAACCAAACAAGCCTGCACCACAGAAGGAACAGCCGGAGAAATCCATCACAAAGGAAGAAACAAAATTGGATAGAATGATGGAGATGTTACTCAGAGAATTTAAAACGACAAAGGAAGAGTTGGGTAATAAAATCGGAGATACCAACAAGAAAATCGAAGAAAATAGTAAGGAAATGAAGAATGATAACCAACGATTGAAGGAGGAATTAAGAGAAAATAGTAAGAAGATGGAGAATGATAACCAACAATTGAAGGAGGAATTAAGAGAAAACAGTAAGAAGAATGAGGAGAAAATGGAAGAAAATGGTAAGAAGATGGAGAAGAAAGTGGACGAAATAAAAAACGAAAATAAATTATTAATGGAGGAAAATATTAAGAAGATCGAGGAGAAGATGGAGGAAAATATCCAGAAGATTGAGGAGAAAATGGAGGAAATAAAAACTGACAATAAACAATCGAAGGAGGAATTGACCCAGATAAGCCAGAGACTGGAAGAAACCAATAAAAAGATGGAGAATAATAGTCAACAATTGAGAGAAGAATTAAGAGAGACGAACCAAGAGAATATGAACCGGTTAGATGGAAAGATGGAAGCATTGAAGGAAGAACTGGGGCAAAATATAGCTGAAAATAATGAAACAATCAGCAAGAAGGTAGAAGAGGAAATAACGGTAATCGAACAAAAGATTACAAAAGCTGACGAAAGATGGAGTCAAACCGAACGAGAAGTACAGAGTATCAAAACAGAAATAAACACTAAGGTAAACAACATTGAAGAAACGACTAGGAAGACATTGGAGGAAAGACTAAAAGAAACACGTGAAGACTGGGAGCGAGTGCAGGACCGATTCACAGAAAAATGTGACGGCATTGAAGCTACTGTGACCAGTATCAACAGTCAGGTGCGACAGAACCAAACAGATATAGACCTATTTCATAGTCGACCGACAAGCATTACCAGTTGTCCTAACAGCGAGAATCGTGAAGGAATTAACTTCAGGTTTTATAAAAACAAACCGATGGAGTTCCTAGCCAGAATCGAAGAGTACTTCACCAAACACAGAGGCAATCGCTGGAGGGAGAATAAAGAAGTATTTGACGAATCGTTCAAGGAGATAGCAGATAATTGGTGGATGGCGATAAGAGACGAAGTGACCGACTACCAACAATTCAAAAGGCTATTCAAAGCCAAATATTGGTCTGAATCGACACAAAATATCGCCAGAGACGGGATCTGTCATGGAAAATACAACCCGTATGGAAACCAGACTCTAACAGCGTACTTCTTGGGAAAGGTGTGCGTGGCCAAACATCTAGAGCCCAGAATACCGGAAGAATGCCTGGTCAGCAAGCTCTCATACCATTATGAGGAAGATATAATAAGAGCTAGAAGAAACAGTCAAATAAAGACTGTACAAGCAATGACCGAGCTCTTAGAAATGTATGAGCATGAAGACTATTACCGCCAAAGTCGCAGGAGATATGAGAAGCCGGAACCAAGAAGTAACACCAATAATTCGAATAATAATAATCGGCAGAATGTGGGCAACAACAATAATTATAATTCCGCAAATCGGAATAATGCCGAATACAATTATAACACCCGTAATAACAATAATGTACCTAGATTTAATAACAATAATAATAATAATCATGTTCCTCGCATTAATAATAATGACAGCAACAACAACAATAATAGTAATTATAATAATAATAACCGTCCACAAAACAACAACGGTTATTATAGTAATAACCGTAATTATGTTCCAAATGGTCAGAGGAACCCCAACCCCTCTAATAACAATTATCATAGTAATTATAACAGGAATTACCCGAATGGAGGTAATAACAATAATTACAGGACATATCGACCCCATATTAACTACATCAGAGCGGAAGGCAGTGGACAGAGGAGGTACCAGCCTCAACGAAGGAGCCGATATTACGAGTACGAGACCTTTCAAGGAAGTCAGGGAAGTAATCGTTACAGAGAGTACGAGCCCAGACGTAGTTCCAGCCTGGACAATCAGCGAAGACTACCTGTAACAGAAGCCCAACAGGACGATCGTGCTGAACCAAACGAAGCAGTTTCAGGACTCCAAGCTGATGCTTCCAACGGCCTAATCCGTAATGATGCGGAACATTTAAACGAACGGAGGCAGTAATAAACTCCAATAACCCTTTACTGCTCCAATCTGCTGGGTTTAACCAAGAAAGAAATTCGAAGAAAAACAGAAAAAATTTTACAATAATATACAGTAATTATTTGAAAGATATCCGTAAGGACCTGCTAGAAGAAAGCGAAATTAACATTAATAATAATGACAATGAAATAATATATATAATTGCAGAAATTGAGGGTATTTCTGTTCCTATAATGATAGACACTGGAGCCAATGTCTCTATAATAAATCGTAATGAGTTGGACCGGATACAGCAGGAATGCCACAAAAACTTACCGGTACTACCTATTAATAATATTGTACTTGTAGGAGCTACCGGCAGACAGAACAAGACCATAAGAAAACAGGTATCCCTAAGTGTCAACAGTCAGGGCATTAGTGTGGATATGATATTTCTTGTTGCAGCCGGATTACCTTTCAACATTATGATAGGATGTGACATATTGCGCAGAAACTTAGCAGTTATCGACTTGTGCCGAGGAAAGGTATCACTCTTTTCTGAAGGTTCGACCTGGGTAGCCAATTTAACTAACAACCAGATGTTAGACTCCAGACAACTTCTCGACCACAAAAATAAGGTGAATTACTTGTCAAACTACGCGACAAACAACAAGCCAGTACATCAGGATTCGGAGGATGACCTATGGCAACAAATGATTCAGGAGATACGTAATTTCCAGTGCCATAATACTACCGAGCAATTAGAGGAAAACCAGCTGAATCAATTAGTCGACATATATGAAAAATATCGAGCTGTATTTTCGGACGAACCTGGAAAGATCCGGAACTACCAATGTTCCATACGATTCAGAGAACCGGTAGAATTTAACCGAAAGTCGTATCCCATAGCACAGTCTTTGAAGGAAGCCGTACGCACAGAGATCCAGAATATGATCAGTAAAGATATTATCGAGAGCAGTCAATCTCCATACACTAGCCCAATTGTGGCTATACAAAAGAAAAATGGGAAGGTAAGGCTTTGCCTTGACGCACGTGGGATAAATAAAATGATTATTAACGATCGTACCTCACCTGGCGAAATTGATGAGATATTGAAGAGATTTCACGGAACGAAATTCATTACCACGTGGGATACCGTCTGCGGCTATTGGCAGGTGGAGTTGCACCCAGCAAGCCGGCAATACATGGCGTTCATCTTCGAAGGGCGCAATTATCAGTTTAAGAGGTTGCCCTCCGGGTTGGTGAACTCAGTAGCTGTTTTTGTCTCCTGTATGGATCATATACTCGGACCAGAAGCGCTCCAATTCACGACTGTCTATGTTGATGATCTCCTAATAACATCAACCAATTGGGAAGAACACTGTTACCGTGTGGAGCATGTCTTGAAGAAGCTTGCTGAAAATAATGTTACCCTTAAACTAGACAAGTCCAAGCTTATAGTAAAGAAGTACAATTCTTGGGTTTCCAGTTAAACAGTCAAGGAATAACACCATCAACAGAAAACCATCACGAGGCCACGGCCAGCTTCAAGGGAGTGACGTCATTTCAACGAATGGTTCGATATTAATTTTCCTAATTGACAATTTAAATAATAATATTGTTTTATTTCAGCCATAATAATTTAGTTTAAGAATACCTGTAAAAATGTATCTTGTTCCTTGCCCTCTGACCATTTCGACTCGTTAAAAGAACCATAATTACTAACCTTGTAAAAAATATATTTGTTAATCTTGTTCGCTACCGACTGGAGCACATATCAGCCAATGCCTTGGCCATGCGCAGTTTGAATGGCGCATAATTTTGAATGTCAATAAATGAACATCATTATTCAGTTACAAGAGTTGTGTTTATTTGTATGATGAATGTTAACTATTTTTTTTCTTCTAAACAAAAATAATTTACAGTGCTAGAATAAATATCTGAGAAAAGTACACACACAATTAATTAATTATTTATTAATTAATTAAATTAACCAATTAAACAAAAAACCAAATATTAGTAAAAATTTCATAACTTACAAAATTTTATTTTATTATCAATCAATCATACTTAATTATAAAACCTTATTTATATTTAATTTATTCTTTGTAATTGGTGAATCCAAAGTGGAGCTGTATCATCGGCGAGTTCAACACCGAGATTCAGAAAACATAATTCTTGCTATATTTAAGGAGAATAATCTTGTAGGGTCACATCAACAACATATCAATCTTATTATCTATTTAATTTATTTATATTTGTAATATATTTTATATTACAATATATATATATATATATATATATATTGCAACTCTACTTATATGCGTTGTTGTTGTGTTGTGTTGTGTATGAGTACCTACCTGCTGTCCGATCTTGCGGTTTCTTCCGACTAGGGCGTGTGGACTTTGGATTTGAATTTCGCAAGTTAGTAATCCCAAATTTATGGCAACAACACACAAAATAAGTTACTTTAATGGGGGAGAGTTTTGTGAGACTGGCAGGCTTTGTCGTACAACAATAAAACAATGCAATATGGGGTAATAAAGCGTGGTTTATTACTCCAATAACACACAAGAATAAAATGGTTATTATATCATCAATTATCTTACAGTCTAAACAATGAATTTATCTTGACTAATGTTTTTCAATTGGTTGATAATTGAAAAGAAACTAAACTCGTTATTTGACGAGTTAATTGCAATTGAAAATTTAATTAATTAATTGATTTAATTAAATTAAATTGCTTTAACTAAATTGAATTTAAATGTTAATAAAACAAAATATGAAAACTCTGAAGTTAATTAGAATAATTTTCAAAATAAATTAGGCGTGACAGTCTAGTTCACGTCGTTTCATTTTCTAGTGATTTGACTTCGGTTATACTGCAGTATGAGCTAATAATTAGATTGTTAGTTAACATTTGTATAGCGCTTTTATATTATTTCTATTTTCTTAACTACAGCTTATTAATGACTTAGACTGCTATACAGATTATCACAATGAATTTATTCTTATTTACTAGAGTCTTTGATTTTTGTATGGCACCTGAATTGTTTAAATTACAATGCTTTTAATTGAAAAATGAAGAAAATTTGATGTTGAAAAATAAATAAGTTGATTTTGCTTTCCTGTTATTGAAGTGGATAGTAGAGTTGCTCCAAATATCCCTCGCTGGTTCCGGTCCGATCTGCTAGAGAAAGTAATCTGCTTAGAGCTCCTAGATTCGGTCGTTGAGTTCAGAATTCGGCAACACTCTCCTCTCCTGCTGTTTGTTGAATATTTTAACGTCTACGGCTTTCTGCTGGAACTGGTTTACGTCCCTCGTCGATTCGCACGTCGCACGTCAGCGTGTGTGTGTGTGTTTCGTTCGAGTGGTAGCTCTGCTCGTCAGCTGTTCACCAATGATTTAGACGGCCTCTCGTCGTATTCTTGAAGTCTGGTCTTGAAGTCTGGTGGATCTCTTGCGTGCTTATGACCACAGCTTGCAGTACACAATAAGCTTGGTTGTTGTAATGAAGAGTATCTGACTTGACGCAATAATTACGAGTTGTACAGTTGATCTGTATTTACTGTGTTCGTAATTGCGTTTGTTAACCACGTAGAGACTTCTGATGAATCTTCAAAACTATGGTTACGAGACGATCGAAGAATTACGTCTTTACTTCGCAAGTACTGGCAGAAGAGTGATGGTTCAGCCCGAAAACACCGCGCTGGTCGGGATTTTCGTCAAATGATTTGATTGGCTGACACGCTCTCCCTACTACACAAAATTTGAATTCCCTTGGTCCGTGAGAATGAAGTTAGATTCCCACAGACGGAGAATTAATATTATTACTAATATTATTAATCCGACGGAACCAAATTGTCGGTCCGGATTTCCTGTGATAGTTTATTTTTGCAATATCTTGGTTGCAAACCAAGTTGTGCTAAATCTAAAATATACAATCTGTTGGAAATTATTATCTTTATAACATATTAAAATCTCATTAATGTAGCTCTATTTTTACAGAAGTTATTCAATTAAATTAATTAACTCTTTTATTTGTTAATTATATTGCGTAAAATTTGCACACGTTTTTATTAATATTTCGGCAAACATTTTGGCTATCTTGGATTTCGCCTTAATTTATTAGTTTCCGAGATATTAATAATTAACAGTTTGGGTGTGGCCCTTCCTTGTACAGCGAGCTGATTACATAACGGCCACGTGTGCGTCGTTTTACAAAGCGTTATTTTCATCGCTCCTACATACAAATGGAGTTTTGACTATTACAATTTATTTATACATGATTTTAGTATACAGTTGACATATAACCCCAAATAATTAATATTTGGTGCTGTTATATACGCCCCCACATATTTAAAAAAAAAATGAATGTAATAATTACAGTTATTTTTTTTCAGTTATTATACACGTATTTTGTAATCATTATACTTACTACTTATACATTGGATTACTTATTCAAAAGACACATACATAGGTGTTAATGTTATTCCATTATATACAATTTAACTCTAAATATATCCTATTAATAATACTATATTTGCAAATTATTGTGTATCAATGTTTTTAGAACGGGTAGTATCTAATTGCAGCGTTCCAGAGGGTTTGTTTGTCAACAACTGGCACGCGCGCGAAAGGAATCTGCTGACTTTGTTTACAGTCGTTATCGCCTGCCGCGTGGCGCTAATTGCTTGACCTACAGTCAAACCGTCGGTCGGTAGTTACCGTGTGACGTAACTATTTCCTGCCGTGCGTTTGTTTCGCTCTACACGCTCGTTAGTCACCGCGTTATAAATGCATTATTATTTACACACAATCTGTTTACAATTTATTATTAATAATATAAAACACAAGTAATTTATTTTAATTCTAATTATTATTTAATTAAATTATGATTAATTCTAAATATTATTTATTTTTAAAGTCTTATTATTTCGTCCCGACGCGCCTTGGAATTTCATGCTACTCATAGTACTTTCTCAAAGAGCTCGCATGATATTTACCTATCGTTTTCGTTCGGTCGAGCGTCGTAACGATAAATGTGTGAGGTGCGAGTTGCTGAGCCAAAAGATACGGACCGTTATATAAACGAAAAAACTTTGCGGCCACATTTATGTCTCTCCGGCCTACGGGATTCGCCTTGAGCAGCACTTTCTCACCTACTACAAAGTTAGTTAGTTTATGAGTGGCATTGAATTTGTCCGCCCTTTTTCGCACTTTTTCAACTATTCTGTCCCTCACAAGTTGATTTTTACACTGCACCGGCAGAGGTAGATTATAAGTCTTTGGCCTGCTTAAATAATTATTCCAAAATCTCTCTGGCTTTGTTCCAGAGTCTAACTCTGCTGGTGTGTATTCAGTGGTATCGTGATAATTCTCGTTTATCGCCGTTTCAAAGAATGATAGGAACTCGGGCCATTTACTTTGCTCCTTATAGCAATATATACGGAACATTTTACCGATTTCCCGATTCACCCTTTCGGCGAGGTTGCCCTGTGGTCGTCGTATCGAGGTGAGGATTGCTTTAATACCATTACGTTCCAGGGTTGCTGCCCAGTGTTTATTTTGGAATTGCTTTCCCTGGTCGCTAAGCACGTTCCTTATCGGTCCATGTTGTGGAATATACTTGTTAAGTATAATATTTAAAACGGATTTTGTGGTGGGCCTAGGGATCGCGTAAAGGCTAACTTTTTTAGTGAATACATCAACACAAACTACCATGTGTTTTAGGTTTCTGGTAGCCTTGGGTAGTGGTCCCAGAAAGTCGATGGCGATCATCTGTCCCTTACCTTCCGTTATCACATTTGCCATGGGAACGTAAGTGTGCAAGTTTGGTGCTTTCGCAGTTTGACACGGATGACATGTTTTTAACAATTTCCTTACCCTACGATACATGTTTGTAATTGTAAAATCCTCCTGTAGTATTTTTACACATTTTACTGGAGATGCGTGCGCCATTTTTACATGTAATGAGTGTGTTACACACGCAAGCATCGCTGGAGACAATATCACCTTCCATTCGCCCTGTAACAATTTATACAATATATTGTCTTGTATGAGGTAATGTGGATTTGGGTGAGCCGCTAACATTAGCTTTTTAGCACGGAGTGCGAGGTCATTGTCCTGCTCGCGTCCTATGTTTTGTAGCATATTGGTAGCTTCAGGCGCGACAGTGTATTGCATATTCAATACTCTCAACTCGTCGTCAGCTGCTTCGTATACCTCCTCCTTTTCTACGGGCGGATATCTACTTAAGGTGTCTGCTGTGGTATTCTCTGATCCTTTGCAATATTTAATAGTAAAAGAATACTCCTGAATAGCTAACACCCATCGTGTTAGTCGGGAATTTGCTAGTCGGCATTTCAATATAAAGGATAACGCCTGATTATCAGTGTGGATCTCGAAATGGGTACCATATAGGTAGTGTCTGAATTTTCTGAGAGCGTTTATTATGGCGAGTATTTCTTTCTCAGAAGTACAATAATGCAACTCAGCGCCTTTGAGCGTTCTATTGGCGTATGCCACAACATGAAGACTACCTTGTTCGTCTTCCTTGTGCAACACGGCGCCGATAGCATACTCGCTAGCGTCAGTGTACATTACGTACTTCCTGCCCTGTTGTGGATGGAACAGTTGTAAATTAGTTTGGAACAGGCCCTTAACCCTCTCAAACGCATCGTTCTGTTCAGAACCCCATTTCCACTTTATATTTTTGCGTACCAGCTGTAGCAAGGGGACATAAACCAGCTGTATATTCGGCGTATTTGCTGGTGAATTTCCTGTAATATCCCGTGAGTCCAAGGAATGCTCGTAGTGCTTTAAGGTTCTTGGGCACCGGGAACTCCACAATACTCCTGAGCTTCTCTGGGTCCGTACTGATGCCTGTAGCTGAGATTATATGTCCCAGGAACTTCATTTGAGACTTCACGAACTCGCACTTGTGTAGTTTGAGCTTGATGTTAGCTAACCTCAGCTTCTGGAAGACGCTCCTCAGATGCTCGAAGTGTTCCTCCAACGTGCGGAATATCACGAGGATGTCATCGACGAATATTACAGTGTATGGGTCTACCTCAGGTCCTAGAGCTCTCTCGAGGCATCTTACAATCGCAGCGAGACTCGTGCTAAGGCCAAAAGGTACCACCTTGTGCTGATAGCATTTGTTATTAAATATAAATGCTGTATACTTACGATCATGCTCACACAGCGGGACCTGCCAGAAGCTTGCTGTTAGATCTAGCTTCGTGAGGTACCTGGCTCCTTCACATTTAATGAATAGGTCCTCCGCTGTTGGTGCGCAGTCAAACTCTTTTTCTACTAGGCTATTTAAATTCCTCATATCCAGGCAGAGTCGGATTTCTCCAGTCTTCTTGCGGACGACTAGCAGTGGGTTGAGGAAGCTGCTATTAGATCTTTCTATAATATCTTCCTCCAACATCCGCTGTATCTCCTGCTGCACCTCAGCCTGGTATTTTATAGGTACCTGGTAGATTCTCCTTATGAACTTCTCCGGTTCTATGAGGTGGATCCTATGTTCGTAAACCGACGAGATTGAGTGCTCTTCACTGAAGATATCGCTGAACTCTTCTTGCAGCGACGACAATCTTCGTTCAGTTTGGGAATCTAAGGTTGTTTCCCCCTGTTCACCGTCTTTATAATGAATTACTTGTTTTGGTGGCCGTGTAATTTTAATTGGGTCACCATGGTTGTGTGTGTGTGTGTGTGTGTGTGTGTGTGTGTGTGTGTGTGTGTGTGTGTGTGTGTGTGTGTGTGTTCAATTTAAAAGTGTAACTAACATTGTCAATAGTACATTTTAATAAGTGTTCACTGGTGTTTATTTCCGCACGTATTTGTTCTAATACATCTACCCCCAATAACACATAACATATTAAATTGTTTATACCCACTACACACACTTCAAATTGCACTTTTTCTAGCATAATAGTTAGATAGTATTGAGTGTCAATTTTTTCTTTGGTATCGGTAGCGGTTCGAATATAAAATTGATTTATTGGAAGTGATGGGGCCGTACGAAAATACTTTTTGTTCGCACGAAGGAATCTTTCACTGACGCCGGAAACAACGCTGCCGGTGTCCAACAAAATTTGTGTGGGAACGCCGTTGACAAAGGCGTGTAATACCGGACACGCCGCGCTCACTGGCCTTTGTTGCGCGGGACCGGATTCTAGCAACGGATCCCTGACGTCCGGTGGGAACACATTATTAACGGGCACACAAGTTACATAATTAAAAGTACACTTTTCACACAATATACAATTCTTATAATTAGCATGCTTACATTTACATATTTTCGGCGAATCTATAGCGCGTCCTTGCTGGATGCGCATTTTGGCACGTTTTTTGTAGATTGGTAATTTTTTGATTTATTGTTAGAGTCCTTATTGCTTTGGGAGTCGCTGTCTTTCGCAGTTGTATCAGCTTTGGCTAATTCGACCGTTTGAATCGCTCTAATCGGGGCCCCGTCGTTGCCCTTACCCTGCCCCTTTGGTCTACCGACATTTTGTTTACCCTTGTACTCAAAGGTTTTAATTGGCGGTTTTGACGGTGTCTGGGGTGGAGAGGAACTTGTACTTGGTCTTTGATCAGGTTGCTGATGATATTGTACCCGCGTATTCTGCCCTTCGTTATTTCGGCGAAAATCAGGGTTATAACGCCACCCACCAAAATCAAAAACTGTCTCACTTTGGGACACTAGAATGAGCAGTTCATCGACCGTGCGAATACCCTGCGTAAACACAGCTACTCTAATATTGTGATTAAAATGATAGGCGAGTTTCGTGACTATGTCAATCTCCGAAAATGCTGGGGTTAAATGCTTCGCGCGCTCGACCTGCTGGATAATATAATTTTCCGCGGTAATACCCATTTTCCTATCAAATCTCCCATACTCCAGTTCATTGCGTAAAAGTCTTTGTGTATGCGAATTCCAGTACCGACTTTCAAATTTTTGTTTGAACTCCGCGTATGTGGACACTCTATCGCGTACAATGTTATACCACTTACGCGCCGAATCACGCATCGCGTTAACTACCCACTGTATTTTATCTTGATCTTCAAGTCTCGACCCTACCCTAGCCATTTCACTTTCACAGGCTAACAAAAATTCAATAGGGTTTTCGTTATTTTCCCCTGTAAAATACACACGATTTTTCTCGTCGACAGGGCCTTGTACTAAAATATTGGGAGCGGACCTCCTCCGTACTTCCTATCGTACTTTCAAAATCTCGTCGTTTAACGCTTGTAAGACACTCTCTTTATTAGAGTCTATGCTAGATAGCGTCTCTACAATTGAAGAGTCTAGTCTATTTACTTGACGTTGCGTTTCTGTCGCGTCGGCTTGAATCTTTATCTCGAGAGAGTCGACTTTTTTCGCGACGTCCTGCGTTTGTTTTTCACAGCGGCTTATATGTTCCTTGAATATACGTGTTACTTGTTCAATAAACGATTTTTGCATAGTGGTCTCAAAAACCTTAAACCGTTCATTTATCTTGGTATCAACCGTATGTACTTTTTCACCGATTTCAGCGACTTTCGCGGTTAACTCTTTGTTACTCTCTTTAATTTCTTTATTGCTTTCCGCGATTTCGGTGACTCTAGCATCTAAATTTTTCGCGCTTTCCTCGATTTTCGCGGTCGTTTGTTTATTACATTGTTTAATTTCCGTATTTATGTCGGCGTTGCTTTGGTCTAATTTCTCGGTTAGACTAACTCTTTGTGCCTCGATTTTAGACTTTAACTCTGCGTTATTCATCTCAGCATTGGCTGTTATTTGTTCAAATTTCGCGTTCATATTCTCGTTCATTTGTTGTATTTGTTTAAGTATTTTATCCATATCCATTTTAAATACACAATAATTTCAAATATAAAACAATTTCAAATACACAAAATAATTTCACTGCTGTACGAGCACCAGTCACAAAACTCTTTGGGGATTGTTCAGTTGGACGCCAGCTGTTTTAAGAGTTAAAACAGCAAACTATGTTTTAACGTGAACATTAAATTTAAATTGATTTTAATTAATTTAATTTTCTCGAGCCCCACGAAATTGGAGCGCCATATGCAACTTTACTACAAATGTGGCGTTTCAATTTCGTTGTGATTTAATTAATTTAATTTAATTTAATCGCGCCCCACGTTCCGGGCAAGCCATATGCAACTCTACTTATATGCGTTGTTGTTGTGTTGTGTTGTGTATGAGTACCTACCTGCTGTCCGATCTTGCGGTTTCTTCCGACTAGGGCGTGTGGACTTTGGATTTGAATTTCGCAAGCTAGTAATCCCAAATTTATGGCAACAACACACAAAATAAGTTACTTTAAAGGGGGAGAGTTTTGTGAGACTGGTAGGCTTTGTCGTACAACAATAAAACAATACAACATGGGGTAATAAAGCGTGGTTTATTACTCCAATAACACACAAGAATAAAATGGTTATTATATCATCAATTATCTTACAGTCTAAACAATGAATTTATCTTGACTAATGTTTTTCAATTGGTTGATAATTGAAAAGAAACTAAACTCGTTATTTGACGAGTTAATTGCAATTGAAAATTTAATTAATTAATTGATTTAATTAAATTAAATTGCTTTAACTAAATTGAATTTAAATGTTAATAAAACAAAATATGAAAACTCTGAAGTTAATTAGAATAATTTTCAAAATAAATTAGGCGTGACAGTCTAGTTCACGTCGTTTCATTTTCTAGTGATTTGACTTCGGTTATACTGCAGTATGAGCTAATAATTAGATTGTTAGTTAACATTTGTATAGCGCTTTTATATTATTTCTATTTTCTTAACTACAGCTTATTAATGACTTAGACTGCTATACAGATTATCACAATGAATTTATTCTTATTTACTAGAGTCTTTGATTTTTGTATGGCACCTGAATTGTTTAAATTACAATGCTTTTAATTGAAAAATGAAGAAAATTTGATGTTGAAAAATAAATAAGTTGATTTTGCTTTCCTGTTATTGAAGTGGATAGTAGGGTTGCTCCAAATATCCCTCGCTGGTTCCGGTCCGATCTGCTAGAGAAAGTAATCTGCTTAGAGCTCCTGGATTCGGTCGTTGAGTTCAGAATTCGGCAACACTCTCCTCTCCTGCTGTTTGTTGAATATTTTAACGTCTACGGCTTTCTGCTGGAACTGGTTTACGTCCCTCGTCGATTCGCACGTCGCACGTCAGCGTGTGTGTGTGTGTGTTTCGTTCGAGTGGTAGCTCTGCTCGTCAGCTGTTCACCAATGATTTAGACGGCCTCTCGTCGTATTCTTGAAGTCTGGTCTTGAAGTCTGGTGGATCTCTTGCGTGCTTATGACCACAGCTTGCAGTACACAATAAGCTTGGTTGTTGTAATGAAGAGTATCTGACTTGACGCAATAATTACGAGTTGTACAGTTGATCTGTATTTACTGTGTTCGTAATTGCGTGTGTTGACCACGTAGAGTCTTCTGATGAATCTTCACAACTATGGTTACGAGACGATCGAAGAATTACGTCTTTACTTCGCAAGTACTGGCAGAAGAGTGATGGTTCAGCCCGAAAACACCGCGCTGGTCGGGATTTTCGTCAAATGATTTGATTGGCTGACACGCTCTCCCTACTACACAAAATTTGAATTCCCTTGGTCCGTGAGAATGAAGTTAGATTCCCACAGACGGAGAATTAATATTATTACTAATATTATTAATCCGACGGAACCAAATTGTCGGTCCGGATTTCCTGTGATAGTTTATTTTTGCAATATCTTGGTTGCAAACCAAGTTGTGCTAAATCTAAAATATACAATCTGTTGGAAATTATTATCTTTATAACATATTTAAATCTCATTAATGTAGCTCTATTTTTACAGAAGTTATTCAATTAAATTAATTAACTCTTTTATTTGTTAATTATATTGCGTAAAATTTGCACACATTATTATTAATATTTCGGCAAACATTTTGGCTATCTTGGATTTCGCCTTAATTTATTAGTTTCTGAGATATTAATAATTAACAGTTTGGGTGTGGCCCTTCCTTGTACAGCGAGCTGATTACATAACGGCCACGTGTGCGTCGTTTTACAAAGCGTTATTTTCATCGCTCCTACATACAAATGGAGTTTTGACTGTTACAATTTATTTAAACATGATTTTAGTATACAGTTGACATATAACCCCAAATAATTAATATTTGGTGCTGTTATAATATATTAGATTTATTGAAGCATTTTCAATGCCCTTCTCTGTGCATTGCATTTGTGCAATGCCTGTAAATGTTTTCTTCTTTCCAACAGTATAACTTACTAAAGATATTTAATCTAATTTATAATAAACAAGTAATACATTTTTTAATACAAAATATATACTTGTAATATTCGATTTTAGAATAGGATTACAATATACTTACTTTATTACTTACAATAAGACATTCCTAAATCTTAAAATTAAAGAGCCATCAAAAGACAACAAAATCTCAGACACCAAAGAACATGATGAAAAAACACAAAACATGTACCTTTATAATCAATCGTAGGCGTGAGTACACCAACATCAAAACTCCTGTGAGTTTAGGAAAACGTGTGAACGACTACGATAAACTAATTGATTATGTTACGAATATTTTCAAAGTTTTCAGAAAATGATTATTTTCAAATATTAACAATAATAACTGCTGCAAAAATATTTTTATAAATGACTGATACGAATGATTGATAATTAAGAAAAACTGATCAACTTCCTTGTAAAATCTCGGTTGTTAAAGAAAAATTAGTTACATTCTCAACACTTTTCTCAGAAAACAAAATTAGCTTTACAGGTATCATAAAGATTCTCTGCTTACCAATGGCATATTTTAATTAGCTTGCGATTTGATTAAAAATTTATGTTCAGTACCGATGAGTCAAAAATCGATTTTCCATTTAAAAAATTCTCTCTCTCTCCCCCCTCTCCCTCTCCCTCTCCCTCTCTCTATTTACGCACCTACGCATTCACAGAATTTCGACGAAACCGAAACATCGAAGCATGATAATGTTTTTAGGCTTTTGAAACGTATAATGTGGATTACGTTTGGTGGATTACGTAAATCATTTCCAAACCACAGACGATCACAAACAGAGCATGTAAAAACAAATTTATTCTCACTAAAACGTTTGCTAACCTCAATGTCAGCAACGATTATTTTTGTCTTTATGCGTTTACATATCAAATTTCTAGACTGTGGGTAATCGAAAGTGTGGAAGCGTTACATTTTTCGATGACGTTTTTGGTGGAATGACCCCCAGCCTAAAAACATTATCATGTTAAAATACTGCGTGCACTTGGTGTAGAAAATTGTTGTTACCAAGATAATTTCAGACCCTAGCCACATTAATTCTCATGTATTTTGAAAGACACATCCTTTGTCATAATTACAATAACCGTCAGTACGTCTTACAAAAAATAATCTTAAGTCTCTGTCAGTATGAGTGGGGAGATTCAGAACCAAATAAAGATTATTTGTGGGTACTGCTTGTTTCGTTCATAATAATGTTAGTATAGATTTATAAAAATTATTGTTCAGCATTTCTTCATGTTTAAAAAATACTGTTGAATGTTTTAGTTTCAGCTTCTTACCTGAATGATTTGGTTTACATGAATTATATGACATAAGAAAGAGCCTCTAAGTAGTCACCAAGTAGCCATACAACTGACCAAACGAACTGTATTTAGCCCTGTACAGCATGTAAGTTAATGCCCTCGGAACACTATGAACTCCCGCATAAAAATGTCAAGTGCTTAGGGCATGTTAAACTCCAACGTTTGTGTTTTCTTATTCTTTTCGTACTTCCCTCTAGTCAGCGACGGATTAAAGGGGGGCGGAGGGGGCATTCGCCCCCCCCCCCAGCGAAATAGTGAAAAAATATTAGTGAAGAAAAATAATCAAATAAATGTTGAAATTCTTGTCCGCTCTTTAGCCGACTAAAATAGTTTGTTTCGATATCGCTTGGGGCGCCTCGATCTAGAAGTCAATCCCTACTGCACATGTGAATCTGTTAAACTGTGATGTTTACGTTTGTGTGATCGTTGCGTTGCTCCTTAGTAATTCGAGGAATTTGCCACACGAAAATACGCACTCGCCTTATACGCGTTGTTTGCTCGCTTAAAAGTATTTTGATTGCTACGTGATTCGTTTTAAGTGTTAGATTCAAGTTTAAATTTTTAACTCTTTCTTTATTGTTGTTTGTTATAATGAAAAGACAATCAACACTGAAAAGTTTCTTTACGAAAAAGAGGTGTAGCAATAGTGGTGAGAAATTGGTGCTTCTGGACAATGCTGCTGGACCTTCAACTTCAACATTTAATGTGTGTCTTGAAGTTGTTGAAGACAATACGATTGGAAAGGGAAATAAGGACCAAACTTCTAAAGAAGGTAAGTTTTATCGATATTCGGTTGTCAATTCAATAGTTATATAGAAAGATATTCAGAGAATTGAGAATGTCGCATTTCCCATAAAAACGCATGTTAATGAATACATTTTCTAATTGTTATATCTTTTTTTCTATACTTGCTTTGTATTCGAAACTTTAAAGACAATAATTTTTCATAATAATATATATATATGTAATATATTAAATAATTATCCCTCGTGTTCTGATGAATGTTAAATAAGCTCCACGTTGGAAACGCCAATTTGTAACATAATATATAAGTATCTGGCCACTAATTCTTATTTTTTGCCGTTTTGTATTACTATTTATTATTTTTAATATTCAGTTTTATCAAATTGTATTATATTTCTTATTAAATTCTTTATTTTTCTGGTTAATTATTATTAATTACTTAGTATTTATCATTATTTGTTCTTATTTAACCTTCGTTGGTTTGGTACAAATTAATTCAAAATAATGTTTTGGTGAAGACCCAGTTCGACTTCGACGTGGTTGTCGACTCGGCTCATATAGGTTATCACCTCTTTTGGTTCTTTCCGACGATATTCAGCAATTAACTCCCCTTTCTCCACCTGAAATTCCTTAACTAAGTAATTTTTTATAAATAAAGCTCTGGTTTAATTCAATTAATAAATTGTTTATTAATTTTTTCTTTATTCTTTATAAATCGTATTACGACTCACTGGGCGACTGAGTCGTTTGGCCCACATTCGACTCTCTGATTCAGTTCGTTAGTTACAGATTTCGGTTTTATAATTTATTTTAATTTTCTCAAGGGTCCTTTTATACTGCTATTGAAAAGTTAGAAATGCTTAAGAAGTACAATACCTCACAAATATTAATAAAGAATGTTTATGCATGTCACACATACACTGGTATTGTTAACCTGATTATTGTTGATTATATTTTGGTTTGTTTACTCACCATTTCACTTTTATAATTCATCTCACTATTATTCCATTTTAATGTAATTGCTTACTATCGATTACATTCGTTTGAATACACTACACATTGTAGTGCATCTTCACATGTCACTTCCACTGATTTTTACACTGTTTGTTGTCATGAGAAGAATTTAACTAGACCATCTAGTTGTTCTTGTCTGACTATTGACAATTACCCTTCCGTCATCACATCACTTTTACAACTTAATGTTATTAACAATGTTTACTTAAATCTAAGTAAACTGGTTGTACACTGGTTTTTTAGTTTGGTTTCTGTACTTCAGGGGTTCTAGATTGTAATTTAATTATATTTATTTTGGCTTTTATGTACTAAAGGTTCCTATTTTGTGGGTCCCCTTGATTTGTCGCATTACAACACACACACACACACACACACACACACACACACATATACACACTGAGTTTTATGGAATTCTGTTTGTTAATTCCATAAGGTTTGTTAAGATTACGAACTATCTTAAGGGCCTTTCTTATCCAGATCGTTAGAAAATAAGCAAATTTCAGAATTTTTTTTAATTGAAAACTAATTTCTTTCGTTTTAGGGGAAAATGAATCTTGCAGTGAATCTTTGCCGAAGTCATCTGTAATCTATGAAAATGACATTGGAAATTACATTGGAACAAAACCCTCAGACAGAATTCTTGCCAATCTTCTCGAAAATCATTGGGAACCTCCTTCCGGATACAAGTATCCAAACTCATCACATATCAAGAATGGCAGAACTGAAAACCGACAGTTAAAAAAAGATCATCTAGAGAAGTATAAATCGTGGCTTGTCCTTTCTCATTTGAAGCAAGGTCTTTTCTGTAAATTTTGCCCTTTTTTTGCTACTGGCCATGTGCATGTGGGTGGACACCATGGTGGGATGAAATTGAATACCCTTGTTAATCAACCACTAACTAAATTTGCCAAGCTTTTGGGGAAGGATGGAGATTTAGAACATCATAGTAAATTATTGTATCACCAACAGGCAATGGGAAAAGCAAATGACTTTTTGTTAACTTACCACAATCCTGAAAAATCAGTGGAAAATCAAGTTGATTCTTATAGGCTTCAACGTGCTAAGGTAAATCAAGAAAGGTTGTCATCATCTCTGCATAATGTTCTGTTTCTTGGTAGACAAAACATTCCTTTTCGGGCACGACGAGATGACGGATTTGAAAATAATCCATTGAAAAATCAGGGAAACTTTAAAGAAGTAGTTAAGTTTAGAATTGAGGTCTGTAAAGATGCACAAATTCAAAAGCAGTGTGACTCTATAAGGCACAGAAATTCCTTTCTGAGCAAGACCGTTCAAAATGATTTGATTGAATGCTGTGGGGAGGAAATTTTGTCACTAGTACTTAGAAGAATTGAAGAAAATAAAGTCTACAGTATTGGTTTTGATGAAACAACAGATGTTTCACATAAGACCCAGTTATCAATTTTCTTAAGATATGTTTGTAAAAACTGTATAAGGGAAGACTTTGTTGGTTTTATCGACCCACGGAATGACAGTGGCAATCTTTGGGAAAACAAAACAAAACCCCAAAATCATGTTGTAAGTGAAGAAACCCTATCATCCTTTTCAAGTAATAGTGAGAGTGAGGAAGAGCCTGTTGAGTCAGAAGATACCAGATTAACAGGAGATAAGTTAGGTAAACTGGTGTTAGAGTGCCTTCATGGAATGAACCTGGATCCAAGTTATTGTATAGGCATTGCAACTGACGGTTGTTCTGTAATGACTTCTGAGCTGGTAGGGGCGATCAAAACTATAAAAGATCAGTGTGTCTTCGCAGAACGAACACCCTGCTTAAACCACTCCTTAAACCTCTCAATTTCTAGTTGCTCTAATGTACAAGCAGTTAGAAATGCAATTGGGATAATAAAGGAAACAGTTTCGTTTTTACGGCCTCCCCGAAAAGAAATAATGCTTTTTTGAAGAATGTTGGAAGGCAATTGATATCAATGTGTGAAACACGGGAGGAGAGACATTTATCTGTTGCTGTTTTCCTAGAGAATTTTAATAAGATCGTTTTGACTCTAGAGAAAATTTCAAACTGGGCTGTTTTTATGTCTGATAAGTCCTCAGCAATGGCAAAAACTCTTCTATGTTCAATTACTCATGGCGAGTTTATTATTACTTTAGTTTGCCTCGCAGATATCCTTAGTCAAACTTTGCCTCTCAGCAGATATTTCCAAAAAGAAAACGTTGACGTATACAAGGCTTCTGAGTTTTTGTCCGACGTTCTTTTTGTGCTTGAAGACAAACGACAGAATGCAGAAACTGGATTTCATGAACTTTTTGAGCAAGCAACAGAAATTGCAAAATCTGTCAACAGTGAATTGAAAGTCCCTAGAACCACTTCTAGGCAAGTGAATAGAGCAAATGCTGCCACATCTGATGTTAAAAGTTATTTCAGGGTAAATTTGTACATACCAATCCTTGATTCAATTGTCACAGATATGAAGAGTAGATTTTCTGCTGGTGCCTTAGAATTATACAGACTTAATATACTCTTACCAAAAGAATGTATAAATGATACTGTAACAAAGAATAGGCTAAATGCTGATATTGAGTTGATTTCAAAAAAAATGGCAAGACCATGGAAAAAGACGATAGTGCCTTTAAATCTGATTTAAAGGCTGAAATGAACATTTGAATGGCAAAATGGAAAAGAGAAAACTACAACAAAACTCCATTACCATCATCAGCAATAGAATGCTTAGGTTATTGTGTTGCAGAAATGTTTCCCACAATAAAACATCTTTTAGTAATACTTGCTTCATTACCAGTATCAGTTGCAACAGCTGAGAGGTCTTTCTCAACCTTAAAGATAACAAAGACATGGCTTCGAAATCGTTGTGGCCAAAAACGTTTAACTGGCCTAGCCCTTATGTATATTCATAGAGATATTGTTATTGAAAAAACAAAAGTCATAAACAGATATATTGAGAAAGGTGGAAAGAGAAGGAAAGAAATGTTTTCATGAAAGAAGAAAGAAAAAGAACAGAAATACTGTAATTCTTGTATACTATATTTTAGTGTTTTTGTATCTTTGGAAATTATTTATTATGTTATCTTTTGAAAAATTCCTCTCTTTATAAATTCTCTTTTGCTTATAAACAGAATTATTTTGTTTTATTGCTTAGAATTATACTTAAAATGAATTTTTTTTTCATTGATTAGCTTTTTTGTGGTATATCATAAGTTAATAAAAACCTCGGAATGTATAAAATGTTTAAAAATATGCTTAAATTCTATTTTTATATTTTTGTATGGATAATATAATAATATGAAATTAAAATAATCTATTTTGTACTTATAAAAAGAAATAATAAAAATGTACAAACAGAAAAATAGTGCTGAAAATGAGTTTCCGTGGTGTCATAATTCATTCTGAAAAGATACATCTTGGATAATTTTTGTTGGAGTTTGGTCATTTTAGTCTTGCCCTCCGCCCCCCCCCCCAAAAGTGACACTAATCCGTCACTGCCTCTAGTATAGTCGGTATGTCATTGTTAGAGGATTAAAACATTCCAACAGAGATACAAAAGTGTTCCTTTGCTGAGATCCTGTTCATTCTGTTCTATGATCTCGTTTTCAAAAACGCAAAAAAACGTCATATAGGTATAACAGGACATACAAAGATTATATGTTAGTCTGGTTTGTATCTAAGCGATGGGTGATTTCTTACGAATCCAGGGATCGAAGAGTCAAGCGACGGAAAAAATTACGATGGATGCAGTCCGGATAGAGGATTTACCCGTCATACTGAATATATATCTCATTAATATGAGTAAATAATAAAAACTATTCTCGTAAATTCAAAAAACTGTAAAAAGACATTGGTGTTATTAAAAGTTTATTTATAGTCAATAGTTTACTTATAGATGAGTAAGGACTATTCAAAAATTAACTTCCAATTTCCTAATATATACAAACTTGCTACCATACCAACATGGCACATGGGCAATAGTAGCTGTTGGCATTGTTACACACAAATCCACGGCCCATTTTGTATATTTCTATTCGAGTAGCGGCCACCGGAGCACAGAGCCTGTCATTACCTCTTCCGCCACCTGTAACGTACGTGTTAGTTTTCACACGTACCATCGTCTGCTGGCATATGGCGGGTTGCCCTAGAACTACTGGACGGCGCAAGACGAAGAGGTTTTCGATCGAAACTGTCTGGCCGCTACCGGGACTTTGCGAGTTTGTCTCCCGAACTGTCCGTTCTGGATAGTGGTCTTTCCTCCAAATCACAGGCTGATCAAAGGTAGTACGGTCTTTATAACGTCATAACTAAAGATTACCACACTATACTACTCTTCTTCATATTTATCGATACACACAAAGTCACATACCGCGGTAAAATCTAAACACAATTTCAAAACTAAAGATTATAAATCTTTTAGTATTATTCATGAGACGTAACAATACGGTGCAGTAGTTTCAGGCAATCGATTCTTCGCCGAGGACTGCCGTTACGAGTTGAGCTCGCATAGGGCAGAAACCAGGCACCCGAAGGGTTAGGCCAGTTCACAAACGGGAATGGATGATAGTGCGCGTAACCCGTCGGCAGTCAATTCAACACTAGCACACCGCCGAACCGTGTCTGAACAAGGTCCCGTAGTATCACCAAGATACGTTTGGCTGCCTGCACAGCGTTTTGAAACCATTGAAGATCCCATTAATGGTGTTAACTCTGGTACAGGTACCTTAGCGACGGTGAGGATCTTCAAAAACTACTGAAACGTTATATCCAGTCCTATGTATGTGGATGTTGATTACGTGGAAAAATAGTATAGATATGTATGTAACATTTGTAGATAATAAAATATTTGTTGTTTCTTTATCAGCCTATTGTAGGCTAATTTTTGAATAACCCTGAGAGAGAATCAACGGTTAATTTACAATTTGAACGTGGTTTAATAAAATTAAGTTTTAAGTATTTCTGTGAGTACGAGAACAAACTAACCATACGGTAATTGTTAAATACTACGTAATACTCGCAACACAATAAATAGTAACATTTATGTTTACACATACAATTGTATACTTTACCAGACCCCACGACAGCAATTATTTGTATGGCCGTAGCAGCTTACGAAGAACGTGTAAACAATAAAAGCCTGTGTAGCGAGTAAGTATATAGCTTACAGTAAGTATGTTGACGTGAAAGAAATTATGTTATTTTCCTGTGAATTCTCAAGCCTACTACCGACGATAAATATCTAATATGCTTAAATATGTTGTGCGTTACTGTATAATTTTATTTAATAACAAACGTTAATTTTAAAAAATTCAGTTATTGACGTAATAAATCTCAAATCAGTTTCCGTGAAAGAAATTTCCGTTCAGGATGCTTAACAACTTTAGTATAGCATCGTATAAACATTGTATTCATTCATTCATAATTTTACAGATAAATTGCTTTTCTATTTTCTGTTTCCTGTTTTCAAACGAATCTTAGTTTTGCAGACTTCTAAATTAATTGTGTGAGGCAAAATAATTAGCCGTCAAACATCAGGTACAACTGCAGAGAACCAAAGACGGTGGGGTAAGAATATAATTTTGCACTTTGTGTTTTTTAGCAAGTGGAAAATTTGTCAAGAGTTATACAGATAATTTTGCCTTAAATTATCTTCTCGTGTCTTGCAAGTCAAAGAATAATAACATGGTCTCCCAGATATTTTCAAATTGTGAATAGACTATAATCGGTAAAAACAGTAAAAGCTAAATGAATGCATGAAGACTGATTTTTATTGATTCCTTTTTATGGGTATTTAATTTTATCATAGAAAGTAAATGTTTCAAGAAATAGAGAGAGAGGGGGGAGAGAACGATAACGTCGAAAATAGGGAATGGAATTTAGGTGCTAAAAAACTGAAAATATTTATTTTTCTATGTGCTAAAAAACGAAAAAAATATTTGTTAACAAATTAAAAATATTTCTTTTAGTTTAACATAATCAGAAGTTTGTAACAGTAAAAATGTTTATAAGTACTCACCAAGCTTGCTCATCAACTCGTCAGTTCCTTCTTAAATCGTATTTGGAGTTGCAGTTCACAATGAACGGCATCTCTAAATTATACATTACAAATCTCTGCCGATTATCACAGAAGAAAGCTCGATATTGGAAAAAGGACCGTTCACATTAAATCAAGCTGCCATACTTAAAAAGGGGAATATCCCTTACACTTACGAATTCAATGTCACCTACACTTACGTTTTCAATGTCTACTTGCTGACCTAGAATTTCAATATCCAGTGTTTTTCCAAACACATACTGTATTTGAATTTATTTTTTAAGGTTTCTATTTTTAATCCTACGAGAGAACTGATTTTGCTTTCAACAAAATTTTTTTTTTAACAGTATCTGTTAAAGGTTTGTTATTTTTTTGGAGTTTTTTGTATCGAGTCCCACAAGAAACTCAAATTAGCAAAAAATATATGCAAACTCATTTTTTACGCTTCTGTCTTTTAAAACATTTTGAAGGATCTCTACTGTTGAAGCGTCATCTTTGTCCAATTCGTCAACAATTGATTTAACATGATCAAAATTTTATTATTCCTGCAGTACAATGTTTACACTAAAATTCTGCACCAATGCTGTTCTGCCGGAACCAAAATTTACAGAAGTGATGGAATTCTCATCTTCCACTGCTGCTTGTCCATCCAAAGATTTTCTTCAATTTCTCTTTCCCTCAATATAGTCTGAATTTCTTCTATCCAGGTGATAGGTGTTTTATATGCCATTCTTTTCGTGTGTCCATACCACTGTAATTTTTTTGTTTGAATAAAATCAACAATTGAATTTTTTACATTAATTCTGTCCTTAATGACTTCATTTCTAATTTTCTCACGTCTGGATACTCTTGCCGAACGTCTCCAAAAGTCCATCTCTGCTGTCATTAATTTTGTTCTTGTGTGTTTATTAGTAGTCCAAGCTTCTAACGATCAAAATTATCTGCTTAACATAAACCAAGTCCCTCAGACAATGGGTGCTAGTGGTAATGGAAGGTAAGAATTTTGTTTTGAAAACATCGGTTCTCGTAGGGGATTTGAAACACACTTTCTTTCCATTTAATACTAATCTGTCCACATTAGGATACAAGAACCGGACAGTCTCACACACTCTGTGTAGAGCATGTACAACCCAGCTTACGTGTGTTAGTTTCGGATACCTGACACAAAGAGCTGGAAAACAATATAAACTTACGACGCTACATCGGTAATGAAAAGCAATACATTATCGTATTTAATACCCTTTGGCCACAACAAATGCATACTTTTCGTGAACAACCTAGCGACTGTAATGTGATTTGCTCATAACGGTTTTTTTACAGGCAATCAAAAATGAAAGTTCGCAAACTATTTTCGTCATTTTTAAGCGCACAAATAACTACATTTCCTACTTTTCTTCCTGTCGAGTCCGTAGTTTCATCAACGCTTACCCATGTTTTCTCATTTTCACACAGAGCTCTGATATTTTCTAGTGTTTCTTCGTAGCAGTTTGGAAGATAGTGTTTTCTTAAAGTAGACTCATCTGCATGATCTAAGTTTTTCTATTTCACCAAAAAATTTCTAAGCGCTGGATTATTTACTTTGTGTAGAGGAATGCCTGCTGTAATGAAACCTCTGGACAAATCAGAATAAAATTTGGGTCACTTCGTAGGTGAGGAGAGTGTTTCCTGTTTCACCTGAAAGTACTTGTTTCGAACTAGAACGTGAAGCCGCAGCGATAAGTTTGTTGCCGGATAGCTGTTGAGTGACTTGCGATCGTTGATCCGCCTGTATAGATTTTCCGCAAGGCTGGCGATATAGTAACTTTCCATCTGAACTAAATATACTTTTGAATTCTTTAACATACTGCTGTAACCGGCCACTTTTACTACACTTTACCTTCGGCATTCTGACGACCTCGGCTGTCGGAGGAGTAAACTGTAGATCCAGCAACGGAAATCGCTTTTCTGTCTACGCACAAGGGAAAACCAATTATAATATATTTATATTTACATTCAAAGAATAAACTTAAAAAACGATTATTGACTAAAAACTGTATAAAACAAATTATCGAAAGACGTTTAATTTTAGTTAATTTTATGTTGGTTAACAGACTGATTTGCAAAGTAAGTCAGCAATAAGAACTTGTAAATTTCGAAAATTGTTTAGTTAATTAATTTTCAATAGACCAGCATACCATACATTTGTCTTTGCAGTATTAAGATCTTTCTTATCCATAAAATCGTAATATTACATAATTACAAACAAAGTTAATCATTGATTTCTTTATAACTTCCACCATACGTATCTCTTTATATCTCACCATATGTATGATGCCAAAAGAAAATAATAAACGTTTTTATAGCTGTTTTATATTTTTGTATTTTATTATAAATATTAATAGTGCTTGAGTTGTAATAACACATGTGCAGTTAGTGTAATAATCTCAACTTTCTTATGTACTGCTCGTTACCGTCCAGGACAGTGTCCATTAAAATTTGCCCATTTATATTGATTTACATTATAAGCATACATTTACAAAAGCTGAATACAAACCTACTCCACTGACTTTAACTTGCAACTCTGATTCCGTTTGTGATCAAGCACCTTCTTCTATATCAGCGTCTCTAAACAGATTTTGGTTTGCCAGACTACCCTTCTCATACCGCTTGAGAAACCCACACAGTAATAAACAGTAAGTGGTAATGCGTATTTAATGGTTAGCACTTAAAACACAGGATCGTCATTACACAGACGTGACTATTAAACAGGGTTACTACGCATACAGCCTTCCCCCTCAATCGAAATAGGCAGTACTAATATCACCCCACGGAACTGGATATTTGGTTTATTGTATGGGTATACTCTTTGTTGTTGTTGTTGTTTTTATTATTATTATTATTATTATTATTATTATTATCATTACAGAAGTTTTTATTATGTAGGCAGTTAACATTTGTAAAGCGTACTTAACAAAGATGGATTGCATACTGAGGTCACGAAACATTTATTTGTTTCTAACTAGAAAAAGATTCAGATGTAGCAAGAGAGTTTCAATGCATAGCCACAAGTTGGTTCAGAGTCGTATTCTACTGTCTGAAAAACCACCGTACATAATTTATTTATGCACATTTTGATGTTTAGTTTTTCTTACCGTTCCAAGCAGTAAAATAACAAAAGCTAAATGCGAAACTACAAAACTCTAAGAACAATCAAATTATATAATGCTGTTAGTGGGTGTATAGCACAGTGTATCATGTGACCGCAGAGAACACTTTTGTTTCTTTCCAAGTTATTTTGTTATTCGCCCTACATTGCTCGCAGAAGCATGTTATCGTATCGCGGCCTTGCATTACTCCTAAAGGTCGTTTTCTATTTCAATTGAAATACTCTTCTCATTAAGGTTTTGTAGCATTTCTTTTTAAAAGTTAATTTTGTTGGTGCAGAATAAGAGAAAATACAACAGAAAAATAATCTCATTCAGACACTGAAATTGTATTCTGCAATAGAGTTTAACATTTGGAAGCTCGTTCGCAAACAAGAAAGGAAATTCCTTTACTGACAGTAAAATTAGTTCATACAAAAATATAATACTGTTACGACGGTCTACTTGATCGTCGTAGGTACAGTGGAAACAAAATACGAGACACCAATTAAGTCACTAATCACCAGCTTTAATTTTCACAGTTAAACAGTTCGTAATTAACAACACAGTCTCTTACAACAAATCAAATAAAAATTGTTCACACGCAATAAAATGTCAACTAATATTAAATACAATTGTATCACAATTATACCGCCCGATTATAAAACGCAACACTTCACTAATAACCACTTAAACGCACACAGTAATATCGCCCGACAATAACTCGAACCGCACCTTAAATATATCGCAACTATAACTGAAAACTAAAGCCGCTGACCCCTGTATTTATACAACGCTCACAGACCAGAAGATTCCAAACTGCGCCTTATCTCTAAACTACGACGTAATTAATTGCGGCCTTGACACAGTCCACGCGGCTGGCGGCTTCCAGAAAAGTCTCGCGAGCGCATGTTGACACACATACGCACGTAACATTTTAGCTGGATTCCAATAGTTCGTTCGAGAAACACGTAGATTGTTCTGTGATGTCGTAACAATACAATATCCATGCATGACTGCATGAAACAATACCATACACCAGAATCAGAATATGTTTTATATAAACATATTCGATGTAGACGCTACCATACACGCAAATTACATGTGACAGGGTGTGTATGTGTGTGTTGAGTGAGACAGAGAGGGAGATGACCTATGGCTGAGGAAGGAATTCTTCATATAAATTGAATAATAATAATGGCTATTATAGAATCCTTCAACCCTGTCTTGTCCTGTTTGCAATCAGTAATAAATTTGCAAAGTTTATTTTGTCTCATTAACGTGACCAAATAATAAATAATTAGCACTGAAATATTAAGTTATAATGAGTGACTGGCGTTATAAAAAGTCTATTTACAGTCCATCTGTACACTGTTGTATTAACGGTGAAACAAAGGTTAAGTTATAAGCCTAACAAAGCCAAGTGTTCATACTTGTGTTATGTGAACGTGCGTCTCTCTGTATTTTAAACTATGTGACAATTGTTAGATAATAGAATAAGAATACAATGTCAATAGATAGGTAAATCATTACTTGCTTGAAACAGTTAAGTACTGAATAGTTCACAAGTTCCCATTACATGCCTATTATAAGTTACAAGATATTTTTAAATTTTTGTCATGGCTTCCACACATCTCCCCTTATAGACACCCCAACCTCCGGGAAGCAGAATTCTGATGTATTCTGAAGCAGACCTCCGGTTGTATTCTGATGTGAAGAGAATGCATAGAACAGTGTATACCTTGGTGTTCAGTACCTTGGTGTTTGTACTCTACCTAACTTATTAATAACAAAACTTTTTACAAGAATATATTTTTATTATTTTGTGAATTACAATGTTTCAATAGTATTCAACTATCATCATAAATTAATAAATTTAATAATATTTAAATCAATTATTCAAAACAGCTGTTTTATATTAGAATAAATTTAATGTTTTATATGTGTATATAAAATATGTTATATAATTAATTGTAAAACATAATATAAATATTTATTATTTTATTAAATTGTTAATTTTGAAAATATTACCACATATTGTATTAATCTGAATTTGTTCTGTTATTAATTTATTACTTGTTTTATGTTTAAATATTTCTAAACTTACCAAATATATTTTTTTTTACCTTTGGAAATAGTATGTTTTAATAAAGTGATGATATTTAAATTTGGAAATGTGTGTTTGTTTTTGATTGAGTGTGTAGCTAAATTATATTTGTATATATCGGTATACATTTGGTTTTAAATATGAATTACGGAGTTGTATAAATCCTTCTTTTAAACGCTTTCTTAGTTTGGGTACATAAAATTTTATACACTCCATTTAAATTGTGAATTAATTTGTGTGCTGTATGTTTGATTCTGTTAAAATTTGTTTTATTACTGTTATAGGTACTTTTTATATTTTGACTTTTATATAATTTTGTAACTTTATGATTAATAGTGCCTATGTGTGTGGAATTAATATATTTAATATCTTAATTTTTCTGTGTATTTTTATTAAAAGAATTATTTAGAAATTTTTGATTAACTTTGTTTATTATGTTATCAATAATTTTCAGGTTACATCCATTTTTATAGCAATATCATATATAATTATCTTTTCTTTTTGTACTTCACATTTATTTAAAGGAATATTATTCATTCTATATATCATAGAACTAAATGCAGCATATTTATATTGAGGAGGATGGATTGACTTTTTTGAAATTATTAATAAAGTTTGGGATAGTTTTCTGAATATATTGTATTAAAATTTATTATGGTTATTTATATTATGGCAGTTGTTCTAGATAATCCTGAATTCCTTAATTCTTTAAATTTTCTAACAACCGTTTTAGTTTTTTCACCGCGGAATTCCACTTTCATTTATCATCCGGATGATGAGTATGCTGCCAAATTCGTCGCAATCTATGCTTCTAAGCTAATTTCTCTCAGACAACCAGAGGAAGATTTATGTACTTACTCTTCCCTGTATCGCAGGGTGTAGCCTCCCAGGTTGATTTCTGAAAAGCACTGGTGAGATAATTTACAGCCGAATCCAATTCAGCAGATGTGTGGAGTGGAAGTTCTAGCAAGATATTACCATTATGAGCTCTCTAAAGTAGTCCCAGTCAGTATTACGATTTGTGAGTATTGGTAGACTTTCAGACTCAATGACAGTATTGCTAATAGTGACAATAATAGGAGTGTGATCAGGGGACAAATCAAGGCAAGAAACAACTTTGTAGTATTTATGAGACAAGCCTCTTATTAAAAAGAAATCAATGAAGTCAGGTATTTTATTTGTATCAGAAGGCCAATAGGTTGGTTGACGTGTGGACAGAAAGAACAGGGATTATTGTTTAATGACATTATATAAAACTCTACCTCTTGGATTTACTAGTCTCAAACCCTACTGCGGGTGTTTTGCATTGAAGTCACCCCCCTCCGCCACAAAACGTACACCAAGAGCTCTAAGAAAGTCAGTTTCATTGATTCTGTGTTTTGGGGGACAGTAGACTGCAGATACAATTAGAAGCCTTCTTTGATCTTCAATTAAAACGTTTGTCGCCTGTAGGTGAGCAGTTTTGACTTTAGAGAAGAGATAATCTTTTATATTTTTTCAGATCAACAGAGCGGTTCTGCCACGAGTTGACCGTCAGGGTGTTGGGTATCATAAATAGTAAATCCTGGAATTCTAATATGGCTTCTTTCTGTGATTTTTGTCTCAGATATTAGCATAACGTCTAACCTGTTGTCAATAAGAAAAGCTTTGAGTTCTAGGCTGCGTTGAGAGAGTCCATTGGCGTTCCATCCACACTAACATGGATCCCGTAATCCCATAGCAAGAGACTTTCCTTAGCAGAATATCATGAGATGATATATCAGAAACTTCCCTAACATGAAAATAAAAGATATCCACCTGCTTTCTATTCTCCATCTCAGGAGCCACAAAGGACATCATGTCGTTTAGGTTTGTAACTGTAGTTTTCTGGTCATGAAAGAATGTTAACGTAAATCAATAAATCTATTCAATGCCTTATAAAGTAATCATGAATAGTTATCACTTATAGAGCTTGCATAAGCATAGCAGTCTATAAAGAATTTTGTAAACAATTACTGCTACAATTAGGGCTCATAGCTTAGATTACGTACGTTTCTCTGAAACCTCTGCTTGCTGATAGAGATAAATAAATAATACAATGTGTTGTATTATGTGTTAATGAATAACAAAAACTTCGTTATATCAACCTTATTAATTTAGTCATAACATTAAGCCTGAATCGCTTTACATTCCTGTTTACAAAGAAATCAAGTGTTTTAAGACTTTTAAATTAACAATGTGAGAGAAAATAATAAGTCAGTAAAGGTACGGTATAACTTCAAGGCAAGGAAAGACGGTGTTGTAAAAATATAATTTTACACTTTGTAGCTTTGTGCTTTTCAACCAGTGGGAAATCGTCCAAGAGTTACAGAGAAGTATGCTTGTTTACAATCTTCTTGATACAATCTTTGTCCTTCTGAAATGTTACCACCATGTTGCGTCATGAATTTTGAATTACTTTCTCCCAGTAGTCCATGTCTTCTTCCTTGATTTTCATTTTCCAAGTGTTGCGTTAAAGCCCCCAATTATTAAATAATTCTTTTCACTTTCGACTCCTTTTTGTGGTATTTTTACACTTTATTTCATGTGCACTACTTGTTGATTTTGGTTTTCATATCTGAGTAATCTAAATTTAATAGTTCCTGCAAAGTTTTAATATTACGTATGAAACACTATCGAATATTCTATTACTGTTGCAGTTGAATGCTGATACTGTACTTTCTTCTTTAGTAAGAAGCTTAAACTCTGATTATCGCTTTCATGTCCACTATAGTCAGCTCTATCCATGTCTCCTTATATTACTGTATACTAACATAGTCCATTCAATCGTTTCAAATTTTGTTTTATAAAACAAGAACGCAAATAAAACAGCGAGAAAACTGAAATATCGCACACAGCTGTTGAAAAAAGAACTCTTGGACAGACACTGAAGGTTAGATGATAAAGAGACAGAAAAAAATGATTCATATAATTCAAAGACTGAAAAAGTGACACGTGGAACACAGCCAAAATGAAAGACCAAGACCGAGAGAAGTTGGATTGGGTAAATATCAAGAAGGTGACCTGCATTACCCTCGTGGGATGACGTGAAAAACAACCGAATTGACCTGGATAAGAACATCTTAGGATAGGAGGCTATGGAAGAAGCTGAGAAAGGTTCCATACTGCTCGCTAGAAGTCTGAAAGTAGTTATATTCGTTTTTTATACAGAAATATAAGACGGTATAATTATGCATTTAGAACGAAACTCATACATGAACCTTAATGTATAAACAATTTGAAAAATAATAATCAGTAGTGTAGTACGCAAATACGCCCCTAAGCCCGGCTTTGAACTTTATACAATTTGAGATGGACAATACAGATATTTCGTCTACTCGATGAGAGAACAATGCGTCATTCTCTAATCTCTATTCTATCCTTCTCCATATACCTGACCGGCTCGGCGATTACAATTCGTTCTGTTGTACAGCAGGGAGTAGTGTGAAACGCAAATACAAAAACTGTCATTTATGTCTTATGTTGCAACGACTACTGTACACTCCTGTACATAGTACACCGTCGCCACCGCATTTCCTTGAGAATTACCGACTACTATACTGTTTCAACTTGTCCGGAATAAAATTTGCTTTCTGTGCATATTTCCGTATCATAGTGCTAAATATTTGTACGCTGGTAATAAGTCAATAAATCAATCAATGTATGTTATCTATGGAGCTAATAATTGTAATAATTGTTTCATGTACCGTTTTAACAAGTGTGAGGGTGTGCTGATGTGCAAGTGCGCAAAGCATTCAGCATGACTGACTAAGTTTGCAGAGTCAAATAAGATACTTCCTTTATTAAAGGCTACACATCTGAGTCACTTAACACACGAGCAACGATGCCAGCTGAAAACTATTCTACCAATACCGATTTTGTCAACTGAAAGTATACAAAGTAGGCGAAATGCAAAAAAAGAACGTAGAAAAGATTTCGTGGTATAACACGTTTCGACAGGGTATGGTAAAAGAAACGAAATGTTTGACTTTGTACTTTTTCCCCAACTACATAAAATTTTAGCGTTCCCATTTCAAAATATACGCTACGCCACTGATAGTAATTTGTTAAAATTACATTAGACACTTTAACGACTAAATTACTCAGTAATTTAGATAACTGACAATTCCTAATCCTTTATTTATCCTCACAAGACACACGCCAAAAGTAGTGTAGTAGGTACAACAACTTGTTTAAAACGTAGTGATAATTAAAAGCCGGACACTTTATTACTAGATACAGCTCTAAATAGGCACATACTCATATTCATTTCCACAAATATAAATTTGTCAAGGTACGATATACTTTCACTGCATACTACACCTTCTGGTGTCTTTGGCTTTCATTATTTTTTTTTAATAAGTGAGTTGGAAAACGTTTGAGGTAGGTATTGCATTAGACTGAACGTCAAGTCTCTGAGAGGAACACGGGCAGAGAGAGAGAGAGAGAGAGAGAGAGAGAGCGTAGACACAAGGACGCTCAGTTGCGTTAAACAATCAACGATTACTGAGAAATCCCCATTCACATGCATTATCAAAACTCACTCAACGCTCACTTTGCTCTCATTGAGCATTAAGCCAGATAACTGTGACGCTATGTGTTGTACAAGAATTGGCACTGTTAAATATTATTAGTATTAAAATCTAATTTTAATTTCACGTAGATTATCATTTCGAAATGTAATAGATGACTTACATTTTAAAGAGGGCGAGCTAACTGCTCATCTGTTCATTTATAATTTTTCAATTATATTACTTTTATTTCGCGACCTTCACTATGAACAACGAAACTTTTTTCTTAGTTTCGATGATCCTTGAAGAGACATTGTGAACTGACAAATAAACAAATAACAGGATAATTCACTCACTAACAGAAAGTAACTAAAAGTAAATTAATCCTACACGATAGTTCACAAATTGTATTTTTAATGTTACTATAACACAATTACTTAAAAAGGACTAAGTTGTAAACAATATGCCAATAATATGTAGTCTTTAAACGCACTTACTACCATATCGGTAAAAAGCGGAGAGCAATAATATTACAAACTGGTAGTCTGCCTTTGTGATGGATGCCAGTTTGTACTGTGAACGGGGCTGGTGAATCATTGGCCTTGACAAACAAACAATACCAACACAGACACACACACAACACAATCACGCATACTTTATCCCCTCCATCAGAGACTTGGAGTTCAGTCTAATGCAGTACGTTCTTGAGTATATTTTTATCGGAGATTCCTACAATTAATACTATTCATGGAAGATATACGCTTCGTAGAATTCGTAAACTCTCGTAATCAGAAACAAATTACGGTTACAACAATGCAACTGCTACACAAATTCTCGGAAAACTGAGCTTATTGCCAACCCACAGAAATGGAATTTATCAGTTTAATATTGTTTCTCACTTTAATACTGAATGTCCGTCAGTGAGATATTAATTTCAGCAAACATAACCACATACATAGATCAGGAATTTAATTATTATTGTAATTGTTTATAAAATTCCAGTTAGAAAGGCAGGTTATCAACTTAAGTAAGGTTAATTTGCAAAAAACTTTCCATTTTTTGTTGGACTTTATGGACGTCCACTGCTGGGATCGTCTTCAGTGCCTGTACGACCACGTTTAAACTCGAGTGAGTTTCTGACCACTTACCGTTGTTTCTGAAGGCGCAGCATTTCCTAACACATTTACAATTTCGTTTTGATTTTCCATTGGCGCTGAAACGTTTTTAACAGAGAATTCAAACACGATGTTTGATTTTGTGCATTTTAAAAACACGCGTGACAGGAAAATTGCAAACAGCTGGTAAAGAGTGAATAAATTGACAGATTGACAGATATATCTGGAATTAACAGGTGTTCACGCGAAGTATACGTCTTGCAGCACTCGAAATATTTTATCTCTACCACTGAACTACAGATGTCGCTCCGCGAACTTTTCAACTGACCCTCGTAATATTATGACCAAATAATTTATTGGAGTTGGCACACATTAATATTTATACACGTATACTATGTAAAAGTAGCCAGTAAAAGCAATCGTTCCAGTATCTGCGCGCACACATACATTACGTTTATATATAATGTTTACAAAGAAGATGACAGTTGAAACGTACTGCTGAAACACTGTTAATATTTAAAAAATGCAAAGAGATATATTCTTTTAAAAAACAAACATTATTTCTTCACTATTAAAACATATATTAATTCTTTTGCCTGTGGGTTATAACGGTAATGAACATACATGTGTACGTAATGTACTTACATGAACGTATACGCCGCAACACTATACTGTAGAGCGCAGTATATATTGTTACGCCGTTTCAATTAGGCATTATGCGTAGAACTTATCTAACGTCGGTTACGTCACATAGGGTTACGTCTTTGCAAGGTCGGCTGTTCGGAACAGTCTGGGTGGTTTCTGTGTTTTCGTTACGTTGCTCGATTATTCTTCTTATATCTGATTAGACTGCATTTTTCTCGTGAACAACACAAAGCAAATAGCGACCTGACTAACTGATATAACCGGTGTGCACTGGAAATTTATTCAGGTGCTTTTGAAATCCACACCTGAAGATATTTTTTCAAGACTAGCTCTGCCGCCTCGACAAACGTTTTCGTGCGACATATCCTAAATAGACAGACAAATGCTAAATGGTCGACTTAAAACTGGAAACTTCCTTCTCTGGTCCAAGTAAATTGTATGCTACAGTGTAATATATAAACCCTTTAGCGATCGTTACTTCCAGAATTGTGTTTAAATAAAACGACATATATATCCATGTCTTAATCCCGCAAATATAATGAACAAATCATTTAAGCTTGAATATGGACATTTTGTCGTTAGTAAGTAGAAATCTTGTTGTAATAAGCAGCAAGTAGTTTGCCTATGAGACTTGTGTCGCACTAAACATGACTAGCTAATAGAAGAATAAAGCGCAGTTCAAGTTTTATTGCATCACTAGATTTCCGATTACACAAGATAGAGTGATGAAATTCGCTTGCAATTCCTAGGAACACATAAAAAAGAGACACGCAGAAAATATCATTAGCTCTGCTGAGAGCTCTACAATAGACAAAACGCACTCAGTATTCGAAGAAAGTGTAAAGTTAAAACTCCGTTTTCCCCTCAATCTTTATTTATGTCTTGCAAACTATGTTTTGTTTGTTACCACCATCAATATTGTACAAGAATCAATATAATATGCAGAATGCTAAATCATTTTTTAGTGTTATTTGGTCGTAGTAAACAAAAAGTAAAGATGAAATAATATACTTTCTATTATCAGACTCTTTCACACATACAACCTATGGTCTTAACCGATAACGTTCAAACATAAGATTTCGTGAATTTATTATAACGGTCTTTATATAAAAATTTTAATTTGTAAATAAACATTTCTGCTGTGAACTATATTAGCCAAAGCTTTGTGACTACTTAGTGAACGTAAATATACTAATCCGATTTTTAATATTTTTTAATAGAAACCGACCAATTTTCTGAGACATTGGTTAAATGAATCCTAAAATTAACCCTACCATGAGGGAGAAAACGTAGAAGACTAAAGCAGAGGTAACGACATAGGTCGAAGCTATGGTTACAAGAAATTTAAACCGGAAAATTTACACATGACAGAAGATAATGACAACTGAACACAAAGAGACAATGTTAGATATTCTTGTATTGAACACGAAGCAAATACGATAGATACTTATTTTATTCAACAAGCCTTTGTATTTCAAGAGAACTTGAATATTTTATTCGAAAGAATTATTATAACTCTATAAATTAAATAACCTTTTGCCCCGTGTATCATATGCACTGAAAATATTATAGTGTCCCAGTGTCTAATTCTGTCATATTTATCGTACTCTTATGCATGCATTAAAGTAGCCATTAATCATTCTGTTAACTATGCAAAAATTTCGTAAATCAACAATCATTTAATAATTAAAAATTACATCGTTTTGAGTGTACACGCGATAAATCGTTGTTGTGTCATATTCTCATTGTAAATTGTAATCTTCTTCCTAATGAGGTTGGCAAGCGTACCTGGTATGTCCACCCCTCTCTCTCCCTCTCTCTCTCTCTCTCTCTCTCTCTCTCTCTCTCTCTCTCTCTCTTTTATCCCTCATTCTCTCTATCTCTTTCCCATTCTCTTACGCGCGCGCGCGCATACACACATATATATCTCCTATATAAATAAATCCATATTCTAGCTCAAATTTAAGGTATTACCATAGCCTATAGTATTACTATAAAAGCTAGAACACTCGTTAGACTTTAAGAGGGTATAAAATAAATTATCTTGAAAACATTAAGAATCCATTAGGTGATTACGTAGGTACATAAATGAAAGCTGACTGAAAAGTGACTCTCCACTGGCACTAATGAGGCACTTTCTACTTGTATTATCACACATCGATGGCAACATATGGCTAGGGCTATTACATTGTTCCTGATTTTCTATATACAGTAAACTTTAATTGTCGCCTTGTGGATTAACTGCTTTAAAAATGAATTACCCTTTCAACCTTCAATCACAGGTGAAATCAGAACAAACAATAACCTACTTAAATGACCGTTTAAGCAAATCTTACATAGCATTGTCTAAATGTTCAAAGTTTGCTTCTTATTAAGGTTCAATTATTAAGATTCTTTTTCGTTGTTTAATTATTATTAATTTATACTAATATTTTTATTAATTGATTTTAATATCTCTATGTATTAATTTCTAAATATTCGATTTATTTAATTTTCTATTTCTATAACTTATATTTATTTATTATTAAGATTTCAAATGGCATTAAGGAAAAGTGAACGTTGGAAGAAACGTATTCCACTAGATCTGGTAAGGGACTTGTACGGACTGTGCTCTCGTCCTGCATTCCTAGATTAAACCAACCCATCTAATGTAAAAATTGCAAAAGATATAGATGTAAGTGATTATTATAGATTAGAACCCCTGATATTCCGCTTCTCATAATTATTTTGTTTTTATATGTTTAAATAGTTTAAGTCTTATTATGTTCATTTATTATGAAAACGTGCTTTGTCATAAATATAAAAGATATTAGCACTTCAGAGGCAGTCATCACGTGTCTGATGATTGCACGGTACTAATACAAAAACTGATCTTTTCATTTCGCGTCTTTGTTGTGATCAAACGTAAACTGCGTAAACGCAAGCTTTGTCAAGGGAAATACATTCTCTCTCTCTCTCTCTCTCTCTCTCTCTCTCTTACATGTATATAATTTTTATTGGAATTCAGAATAAAATAATTTTAATATTGCGGTATGTAAATAATACGTCTAAATGTCCCTTTACATAAAAAGGATTAACATTACAATTTGGCTCAAAATTTTTTTTACTTTGTTTATATATAACGATAATTGAAAATTAACACTCACTTTCAAATTCAACTTCATTCAAGTATTAGACGTGTACACAACCTTTCATTCCTAAGTCCTTTACATCAGACATATTAATTTTGTGTAGGCTTAAGCATATTTTATCAAACAGTTAATTTAAAATACTCAAACTCGAACAAATTGAAAGTAATTTATAACATACACTTTTGTGTCACTTAAGGGGAGTCGGAACCGAAAAAATGGAAAAAAAATAAAAATTGCGTTTTTATTTTTATATTTTTCGTTACACTTTTTTGAATAAAATGGTATAAAAATCATGAAAATTGGATAACTATAAGTATTTTTAATATTTTTTTGTTTGACTCAATACAGCGTTGATTTTTGTTTCCATAGTAACGCAAAATGTAAATAGTGTCTTTTATACATTCACGCTTATTTATACCTCTATAATGTTTCTTTCCAATGTTGATACACTTGTTAAACAGCTGATCACAATTTTTTCAATGGATTATTGTATTGTCATCGGAGATACATAAGTGTGCCAAATTTCAAAGCTGTAGCTAGTCTGGAAGGTAGTTAAAAATCAATCGCAAGATTCCACCCGGACAGACAGACACCACAGCGAGTGGAGAAAAACGTTTTAAAAATACTAGTTATAAAGGATAGTGTAAATTTATTTTAAAAGAAAGTACCTCGACAGAATTACTTTAAATTTCTCCTGCTCCGCTAGTAATCTGAATAAGTAAAGATGATAAGCTCTATTGGACAGTAAAAACAAAAGGGAAAGGTACCTCAAGAAAAACGAATACCTGAAATGTGTAGTTGTTGCTGTTTGTTCTATAGGCGCTAACTAGACTCTTATGTGTGTTATTAGATATACGATTTTACCTCAAATTATATTTTGAAGTATTCAATGTACATTAATTAATTATACAATGTGTTTGTTTCTGGCATGTCCTTTATAGTTTTAGTATGTAAGAGAATACCAAATAATAACATTACTAATAGAACAGAATTAGGTTTGTTAACTTTTTATCATTTTCTTCAAGTTTAAGCAAACCCCTATTTCTGTTATATCATCTCTAATTTAAAGAAATACATTTCTGCTAATAAGCTGCCCACAACAGATACAAATCTACACAATTCGTATGAAATACTAACTGCATTTGTCATCTCCCACCATCCATGGAAATTACTATATTCTACTATATACAACATTTTAGAGCGATTTTGGGGATGAATCATAAGCGATGGGCTTAGTGCTGGGAAATCTCATCGGCAATATTAATTTTTCCGTAAGTAAAGAGGCAAATAATTGTTGTTTTAATGATTTATTCAACAAATTTAACCACATGTTCTCCATAATCCCTTGCTACAATTATAGATTTATAAATCGCTTCATTACTTCTTTATCCCAGCTGTAAATAATTTTTTGTCTTGAGGTCTGAGCACTCTTGCTAAAAGATAGATGCTGCGTAACTTCTTGGCTCAATTTTAGACAACTGTTACTCTGAGAAAGTAATTTTTCCACCTATAGGCCTATATTGTAGAAACGCTGGCTCGAATATATTTTACAGTAATTCAGTTTGTTATAAATAAACGGGTGACCTCTACATACATACATATAGCCTATACATATATACATATATTGTACGTTTACATTACAATTTTTAGAACATTTTTCTATAGTAACGGTACCTCGTATGTCCCTTTGAATCAGTTATCATTTCGAGATTCCAGAACTGTGGTTTAACCTTCGATATGAAGGCTCTCGCGTTGCTTGTCAACGTATTTGGCCAACTACAGCTGACCAATTCATATGCAAAACTTTGCACGAGTCATACAAATTTTATCGTATACACATATATCGAAGGGAAAATTTCTAATGGTTTTACACTCCCTAAATCCAGAAAAATTATTACCTTGAGTTGCTTTTAAAAGTACATGTTTTCAGACGATTTGTCATTATAAAATGATTGGTATAGTCTATTAAAACACTTCTTATATAGTTGTTTTAAACTGTGACGAGGATATCAACTTATGATTCAAAAGGATCATACTCGTTAAATTGTTTATGCTACAACAGGCGCTTGGCTCTTTGCTTATTTAGTGACACCCTTCCCAAAAGTACGTATAATCAGACATACTAAAACATCCTGTTGCTGCATATGTGCAATATATTTTCGTTCTGTTGGGTGCTTCTTTTATTCCTCAAATAAAACTTTTATATTGTTTAGACGTAAAGTTTGATTTACCGGCACGACGTATTTTTATTTCAACATCACAGCATTTCAGTAAGTTTATGGATGACTCAATTCCGTGTTTATAATACGTAAAACGTTTACTCAGCTGTACAGTAACGCCCTACTATACGAGTGCAAGCAGAGAGATACCGGACAGAAGCAATCGTCAATTTACTGTTCGCAGTACAGTATTCCTGTCGACTCGCTGGGTATTAAAGATTGCAACCTAAATGCGTCCTGCGTAAACTTTATGCTGTTGGCGAAGAAAATTAAATTTAAGTGTATGTATTTAACTTTATAGAAAACGTTGGGCTATACATTACAAAGAGCACATGTATTCAATCTAAGGATGCTTTTATTATTTCAGTTTAATTTATATAATTAGTTTTTTAATATTCTAAGAATCTCTTTTGCAAAACATTTCACACTATTTTTTGTCGTTGCCATTATCATTAATACTCTTATTTGTTTAGAAGAAAATGAACACGAAAACTATCAGTAACAGAACACTTACTCGTACCTATAATGGTAGTTGTGGTTACGTTTGAGTCTATATGTATTAGTTATATTTTTATGTCTTTGGTCCCTGCAAGAAAGCAAGTTGTGTGCCAGTGTATCACTGATTTTTTTATTTTACTTACAACACTTGTGCCCCATTTCATTTGTTTCAGCTAAGAATTTAACGGCCATTAAATTATCCGTTAAGAATTTAAAGGTTGGTAACCCATTTCACCTAGCTGAGTTATAGATAACTCAATTCATCGGATAATTCAAGTTTGTCGGTTAACATAAGGGGAGATACTTGCCATATTAAGTAACTAACGGACCATAAAAACGACGCGATCTGATCTTAATATTACGTTTGGCGTCGCTTTGTGTATGTTGTTTTTTGTTAAACAGTCGTTCGTGTATGATTCATAAAAGTTGTCATTCAAGTTGTAATTCATAAAATGTGACTTCTCAATTCCGGTCTGGAATATAAAAGCGTAATCTTGCAATCCTCAATTTAACGAATGTATGTTTTCCCTTAGCGCGGTATCTCACTATCTCTGTCTGTCTGTCTCTCTGTCTGTATCTCTCTCTCTCTCTCTCTCTCTCTCTATATATATATATATATATATATATGTTTATTATCTATCTATTTATCTATCTATCTATAAATTTATCTATCTCTTTCCCCTCTCGTTTTTTCTGGTTCCTTTCCTCTACCCTCCTCAGAAGATTTAACTTTTACCCACAAACTACAAAGTATTTATTTATAAACTACCCTTTTCAAAATTATTTATTTGCACTTATTGCGGTTTTCTTGAAAAAATTTGTTTTTTTTTTATTTTATTTTACAAACATAAAATTTTACCAGAAAAAATACATTTTTTAAATGTTTTACATTATCATGAAGTCTGGTATGGAAAAAGAAGGCTTGTACAGACCTTCGTCCTGCATGTTTTATTTGTGTCGATACTGTTTATTTGAGAACGATGAATTCGCAGCTTAGATGTATGAAAATTATACGAAAAAATAGAAACACAATTAAAAACCATAGTGTAACTAACATATTACATTACTCTCCTTGCTATTACATAATATTCTTGGATTTCGTTGTCCAAGACGTGTCCGTTACTTAACTAAATATCACTATAATATTGACGACTCGGAACACTAAGGTTTTTATAAGTAAAAACGTAAAGTTTTACCTTACAGCCTAAACCGGCTTTCACCTATAGAAGGCTTCATCAGAGGCTGTCGTTAGTAGCGCTGCTCGTCTTGTTGTTGGCGACGAGATAGTGTTTCGAAAGATTGAAGCTGTGTGTGTGTGGTGAGATGTGTTCGAATAATGCGTGCGATTTGAATTGTGTCTGTTCGTTTAGGATGTCGTTTTTATTTGTTTTTGTGTGTTTGTATATTTCTAATTGTTCTAGAGTGTCTAGTTTTCGGCCTTTTGTGTGTACGTGTAGTATGTTCATGTTATTGTCGATGTTTTTATATGTGTGGTTTGCTTCAATGAGGTGGTTTGCGAAGGTAGATTCTGTAGTGGTGTGGAGTGCTTTTGTGTGTTCAATGTATCTCTGTTTGAAGCTACGTCCTGTCTGGCCTATGTAGAATTTACTGCAATTTGAACAATTTATTTTATATACACCGGGTAGATCGAATTTGTTTTGTGCTTTGGGCATGCGTTTTAATAGTGTGTGTTCTGTTTTGTTAGTAGTTTTGTAAGCGATTCTGTATCCTGCTTTTTTGAATTTGTGGGCAAGTTTTTCTGTTTGTTTGTTGATGTATGTTAGTGTTATGAATTTGTTGTTTTCTGTCTTTGTCTGTTGTTTGTTTTGTGTTTTGTGTAGGAGTTTACTGACTATTGTTCTGTCATAACCGTTAGATTCTGCTAGATATTTTATCGTGTTTAGTTCGTCTTTGTAGTCTATTTCATCTAAGGGGATGTTGTTAAGTCTATGTATCATGGTTCTAAAAGCAGCTAGTTTGTGTTGTATTGGGTGATTGGAGGTGTTGTGTATTAATGTGTCAGTTGTAGTTGGTTTTCTGTATATACTGAATTTGTGCCTGTGTTCTAGTCTTGTGATGGAGAGGTCTAAGAAGTTTATGGTATTGTTGTGTTCGTATTCGGCAGTGAAGGTTATGTTTTTATGTATTTTGTTTATGTGCGTTAGTAACTGTTCACATTGTCTTTTGTTTCCCCTGTATAGTATTAGAATGTCATCAACGTATCTGTGCCAATATAGTATTTTATGTGAGTGTCTGTCATTGTTTGTGAGTATTTTTGTTTTTTCTAAGTGTTGGAGGAAGACTTCTGCTAGAATGCTGGATATGGGGGAGCCCATGGGTAGGCCATCGTTCTGTGTGTAGTATTTATTGTTATAAGTAAAGTAGTTTTGTTTTGTGATAATGTTCAGAGTTTCTGTTATTTCATTGAAAAGTTCGTCTGGTGTGTTGTTCTGTTTGAGTTTGTTTTGTAGGATGGTGATTGTTTCAGAGATGGGGATGTTTGTGTACAAGTTTTTAATGTCAAAGGAGGCTAATGTGGCGTTATGGGGGATGTGTATGTCTTTTATTTTTGTTACTAGGTCAGTGTTGTTTTTTACTGCAATGTTGTTGTCTATTTGTGTGTGTTGTCTAATAATTTTGTCTAGATATTTTGCCAGTTTGTGTGCAGGGGCATTACGGTAGTTGATAATGGGGCGGATCGGAATGTCTTCTTTATGGATTTTGGGAAGCGCTTGGAGTGTAGGTGCTGATGGTCGGATTTGTTTCATGTAGGGCTTTTGTTTATGTGTCATAATGTGTTTGGCTTTGTTGACTATTTGTTTTACTGAGTTTTGGTATCTGTCGGTGGGGTCGTGTTTTAGTTCTGTGATGTTGTTCTGTTCTATGAAGTCTTGTACATTTTTGTGTAGGTTGTCTGTGGGGATAATTACAGTCGTGTTGCCTTTGTCAGCTTTTACAAATGTGATGTTGTGTTTGTGTGCCTTTTCCCTCAGTTTGATGGCTGTGTGTATTTCTGAGTTGTGGTTGTTGTTGTCTGATGTCTTAAGTACTCCTATTGTGTTGTTTATATTATGTCTTAATGTGTCTTGATGTTCTGGTGCTGTGTTTTGTATATTTGTTTCTGTGTCAATTATGAGCTTTGTTAGTGTTTGGTTGTTTTGTTTGTAATGTATGTTATGTTTTAGGCCTTTATCAAGGAGTGTTTGTTCGTTTTTTGTGAGTGTGACGTTCGTGAGGTTTACTGTACGTGGGTAGAATTTGTGCGAGGGAATTATATCTGTTTTGATTGGTGTCAGATTTTTTATTTTTCTGTCGTGTTTTGTCTGTATGATATGTATTTGTTTTTTTGTCCATTCATTTGTGTGATGTATTAGTTCAGTCATGTAATTGTGTCCGTATGTGTTGGCGATATGTAGGTGTAGTGTTAATGCTTTGCGATTAAGGGCGTCTTTTTTCTTATATAGTTGTTTAATTGATTCTTTTATGTATGTCCTTTGTGCGATGTTTTGTGTTATTCGGGCGGCCTGGTTGTTATGTTTAATTTTGATTTGGGCATATTTAGGTGTTAGTGAATTGTTTATGCATATTTTGTTGAAATTTATGTGAGCTACAATCTTTCTAACCTTCAAAGTTGTGAACTTGTACGCTTGGACGATGGCTCGTCTTGCTGAGTTAAATTCTTGGATTTCGTTGCCATGACGTGTCCGTTACTTAACTAAATATCACTATAATATTGACGACTCGGAACACTAAGGTTTTTATAAGTAAAAACGTAAAGTTTTACCTTACAGCCTAAACCGGCTTTCACCTATAGAAGGCTTCATCAGAGGCTGTCGTTAGTAGCGCTGCTCGTCTTTTCATAACACTAACATACATCAACAAACAAACAGAAAAAATTGCCCACAAATTCAAAAAAGCAGGATACAGAATCGCTTACAAAACTACTAACAAAACAGAACACACACTATCAAAACGCATGCCCAAAGCACAAAACAAATTCGATCTACCCGGTGTATATAAACTAAATTGTTCAAATTGCAGTAAATTCTACATAGGCCAGACAGGACGTAGCTTCAAACAGAGATACACTGAACACACAAAAGCACTCCACACCACTACAGAATCTACCTTCGCAAACCACCTCATTGAAGCAAACCACACATATAAAAACATCGACAATAACATGAACATTCTACACGTACACACAAAAGGCCGAAAACTAGACACTCTAGAACAATTAGAAATACACAAACACACAAAAACAAATAAACACGACATCCTAAACGAACAGACACAATTCAAATCGCACGCATTATTCGAACACATCTCACCACACACACACAGCTTCAATCTTTCGAAACACTATCTCGTCGCCAACAACAAGACGAGCAGCGCTACTAACGACAGCCTCTGATGAAGCCTTCTATAGGTGAAAGCCGGTTTAGGCTGTAAGGTAAAACTTTACGTTTTTACTTATAAAAACCTTAGTGTTCCGAGTCGTCAATATTATAGTGATATTTTGTTAAGTAACGGACACGTCATGGACAACGAAATCCAAGAATTTAACTCAGCAAGACGAGCCAACGTCCAAGCGTACAAGTTCACAACTTTGAAGGTTAGAAAGATTGTAGCTCACATAAATTTCAACAAAACATGCATAAACAATTCACTAACACCTAAATATGCCCAAATCAAAATTAAACATAACAACCAGGCCGCCCGAATAACACAAAACATCGCACAAAGAACATACATAAAAGAATCAATTAAACAACTATATAAGAAAAAAGACGCCCTTAATCGCAAAGCATTAACACTACACCTACATATCGCCAACACATACGGACACAATTACATGACTGAACTAATACATCACACAAATGAATGGACAAAAAAACAAATACATATCATACAGACAAAACACGACAGAAAAATAAAAAACCTGACACCAATCAAAACAGATATAATTCCCTCGCACAAATTCTACCCACGTACAGTAAACCTCACGAACGTCACACTCACAAAAAACGAACAAACACTCCTTGATAAAGGCCTAAAACATAACATACATTACAAACAAAACAACCAAACACTAACAAAGCTCATAATTGACACAGAAACAAATATACAAAACACAGCACCAGAACATCAAGACACATTAAGACATAATATAAACAACACAATAGGAGTACATAAGACACCAGACAACAACAACCACAACTCAGAAATACACACAGCCATCAAACTGAGGGAAAAGGCACACAAACACAACATCACATTTGTAAAAGCTGACAAAGGCAACACGACTGTAATTATCCCCACAGACAACCTACACAAAAAGGTACAAGACTTCATAGAACAGAACAACATCACAGAACTAAAACACGACCCCACCGACAGATACCAAAACTCAGTAAAACAAATAGTCAACAAAGCCAAACACATTATGACACATAAACAAAAGCCCTACATGAAACAAATCCGACCATCAGCACCTACACTCCAAGCGCTTCCCAAAATCCATAAAGAAGACATTCCGATCCGCCCCATTATCAACTACCGTAATGCCCCTGCACACAAACTGTCAAAATATCTAGACAAAATTATTAGACAACACACACAAATAGACAACAACATTGCAGTAAAAAACAACACTGACCTAGTAACAAAAATAAAAGACATACACATCCCCCATAACGCCACATTAGCCTCCTTTGACATTAAAAACTTGTACACAAACATCCCCATCTCTGAAACAATCACCATCCTACAAAACAAACTCAAACAGAACAACACACCAGACGAACTTTTCAATGAAATAACAGAAACTCTGAACATTATCACAAAACAAAACTACTTTACTTATAACAATAAATACTACACACAGAACGATGGCCTACCCATGGGCTCCCCCATATCCAGCATTCTAGCAGAAGTCTTCCTCCAACACTTAGAAAAAACAAAAATACTCACAAACAATGACAGACACTCACATAAAATACTATATTGGCACAGATACGTTGATGACATTCTAATACTATACAGGGGAAACAAAAGACAATGTGAACAGTTACTAACGCACATAAACAAAATACATAAAAACATAACCTTCACTGCCGAATACGAACACAACAATACCATAAACTTCTTAGACCTCTCCATCGCAAAACTAGAACACAGGCACAAATTCAGTATATACAGAAAACCAACTACAACTGACACACTAATACACAACACCTCCAATCACCCAATACAACACAAACTAGCTGCTTTTAGAACCATGATACATAGACTTAACAACATCCCCTTAGATGAAATAGACTACAAAGACGAACTAAACACGATAAAATATCTAGCAGAATCTAACGGTTATGACAGAACAATAGTCAGTAAACTCCTACACAAAACACAAAACAAACAACAGACAAAGACAGAAAACAACAAATTCATAACACTAACATACATCAACAAACAAACAGAAAAACTTGCCCACAAATTCAAAAAAGCAGGATACAGAATCGCTTACAAAACTACTAACAAAACAGAACACACACTATCAAAACGCATGCCCAAAGCACAAAACAAATTCGATCTACCCGGTGTATATAAACTAAATTGTTCAAATTGCAGTAAATTCTACATAGGCCAGACAGGACGTAGCTTCAAACAGAGATACATTGAACACACAAAAGCACTCCACACCACTACAGAATCTACCTTCGCAAACCACCTCATTGAAGCAAACCACACATATAAAAACATCGACAATAACATGAACATACTACACGTACACACAAAAGGCCGAAAACTAGACACTCTAGAACAATTAGAAATATACAAACACACAAAAACAAATAAAAACGACATCCTAAACGAACAGACACAATTCAAGTCGCACGCATTATTCGAACACATCTCACCACACACACACAGCTTCAATCTTTCGAAACACTATCTCGTCGCTTACAACAAGACGAGCAGCGCTACTAACGACAGCCTCTGATGAAGCCTTCTATAGGTGAAAGCCGGTTTAGGCTGTAAGGTAAAACTTTACGTTTTTACTTATAAAAACCTTAGTGTTCCGAGTCGTCAATATTATAGTGATATTTACATAATATTCATTGCAGGTCTATCGTAAATAACAATTTAAAGCTCAGCTCGTACGTGTAATTATTTATTAACCTCAGAGTTAGTCTATATCTGCTCCAAAGATAAAACTTTTCAAAGAGAACAACAGTTTAATTAACTGTTTACATAAGGCGGTTTAATTATCCAGCACTCGGATACACGTCTAGTTGCATACCGTGTTGCATAGCACGAACAGTTCTGTTCACAAACAATGCACAGTAGCTTAGTTATTCAACTACTACAAAAGACAAGTATAACAAGCGTTAGTTAACGGGAAATTCGTATTAGTTTAACTGCCAGACTTTAACATTTAATCATTTCCAGATACCAGGAACGTAACAGGAAAATAGCGGAATGATTAACTAAACACGCTACTTCCCGGATAGTTCGCAACACCTTAACTTACTGCGACAGATTAACTGTTAAATTCTTATACTTGAACAAGCCAAGTTTTTTCGACTCTCAGCAGGGTACTGTTACTGTTAGTTTTAAAAGTGTCCACGGGGTATAGCGCAAATAGTTGGTACTCACTCATTGCTTGCACAGACGTTGAACAAACGACTACAGTTAGACGCAGTTAGCTCCTTCATTTCGTTCAGGTAAAACTACAATGTGACTTATACTATTGTCTGAGTATTATCTGATACGTAAAGTGTTGAGTCATAATCGTACCTCGTTCGGAGAAGAGCGTGTACAGTTTAGATATTAAAACAATACGTACAAGCCTGCATAAAATGTTCCAGCAACCATCGCTTACAGAAATGTATAGTTTAATTTAGGAACAAATGCAACTTGTCCAGTACTTCAACAATACAAACGTTTTTTCGAGCGTATATTTGTATAAATAAATCGAGACTTTTAAGGGCTGAAAAAGAAAATTCTTTTCCCTTAAACTTAGACAATGAATGTAATTGTTTTAAAGTGGAATGTTTTAATGTAGAAAGTGGCGATCACACAGGTGAAACACAGCAGAGATTTAAGTTTCGAACCTGTGATATTAATGTGCGTTATCGTAGTTGTGACTTACGGTGTAGCGTAAAGTGATTATTGTGTATTAGACTACTTAGAGCGACATTGTTAAGAAGGTCAATGACACCAATTGTTAATGACACAGAGAGAAAACAGCTGTAATGGTATGAACTTCTAGTCCGCATGGAATCAAGAAGATATAACAAAATAAAATAATTTAATTGAATGTAGAAGGAAGAAGACCATAAGAGCGACTTAGAATGTGATAGGAAGATAGTACCACAGATCTAGCAAATAGCAGCGAGAAGAACAAAATGAAAGTGACCAAATGGGAAGCAGAGAAACTTATACAGAAAATGGACAGAGAACCAACACCGTAAAGTACAAACGAGGAAAGCGAACAAGCAGAAATATTTAAGTCTACCGTTGCTGATGAAATTTACGGAGGTGATTTAATTTCATTTTCGCTACAGTTTGTTTTTATGTTCGTCTGGTGTACACCCATGGAAAGTGTAAAAGAAGAGAAGCAAATTATTGGTAACATTTACGGATCTTCACAGTAACCTTCCGTGTAGTAATAGAGTTCTTCTTCAGTACCTAAGAACAAATATTTGCGACTTTTCTGTAGTATGCAAAGTGGTCAAGATTCGTATAGATCAAGGTGACCATTGAAAATCCAAATGCAGTATTTAATGACTTCTTCAACACTAGAATAATCCTATCAGTTACGCGCGCAAACATGTACAAAAACGCACACACAAACACACTCACTCACGTGCTCGCTCGCCGCTCGCTTAATCACTCACACACTAATAGTAAATATATATTTATTAAACTTGGCTCCAACTGTATGGAAACGAAAACGAGATAAAGTAGTCTTGTTTAAATGTATAAATCATCATCATCACCACTCCAAGGACTAGACCTTACACCTGTTCCGGATCCCGTCTCCGTTGGTGGGCCCTGTTACGCCGACCAATCCACTCCAAGTCCACTTCGTGTGACCGACGAACTATTACGATGAAAACATTAATACTGTAGTAGCGTTATCGGTACCCCCACTAAAATTTCTTAAAGCAATAACAGTACAAAACTCTTAATTCAACTAAACCGTCTTTAAAATTCATCTGGCATTTATTCATATATATTTGCAGGTACCTTGTCAATAGTTAGGTTGTCATATGCGTTTTACAAGTTACAGAGAGGCACAAGTTAAAAGTGGCAGACATTTTCTTATTTCCCAAGAGTTCTATGCTATGTGTGCTATGTGTTTCCCAATGTGTTGCACGCTACTTGTAGTCACATATTTAGCTGCGGTAGATGGTAACGCCTCCAGCGGGACATTAGCCCCCATCCTGTCACGACGTAGGTAAAACGTTAGCTACAAGATCACAGAGGAGGACAGGGTAACAGCAACATGAGAGGTGACTTCCTATTGGCATAAGTTGTTGGTTTAACACCGATAGCTTTACAAAGTACAGTACACATAGCGCGATACGGAAAATGCATACAGCTTAGGCCTACATCATGAACCTAGTATTTACCTAAATCGTCTACCTAAATCATTTATATACAAATTATACGTATTTTTATATCTTCACTGTTTTGATAAAATTACTCCTGTTCTAAGCTCATGGCCTACACACATATCTTTCAAGTGGCTAATTCTCAGATACCAAACACATGTGGCTAATTCTCTAAAAATAAGAACTGCTTATTCTTTTTGTAAGTTTTATTCATTAGTTATCATCATCATCATCGACACCACTCCAAGGATTAGGCCCTAGACCTGTTCCGGAACACATTCCTCAGTTATTACGACTTAATAAAAGCATTTCTGACAAATAAAATTTAGTTAACGTTTAGTTCCAATAAATAGTCTTATCCTTATATCTTACAGCTGAAAAATGATGTACGTGTAACAAATGTCACACGTGTGTGCGTAACATTTTTAAATTTTGTTAAGAGCTTAAAATCGTACCGCTCGATTAGGATCAATAAAAAGCCTAATTTTGGTATTCTGATGGTTGTAGCAAACTTGATAATTGCAACAAATAGATGTTATCTGAATACAAGTGCAGAACAGTAGAGTATGAGCTACTATTATATCAGTAGCTAACGATACCAGGAAAACAGCATGACTCCGGTGTTGCCTCAATGCTCCCACGGGAACACTGGCAGCAGCTAGCGCTATCAAGCCGACTATGATAGTCTAGTTTATTACAATATATCTGCGGCATCATGAGCCAAACGTTTTACTGCTTTATCTCCGTACATATTTGGTTGTAACGATTAAATTAACTTTAGTCATTCACGCTGCACCTTCTGCTACACTTTGTAGCTCACCAAAGATTAGTGTGAGGCAGACGAGAAAGTGATTAACGATTAGTGCACTAGTGATTAGTGAAATGTGCAGAACGTATTTTTGGTGTGCTATTAATATGAGTAAATGATAAAAACTATTCTCGCAAGTTCAAATAGCTGTTAAAAAAACGTTGGTGTTATTAAAAATTAATTTATAGTCTGTCTATACGCAGACTATACAAAAACAACTCCAATTGCCTAAAAACTTGATATATATAAAAGCTTGTTGCCATAGAAACACGGCACATGAGCAGTGGCCATTTACATTATTAGCTTACTCCGTAAATCTGCTGCCCATTCTATTTCTGTTTGAGTAGCGATCGACGAAATATGGAGTCAGCTGCCTTCCGCATGACGTCTTTCGCCAGCTGTAATGGACGTGTTGTGACCTGTAGATTTATTGTATTCTTTCAATCATGGCAACGTCTATGAGTACGATGCGGGTTGTATCCTGAACTACTGGCAAACGTCGGACTACGAGTTTCTCGGTAAACGGAAAGATGGTATCAAAACGGCCGCTAACGGGACCTTGCCCCCAACGACAATATGTGGACGGCGATCAGAGCTACAGAGTGCCGCGCCGTCGTTATGACTTTATCAGGCGGTCGACTCTTCCGCCGGGACCGCCGTCATAGGGGTGTTTGGGACAGGCACCGCATACCCAAAATTCTCGCTCTTCAGGGCAGATAACAAACGGGAGGGGATGATCGTAGAGAGCATAGCTTACGGTAACTATTCTGAAGTAAAAGAAGTAATGTTATTTTCCTCTGAACTCTCATACCTACTAATAATAAATCTAATATGCTTAATTTATTGCGTTATAATTTTATTTAATAACATACTTTATTAATAACAAATTTCAGCTGTTGAAACATGAGACAAGTATAAAGTAAAATTTCCATTAAGGATGCTTAACAACTCTGGTAAAGCAACGTATAAACTTTGTATTAATTTAGTAGTATTTTACAGCTAAATCGCTTTTCCATTTGCTGTTTCTCGTTTTCAAAGGAATCCGTGCTCCTCAGACTTCTAAATTAATAATTATGTAAGGCAAAATAATTAGCCAGCAAAAGTAAGGTATAACTTTAGAATATCAAAGTTGTTGAGTAAAAATACGATTTTATACCTTATGTTTTTCGCTCAGTCGAAAATTTGTCAAGAGTTATACAGAGAATTGTGTCTTAAATTATCCGCCCTTATCTTGCAAGTCAGAGAATAATCACATAATCTTTCAAATATTTTAAAACTCTGAATACAACTGAATGAAAGTTAAATGAACTCATGAAGAGATATTTTCATTGTTTTCTTTCAAAGCTATTTAATTTGATAACATAAAGTAAATGTTTTATTGTAACGCTACAATTATTCGTATCGATATACACAAGGTCACATACCACAGTTACAGAACAAACTCACAAATAAATATTATTTACACGACATTAATCCTATAGAGTTTAATATTATTCACAACGCATATGCTTCAATGGTTTCAAAAAACACTTCACAAGTACTGATGAGTATGAAAAACACACACGCACAAAATGTGACGATTTGATCATGGGAACACTATGATTCCAGATTGCCAGAACTAACAGTCTCAACATGTCAGTAAGGACATTTCAACATTAGGTTCCCTTATTAAATCCACTAAGTTGCAGGCCTCCATATTTCACAGTTATCAGTGGGACAAGTCTAATTAATATCCGGTCGCATTCAGTTCATTATGAAGCAGTCATCACAAATGTATCTCATCACTCGTCAGTTTGATAAACCACTTCAATGAAGCTACAACTACAAGCTCAGACAAGAGAGACATTATAACGTCACACAATAGTCAGCCCGGCAGAGCTCTTCGAAAGAGTTATTATGTCATCGCCCAGATTATAATATATTAAAAATGCAGTTACGACTTGTGAAGTATAATTGCTTTTTTACATGTAATAGTAGGAGTCATTGTACTGACAAACTAATCATTTTTAATATAAACATTATTTAATAATTTCTTACAGCAATACCAAGAATATTAGATTTTTTGTATGATAATGTGTATTATTATTCACTGCATTAAACTTTGCAGTAAATTAGTAGAGATTTCGTGGTATGTTATGTTACATCATTATTATACTGTTAGTTATTATGCGGTGTTGCAAATATAGGTACATCATTATAAATCACTGGACTTCTATGATCTTGGTGGGGAACAGTTTATTTCATTCCTAGTCGTACCACCTGGATATCCCCAAGTCCATCTTCTCAAAATACGTATAGCCTATCTGATTATTTCCTGTTTAATGAGAGGCTCCAACCTCTCTAGTTATAGCTTTCATGTCCATTAGGCCTATATTATAACTGTTTATAATAAACTACAACTACTGCATACAATAGCAAATGCACTTAAAATATCTCAAAGAATTATCGGAGAATTAAAAACTAAAAGGTAAAGCAAAAGTGACTGGCGTTAATTAAAGTACATGAAAACTAAAACAAAAGTACCTGGGACAAGAAATAAATATCTCTGAAGACGTTTTTAAATCTTAAAAGACGGGCCTGGGTAAATTTTACATATATTATCACTAAGCATTTTCCAAACTATATTAATATTTTAAAATCTTAAAAACTAGTTTTATAATCAAGTTCTCTGACAATGTTTCATCCTAACGTCCAATAAAACTCTTTACCATGTAGCCATATTTTGGGAAATTAAGAATTTTCGCTAGGCCCACAGACCTTAGGGAATGTAAGCAATTAACGTAAATCTAATACATGCAGTACAATGATGTCAATAGTAGTACATTAACGATATTTTTCGGTGTGCAGGAAGTCAAATGACGAGCGAATTTTACGAAAAATGTATGTGTTGTATAAACGTATTGGTACCAGTAGCCGTGGTTTACGGTAAATCATGTTATTAGTATACATAACAGTATAATGGATTGTGGCAATCAAGATTTGGGGATGTTTCAGTTGGCTATCCAGAACAAAATCTGTCTCACTACAACGCTACAAATCTTGAGCTTAGCATACACTGTCCATATCATGTGTGGCATTATAATTTGTGCGTGTGAGTCTGCCTATGAGTAGGCTACGTATTATTCGGAAACCTCAAATTAGTCTTAATGGTTTTAAGTAAGTGAATATAAATGAGCAAATATGTGGTTACTGAAACACTTGATTACATAACCACAATAGCATGTTTTAATATTCACTTAAGCCTTCTTCTGATCCCCAACAAATGCCACATTTAAGTATATATAGAATTTGTATTAAATTTTATACACATTATATACGTGGCTGGCCTCTAGTTCTAAATTTTAAATTAATACTAAACGCCTTACTTTGTTCTCTCTAATTGTAAGTTGCTTGTAACACAACTGTTTCTGATTGCGCGCGCGTGCGCGTGTGTAAAATAGTTGGATTCTCATAATTTGGCGTTCTCGAATTATGAAAATTTTATATAGATACGCAAACTAATTTCTAATTAAACAATCTACAGTAAGTATTACAATAACTGTTTCATATATGCACATTATATATTGCAACGGTACAACCATTAACGGTACTGTGCGTTGCCAAAATAAATGAAATAAATAATAAAAATAAATAAATATGAATTAATAAACATGATTCAGATTGCATAAGCTGTATCGTAGTTAAAAATAGGGAGCGCAGAATTCATGCATGGACACTCATTCCCGACGCACCTGTCGCTAGCGTTGTGTACACGCGTATTTTGTTTGTGTGTGTGAAGCCCGTCCGTTCCTGAAATGTAACCAACCCTTTTCAAGTAGAATAGTTTTATATTTTATTTTAATTATAAGGAAAATATGTACGATAGGGTAAAACAAAAGACACCAAAGTGTATAGAAATTAAAAGTGAATAAAGGGTTAAAAGACCGTGCCGAAATGACGAAAAGTTCAATTACTATACGTAAAAAGTGAATAGCTTTTTTGTAATTACAATAAAGAAGTGTAATTTACGTATAGTAAACATATAAAAATTAGTGATCGATTGAGCATCGAGTGATGTGAAACAAACTTCGTAATTCGCGAAGATAGGCGAAAATAGTGAATTGAACCAGAGTAGGGGAAGTGACGCTTCGACAAAATCTGACAAGTTAAAAATTGTTCAGACATGAGTTTTTGCACGGCCTGACTATAAATACCAGGTCGCGCTAATAAAGTTTCTTCTTCTCGATTCAACCGTTGCCACAGGAGGCTATGTCAGTCGACGACGCTAATTTAAATTTATAGTAAGAGGCACAGGACAAACTGAAGTCCAACCAGGGCAGCAGAGCACATACGAGGAGGTCTATGGACACACCCGCAGCATATGATGTGAGGCGTGACGACTCGTAAACCGTACATGCAGTAGAATCCGACCAGAGGACCAAGAGGATACGGAAGACACAGACTGAGGACCAAAGGAGGACGTACGGATGATTAACCACGTCAAACGAGGTGATGAAAAACCAGTGTAATTACAGACATTTGAAAGACTCTAATTAAAGTTAGAATGCAAGACATTCAACCTGTATTAAAATAACTAATTGTACATAAATGTAAAATCAGAGTAAAATTTAGAATAATATCTCTTGTATAAAATTTAGTAATTGAGAGTAACATAAATGATAAGAGAAATATTTGATTTTTTGAGTTAACGTAATTAATAAAGTCTTGGTTGATAAAGGAGAATGCATATGCAGTAGAAAGTTTTAAAACTAATTAATATTAAAGAAATTAGAATACAAGTAACTTCATTATTAAAGTAAATTAATCAGAAATTGCAAAAATATGATCACACAATGAGTAAGCCGAGAGCAAAATAAATATTTAATTAATTAAAATTAGATAATAAGATTTATGTATAACCTGTGTATGTAAATTGTTAGCTATAAGTTGTGTACGAAGGAGTCGTACAAATGATATAATAATGAGTAGTATTTCTATATGCGAAATGAAAAATTTTGTTTAATAAAAAAATAAATAATGGAACAATTTCAAACTTAAATAACGTATCATCTTCTTATTACGATTACACCCATGAATTCAATACATTATATAATTTATGTTATATAAATTGGCCCTGAACTGGGGGCTACACAAATTAAATTATATATCAATGTTTGTGTTGTTATAATATAGTATATAATACTATGGGTACATGGGTTGTATATAATAGAATATGTAAGTATTTATGATAAATAATTGTTTAGCTAAACATTTAAATATTTATCTCCTACAATTGTCTTTTATAATAGACAGAAACTGCTTTCGATGTCTGCAGGTACATACATCTGTGAAAGTATGTTATCCACAATGAAGTTAATCAAGAGCAATAGCACAATCGCCTCACAGATTCTTCTCTGCTTCAACTACTATAGAGACCAGCAGTAACTCAGGGGGACATTTCTGCTTTAGTGGCTGCAGCAGATCAATCCCAATATTCACATTAAAGATACTATATAAGTATAAAATGTTTAATATCTTTCTTATATCTTCATGATTATACTCGCACAATGTAACGTAACAAAATTGTAGTTACATATAAATAATATCCAATACCTTGAATAAGAATCTACCACGTACATGTCTAAGCCAAAATGAGAAAAAACCTCTAAAGTATTAAAACCAATCGTGTATCCATATACAAATAATGTCAAAGCAAGTCAACACAGGAGAAGGAAGAATTATAATTGAAAGCATCATCAATGTGATAAGAAGAGGAGAGTATAAAAACCAAACAAATACGTTAGCAACCAGGACCCAATAGATCATACAAGTGAGGGGACATATCAAATAAATGAAACAATTTATTATACAAGTGAGACAAAATATCATATATGTGACATATAATACAAGTGAGGGAAAATACCCTATGAGTGAAAAATATATATATATATAAGAAGAAGAAAAAATCCGAATACAAGAAGAGGAAAGGTGTATGTGATTAAGAAGAAGAAAAATGTATAATAAACCATGGAAGAAGATTTAACAAGGACAAGACAATAACATTCCCAGTGTGAGGAATACACTACGACAAGGAAGATAATAAGGCATGTGTGAAGAATGCCAAATGAGTGAATTATAATACCTCCCAACAAGGAAGAACATGAAGAAGAAAAGGTGACCAAGAACCAAGTGTCGACAAACTAATAAGTAGCCACAAACAATAATAGTGAGTGTCTTATATAAGTGCATCGATTAATATTAAAATAACACAACCCCAAGTAAACACCACAAACAATAAAAGTGCAATGTTTATGGAAGAGGAAGATAAGAAGTGTTAACAAGGAGAAATAGTGAATCCCAAATAAACAACACAAACATTTAGTGTATGATTTATGAAACAAGATTATGACAAAATACAAACATAGAAAGACCACAAATGTACTGATATTAAAGAGAGAAATAATTGCTCAATAATAACTGAAACTGAATATAAAATCCTTAATAAGATATATGTTTAAATATCAAAAGAATAGAGAGTAAAACATATATATAATGTAATAATTAATGTATTGAGAATAAGACAACCTGCTATAGAAAGACAAGGCAGTTTGCCCAAACCAAAATATAAACACATAATATGTACAACAATGACAAGTAAGAATTAAGTAATAATGTGTAAACAAATAGTATAAAATGTGTATAAAATAGTGAGAATATTGTAATAAATAATAGTAATAACATATCATAGCAAAATTATAATAATTAAGCAAGATGATGAACAAATTAGGATGAGTATTGTTGTCAACTCAGTAAGAGACACATAACCTCAACTGAACAGAATCTGCAACACAGAACCACATATAATAGTTAGAAAAATGCAGACAACAGTAATTATTCAAATCAACAACCAAACTAAGATAAATGAGTAACATAAGGAACCCAATATGAATTGAGAAACACAATTATACAATCTATATTATTTAAACAAACAATAGCCAGATTAACAAAACACAAGATGACTATCAAAGTTACACAAAATACTCACTTAAACTTGATAAAGGAGAGGAAAATAGTTTGACAGTAGCAACTAGAATATTCAATACCTCTATGAGAACCTCTGACAAACATTAAATACATAAATTTATATGAAACAATAATAAACAAACAAACATGACCAATGAGACTAGATGTAAATAGCAATCTTACTGAAATTTATGAATGTAGAACACAACAAAAAAGTGTTATACACAATAGACAAACAATGTACAAGGTCTAGGTACACATTAATGGATAAAAATACATCCATTAAGTACAAACAATGATAAAATATGTATATCAAAGTGACAGAATTATGACATGGTGTATTAAAGCCATCCAATATTAAGTAAATGAAGCACCATAAATGGGAACAAAGCTTCACCAAAGGTGTAAGAATATTTAAGGTACAACCTAAACACCTAAGAAAAGTATTATTAGGAAATATGTATTAGAAATAGTGCATACAAATGCAAGGACATGTAGGGATTATACGCCTGAAAAGCATTTGACAAGAATTGTAAATATTTTAGTATTTATAAATAATTATTAAGAGAAATGGACTCTAAACAATTAAAATAAGCATTAGAATTAGAATATATATAATAAAGTGGAAAGGACTTAAATGTGATTAAGAACCACAAATAGTGCATTATCGAAAAGTGATTTAGGTTAATTATGGACGGATTTATAGCTTGTGTAGACTCTAAATAAAGAGCCAAGCATCCGCAAGATGATAATACCATTAACTTCTTAATTCGAAATGTAATAAGAAAGATATGAACAATAGAAAATTTTCCTTCAATTCCAAAAAGAATTGAACGCGTCATAGCATACTCTTGAACCCAAAGACCGATGCTAAGAAATAAAATTTCTGACTTTATTAAGGCATATGGGGTCGAGATTACCAGATTATCAACCAATAGGAAGAGCTGATTTCAAGAGACGCCGACAGCAACTTCGAAGGAAAGCATTACTAGTTCTTTGACCATCAAAGTGAACGGGACGAGTATCCGTCGGGAGCAAATTTTAAAAATGTGCGCGCCCCCCAGTATAAACGAGTGAATCTAACCTCACTAAAAGTGCATAACCCCTTACGTGTGAAGTGCGTCGAGTGACGTGTAATAACAATCCATCCATCGCCAGTGTATAATAAAGGCGATGATGAGTGGGAAATTAAGGGAGTACTTATTATTAACACATTTTAATAAAACCTAATGTTTACCAACAAAAATTTTCACGTTGGTACTACTTTCGTCAAGTACGGTCGTACATGGCTAAACTAATTTATGAATGTTAATTAACCAGTATTTGAACAAAAGTTCTCGATCTTATTAATTTAAATAAGATATTATTTATTAATTTTTTTTAGAAGAAAATGACAAATGAATATAATATTATAATGAATATCGATGTAACCAATATCGAATATAGATGCTAACTTGATTATTATTAGTACGAAATCAGATCATTTATCAAATAATAACAGAGAACAATCATTACAGTTAATGAACAACATACTTACCACGAATAAATGTTACGTATAGTTTTAAGATTTTAATGCCATAAATTGAAATAGTTTATTGACTCACTTTGAGTAAAAGGCAATCTAACCTATATGTTACGAGAATTGTAACAATCATACTGAGTTGTGTTTTAACTTTATACACACTTGAATATACTCAGTTAAAATGAATTTATGAATCTATTATAACATATATCATTATTAATAACCATCCAAATAATATTATTCTGACACACAGCATTTGTAATCGTGTCATACGCTCCACTGCTTAGCTGGTGAATTGACACCAGGTGGACTAAAATACGATAATTTCCAATATCGTAATTAAACTTGTTTTCTTGATTTTTAATTACTCTCTATAATGTATTATTGTTATATTTCAGCATTTTTGTACCCTGTATCATGTTAACTAAAAGAACACACGAATTTTGGTAATTGTAAACCAAACTAACCAAACTAGGTTAACAGCTATACGATATACAATAATCAGTGTTACCAGCCCTGAGCTGTAAGAATCTCAATAACTATTTAAATTGTTTTTTGATGACTATTAATTGTTTTAAAGAATGCTAATTTTAAATTAACTTATTGTTAATAAAAATAATAATTTTCTTACTTTTGAATCAGTTTTTTTATTTCAAAGTAGGCAAAAGAAAAAATTATTTACAGAGCAATTATTTTCAAAGTGGCAGTACGACAAACGAGCGGCCAATATTTGAACTTCAAAGCAGTATCAAATATATAAAGTCATTTTATTTACTGTACATACACAAATACACCTGTGACATATTATAAACTGTGTTGTAACATTTAAGTGTATTAAAGGGCCTATTTTGGAAGACTGACAACAATCACCATTGGTAAGTGAAACGGTAAATCTACCAGTGCTTCAAGAGGATTTTAACACTCCTTTTAAACAATTGTTTTGAACAAACTTAATAATAATAATTAAACACACAACAATCAGTCTTATACATCACCAAAAAGAATAGTTATAACAATAAAGAACGTATCGTTAAAGATACGCTAAGTCTGCTAATTTTGTCTTTTTACGTATTTACAATTAATTGCTGCCTTTTATATTTTTACGATACTTATGGAAAATTGATCGCTTAAGAGGCGGCTCGCTGGTAGGTTCTTCAGTTTAACTATGGCTCTCAGGCGCTTTAAGTTGGAAACCACTGGGATAGACGATGCTAGTTGTAAATTCAATTATGTAAAGATAACCAAGGGTTGTGCCGCTCCCGAGCTTCTTATATAGCTCCCGCCGCAGTGACCACAAAACTCCTCGATATTTAAAGGTAGCCTGCTATCGGCCGTGGGTTTACAATTAACATGTAATTGAGCGTGAGTGCCGCCGAGGCCGGGTCCAAGATTTACCTGGCACAGATGGGTTGCGACCAAGGACGCTAATTAGGTGATCGCCATGGAAGCGGACACAGAGGAGTAAAACTTTCTGGAAAGTGTCCGTATGGTGGCGTTAGAGAAACGGACACGACGGATTCTCGGATGGTCTTGTTACAAGTTAAGTAATAGGCTTTACATGCCCAGTGCAGTCCTCGGTCCAGGAGAGACTGACGCTTACACTTATGGGTTTTGGCCAAGTAGCCCCATACAGGGATCGCGTAGGTAACCATCGCCGCCACACACTTGGTGACGATATGTTTCTCTAGGCGGCGAGTCTTAGAATTGCTGCAAAGTAGGGGTTGGAGTTTGTACAGGCTATTGGCAGTTTTTCGGGCTACTAGCTCGGAATGTGCCCGCCAGGTGAGACGACAATCCAGGTGAAGCCGAAGTACATGACACCGAGAGACGAGGGCAGGGGAAGTATCCCCGACGTAGAATCTGTCGGGGAGCCTCCTGAGTCTTGAAAAGACTACAGCTGTGATCTTAGCCGTGTTATTAGCGACCCTACATTTCTCTGCCTACTCAACGTAGGAGTCAAGCTGTTTCTGGCGCCTGATAACGGCCGTTTCAGCATGACGATCGACGGCATAAACCGCCGTACCGTCGGCGAAGATGGCCAACCTGGTCCCAAGAAACTTTGCCACGTTATTGACGTACAGAAAGAAAAACCTAAGACGCTTCCGTGAGGCACATCAGCCTTAATTGCCCTTTCAGAAAAAAGGGTGTTATCTACTCTCACGCGGAAGGTTCTGTTCCGAAGAAAGCTAGCAATCAAGTGCATGTAGCAATCCGGAAGCAGAATCTCTGAGAGTCTGTAAAGAAGTGATTGAAAGCTTTCTCGACATCAAGGAAAACGGCGACGATCTGTTTTCGTCAGCAACCGGCCTTGGCAATGGTCTCCACGAAACGTATCAGCTGATGCGTCGAGGAGTGCACAGCTCGAAATTCGAATTGAATTGCTCGGAGACCAGAATGTCGACCGCTTTAGGTGATCTTGAAGCCGCTGCTGAACCACTCGTTCGAAAAGTTTCAACGCGGCGACAGCAAGCCGATAGGGCAAACTTAGGGCCTTTTTCCGGCTTCAGGATCATCTTAACCGTTGCATGGCCCCACTTCAGAGGGAAGTAGACGAACCGGAAACAGGCTTTGTACAGGTCGACCAGAAAGAGATCTCCCCTGTCTGGAAGTGTCTATAGGGCAGTATTCGTGACACCGTCCGATCCAGTCTTCTTTCGGGCTCGAAGTGCTAAAACCGGTTCCGAAACTTCTTTCCCTGAAGTGAGTTCGAATTCCATGGTGATCATTTGCCAAGGTACTCCTCAACTTCGTCTTTGATTTCCTCATCGGAGTCTGGATTATCGGACGGTTTCAGAGCAAACTGTTGTTCCATACTCTTGGCGGGAGTTTCAGATTTCTCCTCCGGCTTGGCAAGGGATGCTTGCTCCCCAAGTCCGTTAATGACTGGGAGGGGAGGACGGCACCTCTTACCGGTCAAATCGGAAGGTATCCTGTAGACGAAGCTTTGCTCCATCGTAATGTCTGCCATTTGGACGACCGTGAACTCCCACCAGCTTGTTCGGGAGGCCTGCATGTCACGTGGTAATTTTCCTGCCGCCTGATTGAAACTGACTTTGTCGGCCGGATGCAAACTGACGTCCAGTACGTCAGGTCGTGCGCCTCAAATGCGGGGATAGTGCTAGGTGCTAACATTCATAGGTTAAGTCTGTTAGAAACATTAGGAATCCACATGGTGATTACGTTCAGTTACATACACGAAAGGTAATAGAAGAGTAATGATGCAGTGGCTTTTATTTTATTAGTAACAAGGCAAATTCTACTTGGGGAATGAGGTACGACTACAGTACTACAGTAGAGCTATTCTGCAATTATGTTAGAGTTATTCTAGAATTAGAATTATTTCTTTGTCACTGATGTTTATAAATACAGGTAACTATCATTATCGACTTGAAGAACAAATTTTTTAAGCAGTAATGATCTGAGTTTAAAATATTTAACAAATTATTTTAAATAAAGCAGTCACATTATTTTAAATCATTTTAAATCAAACAAAGCAGTCGTTTTGACGATTTTGACAGGTCGGTTGATCCGATTACAGATGAGGAATTGCGACAGGCCTTTGGAAAAAATTAAAAAAAGGAAATCACCTGGACCTGATAGAATTGATGCAGAGCTGTTGATGCATGGTGGGGAAAGTCTTCTGCGTAGACTATTGGACTTTTTCAGTAACTGCTGGATAAGTGCTAGAATACCTCAAACCTGGTATAAAGCATGGATTATTCCGGTATTTTAAAAAGGGGAAGGAAGTAAGTGCTCGAACTACAGGGGTATTAGCCTTTTAAATACTGGCTATAAATTGTATGCAAAAATATCAAATACTCGACTGACTGTCATAACGGAAGCTCTCATATTAGACAATCAGAACGGTTTTATGAAAGGTCGCTCTTGCACTGACTGCATTTTTACCCTAAATCAGGTAACAGAAAAGAGGAGACATTTAAAATTCTGTCTGAGGCTTTCACGGCCGGCTTCACTGTTGTAGAACTTCGGCTATAAGGCCGTGGTCCAAGGTTGTTGGCTACAAACGTTTCGGGCGTGCCTTCGGCGACCATCTTCAGTGCAGAAGGTTGCAACACACTGACCAAGGTTACGCAGTCAGTGACCACTGAACTGTGGTTAAGGCTAGTGGCTGTGAGTAGAAGACCCATATTTATAAACTTTTACCACCTGTCAGTAAAAAGTTAGTTAAGGAAGCTTTAGCGTTTCCTAGAGCAACCCTAGTTTATAAGATGTCAGTATTGTTTACAAAATTGCTTTTTATTACGACTGTTTTGTGTACTAACATATATTTTCTAAGTAAAGAGGAATATAGAACGTTTCTTCTTAAATATTTGCTACGGACATACTGACACAATGCCTTACTTACAAGAACTACTATTGGATTTGTTTTCTATAAATTTCTTAAATAAAAGGGTGGATGATGATTACTGGGTTCGTTTAAATTGACAAAGGGTGATATATCTACGTGTTAGGATGATCAGCTGTTTTGTTAAGGAATGCTTTTAAGTAGCAATTCCCTGTGTCTGTACTAACTGTGTTAAAACGTTTTATATACACAGTAGAGGTAGGGCTAGTGCGTTAAAAGTTTTTTTTTTATTAACAACCGTACCAGTTGTCGTAGGGTAGTTCCGCATCTTTTACAAGCCTTCAATAACGGTCTTATACATTGCACATTATGCCCATACACTTGCCTTCCGTTATACGGTTTTGGTCAAATATTTTCTCCTGTACCATCAGCTTTCTCTATAACAACAGATTTTGGTTTACCGGAATATCCTTCTACACTTGAGAACTACAGACTGTACGAATTAGTACATGGTAATGAGTATTTAATGGTAGCAATTAATAAGACACAGGATTATCATCACACAGATGATTAAACACGTTACTACACAAACTGCATTCTTGGTCCATCATATGTATATGTCGTTCCTGTAATTATTGTTACAGGATTGTTTTATTACGTAGACAATTAACATTTGTAAAACGAACTTTCAACGGCGAATTTGACATTGAGGTCACGAAACATTTATTCGTGTGTAGACGTAGCGAGAGAGTTATTTTCAGACCAGGCATAGTCGTAAGTTGTTTTAAAGTCGTATTTCTACCGTCTGATAAGCTGTGGTACATAATTTAGTTAGGTTCATTTTGAGGTTTAGTTTTTCTTCCCCATTCAGATGCAGTTAAAATAACAAAAGCTAAGTGCACAGTTATAAGACTGTGAGGCCAATCGTATTACGTAATATTGTTAGTTTAAGTAATGCAATGTGAAATTCTTATGACTGCAAGAAATACTTTTGTTTCTTTCCAAGTTACTTTGTTATTCATCCTACGTTCCTCCCAGAACCATTTTATCGTGTTGCACTCTCAGGTTGCCCTTAATGTTGTCTACTGTTACATTTGGAATAGTTCTCTCTCCAAGGTTTTGCAGACTTCTTTCGAAAACTTAATTTTGTGGGTGAAATGTAACAGAAAATACAACAGAAAAGTAATCTCATTCAACCACTGAAATTGTATTCTGCTATAGAGTTTAACATTCGGAAGCTCATTTACAAACATGAATGCAAATTCCTTTACTCACGGTAAAAGTGAAAGGAGTTTCTTTCAACTTTCCCTAGATGACGTCATACAGCAAACAAGTTTTTTCCAAGATGTATCCTCTCCATTTCCTTTTCCTGTGGGGCACTGTATTCAGAATTGATCTCTTCTTATCCATTCTTCTTAGAACCACTTGATTTTTCGCCTTGTCTGACAACTTTTTCCATTCTTCTCCAGCAGTACGTTTCAAAACTTTCGAGGTGTTTCGTCTTCATTTGTCTAGGTATCCGTGTTTCTGATCGATGTAGAACAATACTCAAAATTCAATACTTCATCAGTTTCTTTCGCAAATCCATGCTCAAATTACATTAATCCAGTAGGTCAGCAGTGATTACATCTTAGTCGAAACATCCTATGCCATGCCAATACGTGCTCCAATTTCCTTGGTAAAGTAGGCGTCCCGTGTCAATAATTTGAACTTAGTACTTGATTTAATCAAAAATTTCTAGCTCACGATCTTCTACCATGATTCGCGGCGGATTTTCTCTCCTTTAAATTATGACATCTTTGACTCGTCTAATATTTATCTCCATTCCATAGTTCTTACTCTTTCCTCCAGTCGGCTCAACACGCCTGAAAAGTTTCTTCATCCTTCACCAACAGCACCAGATCATCCTCATATTTGATGCTGTTAATGCCACGCCTTCCGATCATGAAGTCATCGTCTCCTTCCAACCATTCTCCATAGAGATTAAACAGAACGAGTTATTGCAGTTCATTGTTCCACGTCTCTTCCTATCTCCAAACTGTTTGTCTCTCCGTGGTCAAGGCACATCTTCTTTTTTTTGTCCTAGATACAGGTTGAGGATAATGTACGTTCTTCCAATCAACGTCGATTTTCTTCCATCAGCTTTTTCCAGTTGTTCAAGTGGTATTGTTTTTTCCTTTATAAGACAAACGTTTCTTCTTGGATCGCTAGAACTTTCTCTGAAATGGTCCTCAGCAAATACATGTGAATACTGTGGTACATCGGTCACATTCAGTAACGTCTGTAGTGCCTCCTCTTTGCTTCCCGAAATTAAAATTGTGATCTCCAATCACTTTTTTTATCATTTGTACATGCTACAAACGTTTGTGTACGACAGGTCGAGCTAAAATCAAGTAACATAACTTTCTGTGACGCCACTTTCTTTTGTGTTAGTCCTTGCATTCAGTGTATTGTATGTTAGTAACTGTAGCCCAGAATACACTATCATAATAAATCTAAGTTTTGATTAATACAAATTTTAGTTAATAAAATAAAATATTTGTGATTAAAATTCATAGTTTTTATCAAAGATGAAACTGAAGTAAAAATTGCGAAGCACGCGAAAAATACAGATTGTTCATAACAGGCTTTTATAGGGGACACTGAATTAACTCTGGAAAAGATATCGGTAACATATTTCTTTGCGGCTGTTCTAAATTTACGGAACTTACAGGTGAATGAATACAGTACGGCCTCATATTTTCGAAAGAAAATTCTTCCATGCTTCTTCGACTGTCTTGTTTGCAGTTATTTCTAGTCATATGTAGCGTTACATTATTTCTCGTTATGACTGTCTATCAGAGTGTGTTTGTCTACTGCTATTGTGTTGCTAATAATTCAGTTAGTACTTCTCCTTAGTACTCCCACACGATATTTTACTTCTGGCTGAGCAATATATTCACACATAAGCTTGAAAAAACTCTATTTCTTAAGTCCAATAGGACTATATGTAAATTCCCAATAGAAAATAAATCTGGCTAAGATAAATAAGGCACGGGCTATTGATAATAACACTGAAGGAAGAAGTGAAGACGAAGAGTGGTGAGGCAGAGAAATTGGTTGGAAAAAGCTTTGTTTCATACAGCAGTAATGTCATAATAAAAAACTGCAGATTAGAAATAATAATATTGCAAAAATTGTTGAAGGTGGTATATGGAAATGAAATTGCTGTAATAGCAAGTAACAAGGACAGCTGGAAGAGACAATAAGGACCATAAGCAGAGAATCCCGTGTGCAGGAGGTACTAGCAAGTGAGAGTGGTGGAGAAAGAAAGAGCAAAGAGGAGAGATTTGTGAAATTGATTGTTACAGATTTTAAGAAGTTTCAACTTCTAAGTCTTTGGAAACATTCGTTAACAATTAGAATATGGGGCGTTTTGAATTTACACAGAATCTAAGCTGGCTAGAATATCTACTACAGTGCATACACATAAGAAGTTCAGCAAAAAAGAGATATTTTATGAAACAGTTGTAAAGTGGTTCATGTGACAGTAGGTGAAGCGAAACTGATAATCTTTGAAAGGAGAATAATAAGAATACTATAAACGAGGAGGAAAGTAAATGAAGGACTGTATAGAATGCTAGAATGCTCTTGCAATCATAAAATTCAAAAATAGTAAGTAACTAAAAAATTGTGAGGTACAAGGAAACGCAAAGGCTGAGATGGTTTAGACACCTACACAAATAAAATGAGAAATATTCAGGAAGATATAATGGAAGACGCAGGGAAAGATACTGAAAAAAAGAGAAAAGATACGAAGATAGAATATTTGGGAACTCGACTGGAGGAATGGAAAAGTGAACGATCGGAAACTGAAGATATGTGGTTGAGGGGACAACAAACCATACAAACCTGTGACAAGTGGGGTAAAGTGATCCGTCAGTCCTACTTATCTTCATGACACAGGATTGACGGATTACTTCATGAAGTAAGTAGGAGAGTTACACATATTTCCACAGAATGTAAGCATAATGATGATAAGCAAAAATCTAAAATATTTAAGATTTTAATTTGTAATAACAACTGAATAACAAATTATTTGGAAGTGGCAATACGTAACAAAGTTTTTGGTAATAGAATTTTAAAATATAATTTCTTCTATATTTCGTTCTTGCTAACAAAATGTTTGCTGAATATTCAAGTTTTGTGATACAAGTCTGGATTTTAGTAACGCAAGGACATATTAATGTCGCTTCTTACTCGAATTCGTTTCATTCACTTAACAAGAAATGTACAAAAAACAATTTGAAATAAAGGGACGACACAGCCATATTTTCGTATATATTTTACATATTTAGCAATATTTTGTTTTACTCCTCAGAAACAAGAGATTGTCAAAACCCAAGACCTACATTTTACATTCACTATAACTTCTCATGAAAGTTTCAGTCGGATTATATTCCATTCCAAACGGTAACTCTCCATATTTAAACGTGCTTGCTCATTACATTAGTTCTTGAAAATATATATGCTATACTCTAAACTAATGTCTTAGAACTACTGTAAAAACAAAAATAAAATAGTGTTCTCATACAATAGTAGTAAATACATATGCCATAAAAAAGCGGATAAAAAGGTCCAATGAAAAAAACTTGGACCTGAGAACAAATGGATGTATTGCTTGCATTAAACTTCTCCGAGTAAAAAATGTCTTTACAGCTTGTTTAAGCAAACTGACAAGTTGTGTGTGGTTGAAAACTTATTTAGCTTCAACCGTTTGTATTGCGCTGAACAAGACTATTGCCAGCAGTTGTTTGATGACGAATGAGACTGGCAGTAACATTCGTAGGGAAGAAGAAGCACTTTTTACAGGAACAGGTTTTACGAAACAGAGCATTATAAAACGTAAAACCACACACTCACTGTTCTTAGCGATAAATACTGAATGTACAAATTCATGTTGTGTCATTAATATAAATAAATAATAAAAACTGTTCTGTTAAGTTCAAATAACCGTGAACGGATCATTGGTGTTATGAAATTTTTACTTATAACCTATTTGAATATTTTTGTGTTACCAAAGATGAATCTGCATTTGTATACACTGATAAGAAAATCAAGTTCTAAATATTTTTATTTTTGAGGCAGCGAAGTGGCCTTATGATAATTGATAGGCACTACAAAATAATGATAACATCAGAAATTATATCTTATTAAATGTAACTTGCTTGTCGAGACATCCAGTTATATACTTAGGATATTCCAAGAATACTGTACAGAGACAGTTGTTTGTACTACTTGTATATTGTTTCTGCTTAAAAAGAACTGTGAACAATCAGTGCTACCCCTACATACTGTTATACATATTACTATAAATTATATTATGCTGTGAAATGAGTTTACCTTACAGTATGTATGTTGAACTAAATAAAGGATTTACTTTCGACCCTAAAACCTACTAAGACGATGAATATCTAATAGGCTTAAATATATATGTGCGTGTGTGTGTGGTAATGTATAGTTATATTTAATAATATACGTTATTTATATCAAAGTTCAGTTGGTGAACATCAAATAAAGTGAAGTTGCTTAACAACTTTGTTATAACAACTTACCCTATAAATTTCGTATTAACTTAAGATAATTTCACAGCGAAATTGCTTTTCTGTTTGTTGTTTCCTTTTTGCAACACGATATGAGGTTTTCAGACTTCTAAATTAATAACGTGGGACAAACAATAATCCAGCAAAGATAAGGTACAACTTTATAATAGCAGTGAGGATAGGGTGAAATATAATTTTCCACTTTGTGTTTTCACACAGTGGAAAATTTACCAGAGTTATACAGAAGAGTATGTGTCGAGTTATATACTTCCAAATCGTAGAATACCGTCATGCTTTCCCAGATATTTAACCGTGCAAATATAACTGGCAACCCCCACCCCCAAAATATTCATAAAGAGAAATTTTTCTTGATTCCTTTTCATGAATTCTTAATTCGTTTAAAACATTATAAATGTTGTAATGAAACATTTAGTATAGACCCAACTCAAAAAATATTAAATTTTTATCACTTCGCGCACTCGAGTGAGAGAGAGGGGGCAGAGGTAGAAAGAGAGAGAGAGAGAGAGAGAGAGAGAACATAAATAATAATATCGTCTTAACTAAAAACTATAATATACTATTCTTATTCAATCCGATAAAAAAGCACAAAAAAGTTATGTGTAAGTACAATCTCAAAAGTAAATGTTATTTAGTATGGAACTGGAGCCAATGAGTTTAATATTATTCATGAGACATATGAAGCAATAGTTTCAATTACACTTCACAAATATTAAGCAGTATGCAACGCGCCCACACACACGCACACACACAAAATAACAGCAACAACAAGCAAAAATGTGACGATTCTTTGAAGAGAAACTAAAATGCCACGATTTTATGTGAAAAAAATATTTTAACAAATATTTTATTTAGCTATTACGGACTAAAAGATATAGTCTAACAGATCTTATTTTATTAATTGCAATGAACTTTCCTTTTGTCAGTCCAACACTCTTTGCAATCCGACGCAACGCTCAAAGAATCCGAGAGTATTTTTTAAATGATGATGGAGAAAGAATAAATACTGATCTTACTAGGCATAAAAGTTTAGAAAAATTGCAGGGGTGAATGAACCAGAAGAAGGAGGTTAAATTCAAGACGCAATGCTTAGAATATTCCGTTCCATTGGGCTACAAAATGAGACACATATTCAGAATATTTAAGTGCTGAAATGCAATAAAAGGCAGCAAAACACTTCTCTAAGGGCAAAAAATAAAAATTACGTAGAAATATTAAATTACGTAATAGAAATATTACGTAGGTAATTGACATTTTTAAAATGAATATTATAACAGACAATTTGACACTGAGGACACGTAACATTTATTTCCAACTAAGTAAAAATTCAGACGTGGCGAGCTTTAGGGCATAGCTGTTAAGTTTATTCAAATTCGTATTATATAGGTATCCAAATTCGTATAGGTTTAGTTTTCTTACTCACTCCAGGCAGTAAAATAACAAAAGTTAAATGCACAACTACAAGACTGTGAGGACAATCAAATTACATAATGTTGTTAGTGGATGTAACGCAAAGTGGAGTTCGTATGACCGCGGGGAATATTTTTGTTTCTTTCCAAGTTATTCATCCTAAGCTGCTCGCAGAACCACCTTATCGTGTTGCGGTCTTACATTACTCCTAAAGGTCGTCTACCATTTCAATTGCAATACTCTTCTCACTAAGTTTCTGTAGAATTTTTTACAAATATTTAATTTTGTGAGTGCAGAATAGAAGAACATACAACAGAAAAATAATCTCATTCATACAATGAAATGTTATTCTACTATAGAGTTTAGCATTAGGAAAATTAACAAACATGAATGCAAATTCTCTTATGACTGTAAAGTCAGTAACTGTTCATACAAATTGTCAGAATACAATAGATATAATCACTGCATGAAGCAACGCAATACACCACACTGTATCTTCTATAAACATAATATGTGTAGAGATGGTTAAATCTCAGCTTACGAACGAGGCAGTGATAGTTTATAGAATCGCTCATCGCTACGGTTATTTCGTTATTCACCCTACTCTGCTCACAGAACTACCTTATCGTGTTGCTGACTTAGTTAATCCTTACAACTGGAATACTCCTCGCACTAAAACATTTTAACCTAAAAACTTTAGTTTTGTTACTCGATATTTATAAATTTAACAAACTGGGCCTACATGATATTCTTAACATCTTGATAATTAGAAATTTAAAGTGCACTCTGATTTAGTAGCTTTATATTTTTCAATTCGGTAAATTAATGTATTCAGATATAAAACTACGTCCTGTAACATTTTTGTTACCTCATTCCAAAGCTCCTAACCCTGTTTATTTTGGGAAACCAAGAATGTTAGCTAAGCCGGATCTCATTTAACGCGAGTTTCTGTAGACAGTATTCTGACGTCAATAGTAACACATTACGACGATATTGCTTGGTATACAGGAGGTCAAATGACAAATGAAGTTTACGAGAATGTATGTCTCTGTACAACGTATTGGTATAAGACACTTTATTGCCTTTACACGTAGCCCTGGTTTACGGTAAATCATGTTATCAGTGTAGACTAATGGATTCTGGCAATAAAGGTTTGGGAATGTTCCAATTGGCTGTCCAGTATAAATTGGCTTCCTGCTACAACGCAATATATCTTGAACTGAGGCGATCTACTGTCTGTATCATGTGTGGCACTATAATTTGTACTTGTGAATCTGCCTATGGGTACTACAGCGGTGGTCACCTAAAATTATCTTTAATGGCTTTAAATAAGGGAATATAAATTAACAAATAAGTCAGTACTGAAACAAGTAACTACTAAATCAAAATGTCATATGAAAACGTTTTAATATTAATTTCAGTTTTCGCATGTTCCCCAAAAAGTTCTATTCAACTACTCGTATACATAAAATTTAAATCAAATATGACATACATTACATGCGTGCGTGTAAGGTGAAAATTGTAAAGTAATAATATTTGTTTTATCAATTCTAAATGGTTTGTAAGACAGCTGACTGTAAGTACTCTGTGTGTGTGGGGGGGGGGGAGGTGCGTGAGTCAAAAATAAGGAGCGTTACCTCTTGAAAAATAAAAATTTTTAATCCTTGTAACGTCTTTACTGTCTACATAAGGCAGTAAATTCTTACAGTAATATTTGTTTTCAATCATCATAAATTCTTCAAACTCGACTTCAACCCTGAATTAAAGGTAGTTATACTGTCTTCGCAAACTCCATATTTGATTCATTATATGCACATGTTGTCTTTTGATATATTGTCGCCGCATTTTTTTATCACGTAGATAATTGACATTTGTAGAAAGAATATTACAATAGTAAATTTGACATTGAAGTCATAAACCATTTATTCGTTTACAACTAAATAAAAATTCAGACGTGGCGAGCTTTAGGGCATAGCCGTAAGTTCGTTCAAATTCGTATTTCTACTTTTTGGTAAACCGTAATACATAATTTATTTAGGTACATTTGGAGGTTTAGTTTTCTTACCCCGAAGCAGTAGAATAACAAAAGCTAAGTGCACAACACAACTACGTACAAGACTGTAAGAACAATCAAATTACATAATGTTGTTAGCCGATGTAACGCAAAGTGGAGTTCGTATGACAGCAGGGAATACTTTTGTTTCTTTCCAAGTTATTTTGTTATTCACCCTACGCTGCTTGCAGAACCATGTTATCGTGTTGTGGCCTTACGTTAGTCCTTACAACCGGAATACTCTACCCATTAAGGCTTCGTAGAATTTCTTAAGGAAAGTTTATTCTGTGGGTGCAGTGTAAGAAAAAACTCAACAGAATAACCATCTCATTCAAACACTGAAATTGTTAAAACGCTAAGGGTAAAGTTAGTAAGCGTTCCTACAAACACACTTTAATAAGCAAATATTACTGCATGAAACCAAACAATAGATTAAAATGAATCATGTATAATCATATTCACTGTAGAGAGAGAGAGAGAGAGAGAGAGAGAGATAGACAGAAACAGAGTCAGAGATATCAGACTATGGCTGAAGAAGGAAGGTGATTGGAATTTTGCATCGCTGTGGTCATGCTGTTCATTTCGCCTGAATGTGCCCAACTAATAACACACGTAATCAAGGAATCAAAATCCCCTTTGTCAAGTGAGATGTGTCTCGAAGAACAGAAACAGGTAGGGTTGAGTCGGGCTGAACGAGTACGAGTTCTGGTTGCTTTTCACGTCTGCAGTTCTTATGTCCTTATCATTATAGCCGACAACGGAGATTTCTACTTCAGATCCCGACTCATAGAAATCCTATAACCAAGAGTCCTATAAACCTTTCAGCAAAAGTTATCAGTTCCAGCTGTGAGCAAATACACTAAAATGGCATTGTATCGGTTCTGAGGCCGTACGCAGCAGGAAGACTCTGACGAAGTTTGCGTCTTCGAAAGAAAGATTTCAATGATGCAAATTGAGAGTACTGATAATTGTATGTGTGCTCAGTGTGTTGGGCGGTAAAAAGCATAACAATAGAAGTCTACGGGCAGGATTAGTCGGGTCACTCAACGCGGAGGTCAGGCTTCAAACTCGAAATCTGTAGGTTTGAAGTTATTTGAAGTTAGGAAGTAGAGCCTCAACGTCGCTTATAGATGCGTCACATTGTCTCTTGAAGTCGTAGCAAGAGTTCCAATGTCATCGTTCATCGTGAGCAATACTAGACCTTACCGTGCCTTTCCGGGATTGTTCTGTTTTGAGGTGGTGGTGAGTATTTATTACTACATAAGGAACTCGGGAAACGTGAATTTGGTTAGTCGCGGTGCCTCCGGTTCCAGTACCGAAATGCAGAGACGTGTGTCTCTCCATGCTTTGAGGATCGAAATTGTAGTTAGACTCGGAGTCCTTACGCATGCGGCTTTGGCCCAGTTATTTGCTGTTGTAGAGATACCATGCCTGGAAAATTGGCAGAAATTCTTCCATGGAGTGACAGTGAAGGAGACTTTTCTGATGAAAGTGGTCTGTCATCTTTGGAAAAATAGTATCCTGTTTGCAGGATGACGCGCGTTTGAATTAGTTTAACCTTGTTCGAACTCTCATTTGCTCTAAACATATATAACAAAATTGGCAGAGTTTATAACGTTATTCTACATTCTGCTGCTAACGTGTATGTACTGTATCGTAGCTCTAATCAAAAAGGTATCAGCTGTAAGTTTCTGTAGGCCTAATTAGACATAGGACAGTAAAGTGAAGTCCATTAGTAATAAATAATAACAAGAACAATAGAAGTAAATTTTAATTTGAACTAAGATCTAAGGTACTTTATTCACTCTTTTCTCGTAAATTTAACGTAATATATTTCTTATTTTTATTTCCATGAAAATGGAAGTCTGGTGATCCGCTCGAAGTGGGGTGTTCTAGAAAACATGGAAGTATCTTAGGGCAAAAGGACTTAATATCTTTACGAATCATAGAAATGTCTGTAGTACGTATGTTTTGTGTGTGTGTGAGAGAGAGAGAGAGAGAGAGAGAGAGAGAGAGAGAGAGAGAGAGAGAGAGAGTAGGTGCGCTTTCCTAATACCTCCAGTGCAGCTTTTGTAAATTTCGTTAATGAAAGCTAGAAAATTTCAATCCACTAAATGATTTTTCTTTCTGTTTAAATATTTACTTACCTATTTCTTTACCAAATAATGTTTATAATATATTCCTATTTATATACTTATAAGTTTATATGACTCTTATTTATATGATGTCTATACAAAGTACAAATTTCAAAGTGATTTTCTTGCCAAATAAACTATAGTAACTTTAATTATGTACCAAAAAATGCTTATGTGTTTATAAAACTGTAAATTTATCTGTTAATTTACGTAGAAGTATATAAGATGCAATTAGCAAATGATTTTCTTGACAAATAACATAAATTACTGTATTTTCTTCCAAATTATTCTTGATGTTTTTGATTTTGTTCCCTTCTTGTATGTTTATTGTCTTTATACATTTTTTTTGTAATTCCTGGTTTTGTTCATTAAACTTATAATTAGTGTATTTAATATTTAATTTGTATTCACTGATACGTTTTTATAGTGATTTATTATTGTGGGGAGAGGGTGCGCCAACACAGGCGCCGGATACTACTAGCGCGCCTGAGATTGTTACACGCCAATAAATTAATAGATTACTAATTCGAGTTAAACACAAGAAATTATTGTAAAACAATTCGCTAAATGAATTCACCGCTCCGCCTACTTTTACACAAGATGCAGACAAATTAACCATTTCCCAAAGTTACCCCAATAATGGGAAAATCACAAAGCAGTTGTAACCTTTTATATATTTTAATTACGAGTGACTCATATAGGACGACACCGGTTTTTATACGTACATATATCCGGCGTACGCCGCTCGTAATTAAAATTAGTTGTTTTTAAAACCTACTACGTTGAGTCTATGACTTAGTCTCCGATACATTACAGAAGGAAGTCGTCACATCTCCTATCTTTGACGGTGTGGGTTTGTGTGATATCTGTCGCGTATACGAACTGTTCGAGTAGTGAACCGTGGGAATTGATCACGCGACCGAAGTTGGGTGCGATAGTCTGTTTACATTTCAAAGCGTCAATCTATTTGTAGTTATTGTTACAACCATTCGATAATTATGTATCGTTTTTCAGTACACTCGCTATGTTGGACTGTAAACAATCGTTCCTTTTGTGAACAGTTTATTTACATGGAATTTGTAAACTTAGCTTTTAGGAATTATTGTTTTTACATCTAATTTGTGTCAACTTAGTGATATAGTGATGTGTTCATTGTTTCATGTTAAATCACCAGTTTTATCATACGTTAACAAATATTATCACAATAAATCATAACACAAGATCGTTGTCCTGTTAATCGAAGGGTGAGAAATTTTGACGAATGAATCTGGTGAAGAAAAAATTAAAAATTTTAAGATAGTCCATTAAAAATACATACTTTTTCCGTCAAAAAAAAATTATAAACGAATTTTACATAATTCGTTTGGTATAAAAATTTGTTAGGCCTATAGCTTATAAAAGCTATAGTGTATGTAAAGGTATGTTATGGTGTATTATGTATGGCGATAGGCTACAAAAATTACCTTTATCTGAAGTAGGTGTTCCAATATATCTGAATTTATTATAGGAATTCAAACTTGTGGATTAACGATATGTCAGACAAAAGGAACGATACGAATATTTACATAATAAAAAACTAGGATTTTAGTAAAATATTTAAAATTTTAATTTTAATCAATTGTGAAGCGTATAAAACATGACTCACGTAGTATTGTATTTTATTAAGAAAATATTAAGGCCTACAGCTCAGTTTAATACAATTAAAAATGCAACAATTAAGATTTTTTTTAATTAAGTATCTTAGGAAACTAAACGTTTCCATATTTTAAACATAGAAATTATTATAAAAGTATTGGTTGGCTAAAACGTTTGATCCCAAATTTCATCTCATGGAAATGTTTGAATTAAGAACAGATACTTCAAGCCAGGAATTGCTTTTGAGTTATTTATAACTGTTACGATAAATGAAAATCCAGGAAGATGAAATTTTAGGAAACGATACTATTCGAAAAAGAATTGAGGAATTTAAGAAGTAAAACAAAGACTGTAGAGAATAAAAGAAGAAAGAACACAGTGAAAGAATGATGAAGTACTGGAAGGGGAAAAAGACAAGAAATGAAGAAAATGTATAAATTATTTCACAATAGCTGGACAAAATTATAAAAAACTATGATGTTATTTCATTTTATTGGTTTGTATAAGTGCGCGCAAGTGCATAGACAGACACACACACACACACAAACACACATACATCCAGAACCACTACGTTGAAATAACATTTGCTACAGTTTGAGAAATCTGCGTTTGCAAAAATGATATTCTTTATTACTCTTTGTATTCTATTGTGACCAGTCTTATAATTTTAAAAAGTTAAAAAGAGAAACTCGTATTTCAGAGAATATGTATTGCAATTAGCGTTAAGTACATAACGAACGGTTAAAATAAAGATAGGATTAAAAGTATTTCCATATTTTAAAATTCCTAAAGTTTCCAGTGTTTAAAATGATTTGTATACAAGCCTTAGAAATAAACACTTATCCCTTAACAATTCATTTTTATTACACTTAATTTTTAAGTAACTGGAACTCAGATGATCATGAAACATCATTGACTCACTTAGATTGAATCAAAACTCGTATTTCGTAAATAAAAGTTTGCTTTTATTTATCATACTTATATCCTTCTATAAAAGATTAATTATTCTCGCCTTTACAATGAGGTTGCACTTCAGTATTACACTAATGATAAAATAAAATTTTAACGTAGGTAAATTATACGAAACGATGAAGTTGTTTAAAAATGTTCACGTTGTTCAATCACAGGTTCTTCGTCGTCGACGTGATGGATCCTCAGTGTCGCTCGAACCTAGTCTCCTGTCGGACTTGCTGGGTGCTTACGGAGTGGGCGCGGTTGATGCCGTCGTTTGTAAGGTCATCCCACGGTCTTCGATGATGTTCGTACCTGGGGGTTTGGCGGGGCCTAGGCGATCGCATTGAGCATCGTAAGTTATATTATCTTTAGCTGGCTCTCACTAAAGTTTATTGTAAGTAACTCGCCTAAGCGTTGTTGTGACCCTAGATCTTTGTTTATGCGAATTTTAAATATGAGATGAATGGAATGCTTGTTATATCAAAAACATAAAAATTATATTAACAATAATTTAAAATGAACAAATGAGAATGTATAGTTATTAAAATATTGTCTTCTTTATCTTTACATTAACTAAATGTATTTAATCCCCAGCATCAGTTCTTCGGGACTGCGCCAGCTTCAACTACGACGGGTTGCGGAGCCGATTCTGGGACTTCACGACGGGACACGATGGGATGTGATGGGAAGAAGTAAAAGAAGAAGAAGAAGAAGAAGAAGAAGAAAGTGAAGAAAGAAGATTCGTTCTTGGGAACGTCACGCGATGGAACCTCAGTGTCGCTCGAACCTAGGACTCGTCAGATTCTGCCAGGCTTACGGAGGAGGCGCGGTTGATGCCGTCATTTGTAAGGTTCATCCCACGTTCTTCGATGATGTTCGATTCTGGGGGTTTGGCGAGGCCTAGGCGATCACATTGAGCTTCGTAAGTAATACCGCTTAAAATAATTTAATATGGTCACTTTTGAAATACATAAACAAGTAGGTTTAACGTTATATCAACAAGTGTTACTTTTTTCGCATCGAATATTTCTTTGTCACAGCATCCGTTCTGCGGGGCTGCGTCGACTCCGGCTACATCGGGCTTCTGCGGCGGATTCTGCAACTTCAAGACGGGACATCATTGGACCTGAGATGAAGAAGGAGAATTCATTCTTCGGGATTTGGTCGACTTCATCTACGGGATTCAGATTTGGATTCTACCGCGGGTTTGAGACTTCACTTCGGTTTTGTGAGTTGACTTTTCCTTCAATAATTTTTTCTTCGATAAGATTTTGTTTTGTTTGCAGTTTAGTTTTATTTTTAGTGGTTAATGACATTGAACTCTGTTTCAACTAAAACACGCAGAATATATTTTGTTGTATCAGATATTTTAAAAGAAACGTTCCAAATTTGTTTGTTGTTCGTGACATCCTGTAACAGTTATTTTTATGATCGTAAAAAAGTTTATAACTTGATTCGTAGATCATAGTTAACTAAAACAGGTAAAGAGTGGCACACTAAAATTTGTCTTTGCATTAATATCCGTTTTATTGTTGCAGCGTCCGATCTTCGGCGACTGAAGACTTCGTCCTCGGCTTCAACGGGTAGGTATTTACGTACAGTTCTTTGTAACCAATTGTAGTTTATAATTTTAGTGTCACGCCCATCATAATGTTATTTAATACTGAAGTGCAACCTCTGTTCACTTAGTTATAAATGTGTATGTAAATTTGGTGGTAATAAACTGATTTCTTTTAACACAAAAAGCCGTTTATTTCTTCTATCTAAGTTATTTCTACTTTGTAAGTTACTTTTAACACTTGTGAGAAATATTACACAGTTCAGCGTTAATACGAATTACGTTTACATTGCAAAGTGAAAAAGCTTTTTATAAACGATCTACGTGCAGGTCAGATTGCAACAAAGAACAGGACAGGACAGGTTCGTTTTAAAACACGTCTTTAGAGAAAACGCATAAACATCTGATAACCCATATGATACTATAGAAGGAAAAAAGGAGAGGTAGTGTCGGGGTCACTACCACTGACAACGTCTTACACTGGCGGTGTTGCTGGGACTGAGTGTTTGTATAACTAGTAAAAAGAAATTAACTAACTTGCATGTCTTATATTTTATTTGTTTCTCACAATGCTGGCTAATTTGTAAAATTTTGTTAAAGGCAGGACAATGGTACGGTGGTACGATATGTAAGACTTACATGCAACATCTACTGTATATCTCTAGAGAACGTTAAGTCTATCGTGGTATTTTTTAAAGTTGTGAAATCAGTTGGATCCGTGGCCAACACCAATTCGATAGTCGCGGAGATATAAGACGTTCGCTGAATGGATCTAACGGCGGCAAGTGTGTTGGCTTTAGTGGGTACGTGAAGCCCGTTACTCTTACTCAATGTTGGCAGTTTTCCTTGTTTTACAGATGTCCAACGGTTTGAGCACAACATAAACTGTTTAACGCCTTTATCTGTGAACTCTTGCTGTAAGAATTGCAACGTAGCTCCATTGAGTCGTTTTAAATCATTTTGGAACCATATACGATCACAAACTCCACAAACAAAACCCATCTTTTCAAAGTGCTCCGTCGCCAGACGCCAGTGGGTTATAAACGGTAAATCTCGATTCTCAAACGTCTCATCTGCTTGTATCTCGTAGCATTCCATCAGTTCTCTCTCACTGTCGACATTCGTTGTTTGTGAACTACCGTTAGACGTTGCGGCGTCTGCTCAGCTGGTGCTCACCTCGACTTTTCGACGCCGCCTCATCCTCTGCTTTCGTTCTACAGCTCTCATAAAGTCCTTTTCGGATTCCTCATTCATTCTTCATTTCTTTGTAAGTGTTTACGTCAGACATTTACCTTCTTGTTGTGAAGATGTTTTGACATTTTTGAAATATTAAGGAAAATTTGTCCAAGTTCAGCATTTTGTTACTGTATTATTTATTAAGTTCTTTCACTATTATCACTATTAGTATTTTATTTTATAGTAGTCGTGGACCTTTATCAAACGACATATTAAATAACGTCCTACGCATACGCTTTCCTAAGCTATACTAATTTTTCCCCGCAGCGAACCGGTGATTTTACACTCCAACTTAGCGGCCATCTTGTGAAGGCGTGTGACGTCACGTGTTCAAAGTTAATATCGCGTGACATATTTTAGTTTATAATAACAACAAATTGTTTAGAAATGGCAATAGGTAACAAAGTTTTTGACAACAGATTCAAAAGTTAAGGATTGGTAGTAGACGTTGAAAATATAATTTCCTATACATATTTACTTCTTGTTTACAAATTTTCTACTGAATATCCTAGTTTTTTGATAAAAATCTGGAGTTTTGAAACGCAAAGATGTACAGTAGAGCCTCTGTTAACCGAAACAAAGGGGGGGGAGGCCGTTTTGGATAACCAAAATTTCGGATAATAATTACGATGTCATTTTTTAAAGTGTGAGGTCAAATAACTGAAGGCAATATACAATATTGTCAAAAGATTTTAATAAAAATCAAACCATTTACATAGTCATTTTTACCCCTAGTTTTATGATTTTTCTAAATCTTCTGTTTTCCTTTATCTTTTCACATCGCTTTCTTGCAGCAATATATCGCCATCGCTTCATTAGCAGAACGTCAGAGGGCTTTGATTCTTCAGATCTTTCGACAAACCGTAACGCTATCTAAAAATATGAATAAAACGCCATGAGAAAAACGCGGATTTCGGATTTCGTATAGTCTAATTTAATGCCCTAGCCCAAAATAAAATCTCTTACCTCTAAGGCATTGAAGATATCGTCAGCGGTGTCATGGCTGCAGCTCTCTGTTGTCATCTTCGTCGTCCCTTTGTTTCGTAAACCGTAAAAGCACAGCCCATTTAATTTCTCGTTTTGTGACACGTCTTCATTGTTTTTTTTTTGTATCTTCAAAGCATGCTCTTCAAACTTATTTTTCATCTTGACCCAATCAGAAACAGTAGGAATACCAACACCAAAATCGGCTGCCACAGTTCGCAAAATCTCGTCAATTTTCATTCTTTTAATTGCCTCCCATTTTTCTTCATTCGTTATTCCGCTTTGCTGATATGACGCACAATTTATTACATGTTTATTCCAATAGTTTTCTTGTTTTATTCGGAAAACAAATTTTTATTGTAGTACAAGTCGGAAATTAATAATTTTTTTTTTGGTCGGTCGTTTCGGTTAAAAATGTTTCGGTTAATGGAGGTTCTATTGTATTAATGTCGCTTCTTACTCGAATTCGCTTCATTCACTTAACATGAAATGTATGAAAAACCAATTTGAAATAAAAGGACGACATAGCCATATTTTCGTAGCATCGACTCCTCATAAACAAGAGATTCTCAAAATCCACATTTTACATTCACTATAACTTCTCGTGAAAGTTTCAGTCGGATGGGTGTTAACACCTCCCCTTCCTGAAATAGGTAGTTATACTGTAAAACGAATATTACGACAGTAAATTTGACATTAAAATCGCAAACCATTTATTCGTTTACAACCAAAAAAAATTCAGAAGTAGCGAGCTTTAGGGCATAGCCGTAAGTTCGTTCAAATTCGTATTTCTACTTTCTGATAAATCGCGGTACATTATTTAGGCACATTTTGAGGTCAAGTTTTCTTACCCATTCCAAGTAGGAAAATAACAAAAGCTATGTGTACAAGACAACACCTACAAGACTGTGAGGACAATCAAATTACATAATGTTGTTAGTGGAAGTAACGCAAAGTGGAGTTCATATGACCGCAGGGAATACTTTTACTTCTTTCCAAGTTATTTTGTTATTCACCCTACGCTGCTCGCAGAACCACCTTATCGTGTTACGGTCTTACATTACTCCCCTTACAACTGGAATACTCGTCTCACTAAGGGTTCGTACAATTTCTTTCGAAAAGTTAATTCTGTGGGTGCGGTGTAAGAGAAAATACAACAGAAAAATAATCTCATTCAGACAGTGAAATTATATTCTCCTATAGAGTTTAACATTTGCGAACTCATTCACAAACATGAATGCAAATTCTTTTACTGAGAGTGAAGTTAGCGTTCCTACAAGTAGAATATAACAGGCACATATAACTGCATGAAACATCATACATCACTATGTATCTTGTTGTATAATTATATTCAATGGAGAGAGAGAGAGAGAGAGAGAGAGAGAGAGAGAGAGAGAGACAGACAGACAGACAGACAGACAGATATGGCTTATGGCTGAAGAACAAAGATGCGGTGGTAGCATATGAATTCCTCATCCCTGTGGTCGTGCTGTCTACTTCGCCCTATTCTGTCAACCTAAAGCACACGTAATCAAGCAATCAAAATCCCGCTTTGTCGAGTGAGATGTGCCTCGATTAAAAAAAAAACACGTAGGGCTGAGTCGGGGTGAGTATTTATTATTATTTTTTTTTATTAATCAAAGACTGAGGAGACATGTGAATTTGGAAAGTCGCGGCTATGGTACCGAGATGCAGAGACATGTGTCTGTGACTATGGTAAAGGAAACGCTGCATGGCGTCTCCATGCTTTGAGGGTCGGAATTTGATTTAGACTCGGAGTCCATATGCCTGGGACTTTGGCCCGGTCACTTGCTGTTGTAGAAATACCAAGATCGCGGTAACATACGCGAATGAATTTTCATATCTACAGAGAAATGTGCTTTAAAACACAAGCTAATCTATGTTACTTTTCGAGGAAAGTATTATTTTTTTTCCTGCATTTATGAAAGCAATTTATTCTATGCATATTCGAGTACTGACAAATACTCCAATTTGTTCTTAAGGTAAATATAAAAGCTGACAGGTACTATTTTACCATTTTAATAACAACGGTTTTAGTATGATGACATACATGTGAAGTATTATAGGCCTAGATATACCCACAAGACGCACAAACCAAAAACAAACCGCACACTCAAGATACTCATAAACAACTGATAACACGTTTGCTGCGTCGAAACGGGAAGAACTACACATACGTAGCCCACGTAACGTTTTTTTATACCTTTATAAATAATATATTCGTCTGTATATGAATAATAATTAAGAATATCTATACAAAGCTAATACTGTATGATTATCAGTTTTCCTTTGCGGCACAACAACTCACTACAAACTCGCAAAAAATATTGGAGACAGCAAGTGAATACAAAGAGCATGACTAAACGTCTACTTATCACTCCCACGATAGATTACAAAACTCATTTAAAACAGCATTCACTGTTTAAAAACACCGAGATAAGAAACCGCATAGACTAAACATCCGAGAAAAAATACTGTATTGTACAGAGAGGGACAAAGAGCCTCTGTTACAGGGTAATTTGTTGTCATAATGAACCGTAATTACGATTCTTGAGTACAAAATAGACTAATATTGTTTATTACGCAAGGTATGACAACAGCAAACTGGCTGGTTATGCTTCTTTTATGAAAGGAATAGTGATATCAAAGAAACAAGTTGTTTGTACTTTTATAAACTGAAAACAATTTATTTCAAGTCTATGCTCACTTTGCCGCCCGGGACGGTTGCCCTCTTGGCCCCCCTAGCTACGCCTCTGGATGTGAGCAAAGCCTTCGATAAAGTCTGGCACGAAGGCCTGCTCTACAAACTGGCGCTTTCGCCACTCCCGGCATCCATCGTCCACTTGCTTCGATCCTATCTAACGGATCGAACCTTCAGGATCAGCGTCGATGGGGCTTTCTCTCGGGGTCGCCCTGTTGCCGCCAGCGTCCCTCAAGGATCTGTACTCGGGCCCGTTCTGTACGTTATGTACACGAACGATCTGCCTGTTTATCCCGGGGTCACGTTGTTCCTATTTCCCGACGACGCGATGTTTCATTTTAGCTCGCTTTTGCCTTGGCGGACGAGCGTTATGTTACAACGCCAGACTGCAACATGCTTCCGGACTGGCTAAGGAAATGATGGGTAGCGATCAATACGGAGAAATCCGAGGCGATCTGCTTTACTCCTAAGTCCATTTCCCGATACCCATCCCTCTCCTTGGAGGGGAGACCCATCCAATGGACCGAGACGGTGAAGTACCTAGGCTTTCGGCTAGATCGGCGCCTAAACTTCAATGCCCACGTGACTGCAGCCCTTGACAAGGTTCGCGGCGTCAGAGCCAAGCTATCACCTATGCTCTCGCGGAACAGCCGCCTGGCTGTCCGTACCAAACTGACCATCTACCTACTGTTCCTCCGGACAGTACTTACGTATGCGGCGCCCGCTTGGTGGCCTCTCCTGTCGGCCACCAACAAGCGTACTCTGTCGACGTTCCAAAACCGGCCCCTTCGCTCCCTCTCGGGGTCCCCGTGGTTTGTGCGGAATTCCGCCATTCACCGGGGTCTCCGCTTTCCCACCCTAGAGGCCTTCGTCTGGTCCTTAGCGACGAATTTGTTTGCCAAAGCCGGCGAGTCCCCTTACCTGCATATCCAAAAGCTGAATAGCATGGGCAATGCACCGCCTTCTCGCCGCGTCAGGCCCCCTAGGGCGCTGTTAGACGACCCCCCATAGTTCATCACATGAACCCCTCAGAATCGTACACCCCAACCTTCTGGATTACTTGCACCGCTAACCCTGCACTCCCTACTTGCGGTCTGCCGACTCTGTAGTCAATCATGCTGTGGCAGATTAGACAGAATTCATACTTTGCCAGCACCTGCTTTGCCGACTCGGCAGGGCTATGATTCGGGACACGGGCTCCCGCGAGGTTGTGCAACGCTTTCCTTTCGCGAGCCGTCTGCCCCGGTGTTGCTTCCCTTCGATTCGGCCGCCGCCTTCGGGCGGTCGAGCCTCTTGTCCTCGTCAGCGCGCTTCTACGTTCCTGTGGACGATGCCCTTGGGGACCACGGAGCCGCGCCCAAGAGTGGCAATTGGCTGAAGCTAGTCAAACAATGTTCCCTGTCAGTACCTGGCTGGCTGCCACGGTGTCACTCCCCTTCGTTTCGGCTGACGCCCTCGGGCACTCGAGCCTCTTGTCCTCGCCAGTGGGTCACTACGTTCTCGAAGGCAATGCCCGAGGGGACCATTGTGCCGAGCCCCGGCGTGACAATTGGCTGAAACAATAAAACTTAGCTTGCTCCCGTGGTGGCCATGCAGAATCATGTACCCGCGGACCGCATCCTAACACCTTGTGCAGAGCAAACGACCGCGCTGACATGTTTTGCACCTGGCGTTCATCAGGCCTAGGCCTGGACAACGCACACAAATTAGGGCGCAAGACGCCCGTGCATCCTCTGTCTGTCTGTCAGTATCTACTGCTTTCAGTCGGACAGCGTGAACTCGACGCTGCGCAGTTCCTCTACTTGTGTCTTGCCAGCAGTTAGCGCTAGCAAGAGACCTCAGTGACAGTCCAAATAATTACAATACGTTTGTTCTGTTATATGCCAGTATAAGAGTTATTACTGTAGCAGTTACCCTACTGGAATGTCACATCGCTGACTGTACTTACTCCAAACGCAAAAGATAAAACTTTGCAAAACATCTGCAGGCAGTAAAAATGCCAAATGTTTAAAATATTTATATGTGATAAAAAAGAAACAAAAAGTTCTTTAGAAATTTAACACGTTACAGCAAGTTCGTTATGAGAAATTAAAAGTAAAAATATTACAATTTTTTCATTTGCTTCCGGTATACGGAATATTACCTTGACATTCTAATTTTGAAATTAAAATCTAGAATGCAATGAAATTAAAACTTCTAGAATCTAGAATGAAATTAAAATGTAACGTGGCTGCATATAAATCTTTTTTCTTACTTGAGTGGTTCAAATCCGAATGAATTTTTAAAAAATGCAGCTCACCATCATATACGATAACAGATAGTTAACAGGTTATAAACCTCTTATGTGGGATTAAGAGTGTGCTTGCAAGTACTCATGGAGTATCACATACAACTGATAGAACAAACTAAATATTTCGGCATTTTTGGAACATACTTATGTAAGACTATACATCAGGTTAATAAACTGTAACGTGTTGTACAGGTTTAGGTACCACTACATTACCATAGGTGTTTGTTGGAGTCATAGTTGTGATGAGAACGAAAGCTAGTTTCAGACTTCTGTTTTGTAGTTTGGACACTGTTGCGTCGTTTGAGATTTAAATCAATTCACTGAAAAAAAAAGTCATTATTTCCTGTGACAAATTTTCACATGCATCTTGAAGCGTATAGACGAGGATATCTGAAGACTACACGTTAGACTACATTGGACCATGTTAGTATTTCAGATACGTCGTGTTAGTTCTATATTAATTTTCAATCAAATATATAAAATTCTTACTTAATATGAAACATTCACTCGTAAATATAACTAATTAAGTTTCTAATCAATAAAACCTAAAACAGTATATATACAGTTCTCTTTATATTAAACTACTAGGAGTAAAGAAGACCTGAATCGGAGAAAACGCAGATTTAAACAGTTGCGTGATGACAACCTTTTTAGCATCATCTGTTTGTATTGCGCTGAACAAGACTGCTTCAGAAGCAGTTGTTTGATTTGTCAAGTTGGAATGAGACTGGAAGTAATACTATTGGGGAGCACTGAAGTGTGTTTAGAATACACAATACTACGTATAATACAACTATACTTCCTTATGCAGTCCTGTTTGCAATCAATAATTAGTTTACAAAGTTATCTTGCTTCATTTATATGACTAAATAATAAGCGCTACAATGTTAAGTTAAAATAACTCAATGGGGTTATTAGTCATTCATTTGTAGTGTAGTTGCATAATATTGTGTTAATAGGAACCCTGAAACAAAGATTTACTTATAATTTGAAAATACTTATAACAAAATCAATTGTTGCACGCTTTAAGACAATTGTTAGATAACAGAAAAAGAATTTAATATTAAGAAAATACATAAATACGTAACTGTTATTTACTTGAAACATATAATTATATACTTACTAGTTTCCAAGATCGTTTTATATACGTAAAAGTTTCCAGAACTCTACACTGAAAGAGTTACAGTACTTGAATGAACATAGAAGCAAGTACCAACTTGAATTACTTTCATGATTGGGGAACACAACTTACAGTATGTATGTCAGTTTCCTCTGAAACCTGAGGCCACTGACAAAGATGAGTAACTAATACGAAATGCTATCTTGTGTGTTAATGAATGAAAAAACTTTGCTGAACCACATTGTTAATTTAATCAAACATTAAGCGTTAATCGCTTCACATTTCTGTTCGTAAATGAATCTAACGCTTGGGACTTTTAAATGAATATAGTGAGAGAAAATAACAAGCTAGCAAAGATAAGGTACAACTTTAGAAAACAAAAACGGTGGGATGAAAAGACAATTTTACACTTTGTGGTTTGTGCCTTTCAGCCAGTGGAAAAAGGTCAAGGGTTGTAGTAGAATATGTCTACTTATAATCTTGTTGTATGTAATCTTTGTCTTTCTAATAACTTATTAATATGTTTTATCGTGAATTTTGATTTGTTTTCTTCTAGTCTGTACCTTCTCACTTTTTCTTCTGATTTAATTTTACAAGTTTTTCGTTAATCCCTCTAAGTAATTCTTAACTTTCGAGTCCTTTTCTGATGACTATACTTGGTTTTAATTGTATGGTCAAAGTGTGTTGACTTCGGTGCTTGTATCCAAGTAATCTTAATTTAATAGTTGCTGGAAAGCTGTAATACTACATATAGATTATATCAGATACTCCGCGAAAACCCTGGTTTCTCAAACTCCTGGTGCCAGTACCACCTCAAAATACGGTGCACACGTCCAGGACACTAAAACGGCACTATCCTGTCCAGATTCATAAATAAATTTATCAAGATTTTAAACCTCTTTTGTGTATATACTGCACCGTCTGGTGTCTGAATTGTATTGTTTGTTTTTAAAACAGATGAACTGAAAAACTTTAAATTTACAGACGTTTGTATATTTCCGAGGTACCTTCAAGTTCACATATTCGTGAAAGAGACGTGCTTCGTACAATTAATAAACTTTTATTATAAGAAACAGCTTACGTCATAGCGATGCAAATAATATACAAATTATACGTAAAAGAAAATTTTACGAATAAGAAAAGAAAATGAAGCGGAAATTAAAACATTTTTACATGATATTTTGTATTAGCAATTAAGGGCTTTGGTAATCATTTATATATCAATTATCTTAATTTCAAAAAGTTATAAAAAACTAATTTGTAGTTAACGACCGTTTATTTATAAACGCAGAATGCATACTCTCAAATTAACTATAATATAACACATCGTACAGACAGAGGATTGCTTCAATTACGACTTTGCAGGTCACGATATGTAGCGTTGTAGCAGTAAAGCAATTTGTACTGGACAGGACAGCCAACTGGAACTTTACCAAACCTTTATTGGGATTAGACTACACTGACAACATGATTTACTGTATGCCCGAACTATGTGTATCTACTAATAAAGTCTCCAGCTTTCAAGTATTAGTAGTCTCCAGTCTATTACTTTTTTTAATACTCGTAAACATCGTTTGGAATATGACTTCCTACACACCAAATTATAACGATCAAAAATTTTAATTTCATAATTTTATGATCGAGAAGTGCGTTTGCACAGGTCAAGCCACCAACCCAAGCCAGAGTAATAAATAAGGACAATTTAACAACACGTCAACCCGACGCCAACTACAAGACAATGAGAGAACGCCTGACATAACACAACAAAAGAAGATAGGATCGACTGTGACAGACCAAGCTCAACTCAGATTTACAACACCACAACAAACTGAACAAAAGCAGAGTCTAGTGGCACGGATACGCAGAAATTGAAGCGAGCACATGCTGTAGGGTTAAATCGGAGCGTGCGAGCTTTAAGAAAAGGATACTCACTCACAAAGGAATTAGAAAGGTTTTACCCAGTATGAAGACAAAGCAACGTACAACAGATGAATACAGTCAAGGGTGTCGCACAGCGTGAAAACAACGTTAGGATGACAACTGATATTTATGACGAGAGACCGTAGAGGAATCTTGGGGTGACGACGAGCAAGAAGCTGTTAGTTGGAAGAAAAAAGACGAAGGGAAGTCAAACAATGAACGAGGCGATACGTATTGTTAGTAAAGGGAATAACAGCAGACCTTGGGAAACTCACAAGAACAAAGGTTTGACAGACAGGCGAGCAATTACTCTACATTCTAAGAAGTAGTGCGAAGCCCTTTCGCCGTGTATTTTGGGGATGTTCGATAGCCAACCAGAGTCTAGCATCTTCCAAAGAAGCGAGTGGAGAGGAGTCGTCATGGTGACAACCAGAACAGCGAATCAGGATGTCGAGCACCATAGATCTTCATAGTGGAAGGAAATATCGAACCTATCGAGGACGACCAGAGGCGTGTACGACAGAAAGTTGCATTATGGTAAAAGACGTTTAATAAAAACTGTTTACGAGGTACGCGGGCTCTCAGTTGTAAGAAATCGCTCAGTAGTTATAAAAATTTCTCAGTTACTCAGCTATTCAAAAGTCAGTTAGTTACGCAGTTTTCTCGGTTACTTAATAGTTACAGACAGTCATGCAGTTTTTCAATCAGTCAACCGGCATTACTCAGTTACCAGTTGTTCAAAACTAATTTACAGAAGTTTACCGCAGTAACGCGAAATGTGAAGTGATACAAGTACCGCTAGAATTTGAGTTTGATACTATAAACTTGAAAAGTATTTTGTCATGCAAACCAAGCGAACAAACGATTCGATGTTAGAACTTTGGCGCGACAATTACGGACAGTGATCGATATCAGAACACACTATGATTCAGATATAACTATCTCAGTCGTGCGAACTCAGAAACACTAAATGAATTAGCGTTCATAATACTCGTGCTCAACGTTGCACACAATCATGATCCAACTAAATTAAATGTATATGAAACACGAAGCAGTTTAGCGACAGACAGTTACTTGTACACAACCACTAATAATGAATGCACTTATACAACACAAGACTTTATAAACTTTCATTATTAACGGGCAACGCCAACGGAACGACACAGACCGGGAGTGAATCTTATCCGCGAGTGCAAAGTGATGACAGATACCTAATCTACGAAACTTCTACTTACACGGGATCATCAGTGAACAGGAACCCTCACCGATGGAGTTTTGGATATTCACTATCCCAAGTAAAATTCTCATGTTATTAATATTATAATAAAACTACTGCTCTGTCTCTTTTCCAAGAAACCACACTTTGAGAAATTAGATCAATTGTAATGATAATATTAAATATAAATATAAAAGCTACTCATCTGAGGCAAAATGTTCGCATTAGTGTAGGATAAATAATATTTGATTGTCTATGTTTGAGTATGTTATTGTATTGTATGTTATGTTTTACAGCGAACAACGAAGCGGATATATATATATATATATATATATATATATATATTTTGTGATTTACATTCATGTATGTTTTCTTAACTGTATTTTCAGGTCATAATTTATATTTATGTATCAGAAGTTTATTTGAATGATGTTTTATAAATAAGTATTTATTTGTTAAGTATTCCATGCGTTCATTATTGTCACAACCTTAGTAACGAAACACTAACGTTAATTAAATTGTTTGTAATAAATTTTCTTATATCAATTTATAACGACACTAAAAGAGTCTCAGTAATTATGCTAATCGTTAATGAATACAGTTAATTATATCAGAGTAAATTATATATCCACATAAATAAATCAATTTGACACATTTAATCTAATTGAATAATTGAATTTGCATAAATTAGTATAATTGCACATTGTAAAATGATACTGCCAATTTGTTTTGTGTCAGGGAAAACTGCTAACATGTTTTCAACATGATACTGTGAAATTATTAAAATACAATCTTATTAAGTAACATATATATGTCGTATTAAGTAACATATTATGTCATAACAACCAAATAAGTTATTTAATAAAACATGGTTTCAAACGTATAGTTGGAATGTTACACTTCATTCTGTCACTGGTGACAAGGCTGTAGCTTGCTTTACACCTGTGAAATACAATTTTTTGTTCCGATATCACACACGTAAAACAATTCGTCTTTAAGACAGCAGAAGCCAATGAATACATGTATTAACTTTCGTTGCGTGACTCGACCGCATACGCTTAAAGTTGCAATTATATGTACTGTCTGGCCGCGATTGGAGTGCGCAGGGTAGGTAAAGTGGGGGAATGTACTAAGTAGTAACAATGCATCTGCCGGTCTAGTGGTGGGGACGCCAAGTCGCGCATTCCAATCGCGGCCAGACAGTACAACATAAGAAATATTTTCTAATCACATATTCTGTCTAATTAACAAGTGTGTTGTAAAGTTATTTTTGATATTTGTAAGTAAAGGGTTTTTTTTATAATAGACAGAACATTTTCAAAACTTTTATGAGGAAGAATCATTTTCCTTTTATGAGGAAGGACCTGTCTTTCTTAGTGTGTGGGATTCTTACCCATTAAAACCACACACCCTTATAAGTACTTCTTGACGTAGGAAATTTATCTCGGGACAGCTCATGCATTATTGCAGGATAGCGTTACTTTCTGCTCAAAGGAACCTTCTTATTCCTATCTTAAACACCACTTTAAGCTTCTGTGACATCCACTGCATCTTCAAAACGTTCTAAAAACTTTTTCTTGAGCACGATAACTTCAATGTAAGTAGCGACTGTTATTCAGTGATCCTCACCATTTATCGCCACTTTGACGGTGTTATCAGGAGTAACTTATCCAACTGTCACCTCAAATCTATGCTTACGCCAGACCATTTGTCACACACAAAGAACCATATTGCAAGCATCGTCGTGTTCTGTCCCACAAGTAACAAACTTGGGCTTCTCATCTTTTCTGTCTCATACAGGTAGGCAACAAAGTAATCATGCCAAGTGAAGAATTGTGTTAAATAATAGTTAAGCTTTCAGTGTGGCGATTAACACAGGTACTTAACTGTCCTATGAGCCTAGCAGTCCATCTGCCTTGTGCCTTGATGACCACGTACTCCATCTGCTTTTACATTACAGACAAAAAATGTATGTAAAGGTTACAAGTATGTCAAGGTCAAAATAATTGCAATCTTGTTCCTAAGGGTATTGGTGAATGTACCAGGTATTCCCCCTCTCTCTCGCGCTCTCTCTCACTCTCTCTCTCTATCTCTCTCTCTCTCACGCTCTCTCTCTCTCTCTCTCTCTCTCTCTCTCTCTCTCTCTCTCTCTCTCTCTCTCTCTCTCTCTCTCTCTCTCTCTCTCTCTTTCTATCTTATCTTCTGTCTGCCTAATCCTCTTTTTATATCCTTTTGTAATTTTGACTGAAACACTTCTTGTGAATATTATGTGAATCGATAGTTAAAATATTATAAAATTCACTTATAATAATGAAAATTCCCTTGTAACTTTATAACAATAATATCTTAATGCCCCTTTACCGAATAAGCATAAAAATAAACATTAAGATAATGGTAAAACCTACCTTATTTATTTATGTCTGACATTAATTGACAATTAATACTTATTTTCACATTCAACTCCGATTGTGTATTAGACTAATACACAACCCTTCCTTCACAAGTCGTTTACGTCAAGTATGCTAATTTTCTATGGGCCTACGCATATTTCATTAAATATTTAACTCATGGCACTTACCTCAAACGCGCACAAATTGGAATCTATTTATGAAAGGTAAGTTACAAAGGATTGTGTAAATTTATTTCAAATGAAAATTATCTCAACAAAATTAGTTTAAATTTCTCCTGCTCCGTCACAAATTTGAATGAGTAAAGTTAATAAAACGCCACTGAAGAGTATAAACAAAAAAAAAATATATCTTTAATAGAAACAATTTGTTCTTAACGATCCCTATAGTCGCTAATTAGGCGTTTACATTTATCATTAGATTTACGTTTTTACTTCAGATTATATTTTGTAGTATTCAATGTGCATTAATTAATTATTCAGCTGTTTGGTACTGAAGCATTCTTAATAGTTTTACTATGTAACAGAATACTAAATAATTACATTGTTACATATAAATAGACACAATTTTGTTTCTTGACGCTTTCTCATTTTCTTCAGTTTTACTGTTATAATAATCTCTAACTAAAAAAAATACATTTCTGTTAAAGAGTTATTCAAACAATCTAAAATAGTTATCAATACAAAGAAATCTACATAATTAGGTATGAAATACTAATGACGCTTCCAAGATAGTTGAAATGTCTTACTTGCTCTATGCATGTGTTGTGTATGCATATTTGTATATGAAATACTAATGACGCAAATGTAGAAAAGAACCCCAAATCAAATTTTATAAAACAATGGCCATATCTACACTACTGTATGATTCTGAAATTGGGTCATAAAGAAAAAGATAAACAGAAGATACAAACAGCGAAAATGAAATTTCTGAGATCAGTTAAAAGGTGTAATAGACGAGATCATATAAGAAATGAAGAGATAAGAAGTAATTTAGCTAGTTTTGCAGTTAATGTAAGGATTAAAGAATACGGAAGAAAATGAATTCAACACATCAATAGAATGGAAGAAAGTAGAATACCGAAGATGGCGAAAGACTATAACCCTAGAGGCAGAAGAAAAGTTGGTAGACCTAAGAAAAGGTGGACTGTGGAATAGGAACTGGCCGCTAAAACCGTTAAGAAGATGATGATGATGATACTAATGATGCTTGCACGTCATCTCCCTACATCCGTCGACGTTATAATACAACCCATTTCTGTGTAAACCACTTTAACTTGTATATCTTTTATATATATATATATATATATATATATATATATATATATATATATTGTAATGTAGTCGTGTGTACGGCTACCTTTTTACTCTGTAAAATGTGAATAATGTACAATTTGTGTGTAATGGGTGTAACGTGTCTTTTTATCCTTAGTTCAAATGCGTGCAACTTCCACAGATTTCGTCCGTTGCGAACGTACGAATAACCAGGTCTCGATGTTCTTACCTGTTGTTCACTAGGGGTGTGAAAATCCCGGTGGCGCCAAATTGTTTTCTTAAAACAATTAAAATAAAATTCAAAGGTGTATGACCAGCGCGGCTCAAGCGGTTTGAATAATTCAAATATTTCCGCCCGCCTAGGCCAACTGTAGCGATCAGCAGTTCGTTGCGTGGGCTGTGTAAATCGTTAGTCGTCAACACTACTTGTCGGCTAAAATGTACATAAAATATTGTGCACCTCCTAATGAAATTATAACACCGTGGTTACACTCAATATTTATATATTTTTTATTAGTGATTAGTTATTCATTTAATACAAATTATTCTACTACAAATGCTCCGGTTATTTATATGAGACAACTACAGGGTTTGACAAATCGATATTTGAATTGATAACCAGACTTTTAGTAATGGCGTCTGTTGGAAATTATACACAAATTATTAATGTTCGTTTGTCATAGGTTCTTGAGATTACGTTAAAAGGATTACAAATGTTTAAAACAATAAAAATACACACCCTTACATCAGTTAAACTTAAATAACATATCGTGTAGGTATAATTTGTTTAGTGTAGTGTAGTAAAAGTGTTTACAAGTTATGGATAATTAACAACAGGTTATCTTTGTCAGTTTATAAATTTTCAGTGACTTAGTATTCTTTTTAATCTTTGAAAGTAATTATTTTCAGTTTAGTGAGATTTCGACCTTTAGTAAGAAATAATCAACGTGAGTTTATTTATAAATTTTGGGTAATTGAATAGGTACTTATCACTTCAGTAGATAGGGCGAGTTCATGCGATCTGTTATTAATGGGTTACGCTGCAATCCTCTTTAATTTGCATTGGGTTGGGACATCAGGCACCTTTTCCAGTTTAATCGGTAGGAATTTATTTTCTTTTTTCGTTAATTCGGCCTCGACTTCAGTAATATTGTTCCATTCATCGTTTTACTTCTTGGTATTCACTTGGTAGTAACTTCTTCTGATATTTTTAATGTTTCAATTGACAATTTTAGTCATTCGAAAACTAGCGTCTATTCAACGAAAGCGTCATATATCCCGTAAAGAAATCTAACGGTAATTAGACACCAAACGACTGTTGTCATAGTAACCAAATAATCCTGATTGGTTAATTCTGAAGTAGTCTATTGTTATCAACTTTTGAATTTTTATTCAAAATTACTGCATATCTTCTTTTTGATTATATTCTTCTGTCCTCTTCCCTACATATTAAATATTATCACCACTGTTATTATTTCCTTTCAAAGATTAATTTGGTATCCCATAATGTATGTTTTTATGAAATATCAATGTTTGTATAAATCTGTTAATATTTGGTATTTACATTTCTCTTTTAAACTAAGTTCTTATTCTAATAATTTTTCTTTAAAATGATTTATAAATTATTCTCGGCTATTTACTTGCCTTGACTTTCTTTATCTCCTGGTTGTTTTTATACAGTTTGCAATTATTTATCATTGACAGTTATACATTTCCTAGGCCTTAGTAGCCATTGATTATTTCTATTTAAATTATTCTAATTATATTTCATCTCATTACAAAGTTTTTGTTCTGTTGTTATAAATGATTTGTTTAGTGGTTGTTATGTCTTGAGTTTGTTTTTGTTCTGAACATATGTCAGAATTATTTTTTATGTCTTAATACTTAAAAAATATAATACTTAGGCCTATGGACTGTAAGTTCCCTCCAACCATATCCTCTTCATAATTGAAACAAACAATTCTTTACAAGTTATTAGTAACTGTTGTTTTTTAACATTAATTTCCTTCTTTGCTACTATTCTGTGTAATAAACCTCATTACTTCTTGTAAATTTATTTAACTTAATTTCCCTCATAACATAGGGTATTTACCAACTATATTTTTAATTACTTAAGTCTTTACTAATACTTTTCTACATCCCATGTTAACACAAACAGTTTATTTTACCTGGGCTTTCTCCCCTGAATAATATTGTATTCTTTACCTATTTCTAATCTAAACACTATCTCTAATTACCCTTAACTATATATATTTTTTACAATTCCACTCTTAAATCTTTCAATGGTCCTTCATTGATTCATTGAGTGTTTATTTATCTATCACTATCTTTTTAATTACACTATTGCTTACAATATCCTTTTTCACACATCACTGTCACTGTTATCACTTTTTATTTTACACTTATTGGTGGGTAAACCCTATTATTATTTCTCTATGTCACTTAATTATTTTCATTATATTTCTCACTATCTCACTATCATTACAAAGTTTATTTGTATCTAACGAGTTCATGTCTCTTTCTAGATTTCTTATTTACATATACTACTAATTCGTGGGTTAGTGTATTTTTATTTAATGGGTTTTTATTAATTATGGGTCATATTTGTCACATAGATAATATTAACATTTCTTTTTTATATTGGTTAATCACCGGTTCGTTTCCTTTTTTGATATTGGATGGTATCATCACCCCCTTCCCTCTTCTACATTATTTGTCTGTGTTTCATCACCTTGGTTCATTTTATTTTCTTTGCAGTTGGTTTGGTCCATTATTTAAATTCATTTTTCTTCTCCTTCACTTCCATCTTGTCTCGCTTTATTTTGGTTAATATCTGGCCAATCTCTGGGGTTGGGTCAATGTCATTTGTCTGTCAGTCTAGTTTGTATTTCTTATTTGATAATCACCTTTGGTTTACTTTTCTTCCTCCTTCCCTCTTAATTATATTTACTACTTTCGTTCTCGTTATTATTTATTTATCAAAATATATTATTTCTTAGCATTTTTTACATACTTATTGATATCAAATATGATCAGGGTTTGGCAATGTTATATAATGCCCTTCCACCAAAATTGATCATTTTATAAAACGTGATTCTAAGTTTGATGAAATTATCAATTGTATCGTATCATTTTTTTTTCAAATTCTCCTGCTTCTCATTCATTTTTTATAATTAATTCTGTATCTTTTATTTCCATTCTTCTTAGTCTTTTCTTCATTATTTTCTCATATTGCGAACTGGCTTATTGATTTTTTATTATAACTTATTCCCTATAAATCTTATTTTCCATCAAAACTACTCTTATACTGAGATCAGGGGAACCTCATCCCTGCTTAGTAAAATGATTGCTGGATTCATTCAACCGACAATCTCAATTAATAATTCTTAAATACAGTCAACTCGTGACTCAAAATAATAATAATAATAATAATCATAATCATAATCATAATATTTGTTGGGAATCCTTTACTTTTATACTTCATTCTTGCTCAGTTCGAGTCATATATTGTTTCATCTTTCTTTATAGATACTACTTGATAATATTTGAAGCATTGTTTTTTATTGATACAATTCACATTTTTATTCATTTTTAATTACTCTTTGTTTCATTTCATTTCACATTATAACTCTTAGAATTTTTATTTTATTTATTTCGTTTTGTGATCATTGGTTTGGGTAATTTCACTTCCCCTCTTTCTAAATAGTTGTGGAAGCTGATCATTTTGATTGATTTTTTTTTTCATAATTTTTAAATATCATAGTAAGTTATTGCTTCTTACTAGTTAGGAATTTTTTGTAGCTTATTCCTTTATAGTATGTTATGCTTTTCATGCCTCATTTTTTGGCTAAATATTATGGTAATTTAATCTTATTTTGTAGGAATGTTTTGTAATTACAATCCTCTATTATTAATTTTTATTTAAATATTGTAGTAAGTTGGTTGCTCTTACTTTATATGAATGACTTGTAACTTTTATCTCTCCATTTTTAATTGTTCTAAAATATTATCGATATATTTGGGTAAGCTTTTCTTACATATCGTTTTTGATTTTTTACAATTTTTTATTCATCATAATGGTTTCTCTAATGCTTAGTGTAAGCTGTACTTACAAATGTTTTGGAATTTTGACATTCTTTAGAGATCTTTTCTTTATGACATTGGCAACTTGTTTGTTTGTCACGTTATTTTTTTTTCCTTTATTTAAAGTATTTTTGTTGGTTTTTTACTTTAAATTGTTTTTTACAGTCATTGTTGATTGTCATAATATTTCATAATTGAGGCTTGATTGTATACACCCTTTATTTTCTTGGTGACAGGGTGAGTGACCTCGTAAGTGTTATTGCCCTTGTCTTTTGTTATAGTGTATGGTCATACCTATTATTATACATGGGACCTTGTTATTTATACTTTGGTAAGTTGACTTCTCCTTTTCTTTCCTTTATTATTTCCTTCTCTTGTTCGACACTTTGTTATTATGCACCTCTTCTCCTTCAAGTGCTTGATAGGCACACTTATTCTGGATGATATTATTAAATTTATGTCATCACCACCCTACCACATGTTGGGGCCAAACCCTCTCTCCATAGCTGAAATCATCTTCTACATTACTTTCATTTCTGTGGTTATCGTGTGGTTCTTCATCCTGTTCCTCTGCTAAGATATGGTTTATCCGGTATACTCGATGTTCCCCATCGCTACTCGCTTGATTGTGTGGTAGTGCGCCAGAATTCTCATTGTTATTGCCATTTTGATTAGTGTTCGGCTCATGTCGATTGTTCCGGTCATCCACATTGTTCTGGTGATCTTCTTCGAATGGGCGACTTCTTGTATCTGGTACCTGTTCAGAGTGCGTTCGCCGATAGTTAGGTGAGTGATGGTTTCTTCTTGGACTCCTTTGTCTTCGTCCCCTTATGTAATTTACCTGTGGCCGGTATCCTGAATTGTTGTAGTTGTTGTTACCGTTTCCTGGACGGTAATAATTATTAGGACCGTTCCGTTGTTGATTCCCTCTGTAATCGTTTCTGAAATTGCCATTATTGTTATTGTTTGAGTGATAGTTCCTGGGCGCATTATTCCCACGTTGATTTCCTTGGTAGTTATTTGTGTTGTTCGGTGGTGGCTTATTGTCACCCTGTTGGTTTGGTGTGGATGGCCCTTCATTTGGTCTACTATTTCGGAAACTCGTGAATCTGTTCTTGCGGTACTGCCATTCATGTTCATGGCTCTCTAATAAACTAGCCATGTCCTGAATTGTCTTGACTTGACTATACATACGGGCTTTCTGGATCGCATCGTCATAGTAGTACGATAATTGTATTACTAAACACTTCCGGAATGCGTGGTTCCAAATTCCTGGCCATGCAGATTTTTCCTAGAAAGTATGAGGTTAATGTTTGTCCGTTTTGGTTTTCATACCTTCCGTTACTTAAATTGTTACGGACCATGTTCTGGGTTGACTCTGACCAGTACTTTGCTTTGAATTGGGTTTTGAATTCTTGGATACTCTGGATGTCTGGTCGTGTAGCGGTCCACCAGTTGTCATATGTTTCCTTAAACATGTCATCTAACATTCCCCTCACTGCTGTCCATCGTGTTTCGCGGTTCTTTATTATCAGTTCTTCTACTCTCTTCAAAAACTCCATCGGGTTGCGCTTATAGTTGCGGAAATTTATTGTATCTCTATTGTCATTGTTAAATATTTGGTTGTGGTTACATGATCGGTCACGCCAGGCGTCCACTTCTTCCTGTAGTAATTCTTCTCGTCTATGTATCTTTTCAATTATTTGTTTATTTTTGTCCACTTTACTGTCGATTTTATTTAAATTGCTGTACACTCCTTCCATCCTTTCTCCCAGGTCTGTTCGTATCACTGCTGTCTCCTTCTGATTCTCTTCCCGGACTTGATGCATGTCCTGGTTCACTTGTTCCCACCTTTTGGTTGTTTCTTCGTGACATTCCTCAATTCTCCTTTTGGTTTCTCCTTCGAGGTTGTTGATTTTATTGATTACCTCCTGACGGACTTCAGAAACATTTTCGTTGGTTTCTTCTAGCTTCTCCAAAGTCTCCTCTAATTTGTCATTAATTTCCGTAATCTGCTGCTTTGCTTCTTCTCGGTACTCCATTAATTGGTGTGCCATCTGTAGCTTCATTTCTTCTTTATTTTTCTCGTGGTCCTCCTTCAGCTGTTCCTTCAATTCTTCGTTTCTTTGCTGAATTTCCTCCAGCAATCGTTGTTGTAGTGTTTCAATATTTTGGTTGACTGTTTTCCTCAATTCTTCCTTAGTACTCACTATTTTTTCATTGATCTGTTTCAAATTGTCACTGGTTTCTTTCTTCATGCCGTCGAATTTATTGTTCATCTCCTTCAAGCTCTCCTCATTCTTGTCGAATTATTGTTCATCTCCTTCAAGCTCTCCTCATTCTTGTCGAATTTATGGTTCATCTCCTTCAAATTATTATTCATCATTTCCATTAATTTTATTAAATCCATTCCTCCTCTGGCTTCCCCCCTATCTCCAGCCTGTGGTTCCATTTCTTCGTCTTGGCTTGGTTCTGTTGTGGTTATTACTGTCTCCACTTCTTCAATCGGTGTTCCTTCCTCTTCTTCCACTCTATTTTCTTCCATCTCCTTCTCCTTTGCCAATTTTTTCGACAATCCTCTGGTGTGCATATTGTAACCTTTCGTAATCGCCGCTAGAATTTCGTATTTCTCTCTCTTCTAGCTCCACCGGTTGGTCGCCAATTTGTAATGTAGTCGTGTGTACGGCTACCTTTTTACTCTGTAAAATGTGAATAATGTACAATTTGTGTGTAATGGGTGTAACGTGTCTTCTCTATCCGTAGTTCAAATGCGTGCAAATTCCACAGATTTCGTCCGTTGCGAACGTACGAATAACCAGGTCTCGATGTTCTTACCTGTTGTTCACTAGGGGTGTGAAAATCCCGGTGGCGCCAAATTGTTTTCTTAAAACAATTAAAATAAAATTCAAAGGTGTATGACCAGCGCGGCTCAAGCGGTTTGAATAATTCAAATATTTCCGCCCGCCTAGGCCAACTGTAGCGATCAGCAGTTCGTTGCGTGGGCTGTGTAAATCGTTAGTCGTCAACACTACTTGTCGGCTAAAATGTACATAAAATATTGTGCACCTCCTAATGAAATTATAACACCGTGGTTACACTCAATACTTATATATTTTTTATTAGTGATTAGTTATTCATTTAATACAAATTATTCTACTACAAATGCTCCGGTTATTTATATGAGACAACTACAGGGTTTGACAAATCGATATTTGAATTGATAACCAGACTTTTAGTAATGGCGTCTGTTGGAAATTATACACAAATTATTAATGTTCGTTTGTCATAGGTTCTTGAGATTACGTTAAAAGGATTACAAATGTTTAAAACAATAAAAATACACACCCTTACATCAGTTAAACTTAAATAACATATCGTGTAGGTATAATTTGTTTAGTGTAGTGTAGTAAAAGTGTTTACAAGTTATGGATAATTAACAACAGGTTATCTTTGTCAGTTTATAAATTTTCAGTGACTTAGTATTCTTTTTAATCTTTGAAAGTAATTATTTTCAGTTTAGTGAGATTTCGACCTTTAGTAAGAAATAATCAACGTGAGTTTATTTATAAATTTTGGGTAATTGAATAGGTACTTATCACTTCAGTAGATAGGGCGAGTTCATGCGATCTGTTATTAATGGGTTACGCTGCAATCCTCTTTAATTTGCATTGGGTTGGGACATCAGGCACCTTTTCCAGTTTAATCGGTAGGAATTTATTTTCTTTTTTCGTTAATTCGGCCTCGACTTCAGTAATATTGTTCCATTCATCGTTTTACTTCTTGGTATTCACTTGGTAGTAACTTCTTCTGATATTTTTAATGTTTCAATTGACAATTTTAGTCATTCGAAAACTAGCGTCTATTCAACGAAAGCGTCATATATCCCGTAAAGAAATCTAACGGTAATTAGACACCAAACGACTGTTGTCATAGTAACCAAATAATCCTGATTGGTTAATTCTGAAGTAGTCTATTGTTATCAACTTTTGAATTTTTATTCAAAATTACTGCATATCTTCTTTTTGATTATATTCTTCTGTCCTCTTCCCTACATATTAAATATTATCACCACTGTTATTATTTCCTTTCAAAGATTAATTTGGTATCCCATAATGTATGTTTTTATGAAATATCAATGTTTGTATAAATCTGTTAATATTTGGTATTTACATTTCTCTTTTAAACTAAGTTCTTATTCTAATAATTTTTCTTTAAAATGATTTATAAATTATTCTCGGCTATTTACTTGCCTTGACTTTCTTTATCTCCTGGTTGTTTTTATACAGTTTGCAATTATTTATCATTGACAGTTATACATTTCCTAGGCCTTAGTAGCCATTGATTATTTCTATTTAAATTATTCTAATTATATTTCATCTCATTACAAAGTTTTTGTTCTGTTGTTATAAATGATTTGTTTAGTGGTTGTTATGTCTTGAGTTTGTTTTTGTTCTGAACATATGTCAGAATTATTTTTTATGTCTTAATACTTAAAAAATATAATACTTAGGCCTATGGACTGTAAGTTCCCTCCAACCATATCCTCTTCATAATTGAAACAAACAATTCTTTACAAGTTATTAGTAACTGTTGTTTTTTAACATTAATTTCCTTCTTTGCTACTATTCTGTGTAATAAACCTCATTACTTCTTGTAAATTTATTTAACTTAATTTCCCTCATAACATAGGGTATTTACCAACTATATTTTTAATTACTTAAGTCTTTACTAATACTTTTCTACATCCCATGTTAACACAAACAGTTTATTTTACCTGGGCTTTCTCCCCTGAATAATATTGTATTCTTTACCTATTTCTAATCTAAACACTATCTCTAATTACCCTTAACTATATATATTTTTTACAATTCCACTCTTAAATCTTTCAATGGTCCTTCATTGATTCATTGAGTGTTTATTTATCTATCACTATCTTTTTAATTACACTATTGCTTACAATATCCTTTTTCACACATCACTGTCACTGTTATCACTTTTTATTTTACACTTATTGGTGGGTAAACCCTATTATTATTTCTCTATGTCACTTAATTATTTTCATTATATTTCTCACTATCTCACTATCATTACAAAGTTTATTTGTATCTAACGAGTTCATGTCTCTTTCTAGATTTCTTATTTACATATACTACTAATTCGTGGGTTAGTGTATTTTTATTTAATGGGTTTTTATTAATTATGGGTCATATTTGTCACATAGATAATATTAACATTTCTTTTTTATATTGGTTAATCACCGGTTCGTTTCCTTTTTTGATATTGGATGGTATCATCACCCCCTTCCCTCTTCTACATTATTTGTCTGTGTTTCATCACCTTGGTTCATTTTATTTTCTTTGCAGTTGGTTAGGTCCATTATTTAAATTCATTTTTCTTCTCCTTCACTTCCATCTTGTCTCGCTTTATTTTGGTTAATATCTGGCCAATCTCTGGGGTTGGGTCAATGTCATTTGTCTGTCAGTCTAGTTTGTATTTCTTATTTGATAATCACCTTTGGTTTACTTTTCTTCCTCCTTCCCTCTTAATTATATTTACTACTTTCGTTCTCGTTATTATTTATTTATCAAAATATATTATTTCTTAGCATTTTTTACATACTTATTGATATCAAATATGATCAGGGTTTGGCAATGTTATATAATGCCCTTCCACCAAAATTGATCATTTTATAAAACGTGATTCTAAGTTTGATGAAATTATCAATTGTATCGTATCATTTTTTTTCAAATTCTCCTGCTTCTCATTCATTTTTTATAATTAATTCTGTATCTTTTATTTCCATTCTTCTTAGTCTTTTCTTCATTATTTTCTCATATTGCGAACTGGCTTATTGATTTTTTTATTATAACTTATTCCCTATAAATCTTATTTTCCATCAAAACTACTCTTATACTGAGATCAGGGGAACCTCATCCCTGCTTAGTAAAATGATTGCTGGATTCATTCAACCGACAATCTCAATTAATAATTCTTAAATACAGTCAACTCGTGACTCAAAATAATAATAATAATCATAATCATAATCATAATATTTGTTGGGAATCCTTTACTTTTATACTTCATTCTTGCTCAGTTCGAGTCATATATTATATTATATTTATTAATTTATATTTATTAATATCATATTAATTATATTTACTACTTTCGTTCTCGTTATTATTTATTTATCAAAATATATTATTTCTTAGCATTTTTTACATACTTATTGATATCTAATATGATCAGGGTTTGGCAATGTTATCTTTATATATATATTTCGTGTGTGCGTGTGTATGTCACTGAACTCCTCCTAGACGGCTGGACCGATTTTGATGAAATTTTGTGTGTGTGTTTGAGTGGGTCCCTGGATGGTTTAGATTCACAATTGGACCCGGTAGGTGGCGCTGCGATCGGGTTCCAGGAAATTATATATAAAAATGAATGTTTCTTTGTTTGTCCCGTATGCGTTCCTATACCATTCATCGCATTGCAATGAAACTTCGGTGAGTTGTTGTGCGCACGCCCGCGAAGGTTTCTGAATTAGTGGTGTTTTTTCGATGGGGTCCTTTGGGGGGTTATTTGGGGTCTTCCACATCTCCTCCTAAACCACTGTACCGATTTCAACCAAACTTGGCACAAATATTTTACGCAAAGGGAGAACCAACATAGGATAGGTGTTTTTTCGATGGGGTCCTTTTGGGGGTTCTTTGGGGTCTTCCACATCTTCTCCTAAACCACTGTACCGATTTCAACCAAACTTGGCACAAATATTTTACGCAAAGGGAGAACCAACATAGGATAGGTGTTTTTTCGATGGGGTCCTTTTGGGGGTTCTTTGGGGTCTTCCACATCTTCTCCTAAACCACTGTACCGATTTCAACCAAACTTGGCACAAATATTTTACGCAAAGGGAGAACCAACATAGGATAGGTGTTTTTTTGATGGGGTCCTTTTGGGGGTTCTTTGGGGTCTTCCACATCTTCTCCTAAACCACTGGACCGATTTCAACCAAACTTGGCACAAATATTTTACGCAAAGGGAGAACCAACATAGGATAGGTGTTTTTTCGATGGGGTCCTTTGGGGTCTTCCACATCTTCTCCTAAACCACTGGACCGATTTCAACCAAACTTGGCACAAATATTTTACGCAACGGGAGAACCAACATAGGATAGGTGTTTTTTCGATGGGGTCCTTTGGGGTCTTCCACAGCTCCTCCTAAACCACTGAACCATCATAGGACAAGTGTTTTTTTCGATACAATCCTTTGGGGGGTCCTTTGGGGTCTTGCACATCTCTTCCTAAACTATTAGACCGATTTCAACCAAACTTGGCACAAATATTTTACGCAACGGGAGAACCAACATAGGACAGGTGTTTTTTCGATACGATCCTCTGGGGGGTCCCCCAAACTATTAGATTTGGTTACTATGGCAACCCAATAGAATAGATTCTGTTATAAATATATTATCGCATTAAACTGAAGACCACGCGAACGAAGTCGTGGGCAACAGTATTTATTTTTAAGAAACCTACTTTAATTGAACTTTATTAATTAAACTAACATTTTCATTACGTACAACGTGAAACTCCGTAGCGAAGCACGGGTATTCCCCTAGTATATATATATAATTCTTCTGTACGTGTGTATGTCACTGAACTCCTCCTAAACGGCTGGACCGATTTTGATGAAATTTTTTGTGTGTGTTTGAGTGGGTCCCTGTATGGTTTAGATTCACAATTGGACCCGGTAGGTGGCGCTGCGATCGGGTTCCAGGAAATTTTATTTTTATTTTTTGAAGAAAATTTTTTTTTATTTTTTAAGATTTTTCGCATATCAGAACATATAACCACCAAATTCCTCCCCCCCCCACCGCAACCCTCAATATTTTTTAAAATGAAAAAACCATACGTTCATGAATAATTGACGTTGTTTTGACATTTCAAATTCTGTTCGCTGTGTTTCGATATTCCATGTATCACAATTGCGTGCATATTGAGTGTATTATTCATCGACAAAACATATTGAAATAACGTTTTAAGTGTACTTTTAAGTGTACTTAAACACATACATTGTGCAAATGTGTAAGGTGCAGTGTTCAAGTGAATATCTTACATGATCTTCCATGAATTTCAATTATATACATGTGCATTCAATGACAATCAATCTAACCTGCAACTTTTCATTTTCAGTGCTTATTTGTGTCGATGATTCTATAAAATTTACGGAGTGTTAAACGGTTCATCGAAAATAAACAACATGTAAGTTTGTTCAACAAATTATAACATCCATAAAATTCAAATATAAGTTACTTATATTTATGTGTTGTGTGTTTATTACAGAACAATGCCACGTCTTCGTGGACGAGGAGGAAATATTGGTCGACGTACACGGAATTCACAAATAGTCTGGACCCGTCGGTTAAATAGAATGGCAGAAGATCAATTGACGGACAATGCAAATTTAAGAGACCAGGTTGCAAACACACGTGCAAATGAAAGTCAAGAGCAACTCAACGAACGCCTTCGAGCTAATGCATTGAGACAAAGACAGGCGCGTCAACGAGCCACCGACGCACACAGAGCACATGAACGACAGCGCCTGCAAGTACATCGCGCATTGACACGTGCATCACTTCTCCGCCTTGCGTTCGAATATGAGCTGGACATCGACTATTCGTCACATTCACAAATTGTCATCGGCGCTATGGACAAAGAATGCCAACACTGCCATGCATTCAAATACAAAAGTGAATCGGCCGGTTTCTGCTGCGCGTCTGGAAAAGTTATACTGCCACCATTGAATTCGCCGCCAGAACCATTGAAAACACTATTGGCTGGAGACACACCTCAATCAAAATTGTTTTTGCGTAAAATTCGTAAATTCAATTCTTGCTTCCAAATGACATCATTTGGAGCAACAAAAATCGTTCAGAATCAGGATGGTCGCAATTTTGAAACAACGTTTAAGATTCAGGGCCAAGTGTATCATCAAATTGGTTCTTTAATGTCAATGCCTGATGCCGATTCAAAATTCTTGCAAATCTACTTCATGGGCGATGAGGAGCAACAAATAAACACACGCTGCCAATACAACCACACCGAGCAGATGGAGGAGCGAGAAATTGTGGCGACTTTGGAACCGTTTTTGCGAAATCACAACCAGTTGGTCCAGTTGTTCAATACCGTTTCAAACAAACTGCAAAACGACAGCTACATGATCGTCATCAAAGCAGACAAAGTACCATCTGGAGAGCACGCAGGCCGATACAATGCACCAACCGTTAATGAAGTTGCAGTTGTTATGGTTGGCGACGCATACGAACGTCGAGATATACGGATCCAACGCAGAGATAACACGGTGCAGACAATTCAAGACAGTCATCGTTCTTACGACGCTTTGCAATATCCATTGATATTTTGGGAAGGAGAAGATGGATATCATTTCAATATCAAACAAAGAAATCCAGCGACAGGTACAATCTACGCATTATTTTGTTTTTTCTTTTTCTGTACTTTTTGCCTTCTTTATATTTTTACTTTGCAGGTGCAGAAACCAACAAGAAAGTGAGCGCGATGAACTTCTACGCATATCGGTTGATGATTCGTGCCAATGAAGACAACAACATTCTCCGATGCGCCAGCTGTTTCATCAATACATCGTTGATATGTATGCGAAAATTGAAAGCGAGCGATTACGGTACATCAAGTATAATCAAGCGAAGCTGCGTTCTGAGGAGTACATTCATTTGCGTGATGCTATTGTCAGTAACGTAGATGGAACAACTAATATCAACGACATCGGTACCGCATACATTCTTCCATCATCATATATTGGTAGTCCGCGTCATATGCAAGAATACATTCAAGACGCCATGACTTTCGTGCGCGCGTACGGCCGACCAGATTTGTTCATTACATTTACGTGCAATCCAAACTGGGATGAAATTAAAATTTCGTTATTGCCAGGTCAAACAGCAATGCATCGCCATGATATCACTGCACGTGTCTTCAAACAAAAATTAAAATCGTTGATGAACTTGATTACACATCACTCTGTATTCGGCGAAACACGTTGCTGGCTGTATTCTGTTGAATGGCAAAAACGAGGTTTGCCACATGCACATATTTTGATTTGGTTGGTCGACAAAGTACGGCCAGAAGAAATTGATAAAATTATTTCAGCAGAAATTCCGGATCGGAATATCCATCAAGAGTTGTTTGACATCGTTACCGCTAACATGATCCATGGTCCATGCGGTGATCTCAACATGACGGCGCCGTGCATGGACAATGGAAAATGTACGAAACGTTTCCCAAAAATGTGTATAAACGATATTATCACTAATATCGATGGTTATCCATTTATCGTCGTAGAGACACAGACAATGGTGGCCAATCATATCAATTGCGCATGTCAACGGTGGAAATCCGGTTGACATTGACAATCGCTGGGTGGTTCCGTATTCGCCATTGCTGTCCAAAACCTACAAAGCACACATAAACGTTGAGTTCTGCAGTTCGGTGAAGTCCATCAAATACATTTGCAAATACGTTCATAAGGGCAGCGATATGGCTGTATTTGCTGTTCAAAATGTAAATGATAACGACGAAATAACACGTTATCAAATGGGCCGATACATTAGCAGCAATGAAGCAGTTTGGCGCATTTTGAGTTTTCCCATACACGACAGAGACCCTGCTGTTATACATTTGGCCGTGCACCTTGAAAATGGACAGCGTGTTTATTTCACTGAAGAGACTGCTATACAACGAGCATTAACTGCCCCAAAAACCACACTAACTGAGTTTTTCGAACTATGCAACCGACCAGGTATTTTCGGTCAATTCGCAAAGACATTAATGTATACTGATGTGCCACGATTTTTCACGTGGAACAAACAGTCAAAAAAGTGGGACCCACGAAAGCGAGGCGTTCGAGTCCAAGGATACGACGGCATATTTATGGGATATACATTAGGCCGATTATACACAGTCCATCCAAAGCAACGCGAATGCTTCTTCTTGCGTTTGTTGTTGGTTAACGTTCCTGGACCGACGTCCTTCCAATACTTGCGAACAGTCAATGATATTTTGTACGACACGTACCACGATGCGTGTCGCGAATTGCATTTCCTGGAAGATGACAACCATTGGGATCTCACACTTACAGATGCAGTACTGAGTTCCTTTCCTCATCAAATTCGCCAATTATTCGCCATATTGTTGACGACATGTTTTCCGTCGCAAGCTTCTGCTCTCTGGGACAAATATAAAGATTCCATGAGCGAAGACATTCTGCATCGCATTCGGACCGCTGATCGAGATCCCAATATCGATTTTTCGCCGGAAATATATAACGAGGCGTTAATAAAGATTGAGGATATTTGCATTCTCATTTCGAATATGCCACTCATTCATTTCGGTATGCCATCGCCTAACCGCCCAGCAACAGACATCATTAACAGCGATGTTCAGCGCGAACAACAGTTCGATGCGGCCTCTTTGACTACTTTTGTTGCAAATAATGAGCAACTGCTCACTACTGAGCAAAAGAACATATACGATCGAATTAATTTGTCAATTGCAGCACAACAAGGCGGATTCTTTTTTTTGGACGCACCAGGCGGCATGCACTGGCAAAACATTCCTCATCTCACTGATACTTGCGCGCATTCGATCACAAAATCATATTGCGTTGGCAATTACTTCATCAGGCATTGCAGCGACTTTGCTTGATGGTGGACGGACTGCACATTCAGCACTCAAGTTGCCATTGAACGTTCACACAAATCCAGACGCAATGTGCAACACAAAGAAGCATTCCGGCATGGCTAAAGTTTTGCAAAAATGCAAAATTATTATCTGGGATGAATGCACTATGGCCCACAAGCATTGACTTGAAGCTCTCGATAGAACGATGAAAGATCTCAACGATAATACCAGACTTTTCGGTGGCGCTCTACTGCTGCTGTCCGGTGATTTCAGACAGACATTGCCGGTCATTCCACGCGCTACATATGCGGACGAAACAATCATACATATGGCGAAATGTCAATATATTACGCCTTACCGTATATGCGTGTTCAACTGCAAAACGATCCATTGGCACTGTCATTCTCCGAACAATTGCTCAACATTGGCAATGGAAAAATTCTATTGCATGGAAATACACAATGCATCAAATTGCCAGACAATTTTTGTAACATGGTAGCCACGAAAGATGCTTTGATTGAAAGCATATTCCCAGATTTGCGCGCTAATTACATTAATCATGCGTGGCTACGTGAACGAGCTATTTTGGCCGCAAAAAATATCGATGTTGACGCTATTAATTTCAAAATACAACAGTCATTGCCTGGCAATGAGATGTCGTTCAAATCGATCGACACTGTTGTCGATCCTGACGAAGCAGTCAACTATCCTGTTGAATTCTTGAATTCACTGGATTTACCGGGAATGCCACCACATAACTTGCGATTAAAAATTGGTTCACCAATCATTTTGCTTCGGAATTTAAATGCACCAAAGCTATGCAATGGCACGCGATTGGTCATAAAAAAATCATGGGCAATGTTCTTGAAGCTACCATTTTGAACGGCAAGTTTCAAGGTGAATTTGTTCTCCTGCCACGGATCCCAATGATCCCTTCAGACTCGCCCATTCCATTCAGACGCCTGCAATTTCCAATTCGCTTGGCATTCGCAATGACTATTAATAAGTCACAAGGCCAAACAATGTCCATTTGTGGGTTGGATCTAGAAAATCCGTGCTTCTCACATGGCCAATTATATGTCGCGTGTTCTCGTGTTGGCAAACCATCAAGTTTGTTCATTTATACACCTCAGGGATTGACGAAAAACATTGTTCATCAACTCGCATTGAGATAAAAACAAAACAAACTTTTATTCTTTTAGTGTTAAGATTCAACATTTATTTCAGTATACTTTACTTTTTTTACATTAATAAAAATATGACTGTCATGGAAATGATTTGAGTTTTTTCTTTGTTTGCTATTATTTAATCAAAATTAAAATCGTCCAAATTTGCATCATATGTTATTGGTAAGGCGTCACATTCCTCTGCTACTCGCAGTCCATCTTCGGTGTAAGTTTACATATAGTTCAGTGGATCCACAGCGTAGAAGCGTCCATTTTCATGCGTCGCCACATCTCCAGTCGCCTGTAGATCAATTATGAGCTCACGGACCAACTGAGTTCCACGCAGTCTTCTCCACACAGCTAATACATATGAAAAAAAAAACTGTCAGACATTTACACACATACAAAAACAGCAATATCTTTTTTGCAATCACATTATTATACTTACCACCAATCTCACGAAAAGTACCGCCTCTTTCGTCAAATGTGCCAATGACAAGCACCAAATATCGTCCGGCCATGTTACGAGAATTGAACGGCGCAGGATAACGAGAAATTGCACTCATTTTTTGATTTTGCTTTGGGCAACAGCAAATCACACAATGACGAAACGAAAAGATTGAAATGTCAAACTCAATGTCAAATGTCACTTAGTATATAGTTTATCGAAAATTCGAATATCGAAAAAACGTTTGCTGAACCCGCTAATAGCAGGCAAGCCAACGTTCGGGCAGGACAACGTCTGCCGGGTCCGCTAGTATACTTATGAAATTCACTGATAGGCCTTAATAGTGTACGGGAGACTATTATTAAATTCCGAGTCAAGTCTTGAACCATCGGGAACAGTTCCGTGAAATCTGATTTAAAAGTATACGTTTTAGGTAATGGATGGGTGTGTGTGTGTGTGTGTGTGTGTGCGCGCGCGCGCTCGTGTGTGTACATTTTTCATAATTGAACACTGTATACAGATTTTATTAAAATTCTCTTTTAATTTCATACGCCACATTGATTTTGCACTTTTTCTCAAAATTTTGCTGCCTCACAACTTTGTCTCCAGTCCTATTTTGGCGGAATTAATATCAAGAAATAGGGGTCTGTGGTTGAAGTATGGACACGTACGCCAAATGTTACGAAAATAGTTTGATACGTTCAAAAATTATCGTTGAGACATACCCCAAATACACAGACAGATAAATGCCAAACGGTCGAGATAAAACTGAAACTTGCCTCGCTCGTTCAGTTAATGAAAATGAGTTTTTACTTCCATATTCCTTAAGGAATGGAAGTATGGTGATGGCAAAAAAAATCGTGTTGGAGATTATTGCAGATTCTGATTGTACTACACTCAAAACATGAAAAAAGGTCGTTTTCCGAAAAGTGTCTGTGTGTGTGTCTGTCTGTCTGTGTCTATGTGTCTATGTGTAGATTTTTTCTATGGCAAACGATAACTGCCGCAAATTAAAACAGAATCAAATAATTTTTTGCATACAGCCCTGATTTGTAGAGTACTCACGATCTATTGTTTTTGGTGAAGATCGGTTGAGGGAAAGGGGTAGTTTACCGGCAACGGTTTTTTTTTTATCAAGGGAAATTTTTTTTTGGCAAACGATAACAGCCGCAAATTTAAACAGAATTAAATAATGTTTCGTATACAGCCCTGAATTCTAGAGTTCTCAAGATCTATTGTTTTTGGTGAAGATCGGTTAAGGGAAAGGGGTAGTTTACCTGTAACGTTTTATGTTTTAACAAGGGTATTTCCTATGGCAAACGATAACAGCCGCAAATTCAAACAGACTCAAAAGATTATTTGCATACAGCCCTAAATTGTAGAGTTTTCAAGACGTATTTTTTTGGTGAAGATCGGTTGAGGGAAAGGGGTAGTTTACCTGCAACGTTTTTTTAACAAGGGTATTTTCTATGGCAAACGATAACAGCCGCAAATTCAAACAGAATCAAATAATGTTTTCCATACAGCCCTGATTTGTAGAGTACTCAAGACCTATTGTTTTTGGTGAAGATCGGTTAAGGGAAAGGGGTAGTTTACCTGCAACATTTTTTTAGCAAGCGTATTTTCTATGGCGAACGATAACAGCCGCAAATTCAAACAGAATCAAATAATTTTTTGCATACGTCCCTGAATTGTAGAGGTCTCAAGGACTTTCGATTTTGGTGAAGATCGGTTAAGGGGAAGGGGTAGTTTACCTGCAACCTTTTACGTTTTAACAAGAGTAAAGTACTTGAAAATTTATTTAAACTTTTTGAAACAATGGTAATTGTTAAATATCGGTATGGAGAACCATACATGACTTCCATATTCTAAGATTTATATTTAAAATCATTTTCGAAATGAAATATTACCATAGAAACTACTTCTTTCTACTTACTGCTTCACCCTTAACCTGTGGTCACTAACGTATACCACCTCACGTTATCGCACTCGATTTTCACTGATGATGGAAGTCGACGGCATTGCCGAAACGTCTGGTATTGTAGAAAACATTGGACTACGGCCAAATATCCCGGGAAGCAATTTTAACAAAAACTACTTCTTTGTTGCCGATAACGTTGTACACATATATATAAAATATATGGATAAAATTAATGGCTTGTATAAGTTAATGATTGATCTCCATTAAGTAGTGCTCAAGTTTCCAAAGTTTTAATATTATGATGTCCGTAATTAAAACATCAGAGCAGGTTTAGTGTGAATGAGGGTACACTGTGGACAAAAATTTTCAACATTTCCTATTGAGCGTTGCTTAGAGTAAAGCTGCGAATCTACAGTGTATGTTTCACAGAACAAACACGCGAAAAAGAAGGAGCGCTCCGAAGTCACTCATGGACCCTCAGCATCTTGCAGAGGGTTCATTCCCTAAAGACAAAAAGTCTGTCTATGAATCGTTCCTCTGTAAACACGTGCAGTTACATTGCCCAGCGATCCACAGGAAGCAAATTGATGTCCATTTTTTCGGCTTGCACGCGTTATGTTGGTGTGGGTTTCGGCACTTTCCATTTAAAAAGCGTGCAAATGTAAGAAAATAAACATGAGTGAGGCCAGAAATAACGTGAATTGTGTGTGTGTGTGTGTGTGTGTGTGTGTGTGTGTGTGTGTGTGTGTGTGTGTGTGTGTGTGTGTGTGTGTGTGTGTGTGTGTGTGTGTGTGTGTGTGTGTGTGTGTGTGTGTGTGTGTGTGTGTGTGTGTGTGTGTGTGTGTGTGTGTGTGTTACCTGCCTTTTTATTGCTGTAGGCATAATAATAAAATGGAAACGTAAACATTACATAACTGAGATATGCTTACCTGCCACGAACGATATATTATTTTATACATGGAGGAGTTCAGTGACATACACACGTACAGAAGTCATCTTCAAAAATACTAGAAGTCGTCCACGCTTTTATGTTGGCAGTGTAACTTACAGGAAGTTTTTTGATGTTTTTAAAACATCTAGGATGCAAACTTTTCCCGATAACTAAAAGTTTCCTTTTTTCGGTTCCCGTCATGTTCGCACAATCAAAAACTGTAACTCTTTGTTTAGAGAGCTTCCCACCAACGCACTTTTCATTTTTAAATTTGAAAGTCTTATCTGGAGTTAATTTATAAAAAATTCCAGCTTCATGTCCATTAAAGATGTCTTCATCTTTATATGATCGTCTAATTTCTGGCCAAGTGTTACGCACCCAATCGCCTGTAACGTTCAGATCTACGCATTTTGCCTCACCATAAATTTTTGCAAAGGAAATCGAGTGTCGGGCCTTAAATCGATCTAGCCATCCGTTGGAGTACGTAAAATGGCTGGCGCCGGCAGTCCTGTTACAGTGCTTATTGCTTGCATACAATGTATGTCTGTAGCCATGGGCTAGCGCGCGCGCGCACATATATACGTTTATATGAAATTTAGAGTAAAATATCTGAGAAATATTTGACGCTATAACAGAGTAGTACAATATTTAGTGACGTTAAAACCGGGAATTTTTATAATGTTAAAGATATCAATTTGACCGGACTTCTGACAAAATAACGCTACACCCGAGTTGACGTAACAGCCGAGGCCGTAATAACCAAGTTCCACTGTATATATAAAGATACTAGGGGAATACCCGTGCTTCGCTACGGAGTTTCACGTTGTACGTAATGAAAATGTTAGTTTAATTAATAAAGTTCAATTAAAGTAGGTTTCTTAAAAATAAATAGCTGTTGCCCACGACTTCGTTCGCGTGGTCTTCAGTTTAATGCGATAATATATTTATAACAGAATCTATTCTATTGGGTTGCCATAGTAACCAAATCTAATAGTTTGGGGGACCCCCCAGAGGATCGTATCGAAAAAACACCTGTCCTATGTTGGTTCTCCCGTTGCGTAAAATATTTGTGCCAAGTTTGGTTGAAATCGGTCTAATAGTTTAGGAAGAGATGTGCAAGACCCCAAAGGACCCCCCAAAGGATTGTATCGAAAAAAACACTTGTCCTATGTTGGTTCAGTGGTTTAGGAGGAGCTGTGGAAGACCCCAAAGGACCCCATCGAAAAAACACCTATCCTATGTTGGTTCTCCCGTTGCGTAAAATATTTGTGCCAAGTTTGGTTGAAATCGGTCCAGTGGTTTAGGAGAAGATGTGGAAGACCCCAAAGGACCCCATCGAAAAAACGCCTATCCTATGTTGGTTCTCCCTTTGCGTAAAATATTTGTGCCAAGTTTGGTTGAAATCGGTACAGTGGTTTAGGAGAAGATGTGGAAGACCCCAAAGAACCCCCAAAAGGACCCCATCAAAAAAACACCTATCCTATGTTGGTTCTCCCTTTGCGTAAAATATTTGTGCCAAGTTTGGTTGAAATCGGTACAGTGGTTTAGGAGAAGATGTGGAAGACCCCAAAGAACCCCCAAAAGGACCCCATCAAAAAAACACCTATCCTATGTTGGTTCTCCCTTTGCGTAAAATATTTGTGCCAAGTTTGGTTGAAATCGGTACAGTGGTTTAGGAGAAGATGTGGAAGACCCCAAAGAACCCCCAAAAGGACCCCATCGAAAAAACACCTATCCTATGTTGGTTCTCCCTTTGCGTAAAATATTTGTGCCAAGTTTGGTTGAAATCGGTACAGTGGTTTAGGAGAAGATGTGGAAGACCCCAAAGAACCCCCAAAAGGACCCCATCGAAAAAACACCTATCCTATGTTGGTTCTCCCTTTGCGTAAAATATTTGTGCCAAGTTTGGTTGAAATCGGTACAGTGGTTTAGGAGGAGATGTGGAAGACCCCAAAGAACCCCCCAAAGGACCCCATCGAAAAAACACCACTAATTCAGAAACCTTCGCGGGCGTGCGCACAACAACTCACCGAAGTTTCATTGCAATCCGATGAATGGTATAGGAACGCATACGGGACAAACAAAGAAACATTCATTTTTATATATAATTTCCTGGAACCCGATCGCAGCGCCACCTACCGGGTCCAATTGTGAATCTAAACCATCCAGGGACCCACTCAAACACACACACAAAATTTCATCAAAATCGGTCCAGCCGTCTAGGAGGAGTTCAGTGACATACACACGCACACACGAAATATATATATAAAGATTAACTCAAACATAATTTACATTAAAATGAAAAAATTATAATTTTATTGCCTGGCAACAAATTATTTTATTTTCAACAATTACCATTGTTTCAAAAAGTTTAAATGAATTTTCAAGTACTTTACTCTTGTTAAAACGTAAAAGGTTCCAGGTAAACTACCCCTTCCCCTTAACCGATCTTCACCAAAATCAAAAGGCCTTGAGTCCTCTACAATTCACTGACGTATGCAAAAAATTATTTGATTCTGTTTGAATTTGCGGCAGTTATCGTTTGCCATAGAAAATACGCTTGATAAAAAACGTTGCCGGTAAACTACCCCTTCCCCTCAACCGATCTTCACCAAAAACAACAGGTCTTGAGTACTCTACAAATCAGGGCTGTATGCAGAAAATTATTTGATTCTGTTTGTTTTTGCGGCTGTTATCGTTTGCCATAGGAAATACCCTTGTTAAAACATAAAACGTTACAGGTAAACTACCCCTTCCCCTTAACCGATCTTCACCAAAAACAATAGGTCTTGAGAACTCTACAATTCAGGGCTGTATGCGAAACATTATTTGATTCTGTTTGAATTTGCGGCTGTTATCGTTTGCCAAAAAAAAAAATTTCCCTTGATAAAAAAAACCGTTGCAGGTAAACTACCCCTTTCCCTCAACCGATCTTCACCAAAAACAATAAGTCGTGAGTACTCCACAAATCAGGGCTGTATGCAAAAAATTATTTGATTCTGTTTGAATTTGCGGCAGTTATCGTTTGCCATAGAACAAAAATCTACACATAGACACACAGACAGACAGACAGACACACACAGACACTTTTCGGAAAACGACTTTTTTTCATGTTTTGAGTGTAGTACAATCAGAATCTGCAATAATCTCGAACACGATTTTTTTTGCCATCACCATACTTCCATTCCTTAAGGAATATGGATGTAAAAATAAAATAATTTTGTTGCCAGGCAATAAAATTATAATTTTTTCATTTTAATGTAATATAATATTTTTCATTTAATACAGCAATAAAAAGGCAGGTAAGACACACACACACACACACACACACACACACACACACACAATTCACGTTATTTCTGGCCTCACTCATGTTTATTTTCTTACATTTGCACGCTTTTTAAATGGAAAGTGCCGAAACCCACACCAACATAACGCGTGCAAGCCGAAAAAATGGACATCAATTTGCTAACTGGCGAAGCTAGTAGTTAATGAATGGGTAGGCAAAAATCTTATCTTAAATTTTTTTTAAGGAATCACTAAAAGGACAGTGGTTCAAATCGGACTCTGAGGTAGAGTTTGCTGTAACCGAATGGTTCCACAAACAGCCGTAAGAATTTTACTAGCAGGGAATCTACAGATTAGCGCAACAGTGGAACTCATGTCTTAATGTTATTGGAGACTCCTTTTAAAATCGTTGAATAAAAAATGCTTTACGGCTCTATACGTGTTTCTATTGAACAATCCTTGTATTAGTCATACACAATAATACAACTGATTGAACTTCAAATTTTTAAACTTGATTAGTTTCTATATATATGTTTAATGTTACAAATAATTCAAATAACAATCTTGATCATCTGTTAGTTCAGCGGAATAACAGTGACACTTTTAATAACCGCATAAAATAAACACTTAGAAACAACACAGGCGCTTTAACTTAACTGTTTGGACCACAGAAGTGAGGCATGCCTCAACGCTCTATGTGTACAGCGCGGGACAATCCCCCCTTCCTACACTTCCCTATCACACCACTACATTGCTTACATACGATGTATACAAAAAACGCTGAGGCAAGTTCAGGTTGCCTCATTCGCTTTAAACGAACTATGCCGAATCTCACCTGTCACCATCTAGCGGTCGCTCAATAAAGCACGTTTCGGTTTAATAAATTTGACAGTCGCAGTAACAATGTATAATCTTTACGTTATGTAGTTCATACGTATTTATAATTTTTATTCTACAGAATTTTTTAGGGTAGGCATTGCCTCAATTGCCTCCATGTAACTTCGCCACTGATATATATGTGTACAACGTTATCGGCAACAAAGAAGTAGTTTTTGTTAAAATTCCTTCCCGGGATATTTGGCCGTAGTCCAATGTTTTCTACAAAACCAGACATTTCGGCAATGCCATCGACTTCCATCATCAGTGAAAATCGAGTGCGATAACGTGAGGTGGTATACGTTAGTGACCACAGTACTGTGGTTAAGGCTGAAGCAGTAAGTAGAAAGAAGTAGTTTCTATGGTAATATTTCATTTCGAAAATGATTTTAAATATAAATCTTAGAATATGGAAGTCATGTATGGTTCTCCATACCGATATTTTATTTCCTGATGTAGAAAATTTCCGATTTGGATAATCTCAACCCGTTGCCGTCTGTCTTCCTGTGTCCCTGTCGTTCTCCCGGGGTGTCATTGAGATTCCGTCCGTCGATCTCCCCTGTGTCTTCGGTCAATTAGGGCAGCTACGATTGCAGAAGATCTCTTGCGGTTGTACTGTGTATATCCTACACAGCGTCTTGACGGGTTGAAGAGGTTAAATCAGGACTTCCTTGATTAAGGTCTCTCTCGGTACTGTTCGTTCCAAACATCAAACATGGTTGAACTGCGTAGATCTAATGACGTTATGTCGCATTGCAGCAAGTGAATATTATGAAATACGGTAAAAATATTAAACTTTTGGTTTTTAGTCAATTTGAAACCATATGGCTTGAATAACGAATTAAATTGTATCCATTTTAATCCAAATTAATTCAATTGTATCAAGATTATGATTAACAATATTTTATTTTACTAAAGTCAAAGTAGTCAAAGTTATTTCTTAATAGTGTTTTATACCATTTTGCACCGTAATGTGACTGACTGTCATCATTCTTGCATGAGTGTTTTTAACGATACACGTACACACTTCACCAATTCACTTATTTTCAAAAACTCTATACTTCATTTATATTATTATTGTCTTAATGGTACAGTAACTCTAATTTATTAACCTACTGACAATAAGTTCTTATTAATTCGCACCTTCGTCATAGTTAACTACGATTTTGTCCCATAATAAATCGGATATCTTTTTGTTATATATTGTGTGAAATCTTATCACACTGCAGTGTGTGTGTGTGTGTGTGTGTGTGTGTGTGTGTGTGTGTGTGTGTGTGTGTGTGTGTGTGTGTGTGTGTGTGTGTGTGTGTGTGTGTGTGTGTGTGATAGTTCATATATTCTCACTATAATTGTTCCATCATTCTTGAAATAAAAAATTATGTTAATTTATAGCCAGTTTCTCAAATAACTTGATAATATTAATTATACAGTAAGAGACTGTTGTTTTAATAATATTTATTCAGTAAACTTAACCAATTTTTCACATAATTCCTTGAAATAATTATATATTTTAATTGCTTTATTACTTACGTATGCTAGCTGCAAACATTTTTGACGTGAAACGTCTTTAAAATCACACCGAAACATACGGGTACCAGAACAGAAATTTGTACCGTAACGAAAACGTCTATATCGTCTTGCCTTAATAACTCCCTAAATATTAGTCTCAGAGACGTAAGGGTGGTGTCATTTTTTAAAATATATGGTCAGCTCGCTGATACGACCTTGAGTTCGCGTCGCGGGCGAGCGGGTTGGCGGGGAAGGGGCACAGCGCTGATTGGCCAAAACCGGCGCTCTGGCTCCTTTCCATTCAGTGTAACTCAGGACTCATACGTGGTAGCGCGGTGATTCGTGTGTTTGTGTATAGAGTTTGTAGAGATCGATCGATTTAAGTAATAATAAGTGTATTTTGGACAATATTTCTATGTAAAAACGTAAAGTAAGCATGTAAAAAACTGTAGAAATTCAATATGTCAGCCTCAGCCCGCGCAAAAGCCAGCCGAAAATATAAATTACGCATATCGTTGGAAAGAGGAGGCTATGGCCCACGCAGAGTTACCCCAATGTCCGGTGCCGAGCGAGCGAGACTGTTTCGGAAGCGTCGCAAAGCTGGCACGGCGCGGTCAGTGAACGACGCCGACGGCGCGAGCACCTCTACCGCTGTTGTCCCCGAACCAATGGACATAACGAGTGAAGATAACACCCATACATCTGTCGAAGACGTCTCCGAGCTGATGGATATCAACATCACTCGAATTGATGCGATGCAGGACCATTGGCGTGCAGCGGACGAACGCTTCAAAACGGTATTCGAAACCAATCCGTTTGGTCTATCTTGCAGCGTTTGTGATCGACTTTGGTTCGACAGAGATTTAAAGAAGGCGAAAGCTCGTAACATTCCTCTTCTTCAGACTAAATTCCCCGGCGAAAATGTAGCGGAATTTCGTTTATGCAGTACTTGTAGCAAGTCGATAGATGCCAATAAAATCCCGACGCTGTCGCGCTCGAACGGATTTCGATATCCCTCGAAGCCGGACGGCCTGCCGCCGCTTGACCCGATCAGTGTTCGGTTGATTTCGCCGCGCTTACCCTTTATGCAAATTCCTCGTCTACGCTACGAAGGTAATTATGGTATAGTCGGCCAGGTGATCAACGTACCAGTCGATGTGAACAACATGGTGCAGCAACTACCGAGGCGGATAGACGACGACTTTGCCTTCAACGTCAACATAAAGAAGAACCTCATCCACAAATCCAATTATCTGAGCGGTTTCGTACGCAAGTCGGTGATCAAGGCTGCGCTACTTGGTAAACCAGCCGCTGTACAAGCACTACAACACAGAGATTGACTGGAGTCCGTTCGACAACTACGAGGATGGAACTCGGAAGAGAGTTCGTCTTTGGCTGGAGTTTCCGAATCCAAGCATGGGCCAACTATGCAGAGTGAAAGCGAATCCGCACGTTATGTGCAAGCGTAATGTGTTAGATTTAAAGTGGACGCCCATCGTGACCAGAGCCGCCAACATCCCGCTCGGCGGGACTGTAAAGTGTAGACGTAACCAGTTCCCGGTTGTGTCAGCAAGCGCGATCAACATTCACAAATCGCAAGGTGGCACATTCAACGAAGTCGTCTGCAACTACGACAAGTCACAACAGACCCAGCTTGTATACGTTGCGCACAGTAGAGTCACATCGATCAACGGTCTGTATCTCACCAACGATAGAGACGATTTTAAATTTTATCACGGGCAAGGCAGCGCGGCGCCAACGGTGAAAGAAATACGCGACGAGTACGAGCGGATGGCCAAACATCGGCTGCCCACGCTGACGATGCGAGCAATAGACTTCTGCAAGTGAGACGTCGTAGCCGAAGTCGATGAAGACGGGGACGACCTACCTCGACGACGGCAACTAGTTTTGATCGTCTCTGCTTTCAATGCTCAAAGTTTGGTGGCTCACGCGGGAGATATTGAAAACGACAGCATACTCAAACATTCCGACTACACGGCAGTTAGCGAGACTTGGATGGATTGCGCGAACACGCTTCGAACTAAAAGCAAACAATAACACCGCGCTTGAATATCGTAGAGATCGTCCGTCTACCTTGTCCGAACCGCTGCTGGCGCGATTTTCTGCAGCCGGAGGTTCTGCAATCTACAGAAACCTACAAAGCTTCACGAGCTGCAGAGAAATCATCGTCGATGCCATCAGTCTCTGCGGCAATTCCGTCTTGAGTAAACATAACATCGGCGACATATGCCTGGTGGACGTGAAAGTCGGAGATCGTACGCTGTTTATCCTCGGTGCCGTGTATACATCACAAAGCGTCGGCCGAAGATGTTAAGCTATGTCTTTATCAATCGCTCCTGCCATATTCAGCGAACTTGACAACAGTATTACCGAGCTCTCGACCAGACTCGGAGACTCCGATCATTCTCTGTGGCGACTTCAATAACGATCCACGACACAACAGCTACCTCGTTGACTTCATGAAGAATGAATTCGGCCTCAACTACGTGCCCACAGAACCAACAACACTGGGCAATACCACTATCGATTGTACGTTCACCAGACACATTGATGTTGATATTATGCCTTATGTCTCTTACTTCTCATATCACAGGCCAATGTTAAACAAAATCGTCGTCGAATATTAGTCGAAATAAATATCATGTACCATTCAGTGTCTGTTTTATGTTAAAATAAAATTTGGTACGCAGTCAATGTCTCGTTTTCATTTCAATCCAATACGCTAAAAGCAACTAGCTGACATAGACGTTTCACGTTAAACCAACGGCCGTGCGCCCCGTCACAGCCCTGCCCGATTTTCTTTTTACCTTAAGGTTTGAGTTACTTTTGTATATTTGGTTTCACTTGTTTGTTCTGTAAACCTTCACTCCACGTAAAGACTGCTTGAGGTGACGAAAGAAAAAGAAATCTAACGGGACAAAAGGTAGATTGGCAGACTCAACTGTTGGGGATTACCCTGAAAATGCAAATTTTTGCTCTAGAAACTGTAAAAAACTAGCCTGTAAATTTATCACATAATTCAGTCTGTTGTGTGTAACTGAGAGAACTACACTAATGTTTGCATTACAATTTTCAGAAATGTTTCTACTGTAATTCGCGCGTCACATTGAATAAATTACCATTTTGAGGCTCTAGAGCTGTAGTTCAAATTTAAATAGGTCAGCTTCTACGTTGCTTATCAATTTAATTAGCCACTTTAGAACTTCACAACATATTTGTAAAATTCTTCACGAGTCATAGAAGTTCTAACGTACCGCTTGGTCATCGCAGAGTGAATTTCAAGTGGTTTTAGACTTCTGAAAACAGAAATCTTAACGCCCAAAGTTCTTCTTCCTGAGGATTTGTCTGCATAAACAATTTATATAGATTATGTATGTTAAAATAGTTATAATTTACCTGTTTCACATTGATGACGAGGATGTCAGTTTATGATTCTTGTCGTTTAATTTTTTTAACAACAGCAGGCGTTTGTCTCTTTACTTATTGAATGACCCTCCCTATGCTTCATTAACTAATAGCAGGATTAAATAATAGCGCAAATAACTAATAGACCGACCAACTAATAGAACAATGAACTAATATCCCGATTAACTAATAGCGCAATTAGCTAATAGCCCGATTACTAATAGCGCAGTTATCTACCAACCCGATTAAATAATAGCATGATTAACTAATTGCCCGATTAAATAATAGCATGATTAACTAATTGCCCGATTAAATAATAGCACAATTGACTAGTAGCCCGATTAAATAATAGCGCAGTTATCTACCAACCCGATTAAATAATAGCATGATTAACTAATTGCCCGATTTATTAATACCACAATTAACTAATTCCCGGATTAAATAATAGCGCAAATAACTATTGAGAATCAACTAATAGAGCAATGAACTAATAGCTTGATAACTAATAGAGCAATCAACTAATAAACTGACTATCTAATACGGCAACCAACTAACAGCACGATAATTTAATAGCGCAATTAACTAATAGTCCGATTTATTAATAGCACAATTGAGTAATAGCCAGATTAGATAATAGCGCAAATAACTAATAGACTGTTCAATTAATATAACAATGAACTAATAGCACAATTAACTAATGGACCAATCAAATAATAGCGAAATTAACTAATAATTAATAATTAAAAGCCCAGTTAACTAGTAGGCCGATTACGAATAGCGCAATCAACTAATAACCCGATTATCTAATAGCGCAATTAACTAATAGCCCGATTAGCTACTAGCGCATATAACTAGTAGCCCAAGTAAATAATAGCGCAATCAACTAATAGCCCGATTACCTAATAGCGCAATTAACTAATAGCCCGATTTATTAATACCACAAATAACTAATAGCCGGATTAAATAATAGGGCAATTAAATAATAGACCGATCAACTAATAGAGCAATGTACTAACAGCCCGTTAACTAATAGCGCAATTAACTAATATCCCGATATAATAATATAGCCATTAATAATAGCCCGATTACCTAATAACGCAATTATCTAATAGCCCGATTATTACTAATACTGCAATTAACAATAAGCCAGATACTCTCAAAGCGCAATTAACTAAGAGCCCAATTAAATAATAACTCAATTAACCAATAGAATATTTAACCAATAGACCGATTAAATATTACCGCAATTAACTAATATACCGATTAACTAATGCCCTTATCAACTAATACCGCCATTAATTAATAGACCGATCAGCTAATAGTGGAATTAACTAATAGCCCGTTTATCTAATAGCTCAATTAACTTGTAGCCCGACTAAGTAATAGTGCTATTAACTAGTATCTCGATAGACTAATAGCGCATTGATAAATTAATAAATTAATTAGTGCAATCAACTAATAGCAAAATTATCCAATAGCGCAATTAACTAATAGCCCGATTAACTAATAGCACAATTATCTAACAGCCCAATTAAATAATAGCTCAATGAAATATTAGTCCTATTTATTAATTAGCACAATCAACTAAAAGCTGGATTAAATAATAGCGAAAATAACTATTAGACCATTCAATTAATTGCGCAATTAACTAATAGCCCAATTAGCTAATAGCATAATTAACTAATAGCCCGATTATCTAGTAGCCTGAATAACTAATGGCGCATGTAACTAATATTCCGATGAAATAATAACTCAATTAACTAATAGCCCGATTACTGATAGCGCAATCAACTAATATCCTGAGTAAATAATTGCGCAATTACTAGCAGCCCGGTTCACTAATACCGCAATTATCTAATCGCCTGATTAAATAATAGCGCAAGTAACTAACAGCCCGATTTATTAATAGCACAATTATCTAATTGCCCGATTATATAATAGAGCAATTAACTAATAGACCAATTAATTAATAGCTCAATTAACTAATATGCCGATCAACTAATATTGCAATGAACTTATAGCCCTATTACAAATAGCGCAGTGAACTAATAGCCCTATTATCTAATTGAGAAATTAACTAATAGCCCTATTATCTAATAGAGCAATTAACTAATACCCCAATTAAAACATAACGCAATTAACTAATAGCCATATTATCTAGTAGCGCATTTAACAAATGGTGCAATCAACTAATAACCCGATTACCTCATAGCGCAATTAGCTAATACCCCGATTATCTAGTAGCGCGATTAACTAATAGTCTGATAACTAATAGCGCAATTAACTAATACACCAATTAAATAAAAGGGCAATTAACTAGTAGGCCTATTAACTAATATCCCAATCAACTAATAGTCAGAGTATCTAACAGCACAATTAACAAATAGGCTGATTTAATAATTGCACAATTAACTAATAGCCGGATTAAATAATAGGGCAAATACTAATAGACCGATCACTTATAGAGCAATGAGCTAATAGCCTGATAACTAATAGCGCAATCAACTAATAACTCGAATATTTAATAGCACAATTAAGCAATACCCCGATAACTAATAGCGCAATTGACTAGTAGCCTGCTTAGCTAATAGCGCAATAGACTAGTATCTCGATTAACTATTAGCGTAATTAATTAATAGTGTAATCAACTAATAGCCCAAGTATCCAATAGCGCAAGCAACTATTAGCCCAACTAAGTAATAACGCAATTAACAATTAGGGTATTTAACCAATAGCCAGATTAAATAATAGCGCAATTAACTAGTCAAATAATAACCCGATTATATAATAGCACAAATAACTAATAGCCCGATAACTAATAGCGTAATTAACTAATAGCCAGATTATCTGGTAGCGCATTTAACTAGTAGCCCGATTAACTAACAGCGCAATCAACTAATAGCCAGATTATCTAAAGCGCGGTTAACTAATAGACCAATCAACTAATAGCACAATTAACCACACTAAACAATCCTGTTATTGTATTACGTGAAAATATATTTTTGTTTTGTTTGAGGTACTTCTTTCACTTATCAAATAAAACGTTTATCTCGTTCAGACATAACCTTTAATTTACTTCTACATTCACATCTCAACGTTTAGTAAGTTTATGAATAAAAGATAAATGAATTCCATCTTTATAGTACACGAAACATTATTAAATTGTGTAGAAATGGAAGACTGTAAACAGACAGATACTGGACAGACGCAAACAACAATTACTGGACTCGGTACAGTGTCGCTGCTGACTCCCAGAACATAACTAACATTACAATGAAGTGCTTCCTGTGTAAATATTATGCTGTTGGCGAAGAAATTTAAAGTTATTATCTGTGTTACTGTATATATTTGTTTTTAAATGCGTATTAACGTATACCCATTTTAAAAAAATATGTAGTTAATCTGATTTTATTAACGTGTCGTTTTATTATTACTTAAAACTTATTCACATTTTAAAAAATAACTTAATAATACAGTTCTGGCGTGACAGCCCGTTATAGGGATTATCTTGTCAGTGGGGAACACGTTCTCTTCTTTGTCCGCATCTGTACTGCCGACCTAGCTTTTATTATTCTGAAAATATGACGCGATAGCTCTTCCCGTTGTTGCTCTTGTTTTTGTTTTTGTTAATGGTTTGTTGTTGTTGTTGTTGTAGTAGTAGTAGTAGTAGTAGTAGTAGTAGTTGTTGTTGTTGTTGTTGTTGTTGTTGTTGTTGTTGTTGAGTTGCTATTTTTGTTGTGTCGTCGCCTTTGTCGTCAGCATTGTCGATATTGTCGTTAATACTGACAATATAGAACAGAGTGAACGCAGAAGCTACCAGTATTTAACCGACAACCTGTGTTTAAAATACTGGTAGTTGTCACCGTTGAGTCTGTACGTCACATACACTTGTGAATTAGATAACATTAAAGTTGTTTCTCGCATCCTAGCCTCCAAAAGTGCTTATCTTCACGGAGTGATAAGGACTTCCAATATCCTTCTCGGAGGTCCTTTCTACCATGGCTGATGATATACCATCTTTCCAAGCTTTTCATTTATTTCTTCTTCTTTCTCGTTCTAAAGGTGCCCACTTTAACATTTTTGTCGTCTTTCCTCCTTCAGCCTTTGCATGTGACTGTAACATCAGAGGCTAGTTGCTTCTATTGTATCAATTATTGATGTACTTACATCCATCTGTTTCTAATTGCCTCATTTAATTTGCGGTCACGTAACGTAAGTGCACAACAGAGTCGCCGCAATCCCATTTCCATAGCTTTGAGCCCCCGTTTTGCTTGTTCTTTAGTTTCCTAGACTTCCGCACCTTACATTACTATTTTCTACCATCGTCTTGTAAATGATTATTTTCGCATCTTTTCTTACCCTTTGTTCCATAGCACAGACTGTAATTGCCTAACTGTTTGCTTTCCTTGCCCTATTCTCTTTTTCAACTTCTACACCACTTGTTCCTTTCTTACCAAAAAAACCACACCCAGGTAGGTTACACTCTTGATTCTTCTTCTTTGTTCGAGAAACACGTCTGTTGTGCTATCACCAACAGTCAAATGCACAGTTTTCCGTGTCGACAGTTAACCCCCATTTCTAATACACTTCGTCCAGCTTTATCAGCATGTAACTCATTATTTATATGTCTAATAACCAATAATATGCATGAATATACGTTGTATCAGCAGTAGTGTGGGTTATTAAATACTGAATTGTATAGCAACAGTGTTGCAATCATTCGTCGTCTGCCGAATGCAACAATCCGCGAATTGGACCTTGCCCGACGCCCTGACGTCACGCCCTCCCCTTTGCCAACCCTATCGCTTGCTTTGTTAAATCTCGTCAGTCTCCCATCAAACTCTGTGAGCTGAGCGGCCCGTCGCCGGACTTTCGTCAAGTATGGGAGCCTCAATAACCAAGGTAACTATGATTGTTTTTGAGCTATCGTAAATCAATGCTTGTGGCTAATAATGTTGTGTATTACGTTTGTAACAAAAAATAAAACTTGTAATAGATGTAAAAAGATTCTTATCAGTAACCAACCAAGATGTATCTTGTCTGTAATGGTCAGCCTCGCCTAAATTTAAATTTCAGTCAGTCAACTTGATGAAAAGACCTAAGATATGTAAGGTTGAGTGTCAGTACTCGTTGTATATGTAATTTGAAGTCATAACCTTGTAATGCTATTTTGTAATATTGTAAATTGTAACACGCACTGTGTGAATGCATGCGTGCATGTTAGTCGAACGGTGTGGGTATAAAGTGTACTAAAACATGTGAAAACTTTCAGTTCGAAACTTGGTTCAACGTTCCGGACAGAAGACACGAGAACACGAACTTCGTACAGTTTTACACGATCTTCCAGCACAGACATAGCAGTGGTTCAAACCAGGTACGGAGGAACACGCAGCCGTAGCGACCAGATACAGCAGGTTGCAAAAGGATTTATCTGGATTGCCAAGTAACATTTTTACCTAATAACTTACGGTGCTAGATGCTGCATAATCACGAAGCAAAAGCGAGACAAACTAGTTACTCGTCATAAGTGTCAGAAACAATTTTATAAACTTTTGCGATAGATAACAGTGTCAGAAATTTATATATAGATCACAGCGTGTACGCTGTACACCATTTTGTAAACTAGCATCGATTTATGCGACACCCCCATATTTAGCATTTAACATTTTCTATATTCAGTTTTTCAAAAAAAATTAGCTCAGTACTGACCGTTGCTGACTGGCACATAATTAGATAAATTTAGAGGCTCGTAATGTTTTTGAAATAAACGGGTCGCATCCGACTCTGCTCACAGATTGACGCATTCAACAATTTCTTTTACTTACACCTCCTCCCTTTACAGAATTATGTTAATTATAGAAACACTTGAGAAATAAGTTGTAACACAGGAAAGGTGTCTTAAGCATTTTGATGGATTTAGATGTTATATAATGTCATCTGTGTGTAGTGCTGCCGCAGCAACAGTCAAACTTAACAGGCATACGTGTACATCGACGATTAAGAGATTTGTGTATTTTTGGAAAACGGGGTTAATTTACAACGAGACACGAACCAATCTCATTAAATTTTACGGTAACTTTAAGATCACACTGTATGTTAACAAACTTCTACTGCTGAAGTATTTTCCGACTGTATCAGTGCCTACTATATACCAGATACCAACGTAGAATGAGGAACATCGTTTTTCAAATGTGCCCCCTCAAACGCTAGTTTGAGCTTTCCTTCAGATTTACACCAAAACGATAACGTAATCAAAATTAACTGCCATATGTTTGTAATACTTTTCTTTTCATTTGTCATCGTCATCGTAGTCGTCTTCTGTCTTTTCTTCTTCTTTGTATTATTCATCTTCTTCTTGCTTTTTCTTCTTCTTTTTTTCTTCTTCTTTTTTTCTTCTTTTTTTCTTCTTCTTGTTTTCCATTAAATAACTAAATACAACATACTCTAATTTAATCTAGCTAAAGTACTTGCTGTATCTGCCTATTGCACTGGGCAGTGACACGAGGTAGAGACGAGTTAACCCGAACAAATGTACAGGACGGAACAGTGCAAAAATAAAGTATCGGTGCAAGAAAAACGTACTAACAATTATGACTGCTAGTCATAATCAGAGAAAATGAAAGCATCGTATAACTAAAATGGTAAAATATGGCTGTTGACACTAGGTAAATGATTAAAAACATTCACAGAGCCACCCAACACAAATAAATACATCCACATAGACTTACAGAATGTTTGACATTAGCCAGAAATATGAACAAACTAGTAAATATAAGACATAAACCGTGGTAAACTGCAAAGCTTAAGGTTGGGATCTGTATTAGGATATGTAGACTGAGTAATTTTAAATTTGAAACTCATTATCGTTGTCTTTATTATATTTTAAATCCTAAGCCAGAGGTATATTTCGACTGAGTTCATCGAGTTTTTTGGACTAAGTGATAGTACTCGTGAGGTGTGATATAGCTACGCGATCGGTGTGCGTGTGTGTGTGTGCGCGCGTGCGCGCGCTTGTTACAGATTGCCTGAAGAGTGTATCTTATCGTACGAAAGAAAAGGTATGTCAACAAAAGAGAGTTTTATATGAAATAAATGCGATACAATAAAGCTGAATAACGGCGAATAATTTGAATTGGAAAAACATAAGCATTGTCCCAAAAACGTATAATTATGCTAGAAGCATATAATAAGAAACGTAAAAATAAATTACGTACAATATAAATATATTTAATATATTTAATTGTTTTTTTAATAATAATAAAATAGATAAACTTCTTTGATTTACATTGGTATTATCAAAAATTTGTCAAAAAGGTCAAAAGTAAAAGAACTATACAAAAGTTGGCTTATGACATATATTTAACAGTAATATAAATACTCCATTTATCTGTAAGTAGGTTTCTACTTAGACATACTTGGTGTATCTAAAAAGTAATACCGATAAAGCTAATATGAACACGTTAGGTACAAAACAAATAGTTCCCTTGGTAAGCCGTGCATTCGCAGTGGCATTGATCTCAATGATTGAAAAAGTACTGGAAGTCTTAAACTGTGTCCGTCACTATCTATTAGACGTTCTCCACGCTCAAAATCGCGGCATCGGAGTTGGCTTTTCATTTTCTGAAACAGATAATAATCATATGGGTTAAAATCAGAGGAGTAGAGGGACATACCATGGTGCGACACACCATCACTGTTGACTAAATATTGTTCACACAAATGGGATGTGGCACCGAGTGTTACTATATTGAAGCGTGTAGAAGTCAGCTTTGACCGGACTCAAACCATGCACTAAAATTTCATGCACACGCTGGTGATTTAAATTTTGTTCATAACCGATCATTGTTGGCATCAAATAACGATCAGGCTTGATGAAATCTTTCACTTTTAATTCATTTTCATCAGTACGTGCTGTGGTAGATTGTTCAGAACAGTATACATCCTCCACAGATTCATGGCAATCCAAAAATGCGTTGTGCCACCAGAAACCTATGTCCAATCCATAACTTGTTAAATGTTTCTGTTGCACTGGTCTTGAAGTTCGAAAAAAATGTCACCGCATAAATCAGCTCAATATTATTGAACTCCATTTTTGTGGCGTGGGGTAAAACAAATACTTGTACAGAAATAGCACAGTCAAATCTGGTAAGGTTAGAAAGTCGAAAATGTTTATGAATATAAACAAACTTAATAGCTACCAGCTGTTGATTTTTTTTATGTTTTACAGTATAACCACTTCATGGGAAAAAATCAGTCTCTTTTTTTTTAGACAGACCTCGTACCTATATGGTTATTTAATGATCGGTTCCAGTCTCGTGAGTCAAAATTTGTAAGTGCGCGTGTGATGCCATGTAGCCTACATATCATACAAAATGCTTACATAAAAATAAAATAAGATTGTTGATAACTGTCAATAATACCCTCTTGTGTTCTTACAAACAAAAGTCAATATGAAAATTGGTGCCCTGATTTTCGCTGTGTGAATGAAATTAACAGATTAAAATTTTAAGAATATGTAAAACACATGACTAATTAACATGTTTTAATTTAAATTTTTTATTTCCCAATTTGCGTCTGTAATATCAGGGGCGTTTTTAGGGGGGTGACGAAATGGAGCGGACCCCACCCCAGGGGCGAAAACAGTTGACGAGGGATTTTTGTTATTCTCTTAATTTTTAGTCTTTTTTTATTATTTTTTCATATGTGTAGGCTAATATAGTAGTAATTCTTTTTCAAATACATACAGTATTTGTATACACGTTCGTTTTAGGAATATTGATTAGTCTTAACTTTTTTTTCTTTTGTATGAAATCGACTCTACCGAACCTCCCTCCAAGGCAAAATTCTAGATACGCCACCGTTTAATATAATTGCATATTCTTATAAGTCTCATTACATCTAATGTGTTTTCCTTAGCGCTCCTCCCCTCTTGCACTTTTTGTGTATACTTTATATCCTTTCCTTAAATACATTGTGCATTTTTTGGCTTTAGAAAACTTAATTTTACCAAAAAGGTAATTGTTATTGTGGTACGTTATCGTACAGTCTACTAAGGAGAAAGCAAGAATGTACAGAACGTAAGACAGAATAGACACAAATAAAAAAACATCGATCAAACATATTACATTACTCTCGCTGGGTATTACAAGCATGTTGCAGCATAATCGTGGATAAAAATTTAAAGCATAGCTTGGACGTCCAATTATTTATCCAGCTCGGAGTTAGTCTATGCCTGCATCAGAGTTCCAACTTCTGAAAGAGATCGACAGCTCACCTAACTTGTATGCAGAAACCAGTATAACTACCCAACACAGATAACTACCCAACACAGATACCTACCTCGTTTGCACACTGTGTTGTCTAGCAGTATCAGTTCTGCTCACAGATAGGCTACTTAGTTATTCAACTCCTGCAAAAGACATAAATGTAACAAGCATTAGTCGCACGCTTGACGGGAAGCTTGTATAAGTTTACTGTTAATTCTCTGGTTCATCGTTTCCAGGTAGTGCAAACGTAACAAGTATATAGTGGAATGACTAAACACACTATTTCCCGAATAGCTCAATGTTTCTTGATGTTCTGTCACAAATAATGAACTGTCAACTTCTTGCTGTTTGGACCAGCAAGCTTGTTCTATTCTTGGTGCAATATTCTAGTCTATTTCTGTAACATCCAGGACGTATAGGATATATGAAGATAACAACAGTAATCTCGACTGTCATTCAAAAAGCTTATGTCTTATGTACTCATCTTAAGTGAAGAACAATGGAGTATGAGCTGTTATTATTATTCACAGTAACTATTGGTTTCAGTGGGGCTCTGTGAATTTGGTCCTGCCGCTCAGATTTTTAAGTCATGTGGTATGACTTTTACCAATTAAGTACCAAAAACTTCTTAACTGTTTTACGAAATATTATATTTTTTTTTTCTAAATATCTACTTACGCACTTCAGATTGCAGTCTACGTGAATGTGAAGATATTTTATACTTTCCAATTAAGTTTGTGAGAATTTTGTAGTGGACTGGTCAGGATGTATCATCCACGTTCGGGATGTGACTTTTAAGGCAACAGCTTAATTTACTGACTAATAAATTAAATCCTGTTATACAACTTCGGCAATGTATGAGATTGTATGTTTTGTTTACCCTCTCTCTCTCTCTCTGCGAGAGTGTGTGTGTGTGTGTGTGTGTCCTGTTCAACTACTCTTATTTGTACTTCGCAGCTGTTTTAAGTAAATGTAATAGTTAGCTAAGTGAAACGTACTTCTGCATAATATTTACGTCTTGGTGTATTTTCAACATCACCATAAGACAAAATATTCAGTAACATCGTCCACCTATTTTTAATAACTCGGTAAAATTGGGCCTTGTATAATAAAAACTGGCACGCGCCCGTCCGTACAGTCCAAAAGCGTGTAGACAGGAATTTCCTCGCTTCCTCACCACGCCAAACGGTCCACTGAAATCATACTGGCTCACTATGCTGATTTACAGGAAATGTTATCAGGTTCGCACATAAATCTTAAGCGTTGGTTCACTGTTTATTTTATTTTTTTCATTTAATTTGCTTAGTGACGCTCGACAAGCTGGTAGACTATGATATTACATGAAGCGTGTATCTGGTCTCTGCTGACGTTTGTTAGTTGGTTAGTAGCAGCAGGTCGTCCACTCCTTTCTACATGCTGTCGGACTGTAGCTGTCTGTACAAACAAGTTCATAATGTAGACACTGTATAATACTTCACTGCTGTAAGAAAAAACTAGTTTTTCGTTTCTCTTGTTTTTCATTGTATCAGAAGGGTGAGTACACGTATTATATATGGGGTTAAAGAGAAATTCAAAGAAATAAAGGGTTTACATAACAACACAATAAATAATTTATTCGGTTTTTTATAAGTGGTTTTATAAGTTGATACAGTAAACTAGGCGTTAGGCGGTGACTTCAAAAATGTAGTGAGCCGGAGAAACTTTTTGGTCAGCTGAAAAGTGTCATAAGAAAGTTATAAAAGAAAGGAGGAAATTTAAATTTTCTTTCCAAAAAAATTTATGAATGCTTGTTTTTTATGAAATGATTACGAAACAGTGTTCATCTCGTGAACAAATGTCCGTCACAGTGGCCATATTAAAGCTACACTATTATCTTTTCTGTGTGGCTTTCTGGATTATTTTAAATAATAATAATATATACAGAATGTGTAAATTTGTGCCCTACTGAATGGAACTGAATGGAAGTAACTTCGCGTTTGTAAAAACATAAATTAATACGTTAGTATTATTAACTAAGTTAATATAAAATGTATTATTATTACAGTAATTAATAAGAAAAAATAATCACGTTCTTCTTGTCTCCTCCTATCCATATTAAAATTATATTGTTCTAATGTTATTTACTGGATCGCATTGTTATAACTGCAAAATTGTCATGTCATTATTTGTAAACTATTTTTATCCGTTTTATATTAATTGAATAAAAAAAATTTTAGTGCATAGCATTACTTTCCTTCTAAAATCGGGTAAAAAAATTGGGTCACAAAGTACAGGAAGGCTGTAACCTAAATTACCCAAGTAAATACTGTAATTAAAATACAAATACACACTCATAACCGACTAAACAACTGAACTGTGTATCAGTAATGATTATTTTTAACATAAAACCATAAGATAGTTTAGATTATACAATTAATAATGATTACATTAACTCTGATTATAACTCAGTTATACACAGAAGTGAATGTACATGTACGGAGAGGGGGGCATTGAGCAGTACAAAACCAACACATTTCTTTATCTCATTTATTGAATCACTGATCACTTCACTTAATTACTAATTCTGGCTTTCATTAATTATAATCTGTCTCGCTTTAAGCCAAAGTCTACTGTGTCTGTATACCTTGTCGCAACAGCTTTGGTGTTACTAAGTCAACGGATACTAACAAAACTGCAGTTTACATACGTTATGGCGTTCCATTTATTAAAAGCTTTAAATAATCAACTTACGCAGTTTTCACTGACTTAACACCAACTAGACTTGGAGCACATATAAAGGTGAGAGCTGTCAGCTGCGCAGAGGCAAGAGCATAGTATCACGTGATGTATCAGCCAATAAGAGCCAGTCAATCGTTTAGCTTATTGGATGTCGCAGTGTTACACTCTGTCTCTCTCTGCGCAATGCGCTTTCACTTTTCGCCTTTATATGTGCTCCCGAGTATAATATCTTTACATGTTTATGAGACAACAGTCTACCTACGTTTTTGAAAACATTTTTTTCATCAACCAAATGACTTGGATAAAGATTATGTATTATAAATTAAATTATCAAATATTTAAATCATAAAGAAAACAAATAAACTTGTACAAAAAAATTAAAATAATCTAAGAAGAAACGGATATATACTTCTTTTTTTTATTAAAGTAGCCTTTACAGCTTGTTTAAACAGTTACGTGTTGTTGACAACTTGTTTAGCTTCATCCGTTTGTATTTGCGCTGAACAAGACTGCTGTCTCAGCGGTGGTTTGATTTGTCAGGACGAAATAAGACTGGAAATAACACTCGAAGAGAAGAAGCACTGGAATGAGTTTTAGAATACACTAACGCTATGTACTGTACAGTAAAACTCTACTTCCTTATTCAATCTTGCTGCAGTCAATATTGAATTTACAAAACCATCTTGTCGTATTAATGGATTACAAACATGAACAAGTCTCTTAAATTTCAATAGGCCTAACAGTTGAACAATAATAAACATTACCAGTAGTTTATTCATAGCATACTTGCTTATTATTGTGTTAGCATTATCCACGAATTAAATATTAACTTATTACTTATACAATGGCCTACTTTTACAAAGACAAGTTTTAAATATTTGGGTTTGTATTAACACTTATGTGAGTGTCTGTCATTTTAAAAATGTTACTTATTAAGGTAAAAATATAATACAATTTACGAGTTCCCAGGAACACCACTAACACAGTTATTTGTATAAACATAGCAGTTAAAAAAAAGGATTTTGAAACAATTAGGCCTCATGACATGAAGAGGAGGGTGCATAGCTCACAGCGCGCATGAAAGATTCTCTGAAACATGAAAGCTACTGATAACGACAAATACCTAATACGAGTTAGGTGTATAATTAGTGAAATTATTTAAAATTGAACAACTGTTAGTGTCAACTGTTGAAACAATCAGATAAATACGTATAAAATACATTCCCGTAACGACTTTGTTATACCAACTTATACATGTGCATTAGCCTATATTAATCATAACACTACAGCCTTTATAGTCTTTTGTAGGATTTCCAGACTTGAAAATTAATAATGTGACAGAAAACAATAAGTCAGCAAAAATAAGGTTCGGTACAGCTTCAGGAACGAAAAAAAGCGAGGGGTAAAATATAATTTTGCTTTCTGTGCCTTTTAAGCAGTGGCAAATTTGTCACGTATTGTAATTTCTTCCCTTGTCTACTCATATCTTGCAAGTCGTGGAATAATGGCATGGTCTACCAGGCATCTCAGACAGAGACATGTGAATATGATTGGCAGACCTAGAAAACCACAAGTACGGTGTCTTATATCTTACCTAAAGTATTAAAGTTCCTCATAGCAGGGACGGATCCAGCAAGCAATTGGGGGAGAGTTGGCTTTTTGGGAAGGGGGAATATGAAAAGTTGGGCAATTCTTTAATAGTCTAAAAGTATAAATGGTAGGAATGAGAGAAGACAGAAGTACAGTGTATTATTATCAACACAATAAGTTTATTAAAATACAAGTACAATATCATATCTGTATTTGTCAGTTCATTGTTCTTTTAATAATATTCACTTGCAGTTCAAAACACATACTACTCATTTAAGTTACGTATCAATCAAAAATTAATATGGTGGTAAGGTACAAACACAACTTAAAGTAGTTTTAGAGTAACATGAACATACAGAACGGGATATGAATTTTTATCATATTACAATCACAAGACGACGAAAAAATGTTGTCTGAAGTGACGAAATTTGGGAGGGGGGATTTCCCCTATTCCCCCCTCGTGGATCCGCGCCTTTTTCATGGTATATCCATTGCATTATAACTGCAATGCATTAAAGATGTTCAGTATCTTTACGAATACATAAAAGAGAGTCTACGTCTGTTTGAAATGCTTTCACGCTTAAACTAACGAAAACATTCATTTGAAATTTTGCGTAAGAATCCTTAGGCACTGTGTCAGGATACGTTTATTGTAAAGGTAATTAATTTTTTTTTTAGTTAGCAATTCTATTGATATCCCAATTCTCAAACTTCTCATTAACATCGATAGATGGCGTTAGTTCAATTTAAAAAATATTAGAAACTTATAATTTTAATATTTTTAAAACAATTAATGGGAATATTTCAAGTAGATATAATTAAATAATTAAATTTTATTAATATAAATATTAATAGCAAGAAAAGAAGAGGGAAGCACAAATTGGATTATCCACAAGAAAATAATTAATTGTATTATTTTACGCCGTCATTAGACGCCCAAAATCAAGGTCTTAGCAGAAGTATTTTCCAGCGTGCTTATGAAAATTGGAAAGGGAGAAATTAGAGCTAACAGTGACGGCTGGATTCAACTTTTTCTTAATGTTTATCAGTTGGTACAAAATGCAGGCGAATTAATATCATGCATATTTCCTAATATTAGTGAAAATTTTTTTCTGACGACTGACTATGTGGTAGACTCCGACACATAATATTACTAAAAACATAAGTCAACAGATATTGAAATGAATACCTGGCGATGAAAAAATATATTTTTCTTTAGATGTGGCAATGAATTCAGAAGAAACAACTTCATATCCAACGAAATTCTTAAATTCACGGGATTTGCCAGGGACAGAAGTTCCAATCACATTGCTGCGCAATTTAGATGCTCCCAGTTTATGCAGTGGCACTCGATTAAGTATCATAGACCTTCGCCATAATATACTCCAGGCCAATGGTTCTCAAATGGTGGTCGGCGGAACCCCGAGGATCCGCAAGCTGTTCCTAGGGGGTCCAATACTGTGCTTCAGTAAAATTCCTATCAATTCGTAGTTCTCGTGGAGTACGCCGTCCAGAGCGGACGAGTTATCTAGGGAAATACTTTTGATTTATCGTCTTGGCCGCTCCGTCCTCCAAAATCATTTGACCCGCCCTCACCAACCTGAGTAGTGTTTACTGTGCACTCCAAGGCCACTGTTCTATTCCCGTACCGACGCAACGGACAAATCGTCAATCGTCACATTTGTTCATGTTTTTGTGTTACGTTTTATTATTTTTGTGACTGTTTTTTAATCATGAACCGTTGGCTTAAATGTAGTTCGCTTACAAGAACAATAAATGAAGTTGAAGAGGGAGAAACGGTAGAAGAAACTCCAAGGGGGGAGCACGACTGGAAAGCAACTGAGAACCACTGCTCCAGGCTATGATTTAACAAGGTTTTCCATGGTCAAGAAGTATATACACCAAGGATTCCAGTCGCTCCGACAGATTTTCTGTTTCATTAACGCTTGCAGTTTCTTGTAAAACTAGCATTTGCTGTGTCCATTAATAAATTTCAAGTACAACCCATGCAAATTGCTGGAGTTCGTCTAGAACTTCCCTGTTTTTCATATGGGCAATTGTACCATGCGTTTTCAAGGATATCTGTCTTGCTAAAATTTATATGTTTCTTCTGAAAGTGGACAAACCGCTAACATTGTTTATGAAAGAGCTTTACTTCAATGTAAATAAACTTCTTAATTGAGTAGAAATAAAGTTTAGAAGAAATAAAAAGTATTATTCCCTTATGGGTGCAGCTAAGCCCACGGGTACAGCTAGTATTAAATAACATCATGTATTATACAGGTTTCTAATGCAAAAATGTAATATTATATGTATTTAAAATAATACAATTTAAAATTGAACTCATTTACTAAATTTTTCAATAAAAAATGTATAACATAGTAACTTACTTAAATTATTTTAAATAAATTAACTGCCGTTTCCTGTAATTTAGTAGTTTTCCGCGTTCCAAACAGGGTCGTGTGGTACGAACGTCTAACGCTTTCGTGTTACATGCACTGGTCACTAAAATACACTACCGTTTCCATAAACTATTCCATAGTTAATTTTATCAAGGTAAGAACAATCTTCTGTGCATACTACACGTTTTGCAATTTGTCACTTTTAAACTGTGACGGTGCTCTTTGTTTCCGACATCAATATGAGTGTTATTTCATGAAAATAAGATATTTCCTAGGTGTCATCAGAAACTGGTTTATTCCCAACACTCCAATATGGAATTACCGTGACGTATGGATATACTCGTAGCCCTAATATGTTTTTGATACTCAAAACTTTATTTTCTCTACGGGTTACTAATTCTACAAAACGTGACTGTACAATTAGATTAAAACTTTTAAATAAATACTCTTCATCATCATAAGGGGCGCTACAACCCTGGGGGGGGGGTTCTAGCCTGCTGAAGGAGACCTCGCATCCTCAGCTTCGATCTTCCTACTTTCCTTATGCCATCTGGGACATACAGGAAGAGGCGCTTTACAGAGTCCTGGGTTTCCATCCTGACAGCATGACCTGTTCACATAAGACAGCCTATCTTCATACTTTATATTATGGCCATGTCGTGTAGCAGGTAATAGCTCAACTTACTTATGTGTGTTCCACTTACCTCAATGTCTGCTCTTCTAACCACCATTTCCAGGCCTACATTAAATAAGCAGGATAGCGAGAGTCACTGCCAAAGACCGTTTTTTGATTAGAAGCTTTCAGAAACATGACCCTGGATGTTTACCATACATTGGGTAAATAACTGCTCTTATAATAGCAAATTATCACTGTAGGTCAGAGTAATTTGTAAAACACACGACTACATTTAGGACCCAAAATATGTCAGGCTAATTTGTAGTCTATAGAACTACTTACAGGTAACAAACTTGCAAAGTGAACAGTCATTTGCAATGTAGCGGCAGACCTATTGTAACACCCAACATAAATGATATCTTATTTATGATATGTTACACTGATAACAAATGTATAACACAACATACTATACTTATTAATTAGACAGCAAACCTTATCCAAAAATACACTGCATTAGGACTATTAAATTTAAGTGTAACTATCCCAATTTTGAAATCGCGGTTGAATCGCTTAACACGGGAAATGGGTGTACTCTGAAGCTTCTGACGTCACAAAGATGGGTTGTTTCACGTCTATGAGATCAGACAACAAAACGTTTACTTTAAAATATGTTGTTGTTAATGTTAAGTATGAAAATACGATGCCACCTTGTTACTTGTCACCATCACATCACGACTACATGTATGAAAGAAGTCGATTTTATTAAATGATTTAATCGACTGTTTACACCATTAAAAAATATCGGTATGGAGAACCATACATGACTTCCATATTCTAAGATTTATATTTAAAATCATTTTCGAAATGAAATATTACCATAGAAACTACTTCTTTCTACTTACTGCTTCAGCCTTAACCACAGTACTGTGGTCACTAACGTATACCACCTCACGTTATCGCACTCGATTTTCACTGATGATGGAAGTCGATGGCATTGCCGAAATGTCTGGTTTTGTAGAAAACATTGGACTACGGACAAATATCCCGGGAAGGAATTTTAACAAAAACTACTTCTTTGTTGCCGATAACGTTGTACACATATATATCAGTGGCGAAGTTACATGGAGGCAATTGAGGCAATGCCTACCCTAAAAAATTCTGTAGAATAAAAATTATAAATACGTATGAACTACATAACGTAAAGATTATACATTGTTACTGCGACTGTCAAATTTATTAAACCGAAACGTGCTTTATTGAGCGACCTCTAGATGGTGACACGTGAGATTCGGCATAGTTCGTTTAAAGCGAATGAGGCAACCTGAACTTGCCTCAGCGTTTTTTGTATACATTATATGTAAGCAATGTAGTGGTGTGATAGGGAAGTGAAGGGAGGGGGGATTGTCCCGCGCTGTACACATAGAGCGTTGAGGCATGCCTCACTTCTGTGGACCAAACAGTTAAGTTAAAGCGCCTGTGTTGTTTCTAAGTGTTTATTTTATGCGGTTATTAAAAGTGTCACTATTATTCTGCTGAACTAACAGATGACCAAGATTGTTATTTGAATTATTTGTAACATTAAACATATATATTGTAATGTAGTCGTGTGTACGGCTACCGTTTTACTCTGCAAAATGTGAATAATGTACAATTTGTGTGTGATGGGTGTAACGTGTCTTCTCTATCCGTAGTTCAAATGCGTGCAACTTCCGCAGATTTCGTCCGTTGCGAACTTACGAATAACCAGGTCTTGATGTTCTTACCTGATGTTCACTAGGGGTATGAAAATCCCGGTGGCGCCAAATTGTTTTCTTAAAACAATTAAAATAAAATTCAAAGGTGTATGACTAGCGCAGCTCAGGCGGTTTGAATAATTCAAATATTTCCGCCAGCTAGGCCCACTGGAGCGCACAGCAGTTCGATGCGTGGGCTGTGTAAATCGTTAGTCGTCTGCTAAAATGTACATAAAATATTGTGCACCTCCTAATGAAATTATAACACCGTGGTTACACTCAATACTTACACATTTTTTATTAGTGATTGTTATTCATTTAATACAAATTATTCTAATACAAATGCTCCGGTTGTTTATGAGACAATTACAGGGTTTGACAAATCGATATTTGAATTGATAACCAGACGTTTAATAATGGCGTCTGTTGTAAATAGTACATCAGTTATTAATGTTTGTTTGTCATGGATTCTTGAGGTTACGTTAAAAGGATTACAAATGTTTAAAACAATAAAAATACACACCCTTACATCAAGTAAACTTAACTAACATATTGTGTAGGTATAATTTGTTTAGCGCAGTGTAGTAAAAGTGTTTACAAGTTATGGATCATTAACAACAGTTTATATTGGTTAGTTTATAAATTGTCAGTGACTTAGTATTCTTTTTAATCTTTGAAAGTAATTAATTTCAGTTCAGTGAGATTTCGACCTTTAGTGAGAAATAATTAACGTGAGTTTATTTATATATTTTGGGTAATTTAATAGGTACTTATCACTTCCGTAGTTATGGCGAATTCATACGATCTGTTATTCATGGGTTATACTACAATCTTCTTTAATTTGCTTGGTTCAGGACATCAGGCATCTTTTCCAGTTTAATTGGTAGTAATTTATTTTCTTTTTTCGTTAATTTGGCCTCAACTTCAATAATATGGTTCCAGTCTTATTGTCTTACGTCTTGGTATACACTTAGTAGTAACTTCTTCTGATATTTTCTATGTTTTAATTGACAATTTTGGTCACTCGAAAATTAGCGTCTATACCATTAAAGCGTCATGCATTCAGTAAAAAAATCTAACGGTATTTTTGCTTGTTACTCCACAGTTTCCATGGTAACGTAATTATTCTCCCTGGTCGATCTCAAAATAAACACATTGTTATCAAACTTTGAATTTTTTGTTTAATTTGAATAAATATTTTATAATGGCTATATTTACTTGGGGATAATTTCAATGGTTTTAATCTTTACATAGATGTTCCTATTTTCTTTCAAAGATTAGTTTGATATCTTACAAGATTGGTCTAAGCCATGTATTAATGTTTTAGTCCAAAATTGATAATACTATGTTAATACATTATTTACTTATTTCTAAGTTTTAATATAATTCTCCCATGTTCCCTTTCGTTACACATAATTATTATATTTTGCCTATTATTTCTTATAAAGGTATTGCTATTATTTTCTTTATAAATTCCTTACTTACTTAAAACATACTAACATATTACTGTAAAACTATTTCTTCTGGTATTTATTGCCTTAAACATTAAGCCAATAACTTCTTTCTTTAAATTAACAAATGAACAAATTTGGTGAGTGTTATACCTACACCATTTCTTTTATAACAGTATTCACCCTGGTGATTTTTATACTGAGATAATATTTTTTCTGTTTTTTACATTCACAATTATTCTGTGTCTTTCAGTCTAATATACTTAACTTAATTGCTCATTTAACATGTGCTTATGTTTTGGGTTTGTCACACTTGTTTAACTCTTTTTTCTTAAGATTATATGCTGTTTATTTTATTACACTTATCACTTCACTGTTCATCTTTGTCACTCCCTACATATCTCTAATTACCCTTATATTTCTCACGATCTCACTATTATTACAAAGTTTTTGTATCTAATGAGTTCATGTCTCTTTTGTTAACTTCAGACTGTCACATATCATTTTATAATATTCAAACAACATGGTATTGTAAATACATCTTTCAAATAAAACATAACTTTGTATACATTCTCATTAAAGTGATAAAAATTGGTCTGAAATGTCATAATTAATAATAATAACAACAATTTAATAATGTTAAAATATATTGTGTTAATTGAAACATACTACATCTGTAGCAACAGCAATAATATTAGCGAATACATAAACTCTCCAAAACCTTATACTTTCAAACACATAATAGTCCAGTCGCCAGAGATTTTGACTTGATAAAAAATTGGGGCAAAGCAATATTTGGTGCACGTGTTAAATAAACGTTAATAATTAATATAAAAAAATCTTTGCATGTTTACCTTTCTAGGGTTTTCTGAAAATGGTCTGGAAAAATCGTAAAGACAGATTTTCTTAAAGCACTCCGTAAATATGTACAGTTGGAAGAAATAAAAAGGTGTATATTGAAGAGCAAACAATTTCCTTCAGAAAGTCTCCTTACATATTTTTACGTTAATGGAACTGTTTTCCTGAAAATTGGTAATGATGAGCGCTGCGTTTTAAAAAGAGCGTTTGCCCCCGATCTTGCGTAATTCGCTAAATTAGCCAGGCGCGTCTATTCAAAAATATCATAACTTTCTTTAATCTAAGCATAGCCAGTTAAATAAAGGCTAGTTTTGAAGGGGAACAGTATAGCTTTCAAAATTTGTTGATTTTTACATAAATATTTTATTTGAACATAAAGAATATAGTGTATAAATATTTACTGTAGATACAAAAAGAAGTGAAACCACAAAATTACAAGTACTATACAATAAAATTTAAAAAAATAGTAGTTCTTTACTAATTTACCTTTAAAAGAGATAAACTTTTTATTTTATAATAATGAAAACTACTTTTGAAGTTGTTATTTAAAAAAAAAACACCTTTTCAAAAGTGAGTATTTCGACGTATTTTAAATTTACTCGAAAATTCAGAGTTTATCTGCCTTTATTAATCTTAAAAATAGAGATATCGAAATACAAAAAATTGTATTTGAAAGCTGCAAGTGTTCTGCATCAAAAACTATACTCATGAAAATTAAAATCATTTTCGAAATTAAAAAAAATAAATAAAAATTGTGTATACTAAAAAAAGGTGCCTCCTTTGCGTTACATACATGTATCTTTTAAGTGGGTTAATTTGAGTACTTGAAATTAACGTTACAGCTACTACAATACTAAATCTATCTATTCATGTTATTTCTCTTACCTGATTATACCTATACTCTAAAAACAAGACCCTAGAAAACAGGTAAAATTTTTAAACGGCGCGGCGTTCTATTCCCCTCGAGTGTGCAACTGTAAATGTAGCTGCGCGCGCAACACCCATTGTTGTGGTGTGCCATACAAACATCTGCTATACAAGAACGGAGCAGTAACGCAGTTGATATTTCTTCAAAGGTTATAATCAAAACGTTACAAATATTTTTGTTTTTATCATATAAAACAGGTAAAAAAATTGCAGTTTAAAGTTTTTATTTACACTTTTTATACATGCTAATATTTATTTATTTGTGAGCACGTGTAGTGGAGTCAAAATAAAAATCAAATGTGAATTGTTTTGGGAGTCGATTTTTTGTGTGCTAAATTGGTTAATGGGATCAAGTTGAGCTAATAGTTAAGTTTTGTGTAAAAACAACCCGTTTATTTTTTTATTAACAATTTAAGTTGCAAAATAGCGTTTTTATAAATATCTTTGGACCTAACAAGCCGATTTTAATGTGAATTTTTTTCAGTATTCTATAATAAATTAAGAACATTTCTAGCCTTAATACGGAAGTCGATGTTATTATTATTGTTAATAAATAAATAAAGTGGCGATGGCGTTTATAAACAAATTGCTGTTGTTTTAACAAAAATTAATGAAAGTTGATAAAACTTGAGGGAAAGGTAACCTTTGTGGAGTACTATAAACCCCAAAAATTTCATATTGAAATGTGGAATATTACCTCAAAAAAATCGCAATTCACAAAAAAACTTTGAGTGCTCATAAAGTACGGCAAGATTGTGGCACAAAGGTGTACGACGGCTTAAATTAAAGCTTATTAAAAATACATTCGGGTGGTTAATTAACAAAATTTTTTGGCCTTTCTGACACCATTTTTTGACCATTTAAAAAAATTAAACGTAGACATGGATAGCCTCAAAAAAAGATGAAAATGAAGAAAAAAGAAAAATCTTAAAATCTGCAGCAGCAATTATTCGAAACGATGTTAATCTGAAGAAAAGTAATACAGAATTTTATCCTCCAAGTGATAATATATTCCAAAATATTAATGAGAATATCCCAGAATCCCTTCAGTTTCTGATAGAAGAAATAATTTTAAAAAATAAAAAAGGTGATATTAGTTCATATGAAACAAAATGCACAGCAATTACTCATTCAATTATGAGTTGCATAAGACCTAGAACCTTTCTATCACCATTGCAAGTTGGTCTGTCTGTAATGTTGCACAGGAAATTTGCTTCAAAACGAATTATAGATATATTGTCGCATCTGGGAGTGTGTTCATCATACAAAGAAGCAACACTTTATGAGGATAGTGTATTGCTTAGTCCACGTTCTCCATTTAGATCTGGTTGTTTTGCACAATTGGCATTTGACAATTCAGATATTAACATCAATACTATAGACGGGAAAAATACTTTTCATAGTATGGGAGGTATTATGATTGTAAGTCCCAGAGATTGTTATTATAACAAAGTTCCCTTAAAACGATTGACAGTTAAGCCTACTGCAAAAGAAATTAGCAAAATTGACAAAATACCATTCCAAATTTTTGAAAATATTACTAAACATGCACTCCAAAACATTGTTTTAGAAAAAGTAGATAACCCGAGTTTTAATAATATAGATTTTTCTAATGCTGACTTGCTTTGGATTTATGGAGTGACCAAACCAGGCATTACTGGCTGGGATGCCTTTATGTCCAAGCTTTTGGAAAATATGACGTATACATTATCTAGAATTGTTTGCTTGCCTTTTGTACACTCTCCTCCAACTGACAAAAATACAATATACACCGTTTTAAAATACGCTGTAAAACTAGTGAAAACTTAAATCTATTTAATTGTTTTGTTACTTTCGATCAACCTTTGTATCAGAAAGCGTTTAAAATTGTCCAATCCTCACCTGATGATGATATACATAATGTAATTGTTCGACTTGGAGGATTTCATCTGCTTATGTCTTTTCTTGGTTCAATCGGTTATGTGATGGCAGGAAGCGGTTTAAAAGAAGCATTAAGCTGTTACTATGCGCCAGGAACTGTAGATAAGATGTTAGATGGCCATGCTTATGCTAGAGCAGTACGAGGCCACACATTAATTTTGATAGTTTTGTGTAAAAAGATTATTGAGGAAATTAATCTTTCAGAAGTTGAATATTCAAATATGAAATCTTTACTACAAGAATTTTTAGATGACAATCTTACTTACAAAGAAGTACAAGATCATAATTTTTTTAACATCTTAAATGGTAAATTTCTAGAAAAAATTATTGAAATTGAGGAACGCGGTAAAACTGCAAAATTATGGATACAATACATACGAATGATCTCTATTGCAAAAGCATTTGCGCGCTCTGAAAAAATGGGTAATATAAAAATTCAATTACAAGTTATTCAGCAAATGTTGCCATAGTTTTATGCGACTGGACATTTTAATTATACGAAATCAGCCTTATTATATGTACAATATATGAATCAATTTATAAAAGAATCTGAAAAACTTTTCACCTCAATGCAAAACCAAAATGTAATTCCAGAAACTACCGCTTTAAAAATTAAAGAACTTCAAAATTTTATAAATAACAGATTTTGTACTGTAAGACGAACTGAGAAATTCTGGTCAGGAGCTCATACTGATATGACAATCGAACAGGACTTAATGAGAGTCATGAAAGTTGATGGTGGTATGATTGGACGGGGAGTAACTACCAGTACTGCAAATAAATGGATTTTAGCGATGCCATATACACATGATATCTGCGAAGAAGTAGAAAATTTTTGTGGTATACAATTTTCTACTTCCGATCAGCATGTAGATGCTAGAGATTCTCGAATAAAACGAGATACTGAAGATATTCTCAAAATAAAATCCTGGTTTGATTGTCACGAGACATTTCCTTATCAAGATTCAATAATGTCTATATCTACTGGAGTTACTGGCGGTAATAATATTAACTGTCATAATGCTTTTGAGGTTGGAAAAGCAGGGTTAGAAGAAATTGCTGGTACAAACTTCCATAAAGTTTCGTTTAAACGAAAAAATAGAGTACTGTCATTAAAAAGTGTTAATAGTAGTCTGAAAATTCAAGAGGAAATTGTCCCTATAGATCCAATGTTTATATTTCAACGCATTTGTGTAGCAAGAAAAAGTGACGACGAATTAAAAGATTACATGCGTTATGAACTTGCACCGTACCCAACATCTATGTTATACGAAGGTGTATTTCGGAAAACAGATAAGTCTAAACTATATGATATGTTTGAAGTGGACCGCACTGAGATTAACCTTGAAGATTGCATTTACGTCATTGATGGTGGTATGTTACTGCATAGAGTAGTATGGTCAAAAAATGACAAGTTCAAATGTATTTTTCAAAGATACGTAAATTATGTCAAGAGACACTTTGGATCAAAAGTTACTGTAGTTTTTGATGGCTATACAAACAATTCTAACAGCATCAAAGCTATGGAGCGTTATCGCCGTACCAATCAAAATTCCTCTTTAGATATTTTATTCTATGAAGATATGTGTGTCACAGTGACCCAAGAACAATTTCTTTCGAATAAAACTAATAAAACTCGATTTACTGAAATTCTAACGAGATATTTGGAAGAAGAAAGCTAACGTTAAACAAGCTGACGATGATGCAGACTTATTAATTGTGAAAACAGCCTTAGAATTATATGATAAATTATATGCACGTCAAATTGTTACTTACATTGAAATTCCCTTTAATTTGATACCCCACGTGCGGTATTTTCATATTTTCCATTTTTGACATCACCCCTCCGCCAATTCCACTAATTTATTGAGCCAAAAATTTTTAAAAACCAAAATTTTTAATAGTGCGTATAAGCATGTCACATATGATATTTCATATTTTCCATTTTTGACACCCCTCCATTACAACCCATTTATTGAGCCCCAGGGCCCAAATGTATTCAATAGTACGTATATGCATGTAAAATTGTTACTTGCATTGAAATTCCCTTTAATTTGATACCCCACAGTATTTTCATATTTCATATTTTTCATTTTTGACATCCCCCCGGGCCCAAAACACCTATCTTATGTTGGTTCTCCCATTGCGTAAAAAATTTGTGCCAAGTTTGGTGGAAATCGGTCCAGTTTCATATTTTCCATTTTTGACCTCCCCCAAAAACACCCATTTATTGAGCCCCAGGGCCCAAGAATTTTCAATAGTGCTTATATGCATGAAAAATTGTTACTTGCATTGAAATCCCCTTTAATTTGATACCCTACATGCGGTATTTTCATATTTTCCATTTTTGACATCCCCCAGGGCCCAAAACACCTATCTTATGTTGGTTCTCCCGTTGCATAAAATATTTGTGCTAAGTTTTGTTGAAATCGGTCCAGTGGTTTAGTAGGAGGTGTGAAATATAAATACACACAATGACTTTTATGTATATTAAGATACACATATTTAATAATATTATTCAACAGAGGAAGATTTGTTAAAATTGACCATTCCGTCCATCGATTTAATACTCCTAACGATGAAATAATAACAAAATCGTTATTTTGATTTTATTACTATTAAAATTTGAACTATTTTAAACAAAAAGAATGAAGACTTTATCATGATCCAATGGTTTATTTAGTAGTAAGAAAAGATATTCACGGAATGTAAACGTTTTTATCGATTTTACCGCGCGCTGCCCTTAAATAAGGTTTTTTTTAAAGCCTGACCTTATAAACATGCAAAGATGATTTTAAACCGATATTTAGACCTTTTTCAATAACTATACCAAATATCACTTTGCCTCAATTTTTTACGAAATTTTACCATTATTTTTACTCTGGCGACTGGACTATAATGCTGAAATAACATACATACTGCTGAAATAATCCTAGTAAAAGTTCCAAAGTATATAGTAGGCTATACAATTTGTTCTCTGATTGAATCACGCACACATTTCTATTCCCTGTCTGTATGAGTGTAATTTAAACATAACAGCTGACACATCACCTATAGATAAGGATATACATACAATCATATCTACACATGGTTTTTTATGTATAACAATTGCTGAGATACTGTCATTTACAAGTTACCACTAATAAAAATTTAAACATAAATTATTAATAATAATAAAAAATTATGCTCTTTTAAAACAATCTTATGAGTTAATTGTTATGGCCATGTAATTTTTTTTTTTCTTTTTTCTTCACTGTCTTCTTGTCTCGCTTTACTTTGGTTAATATCTGGCCAATCTCTGGGGTTGGGTCAATGTCAGTTGTCTGTCAGTCTAGTTCGTATTTTCTTGTTTTGTAACCACCTTTGGTTGTATTCTTCCTCCTTCACTATTGATTATATTTACTACTTTCATTCTCGTTGTGGGGTTCTTTTTGATTTGCAGTGGACTGTATATTGTCAAAATAAATAGTTAAAAGGCTTTATTCCCATGTAATCAGCAATGCATAAAAATTAAGCGTTTACTGACCTTGTCCTTGTGCGTTGTAAATGTCCTGTTGTAAGCAACACTGGTGATTTTCTAGGCAGTCCTAAACTTAACAATAATATCCCAACAAACGTTAAACACATAAATAAACACATGAAAAAAAAGCACAAAGTAAAATAACAAGAGCGTTGAATAGTCTTTCTATTCTTGCGGTATGCGGGTATAAACGAAAAGAACTGAACTGCACGATATACCGTACACTACAGGAAAGAAAAACGCTCTTACTATGACTGCTGATTACAATGTGAATTGAACTTTGAAACAGGTAATGGGAGTGCATTCTACTAGAGATAATGAAATATAGATAGGGTGAGTTTAACTATTGTTATAAAAACAAAATATCTGACATACCGGCCCCTTTGAACCAACTGGTTCAACAAGAAACATTAAAAGAACATAAGAACAAATTTGATCCTTTGGAAGAGTATAATAAACTAAATTATAAGGGGCAGTAGCCAATTGACTGGTCGAGGAGTTTAGTAAATGGGAAGACGGGATACCTTAACAGAAGGACGGGTCAAGGTTCCACCGGCAGTCTTCATGTTGACGACACGTACCACTCCATCATTCCCTGGAGATACGGAGATGACTCTCCCGAGCTTCCACTTGAGGGGTGGCAGGTTTGTTTCATGAATAACGACTAAATCTCCTATTTTGAGATTTTCTTGAGGTCTGATCCATTTGGACCGTTCTTGAAGTGTGTGGAGGTACTCCATTTGCCATCTTTTCCAGAGATGTTGTGTGAAGGCTTGAACCAATTTCCAGCGTTTTATGTGATTAAGTGGTGCATTGGTTAGTTGAGGTTCGATCAGGGCATTAAGAGGTCCTCCAGTTAGAAAATGTCCTGGTGTAAGAAGTTGAAGATCTGAAGGGTCATTCGAGAGAGGAGCTATCGGCCTCGAATTAAGGATAGCTTCAACACGCACAACTAAGGTGGTAAATTCTTCGTACGTTAAAATGTGTTCACCTATGACTCTGGTGAGATGATATTTTGCACCTTTAATGGCACGTTCCCAAAGTCCACCTTGGTAAGGTGCACGCGGAGGAATGAAATGGAATGTGATACTGTTGGTCGTAGCAAAATCTTGCATCTCTGGTTGCTTCATGAGATCTTGAAAACATCTTTTGAGCGAAGAAGCAGCTCCTATGAAATTAGTCCCACAATCAGAGTACAGGTCTGATACAAGACCTCTCCTAGAGATGAATCTCGTAAGGGCTGCAATGAAGGCGTCTGTAGTTAAATCAGTAACCACTTCCAAGTGTACAGCTTTTGTTGCAAAACAGATGAACAGACAGAGGTACACCTTTATAGGCTGTATCCTGCGAAGTGTAAAAAACTTGACCGTGTAAGGGCCAGCATAATCAACTCCAGAAGCGTTGAAACAACGAGTAGGGGTAACACGACCGGCTGGTAGATCACCCATGAGCGGAGACGTGTTTGTTGATTTTGCACGAAAACATCGTACGCATTTAAATATTCTTGAGCGTATAACACTGCGGGCGGATAGGATCCAAAAGCGTTGAGATAGTGTTGCTTGGAGGAACTGGGGACCAGCGTGCAGGTACATGCCATGATAGTAATCAATGAGTAAATAAATAGCGACATGATTTTTTGGCAGAAGAATAGGATGTTTGGCATTGTAAGTAAGCGCAGAGTTTTTCAGTCGACCTCCGACACGGACTATTCCTGCATCATCAATAAAGGGTGCTAGACGTTGGATGCGGTTTGAGCATGTCCTTTTCTTGGAGAGTAGATCTATGTCTTCTGCATAGTGAAGTCTCTGAATGAGCCAGCAAATGCGGTTACAGGCGTTATTTAATTCAGTTACTGTAAATGATCCACTTATGGTGGTTTTAAATTTCAAACGGGTTATAAAGCGAAGGACATAAGCCATTACATGAAGAAGAGTCTTCTAAGAAGAAAACTTTGTAAGAAATCCAAATGTTGGGACTTCTTTTGTGGTCATCATAAGATTAAGCACATTTGGTTTCATTTCAGGAATAGACTCCTCCGAAATTGGATGAAGGATAGATTGTGGCCAGGTCTGCGTTGATTTAGCGAGCCATGGTGGTCCTAGCCACCACTGACTATGTTTCATCAGAACCGTGGGTGTCAAGCCTCGAGAAGCACAATCAGCAGGATTGTCAACAGTTGAAACATATTTCCAGATGTGCGGTGAAACTAAGTCTTGTATTTGTGCCACACGATTAGCAACATACACCTTGAGACGAAAAGATAGAGTGCGTATCCAAGATAGAACTACTGTCGAGTCGCACCATGCTGAAATGTTGTCAATCTTGTGATGTTGTGAGAGCTGTTCTGTAGAGTAATGTAGCAATTTAGCTAACATGTGCGCACTACAAAGTTCCAAGCGGGGAATAGTCACACGCTTCAGTGGAGCTACTCTTGATTTTGCGATCAGCAGTCGTATGTTGACATCTCCTTCTGCGTCTTCTGTGCGCAGGAAGACACAAGCTGCATATCCGGATTCACTTCCATCTGAAAATCCATGAAGCTGGATATTGACTGCAGTTGCTAAGGATATGAAACGTGGTATCCTTAGCTTTTCTATTTCTGGAAGTTCTTTCACGAATCGTGACCACTTCTCGGAAATATGATCAGGTAATGGAGAATCCCAATCTAAGCCTAAGGTCCATACATGCTGCATTAAGACTTTAGACCAAAAAACTATTGGGGATATCCAACCACAAGGGTCATAAATCTGAGCAATTGATGAAAGTAAAGTTCTTTTTGTGTAATTACTTGAAGGTGTGTGCATCACATATGAAAAGACATCAATATCTGGGCTCCATTTTAGCCCTAATACACTTGAAAATGGCTGTTCCGATGTGCGTAACATGAGGGGTGTCTCAGGATTATCTTGCATGACATTTTCTAAGAGTTTAGGATGGTTTGAAGACCACTTGCTCAGTTCGAATCCACCCTTTTTCAAAAGTAAAACAACATCCTCTTGAAGGTGGAGAGCTTCTTCCAGAGAATTGCTCCCTAATAGAGCATCATCAACATATATTTGCTGTTGGAGTGCTTCAGCAGCAAGTGGATGATTTTTTCCTTCGTCCATAATGAGCTGTTGTACTACTCTATTAGCAAGGTAAGGCGAGGACGTCATACCATAAGTGACAGTAGTCAATTGGTAGACCTTTAGCGGGACTGAAATGTCTTCTCTCCAGTATATTAACTGAAAGATCTGATCATCTTCATGGATGGATATGTGCCTAAACATTTGTTTGATATCACAAGAGAAAACAAATTTATGTTGACGAAAGCGAAGAATTATATCAGTAATGTCATTGTGCAATTTTGGACCCTGATGTAGAATGTGGTTCAGTGAGACACCTGAAGAAGATGGTGCTGATGCATTGAAAACAACACGGATTTTCCTATCTTTAAAAACGCCATGATGTGGCAAAAAGTAATGCGGCTTGTTCAGAGATGGCACAGATGTGCACAGTTTCATGTGCCCACATGCTAAGTAGTCATTCATAAAATTGACATACTTCTGTTTAAACTCAGGTTGAGATTCAAATTTGCGTTCCAGTGTATTAAACAGGCGTTTTGCCAAAGTTGTAGAGTCACCTAGTTGAGCAGGGTTTCCGCTGAAAGGCAAGTGACAAACATATCTGCCGGAGGCATCTCTCTTATGAGTAGAGACGAAGTGAGCTTCACATTTTTCATCTTGTGGAGCGAGTTTTGTAGTGTGAGGTGGTTCCTCTATGGACCAAAAACGTTGCAATGTTGCGTGCAGATCACGATCATTCGTCGATAAAAGAGTCACTAAGCCTGAGTAAGGATTAGACTTAAGTGAAACAGGTGTCGGACCAAGCACAACATAGCCAAAGATTGTATTGACAGCGTATGGCATATTCTTGCCGAGATTGATAAAGGTACCATTAAGAGTCAATGCAAATAAATCTGCTCCAATCAGAAGGTCAACTGGACCCGGAACATCAAAAGTTGGATCCGCTAGCATATAACCTTTGAGTCGCTCTTTAATTTCTGGTGGGAGCTGAACACGAGGCAGATTGCATGATATTTTATTAAGAATCATGACTGGGTGAGATTTTGCTAAAATATTCCCACTGAGCGAAGACAATGTCACAAAGGTAAGTCCCTTCGTTTTCACTGGGGCTGTAGAGATGCCACTAAGTTCTGGAACATCTGTTTGAGAGCGGTACAAACACAAAGTCTTTGCACAACTTTCTGAAATAATTGTTGTTTGGGATGCACTATCGAGCACAGCTCGTACAACTGCTGCATTTCCATTGGCAGATGTGATATGCACCAAAGCGGTTGCGAGTAACACAGTGTTATTCTGGTTGCAAGAAACACCTATCAAGGTAGTATCCTGGTGACACTCTGCAGAGTGGTTTTGCTTATTCATCGTCGTTTCAACAGAAGGGCACAAGGTAGGTTTATTTGACTGAGTCAATTTTTGTTGCGGTTGTGCGGAGCGGTTCTCAACAAAAAAATGTAGTAGGCTATGGTGACGCCTATGACATACATTGCATGTGTGGACGGACTTACAGGTGACTAACTTATGTGTTCCAAAACAATTTTGACACAAGTTCTTATTTTTAACAAAAGCTTGTCTCTCTTGTACAGTAAGTGCGGAAAAATCTGCACATCTATATATGTTGTGTGAATTTGATGAACAGAAGATACAATGCTGAGTGTGAGTAGTGACCATCGCTATTTTGTGCGGTTTAAACTGGTTTGTATTCACTTTAAAGCCACTGATTTTTTGAGAGGTTTGAAGAGAAGGTTCATTTTTTGAGATGATATTAGTTAAACCCGCTGCCTCTTTGCAAGAACATTCATTTTCTAAGAATGTAATTACTTCTGTAATGGTAGGAACATTTTGTAAATTATCTCGAGAACGTTCAAGTTTGGTCCTGAATTCCGTGTCAAATCTACGCAAAATATATGAGGTCAACAACAAACTTTCACTAGCAATATCATGTCCTAGTGCTTTGAGCGCTTGATAATTTTCATTGTAGGTCGACAGAAAATTCCTCATTTGTTTAACTGAAGGATTGTGCAATTGTGGTAACTCAAATATATTGTTTACGTGAAGTGTTATCAACAATCTAGAATTTTGATATCTTTTTAGCAAAGTTTGCCAGGCTATGGCATAGTTTGTATTAGTGACAGGCAACGATTTAATTAAATTTAGCGGCTCATCAGTCAAACAAGAAAGCAAGTATGTAAATTTCTCCACATTAGAAATGGTTTCATTTTTGTGCACTGCATTTTCAAACAGACTGTGAAAGGCTACCCATTTCTCAGGTTGTCCAGAAAATGTTCCCAAGTTTAAGCGAGGTAAATTTACGGTGGGAGTGGGTGCAACTAGTTGTGGTGCACCAGTGTGAGACTGATCCAAGGTTTCCTGCGGTTGCGATGGTAGAAGAGGAGCACACAAACTTTGTATAGATATATTTAAGTCTGATATAGAATCTTGAAATCTGTTCATTATCCAGATCTTCTGGTAAAGGTGTTGTACTAAATAGTTTATTTATAAGCCTTTCAAATTCAGCATATTTATTTTCTGCGGTGGAACTAAGCAAACTAACCTTTTGTGTTTGCTGTTCAGTTAAATTACCTATACCAATAACCTCAAGAGCAACAATTTGCTTGTTAATATTATGAAGCCTACTCACAATCAGTTCACATTGCTTCACAAAAGAAGAAAATCTCATTTTGGTAATTTATTAATACACTCGGTTTAAAAAACAGATTCAGATGTAAATAACAAAAGAGTTCTGAGTAAAAGTTGTAATTCACAATGTTCTTCCACTATTCAGTAATTTCCAGTCCAAATAATTTTAATTTATTTATTTTTTATCACTCTAATACCAATAGCGTAGATGACAATAATAATGGTAATATGGTAATAAAGGAATATGGCTACTGTATTTTAGAAACTAATACAGAGGTCGGTTTTGAAGAAACATACTACACTTCAGAACTATGCTTGCTAGATAAAACATGAAATAACACACGCTGCACAATGAATCAATAAAACTATGCTTGCATGAAAAAACAAGAGAAAATCATAACAAAATGAAAAGAGCACTGAGTATTGGCAATACTTGCCAGTAGTAAATGTTTTTTTTTTTTTTTATTTAAGCGTTACAATAATTCAATAAACATAATAATAAAGAGCGTAATAATTAATAAAAATCTTGCTTTCCAACGTGCTGGATTCTGAATGAAAGATGCTATCCGGGCTGGACGGACCAAAAATGTTGGGTTCTTTTTGATTTGCAGTGGACTGTATATTGTCAAAATAAATAGTTAAAAGGCTTTATTCCCATGTAATCAGCAATGCATAAAAATTAAGCGTTTACTGACCTTGTCCTTGTGCGTTGTAAATGTCCTGTTGTAAGCAACACTGGTGATTTTCTAGGCAGTCCTAAACTTAACAATAATATCCCAACAAACGTTAAACACATGAAAAAAAAGCACAAAGTAAAATAACAAGAGCGTTGAATAGTCTTTCTATTCTTGCGGTATGCGGGTATAAACGAAAAGAACTGAACTGCACGATATACCGTACACTACAGGAAAGAAAAACGCCTAACTATGACTGCTGATTACAATGTGAATTGAACTTTGAAACAGGTAATGGGAGTGCATTCTATTAGAGATAATGAAATATAGATAGGGTGAGTTTAACTATTGTTATAAAAACAAAATATCTGACACTCGTTATCATTTATCTATCAAAATATATTGTTTCTTGGCATTTTTTACATACTTATTTATATCAAATGTGATCAGGGTTTGGCAATGTTATATAATGCCCTTCTACCAAAATTGATCATTTTATAAAACGTGAATTTAAGTTTGATGAAATTATCAATTGTATCGTATCAATTTTTTTTTTTTTTTTTTCATATTCTCCTGCTTCTCATTCATTTTTTATAATTAATTCGGTATCTTTTATTTCCATTCTTCTTAGTCTTTTCTTCATTATTTTCTCACATTGCGAACTGGCTTATTGATTTTTTATTATAACTTATTCCCTATAAATCTTATTTTTCATCAAAACTACTCTTATACTGATATCAGGGGAACATCATCCCTGCTCAGTAAAATGATTGCTGGTTCATTCAACAGACAATCTCAATTAATAATTCTTAAATATAGTCAACTCGTGACTCAAAATAATAATAATAATAATCATAATCATAATATTTGTTGGGAATCTTTTACTTTTATACTTCATTATAGCTCAGTTCGAGTCATATATTGTTTCATCTTTCTTTATAGATACTATTTGAAGCATTGTTTTTTATTGATACAATTCACATTTTTATTCATTTTTAATTACTCTTTGTTTCATCTCATCTCACATTATAACTCTTAGAATGTTGATTTCATTTATATTGTTTTGTGATCATTGGTTTGGGTAATTTTACTTCCCCTCTTTCTAAATAGTTGTGGAAGCTGATCATTTTGATTGATATATTTTTTTTTTTTCATAATTTTTAAATATCATAGTAAGTTATGGCTTCTTACTAGTTAGGAATTTTTTGTAGCTTATTCCTTTACAGTATGTTATGCTTTTTATGCCTCATTTTTTGGCTAAATATTATGGTAATTTAACCTTATTTTGTAGGAATGTTTTGTAAATTCACTCCTCTATTGTTAATTTTTATTTAAATATTGTAGTAATTTGGTTGCTCTTACTTTGTATGAATGCCTTGTAACCTTTATCTCTCCATTTTTACTTGTTCTAAAATATTATCGAGATATTTGGGTAAGCTTTTCTTACATATCTTTTTTGATTTTTTACAATTTTTTATTCATCACAATGGTTTCTCTAATGCTTAGTGTAAGCTGTACTTACGAATGTTTTGGAATTTTGACATTCTTTAGAGATCTTTTCTTTATGACATTGGCAGACTTGTTTGTTTGTCACTTTATTTTTTTTTTCTTTATTTAAAGTATTTTTGTTGGTTTTTTACTTTAAATTGTTTTTTACAGTTATTGTTGATTGTCATAATATTTCTTAATTGAGGCTTGATTGTATACCCCCTTTATTTTCTTGGTGACAGGGTGAGTGATCTCGTAAGTGTTATTGCCCTTGTCTTTTGTTATAGTGTATGGTCCCATATTCCAGTTTTCATCTGCATTTGGTTTATCCATTGTCCATGATTACACGAGTTTCCTCCGCTGTTCGGACTGCTCTGGTGTGCATCACTGTTTCTGTCTGTGTTATATATGTCTCTTCTATCTGGTACAGCCACTCTTCTAATACCATGTGTTCTCTGGCATCAGTGCCTACCTCAATCACTTGATGATGTTGTTTACTACTCAACGAAGTTAATCGTACCTCCGTTATTGATCTTCTCACTGATATTGGTTTATTTGGTATTTCTATCTCTGGTAATTTCCCTTTTCTTGTAGACTTTCTCAATTTGTCATACATTGTTTTGTTGTGATGCTTTTCAACTTTGGATATCCTCCATTTAAAGATAGGTTTGTTGAAAGTTTTACTCGCTGGTTGATTGTTGATCCCTCCTAGAATCTCCTTCAGAGTTCTCCTGCACTCCATAACATTCATCATTTCCGTATGGTCATTAATTGGTCGATTAAACGTCTCAAGTAGTCCGTTCTTCATCATTTCCAATTCCTCTCTGGTATTGATTCGTTTTCTCTGATGTATTTTCTTAGTCTTCTTAATTATCTGTTTTTTCTGTACTCCTCTACGGTTGGTTCCTTTGTGCTTACTCTTCTCTTTGTTTTCGTTACCTTTATTTTGATGTAACAATGTATTTGGGTCTTCTTGAATTTCTGTTTTTTCATTATTTCCTTCTGGAGTGGTGTTTATTGTTTCATTCACCTTCTTGAACCCGTTACCTAATGTCTCATTAAGTAGATCCATTTGGTAATTGGTTTCTTCCCCTTTCTTATTCATCTCCATTTTTGTCTGGTCGCTTTCTTCACGACGTTCTCTGAAAATTAGTCTTATTTGCTGCTTCATTTCTTCTTTATTTTTCTCGTGGTCCTCCTTCAGATGTTCCTTCAATTCTTCCTTTAATTCTTCGTTTCTTTGCTGAATTTCCTCCAGCAATCGTCGTTGTAGTGTTTCATTATTTTGGTTGACTGTTTTCCTCAATTCTTCCTTAGTACTCACTATTTTTTCATTGATCTGTTTCAAATTGTCACTGGTTTCTTTCTTCATGCCGTCGAATTTATTGTTCATCTCCTTCAAGCTCTCCTCATTCTTGTCTAATTTTCCATTAATCAACTCCCATAATTTTTGTAAATCCATTCCTCCTCTGGCTTCCTCCCTATCTCCAGCCTGTGTTTCCATTTCTTCGTCTTGGCTTGGTTCTGTTGTGGTTATTACTGTCTCCACTTCTTCAATCGGTGTTACTTCCTCTTCTTCCCCTCTGTTTTCTTCCATCTCCTTCTCTTTTGCCAATTTTTTCGACAATCCTCTGGTGTGCATATTGTAATCTTTCGTAATCGCCGCTAGAATTTCGTATTTCTCTCTCTTCTAGCTCCACCGGTTGGTCGCCAATTTGTAATGGAGTCGTGAGTACGGCTACCGTTTTACTCTGCAAAATGTGAATAATGTACAATTTGTGTGTGATGGGTGTAACGTGTCTTCTCTATCCGTAGTTCAAATGCGTGCAACTTCCGCAGATTTCGTCCGTTGCGAACTTACGAATAACCAGGTCTTGATGTTCTTACCTGATGTTCACTAGGGGTATGAAAATCCCGGTGGCGCCAAATTGTTTTCTTAAAACAATTAAAATAAAATTCAAAGGTGTATGACCAGCGCAGCTCAGGCGGTTTGAATAATTCAAATATTTCCGCCAGCTAGGCCCACTGGAGCGCACAGCAGTTCGATGCGTGGGCTGTGTAAATCGTTAGTCGTCTGCTAAAATGTACATAAAATATTGTGCACCTCCTAATGAAATTATAACACCGTGGTTACACTCAATACTTACACATTTTTTATTAGTGATTGTTATTCATTTAATACAAATTATTCTAATACAAATGCTCCGGTTGTTTATACGAGACAATTACAGGGTTTGACAAATCGATATTTGAATTGATAACCAGACGTTTAATAATGGCGTCTGTTGTAAATAGTACATCAGTTATTAATGTTTGTTTGTCATGGATTCTTGAGGTTACGTTAAAAGGATTACAAATGTTTAAAACAATAAAAATACACACCCTTACATCAAGTAAACTTAACTAACATATTGTGTAGGTATAATTTGTTTAGCGCAGTGTAGTAAAAGTGTTTACAAGTTATGGATCATTAACAACAGTTTATATTGGTTAGTTTATAAATTGTCAGTGACTTAGTATTCTTTTTAATCTTTGAAAGTAATTAATTTCAGTTCAGTGAGATTTCGACCTTTAGTGAGAAATAATTAACGTGAGTTTATTTATATATTTTGGGTAATTTAATAGGTACTTATCACTTCCATAGTTATGGCGAATTCATACGATCTGTTATTCATGGGTTATACTACAATCTTCTTTAATTTGCTTGGTTCAGGACATCAGGCATCTTTTCCAGTTTAATTGGTAGTAATTTATTTTCTTTTTTCGTTAATTTGGCCTCAACTTCAATAATATGGTTCCAGTCTTATTGTCTTACGTCTTGGTATACACTTAGTAGTAACTTCTTCTGATATTTTCTATGTTTTAATTGACAATTTTGGTCACTCGAAAATTAGCGTCTATACCATTAAAGCGTCATGCATTCAGTAAAAAAATCTAACGGTATTTTTGCTTGTTACTCCACAGTTTCCATGGTAACGTAATTATTCTCCCTGGTCGATCTCAAAATAAACACATTGTTATCAAACTTTGTATTTTTTGTTTAATTTGAATAAATATTTTATAATGGCTATATTTACTTGGGGATAATTTCAATGGTTTTAATCTTTACATAGATGTTCCTATTTTCTTTCAAAGATTAGTTTGATATCTTACAAGATTGGTCTAAGCCATGTATTAATGTTTTAGTCCAAAATTGATAATACTATGTTAATACATTATTTACTTATTTCTAAGTTTTAATATAATTCTCCCATGTTCCCTTTCGTTACACATAATTATTATATTTTGCCTATTATTTCTTATAAAGGTATTGCTATTATTTTCTTTATAAATTCCTTACTTACTTAAAACATACTAACATATTACTGTAAAACTATTTCTTCTGGTATTTATTGCCTTAAACATTAAGCCAATAACTTCTTTCTTTAAATTAACAAATGAACAAATTTGGCGAGTGTTATACCTACACCATTTCTTTTATAACAGTAATCACCCTGGTGATTTTTATACTGAGATAATATTTTTTCTGTTTTTTACATTCACAATTATTCTGTGTCTTTCAGTCTAATATACTTAACTTAATTGCTCATTTAACATGTGCTTATGTTTTGGGTTTGTCACACTTGTTTAACTCTTTTTTCTTAAGATTATATGCTGTTTATTTTATTACACTTATCACTTCACTGTTCATCTTTGTCACTCCCTACCTATCTCTAATTACCCTTATATTTCTCACGATCTCACTATTATTACAAAGTTTTTGTATCTAATGAGTTCATGTCTCTTTTGTTAACTTCAGACTGTCACATATCATTTTATAATATTCAAACAACATGGTATTGTAAATACATCTTTCAAATAAAACATAACTTTGTATACATTCTCATTAAAGTGATAAAAATTGGTCTGAAATGTCATAATTAATAATAATAACAACAATTTAATAATGTTAAAATATATTGTGTTAATTGAAACATACTACATCTGTAGCAACAGCAATAATATTAGCGAATAAATAAACTCTCCAAAACCTTATACTTTCAAACACATAATGCTGAAATAACATACATACTGCTGAAATAATCCTAGTAAAAGTTCCAAAGTATATAGTAGGCTATACAATTTGTTCTCTGATTGAATCACGCACACATTTCTATTCCCTGTCTGTATGAGTGTAATTTTAAACATAACAGCTGACACATCACCTATAGATAAGGATATACATACAATCATATCTACACATGGTTTTTTATGTATAACAATTGCTGAGATACTGTCATTTACAAGTTACCACTAATAAAAATTTAAACATAAATTATTAATAATAATAAAAAATTATGCTCTTTTAAAACAATCTTATGAGTTAATTGTTATGGCCATGTAATTTTTTTTTTCTTTTTTCTTCACTGTCTTCTTGTCTCGCTTTACTTTGTTAATATCTGGCCAATCTCTGGGGTTGGGTCAATGTCAGTTGTCTGTCAGTCTAGTTCGTATTTTCTTGTTTTGTAACCACCTTTGGTTGTATTCTTCCTCCTTCACTATTGATTATATTTACTACTTTCATTCTCGTTATCATTTATCTATCAAAATATATTATTTCTTGGCATTTTTTACATACTTATTTATATCAAATGTGATCAGGGTTTGGCAATGTTATAATATATATAGAAACTAATCAAGTTTAAAAATTTGAAGTTCAATCAGTTGTATTATTGTGTATGACTAATACAAGGATTGTTCAATAGAAACACGTATAGAGCTGTAAAGCATTTTTTATTCAACGATTTTAAAAGAAGTCTCCAATAACATTAAGACATGAGTTCCACTGTTGCGCTAACCTGTAGATTCCCTGCTAGTAAAATTCTTACGGCTGTTTGTGGAACCATTCGGTTACAGCAAACTCTACCTCAGCGTCCGATTTGAACCACCGTCCTTTTAGTGATTCCTTAAAAAAAATTTAAGATAAGATTTTTGCCTACCCATTCATTAACTACTAGCTTCGCCAGTAAGCAAATAGATGTCCATTTTTTCGGCTTGCACGCGTTATGTTGGTGTGGGTTTCGGCACTTTCCATTTAAAAAGCGTGCAAATGTAAGAAAATAAACATGAGTGCGGCCAGAAATAAGGTGAATTGTGTGTGTGTGTGTGTGTGTGTGTGTGTGTGTGTGTGTGTGTGTGTGTGTGTGTCTTACCTGCCTTTTTATTGCTGTAGGCATAATAATAAAATGGAAACGTAAACATTACATAACTGAGATATGCTTACCTGCCATGAACGATATATTATTTTATACATGGAGGAGTTCAGTGACATACACACGTACAGAAGAATTATATATACAAAGATATTAACTCATACATAATTTACATTAAAATGAAAAATTTATAATTTTATTGCCTGGCAACAAAATTATTTTATTTTTAACAATTACCATTGTTTCAAAAAGTTTAAATGAATTTTCAAGTACTTTACTCTTGTTAAAACGTAAAAGGTTGCAGGTAAACTACCCCTTCCCCTTAACCGATCTTCACCAAAATCAAAAGGCCTTGAGTCCTCAACAATTCAGTGACGTATGCAAAAAATTATTTGATTGTGTTTGAATTTGCGGCAGTTATCGTTTGCCATAGAAAATACGCTTGGTAAAACACGTTGCAGGTAAACTACTATAACCTCTTCTCTTGAGTTATAACAGAGGGAACCCAAAGTAATTGGTTCGGCCAATTACTTCAGGCTGCCTTATTCGGGACGAGCTGAAATTTAAACAGAACAACACACAGTAAATATAAAAGGAATCATGGAAGGGAAAACTGTTGATTTATGTACTCAGTATATGTGTGCAACAAGAAGATTTCCCTTTATTAAACATTTAAAATAAAACAAATGACATTTACTCAAAAACAGATCCCATTACATTATTAATTAAATTATTAACTTGTTTAAATTGCTTTATATAGACTGTGGGATCACAACAAATTATATTTAGCTTTTCCCCGGATCCGGGTAACCATTTGGTATTTAGTCTTTAAACTTTAAAAATTAATTATATTCAATTCAAGATATTAGCTTGCAAGACTGTTACTTTTACTTTTACTTTTACTTTTAAGTTTCATTATTATTCCATTTGAAGAATGGTATTAATTATACTACGATACGTTAAAACCTAAACTGTTACAATTGCAAGAAGTCTGAATAGTTACAATTAAATTCTTAGATTTAAATTTTTATATTCTTATAAAGTCAATCGTCTCTGAAAGTCTCTTTAAGAGAGTATAGTGTTACAATTACTATTATTATTATTCCTCGATAGACGTGCTATCGAGTCACCTTTAATTTGGGATGTAGAAGTCTCCTCCATATGGTTACATCTTGGGAATCCTAAGAGCGTCCTCCTCGTCTAGGTCTGGTCTCAGTTGTTCACGGCTTAAACGTCTGCAGGATAGAGTGGGCCTTCTACACAGGTACTCGTTGATTCTCAGATGTCTCGAACTGCATTATCGGTCGGGTCTACTAGAGTTGTAATTCTGATGATTCATGTCTCCAGGCAGGGTGTTGTGGAGAGTCGTCAATCGGAGAAGATAGCTGTTATAGTTATTAACACTCGTACTATTGGTTGTCACATATTTCTTCTTGTTACAACGTTTTTTTAATTTTTCTTTCTCTTAACGTTACATATTACACTCTTTTGCAGCAGTTAGTAAAATACATAAGAATTAATCCAAACTAATAACCAATCACATAACATTTTAACAGAGCATTTCGCTCGTGCGTGTGCACTGCTTGGAGTCGTCATAGCGAGAGAGAGATTTTTCGTACGCTACCACTGGTACAGGACAATAGATAGTGGGGTGTTTATTCCGCGAGAATATAGTCCCGGTCTCTCTCTAAATAAACTTTTTTATTTATACAAACTATCGCTAGATAAAAATACATCATTTAAATTAGTTGTTTTCGTGACTATCTGTGTCTTCAGATTCTTTAATTATTAACATTATTTTTCTATATTATTTTAATTACAGAAGACTCGGTAAACATGTCGAGTCCGGTATCAACAGGTAGGCGCCTGATAACAAGCAAAGGGTTAAATGCGACAATAATAATTATTTACAATATGTCTTTTCTTTACCGTTTCTTTGCCCTTATTAATTACTACTTCCATTCACACTTAGTACCTACATGTTTTTTATTATCATTGTGAGATTTAAATGGTTAATTGTTCGCAACTTAAAATTTTTTTATTTCTTTATTTTTTTTTTTTTTTTATTGTCACAATTTAAATCGTCACATACTCCGCCTCTTAACCAACACCGACTCCGGAAAATTTGGTTAGATACGTACCGAGAGTATGCTTGGGGAGTACAGTGTGAAATTTCTTATTATTATCATTATTTATTATTATTCTCTGTTATTATTATTACTGCACAGTTCGTTTGTTTTTAAATTCTCTTTAAATGATCTAGTTCTCATTTAAATGTTCGCTTTCGTGAAATTCCCTTTATCTCACTTCTTACAGTACTAACTTATAATACTAATTTCCCTAATTTCAGCAACTCACAATATCGTGGCCTGGCTGACATCAGCTTACTCTAACACTACAGGTTAGCTTTCAGCATTCATAAATGATCTCTTGGCTCTCTTGGCTCATCATTATCCTTTTCAGCCGGCACCGTTGTGACTCGTTACTTAACATGTATATAATTCTATCTTGATTATACACCGGTATATAATTCTATCTTGATTATATACCATAGACTTACTTTTAAATAATCCAAAGAGGGTCTCATACTACACTCTTGATTATAGTTACTTGGAGAGAAGCGGAATTTCACGAGGATACTTCTCTTTTAACTCTTTAACAATAACTAGACAAACTATGCGGAAGGGGACACTTTACACGCTGCATTTTATTTCACACGCGGTGGCATTCATTGTTTAGGGAGTGCTACCGTTTATACAATAGAGAGGGTGGCTGCTTAGTACAATCCTGAACACGCATTATTTCTTCTAACTGGCCACCACAACTGGGGTGCTTACTAATCTACGTTACTTGTATTATTATTATTCTTTTCTCTTACTTCTACGCTACACTTCACACAATTAGTTTAAATCAAGAATTATTTAGCCTTATTATTTAAACAATTATTATTCTCTTTATTCTGATTTACTTTCTTTATAATTTATTAATTACTTTGGAGCATTTACGAAACGTACCTAGAATTATTTACTATCTACTACCATATTATTTAGAATACTCTTTATTTACTTTGTTTTGGGACTTGGGGTATAATACTTTATCTAACAAGGGAGGGTTAAATGTTCTATACGTTGAGTAACGCGCAAAAGTTCCGTAGGTGATTTCTTTTCCTTAAGGTTCTGAGATAATACTATCAGTTCCCTATATTTCGCATAACAGGTTTCTCGTTCGCCATCATAATCGAGTTCACGCAATTTGTCTAACTGCGAGCTTGTCTCAGATCCGGATTGGCGTAATGATTTTCGTAATTCAGACACGGTTACTTTCACGTGTTTTAGACCTCGTAAAAGTGCTTCGTAGCATAGCTCATCTTTTACTAATAAATCAGGATTAAATTCAGCCATTTTCGTAAAGTGGCTAGAACTAATTATTCTACTATTTGTATTTACTACTATACAACGCTATATCATTTCACACAAACATAACAATATAAATAAATCGTATTCTTACACATTTATTAATAAACAATTAAAATGAGATGACAAAGGTTGTCATTTTACATAGGTAGAGAGAGAGAAATCTCACACATGTTTACAGATGCGTACGGCAAAAGGGGGAATCCGCGGCAACGACACACAGGAAAGGACACGCTACTTATTACAATAGAGCTAACACAGAGGGTGAAGTGATAGTTTAATTCCGCGATGGGGGAGTCTCACTATGACAATATACACACTTACAGGAGCGGACAAGAAATCAACCGGTCTGATATTGTTTACAAACAGACGTGTTGTTGAATGAGCTTTTGACAAGCACATGCCTGATGTTATATCGAATACACGGGGCGTCTTTAGTCAATATTATGTTCATTGCTATATCTAAATAATAATTAAAATTACCTATTTACAAAACTATTATAATAACTATTATCGTTTAATTTTATTTAAGATTTTAGACACATTTAAAGTACATGAGTAAATAAATCAACAGATTATGGTCTGGGTTAATAGGCACAATTACTGCTTAATAACACAAGTCACAAAATTTCTTTTTTTTGTGATTTTCAATTAGCAGCAAAATTTTAAATAATTAGCAGAGTGGCGCAATTTATAACCTCTTCTCTTGAGTTATAACAGAGGGAACCCAAAGTAATTGGTTCGGCCAATTACTTCAGGCTGCCTTATTCGGGACGAGCTGAAATTTAAACAGAACAACACACAGTAAATATAAAAGGAATCATGGAAGGGAAAACTGTTGATTTATGTACTCAGTATATGTGTGCAACAAGAAGATTTCCCTTTATTAAACATTTAAAATAAAACAAATGACATTTACTCAAAAACAGATCCCATTACATTATTAATTAAATTATTAACTTGTTTAAATTGCTTTATATAGACTGTGGGATCACAACAAATTATATTTAGCTTTTCCCCGGATCCGGGTAACCATTTGGTATTTAGTCTTTAAACTTTAAAAATTAATTATATTCAATTCAAGATATTAGCTTGCAAGACTGTTACTTTTACTTTTACTTTTACTTTTAAGTTTCATTATTATTCCATTTGAAGAATGGTATTAATTATACTACGATACGTTAAAACCTAAACTGTTACAATTGCAAGAAGTCTGAATAATTACAATTAAATTCTTAGATTTAAATTTTTATATTCTTATAAAGTCAATCGTCTCTGAAAGTCTCTTTAAGAGAGTATAGTGTTACAATTACTATTATTATTATTCTTCGATAGACGTGCTATCGAGTCACCTTTAATTTGGGATGTAGAAGTCTCCTCCATATGGTTACATCTTGGGAATCCTAAGAGCGTCGTCCTCGTCTAGGTCTGGTCTCAGTTGTTCATGGCTTAAACGTCTGCAGGATAGAGTGGGCCTTCTACACAGGTACTCGTTGATTCTCAGATGTCTCGAACTGCATTATCGGTCGGGTCTACTAGAGTTGTAATTCTGATGATTCATGTCTCCAGGCAGGGTGTTGTGGAGAGTCGTCAATCGGAGAAGATAGCTGTTATAGTTATTAACACTCGTACTATTGGTTGTCACATATTTCTTCTTGTTACAACGTTTTTTTAATTTTTCTTTCTCTTAACGTTACATATTACACTCTTTTGTAGCAGTTAGTAAAATACATAAGAATTAATCCAAACTAATAACTAATCACATAACATTTTAACAGAGCATTTCGCTCGTGCATGTGCACTGCTTGGAGTCGTCATAGCGAGAGAGAGATTTTTCGTACGCTACCACTGGTACAGGACAATAGATAGTGGGGTGTTTATTCCGCGAGAATATAGTCCCGGTCTCTCTCTAAATAAACTTTTTTATTTATACAAACTATCGCTAGATAAAAATACATCATTTAAATTAGTTGTTTTCGTGACTATCTGTGTCTTCAGATTCTTTAATTATTAACATTATTTTTCTATATTATTTTAATTACAGAAGACTCGGTAAACATGTCGAGTCCGGTATCAACAGGTAGGCGCCTGATAACAAGCAAAGGGTTAAATGCGACAATAATAATTATTTACAATATGTCTTTTCTTTACCGTTTCTTTGCCCTTATTAATTACTACTTCCATTCACACTTAGTACCTACATGTTTTTTATTATCATTGTGAGATTTAAATGGTTAATTGTTCGCAACTTAAAATTTTTTTATTTCTTTATTTTTTTTTTTATTGTCACAATTTAAATCGTCACACTACCCCTTCCCCTCAACCGATCTTCACCAAAAACAATAGGTCTTGAGTACTCTACAAATCACGGCTGTATGCAACAAATTATTTGATTCTGTATGAATTTGCGGCTGTTATCGTTTGCCATAGAAAATACCTTGATAAATAAACGCTGCTGGTAAACTACCCCTTTCCCTTAACCGATCTTCACCAAAAACAATAGGTCTTGAGAACTCTGCAATTTAGGGCTGTATGCAAATAATCTTTTGATTCTGTTTCAATTTGCGGCTGTTATCGTTTGTCACAGGAGATACCCTTGTTAAAACATAAAACGTTACAGGTAAACTACCCCTTTCCCTTAACCAATCTTCACCAAAAACAATAGGTCGTGAGAACTCTACAATTCAGGGCTGTATGCGAAACATTATTTGATTCTGTTTGAATTTGCGGCTGTTATCGTTTGCCAAAAAAAAAATTCCCCTTGATAAAAAAAACCGTTGCAGGTAAACTACCCCTTTCCCTCAACCGATCTTCACCAAAAACAATAGGTCGTGAGCACCCTACAAATCAGAGCTGTATGCAAAAAATTATTTGATTCTGTTTGAATTTGCGGCAGTTATCGTTTGCCATAGAAAAGAATCTACACATAGACAGACAGACACAGACAGACAGACAGACACACACACAGACACTTTTCGGAAAACGACTTTTTTTCATGTTTTGAGTGTAGTACAATCAGAATCTGCAATAATCTCGAACACGATTGTTTTTGCCATCACCATACTTCCATTCCTTAAGGAATATGGAAGTAAATATCGGTATGGAGAACCATACATGACTTCCATATTCTAAGATTTATTTTTAAAATCATTTTCGAAATGAAATATTACCATAGAAACAACTTCTTTCTACTTACTGCTTCAGCTTTAACCACAGTACTGTGGTCACTAACATATACCACCTCACGTTATCGCACTCGATTTTCACTGATGATGGAAGTCAATGGCATTGCCGAAACGTCTGGTTTTGTAGAAAACATTGGACTACGGCCAAATATCCCGGGAAGGAATTTTAACAAAAACTACTTCTTTGTTGCCGATAACGTTGTACACATATATATAAAAAATATGCATAAAATTAATGGCTTGTATAAGTTAATGATTGATCTCCATTAAGTACTGCTCAAGTTTCCAAAGTTTTAATATTATGATGTCCGTAATTAAAACATCAGAGCAGGTTTAGTGTGTATGAGGGTTCACCGTGGACAAAAATTTTCAACATTTCCTATTGAGCGTTGCTTAGAATAAATCTGCGAATCTACAGTGTACGTTTCACAGAACAAACACGCGGAAAAGAAGGAGCGCTCCGAAGTCACTCATGGACCCTCAGCATCTTGCAGAGGGTTCATTCCCTAAAGACGAAAAGTCTGTCTATGAATCGTTCCTCTGTAAACACGTGCAGTTACACTGCCCAGCGATCCACAGGAAGCAAATCGTTATCCACGCTGGACACTTTTTCGGCTTGCATGCGTTATGTTGGTATGGGTTCGGCACTTTCCATTTAAAAACCGTGCAAATGTAAGAAAATAAACATGAATGAGGCCAGAAATAACGCGAATTGTGTGTGTGTGTGTGTGTGTGTGTGTGTGTGTGTGTGTGTGTGTGTGTGTGTGTGTGTGTGTGTGTGTGTGTGTGTGTGTGTGTGTGTGTGTGTGTGTGTGTGTGTGTGTGTGTGTGTGTGTGTGTGTGTGTGTGTGTGTGTGTGTGTGTGTGTGTGTGTGTGTGTGTGTGTGTGTGTGTGTGTGTGTGTGTGTGTGTGTGTGTGTGTGTGTGTGTGTGTGTGTGTGTGTGTGTGTGTGTGTGTGTGTGTGTGTGTGTGTGTGTGTGTGTGTGTGTGTGTGTGTGTGTGTGTGTGTGTGTTCCCTGCCTTTTTATTGCGGCAGTGATAATAATAAAATGGAAACGTAAACAGTACATAACTGAGATATGCTTGCCTGCCACGCACGATATATTTTCTCTTATACATGACTAGCAGAATACCCGTGCTTCGCTACGGAGTTTCACGTTGTACGTAATGAAAATGTTAGTTTAATTAATAAAGTTTAATTAAAGTAGGCTTCTTAAAAATATTTAGCAGTTGCCCACAACTTCGTTCGCGTGGTCTTCAATTTAATGCGATAATATATTTAGAACAGAATCTATTCTATTGGGTTGCCATAGTAACCAGATCTAATAGTTTTTTGAGACCGCAAAGGACCCCCCAGAGGATCGTATCGAAAAAAAACACCTGTCCTATGTTGGTTCTCCCGTTGCGTAAAATATTTGTGCCAAGTTTGGTTGAAATCGGTCCAATGGTTTAGGTGGAGACGTGGAAGACCCCAAAGGACCCCCCAAAGGATCGTATCGAAAAAACACCTATCCTATGTTGGTTCTCCCGTTGCGTAAAATATTTGTGCCAAGTTTGGTTGAAATCGGTACAGTGGTTTAGGAGGAGATGTGGAAGAACCCTTCGCGGACGTGCGCACAACTCACCGAAGTTTCATCGCAATCGGATGAATGGTATAGGAACGCAAACGGGACAAACAAAGAAACATTCATTTTTACTTCCATATTCCTTAAGGAATGGAAGTATGGTGATGGCAAAAAAAATCGTGTTCGAGATTATTGCAGATTCTGGTTCTACTACACTCAAAACATGAAAAAAAGTCGTTTTCCGAAAAGTGTCTGTGTGTGTGTGTCTGTCTGTCTGTCTGTCTGTGTGTCTATCTGTGTGTCTGTCTGTCTGTGTGTCTGTCTGTAGATTTTTTTTCTATGGCAAACGATAACTGCCGCAAATTCAAACAGAATCAAATAATTTTTTGCATACAGCCCTGATTTGCAGAGTACTCGCGACCTATTGTTTTTGGTGAAGATCGGTTGAGGGAAAGGGGTAGTTTACCAGCAACGGTTTTTTTTTAGCAAGGGTAATTTTGTTTGTTTGGCAAACGATAACAGCCGCAAATTCAAACAGAATCAAATAATGTTTCGCATACAGCCCTGAATTGTAGAGTTCTCAAGATATGCTGATTTTGGTGAAGATCGGTTAAGGGAAAGGGGTAGTTTACCAGTAACGTTTTATGTTTTAACAAGGGTATTTCCTATGGCAAACGATAACAGCCGCAAATTCAAACAGAATCAAAAGATTATTTGCATACAGCCCTAAATTGTAGAGTTCTCAAGACCTATTGTTTTTGGTGAAGTTCGGTTTGAGGGAAAGGGGTAGTTTACCTGCAACGTTTTTTTAACAAGGATATTTTCTATGGCAAACGATAACAGCAACAAATTCAAACAGAATCAAATAATGTTTTGCATACAGCCCTGATTTGTAGAGTACTCAAGACCTATTGTTTTTGGTGAAGATCGGTTAAGGGAAAGGGGTAGTTTACCTGTAACGTTTTATTTACTTCCATGTTCCTTAAGGAAATGGAAGTATGGTGATGGCAAAAAAAATCGTGTTCGAGATTATTGCAGAATATGATTGTACTACACTCAAAACATGAAAAAAGTCATTTTTCGAAAAGTGTCTGTGTGTGTGTCTGTGTGTCTGTGTGTGTGTCTGTGCGTGTGTCTGTCTGTGTGTCTATAGATTATTTTCTATGGCAAACGATAACAGCCGCAAATTCGAACAGAATCAAATAATTTTTTGCATACAACCCTGATTTACAGAGTACTCGCGACCTATTGTTTTTGGTGAAGATCGGTTGAGGGACAGGGGTAGTTTACCTGCACCGTTTTTTTTTATCTATGGTAATTTTGTTTGTTTGGCAAACGATAACAGCCGAAAATTCAAACAGAATCAAATTATGTTTCGCATACAGCCCTAAAGTTTAGAGTTCTCAAGATCTGTCGATTTTGGTAAAGATCGGTTAAGGGAAAGGGGTAGTTTACCAGCAACGTTTTATGTTTTAACAAGGGTATTTTTTATGGCAAACGATAACAGCCGCAAATTCAAACATAATCAAATAATATTTTGCATACTTCCCTGAATTGCAGAGTTCTCAGGACCTTTTGTTTTTGGTGAAGATCGGTTAAGGGAAAGGGGTAGTTTACCAGCAACGTTTTATGTTTTAAAAGGGTATTTTCTATGGCAAACGATAAGAGCTGCAAATTCAAACAGAATCAAATACGTTTTTGCATACAGCCCTGATTTCTTGAGTACTAAAGACCTATTGTTTTTGGTGAAGATCGTTTAAGGGGAAGGGGTAGTTTACCGGCCACATTTTCTGTTTTATCAAGGGTATTTTGTATGGCAAACGATAACAGCCGCAAATTCAAAAAAAATCACATAATATTTTGCATATAGCCCTGAATTATAGAGTTCTCAAGACCTATTGTTTTTGGTGAAGATCGGTTAAGGGAAAGGGGTAGTTTACCTGCAACGGTTTTTTACCAAGGGTAATTTTACTTCCATATTCCTTAAGGAATGGAAGTATGGTGATGGCAAAAAAAATCGTGTTCGAGATTATTGCAGATTCTGATTCTACTACACTCAAAACATGAAAAAAAGCCGTTTTCCGAAAAGTGTCTGTGTGTGTGTGTGTGTGTCTGTCTGTCTGTCTGTGTGTCTGTCTGTCTTAGATTTTTTTTTCTATGGCAAACGATAACTGCCGCAAATTCAAACAGAATCAAATAATGTTTTGCATGCAGCCCTGATTTGCAGAGTACTCGCGACTTATTGTTTTTGGTGAAGATCGGTTGAGGGAAAGGGGTAGTTTACCTGCAACGGTTTTTTTTTAGCAAGGGTAATTTTGTTTGTTTGGCAAACGATAACAGCCGCAAATTCAAACAGAATCAAATAATGTTTCGCATACAGCCCTGAATTGTAGAGTTCTCAAGATCTGTTGATTTTGGTGAAGATCGGTTAAGGGAAAGGGGTAGTTTACCTGTAACGTTTTATGTTTTAACAAGGGTGTTTCCTATGGCAAACGATAACAGCCGCAAATTCAAACAGAATCAAAAGATTATTTCCATACAGCCCTAAATTGTAGAGTTCTCAAGACCTATTGTTTTTGGTGAAGTTCGGTTGAGGGAAAGGGGTAGTTTACCAGCAACGTTTTTTTAACAAGGGTATTTTCTATGGCAAACGATAACAGCCGCAAATTCAAACAGAATCAAATAATGTTTTGCATACAGCTCTGATTTATAGAGTACTCAAGACCTATTGTTTTTGGTGAAGATCGGTTAAGGGAAAGGGGTAGTTTACCTGTAACGTTTTATGTTTTAACAAGGGTATTTCCTATGGCAAACGATAACAGCCGCAAATTCAAACAGAATCAAAAGATTATTTGCATAAAGCCCTAAATTGTAGAGTTCTCAAGATCTATTGTTTTTGGTGAAGATCGGTTGAGGGAAAGGGGTAGTTTACCTGCAACGTTTTTTTAACAAGGGTATTTTCTATGACAAACGATAACAGCCGCAAATTCAAACAGAATCAAATAATGTTTTGCAAACAGCCCTGATTTGTAGAGTACTCAAGACCTATTGTTTTTGGTGAAGATCGGTTAAGGGGAAGGGGTAGTTTACCTGCAACGTTTTTTTATCAAGCGTATTTTTTATGGCAAACGATAACAGCCGCAAATTCAAACAGAATCAAATAATTTTTTGCATATGTCCCTGAATTGTAGCGGTCTCAATGACTTTCGATTTTGGTGAAGATCGGTTAAGGGGAAGGGGTAGTTTACCAGCAACCTTTTACGTTTTAACAAGAGTAAAGTACTTGAAAATTTATTTAAACTTTTTGAAACAATGGTAATTGTTAAAAATAAAATAATTTTGTTGCCAGGCAATAAAATTAATTTTTTCATTTTAATGTAATATAATATTTTTCATTTAATACAGCAATAAAAAGGCAGGTAAGACACAGCCTGGCTGTTTGGCTGAAAATGATTTTAAATATAAATCTTAGAATATGGAAGTCATGTATGGTTCTCCATACCGATATTTATATATAAGATGTAAACTATACCACTTACTTGACATAAACCGTGATAGCTAAGCTAATGTACAACATATATGTATTAATTATACACATAAATGTTCCTCGATAGACACTCTATCTATTGGCGAAAACTTGAATAAAATCCGTTCAGTACTTCCTGAGATTAGCGATTTCAAACACAGAGAGAAAACGGACCGACTTTATTTTATACTATGTACAGATTTACATTAAAATGAAAATATCGGTATGGAGAACCATACATGACTTCCATATTCTAAGATTTATATTTAAAATCATTTTCAGCCAAACAGCCAGGGAAGGAATTTTAACAAAAAAATACTTCTTTCTTGCCAATAACGTAGTACACATATAAAAAATATTATCCCCTCCCCCTTCAACTATAATTTTGATTTATAGAAAATTACCCCCAGCCCGTTCAACTAGCCTCTTCATTTATAGATATTTCATCTACGTTTCTACAGTGGATTATTAAGATCTTATCAGGATACTTTATCAAAATTAAGTACTTTACTCATGTTACAACAAAAAATGTTTCAGGTAAACTGCCCTTTCCCCGTAACCGATCTTCACCAAAATCAACAGACATTGAGTTCTCTATAGCTCAGGCACATATGTAAAAAATTATTTGATTCTGTTTGAATTTACGGCAGTTATGGTTCGTCATATAAAAAATTACCCATGTTAAAACATAAAACATGAGATTTATAAAACATATCTAAGATTTATATTTAAAATCATTTTTGAAATAAAATATTTTCATAGAACCTACTAACGCTGGGGAAATCTGAGGAGCCAATCAGAGTTGGGCCTACCTGTCACTCTGCTGAATTTGGTGGAAAGCCCTGTCACTGTCGTCAAAGTATCAGCCTTGACAGGGTCCTCTTTTTCTGCAAAATGGGAGAGGAGGCTTGAGATGGAGTGAGTGACATGGTCCCCACCTCAATGAAGAACCCATTGTTTTATAAAAATATATTTAAATTTTGAAAACTGAAAATTCTTTTCTTGTTGTAAATATTTATATTTTATAATCAAAATGACTTTATCAAAAAACAAACATTATTTTTTTATAATAAGTACTTACATATGTTTCTTAATATGCTTACTTTTTCTTCAATGTTGATGATCATTTCCAAACATTCTGACAAAATTGTATCTACAGAACAGTTTACATTCCCCAGGTTTCCATTTCTGCTAATTTCTCATTACACCTTCCACTGACGTATTATTAACCATTTCATAAACTATCGTATAATCTTTTCAGATTTTGTGGGACAAAATCTGAAATTTTCAGAATGCCTGGCAACAAAATTATTTTATTTTCAACAATTACCATTGTTTGAAAAAGTTTAAATGAATTTTCAAGTACTTTACTCTTGTTAAAACGTAAAAGGTTGCAGGTAAACTACCCCTTCCCCTTAACCGATCTTTACCAAAATCTAAAGACCTTGAGTCCTCTACAATTCACTGACGTATGCAAACAATTATTTGATTCTGTTAGAATTTGCGGCTGTTATCGTTTGCCATAGAAAATACCCTTGTTAAAAAAATGTTGTAGGTAAACTACCCCTTTCCCTTAACCGATCGTCACCAAAAACAATAGGTCTTGAGAACTCTACAATTCAGGGCAGTATGCGAAACATCATTTGATTCTGTTTGAATTTACGGCTGTTAACGATTTGCCTAAAAAAAAAAAATTTCCCTCGATAAAAAAAAAACCGTTGCAGGTAAACTACCCCTTCCCCTCAACCGATCTTCACCAAAAACAATAAGTCGCGAGTACTCTACAAATCAGGGCTGTATACAAAAAATTATTTGATTCTGTTTGAATTTGCGGCAGTTATCGTTTGCCATAAAAAATACGCTTGATAAAAAACGTTGCAGGTAAACTACCCCTTTCCCTCAACCGATCTTTACCAAAAACAACAAGTCTTGAGTACTCTACAAATCAGGGCGGTATGCAGAAAATTATTTGATTCTGTTTGAATTTGCGGCTGTTATCGTTTGCCATAGAAAATACCCTTGTTAAAAAAAACGTTGTAGGTAAACTACCCCTTTCCCTTAACCGATCTTCACCAAAAACAATAGGTCTTGAGAACTCTACAATTCAGGGCTGTATGCAAAACATTATTTGATTCTGTTTGAATTTGCGGCTGTTATCGTTTGCCATAGGAAATACCCTTGTTAAAACATAAAACGTTACAGGTAAACTACCCCTTTCCCTTAACCGATCTTCACCAAAAACTATAGGTCTTGAGAACTCTACAATTCAGGGCTGTATGCAAAACATTATTTGATTCTGTTTGAATTTGCGGCTGTTATCGTTTGCCAAAAAAAAAAAATTTCCCTTGATAAAAAAAAACCGTTGCAGGTAAACTACCCCTTTCCCTCAACCGATCTTCACCAAAAACAATAGGTCGCGAGTCCTCTACAAATCAGGGCTGTATGCAAAAAATTATTTGATTCTGTTTGAATTTTCGGCAGTTATCGTTTGCCATAGAAAAAAATCTACAGACAGACACACAGACACACACACAGACATTTTTCGGAAAACGACTTTTTTTCATGTTTTGAGTGTAGTAGAATCAGAATCTGCAATAATCTCGAACACGATTTTTTTTGCCATCACCATACTTCCATTCCTTAAGGAATATGGAAGTAAAAATTGTAATTTTATTGCCTGGCAACAAAATTAATTTATTTATTAGGGAATCTACAGGTTAGCGCAACAGTGGAACTCATGTCTTAATGTTATTGGAGACTTCTTTTAAAATCGTTGAATAAAAAATGCTTTACAGCGCTATACGTGTTTCTATTGAACAATCCTTGTATTAGTCATACACAATAATACAACTGATTGAACTTCAAATTTTTAAACTTGATTAATTTCTATATATATATGTTTAATATTACAAATAATTCAAATAACAATCTTGATCATCTGTTAGTTCAGCAGAATAACAGTGACACTTTTAATAACCGCATAAAATAAACACTTAGAAACAACACAGGCGCTTTAACTTAACTGTTTGGACCACAGAAGTGAGGCATGCCTCAACGCTCTATGTGTACAGCGCGGGACAATCCCCCCTCCCTACACTTCCCTATCACACCACTACATTGCTTACATACGATGTATACAAAAAACGCTGAGGCAAGTTCAGGTTACCTCATTCGCTTTAAACGAACTATGCCGAATCTCACCTGTCACCATCTAGCGGTCGCTCAATAAAGCACGTTTCGGTTTAATAAATTTGACAGTCGCAGTAACAATGTATAATCTTTACGTTATGTAGTTCATACGTATTTATAATTTTTATTCTACAGAATTTTTTAGGGTAGGCATTGCCTCAATTGCCTCCATGTAACTTCGCCACTGATATATATGTGTACAACGTTATCGGCAATAAAGAATTAGTTTTTGAAAAAAATTCCTTCCCGGGATATTTGGCCGTAGTCCAATGTTTTCTACAAAACCAGACATTTCGGCAATGCCATCGACTTCCATCATCAGTGAAAATCGAGTGCGATAACGTGAGGTTGTATACGTTAGTGACCACAGTACTGTGGTTAAGGCTGAAGCAGTAAGTGGAAAGAAGTAGTTTCTATGGTAATATTTCATTTCGAAAATGATTTTAAATATAAATCTTAGAATATGGAAGTCATCTATGGTTCTCCATACCGATATTTTACTTCCATATTCCTTAAGGAATGGAAGTATGGTGATGGCAAAAAAAATCGTGTTCGAGATTATTGCAGATTCTGATTGTACTACACTCAAAACATGAAAAAAAGTCGTTTTCCGAAAAGTGTGTGTGTGTGTGTGTGTGTGTGTGTGTGTGTGTGTGTGTGTGTGTGTGTGTGTGTGTGTGTAGATTTTTTTTCTATGGCAAACGATAACTGCCGCAAATTCAAACAGAATCAAATAATTTGTTGCATACAGCCCTGATTTGTAGAGTACTCAGGACGTATTGTTTTTGGTGAAGATCGGATGAGGGAACGGGGTAGTTTACCTGCAACGGTTTTTTTTTATCAAGGGAAATTTTTTTTTTTGGCAAACGATAACAGCCGCAAATTCAAACAGAATTAAATAATGTTTCGTATACAGCCCTCAATTGTAGAGTTTTCAAGACCTATTGTTTTTGGTGAAGATCGGTTAAGGGAAAGGGGTAGTTTACCTGTAACGTTTTATGTTTTAACAAGGGTATTTCCTATGGCAAACGATTACAGCCGCAAATTCAAACAGAATCAAACGATTATTTGCATGCAGCCCTAAATTGTAGAGTTCTCAAGACCTATTGTTTTTGGTGAAGATCGGTTGAGGGAAAGGGGTAGTTTACCTGCAACTTTTTTTAACAAGGTTATTTTTTATTGCAAACGATAACAGCCGCAAATTCAAACAAAATCAAATAATGTTTTGCATACAGTCCTGATTTGTAGAGTACTCAAGACCTATTGTTATTGGTGAAGATCGGTTAAGGGGAAGGGGTAGTTTACCGGCAAAATTTTTTTATCAAGCGTATTTTCTATGGCAAACGATAACAGCCGCAAATTCAAACAGAATCAAATAATTTTTTGCATACGTCCCTGAATTGTAGAGGACTCAAGGACTTTCGATTTTGGTGAAGATCGGTTGAGGGGAAGGCGTAGTTTACCAGCAACCTTTTACGTTTTAACAAGAGTAAAGTACTTGAAAATTTATTTAAACTTTTTGAAACAATTGTAATTGTTAAAAATAAAATAATTTTGTTGCCAGGCAATAAAATTAAAATTTTTTCATTTTTAATGTAAATTATGTTTGAGTTAATATCTTTATATATAAAATTCTTCTGTACGTGTGTATGTCACTGAACTCCTCCATGTATAAAATAATATATCGTTTGGCAGGTAAGCATATCTCAGTTATGTAATGTTTACGTTTCCATTTTATTATTATGCCTACAGCAATAAAAAGGCAGGTAAGACACACACACACACACACACACACACACACACACACACACACACACACAATTCACGTTATTTCTGGCCTCACTCATGTTTATTTTCTTACATTTGCACGCTTTTTAAATGGAAAGTGCCGAAGCCCACACCAACATAACGCGTGCAAGCCGAAAAAATGGACATCAATTTGCTTACTGGCGAAGCTAGTAGTTAATGAATGGGTAGGCAAAAATCTTATCTTAAATTTTTTTAAGGAATCACTAAAAGGACGGTGGGTCAAATCGGACGCTGAGGTAGAGTTTGCTGTAACCGAGTGGTTCCACAAACAGCCGTAAGAATTTTACTAGCAGGGAATCTACAGGTTAGCGCAACAGTGGAACTCATGTCTTAATGTTATTGGAGACTTCTTTTAAAATCGTTGAATAAAAAATGCTTTACAGCTCTATACGTGTGTCTATTGAACAATCCTTGTATTAGTCATACACAATAATACAACTGATTGAACTTCAAATTTTTAAACTTGATTAGTTTCTATATATATGTTTAATGTTACAAATAATTCAAATAACAATCTTGATCATCTGTTAGTTCAGCGGAATAACAGTGACACTTTTAATAACCGCATAAAATAAACACTTAGAAACAACACAGGCGCTTTAACTTAACTGTTTGGACCACAGAAGTGAGGCATGCCTCAACGCTCTATGTGTACAGCGCGGGACAATCCCCCCTTCCTACACTTCCCTATCACACCACTACATTGCTTACATACGATGTATACAAAAAACGCTGAGGCAAGTTCAGGTTACCTCATTCGCTTTAAACGAACTATGCCGAATCTCACCTGTCACCATCTAGCGGTCGCTCAATAAAGCACGTTTTGGTTTAATAAATTTGACAGTCGCAGTAACAATGTATAATCTTTACGTTATGTAGTTCATACGTATTTATAATTTTTATTCTACAGAATTTTTTAGGGTAGGCATTGCCTCAATTGCCTCCATGTAACTTCGCCACTGATATATATGTGTACAACGTTATCGGCAACAAAGAAGTAGTTTTTGTTAAAATTCCTTCCCGGGATATTTGGCCGTAGTCCAATGTTTTCTACAAAACCAGACATTTCGGCAATGCCATCGACTTCCATCATCAGTGAAAATCGAGTGCGATAACGTGAGGTTGTATACGTTAGTGACCACAGTACTGTGGTTAAGGCTGAAGCAGTAAGTGGAAAGAAGTAGTTTCTATGGTAATATTTCATTTCGAAAATGATTTTAAATATAAATCTTAGAATATGGAAGTCATCTATGGTTCTCCATACCGATATTTTACTTCCATATTCCTTAAGGAATGGAAGTATGGTGATGGCAAAAAAAATCGTGTTCGAGATTATTGCAGATTCTGATTGTACTACACTCAAAACATGAAAAAAAGTCGTTTTCCGAAATGTGTGTGTGTGTGTGTGTGTGTGTGTGTGTGTGTGTGTGTGTGTGTGTGTGTGTGTGTGTGTGTGTGTGTGTGTGTGTGTGTGTGTGTGTGTGTGTGTGTGTGTGTGTGTGTGTGTGTGTGTGTGTGTGTGTGTGTGTGTGTGTGTGTGTGTGTGTGTGTGTGTGTGTGTGTGTGTGTGTGTGTGTGTGTAGATTTTTTTTCTATGGCAAACGATAACTGCCGCAAATTCAAACAGAATCAAATAATTTGTTGCATACAGCCCTGATTTGTAGAGTACTCAGGACGTATTGTTTTTGGTGAAGATCGGATGAGGGAACGGGGTAGTTTACCTGCAACGGTTTTTTTTTATCAAGGGAAATTTTTTTTTTGGCAAACGATAACAGCCGCAAATTCAAACAGAATTAAATAATGTTTCGTATACAGCCCTCAATTGTAGAGTTTTCAAGACCTATTGTTTTTGGTGAAGATCGGTTAAGGGAAAGGGGTAGTTTACCTGTAACGTTTTATGTTTTAACAAGGGTATTTCCTATGGCAAACGATAACAGCCGCAAATTCAAACAGAATCAAACGATTATTTGCATGCAGCCCTAAATTGTAGAGTTCTCAAGACCTATTGTTTTTGGTGAAGATCGGTTGAGGGAAAGGGGTAGTTTACCTGCAACTTTTTTTAACAAGGTTATTTTTTATTGCAAACGATAACAGCCGCAAATTCAAACAAAATCAAATAATGTTTTGCATACAGTCCTGATTTGTAGAGTACTCAAGACCTATTGTTTTTGGTGAAGATCGGTTAAGGGGAAGGGGTAGTTTACCGGCAAAATTTTTTTATCAAGCGTATTTTCTATGGCAAACGATAACAGCCGCAAATTCAAACAGAATCAAACAATTTTTTGCATACGTCCCTGAATTGTAGAGGACTCAAGGACTTTCGATTTTGGTGAAGATCGGTTGAGGGGAAGGCGTAGTTTACCAGCAACCTTTTACGTTTTAACAAGAGTAAAGTACTTGAAAATTTATTTAAACTTTTTGAAACAATTGTAATTGTTAAAAATAAAATAATTTTGTTGCCAGGCAATAAAATTAAAATTTTTTCATTTTTAATGTAAATTATGTTTGAGTTAATATCTTTATATATAAAATTCTTCTGTACGTGTGTATGTCACTGAACTCCTCCATGTATAAAATAATATATCGTTTGGCAGGTAAGCATATCTCAGTTATGTAATGTTTACGTTTCCATTTTATTATTATGCCTACAGCAATAAAAAGGCAGGTAAGACACACACACACACACACACACACACACACACACACACACACACACACACACACACACACACACACACACACACACACACACACAATTCACGTTATTTCTGGCCTCACTCATGTTTATTTTCTTACATTTGCACGCTTTTTAAATGGAAAGTGCCGAAGCCCACACCAACATAACGCGTGCAAGCCGAAAAAATGGACATCAATTTGCTTACTGGCGAAGCTAGTAGTTAATGAATGGGTAGGCAAAAATCTAATCTTAAATTTTTTTAAGGAATCACTAAAAGGACGGTGGGTCAAATCGGACGCTGAGGTAGAGTTTGCTGTAACCGAGTGGTTCCACAAACAGCCGTAAGAATTTTACTAGCAGGGAATCTACAGGTTAGCGCAACAGTGGAACTCATGTCTTAATGTTATTGGAGACTTCTTTTAAAATCGTTGAATAAAAAATGCTTTACAGCTCTATACGTGTGTCTATTGAACAATCCTTGTATTAGTCATACACAATAATACAACTGATTGAACTTCAAATTTTTAAACTTGATTAGTTTCTATATATATGTTTAATGTTACAAATAATTCAAATAACAATCTTGATCATCTGTTAGTTCAGCGGAATAACAGTGACACTTTTAATAACCGCATAAAATAAACACTTAGAAACAACACAGGCGCTTTAACTTAACTGTTTGGACCACAGAAGTGAGGCATGCCTCAACGCTCTATGTGTACAGCGCGGGACAATCCCCCCTTCCTACACTTCCCTATCACACCACTACATTGCTTACATACGATGTATACAAAAAACGCTGAGGCAAGTTCAGGTTACCTCATTCGCTTTAAACGAACTATGCCGAATCTCACCTGTCACCATCTAGCGGTCGCTCAATAAAGCACGTTTTGGTTTAATAAATTTGACAGTCGCAGTAACAATGTATAATCTTTACGTTATGTAGTTCATACGTATTTATAATTTTTATTCTACAGAATTTTTTAGGGTAGGCATTGCCTCAATTGCCTCCATGTAACTTCGCCACTGATATATATGTGTACAACGTTATCGGCAACAAAGAAGTAGTTTTTGTTAAAATTCCTTCCCGGGATATTTGGCCGTAGTCCAATGTTTTCTAAAAAACCAGACATTTCGGCAATGCCATCGACTTCCATCATCAGTGAAAATCGAGTGCGATAACGTGAGGTGGTATATGTTAGGGACCACAGTACTGTGGTTAAGGCTGAAGCAGTAAGTAGAAAGAAGTAGTTTCTATGGTAATATTTCATTTCGAAAATGATTTTAAATATAAATCTTAGAATATGGAAGTCATGTATGGTTCTCCATACCGATATTTCACTTCCATATTCCTTAAGGAATGGAAGTATGGTGATGGCAAAAAAAATCGTGTTCGAGATTATTGCAGATTCTGATTGTACTACACTCAAAACATGAAAAAAAGTCGTTTTCCGAAAAGTGTCTGTGTGTCTGTCTGTCTGTGTGTAGATTGTTTTTCTATGGCAAACGATAACTGCCGCAAATTCAAACAGAATCAAATAATTTTTTGCAAATAATCAAATATTCCTTAAGGAATATGGAAGTAAAAAATAATACACTCACTAGCTTGCGCACTGCAGTATTGTGGGGACAACAGAACAGCTGTTCTCTTTTCACGGAAAAATTGACGGTATCGTTCTGTGTAGGCCTACAGGAAGTAACATGCCAAATAAGGTTTACGAAATGTAATGTCTGGTGTACAGCACACTGATAATTAAAATCTAGATACTTTATTACTGCAATTACGTATAGCACTAGGGTTTGGGGTTTGGGGAAGTTCCAGTTGGCTCTGCAACATAAATTGGCTTCCTGTAACAACGCCACAAATACTGACTTACAGTGTCATAACTGAAGTTTACCACTGTGTGTATCATAATTTGAGCGTGTGAGTCTGAATCTATAAGTACACGGTCAGTCACCTTAAGTTAGTGTTTAACAACTTTACGAAAGTCAAATTGGTATATAAATAGTTGCTGAAACATTTATCACAACTAAAATTAGCCACAGTGGGGGGGGGGGGGGGTTCTGGTAAGTATACAAAACGAATCAAAATTCAACCACTATACAAACAATTAAAAATTAGGCCTAGATCGTTTCTCCTTCACGTCATAAATCCGTATTGTAACCCAAAGGAAAGCTATTAGCACTAATGGCAGTACAGTGATTAGTACTTGGAACGCAATGAATTCTACCAGGAACATTAGAAATCCACTAGATAAACTCAATATTTGAATAACTACGAGTATATACGTTCTATATACGTAACTCAACGGTTCTTGCAGCAATTATATAATATTGTGATATTGTTCAAAACAGTTTCGTCTGGAAGTAGCGTATTGTGTTTTTGTTTGAACACCTAAAACGATGTTTTTTGAAACAAAAACGCAATACACTACTTGCAGAAGAAACTGTATTGAATAATATTAAAATATTATTCAAATATATATGTATATAGAAACCGCCAAAGGAGTGACTGTTCAGTTACTTTCATTTTCATATTAATGACGCAAATTCTACGTGGTTAACACTGACATAAAACTATTCCTTTGTTCCGAACTTTTTTTAATGCAGTAAATTGTTTATTAACACCTTGTGGAATGTCCTCTTTGAGAATACCTTTTAAGTAGAAAATTATTGAAAATTTTCCTTGCTCACGTGAATTCATAAAAATTAAAATTCTAAAATTTGTGTATACTTAAATAAACCGTTTTATAGAATTACGTAAACAATTTAATTTTTGTAAAGGTTTTATATACAATTTCTTATTAAAAATTGAACGTTGGAAATAACATATTCCATTTAAGCTTATAAAACAGTTTGTTTTGTTTGTGCTTGCATACAGATATCTTAGATTAAAATAACCTAACTTTCTTAAAAATCCCAAAACAACTAAATATACCGTAACTAATTTCTATAGCTTGGAAGTATTGCCATCTAATTCCCCTTAACTGTTTGTTTTTTCTCATTTAAATAATTTCAATACTAATATATTCACTGTGTTCTGAAAACGGCCTCGCTGTGCGATGAACATGAAACAGAGCACAACAATCCGAGGTAGTCATTGTGTACAACTGCGTGTATTCGATTTATGACAGTACAAGAACTGATCTCTTCCATTATTCTGTTTGCTACCGGTAAAGAGCAGAATTTTTTCAAGCATTAGCAATGGCAATATTGCTTCTTTTCTCTTTTCCCTAGTGTGGTTGACGAATATAGGCCTACAGGGGTCTCTCTCTCTCTCTCTCTATCCCACTTACTCTTTCACACCTCTTCATTTACAACAATGTTACATTTTCTCGAGTTGAATCGTTCCTTTTTAAAAGGGCGTAAGTCCACAAATGCAAACTTTTGGAAAATTTAAAAAAAACTTTCTATTTCTGGAATGTAAAGAAAATTTTGAACAGAAATGTATTTATTTTTTAGTTTACCTCTTTTCCATTACACTACGAAAAATTTTATAGTTTTTTAATTATCATGCTTGTTAACAAATTTTGTATTAATTTGAAGACTTGCAAACATATGTGCTTCTGTTTACTACCCAAAATTACATGACACCTAAAACTTGCAGATATTGCCTGGTCGTTTTCATTTTTCCTTGGACACCTTTTTTTTTTTTATTTCAGTGATATCTATCAGATTTTGTATATACAAACGAGTAGTCTAGTTTCAAAGACGGCCAACTCCAATTTTTTCAAAATTGGGTTTATGATTGATTTTTATGTAGAATTGTACGAGATATCTGAATATGAAGTCAGTTAGTGACAACAATGGCCAGAAATTTGTTAAAATTACATTTGAAAAATGAGCTTAGTTACATAGACGGCCAACTCCTTAACAGCTTGGTTACAATATCGGCCAACTCAATTTAGAACTAATCAGAGCTTTAGATCCTGTCATGTGACAGCTGCAGTGCTGATGGGATTGTTGTTATTATCATCTGTTGTACACTGTGCTGTTTGGGTTATTTATGTTAGATTGTGATATTTATTTTGTGAACTTTACTCTTGCGATTGTATTACACTTAATAAAGTAGTCATAAGTTTTGACTGTTACGGAGCAAAACGTGGAAGTAACTCCTCCAAGTAAAAGCAGGAAGAGAGTAGCAGATCCGACAAAATGGAAGCATGCAAAAGCAAAGGAAGTGAGGTTAGTTTTACTTTATGGTACATTTTTTACTACATTAGTTGAGATATTTTTGTGAAAATGTTTTTTTCGCATAATGTTAGGCTACATTTTAATGAACACTGTTAAGTCTTTTAAGCCAACTTACTACCAGTACTTAATTTTGTTAATGTCTTCAATAATCATGTAATCATGATGATTGTGTAGTGTTATAATGCCAAGACCTAAATAATACCAGTAGAATTTCAATTGCACATCATGCAATACCAAACTGTAAAGAACATAGTAAATGTTGTTTTGAGCAACTTTAGCACAATTACTACCTATTTAATTTACCAATGTGTCAACAAAATACTGTTTTAGTGTGTTGTTTTGAGATGTGAATATTGCGAATTGCACTCACTTATGTTCTCACCGTACTAATTACACATTAGTCAGTTAATTTAAAAAATAATTTTTGTGTACTTTTCTCAGCTGGAGGAGTACCATCAGGTTTTCCAAAACCATGGTACCCTCAAACTTTTGGGGACTGACTGGACTAACTGTGATTGGAAAGCTGAAGCAAAACAAAATGTCAAAGATCCGGCTGCACTTCACTTCCAAATTTCAAAAGTTCGAAAACTTGTTTTAACTAAAAAGAAATACTCCATATCTGTAAATGGAGAAAACAACTATAACATGGATATAACATAGTCTTTGTCAATAACAAAGAAAGGCAAAAAGCCTATGGATATTAATCCAACAGAGTTAGTTATAGGTGTCAAAGTGAAGCCCTCTAAAATAATTGACACTGAAAAATTGCTTCTTAAGCATTATGGTGAAAACTGGAAGGAACTGCAAAAATTGCAATGGCTTAAGAAAATGCCACAAAACCTGAACTTCCTGAAGACGTTTTTCATTGTGACTGTGAAAATACGCCTGCTGATGAATGCAATGATGTTATTGAGATTATTTTGCAAGATAATGACATCCAATAAAGTTTTGTTTTGACATTTTTGTGTTCTATCAGTATTGGTTATATTGCTGTTTAATTGAATTTGTTTCATTTTTAATAAAAGTATTATTGAATCTGTGTAGTTTTTTGATAATAAATGACTGTTTGTTTTACTATTTATCAACAAACTTTTATTTTATACTCCTGATAACTAAATTACTGCAACAGTCACCAGTATCCTATCTTTGTTACAAAATCAGCCAACTCCCAATCTTGGTTACAAACATGGCCAACTCCATAATTCAGCTGCAAATTTCTGCTTACTTTCTAACTCAAAAAAGCAGATATTAGTGCTTTTTCAATTTTTAGACTACCATGAATCTACAGAAAAAAATTCAGGTTGTTAGTGTTAATAGCCTACTTTTATGGAAACCAGTTTTTCTGCTCTCCTGTAAAATTTTGCTAAACGGAGATAGCCATCTTTGTAACCAGGCTACTCATTAACCTTGTTCACTTTTAGAGTTCAAGTTATAAAACTTCGTAAATATATTGACACAATTATGTTCCCCTAACTTCTGCAACCACTTATTTTTTGCGCCTGAATTAACAACAGACACACAATGATAGGACTTAATGTTAATACTTTTTTGTTTTTATTTTTCAAGAAGTAACCTATCTTAACTTATTTTATAGGCTACTTATTTTATAATGCTCAAAGTACAGTAGGTTAGGCCTACTAAAGATTATATGTTAAAATAGCTTTATAAATTACAAAAATATATAGGCCTACATTATCTCTCTCACCTGCAAGCAAACTCTGGATGTCTTGGAAAGACTTAATTTCCTCTGTGAACAATGTATGATTGGCTTTTCAGACCGATTAATTTAATTTTATTGAGTTTGTATGAGGATGGATTACTTGACCTTCTTTTACTGGGAGATCTTACTATGTTAGTAGAATAAGTCGAAATACTTCTATTACTCATCATAAATTTCAAAAAGTTTTTCATAAACACTAATTAAATTGTTATGCATAAAAAGTACAACCACAGTCATTAAGATTAGAGACATAGATCAGCTAATCAGTAACAACGGAAAAGAATACGAAACCTAAAACAGGTGTTTACTAAGCTATCTTAGTACAAAAATGATTTGCAGCACTAGTTTTTTTACTTCCATGTTCCATAACGAAATGGAAGTATAGTGATGGCAAAAAAAATCGTATTCGAGATAAGGGCCGATTCTAACTGTACTAATCTCAAAACATGAAGAAAAGTCATTTTCCTAAAAGTGTCTGTGTGTCTATGTGTAGAAGTTTTTCTATAACGAACAATAACTGCCGCAAATTTACACAGAATCAAATAATTTATTGTATATATGCCTCAGTTGTAGAGGACCCAAGGCCTATTGAATTTTATGAAGATCGGTTAAGGGGAAGGGGTAGTTTACCTGCAACGTTTTATGTTTTAACAAGAGTAAAGTACTTAATTTTGATACATAAAGTATCCTGAAACGAAGGTCAAAATAATCCACTGCAAAAAAGTAGAAATATCTATAAATGAAAAGGGTAGTTGAAGGGGGAGGGGGTAATTTTCTATAAATGAAAATAACAGTTGAAGGGGGAGGGGATAATTTTTTATGTGTACTGCATTACGGCAACAAAGAAGTAGTTTGTTGTTAAAATTCCTCCCCGGGATGTTTGGCTGTGGTCCAATATTTTCTGCAAAACCAGACGTTTCTGCAATGCCATCATCAGTGAAAATCGAGTGCGCTAACTTGATGTGGTATATGTTAGTGACCACAGTACTGTGGTTAAGGCTGAAGAAATAAGTAGTTTCCATTGAAATATTTCATTTCGAAAATTATTTTAAACATAAATCTTAGAACATGGAAGTCATGTATGGTTCTCCATACCGATATTTTATATGTGTACTACGTTATTGGCAACAAAGAAGTAGTTTGTTGTTAAAATTCCTTCCTGGGATGTTTGGCTGTGGTCCAATGTTTTCTGCAAAACTGGTTGTGGTTTTTGGCTGGTTGTTCAAAAATGAAAAGAAGGAGAAGTATAATTTACGTCCTACATACTTTTACCGTGGTAATTCACTTTTAGAGAAAACATAACATGTCCGTAATTTTAGAACCAATTTGAATTTTGTATAATACCTATAATGACTGAGTTAACAAGGTGCAGTTGGTGCATTAACAATGCATTAATTAGGCATATATTAATGCATATCAAATATTAGGTTTGGAAAATTGTAGTCACAATTGTGTGTTAAGACACACAATGTACAAAGGAACAATGAAATCAAGTAGAGTAATCGATGTGATAAACGCATGTGTACACGCAACTACGATTGCGCAAAAAGAAAAACAATGACAGATATAAAAATGGCGTGTTATTTGCGGCGAAGCGTTAAGCCTGTGTACATACCTAAATACCTAATTAGGAAACTATTTCCACTGGCTGACAGTCTCCAGATACCACCTGTAACAAGACTAATAGGTCGATATTGGTCTTAATTGGGTGTATGATATTGGTCATAGTTGGGTGCCTATAGAGACAAAGCCCAACAAATAACTCAAACTGATGTCCAGCCCCAAGGCTTGTTTCCTTTTTCTAGAGTTTGAGTTTTTCAGAGGCCTTGTGGTCCAACCTTATCTCACCAGTCATGTGGGCTTCGTCCAAATTTTCTTTGCATGTGAGCCATTAAAGCGCTAGCCAGTCATACACCAAGCTGTTGTTAGCGCTGCTTACATTACAGGCAGGGGCGGAAACAACTAGTAATTTTTATTTGGGGAGGATATTTAACTTTTGTGGGGGAGGAAATATTTTGTGAACATTGGACCATTATGTCTAAAGTGTAAATGACAGGAATGAATGAAGATACAAATACAGTGTTACTATCAACACAACAAAGCTTATTAATGTACAAGTATAAAATCATATCTGTGTTTGTCAGTTCATTGTTCTTTTAATAATGTTCACTTTACAGTTTAAAATACACACTACTCATTTAAGTTATGTATCAAACAAAAATTAACATGGTAGTAAGGTACAGTTACACTTTAAAATAAAACCATGAATATACATAACGTGATATGAATTTTATACACTATCCATATTTACTGTCACAAAACCATTCTACAGTAACAAGACAATGAAAAAAATTTCGACTGATATGACCACTTAGGGGTTGGGGGAAATTTCCCCACCGTGGATCCGCCCTTAATTACAGCAATACGTAACTTTTGTGAGGCGTGTGTCAGTACTGTTAAAATTGGGAATAAGGTGTCCGAACTTTGCAATAGAAGGATAGTCTGGCTGGGACACACAATGAGGATGGAACATCACTAAAATCCAAGAAAAATTATAGAATGAAAACCAGTAGGTAGAAGATCAAGAGGAAGGCACAAGGAAGAGATGGATCGAATATTTTGAGGAGGATCTGAGAAATATGGGGGTAAAATGTGGAGAAGGCTATGTAATGAGAGACCTGAATGGCAAAAAATCATTAAAGAGGCTGAAACCCATACTGGGTTGTAACGCCAGTAGAAGAATAATATTTTGCAATAACAAGAGGTTTAAGGTAAGGGTGTCACATAGAACCTATTTTGTTCAAAATTTATATTAACGCAGATTTAAGTAGGTTTTGAGACAAGGATGCGAAATACCTTTAATATTCTTCAAGATTTTTTTAGAGTGATATTCAAGACACCACTTTGTTTTTAATGTATAACGATTACCTTTACACGCTTGTCTTCCTTCATGGATGAAAAAGTTGTCGTAGCATTGGACGAACAGGACTCCATGTACATGACCGAAAATTCCATGAAGAATACAGATTTTGGAGCCTCTATATAAATGTTGGATTTAACCAAAAAGCTGGTTAAGGTGAGTCACTCACATACATACGCCTTTTTAAAAAAGAACTGGAATATTCATTATTTTATAGCTCCCTAACTAACTGCAGTCTATATGCCCTTTTAAATCAAATTGATAGACCTACATTTAAAGAATATGAAACATTGAAAAAATCAAAATGACCAAAATTGTGACTTAAAAAGGATCGATTCAGTTGTAGTTGAGTCTTTGACTGGTTCGTAGCTTTGCTTCTATGCAACGAAACATTATATCAATAAGGGTTTGTAGATTTCCCAAGGTATTAACTTCCATTTCCCAAGATATTAATTGCTGTAAAAAATTATAAACAATATAGGCCTTTATTAACTGTAAACAATGACCATTGAATTTTCTACTTTTTATTACAAACTGATTGATTAATCTGAGTACGATGCGATCCAAAAGTAATATTGTACTACTAAGGCAAAAAGTACAAATTCCTTTATATAAGAACTATAAATATGTATTCTGTGTGTCTTTTCAGAGTATAGGCCTATATGTTTGTGTGTCTGTGTGTGTGTGTACACACGCATGCACAAAATTTTTAATTGAGTTCTTATGGTCTTATAATAGTAAGACAGTAGCCTTTTACTGTACTCATTAGTCTAGTTTTCAGTTTTCAACAAAAGTAAACAAGTATTTTACTTATTAATACCTGATAATAATTGACAAGTAATACTTACTTTCATCCTTAATTCTGTCCATTCTGTTATCTTACATACCGTAAAATGAGGTAACTTGAAACACTTTTAAAATTCAAAGTTCCACAGTTTTGGATAGGGTCGATTGTTTTGTCTCTTTCTTATTCAAAAATATCGGTCTTTGTCTAAAAAAACATGTTTACATGTTAAAAGTAATTACTTTTTCTTTCATAATTTTTTTTTTTATTTTTATGTTTGTTTCTAGTTACCCCGCAAGGTGGGGTAACTTGAAACACTAATACAAATCAGCTGTTTTTATCAAGTTATGGATGCCTAGGTTAACTTGAAACATAATTTTTTTTTTAAATACATACCGGTACATACAGATTAGAGAAAGATGCTAATAAAAAACATATTTGTCATAATTTGTTACTTTTATTAGATAAACAAAGAAATTACAAAAGTCGAATCTGTTCACATTAACAGTGTATCCAATTGTTGATACAAATTCAATCTAAAATACAAATTATAATTTAATTACAAAATTATTGTATTGAAATTACAATAGGTCTAATATTAAAACATTATAAACATTTGCTTTGTTTTAATGCACTAACGAAGTAAAATTAAAAAAAACTTTTGTGCCGCGTTTTAGAAAACGCGGCGATGTTCCTATATCTATGTAGTGGATGATTATAATTACGTATTTGACGACGCGAGGGAATTTGTCCTTTGGTATGCTTAATCGGACTTTGTCATCTCCGCCGGCCGACTCGCGCGCGCCCTATCTCTGTTACGTACAGTTTTTTCAAGAGCCGGTTTGCTCAGTTCCACTTCGGCTCTCGGCGCTTCACAATCTGATCCCCGGCTGACAGAGTAGATTTAAAAGTTTTTCGTCTTCCAACTACTTCTATGGATAGGTAGAAGCCTACGTGACCTCCGGTAAGTCTATTAATATATATATTTTAATTATTTATAAAAACAAATTGTTTTTAATTGATATTAAAGTGGATGCGTTACGATAGATATTGCAGTGAGTCCTTAGCACGTGGCGACTATCAGGTTAAAATTTGTTTCATGTATGTTTAATCTCAACCCTGGTTAATTGATTGTAACAGTAATGATATAATTATGTTTTATATTAATCTAGTAATAATCCTACTAAATTAACTAAACCAAGATGGGGCGTAAGTCAGTAATTTTTTGAAATCCGTGTACATCACGGACTTGTTAAAAGTTGCTAATTCCTGTAAGTGCGTCATGAAAACTTTTGCATAACTGTTAATTAAAATTATCATTATTATGGAGTCACTATATTTGGACATATTATATATTAAAATATTTAATGGGGTTATTTTGGAAGCGATTTACTACATTCAGTGGGGTTCTTTACTTAGTCTATTTTCGGAGTTTATAAACTGGACAGCCCATGCAATGTCAGGGGATAAATGTGGTAGTGTGTTTTATGAACTTATGAGTAATCCCAGATATAATTGTGCAGGGTTTCTGATGTAGACGGAAATCTGCCCCGTTCCGGAAGGACGGCCGAACAACTGCCTCAGATGCTGTAATTTCAAACACCTTCGTCAGCTGTGTCAGCCGGAAGGATGGACTAGATACACCCAACGGAACCCTCGAACTCAACGCTTCTAGCCAGGTGAAATTTAACCATATTAAACCTAAATCTTGTGGCCGATAAACTCTTTAAGACTCTTGTGTATACGCTCCAGTTTGGACAGTTATGTACGGACAGTGGGTGTCATATGATTTTTGTAATTTGTAAGGCTTACGCCTCCTCTATCAATGTTATGTCGATCTCGTTCTGAGAGTGTAAACTCGGCCAGGGTCACGCACCACCCGGGTCGAGGGGAGTTCGGTAAATAGGGTTGAATCTAAATCTGTTTCTGTTTTAAGCATGCCTGGACAGATGTTTCTGTCCACGTTGGGATATTTATGTTTAATGGATCTTTTGGTTAATGTGGGCTCTTGTATTTTATTATTCATTAATGATCTGGGAGATGTTTTAACCCGTGGTCGACTCCCGTAGGAGCCGTCCACTGCAGGTCGGTATGTGTCAGATCTTGCTAGATCTCGCCCGATGCCTGACCCGGCCGGTAGTTAAGTTTTTTTGGAACACTGTGAGCTGGTTTTAATACCTTCATGACTTAGATTCCGTTTTACAAAATTCTGTTCCACTGTTTGTATTTTACCATAGTAAATTCTGTAACGTGAATTTTTATTGCTCACTATACCAATTAATTAACCATTAAACAACACAAGATTAATCAGTATCAGTTATCAATATTCATGGTGGTCACGTTCCACTATTTTTACAAATTCTGTTTTGAAAGTAAAAAGGAAATATAAAATGCAGTTAGGCAACCGGACATCCATGTTAACCTTGTGATGCCACTCTTCATTATTGTCATTGACGTGATTCAAATTGATAATTAAACATCGGCATGGGATTTGTGCGCACGCCGCTGGGCTTACATAGAACATTCAGTTACTACTCACCTTATTAAAACTTGGGGCATGTCTGCTCCACTCCTTGGGATATTTTAATTGAGGTTTTGGGGGTTTAGTCACCTATTAATTGAACATTAAGGGGGGCCGGATACTTGGTCAGAATAAGGGGGTTAAGGGTGTTTCAACAAGAAACTTATATACGCTGATAACCGGGGTGAACATGTGATGTGTTACTTATCTGTAAATGTTTGTTGATGTTAATTATATGTGTGTGTTGTTTTATATGATTGTTATATTGTTATATTGATTATGCATGTGTATATTCCTATATATTTATATCTTGTTATGAAATGTGATTACTTGCAGGTCGAGATTGTGTGCCATTTTACAATTGTATTATTATCATTTATGTAACATGCCACGATTTACTAGTCAATGATTATTCAGATATTTAATATTCATTCAATACTTAGTGATGTTAATAGTTTATTTTTCATTGTTCAACTTTTGGCAATGTACATATTAATGGAATTATATTTAAAAAATAAAAAAGACTTAATTATCTTGCCTTAAGGGCTCATATGTTATACAAGCCGAGCACAATAAATATTGTTGTTGTTATCTCAAGATCAGTGTTTCATTTGCAAGTCCCATCATACTGGACCCAGCACAATTTTGGCTTCTCTAGGCTCTAGCCTAGTTCTAAATAACTTGTGGCCTCTCTTTCAAAAAAAATTAAATAAGGAGATAGAAATTTAAATATAAATAAAAATAGATAAAAAAGCATAAAAGGAAAGAGGGGGTTACAAATGGTAGCAGAGCGTGGTTTATAAAGTCTGATACTGCAAATGGTAGCAGAGAGCGTGGTTCATCCTAGGGTTGAACCCTTGGGTCCGTTGGTGTGATGGGGCTTGCAAACTCGGAGATAGTCTGGCAAATATAATGGCACTTAATAATTAAATAAGGTGGCACTATAATAGTTGACATAAAATGTACGTGTATATATGTACTTTCTATGAATTATTGTTAGGTGTTTTGAATTGTAAACCTGAGGCCGCCACGGGCACGTGTTGTAGTTGGGTTTTGTTGTTTTGAAATTGGACATTGCCGGAGATCGCGTGGGGATGGGTTCCCGTATTTATTTTATGAAAGTAATTATGCGTGCGGTTAGTGGGATGCGGTATGGCCCGATTGGAAGTCGGTATCGTCCGATTGCAATGGTAACAATGTCGTAGTCGAAATGTCGTATATTGTGGTTAGTGTTTGGTGGTGTGGATTGTATGTTGGTGTTAGTGTCTGATGTTGTTTCTTCTTTGAGTCTGGCGACTGACGGAGAGTTAGTTCCGGAGCGGGTCAGGTTTTCGCAGCGCTAGGAAACCCGGGGGTACTCTTGATGGAAGTACAGTACTCAAGGTTTTCTTATTTTAGTGATTGGTGTTTTTATGTTTGTCTGTGGTTCGTAGGAGAAGTAACTAGAGCATTGGCGGCATGAGCGTTATAAATCCAGATTTATTTTTGAAGCACGAGTTGGAGTTCGAGATTAAGTCCCGGGGTGGGAGGCCCCAGGGGGATGTCGCTTCTTTGAGGAAGCAGTTAAGAGACGCCCTCGCGTCCGGAGGGACGACGTCGCTCGTAAAGGTCACTGATGTGACAGCAGAGCTCGAGTTGTGCCAGGAGAAGTGGGGAGAGTTGCGGGAGGTGATGGAGGATTTTGAGTCGGCCCCTTCCAGCCTCAGGGCAAGACAGAGAGTGCGTCAGCGAGCGGAACATCTGCAACATAGACTGGAGAACTTGTCCGCACAAACTACAATTGCTGAAGTCAGCGCCACGCTGAAGCTGATTTCGGAACAGGTGGCTAAAGCATTGCGGAACTTCGAGCCCGTAAAGTCTCAGCTTTCCGTGAGCTCTCCCCAGCCTCCTGACATGGACATAGCGCAGACGCCGAACCCGGCGGCTCAATTGCCAACGCTCTCGGGCGTATCGAGCGTCTCTTATAATAAATTACATAAACCCCTGTCTTCTATTATTCAGGAGCTTCCGGTTGTAGATGGACTAGACGTGGACAGATTGATGGTCTTTTTCCGAATTTTGTTTCAGCTGTCCGACTTCCCGGGGATGTCGGATAGCACCCTACTCGAACTCGTGTATCCCTATTGTCGGGGGTCTGTGGCTGAGCGGGTCGCGCGGACTATACGAGATGGCGGCAGTGTGGCGTCTTTCCATCGGGGGGTGTTGGACGCATGCGTGCCTGGCCGATTGCGAGAGCAGCTGCAGCACAAACATTGTTATCGGGTGCAAGCCCACGGGGAGAATTTTGCGAAGTTTGCACAGAGTATCCGTGATGCTGTCCGGATTTTAGGGTTGGGACTGCCCGAGAATGAAGTAGTGCAGATGATATTCGAAGGGGTTACTCCCCAGGAGAGATCTCGTTTAACTTTTGCTGAGCGACCGCGGAATTATGAGGACCTCGAGAAGCTGTGCGTGTTATCCCGGGCTATACAATCAATTGATGAATCCCGTGGGCCAGTAAGGGCCAGTCCGGGCGAGCCCCGAGTGGTGGAACGACGGGTCGTTCAGTCCCAACCCCGGCCAGAGAGAAATAACGGCGATCGAGGTGGACAGTTGAGAGGCGTTGTTTGCTTCCGCTGTCGCAGACAGGGGCATGTTGCCCGCGATTGTCCGGAGGGTGGTATGCGTCCAGCGCTTCCCCCGAGGGTCCGGTACTCAAAAAACTAAATTACCAGGGGGGGACAAATCGGAGGTCGTCTTCCCCTCGTTACAAGACTTTTCGGAATTCAAGTGCCTCCAGGCAGAGGATAGGTCCTGACTCTTCTAATATCAAGGTCCTTGCTACCGTCCCGCAAAAGGCTTCTATATGCCCCTTCCTGTCGCTCGAGGTAAAGAAGGGTCAACTCAGAGCGCTAGTTGACTCCGGGTCAGCCCGATCTATCATCTCATCTCGAGTATGCGCGGACCTTGAAAAACAGGGCTTAATAAAAGGGTCGAATCGGTCGTCTGTGGTGTGCTGGACTGCTTCTAGGGAAATTCTGCCCATCTCCCGGGTGGTTTCCTTTAAGTTCAAGATTGATGGCTTTTCTTGGGTGTGGCCTTTTCTGGTTTCTCCGGCTCTGGGAGTTGACTGTATTGTGGGTGCTGATTTCATCGCTAAAAGTGGTCTCGTGTTGGACATCCATGGGCACCAGTGTTATTTTAAATTTAATCGGGGTGTTGTTATTCCTTTTCTTGGATACCAGGGAGCTAAGGGAGGTATCCAAGAGGTCGCTTGTCCCGATTCTGCACGAGATCATCTCACTCCCGCCCAGCAGAGAGCTTTAGACCGATTGTGTGAGGAATTTCCCTCCGTATTAACTCCTAAGTTGGGACTCACACATTTATTAGAGTATAAAATTCGTTTGACGGACTCTAAGATAGTGAGGTCGCACCCATACAAGTTCGCCCCTCCGAAAATGGCCGTTCTGAGGGAGAAGGTTCAAGAGCTTTTAGAGCAAGGGGTAATTGAACCTTCCAATTCCAGTTATGCCAGTCCAGCGTTCCTGGTACCCAAGCCTGGGGGTAAGCACCGTATGGTGATAGATTACCGGAAGTTAAATTCTAATATTGAGGTGGATTCGGTTCCCCTTCCGGATCTCCACTCAGCTTTCGATTGGTTTAGTGAGGCCAAGTATTTCACCGTGATTGATCTCAACGCTGCATATCACCAGAACCCTTTGTCCAAGGAAAGTAGACCGTACACGGCGTTTTGTGTCCCGTGGAATTTGTATCAGTATACGCGGATCCCTATGGGTCTGGCGGTGGGCGCCCAGACGCTCACACGTCTGCTTGACCTGGTGTTTCAAGACGTAAAATTCAAGTTCATTTTCAATTATTTGGACGACTTGCTGGTCTACAGCAAAACTTATGATGAACATCTGTGCCATCTCAGGGAGGTGATGAGCGGGTTGAGAAGCGCGGGCCTCACGGTCAATCCGGAGAAAGTGCGAATTGCCCAGGAAAGCATATCATTTCTGGGGCATCTGGTGTCGCACCAAGGCGTTACAGTGGACCCTGAAAGGACCCAGGGTATCCGGGATTTTTCCCCGCCAAGGGATGCCAAAGGCATCGCCAGGTTCGTGGGGATGGTTAACTTTTATCGGCGGTTTATCCCCAATGTAGCGGAGATAGCTGCACCTCTAAATGAATTGAGAAAGAAGGGGACTAAGTTTGTGTGGGGCGAAAGCCAGCAGAAGGCTTTCGAAACGTTGAAGGAAGCTATTATTTCCCCGCCGGTGCTGCGAATGCCGGATTTTTCTCAACCGTTTATCTTACAGACGGACGCGAGTTCGGTGGCGCTCGGGGCGGTTCTGTCCCAAGTCGTTGATGGTGCTAGGCAGCCTGTGGCCTTTATTTCCCGAACCCTGACCCAGCAAGAAAGAAATTCATCAGTATATGAGCTAGAGTGTTTAGCTGTGGTATACGCTCTAGATAAGTTCAGGCGTTTTCTGGAACACGCTGAGTTCCTGCTCGAGACCGACAATCAGGCTCTCTCTTGGCTTCTTGCTCACCCCCGGCAACTGGGCAAAATTGGTAGATGGGTGGTTAAAATCTCATCCTTCAAGTTCAAGGTGCAACACATTAGGGGAACTCAAAATGTGATTGCAGATGCTTTGTCACGCATGTTTTCCCAACCCAGTGAAGTCCAATCTGAGCAACCCTGTTCTGTTCTGCTAGACTTTCCGTTAGCCTTCACTGATGCGTTACCCCATCAGTTGAATGATGAAGAGCTGGGTCCTATCATCCAGAATATAAAGGAGGGTAACGCGCAGGCCCCTTACTTCTTGTCCAAGGGCGTCCTGTGTTGTCGAGAAAGAAAGGGACGTGCCCCGAAGATCGTGCTGCCTAGCAAGTTAGTGCCCATGGTCTTCAGCTATTATCACAATTCCCCAGTAGGAGGCCACAAGGGAATTTCGAAGACCATTTCCGGGATTAGGAAACACTTCATCTGGAAGGGCATGGACAGGGACATCGCGACGAGGGTTAAGAGTTGTCATCTGTGTGGCGTAAGCAAGCCTGCCCAAAACAAAAAGTTGGGGTTGTTGTCATCAGACGTGGCGAGCAGACCGATGGAGAAGCTATTCATCGACTACGTGGGACCCTTCCCGCGTAGCAAGTCAGGTAATGCTTACCTACTTGTCTGTGTGGATGCTTTTTCGAAGTTTGCCTGGCTACTGCCCTTACGGCAGGCAACAGCTCGTTTAACCATAAGCGCGCTTCAGAACCATATTTTTCAGCATTTCGGTCTTCCGACCATCATTGTCTCCGACAATGGACCACAGTTCATTTCGAGTGAGTTCCGGCGGATGTGTTTCGCCAGCGGTATCGGACATGGAACCACTTCCCCGTATTACCCTCAGCCGTCCCATGCGGAGAGGTTCAATAGGAATCTCCGGTCCGTACTCATTGCCTATCATGCGGAACAACAGACCACCTGGGACCAGAACTTGAAGTGGTTGCAGCTAGCTTTTAACACGGCCCTGCATGACAGTCATAAGGCCGTGCCCTTTGAGATCATGCTTGGATTCTCGCCCGCACTCCCGTTGACTAACTTGTGGAATATTGACGATCTTCTACCACGGGAGCCCGATAATGGAACTGCGGAGAGATGGAGGGAGGCTCGGAAGAATTTGCTGCGAGCGCACGAGCGGGTCCGTCGACGATACAATCAGGGGCGAATTCCGAACCCCTTTCAGACCGGCGACTGGGTCTACTGCCAGAGCCATCCGATCAGCTCAGCCGCGGACAAAAGAGCCGCTAAATTGTGCTATCGTTGGTCGGGACCATTCCGTATCCTAGGGTTTACGTCACCAGTGACGGCACGGTTGGAAGAGCCGGGTAGTAATCCGAAAGAGATTACTACCCATATCTCAAAATTAAAATTATTTATAAAAGGGTAAACGGGCTGAAAGGGGGGGGAACGATGGTAGTCTCTGTGCGAGTGGGGGATGTTGTCTATTTTAAGAGGGTGTGCTCCGGGGGCGGTATTGAGAATGATAGGGTAGCGGGTAGATATTTCCCACAGTCCCAGTGGGGTTTGTCTACTTCAGGGATGCGCCCCTGCCTGCGCGAGCCTTGGCTTTCTCCAATTGTCCTTACGTCCGGAGGGAGCCATGTCCTTCCCTTCAGTCCCAGCCCCTGACCGTTTAATCATCCTTGACCATCCACCTTCCGATTTTCCTAACCTTACCTAGAAAAAAAAAAAAATAGAAAAAGCAAAAAAAAGGAGTTCGAGAGAGGAGCGAAACGTGTCGCGTTGACGAGGTCGGTTGTGAACTTCGTCTACTCGGTACGTTTTGGGCATGCCCTTTGAGCACACATGTTAAACTTTTATGTACGTGAGATGAGGGTCATAGTCACAGTTGACATGGCTTTCCGTCAGGTCCAGAGTGGGGACCACCGCATCATGGAGACTGTCATCGCCCCTTTTCCCCCTTGGCCCGTGCCGTGATGGTTTGTTTAGAATGGGGGGCTCGTATTAGAGAATTACCCCGTAGGTATATAGGGCAGATGCCCTGTTTAGGTGGCTATCGTGTTCTGGCTTGAGTGGACAAGCCTCAGGAGGTCGGAACTCAGGGAGCTCCCGAGCTTTTCTTTCGTCTTTCTTCTCTGTCCTTCTTTGCGGTGGGCTGGCCCTGATCAGGTCAGCGTGCCGCACATACACACTTACATACTACACGTCTTCTTTCGTCTCTTTCGTTTTCCCTTCTGAGCCTCTGTTCTCCTGGGAGCAAGTGCCGCCGGGCCACCTTATCCACGAAGTCCACCAGCATACTTTAAGAAGGGGGTACACTGCAGGGTACTCTCCCGAGTTTCAGAGTGAGGCAAACGGGTTGCCCTTTTGGGGTGGGGGTGTGCCGCGTTTTGGGAAACGCGGCGATGTTCCTATATCTATGTAGTGGATGATTATAATTACGTATTTGACGACGCGAGGGAATTTGTCCTTTGGTATGCTTAATCGGACTTTGTCATCTCCGCCGGCCGACTCGCGCGCGCCCTATCTCTGTTACGTACAGTTTTTTCAAGAGCCGGTTTGCTCAGTTCCACTTCGGCTCTCGGCGCTTCACAATCTGATCCCCGGCTGACAGAGTAGATTTAAAAGTTTTTCGTCTTCCAACTACTTCTATGGATAGGTAGAAGCCTACGTGACCTCCGGTAAGTCTATTAATATATATATTTTAATTATTTATAAAAACAAATTGTTTTTAATTGATATTAAAGTGGATGCGTTACGATAGATATTGCAGTGAGTCCTTAGCACGTGGCGACTATCAGGTTAAAATTTGTTTCATGTATGTTTAATCTCAACCCTGGTTAATTGATTGTAACAGTAATGATATAATTATGTTTTATATTAATCTAGTAATAATCCTACTAAATTAACTAAACCAAGATGGGGCGTAAGTCAGTAATTTTCTGAAATCCGTGTACATCACGGACTTGTTAAAAGTTGCTAATTCCTGTAAGTGCGTCATGAAAACTTTTGCATAACTGTTAATTAAAATTATCATTATTATGGAGTCACTATATTTGGACATATTATATATTAAAATATTTAATGGGGTTATTTTGGAAGCGATTTACTACATTCAGTGGGGTTCTTTACTTAGTCTATTTTCGGAGTTTATAAACTGGACAGCCCATGCAATGTCAGGGGGTAAATGTGGTAGTGTGTTTTATGAACTTATGAGTAATCCCAGATATAATTGTGCAGGGTTTCTGATGTAGACGGAAATCTGCCCCGTTCCGGAAGGACGGCCGAACAACTGCCTCAGATGCTGTAATTTCAAACACCTTCGTCAGCTGTGTCAGCCGGAAGGATGGACTAGATACACCCAACGGAACCCTCGAACTCGACACTTCTAACCAGGTGAAATTTAACCATATTAAACCTAAATCTTGTGGCCGATAAACTCTTTAAGACTCTTGTGTATACGCTCCAGTTTGGACAGTTATGTACGGACAGTGGGTGTCATATGATTTTTGTAATTTGTAAGGCTTACGCCTCCTCTATCAATGTTATGTCGATCTCGTTCTGAGAGTGTAAACTCGGCCAGGGTCACGCACCACCCGGGTCGAGGGGAGTTCGGTAAATAGGGTTGAATCTAAATCTGTTTCTGTTTTAAGCATGCCTGGACAGATGTTTCTGTCCACGTTGGGATATTTATGTTTAATGGATCTTTTGGTTAATGTGGGCTCTTGTATTTTATTATTCATTAATGATCTGGGAGATGTTTTAACCCGTGGTCGACTCCCGTAGGAGCCGTCCACTGCAGGTCGGTATGTGTCAGATCTTGCTAGATCTCGCCCGATGCCTGACCCGGCCGGTAGTTAAGTTTTTTTGGAACACTGTGAGCTGGTTTTAATACCTTCATGACTTAGATTCCGTTTTACAAAATTCTGTTCCACTGTTTGTATTTTACCATAGTAAATTCTGTAACGTGAATTTTTATTGCTCACTATACCAATTAATTAACCATTAAACAACACAAGATTAATCAGTATCAGTTATCAATATTCATGGTGGTCACGTTCCACTATTTTTACAAATTCTGTTTTGAAAGTAAAAAGGAAATATAAAATGCAGTTAGGCAACCGGACATCCATGTTAACCTTGTGATGCCACTCTTCGTTACTGTCATTGACGTGATTCAAATTGATAATTAAACATCGGCATGGGATTTGTGAGCACGCCGCTGGGCTTACATAGAACATTCAGTTACTACTCACCTTATTAAAACTTGGGGCATGTCTGCTCCACTCCTTGGGATATTTTAATTGAGGTTTTGGGGGTTTAGTCACCTATTAATTGAACATTAAGGGGGGCCGGATACTTGGTCAGAATAAGGGGGTTAAGGGTGTTTCAACAAGAAACTTATATACGCTGATAACCGGGGTGAACATGTGATGTGTTACTTATCTGTAAATGTTTGTTGATGTTAATTATGTGTGTGTTGTTTTATATGATTGTTACATTGTTATATTGATTATGCATGTGTATATTCCTATATATTTATATCTTGTTATGAAATGTGATTACTTGCAGGTCGAGATTGTGTGCCATTTTACAATTGTATTATTATCATTTATGTAACATGCCACGATTTACTAGTCAATGATTATTCAGATATTTCTTCGTATTGTTTAAATTAGCAGCCATCCTTACTATTTCTTTTATGAATTTGCTAACTGCTATAATTTTTTATTGTTTGACTAAGCTTTTCGTCATTACTGACATCTTCAGGTCTTAAACAACCAGGTTGTTTAAGACCTGAAGATGTCAGTAATGACGAAAAGCTTAGTCAAACAATAAAAAATTATAGCAGTTAGCAAATTCATAAAAGAAATATTCAGATATTTAATATTCATTCAATACTTAGTGATGTTAATAGTTTATTTTTCATTGTTCAACTTTTGGCAATGTACATATTAATGGAATTATATTTAAAAAATAAAAAAGACTTAATTATCTTGCCTTAAGGGCTCATATGTTATACAAGCCGAGCACAATAAATATTGTTGTTGTTATCTCAAGATCAGTGTTTCATTTGCAAGTCCCATCATATTGGACCCAGCACAATTTTGGCTTCTCTAGGCTCTAGCCTAGTTCTAAATAACTTGTGGCCTCTCTTTCAAAAAAAATTAAATAAGGAGATAGAAATTTAAATATAAATAAAAATAGATAAAAAAGCATAAAAGGAAAGAGGGGTTACACTTTGTATTTTCACAATATTAAATGCATGTCACAATATTAGTTATAGCTACCTAGCCTAAAACTAGATTAAAAATTAGTAAAGAAACCCAAAAACTAAATCAAAGAAACACAAATTGAAAGTAGTTCCAAAAAAGTAAGATTAAAAATCTGTTTCTACAGAAAAGCAGTAACAACCTCTTTTACAAAATATAGGTGATAATTTACGCTGTATTTTATGAAGTTTCACAAAACTAATATCATTTACTGTAGGAAAGATATAAATATTATTAGCTTTAGTTGATTTTCGCATAAACTTTAATTGTAGCTCTTGAGAGATATCGTTAATGGACAAAATTTGTTCAACAAAGGTTTTGTCTACCTTCTTTCTCATTTTTTCATCATAAACTAATTTAACTAAAACAAAGTCATCAGTTTTGAAATAATTAATACTTAACTCAATAGAGTCATCATCATTGGAGTCTGAACTCACAAACAAGTTGTCAGATTCATCATGAACCGAGAAATTATCACTGCTCAACTCACTATCCGAATCAGACAGATGTTCATAACGTTTAGACATTTTCCGTTTTGAAGGTGCACAGCTGGAAGTGCTAGGACGTGGGTCATCCTGATTAGGTTCTCCACTTTCTTGGTCTGAACTACATTTGTTGTTTGGCAAACGTTTTTGACTGACATATTTACCCCTAGTCCTTTTTGTCCTTTCATTTGTGTCAGCATCTTCATTTGCAGCAAGGTCTTCTGAACTGATACTCTTACCTGGTGTAACATTTATTCTCCTTTTACGTTGTTTGACTGTTGCTGTTGTTTCTGTGATCCTACTTTCTTGCAAGAATGTCTTGAATGTATTGTACCAACCTCTGCTCCTCTCATCCTGATCCTCAGTGTCCAGTGGCAAATGTTTCAAGACTTCTTCTGCATTTATTGGATGTATTCCTGTGGCTCAAAAACCACTTATCAGATTTTTAGAAGAAGCATTGTCAGCACTCAGACTGTCAAGACAGTTTTTTAAAAGAGATGGAAATTTATCTTTAGGAACACAGCCACGATATTTACTCTTCCATTCATTTAATGTAGCATGCAATTTTCCTTTTAAAGGCCGAAAAAATTCCACATCCAATGGCTGGCATAAATGAGTGCTGTTGGCTGGCAATAACACAAATCGGATATTATTTTGTTCACATTCTTGAACTATTTTTAATGAAATGTGGCTTGCAAGATTGTCACCAATTAACACTTTTTGTGAATTTTCAGGCAGCCTTCTGAAATAAGGCATTACAATAGTAATGAACCAATCTTCAAAGATGGGTCCATTAAGCCACCAGTTTTTGGAACGATTATACCTTGTTCCTGTTGGGCCTCCCATGGTCCATGAATCATACAAGTGTTCAGCTTTGTAACAAACATATGGTGGTAAAAAAATGCCTGAAGAAGACCCACAAAACATAACAGAAATGCTTGCTTTTGAACTGTCGAGAATTCTGTCAGGATGTTTGCAACCACGTCGTGTAATAATTTTAACTCTGCCAGGATCATCGGTCATATTGGTTTCATCGTAATTGAGAATTGCCTCAGGCGAAACTCTTTCCAAAGAATCTTCCAGTTCTTTAAAATAATTGTGAATCACTTTATGATTAACGTGGGCTCGTGCTCTTTTAATATTCTGGCATAATCGCTGAGATAAGACATCTTGATGTCTATGAAGAAATCCTCGAACCCATTCAATTCCTGGCATGTTGTTTTTAAATCTAGTTTCATTTACACCTCTTTTATCTAAGTAAGCATTAATTATTAAGCGGAGATCAAGAGTTGTAAGAGGAAACCCCTACTGACTGGCTAATACTATTCCATCCCTTACTATTTGCTCATCAACAGAAGATATGACACACGGCCTTCCAACATTCAAAGAATGTTTACCTTTTATCTTCCTGCTTAAAGTTGCTGGTGAAATACCATATTTTTCAGCTGCTTTGCGTAATGACAAGGTTTGAGCTTTTACCTCCTGAACCGCTCTTGATAAATTTTCATCAGTAAAATCACGATACTTTCTTGCACCAGGCTTCCGTTGTTGATTCCTAACCATGTTTGACCTGGAACAACAACAAAAACCCTTGTAATTGGATATAGAACTACTACACAGCATTGTAATTAGTAAATACTAACACTTAAACAATGAAAAATAAGTGGCCAATATATAAGTGGGGTAACTTGAAACATGTTTCAAGTTGCCCCACATTTGTACTAATTTAAAATTTTTTGTCATAATAAATTATGAAGTGCTCATAACCTCACTTTGATCACTGACATATATTCGGTAATTATTGGGTTTATGGTGTACTACATATCAGTAAGTTATGAGACTTTGAAATATGTGTTTCCCTTAAAGTTTACCATAGCATGTTTTTGTTAAAAATTGCAAAACGATAAAATATATAATATATTATCTTACCTTAGAATTTTTTTAACAAAACTGCCTTCTTTACACAGTTGAAGCTTCACACATTAAGGTTATGTAGTAACACTTAACATTTATTCTCTTGCAGTGATACCACAACCACGAATTACTTCAAAACGTTTCAAGTTACCCCGTTTTACGGTAAGTCATTTATATCAACTGTCGTTAATTTTGTATAGACTGTACGAGATAACATACAATAAATTCGTGAGATCATCTCAAATGCACAAAACGTTTTATGAAATTGTAAGTTATAAAAAAAGCTACCTTGAGAAAATTAGTTTACATTTCTCCTGCTTCACCATCAAACTCAATAATTAACAATTATATGCTTTACTGAAGTGAAAGAACAAAGAAAATAATGTCTTCTTTGGATATTCTTATCTCAAGACATGCGGTTTTCTAACATTTGTTGTGAACGAGTTAGTATAGTCACTAATGATCTCCTTATGCTATTATTATTACTGTACATCTACTGTTTTTACACAAAGTTATATTTTGACATAACATATTTTTCACAGTATTTATTGTTTACTCTATTTGTTATTGGCAGGTCCTTCATAGTCATACAGCCAACAAAATAACAAATTTTAAAAATAGAGCATAATCAATTTTATTAATGTTGTCTCACTTTCTTGAAGTTTGTGTAAATCTTATTACTGTAATAATAATCAGTATTAAGAAGACATGTGTTTCTGTTAATGGATTGCCACCATACACAATTTCTATTAACCAATCGTGCATGCTTGTCACCGCCTTCCATCAAAGTACAAGATTAAGTCAAAAAGTTATAGAAAATTTGTCTTTAATCATAATTTTTTCTTCCTCACACACATATGAAACTTGACTTATTTTTTAACGCCCTGTCTACGTGTTAATAAATGGCTATTATTATTGGTGTCATAAATGAGTCTCCTTCATCTTTAAAACCTTCTCTGAGATGGTCACATGATTTTGTTTGTGGATGTCTTGTCAGTTGTCATGGAACACAGCATTCATACACTTTTTGAAAATTTAAAGAACTGCTGATGATTAAAAATGCAAAAACCCATAGCTAATACATAAACTCACTTGTTTATTACATGAATCTTAATTCGCTGATCACCATGAATCACTCATTTAACCACTTTAATATTGTCACTGATCTTTGAAATGAAAGGCCTACCACCTTTCCGGTGTTCGTCACAGACCACAGACAGAAATCTAGCAATTTTTAAAGACATCAATCCACTCAGTATATCTTGTTATGCCAAAGAGAGCTTTCTTCATATTGCTACGGCATTCTACAAACAACTTGTTTTACTGTCTCTGAGTATAGAAAACATTTTATCCTTACAGCAGACAGACAATGGTCCACTTGTTTTAAATTTACTTCCAACATTAACAATAAATTGGCTTAACAATACTTCAACTAACACCCAATTGTTATGTCTTATTATAAAGCAATGTGCCGTACTTTACCTGATAGGAAAGGAAAAGTACATGTACATGTACTTTACCTGGAGGAAAAGAAAAATTTCACTTTACATTTTAAGACTTCTCATACATGAGTATATAACTATCTCAATAAGTTACTTTTACTATTACTAGAAATGTATTGGTTCAAACATAAATAAGATTGAATAATAGTATTCTACACAAAGTGTAGTACAAATAATACAAGAGACTAAGATTCTCAGTCATGCTTTGATTCCTCAAATGTTTCCATGGAGTTTCTGGATTTCAAAAATACAAATTTTATGTAACTGATTGCTCTGTCCACATGCATCCATCTGGTTAACTACCGCAACTGTAAGGTCTGTTAAAACGCTTTGAACAAATAATGAAACCGACCACAAGGCCGTCTCCACACCACAGAGGTAAGAGGTAGGCACATCTTACCTGCAGCATGGCTGCTGACAACGCCCCTTCATATGCTGTAGCCAACGTATCTGAGATACCCATCAAAATGCCACAACATACAGACTGGGTCATAAAAACCCACCACAAAGAGAGCTTTCAAGCTTAAACCTCGCATTAGTCTTGGTGCGTCATGGCTCACTCCTTCCCTTCACGCTGCTCCAGTCACCGTTTCTGTTACAGATATGTCCAAACCTGTGAAGCACTAGCCTGCAACAGTCCGGGCTGTGTTCCTGATATACTGTGCAGCAACGACGCACCCTTAAAATGGCATCTTTTGTAAAACGAACTCCGACAGCCTACGTGGGGAGTTCTGCATTCTATAGGTATATTCTACACAAAAGCTGCATGACTTTTGTATTCTATAAGTGTGGTCATGTTCGACATCCTATCCTTAATGATTCTTAAGTTAGGCCATGGAAGTTACAGTTGAAAAACATTAACCTGGTCTATAATGCCAAGATTAAAAATGTGCTCATGATTTATGTAAATTCAGCTAAATACCTTGACATGAGTTTATTTGTGAACTATGGTGGAAGGGTGCACATAAAGAAAAAGAAGACAAAGCTTGATCTAAATTCAGCTACGTATATTGATTAACATAGCGATTCATCTATCCACACAGATAAAGTGTTGTATATACTGAAACCAGGGACATTGTATGGTTTGCAGTTTTGGGGTTATACTGCTTACACCACCAGCCAGCCAATTCAAACATATTTACTATTTTTAGATCCATGTTTTTCGGTATCCAGGCCACTTATAGTATATAATTAGTAAAATAGTTTACCTTTTTCTTGTCCGTCTGGTGGCCTTTTTCTCTATATTTAATTCAACGCGTTTCAGGACATATGCCCCATCATCAGAATATCCCTTGTTGAAGTTCGTCGATCGTTAAAATATTAAAAACACTGTATATACAATTTTACACATAACAATAAATATAATATAAACATAAAAAACACATAAAATACCCAAATTTGAGACACACGCGATATCAGTGGTGCGCACCACGACATGGTATAGTCGACTGCAGTATACCGAAAAACATAGTCTGGATACCGAAAAAACATGGATCTAAAACTAGAAGCTTGTCAAGCACATACGGTATTTAAATTTCAAAATATTAAAATAAAACTACTTAAAACAAATTTACACATAAAGTTCAATCAAGAGTGTATTACAAATAATATAATACCTAAATATGCCTTTATCAAAATAAACAGAAAATCAGAGACTGCAATGAAAATCAAAAGACATGCTGAAACAATGTGGATGAGAGAGGAACTTAAATATTTGTATAAAAAGAAAGCAAAATTAAACTGAGATTTATATATGACTCATTTAAAACTACTTGATAGCATTCATGTGGCCCTACTAGATAACACAATCCAGGTTATCAACAAATACGTTCATGACATACTGCAACGTGTTTATCAAAAACAAAAGATTAAACTTCAAGCTCTTAAACATAAGCAGATAAGGGAGGAGGACTTCGAATGTAAACACAAGTTCTACACGCGTGTCTCAAATTTGACGAGTATACAATTTACATCTGATGAAAGAGATATTCTTAACAAGGGGCTAAATTATAATATTCCTTATATCGGTAAAGACCAAATGATTCGAGAAATTATTAGTGCAGAGGCCGCCGTAAAAACAATACCAAACCAGACTTTACAAAATGAAACCCGTGCCGTAATTAATAATAGCTTGAATAAATGCCTAAAAACTATAACAAATAATGAAAAGCTCTGTAAAGTTAATCAAAGATACTTGAAAGAAAATAAAACCTTGAAACATATAAAAACTAAATTGATAGATAACAATGCACTGATTACAAAGGCTGATAAGGGGAATACCGTAGTAGTAATAGACAGAGACGAATACACTTCAAAGGTTAATGAGTTCATATCAAATAATAATATTGTAATGATACAAACGGACCCAACTGCAGAGTTCGTCAAAGTTTTGAATAATAAAATTAACCTATGTACACGGCTGTTTGATAACGCCACACGCCGTGCACTAAAAACCATTAACGCAGAAGCACCACAATTTTTTGGCCTACCAAAAATCCATAAGACCAATATACCGATTAGGCCATTGATAAATTTCACAACTGCGCCGAGCTACAATGTTAGCAAAAAACTTGCAGTGAAAATAAAAAACAGTATAAAGATAAGTAATAACCATAGTATAAGAAATAACATTGACCCTGTTAGCAAATTGAAAAGCATTAAATTACGACCTAATTATAAAATAGCATCTTTTGATATTGTTGACTTGTATACGAATGTCCCTGTTCAAGAAACTCTCACTATCCTTAAAGAAAATCTTATTAACGCCAAAATATGTAATTCTGAAGAAATCAATGATTTAGTTAATTTACTGGAAGTTGTACTTGACCAAAATTATTTTACATTTAATAATAATTATTACATCCAAAAAAAGGGCCTAGCCATGGGGTCACCTTTATCTGGTTTATTGGCTGACATATACATAAACCACTATGAGAATACATATTTGCTCAATAACGTAAATAAACTTTCCAAGAAAATAATATCATATACACGTTATGTTGATGATACGTTTATAATTTTTAATGGCACAATACGACAAATAGAAAATATGAAATTATACATGAATAGTGTCAATAAAAACATACAGTTCACACTTGAGACGGAGATAAATAATAAACTTAACTTCCTCGACCTGACAATTACAAGGCTAGATGAAAAATTTCAATATCAAATATACCGAAAACCGACAACCACGGATCTCACGATAAATGCTGAATCACATCATCCCTTTTCTCAGAAAATGGCAGCTTATCATAGTTTAATACATAGGTTACTTTCCATACCATTAGAAGACAAAGATTTTCACGAAGAACTGAACACGATCAAATACATAGCTAAAGCCAATGGTTATAAAAGCTCAATCGTGGATAATTTAGTCAAGAAACACAGAAAAAAGAAAAACAACATGGAATTATAAGAAAATAATAGAAATCAAATTAGGTATATAGCATCAGAATATGGTAACACCCTACCCAAAATTTTAAACAAAGTATTCAGTGGGATAAATATAAAAATGGCTTACCGAACTAATAATAACATTAATAAGATACTCTTACCTAAACATTCAAAATCGGCTGAAGACAGGGCGGGCGTTTATAAGATAATATGCAATGACTGTGACAGCTTTTACATTGGCCAAACTGGTAGACCTTTTAAAAAACGATTCAGAGAACATTTACCTAAAAAAGAATTTAGTAGAACAGTGTCAAATTACGTGCGCCATCTGATGGACAAAAACCATAGTTATACTGATTTCACAACGAACTTTCAACCCCTCCATATATGCAGAAAAGGAAATTATATGAATGCTATCGAAGAATACGAAATATATAAGGCTTACAAAAATAAAAAAACAGAAGAAGTCATCCTTAACGATCAGTTGAATTTCCAGTCCAATCTATTATACGACACAGCGATAAGAATACAGAACAAGGTCCATAGTGCACGACTTATAACAACATGAACACTGCAGTCGACTATAGCATGTGGTGCGCACCACCGATATCACGTGTGTCTCAAATTTGGGTATTTTATGTGTTTTTTATGTTTATATTATATTTATTGTTATGTGTAAAATTGTATATACAGTGTTTTTAATATTTTAACGATCGACGAACTTCAACAAGGGATATTCCTGATGATGGGGCATATGTCCTGAAACGCGTTGAATTAAATATAGAGAAAAAGGCCACCAGACGGACAAGAGAAAGGTACACTATTTTACTAATTATACATTTACTATTATTAGAAAATATTGAGACACAGATGCACCATACGCGTAACTTCAGGGAGAAAAGAGGGCACTTGCTCATCAATATTCTTAGCTTTATAAAATTCTATTTCTAATGACCATTCCAGACTTAATTTTCAGTACTGGTTAAATGAACTACACTGATGCCATGTTTTGTGTGTGGTGACAGCGCATTCCGCACTTTGAAGCTGAGACAATGCAGTCAGTGGTTAATTGAAAAGTTGCTCTAACAAGTGAACAAAAATTTATAAAATATTTTTTTATGAAGAACATAACTGTGTTACAGGCATATAATTTATATAGAAATGTGCACCATAGCATGTAGAACATTCATAAAATTTAAGTGTCTTTAAAATTTATTCTTCATATTTACTACAAATGGTAACATTGCAAAGACATAAAAAGAGAGAATTGTAGGGGAAACAAGTGGGTGAGAGACAGCATGACAGCTCCTAAGAGCCAATATTGAAAATTAAACCTGGGGGTCTAGACTTCAAAGTTAGAACTAATAATTAATTAGATATACCAGCCAGTTTCCAAGCTTTTATGTACAGTACCCTATTTGTCACTGTCTGAGTAGTTTTCAGCAAGTTATCCACACAGATTTATTATTAGTATTATTTCTTTCCAAGAAATTTCTAAGATGAATGTTTTGATAGTTTTGAGTAAGATATTTCAAGAGTATCATTCTGTTTAAAAAGCTTTTAACTCCCTCTTTTCTGACTGAGAATTACATTAAACTTTTTAACACTGTACAAAAAACATTTTGTTATACAGCTAATCTTACAACACACCTTGTATTTTTAAAGCATTTCTATGACCCTCCCAAAGTGAGGCCCCAACTTCTGCTCATAGCTTATAGTTGTTGCTCTGTAATTTATAGAATACAAAGACATTCACACTCCTCTTTTGAAAGTCAAGATTAAAAAGACACCCAGGTAACACAAAGATACACACGTAAACCACTTACACAATTAGATCCAACAATTCCTCGACAACAGTCCCATCACACAGCAATTTCAAAAAGGAAAAAACCTCTTTGAGACAGTGCAATAGGTATTAAAATGTGAAGTGCATAGATCGTACACTTAACAGAAGAGGGGCTTGATATCAGACTCTATATAAGAAAACACTGCACTATTGGTTTAATGACATGGAATTAAGCTAAGATTTACTTTGATAAATATTTGGTTCATTAAACACCGCCCATTTGTGAAAATAGATTTGAAATAACTATTTTAAAAAATCTTAGTGTTTCTACCATCAACAGCATGGGGAGTTGACCTTAGTTTGTAGGGGCCAATCATTTAATACTTTAGGTTTACTCTCAAACCGTCATTGGAGATACAAATAGTATTGGATAAAAGAAATCTCAAAAGTAAATACAGATATGTTTTTATATTAATTAGCTATCTACAAACTGGACGGTGTACATCAGTTCACTATATTGAAACAAAATGCATAGCCAACAGTATATTAGCATTTTGTTTGGTGTCCTACGAAATATGAAAATTAATTTTTTCAAAAACTCTAATACAACTTTACAAATTCAACTTGCTGAACCTTCTATATAATGGACTTACAATGGCATAGTCTTCCTCATGCAAGTCAAATCAGTGCCAAAATTATGAGAATGTTTTACAACACGGAAAAATTGAGTCATATGTTTCAAAAGCATGATACTTATCCAAAATTTTCTCCTGTTCCAAGATTTGGCATTCTTAATTGTTAAAATTGAGCTTACAATTAATCACTATTAAACATGGTTAAAACTAAAAGTAATTGCCATTCTCAAAAATCCCAAGTAACAAGTCTTCCAAATGAAAACTTCATACACTTAAATTTACTGTAAAGATTATAAATTATATAAATTACACTTTCAGGTAATATTATATTTATTGTAAATATATTTATGTAAATAACTTAATACAATATATTATTAATATGCTTTCACAATCTTTTATTAAAAAACACAAAAAGTGAAAACACAAAAAAATACAACTGTTCGCACAATTATTACGGACAGATACAAAACTTATTTGCTGCGGATATGAAATTACTGTCCACAATTACTGGTAACATATGTGTGATAAAAGTCTGTATAAAGATAAAATTGTTACTGACATATAAAAACAGAAAACTAATGACAAATATATTTGTACCTCATTTATTACTATTATGATTTTAAATAATGTAAATGCTTACATACACTTTTTGTTTACCTATATCAGTGCAAGTCATAATTTGTACAATATTATTACTCATTTACATAACATACATCAATTACAAAGATTTTTGTGCTGATATATCAACCATTAAAATGACTACTCTCCAGTATTTAACTCCTAAAAGTTTCATTTCTTTATGATACGGTGAAGATGGCTACTAAAATAGTAATAGCTGATTATTTCTGTGAATTGAAACACAACCACTTACAACCTTTAATACAGCAAGACATGCTCAAACAGAACACAACACAGCAAATTTTTCTGGCACAGAAGATAAAGAACCTGGTAGATACTACCTGCCAGGAAGTTACCTATAGGAAACTTCAGAACCTTATCAATAAAAAAAAGATTATTGTAAGTTTACACCAGTCCATAATCGTTCAAAAATGCAGAAACATTGTTTCAAAAATTTAAATCTTATTGTGAAAAAAGAGCTGTGTAATTTCATCAGTTTGTTCCCTTCATTTTTCCATCTGTATTCACATACAAACATTTTGTGTTTCTGTATTATAAAAGAAAACAAATTTGTATAGCAAATACATGTTGAACAATTTAAATATATTAGCTTTCAAAACGTAGGTAGGTAATTACAAACAGTCTGGTGTATGGTAACGAGTTTGGCTTTGTTTCCTTTAACTTTAACTAGTACATACAGGCAAACAGCACAAGTTTGTTGTAGTCGTTATTACAATGTTAACTACAGATGTTTGTTAACCATATGTGACACAAATATGTACAATAATTATTATAGTCTTTGGTAATACAGCTTTAAAGCAGATAAGAGACACGAATTTCTGAGCAAGGGAGGACATGTGTACTATTACCTTTATAATGCAAAAGTAAATTAAATTTATACTTAAAATACCTTTATACCTAAAATTAAAATAATAAGCAAAACAAGATCAAATTTTCAATATTTTTCTATTTTTAAATAATAATATATATTAGAACACACACATTTTTTAGAAGAAAACGGAGTAGTTTGATATGCATATTTGTACTACATAATTTTGTCTTATAAAATACAACACATTAACAAAGCAGAGAGGAAAACTTTGCTTGTATTAATTTGTGCTATAGAGGAAACTTATTCTTTTACTAGTTTGTATGTAATACTGCAATATCAAAATGAAGCTACCGAAGGCTAAAATTTATACTCTCACTAAAACATGCTGACTATTGCCTTCTTTCAGCAAATTTTTTAAATGACAAAGGACATAAGATAAACATTCAAATTACAATAACACTGTACTTATATAATGTTACTGTGATCAAGTTGTATAACATAAAACTGAAGCCTCAATACCTATATTACTACTATTGTTCAATGATTAATGCAATTAAATTACTACACATATTTCACAAATTAAAATATATTTGTTAAAAAAAATAAAACAATAAACTATCTTCACAATAAGAAAACATAGAAGCTAAAATAATATTTATTTAATCAGTTCTTAACAAGTCAGAGTATACAACGAAGTGATTCCATATAAACATGTCTCAGAAAAACATGGTTACACGAAACTATTAAACATACATATATTAAACACAAAACTATTAAACACAAAATATCAGAAAATATTAAACAAACCCTATTGAGTACACTTGCAACAGAAAAAAATTAATACAGAACAGACCCATCCACACTCAGACTTACAAAGTACAGTAAAGTATACACGACACAGTATACAAACTTTGTACCTATAATGAATACAAATGAATCTATACACTTTTCAAATTTTAGTGCCTTTGTTTACCACTATGTTCTTACTTTAAAAAACGCAAATATACTTATTTGTAATTGGTAATTAAATGTTGTAATTAACAATTAATAGTAATATTTGGTAATCAATATGGTCAGTTTAAGGCTTTCACACTCAGTCTTGAAAAGTAATGTCAGGTGAACAACACAAGCTATTATAAGTTTTGATTTATATTTACAATGTTCCAATAACATTATGCAAAACTTAACAGTTAAGAGAACTAGTATAAAGAAATTATATAAGCTACAATGCTCAATAAAACGGACACAGGATCATAAATATTTCAACATTAAACATTTATTTTTCTCTAACTATAAGAGTTTTGGTGTCTTCTGTTATTAATATAAGTTACATTTCATTATTAATTATAATACTACAAACTATCTGAGATTTAAAACTGGTGTTGGAAGATGTTAAATTATTGTGACGTTGGTCTCTGTATTCTACACTGGCACACTAAATATAACAATATTAGTTCTGATCAAATCCAAGCACAGGGATTGGGGTGATTGTTGCAAAGCTTATTATAACATTACACTATATACTGGATAAAAATACATAAATGTGCCTAATTTTAAAAATATTTACACACTTTGTTCACTGCAACATATTAGAATGATCTTAAAACTAAATTTTTATTCTTCGTATTGTTTAAATTAGCAGCCATCCTTACTATTTCTTTTATGAATTTGCTAACTGCTATAATTTTTTATTGTTCGACTAAGCTTTTCGTCATCACTGACATCTTCAGGTCTTAAACATCTTCAGGTTGTTTAAGACCTGAAGATGTCAGTGATGACGAAAAGCTTAGTCAGTGATGACGAAAAGCTTAGTCAAACAATAAAAAATTATAGCAGTTAGCAAATTCATAAAAGAAATATAAATTTTTAATCTTTGTGATTGTAAACAAAGTACAGCAGAATTGCTATAACTCAAAAGTTTAGTTTTTCTATTACTCAACAGTTTTCCATCATTCCCACCTTAGCTACACAGTCATATATGAGAATTTCATTCCCTTGTTTGAGTCGAGTCGTTGAGGACAGGCCGGCCGTCATTGAGGTGGAGAGGAGAGGCACGTACGTGGAAGGAAGAGTAGTACACGGGGGGGGGGGGGATTTGTGTGTAGTTGGTAGCCAGGTGTGTGAAGGAAGAGGCAGATGGAGGCGCCAATAATGAGTGTTTATTTATTTTTCAGGGCGGCCAAGATGGGGACAAGTAACACAGGTCGCCAATGCTGGAGGGTGGTGACAGGGAGGCGTCAAGGTAAATGGGGGACACAAAGTAGTGGGTTAAAGACCTGGTAAGTAGGTAGTGGGAATTTAAATTATAGTAAGATCAAGAAGGTTGATAGGTTTCCCTTAACTCAAACTGAACATCCTATAAGTAAAACACAAGACATGCATATTTTAGTAATTTCTTTTTGTCATGTTTGAATTCAAATATAGGCTATTGCACAATGCACAACAAAGTGTTTGGATGTTTACTGTACTGTAGGCTAGGATTAGGCAGCATCAGTAGTGTAGGTGTATCACTAATGTCTTCAATAATACATATGCAAGCAGCTTATTAGCCAAAGCAACATTATCATATCTTGATTTCTGTGGCTAACACTTCTTTTTTTCCTTTTTCTCCTCTCCTTTTGTAACCTTCTTATATAAAGAATTGTGACGGTACAAATACTATCGTCCAGAGACGTATTGGGAATATCAATATTTTATTTGTAAATTGTATTGGGGAAAAAGCAGTATACGAGTTAGCATCAAGGTCGTCGATCTAGCAGTGGAAGGCAGCTATGTTTAGCAACATGAACTTTGAACTATATGCATTTTGAGTCAGGCCACATGACGTCACGAGCCCATCCCATGATGATCTAACTCTGGAATGTATGGCGGGGTCAGCCATGCCTTAAAATCTGGCTACGTAACAGAAATTAAACAAAGGAACGAGACCACGTGATCGCCCCTCCAGCTAAGACTTTTGACTAGTTTCAATCTTCCCAGTTGAATTCATACTCTTGTGCCGTAAGGCTGTATAAAGTCCACGGACGATTTCTCAGGTGAGCCCACCGCCTAAAACGTACCAAATGTGAAGTAACAAAATTTAAAACAGTGGTTATATCGTATTACTAATTTGTAAAATATGTAGATTCAGTGAAATACGGAATAGTCGACTTAATGTGCGTGGGTAAAAAGGCTTGGCCACTCTAGGACAAATAAACAGATAAGTAACTAGTTGGGGGGTAACTAAAATTCAAAATTATGTCCGGGTAGAAAGCTTCACTTTGTAGCCCCAAATAACTAAATTTGAGATCTCAAAAAGGGGTTTATTACATAGTATGAAAGTGTGCGTGTGTAATACAAAAGGTACTGGTTTGACAGTAATATTTAATTTTACTTCTATATTTGTTTACATTTATAACAAGAATATTTAACCATGAAAAAGATATAAATTCTCATTTAATTTACGTTCATGTTTGTTAACATTTTCTTTTGTGTGAAATTTGTAAAGAAATGCAAAAAGATAAAAAAGGTTTTTTTTGCTATTGTCAATAAAATGAGATTTTCAATCAATGTGAATACGAGTTAGGCTGTCATTTTACTTCAAAATAACCCAGTTCTGCTTTCTGAATACGCCCTCAAAGGACCTTGGCCTCACATTCTGGTACGTAATGACGTTGTATTAACAAAATCATAAGTTGGCCATATTGACAAAATGGAGTCCAGTAAAGTGTACGTACTGACAGCTGTTTTGTCGTACTAGTGTTAAAGAAGTTTACATGAAAGTTTAAATAGTTACAGAATAACAGCCTTTTAGTAACTAATGTGCACCAATCTTGCAATCTCATGTATTCAAATACACTGTTCTATTAGTTCTTGTCAGTTTAATTTTATACATGGTGTTTTGAAATGATGTAAACTCGAAATGATTAAAAAATATTTAAAATCTTACCATTAGATGATAAAGTACGACTCACTAAAGAAGATGATCAAGAAAAAAAGAACAAAACTGTTACAGGAGATGAATTTGGTATTCCCACTAACGTGCTAAAAATTTATAAAAACTGGGGAAAATATTTGAAAAACAGTAATGCTTTGAACTCGCATGTTATAAAAAGACTGAAACTGTCATTGTATTATGAAACTGAAAATAGTGGTTTATAAATGCTTCCCATCAAAATTTACCAAGACAGTTGAAGTGTGTTGATTTTAAAGACAGTTATGGTAGTTCATTCAAAAATCTACTTGGTTATAATAAACGTGAAACTAGTCAAACTGACATTAACAATAATGATTAGCATTCCATTAAAGACATTTTAAGTGTGCTAGATGATATACCATGACTGTATTTAGAGATTTGATAATACCTGAATACCAAATGATGGGGATGTAGTGAAAGTGGTGAAAACAAAATTAACCCCGGTTCAGACAGTAATGTGAACAAAGTAGGCAAATCCATACCACCACCATACTAACCATAATACTGCTCAAGAATTACAGAACTAAAATAGTACCAGATCACCTTTTACTGCAGTGAATAAGTTACAAAATTGGTTAACTACAGAACATCATGGAAACATCAGAGAGCAAGAAACTCGATGCTTTTTTAAATAGTAATGTGAGAAATATACAGTATGTACAGCATTTGCTTTTTGTGATACAAATTTTTCTTTATTAGGGCCTATAGATATTAAACCGCATTACTATGTCACATAAAACATTTTATATTCTAAAATATCAGTATCAATAAAAGGTGACTGCAGCCCTTATCCCTTAAAAGGTGTTCTTGTCTTATGAGTAGAATATGTCATTATAATTTCTATTTTAATATAGGCCTAACTAATATTCTTATCATTGTAAGTATGATATGTTTTATTATTAATAAAGTAGTTTGGTTAATGTGCACAGATATTCTTTTTTCTTTTTTTTTAACTTAAGAATTTTTTACCTTGTATAATCCACTATGCGATCTCAGTTCTTACTATGCGTTCAGTTTTTTTTTTTTCTTTCATGCAAGTTGAATTTTTATGTCAAACTTTTTTCAAATTACCTTGGAAATATATAAATACAGGAATTCCACTGCATTTTAAATTCATGGTTAGGCAACACACTTGTAAAGTATAGTAAAACTAATGGCACAGAATACTTTAATTTTTTTTCATTCAACATTAGGAGAGAGAGCCTCTGATCTTTCACCATGTAACCACAAAACTGCACAGAAATATAATCTTTCTGTTTTGGAATGAACTGTATTCATCACCGAACAGTAGCATGTACTAAGAAGATCGGGCGCATAAAAAAAGACTATATATTCACGATGTTGCTCAAACTATTTCCAAAAATAAATCAAGAAAAGTACCAATGAAAACAAAATCTATACATACAGTATAGTCATTACAACAAATAACCACATTATTTCCTTCATTCAAAATGCACACTCAGCAATAATGCTACCGATAAAATTGACTGTAAACTTTATCTTCAGAATCTGGCAATTTTGTAAGTGTTCCTTAGATTTATTCTTCACTCAGAAAATATGAATGCACGCAAGGTCTTCAAAACTAAATGTGAAAGGACATACTTTGCCCACTGAAAAAATAAAATAAAATACTAAGTAAAATGAAAATAGAAACAAAGAACGTTAATAAAATCCACAATTCAATTTATGGTTATGCCATTAGATTTTCGAGCTGCCACAAAATCTTACATAAAAGACAAACTATAAATTTTTCAATACATTAATTGATTACCCAAATTAAAACTGGGTGTAATGGATACTTCACAGTTAAAATCTTCCTTGCTGCTGAAACTGGTGGGGACTAATCATAGCTGCAACAGTGTTTTATTGTGGAGAGTTTCTGCAAGTATTGTTATGTTTTACACCGGATAAAAACTAATTTCAGCCAGTAGTGACAAAGGACAAAGGCACAACAAATGCAATATGTGCCAAAAAGGCAGAGTCACAATTCCACCTGAAGGCAGTGAACGCATAGGCCTACATTAAGTCTGTAGCGGGAGACCCAATGCACATTCAACATGAGGTGTTAAGTACAGATAAGTACAAAATAAATGTATTCCAATTCAATATATATAAGATTGGTTAAAATCTTTCTTGCTGAAAGTGACAAAATAAAAATAAAAAACATAACAGGCTTATAACTATGACAAAACGGGAAAGTGTTAATGGAGAGTGTATATTCATAAGGGAATTCAAAGTGCTGATTTGAAATATATAAATAGAAAGTAATTCAAATATTAATTTGAACTGTTCAAATTTTTGCAGTATACATTACTTACACATATGTACAGTGTTACAAGTAAATTTACAGTATACACTAGTCAGGTATCATGGCATAACATTACCAAGGTTAGCATCAGTTGTATTAGTACAACTATTTGAAATCTTTTGGAAACATAACCGAGTTTGAAACAAACAAAATAATTTGGTGAAGGTATATAAAGGTATTAATGATGGAGGTAATAATAATACAAAATAAAAATTTATGTTTTACAAAGTGTGTTGGTTAGATTTTCAGTCTCAACTTAACTGTACAATCTTGCATCAGAAAGTTGTCATTGCTTGGGGAGCAATCTAAAAATGTCTAAATACACTGTCAAAATTAAATTTAAACATTTTTTGTGTTAGCTGGGGAAAATTATTTATTCATCAATAAAATTAATAAAAACCAACAAAAATTCAGACACAGTGGATTGTTTTTCTTTAAATGTGTAAACTGTTATACAAGGTATAGCGTAAAAGATGTCCTCACTATACATGTTTGGAATCTACACATCAATATAAGAAAACAGGTCCCTATAAACATAGGTCTGGAAACGTCTCATTTTCCATCTGGCCATAATTTTCTGTTTTATAGGAAAAATTCATATATCAAAAAGGGTTTTGAGATATCTTAATAAAATTTAGTACATGTATGTAATTAATGTTGTTTTAAAGTAGAAAATCATGGTTACTTTGTGATCTCAAAATTTAAAATGGTTGTCACTTTAATTTTTGGTTTACTAATAGCTCTGTAAATTTTCATTTTATCAGGTACATTGTTTATTGTGAACACGACATCTTGTTTATTCACATCCAATAAAAAATAGCCAAGTTATGGCAGAAAACACCATCCTGTATGCAATAGAAAGTGCTTTACATGAATAGAGTCTAATCATAATAATCAACACTGAAATTTAAAAAAAAAAGTTTCACCATATATGAATTCATAATAAATGTTCAAAGTGCCCTCCATTGTTTTCAACACAGATCTGCAAAACCTTACTTGCTTGAAAACTCCTAGTGTATTTTAGATTTGGTGGCAACCTTCAATAATTCTTTTCTGTAAATTCTCAATATCTTGAACTAGTTGAGTACACTGTGGTTTTAAGGTACCCCCACAGATAAATCTAACTATTTGTTCAATACAGTAAACCCTCGATTTAACGGACAGAATTTGACAGACAAAACGGGGCAAAAAAAAAAATCAAAGCATGATAATGTTTTTAGGCTTTTGAAATGTATAATGTGCATAAACTGCAGACTCTCCTGTTCTAGCGATATTGCTTGGCTATCAGAGCATTCTTTCGTTTCTTTTCTTCTTGTTTCTTGTTTTGAAACACGCAAATTTTCTCATCTTCAATTGTATTTGATGAGAACGGAGTATTCATCAAGAATTCATTTAATTCTTCACGATCCCTGTCTTTGCGTTGTCGTTGACGCAGGCGTCGCACACGTTCAGTGGAAGACATCACGACGACTAACACTGAACAATATACACTGATATGCATCTTATTTCACTATGAAATATTCGTCCATCAGCTAATACAGCAAGCATTACAGTGGCACGTAACTTTTCTTTTCCCGTAATCTTTACTGTTACAGATTTGGTTCTCTTTTGGTCCACAGTAAATATACGTACATAAAAAATATGGGCATTTCATCGGCATTTCCCATGTGTTCAAGTGAATAATTATGCTTCTTGCGTAAATGAATGACAAACCGCTGATACTGTAGGAGTTTTTCTTCGTAGTCACTCGGTAGTTTTAGCGCGAGTGATGTACGTCATTTAAGCGCAAATCCATTTCACCGCATCACTCGTCTTTTACACCCAAAGCTGGCTTTGAAACCGGAAACTTTTAATTCTTCTGCGATTTCTAAAGCTTTTAATTTTAAAACATGTCTAGTGACAGGGAGTCCTTGCCTTCTTAAAAGCCGTACGTATTCACAGACGCTGGACTCTACTGCTACAAAAAGCCCAACTTGAGGTCCCACGAACTCTCGTCGCGCAGTATTTGCATTTAAAAGTCGTTCCTTCTGCTTTCTCCATTATCGAATACAGCATTCATCAATATCGAACTTCCTTGCGGCTTCGCGATTGTATGTTTTTTCTACATTTTGTATCACAATTAATCTATGATTTGCATCGTACGGGTTCCGTTTAATTTGATTTGACTGCATGCCTTTAGTCTCCACAATATCACTCATACCACAAATGCACTACAAAAACGCCGAATGAAAACAAAGTACAGATAAGCGATGTTGTCGCTGTTACAATAGAAAACCACAATGGTAGTTTACCCGTTATTTAGAAACATGTTACTCACACCCCTCTACTCATCCTTTGTCTTGCTGCCTACAGAAGGGTGCGAACACGTGCGTGTGCGCACACACTTACACTTTATCTTCCTATTCTTTCTTCAGTTCGCTGTTAAAACATTCGGTTGTAGTCATAAATCATAACGCCAGAGTTAACTACAGCCAGGCAAACTGCTGTTGCTTAGGCAGTAAACAACTCATAGATACCAAAAGCATTCGTCCCGACAGAAGTCAGGTATAACTTCGAATTTCGTTAGCGTGCGAATGCAAGCCGCATGCCAAATTAGCGACCATGTTTTTAGGAGAAAAAGTGCGGCTTGTATTTGGAACAATACGGTATTTGCATGATATTAAAAGTATTAAAATTTCAAGTGTTATAGGCCTATTTGATTTAAATATATCCTCAAAAAACAAAATTTGCGATTTAACGGACTTTCAATTTTACGGACACCCTTCAGCCCCAATTAGTTCGTTAAATCGAGGGTTTACTGTACTCTTTCCTTCTTATAAAAGTTCTACCTCGATCAACAGTTTGGCAAACTAAAGATCCAGTTCCTCTTAGCCAATTATGCAGCCTAACAAGCATTTTCTCACTCAGTAAGTTTCCGTTGGGAAAGGGTTCTGTGTAAAGTCCTAGTGTATTCTTCCAATTGCAGTTTGAAAGTTCATACATGAGATGAACATCTGACATTTCAGCAACACCATAAATAACCATTCTCGACAATTACGTGATAAATAACGACTAAAGAATTTTCTATTTATTCCAAATAATTTTAATTCTGGTGATTCATATAATGATGTGTAAACAGTTAAGTTAAATTTGTTAAAAGTTATTAATTTCATTGCAAATCAATACTGTGTTAATTTTTGTACGCATGCACTTTCCATTATAAAAAAAATAGTAATAACTTTATGTGTAGGCTTGTTTTCCATCATAACTTTATCATTATTTGTTACCGATTTTGATAATAATATGCCAGTGTGTTCACAATATAATGCTTAAGATTTTCCTTAATCAACCATAATTTGATAAACTTAAAATTTATAGAGCTTTTAGTGATTAAAAAATTAAAGTGGCCACCATTTTGAAATTTGAGATCACAAAATAACCATGATATTTTTATTTATCAAAAAACATTAAAGTAAACATCCTGACAACCGAGTATTGGCAGTATAACAATAGCTCATAGTAGAGAATTGTAGAAAAATTACATTCTCTTTCCGGAGTTGCAATCTGGTTGGTGTAAGAGCACATCCCAGGGAGTAGGCTGAGCCATGATATCAGGTAGCTGAAGCAACTCCATGTAGGCACACTCAAGACCATATTTATTCAAAGAAGCAAGGACGCTTGCTCTCCAGAGGAAATAGTAGCTCTCTTTGCAACTCCTCAACAGCCCAGGGTAGAAGAGGAGGATGTGACTAAGACTAAGACTAAGGTAAACATGTGTACCAAAATCCAATGAGGTATCTCAATCCCTTCTCAAGACATGGTCTTCATTTAAAAAAAAATATATATACAGCCAGATGGAAAACAACACATTTGTGGATACCAATGTTTACAGAACCTTTTTCTTATATTGATGCACAGAATCTGAACATGTGCATAGTGACGATACCTTTTGTTACTCCTGTACATCACTATTATCACACATTCTATATCAAAGCGTTTCAAGTTGTATATTGTGGCCCTTGTTTAATATAATGTTAACTATTTCATAATGTAATATTTCACATTACTCAATGCTAAATTGAGTAATTAAATGATATTTTTATGTAATAAACTAATATATTGTTACACCATCACAGAATAAGCTATGTGTTTGTTGAATGTGCCAGAAGAATCTCGATTTAACGCGTGTGGCGTACGTGCTTGTCGACGCATTTTCGAGAGGTTTCTCGAAGGCGCCAGCCACGCAGACTGTGTCAAGGCCGCAGTTAAGTACGTAGTTCACATGACCGCTAAGGCGCAATTAGGAACATTCTGGTTTGTGAGCGCAGGTATAAATACATGGCAGCAGCGGCCTTAAGTTTCAGTATAGCAGCGAGATATTTACAGAGCGGTTCGAGTTATTACTGTGCATGTTCAAGTGGTTAGTAGTTAAGAGTGGTGTTTTATAACCGGATGGTATAATTGTAATACAATTGTGTTTTAATATTAGTTGACATTATTTGCGCGTGAACAATTTTATTTGATTTGTTATAAGAGACTGTGTTGTTAATTACGAACTGTTTAACTGTGAAAATTAAAGCTGGTGATTAGTGACTTAATTGGTGTCTTGTATTTTGTTTCCACTGTACCTATGACGATCGAGTAGACCGTCGTAACAGTGGTGTCAGAACTGGGATAAAACGTAACAGTGGAAACAGTGGACACTTTGTACAAGACGAGTGTAACTCGTAATTAATCGGAAAAATTGATGCCAGTCAGATGATGGAAATTTTACAGGCGCTGCTGTTACAGACGGAGAAACGACAGGATGAGAAACGCAGGCAAGAGGCGGAAGAAGCAGAAAGATGACAAAAAGAAGAATGAAGACAAGAAAGGGAAGAAACAGAGGAACGACGTAACCAGGAAGCAGAGGAACATAAATGTGAAGCAGGTGACATCAAAGCGTTAATTCATGAGCAAAAGCAGATGCAAGAACATACTACCGCAGAATTGGGTCTCCTATGTGGTGACGTAGGTGAATTACAAGGTGAGCTTAATAATCAGATTACCAGAATATCTGACGTAGAAGAATCCATGTCAAATAAAATAGCTGAAGTAGAAAAATTTGTCTTGACTGTGGAAGAAGCTATGTCAACAAAAATACCTGCAGTAGAAAACTCAATGGCAAATATAAAAGAGCAAATTAAAAATGAAGTTGAACAATTCATGAAAATACAACCAAAACAAATTTCTGAACAGACTGTACCAATGATAAAGACAGAGAAAATAAGTCAATAGAGAAAGTAACTTTGCCTGCAGTAGGGACAGTTCATGTCAAAGCTCCAACATTTGACGGGGCAACGTACCTCCGCCAATTTGAAGCTGCTGCATGCGCAAATAATTGGACAGAGAAAGACAAGGCTGTTTCACTCATTCTTGCATTAAAAGGACCTGTGGCAACAGAAAGTGCCACCTGACAGCCAAAACACCTATGCCGAATTGATAAAAGCTCTGGAATTACGGTATGGTGATAAACATTTGCGAGATGTGTACTGTACCCAGTTGAGAGCAAGGCGACAGCATTCCGGGGAAAGTCTTCAAGAGTTTGAAGCAAGTATCGACAGACTAATTAGAGATTGGCCTATCCTGAAGCACCAGAAGACTTCCGAATAAGGTTTGCGGTGCAGACATTTATTGGTGACATTGGAGATTGTGAACTTCAGCAAGTATTACGAATGGCAAGACACCGAAGTAGCTCAGAAGCTCTTGTTCACGCCCTAGAGTTTGAAGCTGCCAAGTCAGCGTCCCGCTACATTAATGGGTTTGTGCCATCACATTGCCATTATGATGGGTGCAGAAAAACAATGTTGTCGGACAAACAATTCAAAAGTTCAAGAGAGCCGCAACGATTTGAAAAAGACAGAAGACCGAAATGTTACAACTGTGGAAAACGTGGTCATCTACAGGTAGACTGTTGGGAGAAGATACCGAGAGAAGAGAGTGATCGCACCAATTGGAGAAGTAAAGCCCCAGAACAGCACACAGTTTCCACGCTACATAAGACCAGTGGAAACTTGATCGTTAATGGATTTGCGGACGGTAAACCAACATCATTTACAGTTGACACGGGCGCAACAGTGTCCATTGTGCGCCCTGACTTAGTCAGAAACTGACAGCCTCTAATTAGCTCTTGTACAATACAGACTGTGACTGGAAGCCCCGTCAAGGTGCTAGGAAAGGTAGACGTATGTGTACACCTGGGTCTTCTCGAGTTTAGCCACCAAATGCTCATTGCAGACATTGTCGATGAAGTGATTCTTGACACGAACATTACGAATGCCTACGGATTCGTTGTGGACTTAAAGAGAGAATGTCCTGAAGGTTGGCCAAGAGAAGATAAAACTTTGCATGGCTAAAATGACAGGGTCTACCAACCATTCGATTAAGCGAGTGGCATTAGTCGAAGAAAAAGTCAACAGGTCTGGGCACGAGGAACCCACCCTATTGCAAGCGGAAATGGAGGAAGAACTAGCAGAGGAAATACAAATAAGTGTAACGACAAAAGAAGTGATTGGAAAGCCAACTATGGGTGTCGAGACAAAACTCTTGCTTGTTCCTGAGCTGATAGAAGCGCACGAGGACAAAGTGGGTGAAGATGAGGTTACACAAGAGGTTGTTGATGAGAACCAAACAAACTTGGATCAGCCAGTGGTGTTTAGGTCATCAGGACATGACGCAATGGGAGTGATTCCAGCAAAACTAGTGGTTGAGCGGAAGACTCGCATTCCTGGGAACATGATGTTCGGATCACATGAGACTGAATTCGAAGAACGGGAGAATTATCTTTCGCAAGGACGTCCATCTAGATCGCCTCGTCGAGTATTACTTCAGAGACGGTTTGCCAGTTCGGGACGAACAGGCTTAAGGAGGGGGAAGTGTTACGACATCACAGAACAAGCTACATGTTTGTCGAATGTGCCAGAAGAATCTCGATTTAACGCGTGTGGCGTACGTGCTTGTCGACGCATTTTCGAGAGGTTTCATGAAGGCGTCAGCCTCGCGGACTGTGTCAAGGCCGCAGTTACGTACGTAGTTCACATGACCGCTAAGACGCAATTAGGAACATTCTGGTTTGTGAGCGCAGGTATAAATACATGGCAGCAGCGGCCTTAAGTTTCAGTATAGCAGCGAGATATTTACAGAGCGGTTCGAGTTATTACTGTGCGCGTTCAAGTGGTTATTAGTTAAGAGTGGTGTTTTATAACCGGAAGGTATAATTGTAATACAATTGTGTTTTAATATTATTGACATTATTTGCGTGTGAACAATTTTTATTTGATTTGTTATAAGACACTGTGTTGTTAACTACGAACTGTTTAACTGTGAAAATTAAAGCTGGTGATTAGTGACTTAATTGGTGTCTTGTATTTTGTTTCCACTGTACCTACGACGATCGAGTAGACCGTCGTAACAATATTATGTAATAATTTCTGAGTAGTTATTAGTAATTATATAATAAGCATACAAAGTAATTTCAAAGAAAATAAGTTTTTCATGGATCTGAATAAAATGTATGTTAGAATGTAAATGAGTTAATTTCAAATGTCACCTTACCATATTCTAATCTGTGCTCAGTGGGGTTGCCTAAATAGGCCTGGGGCATTTATTTTAACGAGATCATTGTTGTGAATTTTGTTTATCTGTGGCAGTGAATCAGTTTCCGAATACCAACTGTCAAATACAGATAGTGACCCTGTGACTTTGCTTTTTATGTTTTAGGGGCTGTGCTGTATATGGTAGGTTTCAAGGCCATATTTAACTACTGTTACAGTGTTTCCAGCAGCTTGCTGGTTCATCAACCCTCTGACATACTACAAGAAAGCTGCCACTACTACATCCATTACCACTCACTCCAGTATAGCATCCAACCAGCCAGCTGTTCTCAACCACAGTGCCTGCATCCTTGGTAACATAACCACTGACTTGCAGGAGACATTTCGGTTCTTCAGTGAGATGATCTGAAATATGCACCACATGGTCAATGAGCATCTTCACCATTTCACACTTCTGCCTCGTATAGTGACTGGAGACCCAGTAAATATCTGTCAGTATACGTTGACTTGTGGTAAACAGTACAACCGAAACTATCATCAGATAATTAAAACTCTGACCACTAAGCAATTTCGTAAAATGTAGGAAGCAGTGGAAATTACCTGGTGTAAAGTAAAGCCTATATGGGGACTGAAGAGCCTATATAGTGATGACCAATCATAAAGAGCAAAGAATCTAGAAAGACTATATTCTGTGCCTTTTATTGTGAATGGGACATCATAGTTTTTTCAATTGTTACAGTAAACAGCACAATATATTCTCTTACTACAAATTCCATTAAAAGGATACCATACCTGTCTTAGAATACAGTACACACATCCCAACACAATTATGAATGGTGATATTAGAATTTGAAGACTTGCTCTTTACGTAAAATTATACTCATGTTACTATAACTTCCTCAGTTTTCTTCTTCTTAGAGTGAGAAGGTCAATCTATACACAATCTGACAGTTTTTGAAAGTGAATGTCAAACAGAATGGTTATAAGTGTTATTATTTCTTTTTAAATTAAATTAATGAAGCTAAGTGACATTATTAAACTAGACTTAATCTAATAAAACTGACATGAACAAACTAAATGACTACATTTCCAAACAAACCTTATGCCAATTAACTTTATATATATATTTAATAAACAGCACACAATTTTAAAAAGGTTTGGGTTTCTGTTGCTAACATCTCATAATTACAAACTCAAGTAATACACTCTTTAAAGATTTCAATTGTAAGGCATGACTTCTAAAAGAAATGAATGGTAAAAATATATTGTTTTTGTTATACATTTTTTCTCATCCTTCTCAGATCACTGATAAAAAATAGGTGGTCAGAACACACTTTATCTAACATTCTTTTGTTCTTTGGTGAACTGCCTGAAACATTATTTTCATACTTCCGCATGCTGTATACAATTTCTAAAATTTCTAGGTTACTTTTCTTAAATTTAATATGACCACAAATATATTATATTCAAAAATGAAATTTATCAAGACTTGTCAAAAATACTGATGGGCTAGTCAACTAAAATTACCTTAATTCACAACAAAAACCAAAATAACATTAATTTTGTTTAATATATAAAACACATTATGGTAATGCACAGAAGAATGTATTTTTGAACTTTTAAAGCAAATACTTAACAATGAAGTTTCACAGTTACTACCACTCAAAAATTGTTCCATTGAAAAGTACACTCCACAAATACAGAATATAATGAACGCACAATACAGAATAAGCCAAGTTCAGCACTATTCACTTTTTTGACATTGTATACTGTTAAACAACTACGACCATTCTGATAATCAAAGAAGTAATAAATGATGGATTTCCTTTCATGAATAACAAAAAGCAAACCACACACAATTTCAAATAAACAAGGTTCTTTATAATTTATGAATCTAAAACTACCACAATTCAGAAAGTAAATAATTTTTAATATAAATTGGGAAAATCCAGTGTCAACTTTCACAATTTTAATATTATATATTGTAATGTTGGTCTGTATAGCAAAATATCCTCCCTCTTCTAAGAAGAACACAGACTACCATTTGATATTTACAGTCAAATGTAAAGAATCTGATCTGCAATCTGGTAAGAAACACTTTAAGAGATGCTTTAAAAAAAGGATAAATCCTTTAACAATTTAACCTTCTAGCAACTTATAAACAACATTCGAACGAAAGACACATTACATGGAACATTTGCAATCAACCAACTTTCAAAAACATGGCATGATATTATACAACTTCTCAAACATAAATAGTACACACTAGAAGAAATAGTTGATTCAAATATACTATAATTATTGTCAGTTTAGAGATCAGAATTCGATTTCAGTACCGATATATAAAACAAGATGTTCAGTATACAAAGTATATACTTCCTTCTCTAATTAATAACACATTGTTAACAGTCAATAATGGCAATATCAATTAGCATTCCTTTTAACTAGTAAAACATATGCTACATTGAGCTTAAAAATAACAAAAGTGTCTACGTGACTCTTGCCATGTAGCAGCACAAAACTGTTCCAAATATGGTATAATTATGTAACGTTCTACATCATGCGAGATGCCCCTTCCAAACGTTACTTGACTATTCGACCAGCGTCTAGGTGCACTATGTCACTACAATCAAGGCAGGTGGAGTATAAATACAGGATTTCAAAGCGGCCAGTTTAGTTACACCTAGCAATATTTTTAGTTAGGTTCAGGATTATTGTTGAGTTTTAGTGGAAAGTGATTATTGTGTTCATTGGCGTGAAACTGTAATAAGGTAATGCTGTGTGTTGGACACATTTAACTTGAATTATTATATAAAAATACCTTTGTTGATTTCTAACTGTTGTTTGAGTCCAATTAAAGTTTGTAATTAGCAACTCCATTGGTGTCACTTATTCAGTTTCCACTGTACAACATGATGATCCATGAGACCATCATAACAATATCAACATGAACACTATTATGTATTTTTGTTGCAGTCAAACATTTTATAAGTGCAAATATTTCAGCTCTATCAGTTAAAGACAATCTGATTAGAGTGTACTACATCTGTCAACAACTTTGTGCCATCTCTCCTCAGGATGAATAGATTTTCATACTAACTTACTAAACAATATTGAAAAAATGAAATATACTAAACAATGTAGAAAAAATGAAATAGATCATCTGAAATTACTGACAACAGATCAAAGATTTTGAAAATCAATCACCTTTAACAGAAAAATTTCACAATCGGGCACAGATTTTGTATCCTGAAACACTGAATATAACGATACTTGCATAACTACAATACATCATTTTCTTAAAAATACTACTTAAACACTATAACAAATGTTAAAAGTGAATGTTAACTAATAGCATACTACTAATTATGGTTCATTCATTTGTATATTTATTATTTATTCTGATATTTATTATGTACCAGTTTAGCTCTTATGCCTCATAAAAATATAACATTTTAAACCTACTTCAATTAACCCTTTCAGTGCTCAATTTGATTGTAGCATGGTGTACAATATGGTATAATATACAACATAGAATATTAACAATACAAAAGTGTTTCAAACACTTTGAACATATAATCTATACACAATCCCATAATCTTTACAAACTAAGAGAAAATTCTAAAATCAGTTGAGTTAACAGCATTAGATATATTGCTAAATTCGTGTGAAACATTTGTAGTTTGACTAAAACTAAGACAATCAAGGTAATATCACAGTAGGCTGTTTGATCCATCGTAACAAACATCCAAAGCCTGATTTGACTAGATTTTAAAAAGGAGCAATGAAAACATTGGCATCTAGATGCTGCAAGTACCTGTACAAAAATATAAAAATCAAACTCTTTCTTCACATTTGTACATAGTTCATTTATTGCTTATCAAACTATAACCAGAACTTACTTACATACTGACTAAGGCATATGGTCTACTCTAACATGTGTACAGTAAAATCTCTAATTCCAGCACATCCATGATGAGCATGTTGCTGATTATTACAATTTTTTGGATATTGGAACTTCATATATTACACATTTTTAATAACTTATTAATATAATTTATGTGTAAAATTAAATAAATAACAAGTATGCCATAACATAAATTATTATTACAAATTTAATAATTCATTCTAAGTTTAACTGAAATTTCAATACACAAATTACAAATAATTTATAAATTATAGCTTATAAGTTCAGATGTAAGATATACACTAGGTCAATTTTTATTGCTGCTATGATCATTTCACACAAGTTAGTTGTGAGTTGGTCAAGGTGTGGTCAAAAAATTACAATTTTTAAATTTTGCACGCTATTCATTTTCAAGTGAGAACATCTTTTTTTCTCACATTGATACCATGACAATGATGTACGTGTCAAGTATGCATGTGGTTTGTGTTTGACAGGCAAGCAACGACAATGTATTTTGACATACACAGCTATTTTTTTTTTTCAAAATGACAGAACAAATAATTTGCATTAAGTCTGTGTTAAAAATGAAACCAAGTACAGTGAAGTGGTAATATGTTGGAAAAAGCTTTTGGCGAGAACGCAATGTCTAAATGGTTTATGGTGGTAAATTTCTCGAAGAGGGCCATGAAGATGCTGCAGACAAGAGAACTAGCTGTCATAGCACTGATGACACAATGCGAAACACCACTGATTCTCAGTAATCATCGAGTCATTACAAGAAAACTGCTGAAGAAGTTGGTATCTCATACAGGATATGTGAAGCAATTTTTATTAATGTTATGGGCATGAAATGAAAGGCAGCCAAATTTACCACAAAACTGTTAAATTTACAGCAAAGCATCATTATAAAAACACTCTTGAGCAAATGTTAGCTGAAGTCACTGATAACCCAGAATTACTCAAATGCATCAGAAGAGGTATGAAACGTGGATGCATAGCTATGAAATGAAACAAAGGCTCAATTGTCCCAGTGAAAACAGTCCCTGAATAGCTAAGACAAAAAAAAACACCAAGTTCGATCAAATGTCAAGGATCTCATACTGTTGTCTTTGATTACTATAGCATAGTCTACTATGAATTCTTATCTTCACACCAACACAGTCAATAAGGAGTATTAGCCTGATGTTTCATCTCATTTCCATTAGACAATCCAAAAATACTATCAGAACTGTGAGCAAAAATGCTTGGATAGATTTTTTGCCAACAAACCAGCTCATGCTTAACTAATAAAATATATAGTTTTGGGTAAAAATAACACTGCCCCAATGATATAGCCAACCTGTTCACCAAACATGGGGAGTTTGGCCCTTGATGATGTTTTCATGTTCCCAAAAATAAAACGCATCTTTCATTAGTGTGTACTACAGTGTATCTACATCTGCCAACAACTATGTACCATCCCAAAATTGAAACAAATCAATGAATGACCTAAAAGCTACACCAAAACAAGCATTTCATCAATGTTTTGCAGGCTATGACGAATATCGGTATACATGTATTACTATATCTGATGAGGACTACTTTCAATGGAATAATATGAATAGGGAAGAATAAATAAATACATTTAAATAAAAAAGGAAAATTCTTTTTACTTTTTTATCACATCTTGTATGTTACAAATTCAATAAAATTACAATGTCAAGGTATAGTGATCACTATAGATTATATGTCTTCCCTTGGCTGAAGTCTAACAGACAAAGCATTTACCATACACCAAAATATATAACTTTGTTGGTGTCTAACCTTGGATAGAAGAAATATATTTGGATCGTTCATGATAAGGTCAGCAACATGAGTTTATGATGGACACAATTCACCTAGCTATTGTTTACAAAGTAACTGGAGAGAACTGCATTAACACTTTTGACTAAAATTCAGTATGAAGTGTTTGTATTTCCACCTCTTGTTGCCTTAATGCTTGTTTCGTCTTTATAAAACATTATTTGCATTATTTTTGAATACTTATGTTAACTACAGACATAAATTTGATTATGTATAAATCTGTAAAATCCTTTTATTATAAAATTCTGTGTATATTTTAAACAAAAATAACTTATGATAAGGTAGTTTTCATGTTACACCCATTGAGTCTTGAGATTTTTCTAGTTTTATTAGTGACTCTTGTGGAGAAGGTCAAAGTCTCTCTTATCTGAAGTTTTCATTGCCTATCCAAGCCAGTAGAAGCATTTCCAATTATCTTAGTGAACTATTTCTCATACTGTACTTTTAAAAAAGTATTGAATATTGAGCTGTAAGAGTCATTTTAAATATTTTGGAGTTAATTCTGAAAGTAGTTCAATGTTCTGTGTGAGTGTACTGTCACTGAAAGTATGGCACATGGACACTACCATGTACCATAAAAATATAAAAATACCATGTACGACCATGTAAAAATACCATGTATGTATAAAAATATTTCAATCACTTAATAAATACACATAATTCATACGAGTACTAAATACACAATACTATATGTGAACATTATGTAACCCACAAAAAAAGTATTTTAATGTAAATTTAGAAAACAGTTCACATGAATTTTATTTTTAAAGGACTGATAGATATCTACTTGGCTGATAAGTGATTTGGCAAAAGTCTTTTGAAAGAAAGGCCAATGCAGCATATGCAGCCGCAAAATTTCTTGTTCCAGTAACATAAATTTTTGACTTACAACAAACTTTATTAGTGTGGCATACACATCTACAATTGTAGACCAATTAACTTTCTCTTGTACCGTTTCATTATCTGATGAATCAATGTTTCACTTTTTCTAATCAAATCTTCCTTATGTGCCATACGAGCACACATCAATGACATTCTCTGCCAAACCTTTTGTCATCTATCCTTATTGTATTCATTACAATTGAAGACATGAGTGGATGAAGGTGATATGTAACATTTTTTTTAATTTTGATTTTTTTACATGACAGAAGGTGTTATGTCCATATATGCATTCTGTCCCATTAAATCTTCGCAAAACTAGCTTATCTAGAGAAATTTAAAACGAATGAAGGTGTTATGTTCCAAACTAAGTTGCATTAGAAATGAATGAAAATGTTATGGGCACATAACTTTATCGTTCAATTTAAGAATAGCAAACATAAACTATTCTTGTAGTGAATGAAGGCGATAAGTGCGAACATAACTCCTTCATTCACGAACACGTAGCTCTCTGTGTTACATTATGTTGCGAACGAATGAATGAACGAGCTATGTCACGTACATATCCCCTTCATCCACGATACATCGTGTGTTGTTTCGTCGATGCTATCGTAACGCGAGCGTTGCTTTTTTGTTTTTATTAATAAATATTTAATTTGTTTGCACATCAAAAATGTCAAGAGCAAAAAGAATGGTAGAAGAAGCATTAAAGCAAGCAAAAAGAAAGGACGACATGCTAAATTGTAGTGAAATAGATGTGTTTAATACCGATGAGAATCCTAACCTCAAAAACCAAAATCAAGGTACGTGTTTGTCAATGTTTTTTCATAATACTTACCGCACTTAATTATTTTAATATCACTTATTGTAACTGTGTATTACAATAAAACATTTTTTTAATAATATCATATTATTGCTACAGATTTACATTTTGGATACGTAAAATAAAAGTGTATGTATGTAATAGGTACAGTCAGGAGCACGCTAAGCTTTACACTTTGTACTGTTTTTTACCACACTCAATAAGAGTTAATATTGGACTGCTCATGTAAAGCTTGACGTGCATTTGACTGTACGTGTATAATGGGTACGTTATACATACACAAATATAATATTTATGTTGCACATACTCACGAAACATGCGCTGGGATTTTTTATGCATTTTTGGAATGGCTACAACTGTTACATGTTTGTTTTGTTTTTACACGACTGCCCAAAAAAAGGAGTGTAATGTTTTCAGGGTTCATGTATGTTTGTTTGTCCGTTTCTTTATTCCACCATAACTTCTAAATGCTTGAACCGATTTAGAAGTGTGTGGTATTGTTAGAATCCTTATATCATCCCGGGTGACATAGGGTACCTAAACTGTCAAAATGTCAAAACATACGATCATAAGATGACATTTTAACCTTTTTACTTCACTTTTTGTAACGACAGTCGTGTTTTTTAATTTTTTAAATTATACTAGTGTATTTACTAACTACCTACTTTACTAATAAGTTTCATCTTTTGTTACGTTATGCCATGGATAGATACATTTTAGTTAATTTGTGAGGCTTATAACATTAAAAGTGGCGGTTTGATGGTGATTGTTGTGATGGTGTTATTATTTTGCATATTTTTCTTTTTCCCTTACAGATTCCACCAAGGTGGCAACAGATGCATGTGTTAGTGGGTTTACTTTGGATCAGGATAACCAGTCCGGTTCCTTGTTTTCTCAAACATAAATATCAGTCTGACACACAACCCGTTCCGTAACCCCGACAGGTCAAATAACATTTTGTCCGAAAATTGCAGTCCAGATATAATAGAACCTTCCGACGATGAATTATCAAATTGTTCCTTTCGTGTAAAACCTAATAGAAGACATTTGAAATATAGATTTTTCGGATCCCCGCCTAAGTAATGAAGTAAGAACAGATTACTCTTCAGGTAGTGATGATGTTTACATCCCGGAAACACCGTTTTCAGATACAAGTTCGGAAATTACAGATTTGCATAATATAGAGTCACTAATTTCTGATGTACAAGCGTCAACTAGCATCCAGGATCAAAACCAAGAAAGTTTGAGTAGAGTGACAGATGTTGCGGAAAGTTCTCTACAAAAACATAAAATATTTCCTTCCAAAGACAACAAATCAAAGAAACGTAAAATATTTCCTCCCAAAGACAACAAATCAAAGAAACAACCTAAAAAGCCTGAAGCATGGGAAAAAAGTCAGCTGCCATAGCTCGAGAAAAAGGAGAAGAATATAAGTCGTACAACAACACTATAGTACCTAAGAAAAGCATTATTGAAGGAATACTGTGCCATGAAAAATGTAGGCTTGGCTGCTCTAGTAAATTTAGTACAGAAGATAGAAAAATATTCTACAAGACTTTTATTCTCTTGACGTCAATAGCAAAAATGCTTTGCTTTTTAAAAGCACTGTAAGCAAACAGGTGGCAAGACAGCGTAAGAATGCTACAAAACATAAGTTAGCAACGTACAAATATTTTGTTACGTACAACAGCGTAACAACTGAAGTTTGTAAATTAGGTCTATATGGGTTGTATAGGATTGGTAGAAAAAAGGTTGATATCATCATAAGTAGGATAAGAACAGGTGTTTTTGTTCCACCACCAGATCGCAGAGGTAAACATGACAACAGACCTCATAAAATGGGCAACGACGTTTTAAATCGAATTAAGCAACATATTTCAAGTTTTCGTGCCGAACAATCTCATTATTCTCGCTGCAAAAATATGTATAAACTTTATTTATCACCACTCTTAAACGTTACAAAAATGCACCAACTATATCTGGAAACATGCGAAGATGAGCAGCTGCCTGATCAATACAAAATAGAGTAAAGCACATACAATAAAGTATTTGTTACTAAATTCAATTTGTCCTTTGGATATCCTAGAAGTGATACGTGTTCTACTTGCGATGCTGGAGGTTCAACTGAGGAGCACATATCACAAATTATCATGATGCAGTTCAAGCAATGGCTACAGATAGAAAAAAACCAGACAAGGCTAATAATTTGCTGTATGTTCCTGTAGATTTGCAACAAACGATGCCATTACCAAAAATCCCTACATCCAAGGCATTTTATTTGCGACAAATATGGTTTTATAACCTAGGCATACGTGTTGTAGATGGGGATAAGGAAAAGGCTTTTTGTTGCACTTGGACAGAAGATGTGGCCGATAGAGGTAGCTGCGAAGTCGCAAGTGCATTATTAAGGTTTGTAGAAGTGGACAGTGCCTGTAACCGCAAAGACCATTTACTCATATGGTCAGATTCATGCGCTGGCCAAAACAAAAATTTTACTAGATAGTTCTGTACCAGTACATGATCTTAAAGGGTTATTTTAAAGTTATAGATCATAAGTTTCCAGAGGTTGGTCATTCTTACCTTGATTCGGATAGAGATTTTGGTAGAATTGAAAAAGTTATGCGGAAACATGAAACAATGTATGTACCCGAGCAGTACAGAGAGATTATTTGCAAAGCATCACGAAACAATACCGTTATAGATATGTCGGATCATTTTCGAAAAATAAACGAACTAACAAATAAACTTACATTAACCAATAGAAAAAAAGATTTTAACAAGAAAAAGGTTAGTTTCAGAGATGGAATCCGGTGGATACGTGTAGAAGAGTACGGATATTATCTATTCAAAGAGAGTTATGATGAAATGACACCGTTCAAAAGAGTTGATATTATGAAAAAGAATGCCAGACCGGACATATTTGAAGTAGAACGTGTAGGAAGGAAGTATGGAAAGATTTCTGACGAAAAGAAGGATAATATAAAGGAACAAATTAAATTCGTGAAGCCCGAGTATCGTTATTTCTATGAATCTATCCTTAGTTCAACTTAACTCGTATTAGATATATTAAAAGTATTACTAGACTATTCTTTATTGTGCTTTATATTTAATTCTTTCATCCAGATTATTTGTTATGTGTCAAGATTTTTTATGGAAAAAGGTGTTAAGTACACTTTTTTTAAAATAAAATAATAAATTTTAGATTTTTTTTGATTTTTTAACCAAAATATAAAAATATACACGATAACCTCTCAATTACTTTATTGTTTAGATCTCATAACTAAACTAAGAACTAAATATTTTAAAAAGAATCATAGAAACTTTGGAGCTCGTTTCTGTAAAATTATGAATTACCGACATACCACCTTCATCCACTCATGTCTTCAATTATTTTTTGTTTTTGAGATGTATGTATGCCTGTTTGACTGTCAATCACAGAAGGTGAACTGTGGTTCTACTATTTTTGTCTGCTTTTTATGTACTATCCTACCTTAAAAATACCTATGCCTTAAATCTTGAGCTAGTGCTTCATATTTCATTAAGTTCACAATTATGAACCTATTATGAATGTTTTTGAAGTCCTACATTATAAACAATAATTCATATCAATAATAATGTTTTAAATTTATGAGGGTTATTGAAGCTGTAGTAGTCTGTTCTATGAGTGTTTCCAGAAATAATTTTTGGTATGATATAACCAAAAGACTAGGCACATTCCCAACTCTCTCCTTCTGAGTTGCCATTTACAGTAACATACCAGTTTAAAAAAATGTAACAGTAATAGCAAATGTCTTCCTCATAAATACTACATTAATACATCCCTGCAAACTTGTAAATATGGAGCTAATGTTTGCATACAAGTGCTTCTTTTATCATGCACTGCTAGACAAATTAAGAATATTTTAAATCATCTCAGATTTGAATGTATTATAGCTGAATGTGAAGTACTCTCTGTTATAATCTTGGCATGTTATCAGAACAGGCTGTACAAGAATCTGAACCTTCTTTGTCAGACACATTTAATATGAATAATTTTATTCTTACTCCTATTTTGCCATTAACAAACTACTTTTAAGTGATTACTTACTGATCTAGTATTTTTTTCTATCCCACTAAAACAGCAATATTTGTTATCTAAAGAGATGGAATACCGAAATAGCCTGACTGTCGTTACAGAGCTTCAATCTCTACAGAAACCTTAGAAGAAAGATGGCAGCTCCAATTGTAACACGCACCACAGAAGAACAGCATTATCTTATTTATTTTTTGTGTAGTGAAGAGATAAAACTTACTGAAATTCATCAGAAAATGACAGTTTAGTAACAGTGATGCATATCACTGCATGCATGACACTGTGATAAGTGTATGAATGAAGTAAGAAGTTTGCAAACAACATTAATTCTGTGGTAGACTCTCCTTAACCACGTTAGACAAACCAAGTAGTGACTCCCAAAACCACTGCAACAGTTGCAACTGTCATGAACGAAAATTGGTGCATTAACAGTGGATGAAATAGCTGTATAGCTATCTGGGTATCACTAATGTATCAGCACACTACACATCCATGATGTTCCACAGTTTAATAAAATTTCCACAAGATGGGTGTCATGTCAGTTGACCACAGAATTGAAAAAAATCAAAATGTTGGTACATGTGAGGAACCCTTTTGGTGCTCTGAAGCTAAAGGAGATGGCTTTCTAGAAAGAACTGTCACTAAATATGAAAATATGAAACCTGGGTTCACTACCACCACCAATGTCACCAAAAAAGCAAGCAAAGAATGGTACCACAGCTCCTAACCAAAACCAATATTGAAAATATTATGCTGACTCTTTTTGGGGATGAATGAGAAAGGTATTTTGGATTCTACAGACCTAAGAAACTACCACCAGTGCAACGTATGCAGATCTTCTCAAGACCATCAATGTCATGCTGTCAGATGCAAACAATGTGGACTTCTGAGTACTCTTGTTTTGTTTTCACATGACAACATTTGACTCCATAGTGCTTGAGCAACACTTGCAACTATCCAAACTAAAATCTGAAATTCACCATATTCTCCAGACCTTGCACCTAGTGATTTCACTCATTTGGTCCACTCAAAGAAGCACTAGGAGATAAGTCTTTCAAGACCAATGAAGAGGTTATGCAGGCAGTACATACATGGCTACAACCAAAACCTACAGAATTTTTTTTCAATAGGTATCTATGCACTTCCAAAGTGCTGGAACACGTGTGTAATACATGCAATATCATGAGCAATACGTCAAGGAGACTACGTTGAAAAATTACTTAAGTGTATTTCTTTACTGTTCAATAAATTACAAGATAAAAACTATTTAAGGTTTTTCATTTTACTCATCCTCATTATAGATTATATAGACTTTACTTACTGTGGGTTATGATTGCTCACTCTTGCTCTCAGTATATTTGGACCAATGATTGGTCCAAGCTGATTCAAACACTGGCTAGCAGCACTGGAAGTTAGAGCATTCTCACATTCCTGTAACACGAAATATTGACACATCGTATAACATATCTGACACTAACGCAACATAACACTAATGGATTTTTTTGTTTACATTCTGTATCTACGTGTATTGTATGTTATATTGTATTTTGTATTTGCTTGCTGACTCATGTATTTACAATCTGCTCTTGTATTATTATCTTAACTGTTAAAGAATGTGTGGTTACAATCTGTACAGTTATGAGATGGGATAAAGGTTACTGTCGCTATTGATTCCCTGACAGCCACAAAACTTGCAAGAACAGCATTTTTGTGATTCTATGGATATTACAGACTGCACTAGGTGTTGAACGCCTAAAATCAGAGAAAAAAGCAATTTCCAAAATGAATTTTATGAAACCAAACATGCAAAAACTTCATATTTATACATACACTGCAAGTCCAAGTTCAGCCTATGCAATAAATTTTCAAAACAAGAAATTTACAAAAATAAGCTAAAACTTAAATTTTTTTATTCTATGTATACCACACCCCATAGTCCAATTTTCAAAATTTAGATCTTTTATATCTGTCACAAGTCAAATAGAACTGAGTGGTTTATGACTGAATGTGTGTTACCAAAAAATGAATTTTGTTATAAAATAAGTTCTGTACACCATGGAATATAATATAGTAACCCGCAGTAGTGTGGCATAATACATAACAGCTGTTGCCAGTTACTGTTAGGCCTAAAATTTACCCTAAAAAGTATTTATTGTAACTTACTTTAGAGTTATACTTGTAGTATGCTTGTACTGCAGTTCACTTAAGCAATTCTTCTCTAAAAAGAGGTTTATAATGGAGTTATAAAATGTAGGCATTTTCTTTTTGCAACAGGAATTATAAGTATCAAAGAGCATAGTTTTTTCCTGTAATGCTTGAGTGTAGATATTAAAGAATCTGCTGTAGTTTTTTAATAATACTTGAAATGCTTCGTCTAGAAATTGATTTTTAAATTCAATGTCTTTTTCACAATCTAGTAAAGCAAAAAATTCTAATTTATCAATATCTGAAAATTTAACAGTAATTTGGCCTTAGAGAGTGTAAAGCTTATTTCAAAGAAAAGCTGTCTGTCGGAAACTTTTCTGTCAGCATAACAACCAATTTCATTTACTTGAAGTCTTTTTGAACATCCTTACTCTGGTATATTTATAATTTTTATCTTTTGCCAAATTTCAAAAAAACTATCACACAAAGATGATAAATCATTTAAAAATGCACGTATTTTCTTTTTACATCAGCCTTGATCCCCTACGTTTTGTTTTAAAATACTGAACAAAACATCTGATTTCACAAATACAGCAGAAAATATTTTGAATAAAAAATTAAACTTAAAGATCACAAATTTGATAATAACCAACTCCTCACTATCTTCCTTCATTTACTTGTAAAGTCTGTACAGTTCAGGTTTATAATTAACAATCACGTGAATCATCCTGCTTTTGTAGTTCTATCTAGTATTCCATCTATATTCCACTATCAGAAGACACTTTTAATTTCGCGATCAAGGGTGTTAGTTCTATTGGAAGATTTGTGAAAAATGAAGAGAGTCCTGTTCAATTGAAAAAAATACTTTACATTCTTTTATATATGCAACAGACTTTCCTAAAACTAAATAAAGTCTGAGCAAAGCAATGGACAAACAATATTGTGGAATCCAAATATTTCTCTTTTACAAGAGTTTGAAAACCACCGATTGAACCAGACTGGTGCAGCATCATATGCATGTATGACTAATTTTTCACTACACTGGGACTGGTCTACATATTCAAATAGAATACGAGCTAGCCAATAAGCTTTACGTTGGCTACTAACATCTGAAAATCCTAAAAATCTCAACTTTTCTTTTAAAGTTACATAACTGAAAATAGAGAAAGTTGGATTTATTTGAAGCATCAGTGTTTCATCATAACTACACCAAGAAAGTTAGAACAATTCACTTCTTCTTTAATTTTGTTCATGAGGAAATGGGATATGAACTCAATGATGTTATTCTGCATGACACTAGACATACTGGAAAACAATGTTGCAGTTTGTAAGTGATGATACAGTTTATCATCAGTTTCAGTGAGTAAATTTAACAATTCTATGTAGTTTCCCCTATTAAGTGAATAACAGAATTCATCATTCCCTCTAAACACCAATTCTTGTTGAGCTAAAAAACGTGTAGCACTTATTAAGCATTCCAAAATGTATCTGTTACATTTCACACTTTCGTGATATCTGTCTGTCACTTGCTTAAAAGCATTACTTAATGAAAAGTACAGTCTTGTATTACCAAACTTGGATAAAGCAGACATTGAAAAGATATGATTTCAATCTGTAGCCATGTCAACAACAGATAGTTCTAAAACTAACCATGTCACCTGCACCATTACTATTCCACACACTTTTTTCTGTTGAAAACAAAGGACATGGCCAACAGAAACGTTTCATCAACTTGGTACACCCACATAGCCACAAATATTCTGTATACCATGCTGCGTTAAAATGCAAATCTTAACTGTGAGATGATTTTGATTTTAAAGTTTTTTATTAGGAGTACGTCTGTCATTATTAACAATCTCACTCTTTTCCTAAAATGTATGCGACCCAAAAGATTTTTTTATTGTATTTTCTATCCCATAATTTTACTTGCTGGTAGAAGAAGATCCTGTGATTCAATGGTATCTAAAGCCATTATACTTACACAAAATAAACCAAAACACATATAATCAAAACTAACACAGAGAAGCACATAACTAAATGAACAAAACTGAAACATGTATTAATAGTAACAGGTACGCATCAGCTTAAAAAATGTAGATAGCTGCCTACTGAGCATTGTGCCAGTTTATACAGCAGCAACACACCACACTAGACGTATGAATGTGTCCTCTCCACTAGTCTCTACAGTGACAACTACTACAAGGTCAATGACAATAAGTTACAGCACATTCAGTTTCATAACTCCAGTAATTCAATAATCCTAGTCTATTATTAAATTTTCAAAGCATGAGTGTAAGTATAAAATACAGTATTCTGCTGATACTGGCTCAAGTACTGGTCCAATACCAATTTTAAATACTATGGAATCGCTGAACATCATCTTTCAAACAAACAAAAAAGATTTGTTTTTGAGAGCGGGTCCACCCGCTCTCAAATAATCGGTGAACATACACAAACAAAAAACAGAGACGAATATAGAACCACCTCCTTTTCGAAGGCGGTTAATAACTTTTCTGAACTGACAGTACTTACCAATGCTTGAAATATAGGATCAATGAAGAGGTCGAAGTAAGCTTTAAAAGGTTTCACACCAATGTGTTTAGCAATAATAGGAAGTTGTTTGCAGACAGTTTCTAGAAACACGATGTGTTGTGCATAGTGATTGTATCTGCATGCATCTGCTACAGCAGGCAAACATTGCTGTATCTGTCGACTTGCTTCATGTATATTTGAGAGTTCACTCAGCAGGTATACACATCTGCACATAATAATTAATGCTCTATAAGTCAACAACTATGCAAATCAAACTTCACAAATTAACAACAAATTTAGACCGTCTAAAATTTATAGTATTTTTTGTTCAACTGCTTTTGTTAAAATTGGCAGATAACAAATTATTTCAATTTCATAAGTAAAGAGTATTTTTTTAAATGAAAACAACTAAGGAAATATACATATTTGTACTGTTTATTTAATAATAAATAGAATAATAAATTATACAATAATAAATATAATATATATGCAATAGTATAATAGATAAGCGATACCAAGTAAATTAGCTGAGTAACATTAAAAGTTTATATTCTGACAAATACGTCAGAATATATCATTAACTATAGTTTAACCACTGACAAAACAAAGCCTAGTATTCATGTGATGCCTGAACAGAGAAGGTTCTTGCTCCCACTATCTACATCACAAAATCTTAAAGGCTGCTAGTTACAGCAGATCAAAATAATTTGATCAGGCTGCAGTATGCTGAACAAATTTGTTGTTGCAATTTGCAATATTGTTTGATTTATCAGCCTTCTTTATATAAATTGCTTTGTAAACATACAACCTACACTTAATATTTTATTATAATAATTAGTGCTTCGTAGAGAGTTATATACTTAATAGTTTTTTTTTTAAGAATTTAAAACCCCACTATTTCATTGTTACCGTAGCCTACTGTAGTGTTAATATTTATTTAAACAGTGTCACCATTGAGGACTAGACTAGCTTATTTGAAATCTGGAAGCCAACCCAGAGAAATAATTTCTAACACAGCAGAATACTAACAAAAAAACAACAAAACAGTACAACTTAAATTATATCATTGCACTTGGTATAACTGAAGCTAAGTCTCTGAAATTTTAAAAGTGTCTACAAATTTTAAAAGAAAGAAAGGAATTATGTACTTGTGGATACGAAAGGCATCTATTTTGTACTACAAAATAAGAAACACTTGCATGTAAAAAGAAGTGGACTCCTTCATAAACATACTACTCCAATAAGGAGAAAGATGAATGATCTTTATGCCACGAAAAATTCCCTAGAGTTTATTAAAATATCTGAAAGAAAATTATTGAGTCTGTAAGAGTAGGCTATATTTGAGGAAACGTCTTAAGAAGTTGGGATTTAAATGAACTTGCTGCCAGTCCAACAGACGCTTCCTTTTAGAAAGAAATGCTACTGTCATATGGAGGTTTCCCTATCTAACCACTATAATTAAAACCCAACAAGATGATAAAAATATTGTTAATACATTTTGAATTTGTTAGTACATTTTATAGAAACATGAATTACTATTCTATAATGTTATTTTGAATAATCTGTTGTGTATATATATTTTGGCACAATGAGAAGCAAGTTGCTGTATGACGATACAATAAAGAATGACAGGCACTAGAGTAGTAACCACCTATTGCCAGTAGTGGTAGGAATAATGTTTCATTGTGATGCAGATTTGGCAACAACTCCCACTCCAGCTTCTCTGTGTCTGCAATAGACCAACATATAAACATATTTTTGTAAATCCTTCCTGAATTATTTTTAATATTCTATTATATTAAAATGGCTCATTATAACTATGCATTTACTTTGTTGTATTTTGCATAAAATATTACTGATGTTAAATCATTCTGCGATTTGACTGTATACAGTTAAAATACATGCTTTTGTTTGCAATTCCCTTATATTAACTAGTTAAATACTATGTAATAGTTAAATACTAAAATTACCCATCTGCTTTCTCCCATGGCTGAGAGTCTCTTCTGAACTTATGATCTGAACAACCTCCTCCTCTTCCCATTTTAGGTGCCAGAGATCCACATGAGTACATCTGTTAGAAATACAAATTTAACTTAGAAATGAGTAACCACAACTTAAACTAGCTAACTTGGCTAATTGTAATGTATCATATATGTTTTACTAAAAATATCCTGTATTATGTTATATATCAGATGCTACAAAACTGGTCTTCCTCCAATGAACTGTAACTCATGAAATAACTCATAGAAGTAAGTAACCATTAAACTGAAAAGTAAGATTCCTTACTCCAATATGTCTAGTCAAATGGTGCTCAGTATAGTAAAAATTTTTTCATACAACTCTTATAAAACAAAAACCAAAAAAGATTACAGGCGTGGACACTCACATTTCAAAGAATAAAAACAAGACACAACAGTTTACAATTTACAACGACACACCTTACTTTAACAGTTAGTATTTCTCGTTGAATTTACTTAGTTCCTGTGATCACTCTTGTACTCTTTTGAAACATGCATAGTCCTAACAAAACCTTCCAACATTTGGATTTACTAGTAAGCTCCTGGAGATGCAAATCTCATTAACTATTTTGAACATCATTCATTTATTATTACATAACAATCAATATTAGCTCATTGTTTTTATCAAGAAAATTATGAAAACCCATATTAATCTACTATTTATTTCATAAAATAAAAACACAAAAGCAGACTTTCACACAACAAACACTAAAAATTCTAAATTGGTCTGTTAGTGGGTAATTTTAACCAGGTTCAGTAACAAATAATTTCACCCTAGCTTTTAGCTTTATGTATGTCTCCAGAATTTGTAAGGAATGTTGAGAATTGTGTCAAATTATTAAAGACACCGAGTTTTTAGTTTGAATAAAATTCCACTTAACTTGATCCACCAAACAGACTTTCACAATTTCCTTAAAATTTTGTTCTATTTTTTATCCATGGTGCCCCTAAAGTTGAACAAAGTTCACAGTAAATTTACACACTTAGATTTGAGTTAATTTCTTTAGTCTGACATACAGCCCAATTAACACAATTTTATAAATTTCTGGTCTCTTTTTTTGGGCCCTAGTGTCAAAAAATTTTGAAATATTGAAAAACCACACACTATATACACATTTTCATTAAAATAAGCTCTTTAATTTGATACCTCCATACGGATTTTGAGATTTTATGAAAATTCTGACCCACTTTTTACGCCCCAACATCCCAAAATTTTGAAGTTTCCAAAACTGATTAATATATTCAGAATTTTGTTAAAATTACCCTATAGGATTTTTACAATTTTTTTACAATTTTGACTTTCTGACATTTTTGCATCCCACCATTCTAATTTTTGGGGTATCAATCTCAAAAACAATAGTGGTCTGCAGGATACACGGATGGATATGGATACAACAATAAGTATGGATACACGGCCAAATTTTATGAAAATTGGTTAACACAGCTGAGTCATCGCTCTGCAAAATTATGGGTTTAGTTATGTCCCCCAAGTTTATGCGCCTCGGCATTTCTACAAGATTTTTTTCTGCATTTATTTAAAGCATGTAGGTTAGTTCTGCTGCATGCATACTGTTTCTTAACAAGTCAATGTTAGTTCAGTACATTACTAACAGATAAAACGTATCTCTGAACCACTAATTTCCAATGTTTCATGTGTCAGTGTTGTGACAGTTCCTTGTTGTGAATTACGCATTTGGTATAATGTTTGCTTGTGCAGTGTTTCATTTTTTAGAGTACAATTTCTTTTTTTTTGTAATTTTACATTACAAAATGAGAGATGAGTTCTTGATTGAAGACAAAACATTATGGTACTTGAATGAGGACTCTTTGACTGATGTAGAAACTGAAGAGATATTTGGATCTGACGATACAGGTATGCCTACATAATTTAAGGTTACTTCATCTCACTTTTTATACTGACTATATACAGTTGTTACTTGGTTCTACATACTACATACTACTACTACGTACATACATATCTGGCACTACAGTCCAGGATGGACCTTGGCCTCCCACATGGTTCTACATACTTTTAAAAATTGTTTCACTTTGTTTACAATTATATTGTTTACTTGGTTTAGATTTTCTTTACTATTTTTATCACCATTGCATAGACACTTGTTTCTGTGATCAGTTGTTTAAAGTTATGACTGCTTCAGTAATAAACACTAGATTTATAGGTTTTTGCTGGACATTTTTCTAAAAACAAGCAACACTATAAAAGCACACACACACACACTTATACAAAATTTTATGCACTGAAACCCCAGTTTAGCGCGTCCACATACAACGCTATCCTGCAATTACCGCTCATTTTGTGAATTCTTACAAAATAAGTGCGATGTTACAAAGTCTCCAATAAAATGCCCTACTAACCCCCATATAGCGCGACTTTTGAGACCGTATGTTTCTTGTTTGAATACTTTGTGTTTCAAGCTTTCAAATTTGTCAGCATCAAATTCTATTCATTACTTATCTTCCTATTGTCATGAGTGTGCAGTACTCTAGTCAGGTACCATTTACTCAGGTAGAAAAAACTCACCTTTGGCTAAAAATAAACTCAGAACTCGTTCTTATTGAATCTATGGTAAAATTCTAGGTAGTGCTAATGATCACTTACTAAATGCTAAATATCACTTACAGCAATTCTGAATCAGCAAACTTAGTTAACATTTCTTCTACCTGGTTCTTCAATAAATGACAGTCATTTCTGGAGCAAGGACTAACAATCGAGAACTTTCTGAACTACCTTGTATTTTTATGTAGAAACAATTGTTTGTGATTAACGCCTTTTCTCTCCCACTAAATGGCAATTTAATTTTCTTAAAACTCCTATTTTACCACTTCTTAAGTTTATAAATGATCTGTCTTCCCTATGTACTGAATTATGATGGTTCTGATGATTATGATGGTACTGATTATGAATGGTTGTATACGATTACATTTGGTGTATGATCACTTACTAATTAAAAATTATTAAAGTAAATCAAAAAATAATTTACAGCATTTTTAAAAAATGCCACTGAAAGTAACATTACACACAATCGGTTAAAACTCTTTTATATACAAACATTTATTAAAAACTCATATCCTACGAATACATGTAATATCTTTGCTAGATTTTGCTGCAACTCCAAAACCATCTCAAATTTCATAATGTGTGTAATCTAATCATGTTACAACTTTTCTTTTCAATGTGCTATGTAAGCAGAATATCAATTTGTTTCTTCAAATTTTGAAGTTTGTACAGCTAAACTGCAGTGTACTTGTCAAAAACTGCTCACATAACAACTTTAACACAATATTTTAATATTATACATATGATAACGTTCACCTAAGTTAGTTTTCTTGTGCATAGGTACCATTATCATTAAATTAAAAAGATTTACTACACAAATTCAAAATACATAACACAGTAATGTGCATTACTTGTTTTCACATGTGCATATATGTATATATAACCATATTAAATATTTATGTGATCTACATGGGCACTTAAAAGTATTCTCAAATAAATTACAATACTAAAGAAATCTTAGAAAACTATACACTCCAAAAATATGTTCATACAGTTCCATGTCAAATTCTAAATAAATTACATGAAATTACATGTCAGATGTCAAATAAATTACATATAAAAATCTGGTTACAATTAAATCACCTGTTTATTAGAATGAAGTTCTAAATCATTGTCTCTTAAGCGTTTTATCACCCCAAACTGTGATTGTCCTCCACAATCGTCCCCTTGATACTTTTCTAGTTCTGTAGTCTGTTCTTTAATACCACTAAGATCAGTTTTGATATGCTCAATGACAATCTTTGAAAAAGAATGATTATATTAATCATGCTATTTTTATTATCTATACATAAAACACACATACAAATATCATTCTCAGCTCTTTTTAGACTTTAGTATCAATGAATCAGAATTTCAATTTGACGTATCATGACATTCACATTGACTATGTGGACTATGTACATTAGTTATTACTTCAGTACGTTTCTGAACATCAAACATTTTGTACACTCAACAAAATAATATTTCAATTATTAACTGACCACACATCGGTAAGTGAAGTTATATAAATGCCTAAAGAATATACACATACATAAACAGAATATACTTTATTTCATATAATTAATATAATAAAAGAATAAGTAACATTAGTGTTAATAGTGAGTACACATTTTTCTGAAAAAGTCCACTTAAAATCACTATATGAAGAAGTTAACAAACTTTTGCGGTGAGATATTGCAATACATTGTTTGGGCATATTCATTAAAGTGATGACTGAAAGCTTTCAGATAACCAAATTATTTTAAATATATATACAAACTTTTTTTCATTCATGTTTTCTTACATTATTCTTGTATATTTTTCATTATTAATAATATTAATAAATAAGACTTTATTAGATATTGTAGTAACATAATAAATACATATATACCGTACTGCTGTAAGTTGTTACACTAAATAACCTTAGTAAACTAATAGAAAATTGTAAAGTTTGTAAAAAGGTTAGGTTATAGAAAAGCAAGAAGGCATTCAGCCATATTGGAGTGGGTGAAATATCAACTTATAGTAGAATTAGAAAATATGGTAAATTATTTATAATAAAAACAATAACGTCATTTAACCAATGTAAGTAAAAAAAAAAAAACTGTAAATAATTTACCTAAAATTATATATGTAATTGTGCAAATATGAAAAACTCAATATATATATATTGTGTGTGTGTGTGTGTGTGTGTGTGTGCGCGCGCGCGCGTGCGTGCAAGAGTATATACGAGGTGCTATCGGAAAGTTCCCGGACTGTATTGGCACGGCTGTTGGACGTGACTGTACAACCTGGCGTCCCAGTGTCCAATTCCGTAATACGTAATGAGTCAGTCTGCCGAGTTTCGTTGCATTGTGAGGTTTTGTTCGGTCTACACGTTGTGTTTTGTAATCGTGTGTTAACGTTCATTTGCTAATTTTATGATGGCTGATAAATTCGAGCAACGCGCGTGCATTAAGTTTTGTTTTAAACTTGGTAAAACTTTTATGTTTTAAACATAAAGTTTGTTTACTGAAACTTTTGCAATGCTTCGAGAAGCTTTTGAAGAACATTCTCTACACAGAACACAGGTTTTTGAGTGGTACGCTCGTTTCAAGGCCGGCAGAATGTCACTTGAAGATGATCACCGTTCAGGACGACCTTCCACAAGCAAAACGGATGAAAATGTTGAAAAAATTCGACAACTCATTCACGAAGACTGTCGTCAAACAATCCATGAGTTGTGTACAAGTGCCGGAATAAGCTATGGAAGCTGTCAAGAAATTCTAACTGAAAATTTAGGCATGCGTCGTGTTGCTGCGAAATTCGTCCCTCAGCTTTTGTCTGTGGATCAGAAACAGCGCCGTGTTGATGTGTGCAGTGAACTCAGAGAAACGTCTGAAAATGACCCTACCTTCATCTCCAGGGTCATAACCGGTGATGAAAGCTGGTTTTATGGTTATGATCCAGAAACAAAACAGCAGTCGTCACAGTGGAAAAGTCCACAATCACCGAGACCAAAAAAAGCACGGCAGGTCAGAAGTGCAACAAAAACCATGCTCATTGTGTTTTTCGACATCAAAGGCATTGTCCATCGTAAGTTCGTGCCAGCTGGTGTTACAGTGAACTTAGATTTTTATTGTGACGTTTTGAGGCGGCTGAGACAAAATGTGCGACGAAAAAGGCCCAAATTGAGGGAAGACCAAAACTGGCTGTTGCATCACGGCAATGCACCTGCTCACGCTTCACTGAAAACAACAGAGTTTTTGACCAAAAACAATATGGCCACCGTCCCACACCCTCCATATTCACCAGATTTAGCCCCCTGTGATTTTTCTCTGTTCCCGAAAATAAAAATTCACATGAAAGGTCACCGTTTTGACACTGTAGAAAAAAGACATTAAGAAAAAAACAGAGGAGGTTGTTGACAGCCTTCAGCAAAAGACTTTTTTTGACACTTTCCAGGCATGGAAACAACGCTGGATTCGTTGTATCAATTCGCAGGGAGACTACTTTGAAGGAGATGGGAGCCATTAGGTAAGCAAAAAGAATTTTTTAGACCTAGTCCGGGAACTTTCTGATAGCACCTCGTATATGATTTTGCGTATGCGCATTCACGCATTCACACACACACACACACATTTATAATATGACTAAATGTAACATTATTTTATAGTAAGAGACAAATAAGGGATCATAATATGTAAACAATTAAAAGTACAACCAGTAACGGAACTAGCGAAAAACTATAAAAAAAGATGGAATGAGCATGTTATGCGCATGTCTCCAGAAAGAATTCCAAGAAAAATACTGAATTATAAGCCAACCGGAAGAAGAAATATTGGCAGACCGAGACGGAGATGGTGAAGCCGGAACAAGTAATCTGCCTAATCCTGGACAGATAGATGATGATGATGATGAATATGTAAACAGAAAGTTTCATTAGGCTAAGTATAAAAAATTAAATTTTTTTTAATCATATTTTTATCAGATCCTCTATCCTCTTATGCTATTATCGACATGGTCTCAAATCTCACTGAAGCAATATATAGTTGAGCGGAAAAAGCTTTTCTATACATTATACATAGCATCAGCTGCCTGTATTATTAGCCACACTGCATATTTTTTTCTATAGTATATCACTGTGACATTAGCCGTCACTTCATTAGCTGTAGAAATCTCTGACCAGTTAGGAAAATGGCCAAGCTTCATCATGGAGTAACTGGAATTTTTTTATCAAACATACGAAATCTTCTGCATACTAATAAACAAGAGAAGTTCTTAAGCTGAAGATATTATTGGGGAAGATATTATTGGGGCTGTGATATGGCTTCACACCAGGAAGGGCAACCTCTAATTTTATTCTTGAATGACGTGAAATGTTGAAAAAATATTAAAACAACAGGTTTTTAACAGTGTTAATAAAACAGAAGTCTCAAGACGTCTCAGGAAGTTATGGAATGTATGAAAAATTTGTAAATTTTATGGAAAAACATATAGTAAGCAGCTCAGATGAAGTGTCCGTTGGGTGGAGTAGTATAAAGTGGTTAGTAGGGTAACATGTGCCATGCACTGTCGGCTTTTACCATTAACTTGGTTTCTACAACATAAAGACTCAACTATAACTGCCGTAGTGGTCAGACGTATCTCAATGCAAATTTCCTCTTCCCAATAATGAAGAGTACTACGAAAGGACAATGTTCCATGACTGATGAAAACATAAAACAAAAATCACTAAGCAAGTTCAAGGCTATACTAAAAAAAGTGCTTTCTCAAAATGTTTTGAAGACTGAAAAGCAGCTGGCTTAATCATGTTACATTCGACTGAGACTACTTTGAAGCGGGCAATATAAGTGTAGACAAATCAAGGTACAATTTTCAAACAAACAACTGCATGAACTTTTTGATCAAACCTCCTACATACTAAATAAATGTAAATCAGACTGACAAGAACTTCCCGTGCAACTAACAGAAATTAATCACTATATCAGAAGTAGTGCTATCACTAAAATAAATTTATTGCTATCACTAAAATAAATTTAATGCTAAACAACATAATATTTGGGTCAAAGTTTTGCTTAAACTTTGATTAACAAACACACAAATAAATTAAATACCTGAAGAGCTGGTGTATGATATGCTCGCACAACATTTGCCAATGATGCAGCAGCTCCCTGCCTCACAGACGAAATAGGATCCCCAAGATTTTTGAAAAAAAGTGTATAAAGCTCATTCATTGATGGATGGGACTCTTCAGGAAAGCAAAGTACAAAGTGTCCACAAGCAAGGCATGCAGCTAAAAATAGATATAAATTACTTTATATACAATCTAAAAACTGTAAACTTGCAAAAATAGTAAGCCATAATCAAAGTATGCAAAAATACTGTCTTCATATTATTATTATTATGAAGATGAAATACTGGTGGCTTCTTAATTAAAAGTGGACCCTACATAAAGTGCCTTGCATCAATTATAATAATATCTTGCTTATCATCTATATACTCTGCTACTTCATCAGTCATTATGAATTAAAACTTTCTATATAAAAATCTGAGGGGTGTTTGATAAGTAATTTCCATTTTCATCTAATGGGTGAAGGAGTGTGGGGTATCAACAGCTACCTTACACCGCTTCATTGTCGAGTCAGTCAATACACATCTGACAGTACTAGTATGAAAATCATGCAGATGTTTCTGGCAGTGACAGTGACATGTAAAATGGTTGTTTTCACCAAAAATCCTGCCAACTGCAAGACACATGTTTTGTTCATTTTCTGCTGGCCAAAAACTCTTAAAGCTTTAGACATTTCAGGGTGAAAGTTGTCCAGTTTATAGTGAAAACGTTATCAGTGACAGTGCAGATAAATGTGCCACATGGTTTGGTATAGATTAGCTAATGTCCATGATGAAGGAAATGAAGGTGAACGTGTGTAGTTACAATGAACTAGTGTAAAAGGTGAATAAAAAAAACTGAGAAAATTGGTGATCCATGAATACCCAACTATCAATTTACTTCCCTTTACCACAAACAGTTTTGTCTGAAATGGTAATTGACAGGCTAGGCTGCCAAAACTTTTGAGCTCACTAGATCCTAAATTTCTCTCTGAGGACCACAAAGCAAAGCGGATTAGAACAGAGCTCACCTTCCTTCTCCATTACAACAATGAAGGTGATGAGTTCCTCAGTCACACTATCATAGGCAATGAAACATGGATTTCTTATATAAGCATGGAGCCCAAAAATCAGTCTGTGGAGGGCCACACCAGATCACCACAAAAGTCTGTCGAGCACTGCCAAAAATTGTATCCAAAAAGCTTACGTCAAATGCCTTCAGAGATTGGTGAAGTGTACTTCTGGTTGGGTTTATGGAACTAGGCATTACAATAAACTCTGCAGTCACTGTGAAATTCTGAAAAAGCTGTGAAGAGCTATTCAGAACAAGTGACATGGCATGCAAAGTTCAGGAATATATTTTTTCTGCGTGACAATGCTCACCCACATGCTGCCAAATGCATTTAACAAGGCATGGATAGCTTCAAATGGGAGTTGTATGATCATCCTCCATACAGTCCTGATTTGACTCCCACTGACTACCACCGTTTCCTAACATAAAAAAATGGCTAGAATAAGAACATTTTGAACACAATGGGGAGTTGGAGGATTGTATCAACACGTAGTTTAACTCACAGGCCGCAGAATTTCATGACGAGGGGGATGAAAAAAACGTGTTCTGTGATATGACAGATACCTAATTGTAGCTGGAAATTATACTGAAAAATAGCTAAAAGGTGTAGCTTTGAGTTGTATATAATAAGTGTTTTAGTGTTTTTTTTAAACACAAAAATGGAAGTTGAAACCAAACAGCACTTATACAAGAAAACTAACTTATGTATTTAACTTCTGTGTTTGTTGTTTACATTTTTTTTAAATCTACCACACACTTTAGAATAATTCTTCTGTTAATTATTAATTTCATTCAACCACAAAACTTTGACTATGTGCATTCTGATCTTTTCTTATTTTAAAAACACAAAAGAAGAACAATAATTATACTAAAATGCGCACACACACACACAATGATACTCTTATTTCTGTGAGTTCATACTAAGTTTTAATCTGCTTTTTTTGTGTACAAAGCAAAACATTAGCTTATATGAATACATAGAGATACAAAATATAGATTTATAAAATAAAACTCCTAGCAACTTTTTCGAATCATTATTTAAAAACTGTATGCCAACTGTTTATATGGTCAAGTATGCTTGCTTGCTTCAGTGTGTGTGTTTGTGTTAAACAAGCAGATGAAACGTATCCATAATGAGCCCAAAGGATTTTTTTTTGTGGGGGTTGAAAACTTAGAAACAAGGTGCACAATTTTCGTTTTTCTCATTCTTTTCTCTACAAGCAGGGCTTTTTCCTAGAGGAAAGAAACTACCCAACTTATAGGGAGTCAGTGTCACAAGACCAGGTAAAAATTATCCTTGCTTCATAGAATTTTCATCATGTATGTTCTACCTATAATGGCGAAAAGAACCCTTCAAACACATATTGTACAAGTCCAATCTTTATAAGAATCATAAGTAAAATCGTGTAAGCACAGGCTTACTAATTTGCATATGCTTACTGAATAATTTAAATTACTTAATTAGTAGATACTGACTTTACTGAGATTATAATACAATAATAACTAATAATATAGTAAAAATGATCAGACATGAAGCAGTTGCACATGCTGTAATAGGAATAGGGTGGGAACAGTGTAATACACATGTGTAGAAAAAGGCTATAGCTAGAAACATTAAACTGCTCACTGAATGACAAATCTACGTATGTAAGTTTCAATTGCGATTTCAACATGACTAAACAGTACACCTGGATGTTTTGTAAAACGAAACACACATTAGACACAACAGAGGGACCATAAAAAGATTTCACTGAGTTATAAAATGTTGAATGTTTAGTACTGCAATTATTTAGTTAACAGTGGCTTGGCATGTCTACTACACTGTTTCTCCTAATAGCTTATTCAACCATAGACATAACAAACATTGTATATTTTGGAGTATGTAATAGATTGTGTACATGACTCAGGAAAAAAGGCAGTAATATACAGTCAACAGTGCACTGACATCTTACTTTGTTTGAATGAGTAACATCAATAAGAGGCTCGCATGTGAAACAATTTTGTGTGTGTGTGTGTCACAAAAAACAATATTAATGCGAATAACATGTCTGTCGGCATCCAGGTCACTTATAATGACAAATAAAAATAAATATATTTACCTTTTCCTGCCTCGTGACCACATGTATTAACACAATGATATTATTCTGTGCTAGTGCTGTTTTAATTTTTTTTTACGCGTTTCGATACTATGTATCGTCATCAGAATATATATTAAAATATAATCACTCAAAGAGGTCATTAAAATTTAAAACATTAAAATCACAATATCGAAACCAAATAAGTATTTATACGAAGCGAGTGCGCACTCGACGAAAGCCGGCCGGACACTGATTGATATCAGTTACAGATAAATTTTAGTGCTGTGTTATATAATGGATTCGACTTGAAATGCAAGTGGTCGTTTAATATGAAATTGCAGTAGTATTTGTCATTATGTGCTCTATATATTTCAAATTCCTCACGTGCATTTAAATAAGTGCCTTTACCACAGACATGTAAGGGTTTCAAATTGGTGTCAAAGCTTGTATAATTATGGTTCTCCTGTATAAGATGACGAGCATAATTAGACTTTATACAAGATTATGTTGTCAAGTCTTTTACATTATGCTTTGGAGTGTGCTCAACGAAACGTTTATAAAAACCTCTCCCTGTCTGACCGATATAAAAGCATTCGCAGTCATTACAAGAAAGCTTATAAACACCTGTTTTCATTTCCAAAGGTGTACTGGTTCTATTACAAAGTCTATTAAACAGATTGTTACTGGTTTTAAATGTTACAGTTCTATTGTTACTATTTAATACTTTGGATAAAATTTTGGGCATAATACTGGTGTAGGCTGTTGAAATAAAGGTTGGTTCCTTATCTTGTATCACTCATGGTTTTGACAATATATGCTTATGCTTTTTAAGGAGGTTATCAACCATAGAAGATGTGTAACCATTGGCAACAGCAATATGTTTTATAATATTTAATTCAATTTTAAAATCATTTTCATTAAGAGGTATCATTAACAACCTGTGTATGAAATAATTATAAGCCGGCATTTTCTGCGAGAATGGGTGGTGTGAGTCAGCAGGTATGGTTACATCTGTGGTAGTAGGTTTCCTATATATACTATATTTCAATTTATCATCACATTTGGTGATGGTCAAGTCAAGAAAATTCAGTTTGTTATCTATTTCAGTTTCATGTGTAAATTGAATGTGTTTGTTGATATTATTTAAAAGATTTTTAAAGTTTTCTATTTGACGTAATGTACCCTTGTATATTATGAATGTGTCATCCACATATCGTGTATAGAACATGATGTTTTTCTTATGAATATTGTTAGAAAACAAGTGTGTGTTTTCGTAATGATTTAAATAAATATCTGCCAAAAGCCTGACAGCGGTGAGCCCACTGCCAAACCATCCCATTGACTGTAAAATCTGTTGTCAAATTCAAAATAATTTTGGTTTAAAATAACTTTTGAACTTGACAATTAAATAACTTTTAAGCGACAATTTGATGAAATGCAACAAATTAAACACTCAAGCAATAGATGAATTAATAAACCTACTTAAAGTTATTTTAAACAAAAATTATTTTGAATTTGACAACAGATTTTACAGTCAATGTGATGGTTTGGCAATGGGCTCATCGCTGTCAGGCTTTTGGCAGATATTTATTTAAATCATTACGAAAACACACACTTGTTTTCTAACAATATTGTAATAATAATAAAATAAAAGATTGATGTATGTATGTTCTTAAATTGGTGTGGCTCTCGACGTCTTACTGGCCTGAAACACTTCCTTAAGTTTCCCAGCTGGTCGAGTCCCAATGGTAGCAAGACCGGTCGAGTAGCTTAAAGTTGATGAAGGAATATATATGTTCAGCTTCGCCGAAAGTTTCAAAACAAAAAATTATTGTTTTGAAGGAAATTTAAAAAAAAATTATGTTTATAAAAAAAATAATTAAAAAAAAAATTTTTAATTTTATTAATTAATTAATTATGATCAATTAATTAATATAGGGCTGTGAAGTTTTAAAAAGTGTAATGCTCTTCTGAAAATTTGTATTAAAGTTTTGGTATATTTTAAATAAACTATCACCACTCATAAGATTGTCTTCAAACCAATCGATACTTGTTTATCTTTTTATTTTTTAGGTTATCTTCACTTATAGGTGGTAAAATCCTTGTAGATTATCAATTAGAATTATATTATTGGTAATTAATATTATTGAAGAAATAAAGAACTATTAAGTATTGAAAAGTATTAATGTTTTATTAATTAATGGCAATATTGACTCTTATCGATTAATATCGATTCTCAGGATATCGAAAAAATTACAAAGTATTATATAAAAATCGTACAGGGTTCTTTAAACAGCCAATTATTATCAAAGTCAGAGAAATCGGGCTAATATTTAAAAGTATAACGTTACATCAAATGAATAATTATTACTAAACACAAACATTGAATAATAATTTGAAAATAAAATAATTTGTTTTCACCAAACAGCTGTGTTTGAACTAGGAGAAGGCACTGGGATCGTCAAAAGCAAATGGCGGCCATCAAGTTGATCAAAATGTTGCTCGTTCCTGCTGCGTTCCAAATAATGTATTTTCTGGCAATATTCCTGTTCTTGTGTCTGCAAATCTCTTGTTAAATGTTGTGTAGTGACTGGTGTAATGATTCTGGGTTGTATTTAGTATATCTGTGTAATTATAAGTCAAAACACTTTTCCCAATTCCGACACTAATTTGGTTAATGTGTTATACAGTTTTCTGGTGTTTTGTGGTGTTTTTCGGAGTAGAAATGTATTGTTTAGTGTTAATTAGTGTTTCTTGATTGTTTTTGTCACAATGTATATGTTCTGGAAAGATTTTATAATTCACTCTCGACTTCACAGTAACGTACTGTTCGCCACTTAACTTTACCTTTGTAAGATAGGTTAGATCGTCACAAAACTCTCGTTTATGTTAACCGTTCGAATACCAATAATCAACTAACTGTTTCCTCCAGTTTCAATTAAACTCTTAGCCAATATAATATTATTCTTAATATTGTTCAAATATTTTTCATATCCTGTGCACACTTTAATATTTCACTATATAAATACCTAAACTTGGGTTATTTGTCAATTTTATTCACTAGATGTTATTTAAATTAATCTTTCAGTTCATTCAGCTTATTTTCAGATTAAATAATGCCGTTTTATAGTGTTTTCTGTCCAAAAAATAGTAATTTTACTTTCAGTTTGGTATACTCTGAAACGTCAAAACATCAAAATTTACTTCCTGTCATTATATAAATTCAGCCATTTTATCAGTTATATTTAATATTAATAATCCTATATTGTATTAAAAGGTTCATATTCCCTTATTTTCTGGTAATTAATTGAATTAGTTGTATTCTGAAACATTATTCAGGAATATATGACTCCCATGTCCAAATTTCTGAGTTTAGTCATTTTCATTTTTATTTATAATTCTGAATATATTTATTAAAATCTCTCTAAATGGTATGTGCAATTATATGGCATGATCTCAAGTTTATTTTGTCTAAACCCCTTTTGTTTATTCGCATTTAAATGATTAATTTCTCTGTTTTGATGAAGTTTGGTTTCCATTCTTTTGGCCTATGATTTTTTAACAATTTTTCTTACAAAATATTTTACAAACAATATATGATGTGTGATACCCTCTCTGACTTTTACATATAGTATTATAAATTAAACATGTTTTCAAATTACACAAAAACAATTAGTATTGGTTACAATACAAATAATAGTTAAACAAAATAAAGAATATTTTTTTAAATAAATGGTTGTCTTCAAGTCAGACATTTTGCAACAAAATCCTTATTTCTAAACATGGAAATATGGCTTAGAAAAAAGGTTTTTTACTAACTAACATCTTAATTACTCTCTACTATTTACAAGTAGTAACTATTTTTATAGTTCGGATATTAGTTGTATCAGACCCAAACAAATGGCCTTATATCTAAAACATTTTTAAACATTCTTTTACTATATACATAAAAACCTTATATTTATATTCTTATTTCTAACTATTATTATAAGTAGGATTCTACAGTTTTTATACCGTCTTTTATACATTGTCTTTGGGGAATTGTACCCTGTCATTAATAAATAAATAGTATGAATTGTTCAAAAGGTATTATGAACTCTGTTTTTCTTTTTTCATGTAAAACAAAATGTTATTTTAAACAGATTCATGTCTTATGAACAACATATTGTCACAGTCCACATTTCAAGTCATTGAAAAATGCATATTTCATTGCATCCAATGTTTGTGATTGCCAAGAATGAAACACAAGGTTCATTTTTTATAATACCCAAAACTATCACTGGTTCACTTGCACTTATATATTATGTTAATGCTAAATGGTCGTATAGTCTTATCAACATAATAAATTGGTTAGCGTTTTTCAATGGAGATTTGTTCCATGGGTACTATATTATTGTTTCATCTTAGTTCACAGGAAACTTTTACTTTATACACTTCTCTCTCTTAAATTTATATACATGTGGTTTTTATTTCGTTATACTTTTGTTTTTAGATATTTATTTTGGGGATATAGGGATTTGGGTGTCTTTATAAAAGCATGACATCTTCTTCAGGATGCTGCCTTCTTCTTCTTTCATCAGTCTTCTTTTCTCCTGCCTTCTGAGATTGGTATCTTCTCCATCTTCTTCTTGATGCCATCAGGTTTCTTGGGATCTTCTCCATCTTCTTCTTTATTTCAGAAATACACCACCTGTATTGGTTGATCTTGGCTTATTTTAGGGTTTCTATTCTATTTATTCTCCCTCGTTGTGGGTTTGGTCATATTGTGTACTGCTTGGTTATTTACTTTTTTACCTTCCTGGGTTATACCTTGAAAACCTTTGGTTATGAGACTGGTCTCGGATGACTCATCACTAGTAACTCCTTTTATTTGAACTTGTATTTTCTTTATAATAATGATTTCTTTCCACAGTTGCTATGAATTAATCTTTTTATATTAAACTTAATGCTTTCTTCCAAATTTAAATATTATAACTTTATTATTCTAATGATCAATTGCCATTCAATATTATGCTTATATCTGTCACGCTACAGATTGCTCTCCTCCAGAAGTAATTATTTCAGACATGTTTATGGATGAAATAATTTCTTATGATAATTTCATCATTTCTTATAATTCATTTTCTTCTCCATTTTTATATCGACTTTTTTATAATTAGAGTTTAATTAATTTTATATATATAATTATTTGTTTTACTACTGATCCTTTTCGGATAGTTAGTGTCTTCTGAGATATATTATTATTGTAATACATTTTCTTCCTTTATCAACTTCGTGTTGCATCCTTGGGATATTAATTCCCTAACATTCCCTATCACGTGGGCTGGGGCAGATCAGAGGGGCACTGTACGCTACTTCTCTGCTGGCCATACACCACTTCTATAAATTGAGTACAGAGGCATATCCATCCCTGCTCAAAAACATAATGCTGCTGGAATTATCTTCAGTCAGTCATCGAATAAATAAATAAAAAGTAGTCTCATTTTCGACTAATAAAAATATCTTTGGATTCTCCACTTCGTAGTCTCTCAGATTATCTCACATTTTCTATCTTAATAAATCTTCATAATCATTATTATACTCATCATATATATTTTTTCAAAACTCTTAACTTGTCTGATATATTTAATTTAATTATGGTTGAAAACCTTTCTTTTAATAATTCTGGTTACTGTTTACAGTGTAACTCTCTTTCTTCTCCATCTGAATTCTCTTTATATTTTCTTCTGGTTACTCATAGTATTAGCATGGTCTATATATATAGTCTTTCTTATTCATTATTTGAATGGTCTTAATATATTATATTTAATTTTTTAACATTGTATCTTTACATTAGATATACAGGTTGTTATATTGATCATTTTATTTAAACATTTTGGTTCTTTCCTTTCTCTTAGAAAGTTTTTAATCCGCCTTCGCATTCATTAACATTAATTCATTTATATTATATTTCATGTGGTATTTCTTCTCTTTGCATTTCATATAGGTCTTATTATTATCATTTATTCAAAATCATCTCCATCTGTTTGGTATGAGTTGTTCTTCTTTGCTCTTAATTAACTGTTTTTATTATCGTTTCATAGGTAATTAGCCTCTTTGCTTCCAAATTTTTTCTTCTCAATTCAATTATAATTGACACTTAATTATTTTTTGGAACTTGGTTAGTTTTAATGTAAAATTCAAACTATTCTTTTTATTTAATTGAAAAAATATTTCTCATAAATCCTTGTAATATGTTGATCTTATCTTGTTTCAAAGTTCTGACGTTCTATCAACATTCAAATTCTGTTTAATTCATTTATTCCCAGAATTGTTTCATTCAGAATTGTTTATAGTACTGTTTATCTTACTATTATTTCTGAATGTTTTGGTATTTTTCCAAAATCAAATTCTTCTTAATTATTTACCATAAAGTTTTCTCATAAACTTAGTTATAGTAAGTTGGTCTTACTTCATTTTTAAATTTTTTGTATTTTAAATTCAAAATTCCTTTCTTCTTAATTCTTCCAAAATGTTTTTCTCATAATTCAGTGGTAGTAAGCTGTGCTTGCTTAATTTTAAAATTTTTTTTTAAATTAAGTTCAAAATTCTCTCTCTTTCTCTTTCTTCCATAAAGTTTTGTTCTAAATTATCAGGTTGTAGTAAGATGTACTTACTCAATTTTAAATTTTTATAAATAATAAGTACAAAATTCTCTCTCTTTCTCTTTCTTCTATAAAGTTTGTTCAAATTATTAGGTTGTAAGTTGTCCTTACATATTTTAGAATAAGTTATATTCAAAATTCTTTCTTTTTCTTTCTTCCATAAAGTTTGTTCCAAAATTATTAGGTTGCAAGTTGTTCTTACATATTTTTAGAATTTTTTTTTTAAATAAAAATTCTAAATTCCTTTTTCTTATAATTCTCCAGAATGTTCTTTTCAAAATATTAGGTTGTAAGATGTACTTACATTATTTTAAAATTTTTTAAATAAAATAAATTCAAAATTCTAAAACTCACAATTCATTCTTCATAATATTTCTTCATAGAAGCTTGATTGTACACTCCTTTGATTTTTCCTGAAACGATTTCCCTCAACTCATATGTATTGTTATGCTTATCATTTACCACAACATATGGGCATATATTGTACTCTACACTGGACCATATTATTTATACTTTTGTAAGTTGATCTTCTCTTTTTCTTTCCTTATAAATTTTCTTTTCTTTTATATACCCAGGAAGATGGACGATTTTCTGTATGTCACTGCATTGCTCATATTTTTATTGGTCATGTTCATTTTCTTACATAGTCTTCACTCATAAAACCCAGTTTTGTTTCTATGTTTATTCTTCGTATCATTTCCTTTCAATGATATTTATTTCGTCTCCTTCAACGTTGTTTTTCGCCGTAGTCGGTTATCATGATCCGTCCCTTTTCTTGATGTCGTGTGGTATTTGTGTCAACCAGGGTCCATCATCTCAGTTGCTCTTATAAAATTTACCCTAGGGCGCGACACTCGGTTATTATTACTGTTATTATTGTTATTACTAAATTTATCATGATAGTAATTTCGGTTAGGTTGGTAAGGTCTGTTACCATTATTGTTGGGATATGGATTTCTCTGACTGTATGTGACATTATTATGTTGGTATAAATTGTTTCTATTGTATGGATAGGGGTTGTTATTCCTAACGCCGTTAAAATTACCGATAAACTGGTTATTATGCGGCGGGTTGTTAGGGCCGTCGTAATTACTGGGCTGGTTCCCTCTATCATTTTGTATACACCAATACTTCTCTGGTCCATGTTTTGTGTTACCTGACAAATATATGTGAGGATCTTCATCTGGGTTATCACTTATTATTTGTTTATCTGAAACACCATAAGCTGGTTTACCATCACATATCCACTCTGAAGGAATATATTTTAGTCTAACCGTACCCTGGAACTGTCCTAAATGGCACACTAATGGAATACATTCTGGTGATTCATCTGTGCCGTCATTACAGTCTGGTACGATATCACATTTCCATCTTTCTGAAATCCACTGTCCAGTCTTGCGCTGAAATTGATCTGGTCCACATGTTGTATTCTGTTTACCTCTGGTCCTTTCCCAGTGATAAACTACTGTCTTGTGGTAAATTATCTCTGAAATTACTTCGATTCTCCTTCTATAATTCATAGAATTCATGATGTCTTTGTCATAGGTAATTGGGATATTATTGCCATCAATTAACCCATGTTTCATCATCTCCAACTCTTCCTTCGTTTTTATCAAGTTTCTTGGATACATTCTCCTTTTCCTTTGCTTAATATTTTCCTTATTTCCACTAGTTTTAATTCCAGGTACTACCATTACTTGTTCCTGCGTTTTATCATTTGGTATTTCTTCTAGCTCTCTTTTGTTATCTCTTATTAATTCTTCCTCCCACAGTTTATTATTCTTGATGATAATTTCCACCCTTTTATTGTTATTCTCTATCATCTGTTTTAGAGTACTTATTCTTACTTCTCTCCACTTTTTCGTGAACTCCTTTAGTGCTTCTGTCTTTCGTTTTATTTTTTCCTGTAGCTCTTCCCTTCTTTGTTGTCTTCTTGGTTTTGACTCCTCTTTCTTAATCTGTTTACGCTCCCTTTTTATTTCTTTTCTCCATCGTTTCATGTATCCATTCATTGATACCGCGATTAGTTGTACCCTTTTCTCGTTTGGTATTTCTTCTGTTTCTGGTTTGCTTTCATTTTTTATTTCTTCGGTCTTCTCTTTTCTCAATTCTTCGCTTTTTAATCTGTCTTCTCTCCTTTTCTTATCCAGGTCATCTAGTTTCTCTATTATTTGTTGGCACATTTCCATTATCTTGTCCCCCCTCTCATCTCGTGTAAGTTCTTCCATTTTACTTGTCGTTGTTCCCTTTTTATTGTCTTTCTCTGACTTTTTAGCTGCTGCCTTGCTCCAACTAGTGATTGGGCAGAATTTATTGGCCTTCCAATCGCTAATTAAAGCCCCTAAAGTTGTGCGCCAATTTGTAATAAAAAATTACAAATTGAAGGTTGTTGTTGTTATAAGAGATTGTGAAGTGTGTGATTCCGATGTAATCAAGCCCCACTGTTTGGGCTAGCCAATTTGTAATAAAATAAATAAATTGTAATGTAATATGTTTAATTGGTGTGGCTCTCGACGTCTTACTGGCCTGAAACACTTCCTTAAGTTTCCCAGCTGGTCGAGTCCCAATGGTAGCAAGACCGGTCGAGTAGCTTAAAGTTGATGAAGGAATATATATGTTCAGCTTCGCCGAAAGTTTCAAAACAAAAAATTATTGTTTTGAAGGAAATTTAAAAAAAAATTATGTTTATAAAAAAAATAATTAAAAAAAAATTTTTTAATTTTATTAATTAATTAATTATGATCAATTAATTAATATAGGGCTGTGAAGTTTTAAAAAGTGTAATACTCTTCTAAAAATTTTTATTAAAGTTTTGGTATATATTAAATAAACTATCACCACTCATAAGATTGTCTTCAAACCAATCGATACTTGTTTATCTTTTTATTTTTTAGGTTATCTTCACTTATAGGTGGTAAAATCCTTGTAGATTATCAATTAGAATTATATTATTGGTAATTAATATTATTGAAGACATAAAGAACTATTAAGTATTGAAAAGTATTAATGTTTTATTAATTAATGGCAATATTGACTCTTATCGATTAATATCGATTCTCAGGATATCAAAAAAATTACAAAGTATTATATAAAAATCGTACAGGGTTCTTTAAACAGCCAATTATTATCAAAGTCAGAGAAATCGGGCTAATATTTAAAAGTATAACATTACATCAAATGAATAATTATTACTAAACACAAACATTGAATAATAATTTGAAAATAAAATAATTTGTTTTCACCAAACAGCTGTGTTTGAACTAGGAGAAGGCACTGGGATCGTCAAAAGCAAATGGCGGCCATCAAGTTGATCAAAATGTTGCTCGTTCCTGCTGCGTTCCAAATAATGTATTTTCTGGCAATATTCCTGTTCTTGTGTCTGCAAATCTCTTGTTAAATGTTGTGTAGTGACTGGTGTAATGATTCTGGGTTGTATTTAGTATATCTGTGTAATTATAAGTCAAAACACTTTTCCCAATTCCGACACTAATTTGGTTAATGTGTTATACAGTTTTCTGGTGTTTTGTGGTGTTTTTCGGAGTAGAAATGTATTGTTTAGTGTTAATTAGTGTTTCTTGATTGTTTTTGTCACAATGTATATGTTCTGGAAAGATTTTATAATTCACTCTCGACTTCACAGTAACGTACTGTTCGCCACTTAACTTTACCTTTGTAAGATAGGTTAGATCGTCACAAAACTCTCGTTTATGTTAACCGTTCGAATACCAATAATCAACTAACTGTTTCCTCCAGTTTCAATTAAACTCTTAGCCAATATAATATTATTCTTAACATTGTTCAAATATTTTTCATATCCTGTGCACACTTTAATATTTCACTATATAAATACCTAAACTTGGGTTATTTGTCAATTTTATTCACTAGATGTTATTTAAATTAATCTTTCAGTTCATTCAGCTTATTTTCAGATTAAATAATGCCGTTTTATAGTGTTTTCTGTCCAAAAAATAGTAATTTTACTTTCAGTTTGGTATACTCTGAAACGTCAAAACATCAAAATTTACTTCCTGTCATTATATAAATTCAGCCATTTTATCAGTTATATTTAATATTAATAATCCTATATTGTATTAAAAGGTTCATATTCCCTTATTTTCTGGTAATTAATTGAATTAGTTGTATTCTGAAACATTATTCAGGAATATATGACTCCCATGTCCAAATTTCTGAGTTTAGTCATTTTCATTTTTATTTATAATTCTGAATATATTTATTAAAATCTCTCTAAATGGTATGTGCAATTATATGGCATGATCTCAAGTTTATTTTGTCTAAACCCCTTTTGTTTATTCGCATTTAAATGATTAATTTCTCTGTTTTGATGAAGTTTGGTTTCCATTCTTTTGGCCTATGATTTTTTAACAATTTTTCTTACAAAATATTTTACAAACAATATATGATGTGTGATACCCTCTCTGACTTTTACATATAGTATTATAAATTAAACATGTTTTCAAATTACACAAAAACAATTAGTATTGGTTACAATACAAATAATAGTTAAACAAAATAAAGAATATTTTTTTAAATAAATGGTTGTCTTCAAGTCAGACATTTTGCAACAAAATCCTTATTTCTAAATATGGAAATATGGCTTACAAAAAAGGTTTTTTACTAACTAACATCTTAATTACTCTCTACTATTTACAAGTAGTAACTATTTTTATAGTTCGGATGTTAGTTGTATCAGACCCAAACAAATGGCCTTATATCTAAAACATTTTTAAACATTCTTTTACTATATACATAAAAACCTTATATTTATATTCTTATTTCTAACTATTATTATAAGTAGGATTCTACCGGTTTTATACCGTCTTTTATACATTGTCTTTGGGGAATTGTACCCTGTCATTAATAAATAAATAGTATGAATTGTTCAAAAGGTATTATGAACTCTGTTTTTCTTTTTTCATGTAAAACAAAATGTTATTTTAAACAGATTCATGTCTTATGAACAACATATTGTCACAGTCCACATTTCAAGTCATTGAAAAATGCATATTTCATTGCATCCAATGTTTGTGATTGCCAAGAATGAAACACAAGGTTCATTTTTTATAATACCCAAAACTATCACTGGTTCACTTGCACTTATATATTATGTTAATGCTAAATGGTCGTATAGTCTTATCAACATAATAAATTGGTTAGCGTTTTTCAATGGAGATTTGTTCCATGGGTACTATATTATTGTTTCATCTTAGTTCACAGGAAACTTTTACTTTATACACTTCTCTCTCTTAAATTTATATACATGTGGTTTTTATTTCGTTATACTTTTGTTTTTAGATATTTATTTTGGGGATATAGGGATTTGGGTGTCTTTATAAAAGCATGACATCTTCTTCAGGATGCTGCCTTCTTCTTCTTTCATCAGTCTTCTTTTCTCCTGCCTTCTGAGATTGGTATCTTCTCCATCTTCTTCTTGATGCCATCAGGTTTCTTGGGATCTTCTCCATCTTCTTCTTTATTTCAGAAATACACCACCTGTATTGGTTGATCTTGGCTTATTTTAGGGTTTCTATTCTATTTATTCTCCCTCGTTGTGGGTTTGGTCATATTGTGTACTGCTTGGTTATTTACTTTTTTACCTTCCTGGGTTATACCTTGAAAACCTTTGGTTATGAGACTGGTCTCGGATGACTCATCACTAGTAACTCCTTTTATTTGAACTTGTATTTTCTTTATAATAATGATTTCTTTCCACAGTTGCTATGAATTAATCTTTTTATATTAAACTTAATGCTTTCTTCCAAATTTAAATATTATAACTTTATTATTCTAATGATCAATTGCCATTCAATATTATGCTTATATCTGTCACGCTACAATATTCATAAGAAAAACATCATGTTCTACGCACGATATGTGGATGACATATTCATAATATACAAGGGCACATTACGTCAAATAGAAAACTTTAAAAATCTTTTAAATAATATCAACAAACACATTCAATTTACACATGAAACTGAAATAGATAACAAACTGTATTTTCTTGACTTGACCATCACCAAATGTGATGATAAATTGAAATATAGTATATATACGAAACCTGCTACCACAGATGTAACCATACCTGCTGACTCACACGACCCATTCTCGCAGAAAATGGCGGCTTATAATTATTTCATACACAGGTTGTTAACGATACCTCTTAAAGCAAATGAAAGTGAATTAAATATTATAAAACATATTGCTGTTGCCAATGGTTACACATCTTCTATGGTTGATAACCTTATAGTGATCGAAATTTTTAAAAAATTTTAATTTCTCGATCAAGTGGCACGTTCCCACACTCGAGTCGACGGACACAAGCCCAGGTCGTAAATAATGACGAATTAGGGACACGTCAGACCCGACGCCAGTGCGAAGACAAGGAAAAAACGTCTGTGTACTGCACACAATAAGAATTTGAGGGCGTCGTTGACAGCTCGCAGTTTGTTACAATTTACAGCACCTAGCAATCGAAACAAAGACTTCGTCCGCCGAGTTACACGGAAACGAAATGGAACGCCTGCTGTGGAGGTGAGTTGTAACGAGCACAAATATGAAAGGCTTCACTCTGCTACAAAGGAGTACAGAGCAATCTCAACAAACAGATAAACAATAGAACGTAAACTCAGTGAATACTGCAAGTGCACCCTGCACAGCGTGAAAACAAACCTTTGACAGCTAACTGAAATTTACGACTAGAAAGCGTGGGATCGACGAGAGTCGACTCCAGCGAAGGGTTGATAATCGGCGGAACGAACAACGAATAACTTGAACAATTAACCAGGACTCTGCAGTCTGTTAACAAAAGATAGGTCAGAACCTTGACAAAAGTCTAAACAAAGGGTGACAGACAGCCGGGGAATTGCTCTAGTTTCTTAGAATCTGTACCACGTTCATCACATGGAACACTCTGGGGATGATGACGACCAACCAGTGTTAAGCATCTTCTAAAAGAACTCGTGGAGAGAGTAAGAAGGGTTCAAACGACGAATCGGGAAACAGAGGATGAGATCTGCAGAGGAGTAGGAATTTGAAGAACCAATCACGGATCCGAAAGGGGCGTAGAAATCCAGAATTTGGACTTATGGGTAGTATGTTTTAATAAAACTGTTTTGCGAAGACGCGGAGCGGCAGTCTACAAGTCAATCGGTCAGAAGTTAATAAGTCAGTAAGAACGACAGTAAGACGGCTGGTTATAGTCAGAACGGTAATACAGTTGGTGATAGAAACAGTTTGCGCGACCTACCGAACTTCCAACTCGGTGAATTCATAAGTGAACTTAGACATACGATATGGTCTCAATTATACACAAGTCTGTTCGACAATTGTATATGTTATAACGGAAAGAAAAGATTGAGTGGTGTTTGTGTAATAGTGTTGTAATTTGTCGGGCGTTACCTCCGCGCACTTTTGTTACTTACTCTGTTGACTGGATCCTCTGCAGTGATGTAGTCCTGTAACACAACTTAATACTATGCTTTTTGTGGGCGCCACTTGGAAACGTTTGTTCCAAGAAAAAAAATGTGATTGATAAAATTTTTAAATCTACGAAAAAATTTAAACAAGTCAGTTTAGCTTGGAAAAATCAGTTAAGTTTAATGATTCTTCAAAAACAAACAAATCGTCTGAAGGACTAACATTCATAGAAAAAAATTATAAAATTGCAGAGAAAAAATTTTACAAGTTATTATTATTGACAATTTTTTATATATCCAATCAAGTATCAGCTAGCTTATTTCAGATTTTGACTCAGTTGAAAAGCATGAGTTTAATACGTGAAAAATCTTTACTCTCAGGACGTGACTCCTTTGAACTACCAAGACATATCAATTAGATGCCTTACAAGAAAAAAAACTAAGTGATTTGAAGGTGTATGTGTGGCGTGTGAAGTACAACTGCGTGATAAAATGTAACCAGGTAACAAATGACTTTAATTTTGGTAACTCACGTTCCAATGGTTATTTATTCTCGCGCTGGGCACTCCTTTCGGGTAGTTTCTCAATCTCGCCTCTTCGGGTGTACACTGAATCTATTTAAAGTCAAATTTTGCGATCATTACTTTTTCCGCACTTTTGTAAAAACGTTTGGCAGTAGAATCTCGTTCAAACGCCGCCAAAAGCTCATCAGCTGCTCCGCGTTAATTCAGAAATTATCCGCCGTAGCGCTGATTCCCATTCAGTCTCGAGAAGAAAGGCTTGTTGGGTATATGTTTGTTTACGTTAGGGGGAATTATTGTCACGTTAGTCAGTCTATGCGAACACAGCAGAATTCGTTCTCTATTTAAATTTTTGGTCCCTCCTGGGCCGCTCGACGTTCTGGCTGCGTGATTTCTATTAAAATTTGCCGTATCGCTGCTCTATTTCAGCGATACTTTTGGCGTAGATTCTCGTTGAGGTTAAGTCAGTCGGTATGTCTATGTACGGGAAAAAGCCTTTCTCCGTGTCTTGTCGATTTCTCGCCTCTTCGGTTTCGCCTTAGCTGCGTTGATCAGTGTTGTGGGTGATGCATCAGTTCTGGAGTTCAAGTTTCAAGTGTTTTTCGGTCGGATTTGGTCTCTCTTTTATACTAATTCAGGATGACTGTTTTCATCGACTTCCGGTATATTTGTGTAAAAATTCTTTCTAGAATGTTCAAGAATAAACGAAATGGAATGTCATAGAACAATTTTCACTTCCGTAGAAGCTTTTAGAATGAATTTCTTATTCTTCATACAAAGGATATTTCAAAAATTACTCTGGTATTTATCAAACAGTTTTACATTAGTACTCACAATTTGTATGCCATTAATACATTTAGATTCCCTGTTTTTAACTGAATCTAGCGATACTAAATATGATTGGTTTCTAATTAACTTAAGTCTAATAAACAATACAATATACAACCCTCACCTTGAGTTGTTGTCATTGAAAACTCAATTTTTATAACAAAAATTGTTGTGGAGTTACTAAGTTCCTTCCACAAGCTGAACATCTAATACTACTACCTTCCTACAACAAAATAAACAAATTTTAACATAGATAAAACACAAATAAATACAATTTTATATGGCCTCTGCTCATGGTCTAGATTCTTGTCAGTTTTCTAATACAATGATTAGTCTTTTTCTTTAATATATGTATTATTTCACTACTGTACACACAGAGTTTATTATTTTGTCTATCTTTTGTGATACCTGGTTACTCTGTACATATATTATATTTATCACAAGATGACATAGCATCATTGATTGGTCTAGATATGTCCTTTTTTATGGCGTGACAAATCTCACTCTTATTAGTTAAATTCTTTTAGAATTGACTTTACTTTCAACTGAGTTTGTTTCTTATTAAGGTATACTGATGTATTGTACCTTTCTATCTTATTTTTGTTAGCATTATGTAAGTATTTAGCCAGATATGATTATTTTTGTACTGGATGATTGGTTCCAGCCATACATGGTATAAGTAAATATTTTGCTAACTTGACTATTACAATGTTAAAGTTAGTCAGGTATATTAGTATAGTTGCTTTATATCATATTACAGCTTTCTAATGCAATTTGGTTGCATTTTGGCAACATTAAATTCATAAATTATACAATATTAGATGCCTATCACATGTTTTTAGTTAGTACTGTTTTTGGCTATTTTGACTGCTTTTTATTCATTTGACAGCTTCCTTTATTTAAGATAAATGGTTCACTATTGTCTGCTTGACAATTACATATAGTTTTCATTTAAATCTGATAATAATTAATTTTTTTATGAAAACTGGGTGTATGGTCTCAAATCCAACACATTAATATTTTTTGTCATTGCAAATATACAATTTTTATTTTAACTTAGATTCTTTCGAATAATGTATTTAAGTCATTTAATACATTTATTTTATTTACATCACATAATATAATAATGGATCATGTCCATTCATTCACAAAAAATAGTTTTTAATACTCTATTCATAGTTATAAAACTTAATAATTATTGACTTCATTTTGGTTGATTCTGACATTATTTCTCTCTCTTATAGTGTCTTATGGTTTTTTTTCACTCTTATTCACTTTAATAATATATATGGGGTTTTGTCTTAGTCATAGTTTGGTCGTTTTTTCAAGTTGATAGAAATAATTATTATACAAAATTACACAATTTTTTGGGACTACTTGGGTTCGATACTGTTCACCTCACTTTCCTCTTATGCTAACTTACTATATAAATGATTTCCTTTTATGGAACGTTCTGTGACGTTACATATGCCTCTCCGTTAAAGTTGATAATTTTGGAAAAACATATCTTTGGTTTTGATGAAATTATCATCTCTATATTAACCCTTTATTAGCTTCTTTATATTTCATTCTTTTATCTTATAATTAAATTCCTGTACTACTCCTTTAATATATTAATCCAACTCAATATTCCTAGTTCGTTCTTTGTCGTATCACCTATTCCTTTCCTTTTTACCTTGATGTTTTATAATTAATCTTTGATATAATTCCCTATCAATTCCCTAACTTACATAGAGGGTTGGGAGTCAGAGTGGCTCGCTATGGCATACATTCTCTGTCCCTTCCTGTCTATAACTACTGAAATCAGAGGCAACACATCCCTGTTCAGAAAATAATACCGTATTTTCTCGCATAATTAACGCACTTTTTTGACGAAAAATACCGGCGAAAATTTCGGGTGCGTAAATTATTCGAGGATTTCAGATATACCCAAATTTCATTTGAAATTTATTGACTTTTAAAGATACATTAAATATACTGTACTGTATTATACACAAAATCAGTTCAACTCATTGAAGTTATCGTCATTTGGCGTAAAATTACGGTTGAGTTTTCTTCTGAACAATCAAATAGAGTACATTAGGCAAGTTGGAGTTAATGATGTTAATAATAAGATAGAGCAAACTAATAAATAATCAATTTTTTTTATACCGAGGAGGGGTATATATAACGATTCATAATATGTCGTCATATTTGAGCATTTTATGAAAGGGACAGGCTGTGTGCCGTAAGCTAGACAGAGAGCGTATAATATGCAACTATCTCACTCTTTGTCACAGTGAAGCACGCGGTCGGTCGGATCAGACGTGAATTTTACTCAATTCATTTTTGCAGTTCAACCTGCGATAACTTCAAAACCAATACATATACAGCAATTCTGAAAACTGCATTGTGTTCAGTAATAAAAGCTCTATAAGTAGCCAAAATCTCAATTAATATAATTAACAATTACAGAAGATACACAGAAGAACGTGTTTTTTTAGACATTTCTATTGGTTTAGCATTTGTATTTGTACACTGTACTCTTTAAAAAGACACACAAACACAGACTGCGGGTAGCAAGTGGCAGGCAGACGGCAACCGAGGTTGAGAATAAAGGAATGGGTTTCCGGGAAAGAGCCATTGACTGAGTCAAGGCCACAGCCCCGCTCGGAATAGACTAGGCGCGTAAACAATATTCCAGCTGCAACTTTCACTTTCCCATCCCTAACCATTTCGCTAACCAAAATTGAAAAATTACGTAGTTTGGAGATACGTCCGGATATCACAGGTCCGGATGTGACAGGTTGTACTGTATACCCAAATTTCATTTGAAATTTATTGACATTTAAAAGATACATTAAATATATTATACACAAAATCAGTTCAACTCATTGAAGTTAATCGTCATTTGGCATAAAATTACGGTTGAGTTTTCTTCTGAACAATCAAATAGAGTACATTAGGCAAGTTGGACATGTGAGAGATATTATTTAATATTGGAATTATATTGCCAAATAGTTAGACAACACGTTGATTAGAAAAGACTTTATTCACTAGAACTAACCTTCATAGAATACATACATCCGTTATAACAATAATAATACGCGCATGCGTATTGTCATACATTGTTTAACCATATTTAAATTGTACATATGATATATTTGACAGGACACACAGTTTCAAGTACGACACCGGAAAATATTCTTCCCGTCACGAGCTGATAGTACGACCTGAAGCAAAATAAATATGAATTAACGAAAGTACTAACGACGTAAGTAATAATGACATACCTGCTAAAAAGGAAGAAAAATAATCTTACCTTTTATAGGCTACCGAGTTGGTCATCGCCACTGGAACTGCAGGAAGAATTGGTGCTGCTATCACTGCTCACATCTCTCCATAAGAAGTCATCTTCAGTCCCGTCTAACGCATTCGAGATTCCCATCTTTTTGAAGCTCTTTTCAATCACCTTCGAAGAAATCATGTCCCAAGCGCGCAATATCCACTCACAAAGGAGTTCCACAGATGGTTTCCGAATTTTGCCTGTTGGAGTAAGTTCGTGCACATTTTCTGCCACCCAGCACTGATAGAGTTTTCGCACATTGTCCTTGAATGGTTTATTTATTGAAACGTCCAAGGGTTGAAGTACTGATGTCAGTCCACCAGGAATCACAGCCAAATCGGTTTTCATGGTTTCCAATAATTTTTTAGTGTTTTCCGTCAGATGGCCACGAAAACTGTCCAACACGAGAAGAGCCGGGCACCGAAGGGGAGACCCCGCTCTATTTCCCCAAACCGTTCGTATCCAGTCTTCTATGAGTGACGTGTCCATCCACCCTTTTTCTTGGACACGAACGTGGATCCCACGTGGAAATTTTACTCTAGGCATTGTTTTTCGCTTCAGGACAACGTACGGTGCAAGCTTTCTGCCATCAGCTGTTACAGCAAGCATTACTGTACACCGTTGTTTTTCACTTCCAGTAGTGCGCACAATAACACTCGATGTTCCTTTCGTATCGATTGTTCGACTTTGTGGCATATCGAAACTGATGGGCGTCTGATCTGCGTTTCCTATCTGGGAAAGCAAATATTTCTTCGCTTTCCGTTTCCTAATCATGAAGCGATGAAAATCAATGACTTTTTGGTCGAAATCATTCGGCATTCTTTGACATAAGGATGTTCTTCTTCGAAGAGAGAGTCCATTTCTCTTCATAAATTTAATCACCCAGCCTCGGCTAACCTTAAAATTCGAGACACTGATCCCATGTGCTGCAGCTATTTCTCGTCCTTTAAAATACAGCATTTCGTAAGAAACGGCATATCCATCATTGCGTAACGAAATCACATATTTCAGAAGATGCTCCTCTACTTGCGGAAACTTGCCACTTTTTGGACCGCGAAATGCTTTACGAGACTTGTTGGTCTCTTGAAGGGCAATTTTCTGTTTTCGCCAGTACCGCACGTTACACTCGGACACGGAATATTTGCGGCCTGCTGCCCTATTCCCGTGTGTTTCGGCGTAAGCGATCACCACAAGTTTATATGACGCAGTATTACTCGAATACTTGCTCACTGTGGATTAATGAACGACTTTGAGATCACAAAACATCCGTGTACCCGAAACACTCGTAAAATGAGTTTCTACCAGACTGGAATAAATCGTCACTAATCACGTCTTCGCTGATTCACTCACCGGACTGAATACCGCAGTGAGTAATAACAGGAAGTTGCACGAGGGTTTGAAATGCTAGGTTGCGCAATAGGAAAGCTACTACTTGACATCTTTATTTCGAAACGCATCCGGAACTGCGTGATGAAATCATCGAGAAAGTGGGTGCGTCAAATACGCGAATATTTCTTTTTTCCCACTTTGAACCCCCCAGAAATGGGATGCGTAAATTATGCGGGGGCGTTAATTATGCGAGAAAATACGGTAATTGCACCTTTGCAACAAATAATAATAATAATAAAAAAAATACAATATTCAAAGATCATAGGCTCCTACACATAAATTCCCTTTCTTAAACTCTTCTGATTAATTCACAATTATATTAATATATCGTTCTCCGCAGGTTAAAATTATCGTTTAAAATCATTCAATGTTAATAGCTATATTCATATTCATCATTACCTCCTTATGTAACATACTGTTTTCCTTTTTTTTTTAATTTTCATTTATCATTTCCATTTAAATATCAAATATATGACAGTATTTCTCCTTCTTTTCTCCTTTACTAAGTGTCCATCTCGTAATATTTATTAATAATAATCTCTCTCCTTCTCTAAGTACGGGTAAGCTGGTAAATATACGTTGACATGGCTATTGGAAATAAATCTTGCCTATAGTGGAATGTGTCCATCTCGTAATATTTATTAATAATAATCTCTCTCCTTCTCTAAGTACGGGTAAGCTGGTAAATATACGTTGACTTGGCTATTGGAAATAAATCTATATTTTATATATCTTTATGCCTTTGGTGTAAGGTGTCCTTCTCGTAATATTAATTAATAACAATCTCTATACAATAATATTTATATTTATTTAACAATCTCTACCTCCTTTCTAATTATGGCTAAGTTAAAAAATTCACGTTAACATGTTTAGTCAAGGTACCTTCTCTATGATGCTGTATTTGACTTTGGTTTTTGGTCATGGTACTTGGTCAATGATTGAGTATTCGACTTGCGATTTTTTTTTAATCATGGTACTTTTTTAATGAAGTCTGGTTATACGTACCTTTTACCTTGTTCCTAATTGTGTCAGTTACCTCGTAGGTATTGTTTTTATTGTCTCTGGTTATCGTGAAAGGCCCTGTATATAAGAGTAGCAATTTCCTCGTTATGCCTTGTATAGCACTGGGCAATTCTCTATTTTTAACTAACACCTTTTCACCTACCTCATATTTAATTGCCTTAGGCTGTGATTTGATATATTTTTTCCGCTGCTGTTCCGTTTTTTCTAACACCTTATTATAAAATTTTGCCCCTTCAAATTGGTATGCGGGTTCGTCGGGAAAATTAATAATTTCTTTTATCTCTCGTGGTGGGGGTCTTTCGAACATAACCGTGTATGGCGACATCTCGATGGTATTGTGATGCGAGAAATTGAGAAAATCCTCGGTAGAGGCTACATATTCATGCCATCTTTTCTGCTCGTTATGGCAGTATGTTCTTAGTAACCGTCCTACCTCCCTTAACACTCTCTCGGCTGGGTTACTATTCGGGTGATATACGGACGTTTTGTACGTTTTTATTCCGTGTTCTCCCAAGCTTTCCTTCCAAAGTTTTCCTCTAAACTGAGTACCGTGGTCCGTAATTATAGAATACGGTCGGCCCACTTCCATTATATAACGCTTGATTATTATGTCTATTATTTTCCTGGTCGTTGCCCTAGTTATTGGGTATAGCTTTGTATACTTGCTAAAGTGGTCGAAAATGATTACGATAAATTTATATCGGTGTCTCCCAGTGCTGCGTGGAAAGGGTCCGCAGATATCGAGAAATACCTTTTCCAATTTTTCGGTAGATAATATGGGTATCATGACCCCTTCCTTCCTCTCGTTATCACACTTTACTTTTTGACAAATATCGCACGACCGTATCGCCAGTTGCACCTTCTTATTCATCCCCTTGATGTATGTTTGCTCTTCCAATGCCTTCCTTACTTTAAGGGCACCCATATGTCCGTACCTATCGTGATAGTCGATTATTAGCGGTCTCTCTATCGCTGGTGGAATCACTAATTTCCAATTCTCTTGTTGCGGGGTATTCATAATAAACAAAGTGTCGTCGTGTATACAATAAAATCTGTTTATGACCTCATCGCCTTCCTGTACCCTTTTTCTAATATCTCCTAATTTCAGATCGGCCTCTTGTTGTGACTTTATTTCGTGCAAAATATCTTTTAAATCCTCCCTGCTCTTAATAATGTGGTAAACCTTGGCTAATTGTTCCTTTTCGCCGTCAAAGGTTTGGTCTGGTATATTGACGCGAGATAAGACGTCGGCGGCTACGTTCTGTTTGCCGGGTATATATTCCCATGTGATATTGTACTCTTGCAAAGCCAAAACCCATCTAGTCAGCCTTCCGTGGTTCAGTTTACAATGCTTTAAAAATGATATAGATTTGTGGTCGCTTCTAACTGTTATGGGGTACCCTAATATATATGTCCTAAATTTACCGCATGCGAAAACTACACTCAACAGTTCTTTTTCGGTAGTATTGTAGTTTCGTTCGCAACTGTTCAGCACGCGGCTAGCAAAGCTAATTACTAAATGGTTACCGTCCTGATCTTCCTGATATAGGGCTGCACCTAAACTCACGTTACTGGCGTCGCAGTTTAGAAAAAATGGTTTTGATGATGCAACATTACGGTTTCTAAAAACTTTTCCTTTATTATATTGAGCACTCCATCTTGCTCTGGTCCCCAAGTCCATTTGTCTTTAGCTGATAACTGCTTTTGGAACTTGGCAGTTAGTTCTGAGTAATTGGACCGAAACTTTCTGTAATAGTTGCAGATTCCTAAAAATGACTGCAGCTGTTTCCTATTCTTTGGGGTGGGGAACTTCTGTATGGCCTCTACCTTTTCCTTGGATGGAGTAATCCCTTGTTCTGTTAAATTAAATCCTAAAAATTTCACCTCATTTGCAATGAATTGGGACTTGTCTAATTTGAGGGTGATATTATTCTCCGATAATTTCTCTAGCACCTGTTCAACCCTATTACAATGGTCGTCCCAATTCGCTGAAGTCACCAGTAGGTCGTCGACGCACACTGTCGTAAACTTCAGTACTTCCTGCCCCAATATTCTGTCCATTATCTTTACAAACACCGCCACAGAATTTATTAAGCCAAAAGGTAACCGCTTAAACTGATAGTTTCTGCCCTCGAATATGAATGCCATATATTTCCTACTATCAGGGTGGAGTTCTACCTGCCAGTATCCGCATACCGTATCCCATGAGCTTATATATCTGATTCCGTGGAACTTTTTTAATATCTCCTCCATCTCCCCATGATGTGCGGTCGTTAACAATCATTTTGTTAATCTCCCTAGCATCGAGACATATACGTACCTTTCCGTTCTTTTTTGGCACCGCTATGATTGGGCTGGTAAAGGGCGAATGACTATACTCGATTATGTCGTCCTCTATCATCCTGTTCAATTCTTCCCTGACTTCGTTCTTTAGCGAGTATGCGATCGGGTACGATTTCCTGTTAAATTCCACCGGAGTTTTGAATTTTATGGTGCACTGATAATCTCTGGCTTTACCTGGAGCGTTCGAGAATATGTGTTTATAATGGTTGTATACCTCGATTAATTGTTCCGCCTGTTTTTCGCTGATCAGACCCCTTGCTTTCGTCCTTTGGAAATCCCGTATTTCTTCTAACTTTTCTAACCACAACTCTGGGTTTTCCTCCTGATATAATGGCATATTGATTGGACGATCGGTACAATAATAATGGTTCACTATCCCTTGATAAGGTGTATTGTCTGTACCACTTCCTTGGACATCGATTAAATTATTGGTCTAAATCCCCTTGTTAGTCTTAAAAGTTATCACCTTACTTTCCAAATCTATTACAGCATTGTATGGCCTAAGTATATCGCAGCCTATTAGTATACTCATGGGTAAATTACTAGCCACTAATAACCCTATTGGTATTGTTACCCCATTACTAGTCATCTCTAATGACACCTGTTTCTTTATTGATTTATTTTGCCTCCCCGTTGCTCCGACTAAAATAATGTTATTTATCGGTAGAGTGGGTATTGGTAAATTACTATTTTGTTTAATCCGCTCTAACTCAATGCTGTCGATAAGTGACACATTTGACCCCGTGTCAATGAGTAGTATCGCTTCTATGCCATTGATATATGCTTTAATCTGCACGATACTATTATTCCCTTGGTTACTATTTTTAATGATATTATCACCTTCTTCTAATAACTCCTCTCTAATATCCTTAAGGTAATTATTTATTCTTATCCTAGTCCCGTCTTTGTCCTGTCTATATTCGTCATTTGTCACCCCATAATATTGGTTCAGTGAAGGGCGGTTTTCCTTTTTCACTGCCGCGTTTAGTTTAAATGAGCCACTGTCTCATTGGCCCGGTCTCCCGGAACATTGGATTGCTGACCCGTCTGTGTTTCCTGCCTGACCTCGGGATTACCGTTAATAGGTTGGCTATTCGCCGTGTTACCCTGGCTACCTGGCGCCTGTTGTGGGTAAAACATGTAAGTGGTAACATGAAGTTTGGTACATTAGGTGGATATGGCCGTCGGTTATTGGCCATTGTATAATTTACCTGGGGCCTATATTCATTTTGGTTTCTCCTATCGCCTCCTCCTTGGTTTCCCTCGCTACGATAACCATTACGTTGACCATAATTACTTCCTCTATAATTATTCCCGCGATAACCGTTTCCCTGGTGGAAGTTCCTACTGTAGTTATTCCCGGTGTAATTACCTCTGTTTGGACCCGGATAGTTGCGGTTAATTGGGCCCTGAGTGTTATCATTTCGGCCATTTGGTGGGATATTATTATTCTGATTATTGGTGTTTAGATTATTACCGTTCCCACCTCCATTCCGGTTTGGTCCGTTATTATTGTTGTTGTACTCTACCTTACGATTGGGGGGTTGGTAATCCTGGAACCTTCCTGTGGATTCGCAATTTTCCAATAATTTGGCCAGATCGGCTATTTTGCTAATTTGTTGGTATAATTGGGCATCCTTGATACCATAGCTGTAGTGTCCAGCTAACTGCCTTACCAAACATTCTTCTGGGATCGGCGGTATCAACTTCCGTGCTAAACATACCTTTCCCAGGAAATAAGACGTCGGGGACTGTCCATAGGACGCGTCGTATTTGCCATAGAAAATGTCCATTCTTACCCTGTTTTGTGCGGTCTCTGACCAATACTTTTCCTTAAACTGGCGTTTAAACTCTGCTAAATTCGTTATTTCGGGTCGTACCGCTATCCACCAGTTATCCTTAGTATTTTTAAACGTCTCGTCAAGCATCTCTCTTATCCTGTCCCACCTTGTTTCTCTATTTCTCCCAATAAACTCCTCCATTCTTTCCAAAAATTCCATTGGGTTTCGTCGATAGTTCTGGAAGTTGATTACTTCCCTGTTTTCACCATGACACGTATGAGTGTTTAGTATTGGTGTGTCTCTCAGCGCCTCTAATCTTTCCTGCAGGTTTTTCTCTCTCTGGTCTATTTCCAGTATACTATTTTTGTTAGTTTTTATCTGTTCGTCCAGCCTGTTAGCGATGTCATATGTTTTCTGCATCCTCTCGCTAACGTCTTTCTGGACTTCTCCCACCTCCTGCATGATGGCGTCTTGGTTCTGCCTTACCCTGTTTTCGAGATTTCTAACATCTTGTTTGGTCTCTACTGTTTGTTCCTCTAGATTTTCAAAACGTGTATTGTTTCCCTCCTGTAACCTTTCCAATTGTTTCTCCATGTTTTCGACCTTCCTGTCACTATCGATTTTATTATCATCGATCTTTTTGGTTACTGTTTCGTACTTTATGCTAATTTCTTTTTTCAGGGACTCTATACTTTTTTATTCTCCTCCTGAAATATCTCCAGTTTTTTCCCATTATCATTTATTTTCTCGGTTATATCCTCCCTTAAAGATTCTATGTTTTTGTCTAATTTCCCCATATTTTTATTATTCTCCTCCTTATCTTCCTGTCTATTTTTATTCATATCCTCTTTCAGGGATTTGATTATTTCCTCCTTATCTTCCTGTCTATTCTTCTCATTTTTTTTCATATTTTCGTTTAGCGTTTGGAACATTATCATTATTACATTAGCGTCAACGTTCCCTGTTATTTTCTCTGGTTCGGGGTTCTCTGTTTGTTCTACCATTTGTATGGGTTCTTCTCCCGTCTGTTCTTCTAATTCGTCTGCCGTTTGTACCGGTCTTTCCACTTCTAGTGTGGGCGGTTCTAACTCTACTTCCTCGACCTGTACTGCCTCTCCGTCTTCCACACTTAACTCGGGTTCCACAGTCTTCTTCACCTTTTTTCCCTTAGGTTGCGGCATTTTAATATGTTGGTAGTTGCCGGGCTTGTTCCGTCTTTTTCAAGCCTCACTAGTTGGGCTGCCAATTTATAACGGAAAGAAAAGATTGAGTGGTGTTTGTGTAATAGTGTTGTAATTTGTCGGGCGTTACCTCCGCGCACTTTTGTTACTTACTCTGTTGACTGGATCCTCTGCAGTGATGTAGTCCTGTAACACAACTTAATACTATGCTTTTTGTGGGTGCCACTTGGAAACGTTTGTTCCAAGAAAAAAAATGTGATTGATAAAATTTTTAAATCTACGAAAAAATTTAAACAAGTCAGTTTAGCTTGGAAAAATCAGTTAAGTTTAATGATTCTTCAAAAACAAACAAATCGTCTGAAGGACTAACATTCATAGAAAAAAATTATAAAATTGCAGAGAAAAAATTTTACAAGTTATTATTATTGACAATTTTTTATATATCCAATCAAGTATCAGCTAGCTTATTTCAGATTTTGACTCAGTTGAAAAGCATGAGTTTAATACGTGAAAAATCTTTACTCTCAGGACGTGACTCCTTTGAACTACCAAGACATATCAATTAGATGCCTTACAAGAAAAAAAACTAAGTGATTTGAAGGTGTATGTGTGGCGTGTGAAGTACAACTGCGTGATAAAATGTAACCAGGTAACAAATGACTTTAATTTTGGTAACTCACGTTCCAATGGTTATTTATTCTCGCACTGGACACTCCTTTCGGGTAGTTTCTCAATCTCGCCTCTTCGGGTGTACACTGAATCTATTTAAAGTCAAATTTTGCGATCATTACTTTTTCCGCACTTTTGTAAAAACGTTTGGCAGTAGAATCTCGTTCAAACGCCGCCAAAAGCTCATCAGCTGCTCCGCGTTAATTCAGAAATTATCCGCCGTAGCGCTGATTCCCATTCAGTCTCGAGAAGAAAGGCTTGTTGGGTATATGTTTGTTTACGTTAGGGGGAATTATTGTCACGTTAGTCAGTCTATGCGAACACAGCAGAATTCGTTCTCTATTTAAATTTTTGGTCCCTCCTGGGCCGCTCGACGTTCTGGCTGCGTGATTTCTATTAAAATTTGCCGTATCGCTGCTCTATTTCAGCGATACTTTTGGCGTAGATTCTCGTTGAGGTTAAGTCAGTCGGTATGTCTATGTACGGGAAAAAGCCTTTCTCCGTGTCTTGTCGATTTCTCGCCTCTTCGGTTTCGCCTTAGCTGCGTTGATCAGTGTTGTGGGTGATGCATCAGTTCTGGAGTTCAAGTTTCAAGTGTTTTTCGGTCGGATTTGGTCTCTCTTTTATACTAATTCAGGATGACTGTTTTCATCGACTTCCGGTATATTTGTGTAAAAATTCTTTCTAGAATGTTCGAGAATAAACGAAATGGAATGTCATAGAACAATTTTCACTTCCGTAGAAGCTTTTAGAATGAATTTCTTATTCTTCATACAAAGGATATTTCAAAAATTACTCTGGTATTTATCAAACAGTTTTACATTAGTACTCACAATTTGTATGCCATTAATACATTTAGATTCCCTGTTTTTAACTGAATCTAGCGATACTAAATATGATTGGTTTCTAATTAACTTAAGTCTAATAAACAATACAATATACAACCCTCACCTTGAGTTGTTGTCATTGAAAACTCAATTTTTATAACAAAAATTGTTGTGGAGTTACTAAGTTCCTTCCACAAGCTGAACATCTAATACTACACCTTCCTACAACAAAATAAACAAATTTTAACATAGATAAAACACAAATAAATACAATTTTATATGGCCTCTGCTCATGGCCTAGATTCTTGTCAGTTTTCTAATACAATGATTAGTCTTTTTCTTTAATATATGTATTATTTCACTACTGTACACACAGAGTTTATTATTTTGTCTATCTTTTGTGATACCTGGTTACTCTGTACATATATTATATTTATCACAAGATGACATAGCATCATTGATTGGTCTAGATATGTCCTTTTTTACGGCGTGACAAATCTCACTCTTATTAGTTAAATTCTTTTAGAATTGACTTTACTTTCAACTGAGTTTGTTTTCTTATTAAGGTATACTGATGTATTGTACCTTTCTATCTTATTTTTGTTAGCATTATGTAAGTATTTAGCCAGATATGATTATTTTTGTACTGGATGATTGGTTCCAGCCATACATGGTATAAGTAAATATTTTGCTAACTTGACTATTACAATGTTAAAGTTAGTCAGGTATATTAGTATAGTTGCTTTATATCATATTACAGCTTTCTAATGCAATTTGGTTGCATTTTGGCAACATTAAATTCATAAATTATACAATATTAGATGCCTATCACATGTTTTTAGTTAGTACTGTTTTTGGCTATTTTGACTGCTTTTTATTCATTTGACAGCTTCCTTTATTTAAGATAAATGGTTCACTATTGTCTGCTTGACAATTACATATAGTTTTCATTTAAATCTGATAATAATTAATTTTTTTATGAAAACTGGGTGTATGGTCTCAAATCCAACACATTAATATTTTTTGTCATTGCAAATATACAATTTTTATTTTAACTTAGATTCTTTCGAATAATGTATTTAAGTCATTTAATACATTTATTTTATTTACATCACATAATATAATAATGGATCATGTTCATTCATTCACAAAAAATAGTTTTTAATACTCTATTCATAGTTATAAAACTTAATAATTATTGACTTCATTTTGGTTGATTCTGACATTATTTCTCTCTCTTATAGTGTCTTATGGTTTTTTTTCACTCTTATTCACTTTAATAATATATATGGGGTTTTGTCTTAGTCATAGTTTGGTCGTTTTTTCAAGTTGATAGAAATAATTATTATACAAAATTACACAATTTTTTGGGACTACTTGGGTTCGATACTGTTCACCTCACTTTCCTCTTATGCTAACTTACTATATAAATGATTTCCTTTTATGGAACGTTCTGTGACATTACAATGTTCTGATAAACTACAGTGCGAACGGGACTTGAAACTACAACCGACATGAACATAATAACACAAGTGATTAACATTCCAAAGTATAACAGTGAGTGACATTTCAAACACTCTTACATTACAATGAGTCGCTATGTTGAACATTAAACTGAATGAACTATACCGAACACAATTAAGCACATAGAATACACTACATCCAGATAGACGGAACAGTTAACCATGAACACGAACACGGCAAACTCTCAGAGTAATTCATCTTAATGACGATATTAACATCTTAATATTTGAACTCCAAACACTCGACATCAGCGGGATACAACAACACCATACACATAACGGGAGTGAAGATTTAGTGAAGTGAAGTGAAGTGCTCCTCATAACAGTGATTAAGATGCGCGACGAGTCCTCCAGCAGACGTGATCTCACGCCGGCGGAATATTGGATAAACACTTTCACAAGATAAGCTTTTATGTCTATTAAATCTTAGTAATATATACTACTGCACTGTCTCCTCTTTTCAAAGAGCAAACCCCAAGAGATTATATAAAATCATATAAATCATAAATTTTATACAGCAATATTAACGTAATTCATCATCTGAGAATAATGAACGCATTTAGGTAGGGATAAAATATATTTGTTGATTGTTTATTGTTCGTATATGTTTTGTATATGTATATTATTTGCTGCATTTGAATGTAACATATGTTTGTGTTTTCAGGAAACAACGTACGAATTGTATTTTGTCAGTATGTGTTTTTTATTATGTATGTATTCGCAGGATATAGTAACTTACTTAAATAACAAGTATAATAAATAAGTATTTATTTTATATTTAATCTTGCGTTCATTATTAAAATTTAACCTTGATTATTAATTTATTTCAATCTAAGCATTTCACAAAGAGTCTCAAAAGTTATGCTAAGTATCAATGGACACAACAAAATCGACCATTGAAATGTCCGATTAACAGACTCATAAATCATATTGATTTAACAACTGTGTTGAGTCTAATCTGACGAATATAAACTATTTTATATGTGTATTAAAGTTAACGTCCATCATAACTCTGTTTAATTAGTACACGAAGTTAATGAGACACAATTTAATTCATAATTGGATACTTCAATAATACTTACAATTAGCATAATTACGCTCAATATAAATGGTACGGCAACCTAATTACTTAATTAATTGCCACTTCCGTTTATAGACACTAAAACCTCCTTAAAAAGCATAAGCGTATATTGTCAAAACCACGAGTGATACAAGATAAGGAACCAACCTTTATTTCAACAGCCTACACCAGTATTATGCCCAAAATTTTATCCAAAGTATTAAATAGTAACAATAGAACTGTAACATTTGAAACCAGTAACAATCTGTTTAATAGACTTTGTAATAGAACCAGTACACCTTTGGAAATGAAAACAGTGTTTATAAGCTTTCTTGTAATGACTGCGAATGCTTTTATATCGGTCAGACAGGGAGAGGTTTTTATAAACGTTTCGTTGAGCACACTCCAAAGCATAATGTAAAAGACTTAACAACACAATCTTGTATAAAGTCTAATTATGCTCGTCATCTTATACAGGAGAACCATAATTATACAAGCTTTGACACCAATTTGAAACCCTTACATGTCTGTGGTAAAGGCACTTATTTAAATGCACGTGAGGAATTTGAAATATATAGAGCACATAATGACAAATACTACCGCAATTTGATATTAAACGACCACTTGCATTTCAAGTCGAATCCATTATATGACACAGCACTAAACTTTATCTGTAACTGATATCAATCAGTGGCCGGCTTTCGTCGAGTGCGCACTCGCTTCGTATAAATACTTATTTGGTTTCGATATTGTGATTTTAATGTTTTAAATTTTAACGACCTCTTTGAGTGATTATATTTTAATATATATTCTGATGACGATACATAGTATCGAAACGCGTAAAAAAAATTAAAGCAGCACTAGCACAGAATAATATCATTGTGTTAATACATGTGGTCACGAGACAGGAAAAGGTAAATATATTTATTTATTATTTGTCAATATTAATGCGATAATTAGACTTAAACTGTAACATGGAATAAATTTACTTACACACAATTACAAATATTTAATCCAGTTTTTCAACCACATTAATGTTTCCTTCACCATTATCACTGTTACTATCACTATCACTTAAATCATCTTCACTGCTGCTATCCCGTCCTATATTAATTTCAAAACTATCTGTTACATTATTCACTCTTTGGTCCAATCTCACATAAACATTTCAATTGTCATGATGTGGTCACATCTTGATGTCCAGTCTTTGAAAGAAATATACTCAAATTCCTATTTTGTTAAGCTTATAACACTGTGTACAGAAAAATGCAGGTTTTTTTAACATCCTCCTTCATGATGGCCCAAATCATTTCTATAGGACTAAAATCGGGTGATAAGGTAGAAGTCATAACGCGGAACGTACATGGTTTGCCAAAATAGCATCTGTATTAAAAATTTTGTATTTGCTTTATTATATTTAGTTAGTCCATAGGGCTCACATTTTAATACAGATGGACGACAGGAATGTAGGGGCATATTTACGGAGGGGGACAAACGGGACAGGACCATCCCCCCTCAGAGGGTCGAAAACGTTTTTTGTTAATCTCTTAATTTTTATGTTGTTTTATTATTTTTTTCGGCTGTGTACATTAATTTAGTAGTAACTCTTTTTTAACCTGTAGAAACAGGTTTATTACACAGTATTAATGTATATGTTTGAAATAAAAAAGTTAGAAAATGAATTCAGTGAATAGACTTGAGTATCTTTAAACAATGCTTCAATAACGCTCATTTTTATTGTGTTATTATCATTTACTTTAATGGGACTGATTTCAGCCACTTTAAAGACAGTAATGTTGATTAGTCTTAACTAATATTTTCTTTTATATGAAGCAGACTGACCCCCTGGCCACCCAAGGCCAAATTCCTAGATACGCCACTGCAGGAATGCCATTGTTCTCTAACCAGTTAATCACATTTGCCTTTTTTGTTAGTGATGTTGGAGGTGAATTTATTTGTACATTATGGTAGGAGCCATTATCTATTGCTAATTACACTGTTCGGAACAATCATTTCAGTCATCCACTTTTCATAATTTTCATAGTTCATGTCATTGTGACAGTTGTCTTTTTTGGAACCCAATTTAAACATTAAGAGCACAAGTACATACCCATTTTCACCACCAGCATGAACTACTGTAACCACTCGCTGTCCTCTGTTTCTTGTGTTTACTGGAGTTTTCAGCCAGTTTTGTCATTGTCTGTCCTCGTTTTTGTAACTGACATTGATCTGTGAAAATAAGTTTTGTCTGTATACAACATGAGTCACCATTCTCTGTATTGCCATAATTTTCTTATATATCAACTCTTACGTTTCTAATGTTGTGTTTTTCTATTAAAAGTTTCCTATTGCTTTCGGTACATTTCTACGGAAATCCTATTTGACAAATAATGTGTCTCAGATTAGATGTGCTATCATTAATTCATTCTTTACAATTTTTTAAATAACTCTGAATGTTGGTCTTTTCCCTTCTATTCATTGACATTCGTAAATAATTAATCCAATAGTACACTTGTCAGAATCATGTAAATCAGTTTTTTATTTCCTTTGTTGAATGTTTTTTATGGTGAGTACTGAAAGTTTTATATAACTTGTATATGCTGATGCATCTTTAATAATTCTAAAAACACTACTCTGAGACACACTGCACGACTGAGCTACCTGTTTCTGTAACTTTCTTTCTGATATTTCTTTTTCTTCCGATTTAATAAACATGTAGACATTATAATTATTTTCGGACTCTCTCTCTCTATGTATGTGAATTTCCTTTGCACTGAAGTCGACGGAGATCCAGATTGATCCATTTCACTCTCCAAACCGGAAAATAGAGCAAAATGCTACTCTTCTGATGAAAACTGGTGTTTTTGAAAAGAACAAACACAATAATCTCCATGGCTTCTCAGAGATACTTAGCAATGTTTCTTGTTTCTGTGCTGACGCATGTGCATTACATATCATATGATGACAGTGCGAAAACATTGACTCATGTCCAGTAAACTTAACTACACTGATTTTTAGTTTATCATTTAGTAATAGTAAAAATGTTCATTTGTTTGTGAGAATATAGTAATTATTATTTGTATGTACATTGATTACAAAATTTGTTTTCCATATTTTCAGAGAGAGGGGTGTTATAACCACCAAACCTCCCCCCATTGGTGCACTACTCTCTCTGTGTGTGTGTGTGTGTGTGTGTGTGTGTGTGTGTGTGTGTGTGTGTGTGTGTGTGTGTGTGTGTGTGTGTGTGTGTGTGTGTGTGTGTGTGTGTGTGTGTGTGTGTGTGTGTGTGTGTGTGTGTGTGTGTGTGTGTGTGTGTGTGTGTGTGTGTGTGTGTGTGTGTGTTCAGTACATTTAATATAGTCTTATGTTAGCAAAATATTTAATACAAACCACAAAATATTATAAACAGTTCAATACTGGACACTAAATCAGTATTCAACATAAATTAAATTACAAAATTTCAAAGCAACTTTAGAAAAAAAAATTAGTGCTATGCATAAGAAAAGTAAAGGCTAGAAACTACCTACCATCTCTGACAGGCCAGCTGTCATCTTGAAAACAACGAAGTAATGTATCTAAAAGAGTGTGAACGTATGGGCGTACCGTCTCCTTGTCAATTTTTGAAGCCAATTCAGCAATACACGCACAAGCTGCTTCTCTTACAGCATGGTTGTCTGATTCTGTAGCACGTATATAATACCCTACTGTAGGTTCAATGTAACGCTGAACTAAACTGCGACCATTACTACCAGTTACTTGTCGCCATGTTTCCTGGGAATATATACGTACTCCCTCAGCCACATAATACCTGCAATAAAAATGTTTACTTATATACTGAAGTATGCAGAATTTAATTTACCATTTAAATACTTGTATCACTTGTTTTTAAACACTCAATGTAACAACAAAAATTATATAAATACAAATAATACAAAATTGTGTATGTGTATTGTGTTTCCTATGCACATATTGATGAAAACACTGGACACAGCACTAAAGGAGATAAGTTCGGTCGGTGGCCACCCTGCCAACTGCAGGCAAAGTGACTCTCTCTACTGTCTTATATTCTATGTCTTTACCATTAGTACAGTCTCCTCAGCAATTTGTTTTGAAACATATGGCTGTTTCATTACTAACTGCTGAACTTCACTTTTAATTTGTTCTCTTATGTTTGCAATTGAGTATTCTACTGCAGATATTTTTGTTTATATTTTTTTTCTATGTTTGAGACAGATTTTTCTACTGTAGACAATCTTACCTCTTGGCCATTTAGATCACTATGTAATTCACCCAAGTCACCATGTAAGAGACCCAACTCTGCAGTAGTATGTTCTTGCAATTGTTTTTGCTCCTGCGTTAGTGCTTTTATGCCTTCTGCATGCTTCCTGTCACACTTCCGTTCCTCTGCCTCCTGCATATGTTTCTCGTTTTGTCATTCTTCCGACTCAAGCAACAAGATTTTCTGCTGTTTCTGTTTCCAGCAAAATTACTTTTTGTCGTCCCTCTTACATCCCACTTACATTTGTCTGCTTCCTGCTTACATTCGTCTCTTTGTCATCTTTCTCCTTCTCGTTGTTTCTCATCCTGTCATTTCTCTGCACATCTGCCTCCTGACGTCATTGTTCCCTGCTTCTTCTCCCTCATGTTGATGTTTCTCTGCTCCTCCTGCCTCCTGTTGTTGTCGTTCAACCATTTGTAGTAACTGCACTAGGAATGTTTTCATCATTAACTGTTATCCATTATTGTAAATGAACTGCTCCATGCTCTACTCTTCTATGAAGTGTCCTCTAATTCCACTGTTAAAGGTCTATCGCACTTCTGACACCACTATTAAACAAAGGTTACACTAATCATCATTTTGATACACTAGAATAGCTGACATTAATCACAAACTTTAATTTGACAAAAACAACAGCTGAAATAAACAAAGGCACTCTTATACAATAATTCAAGTTAAATCATCCAACAACTACAATAAATGTCAGCTTCTACAGTTTTACATGAATTAACATATAATCACTTTCCACTAATCCACAACAATCATTTGATCCGCACTGAATAAATAGCCAACTGTAACTGAACTTCTAAAATGGCTGCTGATGTTTATATATTACCCTGCAGAGGTTCCAGAATAATCTTCCATCTTCAGGATGGCATGACGAGCATAATTTTCATAGTTACAAATGCTAGAACAATCTAGAGACTAGATCAAAAGCCTCGCCTTAAATGCAACGTGATAGCTGCACATGCTAGGCTAGTCAAGAAACATGCTGAATGACAATCTCGAATTTTCAATTGGAGTACGTAATTGTATTTCATCTCAACTAACGTAGCAGTATGCACTGGATGGGTGGACAAACAATAACAAACTGGTGTGACTACCCATTTAAAGCTGTGTTATCACAGCCCAAGTGTTGCTACAAGTGATGCCTTCTCCTCCTAGAAAATAACAGGGTGTTAACACTTCCCTTATGGTAAAAAAAATCATGACATAGCATGCCAGTTACTTCACATAAAATCAACTTCTTTTTCAAAATAGCTTTCAGAAACTTGCTAAATGCTATATAAAAACTTTCAGCATTATTACGAGGGTGGTCTGAAAAGTTCTTGGCCTAACAATGAAAAACAAATTTATAATTTCAAAAAGGTTTTTATTTTTCAACATAATCCCCCTCAAGACTAATACACTTGTTCCAGCGATGCTCTAATGCCATTATCCCATCTCTGTAGTGATTCTCTGGAAGGTCCGCAAAATACCCCTGTACAGCTCCAACCATATTTTCATTAGAAGAAAATCGCTCTCCTACGAGGAAGTGCTTGAGTTTCGGAAAGAGATGAAAGTCAGAGGGAGCCAGATCTGGAGAATAGGGTGGATGCTCCAGCAATTCATAGCGCAGATCTCTCAATTTTCCTATTGCCAAAACACTTTTGTGGGCGGATGCATTGTCGTGATGAAAGATGATTTTTTTCTTCTCCAAATCGGGTCTTTTCTCACGAATTTTTTTGTCTGGTTTGGTTAAAAGATTAGAATAATATTTTTCGGTTATTGTTCTACCCTTTTCGAGGTAATCGATTAACAAAATGACTTTAGCATCCCAAAACACCGAAGCCATGACCTTTCCAGCTGATGGGACCGACTTTGCTTTTTTTCCCACTGAACAGCCAACTTCTGTCCAATGTTTTGACTGCTGTTTAGATTCTGGTGTGTAATGGTGAATCCATGTTTCATCCATAGTAATAAACCGACGCACAAAATCAGTTTTATTTTTGTAAAAACGCTCCAAGCACTGTTCACAGATTTTCATGCGAATGCGTTTTTGATCTGCTGTGAGCAAGCGCGGCACCCATCTTGCGCAAAGCTTTTTCATATGCAATTCTTCATGCAAAACATAACCTACATGTTCTTTCAAAATGCCCACAACCTCAGCAATTTCACGCACTTTAATCCGTCGGTCATCCAATACTAAATCGTGTATTTGTTCGATGATTTCTGATGTTGTTTCACTTTTTGGGTGTCCCTCATGTGGATCATCATCAAGGCTGGTACAGCCACGTTTAAACTTGGCAGCCTATTTCTTAATTGTCAAAAATGAAGGAGAAGATTCCCCATAAACTTTTGTGAACTTCAAATGAATTTCATTCGGCATAAAACCTTCTTTAACAAAAAATATTTATCACTGCACAATATTCAATTTTATCCATTGTACAAAATATACACAATTATGCTACTTCAAATAGCTGTATACAAATACTACGTGATAGATTGACTCGCAATTTCACATGAATTGTTGTGACAGGCATACCAACCTACGAAAAAAAAATCTTCCTCATAGATATCTATGATCGAGGCCGAGAACTTTTCAGACCACCCTCGTAATAGTTAGCATTAAGTGGCAATCTCTTAATAAGTTAGCAACTTTGTTTACAGAATTGTAACCATAGGTATAAAATGCATTTCTGTTTATTTTGTTCAAATGGTTTTATATTCAAATTCATATAACATGTCCCTGAGGCCCATGTGACAAAGACATTGGAGTTCCACATAATTAATTAAATCACTTATAGAAACTGCACTGTAATCAAAATAGGACAGAAAAACATGAATGGAATTTAATTATACATAAAATACAATCAGCAATTCTTAATACCAGAATGGAACATATTTGCTAAATAATAAAACGGATAATACACATCTCAATAATGGTTTTAATAATTAAAAAAAAAACACTCCCACAGAAAGAAGAAAAATTAGACTTATTTTTAACCACAACATCAGTTTTCTCAAATGGGTTTTGACAGCCTATGTAAACATCAATGATTTTTTTAAATATTCTAAAAAAGGCTATGGTTTTCTATATCTTATCTATGCCACCTCAAATTTACCAAATTTTGACCAGATAATCTTCTGTCTCTAGGGTGGCATGGCAATATTCCTAATTAATACTGTTGTAAAACAGGTTCTCAATCTGGTGCATCCTGATAATAACATTCACGAGAACGAAGAAGCAGTAGTATACACAACACACTCTTGAAAATGGGTAACAGTTTTAACATGTAATTAATATGACAGAACAAAATTATATGTAAAAACTGTACTAAACCTTAAGTAATACACATGAAACACATTTCTGTGCTATGAGGGAAAGTAAATATACATCTTGGGTAATATACAAAGTAGTAGTTCGTATTAGCTACATTTAGCTTGCAGAAACTGTGTTTCTTACAGCAAGGAACCATTTTCCTTGACAAACTTAATTAAACCAATGCAATAAAGTGCTTGTATACAGAGAGTAACTGCCAATAAACTATGCAAACATGGCTAACCCTAAACAAGAAAAAAACCCTGCATCAAATGTTTGCAACTCAAACAGATATGTATTACCTTTCCTGAATTATTATATGGTTAAAATAATAATACCACTGGTTTCAAGCCTACGTTTATGAAATACATTAAAGTACATTAAAATACTATGTTTAAAACATATAAATGACAATATTGTTCTTTAAAGAATAATTATCTAAATTTGTCTCATTCAATGTAGCGATTAAAAAATAATGGAAACTAAAACAAAAATATCTAAAAAAAATACATAATCAAACATAATAAAAGTGTACATCCCATACAAACTACAATACCAGAGATACATACAAAACATAGATATCTGTCTGTAGCAAAATTAACGGTAATGAAGACCTTTATAATGCTAACACTAATTCACACTTAAGTATTATTTAACAGTAGTGTTGCTATTTAAAATGCTTTATCAGAAATATTTCTACCAGCATACAATATAAATAACATACAATTCTCATATTTATAACAATCATTGTCTTCTGATAATTCTGAGCTTCTTCCATTTTGCACCGTACACTCATCTTCCATAATATGACATTTTGCCCATTTTACAAAGGCAAATTAATCTGTTATACAGTTGTACAACATGTATTGTTTTAGTCAACATTGAATTACTGTAGTACAGATCATCTGATGGATGTATCTGAGCAGAAGCCAATAGACATGGTTCAAAACCAGTAGAAGTTGAATATTTTTATGATAAAGGCTGTGGGAGCATGTGTTAAAAATCATTTTCTTCCAAGAATATAACCCACTATGCTCAGAAAGATGCAAATTTTCAGAAAGTAAACTTTCATCAACATGCATCTCACTCATTATTATTCCGCCACTGTTGTTTCAGCAGATCATTTTCATTATTACAATCACTCGGAGGCACTTTACTACCACCATCACGTTTCAGTATGCACTATTGCTATTATCAATATACACTTAAAATGAGTTATTACTCCCACTCCATAGCACCATCAATAAATGTGTTGCAGGTACAAATACTATTATTAAATGATGACGAGGAAATGGACATACTCACTGAAGACTATAATTCAATATACACAAATATTATTTATGATAATATGGTAAGTCAAATATAGTGTGACAGTAAGTCAAATTATCGTCTTACTTGCTTCTGTGTTTTGGACAATAATTTGTATGTCCATCGTTTGTCACCTCTGCCAACAACAAGCCAATCATTTATTGCCAATAAGCCAACATGATGGTTGATGATCTGTATACCAGTTAATGTCCAAAACATGTCTGACATAAGGCTTGACTAGTACATAATATATTAGTAACATCTGTTGTCATAAATATGAAATAAATGCAATAAAGATATCCCAAAGTGTCCACATAGTCTCATCAAGGCTGTATGCCATGAAAATAAAAGTACGATATATTTAGTGGTTTCAAATAAGCACCATCAGTCTCTTCAATATAATGTTAAAATAGTGGAGTATACACAGAGTATGAAGTAGATTTCATTTAGCAGAGTAGTAAAGTACTTTTATACACTTTCCTTTTATAAATTTCTTTTAACAATAATTTTCCCCTGGAGCAGTGAAAATCATTAAAGAGATGCTGACTGTACGTAGTTAACAAAAATATCGGTATGGAGAACATGACTTCCATGTTCTAAGATTTATATTTAAAATCATTTTCGAAATGAAATATTTCCAGAAAAACTACTTCTGTCTACTTCTTGCTTCAGCCTTAACCACAGTACTGTGGTCACTAACGTTGTAACGTGATGTTTCCTTCTACATAAAGAATATACCCTAACCTAACTAATTATCTTATCCTAATAATGAAGAACAGAATAATAATTAAGTAAAGAACCTGTATAATGTAAAATATGTGTTAAACAGTAAATTTAAGATAAAAGTAAATCAAATAATAAGACCAAAATACCAAATATGATTATATGGAACTTAATAATAAATAACTCTAGTAAACTGCATAAGTAATGTTGTCAAAAATAGGTAAAAGCATATACAGCAGAACTTAAATGGTTTACCAGAAAAATTTATAAACTACATAAAATTTGATGTACAAGAACTATAAAGTCAGAGAATAGTCACATCTGAGTGTGAATCAACTCACCAAAACAATTCAGAGAATTATTAGTAGAAAATAAGTGAATAATAACAGTTTTAATTGTATTTAAAAGTGTAATGATGTAAGTTAGGTTATGCACCATATGTCTACGTTAAAGCAAGACAAAGAAATAAAGAAGGAAGTAAAGATAAATTGTTTCATGATTATAGATGTGGGCCGGGCAAATGCCCAGTGGGCAGGACATTTATAAATGGGCATTTGCCTGGGAAATTGCCCAAAGCAATTTTAAGCGCCCAAAATCTGGGCATTTATAAAAAAAAGTATTGCTTTAACTTTTGACTGCTTATAATAATTACTAGAGCTTATAAAATATCATAAAAACAATTATTAAAGGTAGATTTCATGAATAAACTTGAAACGGTTGGAATAAAATGAGATTCTTTGTAATCTTTGATATTTTCACTAGGGCGTTTGCCAAAAAAAAAACATGTTATAATGCCTTAATATTGCTAATAATTATCATAGCTTCTAAATAGCACCCTAACAATATTATGAAAGATAACTAAATGGGAGAATAATTAAATGGGCTAAGAAAAATATGTACTACTTAGGGGCTATGCAGTTTAAAAATGTTATTAAGATTAACTTACAATAAATTAGATTTATTAGGTAATATACTGGTAACAAAAATATATTTAAAAAAAATATTTTAGATATTAATTATGAGTCAATTAACAGGTAATTATATTTTCATTATGAATTTTAGAAAAAAGAAAAGAAATAGGCCTAAACAGAAACTAACAGAAAAATAACTTCATAATTTTTACAGGTTTTAAGAAAAACTTTGAATTACTCATCGAGGAGTGGGAAATTAAGCTAGGAGTTGGATTTACTAATAATAGGTGAGGATTTCTGGAGGGGGAGATTGGGGGCAGCCATTTTGTTGTGGACTTGGAGGGGGGAGATTGGTGGGAGTCTGGCAGCCATTTAGTTGTGGAATAGGGCTGTCTGTGAGTGGTTGAGTGAGATAAGCTAACCCCTTCTTTGTGTTATTTGAAGTGTTAGATTGAATAATTGCAAAATGGTTAAGAAAAAAGAACCTGTTTGGAACTTTTTCAATTTGAAAGGGAAAGGAGTATCTTGTAAATATTGTTTTAAGGAGTACAAACAGTCACATTCCAACAAAATGGAAAATCATATAAAAAAGTGTTTCAAGTGCCCTCAGGATTTAAAAAAAGTGCTCGAGTTAAGTACAATGATTGAAAAACCTATTAAAAAGAAAAGCCCTTATGAACCCTTAATAGTTGAAGTGGAGGATTTCAACAAACCAGGACCAAGCTCAGGATCATTTAAATCAAGTTCTTCCAGTGAGTTTCTTCCGCAACCTGTTTCGTCCTCAACTCCAAAAGGAATCCCTTCATTTGTTGACCACATGGATATTCAAACCAATGTAAGTAAACATTTAAAAAATACACAAACATTATTAGACTTACTTCAAATGTTGGCTATAGGCTTTAGAGAAAACTAGGCCTAAGGCCTAGTATATTATCCATCCAAAAGGTTTTACTTAAGTTTGTAAATGAACAAACATGAGGTTTACGATGTGCAAAATATATATATTATGTACTGCTGTTAAAATGCACACAGTACATAAGAGGTAATCAATTTTAAAAGAAAAAGATACAAAATTAATATTAAAGGGAACATATGTTTTAGAATGTAAACAGAAAACATTGGGAATATCGACTTACTCAATCAACATAGAGGTCGATTCCTATATGATGTAAAACCATATTTAGTTATATGTTCAGAAAATAATATATGAAATTGAAATGAATGTTATATATAAGAAGAGTAAAGAGTAATAAAATTATAATTTAATAAATAACCAATAGAATTACGAATATTAGAGGTAAAATAAAGATGTTTAATAAGAAATAGAAAAATGATATATGTTTTAATAGTTATATGATAAACAGATGTAAATAAATTAGGGAATTATCATAGTGGCAAATTGTTAAATTGTTAAAATATTGTATTGTATAGTGGTGAAGGAAATGGATTAGTCTTCAATTATATCTGATAAAAGAAACGTTATTAGTCTAAAATTAAATGCTTTAAGAGTAACGTGATTAGTCTAATTATATATCTAATAGTAAATACCTGAAGAGTCCAATTTCATAAAAATAACATTTGTATATCATTAAAGTTAATGTAACCTGGAAAGAAAATAAGTAAAGGATTTTGAATCGTGATACCAGAGTTTGATTATAATATCTAATAAATAAATAATAATGCGAAAAATATAACAATATCCTTGATAGAACGACGACAGAAGAGGAAAATCTTGGACTGGAGAAGAGTTTAAGTGGCCCTAAAGAATAATTAAGTGTTCCAAGGAGACATCGGTGTTGCAGTAGTCCTGGACAGCGGCATTCAGCGGTGAGAGCAATAAGAGATTTGTGTGAAGAAACAGATTGCCAAGCTTAATATTCCTGTTGAAAAAAAATGTAAACAACAACCAGAAGTGAACCCGTGGCAGCTGGAAGAATTCAGAGATGGTTAAGTTACATTAGTATGTTATTTATTTTTTACATGGTTAATTATCAAAATACGACATATTAACCGAATCTGGGTTGGTTTAAAGAAAAGAAAATAATAGATATAATCGTAAATACGATCAAATAACTTATTAATCATTAACCCTGAGAGAAAGAGTTTCTTTACATGTACTATTAAATAATTACAATACCTACAAAAAACAACAGTACATTAAATGGCGCCCATACGTGAAAGCAAAGATTTTCTTTAAACCAGCACCAAATAACACAATTTTGTTAAAAAATTTAATTAGTATAAAAAATTTGTTTTCCTTGTAATTAAATTAAGTTAAAGATTGTAAAATGGCTAACAAACCAGAGCAACGATATGAATTAAGGAGTAATAGTGCTGAAGAGGAAGAAACTGAAATGGAAATAATAGTAAGGGATGCCCAAGGGGACCAACCAAAGAAACCAACCCAACCAATGGATGCAAATTTTCAGGAGATGATGAGAATTCTAATGGAAGGGAATAACAAAGCCAGCGAAACATTATTGAAACAAATGAAGGAGAATAGGGAAAAAATGGACAGTAATAATGAAAGTTTAAAGAAACAAATGAGAGTAGATAAGGAGGAATTAAATAAAAAAATTGATAGCAATAATGAACAAATGGAAAAAATGGACAAGAAAATGGACATTAACCAAGAAGAGTTTAAACAAATGAGACTAGATAATGAAACCTTATTAAAACAAAATAATGAGGAATTAAAGAAACAAATGAAAAAAGATAATGAAACCTTATTAAAACAAAATAATGAGGAATTAAAGGAGACTATTCAACAACAAATAAATGGGGTAAATAATAAATTTAACCAGCAAAAGGCTGAAGTTGAGTTAATATTGAAAAATTATGAGGAAGGGAATGTTAGACAATTTGCAGAGGTGAAATTGAATATGGAAACAATGGAAAATAGGTTAGACAATATAGAAACGAAACAACAGTCACTGAAGGAAGAAGTGGAAGAGAAATTAGGAGAAAATAAACAAGAAGTCATAGAACAGATGACGAGAGAATTGGTAAAACACAAACAGGAAGTAACGAGCAATATTCAATCCATGGGACAACAGTTGGACAGCAATAATACCAAAATAGAGGATACCATGGGACAATTAGTAGTAAGGGTCAATGAAATAGAACAAAATGGTAATCAAACATGTGTTATACGAGAAGACAAGAATATTAGTCATGAGGTGCCACATATGAAAGGATATATAAAAAATCCTATGGAGTATTTAAATAGAATGAAGGAATATTTGAATAGTACCAAGGAAAATAGATGGGAGAGAATTAAGCTAATGTTAGATCAAGGGTTCCATGAAATGAATGATTATTGGTGGGATGCTGTTAGAAACACCTCGAATAGCTACCAGGAATTTATGGAAAGCTATAAAAATAAATATTGGACGCGATCCATACAGACAAGGGTGCGGGAGACCATAGTATATGGTAGGTACAACCCAAATATAGGACAAACACCGACCTCGTATTTCTTATCGCATGTTTGCAGGGCAAGATATTTAGATCCACCCATGGATGACAGATATGTGGTGGAAGCTTTGAGTCATCATTTTTTTGAAACGGTACGCTTAGCACAATTTGCCAGTCAAGCTAACACTATAGAAGCGATGACCTTGTTACTCACTGATTATGAGAGGAAAATGAATTGTGACAATCGCGTTAAACAAGGGAATATGAGAAGAGATAGCTACACTAATAGATATCCGGAAGAACAGAACCGTGATAGAAATCAAATAGTAGAAAGGAACGACCAGAGAAATGTTCCAAGATACCAAGATAGGGAAGGTGGAAGAAATTACTACACAAATGATAACCGGAATGACCGGAGATATGATAATAATAATAATAATAATAATTACAATAATAATTATAGGGGCAACCACGCTTCAAATAACTATCGAGCAAATTTTATACACCGAAATTATGATTCCCGAATCTACAATAGTCGTTACCCGAGGGAGACTGATCGAAATGGATATTCTCGCAGTGAGGAGAGACAGAGTGAGGTGAACAACAATTATGAACAGTTAAGAAATAGAGAGCAACATAGTTCCCTTTCCCAATCAGAAAATAGTCAACAGGTAGGAAGGAGCGAGGAGAGAGTAACCATAAATGAAAATCAGGAAAACTAGAGAAGACTGTGAGTGAGTGCAGTGGTCAACCACAGTCAAATAGCCGATCACTGTCTTGGATAACCAGTTTAGGTCAGGATTTTATGGACAACGAGAAAATCAGTAAAAATATAACTGAAAGTGATGTAGTGTCTATTACCGGTCAATATGGGAAAACCAATCAAAATTTTATTATTGATACTGGTGCCGAAATATCATTGATGAGTATGACTAAATACCATGAATTAAAAGAAATGGAAAAGGGAATCACGTCATCCGAAGGAAAGGCTAATAGAATTTATGAATTACCTGTGAGCAAAATTACTATAGTGGGTGTAACAGGACAAGCCAATCGAACTGCTCGCAAACAAATAATGATGAATGTACAATTCAATGGAAGGGTGATACCATTAACATTTCTAGTATATCAAAATATAGAAACAGAAATATTAGTCGCATGTGATAACTTGCGGAAGTATGAAACTATTATCGATTTAGAAACTAATCGGGTGGTATTTACATACGATAAACAAAAAATACCTATAAAAATTATAAATAGAAATGAAGAGGTAAGGAAAATGGTCAATTCAACCAAATTAAGTGATAAATTTGAATACTCATATAAGGATAGACCAATCAATAGAAAGTCACTACAGCAGTTAACACTAAATAATCCAATGTGGGAGGAGAAAATGCAAGAAATCAGACAATTCTGTAATCATAATAATCAACTAAACAAAGAGCAAATAGATCAGTTAATGGAAATTTATTTGAAACATTGTAAAGTATTTTCAAACAAACCTGGCAAAATAGTAGGAGTGCAATGTAAGTTACCACTAAGAGAAAATGTGACATTTAACAAAAGATCATATCCCATACCCTACAAATTAAGAGAGCAAGTACAGGAAGAAATCGACAAAATGCTTCGTGAAGACATCATTGAACTAAGTCAGTCAGAACACACTAGCCCATTAGTAGTAATTCCCAAAAAAGACAAGTCATTAAGATTGTGTTTAGATGCACGTCAAATTAATCAGATGATAATTGCTGATAAGACGTCGCCTGAGAACATAGGAGAAATTTTAAAACGTTTTAATAACGTACAATTTTTTAGTAGTTGGGATGCTGTATCTGGATATTGGCAAGTAGAATTGCATCCAGAAAGCAGAAAATATGTGAGTTTCATAGTAAACGGTAGGAATTATCAATTTAAAAGATTACCTTTTGGTCTGGTCAATAGTGTGGCTATATTTATAAAATGTCTTGATGAAGTATTGGGTAAGGAGATTTTGGAATTTACTATAGTATATGTCGATGATTTGGTAATTGCATCAAGCAGTTGGGAAGAACACTGTCATCGAATTGATAAGGTACTTACCAGATTGGGAGAACATGGAATTACGCTAAAATTAGACAAGTCAACATTCATTGCCAGCAAGATTAAGTTTTTAGGGTTTATAGTTTCGGATACTGCCATATCGGCGGATCCTGATAAAATACAATCAATACAGAATTTCCCATGTCCAAAAAATGTAAAACAATTATTAAGTTTCTTAGGTCTTTGTAATTATTACAGAAGTTTCCAAAGTAATTACTCCGACCTAACACATCATTATCAACATTTAATTTGTAAGAAGAATAAGTGGAAGTGGACCGAAAAGGATGAGGAAGTATTCAAGGAAGTGAAACAGAGATTTTTACAGTGCGTCACGTTAAGTCACCCAGATTTTAGTAAAGTTTTTTATTTAAATTGTGATGCCAGTGGAGTAAGTTTAGGATCGGTGTTATATCAAGAAAATGACAAGGGAGAACCAAAGGTAATAGCTTTTGCAAGCCGTAAAGCAGAATTCAATTATACAATAACTGAAAAAGAGACATTGAGTGTTGTATTTGCAATAACTAAATTCAGAACATACTTATTAAACAGTGAGGTAGTAGTACGAACAGATCATCAAGCAATAGCCTTTTTTAAAAACTGTAAGATGTCACATGGAAGGCTCACAAGATGGATGCTCCAGTTACAAGAGTATCATATACAATGGGAGTACTTACCAGGCAATAAAAATATAGTAGCGGATATATTATCCAGAGTAGGTGATCAAGAAGAAATAATGGCCAAAGAAGCACGTAAAGTTTTGGCATGCTTTAGGAATAAAAGAGAATTAAAACTCATCGTGGAAGAAATAAAGAAATTACAGCCAACTGATATTAGAATACAAAAGTTGGGAAAAGGATGGAAAGCACTTCCAACACCACATCACATTATATGATTCATGAAGGAATGATGTTTAGAAACACCGACAAAAGAAATACTGATTGGGAAATTTTAGTGCCAGAAGAGGTATGTAATAAATTAATTGTTGATTATCATGAGAGATATGGACACCAAGGCCAGAAGAAAGTAGTGTCAGCACTTAAGGAACACTTTTACATAAATAAATTAGAAAAGAAAGTAATTCGATCCATAGAAACATGTGATATTTGTCAAAAAGTCAAGTTAGCTAATGTTAGATATGAGGGAAGGTGGATAAATAATCAAGCATTGAGATCACTAGAACAAGTTTTTATTGACATTTGTGGATCATTCCCAACTAGTGGTAGGAGACGTAGCAAGTACGTATTGATTATCATGGACAGTTTTACTAGACTTACAAAATTATATCCCATCACTAAGGCCAATACTTACACTATAGTTAAAATAATTAAAGAAAAGTTTATAAAGGAGGTAGGATTGCCTAATAGTATTATATCTGATCACGGAACACAATTTAAAGGTGTCAAGTGGCAGAATGCTATGAGATCCATAAAAATTCGTACGTATAAAACATCGGTTTACCATCCCAATAGTAACCCGGCCGAAAGAATGCTCAAAGAAGTGGGTCGTCTATTCCGCACATATTGCCATGATCAACATAATACATGGAGCGAATATGTTAGTAAAGCAGAGGAGTTTATAAATTTAGCCAATCATGATAGTACCGGTGTGACACCATATGAGGCAATGTATAAGAAACGCCCACCCAGAATTATCAAAAGTTTAGTTGATTTTACATGGTTCACTCAACCACAGAAGAACATACAAGTTATTATGGAGAGTCGGATTAAAGTGAAGGCAGAGGAAAGAGCCAGACGACAATACAAGAAGAGATATAAACAAATAGACTATCACATAGGAGATTTAGTACTGGTTCGTAACAGACAACTTCCCAGCAGTAAGGAGAAGTTGATGAAAAAATTATTTTTATGTTATGTAGGCCCATTCATAATTAATACAGTGAATGATAACAATACGGTAGTAATAAAATACCAGGATGGAAAAATTAAAGGAACCTACAATATTAATCAACTTCGCCCGTATAAGTCAGATAAGAAATAAATGAATTCTGCAACAAAGAACAAATGAAATGTATGCCCCGGATTGGGACGGTGAGATTTGAAAGATAGAGAATGTTTAGTCATGTTTTTGAGTTTTTTGGCCATGAAACTAGGCACAATTGTTATTTTATACTTATTATTTTTTATGTAAAGCCAGTTGGTTTGATTAATGTTATTTTAAGCCATAAATGAGGTGTAAGATACGGTGATTCGTGATAGTGATGAACCATACTTGTTATGTTAATAAAAGAAAAAAAAACAATTTATGAAATGAATTTTGTGATAGACAATTAGTGAATTAATCAGATGTTTTCAATATTAATGTTCGACCATGTTTGTGATAAGAAATTAATTATTTCAAAATCTCATATCAAGTTGTATCTGAGATTATGAAATAAGGGAAGGTATTATGTACTGCTGTTAAAATGCACACAGTACATAAGAGGTAATCAATTTTAAAAGAAAAAGATACAAAATTAATATTAAAGGGAACATATGTTTTAGAATGTAAACAGAAAACATTGGGAATATCGACTTACTCAATCAACATAGAGGTCGATTCCTATATGATGTAAAACCATATTTAGTTATATGTTCAGAAAATAATATATGAAATTGAAATGAATGTTATAAGAAGAGTTGTGATGGTACAATTCTGGTGCAATATTAAATTTATAAAAACATGGTATAAAAGACCATAATTATTGTATTCATTTATTTTAATAATTATTTAAATATTTCATAATCCCTGTAAAGTTTTGGTGAGTGGACTATATAACTATTTTATAAAACGCAGATGTGAATTGACAGGATTCTGACCGTTTTCATTGCAAAACGACAAACTCAGCAAAAAACGTACGTAACACATAGCGATAAAGTGTCTAGCCCTGATGACGTCAGTGGTAAGGAATGCATATTTCCATAAACAACTCAAGGCTTGGCTATATGAACAAAAGCCTGATGACGTCGCTTTTACCCCACCTACGCAATATGAAACAAAGACTGTGTGTCATTTCATTCCGAAGCGTGAACGTAGCCGGCCGGCAAAAAGTTCACCAAGAGTGAATTTTAACTTTTACACCACCAAAAGTGGTTAATTAACTATCTAAAATATCAAAAAATGTTGGGGCGGTAAGGACTTGAACAGGTGTCATTGGCCGATAGATCGTCAAGAAACGGCGTGTGTATAGAATCTGCCCAAAGTGTTTTCGTGGGCAGACACGACGGTGTGGGCCCGAAAAATCGATGTAAAGTAGGAACAGATTGTGCACGATCGACGACCTTAGCAGTGCGGTGAGACCTTTCCAAAATATAATTTGGTGAGAACGTTCCAATATTCATATTTATTTCAAGTAAATCAAAATTCATTCAATATTATAATGACCAGTTCAAAATTCATTCAATAATATAATGACCACTATTAAACCAATTCAAAATATTTTATTTAAAGTTTAAATGAGCTCAAAATAAATTGTACCAGAAAATAAATTGTACCAGAGAAAGAGAGAGAGAGAGAGAGAGAGAGAGAGAGAGAGAGAGAGAGAGAGAGAGAGAGAGAGAGAGAGAGAGAGTGACTTAAATCTTCTAAGTGCTGGGTTGTGCGAACCATATATATATGTTTAATGTTTAATAATCACATATCAAATGTTTCATGTTTACTGTGTAGGTATTTTGGAGGGTTGGATGTTTGCTAAACGCCCTATGGCGTAATATGTACGTACAGCCTTTTGGAAAATAAATTGGGTAATATCATTTGGTAAAAATTTTAACAAGGTATTATTATTCACATAACAATTTCCGCTACTCGAGAGTTCGCTTAAACGAATTCCTGCCCTATAGTAACTTTTAAAGGTAAGTAAAACTACAAGTCATTTACGTCTATATTTACTTTTTTGCAAATCAAGATGGCGCCCGACCTTTGAAATTATTGTTTAAGTAAAGACGTTATATCGTATATTTTATTATCAGCAATAAACGTAGAATAACAAATTATGCCCGAAATTACAGGGACTGTAAGATAACAGAGTAAAGAGTAATAAAATTATAATTTAATAAAAAACCAATAGAATTACGAATATTAGAGGTAAAATAAAGATGTTTAATAAGAAATAGAAAAATGATATATGTTTTAATAGTTATATGATAAACAGATGTAAATAAATTAGGGAATTATCATAGTGGCAAATTGTTAAATTGTTAAAATATTGTATTGTATAGTGGTGAAGGAAATGGATTAGTCTTCAATTATATCTGATAAAAGAAACGTTATTAGTCTAAAATTAAATGCTTTAAGAGTAACGTGATTAGTCTAATTATATATCTAATAGTAAATACCTGAAGAGTCTAATTTCATAAAAATAACATTTGTATATCATTAAAGTTAATGTAACCTGGAAAGAAAATAAAGTAAAGGATTTTGAATCGTGATACCAGAGTTTGATTATAATATCTAATAAATAAATAATAATACGAAAAATATAACAATATCCTTGATAGAACGACGACAGAAGAGGAAAATCTTGGACTGGAGAAGAGTTTAAGTGGCCCTAAAGAATAATTAAGTGTTCCAAGGAGACATCGGTGTTGCAGTAGTCCTGGAGAGCGGCATTCAGCGGTGAGAGCAATAAGAGATTTGTGTGAAGAAACAGATTGCCAAGCTTAATATTGCTGTTGAAAAAAAGGTAAACAACAACCAGAAGTGAACCCGTGGCAGCTGGAAGAATTCAGAGACGGTTAAGTATGTTATTAGTATGTTATTTATTTTTTACATGGTTAATTATCAAAATACGACATTATTAACCGAATCTGGGTTGGTTTAAAGAAAATAAAATAATAGATATAATCGTAAATACGATCAAATAACTTATTAATCATTAACCCTGAGAGAAAGAGTTTCTTTACATGTACTATTAAATAATTACAATACCTACAAAAAACAACAGTACAATATATATTATTATAACAAATTTCTCACTTCTAGATCTAGGCTACCTGGCTACCTCATCTTCTACATATCCTAACCTCATCAACAAATGTTAAAACAAACTAGGCCAAATGTAATTTTAAGCTTTAAGGATGTTTGATGTTTAAGTTAAATAGGCAAGTAGGCCTGTAAAGGAATATTTTTGCTGCAAATTGTTAATGCATGTGTTTATTCGGTACTTGCGTATCATATAGTAGACTACCTTTAGCCTACCTTGCACCGCGGCGGTTAGATTAGGTTAGGATGCTATTTTGTTTAACTAATCTTTGTTGACCTTATAATTTGTTAAGAAGCTACGTTATTTAATGATTGAACTAAGTTAACTAATTTACAACATTAAGACAAGCCTACTTTTTGAGTCTAATGGTATGTTGTATTTTTTCAGGAGATGCTGAACCAAAGCCTCGCCAAGGCCATATTCGTCAGTGGATCTCCCTTGTCCATGGTAGAACATCCACTTTGGATAGATTTTTTCAAAAGAATCAGGCCTTCCTTCCAGTTGCCTTCAAGATATCGGCTATCCTCTACTTACTTAGATGCTCAGTACACAGAAACGCAAGGTAACATAAATAAGCAACTAGAGGAGGCAAAAAATCTCCATCTGCAGTGTGATGGCTGGAGTAACCTCAAAAATGAATAGATTATTAACTTCATAATTTCAAAGCCTGAACCAATTTTTGTTGACTTTGTAATGACTAACAGCAACAGTCACAATGCCGAGTACCTTGCTCAGCTTATCACAAATTTAATGGAGAAGTATGGACCAGAAAAGTTTCTGGTGGCGATTGGTGATAATGCTGCAAACATGAAAGCTGCATTGAATCTGGTAAAGGTTAAGTTTCCTCATATTGTTCCTCTCGGATATCTAGCTCACCTATTAAACTTATTGTGCTCAGATATTTTAGGCTGTCAAACAATCAAAATTTTCATGGCAAACGCAGTTGAGGTTGTCAAAACAGTAAAACACAGCCACATTTTACAAGCATTGTTTGATGAAATATCAGCTGAAAAAAAATTCAAAGATAGGATTTCACTGAAATTCCCAGGAAAGACTAGGTGGGGGAGCCATCTTTTCTGCCTTGAGTTTGCAGTCAAACAAAGTTGTCCTACAAACCTTAGTTGTCAACGAAAAGGCGCAATCATACCTGAAGCCTGAAATAAAGAAGAGAGTTCTTGATGATGATGTTTTCTGGGTGAGAGTTGACAAAATGATAGAGCTGATGAACCCAATCGTTCATTTGATTACGGCTTTTGAATCCAATAAGCCTCAAGTTCATAAAATAGCCAAAAAGTTCAATGAGTTGGAGGCAATTCTCATCGAGAAGCTACTGTCCTCTCCACTGCAATCTGCAGAAGAAAAGGCAATCTTGGCTAAATTCCAAGCTAGGAAGGAATTTGGTGTATCGTCTATTCACCTTGTAGCTAATCTTCTTGATCCAGCAGCACAAGGTAGTAATCTGAAGCCTATCGAGATGCTTGATGCAATAAGCTTTGTTTGTGACACAGCAAAGAACACAGGATTAGATGTTGTTCAGGTTAGAGAGAACTTACCTTTACTGTGGTGCCGAGGTTTGAGAGGAACTTGTGAACTGGTGGAAGTTACTATAAAAATTCTTGGGGCACCCGTTACGTCAGCTGCCACAGAGCGAACTTTCAGCACTTTTGGCTGGATACATAGTAACAAAAGAAACAGACTTACATCTGAGAGGGCAGCAAAGTTAACATATCTCGCATACAATTGGAAATTGATGCATGGAACACCTAAGCTCCAGAAAAAAACCGACCAGAGTAGTCCAGAGTCTTTTTTCTGGACTCCAGACAAAGACAAAGGGGGAAAACCCCCAGTATCCAATGAAGAACAAATTATAGGCCTAGAGTTTGAGGAATCAGAAGAATCTGAGCCAGAACTTTATGACACTTCATCAGAAAAAAGTGATGAAGATCAGGAAACTGAAGAAAGTGATTAAAAAGCGATAATGGACAATTTCATTAAATTTTTTCGCAGTAGATAATCTACCTATCTACGCTACCTAATATAAGACAATTATACTTCATTTCAAATTAATTTATCAACCTAATTTGTTTTCTTTTTTCAATAGTTACTATAGCCTATTATGTATTATTCATAAGCCAATTAAAGTATTGAACCCATTAAAGAAGTAAAAAAGTTACGTTTAGTCCAACATTTTTTTCCCAATAACAAAACTAACACTCAAGCAACATTTTCAATATGTCTACCAAACCACTAAAGAAACAATATTGCAAAACAACTTTTCCAATACAATAAATCAGCTTAAAAAAATTATTTATAAGCGTTGCCTTATCAATATATCTTTAAAATGAATAAATGCCCGGGCATTTATGGATTTTGGGCATTTAACCTGGGCATTTGCCCCAACTTACAAATGCCCGGGCATTTTAAATCACTATTCATGATAAAAAGAATGAACAACAAACAGAATAATAAATAAGACAAGTATAATTAACTATTGATATTTAGGAACTAAGTAATAATGTAGTAAATAGTAAGAAACTGATGAGACAGAAGCCTACATGTACTGGGTAGGAAGAATAATAACAATTTATGTAAATAAAACCTGTTAAATGATATAGAATAGATTATAAAAGAATGTATGTTAGTAGAGTACGAAAGTAATAATGAGAAATGTCAAGAATTGACCAGGCATAATGTAAATAATAAGTTGTCAGCTATGAATAACCCTTCATACAGCTAATGTGGAAGTTTATAATGGACAGTACAACGAATAAAAAAAAATAAAAATAATTTTTTTTTTTAAACGCTTTTATTTAAAATTAATAAAATGATCAATGTACTAAAAAGGATAAAATAATTTATCTTATACCACATACATTAACAACAAATGAAAATAATGTTTATTATTCAAAAATTTTCTGTAACATTAAGTATCACTGATAATAAAAGCGTGGGGGCCTAAGGAATGATATTATACCATGTTTAAATCAATCTTTAATAAAAAAGGTGTATAACCAACTGATACTATTTGTTCTATTGATTATTGAGGAATTAAATTTTTCAGAGTATACATATATGAGTAAATTTGTCTTACAAGTACAATCTTGCACAATTCCAAAATTTACATTCTATAAAGAGAACCATAGTATAACTAAATTTGGAAAAATAGCAGATATTTGAAGATTCCTTTCCATTGAATCAAGTTATAACATTATACTTCACATTACAAACTATTATTAAGATGGGACATTGAAACTAGGATTGTCAAGGATTATATTTTTAAATAAAAAATACACAATGCACTGAATATAAACAAATAGTTTTTATAATATTTTTGAAATACAAAATTCATTTTGATATTGATTAATTATATTTTCGAATTTATGTTTAAGATCACATTGTCTAAATGAAGGCGCCATGCTTTATTATCAGTGATACTAAATGTACAACAAATAGTATCAGTTATAGATTTTTTATTGAAGATTGATTTAAACATGGTATAATATCATTCCTTAGGCGCCCATGCTTTTATTATCAGTGATACTTAATGTTACAAAAATTTTTGATTAATAAACATTATTTTCATTTGTTGTAGTATTTGGTATAAGATAAATTATTTTCTCCTTTTTAGTACATTGATCATTTTATTAATTTTAAATAAAAGCGTTTATTTTTTATTTTTTTTATTTCACACTTTTTAGTCAAATTTTATAGATAATTTACATAATGAAAAGAGAATGATACATAAACAATAAACAATTATTTCTGAAATAGGTAAATAGATAGATAAATTGCTTTTTATTGTATAAAATATACATAATTAAATGATCACAGTAATTTCGTAATCACGTGGACAGGAAATTGCAATCGGACTCGAACATCAGACAGGTTAGGTGTACAGTGAACAGGAGTTAAATTATAATCGAGTGATAAAACTATATAGTGAATTGTTAAAATAATAATAAATGAATTATATAGTGGAAACAACCAAAAAGGAATATAAAAGTGTGAATATAAAAAGGAAAGTATTGTGATATTAATCCAATTTTTAAAATTTTTAACGATTATTATAAACTAACCTTTGACACTATATATACTAGTGAACTATATTTTTCACAAACACTGAACTATCACACAATAACACTGTTGTAATTTTTTTGTTAGTTGTTAATCATTATTTTTGTGTGTGTTAATTTTAAGAAGTGTAGTATTAATTAACCTAAAAAAGACTGTATCTGAGATCGAAAACTTTCAATAGTGCCATATACCAACCCAGGGTAATTCATATTAAGAATTATTTATTTATTTTAATTTTAAAAGAGAAAAATTCAAAGTGAAACATTTTGTACAAAGTAAAATTACTTACCGTTATTTGTAATCACGTAGACAGTTTTAACATTGAAAATGTTTATAAGGACGTGTTGCACATTTGCGCGTGATCGAAAATGGGAACCGGTGAGTTTCCATAGATACTACTTCTTCGTTGTCAATAACGTAGTACACATATGAAACTTCCCTTATGAATGCGACTACATTTAACTTATAATCTATACATTGGTAAATGTATGTATGTATTATTTTTTTCATAATATTGTATTGTCACGTGATTCAAGTGTGTATGCAAAATTTCAAGTCGCTATCACATCGGGAAGTATGCGAAAATTCGATTTGAAAAATCTACTTTAGACCGACGGGAAAAGCAAGTTAAATAAAAGTTTTTAAAAAAGCTTGTAGCGAAGTATAAAATATATTGTAAAATTTCAAGTACAGATCATAAGTGATAATTAAGAGTTGTTACTTTGTAGCAGAATTAAGTAATTTTAGTTTGAGAAAGGAATTAAGGTACCAATGAGCATGGACATGAGTAGGCCTAGATGGCAATACTAGGTTTTTATAATAAATTGATGTTTATAATTATTATTACTATTATTAAACCATATAATGTTAAAGTAAAACAAATTCTACAACTAAGAATTAAATGACGGAACAGAAAAATTAATATTTTATAGAGAATACTAGACTAAATCAATCTGTGAAAATTGTTATTTTATTATTACTGAACAGAACCATGCCTTGAAAGGTCTCAAAATGATCAGCATACAAAATGCTGATTAATGGTAGTAATATATTTTTAATTGTTAGTAGCATAAGGAAGATGTGTCAGTTTTAAGATTTGTTAATATATTTGATCAAAAAAGGGACGCTTAGCTTGGCATCTGTTGATCAGCATCAACCAGAAAACGAAAATTTTAGTAATAAAAAACAGAATATTTAATAATTCAACCAATCACAATCGTTCAATTGTCAGGTGAATTTACCCATAACACACCGCAAACAAGTCAGTCTTCCAACGGTCACCATGCAGTAAAGAACACCTCCTCTGTAACGCTTAAAACATAATTAGTCTCCGACCCAAAGTATAAATATTTTCAAACCGAGTGAGGTTAGGTGAATGTAAACAAACGACATCTAACCTTCGAACGTGAACGTAACCTGAAAGTGAATCGCAAGTGTTGTGCATTGTGTTTTACTAATTAAAGGACAATAGAGTGAATAATTAAATAAAGTGAATTATAAAGAGAATATAAAGAAAAGGAAAGTATAGTTTATTTTAAGAATTTATAAGAAACTTGATGATCAATGATCTCATAGTAACTTGTAATAGACACTTGTTAACTTATGTTTATATTATCACAGTATATAAACACAAACACTATTAATATTATTTCATGTTTAACAATTGTATTTTGTTATTATATTCAAAGTTTCACTAAATAACTTAGCCAAACTAGGTTAACAACAACAACAACGGACACTGTCCTAATTACGAACTGTTCTTCACTTTAGATTTTAAGTTATTGTGTTATCATATCATATATAAGTGATTATTGTAATGTTTTGTTTTTCAAAAAAGACATTTTTTGTTAATTGTTGTAGTCAAAAGAACTCATAAGGGTTATATTTCCAAAACATAAACGTAGCCTACATCTCTGAGATGACGAAAACTCGTGCTACCAACTACTGAGCTATCAATGTCACAAGCCTGGTTAACTAATTTGTATTACAAGAAATATTATTTCATTTTTATATAAAAGAAAAAGAATTAACGCCAAATAAGAAAATAAAGGAATATGGAAGAAAAATACTAGTGTACGAGTCATCATTTTTATAATTAACGATATTTTCGCACTACACAATTATTAGAGGTTACTTCAACTCAAGAAGATTAAGTTGGCAGTATTAATTTTGGAACAAACCGTGCTATTTAAATAATCCAACCAGGTCAGTGAACTCTAATAAAGCAAAGAGAAATTAAAATAAGAAATTAATAAAACAATTAACCCAAACCAATAATATCTCCATTAATAATAAATATTATTTGTAATCAGTTGATATTACAATTGGCGCCCATTTATGGAACTATTCTAGTGAAGAAATATCAGCTTAATAGCCCACAGTATTAAAGTTATATTACATCCAGATACAGTTTACAACAACATATTTCAAGAGTAAAGGAAAGGCTGGTTATAGATTGGCGCTTGCAACATGAGGCTTGTATTTAACAATTAAGGGGATAATTCAAATTAATCGATAAAAAAACAGCATATTCAATTAGAAGAGTAGTTACATTATAACGTATACCACCTCACGTCAGCGCACTCCATTTTCACTAATGATGGCAGTCGATAACACTGCCAAAACGTCTGGATTTGTAGAAAACACTGGACCACAGCCAACAGCCCGGGAAGGAATTTTAACAACAAACTACTTCTTTGTTGCCAATAACGTAGTACACATGACATATAAATAAAAATTATCCCCTCCCCTTTCAACTATCATTTTCATTTATAGAAAATTATTCCCACCCCTTCAACTAGCCTTGTTACTTATACATATTTCATCTACGTTTCTACAGTGGATTATTATGACCTTCTTTTCAGGATACTTTATTTATCAAAATTAAGTACTTTACTCTTGTTAAAACATAAAACGTTGCAGGTAAACTACCCTTTCCCCTTAATCGATCTTCACCAAAATCAATAGGTTTTGAGGCCTTTACAAATCAGGCACATTATAACGTCTCCCCTGTCTGAAACATTATAACAGAGGGAACCAGTTTAATTGGTTACTTTCAATCAAACCGGCTGCCGTTGTTAGTACAAATTACTTACCAACAAATTTGAAAATATGTAGAACAGGAATTAGGATTAGGTTACGCAAATTTACTCACTCTCTGGATATTTAGCAAAAACATCTCTTTATTATAGTTTCTTGAATAATGATTTAAAAATAATTGTTATTTTTGTTTTATTACGTTAAAAAAGTAAACCTCTCAAAGATTCTGCATCAAATGCTCTTATGCCTTTTTAAAATGTTACTCTGGTGAGCAAAAATAAAAAAATATATATTTATAAACTACATTAAATACCTCGGATCCGGGTTTTAACTTAATAATATTCTAAAATAAGTCAACATTATGCAAGCTGTTAGAAGAGTAGTTTGCTCAAATTTCGAATTACCTTTTACCTTCAACTATCATCAGATTACTATTTCATTATTGTAATTACAGACATTACTCTGTTAACATTTACATGATTAGAATAAGTCTTTGCAAAAAATGTACTGTTTTTGTTGCCATTGTTAGAAAGATAATGGTTTGTTTTATAAAATTGCTAAACTGCTAGAATTGTTATTGTCATTACTGACATCTTCAGGTCTTAAACAACCTGTTGGTTGTTTAAGACCTGAAGATGTCAGTAATGACGAAAAGCTTTGTCTAAACAATAACAATTCTAGCAGTTTAGCAATTTTATAAAAGAAAAGTAAGGATGGCTGCTAATTTAAACAATACGCAGGATAATGGTTTGGTTTCACCTTGATATAATGTGTATCGGCGGCAGGTTCTCTTGTTGTTACTCTTCAGTTGGGTTTCCTGGAAGTTCTACGTTGTCGTTCGGGTGCCTCCATTTATTTTGTAGATTCTAAGTTGCGATCATGCCGAAAGGATTCTGTTACCTAGAGCTCGTGAGGTTGTCGTTGTTGCTTCACTCCTGATGTACGGTGTTCACCTTTTTTACATTTTACTTTTAACTGCACTAATGTTACTCTTTAATATTTGGATAGAACATACTTTACAATTTAAACATTTCGTTTCTTTTTTAAAGAGATGTGTCGGCTAAGTTAGTTACTTTTAATTATTTCACTACATTTCAACTACATAACTTGTTTTACTTTTCACCACCTTTCACTTACTTGTGGAGCCTGTCACCACGAAAGATTACTTTCAGTTACATCGTTTTTTTTTTTATATATTCACACGTTTTTTTTTCACAAAACATGGTAAAGCTGTTACCTTGTCTGAGATTCTGGCTCGACTGGGGCTGGTTTTGCGGCGGTTAGTAGGGAAGAGGGAGCAGTTCACGCGGAGAGAGAAAAGTAGTTCGTACTTTATTATTATTGTTTTCATACTAATTAACTACTATTAATAATCCTACATTTTCTTTATTGAGTTAGGTATTTCAATTTACTGGGAACCATAGCAGCATTACTGAGTTTTTCACCACACACAACACATTCGGGGATTGGGCATGTTTTGTCACCACACCAAAAAGTAAGATAAATAATTATCACTATATTGCCGGTGAACTACTTTCTGTTTCTTTTTTTCGAGCTTGATGGTTTCACTACTTGCACTCGAGGACGGACCACTCTGTACAAGGAACTTATCCATATCGAAAAAAAGTAGTTTAATAACACTGTAATAGAAAATAGTAAGACTGGTGTAGCAATCACAATATTCGCACTACTGCAGAGCACATCTGTGATAGAACTGAACTGAAATACTGTAATTGTTGTCTGACAATGTGTGGGTCCTTCGGCGAAGGAAAAGAGCAATAAAGTTTAAGAAGCGTCGACAAACAGGCACAAATATCAAAACAAGGCAATAAAATAATAAAAAAGAGGGAGATTTTTGCTAATCCCCGCAATTTTAGTTAAAAGCACGTACAGCCAGCCGTACACAAAAGATGCGGTGTTACAAAGAACTCTCTTGAATAGAGTTTAGAACGTTTAGAGTTTTGAACGTAAACTCTATTGTATGATTGGTGCGGGCCGCTAAAAGGCTTGCTAAAAGTCTTACGCGGCTTTCTTTGCGATGAACACAAAGCTTGCCGCCTGTAACCCATCAAATCGGCCCAATATTTCAGGCGAGAATACAAATAACTTAAGATAAGCAAACTATAACAACAATATTGAGTAAATAAATTACATTTAATTTCTATGAAAATATAACAGTTATCAGCATGTATTAAAGAATAAACAAGCACCTTCTTACTTAAAATCGACAATTAACTTATTACAATAATAGGTAAAAGTTCGCGTCACACCTTTCACCTTGTGACGGCACACTATTGTGCCGCGGCACACCGGTTGCGGAACACTGCTCTAGGTGGTAAAAATTCTCGGATTGCGCGCGTGCGTTCTGGGTCGATGCTAACCTTACCTTCGGCTGATACTATATGACCTAAGAAAGAGAATTGTTTTACTTTATTGGGGTTTACCGTTAGTCCAGCGTTCTTTAACCTTGACAATACCTCACGCAAGTGATCAATGTGTTGATCTATCGATTCACTATATACTACTATGTCGTCAAAATAATGATATACGAATTTAAATTTAACGTCATGGAATATTTTTTCTAACAGTCTGCTACATACTAAACTTCCCTGTGATATTCCGAATGGTACTCTAGTAAATTGATATAGATTAAATGGGACAGCAAACGCAGTTAGATGTTTTGATTCCTCAGCTAGTGGGATTTAGTGGAAGGCCTGGTTGAGATCCATAATGGTGAAAATTTTCGCTTTGGTAAAATAGTGGAACGCGCTGTGAATGTCAGGCAGGGGAATAGATTCAAATTCTATATTCTTATTCAGCTGTCTATAATCCACGACTAGTCTATGTTTGTCAGTTCCTTTCGGTACTAGGAAAGCAGTAGATGAATATGGGGAAGTTGACGGTTCAATGACGTGTTGTTCAATGAGTTTGTTGATTTGGTTTCTCATTATGTCCATCTTGGGCGGTGATAATTTGTATGGATGCAGATGTATTACTTTGTGGTCGCTTAAATTTATTTTGTATTCAATTAGATTGGTCAATCCTAACTTAGGTGTGAGTACAGTAGAAAATTCCCTTATTAACTTTTGGATCCTTTGTCGCTCATTCCCTTTTAAATGACTCAAACTAGATTCATGATGCTCCAACTGAATAGTTGAAGTTTCACAGTTTTTGTTGTTATTTAGCTCGGTGTCAAACTGATATTTTCACGTGCGATCAAATCTAAAGCAATATTGTTTAGCGTATATGTCGAGAATTAAGCCAGTTTTGCTTATAAAATCGGCGCCTAGTATTAAGTTTTGTCCTAAAACTTCAGCTACGAGTAGTGTAACATACCAAGTAAAATTCTTTATTTTTAACTTGACAGTAATACTGCGTGATATATTTAGATTTTGCTTATTTGCGGTGGCACACTTTATGTTCACGTTTTGGCTACGTCTTATAAGATTATGATTAGCTAATACGGTGGCTAACTGTTGACTGATTATACTACGTGTAGATCCCGAATCGAATTAACCGAGGATATTCGTTGCTCCAAGGTCTATCTGTATGTAGGGTAATTGGCATATACTTGTTTTACATGTGCTAATAGAGTTGCGCTTGTTAAAAAATCTAGTTACGTAAGGGTCTATACGTTTATTTTTATTTTGACTTTAGGTTGAATAGTGTTTCTACCTTTCCTTTTTCTGCTGCGGAAGACGCAGGATTTTGGATCTTCCTGCTTCACGAGTTTTTTGACTGATCGGTTTTCCGTTGGTACCGTTTTTGTTTACAATGTTTGCTAATATGTCCGGACTTTCCACAGTTATAACATCTTCTTTCGTCATTGGCATCGCTCGCATGCTGTCGGGGCTTTAGTAGTGATTTTGATGTATTGGGGTAGCTCCGGGCTGTAGAGGTTCTTAAGAATCGCTTATCTTGGTAGGTTCGAGTATCAGTTCCATGGGGAGGTAGAAAAGAATCTCTGCGTGGAGTTTGGGACATTAATACGCATCTGTTTTGATCTGAATACCAGACGTTGGATGAATGTATACAACACAGTTCCAGTTCTGTGAAGGTGGTTGGTCTCTTCATGAGCGCTAGGCGAGATCGCTCCTCGGGAGATAGTCCTACTAAAATAGTGTCTACTAGCTGTTGTTCACTCCAGTTAACTTGTAGTAATAAGGCAGATTCCCTTATGTCAGATATATAATGAGCTAGTCTTTCGTAAGCTCCTTGTACATGAAGTACAGAATTCCGCTTTAATTCTTCGTAGATACCGGTGGGAATGAAGTGTCTTATCAGGGTGGTATGTAGTTCTTCTACAGGGTGATTATACCTTAGTGACTCTAACACACGATCTTTTAACGGAGATTTACATTTAGGTAGGAGTACTTGTAAAATTTGGTCATCTCTTAGTTGTCGCAGATCTTTGATTTGTAATAGGTGCTTGCTAAAATCTAGGAGTTTTGTAATATTCAGGCCATCAGTGGTTGGTATCTCAGATAAAATACGTTCTACAGGGCGAGTTATTTTTCCATAGAACTCAGTGTTGAAATTTAATTGAGATGCCGTTACAGGTTTTTCCGCTGGTGGATTTGTCTGTAAGATGGGAGGTAAATTGTAATTACGGGTAATCTTCCCTAGTTCATTTGGAAATGGCACGGTCGTCATGGGGAGGGTATTTGCTTGTCTAGCCGTTAACCGATCTTCACTGGGTTCTATACTAAATTCCTGGAGAAATGGAAATTTTTCAGCACTGGGTTGTTGTTCTTGAGTAGGAGATTGTGTGGGGGAAATATTTAGTTTCGTCATTGCTTCTTCGATCTCTTCTATTCTAAACGATTCGGACCTTCTACGTAATTCGTGCAGTGTGTCTGGTAATTGTCGTAAGGCTTCTTCCGCGAATTTTTGCGCGTCCGGTGGAGTAACTTTGTCACCGGGCCAATTTAACAAATTGGTAATGCGGCGGGTCAGATGTTCTATTCTCTGAGTGGTTCTTAAAATTACCGCGGGGGATTTTTCGTCTCGCAGGGTTTGTGCAATTGAGATAAGTTCCGTATATTTACTATAGCATGTTTCCTTTTCACTTTCGAAATCTTATACACTTAAACGATTCAACAGTGAGGGTTTGTCTGGTTTATTCTCGCGTAATGCTTTGCGCAGTTCCGCGACCGTTACGTTTGTGTGTGAGAGACCGCGTAACAAAGCTTCATAGCTCAGTTCGTCCTTCAACAACAAGTCGGGGTTAAATTGAGCCATTGTAATAATGATTCTTAAATCTTATGTACTACGTACTTTAAATATGTTATCTATTTTAAACACTCTTATGAAATTTGAATTCATGTAAACACACACATACATATATAATAACAATCTTATACTAATAAATTCAAATATATGTAAATCTAATAATTATCTGTGGAGATAAAGTTATTGGAGAGATATTATCACTTTAATGTGGAAAGAAATTTCACACGAAGAGTACATTGTGTTTACATTCACACAACAGATCAGCTGTTTGGGGGAGGTCTATTGTGTGCGTTGAGGTGGCTTATTGTTTACCTTAGCAAGGGCTTATAACAAAGGAGGGTGACTTCTGACAATTTGGAACACGTTTATTTCCTGCACAGGACTGTCTGTTTAGTCTACGAGGGAATGTCATTCAAACAACTTACTTGTATATGGGGGAGAGCGTACATTTCTTGACACGAATCAAACATGAAATAGCCTGTAAATACCGACAGGTTGAAAATTGAATATTTTTACAAGCGGGGACTTGCTTATTACGTCAATTTCCTAATACTACTATTATTATTTTATTAATAAAACTCTATTTATTTGTTAACAAATCCAGAGTGAGTAAATTTACGCATTTTAGCAAGTTATTGTTAATTATTTAGCACAGGGTACACATTTATTTTACAAGGTAGCAGAGTGGCGCATTTTATATGTGACACTCTGTAAACAATTTTTTTTTTTTCAAATAAGCAGAGTGGTGCATTTTATAACGTCTCCCCTGTCTGAGACATTATAACAGAGGGAACCAGTTTAATTGGTTACTTTCAATCAAACCGGCTACCGTTGTTAGTACAAATTACTTACCAACAAATTTGAAAATATGTAGAACAGGAATTAGGATTAGGTTACGCAAATTTACTCACTCTCTGGATATTTAGCAAAAACATCTCTTTATTATAGTTTCTTGAATAATGATTTAAAAATAATTGTTATTTTTGTTTTATTACGTTAATTAAATAAACCTCTCAAAGATTCTGCATCAAATGCTCTTATGCCTTTTTAAAATGTTACTCTGGTGAGCAAAAATAAAAAAATATATATTTATAAACTATATTAAATACCTCGGATCCGGGTTTTAACTTAATAATATTCTAAAATAAGTCAACATTATGCAAGCTATTAGAAGAGTAGTTTGCTCAAATTTCGAATTACCTTTTACCTTTAACTATCATCAGATTACTATTTCATTATTGTAATTACAGACATTACTAAGTTAACATTTACATGATTAGAATAAGTCTTTGCAAAAAATGTACTGTTTTTGTTGCCATTGTTAGAAAGATAATGGTTTGGTTTCACCTTGATATAATGTGTATCGGCGGCAGGTTCTCTTGTTGTTACTCTTCAGTTGGGTTTCCTGGAAGTTCTACGTTGTCGTTCGGGTGCCTCCATTTATTTTGTAGATTCTAAGTTGCGATCATGCCGAAAGGATTCTGTTACCTGGAGCTTGTGAGGTTGTCGTTGTTGCTTCACTCCTGATGTACGGTGTTCACCTTTTTTACATTTTACTTTTAACTGCACTAATGTTACTCTTTAATATTTGGATAGAACATACTTTACAATTTAAACATTTCGTTTCTTTTTTAAAGAGATGTGTCGGCTAAGTTAGTTACTTTTAATTATTTCACTACATTTCAACTACATAACTTGTTTTACTTTTCACCACCTTTCACTTACTTGTGGAGTCTGTCACCACGAAAGATTACTTTCAGTTACATCGTTTTTTTTTTTATATATATTCACACGTTTTTTTCCACGAAACATAGTAAAGCTGTTACCTTGTCTGAGATTCTGGCTCGACTGGGGCTGGTTTTGCGGCGGTTAGTAGGGAAGAGGGAGCAGTTCACGCGGAGAGAGAAAAGTAGTTCGTACTTTATTATTATTATTTTCATACTAATTAACTACTATTAATAATCCTACATTTTATTTATTGAGTTAGGTATTTCGATTATTATTATCACGTCTTTTTATTTAATTATAATAATTATTAATTTTCGCTTCAATACAGAGTAATTTTCATGTCCGTACTAGATTTTTGCAAGTTGATACAGGCATATAAGTACAAAGGGGAGGGTTAAATATTTTCTCACATGTTATTTTGAATAAAAATTATTTTGTGCTATTTAAATTCCTTTTAAATCGTCACAACATATGCAAAAAATTATTTAATTCTGTTTGAATTTACAGCAGTTATTGCTTGTCATGAAAAAATTATTCTTGCTAAAATATAAAACGTCCCAGGTAAACTACCCCTTCCCCTTAACCGATCGTCACCAAAATCAATAGGCCATGAGTCCTCTACAATTCAGGGATGTATATAAAAATTATTTGATTCTGTTTGAATTTGCAGCAGTTATCGTTTGCCATAGAAAAAATTCAACACAGAAGACAGACACACACACACACACACACACACACACACACACACACACACACACACACACACACACACACTTTTAGAAAAATTACTTTTCTCCATGTTTTGAGGGTAGTATATCAGAATCAACTCTTATCTCGAACACGATTTTTTTCGCCATCACCATACTTCCATTTCCTTATGGGACATGGAAGTAAAATACAGTCATGTACTTCAACGCTCAAATGTATTTTTTAGCACACATAACCAAACATCTTGCATTATTACTGATGTATGTATATCATTCAGCATTATTTCATGACAAGAAAATTTTGTGTATTACTTTTATAATAAACAGTTTTTAGTGAGAAACTACAAGGATCTAAGACAATTATAGTTAATTTAGTTAACTCAATTAGTTAAAACATCTGTTAAGTCAATTGCTAAAACAATTAGTTAACTCAATTTCACATTTAATGATACTAAAATACATAAGATATAAAAATATCTACACACTTAAATAACTATATACACTATTTTACTACCACATAAAGATATATCAATTGTGTCATTAAACAGACAATGTGTAAAAAAAATAACCATTTAAAAATAATTTACTAATATGACTTAATACATGTCACAAATACAGGTACGCACACACCCACCCACCCACCCACTCTCACACACACACACACACACACACACACACACACACACACACACACACACGTCGTATCTAGTTCTCTCTATGTTTAGACAGCAGTGAGCAGTGCATATCATCTGTATATAGTGTCATATAAAATGCAATATAATATTTTAACCAGAATACATTAATTTGGTCTATTCAGAAGCAGTTAGTTAATCTGTACGTACACAAACCTGTTACTTCATTTACCACATAACAAAAACTTTCAATTGCTATTTTCAGTGTAACAGCAAGTTGAAACTCGAATGTGTGTACACAGATTTCAAAATGTGTAAACATTTTATATCATTCATATCAGTTCTTTACTACATGGAACTACTTAATTTACTACATCCAAAGCACACATAATAAAAAATATTTATTCACCACATATAAGTTCTTATCACCAAATAAAGTAGTACACTATCACAATACTTTTATGTGTGCTTCATCAACTAAACAACTAACACCTTCAAATTCTTCCTGACCAAACTTCACACTTCCATGAACTTTATCAAGATAACTTGCAGATTAATTTTTCACACATCCCCCAGCTCCTTATACTCCCCAGTCCTCTTCTACTCAGAAATCTTAAATAATTACAAACCTTAAAATAACCTTATCTATTACTATCACAGTTGTCTTTGGATTATTCTAAACAGAACCAGTACTTAAATAATTATGAACACCAATCTGTGAATAAGTTTATTATATGATCATCAGAAAGCATTACATCATATGCACTATATGTAGAATGCATAATATTTGTTTAACAAAATCACAATATTTTTCACCTGTATCTTTCATGTTTTCCTACAGTCACAGGACCAAGTCCAAAATAAGGTTCATTGTCATTGAGCTAGTGCATTTGAATTTTTTAGTGAACATAAAAAATATGGTAAACTTAATAATTTTTATTTTTTATTACTTTTTACTATTTTATTGTTATTACTTTTACTTTATTGTTTCTGTTTACTTTTTACTGTTTAAACTATTACTTTTTTCTGACTTTCCTATTATTATTTGTGTAAAAAGATTAATTTCTTTTTATGTTAAATACTTAACAAAACTGTACGCAATTTTCAGGTAAAAAGGCACAAAAAAATTGTTATTCTTATGTAACAAAGATATGCAATGTTAGTAATTCAACTGAGGTAAGCAGGCTACATACCTATTGAGGCACATCTGAGGTAAAAGTTTAGGAAAAAATACTTCACGGGCTCGGTTGTCTGGTAAGGACATCAGGAAGTGTCTGGTGGCATCTGATGCTGCAAGCCTCACCTACATAAAATACATATTTCTTAAAAATATTAATAATACACACGCATGCACACACAATTCCATTTTGAATCTCACATTACTAAAAACTAAACAAAAATGTGAAGTTTTAACTTGAACAATGTTCACTCTTATTCTGTAGCATATATAATGCTTTTCTCAAATTAATAATTGAAATATAATAGGATCCAAAATAATATGTCTTCAAAATAATATTCATTTTATGAAAAAACAGAAAACTATGATCTTCATACAAAACCATCTCAGTGACAAACATGCAGAATAGTTTTAACATGACACTCAACATTCTTTCACTAAACAAATTTTATTTTTGGTACTTTTAGATTGTGATATTGGATGAAAAATAAGGAACAGTCATAGTATACACAGTAAAAACCCAGGCACAATCAGATATTATCCAGTCCACTTAACTACACTGAAATACACACAAACTATTTAATGTGACTGAATGCTTGAAGTTATCAGAACTGTGGACCTGACAATTTCACAAGAATTAAACAATCTCAGCCACAATACAAAAAATTATTATATCAACCTAAGAAGTAGCATTTTTAACATTGAAAATGTTTATAAGGACGTGTCGCACATTTGCAGCCGATCTCTGGTGCATGATCGAAAATGGGAACTGGTGAGTTTCCATAGAAACTACTTCTTTGTTGTCAATAACGTAGTACACATATAAAACTTCGCTTATGAATGCGACTACATTTAACGTATAATCTGTACATTGGTAAATGAATTCATTGATTGGTGAATTCAACGACATAAATATATATATATATATATATATATATATATATATATGTATATATATATTTTTAGATTTATTGAAGCATTTTCAATGCCCTTCTCTGTGCATTGCATTTGTGCATGCCTGTAAATTTTTTATACCTAATAGTAATGTAGAATGATTTTGTAAGATTTTGTATACCAAATTTTATTAAAATTACCTACCTGGCTCCAGTTGTCAGCCAAGCCAAGAGCTAAGTACTTGCTGAACTCATGCCCGTATGCAAAAATTGGATTTACTTCACATACACTATCCCTTTCTTCAATATCTATTAGTAAAAGAATGGACACAAAATATAACAACCAACTAACTCAACAAAACCTAAATGCAAAAAAAATTGTTTTCACAATAACATTTTAGTAATAAATAATATTTTATATTTTTTTATAAACAAGAATATATTTTTATTGTTTTCACAATGTTTCGACAGTTTTAAATTACTGTCATCTTCAGGAATACGTTTTAAAAAATATATAAATATGATTTATTATTAGTTTAGTAACAAGAATTGTGTGAGTATTTATGAATATAATAAAATTTAAAAAACTCATATTGGAATATCATGAAAACAATTAAAAAATTAAAAAATTCCCACAAAAACTGTAACCAAAATAAATCCAATGTTGGTACGTCTCTTCCCTGAAGTATCAACAAATACTAATGTGATTAAAATAAAGCTAGTAATTTCATAGTTTTTATTCACATACCAAATAATCCATGTTTATAAACACACAGTAACACATGAAACACATGGGGTGCAGTAAAACATGGAACATTATAGCTTTTTAAAAAAAAGTTCATTATTTTAGAACTTTAATGAAATTAAAAAAAAAAAAAAATATATCGGTATGGAGAATCATACATGACTTCCATGTTCTAAGATAACATTTAAAATCATTTTCGGAATGAAATATTTCCATAGAAACAACTTCTTTCTACTTCTTGGTTCAGCCTTAACCACAGTACTATGGCCACTAACATATACCACCACACGTTATCGCACTCGATTTTCACTGATGATGGCAGTCGATGGCACTGCTGAAACGTCTGATTTTGCAGAAAACACTGGACTACGGCCAAACAGCCCGGAAAGGAATTTTAACAACAAACTACTACTTTGTTGCCGATACCGTAGTAAACTTAAAAATTATCCCCTCCCCCTTCAACTATAATTTTCATTTATAGGAAATTACCCCCACCCCGTTCAACTAGCCTCTTCATTTATAGATATTTCATCTATGTTTCTACAGTGGATTATTAAGATATTCTTATCAGGATACTTTATTTATCAAAATTAAGTATTTTAATCTTGTTACAACAAAACATGTTTCAGGTAAACTACCCTTTCCCCCTAACCGATCTTCACCAAAATCAATAGGCCTTGAGTCTTCTACAACTAAGGCACATATGTAAAAAAGTATTTGATTCTGTTTGAATTTACGGCAGTTATAGTTCGTCATGAAAAAATTTCTCTTGTTACAATATAAAATGTTGCAGGCAAACTACCCCTTTCCCTTACCCCTTAAGGCCAAAATCAAGAGGCCTTGAGTTCTCTACAGTGTAGGGATGTATGCAAAAACTTATTTGATTATGTTTGAATTTACGGTAGTTATCGTTCGTCATAGAAACAATTACTCTTGTTGAAACAATTCAGGGCTGTATACAAAAAATTATTTGATTCTGTTTGAATTTGCGGCTGTTATCGTTTGACATACAAAAAACATGGGAGTAAAAAATCTACAGACACACAGACACTTTTCGAAAAATGACTTTTTTTCATGTTTTGAGGGTAGTACAATCAGAATCTGCAATAATCTCGACCACGATTTTTTTTTGCCATCACCATACTTCCATTTCCTTATGGAATATGGAAGTAATTATCTCCTCCCTCATCAACTACCATTTTAATTTATAGAAAATTACCCCCTTCCCCTTCAACTACCCTTTTTACTTATAGATATTTCATCTACATTCCTACAGTGGATTATTATGACCTTCTTTTAAGGATACTTTATTTATCAAAATTAAGCACTTTACTCTTGTTAAAACGTAAGAGGTTGCACGTAAACTACCCCTTCCCCTTAACCGATCTTCACCAAAATCAATAGGCTTCGAGTCCTCTACAATTCAGAACTGTATGCAAAAAATTATTTGATTCTGTTTAAATTTGCGGAAGTTATCGTTTGCAATAGAAAAAAATTCTACACACAGACACACACACTTTTTGAAAAAAAAAATTTTCTCATGTTTTGAGGGTAGTACAATCAGAATCTGGCATTATCTCGAACACGAATTTTTTGCCACGACCATACTTCCATTTCCTTATGGAACATATTGAAGTAAAAAATCGGTATGGAGATCAATACATGACTTCCATGTTCTAAGATTTATATTTAAAATCATTTACGAAATGAAATGTTTCCATAGAAACTACTTCTTTCCACTTATTGCTTCAGCCTTAACCACTGTACTGTGGTCACTAACGTATACCACCACATATTATCGCACTCGATTTTCACTGATGATGGCAGGCGACGGCACTGCAGAAACGTCTGGTTTTGCAGAAAACATTGGACTACGGCCAAACAGCCCAGGAAGGAATTTTAACAACAAACTACTACTTTGTTGCCGATAACGTAGTAAACATATAAAAATTATCCCCTCCCCCTTCAACTATAATTTTCATTTATAGAAAATTACCCCCACCCTGTTCAACTAGCCTCTTCATTTATAGATATTTCATCTACGTTTCTACAGTGGATTATTAAGATCTTCTTATCAGGATACTTTATTTATCAAAATTAAGTGCTTTACTCTTGTTAGAACAAAATATGTTCCAAGTAAACTGCCCTTTCCCCATTACCGATCGTCACCAAAATCAATAGGCCTTGAGTCTTCTACAACTCAGGCACATATGTAAAAAACTATTTGATTCTGTTTGAATTTATGGCAGTTATCGTTCGTCATAAAAATATTTCTCTTGTTACAACATAAAATGTTGCAGGTAAACTACCCCTTTCCCTTAACCGATCTTCACCAAAATCAACAGGTCTTGAGTTCTCTACAGTGTAGGGATGTATGCAAAAACTTATTTGATTATGTTTGAATTTACGGTAGTTATCGTTCGTCATAGAAAAAATTAACCTTGTTATCACATAAAACGTTGCAGGTAAACTACCCCTTTCTCTTAACTGATCTTCATGAAAATCAACAGGCCTTGAGTACTCTATAATTGAGGAAGGTGTGCAAAAAAGTATTTGTTTCTGTTTGAATTTACGGCAGTTATCATTCGTCATAGAAAAAATTACCCTTGTTAAAACATAAAACGTTGCAGGTAAACTACCCCTTTCCCTTAACCGAACTTCACCAAAAACAATAGGTCTTGAGAACTCTACAATTCAGGACTGTATGCGAAACATTATTTGCAGCTGTTTGAATTTGCGGCTGTTATCATTTGACATAGACAAAAAATTACCCTTGATAAAAAAAGTTGCAGGTAAACTACCCCTTTCCCTTAACCGATCTTCACCAGAAACAATAGGTTGAGTACTCTACAATTCAGGGCTCTATGCAAAAAATTATTTGATTCTGTTTGAATTTGCGGCTGTTATTGTTTGCCATACAAAAAACATGGGAGTAAAAAATCTACAGACACGCAGATAGACAGACACACACACAGACACTTTTCGAAAAATGACTTTTTTTCATGTTTTTGAGGGTAGTACAATCAGAATCTGCAATAATCTCGACCACAATTTTTTTTGCCATCACCATACTTCCATTTCCTTATGGAACATGGAAGTAAAAATTATCCCCATCCCCCTTCAACTACAATTTTCATTTATAGAAAATTACCCCCACCCCGTTCAACTAGCCTATTCATTTATAGATATTTCATCTACGTTTCTACAGTGGATTCTTATGATCTTCTTTTCAGGATACATTATTTATCAAAATTAAGTACTTTACTCTTGTTGAAACATAAAACGTTGCAGATAAACTACCCTTTCCCCGTAACCGATCTTCACCAAAATCAATAGACCTTGAGTCCTCTACAACTCAGGCTCATATGTAAAAAAGTATTTGATTCTGTTTGAATGTACGGCAGTTATCGTTCGTCATAAAAAATTACTCTTGTTAAAACATAAAATGTTGCAGGTACTCAACCCCTTTCCCTTAACCGATTTTCACCAAAATCAACAGACCTTGAGTCCTTTACATTTCAGGAATGTATGCATAAAATTATTTGATTATGTTTGAATTTGCAGCAGTTATCGTTCGTCATAGAAAAAATTACCGTGTTTGTTAAAACATTAAATGTTGCAGGTACTCAACCCCTTTCTCTTAACCGATTTTCACCAAAATCAACAGACCTTGAGTCCTTTACATTTCAGGAACATATGCAAAAAATTATTTGTATATGTTTGAATTTGCGGCAGTTATCGTTCGTCATAGAAAAAATTACCCTTGTTAAAACATAAAATGTTGCAGGTAAACTACCCCTTTCCCTTAACCGATCTTCACCAAAAACAATAGGCCTTGAGTACTCTACAATTCAGGACTGTATGCAAAAATAATTTGATTCTGTTTGAATCTGCGACTGTTATCGTTTGCCATAGAAAAAATTATACTCACAGAGACACACAGACATTTTCGAAAAATGACTTTTCTTCATGTTTTGAGGGTAGTACAATCAGAATCAGCCCTTATCTTGAACACGAATTTTTTTTGCCATGACCATACTTCCATTTCCTTATGGAACATGGAAGTAAAAATCAAAAAGAGAAAAGACCACAATGCCAACTGTTATTAACACATTAGCTTCATCCATCACAACATCATTATCTGGAACAGGGAGGCATTGCGTCTGCTCTCCGGTACCAGCAGCACGGCGCATGAGAGTATACGATGCGAACCAATCAGGGATCAGCAGCCGAGATGTGACATCTGACGTGGTGCTCGGAGCGAGTCAATCAGTGATCCCGGTTAGTGCATAAAACAAGCGCCGGTAGTTTTTAGGGCCACCAAAATAACACTAGAGTTGTACGATTGGCGCCATTTGTCATGCAGCAAGCCTTTTGTCCGGTGACAGTTTATATCAATTAACAACAGAAACATCATGAGTTACGTTTTAAATTTCAATAAAGTGTACAAATGTAACATTTATTGCTTTTAGATTTTGTTTATGACCAAAATAATTTAAACATTTGTGCAATGATAGGGAGTAGCAACTGCTAAATTATAACAATTTAAAAATTGTAATTCCATAACTATAATTTTTGCATGACTACATTTTCAAGTTGTGCTGTACGTATGAACAAAAAACCTATATACACAATGTATTCCCCTATCTTCCACATTGTGTCATATGACTTCTGAATTAAATATAGACTGACCTTGCAAGAGTGAATCCGAATATTCAGAAACCTACATAACTGGACAAGTTAATATTTTTTATTTTAAGTATTGGATATAATTCTTTAATTATGAATATGTACCATGCTACATTGAAAAATACGTCTGCTAATGCTTTGCCTGAAATGGATTCTTCAAATTGTTAACTATTTCTAATTTGTCTTTCACTGTCAGAAATGTTCATACATACATAGTTGGTATGTATATTAGAAATGTTCAGAAAAAGTTAGTATACATAAAAAATAATTAATATAAAAATAATTCCTTACCATTTTCTGTGTTTCCACAACTAACTAGAGCAGAACAAACATAAAAGCCAGTTTCTCTCACAAATCTGTTGGTATGTGTAAGAGTCCGAAAAATTAATTCCAATAAATCTTGATCTACAAATGGCTGGAAGTTTGTTCCACAACCTAACACCATAAATTGTAAGCACTTCAAACTTGTCTCAAGGTTTTTCCAACCAGCAGTATCGTGAAATATCTGGGCTGCATCTGCACTTCCTCTCTAAAAAATACAAGAGCTCCATGACATTTATAAAATAATAATAATTTTTGTAAACAAATTCTTCTTAACATTAAGTTTATCTTGAGATGTAGTTTCCTATTAAAGCACTTATTTGATTTTTTTCTATGATTCTGTGTAGACAGAAAATATTGTAAAAAATATACGATATTTACCTGAATATACCTTTGTTAACAAAACTGAACCGAAAAAATGAGGTGCGTGTTACATTCAAAAATTTTAAACCTGCCCACCCAGTACAATAATCTTATATGTGGCGGTAAAGCTCTTCCCTCCCTCTTTCAAACACATGTCTTTCTTATGCTAAAGACTCTCTTGAAAGTAAATTAGAAATAAAACAAAATTTTACGAAAGCCTAATAAAGAATACTACTTTTATTTAGCAAAGCGACAGCAAGTAATCCCTAATTTCCGGTGCAAAAACAGTTTATATAGGCCTATGTTGTTCCAACTCTAAATCAATCCAGTGTGAGAAAGCAGTCGCCACACTGGATATGACTCATAGCAATTACGTACAAATAGGTTACACTGTCACACTTCTAGAACTTTGTTTACACATGTTTCCGGCTATTTACGTTCAGTCAGTTATTGACACTCTACTGTATAGGTACAGGATGTTTGCATTAGAATTTATACCATCACATTTAGATGTTTACTGGACAGAGGAGCCAGTTTATAATAGTAGTTTAATTGTAATAAGTGAATAAGTGAATTAAGAGAAAATAAAGCATGTTTTCTCAGTGTCGTTCGTACACATTAAGAAACTCAAGATAATAAGACGCAGAAGAAAATTGAAACAGAGCAACCGGTCATAAATATGATGTCAGCAAAAGCTGTATTCGTGATTGGTGAAAAATGAAAGCCTCACTATTGGAAAGCAGTGGCCCCCATCAGGCATTTCCCAATCAGAAAGCAAATTTTCTCAAGCGGAAGAAAAGCTCTGTCAATACGTTTGTGACACATGCCAGTATGGTTTCACGATATCAACCAAGATGTGTTTTTTGGAAGCAAAGAAAATTGCAGCTGAACTTGGAGTGAAAAATTTCAAAGCAATTCACACGTGGTTAGTACAATGCTTTGCACGCAATTTGTTATCTGTCAGAAGACAAACGACAACTGCTCAATGCCTTCCTGACACATATGAAGATAAAGTGTTGCAATTTCACAATTACATCATAAAATGCAGCAGCAATATTTTTACTCATTGACTCAAATAGGAAGCACAGATCAGACACTGTGGTATTTTGAAATGCCTCAGGCTACAACAGTCTACAAGAAAGATGAAAAAACCGTCATAAGAACAGGTGGTTGTGAGAAACAAAGATGTACTGTAATGTTATGTATCACAGCAGATGGCAATAAATTACCATATAACGTGATTTTCAAATGCAAAGCTATTCCAAAAATTACATCACCTGGAATAGTTATAAGAGTGAACAAAAAGGGCTGGATGGACAACTCTTATTGTTGACTGTATAACAAGAGTGTGGGGTAATCAAAATTATGCTTTTATGGCAAACAGAAGTATGCTGATCCACGACAGTTTTTGTGGACACACAACAGATGAGATGAAAAAAATTTGCAGTGCCAGAAAACCAATCATATAATCATACCAGGAGGGTTATTGTCTGTACTATAACCTTTGGACATTTGTATAAATAAGCCATTCAAGGTCAACATAAAGGACCTATATACTCAGTGGATGGCAAAAAATGAACACTCAAATACACATTCAGGGTAAATACAAAGGCCGGATTTTGAAATGATCTGTGAATGGATCAAAACTACATGGGCACTGATTTCATCAGAGTTGGTTTCAAAAAACCTTCCAAAAATGTGGCATTCCAACACACTCAATGGCTGAGAAAGACAACAATCTTTGTAACAAACATTCATAAGCTAGTTTTGACAGCAATGATAATGATGAAGACAGCAATGATGAAGCTGACGACAAAGTAGATTGCAAGTATAGCAAAACTGAAAGTTAAAGGCATGGAAATGCGCGAAACGCTTACGGTCTGAGGGGAAAGCCAATGTGGAGGAAGTCGCTGTGAGATGTGAGAAGAGAATTGTTGTTATCAGTGACAGTTAGAATATTATTTCTAAAAGTAACAAAAACTTGGTGTGTTTGTAAATGTGTTACCAAAATCTCTATCTGTGTGTGTGTGTGTGTGTGTGTGTGTGTGTGTGTGCACGCGCGCACGCGCCTAGTCACACAGCTGGATTTAAAAAAAGAATAAGGTATACGTTTATTGTTTCCGACGTAAATCTGATAATTTATGTTTTACCAGCTGGCAAACGTTTTACTAAAAATAAAGTGAAAAGTTGAAGTTATAGCATGCGATGTTCAATATCTATGAAAAATCTTTCATTTCAGTATTCTATTTCATTTTATTATTATGCAAAATTTGAGCGTGCGCGCACACACACACACACACACACACACAACGGTACCTATATTTTTCATTATAATACAACTAATATTCTACTGTCATTTCTGTTCTTTTTTTATAATTATTTACATTTATTTTAAAGAAAAGCAAGACCTTAATAAAACACCTTCAAACTCATTCAAGAATGTGCGAAAGCTAGCATGAATAGTTTCATTTTTAAAAAAGCTTATTCAGTAGAGTATTTTGACACTCAGGCCTACCTGTATCCAATTATTCTTAGAAGAACTCTGAGGGAACTAATTTGGCCCTTGAAGTTAATGTTTTCTATAATGATGGGTAGCAATGCGCTTACCATTTGATGCCTCTTGTGAGTGATATGGAACTGATTAACAGTCCAATGTATAACGTGGGTGTCAAAAAGTCGGCCACACTTGTCCTGGGACTAACCTGGGGTTTGGTCTTTTTTGGCTCTTAAACTCTTCTCCTTCTAATTTGTCTCCTTCCTTTGTGATACACGATAACGTGAGAGTAGATATTCCAGTTGCCGCAGTAACTCATTCGAAAACACTTTTAATTGAAACTTTTATTCCTTCAGCCGCTTCTCTTCTCATAAACTGTAAAACATTAAAATTACGTCCCGTGCTTGACTACGAATAACTTTCCTGTCTTTGCTAGTTGAAGGAGAAGTATCCATTTTAACAAATCTCGTTACTGGGTGATAACACAAATAATTACGATAATACGTAATTACAGAATAAAGACTACCAACAGAAATTAACTAAAAAATTATATAACTAATACTGTAAAACAACAATACAATTAATAATAAATTGAGATAATAATAATAAATGCAAGACTGAGATAGTACGTCACACAGTAATTAACAATGTACGGGTAACTAAAACATCACACGCAAGTTGGCAACACCTTCATTTGCATAACAGCTGATTCTCCATACCCTCCTGCCATTCACAGTTTCAAAAAAGTGGACTTTTTTTTTAGCTATGAAAATTTTCAATGTGTAAAAATTAATTGGGGAGTTTCAATTTTTTTTTATTTTTTCCTTCCAGTACCTTAAAAAATTGGGTGCGCTGTACATTCAAGGGCATGATATATATATATATACAAGAGTGTGGAATATTCGAGTAAATACAGTAATGTTCTATATTTAGGTGACACAAAAACATACTCTAATTCAACTAAAGCATAGAACCAATACGAACAGGAATTTACTCAACCAAAAGGCAAGGGTGCAGAAAATGCATAATTGCATTTTGTTTGAAATTCTCCAAAACTATAGCATATGTTCAAATAAGTTTAAGCGATCAATGCAACTGTCAGATTATAAGTTGGTGGTTAAGAACTAATGTCAAGGCATATCAATTAACCCTTAAATTTTAGCTAGTTAGTAATTAAAAATCATACTTACATAAGTTTCTATATGATGATGAGTCACATTTGTTGTCATTAAGAAGTGGTAGTATCCACATGTTTTTGTGGAAGCTGTCAATTAGCCTTTAACTTTTTTTATTACATCTTGAGATACGATACTTTAGAAAACCTGTGGAATGGTATTTTCTCAAAGCATTTACCCAATTTTTTCCTTACTCAACTGAGAATCATGAAGTCAGTTGCTTCTGTCTTTTATGTTGGAACCACTGTCACCCAGTTAGTTTTCCTTCTTGGTTAATAATGATAATTATATTTATTTACTTACTTTTCACTGCAGTAAATTCAATTTATTTAAATTCCCCAGGACTGGCCTAATATTCCATAAAATTTGTTCACACCTTCAGACATCTTTTGAACTCAGCCAACAGGTATCAAATGCTTGTACAATCCTGCTTATCATAACTAATTACTTCTCAAACATACAAAGTCAATTAGGCTGATATGTAGAAGACTTGATGTAGAAGGTCAAATGGCTTAGAACTGACACAACTAGTATCAAAAATATAATACAATTTAGAACCCCATAATAGCCTAAAGAATTTCTCCTTGAAAAAAAATTATAAATTAAAAGGAATTTTATTAAATATAATTATTTCACTACCGACTTGGAACACAAAGTTTTTTACGGGTAAAAACGTAAAACTTTAACCTTACAGCCTGAACCGGTTTTCGCTTTTAAAGCCTCTGAAGAAGCTTTTTAAAAGAGAAAACTGGTTCAGGCTGTAAGGTAAAATTTTTGTTTTTACCCGTAAAAAACTTTGTGTTACGAGTCGGTAGTGAAATAATTATATTTACTACATGGCTCCGTTAACATAGAATCTGGAGAGGGGAAGCGTAGCAGCACTGGCACTGCCAGTTGCGCGGGGGTTCTGTACGTTCCCCTACGCTGCTTGACGTTTGTACAGTCAAAGTAAAACTCATACATGACAAGAAAATTTACACATCCAAAAATTAAAGTTAGAGCATTATAATACTTAAACTGTACGTGTATGGTGTCAAAATTGTTATTCTTCACCGTTTCAAAATTATTAAATTACTTTAACCATAAACATATGAGCAATAAACTCCACAATTTCAATTAGATGTTGATCTGTAAAACATAACTAGTCGTGTCTCCGTTGTTGATCAACATAAATGGATTATTGTTACTTCGGTTTGGACCTTAATATGTCAATAAGGCTATTCAATGTTTAATTTTTTTGTACTCTTCATAAATGTATAAAGTTATGTTACTTTTGCCCATGATTTTTCGAATTACAACATGAAACGTTAGCTGGTAGAGAAAGGTTTTGCTATTACAAATAGTAGTTCTATAAACGAGTGAAATTATGAGGAACAAGTAAATTTAATGTCTATTCAATTAGCAAGTTTCTAAAGTGATATTGTGTATACCACGTTATAAACACGATATCACGTTATAAACGGACTTGGGAAACCTCATAATAATTGTTAACTGATCAAAGTTAAAGTTACTGTCCAAACAAACTAACTAAGTTAAAGTTGTAGTTAATAGTTACAAAAACTAACTGATTACAGATAAATAAAATTAACTGATTAAAAGTTAAACCATTTTTATTTTATTTTTTTTTTTTATTGAGTAAAGTGCTCAGTTTTCTACCAGTCGATTTTGACACTTTTACCTCTTTCCGTATCTTACAAATTGTGGTTTCTGACATTCCTGTTGCAGCTGCTGCTCATTTTATCGTGTTGTTTATTGGGTAACAACCACTATTATTTTCATCATCAAAAAATTCAATAAGTCGTCCAACTATTTGGCGTGCTTGACTGCAAATTGTAGGCCTTTCTTTGTTACTTGTCATCTTTCAGTTCTACAGTTAATGAATTTTAATTTCGGAGTTGATTATAAACTATTATTTAACTCTTGTATTATCACGTTCTATGCTGTTCTAAATTTTGTATGTCGAGTGTGGTGTTAAAAGTCTGGAAATTACATTATATAAAAAGCTCAAGTTTAAATACTTCTATCAGGTTTACACGCACAAATATTAATTACAGGCCTAACGCAAATCGACGCTCACAATACTCGTAGTTAATAAACATAAATTCAAGTGACAAATTCTGTAGGCCTAACATGAACACACACAAATACTAATTATACTGCAGATCAACGCTACGATACTCACAATTAGCAAATATAAATTCAAATAACAAACTCTGTAACATGAACACGCACAAATATTAGCCTAGTACTTGTAATGCAAATTGACGCTCACGATATTCAAATGACCAACTTTTGAGTATGACTGTAAACTGCTTGGTGGGGTGAGACGCGCTTGCGCGTTTGTCTTTGAATTCTCTTAGTTCATATTTTTCCTGCATGTTTTGTTGATGTTGTCAGGTAGTAGTAACGGACACGTCATGGTCAACGAAATCCAGGAATTTTATTCATGTTAATACAACTTCAAGGCATGAAAAATAAAAACCATTACTTATATGTTATTAAACTGCATACACATAACCACCCAGTATACTGTTAAAATAAATATCTATACTCCTCCATATGTTCTGGATCTTGCACCTCAACAGACCATGCCTTTTTTGAAAACACACACACAATTCAACAGCTTCATAATATCATAGTAGTGATAATAATAATAATGCTACAGTTTAAAAGTGTCAGTCATACATGTTTTGGTAAGTTACTAAACAGAATGTTGGTATTTAAACAAAAACAGGGAATTATGGGATTTCTGTTATGCTACTGTTCTCTCCATCTTGTTAACACTCAAAGCTTGAATATGAATTGTCTCTTAAATTGGTTATGCTAACTATGGTGTATAAAAAATTTAAATTGTACTAATTGTATATGTTTGCCTCCACAAGGTACTCACATTTTTATGCTCAATCTACATTCCAGACTCTATAATTGATTGAGTAAAGCAAGTTCTCAGTTTTAACTTGACTGTTTGTAGTTTGTGGTGGTATGTCTATAATAACACTTAAACACATCAACCGATCGTCGCAAAAGTTGGCATACGTGTCCACATTTTTACCCTACAGAACCCATCGATTTCTTCCTTACCATACACCAACCTCATACGGGATAATATATCACCAAATTCAATTTTCCAACCATCCTGATCATACAAAGGGGGGGGGTCATTTGAACTTAAAAAACGTGTGACGAGGCCATATGTTCTAATGATCAATATTATAAGAAAGAGATCAATAACACTGTTAGCAACTTTTTGAGGAATGGCTATAGTAAGAGATTCATTAATGACACTTTAGCTATGTGGAATGTTGCTCATGATAAAAACAATGAGGATGTGAAGGGTAGGTTAGTTATTCCAAATGTTCAGGGAACTTTGGAAAGAATTCAAAGAATCACAACAAAATATGGACTGCGTACTGCCTTTCTCTCGTGCAACACTTTGGGGGAAGTTCTATGTATAATACCATGGCCAAACTACTTGCATTAGAGTGTAAAAATGTTATATACAGCCTCCTGTGCAATGTGAATTATGGTACTTTGGTGAAACTTCAAGGCCTCTAGAGGTACGTCTGGCAGAACATAGAAAAACCATTAAAGAAGGAAAGACTAACATATCAAAATTAGCTGAACATGTATGGGATGACCAACATACAATCCTGTGGGAGCAAGTAGGGCAGGGAACTAATACTTATAAATTTAAAATTGTAGATGCATCTTTTATGGCTGAAAATGATAATTGTATCACTCAGCCTAGTAAAGATGTTTCTAGGATTTGGATTAGGAATGTAAAAGAGTATGTACGTTGTGGTGGCCAGGGATAGCTGAGGGTGAACTCAAGGTGCTTAATTTTGTATTTAAATGGGACACTGCTTGTTTCTGGCGTTGTTAGTTGTTGTTAGTTGGCGTTGTGGGAAAATCTGCGTTAGTGTGGTTGTGCTTCCCAGTTCTGTCCAGCAGACTTGGAGGGTAAGTAGCGGTTCTCTTTTTTTTATATAGTTTTTCTTTATTTGTCCTTAACTTTGACAGTGATGGTGGTTTATTTTATTTTTTTTTTTTCGTACAGTTCATGTTAGTTGAGTAGGCTTAAATTTGTATTTAATGTACTAGTGTTACTTACACCTAAAGATGACCACAGACTGTTTAGTGGTCAAAACGTGTGATAAATTTTATGATAGTTATTATCTGACCTAACCTTTCTGATAGGGATTTTTGTAAATTTTCCTGTAACTGAAAAATTATCTAATATCAAAATGTATGTAATAGTACGTGTACTTCGTTGAAAGTAGTGAATGAGTTCTGCAGCTCAGGGAGCATACTATGTACTACACATATCATTGTAATATGTAAGATACATACAAATTTAGCCCTAACACAGTAAAGGTACATCAAAACATCTACACCTAATTCAATAGTCATAAGCATAATAATAATAATACTGTCATATAACTATTGCACTAAATTTTATAACTAACAAGAGTAAAATCTCCCTACAATGGATTTGATGGAGCCCTCAAAATTTCTACATTACAAACAACTTTTGTTACAGGTACAATTGGAATGTGTTGTTTGGTGTGTAAAGAAATAAACCAGTTTTTCGTTACAGAGAAATTTCTGTTACAGAGATCTCTGCTGTAGAGAGGTTACTATATATATGCTCAAGAAAACAACTCACTCACCCTTCCTGATGATCCAGCCAATTTTTCTACAAGCTTTTCTCTCTCAATCTGCTCTTGGCGAGAAGCTTCATCGCTACTGGGCTGTCTTTCCAAATTTGTCTTAATAAGCTTTAAAACATAATCTTTTTCTTGCTTATAAACATCCACACCAATTTTTGCACACAATGCACCAAGTACTTCACCTGTAATATAATCATATTCAACAAAATAACATTTTCTTCTTTCTAATCACTACTGTATTTTTATGCAATTAATCTGAAAATACAATCAGGACAACATGAACACAGCCCTTCAGATGCAAATTTATACAAACTATAAACTGATTTTATCATAACAGATGGATCTTCCTGTTATCTGCCCATCACAATCGCTACAGCTTATATCTGCATTTTTATAAAATTTACCACAAAATTGTAAATAACTAGACCCTACCATGCCATGCCTTACCTTACCTTACTTTAGCCAAACTCTTCTGTTTTTGTATACCGGTTTTTTAAACAACTAATGATTTGAAAATTATATAAATACTATATACAACTCAATTTTTTCTCTTCCTGTAAACTTTTCTTTATTAGATGGAACTCATGAAACGTGTTGCATTCATGTATACATGAATGTATGTGGCAAAAAAGGTTAAACAATGACAACAATTAATTTCTACAAAAATTCTTGGGGACTGTGTATCCAGTGTGACATTGCTACCTAATTAATTAGTAGGCTTATCTTACATTCCACAAATTTTTTTCATTTGGCCTGTTTCTTAATATATTGCGACAATACAAGCATATGCTGTAATGTGCATGTATTAAATAAAATAAATATTTAAATTAATTTTAGTAATATGTAATAGACAAGCAGGTGTGAAATTGGAAGCTGAATTATGGACAGGAATCAACAGGAACATCACGCGATTGCCGCTGAGAGCGTATACACAAGTAAATAGTGTGTGTGTGTGAAGCCTGTTCAAGACTGAAAGTTTGCAATCTCACCCCAAATAGATGCTAAATTAAAGTTTTATTTAATTATAAGCAAACCATAAATATTAGAAAGATTGTAAAGATTTCTAAAAATGCATAAAAATCAGACACGTGTGCAGTGTGAATTCTATGTAATTATGACGTTCAGTGCGAATTCTGTGAGATTTTTAGAGCATAGTAATTACACTAATGATGCGATCATTATGATAATTACGTATAATATGTGTAATTAAATTAGTCAATGTTAGATCACCTTGAAATCCGCATTAGACACTGCAATTGGCAAAAATGTGTGAATATGTGAAATTAGATGCGAGTGGGGGAACAGACGCCGTGGACAGCTTCTGACCTGCAGAATTCTGTGACGACAGATGTGGTTTTTTTGGTGAATATAAATACGAGCCCTGGAGAGCCAAATTTACTCTTCAATCAGTTTTCAATTGCAGCGGTACGCTATGTCCGTCAGAGACGCGAAATTTTAAGTACTTCAGACGTAGCTAGACGCTATGTCCAATATCGACAAGATCTTTTGTTTATAAACTGTAAAGTATAATGGACAATACATTAGTTCAAGTAATAAAAAAGAACAGTAACTACTATTATCAGACGTCTACAAAGAGTCTACAACTACAAACATCAACACTCTAGACAGATGGCAAGAGAACATCAAGCAGAGGAACGATTCAGAGCAACACATCATTCCATTCTACAGCCAGCCGATGGGACCATGAAGGACAAGTGACTGGAGGACAACCAGTGGAAACGGAAAACGCAAGAGGACATCCAGTAGGAGAGGACCGACAGATCACTGGAGGACATGGGACAATCTCCAGAATTGAGGTGACGAAAAACCAATTTATAATTATAAAAAAATAAAGACACTGAAAAGACAGTAATTAAAAAATTTTAAATTAAAGAAAAATTATGTAGATAGAGATAAGAGAATGCAATTTAACTAGAGTAAGAATTTTCTTTAATGATGACCAGTTAATTTAAAGATAATTTAAATCCTTGCTTGGAGAATTAACAATTGATTTAATAATTTTAATTTTTCATTGAAAGCGTATAAAGTAAAGTAACTGGAAATATAGAAGAAGACTAACGATTCAATTAGTTTCTTTAAAATAATTATAAAGCCTTAAGATGTATGCCAAGAATAGAATAATAATGTAAATAAGAACAAATTTATAAAGCACACATTCAGACTGAGTAGTCGAGAATTTATAGTGTAACGAAGAAATGTTATATATAATTTACCTTAATTTCCGTCCAGTGACGGAAAGTATGTTAAAGAAATGTTTAACATAAAATTGCTAATATAAGACATAAGATATAAAATCTATTTTATGATGAGTGTACGGCAACAAAGAAACATTGAAACAATAGATAATGAATATTTTATGCCAAAGTAAATATTATTATATTATTTTTTTTATTTATTTATTTTTTTTTTTGTTGAATAAAGAAATGAAAACATGTTACTATTCATAAAAGGACTACTCTTATTATGATTACACCTGAACTCCAATTATACATACACGGTATCAGTAATGTTTCATGAATGTAAACACAGCACAAATTAATTTACAGTCATACCCCCGCTTTGCGCGACCCCACATAACGCAAATTCGCTGTAACGCGTTTTCGTTTTCTAAGAAAATATTTATTATACATTTAACAATTACATATACAGTACCAATAATATTGTATATATATGTATCATCATAAATGTAATGAATATGTAAATTTTGAATTTTACAATAAAGTTTGGATATTTTATTTTGAAAATGACAAATAAACACATAATTACATTACTGTATTATTTTTTAAGGAGTATGAACACGTCAGCCTACCAACACGCTTGGTGGAAACGTAAAAACAGACAGCTGATTTGTACAGATAAATAAGAGGTTGCATTAGGTCAGACGTAGATCTGTATATAAGTGTCAGCCAAAACAGTAGTACATTTTGTAAACATACATGGCTGTGCCATTACACATTATAAATGTTATTTGACCTTGAATACTCTTGTTGGCGGGATTCTGACGAATGAGAAATCGTATCTCTGTGCTGACGCTGGTGACGCTGAATAGACACAACACATTTTCACTACACACAGCAGTGGCTGACGTTTATTAACCATTTATGAGTTCCCGATGCCACAACTCAGATTAAACTGTGCACAATGTTTGTAGAAAAGGCGGACGTGTGTGACATAGGCGTTAGTTTGCAAAATGCATCTTTCATTCCCGCCAGAAATGTATTCACGTTTCTTGTTTATCTTGTCTCAGCCAAATAAACATTACTGTACTGTATACGTACTAATTTACATTCTTGGAATGGTAGTTCGGGTTAATCCATCCTTTTAGAGCCCCTTGTTGAACTTAAGTCTCGGCCAATTTCCTGGAAAACCATTCACTCTTCCCCCCCTTATTGTTTCTAAACATTGGGAGTACATTTTCCTTTCAGTTTAGTTCGAACATTCAATTAGAATGGATTAACAATATGCACTGATAAAATGTCGAAATTAGCAGTTGAACATAAATTGTTGACTCTTGAAGTTAAAATAAAAATTTTAAATCATATGGAGTCGGGTGTTGGTGCCACAGAAGTCGGTCGTGAGTTTGACATATCGGAGTCAACCGTACGTACAATTGTAAAAAATAAAGAAAAAATTGTGCTATCCAGTCAGTCCGCGGGTACATCTATTTCTGCTACAAAAGTGAATCGGTCTAGATCCTCTATTATAGAAAAAATGGAACACCTACTGTCAGTTTGGGTTGAAGACATGAACCAGCGGTGAATGCCTTTAAGCCGGGCTGTTATCATGGCTAAAGCTAAGTCCCTGTTTGACGACATTAAAAAAAAAGAGAAAGAATTTTCGACCATTGAATTTAAAGCAAGTCTAGGTTGGTTTGATCGATTCAAACGTCGCTCAAACCTTCAGAGCCTTCGACTTCAAGGTGAATCAGCAAGTGCCAACATGGAAGCAGCTGATAAATATCCTTCCACATTTAAGAATTAGGTGAACAGTTGAAGCTATCCCACAACCTTGTTTTCAATGTGGATGAGACAGGGCTGTTTTGGAAAAAGTTACCTTCACGCACTTTCATTTCTAAAAGTGAGTGACAGGCCCCCAGCTTCAAAGCGGCCAAGGATCGGCTTACACTTCTATTGGGGGGTAATGCAAGTGGAGATTTGAAATTAAAACCTCTTTTGGTGTACCACTCAGAAAACCACGAGCGATGAAATTTTATAAAAAAGAAAATTTGCCCGTCATATGGACATCAAACAAGAAGGCTTGGGTGACAATGGCTGTGTTTAATGATTGGTATCTTAAACATTTAATCCCCGAAGTAAAAAAATATTGTGAGGAGAACTACTTAGAACATAAAGCCCTGTTAGTTCTGGATAACGCGCCCAGTCATTCTGTTACCTTGGAAAGCCTCCAAACTGATTTTCCTGTTGATGTTGTATTTCTTCCTCCCAATACAACTTCATTATTGCAGCCTATGGATCAGGGAGCAATTGCTGCTTTTAAAGCGTATTATTTGCGCCGCACATTCGGCCAATTAATTCATGAAAGAGATTCAGCAGACAAGCAGGCAATGAAAGAATGGTGGAAATCGTTTAACATTATGAAAGCCATTGAAAATATTGATCTTTCATGGAAAGAAGTTACGCAACATTGCATGAATGGTTGTTGGAAAAAACTGTGGCCGGACGTGGCCAAAAATGAAGATAATAGTTTTTTCAAATTTAGTGAATGACATCACACAGCTAGCCAACACAGGGAGGCTAAGTGAAGAATCCATAGAAAAACAAGACATTATGGAATTGATTGAATCCAACGTGCAGCCTTTGACAAACGAAGAACTTCCGGATCTACAATCTCAAGATGAAGCGGAAAAAGAAGAGATCGTTCCTGAAGAAACACCACGAATTTTGTCAACTAAAATTTTGCAGGAAAGTTTAATATTAATTCAAACAGGATTAAACCTCATAGAGCAAAATGAAGTTGATTGGGAGAGAACCGCGAAAGTCAAAAAAGTTGTCAATGATGGAATAGATTGTTATTAACAACTATTAAATGAGAGGAAGCGAAAAGCATCACAACCAACTCTACACACATTTTTCAAAAAGGCTGCGACTGAGAAACCACATGAGGAACCTCAACCCGGAACTTCTCAAGGATCTTCTTTGTGATCAATTGTAAGTGAATTAGGTAGATGTTTGTATAAATTATTTTTGTACATATTCGTTTGTATGTACGTATGTATATCTTTTAAATTGAAATGCCTTTTTTGAGATTTCGTATTATGAATATTTATTTATCAAAACCTTTGTACGTACATACGTATTTTATTATGTTTATAACACATTTTGACAAGGAAAATCATATAAAAGCAATAAAAACTAAAACAACGAGGTATTGGTCGATAAAAACTAGGAAACCCCGCTTAGTGCGATTTTCGTTTTACGTGAATCGCTGAGGAGCGTATCACTCGCGTTAAGCAGGGTATGACTGTACTATTGTATTGGTATAATTTTGTCTCCCAAAAATGTGGGGCTATGCAATTCAAATTACATGTAAATGTATACACAAAAGGTACCTTTGTATAAAATTTTGTAGCCCTTTAACTTGGGCCACGACACGCATACATATAATAAATAAATGTATGCTCTATGGTTAAATGTGTGCACAGGATTTTATGTATAATATAACTGATGTTTATTTATGAATATTTTTATATGTTGTTTATTTTGTTGTGTATTGTATTGTAATAACGCAACTGGCGCCCACCCCAACAAACAGGTGTAATTGTAATATGAGTAGATAAAAATAAATAAATAAATATAATTAAACAATAAATAAATAAAAGCTCGCATACGGTTCACCAATAATAAATTATAAATAAATATTTTAATAATCATTCACCACAGCAGCACCAGAAAGTCTGAACATGGAAGCACTACAAACCATGATGCGTGCTTGGGTAGATGAAATAAGCACAAAACAGACAGAAAATTTGAATGCGAAAATAGACGAAATAAAAGAATTAAACAAAAACCAAACAGAAAGTTTAGAAAATAAACTAGAACAGACTGAAAATTTTAAACATGACACCATAAAAATAACGAAGAAAGTAAAAGAGTTAATAGGAAAGGTTGGTGATACCAACTCACATATTGACACTATCATAGAAAATGTATGTGAAATAATTGTTAAACAAACGGAACAAATATGTGAAACGATGATATGGGAAGAAAACATAATAATTGAAGATACGAAAGAAAATACGTTCGTAATTAATAATGATAATTCTAAAGAAATAATTAACATTAAAGAAGAGAGCAAAATAAAAATTCAGCAATCATACCTTATTGATCGAAATATCCAAATCTCAAGTTACACACACAATAGTAAATCACATAAGATAAAAACACAGGTGAAACACTTAAGGCACCACATTTACGGCGAGAAAAAACATGGTAAGTACCGAATGAGTGGTAATTATAATAACAATAATTGTAATCATAATTATAAAAGATACAAAGAGAGAGAGAAGACGCGTACAGCTGTTCAGGTAGGGTCAATAATCCAAACTAATGAGAGAGAGCGAAGCGTTTGTAAAGTGAAACTAAGGGGAGATTCTGTGTGGCCGAGAGGCAGGATAAAATTTGTACCTTATAAACAGGTGAGTTACACGGTCAAAACAAACGTTCACGCGGTAAATACACACAATAAAGGAATGCAAGACGGAAATGTAGCATAGCGGGTTATGCTACAAACAATGAATTTCCTGTAGACGACGGACAATGTACTGTTAACTTAGAGAGGGGTAGAAATCAAACGACACCGCACTCAATGCTCTATGAATAATTAATTGTAATGAATAATTATTTTTAAATGAAAAATAATATTGCTGATTATTAATAAGAATAGGGGCTAAATAATAAGGAATAATGTGTAAAAAGGTTAGAAATTATATTTAAGAAAATGTTATAACTGAAAAGAAAATGTTAAGGAAGTAAATAATAAAGAATGTTATGCTAAATAAAAATAAGAAATGGTAAGGAATGTTAGTATTCAAAGAAAAATGGTAAGGAATGTTACTATCGATGTTGTTATTAATATGAAGAAAGGGTTAGAAATGAGAAATAAATGTATAATTGTCAGAACGGCTGATCAAGCGAAAACTTCATACCTTAATGGAAATGCAAGGACACAGAAGAAAGCGATAGTGAAAGGGCAGAGATTACTTAGAGCTCAAATGCTACAATTAATACATCGATTGAGTTAAGCACATAAAAGTCTGGATATAGACGTGTTTCTAAGGCAGTCATCTGTAGCCGATAATGCGACACACTACGAAGCTGAAAAGAGTATTCTGACGGAAGCGTATTTCAGCACATGGTAAGAATGAAGAAAATTATGAGCGATCAGGAAGGTAATGTTAAAGAAATGTAATAAAGGGTAATGAAAGTTAATGTATTATATAAGTAATGTAAGAAATGTTAAGAAATGTAAAGAATGTTCATGTAAGAAAAGAGTAAATAATGGTAGGACTGTATGATTAAGGTAATGTAAAATTCCAGATTGAAGAATGGCATAATATGTTAAGATGCAGAATGTTTACCAATGCAAGTACCATGCAAATTCATTTAGGAAGTTCTACACATAAAAAACAAAATAGGTCAATGGGACCAGATTAAAGGAGAACAATGGAAAGAGTAGCTACGCTTACGCATTGTTAGCAACATTTGTGTGGGGAGAAGGGAACATTACTTGCTCTACCCTCCAACTAAGGGAAATTGAACAATTAACATTCATTATTAGTTGTAGTGTATAAATACAAATAAAAATAAGTAATATTAAATATAAATATATAAGGTGTCTAAATGATAAAAAGAAAAAAATTATTTTAATAAATAAATTTATTAAAATTTTTTTTTACCAAGCAGAGGAATAATGCGACAATACAAGCATATGCTGTAATGGGCATGTATTAAATAAAATAAATATTTAAATTAATTTTAGTAATATGTAATAGACAAGCAGGTGTGAAATTGGAAGCTGAATTATGGACAGGAATCAACAGGAACATCACGCGATTGCCGCTGAGAGCGTGTACACAAGTAAATAGTGTGTGTGCGTGAAGCCTGTTCAAGCCTGAAAGTTTGCAATCTCACCCCAAATAGATGCTAAATTAAAGTTTTATTTAATTATAAGCAAACCGTAAATATTAGAAAGATTGTAAAGACTTCTAAAAATGCATAAAAATCAGACACGTGTGCAGTGCGAATTCTATGTAATTATGACGTTCAGTGCGAATTCTGTGCGATTTTTAGAGCATAGTAATTACACTAGTGATGCGATCATTATGATAATTACGTATAATATGTGTAATTAAATTAGACAATGTTAGATCACCTTGAAATCCGCATTAGACATTGCAATTGAAATTGGACAAGAGTGGGGGAACAGACGCCGTGGACAGCTTCTGACCTGCAGAATTCTGTGATGACAAGTGTGGTTTTTTTGGTGAATATAAATACGAGCCCAGGAGAGCCAAATTTACTCTTCAATCAGTTTTCAATTGCAGCGGTACGCTATGTCCGTCAGAGATGCGAAATTTTAATTACTTCAGACGTAGCTAGACGCTATGTCCAATATCGACAAGATCTTTTGTTTATAACTGTAAAGTATAATGGACAATACGTTAGTTCAAGTAATAAAAAAAGAACAGTAACTACTATTATCAGACGTCTACAGTCTACAACTACAAACATCAACACTCTAGACAGATGGCGAGAGAACATCAAGCAGAGGAACGATTCAGAGCAACACATCATTCCATTCTACAGCCAGCCGATGGGACCATGAAGGACGAGTGACTGGAGGACGACCAGTGGAAACGGAAAACGCAAGAGGACATCCAGTAGGAGAGGACCAACAGATCACTGGAGGACATGGGACAATCTCCAGAATTGATATGACGAAAAACCAATTTATAATTATAAAAAAATAAAGACATTGAAAAGACAGTAATTAAAAAATTTTAAATTAAAGAAAAATTATGTAGATAGAGATAAGAGAATGTAATTTAACTAGAGTAAGAATTTTCTTTAATGATGACCAGTTAATTTAAAGATAATTTAAATCCTTGCTTGGAGAATTAACAATTGATTTAATAATTTTAATTTTTCATTGAAAGCGTATAAAGTAAAGTAATTGGAATTATAGATGAAGACTAACGATTCAATTAGTTTCTTTAAAATAATTATAAAGCCTTAAGATGTATGCCAAGCATAGAATAATAATGTAAATAAGAACAAATTTATAAAGCACACATTCAGACTGAGTAGTCGAGAATTTATAGCGTAACGAAGAAATGTTTAACATAGAAGTGCTAATATAAGACATAAGATATAAAATCTATTTTATGATGAGTGTACAGCAACAAAGAAGTATTGAAACAATAGATAATGAATATTTTATGGCAAAGTAAATAGCCTATTATTATTATATTATTATTTTTTTTATTTTTTTGTTTGAATAAAGAAATGAAAACATGTTACGATTCATAAAAGGACTACTCTTATTATGATTACACCTGAACTCCAATTACACATACACGGTATCAGTAATGTTGCATGAATGTAAACACAGCACAATTTAATTTACTATTGTATTGGTATAATTTTGCCTCCCAAAAGTGTGGGGGCTATACAATTCAAATTACATGTAAATGTATACACAAAAGATACCGTTGTAATATACTCCATAATACTTCAAAAAGTAATAAAAAGTTATTTTCTATCTAAAGTGTCATTTTATACAGTAGAGTCCCGGTTATCCGCCATAAACGGGCTGGCGGAAGGGCGGATAAGCTGGTATGGCGGATAATAGGGAGAGTTAAATAAAACGCAAATTTATCATAAAATTACGTTGTAATTTTGTAAATGTAATTAATAAACATCACGTTTTACAACAAATCAATAGAGAAAACAATACAGTACTGTACAATTATATTACAAAATTATAGTAAAACATTTTAGAGAACAAGCAACAATATTAAAGTTATACACTTACAAAAAAAGAGAAAACAATTACGCCTACTTTAGTACTTCACACTTCAAGTTTAAGAATTCAGTAAATTTTAACAAGAAAAATTTACTTAAAATAAATATAGAATCAGACTAATGTGTACGTAATAAAATTGACTTACACTGTCAGAAATGTTGGAAGTGAGAGTTCAGTTCATGATGAGTAAAAAAAATTAGTGATCTTCGACTGCCTCCCTGATGATTCCCGCTTCTTTGCTGCCAAGTCTCGCCATCTTTGGAGCATCATTATGTCGACAACCCTGGCTTCCTCTTGCTGCTCAACTGATGCATCCTCACATCCAGGGATACGTTGCACCAAGGGCAAAATACTTTCATGAAGTTCATCCAGCATGCTTTCAGCCATATTTTCGTCCTCGCCCAACAGCTTATGCCACGACTTCGCAATTGTTTGTGCCCCAACGTCGGCCCAGGCCCTTGCGACCCAATGAGCGACATCCTTCAAATTTATACTTTTCAACTTCTTAATCAAGTTTTGCCCATCTTCAATTTCTTGTATGACTGTTGACAGAAGCTTTCTTCGATAGTTTCGTTTAAGTGTTTCCAAAACACCCTGGTCCATAGGCTGACAAAGCAGTCACATTTGGTGGCAAAAACATAGCCTTTATGTCCCCATCTCTAAGTTCGTCTGGATCAGGGTGAGTTGGGGCATTGTCTAGCAGTAAAACTGCTTTTCTGGGTAGGTTGTTGTCTTTTAAAAACTTCTCTGTAGAAGGAACAAACTCTTTAAAAAACCATTCCTTAAAAATTTGACTAGTCATCCATGCACTTTTTTGATTGAAATATTTTACTGGAAGAGCATGTTTTGAAATGGTTTTAAAAGCCCAAGGGTTTTTGGACTTTCCAATCATTGCCAGGTCGATTTTATGGTTTGCTGTGGCATTACTGCATACTAAAATAGTCACTCTCTCTTTACTACGTTTATAGCCAGGGGCTGCAGCTTCAGTTCTAGCTGCAAGGCTCTTACTCGGTAACATTTTGAAATTAAGGCCTGTTTCATCACAACTAAATACTTGATCTCCTGTTAAGCTTTCAGTTTCAACAAAGTCTTGAAATTTTTTCTTAAACTGCTCCATTTCTTGAAAGTTTGATGACAGTTTCTCGCCGCAAATATTCAACTGACGGATTCCATAACGCTTCTTCCATCTATCAAGCCAGCCAACGCTTGCTGTAAAATCTGCATCACCTTCGTTAAATTCTTTTTGAAACTGCAACGCCTTTTCTTTTAAGATAGGTCCCGAAATAGGCACCCCTTTCTCCCTGAACTGTGTAAACCAAATGTACAACGCTTCGCTAACTTTTTCATAATCACTATTTTCCATAGTTTTTCTATCTTTAAAAGCAGTCTCAGTAACTCGTGAAGAACACCATTTTTCTAATTCTAATCGTCTCTTCTTCCAATCTCCAACTGTGCGATGACCGACGCCGTAGTGGTCAGCCACCTTCTGCAGTGTTTCCCCTTTATCCAGTCTTTTTAATGCCTCAAGCTTGTCTTTTATTGATAAAACAATTTTCTTCCTTTTCGTAGCCATAATCGCAACACTATTAACAAGACTACACTACGACACTTTCACCAAAACTGCACTAGTCACTCACGGACACACCTCATAAAAATAGCCTCACTGCTCACTACAGCACACAACAAGAAACTGCAGTCTACTAAGCGATGAACATGTGAGCGATAGCGTTGGATGCTGGGGGTGGAGTGGGGTGAATGACACATGAGTCACAGCTAGGCTATAATAGGCGATGGGCAGTAGGCCAAATTCCTGCGGTACAGTCAGGAGCAATCACAAAGGGAGCACGTACACTCACGCCCGCAAACTATTGGCACACTATTTTCGTTGCAGTAATTAAAGAAAATATTTTTTACGTTTACGTTTTTTTACGCCGCTTAGGCGGCGGATAACACGGAACGGCAGATAATCGAAGGGCGGATAACCGAGACTCTACTGTATATACAAAATTAGGGACCAGCAAATTGTGGCTGTCAGATATTAGGAAAGATACCTTATAGAGGTTTAATCAAGAACTGGAAGGGGTCTGAAAAAAATTATGGGCTTACAAGATAACACATACAACAAATTAATATACATACAAGATAACTTGAATGCAAGAAAATAACTGATATGTCAGGCATAAAAACATAAACAATAAAAAACTATATTAATTCTCTATTTTGTTCAATGTGTGTGTGTGTGTGTGTGTGTGTGTGTGTGTGTGTGTGTGTGTGTGTGTGTGTGTGTGTGTGTGTGTGTGTGTGTGTGTGTGTGTGTGTGTGTGTGTGTGTGTGTGTGTGTGTGTGTGTGTGTGTGTGTGTGTGTTAAAATTTCAAAACAACTGTCTTAATATTTAATATATTGAATACTCTATATAAAAACTTATATTTTTTTTATACTCTTAAAAAACGTTTACTCTTATATTTTATACTTTTATACTCTTAAAAAAACTCTATATTTCAGACTTGGGATCTAGCGTTTCCTGCAGAGTTGGTTTGATTTAAAACATTTAAAAGTAAATTTTATGAAATAGAAGAAATAAAAACTAAGAAACCAAAGCAAAAGAAAAATAAGCACTCTGATCCATGTAGACTCTTAAATAAATTTCTTAAAGAGTCGTGTAGTGTGGATTCCCGAATGTCAAAGCAGCCTTGCGATTTTTTTTTAGCATGGCAGTCACAAATTGTAGGGGACACAGGTTGTTTTCAGCCTTAAATCTATTAAAAATTATTTAAGGTCTACCTTGGGCCAGGAAAAATTAAATCCCTGGGACTTTTGTTCATTGAAAATGATTTTCTGCAAAGCATTTCTTTTTGTTAATAAGTAATTATTTTATTATACTTGAGTGTGTCGCCATCCATGTTTATTGCATTGAGTTACGTATCCTAGATACCTACATTGTTATTTACGAAATATGTGCGTTTGTCATGAGTGATTCAATGTATTGTTTAATGTACTAATAAATGTCAATTCATTTAATTAGAGATCATTGTGTTTTATCACTAATTGCTTCCTGGTAAATATAACAACAGGTTATGGGCCCAGGTAAGTAATAAAACACATTGTTGAATCGAATTGTGGACAGTAAAAATACGCAAGAACCCTTTTTTTTTGTTGCACGTGTCAGTAAGAATTGAGTGCACAAAGTCAGTTGTAGAGAGGAAACTACATTAAACAATAGAAATGGATTTAGTCAGATCACATTTAGAAATGTTGAAAGATGATTTGCAAGGAGGTTCCAACTATGATTCATGGATATTCAAACTTAATCTAACCTTAAAATCAAAACGTATTTATCAAATCGCAACGGCAGTTAAAATTAAGCCTGAAGGAGATGAATCAAGCGCAGCTGTAAAAGAATGGATTGAAAAGGATTTAGAAGCACAAGTATTAATTGGATTGAATGTTGACAGTAATATAGCCAAGAAAATTGCAAGGTGCCAGTCCGCAAATGCTATGTTAGAAAAGTTGGAAACCTTATATGGAAAAAATCAAACGTTTCAGTTGAAGACCTGCAAAGATTATTTTTTAATTATAAGTATGATGAGCACAAATCAGTAACAGAAAATTGCATGACAATTCAACAATATGCTGATGAATTGTCTGCACTAGGTGAAAGCGTTAAAGAAAACTGGATTATGCAAAGGATATTAGGTATACTTCCGACAAGACTGCATCATTTTAGAACGTCTTGGGATAATGTTATTCCCACAGACAAAACGTTGAACATGTCTGAGCGTTTGAAACTTGAAGAAGACAGGCAAAAAGAAAGTGAACAGGCCAATAATGAGTGTCAAAATGCTTTCATATCAAAGGGACAGAACAATAATAAAACAAAACAAGTGAACGTAAAGGAATGCTTTAAATGTGGACAAAAAGGGCACATAAAGAAGTACTGCAAGAATAAACCTAGTAAAAGTTACACTGATTATTGTAAGAAAAATTATCCGTGTAATAAGTGCAACAAAAAAGGTCACTTTGCCAAAAATTGTACCAAAAATGTAGATAGTAAGTCAGAAAAATCAGACAAATCTACATCAAAAAGTAAATTGATGATTAATGTTGGATTGTCTGTTACTAATATACAATATATATCAATGAAGAATGACTATCAAGATCTATGGTACCAAGATTGTGGTGCCACTCAGCACATGACTTTAAGGAATGACTGGTTGAAAAATTATACTGTTTTACAAGAACCAGAAAAAGCATGATTGGAGATTCAACACTTATAGAAGGTGTTGGTGTCGGAGACATAGATTTGTTAGCTTATAATGGTCAAGATTGGTGTAACATAACACTGAAAAATGTTTTGTATACACCAAAGATACCCTTTAACTTATTTTCCGTCACTAGTGCCTTGGACAAGGGTTATCGTCAGGAAGCAGACACAAATTGCTCGTATTTTTTTGATTCAGACACTGGTGAATTAACAGCCATGGCAAACAGAGATGGAAGATTGTTTAGAATGATGTTTCGCTATGAAAACTTAGAAAAGTGTATTGTTGCTATGTCAATTAAAAAGTGGCATGAAAAATTAGCACATCAGAATATTAGTTATGTAAGAGACATTTTGAAGAAAAATAATATAAAGTATGTAGACGACTGGGATGACTATGTGTGTGAAGGATGCGTTTATGGCAAACATCATCGTCTCCCACATCCAAGAAATTTTGAAGTGGCAAAAGAGGTACTTGATGTAATTCATGTAGACTTGTGCGAAATGAATATAAATTCTTTTGGACGAGCAAAATATTTTTTTATGCTCAAAGATGATTTCTCTCATTTTCGCACTGTCTATTTCTTAAAAACTAAAAATGAAACTTTTGAGAAATTGAAAATCTTCATGACTTTAGTTGAGAATCAGTTTAGAAAGAAAATAAAAGTTTTAAAGTCTGATAATGGGAAAGAAATTAAAAATGGAGATACTAAGAAGTTTTGTGAAGAACTTGGAGTTTTCCACATTAAGTCGAACCCATACACTGCACCACAAAATGGTCGAATTGAGAGTGATGAGAACCATTGTAGAATCTGCTAGATCAGCTATACATGCAAGAAATCTAAATGAAAACTTATGGGCAGAAGCAATTAGTTATGCTACATTTACACTGAATCAGACTGGAACAAGTTCTGTGAAAGGTAAAAGTCCTGTGGATTTATGGTTTGGACGCAGAATTGATGTAAATAAGCTTAGAATCTTTGGATGTGATTGTTATATTTTCATTCAGGATTTTAAGAGAGCCAAAACACAGAAGAAATCAGAAAAAGGAATTTTCTTAGGATACAATTTAGATTCAAGTAGTTACCGAGTTTATTTAAGAGACAAAAATGAAGTTGTAACATCAGGAGATGTGATATTTGATGAAAAAGTAAACAGTAAGTCTAGCTGTACAGAAATTGAAGCTACCTTGTCAAATGAAGAAAAGGAATACATAGTGTCAAGTGAAGAAGAAAAATCTGATAGTGAAAGTGTTTATGAAGGCTCTGTGTCTGACAATAATATGCAAAATGAATGTCAAGAAAATCATTGTGTAAAGTGTTTGGAACGAGATCAAACTGTTTGTATTCAACCAGAGAAAAGAAGTCTTCGAAACAGGGCTACTTTAAGGATGCCAGCAAGGATGGTAGATTATGTAGAAGACAACAGAAACCAAAATGTAAATATGGCCATGATAGGTGAGGTAGAAGATATTTCCATTTTACAAGCACTACAGGATGAAAACTGGAAGGAAGCAATGTTAGAAGAGTATGAATCTTTGATGAAGATGAGAACTTGGAAACTAGTAAGTCTACCAAAAGAAGAAAAAGCCTTGACTTGTCGGTGGGTTTTATGCCAAAAACAAGATGGGCAATACAAAGCCAGGCTAGTTGCAAGAGGGTTTGAGCAAGAACAAGGAATCCATTATACTGAGACCTTCAGTCCTGTTGCCAAACATGCATCCTTTCGACTGATACTCAGCATTTTAGCCTCCGATGGAATGCATATGATGACTTTTGATGTGAAGACAGCGTTTTTACATGGATCTTTGGATGAGAAGATTTACATGTATCAACCGGTAGGCTTTGATGATGGCTCAGGTAGAGTTTGTGAGTTGCTCAAGAGTATATATGGACTTAAACAGTCATCGAAAAATTGGAATGTGAAGTTCACAAACTACCTAAGCAAATTAAATTTTGTTTGTTGTGACAATGATCCTTGTATTTATTATAATAGTGACAGAAGCATTATAATTGCACTTTTTGTAGATGATGGTGCTATTATAGGAAAAGAAAAACATAAAATGATAGATATACTAGATAAACTTAACAAAGAATTTGAAATTACATATAATTCTGGGTCAGACAACAAATTAACTTACCTTGGCATGGAAATTGAAATTAGACATTTAAGGAAATTTTTGTAAGCCAACATCATTACACTGAAAAGATTTTGAATGGAAGATTCAAATCAAAAGTCAACTCCAATGGAAATAGGTATGTTAACCAAAGAACAACATTTTCATAATGATCAGCCACTCGATAAATCTGTCCCATATCGTGAGGCAATAGGGCAATAGGCAATTTACTTTACTTAGCTACAGTATCTAGCCCAGATATCAAATTTGCAGTAAACTACCTAAGTAGATATTCAAACAATCCCATGGTACGGCACTGGAGTATGGTAAAACATGTATTTCGATACTTGAAAGGCACTGTAAACTTTGGAATAAGTTTCAATGGAGATTCTGAACTCATTGCTTATTCAGATTCAGATGTTGGAGGAGACATTGTCTCAAGACAGTCAACTACTGGAGTAATTATTATGAGAGGCGGTCCTATTGTATGGTTCACCCAAAAGCAGGGACTTGTTGCTACATCAACTGCAGAGGCAGAATTTCGAGCTGCTGTTTCATCGCTTGATGAAATTTGCTGGATAAAGAGACTTGGTATCGAACTTAGATATTTCAAGGATATTCCTACAAGGCTCTGTATAGATAATCTGCAATTTTAATGTTACAAAATACTACAGAAGGCAAAATAACAAAAGGGAAGAAGCACATCGACATTCCTAGAAAATTTATACAGCAACACATTGGAAATACTGTATTTTGGACAAAGTAAGCAGCGTTGACCAGTTGGCAGATATCTTCACAAAACCACTGTCGAAGAAAGTATTTGAACGACTCAGAAATAAAATTATTATGGAGGAGTGTTAATAAGTAATTATTTTATTATACTTGAATGTGTCGCCATCCATGTTTGTCGCATTGAGTTACGTATCCCAGAAACCTACATTGCTATTTACGAAATATGTGCGTTTGTCATGAATGATTCAATGTATTGTTTAATGTACTAATAAATGTCAATTCATTTAATTAGCTCATTGTCTTTTATCACTAATTGCTTCCTGGTAAATATAACAACACTTTTAATGAAATAGCACATCGATTTGCAACTGCATAAGCCAGAAAAATAATCTTGGTAAACAAAAATTTTCAGCAAATTAATAAAGGGCATGAAAACTAATTAAAAATTATTTTTCTTTGAGTTTTGATTTACTTTGTGTCAAGGTCAAGTACAGTTTGGGACTTTAGTAATGTCCTCGTTCTTATTATAATTTGCCAATGTGCTCATGCTATTGTAATAAACAAATTTATGTGATTAAAGTAGAAGCAAAACGAATTTTTGTTTATACAATCCACATGTTCCTAAATAATAAGTAGCCTATAATATATAAAAAAATCATGTGTAATACTCGTTGTTTGAGAGGTTGGAAGGTGGAATGGTGGGGGGGCACAGAAAATCATCAGCCTAGGGCACTAATCCTCATTAAGTCAGGCCTTGCAAATATGGACTGATATTGAACAAATTTGTTACTGTTATCGCTACTTTCAATAAAAAACCATTCCCTACAAAATAATTTGGTAAAGTTGGTTCAGTTCACTGCTTCTGTAACTGAATTTATTTGTATCCCATTGGCAAAGGCATTACGTGAGTTTTCTTATACCAATTAAAATTAAAAATCTATTACACTGTGAGGAAAAATTTTTTTGACAAATATCCAAATGAAATAGGTACATTCTGATAACTATATCAAAAGTATTCGCCTTCACAGTAAGAACCAGCTGAGTCATTACAATGAAGTGGTTATGTAACACCATTATCACTACAAATTTTATCACTTACATAATAATTGATACATTTAGGCTACATTTTATTATTATTCCTTTTGATGTTTACGTAGAAGTAGCAGAAAAAATTGTTGTGCATTCATACCTACATACTGAATCTCATTAGTCTACTATAATCAAATCCATGTAATACTGCACAACCTTGAAGCAAATATACACTGTACCCTTTATAAAACCACACAGGGGTCAATCCATATCAAATCAACCAATGGGTGTTGCGGACATATTTTATTTTATTTTTTATTATACATTTTCTGTTTCTATATATATCTGGGAATACAAAACGATTTTTGGTCACATTTTATCACTAACACTTTGGCTTCTAGGGGCCATTTTGTTTAGAAGGATCTGTCATTTTTGGCGTTTTCAAAGGTTAACGGTAAGTTAAATAACTATTTTATTTATTAAGATATCAACTTGAAATAAAAACCACCTTAATCTACATGAAATCATCTACAATTCATGTTATGACCAAAAATTTGTTAGGTTTTAAGGAAATAACCTAAAACTTGATTAGAAAATCGTGTTTCAATTAGAATAAATTAACGATTTTAGAACAATTGTTTTCATAGAAGGGATGAAAACACACCTTAAATATTTTTTACCCACAAAGATATAATATACCACTAGATGCTATTAAAATTTGAGATCATTTACATCCATCCTTTAGGTTTTACGAGCCTTCAAATATTGAGATTTGACTAAAATTGCTGATTTTCAAATTGGTATATCTCAAAAGGGACTGAAAAAAAAATCTGAAATTTTCTCAACATATTCTACTATTAACTAGTAATCAACATATAAAATTTCATCATTGTGTTACACAGAAGTAATATTTTAAAAATAAATAAAATGCCAAAAAATGTGCTGTCAAATGAAAGAATGACACTGTGTTCAAATACAGCAAAAATTGTCAAAATAATATAATTATTTGTTATGGCTAGTAAAATGAAATATCTGTCATAAAACTAAAAAATTAAAAGTTTAATAGTAATAGTAGTAATGTTCAATCTACTTCTGTAGTAGGAGACTCCAAGGTGTTATGTTCACTCAAACAGTGACATTTACAGTGAACATAGTGTTCCATTTTACCATATTTTGAAATTAGGTCTTTCAAAGTGGTCAGAACTGGTGGATTGGTGAAGTTGAAAATGTGAGTATGGAAAACAGTGACTTGATGATTCATTTTTACCATCCACACGGCCCTCAAACATCATTCAAGATTGCAAAGAGTGACAGAGCGTGGCTACCAGTGACAAAGGTTATAAGGAAATTATCACCATTGGAACTTACAACCATGACTGGTCGTGGATACAACATAACACAAAAATTATCTCTACAAATAACTCATTTGTTCAATACAGTGGTTTCTTTTGGACAATTACAGTAGAGTAAAAGAACTTTTTATCATGCCTAAGGATCAGTCTAAACACAAGAACTATAAAAATATTCTATTAATATAAGATTTAAATATGTTCAGAAGTCAATAAGGATTGAGTAAAATCCAAACTACAATAAAATGTAAGTAGGCCTAGTTTTATTTAAGACTTTCAATTTTGTTGTTGCAACAGCTTAATCGCAAATAACTTTTTTTGCATATTGTATGTATGTATGTTAATGATTTCGAGGTTCGGTCATTAATCATGAAAACTCAGTTTTGCGACGTTTCAAGATTTATTCTTCTCATAATCATGCCTACAACATTAAAATATAGTCTTACTACAATTATATTATTTGTAAGTGTGTATAGGTGTGTGTAAAGTCATACATTACTATAACTATTTACTTACATTAACTGTGAGATGAGCTACAGCAACCACATTACACTAAACACTTATCACTGTTCCATACTTATACACATATAACACATTACATTTGTATAGTGTTAGCGTTATGAAGTTATCTGACAGACTGCCAGCGATATAAAATTTTAATAGTACCTTAACTAGTAAGTTGTTCAGTATTCCTATAACCTGTAAACCATTGTCCATTTTAAAAAGAGTGAATAAGATTAGAATAACACTTGCTAAGACTTTGGCCAATATCATTTTTAGATTGCTAACTATTGATTTTTACCTGCTGCGTAAATTTAAATTTTTCAAAAATTATAACTTTTTAATACAATTTGTAGTTAAAACACAATGATGAAATTTTATATGTTGATTACTAGTTACTAGAAGAATATTTTGAGAAAATTTCAGATTTTTTTCTTTAGTCCCTTTTGAGATATAGGCCCTACTAATTTGAAAATCAGCAATTTTAGCCAACTCTCAATATTTGATGGCTCGTAAAACCTTAAGGATGGATGTACATGATCTCAAATTTTAATAGCATCTAGTGGTCTATTACAGCTTTGTGGGAAAAAAATATTTAATGTGTGTTTTCATCCCTTCTATGAAAAAAAAAATGTTTTAAAATCGTTAATTTATTCTAATCGAAACACGATTTTCTAATCAAGTTTTAGGTTACCACTTCCTTAAAACCTAACAAATTTTTGGTCATAACATGAATTGTAGATGGTTTCATGTAGATTAAGATGGTTTTTATTTCAAGTTGATATCTTAATAAATAAAATAATTATTTAACTTACCGTTAACTTTGAAAATGCCATAAATGACAGATCCTTCTAAACAAAATGGCCGCTAGAAGCCGAAGTGTTAATGATAAAAATGTGAAAAAAATCGTTTTGTACTCCCAGATATATATAGAAACAGAAAATGTATAATTAAAAATAAAATCAAATATGTCAGCAAAAAATTATTCTATTATTGGTTGATTTCATATGGATTGACCCACAGGCATAAAATGTGGTATGCAGGACAGTATTATAGTCTTAAAAATGAAGCCACAAACAAAATATTCTTTCTGATCAATGTTAAAATATTTTCCATGAACTGTAACAATGCTATCTGCCACGAAATGTTTTGCAACTAGTAGATCTATTGTATTTAATATTCATATCTGGTATACTAAAAAACAAGAATAACTACACCACCTTCTGAATTATGTTATATATAACATACTTACGACACTTTCATCATTGCATTCTTATGAAGTGCCATTCCCAAAATAACAACAATGATTTTTACACACACAAAAAAAGATGCAAAAGTGGTTCGAAATATGACAAATATAAGCTAGTGTAATTGAGTTAGTTTGCATTACTGTCGCAACTAAAAAAAGATCATTACTCTACAGTATAATTCAATAGACATAAAATTCAGATATATTGAAAACACAGAATATCATGACATGGGCTTTATATCTACACCGGAAACTAAATTGACTAAAACACAGTTTCTACAAAAGAAAGTAGGCCTTAAACTGAATAAGTAACTGAATAATTTTAAAAAACTATACCTGTCAATACCAACAGAGGACAAATTGTTGGTGTATTAGACAATTTTAAAGTTGGTCTAGATATATGGAATTCAGTGAATAACTTGCACACCAAAATTTTATAATGAAAAGGGTTGTGAACAGTTGTGAACGCACCATGTAAATGCAGCATGCACACTTAAATGTGTCAACAGTAAAGGAAATTCAAAAGTATAATATAAATTATGGTGAAAGAAGTTAATGATCAAACCGCATGGAAGACATATAAAATGCTTGTAGCCTGTATCCTAAAAAAACTGTGCTTTTAGGCAATCACGGGCAATCCCCAGGCTTGCATAATAGATTTAGTTAATATGCTCGTACAATGTACTATGTCTGACTATATATAAACAGTAACACATACACTAACAGTGTGATTCATTTTTATAGAGTTCTGGATAATTTATACAACTATTTAATTATTCTTTGTTATTTCAACCTAACATTATTTGTTTAAATAACAGGATGGACCTGATGTCACCAAACTGCTAGTTCTGACTGATGCCTAACTCTGTTCCTAAAACAAAACATGTGTAAAATTCGTAATAATTCGGACAAAAATAAAACTCACCTGCTTCCAGTCTTACTCTAACTTCCGTATCTGTTAAAAATCTCTGTGCTTTATGCTTAAGATTCTGTACAAATTCTGCCTCCTTTTCATTCTCTATGTTTGTAAATGGAACAACTGACTTTGCTCCAAGCAAGCTGCCTTGTTTGGTTTCCCATGGAACCTCACCTATACCATTCAAAAACTGAAGGAGGTTTTCTTCAAGTTGTATTCTTTCATCTGACGTTATTGTGGGCAACAACCTGTGTAACTGAGCAGCCCCGTTATCTCGTTCAAGTTTCGTTTGACTACACAACTGATTCAATACTTCTGTCAACATACTGCTTCTATCGATACGAACAATGGATACAGAAAAACAATATTACAAAAAATTGTATTCACATGACTGCCTTATTAATAAACTGTCAACTTGAATACATTAATGAATCACAAATTCTTAACCTTCTTCAAACATAATTCACTTAAGAACCATATAATGGTTCAGGAAAAATTCTCCAGCCTCTTTAACTGAAAGACCTCGGAACAAAAAACTCTGGATTTATCGAAAACGCTTAGACTGGAATACTTCAGTATAACCAGTATATACTCTCGGACACCACACACCGCGCACAACTACGAACAGAACACATTAAATACATTACGTACAGCAACGTCACTGGTGTCCAGCGCTTAATAGATAATGAACACTCAAAAGCGTGTAAGTAAAATCAATTTTGGATTTTTTAATGCTTCTGAGTACATTAGATCCGTGTGTTTTATTGAGGTTTATAATTTGGTGTTCCATTTGGCTGCTTCAATTAAATTCCGATTATACTCGCTTCAAGAGCAATGATACAGTATGTATAATAGACATTATAGATGGTGCATAAGCGCAGCTGTTGCGGCAGAGGCCCTACTACGCTTGACTACAAGCTGACCAACACCATGCACAATAACTTATTGAAGCACATGAAGTCGGCCATATTATGGGCGAGGACGACTAATTGCGCGAATTCAAATTGTTCGTATGACAAATGCACGTATGGCATAAAAAAACTGGTGTCGCTTTGATGTATGTTGTTGTCAATCAATCATGTGCGTATACAAGTAAAATATACATGTAATTTACTATACCAGTCAGAAGCTACATAGACAATTATGATAGAACAGTCGATTAAATGAACATTTTACAAACGGGTGTTAGGGAAACGACCATTAAGATAACAGCCTTTCGAAATTTTAACAACAGTTAAAAACTAATAACTAAATTTACCTTATTATATATATATATATATATATATATATATAAACTTTCACTATGAACTTACTTTGAATTTATTTCCCCAAACGTTTCAAGTGGTATACGTCTTCTTCAGTGGGAGTAAATACTGAATGTCTTTACAGAGTAACGGTTATGGACTGTAGGTATGTGTGGTGGGGGTTGATGGTGGGAGGGAATTGGCGCTGGGGTTCAAATAGTGTGTTTGAATCAGTGTATCGAAAAGTATGTGTGATCTATAATGTAATTGTTCATTTAATATGTTGTTTGGTTGTAGTGCGTGATATCTGTATATTTCAAATTGTTCTGCTGTGTTTAGTTTTCTACTTTTAGGTAAGTAGTGTAGTATTTCCATGTTGTGCTCTATGTTTGTGTAACTGTGGTTTTCATTTTGTAAATGTGTGGCAAATGTGGAATGCATGTAGTTCGTGGTGAGGGCTTTTAAATGTTCTGAGAATCTAGAGGAAAAAGATCTTCCCGTCTGGCCGATGTAGAATTGGTGACAATCATTGCAGTTTAATTTATAAACTCCTGTTTTGCTGTATGTGTCTGTGTTTTTGTTAGTATTATTTATGTGTTTCCTAATGGTGTTGTTAGTTCTGTAGGCTACTTTATAATTGTGTTTCCTAATTGTGTTAGCAATTTTGTGTGTATTGGAATTGTAGTATGTAAGTGTGATGTATTTACTGGGTTGTGTGTTGTTGATTTGATGTGTTTTACTTTTTGTGTTTAGGATGCGTTTGTGTAGTTTATTTATTAAATTGGGAGTGTATCCATTTTTGACTACTATATATTTGATTGTGTTTAATTCTTCTTGGTAGTCATGTGTGTTTAGGGGTATTGAAGTGAGCCTGTGGAGCATGTAGTTGAAAGCTGCATGTTTGTGTTGAGTTGGGTGGTTGGATGAGTTATGTATGACCATGTCTGATGTGGTGGGTTTTCTGTATATTTTGTATGTGTGTGTGTTGTTTGTTTTGGTAATTGTAAGGTCCAAGAAGTTTATGCTATTGTTTTGTTCAAATTCGAGTGTGAATTTTAATTTATGGTGTAGAGTGTTAATGTACTTGTGGAAATTTTCTATTTGTCTTTTGTTGCCGTTGTAGAGGAGTAAAATGTCATCAACGTACCTGTGCCAATATATTATTTTATTAGTGTATTTGTTATTGTGCAGTATGTGTTCTTGTTCTATGGTGTGTACAAATATTTCGGCTAGTATACCTGATATAGGGGAGCCCATGGGTAGTCCATCTGTTTGTGTGTAAAACATGTTATTGTGTGCGAAATAATTTTGTTCAGTGATGATTTTAGTGAGATGGATGATCTCTTTTATGTGTGTTTCAGGTGTGTTATTTATTTTTAGTAATTGTTCTAATGTAGTTATAGTTTCTTTTATGGGTACATTGGTGTATAGGTTTGTTATGTCAAATGAAGCTAGTGTTGAATTGTGTGGTATGTGGACATGTTGCGTTTTATTCACCAGATCTAAATTATTTTTGACGGTGGTGTTGTTTGTTAAATTTATGTTATTTCTGATTAATTTATCTAAGTGTCTAGCTATTTTGTGTGCTATTTAGATTTATTTAGGTGATAGATCAAGAAAATTTAATCTATTGTCAACTTCGGTTTCGAGTGTGAATTGGATCTTGCTATTTATTTTATTTAAATAATTTTTGAACAGCTAAATCTGTCTTGTAGTACCATCAAATGTACTACATTTATGGCATGCTGTGCTCCCTAGCAATCTGTTAGCACTAGATTCTGATTGGCTGATGCTGCTTTCCAGCTTAGATCTTGCTGGTACAAAACACAGCAATTTTAGTTCTCAGGCAAAACACATAGTCTCTACTTCATCTCTGTGGCGAATGGCGGACACCATGCCAATCTAGACACTGAGGATGACCTCTGATGGTGGGTTTGAAATGTCTGTCAATAACAACAACTGTGGACCACAACCTAACAGCCTGACGGATAATAATAATTTCAACAATGTTGAAGCCGGCAGTGAAAGCTTAAGAACTTGAATACTTTTTATTGTTTCAATCACTTTCTGCTACAGTCCTTTTCTTGATGTATATAATATATTTAATATTTATAACTAAATTTACCTCAAGATATACTTTTTTCCTTATTACGAACATGTTTTGAGAGCTCCCGTGCTCTCATCTTTGTTTAACAAGAATCTATCTCAACTATGTTTAAACAAGAATAGATTTCAAATTTATTTAATGATTTATTTATACATTATACAGTGAACTCCCAATTATCTGTGAGTCATTTATCCTTTGGATTATCCATGGCAACCCATGAATCTTTTTGTTATAAGCAAACATAAATTTCAGCTAATGATAAAGCTTCTGTTCCACTAATCTTAAAACACTATTTTATTAACTACCATAAACAATAGTGTTTTAAAATTAAATAAGTTATGTAAAGGTATGTCCGATGTACAGAGTGTGTTGCCACTCACCAACAGGTACAGTATTGTCTGTCACTTGGTAGCTGGTTCCCATGAGTCATCTGGGTATATGTACTTTACTGCAACTGTAGGAACATACCGTATATTGGGAAAATTTATTGGGAACACTTAACTTTCTCAGTGTTTGCCTTTATTTTTACGCAGTATACTTGAAAACCATTCTACTCTACTAGCTGTTAAAGAATGCGAAAAATCGGATACTGATGTTAAATGGCACCTGTGTCAGGTCATCACTGACCTACCTGACATGTATTTTTCTGACATTATTTAATTCATACATTTGCAGTAATTCATTCCTGAATCTAATCTCTGCTATGCATAAAATTGTGGGAGATGTTCACTTTGATTTTTTATAGGCCTATAAACTTTTGTACATATGTAGGTAATAACTTCAGAAATAATAAATGTAGATGATATACATAAGACAATTTACCAGTAAAACTTCTTCTGATGAAATGTCAGTTTGTGTGAATTAGTACTTAAACTGCTTAGAGAATGTAATTATTAACTACACAGTCTCAGTATGTATATATTCAAACTTGGTAGTATCCCTCTTAATATGCGGTTTTCATGAGGTCCCTTGATGAGCATGGTCACAGGGTTTTACTGTACTGCTTTACTTTAAATAAACAGCTAACATTTATTATTTTCTGCCTTTTTTTGTACACATTGTAGATTATCTGCGGAATTTGTTTATCCGTGTGTCCTTGAATTTGTCTGTCTCCTGGAATTCATGGCTTTAATGATGCAGTCAGTAAATAAGACACAATTATGTTAATGGCTGCACAATGTGCAACCTGTAACTTATTAGATACATCAATATTATAAATAAAGTAAACAGTTATATTCGATCTTTATATTTAGATTAAGTATTTATATTTAGATTATGTGCAATATATAAATAAAATTTTTGTATAATATAATAACAAAGTGACGTCTACCCTTTCCCCTTGTACGTCTTCTGTCCTAGGCTGTTGCTTGTCTGTAACAAGCTGTTGCTTGTTCTCTTATTCACTTAATTTATTTCCGGACTTGGGTCATTTCATAATGTACATTGCTGTCCCTATTTCCATCATACTAATAGTCTCCATGCAATTACTTTTTTGTGGGAATTTATTGAATCTAGCATTCGTTAACAGATGGCTAAACCATTTAAGCCAAACCTTTTCACTTTCTGTTCATATTGTGTCCTTTTCGTTCATTCTGTTTCAAATTTGTTAACTGGGTACCATGGACTTTACTTTTAGACAAGGTCCATTCAACTGCCAGTGGTTTTTCTTCTTTCATACTTCTTTTTCAGTAAGTTGATAAAATTTCTAACATCGTAACCATCCTTTCTCACTGAAACTTGTTTTTATTCAAATATCTATTATGCGTGCCACATCGTATGCCTACTAAGAATTATTTTGTATCACATTTGCTGGAAACATTAACATGTTTTGATGTTCTATGTCTCTGCAGTAAATTCATCCCTAGCTGTATTTGGCCACTATAAATACATTCCAGACTGGAAAACTTTACTACTATGATTGTCATGATTAAAACAACAAAACATGTGTGTACACCAGTGACGGCTCGTCAGGTGACGCAGGTGAAGCGCTGCTTCACCTAAAATAACTGGTTCAACGTGTTTCTTTTTACACTAAATTATTTTCAATTTTTAGTAAAATTTTAGGTTTAAAAATATTTTTTTAAATTAAATTTCGTCTCTATAATAATTAAAATAACATTTACAAGCGATGGAAATAGGTTACAGAAGCTGGACTTCGCTGCGATCACATACTACTCCATGTATAGTAAGCCTACTGGTGGCAGAAAGCACTGAGATCGTAGAAGCAGCTTTCTGCACCTTGAAGCCTGCATCAGTTACACGTCACTAATAACGCTCGGTTTATGATGGTTGCCGTGAGTATGAGTAGGCCTATATGCCATACTCAGCGTTCCCCCACGCACGTGAAGCAGTGTCGTGTGCTGTTTCTCAGTGGTGTACGTGTACAGTGCTTTATCTATCCAGCGCGTTTGTTTTGTTAATTGTTCGTTGTGTTTGATCGTGTGTGAAGGTTTTACAGAATGTTTCCTTCATATGATCCGGTATGTGTTTTATTAGAAACACCATTTTCAAGATGGAATAATGATGATAAGAAAAACTTTTTAAGCTATGAAAAACCTATGCCTATATTGAAAGTAAATAAAGTTGCAAAAATAAAGAACAAGGTGTACAATCGCAACTTTAAACAAAATTGGTATTCAACGTTCGAGTGGTTGTGTGGCAGTTATTATTTAAATAAACTTTTTTGTATGCCCTGCTTAATTATTACTGTTAAATCAAGCGCGTGGAATAAGAACGGCTTTGATGATTTCGGTAACGTTACTCGTGCTCTTTCCAAACATGAAGGTTCTTCTGAGCACATGCGTTGTGCATTGAATTTTTCAAAACTAAAGAAAAATTTAAGTACTATCGAGGATGCTTTGAAGGAAAATTCTAGGTTTTATATTAAACACTTCAATGACAATGTTCAGCTTAACAGACGTTTCATGCATCTTCCTATTCGTGGAGTTCTTTACTTGGGTAAACAAGAATTAGCATTTTGCGGTCACCATGAAAAGTTATCATCTGTTAATCGCGGAAATTTTAAAGAACTGCTAGGAACCTTCGTACTGATAAGCCTTGTAGATATTCAGGAACACTATAAAAAAATCTCACCCATATTTCCCGGCAATTCTAAGACTATTCAGAATGAAATAATTGACAGCATTTCACAATATATTGATGAGCACGTCACAAAGGAAATAGAAGACAGTACATTTTTTTCAATTCAAGTGGATGATTCCACAGACATTGTCCACAAATCTCAATGTAGCATCATAATTAGATACGTTATTCCCAGAGGAAAGCTGGTGGAAAGATTTTTGGGATTTTATGATGTTAGTTCCAGTCGGACTGCCGACACACTGTTTCACTTTGTGTCAAGGTCCCTCAAAAAATTTGACTATAAATCAAAACTTATTGCCCCGTGTTTTGATGGTGCAAGCGTTATGTCAGGGGAATTAAATGGTCTTCAGGCAAAAATCAAAGAAGTAGTGCCACAAGCGGTTTTTGTTCACTGCATGGCGCATCGTATGAATTTAGTGCTAAAACAAAGCTGCAACAGCATTTCGAAATGTCGGATATTTTTTGCAACTGTTAACGGTTTACCCTCTTTTTCCACAGTTCTGCTAAGCGAACTTACGCAGTAGACACAGTCGTTGGAAGATGAATCCCTACTTCTGTTATTACGTGATGGAAGTCTAATTCCAAAATTGTGAATACTATATATAACGAATGGGATTCATTAAAAGAAGTATTCGTTAAAATTGTGAACGATTCAAATTATGATCAAACATCAATTAGGCAGAGTGATGGCTTCTTAAATAAATTTAATGATTTTGAATTAACGCTTTTAGTTGTCGTTTTTAACGATATTTTTGGAGCCACGGATGTTCTCTTCGATGTGCTACAAAAGAAGTCATTTGACATTAATTTCTGTATCTCGCAAGTTAAAAATACGCAAACACTCATAAATAGCAAAAGAACTGATGATGCATTTATGAAAATTTTCGATTTAGCTGCTTCAAAAACAACAGTTCCAACTGAATACCATGAGTGGCAGAAAAGAATTACACTCACACGAGATCAACTTTTTGAAAAATACAAATTCTGTATATGCAATTGAGGAGTGTAAATGGAAAATGGTGTATGTGCCAAAATGAAAATTTTTCAGTAATCGATGAAATGTGTATAGTAGTCTCAATAATGGTTATACGATATTTCAAAAATAACACTAAATTTAGTTTTGAACCTAATAGATTATTTTTTTTTTTATTTTTTTTTTTATCAATAATCTAAATGACTTACCTGGGTAAAGGTGGAAGTACGGCCCTTGATAAACTGAAGAATGGTGAATGTGCCATCTAGTTTTGAAGAAAAGGATGAAAGTCCAAGGTGTTAAAGTAATAAATGCTGTAACTTATGCTTCTTTCACTTTATTTATTTAAAAACACCAAAAATAAACAATCTAAATTGAAAGCATCCAAGAAAAAGTTCAAAACGTTGTAACTTTAGTCCTTTCATTGCCCAATATTTTGTTCAAATACCCAGAAAATATTTTAACATTTACAAATTAATTGAAACCATAAAAAAAATCTTATCTTTTATTCTTGATCAGACTCGCAACTTTCACTTGCTTGCAGCAAAAGGTCTTCATAGAATTGCTTGTGAACTGGATTCTCAAGGTAGTCAATCATGGAAAGTAGGTCCTTTTTCTTCTCCTTGCTAATTTTCATGGTAAAATTAATTTTTGGCAGGTCTTCTACTGCAGGAAGTGAGCCATGTCCTTCTGTTTCTTCAAAACATTAGTTTTCGTCCAGAATGGAAACTCTCCAGGGATACCAAATGATGTTGCTGTTTTTACAATGTAAGGCTTCTTGTGTGATACCCGAATATGAGAAGCCTTGCTTATTTGAAGATTCTGCGTATTAATGAACTGTGCTGCAAGCTTGGCGAAGTCGATGAAGTCCTCTGTTTTCATTGGAACAACCTGAAATGGGTTGTTTACCCTGGCAGAACTAACACCTTCCATCAGGTCTTGAGGAACAATAGCCTTACACTTTCTCCGACGCTTAACACCGAAATCACAATCACAGTCCATGAAACTGTGGCCACTTACAAGAAACTTAATATCAATTGATTTAAAGTATCCTTTATACACCAAATAAATGATAGCCATGAGGAGAATTTTATTTTTGTTTTGCGAAGCACAATTATCACACCAAATGACGAGCCTGTCTTTAGTTATGCGGCCTGATGTTACAACTCTGAAGAAACAAGATGCGATCTCGTTTCCACCGCGGCCCCCTATCCCCTCATGCCACATACACATAAAACTTGACCCAGTGTCACCAATATGAACTCCCAGATTGTATGGTGACAGTTGACGCGAGTAGAACATTGTACTATGTGTTAACATAGGCACGAACATTACTTGTTGGAGATCCATACAAAATGAAGTAAAAGAGCTTGTAGGGAGCTGTGAGGATTTAAGATCCTCAGTCATACATTTTTGAGCTTTCTCTGACTTCCTGTGGTGATGTTCCATGTCCCGGGTAGCGATAGACTTCTCTTGTTCAGTTGTAGCAGAGGAAATTTTTGCTTTAAATAGATCACACTTTTGCAAGAGTCAACTGTAGGTCGTTGAAATTTTAGCTTAGGGAAGTCTTCATCGAATACTCTACTGTAGTATCGATAAGTGATAGCAGAATCAGGATATTTTTCTTTAAATGTTTGAAATAGACGGTGCTTGTTTAAATCTGGAGTCAAGTACTCCATGAAGCTACGATGACGTCCATAGTGACTTTCGTGTCGGGGAAATGAGTTGACATGAGCCCTCACTAAGTTCCGATCATTGTCTGTAAACTTGCGTTTATGCTCATTGGAGTTTGGGTTTAAGCCCCACATATCTTTTTTCTTTGATTGCAAAACTTGTAGTTTCTTTGGCGTGAGTCCAAAAATATTTTTAAATGTTTGAGCACAGACATGGACATTTTTTCCACTTCCATCTGGAACTACATAAGAAAACGTACACTGGCGTCGGCTTTCACTGGGTTCATTATAATGACCATGTCGACGCCGGGAAATATTTTGCATGTGTATTCTATTCAATAAGTAAGTCCCTTGCTGTTTTTCATCAAGTTTGTGCAGATCAAGAAATAACATTTTCTTATGTTCGGCGCTTAAATCCTTGCATTTGTAGGTACACTTACAGACGGCGTTTTTCGATGGCGGTTTCTTTCCAGGAACATTCTTGCCTGAAACAGTTTGATAGGGTTTACCCTGGTGCCGAGCTGAATGACGATCTTTAGTAAGATGAGATTTACTAGTATGGTTGTCCATAGTTGATAAATATATTAGCTGTATTAAATAGTTAAAATAATACACAGAAACTAAATAACTAACAATTGAAAATAAATAACAGTAAAAATACTGCGCATTTAACACACGTGATGTAAAACAAAACACTGACGCAACGAGAAACAGACGCTAACTGGCACATTCATTATGGCGTTGGCACTTCCATCCTTTCCTACTTCCATTTACAGGCACATACAACACTGCGCTATCTACCAGTCATCATACGAACTAAAAGTGGTTGCTTCTGGCACATTCAACCTTTCTTATATTATTGGCGCTGGCATTTATAGCCTTTTCCATTAAAAATCTCGTTTTTTGATTTTATGGCACTTTCACCCTTTTTCATTTACACTCCTCAATTTTAGATAACCTTTCAGTACAAAAAGCCACACGTTTTAATGATATGGAAAAACTTCAGTTTGTTACATTAATGGATACTTCAAAGTTCGTAACGTATTCTGAAAACTTTCCCACATTAAGTAACTTAAAGGTGTGCTACCCTAATCTGTTTACCGATTTCCAAAGACTGAAAAGCGAATTACAGCTTATTTATGAGGATAAGCAATACAGACAACAAATGGAACCACTAAATTTTATGGAACTTTTAGCTGACAACAGGAACATCTTTAAAGAAGCTTACAAACTGTTTTGTTTAATAGTAACTATTCCATCCACTAGCGTTTCCGTAGAACGAAGTTTTTCTTGTTTAAAAAGAATAAGATCATACCTGCACAATACAATGACAGAGGACAGACTTACTAACTTATCAAAAATTTCCATAGAAAAGGAACTGTTAAACGAATTAATTAATGTACAACCATTTTACGACGACATTATCGACAAGTTTGCATATTTGAAAGAGAGGAGAATTGACATTGTGTTCAAGAAATAAAATGCAAGCCTGTAAGTACTTACTATTTTTAACTACTTTATTTGTAAATTTTATTAACATACTTTTCTTTTGTCTCCATATGTTATTCATGATTCCAAAACAGGAAGAAACATATTCATATAATTGATGGGGGGGGGGGGGGCTGCCACCAATTCTGCTTCACCAATCCTCGAAGCCACGAGCCGCCACTGGTGTACACCATGAGCACACATGCTTGCACATACCAGAATGCGTGCTGGAGTCAATCCAAGCCATGCACGCTCGCACTGATCCCCAATGCGCAGACTGCAACGCAGGACATGTGTCGGCTCAAGCAGTGAGGTGTGAGTCTGTACACGCAGGCGACACATACATGAGCGCACGAGAATGCGTGCTGGAGCTCAATGCAAGCCGCGCGCACTTACATTGACACCAATGTGTCTGCCAAATGAGTGTGTGTGAATGTGATGTCCCTGTCCTAATCATGAAAATCAAAGCAGTAAAGTTCTCACTGAGTATTTCACAGTGGGTAAACAGGACACAAGGTTAATTTATCTGCAGACGCTGCAGGACACGTCCATGATCGTTGCCGGTTGAATTAAACTAAATAAGTTAGTTAAATTTTGATCAATCGCCTAGAAACGGACAATGCATTGTTATTAAAATTACAATAATACATAGATGTTTAAATATATTTCCAATATGTAGCTTACTGCTACAAAAAAGGAGAATGTTATATAATTTGTGGTAGTACGTTACGATTTGTACTATTTGTAATTTCTTATCTTACTTCATAAAAAATAATTATGTAGTAGGCCTACTTGATTTTCCTTAAAACAAATAACACAGTAAATGAGTGAATACCGCAAAAGTAATAAATTGTATGGAAATGTGATAACATTGGCTAATGTGTCAGAGGGAACAATTATATACCAACTTCTTGGGAGGGTGAAATAGAATCTCAATGTTGTTTAAGTCTTGTCTCATAGCTGATGTAAACAAACGTTCTGAGCATAATTAATATTTCATTGTGTTAAATTCTTAAGAAATATTTTCTTACTGTCTTTCTGTATGTTCTAACCTTGCCTTGGCATCTTTTGACTTCCAATGGTTTACATTTGTTTTTACGATTGTACTTTTGCGGCTTATATTTTCTTACTTTATATGTATACGGTGTATGAAGAGAATTTTTGTAAGCCTACACAAAACTAATTACTAAGAAAAACCAATTATTACTTTAAAAAATACTGAATAGAGTATCTCAAAATAATCGTTCACAATTGTTTTTCATTCCCCTATTTTGATATGGCATTCAATCCATCAAGCTTGGCATTCATTTTCATATCTAACTTTACTTTCAACACACTCTAATTGGCAACTTCAAACGCAAAATGGGGACATAGAAGTTTAACAACTTTGAGCAATTTCTGTAGGCTAAATAATACCCCGTTTAAGGACGGAATGTTAATTTTCTTCCAAATGAGCTTTTTCACTACCATTAAACTTTCTAATTATTATCTTAATAGTGGTTTTACTGATACCTGTTTGGACCTGATATGTAAATGGTTCCTTAATCTTTTCTATCATAATTGTCGATGTTACTTCTGACTGGTGTAATAAATTGCCAAATTGCCTGTAAATTTTATTTTGAATATACAAACATGAATTGACAACAATATACATTAAAGAGGCGCCAGTTTTTTAGGCCATTCGTGCATTGTTAGTATATGAACAATTTGAATTCACGCGTTTAGTCGCCCGCACTATGGCGGAATTCCAGTAAGTCAATTGTCACGCCGCCCGTTGGTAGGACTTTAACCATAGCATAGTATGGGCTCTGTTTCGGATTTTTTTTAATTTTCTAATCCTTGCATTGTCTAAGGTTGAACATAGGTAGGTGCACGATAAACTTACGAAGTTGTGTTACCTACATATTTTATTTACACATTCGACCAAATAGTAAATACAGCAGATATAAATTAAAATATATAAATACACACAAGCACACACAGGTGTGTGTATACTATATACACGTGTTTAAATAAATCTTATATTAATGTTTTATAACTAATGAACATTTTGAGTCTCACGTAATAATAGTAATGTGGCAACGTAGGTCATGTATCAGCTGAGATGTGAAGTCAACCATAGTTGCCATGTTCAATTTTGTGGTCAGCTGTTTTCTGTCATTGCGTGTGTTGTGTTGGATTGAGAGGCATTTGTTTTGAACTGGACTAGAATTTCGTGACGTAGTTGTTTAATGTGGAAGATCTACAAATTTTTTTAGTTGAGAAGTTATTTCGTATTGGGTAACCTCGTATTGTGTTATTTATTTTTCATTTGCTTACTGGTCACGTAATATATTGTAGATTAAAAGGTATGTTTGTAAACGATAACACATTTTTATTGGAAACTAAAAATGATCACAGTGTACAAACTAACAAACACTATAGAATTCACAGTCCGCTCATGCATAAACTTATGATGTGTTTACAATAAAAATTGAAGAAAATTTATAGTCTAAACATTAAAAATTTGTGCACTGAGTTATTATATACATGGTGATAATTATGTAAATAACTTGACCTATTTTGAAAATATGTTTTATTTCGATATCCAGACCATCCTAGATTTGTGATTTTCTCCCATGTTAGTTACGACTTTTTAACTGTAACATTTTTCACATTCTTTCACCTCTTTATTATTAGTAATAACCAGGATGAAAATTCGATTTTAAATTATGTACCCGTTTTTCATCACTCCTCACATCACTATATTCCTATCTTACGCGCGCGCGCGCGTGTGTGTGAGTGAGAATGAAATATATAATATACTTTATAGATTACAGCATTTTAAAGTTTTTATTATTAAAACAGTCAAGACCACTGTCAAGTATTGGAGACTTTATTCTCTAGTCTGATGACATCAATTACTTTTGGTATATTTTGGACATTAAAATAAAATTTGATACTTATTATGCAACTACCCATACAGTATTTTAAAGATATACTTATATAAATTATATTTAAAGTGATCTCTTTGTTCTAACTTACTAAGATTACATAATTATTTAAATTCTTGGATTTCGTTGTCCATGACGTGTCCGTTATTTAACTAAATATCACTATAATATTGACGACTCGGAACACTAAGTTTTTTATAAGTAAAAACGTAAAGTTTTACCTTACAGCCTAAACCGGCTTTCACCTATAGAAGGCTTCATCAGAGGCTGTCGTTAGTAGCGTTGTTCGTCTTGTTGTTGACCTACACAAAACACAAAACAAACAACAGACAAAGACAGAAAACAACAAATTCATAACACTAACATACATCAACAAACAAACAGAAAAAATTGCCCACAAATTCAAAAAAGCAGGATACAGAATCGCTTACAAAACTACTAACAAAACAGAACACACACTATCAAAACGCACGCCCAAAGCACAAAACAAATTCGATCTACCCGGTGTATATAAACTAAATTGTTCAAATTGCAATAAATTCTACATAGGCCAGACAGGACGTAGCTTCAAACAGAGATACATTGAACACACAAAAGCACTCCACACCACTACAGAATCTACCTTCGCAAACCACCTCATTGAAGCAAACCACACATATAAAAACATCGACAATAACATGAACATACTACACGTACACACAAAAGGCCGAAAACTAGACACTCTAGAACAATTAGAAATATACAAACACACAAAAACAAATAAAAACGACATCCTAAACGAACAGACACAATTCAAATCGCACGCATTATTCGAACACATCTCACCACACACACACAGCTTCGATCTTTCGAAACATTATCTCGTCGCCAACAACAAGACGAACAACGCTACTAATGACAGCCTCTGATGAAGCCTTCTATAGGTGAAAGCCGGTTTAGGCTGTAAGGTAAAACTTTACGTTTTTACTTATAAAAAACTTAGTGTTCCGAGTCGTCAATATTATAGTGATATTTAGATAATTATTTAAGTAATCTGTGTGTTTTAAAATTTAAATTATTCAGTGGTGCACAATTAGAAACATTTTAAAATCTGCATAAATAATGTTGATGGTTGTTTCATGATAAATTTGGTTTCTGCTAAAGCTGCCATGACATCAAATTCTGCTTATGTATTTTTCACTTTCTCCATTAAAAATAAATGATTTGCCTGATTAAGTAGGTTGTAAGAAATAATATATTTCATTTTATAGTGTGGTTAGAAACTAAACATTGCAAACAAATCCTATGTTGTCTTAGAGGATACAATAGATAGCTGTATGGCAGCCTTGATGCTTCACAACAAATTCTTGTTTGTTGAATAAGGTTAACATTTCATAAAATCCAGTTACTCGGTTTTAGCAAACATGGGGCGTATATTTTTGGATCATATCGGAGGTTCTCGTCTGTTCTCATGTGCATCATGTGACACCATTCTTACAAATAGAAGTGAGCTTATCAGTACTAGGTTTACAGGTGCAACAGGAAGAGCTTTTTTGTTCAACAAGGTTGTTAACCTAAATTACAGGTATGGGTGTAGTATACAATTACTTATAAGAAAACTCTGTATAATGTGTTTACTATGCAGTGAACAAAATATTACACATGTTAATGTCAGATTACCATTCTAACGTGTATATGAAACTTACTATAGTAGTTTGATTTCATATGTTATTTTTTGGCATTTGTTTTCATTTTTAAGTGTAGTATACTATTACAGCCACATTTGTCATAGACAGCAGGAAATCTCAACAAATATTTTTGCTAATTACACCTATGGCAATCTGATAGAAAAAAACAGCATTAAGAAAAGTATAGACGTATATATTACATTAGAAATCTATACATATATTAGAGAATACGCAGAGTGCTAGTAAAATGTATTTTTTAAATTAATGAAGCTTTTTTCAATTTTAAGTTGATATTTTAAAAATAAATTAAATGTTTAATACAACTTGTATGTATACCATCAGCATAGGGTTCTGTAGAAAACTGCAAAAAAAAATAGTTTAGTTGACTCATTTCTTAAAACATTTTGACACCATAATAATTAGTAGTTATTGTATTACAAAATAGACTTATTGTCGACTTTGTATACAGTACCAGCAAAATGTAAAGTTTAAGAATTGTATAGAATGCCTAACATTTTTAGGTAAAACTTCGTTGTTTTCAAATTGTGTTTAATATTTTAACTCCACCGGTATTCCACCCTTTACCTAGGCATTATATAGAATGTTAGTAACTGATTAGGTAAAGTATATGAAAATTGCAGAAACATTTGACTTTGCAAACAGTACAAAAGTCAATGCAATACAGTAACATGATAAAAATAGATCTTCCTATTGTTGCCATAAGAAAACAATTTAAAGAAAGGAAACGGGAAAATTTATTTGTTTCAGCAAGGAAAAGAAGAGTAATACTTAGGTTGCTCTATATATTACATACAAAAGTATATATTTTAGCATATGGTGTTGCACAAACACTTTACAACATTATGGCTGCTTCCTGAGGACTGAGAGATAGCAGTAGATTGTGTGGTCAGCATGTAGATAGCAGTAGATAGCATGAAAGTGATTTCATGGTCAGGAACTTCTTTCACCCCAGCCACATTTTATGGAGATGTAATAAATTGTGATTATGTATAGAGGTGTTACAAAATTCCATGTGTGGTTCCGAGTTGGTAGAATCTGTCTTTTATCGCTTTATTACAACTGTCAACATATTTTGGGAATCATCCTTCCCTTCTTTACTTCAGGAATAGCAACTGTAACAGCAACTCCAAGAGGTGGAATTTGTAGTCTAAGCCCATTTTCATTTTCTTTGCTTCATTTTTTAATTTTGATTCTGATACCATTTTTCATTTTGAATCAACATTCTTGATTTTGAGTCAGAGCATGCACAGAACTTTATCCTTGTAATCTGCATTTTTGTTATCTTCACCATATACAACAGGATGTCCACAGATGATGGAATGGACACGTCTGCCACAGTCCCAACATGTATAAGAACCAGTAGCTCTTTTGAGCAAACATAGCAGATGATTTTCTCAGCTGTGATAAGTCCAGGCAAATCTCTTCTATAACCTGTAGGCCTATCAGTATCTCCGTGTTCAATTGTTTGAATATTATTGCTTATTTTACCCAAATTATTATTCACTTTGCGCATGTTGTAAAATATCTTTGGGTAAAGAAGGTAACCCAAAACGACCTTTACTTCGCAACCACAAAGAACCATATGGTATTCTCTTAATGGTGGCCCTGTTATTTATAAGTTTGAACAATAGTCCTTCTATCCACAGACAGTTTTTTATCTGGCAAGTAGGAGGATAACATATTCAGCATCCTGGTTGGCACTTTTGACACAGCCTGGCCTTATGGTTGGCACAGATTACCATGAATGATCTTTAACAGGGGTACTATTTGTTTGTTTACTACTTCATGTGAAAATTCTCTCCCTATGTGTAATTCTAAAATCAATGGATTTCTTAATAACATAAATATGTCCAAAAGTAAGGTTGTAAGCTACTTCTTATGTTTTAGATTTATGGGCTTGGGTAACTATAAACGTGATGAAATGGTCTTGAAAGTCCATTAGAATTTGTAATTCCTATCATGCTGATTGAATGTTGGCAATAATCGGACAACAGGAATTGAAATCTGAAAATACCATGGGCTTAAGCACTACAGCGCTTTTTTTAAACTTTATGTTTTCTGACACTTGGCTGGAAGTTACAACTTTTGTAACATTTTTTGTGCTAAATATAATTAAATCACTGCTGACTCAGAACACAAAAGTTTTTTATGGGTAAAAACGTAAACATTTTACCTTATAGCCGGAACCAGTTTAAGCTTATTATAAGGTTCATCAGAGGACCACTGAGAGAGCTGTCCGTCTTGTTCTTGGCGAAGGTGTCGACAATCGATTTTGAAGGATCGATGTTGTGTGAGTGTGGTGTGATATGTTCAAATAATGTATGTGATTTGAATTGTGTCTGTTCGTTTAGGATGTCGTTTTTATGTGTTTGTATATTTCCAGTTGTTCAAGAATATCTAGTTTTCGGCCTTTTGTGTGTATGTGTAGAATATCCATGTTATTGTCAATGTTTTTGTATGTGTGGTTTGCTTCAATGAGGTGGTTTGCAACGGTAGATTCGGTAGTGAAGTGTAGTGCCTTTGTATGTTCAATGTATCTTTGTTTGAAGCTATGTCCTGTCTGGCCTATGTAGAATTTGTTGCAATCTGAGCAATTTAGTTTGTAAACACCAGTTAGATAGATTTTGTTTTGTGCTTTGTGTGTGTGTTCTGTTTTGTTTGTAGTTTTGTATGCATTTCTGTATCCTGATTTTTTGAATTTGTGAGCTATTTTTTCAGTGTGGTGAGCCGCTCATCACCAATGACATCACAACACAATTTTCAACTTTCCGAATTTAACACATTTTACAAGTTTGACTTCCTTAAAAAAAATATAAAAAACCTACAACTTACCTGGATGACCGGCTCACTTGTTCACTTGAACCAGGAGAGGCCTCCTAGTGGAAGAATTTAATAATTTTCATTTTTGCATACCTGTCTGTTTTTGCAATAGCACATGCTAAAGCCGCGTTCCTCAATCTACTTATGCATTACATCTTGGTCTCCCCGCACGGTCACAGTTGCCAGGCCCGAGACCCCTTGGCACACTTTTACTTAGCCTTCCATACTCAAATTTACAAAAAACCCCCGGCATTAAAAATGAAACAAAAACTTTTCCAAAACGCTGACCTGAACAAAACAGCTGGCTGCCTGCACACACACAGCTGACCACCCTTCTACCGTCAACAACAAGCCTCTCGTCTACTCAACGAAAACACCGCGCCCTGCCGCGGGACAGAAAAGTCAAGTTGTCCAAAGTCTCACATAGATAGCGTAAGCGTCCAAATTCGTAGCGAGAGCAACAAACAAATTCGTCTACTCAAGACAACACCGCGCCACGCCGCGGGACAGAAAAATCAGGTTGTCCAAAGTCTCACCTAGATGGTGTGAGTGTCCAATATCCAATGAAAGCATCTATGCCGAGATCCGATTACAACAAATTCATATGTCGCCGTAACGTCAGTCATCGTTACGGCACAGTGGTTATTGATATATGTTAGTGTTATGAATTTGTTGTTTTCTGTCTTTGTCTGTTGTTTGTTTTGTGTTTTGTGTAGGAGTTTATTGACTATTGTTCTGTTGTATCCGTTGGATTCTGCTAGATATTTTATTGTGTTTAGTTCTTCTTTGTAGTCTTTTTCATCTAGTGGGATGTTGTTAAGTCTATGTATCAGTGTGTAGGCAGCTAGTTTGTGATGTATTGGGTGATTGGAGGAGTTGTATATTAGTGTGTCAGTTGTAGTGGGTTTTATGTATATACTTAATTTGTGTCTGTGTTCAAATTTTGTGATGGAGAGGTCTAGGAAGTTTATGCTATTGTTGTGTTCGTATTCGGCAGTGAAGGTTATGTTTGTGTGCATTTTGTTTATGTGGGTTAGTAACTGTTCGCATTGTCTTTTGTTTCCCCTGTATAGAATTATGATGTTGTCAACATCAATGTTGTATGCTTGGATGGAAGTTTTTTCAACATTCTGCTCTATCCTTCTTGACCAATAGCCACATGAGTTTCATGAAATACATCAACAAACAGCTGAATACCACAGACTTTGTAAGAAGCTATATTAATTTGTTTTCATTTTCAACAACTGTATATTATACTTCTTGATCAGCCACTAGTCCTTTGGTTTTGTCTTTTTAACTCTCATAGCCCTCTTTATATCTTCACTAGTTGCCTTTTGATAGCTGTAGAGTTTTTAGAAAGCAAACTTTAGATAGGTAATTTTAAAACTGATTTTTTATTGAATAACAAAACCACACTGCTCAGAAACAACATTCTGCATCAACACCTTTACGATGACTGAAGTATCCTAAGAGGTTTTGAGAATCATGGATGGAATAGGGGGATCAGTGTGTTGTTACTTACAAACAACTATATTCTTTCACACCTTTACCAGGTTAGATCTTGGTACTCTACAGTTCTTATAAAATGTGCTTTCAATGTCGTACTTTCCTGATGGATTTTAAGCATTCTATATAATACCTAGGTATGCTATATTGTGGTCATACAGTGCCAGTGACATATAGGCATATCTTTAGTATCTCAGTTTTGACTGTCACCAGTTTTCTTCTGCTTTCTTTTCAAAATATTTAAACATTCATTTAGCAGGAATGGAATACTCTCAATAAGTATAAATAACTGCATATCTCTCTACTTTCTCTCTGACCCCCTCTCACTCTCTCACCCTCTCTAGTGTGTGTGTGTGTGTGTGTGTGTGTGTGTGTGTGTGTGTGTGTGTGTGTGTGTGAGAGAGAGAGAGAGAGAGAGAGAGAGAGAGAGAGAGAGAGAGAGAGAGAGAGAGAGAGAGTAAAAAAACCTTTTTTTTTTTTGGTCAAGGACAGTGGTCCATGACATATTCTTCGTATGGTTTTTTTCCACATGTACAGAAGTAAAGTTCACAAAACATAAGATGAAAGGAATTTGTAACAGTACAATGTAACTCAGCGTAACCTACTGTGTATGAATAATAAACACACCCAATGGTATGTGTACAGTACCTGTCTTATGCAGTGAATCTATTAATGTATAAAAAATTGTGAACAGTACGCACATGTTATTAAATTATATAGCTATGGAATTTTGTACATTACTTGTTATCTTTCTACAATTCAGATTGTTTAAACACTTAACAGCATGACACTGCAATAAAATGAAAGACTCCATTTTTATACCACAGTAAATGAACTTTACAGTAACCTTAGAAGTTCCTGCAAAATGCAGATTTAGCAGTTGCTTAATGCTGTTGGAAGCCGTTTAGTGACTTAGCAAACTCGGGATATTAGAAGTTTTGTATCTTCTTGTATTCCCTTTGTAAATTGGTATAGTTGTTTCCAGTTTGAAAGTTAGTTTGACAGGAAATTTGTGTATAATTTTTATGACATTTCCACATAATGTTCTTATTTTGAGTTGTAAGGATAGTCAGTTTTTCTGTACATTTCTGTGATATGAAATACACACATATAACAAAACAGTAAAATTTGGTGTGCCCCTAACTAAACCATCATACTGGGTCAGATTTGAATTCATCATTTTAGTTGATGTTTTTATTGTAGCTCTAAATGATACGTGTTCATAAAATAATTAAAATAACATATTTCATATTGTAACTGTATTTGAAAATATATGTGTCCAAAATAAATTAAAATAAGTGTTTTTCAATATTAGTTTTTGGATTACAGAAATTGTTGTGCAGTTTTAGGAATATTGTTGCTTTTACTTTATGTCAGAATTGTAGGTAGTATTATATAAACTGATAATGAATATGTATTAAGTTATCTGGGTCAGGCGTAAAGACATATATTTTATAAAACGCTACACTATTATATTTTATATAAGCCAAATTATATACTGTCATACTTTTTTATGAAAAGGGTTTTACACCATGTTTTCTAAATAACTTATAAGTATTAAAATTTTTTAACCATGAGTTACAACAGAGGATTATAAATTAATACATATGCAGTGACATTCATATATATATATATATATATATATTTTGTAACGTAATTACAAAATAATAATTTTATACTTTGTTAAAATTTGAAAATGAAATAAAAAAATTGTTATTTCAAAAATAAAAATTTATTTTTTTCTGAAAAAAATATTTGTTTTGGGTTTTTTGTTATTTGTATTTAGGAAATAATTTTTGTTATTGTCTGATGTAAAAATTTTAATTGTATTATGGTTGATAGTGTAGTGGTGTCACTTTCTGTGAATCACTTCTAAGTTAATATGGTTAACTCCGGTACTGGTCGATAGACGGCTCTTCTTCTTCTTCAATATCCTCTTTATTTTCGTAAATACCGCCTTTCGGTTAGTCCGTGTTCTTGAATTAACTTATTTAAGTATATATAAAGAAAAATTTAACCAATTTGCAGAATTAGAGAGTTTATTCACAATTTATTTAAAATATCGATAGTAATCGATTGTTGACAACAGTATCGACTCATTACTCAGGGCCGGTCGACAAAAACTTTACATTAACAGTGTATATAAAATATGTTCTTTTAACGGTTGTGTTAGAATAGCCAGAGAAGGGTAGGCCAAGAAAGTATAACATTTACAATTAAAATGTCTTAAAACTAACAATTACAACGTTATTAATTAATATAGAAAGTTTATATAGTATAATTTTCGAACCAATGCAGACTAGAAGTTCATTTGTTCCACCTCGAATAGAACGCTGGGAAAATCAAAATGGCCGACAGAAGTATGCGTAGTTGAATGTCTTATCACCTCGACGAATATTTCTTACAATAAAGATGTCTTTTCACTGTTTCTTCGTCTCAGCAATTGTGGATATTAGTTCTGGAGTTAAATGAGTGTTCCTGGTGTAGTGTTTATTAGTTCACTTGGTGTAAATGTGTGTTATTATGTCTATTTCACTTTGGTTAAATGTGTCGTAAATAACCCTTTTTGTTTCGTCTGTAAAATTTATTTGTAGTGGTGTTAGTTCAATTATTTAAGCGTATGTGGTTCTGTTTATCTGTAGTTCACTGTTTATTGTTTGTTTTCACTGCTTCTTGAGTTAAAATTCCAAATTAAAAAAAATTACAAAATTTGTACTGAATTCGGTTCAATTATCGCACGCCATTAATATAGGTTATACGGAGCAAAACCTCGTTTAAGTGTTCTCTTCAACGGATAATAATTAACTGTTCTCATTTCCTTCGTCTCCTGAAAATCTTAGCCAATTTAATGTAGGTCATACATTGTTTCAAATTATCTTAGCTTCCGATACATTTTATTTGAATACATTATACACGGAAAATATTTTCGTTATTATTTAACTGTATGAAACACTAAATACATATTCTATTTTGAATTTAATGGAAAGATCTACATTGGCAAAGAAGGGCTTGCAATGGGAAATCCACTTAGCTCTTTGGCAGCTGAAATCTTTATGGACTACATAGAAACTAAAATTAGAGCACACCCTTATTTCAAATTGTTTATTTTTTGGTATAGATATGTGGACGATATTTTAGCAATTTTTCTAGGTACACGTAGACAATTACAGATCTTTCTTAATTTTATTAACAATTTACATAAAAATATTAGCTTTACCTTAGAATTAGAAGATAACAATAGTATCAATTTTTTAGACCTTACAATAACAAAATGCAATAATAAATTAGACTTCGGTATTTTTCATAAGCCTACATATACAGATATGACAATACACATTACTTCTACACATCCATACTGATATACGACTATTTAATGTTATTATACTGTAGTTACTTATAGGTGACTCCCGTGTATCAACTTTAAGCCCCACGTTGTTGACGTCAATTTGATATAAAACGTGCAAATAGAAGATGATGATGCCCCACTGTTGTGAGTGCCAATTTGAAATATAACTGTGTATTTTATTGTTTCGGGGTTTAATTCAACTCCACGTTGGTATGCGCCAATTTGATATAAAACTAATCAAGTGGCGTGTGTTACAAATATATCTTATACAGCTCTGTAAATTATTTATTTATTTATGTAAAAATTTTCTTCCTCAGTATTAATCTTCAGCCCCACTGTTGGGCTAGCCAATTTAATATAAAACGATTTATTATGACTAGTTGTTCTTATTGAATTATATTATGTTCTTACGGGGTTTAATAAAGCCCCGTGTAATTAAACAATCTGTTATTAAGGAAAATGTTTATTATGTAGTCATATAGGTGACCTCCAGCAACTCAATATTAATAGAAGAATTTTATTTATTATATCGTTATTGCAACTTTTATGTAGACCATAATACTGTGTTAACCAATTACTAAATGTTTACTCGATGATAATTCTATAGTACATGTATTTTAGTTAATAATTTGATAATTCTCTTCAACCCTATTCAGTCCGTGTTATTTAAATTAATTCAAAAGTTGCGAAGGAAACCCGCTAGTTCGGCAATCTCACGTTCTACCAGCTGTCTACTCCAAGCGCTGTTATTCGTAATTGGTCCACACTTATAGGTTAGCTTGTTTCACCTGATAGTTAATCGCCTTCTTTACCTGTAAATTACTCCCCCATCAAAATACAATACCTATTCTACAATAATATAAAACCTCATTACATACAAGAAGGATTCTTTATTTGTATTACTTTTAAAATTCCAACAGTGCTCTTTACGGTTATATGATTGTTATATCGATTGTACAATGTTGAATCGATATGTCGATGGACTGGTCCTGTTTAATACAATTTAAATATAATTTTATTTATCTCTTATCCCAGGGTACGTGTGATTCTTTTAACGATTAGTAAGGCCAGGTAATGCAAAATTAAGGTTACTAAGTATCACAAATTGTTATTAATTCTTAGTGTATAAAATTAAATATAAGTTGGTGTTACCGTACGAGACGATTCTCAAGAAAGCTGTGTCTGTTTACCAACGCTTGAAGACTTACAGTTGAGGTTACTTGGTCCAGAAAATATGTCCAGATTATTAATAAAAATGGAAAGGTGATGTCCCGGAGTGCAACAGGAACTCTTCTATTCTTCGTTCTTCTTCACGATCCCTGTGGTTGTCGGTCCTGGTGGAATTGGTGTCGTATTATAATTTCCTTTTTGAAAGTGAGGTTTATGTCTCCAGTAACAAAGGTTCTTGTGTATATTTTGTCTATAATTCCATTAATTTAGACTTCTTATTCAGTCAATAAGTATCCTGGTTAAATGGGAAACTGGGTTCATCACTAATTCCAATGGAATTACTTTGAAGAGTGAAATAATAATTCCGCTACCCTTTGGAGGTGTATGAGTATATTTCTCGGAATCTAATTCATGAATTATTCATCAGTTTGGTTTTAAGGAATTGTTTTTGATACTTTAATTTATTAATTTTAATTCATATTATTTTAATAATTTCTTTTCTTTTAAATTTGTCTACTGATCTGAACTCAATAGCATATAACAATCAAATATATTAAATTTTTTATAAATTATTTTCTGTATTTTGTATGAATTCAACTTGACCCATTTGCATATAACAGTCGAATAATAAAAATCAACAAGCTTCTTTACATTTAGTTACCCTAACAACCATTACTTTCTGTCATTGGATAATATTTGATATCCTAGAGCCAGAATTAGAAAATATTACTACTCTTTTTTAATAAAATACTCCATGCTTGTAATTATACCAAATTATATAAAACTCTCACTTAATCTACCTTATTAAACCGTATATATTTTACTATAGTTTCATCTGACTGGACTTATTAAAAAGGTATTAATTTCCTTGTACAAATATTAAATTTAGGCCTATAGGTTTTCTTACACCTGTTATAATATTGTTTTGTTTTTAACTTAATTTTTCTTTACCTGACCTACTGTACAAATAGTCACTGGCTTATGGCCACTTACATCAATTTTAATTTCCTGGTTTTAATTCATGATATTATTTAGTTCATCATTGAACCCTTCATTATTTTTTAACATAACTATAAGAACTACTTGCTAACTTTTTAACACTTATTGCCTTCCTATCCAAGTTTACAAACATTAATTCAAACATCTTCATTAATCAATTACAGTAAATATATTTAACATAATATAATACCTAACACATGTACTCATACTTAATTATCTAAAGACAATTTTAACATAAATAAAAGGAGTACCACAGACTAAGTACTTCTTTAAAGCAACAACTCCACTCTTACTATCCACAAAACATAAAATAAATATCCTGTAAACACTATATCATGCTACAGCATAACACCAAGTACATTTTATAACATTAAATATTAATTTGAATAGTATTTTATAATTAATTCCTACACATTAAACTCCTCCCATTAGACACAATGTTTATGTTTTACCTCTCATATTATTCATTACATATTTTAGATTTAGGTACACTTTAGATGTTTTAATTACTTAGTAACCTTACTATGTACCTCTAATGCATTCTTCAGGTGAGATGGGCCCTCTTGCATTTCATTATAACAGGCTTTGGGTATTGTTCTAAACCATATTTACATAGTTTTTTATATAACGTCGGGGACCTCAAATCTGTTACGTTACAATACTCACATAAATTGGCTGCTTTTCACAGTTTTATCCACAGACTAGTTAGTATTCCGTTATCAGACTCAAATTTTCAATCAGAACTTAACATTATTAAACAAATAGCTGTCAACAGTGGTTACCAACCTAGCCTCATAGATCACTTGTTAAACAAAAAATTTTATTCACAAGCTTTAAAACTAGTTTACCCTCCCTCAACACAGATTAAAAGATATCACACTCTCACTTACATAGGTTCTGCTTCTGATAATATTGGTAAATATTTCACACAAAGGAATGTAAATATAGCTTTTAAGATGCAGTCTTCTTTGGGAAAATATATTATAAATAATAAGAGTAAAACAGATAAGCTGCAAAAGTCTGGTGTATACAAATTATCCTGTGGGTCTTGTAATAAAGTTTATATCGGACAGACAGGTAGATCTTTCGAAAAAAGAATGTATGGTCACAATTATAGTTTTAGATATAATGATGGCAAATCAAATTATGCATATCACTTGTTAGAAAAAGACCATAGTTATAATGACAATTTTGAAATTTTACATTTATCTGATAAGGGTCCAAAGCTTGATTTATTAGAAAGCCTTGAAATTAATAAACACAAATATTTAAATGTATTATTAAATGATCAGTTTGATCTAAATAGCTCGCCTCTGCTTCATTTGTATAAATAGATTTGGTTTATGTTATGTTATATGTTTGTGTAATGTGTATTAAATCTTATTGACACGAGATTACTATCGCTCTCTATACAACAGCACTTGTATTATATTTTATATTCTGTATTGTTTGTATGAAAATTAGTCAACTTACACCATCTGATGAAGGCACTGTGCTGCTGAAACAGCTGTCATGGATTTATAATTTTAATAAATTGACGAGTGAAAATCACTAAAACTATTTTATGGTTTTATTTTTTACTATAATTTAAATACATATTCGGTTTCTTTAATCTATTTTGCTTATTTTGATACTAATTAATATAGTTTTTATTTAAAAAAGTTATATTTCCTTCATGTTGGAAAAGTAGGCTTAATTTTGTGTTTCCTGTTCTTGTCTAGATAATACCCATTTTCTCTGATATAATTATTATTGTACTGAATCTAAGATTGATATAATTGTTTATCTTTCCTTAATTTCTTGCAATTTTGTTCATTAGTTATTGTTTTTAAATATAATTCATTTATCTATGACTCCTCCTCTGAAATTTTAGTTAATACATTTCATTTTTATTTATAATTTTACTTATCTTCTGATAATATCTTTATAAAGTATAAGTTACATTGCATTACTATATGGTGGGTTTATCTTACATAAATTTCATCAGTTTAGTTGGTTTATTGGACTAGATTTGTCAATTATAATGTAGTCTAAATGTAGTCTATCTGGCCTAGATTTTATCTGTTGTTACTTACAAAGTTTTTAATAATACAGTTAGTTCATACCCTTTTCTGACCTTCTATTCTAATATAATATTCATTAATAATTACTTCTTTTACTACTATAACCTTTAGTATTGATTTTAAACAATTAAAACATAACAATTATTTAATATTAAATCTGGTATTTAGAATCATACCCTTTTTTGTACTGATTACTTACAGTAACTTCTAAAAAACATTTTACTATATATGAATGATATACACATTCAGATATGGCATTCCTAATTCAAACTACTAAACAAAATAACATTTTATAAATACAAGGATTAATCTCTATTTCTAAATCTTATTTATAGAGTTCATATATTGAAATTGGAACCTAACATTTTGTTCCATTAAAATTTTAACACTACCTTAAAACTATTTGGTTACAGTCTTATCTGTTTTTCTTAATTTTAGGGATGTATTCCCCGTCACTTTATGTACTAACTCCAAGCTATCTATTTATATTATTTATTCCATTGAATGTTCTCATATAAACAGTGGCATTTTATTAGAAAGAGTATTCATTGCTCCTTCACCATATTATTTGATTAAATATCATTCATGATACTATTTTTAAAAAAACTTCAAGTTATTTAAATGTACAGTAATTCATGTACCTTCTCAAAGTTTATTTATGATAATCTAATAACTTGCACTTGTCCCTTGTTATTTCTTGATACTATCACTAGTCCTTTCATAGTTTTATAATATCAAATTGTTTAATCATGGGGGAACTGTTAAAATTTGTCTATTTAAATCATACAATAACTTTCTTGGGTGCACTTCTACTTAGCACTTTAAACACTTTTTGTTTTTATTTGTTTTACGTGAGTTTATGGTGTGTTGGGGTGTTATACTTTCTATTGTGACATTTACTTTCTTTTGGGATTTTTGTTTTCTCCCTATTAGGTTTCTATTGGGTATTGGTCGTGTTCTAATTCCTCTATTCTATGTGATCTTCACTTGTCCCTGTTCATTAGGTATCTTTGTTTGTTTTGAATATCTTCCTTCTACATTCTTGGTTTCTTCAGTACCATTTCGTTATTATTTACTTTTGTTTATACTAGTCTGTTTACTTGGTCTGGGTAGCTTCCTTACCTACTCCTATCCTACCTGGGCATTATTGTTATTTTAATTTTAGTTTTCTGTGGTTTTATTTTGTTGTACATTCATATTAGTTGCATATTTTTTTCTTTATGTTTACTTTTTCTTGTTATAATGGTAATTTATTGTGCTTTTTATTTGGTTTTCATTTGGATTTTTCTGGATATTCCATATACTTGATTTTTACTAATGATCATCTGGTAATTGATTTAAGTGGATTATCTGTCATGCTACAATATATATATATATATATATATATATATATATATATATATATATATATCTTGAGGTAAATTTAGTCATAAATATTATAGTATTATATACATCAAGAAACGGACTGTAGCAGAAAGTGATTGAATATATATATATATATATATATATATATATATATATATATACATGTGTAGAAAATTGAAGAATATATATTTATGTTTATATATTTATGTGTATGTTATTGTAGTATAGATTTATATGTATAATTGTATAATCATGTATTTATAGTGAAGTGCAAGATAGAGTGATGCTTACTGGCAGACATATGGTACGAGATGTGTCCTGCAAAAATTGTGATGCCAAACTTGGGTGGATTTATGAATTTGCTACAGAAGAAAACCAGCGTTATAAAGAAGGTAGAGTGATACTGGAAAGAGCACTTGTTACAGAAAGTGATGGCATTGATGAACACATGGGAGATGATTGAACAAGTGCTTTTGTTATATCGGTGAAATATAAAGACACCACAGACTAACTTAATAGGTTACAAATGGAACTTTGACAAGCAAGAAATTGTACTCTTTTATACAGAAAACTTACTATATTTATAAAGTTAAAATTTAATTTCTAATGTAAAATTTATATTGAAATTAATTGTTGATTTTTTTTGTAGAGTATATGAAAATTGCAGCGGATGCTGTATAATATTCTGATGTGATATAGAGAAGTTGCGTAAACATGCTTACTTAAAATTAAAAAAAAAAAAAGTGTTTTCAGTATGAAATAATTGAATGAAATCTGATCTATGTGTGCTTTTCATATTAAATACATTTTGTATTGATGTTAATGGTATTTGTGGTGAATGGTCCGTAGTACTTTTAGTAGGGTATATGTCTATAATCTTACTGGTGAGATTAAGGCTTTGATATTTCTGGTCTTATAGTAAAAGTGTGTAGTTTGCTTTAGGAAAGTTATTAACACTGATATTTTTACTAATATTTGGTATTTTGAATTAAATTGTTTTGGAATTAAACTTATCGACTTTTTTGTATATAATATAATTCTATCACATTTCCAGTGGCAGTAAAACAGTATACTGGTTATGGGTTCATGCTTCTGTTTCTGATATGCTTAGGTGCAATATAGGTAGTGATTTTTACTATACCATACATATATGTCATATAATTTGTGATGTTATTCAATTTGTTTCTTCTGCAAGTAGTATAATTTTGTATATTCTTTTTAACATCTATAGAAACGTCGAGTTACCTATATAGAAAATATATGTCATAATAATTATATGTATTTTGTATTACTGGGTTACACAAAATTTATAATAAACTAATGTGCATAGTTGAATTAAATAAGAAATACAGGTGTTTGTAAGCTTTTTCAGGGTGTTCTAAAGTTCAAAGGTGTTTTGGATTAATAAAGATCTTGGAAATAGAAGTTACATGCAAATACAAAATGTGTTGCATCTAAAATATTGAAACTTGTGCCAAAAATTCTACTTTAATTTTCAAAAAACAAAACTGTTTATTGGTTTCTCAGATTGTAACATGGTTCTACAAATACTGAATGATACATTTTGTAGAGGTTAATAATAATTATTAAGATTATTTTGCAATTGTTCTAAACTATAGAGTTTACTTGTATGTTGTTTACAGAAGTAGCTGTTTATACAATAATTAAGAAATTGGAAATTATTTTTACAAAATAATATAGGCTACTACAAAACAAAAATTTTTTTAGCAAACTGGACTTGTATTTTAGTTTGTATCACATAGAGCAATGCTTGGAACACATAAGTTTTTGTTGCTATGAAACTGTTGAACAGTTAATTATAGAGATGTTACTAGTTAGTTAGTTAACAATTTTTTTAATACCAAAAATTAAAAAAATAAACACTTCATGGTTATGAACCATGAAGATAATCTTAGATCTCTTAATAATACTGTAGTATGTAGTACAAGTGTAAATATAAATAAGCCAAAACTGCCCAGTTAAAAAAAATTAGTATCAGCTATAAGTTACAGTATTATTATACTTAATTGACTCATTTGGTAAACACAATAACTGTACAGCACAAAACACACGTGTACATTTAAACTGACCAGATGACATAATTTTTGTTTATTTGATTTTTTCTCCTTAAAGGCAACAGTACACTTGATTCTCTTCTACCGAACCCCCAGAATTCCCCCCCCCCCCACACACACATTATTACATACCTGTGTTAGGAGAATCCAGTATTTAAAGTGTATAACTATTAAGGTACATTTATGCTGTAGCCTTGCTGCTGTGAATTACTGAACTGTACACTTAAATGTTTGGAGGTTAGAACAAAACCTTTAATCTTTTTGAGCATTTATTATGGAGCAGTGTTGTTCTCCCTGCTCCATGCTGCTATCCTCAACTCTCTTTTACCCACACACACACACACACACACACACACACACACACACACACACACACACACACACACACACACACACACACACACACACACACACACACACACACACACACACACACACACACACACACACACACACACACACACACACACACACACACACACACACACACACACACACACACACACACACACACACACACACACACACACACACACACACACACACACACACACACACACACACACACACACACAGTTAAAATTACAGCATAGAATTAATACCTGTTTTGGAAGAATCCAATGCTATAAATTAGTGTTTGAAATGTATAACTGTTGGGGTACATCTATACTGTAGCTTCGCTGTGGAACATTGCTGAGGTGTGGCACATAGCGATAGAACAAAACCTGTAATCTTTATAAGTGTTTGTTGTGGAGCAGCACTGCTCCCCTCACTCCTTGCTGCTGTGTCACCATAGCAAAGCTATATGATAGTTCAAGCTTCAGCTATCATCAGTGTCCTCAAACTTGTGTTGTGACTGGTTCTCTCAAGGCCACTTGCCTCGGCCATTTGTTCCCTCTCAACAAGACTAATAGCTGAAAACTCAACTAAGTGATGTGAACCTGTGCAGGATTAATGCTTATGGCAAGCATCACAGATACTTGCAAGTAGCAAGGTGACTGGCGAACATTTATGTACCAGTCACCTATAAATGTATCACATATGTATGTATGTGGTGTATGTGTGTGTGTGTGTACACTTAATGTGTATATGTATGTGTACACATAAACTACACATTATACATCATTATTGTACTGTTCACGTACGATATTGAAGTATTACCAAATTCTTTCGTGGATGGTTGGATTAGAAGTTACAACGAGTTTACACTGCAGCTTCACTGTTAGCGCATCGCCAAGCTGTCCATGTGGATGTCTGGCAGTGATTGAACAAAAACCATTAATATTTATTATGCGTTGACAGTGGAGGGGTGCTGCAGTCTACTAGCCTCACCACAGCAATGATAATAAACTGGTTTGTTTTCCCTCAACCATGACTAGCATCCTCCAACTTGCTTTGTGATTGGTTCCATCAAGTCCACTCTCCCTGCCCATTCATTCCTTCTCAGTGAGACTAATAACTGAAGACTCAAAGCTATTTGAACTCTGGCAGGATAAATGTTCCATGAAGAGCATCTCACATACAGAGATACATGCAAGCATTGAGTTGTCTGGACAAGCATCCATGTGCCTGTAACAAGGCAGCAGCATAAACATATCCTTAGATTCCTGAGACTTTTATGACAGTACAGTGCTGTTAAGATTTTGTAAACCTTGCTCATAAAACACCTAGTGTTACTTTCCTGGTGATATAAATAAATGTTATTTTTTTGTTATAAATTTTAGCTTTCGTGAAGTGGTTCCATTTTAAAATATTTTAAGCAGTTTGATGGCACTAAATTTCTTGGTATCATTTGCTGAGTATGACTTCTTAAGGTATACCATTCTCTATATCTGAATTCTATGAGATGTACATTCAGACACATTGAAAAAAAATTGTTTTGTCAGCTACATTATGTTTTTGCTGTGCCATTATATTATCAGTCAGAACCCTTAAAATAGCTGTTTTTATGGTGTGTGTTATGTGAATGACACACACACACACACACACACACACACACACACACACACACACACACACACACACACACACACACACACACACACACACACACACACACACACACACACACACACACACACACACACACACACACACACACACACACACACACACACAAAAGTGTTTTGCAATAGAATACGTCTTTGCATTTAACAGTTTTTTTTTGTAAATATGTTTCTATTACTGAACATGTAAAAATTGTTGTATAATACTCTTTGTTGTTGTGTAGAGAATAGAGTTTAAATTGCTGTGTGTTTGTACTGCAAGTAATTAAAATAAACATTCAAATAACAAAATAGTTGTTAGTTTCATTATTTTACTGTTCATTATTGTTCTAAAATGTGTAGTATTAATATTTTTCTTCATATCTCACGAATGTTTATCAAACCCAATTATGTACGAGGGCTGTCCAGAAAATAACTTACGTTTTAGAATAAGTAATAAAAAAAACATGAAAGAAACATTTTTTTATTTACACACTTGAAAACTACATTCTTAGACTATTTTTCCACATAGTCTCCATTCAAGTTCAAACACTTATCGTAACGATTTACGAGTTTTTGAAAGCCCTCATCATAAAAATCTGCCACCTACGATTTCAGCCATTCATTAACGCCTGCCTTCAGCTCTTCATCGTCTTCAAAGCGCTGCATTGCCAGCCACTTTTTCACACGCATGAACAGGTGATAATCGCTCGGTTCTAGATCAGGGCTGTATGGGGGATGATTGAAAAGCTCCCATTCAAATTTTCCCAGAAGTTCTTGTGTTCGTCTGCTGTATGCGGTCGGGTGTTGTCGTGGAAGAACAATACCCCGTAGCTCAACTTACCGTGTCGCTTGTTTTGGATTGCTCTCCGCAGCTTTTTTAAGGTTTCACAGTAAACCTCGGAGTTGATTGTGGTACCCCATTCCATAAACTCTACCAGGAGAACCCATTTTCTGTCCCAAAAAACAGTCACCATCGTTTTCCTTGCTGACAAGGTCTGCAAACACTTCCTCGGTTTTTTGGATGAGTAAGTACTGCCCCATTCCATGGATTGATTTTTTGTTTCACAATTAACGTACCTAACCCAGGTTTCATCCCCCGTTACAATACGGTCCAGTAGAGAATCACCATCCTTGTCATAGGGATCAATAAATGACAATGCTGATGCCATCCACTGGTTTTTGTGCATTTCTGTAAGCATTTTCGGGACCCATTGCGCACAAAACGTATGGTAACCAAGCTTTATCGTGACAACTTTATGAAGCAAACTACGTGAAATTTGACGAAACTCATGTGATAGCTCAGTAATCATAAAGCAGCGATTTTCACAAATTTTTTTATCGATTTTCTCCACCAGTTTGTCAGTAAGAACACTCAGGCGGCCACTTCGCTCATCATCGTGCACATTGGTGCGGCCATTTTTAAACATAAGACACCACTGCCTTACTCTTCCCTCACTCATAACATTCTTCCCATACACCTCACACAGTCGCCGATGAATGTCCACCGGTCTGCAGTTTTCTGCTTGCAGAAATCGTATTACTGAGCGCACTTCACAGCTCGCGGGATTTTCAATTGCAGCACTCATTTTAAAAATTATTAGTAAAGCACAGAAACACAAGACAAACCTATACCGGGCCCAGCTGGATGCGTACTGAGTCACGCCACCCAGTGTCACCAAGATGGCGGCGCTAGCCCCACCCCATCGCTGCCCGCACTGAAACGTAACGTACTTTCTGGACTGCCCTCGTAATTATTGTGTGAACTATAAATGAGTGGCTTTTTTAATAAGGTCAGTAAGAGTAAATTATTATCATGTTTTGATGTAAAATGATTAATATCAGCTCTGAAAAAATATTTTTATATATTAAAAATAATCATATCTTTTTGTACAAAAATCGGTTTAAATTAAATAATTAAGAAAATAATCAATATTAGTCATTTTCATAAACAATTATACGTAGGCAGAAATGTAGTTTGAAAGGATTTGAGTTTTCCATAGTAAATTGTACAACTGGGTGTAAACTTTAAAGGTATTAAGTAGCAATAGCCAAGAAAATTTTATTTGTTAATTAAAAAGTCAGTGATACGTGAGATATATAGCTAGCTCTGTCATGTTAGTTAGATAGCTCTGTGTGTGTGTGTGTGTGTGTGTGTGTGTGTGTGTGTGTGTGTGTGTGTGTGTGTGTGTGTATAAAATTATTGTGTATAATTCAACAAACTGTATATTTAATATAATTAATATTCTCTATCAAAGTATAAAAAATGTTAAGTTGAACATGATAGTTCTTGTAATTTGTGAAGGAATTTATTTATTTCTATACAAAATAAAAATTGGCCTTTATGAATATCATTAGAAATTATTTCCAAAATTTTTAAATTTTCAACTCTTCTGTTATAACTGTATGCAGTCGCTCAGTGAATCGGTTGTGAAACTAAGTGGCAGACATATTTTTTTGTTCCATGAAGAGTAATGTTATTTGAACATACATCCAGTATATGTTAAGTATAATAGTCCATATTTGATATACTGGAACAACTTCAACCTCTTGGCCGAGAGATTCTATTATCGATGCAAATGTGTGGTCATTTGTAAAATTTCTCAAAGTATATTTACAATAATAGACACCTGTCCATTACATTTTATTTGGTACGATGTAACAGAAAGAAGATGGTATGGGAAACAGTAGTTAGTTACTTAACAGTCTGGTAATAATAACACACATGGTTAATAACATTATTTTTTTATATAACAATCTGTACTAATTTTGATTGTGTTGGATAACTTTTTCAAAATGAACACAATGTAAGGTTTTAAATTTTTTCATAAAATTAGAAGAATTTGTATGTGTTCAAAGTAAATGGTATGTTTTTAGCTGTTAGAGCTGGGTGGATTGTGTTTTAATAAGAGTATAATGACGGTGTAAAATTTTTTTTGCTAATAACTGTCATAATGCCCCAATAAAGCTTAAATTAATGTGTCACACTAATATACAAAAATGGAAACAGGTGAATCCTGCAGTATTCAAGTCTTCACTATCCATTTTTTGGATATGTTTTATTATATTGAGTCATGGATAATTAATCAGTGACTAATTTGGGCTTTATATATTTCATAAAAGATCCGATATAGAATTGTTATGATAAATAACTCTGAATTAAGATCATAACAATTTACAATATGGAGTACACACACAATTTTAACCAAAATATGAATATATTGTTTACTTTTTGTTTAACGTTATCCTGTACCACAGGCCAAAAATGGAAATCAAAATTTAAACAAAAATTATAAAAATTATGTGGGGCATCAAATGATGAGGAATTTTGTTCAAAATACGACTCTTTGCCGTTTAAATTACTTGACAAAATTAATATCTATCAACACAACTTGAAGATCTTAGATTGTCTTCAATATGTTTGCAAAAAAAACATTACACATTGTTATGAGTCATCAGGTAACAAAAAAACACACACAATGTATGAGAAAGAACCTCCACATGATGTTTCTTGGCTCACTAAGTATCATATAAACTATATATATATATGTATGAAGAATTCACTTTATTCACAGTATTAAAAAATTTAATTTTATTTTTTCTAATAATAAATGTATTTTGTTCAAAATATTGAGTAAGTTCTGTAGCTTATGGATCTTACTAGTTAAAATAAGTATTTAAAAATATTGGTATGGAGAACCATACATGACTTCCATATTCTAAGATTTATATTTAAAATCATTTTCAGCCAAACAGCCAGGGAAGGAATTTTAACAAAAAAATACTTTTTTGTTGCCAATAACGTAGTACACATATAAAAAAAAATTATCCCCTCCCCCTTCAACTATAATTTTGATTTATAGAAAATTACCCCCAGCCCGTTCAACTAGCCTCTTCATTTATAGATATTTCATTTACGTTTCTACAGTGGATTATTAAGATCTTATCAGGATACTTTATCAAAATTAAGTACTTTACTCTTGTTACAACAAAAAATGTTTCAGGTAAACTGCCCTTTCCCCGTAACCGATCTTCACCAAAATCAACAGACATTGAGTTCTCTGTAGCTCAGGCACATATGTAAAAAATTATTTGATTCTTTTTGAATTTACGGCAGTTATGGTTCGTCATATAAAAAATTACCCATGTTAAAACATAAAACATGAGATTTATAAAACATATCTAAGATTTATATTTAAAATCATTTTTGAAATAAAATATTTTCATAGAACCTACTAACGCTGGGGAAATCTGAGGAGCCAATCAGAGTTGGGCCTACCTGTCACTCTGCTGAATTTGGTGGAAACCCCTGTCACTGTCGTCAAAGTATCAGCCTTGACAGGGTCCTCTTTTTCTGCAAAATGGGAGAGGCTTGAGATGGAGTGAGTGACATGGTCCCCACCTCAATGAAGAACCCATTGTTTTATAAAAATATATTTAAATTTTGAAAACTGAAAATTCTTTTCTTGTTGTAAATATTTATATTTTATAATCAAAATTACTTTATTTTTGTTACCTGGCAACAAAATTATTTTATTTTCAACAATTACCATTGTTTCAAAAAGTTTAAATAAATATTCAAGTACTTTACTCTTGTTAAAACGTAAAAGGTTGCAGGTAAGCTACCCCTTCCCCTTAACCGATCTTCACCAAAATCTAAAGGCCTTGAGTCCTCTACAATTCACTGACGTATGCAAAAAATTATTTGATTCTGTTTGAATTTGCGGCTATTATCGTTTGCCATAGAAAATACGCTTGATAAAAAACGTTGCAGGCAAACTACCCCTTCCCCTCAACCGATCTTCACCAAAAACAATAGGTCTTGAGTACTCTACAAATCAGGGCTGTATGCAGAAAATTATTTGATTCTGTTTGAATTTGCGGCTGTTATCGTTTGCCATAGAAAATACCCTTGTTAAAAAAACGTTGTAGGTAAACTACCCCTTTCCCTTAACCGATCTTCACCAAAAACAATAGGTCTTGAGAACTCTACAATTTAGGGCTGTATGCAAATAATCTTTTGATTCTGTTTGAATTTGCGGCTGTTATCGTTTGCCATAGGAAATACCCTTGTTAAAACATAAAACGTTACAGGTAAACTACCCCTTTCCCTTAACCGATCTTCACCAAAAACAATAGGTCCTGAGAATTTTACAATTCAGGGCTGTATGCGAAACATTATTTAATTCTGTTTGAATTTGCGGCTATCGTTTGCAAAAAAAAAAAATTTCCCTTGATAAAAAAAAACCGTTGCAGGTAAACTACCCCTTTCCCTCAACCGATCTTCACCAAAAACAATAGGTCGTGAGTACTCTACAAATCAGGGCTGTATGCAAAACATTATTTGATTCTGTTTGAATTTGCGGCAGTTATCGTTTGCCATAGAAAATGGAAGTAAAAAATCTACACACAGACAGACACACACACAGACACTTTTCGGAAAACGACTTTTTTTCATGTTTTGAGTGTAGTAGAATCAGAATCTGCAATAATCTCGAACACAATTTTTTTTGCCATCACCATACTTCCATTCCCTAAGGAATATGGAAGTAATAACTGCTATATATTGAAGCATTATGATTTAAAATTAGTAGAAGTTAACAAGTTAATCAGTAACATGTTTAACAAGTCCCCATTCATAAGAATTTGTGTCCTCTTGAGCCATAAATACGTGTCCTCATAATAGATAAATATGCTAGATGGCGTGAAATATACTATGTCTGAAACCATTCTACCAAGTGGTATCTTTCTTTTGTGGTTACTTACCAAGTTTGTGCTTTACCTAATCTTTGAGGAAAATTGCTGGTGTTAAGAAGTACAAAACTCAAAAAATTTCCTATACTCAGTAAAATTATGGCAGAAATCACATTATGAAACATTTCCTTATAACCAAGACATAATCGTCCTAATTACAATTCTCCAGGCTATAAAAATATGATAATATAAAACGCACACACAAACACTTTTTGCTACAGTCTATTTCTTGATGTATATAATATATTTAAAATTTATATTTACTTTATCTCAAGATGTTATTTTCCCCTTATTTGGAACATGTTTCGGGATCCTTAGTGATCCCATCATCAGCCTTTCTAATTTTGAATCTTGTGGAGTACCTGTGTGCTGGTTGGCTGTTGTTATGGCTTCCTATTGGGTTTTGGTTTTTTAAATTGTTATTATTGTGTGTGATTGTGGTGTATGTATTAGTACTTTCAATGTTGAGTGCTTTGAAAATTGTTTCATGTTTTGTATTGATTTGTATTTGTTCAGGTATTAGTTTGTTTTGTGTTGTGTGTTTGTAGATTTGTAGGTATGTACAAAATGAATGCCAAGATTGCAATAAATGTTACATAGGACAAACAAAAAACAACTGAAAAAATGTTACTTTGAACGTCTGAACGCATACAAAAAACCAGAAATATATAAATCTAATTTGGCCACACATGCAATAAACACTGGACATGAATTCCGAGACATAACCAACATGACACTAATAAAACACATACCACACAAAGGAACCATAATGAACATTTGGGAAAATGTACAAATATACAAACACAAATACAATTTTCAAAGCACTCAACATCGAAAATACTAATACATACACCACAATCACACACAATAATAACAATTTAAAAAAAACAAAAACCAATAGGAAACCATAACAACAGCCAACCAGCAGGTACTCCACAAGATTCAAAATTAGAAAGGCTGATGATGGGATCACTAAGGATCCCGAAACATGTTCCAAATAAGGGAAAAATAACAATAATAAGTAAATATAAATTTTAAAATTATATATATATATATATATATATATATAGTTTTTTGTCTAGAAAATCACTTTAGTATTTGAATGGTAAACAGATTTATATAAACAAAATCATAAGTTATGTGTGAACACTTATTCCTTAAATTCTACTAATTACAGTCTAATGATGAACTTGTGGGACAAATCAGTAACAACTTTAGTAGAAGTAACTAGGTGCACATGTGTGTGCGCACGTGTATGTGTGTGAAGTTACAAAGATTCTACTGGTCAACAAGAGAATAACCGATTCTACTAGTTAACAACAAAGATATCACTTACCATATTGATATTATTTTTATTTTTATTCCTGTTGAATAGAGGTGGGAAAATTTGATTATTTCTTTGTTTCAGGCGATTTTCAAACCTTCTTATAATCAATTTTGTTATGTTAGCGGGTTGCTGGTATGTAATTTAAAAGAAATTCAGCCTGTAATATTTGATTATGCATTGAAGGAGAGTTCTAATTGAATTGTATGTGAGGTGACTGTTTATGTAACTAATGTTAAACCATATCTCACAATATGAATAACTGAAGGAAATGAGACTACTTTAAAAACACTTTTAAAATATTCAAAAATTTATGAGATTTCTTCCATGCAGCCGCTATTTTGTGCCATACTTGATAATATAAATATAACATGATAGCAGTGGTACAGATGTTGTTCAGCTCAAATGCAGTATAGCACGTATGAGGTCTGTTGGGCCCACAGGTCCAGAATATACTCAACATAGAGGAATAAAACTTGTTAAATTTAACTAACATTTATAAACTTCTTCTCCATTTATAAGAGTTGTTTCGGCAAAAGAGATTTATATGTATTATGCCAACCATAAATTAATGTTTTTCATACCAAGATTATTAGCTGTATAGTATGAAATATGTTAAATGCGGGGGATAGACGAAGTCATTTTGTGTGTAAGGGCCAGTTTTATAAGCTTCGTAAGGCATGAAAAATCTTCAACACAGTGACATAGCCAAGGGGGTTACTGGTAGAGGGCTACAACTTCCCTATACAGTAGATCACTTTTGAGGTCTTGTCCATATAACCTGCAGGCCACAGACGGATGGTTTGCTGGCTGCTGTGCTGTAACACACAATGGGCTTTATCCAATGTATTCCCTACTATTTCTAACACCTCTCCCCTGCCTGCGTATTTATCATCAGTAACTTGCCACAGTGGAAAAAAATCCCATGGAAGATCTTTGCATGGGAAATTTCCCCCACAAGGAAACTTCCAGGTTACATTACTACTTAAAGATGATGTAAAAACTTAATTTATAACACAATAACTTGAACCATATAGTATACCTTCAGTTATTTTAATTTTAATTTTGTTTTAGATGTGTGTGTGTGTGTGTACACGCACACACAGTTTGCCTTCATGTCTTCATTGAGTTGCATCAGACAATTGTAATGCTCAATTTGCATTAAAGTACCAGAACATCAGTGCATAAGGAAAATAAAAAAGAATGTTGCTTAATACAGATAAGTAAATGCATCTCTTTGTTGATGACCTGAGTGACAGTAGAGGAGACTTACCTGTATGCCTCAAAGAAAGAGAGACTACGATATTATTTTTGTTTATATTTTGTTATGAGTATTGAAGATTCTAAACAGTATTTTACTCTGTCTAACTCTTACACAAACTGTAGCAGGAGGTAAAAGGAATGTGTGTAAACAGCCCAAAAATCTGTAATTAAGTTTATGTAATGTTTTGAGGTCTCAGAATTTAAAAATTGTGTGAGTGTGTGTGTTTTACTGCTCTTTAGAATATACTTTTTGTATCACTATGTTACCTTTTCATTTTTCTATCAGACATTTGATGATGTTATGAATGTAATGTGTACGTTATGGTCAACGTACAGAGCATGTTGGTGATCCTATGTTATCTAGATAAATCCTGAAGTACTCACTGTGAATTAGTGAAGCCCATTTTAAACCTTTATTTTGGGCTTTACATGGCTTAGTAGCTCATGTTAGAACAGGCAACAATAACAAGTGGACAGATTGCAGATTGTCCAAATTGGTTAGCCAGACTGCAGAATACACAGAGCTTGTCCGTAGGAATTAAAGCATTAGTCATAATTTTATTGTTTTTTAATTTGTTGTGATAACTTTTTTTATTACCTTCAATGCTTCTACCATTTATTATTAAACTAATTATTTCACGAACAAACAAAACATTTTAATTAATATAAAAAAATCTTGTGATGCTAATGTAAATATAGAATGAAGATATTAAAATCAAAAAGTATATTAAAACTAGTTCAAATAAAACATGTTACTTGTACATTAGATTATTATCTTCAGGCATTACATTCTTGTAAAGTCACTTACTCCTATACGAACTATTGTTTTTTCCTTTCAAAGAACAGAATTGTGATGTATCGAAACACAGAGAACTTTTTCCAAAAACATGTAATACTTCTATAACCCTTCTTACATTTACACCTAAGAAAGCTGTGCTTTCAAATTTAGAAAAGTTCAAATTGATTTTACTTCCATATTCCTTAAGGAATGGAAGTATGGTGATGGCAAAAAAAATCGTGTTCGAGATTATTGCAGATTCTGATTCTACTACACTCAAAACATGAAAAAAAGTCGTTTTCCGAAAAGTGTCTGTGTGTCTGTCTGTCTGTGTGTCTGTCTGTAGATTTTTTTTCTATGGCAAACGATAACTGCCGCAAATTCAAACAGAATCAAATAATTTTTTGCATACAGCCCTGATTTGTAGAGGACTCGCGACCTATTGTTTTTGGTGAAGATCGGTTGAGGGAAAGGGGTAGTTTACCTGCAACGGTTTTTTTTTATCAAGGGAAATTTTTTTTTTTGGCAAACGATAACAGCCGCAAATTCAAACAGAATCAAATAATGTTTTGCATACAGCCCTGAATTGTAGAGTTCTCAAGACCTATTGTTTTTGGTGAAGATCGGTTAAGGGAAATGGGTAGTTTACCTGTAACGTTTTATGTTTTAAGAAGGGTATTTCCTATGGCAAACGATAACAGCCGCAAATTCAAACAGAATCAAATAATGTTTTGCATACAGCCCTGAATTGTAGAGTTCTCAAGACCTATTGTTTTTGGTGAAGATCGGTTAAGGGAAAGGGATAGTTTACCTACAAGGTTTTTTTAACAAGGGTATTTTCTATGGCAAACGATAACAGCCGCAAATTCAAACAGAATCAAATAATTTTCTGCATACAGCCCTGATTTGTAGAGTACTCAAGACCTATTGTTTTTGGTAAAGATCGGTTGAGGGAAAGGGGTAGTTTACCTGCAACGTTTTTTATCAAGCGTATTTTTTATGGCAAACGATAACTGCCGCAAATTCAAACAGAATCAAATAATTTTTTGCATACAGCCCTGATTTGTAGAGTACTCGCGACCTATTGTTTTTGGTGAAGATCGGTTGAGGGGAAGGGGTAGTTTACCTGCAACGGTTTTTTTTTATCGAGGGAAATTTTTTTTTTAGGCAAACGATAACAGCCGTAAATTCAAACAGAATCAAATGATGTTTCGCATACAGCCCTGAATTGTAGAGTTCTCAAGACCTATTGTTTTTGGTGACGATCGGAATCTTAGGCATAAATTACACTAGTGTGCTCAAGAGGATTATTATTCACACAGGACTATTCATAAATACACTAACATACGTATTATATAATAATCATACATACAAAATTAAGTGATACATAACAATATTCTGTAAGTAGTTTTACAGGGCAGATGCCACTTATTCTTGTCATAAAAATATGTGTATGTAGTTTTTAATTTATATTTATGAATTCTTATTCATACAAGAATGTTAGTGTGGCCCATCCAAATGTCAGACTGACCCACCTTCGAAAATTCTAGTGTTTCCATTTGGTATGATACTTCATACTTTAAATAGTTTAAAGAAAGCAGTAGCTGTAACTAAGATATAAATATAAAAGACATACAATACTTATACACTTACTTGGAAATCTAAACAAAGACTGGTACATCACACTGTGTTAATGAAAACAAAGCAAAAATTAACAGAAACTCAATGAACATAAATATCAGCCTACTAAACTAATCAATTTTTTTTAAAATTTATTGTACAGCATCTTATGATATGAATTTATAAATTTGGCACCTCTAGGTATAGGGAGGCCCTTTGATAAACCCTTTTGTGCGTGGTGCACATGTGATAGCAGCATGTCCGTGTGCGCGTGCGTGCGTGCATGTATGTGTGTGTGAGTGAGTATGTTTGTGTGTCTGTATGTGTGAGTGTATGTATGCACAGGAGATAGAAAATATCTGGGCCAAAAATTTAAAAACTATGGAGTACCGTATTCAAATTCTATACTTTCCAGATAATCTAAGCGTGTTGAGGACCTTATATATATTTATGTGTATGTGTGGTTAGATGTCTTGTATGTATTTTTATTATATACATAGTTCCTTGAGACATAAGAAAATGTGTTAAATATCCATAGTCTCAAATACTTTATAAGAAATTAATTATTAAGAGTGTCACACAGAATTGTACTTTTTCCAACATTTTTAGTTCAAGCATTTTATTTTTTCCAGTTGCCAATTAATATAACTTGATATCACTAACAGTCTACCAATTGGATAAGATGTGTTATAATTGGTGGTGGGAGAAAACATTTCAGACTTGGAAGGCCAATTTAAATGTCCACTGTCTATCTTCAGAAAATTTAATAAAATCAAAAATGAAATCATCAACTGAAAACCAGTTTCAGTTTTTCCAGTAGTTTCAATAATTTTTTTCTGCTGCTGCTGCTGCTGGCCTCTCTTTCGTGTGGGTTTTGATGATCCTCTCTTACTTTTTTCTCCTCTTTTCCAGATGCCACAGTGACAAACAATGTTAATCTCATCAGAGGTTGAGCCAAAGTTTCAGCAACAAGTTGTGGGAATCCTGATAGAGTATGGCACCAGATGTTATTTTATTGAAATTGCTTGAACAAACACGACACATCCTTTCTCCAAGTTAGTGATTTGATTTTCTCCTCTTTCCATGCAGCCCCCTCTAAACCCTTCCAAATCATCATCACTGTCAAGTGTTTCTAATATTGTTAGAGGAATATTCATTGATGTTGATCCTAATTTTGGTTCTGTTCCAAGAAATGGTGTCTATGGACTTTGTCTATGGCTGTATGTTTTCAGGATTTTTTTTTGCCACTGCACAAAACGGCACCTTTTACCCAATCTGGATTTCCATTGTCATCCGTCCTAGCACATAACATATTTTCAATATCCTGATTCCAGTGCTCTATGCTCCCTTGTGATTGTGGATACTGTGGTCTTCCATGTACTATTTTGCAATCCGGCCACATAACTGAAAGTTCCTGGATGACATTAGCTGTGAATTCATGGTCATTGTCACTCTGCAAAATTGGCATAGCAAATTCTAAAAATATATTCAGTAATTGGATAGAAACTTTAGCAGCATGTTTTGTTTTCAAAGGGGGAAGAACACACAATTTTGTTGCATGATCTTGGTAGATCATTAACCATTTATAGTCTCCACAATGAGTCAATTGAAAATCGACCAAGTCATCTTGATAGCAAAGATTAAAATCTTTTGTAGTAATTTTTCATACAACGATATTATGATGTTGAGATTTTTTAATATTGCACATTCTACAAAGTGATACAAAAATTTGGATAGCTGGTCTAGGGATATAAATTTATTTTTCAAAGCAAACAACATTTTGTCTCCTTTACCATATCCAGTGGCATGGTGATACTGAAGAAGTGTGTCAACACTACAACAGGAATTATTACTACAACAGGATCATCATTACTTTTTTTTTTAATTAAAACTTTTTTGCCTACCTCCATTGTGTCATATTTTCTAGTTAGTCCATATTGCTTACTAGTCCTCTTCTTGTCAGGATTATTTGAATCTAAAATTTCATGGATGCCGTCTTGTATGGTTGCAATAGTCCATGGCCTTTTATAACCAGTTCATCACTCTTGCTACTGTATCCTATAATTTTTTTAATTGATTTTTACTTTCATATTATAAAGTTTGTCTTGAGGGTCACTTCCACCTGTATTACTGTCCTGCACATTTTTAAAAGTAGAAATTTCTGAAACAACCCCTCTTTTTTTAAGTTGTTTGATTAGGATGAGCATACACAACAAGACAATAAAAAACTGCAAGGTGTCATGAAAGAGAATGCTATGTCAAATGCAAGTACTAGTTGAGACAATTAAATTGCTATTGAGCAATTTAGAAGAAAAAAGGTGGAGGGAATTCCTTTCTACTGATTATAACTGTGCATGTATCAACAGGTTTGTGATGAGTTAGTCATGCTGCTGTTTTCAATACCCCTGCAGCAGAGACGGCTTATTGGAATAAGCCTGGCTGAACCAGGCTGTTTGAGCATATTATTGTATATTTCCTAATTAGCCTACAGCTATATTGGCTCACTACAGAAACCTAAAAAAAAGCTCATTATAATACTTATAACTATTTTACCTCAAGATGTATTTTTTCTTTAGGGACATGTTTCGGGAGATCCTGTTCTCCCATCTTCAACCTTCGCCATCTTGCTTCTGGTGCAGTATTTGTGTGTTGGCTTCTGGATGTTATTATGGTGGTTTGTTGGTCTTTGGTCCTTCAATGTTGCATTATTGTGTGTGGTTGTGGTATCTGTTTTTGTATTTTGTGTATTTTCGATGTTGAATACTAAAGAAAAAATACATCTTGAGGTAAAATAGTTATAAGTATTATAGTATTATATACATCAAGAAACGGACTGTAGCAGAAAGTGATTAAAAAATATATATATATATACTGGTATATAAAATCTTATAAATAGGTTCTTATAAAACAGCCTTTTGCCTTACTGAAATTATATGTCAAATAGGGTAGCAAGGGCCTTGCACATTAAATACTTTACTAAATACACTTAAGAGTAGCAAACCATTAAAATCCATCTTTTGGGCTAAGAGATTTGGCATTACTAGAAAACTAGAAAACAAACTAAATAATATGTTTTCAACATCACCTGAATGTTTTGTAAATATTTCCTAAAACATGTAAACAGGAACAAAACTAGGGGGGGGGCAGCTGTCCGGGAGGTGCCGAAAGGAGGGGCCACAAAAAATCAAGTTTGAATGTATATAAAGTAATAAAGTTTTTTAGAATTTAATTGACCATGAAAAACTTAATTGAAAAACAGAGAAAAAGCAAAAACTAAGGGAAACGTGTCTAATGCCACACTCATTTTGTATTTTGCCTATTATTTTCATGCCACTGAATAATTTAAAAAATAAACAATTGGAAAAAAATTTGGAAAGTGTTAGGATTAGGATGGTGTGATAAACAATAATGTAATGCAATTAATTCTTTTTATTGCGGCAAAAACAATATTAGTACAATTTCCATTTCGAAAAAGTTGTTGTCCTAATATCGTACCCATAGCCTATATTTTTGATACGTAAGTTTTATAAAGTTATTACAACAATCTTTTATGGCTGTACGGTCATTTGTTTTTTCCTTTAGAAAGACAAAAAAGAAAAGGTTTTTTGATGAAAAAAGTGAAGATGAAAATAATCTCATATCAGATGTAGACAAATTTAAAATAATAACAGAAGTAGTGGTTACAATTCTAACTGAATTAAGAAGTAGATTTGATGCAATTAAAAATGCCAATTGCATATTTGGTTTTCTCCATGGAGCTAATTTTCAGTCAATAACAAAATAAGAATTACAAGTAAAAGCTGAGAAATTAGCTAATTTTTACAAAGATTATGTTGACAAAGATGAACTACTTGTAGAAGTTGAGAGCTTCAAATATCATGCATTGGAGTTAAATCCAAAAACGAAGTCTTGTTCATCATGGATCTTTTGAGATTGATACACACATATGGACTTCAAGATGCTTATCGAAACGTTTACATGCCTCTGAATCTTTCTCATACTTCCAGTTTCTGTCGCTTCCAATGAAAGAAGTTTTAGCAAGTTAAAACTCATAAAAACATATGTGAAGAACTTAACAAAATAATAGCAACTAACAAATCTAAGCATTATTAGTACCGAACATGAAATAGCTGGTAAATTATCCTATGATGACGTAATAAAAACCTTTCCTTCAAAGAAAGCTCGCAAAGTAAAGTTTTAAAGAGCTAATACTTAGGAAAGTCACTTTAAACAATTTTTCTATTATTTATTTATTTTCATATGTATAAAACAATGAGATCAGTATATATTTGGTAGTATAAAAAGTAAAGCTTGTACCTTCTTATATGTATTAAAAGAAATTGTTTGTATATATGTGAATACGTGTTTTAATTAAACACCCGGACACAACTATGTTAGTCTCGCTTTTCAATGACAAAATTATTGGGGGAGGGGGCTTGCCAAACTACTACATTGCCCCAGGTGAAATTTGGTCTAGTTTCATCCCTGTATGTAGGCTACTACAATAGTTAGATAGGAGTGCAAATTTCAAGCTACGAAGTTAGGAATTTTGTTACTTACAAAATCTTCTTACATCAGAGAAGAATGAAGCTATATATGGCACTTAGGTTTTTAATATCATATTGAGTATTCGTTGTGATACTTAGTACTTCTACTATTGAACAGTGATGGCTTTCATGTAAAGACAGATTTGATAATATATTGCAAGCATGTAATGTTTTTAAACAAAAATAACAGATTTTAAGAATACAGATGTATGTATTTTTATATGTGATTCATTACTTCATGTTAATTGGCAACATTGATAACTTTATTCTTCATATTGTGTGGTTAGGTCCATGGTGTAGTAGGCCTGTGTGGCTTGTGGTATTGTAATATTCCATGAAAACTTACACCCTCCAATGAAGTGTGACAGAACCACTTTTTACAGTACAGTTTCCTTTTCAAAATCAAAATAATTGTACCACTCATTAATAGCATTTCTTTACATTTTATTTAATTGGATAGTATGATTAAAAATTACTCTAACCATATACTAAAATCAACATTTATATAAATATGTTTATTTAAAATAGTACCCGTACATATGTGTACCCTTATTCATATTATTGAATTTTCCTACAGCACATGCAGATGTCATAATTTTACAATTTGTATTTACAGTTTAATAACATCCAATTCATAATATCTACATTAACATTATTTACATATTATAGGAAAATCTTTTTTCCATGTGTTGTTGTCTTCATTTTTTTCTATATTTTCAATACACTTTTGTGCTTGTATGAGGGCAGGGAGAAAAGTTCTAGGCCTGACACAGAAATAGCACTACTAATCTCATTAGTTTGATTGTATTGTACGATTTCGTCCTTTGTAGGCTAAATTTAGTTATTTCAAGTTATCAGTTGCTTAGTATTAGTTTGACAGTACATCACAGTAACCACCCAAGCATTGTTTTGGCAGTGCATAACTGCAACCAACATAAAAAAAGAAGCTGGATTCATAGTAGGGAAACTCTCCTCCATCGAATACAATGACTATGATCTGGGTTGCTGAATAGGTCTGATCTACCTAAAATAGGTAGGGCAAGCACAACTGACGATCCATGTGTTAGTCGTCCCATTAAAGTGATTACACCAGAAAAAATGAAAAATTCTACAAAATTGTTTTGGTAGACTGTAGAATGAAAGTGAGCGAGATAGCAGGGACTGTTGATGTATGAATGGCACAAGTGCACAATATCTTACATGAGCATCTGTGTATGGCAAGCTGTATGCTAAATGGGTGCTGCGTTTGCTGACACTTGACCAAAAAACAGTGTTGAGAGGATGTTTCAATGGGTTGTTTGGCCCTCTGTATGTGCAATCCAACCGAACTTTTGCATCGAGTCATAACCATTGATGACACATGGGACCACCTCAACATTCCTGAGACCAAATAACAGTCAAAACAAAGGACCATGAAAGGTGAACAAACTCCAAACGAGGCAAAGGCAATTCCTTCTACTGGTAAGGTTGTGGTGACTGTTTTTTATTTTGGGATGCATGAAGGTAATCTTCAATGACTACCTTAAAATTGGGAGAACAAATAGTGTCGAGTACTGTGCAAACCTACTTCGCCTTTTAAACGATGAAATCAAGAAAACATGGCTACATTTAGCAAAAAATAAAGTGCTGTTTCACCAAAACAATGGACCATGTCACATTTCAATTGTTGCAGTGGTTAAAATTAGAGAATTGAAGTTCGAATTGCTTCCTCATCTACCATACTCGCCCTATTTAGGCCTAGTGACTTCTACTTCTTCCCTAATCTCAAAAAATGGCTCGCTGCAAAAAGATTTATTGATCACAATCAAGTCAGCAATGCTGTAAATGGCTACTTTGAGGACTTCGACAAATCAGCTATCAGTCTGGCATTAACAGCTTTAGAATATCGTTGGAAAAATGGTATAGATCTAAATGGAGATTATGTTGAGAAGGAAATGCGTATTAATCCAAAAAAGTGTTGTTTTCTTATTCAGGCCCAGGACTTTTCACCCTACCCTTGTACATACCTTGTGGATAAAGCTTAGTAGCAAATGCACTAAAATACTATCTGTAAGAAACCACTTTATTTACAAGCTTGATATAAAAGTAACTGTTTGACTGTGACTTGCCTTAGTGACATTAAAAATTGTAATTCAAAATAGTCTGGGGTTTTATTAAGTAATACTAAATTATAATGACTATTTACAAGAATAATGAATGCTTGATTGTAAGTATGTATTAAATAACTGTTCACTAAGAAATAAACTGAGTATAAATCTAGAAAATAATTTTGTAAATGGATATACTGTCAGAAAAGTGCATACAGTAGCTATTTAAATTAAGTAAGTAAAATGATTAAGGTATGTAACATTAATTGAAAACTGTTAACAAATAAATTAGTAAAATGAACTACTGCATTAAGGCTGTACTATTTCAATATAATAGAGGCATTAGTTACTTGTTTTCATTCAAAGAAAGAATGATTATGGAATTTACAGAAATTAAAAAATGTAGAAATTGAAGAATTTGATATACAATGAAGATCATCAGTTAATAAAGTAAGTTCATATAAGTTTTATGAATATAATAAATCTGATACCATACATGTATAATTCAGTATTTAATTTTAATAATAATTCTCTTATGTATTAAATTATACAACTAAATGAATTAATATGATGGCGCATATAGCAACAGACTTTTATATTTATTTTAAAATATATAATTTTATATTTTTTAGGCATTTATTATGTTTATTACCGTATAATTGTTTATTAAAAATAATGTTTGTGTGAATGTGAAAATATTTTATATAGGAAAGTTGTAGCAATACTTTGCTGTTCTCAAATTATGTTAATTTTAGTTTGCTACTAATAAGACAAACCAGATGCTATGGGAAAGAACTGTATTTTCAGTTTTTTAATGGCACTAAACTAAACACATAAAAACATAAAAGCTATAGACACCTTTGAGCTGGGGCAAATAATATTTGCATGTATGTATTTTATATAAATGTAATCACAATTTTTTGTTGACATTATGTGAAGAAATTTGTTTCATATTTAGAATTCATTATGGTTATTTGATTTATATCTAAATGTAAATCCATCTTCATATTTTAAGATTAAACTTCATCTTTCACTACTCCATGTAATATATATATATATTTTTTTATCCCAAAAAGAGTGATGAATTATTTGCCGATGGGAAGGAGAAGGAAGGGAAGACCACGTACACGATGGCTGGACCAGGTTGGTAAGGAGGCAGTGAGGCTGGGTGCAGCAAACTGGTGGACATTGGCCGGGAGTAGAGACCAGTGGGGAAGATTTCTTTTGGAGGCCAGGGCCCGGACTGGGCTGTAGCGCCGAGGATGTATGTATGTATGTATGTAATATATTTTTGTGGAAGTGTGGATGCAAGAACACATGTACAGAACTGCAAAATGTTTTTATGTTTACTTGTGGACCTCAAAATATATAGTTTGATGAAAGTCAGTTTTCTGACTGATCATAATCTTCACTTCATGCAGGCAGTAAATTTACCTGCAGGCAGGTAGTATATGTTTTTGTACTACTGTTTCTTTTAGAACAAACTGTGTGTAATTAGAACAAAAATAGTCAAAAGTGAACAAAATTTAAAAGTGTCCATATTTGTATTTTGACTAACAACATAAAAGTTAGCTTCCTATCAGAAATTGGCAACAGTGTACAAAGTAGTTACTGTGTATGGTAAACCCCACTATGAAATTCTGATGAATTAAAATTCTGATTACAAAATGTAATTTGCAGATCATTGTATTACATGTAGCTATTCATGTACTACTTAGTGAAAGTCTGTGACAAATGAGATTATTACAAAATTATTTATTACTCATAATAATTTTAATGTACTTATTTTGTTATATTAGAGAAATTACATAATTTGTTGGTTTTATTTTTTAGTTATATAACAATGTGTACAATTTATGGATATTAATACAGTTGTCACAATCTTATGTTACTGCAGATTTTGTATAACTTAATACAAGTAGTCACCATTGTCTGGATGTTTTCAGTAAGTTACTGAACAATAAAAATATTTATCTACACTGATAAGTAACATGAGTATTTCTGATGAGTATTGCTTGAATTGTAAGTAGATTACAAAACATTTACATCAACATGATTTTCTGACTCAGGATTCAAAGTTGCCCAGTGCGTCATGTTGTCTAATGCTCCTTCCATCATAACATTTAACTTAGGGTTCATTTGGCCCAGTGACTAAAAACAGGAAAACATAACAATATAGATTAGTTATTGTCCCTGACTGGATGTACATATTCAGGATTATTGTTAAAGTTATTTTGTACTAGTACCATTTAAACAGTGTCTAAGAAATCTGGTTGCCAGTAGTACATTATGTACAGGAATATATGTTATCAATAACTGAATTATCAGTATTATGAGGCCAGAATTACTGTGAGGACTAGGCAGTTGTCTTGCCCACTGCTCTCTTGTACAAAGACTATCTGACAAGCCAATGCCCTTCAATAGGCTGGCACACTAGGGGTTTTTCCATTTTATACATACTTGAAATTGTTTTTGAATTTTTGTTCTGGCATACAGTTTTTTGAAAAAGAGGTGCTTTTTTGTTTAAATTAAAAATAGAACAAGACCTGTATATCCTATGCTGTTGTAAATAGTCCTGTAACTAATTTTCTTCTTCTGAACTAACTAAAAAAGTCTTCAACTAAAAAACTTGTTCAACTAAAACAGACTAATCTAAAAATTACTTCTAATTTAGAAGCAAGTGCTTTTTTAAATGGAAAAGAAGCACAGTTTCATAACAAACATAACACACTTTTTGTTTCAAATAATGTAAATGATATTATAGATACTATAAAAACAATAAAACAGCGGTTATAAAACTGGAATGTACCTGTCATATTCCACTGGATGCTATCTTAAATCATACCGCAGATATTCTAAAGTCAATTCCTTCAAACTTAATGACACTAGTGAACATAATTTGTTTTTTTATTATTGAACAATTAACACTGTAATACATTGTAACACAATGTTTTATTATCATTATTATACACTATTTGCCCACAAGGAATTGTTAAGTTCTGATCATCTAATTTTACTTCACTCTAAAATTATTAATACAATATAGTAGATATTTTAAGGATAATATAATGATAAGTAATAATTCTTATTTATGTGAGATACCAATTTAATTTTTCAAATAAAGATGAAGGAAACACGAATCTTATAATGGATGGTATTTAAATATAATTATTTCACTACGACTCGGAACACAAAGAATTACATTTTGTGTTCCGAGTCGTAGTGAAATAATTATATTTAGTTAAGTAACGGACACGTCATGGACAATGAAATCCAAGGATGGTATTTGTTTTGAGTCAAACTTGGATTATAGAGGTAGGAACATTATTGGTGTGTTTCTAATAATGCAAACTTAATGTTAGCAGTTGTCTTTATAATAACTGGTATAAACACTCGGTTTAAAAATAAAATTCATATGTCTCCTGTTCCACAACTGACTCTACTTTTCATATAAAAACATAATCAGAAAGTTAGGAGTGACGGATTCACACGACAAGACAGATTTTTTTGTGGTTAGTGACAGATATGCAATAAATACTAAGGCAAACATTTTTTCAGTACTTAAGAAGTTATTAATTCTCATCCAGTCATAAGTTAGAAATATGTTTTGAACCTGATTGTGTTAATTCATGGTGTGTCATGTTAGAAATAGATATTATTAATAATAATATAGAAAATTTATTTACTGCCTGTATGGCATTAAGAAAGTTGGTACAGCCAGCACTAGATCCATCGTTACCCTGTGATGTTATTATATGTATTCACTTCCACTGGTAGTTGCTTTGGGGGGGGGGGATGGGTGAAGAATGCAGCTTGATTTTACGTTGTGCCCAGGAATTAAACTTGGGACCTCTGGATTAGTAGCCAAACACCACACTTATTTGTCTGCTAGGCCTTTATTCACATTAGAAACAACTGGCTAATTCAAAATATAATGAAACCTTTTGTTATTCTGACTTCCAGTCTGATGAAAAAAAGAGTAGAATCATTTCGTTCTGAAATGCTGATTGACTTGTAGTTTGGGTAGAACGAAATATTTGTCATAACATACTGATACAGTTCCAATAATTAATTATTTCCAAGCGACGATTTATAGGTCTATACTAAACATTTCAATATATATTTTGTATGGCTTTGGGTTGGTAACACAGAAATTTCATTAATAACAAGTATATACCTGGTAAAGAGGAAGACAAATGTCTGCAATCCATCTGATCTGTAGCTGGGGTAGTTCATGCTGTCTTTCTCTATCCATTAGAGCTTGTGGTTGTATATTGAGTTCCAGTCTTTCTTTATCACCTTGAACAAAGAATTCGTCTGTGACTAGACGGGCTACTTTTTCCTGTACATGCCATGGTTTTGAAGAAGCTGCTATATCAGATGCAGTCATTAACATTGACCTCAGTAAATCTCTGTGTTCTTCTAAACCCCAGCTGTACTGGTGGTTGTTTACCAGATTGAAAAATGTTGGACGAATTCTGTAAAAGTAACAGTACATTTTAAAAATTAAATTTCTGATAATAAAAAATACATTTCATTTTTTTGATGTAAGAATTGTAGTAGGAAGAAAATTTTCTGACCAAAAGCAGATAAAATTACCAAAGATATTGTAAAACTGTTGAAAAAATAGCTTCTGTGAAAAGTTTATTCAAATATTTCTATCAATATGGAGGGAATATTATTATTTAATGCATCTGCCTATCATATTTTTTTGGAAAATATTTATAATTATTTTGACTTGTAAATTAAATATAAATGAAGACTTGAATAAAACTTCATATGTAAGTAGTTGATATTTTTAATTACACCACTTTGTTTGTGAACTGTTAATAATGTTACTTAATATACCATAGTATTATTATTGGGACAATTGTGTGGGTTCTGCCTTTGTTCTTAATAGAATTAATCTAAATCAGTGAAATAATCACAAACTTTCTTGACTTGCAGTGGAATAATCCAACATTCACTGACTTACTCAAATACATATCTATAAAATCATTAACAAAATTTATGACTTCATATCACATCTGTCAAGCACATTGGTACTAGTATGGTTCTCATTCACATAATGATTCTTGTTTGTTGGTTATGGATATATGGGCTGGAGAATTTTTATCTTTTCTACTGCAATATTATGTCATCTTCTGCTGTCAGTTACCTTGCTTCTATGTGCTCAATTTTCTCTATAAATCATTGACATTCTCATTTGTATTACCAATATCTAATCAGTAGCATTATCAGGGATGTTTTATGGGTGTTACAGGGCCCATTGGATAGGCGACCAGGTAAAATGTAGCCTTCTTGGTAAAATCTGTGTGCAGACAGTACTAACCTTCACAAACTGGGGGAGGGGGGCCCTGAGATGTTAAGGAAAAAGAAAATTTCAAAAATTAAGGAAAATACCATTGAGTATGTAATCATAAGTCAAATTAAATAAATAAGCTAATTATTTATATGCATCTGAACATATTTAATTGTGGTATGCTATAGCTATCTTGTGAGTTCAAAAGCACTTCATGTAAACATTGCTAGTTGTCTGGTGGTTGAGGGATGGTTCGAATTTTTGTTCTAGTTTTTGGAGTCATGTCAGTAGTGAGTAGGATAGAGGTAGCTTACACATGAAAGTCTTCAGCCATAGTATGAAAGTGTGAAAGTATTCAGCCTGTGGTGTATACAACTCTGTTTACGATATTTCTGATACAGTAATTTATTCCACAGGACAGGAACTTATGATTCTATCTTTAACGGGTTTCTGCTCGTTGTTCATATTTTCTACAGGTCTGCCTATGGTAGTACACAGTTTTTTGACCTGTACGGTACTTAATGATATTATCATATTTGTTAATTTAGGATTTTATTACCATTTTGAAAACAAATCAACAACTAAAATCTTAAAGTGTGTCTCTTATTCTGTACATATGTAAGCCTAAGACATATTTTTCAGCGTCTTGTTCAGAATGCTGTTTACAAGCACTCCATAGCCATAGTGATGAACTGATTTGTACACATCTTCGATAAAATTTGTGGCCAGCCATGTAATTGTACAGTCTGTTGCATGTTTTTGAGTAGTTTATTTTTCAGGACCTATAATGGCCATTCTGTAAAATTTAAATTCAATTCTGTGGCAAAGTTAGTAGACGGATTTAATTCAATTTACAACAAATTTTTATGTAACATGTACTCGCTATAGCCAAGTTTTCAAATCTGTGTAAAATATTTAACACTATCAGCATCTGCAGAACATGACAAAAAAATTGTACTTGGTTTCTGATATGTTATATTTTTTGGTATCTGTTAATGAACCCTTATAAAATAAAGAGTATGTGCTCATTCTTACTTTCTTAATTGCAGCAAAATGAATAACAAATAGTGAGTTGCAAATATGAGTCATTATTGCAATAATGAGTCTTTTAACTTTTGTAATTTTATTCACAAAAGTGTAAACCCCTCTCCCAGAAGGAAATCCTGGCCACACCCTTGTTACCTTGCTAGCAGCTATAATATAAAATTTTGTAGTAGACTATAACTGGCGAGTTGTCTACTACCATACCCTGTATGCAATGTATGGTCAAATTTTTCTACAGTTTGCTTAGTGGTATTAGAGAAGTCATAATATGCTTCATAAAATGTACTAAACTGCTCCAACGTATTATTTCTTTTTATTAACTACCTTTACTTTATGTATACATATGTGTAAATATGAAATACCATGTACATGCACACAACAAATGTGCCTGTTTGTACAATTGTAGAAATTTTAAATTTACAATATTGTTTATCTGTTAGAACATGATACTTAATATTTCAGTTAAAATGGTTAATGAAGCTACTGTAGGTAGTACTGTAGACATTGGTATAGGTAGAAGGAGTTTTGAAGGTTGAACTCCCCCCCCCCAAATTTTCTACTAAGCTAAAAAGCTTAATACTGTATCCTTGTATAGGTCTAGATGCAAACAGAAATTCATTTGGGAATTTCTACTTCCTTTTAGGGAATATTTAAGTATTATTTATATTAAGTAATAATAATAATAATAATAATAATAATAATAATTGGTTCCATTTACCAACATAATGTTTCTAAGTGTATTACCTCCCAGACTTCTACCATGGTTACAAATTGCAATCAACACAACATTTCTATCACTACAAATCAGTGGTCAGACTTTGTATTGATTACAACTGTAATGATGGCAGAAGTCTGAAGTACTGGTACTACACTTTGTGGTAATTTCATGTCTTTGTATATTAGTTTTAAGGATTACAGAAAAGTTGTTAGGAGACAGGTGACCAAAATATTCACCTCCTCTTTTTGTTGAACACCCCTACCCACATGAAATTCTGTATGCACCTGTGGCTGAAGAAAAATTACTTTTTTATATTGCAAATTAAAAAAATAATTTTAAACAAAGTTAGAAACATCTTACTGTAAATAAGTAGACAGATCTGTAGCAAGTATACTATGTTTTAGGACTTTCATTACAGCGGAGTAACTCTCTGCTGAAAGCGAAGAAAATATATTGTGACTCTGAAACAGTATACAATTTAAAGTGATAAATGTACCACATCTAGCATATCACTGTTTGTTTACAAAATCATAACTTTGGTTAATTATATAAATATTAACCTATATTTATACTTATATTTATATTTAGCATTCATAGTGAGATTTGCGTGTCATCGCCACATAGAAAAATGAATAATCAATCGTGTTCTGCCTCTCCCTAATGTGTTCTGTCTGGATGTGCTATTCCTTCATACCTTCTGATTCTGTGCCAGCATTTTTAGGATCTCCATGATCTTCTCCGAATCTCAATCTTCTCCAAATCCTGCACCTCTCCCTTCTTATATTCATCATGCCAATCATCCAGTGCCCCAGCCAGTTTTATCTTCTTACACTCATGAGCATCTGCATTTCCTCACAGTCCTTTGCAGCACATTTGTATCGCTTACTTTAATGATAAACCAATAAAAATATTATAATTATCTGCAATGCATATAGTGTGAATAATATGAATGAGTAGTGTGCTTGTTTATATTTTGTACTATACAGGTTAGCTCATTAGTATACTGGCAACAAATGAATTTTTAAAACTCATAATGAATGATGATAATGATTAATATTAACGATGCAGTTGTTACTACTTATGTTACTGCTGTTGCTTCTCCTGCTATTGATCTCACTACCATCACAATCACCATCCTATCATCACCAGCACAATCCAAGTAAGCAAGAAACATTTTTTACAAGTATAATTTTTTGAAAATGTTTGCTTTTGTGTACTTTGTAAAATGTGTGGCTATTTATGTTAAACATCTTAAGAGTTGACATACTAAAAGGTATTATTAATGAAAAATTTAGTTATGGAGCATGTGCATTGACAGTACACGGACATAGAGGTCCTTGAGTAATTTTCAGAGTAGGGGCCAGAAATTTAAAGTCTGTTGCACTAATGAATGTTTGATCTGTTTATGTCTTTATTTCACATTAAATCATTTACAAACAAAATCTCATGTCACCACATTTCATTTACATAAGATAGGCAGACAAAAACTAAAAACAAAAAGAATTTGTCTTTCTTTTTCTAAGTTTGGTGTTCTGAATACTATAAAAAACCAAAAGTTCAAAAAAGTTCAGACAAGCCAAATAACTACTAATTATTATGACTACAAATTACTATTAAATATTTCTGAGCTGCAGAACTCACTTACTATTTTGAATGAAGTACATTTGTTATTGGATAATACAAAGTACTTTTGACATTAGATAATTTTTTTATTATCAGAAAAATTATGAAACTCCCCATTACACTACTACTTTTTTATTTAGTAAAGTAACAATTGTATAGTAATCATATAATAAATGCTAAAAATCCCAACAATCAGATTTGTGTTATAATATAATTTAGTGTGATACCCAGCTGGATTTATACAATTTTCAAATGTTTGATCCCATCTGTTTGATCCTATTTATAGGCCCTGTGATCAAAAAAGTTTGAAGTTTCCAGAACTGTACAGTATATTTAAAATTTATATTTTGGTTAAAATTCCCTTTACTTTTATACCTTGTATGGGCTTTTGCGGTTTTTCAGAATTGTCTCCCCTCACATTTCTTCTGCCTGCTGCTCCCCTATTTTTTCAGGGACCAATCTCAAAAACAATATGGTTGTGTAGGGTAAAAGTGTGGACACCCAAGACAAGTTTTAGGAAAACACACAATACACAATTACACAATTATACAGAAAACAAACAGTAAGTTGAATCCCCGCGCCAATCCCCTTCCTCCACACACCGCCCCCACTTCACCTTCCACACAACCGTTACAAAATGCTGGCAGTCTGTTACCAAAGCTGAAGAAGGCGGATACTAAGCCGAAACGCGTCCAATAAAATTAGTAAGTTTCACATGAAAAAAGTTCATTTTTAGTTAAGTGTTAGTGCTGTGAAAGAAGAGATGAATAATCAAGACAACTAAATACATTTGTTTTGATTGTTCATCATCTTTTTTCACAGCACTAAACTTTATAGAATACTGAAACTTTCAACTTGTGAAATACATTTGTTGTGTATGTGTGTGTGCATGCGCACATGCATGTGTCTATGCATGCGTATGTGTGCATGCATGTGTTTATAGAACCAGCCTCATTATTTATAGTTATTAGTTTGTTACTAAACTTGAAATGTGTTACTGTTAATTATGAAAATAGAGTACTGAATAATATGGTTTATTCTTAAAATATCTGGAGTCAGAACTATATCAGTTTACAAAGAGAATAATATTTATCTCCACTTTGATCTAAAGTCTACCAGTATGCCTTTTTGTTGCAAACCATTAACTTCTGATTTCTACAATTGTCTTCATTTGTAACTTTCTCATTCTATTTTTACTTTGATATACCGGTACTCTAAACATGTTGCCTTATATGTTTCCTTATCTTTTATTTCCTAAGGTACTGCATTTCAGGATTTTGTGATGAAATCATTCTTATGACACATATTTTATATGTAATATCTTCTCTTTCTCATTCAGTTTCCTCAGTGGCTCAAAATTTTACTTTTCATATCACTTCATCTGCTTCTTTCGCAAATTTCTGCTAATTAGAGGCTGGTCTTCTCCTGGCTTCACTGTTTTTGAATTAGCCGTGATGTATTTGTAATGGTTTTCCAATATCACTAATTAAAGCTTATTAGTTGTTTCCAAATTATTTGCTCACCACCAACAGAAGATCTTAGGAACCTACAAACCTATAAACATACACAGTTTCTATTCTTAGTTACACACAAGCTTACCAATTAAGTTCAGATGAATTTGTGAATAAAAATTTAAATAATTCTAGGGCATAACTTAAAAAATTAGGTTTTACTATTGCACAGACAGCTTTCAGTAAATAGAGTTAAAACAAACTGTAAAAGTTTGTTCAATGCAACATAGAAACTCAAATATTTGGACCAAAATAACACATATTACAAATAAACACAGATCACAATATTTTTTTTTTTAAATTAGAATATATAGGCCTATATAGAATTTAAAAGTTAGGTTTCATCACTCTGTAGGTAGTAATTAGTGGACATATTAAAGACTGTAGAAATCAGTGTAGTACAATATGGAATTTCACTTCATATGGAATAACAAAAACTTTCACATATATAATAAAAAAAAAAAAACAAAGGCCAAGTTGAATTTATATGGCGAAGAAGTACAGTTTAGATTTTATTCAGTCATTTAATTACATCAAATCATTAACTTGTCCTCCCCACAACCACGATCATCATTAAGAAATACAAGAATATTTTGAATGTGTAAAATGTTCCATATGAAAATGTACTTCTATAGTGGAATTGTTACAAAAAAATGAACTAAAATACATACCTCACTACTGAGAATCATGACAGCATGGTTAAAGTGATGGTGTTCCATGGTGTTGGTTGTACCATACAATAGAACTAGTGCAGATCCAGCTCTAGAACGGGAAATACCATTTTTATTAACACATTATTTGATTGTTACGCACCTTCTATCAGATATGGATTTTGTTTTGTCTTAGGTACAGATTCTAATTATTATAGTGGCCAAGAAACAATGGAAATGATTATTTGTTGTTGTATACTTTATTATCAAATAATAATTAATTCTGCAAGGCTATTTTTTATTATTTTTTCTATAGTTGCACCTGGCACGTTTCAAAAATTCAGTCAGTGTGTTTAAAGGTTTCTATATGAATTAATGAACAATCAATTTGATTTTGATTATATTTATCAGTTCTAATGTTTGTTTATGTAATCGGCTGTTTTGATGATTGTACAGAAAATATTTAAAAAGTTTATATTTTACCCATCTTACAAATAAATTTATATTTTAAAATCATCTTGTTTTATTTTTATTTAAATTTGTTATTAAATTAGTGAATTGTAATTATTGTATTTGTATATATTGAAATTTTCCCAAATATTCATTTTGTAACTTTTTGTTTGCTTTTAATTAATTTAGTATTTTGTTTGTCTGAAAATTGCTGTTTATTATTCAGACAGTGTATGACTAAATTAGAGCTTAGATATTAGGCTTTAAATATGCATTGTGGTAATGAAGGAATATGTTGAGTAGCTTCTACTTCGTCTGGTCTAGGTAAAATTTATTGCAATCTACATTTTCTATTTTTTATATTCCATTTTTATTTTGGATATTGCAGTAGTTTTAGGTTTTACGCGTATTTTATCAAAAACTATATTATCTGTGTTATGAGATATTTTTAAATTCTTATCTTTAAATAGTTTACTAAGTTTTTTGAGTTATATTTCCATAATAAGTAAAGATTGAATATTTAATATTATAATTAGTAGGTGGATTTTCAGCTGTAGGTTTATAGAAATTTGTTTAGTGAGTTCATGTTTTATTTTATTTTTGAATTTATTAGTACTGTTTATTCTGCATCTGTTATCTGTTCCTGTTCATTTGATACTACTTCTGTCTTTGGAATTTAATGGGAATCTAAGCATTCTATATAGTATTAAGAAATTAAATGTAGCCATTTTATAATGGAGTGGATGATTAGAATTATTTGGCATTATTAAAAAGTTTGAGATTTTCTATATGTTAAGTATTGAAAACTTGATTTCGCTTCTTACTGTGCTTAAGTCTGAGTAATTAAATTTATTATTCAATTTTTCTTCTAATGTGAATTTTATTTTGTTATGTAAATTGTTTACAGAGTTTAATACAATAGAAATGTTTGTAGGCCTACCATTATTTTGGGATACATGTAGAGTATCATCAACATATTCAAAGAAACATCCAAGTTCAATCTATTATATTTATTATTTCTTCATCGAGGTTTTATAGAAAGATTTCTGATATGATAGCAGAAGTTGGGGCTCCCATAGCAAGGCCGCCTGTTTGGTGGTATAGTTTGTTATTATATTGAAAGTAATATTGATTTAAAATAATTTTTAAAGTCTTGGATTTTGTTGTCCATGATGTGTCCGTTGATTAACTAATTATAAGTATAATACTACTGACTCGGAACACTAAGTTTTTTATTGGTAAAAATGTAAAATTTTTACCTTATAGCCTGAACCAGTTTTCGCTTATTTCAGCCTTCGTCAGAGACTGCCACTAGGAGCGCTGTCCGTCTTGTTCATGGTGACGGCGTTGTCGTTTGAAAGATCGATGTTGTGTGTATGCGGTGTGATATGTTCGAAGAGTACATGTGATTTGAATTGTGTCTGTTCGTTTAGGATGTCTTGCACATCTCAGCTAGTCCACGCACTTTCACTCGCTGATCCTGCATTACAGCAACATGAACTTTTTCGACCGTTTCTTCGGCAGTAGCCTCTTTTGGCCTTCCAGGTCGTTTAGCATCATCCGTGCTTTTTCGACCACAATGAAAGTCGGTACACCACTTATAAATCATTCTAATCGATGGAACAGGTCCAGAGAAATGTTTATCGAGCTTAGCTTGTATTTCGACAGGCATTTTCTTACGTAAAAAGTAACATTTAATCACAACGAGAAATTCACTTGTTTCCATTTTTTCAATGATACAAAGTTGTGTGCTTCAGATGACTGACAAAACAATACTAGTTGAAATATACCTTCATGAATATTTGGAATTAGTGGTTTGAATGTTTGTATTTTAAAACTATGGCAAGAGTTTTAGTTGTGGTGCCATCTATGAAATTTTGCACAAACTTTTCAGACCTCCCTTGTATATCAAAGCCGAAAGTGAAACATATACATCGAACATTTGAAAGAAGGCAGAGAAAAACAACAATTTTTACAAAAAGATCAACTCAAGAACGGTGATCGTCAGTATCAAGAGTGGTGAAAATCGTGGTTGGTAACGTACTGGAGAATAAATTATGCTATCGTTATTTCAACCCCACACATTTAAACACGTTAGCTTCAAAACAGCATAGACGGACATTTCTATAGTTTTAGCATTTGCTAGAACTAAAAATACATCAGAGGGAGAAAGTTCCATCATTTTGAAAAACACCTTTATTATTATAGTAGGGCCTGTAAGTACTTCAAAGCCAGAATATGAAGAGCGGTTTTATACTTCAAAGTATAAGTGAAATTAAAACTGATCTTGTAACACATTTTCATAAATAAAATTGTGTTTCGTTAAAAATATTGTTATTATTGAAAAGTTTATCTTGAATCAGTATAAAACGCGTGGAGATCGGAGCAGAAAGGTAGTAGCCTATATAGCCCAGGGGGATGCTCTCCCCAGTGACACACATAAACGTTTATTATAAATACCGAGTAAAATGATATTTTACGAAAAGGAGGAATACTGACGTGCTGAAGTGAAAATATTATTTAACGTACAGTAACTAACCTACAAAGCGTTCAACACTAGACCACAAAATCAGTTATTTTTTCGAATAGTTTAAGGTTAAAATGTTTGCTCTGACAATAGTAGTATCAATGGAGGTGAGTTATCTCTTTTTAATTAAAAACATCGTATATTCATGAAAACGGGGTTTAGATATACACATAGAATAATTTTTATGCTTCAAATAAATTAGGATTTAATGATTATAATTTGTCTAATCTTCCCCAAATTAATGTACTGCAAAATTGTTCTTATACAATTCGGTACCATTTAATAGCGGTCCGAACAACAATAGTGTCGAGTGCAATATGTTTTATTTTGCAAATGAATAAATTAATGTCGGGGAATTTGCCCTCACACGATCGCTGTTCGCCTCGAAAAGACAATTAATCTACGTACTATGAAACCGCGCTAGTTACATGGACAAAACCCTAGAGAAATCACGAGTACATACTAGTACCGAGTTGCTATCGTGTGTATTGTACTCGACTGAGTGAAACTCGCTACGTACTTGTCTTGTGTACGCTGCAAAGCGTATTGTAAAAAATCATCATGTGTGGAAACCACACCGGAGATCAGAATTGAATCGGTTTTTAGGCAAACTATTTAAGAGCAAAAGATTAAATTCTTTCATGTCGCATCTAACACTGTAATTATAGTATACCTATGAGCTCTCAAAGATGGAAGAGTCAAAGCTCTACGGGAGTTACAGGCGAAAAACATTTAATATAAACTTTTTTTAAAAATTTGTAATTGGTTTTAATAATAACCGAAACTGAAGCACGTACACACGCTTCCAATCTGAGAAAACATGTTATGTTTCCTGAAGCATAATATTTTTTACTTGGTAGGGCAAGTGTACTTTTAAAAGAGAACGTATTTATGTAAGGAATACAAGTTTGTTCTGTGGCCGATGATCGTTCTCTACAAGAAATGTTATCTTTGAAAGAAACCTTGATGTGCGTTATACTTTTATGAGTTATAAATTAGATTAAATTTATCTTTGAATGTTGCAAACATCATTCTCAGAGAGAGAGGGAGAGAGAGAGAGAGAGAGAGAGAGAGAGAGAGAGTGGTTCAGTAAAATCTTTTTTGTCACAATTTGTTTTATGACACGAGTGTGAGAATAGTTTCTAAACTGTATTACTTTGAAGAATATTAATAAATAAACTGTTTTTTCCTTCTTTACACGACGCATTCAACAAACGTTTGTGAAATATTTTATAAATTCAGTAGTACTTTAATATTCATATGTCTCAGTAGAAATATATATATCAATAAAATAAATATCTTCGTAGGTTACATGTACCATGGGTAATTTTTGCACACTAATTTTGATATAGGTTTATTTTTATCAGTAAAAAGCTTTTAACTTATTCAAAAAGTTGGCGTGAACAAAAAACAATACGTAAAAAGTCAAATATCTTTACAGTTAATAAAATTATTATATGTTAATGAAACAGTTAAATGAAACAAATTGTTAGCTCATAATACATGGAATTTTTCGTATCGTTATTTGTAAAGTACTCAGTAAGCGATATCTTTGTTCAAAATTGAATAATGAAAGTAGATGTAATTTGTAATAAAGACTTTTATTTGCTCCGGCACATATATTACGATTGTTAAACGTCATCTTCAGCTAAAGTGCAAGAAAAGTTAAGAAACCGAAATACAAGTTCAACTCCCACTTGGGATGAAGTTGACAATATGATCTGAAGAAACGTGTGCTCCCAAAACTAGTAAATGCTTACATAGTTGTCTGTATTGATGATACGGACTTTTCGTGTTTGAGTAAATTTTCAAATTAAGTCAATAATATACGTGGAACTCCGAATAACCAAAGCCAGTTGACCGAAAAATCCGATACTGAAAAGTAGTCGTTTCTAGGTGGCAAAAGGCAGTTATTATTATGTGTATTCGGTACATTTCAGTTATATAACATCGTACGTTATTCAAATTGTATTTATTAATATCTTCAAACAAAAGTAAAACAAAACTGTAAAAGTATTTAGGGTTTTATTTTTGTGTTAAATTATTTTATTTGAATTAAGTTAACTGCCTTGCTTTACGATTTGTGTTACGTTTAAGAACCTTGAACGTTAGGTAAATTCTGTGATTGTTGAATCTACAATTAGTAGCTAGAAATTTTACAGTACTGTGTTTGATTTTGCACATTAATTTAACTAACAAAAAATTGAATACCGTTGGCCAGAATAGTAACTTTCCAAAACAGAATAATCTTCACATGAAGACAAAAAAACCTTAACATTTTACCGTTCTGTTATACCTATGAGGCAAAACCAAACAACAAATTTTTTTGAGTAAGCCTATTGGATCTTTAGGATAGTCCACTGTTCAATAGAGCAGGGATGCATAGAGATGGATTTTTGTCATTAGTACTGAAAACTATGATTAGAAATTCATCCCAATTTCGTTATTAAGACTACTGAATTTCTTTACTTGGAGATATTTATAGATGAATTTTGACGAAAATTTGGCGGTTCTCATAAAAAATCGTTGCGTGGGATATTTTGTTACTTAAAAGTTTGTTATTCGGAAGTTTGACTATACGTTTCCCATACCTGGGACATCCAGGTATTAGTAGTTATTATAGATACTAATTACTACTAATTGTGAATATAGATTATTTGAATGTAATTTAATTCTTAATAGTCAATGAATTATTATTTATACAAATTCAATCTTGTGTTTAGTCGGACGGTGCTTGAAGCTGTGAGAAGCAAGGAGATATCCAATTTTTTGACAAGATAGATACCTATATGTTACGGATTCACACTGGACTGCTCGTAAATGGAAAATTGCAATAAGAAATTTTAATTAACAGTCAACGTGTTTTCAGGGCGTAGAACTAAAATAGATAAATTACAGTTTGTGGAGAGTTAAAATAACCTTTGATTACACAAGGGAAATATGTTTTGTAACTAAACATTATCATTGCGATGAAAAATTTAACTTCTTAGAGCAGTCAATTTTAAATTAAGACTAACGCTATTTACTTAGTTTTAATAAACGATAAAATACTTAAGCACCATTTGAAACTGTTTATTGTCTATGTGAAGAAGGAAGTCCTGGACATACTAGATCAATCAAGTTAAATGCGAATATGATCATCAAACTTCCCTTTATACCATTCAGGCGATGAAGCTGATGATGTTTTACCAGAAGTGTGATTAAATTTGAAGTAAGCGTTCTTATAATACAAAAAACATTTCACAAATTCTACAATTTACTTTAACAAAACAAGAACTGAGTAGTTCTAATTCCGTAACACTGTTTTCTTTGGGGTCTTAACTGATTACCCGACCACCTTGCGCAACAAAATTTGCAGTTTGACTATTACTGTGGTCAGCCTTAATTATGATTTACCAGTTCTTAATTAATTATTAAATAATTTTGAAAAAAAATTGACTGAGAGAATTTAGATAATTTTTTGTAGCACATTAATATCTGATAAAGAATTATCCAAGTAATGATAACGTGAAGTCACGTAATATTGTCATTTTAGTTTGGAGTATTGGAGTGTGAGTTCCATAAAGAGACACAGGAGTGTGTTATCCAAACAGACTTAATTCATGAAATGTAAAAGTTTTTAAGCCATTATCTAACAAAAGAAATAAATGCCAAACAGTTATTCACAGGAAACGTGTTTCAACAAACTATATTATTTTTATCAGTAAAGTGGCTAGACGGCCAATTGCAGTTGGGAAGTGAAGTGAACATTTCAAACACTTTAAGGTGAAATTTCTAGTCCAGCAATGAGTTTATTTTACGTCAATACTTTAGTGCTATCGTATATTTTGTGTATTTTATCTAAGAAGCTGAACTGGTGTTTTCTTACCCTCCGAGAATCACGGAAATTTTCTCGCATTGTCATAGTGAGAATCATCGTAAGAAACACGTGAATGAAACTTCAGTTTTCTTGCCTAATTAGCTATATGACAGATTGCTGTTACGTCAGTTAGGCATTAAAATAGCTGTGGTTATGTTTTAGTTAAATGTGTTTTGTTAATGTAACGTGCTAGAAAGTACTTTGGAAGTAGAAAAGAAGAGTATTTGATAAAGATGACTAATTTTCTTTTGTGACTCAGTTTATTTTGGTAATGGCTTTTTCTGTCATTCGAGCTGTGTATCAGCTGAGGCGATTAACAACATTTTAGCTATAATCACATTTACGAGCGAGTGCGCACAGACAAGCATACCGACACACGCGCGCACACACACACACACACACACACACACACACACACACACACACACACACACACACACACACACACACACACACACACACACACACACACACACACACACACACACACACACACACACACACACACACACACGCACACACACACACACACACACACAGTTTAAAGTCCCCGACGTCATCCAACTTTCAAACTTAGCTGCCGTTCTCCTCTGTTTAGGACTTGCTCTTCTGCTAGTCCGCTCTCTCACAAAGCATTGTTATAATTGTCTCCCCACGTTTTTCGGGAGACCTTCCTTTATTTTCCGTCTTGATTGATGCCTTCTGACAATCCGTCATCGGCATTTATCGGATGTGTCCGTATCATTTTAATTGGCGGTACTCAGTAGCCTGCGTTATAGTTTCCTTGATCTCCATGATGTCTTTACCTTGACACTCGTATTTTCCCTGCAAACTTTATCAAGGCATCCATCTCCACATCTTCTATTCTCTTCATATCCGACTCATTGAGCCTTCAAGCTTCCATCTCATAGTTAACTATATTCTTCACCATGGTATTGTATAACCTCCTTTTTTACATTTTTTTTACTTATTTTACTCCACCGTATTCCAATCAATTTTTATACGGCTATACTTCCTTCTTTCTATTTATAATGTTTTCGCGTCTACATCATCCGTACGGTTAATTTTCCCAGGTTGAATACAAATTTTATAATGAAAAATTAGGTGTTTTAGTGAATATCATTACATAGCTGAATGCATTACATTTGTACATTGAACGTGTGAATTATATTTGTAAATTTATGAATTATTATCACTATTATATTAACTTGGCAAATAGAAACATATTTAAACTCATGCAGACACGTTTCGTGACATTCGTCACATCGTCAGTATGGAACAGAACTGGTAGTGACATTGTTTTTTTTTTCGGGGATTCCACAGTTACTGCCACATCCCACATCTCAGTTTCCATATCAACTTATTCTGTGCATCTTCATTCTTCAGATTCTTTTCTTCCATACTCCTTTCGATCCCTTCTATCCATTTTAATCTAGGTCTGCCTCTTTTTCTTCTTTTGCTAGGTCTGTATTTGAAAACATTCACAGGTATTCTTTCTTCACTCATTCTCATTAGGTGTCCATACCAGGGAAGCTGTTTATGCTTTATATCTTCTTATATACTGTTACTTTTCTTTTCTATTTGTTCTTTCCCTTATTACGTCATTGCTTACACGTTCCAGACGAGAAACTCTGGAAGCTCGTCTAAGATAGTCCATTTCTACAACTTCAATCTTCCTGCAGCAGAATTGCTGCATTTCGTTGATTGTACAACATTCCGACCCATAGGTGGTAATTGGTTCAATAATGGCTTTATAAATATTGATCTTTGTCGGTAGCCCGACTTTGGTGGACCATAAAAGTGAGTTTAATTGGCGTATGGTGCTTTTTCCTAAAACTGATCGATGTCTTATATCTTCATCACATATTCCATCATCGCTAATGATACTTCCTAAATATTTATACTTTTCACATTTCTTGATGGAAGTATTATCTGATAACTGAAGATCTGATGTTCGACTTCCTGTGGCTAAGTACTCTGTTTTTTTTGAAGTTTATGTTTAATTCCCCATCGATCGTATTCTTCTACTAGTTTTCTCATCATATAAGTGATATCTTCTTCAGAATTGTCTATCACAACTTGATCATCTGCGAATAAAAGAGTGTATAAACACTTCTCTTCTAATTCTATTCCCATTCTGCTGCACTTGTTTTTCAATGTCTCCAGTGCTCCTTGTATATATACTTTAAATAAAGTGGGAGACATTGTGTAATTTGTTATGTAGTTTACACATCACTACCCCCACCCAACACCAGGACCAGTTTTACACTGTATGACAAACGTCACGACTATCGTCTGAGTTAAAATAAGTTTCTAACTCTCAAGGTAATAAAACAGTGATCTTGAGAAACTAGAATCTGAAGATCGCAAAAAACCTATAATTATTAGATCTGCAGCAGAATACAAAGCAGTAATTTCGTGTGTAATCAAGCAAGTAGGCCCTTTATGTTTAAAACGCATCTGAAGAACCCAGAAAATAATAGGGTTGTGTCTCGTATGCTGGAATTTAAACCGACTTGAAATTGGTTGTTTTTACACGTTTTTATGTTATGTTTTGCTGCCAAATTCAAATTTATCTGTATAGAGCCAATATGGATTAACAGAAGTTGGTTGTGAAGTGTATAGACTACACTTTCTCTTTGTTGACTGGAATATACAGTCATACTGTCTCAGCAGTACTGTTTTGTAATCTTTAGTTACCTTTTAAATAGCAATGGTACATTCTTATCTTACTTCATATTCAGTGAGAAAACAGCGTCGAATTGTGGAAAGTAAGAATTACTTTTTTAGACCAATAAAGGTCAATAAATACCGCCTTAAACTGATCGTAGCCTAAATAACAGCGGGACGGCATATAACAAGCAACTGAATTTTTATCCTAACGTAAATCCGTATCTGGTGTTGATTAATCTGTTCCCAGAAATACTTTGATATGCACAAAATCTCAGAGTATATTAATATTCCTGTCACACGTATTCTGCCTATCTTTCAGAATTCAGTTTAAACAACTAGTGAGCTATACTTAATACTTTTTAATTTAACAGTTACAGTAATTATTAAATTAAAAGATAATTAATTATGTATAGACTACACATTTTGAATTATATAATTTATGTATGTTTTAAAACTTAATTAAATATAGCCTATTTATGAGAACTTCAGCTTGCCGGGCTGAAAGGCCGTGGTCCAAGGTTGTTTGGTGCAAACGTTTCGGTCGCGCCTTCGACGGCCATCTTCACTGCAGAAGGTTGCAAAACACTGACAAAGGTTTCGTAGTCAGTGACCACTGAACTATGGTTAAGGCTAGTGGCTGTGAGTGGTCACTGACTACGAAGTTCTCATAACATTGAAGCCGGGCGTGAAATCTTCAGATAGCCTATTTAATGCAGGACCTGAGAGATAAACAGTCGTAACTCCGATTTTTATTAAAATTGAGATAATGACATATTATAATTTCTTGCTGTGTGTATTTTTACTGAGTAAAAGATGGTATCTCCAACATGAACAGTCAATACAGCAGTACAGTATGAAAAAGAAGTAATCAGATTTTGTGAATGGTAAACAGTCGTAAAAGTAGCAAGTGCCAGAATTAATTGTAAAAAAAAAGAAATTAATTTTTTTCTTCACACAGTTGGTAAGTACTGTAATGAAAATGCATGTATTATCGCAATAAAGTACACAAACAACATACAATAATAACATAATATTGTTTTAAATAACATAATAAAACGAACAAATTACTCTTGTAATTATCTTGACTTTTCGTTTACACGGAACTAGTTGAAGCTGAAGTTGAACTAGTTACGATCATTTACAGCTCAGGTGCTGAATTTAAATGCTCATGTTAGAAGCTAAAGTACTCCTAGTTACACTGTCAAATAAAGTCTTTAATAGTATGTTCCTCGAAAAAAGGCAATAAGCCTAAACTTCGCTCTAATGAAATACCTGAATCCACTTTATCTAACCATGGTTGGAATTTTATTTATGTCGAAATATATTCATTGTATACACATTTTATATGCATAATCATACCCTATTCTGCCAACTGTTCAAAGGTATTTTACAAAAGACCACCACAAGAAAACATGTAAAGGACACTTTGTCGTTAGCGTTTAATATCAGAACTTACTTATTTAACACAGGAGGATAAATATTTGATAGTGCTCAACACTATTATGTTCTTACTTTTCCTGGAAAGCATTATTGGTCCCTCTGTGATCCAAGTCATGGCAAAGACAGCCTACAAACATGCCAAGCACTTCCAGATCACTGAACGTGCCCTTCATTTCACAGCCCTGCAACACACGAACAAATATTGCTATGAAAAATGTAAATTCTAACAACAGTATCTGCGAGCCATTCATTGGCCGCATGTTGTCAACTAACTTTCGTGAGCGTATTTAGTGAGTGTAGTCCGGCATGAATTTTATACAATAAACTCCGTGAACCCTCCTTATACTTACTGTGAACGTAAACAAAACTTACCATGAGTATGGCAAACATGACTTGAGCAACGTTGAAGGCGTGTCTCCAGTTGTGGTATGGCACATCTCTGTAGTTTCTTTTCACCGTTATTAAAAACCGGCACAGCGTCTAAAGAAACAATTTTAATGTTAATGTTTCTAGTACTGTTGTATTTTAGAGACAAACAGCGAACAGCAGGCAAAGTGTTCGAATAAACATGATTTTAAATCATACGGTACTCTGCAAGAACTCTTTTGTGTTGATTGTTTATCGTTTTGACGGAGTAATAAAAATTAATTAAATCTTTAAATAATGTTTTTGATATTTTTAACCATTAAATTTATTTTTCTATTTACGGTGACACGGTGACTTTTGTGAGAGTGTTTACGAGTTTTAGTATCAATCTTCTATTATGGTGTATTAATTGTTTATAACCTAAAGGTACCATACATAACATGATTTATAATAAAGTTTTAATTACTCACATTTGATCGATTTCGGTCATAGAGCATCGTCAGGACATATACACTGTGCACTCGCGGTCACTATATTGTAAAACAGTTACTATTTACAAAAAAACAAATTCGTAAACACTGATTATCGTGAAACGTACGTTTGTGTCCAGAGTTTCTCGAGAACTCATACGTCAATCATATGTATGGTATATTTAAGTTATGAACAATGAATACACCACAATAGAAGATTGAAATTATAGGTACCATTAGTAAGCAATAAGTGTGTGTACATTATAAATACATCACATTATTATGAGTTTTAGTATGAAATATATTATCATGATATTTACAGTTTTGAAGTGTTTTATAAGTAAATACTTGTGACAGACTTACAAGGCTAAAAAGTGCAAACTTTTCACTTGTTAAATTGTTTACTCTTTGATAAATATTCACGGTTAGCTTAAGGGTAAGGCCATAAAAATTAATATGAACTTACTTCCTTTTCTATATTGAATTTCTTAACTAGTCCAAGCTCTAGAAACATGCTGACAGACGCGAGTATCATCTGGTCCTCGCTGAGGGAGAAGTCATCAAACGACAGGGAATAAAGATTGAGCTCGTCTGCCGCAGCAACTGTCTGTTGCTATTAAAACATGAAAACAAGACATAAGGTCATTTTAAAATTAACAAACCTCATAAACTAAACAGATTTGTTACGGTGAATGTTTACCGAGTCTGCCTAACACAAGAAGTATGTCTATAACTTGTCTGTAATAGTTACACGTAACTGTGCGTTGAAAGTCTGTTTAGTGTAATTTCACTGTCACTCTTAGGTTATCATTGATATAGATTTCTGTTGACTAGTTAGACTTTAACAAGAACTTTCAAGAATTTGAATATTTAACGTTATTTGACTAGACTTTAATCCTGATAAACAGCCGAACCGTATCAATAGAATAATCGAACTTTAGGTATGAACACGTTGTATTACAATACTTAACATCAACAGGATACAAAGTTATCTCGTTGTATAAGTTGGCGCTTTATTGCTACGTGGATCAGAACTTATCTTGTAAATCGTGCCAACAAAATAATTGTTCTCCAGTAGACGTTTGAAAATTATGACGTCAAACTAATGTCAACACTGAATAATTTACAGACTGTTAAAATAATTATTTTATATCTGAAAATAATTTGAATGTACATGAATATAAAAAATTTCATTTCATTTGTATGCACTGAAGCACAAGTTTGTGTCTACTTTTAGCGTGGTCTGTTGATCGTATTACTAGCCCTTTGTCGTGAGTGGCGGAAAAGTTAAGGAGAAAGAACCTCGCTATTTATAGAAAGTTATTTTTGTCACATAATGTGTCCACTTATAAACGTTCTATTTATAAATAAAGTGCAAAATACAAAAACTGCTGAGGAAAAGTTGGATTTAGGAAAAATCCATCATGGTGTACGCATGTAGTTAGGAAGGGACGTCTTCGTTACCATAGCGACAACATGCTTTCTCTGACGTCACTCTAATGAACAGTGAGAAATAATGACAGAGTGTATTCATTGCTAGCTAGACTTTTTAGTTTCATTAAAGGAAACACCCATCTTGACTACACTGAATTTGAAATGATGAGGCACGTTTACCAGCACAACAAAATAAAAACAAATTAAAACTAATGAAAACTTTAACAACGAAACATGCATTGTAATTAAATACATCAACGAGAGTTTCTTTGCTTAATGGTTTGTTTTTAAGTCACTACATCATAGCGACTTTACTATATCACTGGTTTCTTAATGCACTGAGACTTCAGGAAATGGCGCAACAACGTTTCTCACGGTTTAGTAGAAACTCGAAGCGAGCACGACGTTAATGGCTGTCAACGCTTGTAGACATGCAATGCCATTAAAACTAGTGGCTTCTATTAAATATGAACGCTTTGGAATTGAAACGGCCATCGTGGTATAGTTTAACTGTGTCTATGGCATAACAGTATAACCTTCTTGGATTTTGTTGTCCATGACGTGTCGGAGAGTCAATATTGATATGTATACACTTTTCCGATACGGATAGTAATATTTTAAATAAAAATTAAAAACCCTTTATCTTGGACTTCCATGTTGCTATTTGAACTTCGTCAGAGGCGGCCGTCCCCTGGCGCTCCTACCGACTGTCTCTGACGAAGCTTAAACGAGCGAAATCTGGCTAATGTCAAGGTAACATTTAAAAAAATTTTTATCTAAAATATTAGTGCCCGTGTCGGGAAAGTGTAACAGTATAAACAAATTCATGTAAAAACGTTTGCAGGTACATTTTGGAAAGAAATTTGGAACCTCCTGATCATTCCAAAAAATTCATTAAGACAAGTGACATTACATTTCTGGTTCCATTAACTTAATAACAAGCCGACAGTCACAAGTAGTCTGATAAATTTCATCAGAAACGGATTACCTGCAGATCGTATGAAATTTACACACGTTATCACATGTTTTTGTTTGAAGAGCGCAGTAACATAGGCCTATTGAAATAGATCTGCAGCATTAATATCAAATTTTAATATCGTTTGTTATTTAAAAAAAATTAAAAAATACAAAAAGAACATAGTATTTAGCCAAACAAAGCTTTCAGTTAACAGTTGGAGTGGAGTTTAAAAGAGAATAGGAATACGGAAATGTTGAGTTAATGTTGGACAGAACATACGAGAAATGCGCGTATAAGGCATGGTGAAACATTATTGCAGTACAGAAAGCAGGTAACTGACTGCCAAACGTAAAATGCTCTGATGATTTTAGTGAAGACGGGTTTGAAATAAATCAAGAATCTCTTGTTAAGGTTTTCAGTAGCGCTAGATTTAGGATTACATTAGGTTTTCTAGAAAGAGCTTTCTTGCTCTAGACTGAAGAAAACAATAAGATTAGCTTTGTTTCCAAACTTTCTTCTAGGCTACATCAACCAGAACAGTGAGACAACATTTGAATTAATGTAGAAGGGGAGTCGGAGCAGAAAGGGATTATGGAATGTGTTCGTTGCGAAGACTGGAATAGAAAAGATCATCACAGGCGACGGTGGAATGCAAAAATTGTTTGCATCAAAAGTGACGTTTAGAGATGACAATTTATTGACTCTATTAGCAAGTAGTACGATACTGTTAGGTGTTTTACGTGGAAAATAACACATGACAGCCTTGCAAGTCAGCAGCTAAAAACTAGAGAAATTTTGAAAACTAATCACAATGAAAATAAGATTGATCGTGGTTGTGGCAAGCGTAGCTGATAAACGCGCTCCGGTTTATTTTAATTCGACGTGCTGTGACATAGATTATTATAGCGTCAGGAAACTGTGCGAGCTACTGCGTTAATTAATTTGACAGAAGTAGATTAATTTACGATAGACGCTGTGAATTTTATTACAAAACTGCCTGCTATATTATCTTGAACACCACTTAGCGTTGTGAAGGATACGCCGCAAACTTAGCAGAAAATGTAGATCGTGTAACAAAGTAGATGGAATGAGACGCCATTACTCAAAAGAAACTTTTTTTTCTGTTGCTAAAGATTTATTTCAATATTTTTTCTGTTTTAAATTATGAAATATATTTTTTGTAAAATAGCATTATGAAAAGGCTGTAGATTATCAGATCCGTTTAAATTAATAACATTATTAAAATACTATAAATAGCGTTGCGCGCGCGCGCGCGCGCGCGCGCGCGTGTGTGTGTGTGTGTGATAAACGTGAAACCAAATAAATGTTAACTCTACTGTATAAAGAATTTCTCAGAAATCTGATTCGTAAAGTAGGCTTTTACAAAGGCTCAAGTAAAGTATTTAGCACATCTTGCTTAAAAGAAGAGGTTTTCGTCATATTCAGGTTTAGTTTTCGTAACACGTTTCGTATTTTTACAAAAAAATACGGTTCTTATCGACTAAAGCAAGCGACGTTATGCGATCGTTATGCGTTTGTGTCGTCAAAGTACAGTAAACGCTTATCGATGATACTCCACTGTGTCACTGCCACGCGGAAAAAAGCGTTATCGTCAACAAATTACTCAACAGCGATATTGGAAAGAGATATATATATATATATATTGATAATAGGTCCTGGAACTCTTATCTCATGCTTTTAGAGTGTTCTGACATATCACATAGCACAATCAGCTGTAACAGGTTGAAAACGGTTGAGCGTATAGTCTTAGATTGCACGACCGGGCTGCTATGAAGGAACGCAGTTGGGTATATTGGACGGGCGCTGTTGAATGTTGTGTCAAGTGTGTATTGAGGCTAGCTGAGTCTGTGATGGCAGGCGTACTAACTCGTTCGTCCATTCCAGTAACAGCGTTACGCGACCCAGTCGGTGGTGGTTTTCCTAATCAGCTGACTGCAACGCGTGTTGTAGCAGTGAATGGTCTGACCATGTAACTCTCACTGTAAGATAGTTTTAGAGGGAAAAGTACAGGAGCAATAGGTTTGAGTATTTTTGATAAAAAGTACTGAGAAGACAATAACTACTTGTAGACGTTTAAAACGAAATGAAATAACTATATGTTCAAAACTTCACCTATATATTATACGTTATTAAATTGCTACAAATATTTTAATAAATGTTAAAAGTAAAACGCATGTTAACTTTTTAAAAATATTTACAACATATAATTTCATTTTTAAAATCAAATATATTCCATACATTTTGTCAAAGTAATTGTGGTTTGAATTATACCTTTTATCACAGTTTTGAAGAGTTCAGGATTTGTTACGCACATAAATTAAATATACGTTTATGTAATACTTGCTTGGGAATAGCTATATATTTTTCACGGTTACACTTGAATATAGGACATATGTAGGCTATAGGAAGCTCTGAATAAGAATGACGATACAGAAAAACGTATGGGAAGCATCCGTACAGGTCAGCAGCAACACACTTAATGTAGTTGTTAAAACTTAGTCGAGCGTAGTTGTGGGATAGTAGTCCAGCGGATAGAGCGCTTGACTTCCAACCTATAAATCTCGGATTAGATTCGCGGTAGAGCATAATGTCAATTTCGAATCAGCATTTGTTAAACAGTATCTGTGATGCCGTTTAAGGTGAAGGCAGTCTGTTGAACGTCTCACATACGTAGTCTACACCTTGTATATACTAACCTACTTCGGTGGTAGAAAAATGAGTATTATTGTTAAAAATTAAGAACACTTTTCATATTTATACAGCAAACAGGCTGAAACGAATACATGTATACTAAATCAACAATGAAGTAAGTAATGACAATTGTTCAAAGGACGTTTTATTAACTTGAAAATCAGAACAGGCTATAACCTATTTGATTATATACTTGATATAACAAGAAAAAACGTTACTTGTTAACGAAAGCAGACGATTTAGAGAGAAGAGGAAAATATTATCGTTTTTCTTTCCAAGCTAAATGGAGTATACATTTCTTTGTTTAAAAAAAAAGATGGCTTACACAAGAAAATAGATCTCTTAGTTTCTTTGATAGTGTTAATAATTAACTGAAAAATCAGACTCGCCGCAAGGCTTTGGTTTAAGAAAATTGGCCTGAACTATTGATTTGTTATTGTACGTAATTATCTGTATTGCTTTACTTTGTGAATAAAGACAAACGGAAATCGTTTCATTTAGTTTTACGTATTTCTGAGAAACACGCTTCATTTCAAATGTTGAGGTAATATAATTTTTTAATTTAAAGATATCTTGATAAATTAAAAATCACTAGCAATTCCTCCGGCGGCACTGATTAAGACGCACAGTGGTAGCTGAAAAATTATAGAGATCTGTTAGCAACATTATATATTTTGTTATTTTTTGTCACTGTCTGTAGGCAGTAAAGCTCTTGAATAATTAGGCCTATATACTAAATATTGCTACAAAGTTAGTATTATTGTAAAACGGATATTTCACTCTGTAATTAAAATCAATAATTAATCATTAACAATGTATTTACTTTATTTCTGTTGTTATTAAATCATTTGATGATTTACATTATTTTATTTTTATTTTAAACACTTAGTTATACGTATGTGTTATTTCAAGTTTTGAAACATTGAACCCAAACAATATTATCGACTATACTTTCATTGTATAACTACCACACGGAAGAAAGCGTTATCGTCAACAAATTACTTAACAACGATGTTGAAAAGAGGTATACGATCCGTATAATGTCCTGGAACTCTTATCTCATGCTTTTAGAGTGTTCTAACAGTTGTGCCGAAGTGTTCGGCATAATTTAAAAATCGCGCCGAGGCTAACCGAGGCAGTGGTTGTCGGCGCCAATGACGTTTGATAGGTGAGCGGCGATTCAATAATGCAGGCTGCCGGTCAGCTGATAAATAAACAGTCCGTTGCACGTTCAACCGAGGCCTGGTGGCAAAATGAAAAACGCGAGTCTGCCTCATTTCCAATTGCGCTTTCCTCGGTACTGGTGTCCGACGGCGTTGGGGAGCTCTCGGTCGACGTCCCTGCCGATGGTGATAGATGGTCAGGTCACCATTTCAGCCTCTCCCTTCCTCCTGGCGGATCAAGGACCCTGCAACGTTTAGGTATTCAGTAGTCGTCATGACATATAACTGGCTCAATATCGGTTACCAAGGCCACACACACACTTTTCGCTCTCCTCGGTACTGGTGTCTGACGGCCTTGGAAGGAATTTCTGCCACCTCTACATTCTTTCTATATTATGTGTCGCTGATCGAAGGTGTCTCAGGTAAAAATCATTACTTATTCTTTTCATTTGATTAAGACTTATGTTTTAAATAAATAAATGAGAATTGTGGGGGTTATTTATTAATTGTGTGAGAACGAGTACATGTGTGTGTGTGTGTGTGTGTGTGTGCATTCAGCAGGCTACTTCCGGTATGCATATATGTATGTGGGCACGTGGTGATTTTGCACCCGACTATTTTAGAACTCAAATGTAAAAGTAATACAAAATAAATAACACCAAAAATGAAAGTGGTTGTAATGGCAAGTTGAGTTGAGATATTTTTTTTGAAAATACAAACGTGAACATTTAGTTTCTCTAATTGCATGAAACCAGGTTGCTGGTGTACAATATTGGGGGTGTGTAAATCGTGACAGTGTGTGTGTGGTCTTGGTAACCGATATTGAGCCAGTTATATGTCATGACGACTACTGAATACCTAAACGTTGCAGGGTCCTTGATCCGCCAGGAGGAAGGGAGAGGCTGAAATGGTGACCTGGCCATCTATCACCATCGGCAGGGACGTCGACCGAGAGCTCCCCAACGCCGTCGGACACCAGTACCGAGGAGAGCGCAATTGGAAATGAGGCAGACTCGCGTTTTTCATTTTGCCACGAGGCCTCGGTTTAACGTGCAACGGACTGTTTATCAGCTGACCGGCAGCCTGCATTATTGAATCGCCGCTCACCTATCAAACGTCATTGGCGCCGACAACCACTGCCTTTGTTAGCCTCGGCGCGATTTTTAAATTATGCCGAACACTTCGGCACACAGTATCGGGTTGTCGCCATAGCACAACCAACTGTAATCAGTTGTAGGTATAATATAATAGATACAATATAGAATTACATAAGACATATACAGTTATATGTGCTATATACACTTACATTCAATTATATAAATTTTATTACCAATTTATTTATTCTTATACTTTAATCTATAATTACCGTGAACGTGTTGTCTGTGTATTCAGTTTGACCTTATAGCATATATATTCAAACACTTTTTGCTACAGTCCGTTTCTTGCTGTATATATTATATTTAATTTTTATAATGAATTTACCTCAAGATATTTCTTTCCTTATTAGGAACATGTTTCGAGAACCATTGTGTTCTCATCCTCAGCCTTCGTGATTTTGCGTCTGGTGAAGTATTTGTGTGTTGACTGGTCGTTATTGTGGTTTATTGTTGGTCTCTGGTATTTTAAAGTGGTATTATTGTGTGTGGTTGTGGTTTATCTATTAGTATTTTGTGTATTTTCGATGTTGAGTGCTTTGGAAATTGTGACACAAAACATGACATTTTCAAAGCACTCAACATCGAAAATACACAAAATACTAATAGATACACCACAATCACACACAATAATACCACTTTAAAATACCAGAGACCAACAAGAAACCGCAATAACGACCAGCCAACACACAAATAGTTCACCAGACGCAAAATCACGAAGGCTGAGAATGAGAACACAATGGTTCTCGAAACATTTTCCTAATAAGGAAAGAAATATCTTGAGGTAAATTCATTATAAAAATTAAATATAATATATACGTATATATATTCAAATAAATACAACTGCAAGTAGGTTTTTTTACACCTGACGCACGTTTCACAGGAATTATTCTGTATCTTCAGAGGTTTTTTGAATTGTAATTGTTCACAAGCGGTTAAAATTCCAATTGCAATTCAAAAAATCTTTGTTTCCAAAACATGAATATATTTTTGTTAAAATGTTTCGACAGTTTTAAATTATTATCATCATAATAAGTATTATATTGTGTAAATAAATCGTTAAATAAATTTGAAATCAATTCAAATATATATATTTATGTTTTAAAAATATAAAGTATTATGTATTATTAATTTGAATAACAAAAATAAGGTAAGTGAATATGAATACATATGTATATACAATTTTTGTTTAATGCTGATTCACTTATTTATTATGCTACCGCTTGTGAAGAACGTTTTTCACACGTGTTTTTGAAAAAATAAACCAAATGGGAAGCGTACCAGATGTTATTATTCGGTACAGAACTGTTTACTTGATGCTTTGTATATTTGTTATGGCTGATTCGTCAGGAGAGAAGTCAACAGTGACAAAACTACCTTACAGGATAGTTTTGCTATAAATGTAAATAAATCACGCAGCGGACCTGGAATTCTGCCAGGGCGACGTTGATTAAACTGCTAAGTGGTTGTCATGACGACTCGTACAAACACGGGCTTCGCATGAAAATACCTATGTTATTGATACACCACCGTGATAATCACAAGCCGCTTTCTTTGAAACAAATCGCTTTCATTGCAACTCATAATAACCGTATTTAAATTCCATCTTGGTTTAATACGAAAATACGTACGTTTTATATTTAATTGATTAAACTTAACTCAGGCAGCAGCTAATTAAATGAAAATACGACACAATCAGCTGCACAAATGTTCTGTACTTTGATGCGATTAAAGTTTAAATTGAGAATGATTATTTACCAGAATGGCATCCACTTCTTTACTAGACGCTGTCGCGTGGTATGAGAGCACCTGTGAAGATTAGAAATTATTATTAAAGTAAAAAGAAAACATAATAGGAAGAGTCAACATAGTTTATTTATAACAAACAATTGTACATAGTTTGACTTAAAAATTTAACAGAAATACACTGTTGCACACCACTGTAAATAAAAATTCCTGATTAGCGCTTTCAAGTTTCACAGCTCATCATCAGATCAGAAATATCTGATCAGATCATATTTCCAGTCTGATGATGAGCAGTGAAACTTGTAAGCGCTAATCAGGAATTTTTATTTACAGTGGTGTGCAACAGTGTTGTTTCTGTTTGTGATTTAACCACTAACACAACTTTACTAATTAAATATTAAAACTTTAAGTAAATAGTGTAGGTGCATACTTACCGATGAAGGTATCCTAGCATGTATGTAGTAAAATAATTAAATTTTAAATAGGCATTGCATCTGTAAAGGAAAGAAGTAGCGAAAAATATGTTTCAACATTTTAATTTTTTAATAGGCAATCTGGAAGTAGTCGATAAATATCGTAACCAAAATAAAAGTACAAATGTACTCATTATTTATTTGGTATCAATTGATTTCCTGAATGACACAATAGTTCACATGATGCGATGTCCATGTAACAATCGTTACGCGTTCACTTGTGTTTCTGTGCACAATACGTGTTTTTCTTATGTTTTGTTGACGTTTATGTCTGTACAATTATTATTAAACCGTAGTAGGCAGAATCAGAAAAGGGGAAATCAGACATGAATTCGAATTCGAATTGTCTGTACCATAAAAACTAATACCGTTGTGTAATGTAAGCTTACTGTGCTATACAGTTTTCTGCAAACAGAAACTACACGATGTGCACCACACGTTTTTCACCCGTGATAGCTGGAAAGAGAAGAGGCAAACCCTGGGAAACCTTTGCCCGACAATATCATCGGATTAATGCTTCAGAACGAACACCACTCGGATCAGGTAGCAGCCTACATAAAGGAGGTACTAAAGCAAAAAAGGGAGCAGAAAACGATCTTGCTGGGGCTGGTGAAAAAATAGCAGGAAACTGGTAACGTGGACCCGCTGAAGGTTTAAAACAGATGAACGTCCACAGGACGAAGTACAAATGGCACCACCTTGAAGTATTGCGAAAGCTGAATCCCGATGTGGATCCATGCTGCAGACAACAGGGTTTATGGATTTGGTGTGTGCGAGTACCACACACCGTAAGAGTGCGAACTCTCCTGTGGTGAACATTAGTTTTTCACAGTCTCCCTCGTAAAACACCTGTGCTATACAGACCGAAGACGCTGCCACTTAGAGGTAAAGTTCACAAATCTTAAAGTGGCAACAGTAAATGTTATTGTCTTGTAATTGTCTTCAGAGCGATAACTTTCTGTCTCGAGAGGAACAGACACTGTGAGCGGATCTGTAGAACGCGTGTTCTTTGTCGACCTATTTTATTCGAAGACTTGACGCTATTAAACCATTTTATTACTTCTTTTGATACCTTTTATTGTTTCGATTGCGTCTTCCGGTTGATGATCCCGTCGTAACATTTACTGACGATGAACATCGTGAAGTAACAGTGGGCACAATCGGAGGAGATGCGCCGAAATCAGCGATTGTATCAAAAGTGTTACCCCAGGAATGATTTAATGCGAACACTAACATGAACTACGACAGTAAAATACTTTTGTCTTCATTAACATCTCTGTCAGAACAGAGAGTATTATTATAAATACTGAACACCTGTTTATAGCATGTAATATCACAAAGTATAAATTTAATAAACATATTTGAGATAGAGGCAGAAGAGGAGTGAATATTATGGCTACAATTGATCATTTGTAACGATATCATTAGATTTAGAATAAAGTAATAAAGCATTACATTGGTGTGACATTCTAAAAGCAAGAAAGATTAGATATAAAATATTTGTACATTTGCACTTTAGTGTAAAGTGTTAGTCATATCTAGTTTTTATATATTCAAGCCTGACCAATGTAACCATAAACTTTCTTTAATTTGTTTTATTATTATAATCTGTGATCTTTAGATTCTGTGCGCATTTATATTTTACGTTATGTTATTTAAAATAATTTTTTTTGCTGTTTTTATTTTTCGTTTTCAATAAAAATACATCTTAGCATCGACACAAATTTTACTCTATGTATAAAACACCGTATTTTGGTTTTACAAAAAAGGCGCCAAATTGATGCTTCGGGTGCAACATTTTTCGCAGTGCTCTAGTATCGAAATACAGATAATAACGAGCGGATGTGGTCACAAAATGAACAAGAGCGTACTGACATACTACGATTAAACCGCATACTGGTACCGTCAAGTCAGCTGACCGGGCGTTCAACAGGTGTAGGCCTATATAGTGAACACTAGTAAGCGCTGTGTTGCACTTTCACAGACTGTTCACGCACGCGCGTTTCCCTGTAAACGAGGCAAGTAAAACGTTTATTAATATTTACTGCTTTTGAAATTAGGTATGACATTACCGAGAAGGTTCTAGTAAAATTAATTTGTGTTTGTTTCTGTTATGTTTGCCATAACTATAATCATAAAATGATTATAATGACACAGTTACAATGAATGTAATGTCTAAAATGACTGAAGCAACAGTTAACTCTTTATATTATGTCGAAGATATCATTGTCGGTACACAAAAAAAAATAGTTGTAAGAACACATATAAATAAATATACACGACAAACATATATCCACTCATGCATATACATATTTATATAAACTAACCGATAGGCCCAATAATATTATATCGATATTTTACTAAGACTATATATAGCCTATGTAAGTACACTCAAAGACGCACCGCATAGACCACAACATTCGAGCATCTGCGTTTGTTCATGGAAGGAAATACAAAATTAATATTTCTCATGGTGTTTTCTACTAGTATGAATGTGTTGAAATATAAATTGTCTTGTAAAAAAAATGTGAAAACCAAATAAAATTATTACGCGTGTAGGCCTATAACGTTTGTCTGTGTAATGTTATTACGCGTGTAATATGTGTGTGTGTGTGGGGGGGGTACACACTCACGTATATTTATGGTCAACACACGAATTCAAATGAATGAAATGAATTGCAAACATAAACACAGACAGCCGTTTACAATATTTACATAAATATAGTATTTGGAAGGAAAACAGGCTCACCTCAATAGTAACTTTCTGCCGTGCCATAGCTTTTTCCACTTCGCTGTACATAAGCGTGTTGTGAATACCCAAGCCACAGAATATAGTGAATGCCTGAATAAAGTTTATATAATTTTAGATCTGTACACAAACACACACACAAATATATACTTAATTTATTTAATTTCACTAAATAACAATAGTTAAATATGATTTGTATTCATAATAAATTGAAAAATAATTAGTTTCATAGGTACGTATGAAAACGCCTGATATACGATTCACGAAAAATCTACGTTGTTATCATGCTCTCTGTCTCTTATCGTCAGTGTCAGGCAATTTAAGTTTAAATACTTACGTATGGTAATAAATATTATGATGTAATTACTTTGTAAGGAACATTTAATGATATATTATAAATGTAAGAAATTATGAGTTACAATTTAAGTGCAAGTCTATATATAAATGTATAAGTATTTCTATTTAGATATATTCAGTTTTTTTTTCATTTAAGTCAACAATATCGCAAACAAATCAAAGTTATGGTAATGATGGTTTTACACAACTGAACGCTTATTCTCATAATGTAAAAAACAGCGTTAAAATATATGTCCTTACTTCAACAGAGTGAGTTTTTAAGGTTGTGTGTGTGTAGATATACTTTTACAGATACGGGGACTTCATATATGGCGCGTGAGTATTTTAGATAATCGTTGTAATTTAAATTAATTATACTGTGACTATTTATATGATTACTGCATAAGGTAGCTATTAAATGTGGAATTTATAAAGCTTAACTTAATTGATGGAATGAGAGACTCCTAAGATAAAGAAACAATTATTCCTCTGAAAAAGCGTCTAACGTTTTCACACAGTATCGCATCAAAATGATCTGAGACGTGACAGCATTTACACGCTGTACGAAGTTTTTAAGATATAATTATCATAAAATTAAAAGCTATTTTTATAACATAAAAATGATGTTACTAAAACAGGAAATAATTAAGGTTACTTCTTATTCCGTTCCAAGTTTTATGATCACATATCCTCCTTCGTTCATAATTTAATAATACTATTAATTTAATGAACAATTAAGTAACTAAAGTTAGTTATTAAGTTCAATACAATTGGTTAATAACTTATTGAATTAAGTCTCTATGCTCAAATAACGTCTGTCAGGACAGTAAATAGTAAAACAGCATAAGATTTGGTTACATTACTGGAGTCAGTTACGTGTATTAATGTATTGAAATTATTAAGTTAACATGTATAACGCTGGAGAGGTCAATTAAGCGTTGTACTGCGCTACTCAATTAAGCATACTATTGAAAGCACAAGGGCACAAGGATAAAAGTCAATATAATGTGTAATACCTCAAACAGCTGTTCGTCAGTCTCATCAAAAGGTTGTCCGTTCAACTTGTTTATGATGCTGGCGACACCTGTAACCAACAGAGGAATATAAACTCTCCCGTCTCTACATTTGTTCAGCAATAAACGAAAAATGTTTTTCATCCCACCCTCTGCAAAACATGAATTTCATTTACATGTATTTGTGTTTATTTTTACCTGCGTAACATACACGAAATATGGAAATATTTTTAATAACGTCGTACATAATAACTGGAAATTATGTAGTCGGTCCATAACGACAGGTTTCGAGGTCCCCTCAGTTTGAAAATGCTATTTATAGAAAATACTGAACGTCCGCGCACCTATGTGGAAAACTTTAAAAACTAAAAAAAGACAAAAATGAGACTCGGAGAAAAATCACGGTTTCGTTGAAGTCTTAACTAAAGTCTAACGATGGCGACTGCATTGCAGCTTTTACGAAAACTGTCTGAAGGGACGTTTTGTAGGTATTCATGGGCAGTTCATATAATGTAACTTACATTATAATTAATGTAGTTTTCACAAAAATAATGTTATTTTCTTAAATGTTGCTTAAGTTTTATAAAACAAGTGAAAAAAATGTTTAATTAAAAATAATTTTTTATTATAGCTATACATTATACGAATTTAAGCTGTGACAATTTTTCAAACAAGTTGTATTGGAACACTTAAACTATCTGACATTCTCATGGGAAAATTAGATTGGTTGCTGTTTAGTTAAAAATGACATCTAATATTACTGGTTTTGTGTTAGTAGTCAAACATTTTAAAAACCGAAATACTTTAAATTATACATTGCGAGATAGAATAAGGAATGAGAATATCAGAGAAGAACTCGAAGTAAAGGACATAAATGAAATTATTTCAATTTACAGAAGACAATGGTGAGATCATTAGCAAAGGATGATAGAGGATCGATTGCTGAAAGCGGCACTGAACTATAAAGCCATTGGTAGAAGAGACGTGGGTTGTCCGAGGATGAGATGGGTGCCGGAACATAACCTAATCCTTGAAGAGGAGAAGAAGAAGAAAAACCGTTGATAGTAATTAGTCTTTTTAAATAAATTTGACATTTTTTTATTTACAATTTTGGTTTGTGCATTATGCGGATAGTGTGCAAACGTTAAGATGTTTAAGACAAAGTTAACTCTTTGTTAGCGAAATTTCGTAACAAGTTTTGTATGAAATAATCAAATATTCATTGTAATTGTTGTGTTAAAATATTGTATTCATTATATTAAAAATAATAAAATTTTAAAACACAATTTTTTTATACATCCTTGGTCGTACAATATATATTTCTGTGTTGCGATAAATGTGCTTTATGTACAGAATTACGGTTTACGTGAACCAAGGGAACATTTTACTTTTTGAACTAAACTGCCTGTAAACATGAATGCTGAACGTGAAACTACAGTAGTACTACTTATTATGTGCAAGGTAAATAGATAAGTGGAAAAGAAAAACTTTTATTTTTTATACTAGATATTTTGAAACTATCCTAATAAAACTATGAGCGCTAACGTCAACACTTTTAATGTATTTTCAAGCTAACTTTGAAATACAAGCTGTATCTACTGGGTCTGCTAATTGTGCAAAGTATACATCATGGTGGGTGGTATGTGTTGGTCCGACTGGTTTCTATCATAGGTTTACTCTATCCTACCTGTGTGTGTGTGTGTTTGTGTTTGTGTGCTTCTCTCTCTCTCTCTCTCTCTCTCTCTCTCTCTCTCTCTCTCTCTCTCTCTCTCTCTCTCTCTCTCTCTCTCTCTCTCTCTCTCTCTCTCTCTCTCTCTCTCTCTCTCCCTCCCTCCCTCCCTCTCTCTCACACACACAACACACACACACACACACACACACACAAAACACACACACACACACTTTATATTAATTACCTCTATCCCAGCGAGGTAAAAATTATAATTTAGAAACTTCACAGCGTTGGCTGGAATGTTACATTTACTCTGAGTGAGAAGATCAAAAAACAAATTAATATTTAAAAAATGTTATTGTTCACAGGTAAATTAATTTACAATTACAAGTTAAATTTTATTTTACTGGTCGGTTACACCTAACCAGCGTGTGTCATAGATTTTACTGACTGAACTCAAACTTCCGTTTTTCGCATTGATTCTTGTTTTCCAAATATAAAACTGCCGATAACGCGTAGTGTCAGGACAGTGGCTTACCAGAATAGTGGTTTTAGAATCCTGAATTGACACGAGTTTGCTGCTGGCAATTTGAAGCACAGTGTCTACATACATGTTCGCGGATAAGTACAAACGTTTATTTCACACATTACTGAGAAATGTGAAGGAGAAATTACTGAGGGATAATATTTGCTTTCATGAATTATCTTTCTGCAAGTTGATTTGTAAATAATGTTTATTTTTTAGATGGAGCGGTGTTTATGAGAACGTTACATGTTAGTAGAGGCTTACGGACTTAGGAGATAGTTTGTACTAATCCCGATGTGAGTAATCATGAAGGAGGAAAAACATTCCAATTGTGTACAGGCAACACTCGTTCAGTACGTTAATTAAATAAAAGGTTTTGTGCAACATCTGTCAGTTTCCTTGATGAATTATTATTACACTGTTAGCTTCAGTTAATAAAGTAATTCAGCGAAAACATATTGTGTTAAATTATTTTTTTGATTAAGCTATATACTTTGTTATTACAATTAATTTTTATAATTATAATTATTTTATATTATAATTAATTTATGCAGTTATATATTATTTGTAAATCGGGTAATATTAATGTTTAATTGATACGCACACAAAACACATCCATAGTTGCTTAAACACAGAACCAAAAGTTTCTTCAAACATTTTATTGTTAGTAAAAAAGAAACAAAATACTTTTTTATTGTTAAAAACAGGCCTTACAATTGCAGGGTAATACTTATCAGGTTTTTTTACGTGTCCGTCTTCCTGACAGACAAATGGATTTTGTAATCTGACTTAAGTAAATAAATTTAAGTAATGTTACAGATTGTTTTCTCTTTGTTTTCTATAAAATTATCTTATAAAAATTCTAGCATCGTTATAACAGAAGTGCTGGAAATATAAAATTAAGGAAGCAGATTCTTAAACTATTAGTAATATTTTTTAAATTTTGGTCACAATTTGTTGTTATTATGAAATACTACAAACCTCAGTAGTGGGAGCTAAATTTTTAAATTTTAAACATAATTTTTTTGTTATTTGCGTTCTTTAATCTTTTAAAAATCTTCTTTGCTGTTATTTAAAAGCAAGGAAAATATAAACTAAAATTGTTAAAATGTGCTATCGTATACCGTAAATGTTGCAAAAATTAATAACTATATTTTAAATTTGAAGAAAATACTACCACCCTCGCAGTTTAGAGCTAGAAAAGATATGTGTAATTTATTAATACTAAACTCTTAACTCTGCTTGATGGCGACTCTTAAAATTATCTCAGGGTATCCAAAAAATGATTATTAACACAATTAACTTGAATGACTGCTAATTTTAATGAACATCTTCATTAACATATTACAAGTTCCATACAGTCTTAATGATTAACAATTATTGAAATTATACTTCTCATCAATTATCATTGAAAGTAGGTTCATAGACCAATTGAATTGCCAATAGTAATAGAGTTACAAAAATACATGAATTAATCTGAGTTTAATGTTCAATTTGGTTTACTTGTTAAGTTGAATTCCTTTTAATTGGTGAATCCTTCCCTCGGAGTCTGCGATCTTGGAGATTGCGTTGTCGGCGATTCGGATGATCCTGTTGTTGACGCTCGATGACATTAACACTTGATTACTTCGGTTTCACTTTAATTACCACTGTTCACACCTACTCACTGATTCAGCATGTAACTAGTGTATACTAATTAATTTTGACACCTTAGTACCTATGTTATTAAACTGAGTGCTCGCAATATCAATAATTCATCCCGAATACACTCCCACATTCCGTAACTTCCGAATGCACGCGTTCGATTATCGATACTATGAAGTTCGGTAATTATCACCAAGTTATATTATATTCATTCTAACAATTACTTTGATTTGGTACACTTCGTTTACTGTAATACCGGGTTTAATATTATTAAACGCACGACACGAATATTGTACTTATTACTTATCGCAAGTTTTAGTTATGAGACCGCAATGCACGATAACGAATCTGATAGTTGTAGAGTTCGTCGTAGACTGCCTGACAATTTCCCAACTACGTTTTTTATACTCCCACAAACGTTACCCATACTCAATATTTACAAATCGCGTTCCCATTGGTTTCAAGTACCGCGATATTTGATTTCCTCCAACCCAACTGGCAAATTTCACCCGCTTAAAAGTGACGCTTTCTCCCATTCGTCAAAAAACAGCGCGTAGCAAGCTTTTACCGCGAAAGTGAACATGACGCTACTTCGAGTTCTCTCTCTCACCCTCTCTGTCTAAATTCTAACGGTACGGTATTGTCTGAGCACTCAATTTTTCCTCGATTTCACTTAACTTTATGGCTTTTTTTAATACAATACATTTTATGATTTTACACCCTGTACGTGACTTGCTGTATAGCTCTCGCAGCGCCAGACTGTCGCCTCGCCTAGGGTGTGTGCTTTGAAAAAACACCGCTAAGCCGGTTTCTAACCATACATCAAATCACATTACTTGCATTTCTTATTCTAATATACATTTAATAATCATGATTCTATATAAAACCAGCGTAAAATTGGGTAGCATTCAATTTTTACGTTATAATACAAACACTCGTAATAAAGAACAGATATAAAGAAGCTCCACTGGAATGAGGTTTGATTAGGTTTAAGTCTTGATATTTACAGACAGCACGAGGAAGCCTCCACTTGGATATATGAATCCAAGGGGATTGTAAGTCTTACGAGACATCTGTTCTTAGTTAGCTAACATTTATTCTCTGTTAGCTAACATTAGTGTTCTGTGTTCCTAGTACTGTGTACTGTGTGGACAGTGTTGGTGCTAGCTTAATTAAAATTAAAAACACTAAGTTATTCTACTTCATTCGTCACCCATAATTTCTGAATAATTTTATAACAGAAGATAGATAAAAGTGGAAAATAAAGTGACGGAGCAAGAATATTTTCCATGAATGTTAAACAAAAATAGTGTTAAGATATTTCATAATTCTATAACTACGTTTTCTTATTTTTATTTAAATGTTTACCTGAATCTGTAAATATTGCCTAAAATGTAAAGTTTATTATCAGATAGTAAATTATGAATTTTTCTTTCATAACGACCATCACCATTGGTGTTTGGACAATGCATGCTTGTAAATGTAATCGCGCGTCCGCCCTCTCAGGGTATGACAATAGAACATAACCGGCTTACCTATTATTTGGTATTTGCGGTTACGGATGGGCATTGCCAGCAGACATCTGACGTTTCCAACAGCGCCCTTTTCCACTTCTAGACACTCAGCCACATTAATGACATCACCCGATTCAGCCACTCGCTGAGCAAGACTCAACAGGTACCGTGACACGCTACTCTTCTCCACCTGTAGTCGCGGGCTGATAACAAAATTAAGTGTTATTTATGACTCAATGATGAGGAGTCATTTAGGGAAGAAACATTTTGCAGGCGAGTTTCAACTTATTAAAGTTTCCGCGTATGAAAAATATTACAAAGAATTTGATTGTCACAAAATCGTAAACAGGCAGTATGTAATTTTGAATAAAATCTATTATTTACGCAATTGAATATCATGCTATAGATTAGGTAATTATAATTTTATTTTTAGAAGATACATTTAAGCGGATAGGTAAAATTATTTTCAATAACGTATAATTACTATTAATAGCAATAAAATTAAAAAACGTTATATAAGTGGGCATCGTCTTTATTCCATATCACTGTCTTATAATTTGTTCTCGTAATAGGGTTATAATGTAATTAACACGACGGGAAAACACGTAGGCATTTAAAAGATATAACCATAAGATATTAATAATGCACTATTATATTTTCGTATATGTCTGAGGCTTACTTGTTGTTTATGTTGTGACCAGAATCATGTGGAGACGACAGTTCAAAGAGCTTTGAAAATTTCACTACCTAGACAAAACAACGTAATTATAAACAACGAGTACTCGTTGAAAGCGGAAATCAGTAAAGCAAGCAGAATTGTTTGATGACTTTACCTCTGAACTTTCGTCGACAATAAGGACAGCAGCCCTTTCGCACTTCAGAAGTCTTTGAGCCCTTTGCATTATTTTTAATATGACTTTTTCTAACGATGTTTGTTCTTCGAACAAGTCGTGAACAACTTCCAGCAGGTTCTAGAATTGAAAGTTATATTTGACATTGACAGAAAAAATTATGTTTTATTAAACTGCAATTTCAAGTGGAACACAAGTTTTTATTCTGTTTGCTGAAAACGTATTTTCTAAAGAAAATTAAAAAAATGTACGAACAAACAATAAAAAAAGTTCTGCGAAACGTAGTTTAGTTTTCCATTTACAATACTAAAAAGTACGATACTCCAGACTTTCTAAACTCAAACAGCCTCCAACTGCTTTCTCTCGTAAATACTAATTGACGTTGAAAAGTATTATTACTGTAATCAAAGCGCTATGAAAATTGCAAAAATGTTTCACAAGTTTTTATTTCATTAATTAACTTCAGTTACATTCGTCAATGTAATACTTTGTTGCCAACCTGTATTGAACTGGTTTAAACGAACTCACTATTTTTTGTAATTATTATTTGCAAATACAGCATTTATAGGTACATTTAAAAATGCATGTAAACGATCTCACATTGAAATGTACTAAAAATATATACAATAAAATGTATTAAAACGTTCATTTAAAAATGTACGTTCCTATCTAAAAGTTAATGAAAAGTGACTTCAAAGATTTGTGAACAAGTGGTTAAATTGTAATATATTTTTAACAGTTGCATATTGGTTCGAGTAATGAACAGTACACAAGAATAAGACTTATTTGTAGCTATTAATTATTGTATCATTTTGTTAATCATAATTTACAAGGTCTTACATTACTGTTTCAATATTCCAAGTTATTACTAGAGCTCATTGTATTATAGTCTTAGTTCTTGTGAATAACCTTTCTCAGTAATTTATAGGCGTATTTATCACCAGAATAATTTACTTACGCTTTAACAGTATTGTCTTAGGGAAACACTGTAATGTCTCAACATTATTACTACAAGCTAGAATTAATTATTACTTTATTGTATGCATGTATTTAAACGTACACAAACATTTTAATTTGCGTTAATGAAAATACAAATTCTTATTATTTCAACGCGTTAATTTAGTTATTAATTTTCCTACTTACCCGGTTCCTGTCGTATTCCTGCCTTGAAGTTTCTATTATCTGAGCGTTTGTGATTGCAATGCCTACGAATTGCAGATACGTTTCGAAAAGCTAAAAAAGAAAGCGACATATATAGAGTTTTGTATGCATCACATAAATTTTAATTATACAAATTACTGAAACGCTAAAAACAATTTCCGTTTCTGCAAATCAGAGATCCTAAGATTACTAAAGTTTTTCGGCCACTTGTGAGAGGCCATGGAATTGTTGAATGGTTACCACTGAGCTGTATAAATTTACGGATCCGAACAGGCGTTGGTTCGATTATAATGTCAAACTGTATTGGTCAAAGGTCTGTGGCCATTATAAAACAATTATCATAGTCAAAACTCATATATTGACAACTACAATTAAATGTAATTGTAAGAAGAATATAGGAGTAAACGGGAAAATTTATGAAGTAACAATATAAGGCATTAATTATAATTAACTACTTACATTAACTACGTATACAACGACTTACATTTAATGTCTAGCCGTTGTGAGCACCCTTAGTGAAGTTTTGCTACAGCCATTGACGATGGTGTATGAATGGTTGCAGCATTAAGGCGTCGCATGACTTGAACATTGTGACAGCGATTTAGTAAACTTATTACGCTTTAGATATTATTAGCAGCAGTTGAAAATAAATTAGTCTATTTACAAAAAAGAATTGTTGGAACAAATTTGTTTAGCCTAACCCGTGTGAACACATGTGTTTAATTGTTCATTCTACCAACTCTTTCAAAAATTGAGAAGAGGCAACTAGAAATAAAAATTAATGTTTAATAAAATACCACTTTTTATTTAATAAACGTTTCAAACCTTGGATTGTCATAAAAACATATGAAAGAAATTAATTTATTACAAAAGTGAAATTACAATTAATTTCCATATAATCTATTAATTACAAAATCTTATCATTTCCTCATGGCTTGTTGAACCTCCTGGCTTCGATACAACCCACATCACCACACCATCTCCACAAAGAGAAACCAGTCTGCAACTTTAAACTGTTTTAAAGTATTGCTCCGACAGTAGGTAGACGGGGTTGAATTGACTCGAAGATGAGCCAAACGCCAGAACAGCATAACAATTGAACCACTTACAGCGATCTCCCTACTATAGAGCTACTCCGCCGTCTTCAAAAATTTAATATTATATATTAAAATACAAGTTTAGAACAGTATTGAACTCATTTATACATTTAAGCGTATGATGGCCAACTTTGCTTCAATCGCCACTGGTCCAGTTCTTTTTTGTGTGTTTTTTATGAGACCTGACTAAAAACACGAATTTAACATAAAAGTACGGTAACTTTTAAAAATTGTGCACAGTCTCAATATAAAGTTTATATTACAGTGCATACTGGTAAGTTTATACAGCTATAACTTTTTTTGAACAGATTAATTTAAATTAATATTGCTTATTTTTTAAATTATGAAATCATGGCATTGATGTCTTGAACACACCCATTTCAGTTAAATAGGACTTTAAAACTTCTAAAATAATAAAATAAAATATGTGTGTTCATAAAAAAGAGACTTTACGTATTGTCTCTTAACTTTAAAATATACAGACCCTTCTTATATGTAAGTTATGATGCATTTCTAAAGGCACAACTTTTATTAGACAAAAACAGAAAGAACTTCATAGAGTGGCCGCCATGTTTTCCTCTGAACAATGATTGGTTGCCGTTTATTGCCTATTTAATTTTCAGTTCTTAGTTATTAAACAATAAGACGTTTTTATGCAATATCTTTAATATTCATCGACTCCCAATAAAATATCTTTCTAAGGTACCATTCAGGTTTCTTTAGGTCGATAAAGAGAAAACGGAAATTGTATTATAGAAATAACGTATGTGATTTGGTTACAAGTTATTAGTAAAACATGTGATCATTTTGTTGTATCTGGTATTCACAAGTAGTCTACACATGATGCAGAAAAAAGACTCCGTATCTTAGTAGAAGACCGTATTGCTCCTGTCAGCCGAAATGGTATTTTAGTAAGTATATCGATAAAGTCTAATTATCAGACTCTAATAATAATAAATAATAAAAAACGTTTTAAAAATCGTTAATAATAAAATAATAGCATAAATTAAAAACAACAACTAATAATAATAATAATAATAATAATAATAATAATAATAATAAATTTTCACAAATAACAGCAGTGATAACAATCATTTACTATTATTAACAATAATAATACTCATTAACTTTATCCTTTGTTAAACTGTAAAAAAGCTGTAACTGATTACGTCAAGGTCAAGAAGTCTGTAGACAGCAAAACTGAATTGATCAAATAGGCCTCTAACATTAGTTTGTTAAAATAATTTACGGAAAAATGATACCGGTTAAATTTGAATAAAGTGAATTATACTTGTTTGTAGACCCAAGTATACTCACACACACATGCGCGCGCGCAACGTCTTCAGTAACTCGTCAGCGAAAACCTGACAAGCCGAAATCAGAACATACCAAAATCCAAACAGAGTTTCTGTACTAGAGATACATATATATATATATATATATATATATATATTTATAATAGTGACGAGATACAGGCTAACAAATAACGGAAATGGGATTAAAATTTTGTTACTACGCGCTGAACTGTAGGTGTGACAATGGACGTTTTACAATTGCAAAATTTTAGGATGTGCAAGAAAATTGTGACCAATGAATAACATTTTTTACTTCCATGTTCCATAAGGAAATGGAAGTATGGTGATGGCGAAAAAATCGTGTTCGAGATAACGGCTGATTCTGATTGTATTACCCTCAAAACATGAAGAAAAGTCATTTTTCGAAAAGCGTCTGTGTGTGTGTCTGCTGTGTCTATGTGTAGATTTTTTCTATGGCAAACGATAACAGCCGTAAATTCAAACAGAATCAAATAATTTTTTGCATACAGCCCTGAATTGTAGCGTTCTCAATAGATATTGTTTTTGGTGAAGGTCGGTTAAGGGAAAGCGGTAGTTTACCTGCAACATTTTGTAACAAGGGTAATTTTTTCTATGACGAACGATAACTGCCGTAAATTCAAACAGAATCAAATAATTTTTTTCATACCTCCCTGAATTATAGAGAACTCAAGGTCTGTTGATTTTGGTGAAGATCGGTTAAGGGAAAGGGGTAGTTTACCCGCAACACTTTATGTTTTAACAATGTTTTAACAAACACGGTAATTTTTTCTATGACGAACGATAACAGCCGCAAATTCAAACAGAATCGAATAATTGTTTGCATACAGCCCTGAATTGTAGAGTACTCAAGATCTGTTGTTTTTGGTGAAGATCGGTTAAGGAAAAGGGGTAGTTTACCAGCAACATTTTGTTTTAACAAGGGTAATTTTTCTTATGACGAATGATAACTGCCTCACATTCAAACAGAATCAAATATGTTTTTGCATACGTTCCTGAATTGTTAAGTACTCAAGGTTTTGGTTAAGATCGGTTAAGGGAAAGGGGTAATTTACCTGCAACATTTTATGTTTTAACAACGGTAATTTTTTTTTGATGAACGATAACGCCGCACATTCAAACAGAATCAAATATTTTTTTGTGTACATTCCTGAATTGTAAAGGAATGAAGGCTTATTGATTTTGGTGAAGATCGGTTAAGGGAAAGGGGTAGTTTACCGGCCACTTTTTATGTTTTAACAAGAGTAATTGTTTCTATGACGAACGATAACTGCCGCACATTCAAACAGAATCAAATAATGTTTTGCATACATCACTGAATTGTAGAGTACTCAAGGCTTGTTGATTTTGGTGAAGATCAGTTAAGAGAAAGGGGTAGTTTACCGGCAACATTTTATGTGATAACAAGGGTAATTTTTTCTATGATGAACGATAACTGGCGTAAATTCAAACATAATCAAATAAGTTTTTGCATACACCCCTAAATTGTAGAGAGATCAAGGTCTGTTGATTTCGGTGAAGATCGGTTAAGGGAAAGGGGTAGTTTACCTGCAACATTTTATGTTGTAACACGAGAAATTTTTTCATGACAAACGATAACTGCCGTAAATTCAAACAGAATCAAATAATATTTACATATGTGCCTGAGTTGTAGAGGACTCAAGGTCTATTGATTTTGGTGAAGATCGGTTACGGGGAAAGGGTAGTTTACCTGAAACATTTTTTGTTGTAACAAGAGTAAAGTACTTAATTTTGATAAATAAAGTATCCTGATAAGAAGATCTTAATAATCCATTGTAGAAACGTAGATGAAATATCTATAAATAAAGAGGCTAGTTGAACGGGGTGGGGGTAATTTTCTATAAACGAAAATTATAGTTGAAGGGGGAGGGGATAATTTTTTTTATATATGTACTACGTTAACGGAAACAAAGAAATAGTTTGTTGTTAAAATTCCTTCCCGGCCTGTTTGGTCGTAGACCAATGTTTTCTGCAAAACCAGACGTTTCGGGAGTGCCATCGACTTCCATCATCAGTGAAAATCGAGAGCGATAACGTGAGGTGGTATACGTTAGTGACCACAGTACTGTGGTTAAGGCTGAAGCAGTAAGTAGAAAGAAGTAGTTTCTATGGAAATATTTCATTTCGAAAATGATTTTAAATATACATCTTAGAACATGGAAGTCATGTATGGTTCTCCATACCGATATTGCGTTTCCTAGGGCAACGAGAGGCGCCATTTCATTTGCGAATACGATTTCAGAAATCACCCACGCTTTACTGTTTGATAATCAAGTAACCCGAAGGCTTTTGCGTTTTTTATAACATCTGCGTGTTGCTGACTTTCCGGCAGCAAGAAGTTTTGTTTTGTCTGTTTGCCTACGGCTACCCGACAAACTAAAACGCTAAATCTGTGTTTCATTACTGTCTACCGACATATTTTTCATTTTAACATTTTAAAGTTTTTACAGGGATTCAGTACGAAAGACAGACTTTATCGTTATTGAAATTTTATTATCACAGACAAATAACATGTTATTTAATAACAAACCATAATATTTTTCAAGCATTCAGTAACAGCGATTTGTCAATAAACAATACTTTGACCTAGATTTTAATAAACAGCATTTTATTCGTTTTTGAAAGTAATCTATCCGAGCGTTGCGAATTACATGCTTTACTTGGAGTAAAACTTTATAATGTAAAGTTACATTATACTACAAGTTACAGCTGCTACAACTGTTTTCAGCTTGCTCTTTTAAAACTAGTCTGAATGACACTTTTAATGGTGGCTTTAACTGTTAAATACCTACTCTGCACTGCAATTTTAATCGGTAAACTGGAACAGCGACTATTTCACAAGAGCAGCATTCGGCTCAAGGTTATCCGAGCTTTTAGATTTTACGATATTCCAAACATTTTTGGATGAGAATCTAGATAAAAAGGTTTTCAGTTTTACCAGTTAAGAATGTAGCTTAATAGGTTCAGCAATAACAGCTGATTGGACACATTTATTCAGCAAAGGATATAACTGTGAATTTCCGTTTTCTAAACTCAAATTAAACAAACGTTTTCTAAAACATTTACACTTTATGGATAGTGAGTGTATTGTTTACAATACGTTCAGTTCCAATCGACTGTGAGCAAACAGTTGAATGATCGCATACTGCATACATCATACAGCATACTACATTGTTATAAAGTCAACAGCGTAAGTGGTACTAAAATAATGTATAATCACAAAGGTTTAAGAAATATATGACGTGCTGTTACGGGTTTTCCATATCAAACTGTCAACTGTAATCTCGCGACTTACTCCATTGCTGTATTGTATACTGTAACTCAAAGTAAGAAAGTGATTCTTCTGATAAAACGTTTTATTTAAAGTGGCCAATATTAGTTAATAGGCTAGACACCATGGACAGATAATACAATATAAATATTTTTTCCTTGAATCGTCTAGCCTACACGTCAAAGAAATTAAATATTTCTAGATATTGGCATAGGCCATTGCTTCTATGGCAAAATCAAACCATTTTATATTGATCATTATTTAATGTTAGTAGTCTCAGTCGAGCTTATTAGCAAGTTTGTATGACACAGACAGTGTGTGTGTGTGTGTGTGTGTGTGTTAGGTGGGGTGGGAGGCAAGGTGTAAAACTTAACCACTGAACGACTGTAAATTTAAGAAGATGGGGTTGTTTCCATGTCTTCAAGACTTATATTCATTACATTTAATAAAGAAAAACATCAAGTTTGGGAAAACGATAAAGAAATGTGTTTGTAATTTTTTATAGAAATTATTATTGAAATTTGAATGATTAACCCGTAGAATAATGTCCAATCTGATGATATGTGTGGTGACAAAGTTGTGTTCATCTAAAGCTTTTACGATAATATTTTTATTATAAATGGAAGTTACAAAAAAAAAAAAAAAAAAAAAAAAAATCAGTAGTAATGACTATGGCAGATTGTGGGTAAAGAATAGGATTTTAGAAGCTAAAAGTGTTACTACGCAAGCCAGAGTCTACAAGTTTGCGCAGGTGAAGGAATAAGCGTTTTATGCTACGGAGAGTTGATGTTCGTCAAACATCTTCAAGAAAATTAAAGCTTGACTTAACGTTTTTTTTGCATTATCTTATGAAATGTTACTCATTTTGTGTTTGAAAACATCTTACAATCTGTCGTTGATAAAAACTCTGGTTAACTATGTTCCTCACTAAAAAGGAACGTGGCTGCAACTATTAAAAAAGTAGATAGTTTGAGATAAGTTGTTTACTGTTCTAAAGGAGAAAGTGATGCTGAGCCAACAGAGTACAGAGTTATGTTACGAGGGCGGTATGGTACGTAAATACCAATGCTAGGAAAGAAAACGCAAATTAAACAAACATTTTTTTATTTATTTCTCAACATAATCTCCTTAAAATAATAATAAGAGTAATAGTAGTAGTAATAATAAGAGTAGTAGCTCGATACACTTAGTCCAGCGATATTCCAACTTTTTTAAGCCTAAAATATGATTTGTCGAAGTCTGCAAAATAGGTCTCTGTTTCGGCGATGACCTCTTCGTTTGATGTAAACTGCTTTCCACCAAGCCATATTTTCATGTTTGTGAGAAATAAATGTTTCTTCCATACGGAGAATACGGTGGATGAGGCAACAACTCGTAGCGTAATTCAACCAGTTTTGCTGTGGCGATTGCAGACGAGTGAGCTAGTGCGTTGTCATGGTGGAAGAGCACTTTTTCTTCGCTGAATGGGGCCGTTTTCTCTTCAGTTCAACGTCGAATCTACCCAATAAATCAGCATAGTACTGTCCTGTGATTATCCTTCCCATCTTCAAATAATCAATGAAGATTATACCTTGCGAATCCCAAAAAATGACGGCCATGACCTTTCCGGCTGATGGAATCGTCCTCGCCTTCTTTGGTTCACGTTCGCCGGGAAAAACCCATTGTGCTGACTGAACTTTTAGTTCCGGTGTGTAGTGATGAAGCTACGTCTCATCAACGGTTACATAACGCCGCAGAAAGTCATTTCAATTACGCTTAAATATGGCCAAACATTGCTTCGATGTTATCACGCGATTCCGTTTTTGGTCAACCGTCAGCAAACGCGACACCCATCTCACCGATAGCCTTCTCATGCCCAATTTTTCGTAAAGGATATTTTCTATGCGTTCAGTTGAGATGTTTACACTAGCAGCAATCTCTCTGATCTTCACCCGGCGGTTTGCTAACACGATATCATGAATTTTGTTGACCATATCCTCCGTAGTCACCTCAATTGGACGGCCTGGGCGCTCTTCATCAAAGACGGATGTTCGGCCGCGCTTGAGTTCATTGAACCAATATCAGATTGTAGTAATCGAAGGTGCATGATCGTTATAAATTGCATTCAACTTATCTTTGATTTCCTCACACGTTTTTCCATCCAAAAAAAGAAATCGAATCACGGACCGATATTTCTCTTTTTCCATGACTGCAAAAATACACAAACGTGCCCACTTTCAAGAGCTTTAAAACAAAACTACTCAATGAATCTGTTTGCAGTTTTAAAAATGTGTCGTTTGCATTGTTGTACTAACATATGGTAATGCAGATTTGAGTTACTGGCGCCCTTAGTCGTCAAACACAGGTACTTATCAAACTCCCCTCGTATGTCCGTTTGTGTCCGATATTTATAATTAAAATATTTATAATTTAAAAAATAATTCCAGTTAGCGTTTGCTGTTACTGTACTTTTAACGTGTGCGCGTTTTTAATAAAAATTGAACTTTTTAAGTTTATTTGCTTTTATATTATTGAAGTCTGACGTTATTTGAACGCGCTTCACAAGTGGAAATGTTCAGATTGTGCTAAAATGTATACTGTTTGTGCAATTTCTTACGAATAACTTATTCAAAATTTTGTGTACAGAATGCAGATAGAGCACGCGCGCATCCTGCACACGCACACACACACACTGTACGCATCCAGTCTGGTACGTAGTTCATACATTCTGGCTCTCGGGTATACTTTACTGACCACCTGTTTCCAACTTTGACCGAGCTAACAAGAGATTGCACATTTCTATGACTGCCAATTTCACGTCCACATCCGTAACACTTAACTGGGTGTGTGTGTTTGTATTATACACAGCTTTCTTGCGCGCGAGTTTGTAATGGGACGTCACTTGATTCGTCGGGTCTCACGACACCATTGCCAACACTTAGGGAACATTCGCTGTGGTCACGTAGTAAACATATGAGACAAAAAGTAAAATCGCGAAAACAAACGTATACAAAAGTACGAAAGAATATGTAGAACACGTTCTGGTAGTGGTGGTATGTAGCTGTTGGCTGCTGAGACGGACACTATGTAATAGCGGATTTATAATTCCATTTTCTGTTTAGTATATGAATAAATAATGCTTAAAAATTTGTATCAAATACACCTATCGTCCAAACGTATAGCGGTAATGCAAGGAAACAACGTTAGATTTTTAATTCCGCCTGATGGCAGTGTGCAAAAGACCTAAGTGTTTTTACACACGGCTCGAAGTACTACAAAGGAGCACGTATGCGAGGAATCCCTCTGCTTCGCTTAATTATATTTTTTTATACAACAATGTGTTTACGCCGAGAGTTCAGAAGCGTATTTGTAAAGGCATAACTTAGCGAGAGAGAAAGCACAACTTGTAGTGACGGTGACCTACGCTCTGGTTTCTTTTACAATAATTACAGTATAAATAAAACCTGCACTAACGAACCGCTTTAAAAGTGTTGTTCATATGCTTATACACTTCGTGTAGACGTTAGAGACCTAATGATGGTTGTATTGGTGTGAAAAGTGTTTTTAACAATGAAATGTTAGATTGATGGTACATCACCACCAGAACAACAACAATAATAATAAGAATAAAATTGATAAGAAGTAGTTTCGGAAATCGTGAATTAGACATACCGCATTATTATTCGAAAAGTACTACGGTGCATTTTAATTGAACGCAAAAAATAAAATTATCTTGTTGATACATCCTCTTCGTTCACTTTTTTAATATTATATTTGTTTTGTAAAAATTTGATTTGTTTCAGTATTTAAATCCCACTGAGGAAGACGAATACTACGTCGAAACGTCTGGGTAACAAAACCAAAAAGTAAGTGTTCATAGTGAAAGTTTAATATATATATAATAAAAAAATAAACTTTCTGAAGGCACTGTGCTTTTATTTAAGCGTACCGTATATGCAAATTTAGTCACAATGAATAAATACAATGTTTAATTAGACCTAAGAGTGCGTTAAAAAGAAAAAAAAATCTCATTGGAAATAATACAACAATAGTGGGAAAATATGTTTACGTGAAATCAATGACAATAAATTATTATTAAATTTGTAAACATTTTATTACAATAAACAAGTAGAAAACACATATATATGTATTGTACAAAAACTTTAAATAGCAATATTTGTACATGCACATGTGATACATATGTACATAGTCTATGCTATGTAACAGCACATTGTAGTGTATATTAGTAGCATATATAAGCATGACCTCTCTGATTTTGATTATATAAACACATGAGTACATACATTTGCACACTTACAAACAGGATTCAAGGAAATGTACTATAAAACATTTAATTATAATGATTAGTTAAAATTTAGCATTCAAAAATGTGAATGAGACAATACAGTAAAGTATTTAGCATTCAAAAGCGTGAATGAGACAATACAGTAAAGTATTTAGCATTCAAAAGTGTGAATGAGACAATACAGTAAAGTATTTAGCATTCAAAAGTGTAAATGAGACAATACAGTAAATTATTTAGCATTCAAAAGTGTGAATGAGACAATACAGTAAAGTATTTAGCATTCAAAAGTGTGAATGAGACAACACAGTAAAGTATTTAGCATTCAAAAGTGTGAATGAGACAATACAGTAAAGTATTTAGCATTCAAAAGTGTGAATGAGACAATACAGTAAAGTATTTAGCATTCAAAAGTGTGAATGAGACAATACAGTACCGTAAAGTATTTCTTGGATAACGTAACCACCGTTTTCTGAGAAATATTCATAAAGTTCTAATTTTTTCTTCTTATATTTTTGATTCAAAATACAACTTTCTTTGGCTGACTTTATAACATACAAGGAAGACTTTTTTAAGTACAATAATTTCCATTTTAAAATGTTAACAAAAGTGAATAATATTAGAATCTCTGTTCTATTCAATTTGTTTAATAATCCCAGTCATTTACTCACAGACAAAAACTATACGCGCGCGCGGTACTATGAACTAGTGGTTATAGTGGTCGCAAATTTGAACCGCAGTAGTTCCAATTGCTGTGTTTGGTTGTATAATGCCGTGCAAAAACAAAAATCCTATTGGACAGCATCTCCGGTCTTTCGTTTCCAATATAAATCAGCATTCGCGCTATTTACACGATCAAGGATAGCGGTACTAATATCCCCTTGCTATCCAAAACAAAGTGCCATAAGCTTTATAACTGATCGCACTTGGTCGAACTGCTTGGGACTCGGGGATGATGGACGCTCCTAATGCAGGGTATGCTGGTTTGTCTCATTGATTGAATCAGGTATCATTTCTAATCACAGTGTAATTCATCATCATCTGCAAGGTTGGTTTTTTCCGGCCTCAAACAGTCAAAGAGTCTAGAGTTGGTCACTCCAGAGCTCTCTTGGATGTCCCACACCTCTCCGTTCCTTCGGTTTATAGTTATATAGTTATTTGGGGATTCGGCAAAAATGTTCCCACAGGTTCAGCCGATACTGGCCAATCTTGCCGAGTATACTCATAATATTCTCTTCCTGCCGTATGTATGTGTTTCTTCTATGATCATGGAGAGTATACCCTGTCACGTGCCTGAGAAATCTCATTTCAGCCGCTTGGATACAACTGGCCTGACCTTTCGTTAAAGTCCACTTCACAGACCCATAAAGAAGTGTGGGAAGGGCCATCAGTTTGTAGAATTTTAGCGTGTTTCTCTACTTGCTGACTTAAGAGTTCGCCTGATGGTCCCGGTTGAACTTATGCAACTTATTCACAACGTCGTTACTTCTATTATAAGACACGCTGTAGCCCAGGTATTCAAAATTGCTGACTTGTTCTAGGGCAGTACCATCTATAACAATTTTTGCCCTTACGGGATCAGTTCCACGAAAAGCCATTACCTTGGTCATAAGTGTGGATATTTGTAATCCAGAGTCTTTGTAGATTCGATTTAACAAATGTATACCCATCTGTAACCTGTTTTCCGAGTCCGACAGAATAGCCGAATCGTCCGCAAACAACAAAGTGTCAATTGCAGAGTGGCCAATCATAAAGTGCTCCGGAAGACACATCTGCCAGTTTTGTATGACATCGTCAATATATAAATTAAAAAGAGAAGGTATTCAGTTAAAAAGAGAAGTGTAATTAACCATCCCATTTCCTTCATTTCGACAGTACAGCAAAATATTTGAGCTGCAACAAAACGTCCTGGTTGTATATATCAAACGAATCCGTTTTCTCTTATCTACTTTTTTTTTAGTTAAAATTTCGTAAATCAGTAATCGTGAAACACATAGAAGTTTAATAGATAATTTTGAAACTCAAAGACGTTTGTTTTACGAATTTTTGATTCAATTTTTCCACCAGATTATCTGTAATTACTGACGTCCAACCGTTACTACTTCATCATCCACTCTAGAAACAAATGGCAAGCAACCATTTTAAACTACAAATAGGTCAGAAACCCCTGTACGTATCTACGCAGAGCTTCTGCCCTCCACAAATAAATGAAATAGAACAAATGACCGAAGCAACATGCACCCTAACATTTGAAACTCTAAATATAGGGAAGAGGCAATGTGCACGTCCAGAAACAATATACTGTGTTAAATCATAGATTCTATATTTTATTAAATAATATATTAAAATTTACCTTTTCGTCTTTCGTGGTGAAGTGTCCATCGTCTTTGTCAGGATTCTTGTTGACCACCTGTGCGACTGCAATTACCTCGTCGTAAGCGTTTTTGACTGCCATACAGAGGAGCGATTCTGTATGGTATCCGGTGATTCTGTCCACTTCGTCGTCAAACCTCGGATCCTGAAAACACACACATATCAAATTACATAAGACGTTATGTAAACACTGTTGGCAACGTTAGAATTAAACTGCTAAAAACTCTGATACAGCTCATCTATAACGTATTTCAACAGCATTCACAAATCAAAACATATGTAATGGCTTTATTGGTTTTGCTCCGAGTTAATAGTAAATATTTCTCCTGCCTCGCAGGTGTTAATTTTTGGATATTAAAATAACAGTTTAGAATACCTTATTAGAAATATAAAGTCGGCAGTTCTACTAATCACTTAGTAGCCTTGCCATACCTTCATGTAAGAAATCAACTGGGCAGTTCGTTTTCACCGTAAAATTAAAACATGTAGAATATGGGTAAAGGGTGGCCCACGCATACATCATGCGCAAGCTTGGGCTTTTTGTTGAAGAGAACTAGTTATTTACGAAACCCTGGACCTATATTAACGTGTGCCTCTGAGACCTGGGAAATATCAGAAAATGAGAAACAAATAAACACGTATGAAAGGAAGATCTTGAACTGGATTTTGGGATCTACATGTGAAAACGAGTTGTGGCGAGGGCGTCTGAGGTGTATGAAACAGACTATACGATATATATGAAGACTAACCCAGTTAATAAACTCTATGAGGCCTAAGTGGGCTGGCATGGAAGACATTGAAACAGAAGAACGAATCATGATGGGGCACACCCAGGCGGGTGGAGTAAAAGAGCCAGACCGAAACCAAAGTGGAGAATGATCTCAGGAAGCCGGGCGTCCGAAATCAGATGCTGTTGGCTCGGAACCATGACCAATGACGACGTGTTGTAGAGGAGGTAAAGGGTCACATAGAGCTGTAGCGCTAGGAGAGAGAGAGAGAGAGAGAGAGAGAGAGAGAGAGAGAGAGAGAGAGAGAGAGAGAGAGAGAGCGTGTGTGTGAGGGAGAGAGAATATGTGAGAGATAGAATATGGATAAAACAAAACAAAGTATCACATTTTCAAAAAAAAAACTGCGTATCACAGTGTGTTTTGAAAACTAATACTATATATAGCACTCGGACAAGGATATCAACAACATGAATCCATAGAAAACTCATTCACGTCACACAAACGAGCGTATCCAAACTAGACGAAAATTTCCTGTGAAATACTAATTTATGCAAATCATACAAATTTGGTTATCCAACATTTATTTACAGAACTATTTGAAAAAGAAAACAAACTATACGAATTCTGGCTGTTTGTGAACCGCGGTCTGCGCTCGATTTTAAAACAAACACTATCTTCTTTTAGACGTGCTACGTGTTTTTATTGCTTGTATTACGCAGTATCTCGGTTGTACGCTCCAAAGTAGAAATTAAAGCAGCTGATTAAACAGACCTTTATTGCTAGCTACGCCGGATCAATTACTCCCTCGCCCTCAACATTTGAGTATACACGAAAATGTAAGCATTGCGAAATGCTGTGTAAAACTGTGCGAGAGTTATCGTTTAACTTCGATAAGTGAAAAACATTATTCGTCACATATTATTCAATAATAAAACGTGTTTAACTCAGCGTTTTCAAACTTCTCACAGGTAACAGGAAAATGTTACAGTATATACGTAATTTGTTTGGAAAGGTTATCTTTACAAGGACAATAGACGATATTTTAACAAATTTACAGACGACATTAATCAAATAACTTTTCAGATAAGTTCTACGGTTCAGTGTAATAATAAAATATAGAAACAACATAATAATATATTTCTTACAACGGAAAGCATGTGGAGCACATAGTAAATGGTGTATGAAACACAAATACGATATCCCCATCATAAAGTACTCTGTACGTGTTACACAATATAAGAACTATTTTATCCTTGTTATGAATATGAGACAATGACAACAACAACAATAATAATAACGGTTTCTTCTGGAAATCAATCAACGATTGTCATTCTTTATGGACCTCTGTGAACTGTTTCGTTGTCGGAATATACGCGCTTTACGGGTCTATAAACAGTTAATGTCGGTATCGCGTACAATCTATTGCGGCCTGATAATAACACTAACATAGACTCACGAAATATGTCATTATAATGCGACAGTAAAATTCATCATTGTCAGTAATACGACAGTGCATGGGGATCACTGTGCGTAGAGCAAGATGAATTGCCGCAGAAACAATCTGTCAAACGCCAACATTTCGTTTATCATTTTGCTGTTGTTGCAAGAGCACTGGAAATACTTTCTTACGTCGCTGTGGATTTTCGTGTTATTCGTGCCAAGAGCAAAGACTGAGAAGATAAATCTTTAAGTACATATACTTCGGGGATTTGAGACTTCGTCAGACTACAGGGGCTATTCTGAGCTATTGTTATTGTGCGTGATAACAAAATTATATTCTATCACCGTTAAAAATTACAATTCCATTTTTAACTAAAACAATACAAAACACAGACACATATATAAATATTAAGCCTTTATAGGAAGTGATCAAACGACACGTCAGCTTTTATTTATACCCGGAAATATATTATCTTTTATAAACAAATATGAATTTCTTTGTATACAAGAACACGGAAGTATACGTCGTTATGTGATACATATTTTTAACACAAGGCATCTTATGTAGCATACCCACTGGCATGAGAAACAGGGAGTTAGCTTTAGGCTGCGGGAGGCCACCTGCTGTTTCATTCATCTTACCTTCATCATTGAAGTGTATAATACGTCTTTCGTACAATGCAAAATGTAAAAATGATATAAAAAATATCATTATCGTAAAATATTAAAAAAAATATTTTACCTTTATTTTTAATTGATGAACTTAGAGAGTGATTAAACCAGTTAGTGAACTTTTGCTTTCAAAAGAATTACGGTATAATCGAGTGTATAAAATATGCATTACAATAATACATTAATCATATTAAGGGGGGTCTTTTAGAAAACATAGACTACTTTATTTTAAAATATTAACTTATCGTTTAAGTGCTTCTCCATGTTTATTTCATATACTAACGCATAGTTTTTTTTAGCAATTCGACACGGTAAATAAGAAACCTTCTAAATTACAACAAGGATGTTTATTTTCCTTTACATGGTTAATCGAACAAATCCCCCTCTTTACGTACGGTACCTACAAATACCATAATCAGTTTTTTACACTAGAGCTCATGAAAACACGTAGGATGTTAGTAGATTACGTAAAACAATATACAATAAACGTAGACGTATTTTAACCTACCTATGTAGACGTATTGTGATGTACTTAACCTTCATTGCACCTTTCGTTTACTAAATGTTATCTACTACACTATGTCACTTAGTTGGATCTCCTATTCCCTATTAATGTCGCCAGTTGTCCAGTTGTTCCCTATTAATTTAGCCATAATTTTTTTTTTATTTTGGTACAGTAGAGAGACAGGCTTTATATACTGCAAAGCTGGAGAGTTTAAATTAATAGTACAAGCTATTGAAAACTGTAAAATACCATTTGCAATGCATTTCAAGTAGTGCTTACACAATGTACTGTTGCACGAATCATCGTCCTAGAATAGTGGAAACAGAATAATTGACACAGGTGAAACCGCTAATTAGAACTTCAGTTACAGTTTAAATAAACAAAGAGAACAATAAACAACAAACAAACAATTGTTTAAGCTTTACGGCGGCTGTCCAACACACATTAACGTAACAATAAATGTCACCTAATTAACAATGTCGCAATAAATAATACAAGTCAGCAGAAATGGGACGAAACCAACGGAAGATTAGCGAGGGATTTGTTTATTGTACTAAGTTACTTTCGAAAAGTGATACACGGCAAACATCTGCTGAACATCTATAAAGATACCGTGCGGTCGGTACTTGACGTGGAGTTGCAGTTTTTCCCAGCTGTTCACATACACATATTCTCATTCCTAACAAAACCGCTTGCGGGCTCCACATATCGTTTATTTATAGTACATTTTACTACATTCTAACCCTTTATTCAGACGGTAAAGAGGGTGTAGATGTTATCTGGAAAAACATGTTGCAGCGGCAAGAAAACAAGGATCGCTAAGGAGTGTAATAAATAGCGATTTAGTCGCAGATCACACTGATGCTAACAGCGTGCCGTTATGGGTTCAATGCCGTCCTGCGACCCTTCCTCTTGGACGTGTTTACTGCGTTTCCTACTTGAAGACAGACACTAAGTGAAGAACGCATTTTCCTAAGGGAATGTGATACAGTTCTGGGCAAACAGTTTAATAAGAATGTAATAAGTTTCAGTTCTGTAGCACTCGTTTTTAACAATTATACGTGTTAGCAACATTTTGTCCTTTTGAGTGAAAAAATATAGGAAAAACCTAATATGACGAATTGCCTTTCTTAATTCAAATGCAGCGTTTTATCTTATTATTCTTTAAGTTAAACAAAATAAATTTAATTTTTTTGTTCTGGTATTCACAAATACTTATCATATGTTATTTCATATTAAGTTTTTCCCACTGACAAAATGGGATACATAATGTGCATAATAATTCTTCGTAAGAAACGATTTTAACACTTTCTTGTTTAAATAACGGCATTATTTACGTACAGAAATGGTCTATGAATTCAGACAAGCAGTAGACGACATTAACTAGGTGAAAGAAATGTATTTCGGACAAATTTTTATTTTTATTGTGGCTACTGTTATGTTTCAGTCTATCAAAATCAAAACAGATGAGTAACGTTGATGACGCTGTAAATAACAGTCTCTTAGTGAAAGAAAAAACTGAATTAGTTACCCAGCAACGGCTGAATTCTAATAGCATTCAAGTAAAAGATTAATTGATTCTGTGGGCTCCATCTAATACATTAAGTATTTTTAGTCTGTTTAAGGTCACTGGGTCAATGTCGTACAAGTTCACTGCTAGATGAATTTGGATGCGTGTTAACCCTTAGATAATTTTTTTATTAAGATTTTGGATAATTTTATTCTCACTATTCTTATGTGAAAGACGGGATAAGTCTCATTACTGGATAACGTGAAATACCAAGAATATATCTCATCAATGTTTTATACTGAAATAAGTTTGAAAATCACTATTTTAGAAATACTTTATGAAGAGATTTATTGTTCCATAAGTACAAAAATACTTTTAACGATAGATTTTGACTTTTTCGCTTCCCCTTATAGTACTATTAAAAAAAATTGGGGTAGGTCCCTGAAATTTTTATGTAATCATATCTGAATAATTGTATTAAACTCTTCTGCAAGAAAATGCTTAAAATTTTGTTCAATTTTTAGATTTATGTGAAAACAGGTTTGAATAGATTTCATAATTCTTGTTCGTTTGATTTAGTAAAAGTAAAATAAACGTTTTTGAGAAAAACGTATCAAAATACAAAAAATAATTTTTTTTGAAAGGCAAAATTTAAAAGGCAATAATTCTTCCTTTTGTTGTTAAAAATAATATTCTTAAGGAGATATTAAATTAAAATAGCTCGCTAAATGTAGACTGTACTTATATTTAAGAATGTCGAAGAGTTTCCTAACAAAACAAAAAACGTCGTTTCTTCACGTGTAATAAAAATCGTGTGTTACAATTCAAACGTTGCTGTGAATAACACGCTCTGACAAAAGAGAGAAAACACTTGTGAGCCCATCATACATCATCTGGTAGGCTAAAGCGAGAAACTAGCCGCCGACACTAAGAGTCTGTACATTTCCTATAATTTACACACATGCCTTCAGAATGTTGGAAAGAGCATCTCGTTCATCCACGCCACATTCTATCGTATAGACCTTCGGATGTGCAGTGTGGGGAACGGATAATTTGCAAAAAGCGACGAAGTAAACGACACAATGGAAAGACAAGTTAACTTCAAAACTGACTAAACACTTAACAGTTTGTAGTTCATTGTCTAAACAAGCACTTAACGTATGAGTTGTGATTGTGAATAAACATTAAATTGTTTTGTGTCGTTACAACCTGTCGACGCGGTATAGAGTCAAACGACAGATTGTGTGTCTACGACCAAGTTGGCCTATGTCGAATAAAATTGTTTATAACAAGTTAGAAAACGGAAGTAATTTTAGGATATGTTCTACTGGTAAAAATTAAAAAAAAAACAGTTTCTATAGTCATATGTCTCGAAACACATTGATTTCAAGTTACGGCTAGCGAAAAATTTTGCGGCATTTTTCTACACCGACGGAATAATGAGACTTTACTAAAATTGTTGCGGAAACTTGTGAGGTAAAATTATTGTTTTTATGTTTCGTGAGCTAAAAAAATTTAAAAAACGGATCCTAGAACTGTATGTCTAGTAGCTCCGGGAAAACTGTTGAAGTCAAAAAACACAATTTTTCAGGTTTGATGTAAACTTATTTTTCAAAATTGCAAATAAAGCAAAAAGATTTAAAAAAAAATTTGTGAAGCGATTAATTCTACGAAAATTTATGTAGGTAAAGTTAATTGAAAACAAATAATAGTTACGGAAACTTTACTTTTAGAACAAAAAAGAACATTTGTGTACAGCATTGTGTAGACAGTGTCGGACGCCATTTTGAACAATTAATGTAATTGTTAATTTCTAATATGTATTTTTTTAAGCAGTAAATTTTCTTTGCATCTTTACACAGTAGGCTATCAAAAAGATTTATGTTTTAATTTAAACTTGTTAAAATTTAAAATTACAACACTTTTTTGTTAGGTTTTGGCTTGTTTTGTTGAAAACAAGGTGAAATTTTTCACTAGCCGTGACTTGAAAACATTGCGTTTCCGGACCTATGTTTATATAAACGTTCTTCTTTATTTTCATGAGTAGAAAATATCCTGAAATTACTTCCGTTTCATTGTGAAACATCCTGTATATTTCCATCTGAATATGCTACGCTGATAAAATAAATAGTACCACATCGCTGAGAGCCTACGTGACTCTTGGATCGCCGCGGCTTTTCCAGATGTTTAGAGATCATTCTACACGGTAGAATTATGTAACGCCATTTGCAGACGTTACACGACTACCCTACCGGCATCGCGGTCCGCTAACTCGCTACATTGCGAGGAGGCGGAGGTATAAATACTGGATTTCGAAGTGGCCGGTTCAGTCATCTGATTGCTAGCTTTCTGCGTGAAAATAGATGATTCTGTCCCTTCCAAGAGACGAATTACTGCTGGCGTTCCTCAAGGAAGTGTTCTCCCCCCCCTTTCTCAGTCTATGTCAACGATGTACCGAGTCAGCCTGGAATCCAGATTGCCCTGTTTGCTGACGACAATCAGTATTTATCGCCGATCGCCACGCTGACCGGGCAGTCCTACGACTCCAGCGCCAGCTCGATTCGCTCGGATACAGCTGGAGAGTGGCCTTAAACGAACCAAGTGTGTAGCCGTCCTATTCTCTAAGCGCCGGATAGATCCGCGGAGGCAAACTCCTCTGGTCCATCGAAGTGAAGTACCTCGGTGTACACCTAGATCGTCGGCTCAACTGGCGTACCCACGCTCTGACAGTTCACAACCGAGCGTCTGCTCGTCTGAGCCTACTGTTTCCACTCCTGGTTATCTCGGCTATGACAAGGAAATTGGGAAAAATGATCGTCGGCGCCGGTCATTACTTAAAGAATTTGAAAGTGTTTTCGACAGGGGCCGACCGTGTGACCGTGTAACAATTAGTGTTTAACAGTTAATTTAGTTGATTTGTATCTTAAGGCCATCGATTCTATGTAGATTTCGCGTATAGGAATCATTTTCACCATAAAAAATAAGAGTGTCATCGTGTGATACTTACTTAAATCTTGTGTGTACTGTGAGAATTTTATTAACTCATCATACCGGCAATGTGATCCAAACACATAGAGAACACAAACAATTTTTAGAAAAAAAACCAATAGCCATCACAAACGCAGCAGAGCGGAAATCAGAGAACCTTTAAAAATTTATAAACTGACACTTTGTATAAAAATAAGAAGGGATGTACGCAATATACTCACATCTCCTACACAAAACACACCACTCTGCGATCATACCACCAACAGTGTCAGCCAAAATACATGTATTGAGCGCCAGCGAATGAAACGCGAGTACATACTATGCTGTACAAAATAAATAGAATGGAAAAATTAAAAACACAATTTTCCTGAGGAAGGCATTAGAGGAGAAATGACGAAACCTGACAACAAAACCGACGCAGTAAAATCTGAAGGACTCGGAATTTAAATACATTCAGCTGTAATGTACAGTGCGATGACACACACACATTTTTCATTTTTCTCCTTGGACCAGTTTCCATGGTTATATTACAGGAATCAATTGTCTTCTACATGACATACCGTACCATTTTCCAGGTATCTTCTTTTAAATTTTTAGCTTTGTTTATTGTCTTTACTCTATAAGCTCTTCCTACATATTCCACTTCTATGCCATATAGTTTTTTTTTCTTAGGCCTATTAATAACCAATTCTTTTCTTCATATTTTATAACCGTGCATCACAATATATTATAATTTTTATAATCAAACCTATTTATTACAAACTGAGGGAGCGAATTTTTTTTACTGAACCAGAGTGTCTCCATGCGTTTAACAAATATGACTCTGTAGAAGACGAATTGGCAAATATTAAATCCACAAAGCAGCAAGCGAAATCCTGGAGAAAAGAGTAAAGCGTTGCAGGGAAAAGGGGATAAAAGTCTGGACTAAGGTGATTGCATTTGGCATTAAGGAAAAACAGGTAACGTATAATAGTTATTTCAACAAAGGAAATCCAGAGAGTAAAGAACTCTATATACGGAAAAGGAATAGAGCAAAACGTTTCGTACGGAAGGCCCATCAGGAAGCATAGGAGATGTGTATTAGTTGGACTGAAGATTATGTTTATGGAAGATAGGACTGCATGTAAAAACTTAAGCCACTTGAATGAAATGAAAAAGACGCTGTGAGAATAGGCAATATATCTAGCAAACAGTGGGAGACACATTTTAAGGAACTTTGGTCTGGGTCTAGAATTGGGTGCCGAAGCGGAGAGGAGGATTGGTGATGAAGGGAGTAGAGATGTCCATGTCACTCTTCAGGGATTGGGAGAGGGCTTAAAAAAATGAGAAACAGGAAACCGCTGGCATTTTCTTAGAATATGGAACTCTTGAAATATGGAAGCATGGTACTTAGACTCTTGCATTTAACAACTATTGTATTAATGTAACACAACGGAGTATGCCAAAAGAGCAGTGCTGGGAAATGTAATACCCAGTAATACCATTTGGACAAGAAGAGTAAGAGAACAGAGGTTAACAATTATACCGGTATAAGCCTGTTAAACACAGGTTACATGTTGTATGTCAAGATAGTAGCAGCGCGAATGCAGGTCGTTGCAGAAAATCTCATGAAGGAAAAACAAAATGGCTTTCGGAAAGACCACAAGGCTTGTACAGATCCCACATTCACAACAACAAGTAATCAACATAATCGATTATATAACCGAGAAAACCATATTTTTTTAGTGACTATACCACAGCCTTTTGTAAAAAGTAGTTGTCCAAAGCAGATAGTGCAAGCTGTCAAACGTTTATATAGCCTAAGGATGTAGCAATAGTAATTGCTAATTACTTCACTGAATACGAGACTACTAAAACTAAATACAAGATTACTAAACCTAAACCGATTCAGATCATTCAAGGAGGGAGATAGGGTTATGGTTTGTTCTCCCATCTTGTCAAACTATTATCTTGAAAGCCACAGTATCATGAGGAATTGTGTTATACCGAAAGACGGTGGTTAATACACTGTTATTCTTTGACGATTAGGTAATACTTGTGTTTAATGGAAATGGGATACAGAGAGCAGTACACAGCTCTATCAAAAGACTACCCCTAATGTCAAAAGAATGCAAATATGAAATTTTAAAGTCCAAAACTATGCCAGTGGCATTTTGTGGAAAAGATATCATTCGATCCAAGGTCTGTTTAGATGGGGTTTGTCTGGAACAAGTAAATCATTCAGAAACTTAGGTTGTGATATCAATTACGGGTTTGACAATAATAATGAAATAAGGTAGCTATTTATTATCTAGAATGTTTGACAGGATAAGAAGGAATCTGAAGCATTGTAGGAAGGAGATGCAACAGCAATTTTGTAAATGCTGGTAAAACGGTACCAGCGTTATTATGTGGGTGTAAGATATGGGTGATTAGGCAGAGTGATGAAACCAGTCAGGAGAAATGAAGTCTCTTCCATCTGTTAAGAGTTTCATCTGTTCCATCTGCATTCAGCGAGATCAAGTTAAGAATTGTAACGATGGCACGATCATATGTTACGAATTAGTCTGGTAAAGCTAGCTTTCCAGTAACCTATACACCTTTTGGAAGACACTATGTTAATCGTTCTAGAAAGTTGATCTTGTTATTTGAATTAGCAGTCTCCGTAATTCCAACGTTGTCGTGTTAAGGTGCTAAACTTCTACCTTCATGCTCTGGACGAGGCCTTTCAGTGTCTCCACCACTATCAAGACCTAAATCGTGGTTTAGGACTTAATAATGGTGGAGACACTGAAAAGCCTTGGCCGGTGCATGACAGGTGGCAGTTTAGCAAGTAAGCATGACGACGTTCTAGAAAGAAATAAGCTATACAGGAAGAGCAGGTCGTAAGGCCTAATCCTTAAAGTTGATGACGAATTGAAATTTTGTAGCTATTTGATTCACAATCTAGATTATCCCAGTCTCATTATTTAATTGTTATTTTGTTGAATTTTATTTACTTAAAAGCCACCGAGTTATTAAAAATGTTTGTTCTTCATGTTTTCAACATGATCTCTTCATCACCTTACAAAGTTTTCAGCTCAATTGGTTTACATTACATGTTGTTAAAGTTATTCATTTCCATACCGTATGAATAAAGTAGTTTTGTGTGTAATCACTATTTAGTTGTCTGTATAAATTGTTTGTTCCTAACTGAAATTCTCATCTTTTACGTAACTTATTTTACACTTTTAATGTATTTTACGCGTTAAAAAGGAAACACAACAACACCCCATTATCGTGTACATAAAGAAAATGTTAAATTAATATCTTTCGCGTCACTATACCAACATTAGTATATTACGCTTTCTTGCCTTCATGCCGGTATAAGACTGAATGTTACTGCTTTAAAATAACAGAGAAAATAAACAAAATTTGCGTAATGACAGATATTTGCAGCTCTGCTAAATTGTGCAGAAAGAGGGTGATGGCGTTAAAGGTAGAAGAGTTTGGTGTTGTGGTTATAATACTATGAGCGGCGTCGCCAGTGGCTGTTGACAGCTTCATCGATTATACTACAAACCCTTACTCATATATGAGGATGTCTAATAAAATTCCTTAACAAAAATATAGTTGATACGGTTTATAATGACGTTGACTGTGAGTGTATAAGTACATTATGCGAGTGCATAACTAAAGGCACTCACACAAACTCACAAATGTGCTTAAGCATAATGTTTGGAGTCGAGTTTCTTGCCAGATAGGTTTTAACTGGAGTATACATATTTGAAATGCTCTAGATAAATTATCGGTATTATGATTTCTTAGTAAAATACTCAGTTACAACTAAATATTAAAAACTATTAGAATGTTAGTACAGACCATCAATTTTAAGTATTTACACGTTCGTATTGTTCGTATGTACAAAATAGTATAAAGACATACGATGACATATGAAAGTTCTAGGCTTTCAAATTTGGCAATAAATCTCGGACACAATCAATGGAGTCGAAAAATTCTGTAATTGTCTCACTCACTTAGGTGGGTGGGTATACACATCACCTAGACAAAATATCTTGAGTCTGGCAATGTTACTTAGTTTAAATTAAAAAATTCAAAACTTCAATTTAAAATATACACAGTTGTCCGGTTAAGCGTCATCAAGGGGAATGGGAATATATGTTATTTAAGTATATATTTGCACAATTCAGGAAAATAGATACACTGGCGTTTACAGGCACGTTACACATGTCGCATCGGTGTATTTTATCTATAAAATATTTCAAGCGTTAAAGATTTCTTTGTATACATCTTCTTCAACAGTGGAATGTTATTCAATAAATAAATTGAGAGCTACATTGTGTGCCAACAGTACGCCAATATAGACGGCTTAATCATTTATAGCTCTTTTATTTGAAAACCTCAGTCAGTTGTCAGCGTCCTATTGAATATTAAACGCCAATGAAAAAATATATTTATAAGATAAATAACAAGGAAAAATAGGAACAATTATGTCACTATATAAAAAAGACGATTTTGAAAATTAAAAAATCATATTTATACATGTTGAGTGTATGTGCTCGCGCACAGTGAACACAAATTCACGTATTTATAACGAATTTATAGATAACATTTTATATGTAAACTAATTCTGTGAATGTATAAATCTGCAGAATGAGTGTGTGTGTGTGTATATATATATGGCGCAAAAAGTGTTTGAATATATATACATACATACATACATACATACATACATATATATAGTATATATATGTATATATATATATATATATATATATATATATATTGCAATGAAACAGTATTGGAGTAAAAGTCATTTTACAAATGACTAGACGTTATTACACACTTTACGACGCTATAGACATGTTTTAAATTGATTTTGTTCAAATTTTGTAAAGTAGCTGTAAGTTTTGAAATAAGAGATGGGTAATTATGTGTTATATGTCAAAATGCCCATAAACCTATTCTCTGTCATGTCAAGTATCTAAATTAAACTTGGACAGCGTATGCGTTATAAATAGCGCTACATTTTTCATATGTCATAAACTCAAAACATATAATTCTAATATGTATTTTTTAACTGAATTCATTTTTCTATATAAGCCTTATCTGCAAAAACGTCATACAACTTTTAGATAAAATCTGTACAAGATTTTGAAGCCTCGGCATTGTCGTACACGATTTCTTGCTATCGAGGTAGAAATCTATGACGTGTTTAAAATTTTAATCAATCAGGAGCTTCAATTTTCATTTGCGATCTGCGCTGGTAGAGGAAATTTCGTTCAGTTCACGTCTACAACTCGTCCTAATAAGTAGTACTCTCTGTGCGAGTTTTTCGCGACAGAACACGTTTGCTATATAAGTGACAACCGTCCTAGATTTTAGCAACGAGTTATCTGTAAGCTAGATCGAAGGGTTATTAGAAGGCTGAACAAAGTATTTGAAGATCTATTTGTGCTAACTCGCGTGAGTCAAGATTTTCCGCGTAGGGTATTTGTTCTCAACCGGATTAAATTGAGAGGTATTAATTAAATTAAGAGAAAAAGGGCTAAACAATTTAATTAATACTAAAATTAAATTTGATAATGAAGAAATATTTTATAACATAATTAAGAAGTAAATGATAGAGGACAGATAGATAAGATTAAGAATTAAATTGCATAGGACTAATTGGATATTTTTAAAATAAGGGTGTGTGACTGGCCCACAAGTGTGAAGGGGAAGACGGTTAGGTTTAAAAGGAATGTACACACACACACACACACAAAAGGAATTTGCTAGAAAAACATGTAACTGTAACTGTCCAGATGGAGGTGACAGAGCTCAGAGGGTGGGGGAGGGACATTTGAATTATAGCTTGTTGTTTGTGAGCAAGGTGTGGTGGGGTAGGGGGTGAAGGGTTTGTTTTCATGTTGTTTGTTCATTTCTGATCTGACGATGAGCTGTGAAGCTTGAAAGCGCTAATCGGAATAATTTTTATATAGTGGTGTGCAACAGTGATAATTCTGCTTGAAACTTATAATAACCTATGTACAATATGTCAAGAAAAGAATTATGTAAATAGACTAAAACATGATTAATCTAAAAATGTTTGTAAATTAATCATGAGAAGATAATTAACGAGATAGGTATTTGGTCATAGTGATCCTACCTAGACTGAGTATGACTAATAAAGACATTGTAAAATATAAACCGGTGTTAAACAACCAAATTTATATCAAAGGGTTATAGTGTCTATTAGAATTAAGTATGAATTGTTACAGAGTAGTTATGCCATTTTGTTATAATAAGTAAAAATAGTTATAGTCACCCAACAATGTTAGGCATAGTGTAGAAATTAAGAGTTTTATTGCAAGTTCAGATTTATAATCATATTCAATGTTATTAAAAAGGTTTGTTAATAGAGTACTATCATGTATACAAGAAAAGAAACGAAAGTTGTAACAAGAAACATCAATTTTAAACTAATGTATTAGTATAGGCGAGTCATTAAGAAAGTGTTTATTTTCTGATTTATGTATAGAAATATATCAAGTAAAAGTTCAAATGTTAAGCAAGCAATGCAATACTAATAATATTTTAAACAATTGTAATTATCATCAGAAACCAATGTTAGTTTTAAGAATTTTGTGAAATTAGGATATGGAAGCTGAATACTAACAACAACAAAAGTGACGCTAAGTTCAACTGTCTAATTAAAATGACGTAATAACCGTTGACCATGACGTAATATTCAGCCAATTAGAACGTTATGTTTGGAGGTGTGTGCCCCCCCCCCCAGCAAAATGTCTCGATATCAAAACAAGATGCAGACCATCGACTATAAATAAAGAAAGCTCAGCGCATCGCAATCAATTGGTGTTTGGTGTACCATCTTCCAGAGGAGTAACTACGGTTCTTCGCGTCAAAATTAACCTAAATTAATATTCCGAATTAGCTCAAACGAGGTTAGGTGTTACATGTAAACAAGAAAACATAACCCCGAAGAAGTATCAAGTGTTGTGAGTGAGCAGTGAAATAATATGGGCAATGAAGTGAATTAATAAGTGAATAGTGAACAATAAATAGTGAATAACAAAAGAGAAGTATAGTGTACCATATTTCGAAATTATTTTAACCAAACTATAAATCATAACATTTAATTAACTTCACTACTGTATTTACATTTATGTACGACATTTCACTACACCATAACAATAACACACTAGTAAAGTTTTAATTTCCTTTAATTATTATTCAAGGAGTTTCGTGTTGGAAACTAATTAATACTTTCACAAGAGGATAACCTCAAATTAGCCATTGTCCGGCCTATATGAACATTTTATCATTGTTAGACGTAAGATATGATTGGTGTCGACCATAATCAAGTAATTATTGTAAAGTTGAATAACTAGTGGCAGTTCATTTCGTTAGTATTGTTGTAGAACAAAAGAATTCATGCCTGAGAAAAAATATAAATAATATTTAGTAAACTTTAAGTAAAGTAGTGTTGCCGCCTACTGAGCTAGACTTATTATAAGCCAGGTCGATTTATTGTCGAATAAAAAGTTATAAAAATGGAATTAGAAATAATCAACCATAATTGAAAGAGAATAATAAATGAATTGTTAATCAAATTAATTTCAAACGACTTGTTATTTTAAGAATTGATATTTTTATTTACGAAAGTTGGATTTTTCAAGCAACCTTAACGATTACGTTGGCAGTGCCGAATCTGGAGGCGCTACGTATTATTTAAATTATCCAACCAAAACAAATAAATTAACGTCATAGTAAACAAGAATAATTATATTAAATTAACGATTTCAAAACACCAAATCAATTATTTATTTCTTTAATAACAATAAAACTATGGAATGCTAACCACAGGTTCCATATGGCGCCCAATTTAATTTAAATCCACTCTTAGATAAATTTCAATCGTGGTGAGTGATAACAAATACAATTTTAATTTATTAACTGACTAAACATAAGATTCGACAACCCAAAGACGTACGACTTAGTAAGTATATAAAATAACAACATAACCACATATAATACTGTGGTGGGACTACACGGAGAGTATCAATATATATTGCAGTGAGTAGAATATGCATATAAATTAGTATTGGAAACTCTAAGCAAGTTGAAATGATAATTTGTATAAGTAAAGACTGCAGGTTTGGACATTGTATAATAGGCAATAAGAGACATATTCAATATGTTAGTTTAAAGTAATTTTTACACAGTAAAAAAACAATTAGTCATGTGAAGTGGTGCGAAAATATGCGTAGGCGTGTAGTGAATGCGCGTGTGCAAGAATATGTAATTATTTTACGGGATAATAATAAAAAACGTATTAAGTTAAAACGTATTTACAAATAACATATTTAGAGAAGCATAATTAATTTTTACAGTTCTTATCTGAGAGTTATTAATTCGAGTAAATAATGTACTGTATGTAATTTGAATTTATTAAAATGTTCTATTATAGTCATTTTAAAGCAAGTACACTATTGATACGAGGTTCACAAAGATCCATGATATTAAAACAGTGAAATCGACACTCTCAATTTTTATAAATATTCTTTAAAAACAATCCACTTGTTTAACAAAAGTTCTTCTAGTTACACGGGATACCTAATACGCAATATACACATACAGTAATAAAAGTTACTAAGTAACAACATTTATAATAGTCAAAACAATAACACTTTGACGTCTCTGGCACTATCAATAATTTGATACTAATTGTCTCTGGTACTAATTTGATAATGCACTATAAATGGGAAAAAAATAAACCCTCGCGAAACCAACTACGTTTAGCTGCGAAACTGATAACTTTGGTAACCCTAACAACATCTATTTTATTCGCCTCGAGAAGCGAAAGACGCCATTGAAGAAGAAGAAGAAGAAGAAGAAGAAGAAGAAGAAGAAGAAGAAGAAGAAGAAGAAGAAGAAGAAGAAGAAGAAGAAGAAGAAGAAGAAGAAGAAGAAGAGACTTTCTATCTAAAAACAGACATCTTTCTGTCTAAAAATAGACAGTATATGGGTCCAACGGCTTTATGGAACGAATTTCTGTCAAACGTAGAATAAAATAGTGAACGTTGAAACATTGACGTTTTTTGTCAAAGATTAGTTGTTGCCAGGGTAACATAGTATCTGTGCCTGTTAAAATTAGTCGTAATTTTTTAAAGATTTTTTCAGTATTTTTATAAGTTCAAACCTACTTACAAAATTTCATCAAATTATGTATAGTAATTTTGCATGATTAATTATGGCTCTTATTGCATATATAGATACCCTTCTATGGTTTTATATAGCTAACGCAAAACTTTGTACGGTTCACATCCACGGATAGTATAAATTCTTTATTTATTCACTGTTAGATAAAACTTTAATAATAATATTCAAGAAATGTTCTTAAAAGGTATACCTAAACCTACACAATTCCCTATACTCAGTGAAGAAATCAGTGCGAATGTATTCGAGGCCGGCTAATGTAATACAACCTGATATCAATCACCGTATTACAAATAATACAGTGTAATCAATACACTGTGTCAGAACTCCATTTCTGAACTGGAAACGCACAGTATTTATACAGGCCTGCCAAAGTCCATTGATCCATTGACGAGAAGACTCCAGGTTAGGCCTAATCATGTAGAGTCAAGAGTTTTCAAGCGTCGCCACCTTTTTCTAGTCTGCTTCGGAATATCGCGTCTGCCTATTGATTCAGTACATATACGTATATAGCTACTTATTTGACTTTGAAAGCATAAAAAACTAAAAGCGTTTTAAATACCTGACGCTTTGTGCATACGTTCATATACTCTTTATGCTGAAGCTTTATGAATACACAAAAGTAGCAGTATCACATCTATGAACACATTTTATATTCTTACGGAGAAACAAAATAAAATTTTCGTTACGATTTGGTATAATTGTAAGGTTTATACAATTGTCGTAACTCTGTACCGCTTTCGTTGCTAGTTAAAATAACGCAACATGTCAAACAGATATGGAAACAATATTATTATTTGACTATGGAATACACGACATACGACAAGACAGGCGGCTTTGGTAAAATAAGCTATGTTACAGCTATTCTATTCGCCTAGAGAAGACTAAGAAGGCGTAGAAGAAGAAGAACAAGAAGAAGAAGGCGGAAGAAAATGACGGCGAAGAAGAAGAAGAAGAAGAAGAAGAAGAAGAAGAAGAAGAAGAAGAAGAAGAAGAAGAAGAAGAAGAAGAAGAAGAAGAAGAAGAAGATACTTATAAAAATATTAACATCCCTTCTGTCTAAAAATAGACATTATTAGAGCCCAACGGCTTATGTAACGAATTTCTGTCAAGCGTGGAATAAAATAGCGAACTTTGAAACATTGACGTTTTTTGTTAAAGATTAGCTGTTGCCAGGGTAACATAATATCTGTGTCTGTTAAAATTAGTTGTAATTTTTGAAAGATTTTTTTCACTATTTTATACAGTTCCAAACCTACTTATAATATTTCGTCAAATTATGTACAGTAACTTTGCATGCTTAATTTAGAGCTCTTATTGCATATAGATAACCTTCTATGGTTTTATATTACTAACTCAAAACGTTTCACATGCATGGATAATATAAATTCTTTATTTATTCACTGTTAGAGAACTCTTTAATAATAATATTCAAACGACGTTCTTAAAAGGTGTATGGACCTACACAGTTTCCTACACTCAGTTAGTAAAGAACTCATAGTACGAGTGTATTTGAGGCAAACTAATGTAATACAACAGAGAGAAATAAGTCTATTTTTATCATGGTCAATAATGCTAACAAGAAAATTGGTAGTCCTGTCTTACTTTTACACCGAATCTCTACCAGGTGTAATATTACTGTGATCGTCAGTACATGTGCGAGAGTGAAGTCAGTAATTTCTCACATGTTTACTAGATGTGTAACTTGTACATTAATGATGGCGACCCCGTAATCAGAGTTTACTATAGACATGTATTTTTTGCGTTAATGGTAGTGATAGTAATCAGATTATTACTTACGTATATTCCCCCTTCCGTTTTTATGACGCGACTATTTATAATTTTTCCAATAACTGCAAAAAGTTGATGATGATGATAAAATATAACAACAACTACTACTACTACTATTGCTACCTCCTCCTCCTCCTCCTCCTCCTCCTCCTCCTCCTCCTCCTCCTCCTCCTCCTCCTACTACTACTACTACTACTACTACTACTACTACTACTACTACTACTACTACTACGACTTTTTTTTTTAAGAGGGGAAAAATTGTTTATGCACCATCAGAGAAAACCGTCTGTCCCCTGGCGTGTGGGATTCTCGCCCATTAAAAAACCCACCTTTAATTCAGGCATTAATATCCATCCTGGATGGGGGCCTATTGCACCCTTATCGGGCTTCTTATAATTGTTCCTTATGTGCTACTGTCCGCTGAGTGCAAGTTGGGCCAGAGTTTTTTTTCCTTTTCTTGTAGGACCGACTGAGAAAATGTAGAAATGCGGTCCTATTCCTTCTTGCCAAGAAGCATAATGCAACTACGTCCTCGAGCTCCAGCTCTAGTGCATCTAGTGCCATTCACATGATCTTGTGAATCTGGTACACTTGAAAAAGGTGTGCAAAGCATCTTCATGGGGAGAGTCACCGTAGTGGCATGCTGGGATCTGCACCGTAACTTATCTAATTTCATCTCTTCTTTGGAACAGGTGCTTTCACTCTTGAGCCAAAAGGTCTGTGGGAACCATTCCCACTATCATCAAGGCTCTGGTACTGTCCGATAAGAGGCTATTACTATGAGGGCTTCTCTTCTTTGCACCGATGCCATTCGTTTCCTGTATGGCATCTTTATTTCATTAGGTTCAGATTTTGCAACCATAAAGTAGGATGGCTTCTGTGACCGCCATCAGCAATCGCCCCTTGCTTGCAGTGGGACCTCCTACTAATGACTTAATAGTCTGCTGAGCTGTGTCGTGATGTGTGCCGCCATATAACCTGCATATTTGATTTGCTCACAGTGAGAAGGCTTCGAATGTATCATTTAACTGGCTTCTTTTTCAATATAACCTCTACTACTATTACTACTACTACTACTACTACTACTACTACTACTACTACTACTACTACTACTACTACTACTACTACTACTACTACTACTACTACTACTACTACTACTACTACTACTGATAATAATAATAATAATAATAATCGTTTATTACTAACAATGATTGGCTTATATAAACGCACACAATCGCACACACGCACAAACTAGATCTGAATACTAATAGTAAATGATTACCTTGTATGCGGTCCGCCGTGTGACTTCTCAAACTTCTTTAACTTTACGCGTTTCAAGGCGTATGCCTCATCATCAGACGTTTAAAAACCAAAAACACACATATCACACAAAACTGCGTTTGTCAAGAAATAAAATTGCAGAAACAAGCATATTATGTGCACGTGTTGTAGGGTGCGCACCCGTTCATGTATTGTCTGCTACTGATTGGAACTCGTTGAGCAGTCTCAAAGCAGTATCATACAGGCGGTTAAATACAAAGTTCAGTTGTTCATTCAGAACAAACTCGCGACTGCTATCATTATTATATGCATTATAAATTTCCAGCTCCTCCACGGCATTCATAAATCGGCCCTTGTTGCATATATGCAAAGGCATTAGATTAGACTTAAAATCTGTATAATTGTGATTGTGTTGGGTCAGATGACGAGTGTAATTAGATTTTATATAATTATAATTATGTGTCTTTTTTGGTAAGTGTTCACGGAAGCGTTTGTAAAAACCTCTTCCGGTCTGACCTAAATAGAAGCTGTTACACTCATTACAAACCAGTTTATAAATACCTGTTTTTTCTTCAATGGGTAAGGGCAGTTTATGTCTAAGTATATTAATCAGTTTATTATTGGTTCTAAAAGACATAGTATAACCAATATTGTTCATCACCGAAGACAACATTTTTGGCATGACGTATGTGTATTTCGCAGATATAAATTTTTTCTGTGTTTTATTAAGAGGACGGGGCTTAAGTTGAATCTTATTATGCTTCTTTAACAATTTATCAATAATGTGACTACTGTAACTATTGGAAACTGCAATAAACCTTATTGTATTTAGCTCAGCCTGGAAATCATTATTGTCAAGGGGGACTGTCAGCAATCTATGGATTAAACTATTATATGCTGCAATTTTTTGAGAATATGGGTGGTGGGAATCTGCATGTATTGTATGGCTAGTGGTAGTAGGCTTCCTATAAATATTGAATTTCAATGTGTCCATTCGTCTAGTGAGGGTCAGGTCTAGAAAGTTAATTGTGTTATCATGCTCAGTCTCTAAAGTAAATTGAATATTATTGTTGATTTCATTTAAAAGATTTTTGATGAATGAAATGAATGAAAGATTTCATCAAAAATCTTTTAAGTGAAATCAACAATAATATTCAATTTACTTTAGAGACTGAGCATGATAACACAATTAACTTTCTAGACCTGACCCTCACTAGACGAATGGACACATTGAAATTCAATATTTATAGGAAGCCTACTGCCACTAGCCATACAATACATGCAGATTCCCACCACCCATATTCTCAAAAAATTGCAGCATATAATAGTTTAATCCATAGATTGCTGACAGTCCCCCTTGACAATAATGATTTCCAGGCTGAGCTAAATACAATAAGGTTTATTGCAGTTTCCAATGGTTACAGTAGTCACATCATTGATAAATTGTTAAAGAAGCATAATAAGATTCAACTTAAGCCCCGTCCACTTAATAAAACACAGAAAAAATTTATATCTGCGAAATACACATACGTCATGCCAAAAATTTTGTCTTCGGTGATGAACAATATTGGTTATACTATGTCTTTTAGAACCAATAATAAACTGATTAATATACTTAGACATAAACTGCCCTTACCCATTGAAGAAAAAACAGGTATTTATAAACTGGTTTGTAATGAGTGTAACAGCTTCTATTTAGGTCAGACCGGAAGAGGTTTTTACAAACGCTTCCGTGAACACTTACCAAAAAAGACACATAATTATAATTATATAAAATCTAATTACACTCGTCATCTGACCCAACACAATCACAATTATACAGATTTTAAGTCTAATCTAATGCCTTTGCATATATGCAACAAGGGCCGATTTATGAATGCCTTGGAGGAGCTGGAAATTTATAATGCATATAATAATGATAGCAGTCGCGAGTTTGTTCTGAATGAACAACTGAACTTTGTATTTAACCGCCTGTATGATACTGCTTTGAGACTGCTCAACGAGTTCCAATCAGTAGCAGACAATACATGAACGGGTGCGCACCCTACAACACGTGCACATAATATGCTTGTTTCTGCAATTTTATTTCTTGACAAACGCAGTTTTGTGTGATATGTGTGTTTTTGGTTTTTAAACGTCTGATGATGAGGCATACGCCTTGAAACGCGTAAAGTTAAAGAAGTTTGAGAAGTCACACGGCGGACCGCATACAAGGTAATCATTTACTATAATATAAAAGTAACTTGGATACCATTACGAAACATTAATGTTAAACTGAATACTAATATTTATCTTTATTAGCAAGCGGACAAATATAAGCTTTAAATGAGGCTATAATGTGGCTGAATAGTTTTTCGAAAGGAAGGAGTAGGCTCAATAAAATTGTTGTGCATGATATTCTGCGTTGGAGTATTGTACTGTGTCGTGATAGATAATAAGAAACTTTAAAACGAAGTACTCTGAAGAACGATATATAATCTTTTGTAACCTTAAGACTAGCACTCATGCAATGAAGTACAAAGACTACTCCATAATACATTCTTAAGAGTGATTACTTAGCAAAAAAAAGTGTAAACATAATAAACCTGTTTGTGAAAGACATGCAATATATCGTTGAAACATGACTTATAATAAGCTGTACGTATTAAGTAGAACACAGTTTGTCTTAAAGACAGTAAAGTGCTTGTCTATCCCTCTACGTCAGTACGTAGTAATAGTAATAAGTATAATACTGTACACACACACACACACACACACACACACACACACACACACACACACACACACACACACACACACACACACACACACACACACACACACACACACACACACACACACACACACACACACACACACACACACACACACACACACACACACACACACACACACACACACACACACACACACACACACACACACACACACACACACACACACACACACACACACACACACACACACACACACCACACACACACACTTGCTCTTATAATATGTAGTCTTGAACAATGTAAATTGTGATGGAGGTGCAGCTTACTTCACAAGCAACTTGCAGGTTGACTGTCTCTCCTGTGTCGGCTACATGGCCCAAAACTCCTACACCCCAAGGCACCTCTATTTCATTATCTCCTGAAGCACCGCCTCCAGGAAGCAGAAATTTACTAGCACCGCTGTGTACGTCGAATACTTTGGAAACAAGACTTTTGCGACCTCCACGTGGACCTTCCACCAAAAATAAAGAGGCGCCGTCTGCGTCCAAGAGAACCTAGTTGTAAGAGACCAGTTCTTTAATAGGATTTCGTCACTTTATATTAAACAAAACGCAAGCTCTGTTAACCAACACAAACTTTTACCATAACAACACGGCATTACCGTAACAAATAACTAAATTCAAATTTCTTTTTTCAAAAATTTATTTGACAGTAAAACTCCTCATCAATTTTTATTGACATAAGTTGACATTATTTTTCTAAACTTAGTAAAATTATACTTGTTTAAGTATAATTATTACTTAAACTAAAATATAATATGTATTTTATTAAGTAATTAAGTAAATATATTATATTATATATTATATTATATATTATATTAAGAATAATATGTATTTAAACTAAAATTATGGAGTTAATTATACTTGAGTTTTTAATTTTTAGCAAAAGTGCGGTTAAGGCGTGTTGATTCTTCAAATTGTGATTTTTAACTAAATTTTTGTTAAGAAATTCCAACTTCCTGCACTCAAAACCTATTTGACACGAGTACTTAAATCTTTGACATTGCATTTATTTAAATATTTAATTTGGATGTTTGGATTGTTTATTTTTCATTTATTAAATAGAATTGACACCTTCATTTTAATTTCTGTATTTCAAAATTATTTTCTTTCTTACTTATTTTTATACCAGGTGAGTATTCATTTTATACAAGAAAGCAATCCGTAATTACATTAGTATTGCGACAATTATATTAGTAGCAAAGTGTACATTACATATTTATTGTAAGCTTCACGGCTCTGTACTTACTGATAGGTTGTCTACGATCTTATGTGACAACGATTTAAGGTCTAGGTCGGTAGCAATGTCTCGGACAATTCCTAGGAAGAATTCTCTTTCTCCTTGAGTACGAAGCAGATCTCTCTTTGTGGATTTACTATGGACGGGAGAACATTCCGGTAAACGGACCTTAGATTCAATAAGCAGCGATAGCATGTTTATTGAACTCGGCGGTAGAGACGTGTACCTGTAATCATCAAGATCGGATTTGAAATGAATAAAAACACAGAAAAATGTGTACAGGCGTTTGAAGTAACATATTATAAAACGAAGGCAAAGTTCAAAAATTATAACATGATCATGTAATTCCTTTTTTGCTTCGTAAAATTTATGTAAATATACATTTTTCCTTCTAGAACTACTGTAATGTAAAATTACTAAACTATAGTGTTACATGTTAATTATTTTACATTTGAACTTAATTTCTATAATCGTAGTTTTCCAGCCACATATATGTTGTACCGCTTCATTTTCAGTTCTTACTAATTTTTTTTTACTATTTCTGCTTTGTTTTCTACTATTTCAACGCTTCTAGTATAATAATTGCTCAAATCTCTCCCATTGCACCCGTATTAAAGTGGTTTCATGAACTTATTCTTTGGTGAATTGTTATTATGAATTCAACGTTTATGTTAACGTTGTTTTGAATTCCTAAGATTAAGTGTAAATAAAAATTGTAGAAATCTTAATGTAAATAACTATCTACACACTATTCCTGTGGGTTCACATCCTAGTGGTATTCTAGTGGGATTACATTCTAGTTGTATTCTAGTGGGATCACATTCTAGTGAATCATATATATTCAGCGGAGCAAATCTAGGTGAATATTTTTAGAAATGAAACCAAATATACGAAGGAGGAACTGTTTTTTATTTAAATTTGTTCTTTCAAAAGAATACAATTTTTCCTTGAGATAATGATTTTGACTATCGTTGCACAGCATTTTTAATATTTTAAAAATGAAACTACGCTTCTCAGAATGAAAATAAAATAATTGTCTTTATACGCTTGTGAGAATTGTTTTGAAATTTAATGGGAGAATTTACTTGACTTTCTTCTCCATAGATAAGGGCTCCTTTTTTGCACAATGGAAGTGCGTGAGATTCACATAATGAGTGAGACCTGCAAATTATTAGGTCAGAACGTTAGCTAATTTTCTGTTGGTAATTTACATTTTTCACATAATCACCCTATAAAATTTGCTAATTTAATAATACTTTTATTGTAATGACAACACTCAATAATTCATCTGCTCGAATAAAATATTTTGAAAGAATAGCCGTTTGCTTTCGTTCGTAAACTTTCGTCTTTGTAATTGTCAATAACAACATTGTATTCAGGAAACATTTGTTTTGTTTTTCTTTTGATTGTTTATCACCACATATTTTGGCCACACCACGATGAGGCATTCTCAGTCTAAAGGTCAGACAAACAAATTGTTCAATTATCGACTAAGATTAGAACCAAGTTAAGTTGGTTTTGTTATTACTTACATTCAGTTAGTTACATATCACTGTTTAATATTACACCATTTTTATTTATTCAGACAGGCACTCAATGTTCTCACCCTGAATAAGCATGTCCGAATTCTTTAAAATTCTTCAGTTTAATTCTTCACACTTCACGTTAAAAATTCCATAAAATCTCCAGTCTTAGTTTTAAATGACATTTTGAATTACAGAATTACCGAAGCAGCTTGTATTACTGACACCAATAATAAACATAGGCCTATAACGTGAGAAAGTTTCTGGAGACAGTCTGTTAAGGTAATTATGCTGACGGAAATAATTGTTAGGCAGACGTCATAATGAAAATATTGTTATAAATTTTCGGGTATCCTCTTTTATCTTTAAAAGCGTCATCTTTCATCTTTTATCTTTTTTCTCATTACAACGGAAGACAAAATTTACCCAGTGGTGTTTGTATATGTGTAAGCGCTTTTGTGTGTGTGTGTGTGTGTGTGTGTGTACTTTGTGTTTTGTGTTTGTATTTGCATGAGATCTGTTACAAAAGAATCTTTGTATAAGATACAAAGAAAAGGAGTAAGGAATAAGAGAATCGGAATAATTAAATGTAAGAACATAAGGTAATTATGCTCACTGAAATAATTATTAGGCAGACGTCATAATAAAAATATTGTTATAAATTTTCGGGTATACTCTTTTATCTTTAAAAGCGTCATCTTTCATCTTTATATATTTTTTCTCATTACAATGGAAGACAGAATTTACCCAGTGGTGTTTGTATATGTGTAAGCGCTTTTGTGTGTGCGTGTGTGTTTGCATGAGACCTGTTACAAAAGAATCTTTGTATAAGATACAAAGAAAAGGAGTAAGGAATAAGAGAATCGGAATAATTAAATGTAAGAACATAAGGTAATTATGCTCACTGAAATAATTATTAGGCAGACGTCATAATAAAAATATTGTTATAAATTTTCGGGTATCCTCTTTTATCTTTAAAAGCGTCATCTTTCATCTTTATATATTTTTTCTCATTACAATGGAAGACAGAATTTACCCAGTGGTGTTTGTATATGTGTAAGCGCTTTTGTGTGTGTGTGTGTGTGTGTGTGTGTGTGTGTGTGTGTGTGTGTGTGTTTGCATGAGATCTGTTACAAAAGAATCTTTGTATAAGATACAAAGAAAAGGAGTAAGGAATAAGAGAATCGGAAAAATTAAATGTGAGAACCACTCGCATTCAGACGTTAAGTAACCCAAGTTACAGGATACATTACCAAAAAAGTAAAGTTTGTAAAGTAAATATAAAAATAATTTAAGAATAAAGAATAGCATGTTAGCTAGAAGGAGTGAAAGACTATCATAGTGTAAATCAGAATAAAGACTACCATTAGAGTAGGTAATAAAAATATTTAGATAGAAAAAGTGAAGGACTACCATTAGTGTAGATGATTAAAAGTGAAATACTATAAGAAAAACAATAAGAGTGAAAGACTACTAGTACTATTAAGTGTAGAGAATCTCTATTCTAAAATTAACCTCCGCTAAGTTGGTAATGAATACGAAAATAGAGAAAAATATTCTATTATATTAAATATTGACATATACACCCGGACTTTTCCACATAATCGCCATCAACATGGAGGCATTTATTATACGTTGTACCAATATTTGCAGTCCTCAAAGACACCGCCGCCAAGGTACGCCATTAATGGTTTCAAAGCGCAGAGTAGCCTTCCATATATTGTAATAAGCCTCTTCTTTTACTACAAATAAAAATTTATGTTGATAATAAAAAAAATATTATGGTTTATTAATTTAATTAATTTTTTTATAATGTTTTATTTATTTAATTAATTAATTATTTTATATTTTATTATTGTTTAATTACTTAAATTACGAATTGGTTATCGTGTATGCCTTAGTGACGAAATAATTGTTTCACTTTGTTAATCTGATTAAGTCAAGCTGGGTCGAAGTGTATTCTCTTCTAGCTCAGCTCCTTTTCTTCTTCTTCTTTTGGATTACTTTCGTTGAAACTTCTAAATTATTTTAGAAATGAAATATATTAATTGAATTAACTCAAATAATCAAGAAATCGAGTATTTATAATAATTCTGATGTTTATTTTTCCAAAAGTGATGCGACAATTTTACGCATATCGACTATGCTGCGCCTAAGACTCGACTCACAGGTCGATTGTTTCAACTAGACAAATATATGAAATTACAATGTTAATTATTAGAGTTCTTTGAACTGTCGAAATGGTCAGAGAAGGGCAAGTCACAGGATACAATACTTACAATTAATAAAAATTTAAATACTATTATGTAAAAGTAACATATCTCAGAAAATAATGTCATTTAATAAAGAAATTTGCGAACCAGACATGCAGTGTATGACGTCACGTCGTCGCTACTTCGAGTGGCTGTGTACGTATCGCTATTCGAACAGGAAAAATGGCTGCCGTCGACTTCGTATTTCTGCTACCCACGCCAACTCTGTTCTTTCTTCTCCCTCAAATATATTGGTGGATTTCTTCCTCTGTGATGATGTGGTCCCTCTGGATAATTGGTTGTAGTGTTCTCTTCTACTCGACGATGTAGTTCGGTGCAGGATTATTTGTGTCGTATTCAGTGTTCCAAAATCTGTTCTAGTTCGTTATTCATTGAAATTGGTGTTAATGGATAATTTCAATATGGCGGATGATTCTTAGTGCATTTGTGTTAGATCGTATTATTCCTGAAATTCGGTTGCACTTTGTTACTGTTTAAGTTCTTTTTATATTAAGTTTCGGTTTATAACCTCTGTAGTAAAATTTTTATGTCACACTTTCATTTTTCTTCAAATAATTTTTACTTCTTGGATCTTCCTTCTATACGTTTTCATCCGTACAGGTTCACGTTTAACAATCAACTGATGACTTAAATCGTCATTTAATGTAGTAATTTCCGAAATATCTTATTCTCCTTCCCCATTGTCTGGAATCAGCTGTCGCCTTGGCTTAGATCTGATCTTATAAAAATATATGACATTTTTTCTTATTTTATGGCTATAACTTATTTATTTGTTAATTTTATGAAAATTTAACTACTTAGCAATATTCTTGTTCTAATTTTACATAATTCAATATATGACTTGACCTAATTTGGTTTCAAATAAGCTTAAAATTGACATTTTTTGGTATTTCTTATAGGCCTTATTATTTTTCACAAAATTATAAATTAAATGGTTTACAAGTCATGTTGAGTTAACATTTTCTTTAAATAATTTTACTCCTTTCATCAATATTCCTTGTTGTTAACAATTTGTTGTTATAACACTCTAATACTGATTAATTCACATTTTAATTGTACTAAGTCCCTTGTTAGGCATTATATTACACATTGCCAATAAAGTTAATTTTATCTTCTGGTCATTGCACTTACTATTATTTATTTCTGTGATGATTATATTTAAATATCTTTATTTTAAATTGACTGATCTCTGCTAAATTTATACAGTTTTATCTATTATATCCTCTTGGATTTGATTATATAATAAAAGTTGATTTTGGCCTAAAATACGGTTTTGCTTTGCTTTTGGGTTTTTAACTATCTTGTTACCTTATTATGTCTATGGTTTACAATTCAAAATATATTAATATTATCCTCTTGCCTTCCCTGCCTCAACAAAATTTTAACATTACTTAACATCATTTGATTATAACATAACATCTTACAATCTATCATTTTTATTTGTATGATTTAATTATAACATAACATCTTATGTCTATCATTTTTCATTTATATTGTTTAATTAAAATAAAACATCTTATATCTATCATTTTTAACTACATTATTTATTTATAATAAAACCATCTTATATCTATTCTTTTTAACTATATTATCTAATCATAACACAACATTCTATATTTAACATATTCCCTTACATCTATGGTAAGTTCATGGTTTCCTATCTATATTACTACCCAACAATCCTTATATAATACATTTAAACACTCTTATAATTAATAATTTTTTCAGTCCTTTGCTGTCCGTTATTACAATCCTTATATATTATATTTAAATACCTTTTATTCTCTACACTAGTGGTAGTTTTTAAATTCTTATTTTGTTTTATTATATTATTTCACCCTTTATTATCTACTCTAATGGTAGTCTTTATTCTGATTATATATATTAGGGTATGTCACTTTCTATTCTCTACACTTAATAGTAGTCTTTCACTCTTATTGTTTTTCTTATAGTATTTCACTTTTAATCATCTACACTAATGGTAGTCCTTCACTTTTTCTATCTAAATATTTTTATTACCTACTCTAATGGTAGTCTTTATTCTGATTTACACTATGATAGTCTTTTACTCCTTCTAGCTAACATGCTATTCTTTATTCTTAAATTATTTTTATATTTACTTTACAAACTTTACTTTTTTGGTAATGTATCCTGTAACTTGGGTTACTGGGTTTAAGTTTCGTCATTGTTTTAATCTGTTTAATTGGTACATGTTCTTCATGGGATTTTGGGAATAGCCTTTCCTCATTCTGCATCCTTTGTATGAAGCTTAAAATAGTCTGTCCCTTATTTCTTGTTCTATGAGTATTTTATTATTATTTGTATTTTAGGTTCTCTGATGTCATTAATTTAATGAGTTGTCCCTTATTATTATTTCATTACTGCTCCATATCTAAGTATGTTATCATTTTGGCGTTTGGATCTTCTGATGTTATTAAGTTAACAAGTTGCACATGATTGTTTTTTCATTTACTGCTCTCTATCCTACTGGGTATATTGATGTTGTACTGGGGTTTTATATAGATGGTTTCTTTTTTTGGACCAAGAGTTTTCTTTCTTATAGAGTTTATTTTTTAACATTTTATTGACTATAATGATCAGCTTATTTAATTCATTTTTAACCATTTAGTTATCACTCACTACTGATAGTTTCTTCTTTTTTCCTTCTTTAATGTTGTATTAAGTTAAGTTTTAAGGTGAAAATTCTGTTATGCTACAATATTCGTCTTGGTAACATGATAGTACTTTGCCCAGACTCGGCAGTCGGAGTCGGTGAATGAACCTCTATTTGATCGCCGACAGGTTACGCGCACTATTATCCCCTGGTCCCGCCTGTGAACTTCGCTGAAATGCGATCCTTTCGACTACGTCGAGTTTGTCCTGACGTCGGGTGACCAGTAAAGAGTTGCCCACATCGACTGACTACTGGGAGCCCTGTACTACGTTTGGTCGGACTGTGATGGAGCAAGTTTCCGAACGATTTCGCTTCCGCCCTTTCGTCCACTGAGAACCTCGTCGTCGACACTGTCCAGCAGATGTGAAGACAACCCTGAGTGTACCCAGGAGACGGTGGGACTTTTAACGAATACCACCAGACAGCTTACAGCTGGCGGGAGAGACAGTGATAGGCTCAATATTTTGTCGGTCAGTACTCAAACACAAATAAACATACTGAGCTGTAAATCTGCAGGTAACAATCAGTATGTTACATACGGATTATAAAATATGAAACATATATGATATACTGATCGCTACTGGTTAAGCGCAGTGTTGATGTGGCAACTGGTTTGCCTATATAGCAACCAATCGGTGGTTAGTTTTGGAATAAACCTCGTATAATATTAAGTGTGAACATAGATGTTGATTTCAATAAAACTTAAATGCATTAGATCAATTTTGCATGTAATTCTTTTACTAGGATACACATACTGAAACAATTGTTAAGATCAGATCTTACAATAATTGTAAATCTATAAATCCGTTCTTACTTTTAAGAAGGTTATTTATGCTACTTACTTTCTCATGTCTTTCAAAGACGATCTGCGACTTGACGAAGAAGAAGCGTCTTTGTTGTGACCAGTCATGACTTCGTGCGTTCTGAAAACGCTGCGGCTCTTCGATTTGGCGAAGTCGTGTCTAAGACACCGTTTTGAGTTAGTTCTACGGTGCGTCGGATTGTTTCCATTCAGTATAGCATTGGGAGTTGGTGGAAAAGGGTTTTGAGGCGGTTCGTCATGGTAGCTGGGACTCACGTTGCCTGAGTTACGCCTGCTACCCGTTACATAGTCGTTTATCGTGAGGAAGCCATGTGCAACCAGCCAAGCGTTGATCAGGTTTATGTCGGTTTTCCGTAGGAAGTAGTCTTGGCAAAGATCAGGGTGGGAATCCAGCCATTCTTCAACTTCATTGAAAGAAAACTGCGTCATTTCGGATTTTGCAGGGGAAAGCATAGCGCGCAGATTGGAAGCATTGCAGTAAATTTATTCTATTTAATTAGTCGTGTCTTAACATAAGTGAAGTCTCTCGAAGTGGGAGACCGCGGCTGCAAACCTAAAACAATGCAAACAAATTCAATCAGTTAAGTCAGGCAATATTAGCCTAAGTGACTGTATTTTAAAATACAGGAAATTAAAGTGATTACTGGACGGTGTTACCAATAATCATAAGATCTCATGAAACTATAATCTATGCATCGAGAGTTGGGAGTGACTATGCACAAAGAAAGATTATTCTATTTGACAGAAGTCAATGTGAATAAAATTAGCGGAAGCTATGTGAGACCGAAACATATATTATATTTAACTAAAAATGAACTTTTTCATGTGAAAACTTACTGATTTTATTGGACGCGTTTCGGCTTACGTATCCGCCTTCTTCAGCTTTGATACAGACTGCCAGCATTTTGTAACGGTTGTGTGGAAGGTGTAGTGGGGGTGGTGTGTGGAGAAAGGGGATTGGCGCGGGGATTCAACTTACTGTTTGTTTTCTGTATAATTGTGTCAAAACGTGTATGTGATTTATATTGTAATTGATCGTTGAGTATGTTGTTTGGTTGTGTTGTGTGGTGTTTATATATTTCGTATTGTTTAGTTGTGTTGAGTTTTCGACCTTTGGGTATGTAATGTAAAATTTCAAGATTAGTGTCTATGTTGGTGTAACTGTGGTTTTCTGTGTGTATGTGTGTGGCAAATGCGGAGTGTATATTGTTATTGGTTAAAGCTTTTAAGTGTTCAGAATAACGGGATGAAAAAGATCTTCCCGTCTGGCCTATGTAGAAACTATTGCAGTCATTACAATTTAATTTGTAAACACCTGTTTGTTATATTTGTCTATGTCTGTGTTTGTATTACTGATGTGTTATTTGATGGTATTGGTTGTTCTGTATGCTATTTTGTATTTGTGTTTTCTGAATGTGTTGGCGATTTTGTGTGTGTATGAGTTGTGGTATGTGAGTGTGATGTATTTATTGTGCTGTGTGTTAATGGTATTTTGTGTTTTGTTGTTTTTGTTTTTGAAGCGTTTGTGTAGTATGTTTATTAAATTGGGGTTATAACCGTTTTTGATTGCTATGTATTTTATTGTGTTGAGTTCGTCGGTGTAATCTTGTTTTTTAAGGGTATTTTAGTTAGACTATGGAGCATATGGTTGAAGGCCGCATGTTTATGTTGTGTTGGGTGGTTTGATGTGTTGTGTATAACTATGTCGGTTGTGGTTGGTTTCCTGTATATTTTGTACGTGTGTGTATTGTTAGTTTTGTTAATTGTTAGGTCTAGAAAATTTATACTATTGTTTTGTTCAGTTTCCAGTGTAAATTTTAATTTGTGGTGTATAGTGTTTATGTATTTGTGGAAGTTTTCAACTTGTCTTGTGTTGCCTTTGAATAAAAGTAATATATCATCTACATACCGGTGCCAGTATATAATTTTGTTAGTGTATTTGTTGTTGTTTATTATGTGGTTCTGTTCAACGTTGTGTATATTGCGACAGTACAAATAAGTGATGTACTGAGCATGGAATATAAAAATTTAAATTTACTTAATAAACTGTAAATAATTAATAATATATTAGAAATAAGCATGTTAGGGATTGCAGGCTTGGCTCAGACAAAAATATGAACAGGTGTTTCGACCTGAATCAACGTGCACACACACACAAATGTGACTGAAAGTGTGTACACCAGTATTTTGCTAGTGTGTGTGAACGCAGGTCTCTGCAGGCGAGTTTGCCACCCCAAGATGAATAATTGCACAATTACTGTTTTTCCGTAATTATTCATAAACTAGAATTAAGAATTAAAATCCAAAAGCACCATAAAATGTAAATAAATTTACTAAATACTGTGTACGAAAACCACGCGAAAGTGACACACCGTACAAGTGCAATAGTGAAATAACTGTGTACAAATCGAAAGGGTTAAGTTGCAATGTCCAAAATTACAGTGAACATGTGTTGCAAATTAGTTATAAGATAAGTATAAGAGTATACTTACAGGACTCTGCAATTCGCAGAAATATAAAAAATAGCGAATTTGACAAAGAGTGGGGGAACTGACGCCAGAGACAGTTTCTAACATGTCGATTTTGTATCACTGCAGGGTGTCGACCAAGACATGGGTATAAATAGGACACGCAAGCTACAGTGGTTCTCTTTCTTGAATCATCCACGGTGCAGCGGGAGCTTATGCCCGTCAGCACGGCGTATTTATTTTTTTTCCGTAAACAGTTTAAATTTGCCAGTTACGTACAAATACGTAACTAAGCTGTAAAGACAATCATTTTAATTAATAACAGCACTACTTAAGAAGATCCATTAATGATTCGACACTAGACAAGAGAAGAGTTCCAGAGAGAGATACGACACTAGACAAGAGAAGAGTTCCAGAGAGAGATACGACGCTGGACAAGAGAAGAGTTCCAGAGAGAGATACGACGCTGGACAAGAGGAGAGTTCCAGAGAGAGATACGACGCTGGACAAGAGGAGAGTTCCAGAGAGAGATACGACGCTGGACAAGAGGAGAATTCCAGAGAGAGAGAGACAGCCGACGCTGGACAAGAGGAGAAGAGAAACAGCCGACGCTGGAGGCGAGACGAGGACGAACACCGATGGAACAAAAATGGTCGAGTATGATTGACGACAATAAGGTGATAGACAACTTAATCATATCTGAATCATACAAAGAATTCAAAGACAGTTAAAGACATTAATATTTTATTTAAAAATAAGAGGAATGTTTCTTGTATAATGGAGTTAAAATCATAGATGTTTTAGAAATACGATTAACGTAACAAGAGCTCAAATTAATATGATATAAAATGATTACAAAGCATTTAAATAAAAACAATTAGTATTTGAGAAAACAGTACTGAGAAACAATAACTATTAATATTTTGAGTACGTTACAATATAGAAAAAAAGATTTAAATATTGATATTTTGAAACATATTAATAGACTGAGTAGTCTAAAAATGAGATTTTTCTTTTATATAATAATTAGTAGCATAGAATATTTAGTCAGTAAGGATGTATATATCGTAAGCCTTACGGCATAATAACAAATAATAACTAATGTTTTAAAATCGAAGTCAGTGCCATGTGCACATATTTTTTTATAGTATCAAATAAATTTTAATTACCGTTTCAAGTTACATAGAGTTCTTATTGCAGATACACCTGAATCCCAATTTAAATGTTATATTGTTTAAAGAATTTGTCAATCTTGAACGTGAGATCGTTCACGCCTATTTATGTATATGTAACGTTGCATAAATTTGGTGCTCCAAGATCGTGGGGCTCCACAAATTTAAATTATAATAAATTTGCAAATTGTCACGTTGCATGATTGTCGCCCTGGACGTGGGGCCCGACATGCCTAAATTTATGTAGAAAAATTTGTGACATAAATTGTAGCTCATGAATGTATGACCCGATCCCCATCATTTAACTATTAAAATTTTTTTATGTAGCTAAATGGTTGCTCTAAAATATAAAGAGTGTGTTAAATGAAAAATGTATAGTATGTAATTATTATTTATATTAAACAGTAACTGAATGTAATGTTAATTGTTGTGTAATCACACAGCTGGCGCCCACAAATAATATTGTTGTCTATGTAACAGGTGTAACTGTAATGAGTATTAATAATAACTATTAATAAAAAATAAAGAAGTAAATAAATAAGTAGGGAACGGTTATCAATAATAATTTTTAAAGAATTACTATTAAATAAATATTTTAATAATACTTCAACATGACGACTCCAGGAAATTTAGACGTCGAAGCATTCCAGATGATGATGCGTGCCTGGGTCGATGAATTAAGCACAAAACAGACAGAAAATTTAAATAAACAGACAGAAAATTTAAATGCTAGAATAGACGAATTAAAAGAATCTAATAAGAAACAATTAGAAGAACAAACTGAAAATTTTAGACAGGACACCATAAAAATTACCGAGAGTCTAGAAGAGTTAAAAATTGATAATCTCCAGTTGAAACAAGATAATATTGAAATAAAACAAAGTATAATTGACAGTAATGTGCAGTTAACTAAAAAAATTGTTAATACAAACAGACGTATTGACACGATCGCAGAAAATGTCTGTGGAATAATTAATAAACAAACGGAGCTAATATGTGAAAAGATAGTATGTGAAGAATTCATACAAATTGAAAATACATGTGTAATTACTAACGATAATTATAAAAAAGTAATTAACATTAAGGAGGAGAAGCAAATAAAGGTTAATAAAATATACCTTATTAATAGCGATATTCCAAGTGTGAGGCACACACACAATAGTAAATCACACAAGATGACACATTTGAAACACATAAGACACCACACTTACGGAGATAAATATCACTGTAGGCCTAACAAGAAACGTAGTAAGTTATCTAGACGAAACACTACGCAAAATTGTGGTAAATATGATGTTAGATATACGCACGATAATTATAGTAACGATAATTATATCTGCAAGTATGAGAATTATGGTGAGTATTATCATAAACGACGTATGAAAAAATCGTCGACAGCTGTTCACGTCAGTTCACTCAACCAAACTAGGGACGAGAGAATTGAGAAAGAGCGAAGCATTTGTAACGAGAAAAAGAGGGTAGATTTTAAGTGGCCGACAGGCAAGATGAAAACATTGCTCTATAAACAGGTGACTTATACGATCCAAACAAACGTTCACAAGGTAAGTACGCACACAAAGGTCGCAGCTATGCAACGGAAAGGTAACGAGGGAATAATACAATGGAACGCGGACGTTGTTTACACGAGGGTGAACACAATGAATTTCCTGTGTACAACAACCAATTGTGTAATGAGGGGTGTCAGTTCTAACGACACACCGAACTCAGAACTCAATACCCTAAAATAAATAATTATTTTTAAATGAGAAAAATAATATTACTATTAATTATTAATAATAATATAAGAGAGTATAATTAAGAAATGTTATAAGGAATATTATTTGAAAGGGTTGATTAAGAGGTGTATTGGTGATGGTAAGGAATGCTATTGTGGAGGTATGTTTGGGAAAGTAATGGTAAAAGATGTTATTATTGATATGTTATAAATATGAAGAAATGATTAAGATGAGCAATAATTGCCATAATTGTTAGAACGACTGATCAAGCGAACACTTATTGAAGATACAAGGACACAGAAGAACGCGAGAGTGAAAAGTCATAAGGGCAGAGACTACTTAGGATTAAGGACTTCGAGAAAAATATCGTTTTCCAAGACAGTTCCTCTGTAACCGATCATGCGACACACTACAAGCTAAAAGAGTATTCTGTTACGGAAGTGTATTTCAAGAAAGTAGTAGCGATCAGAAAGGTAATGTTAAAGAAATGTAATAAAAGATAATGAATGTTAATGTATTAGATAAAGTAATATCATGTTAAGAAAAGAGCTAAGGAAGATTAGAAGCGAAGGTAAGAATGTATGAATTAAGATAATGTAAAATTAAGGACCGAATGTACACACATAAGTAGGACAGAACACTTTCATCGTATATGATGAGATACAGAAGAAAGAAATTGGTAAATTCCACGCAACGTCATTTAGGAAGTTCTACACATGAAAACAGAGGTCAATGAAACCAGTTAAATCAGCTGTTTGTAAAGCCACCCTACTACAAGCTCGCGAGCAGTGAGCGTACGAAGAGGGGAGGTAAGACATTTGTATACACTCCAATTAAGGGTGAAATGACGAATATTATTCTTTATTATTTGTTACATTTTTTTTGTGCAAATAATAATAATAAATAAATAAAAAAAAATTATAATAAATAAATTTATTAAATTTTTTTGTTACCAAGCAGAGGAATAATGCGACAGTACAAATAAGTGATGTACTGAGCATGGAATATAAAAATTTAAATTTACTTAATAAACTGTAAATAATTAATAATATATTAGAAATAAGCATGTTAGGGATTGCAGGCTTGGCTCAGACAAAAATATGAACAGGTGTTTCGACCTGAATCAACGTGCACACACACACAAATGTGACTGAAAGTGTGTACACCAGTATTTTGCTAGTGTGTGTGAACGCAGGTCTCTGCAGGCGAGTTTGCCACCCCAAGATGAATAATTGCACAATTACTGTTTTTCCGTAATTATTCATAAACTAGAATTAAGAATTAAAATCCAAAAGCACCATAAAATGTAAATAAATTTACTAAATACTGTGTACGAAAACCACGCGAAAGTGACACACCGTACAAGTGCAATAGTGAAATAACTGTGTACAAATCGAAAGGGTTAAGTTGCAATGTCCAAAATTACAGTGAACATGTGTTGCAAATTAGTTATAAGATAAGTATAAGAGTATACTTACAGGACTCTACAATTCGCAGAAATATAAAAAATAGCGAATTTGACAAAGAGTGGGGGAACTGACGCCAGAGACAGTTTCTAACATGTCGATTTTGTATCACTGCAGGGTGTCGACCAAGACATGGGTATAAATAGGACACGCAAGCTACAGTGGTTCTCTTTCTTGAATCATCCACGGTGCAGCGGGAGCTTATGCCCGTCAGCACGGCGTATTTATTTTTTTTCCGTAAACAGTTTAAATTTGCCAGTTACGTACAAATACGTAAGTAAGCTGTAAAGACAATCATTTTAATTAATAACAGCACTACTTAAGAAGATCCATTAATGATTCGACACTAGACAAGAGAAGAGTTCCAGAGAGAGATACGACACTAGACAAGAGAAGAGTTCCAGAGAGAGATACGACGCTGGACAAGAGAAGAGTTCCAGAGAGAGATACGACGCTGGACAAGAGGAGAGTTCCAGAGAGAGATACGACGCTGGACAAGAGGAGAGTTCCAGAGAGAGATACGACGCTGGACAAGAGGAGAGTTCCAGAGAGAGAGAGACAGCCGACGCTGGACAAGAGGAGAGGAGAGACAGCCGACGCTGGAGGCGAGACGAGGACGAACACCGATGGAACAAAAATGATCGAGTATGATTGACGACAATAAGGTGATAGACAACTTAATCATATCTTAATCATACAAAGAATTCAAAGACAGTTAAAGACATTAATATTTTATTTAAAAATAAGAGCAATGTTTCTTGTATAATGGAGTTAAAATCATAGATGTTTTAGAAATACGATTAATGTAACAAGAGCTCAAATTAATATGATATAAAATGATTATCAAATCAACCAAAAAATGACATCAAAGAAACCATACAAACACTAGAACAACTACTCAGACAAAACAACACACCTGAAACACACATACAAGAAATCATAACACTTACCAAAATAATAACTGAACAAAATTACTTTACATACAATAACAAGATATACACACAAACAGAAGGACTCCCGGCGGGATCCCCCATATCAGGAATACTAGCAGAAATATATATACACAACACTGAACAGAACCACATAATAAACAACAACAAATACACTAACAAAATTATATACTGGCACAGGTATGTAGATGATATATTACTTTTATTCAAAGGCAACACAAGACAAGTTGAAAACTTCCACAAATACATAAACACTATACACCACAAATTAAAATTTACACTGGAAACTGAACAAAACAATAGTATAAATTTTCTAGACCTAACAATTAACAAAACTAACAATACACACACGTACAAAATATACAGGAAACCAACCACAACCGAAATGGTCATACACAACACATTAAACCACCCAACACAACATAAACATGCGGCCTTCAACCATATGCTCCATAGACTAACTAAAATACCCTTAAATAAACAAGATTACACCGACGAACTCAACACAATAAAATACATAGCAATCAAAAACGGTTATAACCCCAATTTAATAAACATACTACACAAACGCATCAAAAACAAAAACAACAAAACACAAAATACCATCAACACACAACACAATAAATACATCACACTCACATACCACAACTCATACACACACAAAATCGCCAACACATTCAGAAAACACAAATACAAAATAGCATACAGAACAACCAATACCATCAAATAACACATCAGTAATACAAACACAGACATAGACAAATATAACAAAACAGGTGTTTACAAATTAAATTGTAATGACTGCAATAGTTTCTACATAGGCCAGACGGGAAGATCTTTTTCATCCCGTTATTCTGAACACTTAAAAGCTTTAACCAATAACAATATACACTCCGCATTTGCCACACACATACACACAGAAAACCACAGTTACACCAACATAGACACTAATCTTGAAATTTTACATTACATACCCAAAGGTCGAAAACTCAACACAACTGAACAATACGAAATATATAAACACCACACAACACAACCAAACAACATACTCAACGATCAATTACAATATAAATCACATACACTTTTTGACACAATTATACAGAAAACAAACAGTAAGTTGAATCCCCGCGCCAATCCCCTTCCTCCACACACCACCCCCACTAAACCTTCCACACAACCGTTACAAAATGCTGGCAGTCTGTATCAAAGCTGAAGAAGGCGGATACATAAGCCGAAACGCGTCCAATAAAATCAGTAAGTTTTCACATGAAAAAGTTCATTTTTAGTTAAGTGTTAGTGCTGTGAAAGAAGAGATGAATAATCAAGACAACTAATATATTATATCATGGGAACACAGAAATCGATGTTGAGAAAAAATCAATGTATAACTTGGAAATAAATAAAAAATGTAAAAATAAATCTTAAGCAAAGTGCAAAGTGTATTATCATTATTGATTGTAAAAAGTATGGTACTAATTTTCTACCAAATGATGAAATGAATGTAAACAAGAAATGAGTTACGGGATAAGCTCAGACAAAAACAACACTACATCAGTATACTGAAAATGTTATGACCGCTACTTTCCTCCCAACTCTCGGTAAATAGGGTTTAACGACTACTATAGTACCCTAATGACTAGGATATAGTCATTAACATTACTAGAAGGCAGCACCTTTAATTTTAAATTCTTTTTGCCACGCATTTATCTCGTTTACCCGTACTACGAAAAAGACATAAATTTGTAGTTGTTTTTATGGATCAATAATCAATACTTATCTTTAACTTATTTTTTTGAAACGCACGCGAGTGTGGGGGTTGCGCGCAGTTCTTGTTGATGTGGCTTAGTGTCTAAATACCCAACAGATATTGTGAAATAGCAACTGATGAATAAACGAAAGGCCTAGGCTAAATAATGTAGATTTAAACACGACGGTGCTGGAGTATTCGGCGTGAGGTGTGAGGTCTTTGGAGAGATTATTGCTAATTGGTGATTCTGGATTGTGTCACAGATAAGTACTGGAGAGGTCGTGCTGCAGTACTAAATCTGTGTTCTGAATGAGTTTAGTGCGAATGCTGTGTTAGCGGAATGGAGTTACAAACAGCAAGCTTTAGAGACAACGTATTGGCAAGAAACCATTTCTCCACTAATTGATGTTCGTTTGTTTCATTTTGAAAATGTACCAATAAAAATTGCTTCACGTCTTTATATATGAAGTTGTAATTTTAGAATACATATTGTATTAAGTTTCAAAGGCTATTTTGAGGTAAACGCACATATGGAGTACTTTACGCTATAAATGTATAGTAATCAGAGGCAACCATTCGTAGAAAGGAACACGTGGAATGGAATTGTCGGTAGGTTCAAGACATGCATACGGTATTCAATCCACTCAGCAGTAACGATTATCTGCTTACATCAGATTGTTTCTTGGCTAGATTCCTTTTTACAGTGAACTTTGAAATTCATGACTTTTGTTATTTAATTCTAATGACTTGTGTGTGGTGTCTGGAGATGGCAAAACGATTAAATGCTATGCTGGTTTAATGAGAGTATCTACTGGAATCTCTGTGGCAGATCTCAGAGACTGAGATGCACAGTGACAAGCTGTTCACAAAAATACGATATTAAATACAGTGAATTATCCTAGATTGCCACTTGTTATTACGTATCACTGTATTAGCATATTTTTACATCTTGTGGCTGCAACCACTAGCCGCTGATTTTTGTTGTTCTTTTCATTATTCAAGGTAGCCTAAATTTGCTCTTAATTATTCAAAGGTAACTCGAACATCCCATTGTTATCTTGACATATTCCGAATATGTTTGTCTAATCTTTCATCGTACATTATTTCCAAAGATTTTTCTTCTAGAAATCTTATAATAAAGTGAACATGTCTTATGATATGTCTTAAAATGTAATCTTCCTAGATACTATCTCTTTTAGCACGCTCCTTTCCACCTACACTCCCATTAATACTCCTAAATTTGTGTACATTTCAATGAAGCGATTTCTTGTCATTTTCCTGTAAATAATTTACTGACTAAAAGATTTGTCTGGTGTGTTGATTTACTCGTATATAGCCGCAATAAAAATATTTATCACGTAATAAACGAGAGAAAACTACTTGCCTTACGCTTCAGTGAAGATAGCGACAGGACAGAGAAAGTAAATGCGGCAAAACATAATGAAAGAACTGGAAAACAACTGGCGGGCTGTTAGGGAGTAATTCAACATTATATGGTTACTACCGAAAAGCTGGTCCATGATAGCAGCCCCGTAAACATAAACTATATAAAAATTCAACAAATTCACAACAACAACTAAAACAGCGTTTCGCCCATGCCCACGAAGCGGGAAAGAGATAGTAAGTCCCGCGAGAGACCGAAATTGTTAAGCAACTGACGTAACATAAACCAGATTTTCTGTAGCAACCATAATTTTAACAATGTTCGACCACGGTCTAACAGCCCGGCATTTGTTTTCCAGTCAAATACCGACCGTGAAAGCTTTGATAAGGAAAGAACTTGGTTTAAGATAAATTTGAAGCGTAATAAGCCATAAATAACAAATTCCAGAAATTTCCATCACTATTAAATGAATTCTGGGTTTGCTGAGATCGGCTTCATACATAATCCGGCGTCAGAGTCTGATACTTCACTTGAGATGCAGGTATTTCCGTTGTGCAGGTGCGGTAGGAACATTGGCGGCGTTATTCGACGCAAATATTAAGTTATTTGTTTAAACTGCGATTTAATAAACATAATGCCATTACTGTATTATTACTGTATTCTATTTAGAGTGAATATTAGATACTGTATTTGCGAAATCAATTTGCTGAATTTGGTTAACAGTTATTAACAGATTAGTTTTGATACTTTATTGTCTCTAGTTCTCATTTTTTCTACAATAAATATTTTGCGTATCTACAATATGAATAGATACATCTTTACGTACGCTTGTGTTGTAGTAATAACAGCAGCAACGTCCGTTTTAAATTAAGTTATATCTTTAGGAGTGCAACGTAGTAATATACACATGAATGTTTAAATGTACTTACGTATGCATGCAAAAAAGAAATGAGAAGACGTAATGTGCTATCTTAAACATTTAATTAAGTTAGCAGATTATACAGCTGATAATTTCTACATACTCTGGTTAAAATACTTTTGTAACCTATAAAACATTAAAATTATTATTATATTAAACATCTAACGATTTCTTTTTCAGTGTAGACTTTCGAATTTCAGTTGTCAAAGTTAAAGAACTGGAATTCAAGGAACGATGGACATGGAGTAGTTCTTACGTTGTTACGTCCTCAGATCCAACATTCGTATAGTTTTGTGGTAACAATTCGTTCTTATAGTAGGATGACTAAGAGAAAAATCTTTAATTGAGAATCTAGAGTCAGCTTCTACATTCATTCTCTGCAATAGAAATGTTATAAAAAGCTTGTGTTTTTATGTAAAAAGCTGCACATAGTTTTATAAAAATGAGTTTCAAAAAGATAAATTGTATATTACCGCTATTTTTTAAATCTGGTTTACCTCTGTAATGTTTGTTTTTAATAATCCGTTATCATGATAATCAGTTCCACCCAAACAATCAGTCGATACTTATTACAAATGTTTGTAAATGAAATCAATGCACACACTACAACTTTTTAAGTAAAGCTCTGACTTTTTTATTAGATTCTCAAAATACGTATGAAAAATATACCATAAATATATACCATATATTTTATAATACCATAAACACCAATGACACAACGACTAAATATCGATATGATCAGATAAAGTTTTTGAGTAGTAGGTATGTAATTTTGAGTTTCTCAGATGTTATCAATTTTATATAGACCAGATACTTGAGCATTGTCGATAAATGGTGATACCGATTGTATAGAGAATAATTTTCAATTCCGGTACTTCGTAGTCCAAATTTCAGTGGCGTATGCTCTATAGGTGCTGTGTGCACCACACATCCTAAAATGGTCTTACATGTTTTACACGATATTTTGAGTGTATGCATATTAATTCCAAGAAAAACTATATTGAACCATTTGGTAGTGAAGTATTTTATAGTTATTTAATTATTAAGGGGGTCGGAATAATAAATGTTGCATGGCCTATATTATTGTTACCAGCCGTAGCTGTAATCTACAGAAATGAAAAAATATATTACGCAGCTTTGTAGCCTTTTTTCGCTGAAGTTATTGAGAACTGAGAAAGAGCTAGAGGAACAAAGGTGCAGTGAAGTTAAGATGTGTCCACTACTGACCAAAGTGCGATTCCAGTGGCGCACAAGCCAGGTACAAGCTGTCTCATTGGTAACTTGTGATTATTAAATGATACTGTATTGTTTTCAAAGATATATCTTTTTCTGATTCAAAGTCTTCTTTTGGCTTTATTAGTTTTATTGATTTATTTATTTTCTATTTACATTTTGTAATAATAATGTAATAATATTTAAAAAATAATAATAAAAATAGTTTATTTTAAAATTGTAATAAACTATAATAGTATTATAATTTTAAAATAATAATAAAAAATATTTTTCATGTATATAATTTTTTTTTATTTCATAGTTTTTCAGTTTTATTGAAGTGAGAACTACGTACAGGCCTACTGCAATATTTGCCCGTACAACCGTATGGCTCACTCCGTACCTCTCGCTCTCCTAGGTAGTTAACCGATTCAACGCGTCGCGAAATAGCTGAAACGAAAAACCAGTGTTGCCAGGTCAATCAAACCTTTTTTCCCTACCTCACTGCCACAAATATGTAATATTTTAAAGAATGTGAGCATATCCTAAATATTTCAATACTATTACAAGATAACGTAAATATTAAAAATACTTTTATTTATGATAAAAGAAAATGTGCTCATATGCTGAGGGATCGATCTGAATACTACTGAAATCCTTTTCTTATTCTTAGCTGATTAATAGTATATTTATTATTAATCCGTGTAGTCTAGTATACCAATGTTTTTAAATGTATGCTAAAATTTATGTAAATAGTTGGTGGATGTTAGCAGATTTGTTACAGTAAATATTAAATAAAAAACAAATATACAGTTCATAGTTCTTGTTAAAAGATTTAGCTTAATTGTGCCCCTTGGCTAGCAGTCTTATAACAGCTGAAAGAATATGGTTTTTATATTTTTAGCGCAAACACATTAAGCCTACTGCATTTACAAATTTAAAAATACAAAACGAATGTTAAATAAAGTTAAGTAATTCATGTACTTTATGTACATTTTGTTATCTACAGAAAAGAATTGTTTGAAAAAATCGCTCTGATTTTAATTTCAATTAATAAACGAACGGTTAAGTATACGGTTTTTAATGTAACATGTTATCAGCTGTTAGCAGCCAGCCATATTTGAACTTTTTTAAATCATATCGTTACATTTAATAAAATTGTTTGTTACATATTGTTTGTATATTTATGTATACTGAAAATAATAGGACGTGTGATATGATTCTATGTATCCATTGTAAATATCTATTTCTTATAATAAAATGAACACTATTACGCCCTCGTCTCATTTAATTATTCGTTCACTCTTATTTGAATCTTAATTCTTGACAGCAAAATCTCAGTTACTCTAAACATTTACGCAACTTTTACACGTTGAGTTAGTTCACTCGCCACTCGACGCTGAAGTTCTACTTCTGTCGTGTGTACCACGACGCACCCATTTTTTTATTTTTCTTTAGTTGTATAGTTAATTAATTCACCAGATTTTATAACTTGAAACTGTTGAGAATGATGAAGCTGACATGAAACATTCTTTGTCGCTTCTGCTGTACTATAACATAAACTGCGTTTGGTACTGTACGCAAGATGAAGCCCTCAAGTGTATTTAAGTCTGAACAAACTATTCAGATCACGTTCAGGTTCGAACCCTTGAAGTTTTAGTCTCTGGTTTAAAATCCGCTAAACCAAACCACAAAATCAATTATTTTGCTAAATAAACTCTATTTAAGATTACCAAATACCGAATTGCTTAATTTCAAACAAAGATAGTCTTTTGATATAAAAATGAAAATTATTAAATATGAAGTAGGTCTACTGTATAAAAAAATGTTCATTTTCAATGTGCTCAAGGTTCCCAACACAAATCATGTGATTACATCAGTACTTAAAGCTAATTTTTAAAAATTATACTATGTACGTATAATGTAATGTATGTGAATCGTACACATCATATATATCGTACATAAAGGTTTGATCGTATTCACGTATCAACCTCCAAGGCATACCCTGAAAGTGGACACTAGTAGTAGTAGTAGTAGTAGTAGTAGTAATAGTAATAGTAGTAGTAGGGGTTGTTGTTGTGTTATTGTAATGGTAGTAGGAATAGTAGGAATATTAGTAATGGCAATGGTCTTAGTATTAGTAATAGTGCGTACTGTTGGTATTTGTAAGCAGTATCTGTTGTACTGAGATATTACACGGTGGGTTTGCTCGTACTTGAAGTGCAATTTATATGTGTTTAGGAGATGACAACAAAGGTGTTTTAATGAAGAAAATTTGCATACGACGGCGTAGAAATCGAACGGAGAAGACATCTAATGTCATTATGTGAGACGAGTACTATGCTGTCACTTAAATAGAGACGGGTTTAAAGAGGCGCTCGTGTAATTCCCTCATAATGCGTAAGTTAATCAAGTAAGATTAACTCCGCGCCCCTTCTACTCGTATTTATGACGAATTAAGTTTTCGCGCCAGAGTTGTGGTTCAGCGGAGAGGGCACAATTTTAATTACGGCCACGCGTTCCTGAAACGTTCGCCTTAATCAGTCAGAAAACAATTTAGAGGTTACGCTCAACTATTCCATCAAGATTTAACTTGCATATTAATAAACTTTATATACCGCACTATCGATAATGTAATGTAATGAATATTCCTCAAATTGTTGTAATAATTCTGTACTGTAACTTGAGATCTTTAAATAATGTATATTCTAAGTAAAGTTATGATGTAATTCACTGATGACAGTATGGTCATCAGCGGGTAGTAGCGTGACACGCTGTTCCTCCCCTAACCTGATTACAGCACGTGAGTGTACAATTATACTCGTTTTACGTCCTCAACGAAAGAACATACACGTATTTTGTATGTGTAGGCTCATTGTAAATGTGTTCCATGTATGTCGTGGGCAAAGAGGTTTTGGAGTGCAGACGCTACAAGATTTCCCACTTTAACATTGTGTCAATTTATTGTCCTTTTAAAGAAGGTCCAAATTTTGATTATAATTAGCAATATTTCTGTGTACCTACACAAATCTTAGGAGACAGTAACCATTAACGATTTAACTAGGAGCTATATCTTGATGGGTAAAAACTTTCTATTTTTCTCAGGACACATGAGAAATTCAGGATTCATCCCACATAAGTTTATAAATACATTTTATAAATTCTGTGCGTTTCAAAGTTTTTGAGTGTAGTACAAGGATTGAAAGAAATACGGAAAAGCGCTGACTACAAAATCTTGATTCAATGTTATTCAAATTAAAGTTAAATAAAGCTCATGTCATTAGTAATTACTTTAGTTCTAAATTTGTATTCTTAATAAATCTTGCGAAAATTAATCTTTCAGAGGTTATTTTGAAAAACCAGGTTTTATTACCCCTCCGCACTTTGTCCCAAGAATGATTTAGGCACCTTCAGTTTGTGTTAAAGTTTCACGTAAAACCTAGCAATAAAATCATGTCACTTAGAAACACCTTTATCCGTGCAAATACGACACGACAGTTCAGTCCACAGGGAAGTTGTACTAGAGAAATCATGACATAGACAACTTGTAACATGACATAAGGTAGTGAAAATACATTGATAATTAATTATAAAACAGAGAAGCTGAAGACAAGAAGAAAGGTCAAGAACTTATAACTCAGAGATTAATAACCAAATGACAAAATGACAAATGACTAATAAACTGACGATGACTTGACTCAATAGATTGGATAAACACATAACAAATAAGATAGTAATATTATGCATATTATATGAATGAATAAGGAAAATGTACTTATAAATATAAGATAGGGAGTTAAAAATAAACATACCCAAATGAATAGTGATAAACATAGTCAAAACCAGTAAATCATACCCTGAGGCAAATAAAGGCCATAGTTAATAATCAAAAGTGATCATTAGTGAATGGAAAATAAATTAATTACTCATAACCAATAACCACACGATGATGTTAACATAATTAGACAACATAGTGAATAATATCAAGTGAGTGGAATAAAGAGTGTATCAATACAAATAAGTGGTGACATGCAGGTATAGCATGTTACATAAAAAAGTGAAAGTGAATAAATAAAAAAAAAACCTTCTATGAAGGAAAAAATTGTAGTGGGTGAACATAAAAAGGTATTTTAATAGTAGACTGTATTAGAATATCTAAACAACCTGTGATAAACTTTGTGCTAGCAAGTAAGATGAACTAATTATACTGTGATTAATTTAAGCAATAGTTAGTAAGAATTATAAAATAAGATAAGGATTAAATCATTAGAATGAATGGTAAACAAGAAAGATAAACACTGTATTCTAGTGAAGGAAGGAGGGAGTAGAGTATATTGTGTAAAGTACAGTTTAACAGTAGTATAATAAGAGTTTTGTTATTGTTTAAAAAGCCCATATAATGTAATAAATTATAAGTTAAAACAGATAGTAGTAAGAAACAGAAAGGTAGTTAGAAGTTTAATTTCAGGCGTGAACCTGGCAAGAAAATGTTTATTGTTATAATAAGAGGCGTAGTTAGAATCACCAATGTTTATTATTTGTTTCTAGTAAAAAATTGTTTTAATGTACAATATATAAAGGTAAGGAGTTACAAAGAATGTTAGATAGTAGTATAGGAAAATCTAGGCTCTAGGCTTAACAGTTAATGAAGAATTTTGTAAATTTAAAGACAAACAATAGCCCAATATCAAATCAGAATATACCAAATGTTTAAACAAGCTAAGTAGGTATACCTAATACAAAAATGTATAAATAACATCCAGTTTTAGATAAAATGTATATGAAATATAAATAAGAAAAATAATGAAAATGTCATTAGCTACTCAAAAGTAACCATGAGGGGTATCAAAATGATCCTTATCAAAAATTATGAACAATGGTATTTATGTAATAAACATAGCTACTAATATAAGAAAGAAATCTTAATTTGAAGATATTTTATAGATTTAAACTAAAATAAAACGTTAGAATATAACACTGACATAAATTAACGACCAATGAGAATTAGCATAATTTAATAGGTAACCATAGCAACCGAAATTTATTACCAAAAAACCGTTGGAATTCCTAGGAATCCATTATTGACCGACGCGGAGGGCGGATGTATGCAGCTCTCAAACCAAATTTTATTATAAAGACGTAAATTTCAACCAAAACCAGAAGGAATAAGTATAGTGAAAGCATTCTCTGGAACACCTGATGATTTAACTATTATTAAATTACTCACACATAAAAATATCAGTGAAAAATAAGAAGACTTCGAAGAAACGTAACCGACGACTCATCCCGAAGGAAGAAGAGGATCGACCTACTTCAACCTGAGAATACGAACGACTGCGGAACAAGAGGGAAGCCGAACTTTATGTGAAAACCATCTGAACGAGAATTGATGAACATCCGAGGAGAAGAAGACGACTAGACCCATCCGGAAGAAGTAGACGAATATCGAGGAAGCCCCAACGAGGACCCGATGAGTATAAAACAATAATTTCACTAAAAAACGAATTCCCCTTTTTATCCATAATAACGAGTCACAATTTTCACTTCACTGATCACTATTATGAACCAGAACTGAAGGTAATTAAAATATCACTATTAATGAAACTTAATCAATTAATAACCATTTAAACTGATTTATAATAAATTATTAATGATCATAACTTGTTGTCAAAATCCTAACCAAACACTATCCTAATTCTCATTGCTGATAACTTACTTGTATGTATTAATGTATTAAATATTGTGTACCTAGTTTTAAGAAATATTATAAATTTGTGCATTTTAGCCTTTAATCCAAAACGTCTGTAGTCAAAAGGACTTTTTAACACGCCTTGTGACAAATATTTACTGTAAACAAACATTATTCGCCAAGCAGGCGTCTTCATGATACAAACGACTGAGCATACCAACTGAGCAATTGTAAAAGCCGGTACCAATATAAATTAATGTACTATTGAATAACTGAAAATTTTAAAGGGTTTAATAAATCTTATTGTTCTGCAACGCTGTATGTTTGATTCGTATACAATAAAGTAATATATAGAGAATTATTAAAGTGAAAACAACAAAACACCACAGTTAGCGAAGTCGACACTGCAAGACGGCGTGAGCCAATCAGGTGACGAGGCGGCAAGATTCAAACTGAACGCCGAGAGATACGGTTTGCCCGTAAGTAGTAAGAAAAAGTACAACCCGACTCGCTATATACGAATAACATTCACAGAAGTAACTGAACTGATTAATACCCTCAATTATACACCTATACTATACTACGAACGCATCGAGCGAATTAAAAAACACTCGTCACACACACATTTACGATACGAGTACAAGATCGGGTGACAATTTTAAAATTTAAACACCACCACACCCGAAAGTTATATTACAAAATGGCGCGCCAACTAGTAGGGCTAGAATAATTAAGAAATCATACCAGTAAACCTTACAGATTCTAGCGGCGGCTGCAGAAAATGGAACCGGCAAGGCACGATACAAGATACCAGACTAAGATACGCGAGAAGGAGGCGGAAAAGGGAGCAAAAAGATCAGAAAAGGAGATCGAGAAAGACGTCAGAATGGAAGAAAAGGAAATAACTTCGGTGGAAGATGTAGAAGAATTATTAACTCCTGTGGAAACAGATAAACCCGCACCACCGGAGAACCTGATCTTACAGGACATGGTAAAGCTAATGGGCGATTTCAGAGGCTAATGAGGACAGTGAGAGAAGGAGAAGAGAAGACAAAGAAGAATTGAATAAGAAATTTGAGTTAATTAATGACAATTTTAAGAAGCAGGAGGAGAAAATAGATGAAAACTGGATAGCACTAAGGAAGATTTAAGGCGGACCATTAATGGAAATAACGAGAAACTAAGACAGGAAATGAAGGAGGAGAACAAATTGATAAGTGAAAAAATAGAGAAGAGTAATGAGGAAACTAGGGAAACCATGAGACAAATGAAAGAAGATATCGAAACGCTGAACGATAAAATTGAAAACAACCAAGATACATTACAGCAACAATTGACGGAGTACAGGGAAGAATTGAAACAGACTGTAATGGAGACGGAAGAAAAGATAGAGAAAACCAGCGAAGTGGTGTTACAAGTCCGAGAAGAAATTTTGATCAAGGTAAATGAAGTTGAAGGTGAAGGTAAAAGGAGGGTTGAAGGACTCCAGAAAGAAACAAATAACAAATTGGAACAAATACAGACCAGAGTCGAAGAGAATTATAGCAAATTGGATGCATCGGTAAGTGAGGTGAAGGACACCACAACAGCCCAAGAAGGGAAAATAGCAGAATTCAGAGCAAGAGAATTACGCCTCCAAGAAGAGATAAATGCGTTGAAGGACCGACCACTAATAAGCTCACACATATCATGCAGTGAGAATAGGGAGACGATCAATTTCAAAAATTACAAACGAAACCCAATTGAGTTCATAGAACGGGTAGAAGAGAACCTATCCAGAACCAGGGAGACACGGTGGACGGTAATCAAGGGCATGATTGACGAAATGTTCAAGGAAGTTCACGACAATTGGTGGACGGCTGTGCGACCAGACATACATAATTTTAATGAATTTAAAAAACTGTTTAAGGGCAAATACTGGTCGGAGGCGACGCAGCATGTAGTCAGAAATAATATCAGCAACGGCCGATTCGACCCTTACCTAGGACAATCTCCAACCGCCTACTTCTTAGGTAAAGTCAGTGTGGCTAGGAACCTAGAACCTAACATCCCAGAAGAGTGCTCGGTGACCCAACTGGCATACCACTATGACGGGGAAATCACCAAAAGCCGATTGAGTGGAAGAATAAAAACGATTCAAGAGATGGCCGCGTTATTGGGTGAATACGAACGGGAAAAACATTATGTATTAAACAGGCAAACGAACACCCCGAATTACCGAAATTATGATACTAGAAATCATCCAAGTGGGCCACAAGGAAACCATACACCGGCTAATCATCCGCCAACCAACCCCAATAATTACAGAAGTTTCAATAATAATAATAACCATAATTATCCGAGGAATAATAACCAAAATTACTTCAATAACAGTAATAATCAAAATAATTCCTATAACAGGGGAAATAATCAAAACGAAGGTAGTTACAACAGGCCCAACAATCAATACAACAATAACAACCATCAGGGGCCGAATCAAACATACAGGCGACGGGTAAATTATATTAATGCCGAGAATAGAAACGACGGAAGACGGGGTTACAGAAGACCAAGGAGCAGGAGTGCGGAAGAAAATAGAAGGAGCCGAGAACGAATAACATTCAATGACCACTCGGTTGAAAGAATGCACACAACTGAAGATAATCATCCCATTAGATCAGAGGACCGCGCCGAAGGCAACGCCCAACATTTAAACGAACAGCGGCAGTGAGAATCCAACAGGACCCGTCACTGATCCGATCTATTGGGTTATTAACCAGACTGACTAACCAGACAAATGACAAAACAACAATAACAATAATTCAGAACCACTATCTGAAGAACATCCGTGAGGAGTTAATGGAAGAAAATTCCACATTAATCAAACACCCTGATAACGAAATTGCATATGTTATTGCCAAGGTATATGGAGTAACTGTAAAATTCATGATTGACACGGGTGCCAATGTGTCCTTAATTGACACAAATATGTATAACAAAATTCAAAAAGAAAGTAAGGTCAGCTTACCCACGTTACCAGTAAGTAACATTGTTTTAATTGGAGCCACTGGAAGGCAAAATAAAACCATTAAGAGACAAGTGTCCCTAGAAGTAATGAGTAATAGTGAGACATTGCCAATGATATTCTTAATTGCTCATAATTTACCATTTGAAATTTTAATTGGTTGTGATATCTTAAGAAAGTATTCTGCAATTATCGACATGAGACTATCCAAAATAACTATGAGATATGAAGACAAAGAATGGATGGCAGAATTAACTGGGAGCAAGGGGTCATCCCAATTAGTACAGTATATAATATAAGAACGATCTGTGATTCACCAGACCGAAGGTGGGAAGTGAAACCAGACAATCAAATAAACAGTGACATCCTATGGAATCAGAAGTTAGAAGAAATCCGACAATTTCGACGTACTCAAGACAGGAATCCATTAACGGATCAAGAGGTGGAAAAATTAATAAGGATTTACAACAAATACCGCCATGTATTTTCCGACCAACCAGGAAAGGTAAGGGGGTATCAGTGCGAGTTGAAGTTCAAAGAGGTGGCAAACTTTAATAAGAAATCCTATCCGATTGCATATGCAGCAAAGGAGGCAGTACGTATGGAAATTAATAAAATGCTGGAAGAGGACATAATTGAGTACAGTTGTTCGCAGTACACCAGTCCTATAGTAGCTGTTACCAAGAAGGATGGAAGGTAACATAGCTGTTACCTATGTCTCGACGCCAGAGAAATAAACAAGATCCTAATTAACGACAGGACATCTCCTGGTGAAATTGAGGAGATCTTCAAAAAGTTTCATGGTACTCAATTTATCAGTACCTGGGATACAGTTTGCGGGTACTGGCAAGTAGAATTGCACCCAGCCAGTAGAAAATACGCAGCGTTCATATTTGAAGGCAGGAACTACCAGTTCAAACGACTACCTTTGGGCTGGTAAACTCGGTAGCGATATTTGTCCGCTGCATGGACTAGATATTGGGTCCTGAAACCATGAATTATACAACTGTGTACGTTGATGATTTGCTGATCACTTCATCCAACTGGAAGAGCATTGAAGAGTAGAACGGGTACTGGAGAAGTTATCCATAAACAATGTGGCTTTGAAATTGGAAAAGTCAAAGCTAATAGCAGAAGAAGTCCAATTTCTTGGATTCAACCTGTCACGACAAGGAGTAACACCATCAACCGACAAAATAGATGCTATTCAACGTTTCCCTACCCCTAAAAATAAGAAACAGTTACAGTCGTTCCTGGGCATCTCTAACTACTACAGAAAATTTCAGCAAAATTACTCTGAGCTGACAACCAAACTGTCACCACAACTATCATCTAAGACAAAGTGGATGTGGGGTCCAGAACAAGAAATGATTTTCAACACCATTAAAAAACACTTCCTCGACACAATTATGCTAAACCACCCCGATTTCAACAGACCCTTTTACATGAACTGCGATGCAAGCGACATTAGCTTGGGATCGGTACTCTATCAAGAGGACAAGGATGGAAACCACCAAGTAATAAGTTTCGCCAGCAGAACGTTAAATCAGTGTGAACGTAATTACCATGTAACCGAGAAAGAGCTGTTCAGCGTAGTCTTTTCTTGTGGAAAATTTCGAACTTATATTCTTGGATATCCTATCACAGTGCGCACCGACCATAAATCTATTTCCTTCTTAAAGAACTGCAAGCTCAGCCATGGTCGATTAACCAGATGGATACTTGCTCTCCAAGAATACCACATCAATTGGGAGTATATCCCTGGCAGTAAAAACACAGCAGCTGATGTGCTATCCCGCATTAACACCGAACAGCAAACATTCGATGGAGAGAAGGAGACAATAGTGAAAGTGTTTAATATTATGAAAAGCAAGTCCGACCTAGAAGTGATATTGAATAGAGTAAAACAACACCAAAAGGAGGATAAGAAATTGAATCAAATCCGAGAGCGGCTGAACCAACAAGAGGAAAGAGCCACACATTTCTATTGTTCGCATGAAGATATTTTGTTTATCAAAACCAAGCCCAACCAAAATACATGGAAGTTAATAATACCTAAAGGAACTGAAGCTGAAATTATAATGGAATACCACCACAGATACGGACACATGGGAGCACTAAAAGTGACCAAAGCATTAGAAGAGCATACCTACCTGAAGGACATTAACAGAAGGGTAAGGAAGACCATAAATAGCTGTCACATATGCCAACTAGTCAAGTGCAATAACGACAAGAAAGAAGGAGTAATGCAAACAATAACTTCTGCCAACAAACTGGAACGAGTCTTCTTAGACATATGTGGACCCATGCCACGCAGTGGAGGAAGAAAGCAGTACAGGTTCAGAGTTATCATCATGGACCATTACACCAAGTTTGTAAAATTATACCCTATAAACCGTGCTACTACAAACAAAGTACTGAACATTATAACGCAGAGGTACATTACAGAAGTGGGGAGTCCAACGAATATTATCACTGACCATGGTACCCAATTCCGAGGAAGAAGATGGAAAGAGACATTGATGGATCTGGGCATCCGAACATACAAAACTTCGATTTACCACCCGAACAGCAATCCAGCTGAAAGAGTGCTCCGTGAAGTTGGGAGAATTCTTCGAACGTACTGCCACGATCAGCAACGTAAGTGGAGTGAATACATCGAAGCCACAGAAAGTTTCATAAATCTCGCTTACCACGAATCCATTAAGGATACCCCTTACACCATCGTGTACGGAAAACCACCACCTCGAGCTATAGAGGAACTTGTCAATTTCCCCACCAATCCTGAATACCAATTCGATAATGCAAGATTCTACAGCAAGATAGCGGAACAAATAGAAAAGAAGAAGGAAAAATATCACAGAATTCAACCTAAAGCAATCCGATATCATGAAGGAGAAAAAGTGCTAATACGGAACAGAGAGTTACCTAGTTCTAGAGAGGGAATCACAAAGAAATTATTGTACAATGGCCCCTATCTCATTGTCAAGGACAACCACAACAACACATATGCCGTAAGTGAGGTAACGACCAAGAGAATCAAAGGGACTTACAACCAGTCTTCTTTGAAAAAATATTATGAGGCAGTGTCAGAAAATTAAAAGAATTTGGAGAGTAAACATTATCTAAATTCAAAAATTAAAGTAAGCACAACTTAAAAATAAGTATTTGATTGAAATTATTATATGAATGAAAAAGAATTTAGAAGAAAGATTAGCTAAATTCAAAACAAAGTAAGTACAACTTACCACCAAGTGTGAAACGAAATGTGTATACCAATGTAATTTTAAAAAAATATATATATATATATAATGAAATATCATAAAAAATTGACATAAAATAATAAAATGTTAAACAAATAATGATGACGCTACATAACATCATTAACTAACCCTATTACAAAAGGGAATAATAAAGAATTAACGTTTCACAAAAGAAAAGACAAGACAATCAAATAAAAAATGACAATGACATATTAAATATGATAAATGATTAATATGATTCATATTAATCAATGATGAAAAAAAATATAAGTGAGCCAGAAACATATGTTAAGAGAACTACAATGTTAATATTGAATATAAATGAGAAATAAAGTGATAACAAATAAAATCATTACCATATGAAGTAAGCTGTTGAAACAATGCAAAATACCTATTAAATATCACCATAAGCTTAGAAAAAGGAATCCAAACAAGTCACTGAGAAGAAAAGGTCATGAGATGTATAAAAGAGAGAATAATTAATCCCAAAAGTGTTTTATTGTATTGATATTATATGAGTCGAAAACAGACGACTATTATTATGATTATTATGAATATTATTATGTGATGATTTTATGTTGAGATACGTCCAACAATTAATTTATGTTATTGAGCAGATAGGCAAGACCTCTGAACTCAAAATGTGTATAAATGGATAGCAGAGTAATAGAGCCACACGTGTCCTCTGGCTAGTACCAATTTATATGAATGGGAGAGAAGAAAAATTTTAGGGAAATAGAACATACAAGGGATAACACTCGTAAAGAAAGAAAATAATACCAAATACCATATCACGAACCATGCCTTAATAAAAATAAATAAAGAAGAAAGTGGCGATTGATGAATTCCGGAATAATAACAACTTGATTAAATGAACTATATTGATGATTTCAGAAAAACATAATGATCTTTGTTTCGAAATAATCAATTTTGGTGGCGATGCATTATGTAACATGACATAAGGTAGCGAAAATACATTGATAATTAATTATAAAACAAAGAAGCTGAAGACAAGAAGAAAGGTCAAGAACTTATAACTCAGAGATTAATAACCAAATGACAAAATGACAAATGACTAATAAACTGACGATGACTTGACTCAATAGATTGGATAAACACAAGGAAAAACAATGGAACAAGGAAGAAGGAACCAGGAACCAAATGTAATCAAGAAATTGATAACGAACATTGTAATCCCCAAATTATGACCACAAAATGCATGTAAACAAATGCACTAATATAGTTAGAGCATAAATGAGATGTACCTATGTTAATAATAACAAATAAGATAGTAATATTATGCATATTATATAAATGAATAAGGAAAATGTACTTATAAATATAAGATATGGAGTTAAAAATAAACATACCCAAATGAATAGTGATAAACATAGTCAAAACCAGTAAATCATACCCTGAGGCAAATAAAGGTCATAGTTAATAATCAAAAGTGATCATTAGTGAATGGAAAATAAATTAATTACTCATAACCAATAACCACACGATGATGTTAACATAATTAGACAACATAGTGAATAATATCAAGTGAGTGGAATAAAGAGTGTATCAATACAAATAAGTGGTGACATGCAGGTATAGCATGTTACATAAAAAAGTGAAAGTGAATAAATAAAAAAAAAACCTTCTATGAAGGAAAAAAGTGTAGTGGGTGAACATAAAAAGGTATTTTAATAGTAGACTGTATTAGAATATCTAAACAACCTGTGATAAACTTTGTGCTAGCAAGTAAGATGAACTAATTATACTGTGATTAATTTAAGCAATAGTTAGTAAGAATTATAAAATAAGATAAGGATTAAATCATTAGAATGAATGGTAAACAAGAAAGATAAACACTGTATTCTAGTGAAGGAAGGAGGGAGTAGAGTATATTGTGTAAAGTACAGTTTAACAGTAGTATAATAAGAGTTTTGTTATTGTTTAAAAAACCCATATAATGTAATAAATTATAAGTTGAAACAGATAGTAGTAAGAAACAGAAAGGTAGTTAGAAGTTTAATTTCAGGCGTGAACCTCGCAAGAAAATGTTTATTGTTATAATAAGAGGTGTAGTTAGAATCACCAATGTTAATTATTTGTTTCTAGTAAAAAATTGTTTTAATGTACAATATATAAAGGTAAGGAGTTACAAAGAATGTTAGATAGTAGTATAGGAAAATCTAGGCTCTAGGCTTAACAGTTAATGAAGAATTTTGTAAATTTAAAGACAAACAATAGCCCAATATCAAATCAGAATATACCAAATGTTTAAACAAGCTAAGTAGGTATACCTAATACAAAAATGTGTAAATAACATCCAGTTTTTAGATAAAATGTATATGAAATATAAATAAGAAAAATAACGAAAATTTGATTAGCTACTCAAAAGTAACCATGAGGGGTATCAAAATGATCCTTATCAAAAATTATGAACAATGGTATTCATGTAATAAACATAGCTACTAATATAAGAAAGAAATCTTAATTTGAAGATATTTTATAGATTTAAACTAAAATAAAACGTTAGAATATAACACTGACATAAATTAACGACCAATGAGAATTAGCATAATTTAATAGGTAACCATAGCAACCGAAATTTATTACCAAAAAACCGTTGGAATTCCTAGGAATCCATTATTGACCGACGCGGAGGGCGGATGTATGCAGCTCTCAAACCAAATTTTACTATAAAAACGTAAATTTTAACCAAAACCAGAAGGAAGAAGTATAGTGAAAGCATTCTCTGGAACACCTGATGATTTAACTATTATTAAATTACTCACACATAAAAATATCAGTGAAAAATAAGAAGACTTCGAAGAAACGTAACCGACGACTCATCCCGAAGGAAGAAGAGGATCGACCTACTTCAACCTGAGAATACGAACGACTGCGGAACAAGAGGGAAGACGAACTTTATGTGAAAACCATCTGAACGAGAATTGATGAACATCCGAAGAGGAGAAGACGACTAGACCCATCCGGAAGAAGTAGACGAACATCGAGGAAGCCCCAACGAGGACCCGATGAGTATAAAACAATAATTTCACTAAAAAACGAATTCCCCTTTTTATCCATAATAACGAGTCACAATTTTCACTTCACTGATCACTATTATGAACCAGAACTGAAGGTAATTAAAATATCACTATTAATGAAACTTAATCAATTAATAACCATTTAAACTGATTTATAATAAATTATTAATGATCATAACTTGTTGTCAAAATCCTAACCAAACACTATCCTAATTCTCATTGCTGATAATTTACTTGTATGTATTAATGTATTAAATATTGTGTACCTAGTTTTAAGAAATATTATAATTTTGTGCATTTTAGCCGTTAATCCAAAACGTCTGTAGTCAAAAGGACTTTTTAACACGCCTTGTGACAAATATTTACTGTAAACAAACATTATTCGCCAAGCAGGCGTCTTCATGATACAAACGACTGAGCATACCAACTGAGCAATTGTAAAAGCCGGTACCAATATAAATTAATGTACTATTGAATAACTGAAAATTTTAAAGGGTTTAATAAATCTTATAGTTCTGCAACGCTGTATGTTTGATTCGTATACAATAAAGTAATATATAGAGAATTATTAAAGTGAAAACAACAAAACACCACAGTTAGCGAAGTCGACACTGCAAGACGGCGTGAGCCAATCAGGTGACGAGGCGGCAAGATTCAAACTGAACGCCGAGAGATACAGTTTGCCCGTAAGTAGTAAGAAAAAGTACAACCCGACTCGCTATATACGAATAACATTCACAGAAGTAACTGAACTGATTAATACCCTCAATTATACACCTATACTATACTACGAACGCATCGAGCGAATTAAAAAACTCTCGTCACATTTACGATACGAGTACAAGATCGGGTGACAATTTTAAAATTTAAACACCACCACACCCGAAGGTTATATTACAAACTCTGTAAGGTGAACCACGTCTGGGCGAAAAATTTGAAGATAGATTAATACGCTCTCTTTTCTTTTTCTGGCGCGTACACAATTTTTTTTATGGCTGCCAATACGTATGTTATTTACCAAATTTTGAGTAGTTTTCATTATTGAGAAGACTCTATTTCATTCATTTACAAGTCCTGTAATTCCTTTTAGTTCTATAATTATTTATAAGCCTTATTTAACGCTCGCAACTGGCTTAGAAATAGGCCTACGTTAAGTGATTATGGAATTTTGCTGAAATTTTTAATAGCTCTGATGAAGGATTGATCCGCTGAGCCCACCCCCCTGTAGTTATGCTACTAGTAACCATAATAATTACCCCTTCTACTTTTACTGACCAGAAATGTAATTCTTTATACCCCCATGTAGAGGATTATGTAAACAGGAATACGTCAAGTGCACACACTGCAGCTTAAGCAGCTTGTACACGTTTTTAAATGCTGTCCTGGTTTTATAAAATGAATGTTTCGTTGTAATGATAATTGTATTATTAAAAACAACATACGTTTCTTACGCGTGGCTCCATTGACGTTGACAAGTTTGAATCTCCGAATTTTAATTTTCCTTTCCCAACTAAATTCTGACTTCTTCGCTGCTTACCGTGTCACAGTAATACGTTATCGACTACTTACTTTTGCGATTATACGACTTTGCGTTATTTACAAGCTTCTGTAATTTTTAATCTTACTTTACTTTACTTTTGTTTTACTTCCATATTTTAAGATTTTGTTTTAAAACTAATTAATGAAATATTATCCTGTGGACTGTGCTGCACGGAACAAAGGGTATTCTTATACAGTCATTCAGTGGCGCAACGATTGGGATTTGGAGGATTAAACTTCCAAAGGGATAAAGAAGAAAGTAAATGTCAAAAATTAATAAGAAGTGTACCGGTAAAAGTGTAGTCTTATAAGTTATATAATTAAATAATTAGGCTAATTAGTTATATGAGTAGGAACATTTTAAATTGTTGTACACTATAACCGTATTGTGAGTAGGAAATCTCTCCGTTTTAACTTTGTTTTAAACACTGCTGGTGACTGAGAAATGGTTCAAGTTTTATCCTGGTTGAGGTTGTGTTCCCATACAAAATGTTCCTCAGGAAATACTGACATTTCAGGAGGACTAAATACTAGGTTTCCTTAATATAAATGTGAATACTGACAGCTCATAGACAGCCAGTACAATTTCAGGTAGTTGTTTTATGTTTGCATACAATTTTTTCTGTTTCTTTCTGGAAGACTTGATTATTTGCAAAATAGTATCACTACTTTTATTTAAAATCATGCTTTCCAAAGACTTTTATTAAAATATAAATTCAAAATTTTTGCTAACCTAGAAGTGAGGCTAAATAAGTTTAAATCGTTGCTGGTTAAAATCTGCTTCTCTTACACTGTTTTCGTGGAACAATCTTTACAGCAGTAGTCTGAGACGTGGGCGCTATATTCACTTATCTCATCACTAAAAATACACAACTAGTTATTAACCAAGACCACTCTGCAGACTGCTTATACAATCAGATTTTACAGTTTGTGTTTTTTTTACGTGCGCACGTCTATATACGTGTTTGTTCGTTCCAATATATATTGTAAATAAACGAAGTTATTTTCAAATGATTATAATAACTGTTTAAAAAAATTGTATTGTTTTTTGTTAATTTAAATTTTATTGTTTAATTATGTTCAGTATTTTTATTATTTTTATTATTCAATTAATTAAAATAATAAACGATAATTGTGTATGAGTTGGTGAAGAAATATTTGTTTCACCGAGTTAAATAGATTGTCGTAGTCAAATCGATTGAATGTAGCGGTCTATTCAGTGTCTTTATTTCTTCTTCTGCTCGTCTTTTTCCTTTCTGAAGCCCTCGTTTATAAATTGATAATTGATGTATTTTATTTTAGTTCTTAACTAATCAATAAAACGACAATTTAACGCAAATAATTAAGTTTATTATGACCAATGCGATTATTCGACTTGCGTCGACTATTGCTCTCGGAGTCGAGACTGGATTTCAGGTCGATTAATACATATTCCAAAATTATTTCAAATTAAATTATTGTTTAACATGGATTCTTTGAACTGTCGAAGTAGTCAGGAAAGGCAAGTGAGAGAATTCAATACTTACAATTAGAAAAAACTTATTCATTAACAGATAATAATAAAAAATATAGTATATAGTAAAAAGATATTCGAACCGGCTGAGTGTGCTGTCACGCTTTCTTCGTCTCGGGCTGGTTGCAATTAAAAGATGGCTGCCTTCATACGTTGTCCCACGCTAACGATCTTTCTCTGAGATTTTACTTCAATAAAGTGCAGTAGTTGATAAATTCCTCTTCTGTGATGTAGTTATTGTGAGATCTTCAAGTTGTAGTGTTTGGTTTTCGTCCTCCACTGGATTTCGTCCGGTAATACTTGTGTAGTGTTGAAAGGTTACTTCGAATCAGTTGCTGTTCATATATTAGGTTAGATTTATAATTCCATCGTGTCCATACGTTCTGGTAGTTCGTTTAGTTTTTATTTAGTAACAAAATTCTGACATAATCTAATATTCTTTAACTACAATAAACACTTATTCTCTAACATCTAGTATATACTAATATTAACATGGTAGGTATTGAATACCCAGATAATAATTAAGTATAATAACTAAACAAATAAACAAATCATGGTCTTAGCCTAATTACAGTCTTTTGCTGTCCTCTCAAAACTGGTTTGGGGCTTTTCCACTGTTTTATTCATAAGTAACATTACATTAGGCCAGACTACTGGTATTGTATTCTCTTACTTTTTTATATGGGTTTCTTATTTTACTTCCATGTTCCTTAAGGAAATGGAAGTATGGTGATGGCAAAAAAAATCGAGTTCGAGATTATTGCAGATTCTGATTGTACTACACTCAAAACATGAAAAAAGTCATTTTTCGAAAAGTGTCTGTCTGTGTGTGTGTGTGTGTGTGTGTGTGTGTGTGTGTGTGTGTCTGTCTGTGTGTCTGTCTGTAGATTTTTTTTCTATGGCAAACGATAACAGCCGCAAATTCAAACAGAATCAAATAATGTTTTGCATACAGCCCTGATTTGTAGAGTACTCAAGACCTATTGTTTTTGGTGAAGATCGGTTAAGGGAAAGGGGTAGTTTACCTGCAACGGTTTTTTTTTTAATCAAGCGTAATTTTTTTCTATGGCAAACGATAACAGCCACAAAATTCAAACAGAATCAACTACTCTTTTGCATACAGCCCTGAATTGTAGAGTTCTTTAGACCTATTGTTTTTGGTGAAGATCGGATAAGGGAAAGGGGTATTTTACCAGCAACGTTTTATGTTTTAAAAGGGTATTTCCTATGGCAAACGATAACAGCCGCAAATTTAAACAGAATCAAATGATTATTTGCATACAGCCCTAAATTGTAGAGTTCTCAAGATCTGTTGTTTTTGGTGAAGATCGGTTAAGGTAAAGGGTTAGTTTACCTGAACGTTTTATTTTTTAACAAGGGTATTTTCTATGGCAAACGATAACAGCCGCAAATTCATACAGAATCAAATAAATATTTGCATACAGCCCTAAATTGTAGAGTACTAAAGATCTATTGTTTTTGGTGAAGATCGGTTAAGGGAATAGGGTAGTTTACCTGCAACATTTTATGTTTTAACAAGGGTAATTTTATCTATGACGAACGATAACTGCCGTAAATTCAAACAGAATCAACTACTCTTTTACATACCTTTTTGAATTATACAGAACTCAACGTCTGTTGATTTTGTTGAAGATCGGTTAAGGGAAAGGGGTAGTTTACCAGCAACGTTTTATATTTTAACAAGGGAATTTCTATGGCAAACGATAAGAGCCGCAAATTCAAACAGAATCAAATAATATTTACGTATGTGCCTGAGTTGTAGAGGACTCAAGGTCTATTGATTTTGGTGAAGATCGGTTACGGGGAAAGTGTAGTTTACCTGAAACATTTTTTGTTGTAACAAGAGTAAAGTACTTAATTATGATAAATAAAGTATCCTGATAAGAAGCTCATAATAATCCACTGTAGAAACGTAGATGAAATATCTATAAATGAAGAGGCTAGATGAACGGGGTGGGGGTAATTTTCTATAAATGAAAATTATAGTTGAAGGAGGAGGGGATAATTTTTATATGTGTACTACGTTATCGGCAACAAAGTAGTAGTTTGTTGTTAAAATTCCTTCCCGGGCTGTTTAGCCGTAGTCCAATGTTTTCTGCAAAACCAGACTTTTCGGCAGTGCCATCGACTGCCATCATCAGTGAAAATCGAGTGCGAAAACGTGAGGTGGTATACGTTAGTGACCACAGTACTGTGGTTAAGGCTGAAGCAATAAGTAGAAAGAAGTAGTTTCTATGGAAATATTTCATTTCGAATATGATTTTAAATATAAATCTTAGAACATGGAAGTCATGTATGGTTGTCCATACCGATATTTTTGTATAATAATCATTTTTTAGTTCATTGATTTATTTTGATTGACTCTTATAGAGTGTTCTGTCCTTAAAATAGGTTTTGTCCCTTTGATATTTTTATTTTAATTAATTTGTTCCTGGTTATATTTCCTTACTGTTCCTTATCTTACTGGGTATACTGATGATGTTACTGGGATAATAATCATACTTTTATATGGTTTAACACATTTTGTTCTGAATTGACTGTATATAATTTCTTTGAATCGAGAGTTTTTATAGTTCTGTTAAGGCATTTTATTTATTATTGTGATTACTTCTTTTATGTTACATTTATTTAAGTTTATTTTACTCATTCCAGATTGCTTCTTCCCTTCTTTTTCTATGATATTAAATTGTAAAATAAGGCAAAATTTCCGTTATGCTACAATATATATATATTGTGACGGCAGCGGTATGGGAACATCTGCTCTCCGTTACCAGCAGCGGACACAGCAAGCCAATCAGGGATCAGCAGCCGAGACGTGACCATCTAACGTGCTCGGAGCGGGGCCAATCAAGCGAGCTCGGTTAGTGAATAAAACCCGGGCCGGCAGAAAATTTTACGCACTCTTCATCGCCACGCCATCGGACGCACTTTATCTCCTCTCCTCTCTCGGACGACATCGAGGCGGAGTCAGCCGGAAGGAACAGCCGAAGAATAGAACCGCCGCCGTTCTTGCGTCTTCGCACTCCCGTTCCGCGCCAGCGATGGACGTCGCTGGGCCGGCAGCCGACTCTACAACCGATGCCGAAAGAAGAGGAGGACAGCAGTACGCCACGATCAGCGGGCGCAGCCGCCGAACATCTCAGCGCGGCACTACCAACCTCAGCTTTCTCGCCACCAGGTTCTTTTTAGGGCTACCAAAATAACTAGAGTGTACGATTGGCGCCATTTGTCATGCGGCAAGCCTTTTGTCCGGTGAGAATATATATATATTTTTTGTTATATACTGTATTGTGTAATTGTAAAATTTAAATTGTTAAATTATAGTAATAGACTACACGAATTTTATAATGATTTTTAACATTTTCAAAATTATTATTATTTTTTGTAAATTGCAATGTATCATAAATATTTATTTGACTCGAAATTTATAGTTATTCATGTTTATGTATTCCTGTCAATTAAATTTTGTGTATTAGATTTATGAATATTTATGTTACTGTTATTTGTATAGCTACAATAATTATGTGTATGCTGAGCACACAAAAAAAAAACAAACATTATACGAATAATAGTGACGAATTTTTAATACGTAATTTTTAGATTTTATTTAATAAATTTTTAAATTATTTTACAAACCCAATATGATATAAGAAGTACTATTATTTAAAAAACACCCTACACCTTTTCTCATATACAGAAAAATCATTATATATATATATATATATGTATATATATATATACATATATGTATTACAACGATACAACGTTATTAAATGTCGGCGTGTCGTGCCACACTTTGACGGGCGACAAAATTATAACAATACAAATAACGTGTATGTGTAATTGGGGTTCAGGTGTAATTAATACACCTAATTAATCACATGTTATTAATAATAAGAGTATTAGATTTATGAGTATTTAAAAATTCATATTTATTGTTTACTCAATCTTATAAATAATAAACATCATTAATAATTTTCGGTCACGGTATTACTCCTTATTAAATGTTTATCTCTTATACTATACGGTGTTACAAACATTTAAAACCCTCTTACATCTAGACATGTTAACAATCTTAATCTAGACATGTTAATAATTTGATTTACTAATAAAAAAATAACATTAAAATGTAATTTGAATTGAATTCTTTTAATTCAGATCTGACCTCAACTCGCTCAGTCTATGCCAACGTTTAAAATTAAATTTAAATTTCTATTAACTACTTTTAGACTGGCATTTGTTTTATATTCAAATTTAAATTATTCTTTTCTATAATGCAAATATCAAATCAATTTAACTATTTACTTTCATAAACAAAATCTACTCTCTCAACTTTAAATTCTTTTTTTTTCTTATTTCTTTATATGCGATCGCTCATTCTTACGACTAAACATTTATCTACATTTCTAAAATATTATTACTAATTATAAATTTTTCTTTGTTTTAATTTATTGTCTTTTGATATAGTCTTTATGAGCTCTTTTTAAAATCATTTATAAATGCATTATGCATGTCACCTCGAGTTCTGATGATCTTACGATTTATTGACGGGGCCCAGCGTTGTCTAGAGTTGGTTTTCCATTCCTCCTGGCCTGGCGTGGTCCTGGATATATCTAGAGTCCAGCGTCGTTCTCCAGCAGTGTGTGGTCCGCCTTAGAGAATTGCTATCTGCTGCAAGGTGGATCTTAAACGTCGGTTAGGCGTCCAAAAAACATCGTCCAACGTCCAGCATCCCTCGTCGCTCTGGTAGCTTCTCCGTAGATACTCTTTGTAGACTTAATCGGTCCCGGTACTTTACGCTTTCCGAAATATTGTCAACCTAATTGTTGAACGTCTTATTAGTTCGTTAATGAGACTTGAAAAAAAAAATAAAACTGTTCTGCCGACGGACAGCATTTCCGACTGCAACTATGTCTTGAAAAGAAGAGAAGGGTTTTCGGTCGAACCCTTAATTTATACCCTCTCGAGATTCCGCGCCAGTTGGCTCCAAAATCGTCCTGTCGATACCTGCAGATCACATGCTTGCCCCCACTCCAGAACCTTTTCATATATTTGCAATTATTAGCAAATAGCAATGTCTTGCACGGAATCGAGATAGCACAAATCATAGCTAATTTGATTAATTTGTATTTTACAGTGAGCCAATCACTCACTGTATTAATTTGAGCGTCTTAGGGTAATCTGCGTATTTTTTGCACATTTATTTCGCACTGTCTTCGCGTCGTGTGTCCTATTAACGTCATTTTCTCACTGGGGATAACTATAAAATTTACACACACTTTGGTGCCTTTTGTTTGTTTATAAACTAATTAGTTTTTATACAGTGGAATTAAATAATTATTTTATAATTACTTGGGGAGGGTAGCTGAGATTCCTGTCTGTACATGCATCACTAACACACACAAGATACACGCGTAACACACATTACAATTTAGCAGGTGTTCTTTGCCTGTTGGAACAGGTTAATTTCTCCCCTAATCTAACAATGAAATATTTTTTACAATCTCAGACCTGTCCATTTACCCTTAACTTATAATAATTTTACAAATTTTATATTTATTCAGATCAATGCCTAATACAGCATATGGCTGTATCGTTGCATTATATTGTTTTGATTTTATATCTTTTGGCATATGCCGAGGTCTGCATATAAACCACCAGGATCTCATTAGTAACAGTCATAGATACTGCACAAAATGATTATATGATTGTCGATGTAGGTTAGTGTACAACGTAAAACATTTATAGAATTATTTTAAGTTGCATTCTATAAAGATGTTTCAATTAAAAGACACAATATATCAGCCAGTGACCATGCCCGCCTCAGAGCAGGAAAACATCATTCTATCAATCACAGCTTATTGTGTATTTAATCACAAACGGAAAAGAAAGCATCTACAGAAGAGTCGTGCTAAAAAACCATCTCTACTGTCGTGCTAAAAAAGTGAAAAATAGTGCAGAACAGTGTACATTTGCATTATTCTTAAAGTAGTCACGTCAGTATTCAAGAACAAAGTAGCTCGTCGCTGTAAGTAAACAAGTTGTCATAGCAAATTTATATTTGAAAATCTGATTAGCCTTCAGAAATGAGTGTTTTATAGTCCAGATGCAGATAAATGTTACCATCAGAGCTTCTTAGCATGTGAAAACGGAAGCTGTCAATATTATAAATAAACGATCTGATGAAACGTGCTACGAAATTACTATAACTACTGATGCGATATTTTTTTTTAAAAAGGAGGAGAATATGCTTTGTAACAGTCTCTTCTGGTTAAGCTGATTTAGGAAAAATCTAATTTTTAATGAACTATCATATTTTACATTTTGAGTTCAACAAAATTAATCAATATTTAAACAGCTAAAATAAGCTATCATTCTCAGATACTTTAAAACAGAAACGTGTACAAAGGAAAGACTGCCCTATGACATTGCTAAAGTAACTGTGTAATAGCGTCAAAATATAAAATAAAGAATTTTTAACGTATTATTAAAAAAACAGACTGCTAAGCACAAAACACATTTCTGCTGTAGAAACCTGTTAAAGTATTTGAAATGGCTTAAATCAATTAAGCTATAATTACGAAATAGAATCTTTGTTTTTATGAGCGTCTGTCATAATATCGTTTAGAGAACACATTGATGGCGTTATGTAGATCTTAATGTATTCTCACCGGACAAAAGGCTTGCCGCATGACAAATGGCGCCAATCGTACACTCTAGTGTTTTTGGTGTCCCTAAAAAGGACCTCCTAGCGAGAAGGCTGATGTTGGTCGTGCCGCGCTGAGATGTTCGGCGGCTACGCCCGCTGTTCGTGGCGTACTGCAGTCCTCCTCTTCTTTCGGTATCTGTTGTAGAGTCGGCTGCCGGCCCAGCGAAATCCATCGCTGGCGCGGAACTGGAGGGCGAAGACGCAAGAACGCCGGTTCTATTCTTCGGCCGTTCCTTCCTGCTGACTCCGCGTCGATGTCGTCCGAGAGAGGAGAGATGAAGTGCGTCCGATGGCGTGGCGATGAAGAGTGCTCAAAATTCACTGCCAGAGCTGTTGGGTTGTGCGTCGTGAGACGACCCAATGGTTTCCTAGTACCAAGCCTCCGGTAGGGCTCCTGCCTAGTGATCCTGTCCAGACGGAATATTATTTATTTAATTTGTAATCGTCGCTACAACGACATGCTCGTACTAGGTCGACTAGTACAGTATTTGTCGAGGCCGTTTCCAAGATTCACCTGGACGTGTTCGGTACTTGCCAAGGCCAGCTATGAGTGGGTTTGTCTGGGTCCTCGCAGCTCGGACGTAAAATTTACGTGCAAGTCGCCTTGCGGTGTCTTCCAAGGAGCGGACACCGAGTCCTCTTCTCAAGAGTCGAGAAGAAAACCGATAGGGGACTTTGGCCGCTACCCGAAGACCTCTATCGAGAACGCTTTGCAACTTTCTTTTATGAACGGTTGCGAGGAAACCCCAGACGGGAAGAGCGTAGGTAATGATCGGCAACAGATACGCGTTGACGATCAGCTTACCCAGCTTGCGGGTCATAGCCTTGTTGACAAGTATCGGAAACAGTTGCGCGAGACGAGCAGACGCTTTCTTTCGCATCGTCTCAGCGTGGGCACGCCAGGTGAGCTGACGATCTAGGTGGACACCGAGGTACTTAACTTCTCTCGACCAGGGCAAGTACGTTGTAACATTTGTTTGTCAACGTTTAGCCCCACTGTTGTGAGCGCCAATTTGTAACGGAACGTCGTTACAAAATAAAATGTGTTATTTAATTTTTTGAAAAAATTAAATATTTTGTTTTGAAATAAAACAAATTTTTTTTTTAATGTTTTATGTTTTAATAATTAAGTAAATAATTCTTGTAAGGGTGTAGTGTTGAAAATTTATGTTTGTTTGCGTTAATTGTGTCAATAATCTTGCTTATGGTTTTGGTAATAAATTCAGAGTTAATAGGATTGTCTCACTTCACTAATCGATTGGCGATACTTCGTTCTTTTCGTATATATTACTCCCACTTGAGTAATTGTCGCCTTTCTTGTAATCCTGTTGTTAAATAAACTCTATTCTTTAAATTTATAAAATAAATTTAAAACCAAATAATTGAATTTCAATATTTTATTGACAATTTTATATCGATTTATTTAGATCGATTTAAAATCGATTATCAAATTATTGCTCGACTCTTTCACAGGGCGATCGATTGTTAGTACAGGTTATTGAATATAAATATTTTCGGTTCTTTCAACGGTTATAATAATAGTCAGAGAAGGGACAAGGCTAGAAAGTATAACATTCACGATAAAAATCTTAATAATTAATAAATACAAAATTATTTAATAATATATATAATGTTTATAAATTGAAACGTTTATACCAATGACGAGCGCTGAATTCTAAAAGTAGAGTTCGCTTTGCATGACGGGAGCCAACACGGCCGCCTTACGTACTGCTGGAGTTAACGTGACTTCGATCAGACGAAATTTCTTTCAAATAAAAGATGCCTCGTTCATGTTCCTCGTCTCTGCAGTATGGAGAAAAATCCTTCTGATGTTATTAGAGTTGTCCTGGTTAAGTGTTCAGTGTTCACTTCGAGTAAATGTTTGGGATTATGTGTGTTCACTTCTGTCAATGTGTGTGTTGAAAATTGCAATGTCCGTTTGGTTATTAATAATTAGTGTTGTACAGTTTTAAGTCTTTATATCACTTGTATTCAGTTCAGTAGTAATTGTTTAATGTTTGTGGTGGTTGTGTTCACTGAATTTAAGTTTAAAGTAAAAATTTCAGTAACTCTCGATTTTTATACTGTAGGCTATGCTCTACTATTATACGCCATTAACGATTCTGATATAGGTGTTATTAGCGAGAGCTTCATCAACCGTACTCGACGAATGTTAATTAAGAACTGTTTTACTTTCTTCGTCATCTGAAATATCTTGCCAAGTTAATATTAGAAAAGTATTGTTTCAATTTTTATTCGTTTCCTATACATGTAAAAAAGGTACATTATACTCAGAATATATTTTGGTTATTATTTACTTTCATGAAATAGTAAATACATAATCGGTTTCTTTAATTCCTTCTGCTTAATTTGATACCCATTAATCTAATTTTTCAAGTTTTTTTATTAAAATTGCCATATTTCTTTTATTTTGGAAAAGTAGGCTCAATTTTTTGTTTCCTGTCCTCCTCCAAACATTAGCCATTTTAATATGTCGTAATTAGGACTATAATAAATTTCAGATTTACAAAAGGTTTATCTTTCTTTAGTTTCTTGTAATTTTATCAATTGATTATCTTTTTAAATATAATTCATGAATTTATGATTTCCCCCTCTGAAATTTTTAGTTAATACTTTTACAAAATTTTCAATAATTATGTATATCCTTTTATATTATCCTATTAAAGTCTAGTATTAATCATAGTATTTGGTGACTGATTCACCTTATATAAATTCCATCTGTTTACTTGGTTTATTTAACTTAATTAGTCAATTATCATGTTGTTGGAATTTCCTATTTGGCCTAGATTTGCTGGTTTCACATATAATGTTTTTGCATAATACTGTTTCTATACCCCCTTCTGACTTTCTTAATTTAATACAATATTATTTAAAATCTCCTTAATTAACAAATAAAACATGTAGTATAGTATTCCTACTCATAATCTAAACAATATTTAAAATTAATCATATGGTCTTTAAAGTCAGACATTTTAGTTTTTTAACTACTATTAATAACATATTATAAACATTTTAAAAAGAGTATGTTATTCATACTTAAACATTTTAGTATGGATTAACACTTATTAAACATATTGAACATTTTTCTAATAATAATAAAATCTTATTCTATTCACCACTGAATTATGGAGTTCATGGGCTTAAATATATACATAACAAGCCATTTATTTTTATTCATTTCTTAAGCTTATGGTTGCAGTCTTATCTGTTTCTATTTTGGGTATTACATTTTTATCCCCTGTCACTTTATTTAATCACCACCTGCTTAGAAACATTAGTAATGTTTTCATATTAATATTTTATAAAATTTTATTCCTGTATAATAGAAAACACTAAAGTTGTTTTATGGCATACACATACTTAGTTGAAGTATTAGTTACACTTATACTTGAAGTTTATTTAATATATTGAAATAACTTGCACTGGTTCACTTATATTTTGTGTCTTATCTCTAATTGAGTTTTACAATGTTTCAAGACCAAAATCTTAGTTATAAGGGATTATGAAGATTTGTTTATTTCATTACACAATAACTTTAGTGGGTGCACTTCTACTCACAACACTAAACACTTTGTTTATAACTATTTTACATTTATTATCAGGTTTTGGGGTGTTATACTTTCTTTGTGACTTTTTACTCTTTTTCGGTGTTGGTTATATTCTTTAGTAATAGGTTTCCCTGCTTCGGGAATACTATGACCGTCGCCTTACGCCATTTCTGGGGAAAATAGGCCAGTCTTAGACACGCGTTGAACAGCGCAACCAAGAAAAGTACCCCTTGCTCCGGGAGACGAGTAAGAGCGGCGTTCGAGACGCCGTCCGGGCCAGGAGCTTTTCTCGGTACGAGTTCAACGAGCCGATATGTGACCTCTTCCCTAGTAATGGGTTCGGGCTCCGCAGTGATCGGAAGAGACAGAAAGTCTTCCACTTCGTTCTCGACTTCTTCATCGAAGTCCCAGTCCATAGGCGGGTTAGGAGCGAACTGTCGCTCGAAACACGCGCCCAAGTACTCGGTCTTCGCCTCCGGACGAGCCAGGATTTGACCAAAGGGTCCAGCAATGGCCGGGATGCGAGGTCGGCGCCTCTTCCCTACCAACGCCGAAGGTATCCGGTAAGGGCTACTTTCGTCCGATCCGTCCCCTGTGAGAGGAGAGATGAAGTGCGTCCGATGGCGTGACGATGAAGAGTGAGTAGTGCAGTGTCCCGAGTCTCAGAAAGGACTCCTGCCACTGGGTCTATTTGAGTTCTTTATATATCTTTTAGCTAATTATGGAGGGTCTGAAGCGACCTGCGATTGGTGGATTATACCACCAGGACCAACAAACGAGGTCGCTTCCAGGACTCACCTGGTCGCGGGGTGTATTTACCAAGTCCGGCAATGAGGGAATTGTGGGTCACTCTGTCGGAACGAACATAGAATCTACGCGCCAGGCGTCTCACGGTGTCATTAAAAGAGCGGACACCGAGTCCTCTCCTCAAAAGACGAGAAGAGTACCTCCGGGGGACTTTACACCATGGAGCGCAACCGCGGTGCACTCGAGGTTCCGCCGCTGAGGCAGGACAACGCGGTGATGGCGAAGACTCGCCTTCACCGCAATGGCGGTACCCCCTCCTGCGCGATCCGACCGGTCGTCCCGGTAGCACACGTAGTTGGGTAGTCGGAATCGACGATGCGGTGTCAGGTGCGTCTCACCAAGAAGAAGCACATCGGGCTTGTGACGGGCAACGAACTCTAAGAGCTCAGAATGCCGGGAGCGAGGCCGTTGGCGTTCCACGCCACGAGCTCGAGGTCTCGCTTGAGGGATTGCCGTGGTTGTCCGTTCATAACAGACCAATAATTCGGCAGGCTTCCACCAAGAGGAGGAATTTGTCTTGGAGCGAGGCTGTTGCCAAGCGTTCCTTGATTTTGAGGAAAGTTTGGGCTACTTTCTGCAAGTCGTAGCTTACCAGAAAGTCGGAAACACGGCGAGATCATCGGTAGATGATGTCTGGGGAGAACGCTTGGCGGCAGCTGCATAGCTGCGGCGGGGCGAGGCGGTGGAAGCCTTGGGGGCAGGTTCTGGAGCGGGTGGTTGCTCTGGCTTTTGGCGGGCAGGCTTGGGTCCAGTGGCAGGTTTTGACTGGCCCGTGTTCTTGGCCTGAGGTTTACCTTGCTTCTTGCCTGATCTGGGGTAGCGAGGCTTGGGTGGCGGCGGCAGTGGAGGATCAATTTCCTCATCATCCTGCGGCAACGGGACTTTTGCGTAGGCGGGTATCTCGCGTTCCGGTTCCGAGGGCGCGGCTACGGGTGTGGCCTGTTTAGCTACGCTCGGGCTCACTGCACTTGGTGGTTTCGGAACCGGAACAGACCTTGGGGCTGGTTTCCGTACCACAGGCTCAGAGGCTTTGGCCGTTTTTACTGGCTGCATACAATGTCTTGGCTTGGGCTGGACTGGCTTAACAAGTTTGTCCAACTGCTCTTTGTAAACGGGACAGCGCCTGTTATTTGCAGCATGGGCGCCGCCGCAGTTAATACAGTACCTGTGGTTGTCAGGAACAGCGCAGGCCTGCGTTAGGTGATCGAGTCAGCATCGGACGCAGGTCGGCGCGTTCCGACAAACCAAGGCTGCTGTGGCCGTACCTCTGACACCTATGGCATTGGGAAATTCGCCCGGTCAGACGGCAGGGCTCTACGCTAACGCAGAGCCCGAAAAGCCGTTTCAACTCTAAAAGGGCCTGGGTGGGTTCGCCCTTCAAAATTTTCTGCCGGCCCGGGTTTTATGTACTAACCGGGATCGCTGATTGACTCGCTCCGAACACATAGTTGGTCACGTCTCGGCGGCTGCTGATCCCGGATTGGCTCGCCTCGTATTCTTCAGGTGTCACGCGCCGTGTCGCTGGTACCGGAGAGCAGACGTAATGAATCGCTCGCCACTCTCGTAAGCCGACCGACACCGCCACTTCGGATCCAGCTCTTCAACAGGACTGACCTCTCTCCGGACTGCTCGACAGCCGCCATGGTCGTCACTTCGCTTCCAGATCTTGGACTGAACAGGACTCTTCTCTTCAGCTCTGCTCTGGACGCTGCTACAGCTTCTGCTGCTACCGCCTCCCTCTCCGTTGGACGAGGAATACCGCCTTTCTGCAAGGAAAGAAGACCCAGGAGCCAGCTGCTGCCAGTGAATTGAGTAGCTGGTACAAGTGGCAGCTGACAGAAGACCTTATTAGGACCACCTGCGCCGGCATACGTCTCACCGGAAAGGAAAGAAGAGGACACTGCTCTGCGCTCTTGGTGAGTGCCGCATCAGTGCATAATCCCTAACCTGCCCACGGCTGCTAGGTAGCGCTGCCCCGGACGATCCTTGCGAGCCCCCACCAGTGGTAAGCGAGCTTGGATATCGCCGGGGTAAAGGGACCAGTGGACACCAGTCTTGGTAAGGACTGGTATCTAACGAAGCTGGTCGTTAGCCCAGCTCCTTCCGCATCGCCGTGAGCAGGGAAGTCGCGTGGGTAACCCGGCTTCGGCCGGACTCAAGATCCCTGGCGTCTGGCAGTGACTGCCTAGCAGTCTCTGTCCGGCAGCCAAACTTGGCCAGCATGTCCACTACGGGCAACGGCTCGAGTGCCGAGTCGCTCGGCTCTGCCTTGCCCCACGCGGGCGACTCGCCTGAATCGCCTCGGGCGATGGAGACGGACGATCATCTCCCTAACCTGCTACCCCTCTCCCGGTGGACGAGTCGGATGACTTCGCGACCGTTGGTCGGCGTAACGCCCGGCTAAGAAACCGAAGAGGATCCACTCAACCGCATCCACTTCCTCTCGGACCTCGGTCATGGACATCGGTCCTTCTCAGGGCCAACAGACTGTGGTTCCGACTACTTCGGTAACAGCTCCGGCTGTTACCGCTGTTGGTCGCGCGCCGCCCCTGTTCGTCCACGGGGTGTCCAATGTCGCCGCCTTATACAGGCGGCTGATCGAGCCCACGGATTCGGCCGACAAACTTGATCTTAAGCTGCTTGGCGATGACACGGTCAAGGTTGTCGTCCGTCGGATAGAGGACCACCGCTTGGTCGAGGCCTTTCTGCCGGCTAACAACCTGCAATACCATACCTTTTCCCCCAAACGTGGCAAGCCCTTGTCAGTAATTCTGCGTGGGCTTGGCGCGCACACTGATCCCCAGGAGATCCTTTTGGAACTCCGTGAACTTGGGTACCCGGTGCAGGCAATTTTTCGCCTGTTCACCAACTCAGAAACTCGAGTACCTCTCCTTCTCGTCCGTCTCCAGCTCGAGAAGGGCGAGGCCGCAGATAAGATATTCCACCTGACGCGGCTGTTTGGCTTCCGCGTCAGGGTGGAATCCAATCGCCCCCGGGCAAGCCCGCGCAGTGCCATCGGTGCCAGAGTTTCGGCCATCATAGAGACGTCTGTCGCAGTGCCCCGGCCTGTTTTCGTTGTTTCTTGGGACATTCCACGCAGGCCTGCACTGTCAAGCAGGACCTCTATAGGTCATCATCGTGTCGTTTTGCCGCAGCGTACTAACCTAGAGGCCACCGCCATTGAGGTCCACGGAGCTCTTGGCGGCGCCCTCGTGGTTTCAGCATACAAGCCCCCGCAAGCTGAACTGCTTGTCGGCGACCTGGACGTCATCTTCGATTCCCACCGAAGGGTAATTTTGGCCGGCGATCTGAATTGCAAGCATCGCGTTTGGAATAGTCGCTTGACTACTCCGAACGGGAGGCGCTTGCTCAGTTATGTTGAATCGCGCCGGGCGATGGTATTTGGTCCAGCGCAACCCACGTTCTTTCCGACACTACCTCACGCGGCTCCCGATGTTCTGGATATCGCGGTGACCCAAGGAATTGTCTGTCCGGTCGAGGTATTCTCGCTTACGGAGCTGACATCCGACCACAACCCCATCTTGGTCCACGTCGCTACCCAGCACGCCTATGCACGTTCTGACCAGAAGAAGGTTATCGATTGGGACCGCTACGGCCCGATCTTGTGACGTAGATTGCCGCCAGCGGCCCCACTCGATTTCGTTCGCCTCCTAGACGAAGCAGTAGCGGGAATCGAAGAGGCAATCATATCAGCTATAGGCGTGTCTTCACGTACGCGAGCTGGTTTCAGGCCTGACTATCAACGCATCCCTGAGGAAGTCTCTCTTCTCGCTCGCGAGAGGAATTACTTCCGGAAACGTTGGCAGAGGACCCGTGATCCAGCAGATAAGGCAGCATACAGTCTGAAGGCGTTCCGGCGTAGCTGTTGGGAACTCGCTTTGGCCCGAACGGGGGATGTGGACCCGCAAAGTCACCAGTACAGAATACCTTCCGCATTGACGGGACGGAGGCGACGACCTCCACTCCCCGCCATTGTTGGACCGTTCGGACGACTCCTGGGTCGCCCGGAGGAGAAGGCCTAGTACTTGGGCTTGTGTTTCGAGCGACAGTTAGCTCCCAACCCGCCCATGGACTGGGACTTCGACGAACAAGTGGAGATGGCTGTGGAAGACTCTCTGTCTCTTCCGATCACGGCGGAGCCCGAACCCATCTCTTTGAAAGAGGTCTCAGATCGGCTCGCTGAACTTCAGCCAAGAAAATCTCCAGGCCCGGACGGTGTTACGAACACCGCTCTACGACTTCTTCCTGAGCCTGGAGTTCAATTCTTGACTGATTTGTTCAACGCGTGTCTCAGACTGGCCTACTTTCCCAAGAAATGGCGAAAGGCGACGGTCATCGTGATCCCAAAGCAGGGAAAGGATGCTTCCCGCCCCGACAACCTCCGGCCTATCAGCCCACTCTCCGCTACGTCCAAGGTTTTTGAGCGCCTCGTGCAGCGTCGTGTACGAGAACATCTAACCAACTTTGACGTGCTGGTCCCCGAACAGTTCGGCTTCCGTGTGGGGCATTCGACCACTCATCAACTGATGCGAATGGTGGAATACGTCACGGAAGCCGGGTGTCGGAGAGAACGGACCGTTGGCTGTTTCTTAGATGTTGAAAAAGCCTTCGACAGCGTATGGCATGATGGCCTATTATTCAAGCTTAGGGAAGTCCAGCTCCCGGACTGCTACCTCCATCTGGTTGCTAGCTTTCTGACGGAGAGGACCTTCTGCGTGAGAGTTGGAGATTCAGTCTCTTCCGAGAGACGAATCACAGCCGGCGTCCCTCAAGGTAGTGTTCTTGGCCCCCTTCTGTTCTCACTCTACGTCAACGACGTGCCGAGACAGCCTGGAGTCCAGGTGGCCCTCTTTGCGGACGACACGGCCGTATATACGGCCGATCGTCATGTAGAAAGAGCCGTCTTACGACTGCAGCGCCAGTTAGACACGCTCGGGGACTAGACTGAAAATTGGAGAGTGCAACTCAACGCTACCAAGAGTGTAGCCGTCGAATTCTCGAAGCGACGGAAGAACCCTGTTAGGCAGTTACGTATCGGCAGAACGTACTTGGTCCAAAGAGGTCAAGTACCTCGGATTACACCTCGACCGTCGGCTCACCTGGCGTACCCACGCTCAGACAGTTCATAAGCGAGCATCCGCTCGTCTGAGCTTACTGTTTCCACTCCTGATCAGCTCAGCCATGACCAGGAAATTGGGCAGGATGATCGTCGGCGCGTATCTGCTGCCGGTCATTACCTACGCTTGCCCGGTCTGGGGTTACCTCGCCGCAATGCATAAAAAGACGTTGCAGAGCGTCCTCGACAGGGGTCTTCGGCTAGCGGCCAAAGACCCCCGTCGCTTCTCATCACGCCTTCTAAGGAGAGGACTTGGCGTCTGCTCCTTAGACGAAAATTCAGGCGGCTTGCACGCAAATTTTATGCACGTGCGGCGAGGTTCCCAGACAATCCTCTAGTAGCTGGGCCGTGCAGGTACCCTATACGTCCAGGTGATTCATGGTACGAGAATCGGCTTGCTGTAGAGCACACGCCCTACTTGGGCAGGGCCACGAGGCAGGAGCTCCAGAAGGTAGCTCGGAACTCAGATACCGAGCGGTTCGTCTCTGCGACGCACAACCGCACAGCCAAGAGCGTCGTAATGAATCGCTGTTGCCACAGTATATTTCATAGTAGTGGGACGTATGTAAAAGTAAAAGTGTTTCAGAATACGTGGATTTGCTTTTAATTATGAAAATAGCATAGCAATCCTCGGCCAAGTAGTCAAAGTTGTAAAGATACCTCTTTGCTGGTAATACTGTTGTCAGACTCTTGAGTACGTATTCGCACATATAAAACTTCATATGCAATGAAGTAATTACTATAAAAACGGCGAAGTATTAGTATTTCCTAAAGCACAGTAAAGCCTAAGATTGTATCACTTTTTATTTTTGTGATATCTATACGCCGGCCACCCTGATTAATTTTTATAAGTAACATCTCTGCTTCCTGGTATAATTGATATTTGAGATCGCAGTAGCAAACAGGAAATAAGATAATGAAATCTTGAGCGTTGGTATTGTATGTACTTATGCATGAGGATACTCTGGTTAATTATTTGTAATTTCTTATGCAAACAGAAAAATTGTTCAACAGAAAGATTGACGAATTCTTGTTAATGCCAAATGAATAAAACGTTTCTAATACTAGTGTAAACCTTATAACTCAGAACAGTGTACATAATCTGTAATGCAGATTACATTCATGCTATGCATGAAATGAAATGAAAGAATGGCAGCATTCCGGACATTTTAAAGAAATATATCAGAAAAGTGATATATATATATATATATATATATATATATATATATATAACTAAAAACATCTCGAAGTGATAACTATGTAAGGGCATATATGCCTCTGAATGGAGAAAATGTAAACGAGAAAGTGTTAAATAGTGTTTTTATAAGTGTATAAAAAAGAATTAGAAACCAGCAGAAAGAAAAACATATAATGGCTTTAATACGTAGAAAGTGTTCATATAGTACGCGTATGATTTGGAACTGTAAAGACGAATTTCATAGCCACAATTTCTACAGAAATTTACAACAAGATTCTCGCTACCACAGATCTGATAGTGAACAATCATCTGATCAAACAAGATAAGAAACGACAGCACGACAGACGAGCAAGCAGTAAACAATCAGTTGATAAGAACGTTGCAGTAAGTATGAAAAATCACTTTGTATGTCAATTGTTGATTACGACGAAACTTTCTATTGTGTCTACACAAAAGCTGTAGTGAACGCGTTAGAAGAACAAACGAATATTTGTACATTCTGTCTGAAATATATGCAAACTCAAATCAAACTTCATACGATATAAAGTAAAAAAAGAATATAAAACAAGAATAAAAAAGCGTATGTAAAGAAAAATTTTATCAACATTGTTAGATGGTGTGTTTAGTCGAGGAAGTGTGGGAACACAAAGAAATTCAAAAGATCGTATACAAGTTGAAAATCTGAGATTTGTAGATGATGCGTTGCTCAATGAAAATGCTGGCGAGATAGCAAACGTTATTAATGAACTCAACCAGGAAAGTAAAAAGGTTGGTTTGGTGCGAAAATTGACACAGAAAGAATAAACATAATATCTAAGAATGCTCCATCATAAAAAAAGATGAATATCAACGGTTAAACATAGACTACTGTAAAGAAAGTAAAACATCTGTGAAAATAGTAATTGAAAATAAATGATTAAATGTCCAAAAAGTATACAAAGTTTTAGTATAATACGATTAGAACGGATCTGCTTTGGAACAAAAGGAATACTATAATGAATAATAAACTGTGGCTGTGTTTAAAAAGGAACGTTTAACTTAATGTATATTACCTGCCTTTGTGTGTGTGATTACTGTATATTTGTATTCTATTTAAGTATATGTATTTTACAAAATTATAAACTTTGTACTTACATTCATTTAACTGTATTTCCTATAACATCTGTTCGAATCACGAAAAAACAAAATATATGAAAATCAGCATATTTTCAAAAATCATCAATTACGCTATCGGGTTTAAAAAGTAGACAGTGAACACAAAGATAAGAAAATTAAATGCTGACCAGATAACCTTGGAAAAGGTTACGCCAGGAGTAACTAAAAGCGATACAGAAAACCAATTAAATAGACACACTGTGCAAATAGAATAGATGACATCGTTTACAGTATTATTCTGAGAATGGAAGTATATAAGAAAATGCACTTAAATGTATATATGAAGTGAAAGTGGATTTGCATAGGTAACGTGACAAATGATTGCTACAGAGAAGACCAAGAGATAAGGAGGCTAAAATGATGGCCGTTTTCAAATTGGGTTGAACTGATTACGTACTGTGTCTAATTTGTAATTTAATCTAATTTGTTACTAATTTAGTAATTACGTACTGATTACGATAAGTGACGTAATTACTAAAGAGAGAAGTCAATGGACAATGATTGGAAAGGCAATGGAGACTTAAGTGTAAATGATGATTATGATGATACGTCGAAAACTGCTTTTGTTTTCATTAATACTTATTATTCTACATTATCTTCTTCTTCGGTCCTCAATCCTCAGTGCCATTAGTGTGGCCACAGTAACTTCATTAACGTACGGTTGAATCTTGGCATCCTCCCCAAAACCATTTCGATGGTACAAAAGACAACTACTTTTCTAATGTTAAAGTCCACAGCGTATATATTTTTCAAGTAAATGTTTGCATCAACTGAAAGTTCACAACTAAGCATAAACAACATACGTATAATAGGTACATATATTTATAGCATACACATACCCTCATGTCACAAGAATTAATTCACCAAGTTACAATATTTGCATCGCAGGAAGAAATTTTTTCCTAAATACTTTCAATGAACTGTTTTTTAAATTGACGGGTTTGTATTGGCCTATGTTATACAGGCTGGAAATAAGTCGCTTGGAACTGGAAATTATCCTAATGGTGAATTAATAAATGATGAAAGTTTTGTAAGGTTCAATCATTAATTGGACACAGTTTAAAACTTTTGTGTCGACGTTTTGACAAAATCTGTTGTCTTTGTTGTCATCTGCAAGACCTATAAACGAGCTATACAGATATAATTAATGTCTACGTATGTCATGAATTGAATGTTTTTGCGTGAATAGATGTGTGTGAGTGTGAGTGTGTATGTGTGTTTGTGTGTTACATAAAGAATAGTAATAACTATTAAACGTACATTATTATTCTTACATTAATGACAATAATAACGGCTCCTTTCTTTACCAGCTAATTAGTCTAGGAGTTGGGCAGTAGGTTGCCTTATGTGAATCATTCGGAATACAAGGTAGGTACACTACGCTTCAGCTTCCCAGTATTACACCAGGATGTTATCCCAGGTAATCGTTTCTACAGAATGAGTCGTCCTGGGGGCTGAAAAACACACATTGACTTTATTGTGCGCCCGGTAGTTGACTCTGGGACCTATAAGTTAGTAGTCAGACCCCACACGTACTGGTCGACTAAACCCCTTGGTAAAAAGATATAATGTTCCATAAACAGTAACAGCCGTTATATGTGCATTGATTATATATGCACTGTCCTTATGCAGATCAAAATAATGACGATTGATTTTGAACATCGACAACAAAGTCTATACAAATGTTCTAAAATTATGAATAAATAACGATAAAATTTTACAAAACCACTAGAAACTATCAAAAATAATTTTTTTATGGCGACTTTTATTACTGGATTAAATATTATTACCTATTTATTATACAACCTTTTTGTTATAATTCTGTTTTGGCCACGATGGGACTACCGTTGTTGATGATTTTTAAAAACAGGCTGATTTTCACATAGGCCTATTTCGTTTTTTTTTCATGAATCGGACAGACGTTACAGGCATAATAGTCAACTAAATGTCAGTGCAAAATTTATAATTTTGAAAAATACATATACTTAAATGTACAGTTACACATACACAATATTTTTACACATATTACAAATATACATTAAACACACAAGCTACCCAACTTATTTATATAAATGCTAACTAATCTGACTATGATATTTATATAACTAATCTGAAGGTAATTTTATAATTCTTATTACCAAACTGGCAAATGTTGATGTTCTATTAAATATCAATGCATCCCTTAGGATAGACTGGTCAGCAACGTGTATAAATTACTTGTGTTTTATATCCACGCGCCCGCGCGAGTTTACAATAAAAACTATTGCCTTTATTCAGAGAGTTCACAATAACAAAATAAAAAAAAAACGTGAAAACTGTGACATGTTGAAACAATGTTTGCTCATTGAACTGACAGTTAAAAATACGCTGACGTGCATGAGACCGTAACTCACAACAACAGAAACATGTTTGTAAAATAATTTCATTCATACTTTACCAACACAATTTGAAAGAAATGTGTACCGTTACTTTGTACAGCTGAAACAAACTATGACGTATGAATTGTATAAACAGTCCTCAAAATGTTTCTTCTTCTCCTTCAACTTATGACTGTAGAAGTGACATGCCATGCATAGTTTTATTTATTTAATAGCAATTCATAACAAACAGATCTATTACAGTACGTGCACATTTGACGGTCTGAATTATAACCTACAGGCATGGAGGGCACACATAACTTTAAAATGAACATCGATTTCATTTAAAATATATTTATATAGGCTATGTCATGGTAAGATTCAATACTCTGATCCGTAGAGTGTCAACACTCTGATCTCAGCAAACAATTCTGAAATTATGAATAACAGATTTACATCAAATTATAAAATAAACAATACTGTCAAGACACTTATTTTTTTTAAGATATAGGTGTAATAAAATCTTGATCATATTTTGACTGCCTTTCTTTTAGAAAATGTTATCAAAACGGTGTTATTAATAGCTGTAATGTTCTGTTACATTATATGCGTATTATTTGGTATTTACCTCTGTATGGTACTCTCACTTGACATTAATTCTGAAAAGAGTTCAACCACTTTTACAGTTTCTGAAATAATCTTGAGTACTAATACTTAGCAATAATACAAAATCTGGGGAATAAAATGCCTTCTAGTTGGAAGTTTGTTGACTGCTGCTTGCGTCATCAGCAATCAGTTCATAGTCATTTGTATAAAAAGTGAAGTGTTGGTCATTCACACAGATTTCATTTACACAGCCGGTGATTCAAAATTTTAATTTACTTTCGTTAAAGTTTTCTTAACTAACCACAGACGCCAGTCGATTTGTCTTAATAAATTCAATGATCTTCAAACCTCTGACACTGACTTTTGAGATCAGAGAATACTTGACTGAAGCACCAATTTAAAGTTTTTATAAACTGTTTAAAAACGATTAGTCAATTTTTAAAGTTTTCAAAAGTCTGTTAAACTTTTTTGAGACTAGTTCCTATTTAATGAAATATTACCTAAAACGAATCCATAAATTAATTAATTTGATGTCGATAATAAAATAAAATAAAATAATCTTAACAAAACTGAATATTTAATGTCAGGTACAATTCGGATTGTAACTATAAAAACATCACATGCGACAGCTCCCCAGTCAGGTTTATGAGTTTAATTATACGCGTAAAGTTTTGTAGGTCATCATAGAAGTTTTGTTTTTAACAAAGTCATTATAAACATTATTGAACTTTAAAACTATGACAAAACATTTCCTTATAATTTTATTGTATATTCATAAAATGACATCAGATACGTTATGAAAACTTATTTTTATCACTAAAAGTAGTCGGTGAGTCATATTTCATTTCTGACGCAGATAGAATGAACGATTTTAGCGGTAACAAAACAACAATAGATCAAGAAAAAAAGTGAGGAGAATGAACATTTTAAATATGCAGTCCACGAGTAGGTATTATTTAATGCGGATTCAACATTCGCAGTGAAAATAGCTGCTCTGAATTTTTAAATACGTGGATTCACCAGACTGATGTTGCTGTAACCAATCCATTTTCATAGTTTATCTCTGCAGCTAGAAGTAAACTGCGTTAAAAGTATTTAGAAGGTATTGTTGAATACTCTTAGAATAAAAAAAAAAATGCTTTCTAAGATGGTTACAAATACTTTATGTGAGATCATTTCTCGATTTGTCTATCGCAGCTTCAAATCTGGATTTAGCTAAATCGACGTGAAGTGTTCTTGAATTGGTTTACTTAGCATATGCACTATTCAGAGAAGCTGAATACTTTCTGGAAAGATTGATCGGTAACATCGATCAATCGATGAAAATATTGCTACAAGTGGCACGGATAGCTTACTTTAGTGCATTTATATATATATGTATATATCTATATTACAACGTTACAACAAGTATTTTACACAATTACTGTACATTACCATGTACTCAAGGCAACTATAAAGTGTATTACACCGGCCAGGTCGCAGGATGTTTTCTCTCGTTGCGTCAAGTATACGTAGTTGCACAATAATTAAATAATTTTCAAAGAGGAGTGAGATGTTGCTGACATGAAATAATTATTTAAAACCGTTTCAAAATAATCATTATACGATTTATTAACATTAATAGAAAAATATTCAAATATTAAAATTTCAAATATTAGATAAATAAATATTGTAATAAATCCTTTACAAATTACAAATTAATAAATTATGTTGTCAAATACAAAAAGTTTTATTGTTTATGAATTTAATTTAAAAAAAATTAATAATGTTTTATTTATTTATTTTTCTTCTTAATTAATTAATTATAAATTTTTTAATTATTTTCAAACGTGTAAATTATGTTATTTTATGTGTGAAAATATTTGTTTCACAAGTGTTAATCTAGTTATGTTACTTGGATCAAGTAATCTCTCTTCTCACTCAGAGATCTCTCTTCTCTTCTTCTTCTTCTTGATAAATTCTTCTAAGACTTCTTATTTATGTTGAGAAGAAAGAAAAAGCTAATATTGCTAATACAAATAATAATGAACACAAGTATTTGAATAATTCTGATGTTTATTTTTAAAATTTGAATTTGTGCGCCAATCTTACGCGCATTGACAATGCCATTGGCTGAGACTCACTCAGGTCGATTGTGATAAATGACAATAATTATAATATTATAATGTTAATTATTCGAGTTCTTTTAACTGTCGAAATGGTCAGAGAGGGCAAGGAACAAGATACAATACTTACAAATACTTTAATCTAAATTATTATTCGCTAAAAATAACAGGATTCTGAAAATATTGTCAATTAAGAAGTAAAAATTCGAACCGTCTTGTAGAATGTCGTCACTGGCTCGTGAAGGCTGTGTTCATCTCGGATGCTTAGTAAATGAAAGATGGCTGTCGTTCACCTCGATTTTCTGCTGCACACGCCAACTGCTATTTGGTCTGCTCCCTCAAATATAAATACGGATTCCTTCCTCTGCGACGATGTAGTCCCTCTGGATAATTGTGTGATGTGTTTTCTTCTCCTCGGCGATGTTGTTTGGTGTTAGGTTAATAGTGCTGTGTTCCGTGTTCAAAAAATTCCGTTGAGTTTGTTGTCCAGTGAATATTGGTTTTGTATAAATTTGCAATATGGCGGTTGATTTCTTGTGCCTCGTACTGGATCTTATTATTCCTGTTGTTCTGGTTCAGTTTTGGTGTTAGTTAAGTTGTCTAGTTGTTATTTTCCATTAGGTAACCTCTGTAATATTTTTCGAGGTTGTACTTCAATGTTTTGTCACCACTTATATTTTTCAGATCTTCCATCCGTAAATTTTGATCTGCACACATTCACGAGTAACAATAGACTAATGACTTAAAATCGTCGTTTTAGGTGGTAATTTATAAAATATCTTATTCCTCTTACCATTGTCTGTTCACATCTACATGTCTTGGATTTGATTTCAACTCATAAAAATACATGACAAGATTTCCTATTTATTGCTGTAACTTAATTATTTATTAATTTTATGAAAATTTAACTATCTAGCAATGTTCTTGTGCTAATTTTACATAATTCAATATATAACTGGGTCTGTTTTAAGTTTAAATAAGCCCAAAATTTACATTTTTTGATATTTCTTATAGGCCTTGTATTTTTTACAATATCAGTAATTAAATGGTTTACAAGTGATTTTATGTTAATATTTCCTTTAAATAATTTTACTCACTTCGTGATTATTGCTTTTTGTTAATAATTTGTTGTTATAATACTCCAATATTGATTAATTTACACTTTATCTGAGTAGTGTACCCTTGTAGGCCTAGTATTATATATTTCCAAATAAAGTTAATTTTATTCTTTTGTCATTACGTTTGCTAATATTTGTTTCTGTGCTGATTATATTTTCATATCTTTGTTTTACATTGACTAATTTCTATTAATTATATACAGTTCTATTGAATTTACTGGGTATACTGATGTTGTACTGGGGTTTTATATAGTTGGTTATTTATATATGGACCAAGAGTTTTCTTTGTTATTCAGTTTAATTTTATTAACATTTGATCGACTATAATGATCAGCTTTTTTAATTTATTTTTTAACCATTTGTTTTTTCTCACTCACTATTGATAGTTTCTTCTTTATTAATGTTGTATTAAGTTAAATTTTAAGGTGATTATTCTGTTATGCTACAATATTCACTTTTATAAGCTTCACAAATATAATGTAACCTGCTATGCATGCTGTTCATAACATTTAAAAAAATAAACAACCAATATAATCTTACTAGCTAAACAAACATGTTAAACAAGTTATTTAAATCCTTTTTATTTTTGTGTGTCTGAAATTCACTTAAATTTTAAATAATAATAGCAACTCATTTCTAAATAAAATACTATTAAGGCTCAAGAGTAAAATCTATTGTTGCTATAAACAAAATAAATTAATATAACATTTACTTCCAATCTATTATTTATTTCTACTGACACACCCAAATTTTTAACATACAACAAAAGATTGGTATTTCTTTTCTAAATTTTCTTGTTAAATTAAATTCTCTTACTTAACTTTAAACTTTCATTATTTACTGTTCATAGCTAAGTTATTTTCGAGAGCTCTTTTTACAACAAAAAATATAATTTTTGTTTTTATCACCTGCATACATCTGCCGTTACCGTTGCGTGTGTGTGTGCGTCCAGAATCCTGAGAATTTGATGATGATGATGATTATGCTGATGCTGTGTTCGTTGCCTCTACGGGTTGTTGTTGGTGATGCTCCAGAGTTCCTCCATACGTCTTGGTGTGTGTGGTCCTGATCGGTCGGTAAACCGGCAGCGTGACGTTGTGTGAAGATTTCTTAAGTCTGAGACCAGGCCAAAATTGCTGGTGGTATTTATACTGGACGGCGATCCGATAGGTTCAGGACTGTTTTCGACATGTTAGATATTGTCAGTTCGTGCAAAGCGTCCTTTTAATTGCAAATCACTTTTTGGTTCATTTTCGCGATTTCATGAACATCCTCGTAGCATGAACGATATCATTGTTTGCGTAATTTTTTTTGTTCACTCTGTGCCGGAGTTTGCATAACCCGGCGTTCGAGGAAATGCAAATCCTATTTTTCAATAATTGATTCGGTTAGTTATGTAGTTATTAGTTGGTGAACGCGATATCGGTGCCACTGTTCCGGCCGTGAACGCGATCTAGCGGGCCGAATTCAGGTCTCGGTTCTGAGCACATGGCGAGATTCAGTTCCTGCCTCGCTTCCGCTGCGTAAACTAGTCTAGCAGCCTTCCTCGGTTCAGCAGAGCATTTGCGTGTGTTTTATCCTCATCTTTATGGCTAGCTAATAGTTCAAAACCTACCGGGTTCTCGCCTATGACGGAGACCTGACCAAAGCTTGGTGTGCTGTCACCACCAAGCCATGAACCACTAAAGCTTCGTTCTGTGACCGAGGAGGGAGTAGCACCTGCCGCCAACAATCATGGAACCGCCCGCTTCATATGAGGTGATATTAACTCTTTTTATTCTATCCTGGCCCCCAGAAAATACTATGGGAGGTGTATGTGCAATATCAGTTTAACTTTATACAGTGACATGGTTCAATCGGGGGTGTGTCGGCAAGACAATTTCAATGTAGCTTAAACATTATAATACTGTTCAACAAGTGCAATTGTAAACTGATCTGTGGGTGGGTACCGGAGCGGTTTTCGTTCCGTATAATGGGTGCAAAGGTTGTAGGGGAGACATTTTTAAATTAAGTATAGGGGTATGGTTTTCGTGAATCCGAACCGGCTGGTTCGGATTTCATTCTCAAGTTATTACCGGGGTTTTACATTTAATTGTTTTTCCTGCATACAAGGGCTGGGGTTTTTTAAATTCTGTTTCTGGGTTGTCATTTTATAAATTGTTTTTCTATTCACAATGTAGGCACCTGTTGGTGCCATATCATGCAGGTTCTCTACGGGTCATTTTTTGTCAAGTCAGGCTTGCTCTGGTACACTCCTGCAGCCGGACGAATACAGCATTCTCTTTTAATATATGCACATATGGCTGAAATTAAAATTTCCTATTTATTTAAAATTTATATATTTAATATTTTCAGATTATAAAATTTTACATTGAATAAAATTGTACAGGCGGTACTTATATTTTTGTAACTTGTATTTTCTGGCCATTATATGCTAAACCTGTCTTTTTTAGATTTTTTTTTAATTGTCAGATTTTGTGAATGTTAGGCAGGCTGTATGTAGCCTTAATTGCAGTTATGCTTTTGTTACTATCGAATCCTTATAATTAAATAATGACTTGATATATAATTAAATAAATAAATAATTTTTAAACATTATTAAACTTTTATGGCCGATTTTTGTAAATGATCTGTATGTTATAGAAATCAAGAAGTTTCACATTTTGCAGGATTAAAGAAATGTTAGTAGTACTTTAACTTATAATTATATTTTCTAATTACGAGCCTTTCCAAATGTTTTCTAAATTTATAACGTATGTTTGAATCTAACATGGAATTGTTACAGTTCTTAGTTAATTATGCTGGCTGCCGACATTATAAAAATGTATAAGGGGTGGTCTTAGTCGAGGACATTAGTTTCCAATTAATTTAATAGATACTGGCGGGTTTCAGTTATTGACATTTCTATATCATGGGGCGATAAAAGGATAATGTACAGGCGGGCCGTGGGGCTTTTGGGTATGATGGGATGATGAGTCATAATTGTGATTTTGTGGAATTAATTGTGATTTTATAAGCTGTTATGTGTTAGGGGGTTGAGTGATAAATATATATATGTGTGTACCTTTTTATAATGTCAAGATTTAAAAATATGTGGGATACTTAAAGTTTTGTTGAGTTATGATTCTGATCAATTTAAATTGAGGTGAGAATATATATATAGATGTATTTGATATTATGATGTATGTAATTTCAGATAATAAAAGCTGTTATTGTTGGTTACCAGAGAGTTTAATTGCAAGTCCCGTCTCACTGGACCCAGCGCATTTTATGCTTCTCCTAGGCCTTCCGCCTAGTTTTAAATATCCAGTGGCCCCTCTTTAAAAAAAAAATTATAAAGTATAAAAAGATAAAGGGGTTACAACTCACATGTACCACACTTATTAATTATTCTTTAATTACACTCGTAATTAACATTAAATTAGTTAGCGTCTTTATTATGCACATTTTTGCAATAATTTCATATCACCATAGACGTTAAAAATTCCTTAATGTAATGGTGTCTTTATAATTGGGGTAAGTCTTTGTTCATATGTTTAAAACGTATTAATTAGTTCATTTTAAACCTGTTAAAACCTGATTAATTGTCAACCAACAATTCGTAAGTGTCTCCCCTTCTCGTTGTTCAATGCAGGTCGTAACTGGCTTACACACACATACACACAAAAGCTGTATTTTACGCTACCGAAGCAGGTGTCACTTTCGACAGGCTCCAGCCTGTATTCTCCCGCACAAAATTGTTTAAAACTGTTCGTCTTATTCTTTTTACACTAATTATTTACAAAACACTCCGCCCTGTGCAAATATGCAAATATATGTATTGTTACAACACACACACACTTGGCACTTGGTATATATATCTCTTTGGTACCTTCTGTAAGTTAATTGCAAGCAGATTGAGGCGAGTTTAACCAGTATTAATGATGGTAAAAATAATGAACAATTAAAAACTGAAAAAGAAAACAGCCTACGTCTAGGTTACCGATATGTAATTTGACTTTTCGTTACATTCTGTGGGTTTCTGGAATTACTTTTACTTTAAATATTATTTTCAGAGACAAAATGGTAATCCGAAATTGGGATTACGAAATTTCTGTCTTTATATTATAAGGCTGCCACATTAGGGTAAAAAGTACCTCTTACCTACTCTAATACGCTCTTCACTATATGAGAATGAGCTATAGATCGTTGCATAAGCTGGCAGGTTTTATCATAAATTAATTTATGATAGTCATATCAATTTTGGAAGTAGATATGTGCTAATTTTCTTGTTGTAACGTTTAATTTTAAGTGTAATTTTATTGCACGGTATATAATGTACTCACAGTAGTAGATTTTCCATATACACGACTGTTTATTCGTTTAATTGTTATTGGAATACTTGGCATCGCTTCCAAACCGAGAGGATAGAACATAGAACCGCCGTTCTTCTCTGTATTGGCCTACTTTTCTTATACTTTTAAGTTTTTATATGGTTTTTTAGTAAGCGTTTCTACTGCTTTCGTCACGTTTCCATCGAAATCCTATTTGACGAATATTGTTCCTCAGACTAGTCGTTATACCATTAAAGTTAATTCGTTCTTTTTAATATTTTAAAAATAACCTTTAATGTTGGCTTTTCCCCTTCTATCCTGTGACATTCGTAAATAATTCGGTGATAGAACACTTGTTGAGATTGTTGAAATTTTTTTTTTAATTCTCTTTCTTGGATGTTTTTCTGGAGAGGACTAGTATATTTTATATCACCGTAAAGGCATTTGGTTTTTTTTAATCATCTTAAAAATTATACTTAGAGACACACCGCCGGAGCTACGCGTTCCTGTAACTGTCTTTCTGATATTTCTTTATCTTCTGATTTCATAAACTCGTAGACGTTACAATTTTTTTTCGACTCTGACAAAGTATGACTGTCCTTTGCATAGAAGTCGACGACGTTCCAAGCTCATCCATTTCACTCTCTAAACGGAAAATAAAGCAATAAAGTAAACTATTCTAAACGCTGCGCTTACGATAAAAAATTTATGTTTCTTAAAAAGTACGAACACAATAATCTCCACGGCATCTCGGATGACATGCGCATGCGCATTACATGATATGCGCCGTTGGCACAAAAACAGTTGATTCCTGCTTGGTAAATCAGTCTATAGCGAGATGTAAATTGGAAACAGTATTGAAGGTCTGAGTTTTGGTTTACAACTTAGGATATCGAATATGCAGTAGGTTTATAACTTGGAAACTGCGGACTACGAAGTTTGCAGGCTAGGCTTGGTAGCGAATAGCCTAGTAGCGAGCCTCGTCTTCTTAGCTGCCGTTTGGGCTACTACATCATCTTCCCGTCTCTTTGTTTGGTGTTCCCGTTAACCTTCTGTTGTTAGAGGCCACTCTAAATTTTCCCTCCAGTTCTTTTCTTCTCTGCAACATTTCCTATTCGCTTTTTTATTTATTTCACTAAAAACACTGGAACACCATTTTATGAATGTATCTGTTATTGTTTGAATTCATTTAGGGGGAAACGTTAAGGTGAAAACCAGTTTCCTTTGCATTTTGTACAAAATTGAATTTTATTTAACTTAGTGATCTGTTATAGATAGTTTCTGTAGATTTGAGAATACTAACATATTTCTCAATTATTTTCTCTTGATGTAAATTAATAATTGATATCAGAGAAGGCTGCTCACATTCTCCAGTCTGTGCCTTAATAATAACGACGCACTTGATACCGCGGAAACGCGTATCCTGTTTGTTAAGTAAACGTATGCAGGAAACGAATCAAAACGATTGACTTTTTTAGAAAAATGTGCTAACTACTGACAATAAAGTTTTTAATGTCTAGTTAAATTTATTATTTTATTTTTCTATATGGTCCATTCTGCTCATAGAATATTTATATCTTTATAAATTAAAGTACGTAAAAATAATTTCGGTAAAACGTAAGAAATAATTAATTAAACAATTTGTACTTAAAATAAGAAAAAGCCAAGTTTTTATGTAGGCCTAAGGTTTCTGTTGTATTCAATACATGATTGAATGGAACATCATATTTCTGTTCTTCTAACGTTCCCACAAATATAACCGAGTAAATAGGTTTTCATACTGTGTAGGCCTACAGTTACAAAACAAACAAAGAGTGTACCCACCACTACGACAACAGTTAAATCCGACTACTTTCTCTTCATGGTAAGAGGAAACCCTTTTATTAGTTTAAGAGAAGTTAATGTACGTTATATACTCGAAAGGGTGGAAAGTCACAACAACAATACATACAACACAACAATATGCAACAATACATATTTGTATACGCATCCAGGGTAATTTATTTGTATATTAAAAGATATACAAAGATAAACACTTGTACATAGTTTTAAATGGTGCATACGGGAACAGACAAGAATTGGACAATTCGTAACATGTTTTTAAGCAAACAATTGTTAACCTACGTTACTGAGGGGTGGCGAACTGTGTGTGTGTGTGTGTGTGTGTGTGTGTGTGTGTGGTCTGCCGTCTGTAACATGATTTATCCAAGTCAGGAAATCTATATTTCTATGTACAGTATATTTAACTTATGGTAGTGAGCACCAGTTCAGACACGCATAAAATACGAATAATAAAATATGTTTATTTAATAAAAATTCGCACACTGACAATACATACAACAATGTGAATTATGTTATTTTAATACGTCCATAATGACACATGTGTGGATATAATTTGAAGGTGAATGATGAGATTATAACCGAATTATAAACGAATTAATTAATAATTCAGCTAATCAATATGTGACGAGAAATTAATTAGTGTGTAAACAAAGACAAAGGTATCATGAACCTCTGTCCCATATGAACACTAACTATGGGTGTGAAAATACGCAAAAAGTCATGTGTGAAAAACCGACGCGCGGAACAAGCCTGACCAAAATATACAGGTTTGAGAAGGCTGCCAAACAATCTTCGACCTGTCAGCGTAGCTTGAGTATAAAACCCCGGTCTATTCTGAACGACCAAACAGACGGTAAGAATTTACACACGAGAACGCTATGTCAGGTTGCTCAGCGACATAGACTCATCACTAGCATCACTATCAAACCGTAAACAGAAAATACTACAATAGACCTAATTGACGAAGGAACACCAGGACCATCATCATCACCATGTAATAGAACACTGATAACTAACGATCTACGTGGGAATCAGCACATCAACATCATCATCAGCATCCAGGAGCCGCAGACACGCACACACGCGCAATAGGTTTTTAGCGGTAACACGCCAATAAGCAGGTGAAACATGATCAGTTGTTTCTTTTTTTCAAGATAGAACTAATAAAGAAGAAAGTAAAACAAATACATAAATGTAACCAGTGTATATATTCAAAGTAAAGTAAGTAATATTGATTTCCAGTTGGTATCAAAAAATAATTTTTCTATTTAATTAAAATGGGTGTGCAATAACTAGTATTTCTTGAAGTAAAGTAACTGTTATTTTTTGATTAAAATATTATAATTAAATTTTAATTTTGATGTAACAAATTTTTAAATAGTATTTTATATAGGATTTGCAATATTTAAATTAATTATTTGAATTCAGTATTTACATCAGACACCAAAGTAACTCAAACATTGCCTTATATGTCTGTTCATATAGGTGTTTTATTTTTGTTGTTTCTATATTATTAATGTGTGATTTATAAGGTGTAAAATACGCCTAATGATTGTAACTTCTTTTAAAAGTGACATTTAATACATATTTATTTTTAATCTTTAAAGAATCTGTTCTGTTTATAAATCAATGTTTTATTAGTTTTAAAATCTACTTTCTCTCTTCTTACATAATTATTTATTGTGCAACAAAAGGGACTTCACTTAACGAACACAGACATCCCACGACCTAGCTGGTAGGTTATTCAATAGTTACGTTGAGTTTTCTTCAGGTTCACAATATATAAATTGTAATGTTTAAATATAGGTTAGGTTATCATGTTATTTTTAACTGTAAAGCACACAAGTAGAATAATGTGGGCGTGGCTAATATGTAATATACACCTAAATCGCATTTAAAAGATCCGTAAGTGATCAAGCCGTGTGTCCATTAGGTCGGGAGCACCTTGAGGCAGGCTGGATATCGTAACAAATAAATGATACATCCTGAGGTGGACAAGTCCAGAGTACCTGTGACAGTGACAAATTAGATTTAGAATGTGTTCAGTAGCTTACGTGTACAATAATCCTTCAAGGTCCTGCTACTGTCTTATATTCTTTGTTAAATTTGTAACATTACAATTATTTTCCGATTGCAGTATAATTATGAAATGATAGATTGTTGCAATACAGTGGCATCCTGTCATAATTGTTTCATTCGTTTAATTGGTTTAATATTAAATAGTAAAGTGAAGCGTAATATAAAAAAAAAACATCTAGTGAAATAAGAGCAATACATGCTACCAGATGGACATACACAGACTAAACATTTTTGGTATATTTTTATATTGTGTCGCTGTGTTGCCCTTCGTCAGCGTCGCGAAAGCAGAAAATAACAAAAACGTGGTGTAAAAAGTTGACAGAGCAAGTAGAAAACATATTAGGATATGAGTGGTTATGGCGCACGGTGGGTTTCTATTAAGGGATTTCCCACGAGAGTCGAGAGAAATGAAACGCTGTTTTATAATATTAACTCGATTACCGTCCCTGCTACACGATAAAATTACGTTTAGTACCAAAAATAACGTAAAATTGGATTATTAATTTTAGATTTACACCCTGACATGGATACGCCTGAAATGAACGGACATTCCCCTTTAGATAGAAACAACTGCAGACTCGATTCAGTCAAGATTTGATTTGTAGTGTTAACTCCGTGATTTTACCAAAAAGCGATCTTGTTTTATCACATACCTATTAATTTATTATTGCATTTTGTATTTTAAACTGATGTATGAAGGTTACAGCGTTTTAATAAAGTATTTAGCTTGAGCGTTATTTTGAATTTATTAAGTTCTAATGATTTCTTGATTAATTTTCTACGCAGAAGGTTAATGTAATTTGTAGTTTGTCCATTCTATCGTTAAACCATTTATATAACAATTATTTTGGAAAAATTCTACTGAATTAGTAAACAATATGTATTCCACAACTGACTATTCAGGGTAACCAGATTTATAATCCGTAGCACGAAAATGGGGGTATAAGGTGGAAGGTGTCTCTGTTTATTTGTTAACTACGAACAATAAAACCATGAGTAGTTGTATAGGCTACCGTACTCTTACTCGTTGCAAACTATCTGTATGTCACTGTTCCTATTTGCAGGATATAAAATATCCACATTGCCCCGTCCGTAACAAAACGTAAAATAAAAAGGCAGTTTCTAATTAGAATTTGACAATTTAAAAAATTTGTACATTCGACTGGTTACTTACAAACGGAGATTGCTGTTCGTCATCATCATCTGCAAGGATGGTTTGTTCCGGTCTCACACAAGTCTAGAGCTTGTCACTCCAGCGTCGGAAACCCGTACGGATGAAGTGCGAAGCGGAGATGGAGTCCGCGTACACGTAGCCTGCTGAGTGGGAAGATACAGACGAGTTGTGCAATATAATAAACGAATACGACGGTTCTCGTCTCACCCACGTTTACGCAGACATCTTCATTAAGGCTGTATAAAGTTTCTCTCGCTCTCCAAATATTTTTTGACGTGTTTGTTTACCGTTTGTGTTAATCACCAATTTCTTGTATACTCACTGAACATCAGTTTACATAAACTTTGTGGCTGAGATGCGCAATACAGTTATCGTTATCGTTATATACAAATACAATATTGTCTTAAATTTTATAAAAATGTTATGCCTAATAACTTATGTAGGCCTCCTTATTGAAGTACTTATGGACATAATGTCGGTACCGACTGAGAGGTAATTGATACTTCATTAACTATAAATAAAGGAAGCGAAGAAAATATTAGAAGAATATTTTATTTTATGTATAACACTTTACATTTTGTTTCACTTGTAAGCTAATCGTTGTTGCTGCATTTAATTATTTCACACATACACAATTTTTGTAAGAAATTTAATTGTTATAATGCGGTTCTAGTTTGTTTTGATCTTAAGTATTTATAACTCAGGACCACAGTTTCTCTATTCATTTTGTGTTAATTCCATTAACTAAAAAATGCAATCCTCACTAATTGTGTTACTGAGACAAAGTGAAAGACAACTCGACTTTGCGTAAAATACACAATATTAATTCGTGCTTCGGATATTCAAATATACGTAGACTTATTTCAATAAAAGAATGCAGCGAATAATTTACCTTGAAATTCTGTTTTGTACTTTTGTTATATAAGAACGAACACGCAATCTGAAGGGTAGAGTAATTAGTTTTAAAAACAATCAGCAAAGGGAGCTGACAAAAAGTGAGAGACGGCATTGCGAAGGCAGCCGATCGTAAAATACGTGATATCACGCTTCACTATCCCTACAGTAAAGGGATGGAATGTGTAATTAAAAACTGTAATGTAGATTAATGTAAGATGAACAATAGCGAGAAATTTAATATTTGATACAAGAAACTTTATTCGCGTTGTTAACAAAAAATTGCTGTCCACTATGCTAGATAACGAGTAAAAGGATAATTGCTTATATCCCATATTTTGCTATTCACGTCACTAGCGCCAACATGTTTTACTAATACCCGCGAAGTAATGGCCATTTATTTTCTCATTATCTGTTTATATGCACTGCTTTTAACAAATAAACTAATAAGTTTTCTGGAAGTATCTTGACGTTGTTAATTCTAATGACTGTTCATAAATTTAGTTTTTTTTATGTCAATTGAGATGTTAAAATATTCAAATTATTGAAGGTAATGATGTAAAGTAAAAAAAAATACCATATCGTTACTACATTACAGAACAAGCTACGTATTTCTCGAATGTTCCAGAAGAATCCGGCTATAATGTTGTGTGCGTACGTGATTTCAACATGCGCTCGCGATACTTTTCTAGACGCCGCCGCCAGCCGCGCGGACTGTGTCAAGGCCGCAATTAATTACGTCGTAGTGTAGAGTTAATGTGTAGTATGTGGAATGTTCTGGATTTTCGGAGGGGTATAAATACAAAGTCGACGTTCAGTCAGTTTGAGTTGCGATTTATTTGAATGCGGTTCGTAGTATTATAGTTCAGAGTTATTGTCGGGCGATTACTCTGTGCGATTAAGTGACGATTTACACAGTGCGGTTTGAAGTATTGTGGCGAAGTATTATGTGTTTTATAATTGTGCGATACTCTATTAGTGGACATTTTTATTGCGTGTGAACAATTTTTATTTGATTTGTTGTAAGAGACTATCTTGTCAATTACAATCTGTTTTATTGTGATAATTAAAGCTGGTGATTAGTGACGTAATTAGTGTCTTGTAGTTTGTTTTCCACTGTACCTACGACGATCAGGTAGACCGTCGTAACCATATATTTAAGTTGGTTACGTTTACAGTCAGTTAGTAATAAGTGACCTGAAGACGTGAATTGCTTTTTGCCAGGTAATTATTAGGCTACTTTTTTATACACGTATGTACACGATTAAGCTGTTTAGTGTGGTGGCAAGACCACGCCCTTAAAAATGTAGATACCAATTGAAGTTAACCTCTGATATAGATTAGATTAGAGGCATGATTTTATTAGAATTAAACGCACAGAAATTAGTAACTCAGTTAATAAGCGGTTCAATAATTTTTCAATTCGACTTGGTTTTCTATTTCAATCTGTTTCAATTCGTACACGTTTTCAGCATACGAATGTCTGCCTGTCAGATACACGTCTTGGCTGTAACAGATGATGTGTATAAGGCGTTAGGAGGCAAAACAACCACCGTTACAGGGATATCCGTTACACAAAATAATGCGTCCATGTTTTCCTCCCGCTTGACGTACCGTAAACAGTCAAAGTATTTCTCTCTTGCCGCAATCCAACTCGTTTCTCTAGTTACATGTCGTTACTACGGCCTTTTGTCAACTAACTATTTAAATACATTGTGTAACCACGTTACTTTTAAAGTGAAATTTAGTAAGTACATTCACTACTCACTTACAAAATAACCAAACGCTTGCACGGAGCAATTAATATTAATGAAATACTCAATCAGTCCCTGAAATTATAAAAGCTATTTATCATTTAAAATTAATTTGTTCTATACAAAAAGGCGGAAATCTCGGTCACGTATGCACTACAAGATTATCTTATTTATTATTAATATTTTTTGTACTGCCAGATTTCTCTGCAACAGTAAATTAATGTTCACGAAACAATATATATATATATATATATATATCGGATTTCTACGCCTAGGCCGCTTCTCCGTCCCTAGTTTCCATTCTCTTCTATTATAGCACATATCTTCTTCCAGGCCTCTAAGTTTCATAACTTCATCTACACCCTCTCGCCAACTTCTTCGTGGCCTTTCTCTTTTCTTCCTCTCATATGGTATCCACTCTAAAATTCTCTTGAGCCACCTGGTTTTGTCCATTATTTTTGTGTGTCCAAACCATACTAGTTGTTTTTTTTTCAATCTCTTCCACTATGTTCTTCGTCATGCTCATACTCTGTCTAATTGTTTAATTTCCGACTCTTTCCAGTTTAGATGTTCTACAACTGCGTCTTAAATAATCCATTTCGGTAGCTAAGAGTTTTTTTCCGGTTTTTCCTTGTCATATCCCATGTTTCGGCTCCATATGTGACTATATTTAGGAAGATACTCTTATACAGTCTCTTTTTTGTGTCCCTTGTGATTGATTTATCCCATAAAACAGAGTTCAACGATCCTATTACTTTTTTCCCTTTGTTTAATCGTTCCTTTATTTCATCGCTGCTATTTCCTTGTTTATTAAGTGTAACTCCCAAATATTTACACGTGTTAACTCCTTTTATGGCGATATTTCCTAAATCGAGATTATCTTGAGTATCATTACCGACTATTATGTACTCAGGCTATTCATGTTTATCACGAGACCTGCGAGCTGGTATTCTTGTAATTTTCGTATCATGTAACTAATCATCCGGATCTTCTGCTACGACAACTTGATCATCAGCGAAATATAAGCTAAACAGTTTTTCCTCTCCCACGTGCAGCCCCATTCCTCTAACTTTCGTTGACCATTTTTCCAGGGCTTTGTCTAGATATACTTTAAATAGAGTTGGGGAAAGGCTACATCCCTGTCTTAATCCTTCTGTGGCTTTGAAGAGGTCTGTGTAGACGAAACAATATAAGGTAAATTAAAAATGTCAAATTTTTCCATGCTACTTAATTACTGTTAAGCCTGTGTTATTAAAGCTTAAGGTTTATGATAATTTATATCATATTTGATATTAACCAACCAGTAACAAGAACTCGTTTCTAAATATATGAGTCAAACTAAAAGTAAAGAGAAAAGATCTGGTGCTGACACGGTCTTTCAAAATCATAAGGTGGCATCCTTGTTTTAATTTACAGCAGCTGATTGACAGATAGTTTAATAGTAATGAAACAGATCAATTACTCGATATTGTCAAGTCTTAATGAAAATACAGTTTTCAAAAACAGTGTTCATTAATTAGATATCTGGTTTGAAAGTGTTACAATGATAAATGATAAGATTTCTGGAACAAGTAGTGACTTGTAGTGAGATCCGTTATTATGGACCAGTCTCAGTTCTCCAATCTCGAAAAATTCCAGTCCCAAACTTTTAGCCAGTAATGTGATCTTACCATTTTTTTTAGAATACTGAAGATATGTATTATATCCTATTTATGCTAGAAGGCATATATCCTATTAATACCTATTACCACTAAGTGCTACGACTAAATGAGGTTAGTAACTTGAAGCCTAGAATACTGAAAGAATCCGTTCTACTTGTATGATTCTTCATCAAGATAATGATTGTCTTCCATACATTTGCACACTCAACATTTCAAACCAATGAAAAATTAGAGTTTCTCATAATACAGGTCCGCCATATCACACATATTTGTTTTAGGCATTTTGACGAATCACGTGAGAGTATGATTCGTAGCAACGAAATGCGAAAACAAATGTGCAAACTTCAGTATAACACCCCCCCCTTTACTTATTGAATGATCCTCGTACTTGCTACTATAACTGTAAAATTTGTATTATATTCAGCAAAGTATTTCGTTTGTATTTTTTTCATTTTGTTAACGATCAGTGTAGTTAACATTAAAATCTTCCAACACTAAGAAAAGTGTGCATGTGGTTACAAAACAATAATATGTGATACACAGGCGTAACTAGAGGCAGCGCTTGAAAAAAGGCACAGAGATGAAGACAGAGAAATACTCGGTAAAGTCTAGGGCTTGTCACTGCAGCGTCGGAAACCCGTACGGATGAAGTGCGAAGCGTGAGATGTAGTCCGCGTACACGTAGCCTGCTGAGTGGGAAGATACAGACGAGTTGTGTAATATAATAAACGAATACGACGGTTCTCGTCGCACCCACGTTTACACAGACATCTTCATTAAGGCTTGTATAAAGTTTCTCTCGCTCTCCAAATATTTTTTGACGTGTTTGTTTACCGTTTGTATTTCGCAGCAAGTCGTTACGTCAACACACGAACACGTTCCGTCGTTAATACGTACACGCCTCTGATGTATCTACCACATTCAATTCCCTCGTGATATTTACTTTTCAATTTCCCAGCAATTTTAAGATAGTTATTATAGCGTTCGACACAATTATAACGAAATTGATTAAGATCTGTCATATGAAAATGCTCCATTGAATATCGATCGCGCTTTCTTTTTAACGTTTGATTTGAATTTTTTTCTTTTCAGTTCACCAATTTTTTCTAGGCAACGCTTACTTTTACAGTATATTTATTACTCTAATCGTCATATTTTACTTGCTTTATTTTTTTTATAAGTGTGATGCTCTATCAGTAAATTCACTTAAGATTCTATTCCATACAGTTGTTTCTGCAAATCAAACTCTTAATATAATAGTTTTTTAATACAGTATAATGTAATTGCGTTTGAATGTTTAATTTTTCCTTCCAAGTGTGTGAAGTAATTGAATCAGGCATAACCTGACGTGAATGTGTTCAAGAATTTTTACAGTTATATGCATCCTCTGTTTTCACGCTGGCTCAGAAATAGCATTATTACTATAGTTTTAGTATTATTATATCTTATATCTTATTACTATATTATTATAGTATTAAGATATTACTAACCAGAAACGTAAGTCGTCCTGCCGTTTATTAGATATTACTAGGTTTTCCATCGTCCTGTGAGAGGGACGTTACTCGTAAAAGTCATATTGTTTTGCCTGCGACATAAATACTCAATTTTTTTTAATTTAAATTTTTTTTTGCTTTTTTTGCTTTGTAGGCTCATCTCTCATAATTAGTTATTGTGCTGCTAAAGGACTTATATAGTCCTGCTTCTTCCAATGTTGGCAATTTTATTGTAATGTTTAAACAATTACTCTTTATTCTAATGTTCAGCACGCTTTCTGTTTATTTTTATACACACGTTTATTCAGCTATTGCTTATGAAATCAGATGATTATTTTTTAACGTATTCCCTATACGTTTTTTGTTTTCGCTGCAATATATACATGTTGCAACAAAACACAGGATGATGAGCTATATTATGTATATCAGAGCATGTTTGACGGACATCAACAGGTTTTAAATGGATTTATACAATTTTTTGTCAATTAGCTATAAGTTTTGTATTTAGTGATGGATAAGAACTTATGTTATATCAAATTCTTTATAAAATTTAGTTCTTTTATGTCATGTACTTTGTGTGTGAAATTGTGCGCGTGCGATAAACCTTATTCGCTATATCTTCCGTGTTAATTAACCCATCGGCTTGAAACTTGGACAGTGAATTAGTTAGGGAAATAGCTATATTTTCTATATACTCTGTCGTTCTCAGCTACTTTATAAATATGGTTTTTTAATAGTTAAAACCTCAACTTTTTACTCTTATCTAGGGAAGAGTAATAAAATTTCGAGATTAAATCTATGCAGGCTCTCGCCAACTTAGACAAAGATTTGCCTGCAACCCGTCTACCTTTTGTTCAACAAAACCACGTGGACATCTGATTGACCAATCAGAAACCCCTAATTTCAGTAAGATCCGTACGTTGTCTGGCATACATCGGGGAAGTTCATCGATAGCCTGTGCCTAGTGAACGTGTGTTCCTCTACAAGAGTTTTTCTTATATGAACTAGTATAAATCTAAAGATACGCTAAAACTTGGAACTCTTTTCGAGTTATTCGTCAAGAACCAAGCTGGTGAACAACCATATTATTATTATTATATAAAGTGCTATCCGCGTGAGTGGAAGATATCCGCATAGGAAGATTTACTGACCGCGGTAAATCTGTAGTTTCGCGGAACACTTCAAGATTTGCCGGAAGGTGTAAGCCCAATACACCGCTTTTTAAATATTACTCATATCACCCTGAGATTAAATAATCAATAACGTTTTAAAATAATAATAACGTATTGCGAGCGAGAACGCTAATAATTCCGAGAGTGACAATTGGTGTATGTGAAATCTGCTTTAGTGTTATCAGTTTCGACGAACTCATCATCAGAGAGCAGAAAGGAGAGAGTGTAGGCGAGACGCGCAGAGGAATTGCAGCAGGAGCCGCAGCGGAGCGAGGACGTCACGCCAAGTATTAAGGATTTCGACTAACAAGTAAAACCGATCTAAATCGAACTATATAAACTCTATTACAACAAATATAAAATATGCATGACATATATGTAATTTAAAATATATCGTATAAAATATCATTTCTTGTGTGATTTCTTCATTACCTCCAATATAGAATTGTTTGTAATTTTTTTTTACACACACAATATCCTATGCGAAGATATTGAATTGTATCGTTGCAATATATATAATATGTGTAACTTTTGATATGCGATACTATATGACTGCTTGTTCCTTTAGCCCTAACAGATTAATTTAGGTGGTTATTTTTTGTATTACGGCGACTCTCAGGATGTCCTCTAACAATGCTTTACTGTTGTAGATTTTTTAAAATAAACATTTTGTTCTATATTTTTATTCTTTAGCTTCCTATTATGAGCTTCCTGATTTTACTTTTTACATCTTATACACGTTGTTTTATCCTCTTAATAATATTTCTAATCTTATAAATAAAATAACTGAAAATGAAGAATGTATCTAGGTCTACTTCTTTTTCTTTTGTATCTAAAGAATTAAACTTTTTTTCTGTACATTACTCGTCACTACATATAGGTTATATCTCGTTATTATAATACAGAATTTTTACCTTCCTTTGAGTTTCTAGATTAAGTAATTATTAATCCTCATGTCCAGCTAATTTCCTTTCAACCAGGATAAATTACATCTCCCTAATTTTTTACATATAATATGAAAGTACAGTAGGCCTATATGAGAGACTTATTGTATATTACAAAACAGACTTTGGAGTTATTCCAGATTTACGTTTTTACCTCCACGACTTACTTTTCTTCAGTTAGATGATAATTTAATTTACTTCTGATTTCCTTATAGGTTTTTAACAACGGCAATGTTTCTCCACTTTACTCAAATTCTATTTTGTCTTGTATGTGAGACTATGCTTTTTAACACTTAATCTCAGTTTTTCGTCATCATCTTGAAAAAAAAGGAGTAAACAAAAAATGGTTAGTTCCGGTCCGAAGCAGGTAGACTAAAGCTGGTCACTCCAACACTTCTTCGGCCGTTCCGCAACTCTCCGTCCCATCGGCTTATACTCGTAATTCAATAGTTGTTTAGAGATGCGATAGTCATCCATCCTAGTAAGATTGTTCAATCACGTTAGGCGATGTTGGGCAATCCTATCGAGTATTCTCATAATATTCACTTTCTGCTGTCGGTCTGCATTTCTTCTACGATCTTGAAGAAAAATCTGCCAGGTGCCTGAGATATCTCATTTTGGCCGCTGAATACGATTGATCTGGGATTTCGTTAAAAGCCAAATTCCTAGGCCCATAGAACAGTGTGGGGAGGGCCATCACCTTGTAGAATTCCAGGCGCGTGTTTTTACTCCTTGATTATAGACTTCTCCTGATGGTACCGCATGTATGGTTGAATTTATGTAGCGTTTTTGTGCATAACAATAATTTGTAGACAAGACAAGTAATAAATAAATAATAATTGTAATAAATAACAAGAAATAATTCAGCAAGACAAGTAATTGCAACAGTCAATCTACGAGTTCAGTCTTCAAGCAACAATATTCAACGAACATTCCTTTAAAGTACCTTCCACCGGATCAGTTCAGGTTAAACATACCGTGAGACAAATACCAGTTAGTCAGTAAGTAGACACGACTAGAATTCATCAGAGCGGATCTTAGACTAAACACGGGGCTTTGAAAGTGCATGCCAGCTGCTGTGAATAACAAACCACAAAGATTTTCTCAAGGTTAAACGCAAGTTAAAATTGTCTGTAGTGCAACCAAATATAAAGTTTGAAATCATATTTTCCTCCTGCCGTGTTTGGGTTTTGTATTGTATGCATACACGATTGAGTGGTGGGAAAGTACATGTATGTTTATAGTGGGATCATTCGAAGTAAAACAAACATGACTGTAACTGTAAATGCCTATGCATTTAAATACTGTTAATCGCTTTCACTTTAGCCGTTACAATGTTTACCAATAACATGAAGTTACGTAGTTAGATTGTGGCTAATGACATTCTCAGAGTCATAATCGACACCGCAGAGAATGCAACAAACACAAACCGTATTGAACACCAATTGACATAATTTCTAATATCAAAGGGACGATAATAACCGAGTCAGTACAAATAATTGCTTACGTTGACATGACATAACAATAGTTGCAAGAACAAGATAAACACGAATGAAGTATTTAATAAAATTGTGCAGCCAGCGAAGGAAAGAGAGCTGGAAGTGAATGAGTAGAAGAACACAGGTAATGAGGATTAATATAGGAAAGAGTACAAAGCAAAAAAAAAAAATAATAATAATCGAGGGGACATTTGAATGTGAAGATGTCGGTAGCAATACATATGCTTCAAGACACAGTAGTTCGTACGAGGTACGAGAGGAGCACAGGGAGATAGATCAGCAAATACTTTCTGGGCACAGAGTCTACTTTGGACATTAAGAAGTATTAAAAAATAAGGTCAGTTACAGAATGAAGATAAAGATTGACAGAGGTAAAATAAAATGTTTAGTGATATATGTAGCTGAGACAATGTGCCTTAAAACAGAAACAAAGGGAAACTCAACAAGTTTGAGAATAGGATAATAGTAAGAATATAGTTTAAAGGAAGTAGGGGATGAATACAGAAGTCTAATCAATATGAAAATAGACAAAACATTAAAGTATGCATTTTCGTAAGGCAGTTACACAGCCTAAAGCAAAAACTATACGATGGTTGGGAATGTCTTAAGTGACTGAGGTAAGAGATTAAAAGAATTGCACAATAGAACTCGTAGGAAGTGGGGAGAAGAGGCAGACCAATTGTAAGGGAAGACACAGAGAAGTTGGGAATTTAAGAATGGAGACAAAAATGCCAAGACAACAATGGAGATATACTGCTTTTGTTGTGTGTGAGATATACTGCACAGAGCAAAAGCATACACCAATCTGTGGCACACAAAGAAGAGGGAAGAAAGTAAGCTAATCCCTGCAAAAAAGATCTGAAGAGCGGCTACAACTCCTCCAATGAGGTGTAAGCCATACTATATAATAAATGTAATTAAATAATTTTTCTTCATAAAAACAATAATAAAGGTTTAATATTTACTGTTGGACTGTAGTGACATGCCTGGGGACTACCTATCACCGGTTTACTATTGTAAGTAGTCAGTAGCGAGAGAGCGAGGCCTCCTGGCTGTTGCCATCACGTCTGTGTCCAATTTGTTCTGCCTTACGAGGTAAGGAAGTACCGAACACATTTGCTTTATTAATTCAGAAATCATTCAGTTTATTATGTAAAGCGGTAATTATTATGTAATAATCAATTAACGATTCTCATGAAAATGTAATTATGTACAGTTTGAAGTCATTCCTTAGACAGTATGTAACAGGTTCATGTTTTGTCAATCAATATATTAATTAGAGCAATTATGCATATTTTAGTAAAGATTAATCTTCAATTCATTAACTGATAACCTTTCGTTAATAGTTTTCTGTACGATCTTTATTGTCATAGCAAAATGCATAACCTATCAGTCACGCTTGTTATACTAAAAAGTATATACGATTATATCGCTACACATGTCACGGATGGTTAAACCGTTAGAATTAAATTAATCTCAATGTGCGGGCTGCAGGTGTATGGATGAATAACACGTGAAAACTGCTTGTTTGAACTTCAGTCCAGCAAACGGTGCGTGTTCGGAAAACTGTGCTTTTGGCACCGTCCTGCATTTGCTCAAGTAGTCACGGACATTACCATTTCACGGCTTGTGGACATCTCTCGGCGTGTGCCTTCATCGTAGGAAAGCCCGAGTATCGGAAGACTATCAGGTGACCTCAAACCATTCATACATTTTGGGGGCCTAAATCGCAAAACAAGTTTCCTCACTCAACAACCTACCATAGTGATCGCAAGTTTTCAAGAGTCGGAGAGTGAAATCTGGGGAATACTATTTTATCCATAATTTTAAATAATAAAACAGGTGTTAACAAACCATGTCCTGAAAATTGAGTCTGTTATGACCTGCACTTGTAGTGTCGTGTGCAGCATGGTGACATAGACCGTGACTTGAGAGTAGAAAATAAGTAATTGATGTATACTTAATGTGAATCGTACAGCTAGTCTCAATTTATAGAATTTAAAGTTAAAGAAAAAAAAAAGATAATTTTCCTAGTAATAAGGTGCACCTATTAAAGTAATTTAGTCAATGCTCATAAAAGAGACAGTAATGTGAATCTTTTATGATACATGTAATATAAAGCTATTGTAGAAAAATTGTAAAGTCAGGGGCCCTAGTTGCTGCTCTATTCATCGTGATAAATTTGTGTCGTTTGAATAAATTATTATTTATTATTACCACGCGTTACGTGTTTTACATATGGCAGCCCACTTTGGGTCCCAGTGTTGTGACCCTGACCAAAGGGGGGGTTACAATCTGATACCCAACATGGGCATGTTGTAATTTTTTCAAAATGTTGATCCCCACATTTTTGCCCCCTGCCTCCTTATTTTGGGAGGGGATCAGTCTTGAAAACAACAAGATTTTGTTGGTTGTATGTATGTATGTATGGATATGCCAAGTTTTAGGAAAATCGTTTAATGCATTCAAAAGTTATTGTGAGACACACCTCAAGTAGACATACAGACAGACAAATGCCAAATGGTCGTGTCAAAACTGAGAACTCGTTTTGCTTGATCGATAATTTTTCAAAATTATATGTCTACTAGCAAAATACCCGTGCTTCGCTACGGAGTTTCACGTTGTACGTAATTGTACAATTATTGCTCGCTTAATAGTATAGGATTAGATAGATTGTACAAATTCTCAACTCTTAGTTTGTTTATTTACATTCATAGCAACAGCTATTTATTATTTATTTCGAGAAAATCGTTAGAGCCTTTTCCGAGAAAAAAAAGGACATACATTTATTAATTAATTGAACTTCGAAATTATCTCGACTATAAGAACCTGCAAACAACGAAGTTTTTCAATTTAAAACAATAATTAAAAACTCAGAACTAAATGTATTCGGGGTTTCCAATAAACTGAGATGTCAACCACTTCATTTAGAAAGTATGCAATTCCCGCGATAAATTTCATTATTTGGTTTTTTGCCCCTATGTTCAAAGTTTCATTGATATCCATTCAGTAGTTTTTGCCGTACGTTGATTCTATGTCAGTCAGTCAGGCAAACTTTCCCCCCCTTTTTCCCCCTTTAAAGGTCGAATTCCCACAAATCCCTTCTTAGCGGATACCTACATCACATAAGGAACCTACATGCCAAATTTCAAGTTTCTAGGTATTATAGTTTCGGAGATTTCGTGATGAATCAGTGAGTGAGTCAGTGGTATTTCTCTTTTATATACAGTATATAGATTAGAAAATGTGTACTTTATAAATGTTAGTAACCGCATAAATATTTTTAAGGTTATTTTGGAAGGAAGATGTTTTTGCAAATAAAGTAAATATAAACAGAAAAATTTTGTACACATAAAAAATGATCAGCCTATTCAATATTATTTTTTAATCAAACTGTTTAAATACCACAATATTTAATCTAAACGTTTTGCATGTGTCATCGGTGTGTCAGAATGTAGGCTCTAAGTTCTATCATTACTACTGATTAAAAGTGTCAAACATTTGATGAAACCTTTATTAATATAAATACAAAATATCATTAAAAAGTACGAGGGCTATTAAAAAATTAACCTCTGACTACTAAGGTAAAGAAAAATTACAATGTGATAAAATATTTTATTATACAGAAAAGTTACGAACACATCTCTGTTAGATTCGCACATAATCACAACTCATTTATAGGCAATTATAATGCCATTGCACCAGCCTTTACAATTCCTCGTTGAAGAACTCTGCCAGTAATGGTTGACGCCAATAATGAGATCCTCGTTGGTGTCAGTGCATCGAGTAGCCAGCCAGACTATCGTCTAGTTGACACGATGGCACAGCTGACAGGATTTTTTTCAGCCGTGTTCACGATTAGGCCGCCGGTCCTATTAGGCACGCGCACGATCCCGTGTGTGAGCTTCCCTGGACTTCGAAACATTCAAACACGCGGAGTCTGCCCTCTGGCACACACAGGCGGCTCCGTAGCGACAGGAGTCGATTGCCTGATAGTTATATCGGTGATTCAGCGTCATCTTACAACCTTTGATCCGACGGTAATTGACCACAACACAGTGTCGTTTTGGGCATGGTCCCTCACAACTCCGGCAGTGCCAGACTTACATCAGATCTCAGATCCGACAGTTATTGCAGAGTAAAGATAGAAAGAAACATTTCTATGGTTATAGAAACGCGATCGGGTGGACAGAGCCAATTTCATTGGCCGTTGAATGTCATAGAAACAACAGTAGACAGTGTCAAATGTTTGTACCGATGAAAATCACTCCCGTACACATTGATCTCACGTAACACTATTAAGAGGCTACATTAAAATTAACGTATCACAGTAAATATTATATTATATTACAGTAACTATATAAAGAGCGTTCGAAGAGCACACCACGAAAATCTGATAAAGAATAAACACTAAAATGTAGAACAATGGAAGAATTTACAATAATAAGATTCTTCCATTGATCCACATTGTTGTCTTTAACATTTCTATAAAATAAACATGCGCTGAAGAAATAATTCTGATCTCTTAGTGTTCTAATAAAGCAAGTTAAAAGCTGGAGTGATTGATTTTTGTGACGTCAGGAAGGACTGAAACGTTCCAGGTAATAGAATTAGCTTCAAAAACATTAACGGCAAGGATACAAGTTGCAATGCGGAAATACGAACAGGTGGGGATAGACACTCCTCTCTCCGCCTTTCATTCATCGTATGTAGGCCTACTATTCAATTGCAGGAACTCGAAATATTTTTGAATTACTGAGGTGTATAGGCCTAAATAATTTTCCCACGATGATAAAGCAAATCTTCTATTAAATCAAAGTTATATAAGATTAATCCAGATGATGGAAATATTTTCTAATTTAAAAAGTATAATTTTATGTTTACTCAAAATAACATAAGGTACTTAATCTATAAAATATTTAAACGAACTTACAGGATTATGTTTTTGGAAATACGAAACGGCTTTCACCGTAAAATATATGCGGTTGTTTTATACACCGTAAAATATGCGTGCACCGTGTAAACTGCGTGCGTAAAGTGGAAGTTAACCTTTCGCGAATGGTTAGAAGATATAAAAACTTAACGCGTTTAAAGTGAGGAATACATCAATAAGATTTAGGATTTTGTTATAGACAAAGCATTTTTCACATTTGTTTACGTATTTTAACATATTATATCGGAGAAAGAGTGTGAGTTTTTCTTATTCTTATGCTCGGTAAAAGTGTCCATTGCTCGAGTTGAAGATTGATGCATTTGATTGCCCGGTAGACCACAGTTACAAACAAGATTTTTAAGTTAGTTATTTAAAGGAGCGTAAAACTAACTATCGCGTTGATTTTGATGTTTACATTGATTTTGATATTGCGTTTTCATTGTGTTTCCCTTTAAAACTAATGTTTAACAATGGTACGTTAAAGTATGTAAAAGTATTTATACTTTACAAATTATATACAATCTGTGGTGTGCAAAGATGTCTGCTAATAAATACTATCTGTTTAAAATTAAACATTTGAAATTAATGGAAATTACATATTTTTATGACTCAAGTTACACAACTAATTATTTTTTAATTTTTGATAATTTCCTGCTGTTACCATATAACTACGATATCTGAAATTAGGAAAAATATCTGTCTACTAAAAAGTATCATCTTAGTTGCCAGGGAGAGTAAGAGTGTTTGTTAATGGATTAGTTTTTCCACAGGTACTGAGGCACGGTTGAAACAAGAAATTGTAACATGTGGACAATGACTGGGCTAAAAACCTTATCCATGAGAAAGTCCACATCAGATGAAGTAAACAATCTCATATTTTCTTTAAATCCTAAGCACTTAAACCATAAATTCTTTTTTTTTTCAGATTCAGTACGTCGATGTGCATAATTTGCAAGGAACGAAACAAGAATGACTTACTCAAGGATCGATTTGAAATAAATGATTATTTTTGAGTCTCTATTAAAGTTGATCTCCACTTTTGTTTGACTTTAATACAGAATCTAACACAAAACAAGATTCGTTTTCGGTCCAACAGGTTAAGGGTTAAATATGCGAGGGTCAAGTATATACAACTTCAAAAACGGCACCATCCACCGTACATAAAGTTTTGTCATACTAAGTTCTTGAGTTAAAATACAACACACACACCACTCTCGATCGCCAGCCTTCCACACCGTGTATATATTTTTTAATTATATTTGGAGTTGTTGCACTTTTGGGCATCCATCTTCAGGAGAAATGCTTGTACAACCACGTTTAAACTTGAATGCCCATTTACAAACCAATGTTTTTGTAGGGGCAGCGTCTCCGAGCGCATTTACCATTTTGTTGTGAATTTTCATTGTCCCTACACTTTTTTAACACAGAACTTAATTACAGCATGATGTTTGATTTTGTCCATTTCTAAAACACACATCTGAAACAACTTACAACTGGAAGTGCTGTTAAACATTGAATAAATTGGTAGATATATTTGAAAATGAAAAGGTATTTACATGGAATCTGAATCTGTATTATCAGAGGTTTTAATGTAAATTAAGCAGTAATCGATTTTACTTCAACATTTTATTTGAATACATTCATAATTTTAAATAAATCATTTTGTTTTGTTTTTATTTAAATTTGTTCTTTGACTAGTGTGTTATAATTGTGTTTGTTTACATTGATATTTTTCCATATATTAATTTTGTGACCTTTTTATATGTTTTTATTAATTAGCATTTTCAATCGATGATTGTTATTTATACAGAGTGTATCTAAATTATATTTTTAAAAACGCTTTACAGTGTTGATGGAATCTATCGACAAATTTTTTCTTCTTCTGGGCTATGTGACATTTATTGCAATCTGGACATTTGATTTTGTATATAGCCTATCGTTTTTATTGTGAACGTTGGATTTAGTTTTAGTTTTTATTTTATCAAATCTGTACTGTACTATCTGTGTTACAGGTTATTTTTCATATTAAATTTTCAGGTTAAATTTGTATCTTCAAATAGTTTAATTCGTGTTTGAGATATATTTCCGTAATAAGTAAAGGCTGTGTATTTCATACACTATTATCATTAATAGTTGTAATTTAGAAAAATATTTACTTGGTATTTCTTTAGTGAGTTTATATTTTTATTTTATTTCTAATTTATTGATAGTCTTATTTTGTATCCATTGTTTGTTTAATAATACGTCTTTCTTGTCTCTTTATCATTTAATGGTATTCTAAGCATTCGGTACATGGAATTGAATGCAGCCATTTTGTGGTGGGATGGGATGGTTAGAATTATTTTGAATTATCAGATTACTTTGGAAAGGTTTTCTGTATATTGAGTAATGAAAAGTTGTTGATTTCTAATTATGATTAGGTCTAAGTAATTTAATTTATTATTAGATTCTTCTGCTAATGTGCATTTTATTTTATTATGTAAATTCTTTAAAGCTTTATATATATATATATATATATATATAGAGAGAGAGAGAGAGAGAGAGAGAGAGAGAGAGAGAGAGAGAGAGTATGTCACCAACGTATATAAAGTAATATCCTAATGGGTTGTTCAATTGGATTATATTTATTATTTCTTCGTCGACTTTTTGTATAAATATTTACGATATGATATCGGAGGCTGGGGCTCCCATAGCAAGGCCATCAGTTTGGTGATATAGTTTGTTATTATATTGAAAACAATTTTGATTTAAAATAATGGTTAATTCGTTGGTTAAAGTATGTACCATTTCCGTTATTTGTTTTTAGTTTAATTATTATATTATATATTTATTTATATTTAATTGGCATATTTTGAAATTAAGAAATTACTGGCTGTCGTATAATATTCATACATAAGACATATGATTACAGATGAAAAAGAAACACATAAACGTTTAAAATTATATGATGTTGATGCATACTAAGTTAAATTATATTATATTATTATGCGATGTAGGCTTATATTGTTTATCATATTTTTAAATAGTAAATATTACGACGTGTATATCGTAGCCAAAAATCTTTTTCAACGATGTCTGTCCTCTGAGTTATTACATATTAAGGCACACAATGACAGTTTCGTCTGTAAGCGCGGGCGCGCACGCATGTGTGATGCGAGAGCGTCACGGACACGTGTGAATGTTTTTTACAGTCTCGATTTACTAAATGTTCCTTCCACAGCAGGCAGCCCGTGCAATATCTCGCCCCAAAATTTGAAAACCTAATATACAGTGAATGCCTACATACACATTCATACAAGAGCGGGCGCAGGCAGACATGCACGGCTACACTCTACTGAACATTAACATAAAAATTCTATTACAATTTTCCAAGTTTTCTGTAATATAAAATATTCAGTCAATTTGTATGAGTTCTGGTATTTGTTGATTTGTTTCATCAAGTGAAAAACTTTCTTTACAAGAAACAAAATTCTTTGTATTGCTATGTCGATAGATTTCAAGCCAGTTTGCTTTTCTGGAAAAAATGTGATAGATCTCATGCTGATTCATTATATGGTTATCGCTAGATTAGCTTATACTTCTGGCATAAAATTATTCATTATTTTGCATTGTTATCGAGTTTTTTTAGACACATCTTAGACAGTGTAACAGTGAACGCGCTATTTATTTTCTTAAGTTATTCTTTGAAAACCCATTTTTAAAAATTTATGGTTTACTATGTGTGTGTGATAAACCGTCAAACTCAAAATACAGGACTCTTGGCTCTCACAGGGTAGTATGTAAAAAAGAAATATTTTCGTGCAGTTTCTCTAATATTTATGAAGAACGTTAGACTAAAACTTTGTTTAAATCCATTTAAATTATCTTATTTGAAATTTAATAAACTTTGAGATATATCGACAAGGTCATATAAATTCTAAAAATAGGCTACACTAAGTGGCTCATATAAATCGCACACAACTGAATTTCTGAAACTTGGTGCTGCAACGTAAAATTTTCATTTCCGAAAACATTTTAATTGTAAATAATCAAGTTCCTATTAATCGCGACATAGGTTTTTTTCAACAGTGTTTTTCATAGAAATAATTAAGTAAGAACTACATTTTCCCGTTGTAATGAGTTACATTGGTGTAGATAAAGGGTATGCCTGTGCCAGTGCGTGCCCACTGGAGAGTAGTAAGCGTTGAACCGTGAACCGTGAGGGTGCTCGTTTCACGTGTGATAAACATTTACTTCAATACTTCATTTACTTTGCGTACATAAGCCGTTGCGTTTCCCCTCATTTATTGGGTAAATGCAGTCTGCGTTGTCATTGTTATTGCCTCTACCAAAGAGCCGCCTCCAGCTAATTTATATGTATAAATTGATTCCTAAAATTGATTTTGTATTGTACCTTAAACCCGATTACCCGAAGCAGCAAAGGATACAGCATGAAATATTGTTACGAAAGCATGCAATTTCACCAATGCTACACGAGGAATCAGCATTTTTATATTACATTAATGTATGAAAATTTAGTATAAGCATAAATAAATTTTGTATATGGTAACAATATTTATAGTAATAGCTATTTTATTTAAGATGTGAAGGTATGTACGCGACAAACGATGATGACATTTGGGTTAACGGATGAAGATGTAGAATATAACAGCTACGTATTTCTTATCGGATATTAAGTAGCCTACTCGGTAAGTTTGTCTTGAAATTTAAACTTTTGGTAAATTAATTGTAATTTAATAGGTTTATGTGAATCGCTTATGTAATAGTTGACTAGAGAAAAGCATTATATATTGCAAAATTATGAATAAGCATAAACGAATGTACTGAACTAATAATAAATAAATAGGCCTATTATTCGGCAATTAATAATATATGGACTGATGGTTTACTTCGTACTGATTCGTACTGATTTACTTTACAAATTAATCAGTAGACCAACACAAAATTAATTGTTTTTGAATAGTTTGTTTTATACAATTTTTAGTCTTTAAATGTTCTTTAGAGTTTATGATTTGAATAATAATAAATATTAATTTATTATGACTTCGACTTCTCTTGAATGTAGACTGAACAACGATGTCAGTAGCTGATCATTTATAGTTAATCTCCGGCAGCTATGTGATACCTATGAAAGAATGTAAATTGTAGTGTTTCTCGTGATTGCCTTCGGGTTGTTACTGGGTTCTAAAATTCACGGGTTTAATTCGGTATGATCGCGATGTATCGGTCACCAAATCCAGTACGCTTCAACTGTCTTTTCAAAAGCCTATGCGGACAATCTTGCACTATCCCGGAAGGCACTCAGTTTGAACTGCGGTCGAAACTATATTTGTTTACAATACTTATGTAACCCCGAGATTAGCTCTCCGAGATCGGCGGTATTCGGCGGACTTGTGGCCGTTTACTCCAAACTTATCGTTTGTAAAGTGGACCACATGCGTCACAATTGAATAATATAATCAACGTGAACTGAAATTATACCGAGCTTTACTAAAATTTAAAAACTCCGATTGATCAGCTTATTACTCCTTTTCTACTAAAATCTAATTTAAGTTTTGGCTTATTCTGATCAAGAATTGTTCTGAACCTGCAGAAAAATTATCTATAATTTAATGATTTTTATGGCTTTTGAAGTATGTATCGTACATGAAATTTAAAAAAAAAAAAAGAAAAAACTATTCACACCCAGTTACTTGAACACATATTTACGGCAGATTGTTTGTTATAGTATCAACCACATTCTTGTTGAAGTCACACATAAGGGCGCCATAAACTGGTTTCCAGTTAGCTACTGGATAATTTACATAATTATAGACATTTTATATATCGTAGGCCTACTAAATATTTGCACTTACAATAACTTTTGTACGTTCCTTACATGTAAATTTCCTGTAAGTTTCTTGCAAGCAAAACCTGAAAGTGGGACAAAGATCTAAATGTTCTGTATGTTCTGTGAACATACATAGTCTCACATGGAACTCTACATATTGCACACATTTTCTTATTATCATCATATGGCTTATTATGAGCACATAATACGTCCTACTAAAACATAAAGAATTGTATTTTCTATAGCAATGCAGATATTTAATGGAAATAAACAAATACCATTTTATTTAGTATGAGAATTTAGTTGTCATTAAATAATAATTCTTTAAATTGTTTTCTACAATAGAAGATTTCTTTCTAATCGTCATTTAAATTAACAAATAATTGTTTAATTTAAAAAATTTTATATAACCGTTTACAGTTCGTCGTATAGAGTCGGCGACTTTTGTCGGATGTTAGGCGGAGAGTCGGGCCTCCAGCTCATCTTATTAAGAGAAGTCACGAAATTCCTAACATAATATAACATAGAATGTTTCTTAAGGGGAAGGAGATAAGTAACGAAAAATTATAAACAAATGAATATAATTTTTAGGTCTGATAAAATTCTGTCCAAATAATAGATATAGACGAATTGAACTACATCCATTAGCCCAGTCCCACGCAAATTCAAATTCGTTCTTTCCGTAATGCTGAATTTGATTAACTAAAACTAGTTATTTATTTACATACCATAAAGTTGTAACGACTACTTACAGTAATGGGTGACGAGAATGAATGAAGAAAAACAATATATTGGAAATTAATATCATTTACAATGTACTAAACAAGTTAACCGTTAAATTATTCAATATATGTGCATTCCTACAGTATTTTATATTATCGTGCGCACGTAAAGGTGTGGGAGCGCGAGTTTACACAAATTATATAGAAGAAATTTTTACTCTTTATAAACAATTATAATTTCTTTTATATTTTTAAAGGTTTCTCACGTTTTTACAATATCCTCGTACCTATTATTATTAAATGGATTATTCTTATTACTGTCAAACAATATACGAGGTTTGATGAAACAGTTTGTGCAATTTTGCAATTTCGACCGCAACAAGTGGCCGATTAGAAAACTGTTTTTATGTGATGTTCGTACACATGTTACTGACAATCGTCTAAAATTTTAGCCCTATTTGATGCGTAGTTTAGATTTCACAACTAACTGAGTAAGTTGTCCTTAGGTGTATTAGGCGACTTTTGTCATTCTACAATGCAGTATGGAAGAACATCGATTAAATTTTGTGTAAACTGTGATATAAACTGCTCTGTCCTGGTAAACGTGTTCAGAAGGCTTCTGGCGACACTGCTGTGCGTGAACAAGCAGTTTACAAGCTTCAAAGACTGGCGTAAATGAATTGAAGATCGTGGTTGACAGGTGAAGATTATGTTTTTGTGTTCCACGAAATTTCATCGTTAGGCGCAGTGGTAAATAAAGAGTACTGTTCGGGCATTTTACGCCAATTTTATGAAGCTATTCGTAGAAAAACGGACAGATTTACGGAAGAATAATTTATGAAAATTGCAGCCCGCCGATAATACAACGCAGGTCATTGGTTAAGAATTTTACCAGGCTAGGCATAGTGATGACATGGCAACTGCCGTATTTACCAGATGTGTTCCAAACTCCATCTGATAAATTCCACGAAAGGACAATGTTTCGCGACCGTTGAAGGCGTAAAACGAAAATCGCTAAGCGAGACCAAGGCTGAACAAAGAAGTGCATGCTCGAAATATTTTGGAGACTGTAAAAAAGGCTGGTTTAATCGTGTTACATTCGACTGAGATTAGTTAAAGGGGGCAGTATAAGTGTCGATGAATGAAGGCATAATTTTTAAAATAAACAAGAAGTGCATGAAGGTTTTGATAAAATCTCGTACTTCATACATACTTTGATTTTAATCTGATATAACAAGTTTTTTGTGTAACAAATTCTGTTTTGCCTGGTGGATTTATTGCAGTTTACATTACTCATTAAAGGGATATTTCTTATAATTAAAAAAAGGTACTTTATCATTTCAACCTTATCTCTGATGGTTTAGTTGTTTCAAAATGTATTCCCGGTTTAATATTTTTAATGGCATTTCTTGTTTCCAAATCATCTGAAGAAGTCGTGATGCTATGAATAATGTGTACAATTTTACAGGAATACGGTTTGTTGCAATTTTCCATTATTGTTGTCATTCTTACTTATTGTACGTGTCTCTGTGTACCTCATTTGTTATTCTGTTTAGCTAGCGTTTGCTGATGTCCGTTCCCACTGCAGATACTCACAACCTGCGCACCAAAAGTGCTGCAGTTATTTGCATGTTTTAAAGGCACTCTTGTTTGTTCACTATTGTGCAACAGGGTCACCGTAGTAGACCTCTGGGGCTGACAGTGTTTGTTGAATTTCAGGTCGTCGTGTCTCCAGTAATACTATCACGTCGACGTGTTAGAAAGAATTGTCATGTTACAATATTTTCAAAACAATTGTCGTGCCTCTTCCTGCGTTCCAAGGTATATCCGAATGAACTGTTTCTGATCCAAATGTCAAGAGTTTATTTGTCGTTAACTGCGATCTAGCGAATTTAGCTTATTACTTCGTATTAAGAAAGACTATGTGTTAAATTATTTCATTTGTGGAGAAGAACTATTTATTAAAGAATAACTTGGTTAGATTAAATAAGGCGGTTGAATAAGGCATTACATACGATACCTTACGATAGATTAACTAAGGCATTAAATAAGAAAGAATAAGGTGATTTAATAAATTCTGCGATACCTCTAGATGCGATTTTCTTGTCCCACACAAATAGCATTCACATTCATAAAAAATAAGTAGCTCACTTGATCAGACCATTTTCTGATATCTGAGCAACTTTACTTTTGTACTGTACGTAATAAAGGGGCACATAGGCTTATAATTGTTTCTTCTTAAGTACTCGTTTTTCTGTACTTTTGCCAAGCTCCTTTAGTTTCTAAAAATTTCATCATCATCATCGCTTCATGGATTGTGGCCTTATGACTCCTGCCATCTTGCAACTGGCCTGCCACCAGACCTTCTTCCAACCGGTTCATACTCATAAGCCAACTTCGAAAAGCGGGTATAGTCTATTCTTTCTAGGTGTTGTTTCCAGCAATTTCTATAATTCTGAATGATTTCATTTAGAGAAACTATATCAAGTTCTCGTCGAATATACTCGTTTCTTATATGATCGAGTCGCGTATATCCCTTTATCGATCTCAAACAACTCATTTTTGCAGCCTGTAATCGGCACCAGTCCTTCTTCCTTATAGTCCAAGTCTCGCATCCGTACAGCAGTGCTGGTACTGCCATTGTCTTACAGAATCTGATATACGTCTTTTGTCTAGGTTTCCTTTTCAATGTCCTTCTCAGTATTCCACATATAGTATTCTATATGGTACATGGAATTCCTCAGTATTCTAAAAGTATTCCTCAGAATTTCTTAGTATTCCACATATTGTACTCTATATAGTACATAGAATTCCTCAGTATTCTAAAAGTATTCCTCAGAATTTCTTAGTATTCCACATATTGAATTCTGTGTAGTACATAGAATTCCTCAGTATTATAAAAGTATTCCTCAGAATTTCTCAATATTCCACATATTGTATTCCTCAGTATTCTAAAAAATTTATCTTTTTTGTCTCTTAGGTTTATAACACACGTCCCCCCCCCCCCCCAACACACTCAACACAGTCAACACACTCAGCACAGTACGTCTAATACAGTCACCGAAATCTGAATAGTTAATTTCGGTATGTAAATACTACAGTTTCCATCAGGTTAATTTCTATGTTGCCTCACTATACACTCTCATATGGAGAAATTAATATAATTAGTTTAGGGGGAAGATAGAATTAATTGCTAATTATTGTGAAGATGGCACGATGAAGTGTTCCGCAAATTTACGACCATCAGCTGTAATTAATGTGTCCGCCGGAATGGCAGGCACAATAAGGAAAGAATCAGAACGGTCATTTGTGTGAGCATGTTATTAATGGATTCGATTTACCCGCACGGCTACTTCCGAAAATAGGACTTTTGTAAATGTTGGGTCATTTATAAAACTGAAAACTCCCTAAATCAAACTTAAACAAACGCCGTTACACGGCTAACAAAAAGTCTCGTAGAATATTTTTTTCATTCCATAACGTGTTTCCTCTGTGTCAATATACGTACAAATAATGGTATCTCATAATCGGGTTTTATATACCTCGAGCTCAGTTTTAATCATACAACTAAAAACTACAAAAAAAGTGATACGAAAACAGTGTGAATGCGTTTAGTTTTCTTTGCGATATTTGATGTACGATTGAATTTTATTCCGTGTTAATAATTTAGCCTCTCAATAACCTTTCATGCGTTACACTGTAATTTGCATATAGAAAGTATGTCTCTACATTTGCATATAGAAAGTATGTCTCTACATTTTCATTGTAAATGTACATACATTATACCTTCTACCCTATACATTATCCCTTTAAATTAAAGGGATTATTTTTTGTACACTTTTCATCCGTCAAAAGAATAAAATATGCGAGTCTCTGTGTAATACGTTTTGATATACGACGTCTGAAGAGTGTAGCTGCCATTTTGTAGATTGTTTCCAATCTGTTTTACATGTTTACCTGAGGCAACCATACTAAATTATATGACGCTGCTCACAGCATAATCTGATAATAATTTAACGAGTGCTGTACTAGTTTCCTTGTGTTTAAACTTTCCTTTAAATTCTTGGATTTCGTTGTCCATGACGTGTCCGTTACTTAACTAAATATCACTATAATATTGACGACTCGGAACACAAAGTTTTTTATAAGTAAAAACGTAAAGTTTTACCTTACAGCCTAAACCGGCTTTCACCTATAGAAGGCTTCATCAGAGGCTGTCGTTAGTAGCGCTGCTCGTCTTGTTGTTGGCGACGAGAAAGTGTTTCGAAAGATTGAAGCTGTGTGTGTGTGGTGAGATGTGTTCGAATAATGCGTGCGATTTGAATTGTGTCTGTTCGTTTAGGATGTCGTTTTTATTTGTTTTTGTGTGTTTGTATATTTCTAATTGTTCTAGAGTGTCTAGTTTTCGGCCTTTTGTGTGTACGTGTAGTATGTTCATGTTATTGTCGATGTTTTTATATGTGTGGTTTGCTTCAATGAGGTGGTTTGCGAAGGTAGATTCTGTAGTGGTGTGGAGTGCTTTTGTGTGTTCAATGTATCTCTGTTTGAAGCTACGTCCTGTCTGGCCTATGTAGAATTTACTGCAATTTGAACAATTTAGTTTATATACACCGGGTAGATCGAATTTGTTTTGTGCTTTGGGCATGCGTTTTGATAGTGTGTGTTCTGTTTTGTTAGTAGTTTTGTAAGCGATTCTGTATCCTGCTTTTTTGAATTTGTGGGCAATTTTTTCTGTTTGTTTGTTTGTTGATGTATGTTAGTGTTATGAATTTGTTGTTTTCTGTCTTTGTCTGTTGTTTGTTTTGTGTTTTGTGTAGGAGTTTACTGACTATTGTTCTGTCATAACCGTTAGATTCTGCTAGATATTTTATCGTGTTTAGTTCGTCTTTGTAGTCTATTTCATCTAAGGGGATGTTGTTAAGTCTATGTATCATGGTTCTAAAAGCAGCTAGTTTCTGTTGTATTGGGTGATTGGAGGTGATATACAGAAAACCAACTCCAACTGACACACTAATACACAACACCTCCAATCACCCAATACAACACAAACTAGCTGCTTTTAGAACCATGATACATAGACTTAACAACATCCCCTTAGATGAAATAGACTACAAAGACGAACTAAACACGATAAAATATCTAGCAGAATCTAACGGTTATGACAGAACAATAGTCAGTAAACTCCTACACAAAACACAAAACAAACAACAGACAAAGACAGAAAACAACAAATTCATAACACTAACATACATCAACAAACAAACAAACAGAAAAAATTGCCCACAAATTCAAAAAAGCAGGATACAGAATCGCTTACAAAACTACTAACAAAACAGAACACACACTATCAAAACGCACGCCCAAAGCACAAAACAAATTCGATCTACCCGGTGTATATAAACTAAATTGTTCAAATTGCAGTAAATTCTACATAGGCCAGACAGGACGTAGCTTCAAACAGAGATACATTGAACACACAAAAGCACTCCACACCACTACAGAATCTACCTTCGTAAACCACCTCATTGAAGCAAACCACACATATAAAAACATCGACAATAACATGAACATACTACACGTACACACAAAAGGCCGAAAACTAGACACTCTAGAACAATTAGAAATATACAAACACACAAAAACAAATAAAAACGACATCCTAAACGAACAGACACCATTCAAATCGCACGCATTATTCGAACACATCTCACCACACACACACAGCTTCAATCTTTCGAAACACTTTCTCGTCGCCAACAACAAGACGAGCAGCGCTACTAACGACAGCCTCTGATGAAGCCTTCTATAGGTGAAAGCCGGTTTAGGCTGTAAGGTAAAACTTTACGTTTTTACTTATAAAAAACTTTGTGTTCCGAGTCGTCAATATTATAGTGATATTTCCTTTAAACTTTCGTCCAAAGTAGTACTCTGGACTTCATTCAAAGTAGTTGGTCAAAGTATACAAAACATTACTAATTTATTCCGTATTTTCAATATAAAAATAAAAACCCCTAAAATAACAATAATATAGATTATTATTAGAACAGTTATAAGTGAAAATTTCTTGAAAATGCCTTTTGAAAATCTGTTTAAACTCCAACCGTTTAAATAAGTTTACGACAAGTACACATAAACAATTTTTAAATTAAAAATACACATAAATAATAAAAACTAATAAAGTTTTTTATACTAGCAAAACTTGTGTTCTAAGCGAATGTCACAACTGAGGAATTAACATGTGGGGAAACCGTGTGTGATTCCACCGGACGGAACACTTGACGCGTGCAAAGTTAATGTGACCTGCCAGGTTATATAATATTCAATTACGGAGTTTGAAGGCACAAGGCTGCATGTCCAGAAATTGTAATTGTGTCAGGCCTTGCTGAGACACTGTACAGTAGCGCCAAAGGTTTTAAGCTGTTCCGAACACAGATTACACAAAATTAGATGGATGGAAGCGTGTAGACATTGTGATAAGTGTATTATTGTAGCCTGCTTTTAGAATAACTGTACTGAATCTTATTACGAAATCTAATTAATGTATTACAGTACACGCAGTATTACAAGTGTTTAAATAGTCTTGGAGGTAATTAATAACACCACTACACTATAGACACATATAATATGGCCACCATAGAAACATTCGGTTCACTGTAAAGTTGCGCCCAACCGTAAAATCAAATACTATATTGCCACGCGAATGGAAAATAGCATTGTTAAGACTGAGTTTAAAATGAAAAGTAAAACTTATATACTGTCTCGTATATACCGTCGCTTATTACAGAGACATAAGGTTTTACAAGCAAAAATCATAAGAGAATTGATGTATTAACAAAAAAATCTAGACACAATAAAGCAAAAAATGATAACAAATGTTTATTTCTTGTGAACTCGAGTAGCAAGACAAAATCGATAGCACTAAATGATGATGGTGATGAGAGAAGTAGTAGTAGTAGTAGTAGTAGTAGTAGTAGTAGTAGTAGTAGTAGTAGTAGTAGTGGTAGTAGTAGTAGTAGTAGTAGTTGTTGTTGTTGTTGTTATTGTTGTAGTAGTAGTAGCAGCAGCAGCAGCAGTAGTAGTAGTAGTAGTAGTAGTAGTAGTAGTACCAGTAGTAGTAGTATCTTTCCATAAGATAAGATGACAAGAAAATGTCAGCCAAGAAACTAGGAAACAAATGCTCCTTAAAAGTATGCTTAAAAGTAACCACGTTTTAAAGTAATGAAAAATTCAGTTACCGCATTAATAAGTCAAACATTAAATCTCAAGGTACAAATTATCGGTAAATAAATTATTATAAAATGTGTTTAAAATGATCAATTTACTCCATTAAAAGCGAAAATGTATGAGTTATTCGTAAAAATAAAGCCTATTGTACACAAAGTTTTGCACTGGAACGTAGTTAAAATTTCATAATGTTTTATTAATTAAAAATTATTATGTATTTTGAGGGTTATCAGTAATCTATACGTCATGCGTCTCAGAAATGACAAATAATTTTTACATTTTCTCATCAAACAGCCCCTCAATTTCTTCTGGTTTACCTTCAGGATATTTACAACGCATTGAAAATAACTAAAGTGGGAAAGAAGAGAGTAGTGTTCCTAACGCGGTCTCTGTATTTATCGTTAATTGGTGCGTAACTCACTTTTCGGAATTAGTGACTTTGAGAGTTCATGCATATTAAACCCGAGGTTCCAGTTTTTTACAAGGTTCTGCAGCTACAAAAAAGAAAGTATACTTTAACGCAATGCGTAAAACCCATTTTTGAAAGACAAAATGCCATTCTGATTTCGTACGTAATGTTGAATTTTTGCGTAGGTTAAATTAAACTTTGTCTCGCTAGATATTTGCTGAAGTATTTGCTCTGTAATAAAAGCAAAAGGAGAGTCATCCGGTTATTAATCATCAGTATATTTAATTTGCCTTTGTAATGTAGTCTTTTCAATTAAGCATATTTCCACGAATTAAAGAAGTCTGAGAGTTTATGAGTTGTTCAGTACAGGAAAATGTAAGAGTAGCCTATATCCACAAACTTGTGCAAAAGGTACCTCACAATTTTGACTACAGGAAGAAAAAGTGCTAAACAAACGTGTAAAACCCGAATTTAAATTAAACAAAGTGAAGGAAGAGAGTAAATGTGCATTATTAATTTACAGCTTTTAAAAGAGAAGAAATTGTAAAATCCCGATATTTGTTAGTAAAAGTAAACGTAATATCTCAATTTTCTTTATATTTCATGATTAATGCAGACACAAAGAGCAATTTTTGTAAAACGTAAGACGCTATCATTTTCCAAAAGTTGTGGTATAAAATATTAACACTTCACTTATACATTTCTGGCTTTTAAATTAAGCAGTTAAATAAATCATAAAAATTCTTACGTTTGCTTGACATCCTTCACTCTATTCGAATAAGTATGATGTAAAATAGAAACCAACTGTAATTTTGAAGAATATTTTATAATAAAGAATTTCCACTTCATTGTATTAATTATTCTGTTAAATTGTAAAATGTCTCAATAGACATATGAATGTTACTTTAAAATAATTTATCTGAAAAGGAAAAACTCTAAAACTGAAAGTTTAGTTTTAAATAATGTTTCTTAGGTCTTAATAATGCCAGTACTTCAAAATTAACTTTACGTTTTAAAAAATTATTTTAAATTATCACGTAATAAACATAAAAATATTTATTGGCATTTTAAAGATTTATTATTTTTGCAATGTTTCTGGATTTTGTTATTTTTAAATATGCACTCAATAATGCTACGTATTCCTGGTTAAAAATTCTTGATCCTTTATAATGCACGTTGTAAATGTAGAGCCATCTTACTTTTGACTTTACGTGATTCGAGTTAAAGTCGATAGTGTTGCTAACGGCGGCCCGACATCTCGTGGGATTGCAATTCACAAAAACTTAAGTACTCAATAAATCTTGGCTGTATCTTCCATCTGCTGTGGATATCGTATAAACTGCATGCTTCACAAGCGCAGTAAAAAATGAATGAACTATTGCTACTCCGCTAATATGGAGCGGAACGTACAAATTGAGAAGCTACGACAGCGGTGGCTCCACCCTCAGTTCTCCTGTACGTGATACGATTTTTAACGGCCATTCCATTCATTCCACTGTTTTATGTAAATTTTTCCGTCCTCCCTGCTTCTAAGAACGAATTTAATCAACTTACAACACGTATTCATTTCCTCCTGCTGGCGACTTCAGTCTTCAATGATTAATTGAAAATATGAAAATAAAATATTTTCTGTTAATGGAACAATATTTATTCTGAAAGATATTCTTGCAACATTAATTTGGTTTATCAATGTTTACTTTTTTATTATTAAAAACTACAGTCAACAATTAAAATTTTAAAAACTAATAGAAAAACTATTATAAATCTTTGTTAACAATGAAGTGTATGTGGTGGTTGATCACTTCAAATGCTATTTTTTCTTTGCTTTGAATCTTAATAACATAAAATACATACCGTATAAATACGCACACACCAAATCTTGTCCATTTCACGGTAACATACTACTTGACTAAGTATCTTGGTTAACTAAGGGTTGACTAAGGTTTGACTAATTATCTTAGTTGACTAAGGGTTCTCATCGTGGTCTCTGTATACCTCTTGGATCTCTCGCGACTATCTGCTAAATGTCTTCCCCATCTCCTACTTCCAGTCGCAATTGTGAAATAATACGCGTATTTGATCGTGATCAGCTGAGAACCCATTTAATTCTTTGTTTTCCTTCTTCTCCTCTCTCTGTCACTTACTTCCTCTCCCTACGCATCACTCTCGTCTTCATGTTCTTTATTTCTGGTCCACAAATCATTGTAGAAAACATACATTCATTCAAAATTTGCTCTTTAAACATAAGAGTAATTTGTCATTCTTCACAATATTGATGGAACTTTCTAATAACAACCCCTACTGGATTTATTCCACTAATAATTTCTGCGATTGTGTCTCATTTGTTTGATTGTTTCTTTCAAACATTTATCTTATAGCTGTCAAGCTCTCATCATCAATTTTCACCTCCTCACTGGCGTAATCTTATTAAATTTCGTTGACCACTTCCATTTTATTCTCAAACCAATTTTCGCATTTTCCTGTTAACCCATTAATAATCTTTTCCATCTCATTTGTATTTTTATTAAACAACAATACTAAGTGATTCTAAAAAGTAAGGAGACTAAGTGTAGCCTATAAAATTAGTGAAAATGTTATTCTCTTCAAAGTAATTTCCTTGAAAAACATACGTTTAGCGAGATATTGATCCCACTGACTTAAACAGTATTATCAGTGTCCTTACCTAGTTCGTCACAGTCTGGATGTTCTCCGCATTTTGAAATAGCCGCCACAAAGTTGGCTTTTGAGTTTTTGAAATAGAATATAATTATATGAAGATTATTTAGAAAGAATCATGGAGTAGAGAACTAGGGTACCACAGACTGTCCTTTTTGGCCATCAACTACGAAGTCACACTAAGCGTTGTGATGATGAAGCACTCAAGAGTCACCAGTCTCTAGACAGGCCTCAAATCTTACACCAAAATTTTATAAGCAGTTTTGTTAATTTAAAATTATTTTAAAATTTAAAGTTTAATTTAAAATGTTTGTATCCGATCATTGTTAGCATCAAAATAAGATAACACTTGATGAGATCTTCCACTTTCAACGCATTTGTATCATCAGGTCATGCTGTGATTTGGTCGCCTAGAAGAGACTTCATCCTCTACAGTGACTATCCAAAAATGATTTTGCCACCCAGACTCTGAGTCCAAGTCACGGCTATACGTCCGTAAAAGTACAGTAAATTGTGTGAGACTGTGAGAAAATTCCAGAACAAAGAAACTGTCGAGTGTTTGTAATTGAAACCAAACATGCGTTAGTACACGTGATCTGCTAAACTAACAAAAGTAACATTAATAGAAAAAAAACTGGAATCTTCCATCAGCGAGAATAATCAGAGAACTTCTCATGAGAACCTACGAATCAGCAACTTTGGTTTTACACGTGTGGAAATCTTTGACCCAAAACACCTATCCCTTCTTTCCTTCCCAATAACCAATCAACAACTAAAAGACACATTGCCAGGAAGACTAAGAGGTGAAGGACTGAATTAATGCATGTGGGTTACAAGAGAATTGAGAGGAGAGTTCCTGTGAAGAGTTCAAGACGGAAGAAAGATGAGCGGTACGTTTCGAAGTGCAATCAACATGGACCGTTATAACAACAAACTGTAAGAGAGAAAATTTTAACGTTAAAGTGATTGCTAATTAATTTAAATTAAAAAATTATAAAGGGGTTACTCTATAGTAAAAGTTAAACGCTCAATTACATACAAGTAATAGAATGTTAAGTAAATCAAAAATAATAGTAATAAAATAAAATTTAACTGAAAAAAAGGTAAATGGTAGAAATTAAGATTAAGAAGTTTACACAGCTTTAAAACTTTTTACTTATTTTATTATTACTTATAAAATAGTTAAAAAAAATTTTTTTTTTAACATAAAAAAGATTATTATTATTTACTACTAAGTTTAGATAAAATTAGTAATTAAAAAAACTGCACAAAAGCCAAGCAAAAATGTTTTTTTTAACCCCCTCCCCCAAACCACCATCCTCTTATTGTTGTTAGATGTTTCTGTTGCACTGTCTTGCTATCTTGATGATTGACTCAAAATTGTATTAAATAAAGCGGTTAAATATTATATTCAAAAACTTACGTTAATGGTTCCGTCAGTGACTTACTTTTTTGTCGTTACGACGCGTTTCAAGACGTATGTCTCATCATCATCTTGCTACAAAGTTTATTTCTGTTATTAAGTAAATATGTGTTTTCATAATGATTTAAGTATACATCTGCCAGTAAGCCGGATAGTGGTGAGCCCATTGCTAAACCCCTTTGCTCGATGTAATATTTGGTATTAAAAGTAAAATAGTTCTGACTAAGTATCACTTCTAATAGGTTAATTATTTCGTCAAGACGAAGCAAGATAATTTCATATTCACGATACGTCGACGATACGTTCATAATATTCAATGGCACTTTACATCAAATAGAAAACCTAAAAAACTACATGAATAAAATCAACTACACGATAAAGTTTACCCTTGAAACCGAAGTGAATAACAAGATTAATTTCCTTTACCTGACTGTCACAAGGCTGGATAACAAATTTAAATATAAAATTTATAGAAAGTCAACCACCACAGATACTACAATACATGGTGATTCACACTACCCGTTTATACAAAAAATGGCACCCTTTAATAGTTTAATACATAGATTATTAACAATACCAATGGACGCCAGTGATTTCAACGAAGAACTAACGACAATTAAGCACATAGCTATGGCTAATGGATATAAGGCGGTAGGCTAATGATAGATAACCTAATCAGGCAACATCGAAAGAGAAAGGAAAAGAACGGTACGCCCCGTAAACATCTAGATAATACAAGATAATACATCTAGATATATCATGTGAATATGGCAACACCTTACCCAAAATATTAAATAGTGTGTTCAACAGGCCAAATATTAAAATGGCGTTCCGCACTTCTAATACCATTGGAAAAATACTTAGATCGAAACAATCCACACCAGTAGAAGATAAGACAGGCGTATACAAGATTTCATGTAGCGACTGTAATAGCTATTATATCGCACAAACTGGTAGATCTTTTGGTAAACGTTTCAAAGAACATCTCCCCAAACAAAACAGTAAAAAACTAAGTTCCAGTTTTGCACGCCATTTAGTTGATAACAATCATAATTACACGAACTTCAAGACCAACTTTAGACCCCTGCATGTCTGTAAGAAAGGCAGATACATGAACGCTGCTAAAGAATTTGAAATATATAATGCACACAAAATTTTCAATAAAATTAAAGGTAGTGATACGAATAATAGTAAGAATATCCCTGAGTTCCTATTAAATGATCAACTGCAGTTCCAATCAAACTCACTATATGACGTAGTTATTAGTATCCAAGATAAGATTGAAAACACACGAACTACTGAGTAAATAACGTACAGTAATAACAACAGTGCGGGATCGACTTCAACGCGGTGCGCACCGGCCGTATATGTTCCGTTCACGTTTGTGTTTTTATGTGTTCGTTTATTTATTTTATTTTAATGTATTGACGACCTCACTTATCGAGTGAAACACCTGATGATAAGACATACGTCTTGAAACGCGTCGTAACGACAAAAAAGTAAGTCACTGACGGAACCATTAACGTAAGTTTTTGAATATAATTTCAAGTGACTTGGATACTTGTGAAAAAATGAATCTTAAGTTAAGTATTATTGAACTCTATTTTTATTATGTGAACAGACCAAACGTTATGACACAATCCACAATCAAATGTGACAAGGTTCAGAAATTGAAAATATTTATGAATGTAAACAAACACTAAAACTGTCAGCTGTTGGATTATTGATCTCGTAGTGTTCCCATTTCTGGAGAAAAATTAAGTTTAATTACTTTTTAGAAAAACTTCTTGTATCAATCGTGTATTTCTCAGATTTTGAAAAATATCAAGTTAGTCCATCTACTACAGTATAATTGAACCGTTTTTCCATTCTAATCTTCTAAATATCCCGTCCAACGATACTGCGAACATCTTTGGTGACATATCACTTCTTTAATGCGTTTGATGTATATCGCAGAAAATGTATAGTAATATCAAGTAATGATACAATTTTTTGGTAGATAATAAAATCTTTTAATACTTTTTAAAGAAAACCTAATAACAACCGCTCTAATTTTACTTCTATTCATATATTACCTAGATTTGGAAGTTTAAATTAGAAGGGACTTTTTAGGTTGTAAAGTCTAATACCAGCGTGATTCAGAACATAACTACTGTTAAGTTACTTTCGTACCACATCTCTATCCAGTTTGCTGGTGTTTGTCAATGTCACTTACACGCGTTGAACACTTAGTACCTGTAAACTGCGAGAAAACTTTGGCAGATCTGGTCGCAGCAGTGTGTGTGTAGCCGCCGACTGGTAGTAATGTGTGGGTTTCACTTTGTCAATTCCATTTACATGGACCGGACAAGATTCACTACACATCACGCCTACGTTTGGCTTTCCATTCCATTAAGTCTTCCCAACTGATACGGTGTAAAAGTACATAACTTACATTCTACTTCAATCACGTATCCGGTAAGTGATTTTGCGTGCACCCGTAAGAGACGTCCCGTCGCCAAATGTTGGACGCCAAGTTCATCACGTCGTTCTGTACCACGCCCATGAACTAATGAGACGATCAATGGAGCACGAATTTTTTAGCATATTATTCAGATAGTAATTGTCCGATTTACTATGCTCATTTTCAGATAGTAAAAGTTACGCCTGTTCATCTTTTGTTTTATATCATGTGTACAAAGTTTCTCCATTTTTTGGGTGGTGGAGTGAGAACAAATTTTACGCTAGGGATTTACGTAACATACGTCTCTTGCTGACACAGAAACTAGTTTACGCGTATCGGAAGTTGTCCACTCAGCCGTTGCCTATCTGTCTATAGACGCAACACAAAATAGCTCAGTTGCAGTTAAATGAGCTTTTGGAATTCTGTTTACACACTTTTTCAACAACAGTCCATTTATAACTGTAATGAGTTCACTAGTTGACATAGGGTTGTTCAAGGTAAACAGTACATATGACAATGTCAAACGGGTTTGATTATTTTTAAACAAAGCTGTCGCACCCATATTCACATACGAAACGAGGTATCAACCTTCACACACGTACTTGTGGGTATATTAGCAATTATTTCATAAACCTCAAGAATGGGTTGTGAATTTTGCGAGTGTTGTGTTGTCTACGCTTCGTTATGGAGTAGTCTACAAACCTTTTGATGCCTACAACATTCTGAAGACGCATTCTGTAAATCCTACGTCAGTTGTGTTGTACGTAGCAGACTAGCAATACAACATTGATAACGTCAGGGTGGAGGCTGGTAACAAAAAAAAAACCGACTGCCAGAATTTGGGGATAGTTTGCCCATTACGAGAAAACGAAACTGAAACAACGTAAATTGTTAATTTTTACTAGCACTAACAAGGAAAGTCTTTCCGGAGTTTACGAGTGACTGCATAAACGAACGTCATACGGTATACAGAAACACGTGGTTACAGCCAATCATTATGACAACGATAAACGTTAATCATGGTTGTTTAGCCGGAGCGGTTAAATTTTGTAAATCAATGTTTTCACTTTCTTGAACACAAACCAAGTTGCCCAGTGTTTTTACAGAGTTTTCATTTCTACTAAAGAGAGCATTAACCGCCGTCTGCATTATAAAATGTTTCAGTAAACAACTGAATGCCACTTCATAATTAATTTAGGAAGAAAAACGCCTAAAATATGACAAATATTTTTAAACAATATTTATTAACAACGTGGGATTTAACAAAGCGAGTTGTTTAATATTTAACATTTAAAAAAATAAATAAATAATTTATAATATTATTAACATAAACAATAAATTATGTCAAAATGTCCGTTGTTATTTTAGTGTAATTATTTTACCTGTGAGGTGAAAATAGCCTGGAACGTAGGTAAAATGAACGACGGATACCTTTAACCAAAGGGGAACATATTCGTCAAAATTTCTAATTTTAAATAAAATGAGCGTTTTGCGAATTAAATCAACAACAAAATATTTTGTAAAATTGAACATAATTTCGAAAATTATAGTTTCTGTCTGAATGGTAGACAAGTAAAGTTATTCAGCTATAGTACTTCTTTATTTATAAACGGTGTACCAATGAAAATGTTTTCTATTAACTACAATTTGTTAACAAAAGGAAAATAATTTTAATTCACTGAACACGATCTCGGCTTTCTCTCATCTTTCTGTCATCTGATCTCACGATCTCAACACAGGTTCCAACTTTTTCTCATGCCCTTTTGTGTGGTAACCGTAAACATATTGCACCAAATAGAACTTTGAACTCATGTCTGCGACGGTGTTACGGAAACTTATGAATTTATTTATGGAAGAGTTGACTAATCGCATTAACAAGTTTTCTCCGTGGATAACCAAATTATTATTCTAAACAATTGTATTAGAAATTATCCAGATTCTGAGCCGTGAGATTAGGTCTGTGGGTGATGTAACCTACATTTTATGAAATTTATAGTACACTTTATACAGAACGCAACATACTAGCAATAAACAAACTATAAAGTAGTTGATACAGGTGAAGCGGAGACGTGATACAAGACATGGGTACGCGTGTACTCGTTGGTCGCAGACAAAACAAACGTAAGAAGTAGTCCTGTCACAAAGTTGTAAGGCTATTAACTGGTTGAATTTGTTTAACCATATTCGGTAAGGACGGACGGTATGTAAGACATAAGACATTTCTTTATTACACGTATTGCTTACATTCTTTTTTCGTTTTTGGCAGATTGCAATGAATAGAGATAAAAAAAATCACCTACGGAATCTGTCACAATGTTCGTTAGAATTCAGATGATAATTATAAAACAAATTGTGAGATAAGATTATGGCAGCAAATAATAAAGATGTTATGTGCTCATTGCACAAAAAATAGGGTTTTTTGACAAGCTATCAGTGTATCATAAAACACTTGGCACGTTACAAAAAGTCAATTAAGTAAAGGAGTTAAAACTAACAGCGTAACAAGTACTTAAACATTTAGTAGATACATATTGGAAGTATTAGGTTGACTGAACGTACATCTATATACGATACAGAAGCCGAAGCAATGAAAATAAACTTTTACTTTATGAACATTTTTATTTCGATAAACAGAACACACTACCATGTAAATATAATACGAGAAGACGTTACATATTTTTAATATTATTTTTATGTTCATATATATGCATATTAATAATAAGTAATAATTTAAATTTTTGAAAGAAGAATGTTTTGTATTGTTTTTTACAATGTTTCGACAGTTAAATTACTGTCATCAGCAGTAGTATATAATATAATTTATTATACATATATATATATATATATATATATATATATTTAATATTCATAATTTAATACTATGGAATTAGTGAACACGTGAGAAATATTTAGAAACCATGACGAGTTTCATACTAATTTTCAATGACAAAACATAGTTTAGAAATTAATTAGATTGTATTATTCATATCAGAAAATAAACTTTTCAAAATCTGAATTATTTTAAAAAGATAAAATATGTAAAGTAGACGTTATTGAAATTTTTCTTCAGGAATACAATATTCAGCCTTATTCCGGCAAATAAATATTCGGATTTAAAAAAAAAACCTTGAGCGGCTTCCTTGGTTGCTTCTGCCTACCAACAGTACTGATATCAACGGTGTCTAAATAAACATGTATACAGAAACACGACACGTTGAGTACAATAGACAAGGCATATTGAATACACTGTACTCCCCGGTGTATTGCGCGTAGCTATCTCGACGGAATGAAATGACGTCTGTACAAGCGAGTGGTTGTCTGACGAAAAGCACTACATATTTTTAAAAGTATAGTTTAATTAGTTTAGTATTTACGTTGTTTACCGTCAGTAAATATTCTATACAAAAATATATTAAGTCCTTCAAACACATGCATATAATTCATGAGGGGTACAATTCCTAGTTAATTCAAAATTATCAAGAAAAATAAATTAAAAAGGGACAAATGTCATTATTATTTATTTGATAATTTCAAATAGAACAGAAATAAAGCTTGCTTTTGTTAAAATAATGACAGATTCAAAATAAATTCTTTTTCAGACATAATAGATTATGTTCATTATGTAGAAGGTTTACTTTATTACGTGATAGGCCTGATAGAACTAAGTGAGTTCTAGACTAAGCATAAACACTTTACTAAAAACTAAAGTTAAAAAAACAATAGAAAGTTTTACATGTAATATTAACGCTGATTTAATACTGTCTTAGGCTTTCATAACGAGTATTCAATTATTAAAACAGACAGCTGATACAAGATTAGAAAATATTTCACTGCCGTCGAAATAAAAATATTGTAGCGACTAAGTGTAGAGGTTTGGACGCTAACAAGAAGTTACCAAATGAACAAATATTGTAGGGACTAAGTGTAGAGGTTTGGACGCCAACAAGAAGTTACCAAATAAACAAATATTTGTATATTTAGTAGTTTACATTTTGAATTAAAGAACTGTTTCCAGCTGTAATGACTCAGTGTTACAAAAGTTATGAGGTTCCTTTTGTATACAAATACAACAAAACCGCAGACAAGCGAGAAATCGCAGTATAAATATTGTTAAGTATAGCACGATCGAAAAAGTTAAACTTTTGAACGCGATTCTGTGCACATGAAATATTTCGTAACAACATCTATTCGTGTCTTGCATGAGCGCGTTTGAATGTGTTTGCCCGTGTGTGTTTCGAGTGGGCCGGAAGAGGAGGGAGTTAAGGAGATGCAAGTTTATCTCCTTTAAATGTTCCCACACTAAAAAGGCCGTAAACGGGTATATCCTTGTATCTCTATGTCCCCAAAGGAAAATTCACCAGATATCGCGGCATTTTCTTTAGAATCAAATGTATACTTAAAACAAATGTGTTCTGGCTGGCTCCCTGTACAAGCAGCTTTGTCACGCTATTTGAGATTATACACTTTCGTTTGACACTGGATTATAGAGAAGAATAATTTAAGCAATAAGTTTGTATTGCATTGAGAAAAACTAAATACAGTTAGTGAAATGATCAATTCCCTACACAATTACCCGGAGCGTTCTGTGTTTCGGTAGTATGTAATTGACAATTAGTCTAATTGTGACTAATTTATTTAGATACTCTGATTGGAAAGTTCAGAAACACAAACAACGGCAAACGTTTTTAGATAACAATAATATTTTCAATTATCATATACAACAGCTTAGTAAACGTTTTGAAGTATCCGAACATTTTTTTTTGTTTAGATTGTAATTAATTGCCATTTTCTTAAAAAGAAACATTTAAAAATACCAAAAAATTGTAGTTTTCCTCCGTAAAGTAGGTAGTACTTGGCGCATAATTTAGTTGTAAGCAGACAAATATAACATAAAACTAAAGATAAAACAGAAATTCAATGCAGAACTTTTAATTAGGTGTGGGCGTAAGGTATTATGACTGTCGAAGGGGACGCGAAATTGAAAAGTTTTCTTTAATTTTAGATACTTCAGCTATTTTAGACTTAAAGTGGTGAATGCTTTGTAAAGCTTAAAATATTTTGTTTTGAAAGTTCGTATATGTCAATTACCTAAAACAGAGTGTGGTAGTTGCGACATCACAAATACACGTACATATTTGACACGTTTTTAGAGTAATAATATATTTCAGACAGTAGGTTCACATTATAATTAGGGAACGTAAGTACTATGTACAAATGTAATATCAATACAAATATAATGTTCTTTTTGATTTAGTCAATTCATACGTTATCATAAGCACTCTGGCGTAAGTCTCTCCTAAAAATATTTATACACCATTGTAATGCTAAAAATCAAACTCAACGTTTGTCTTGTTAATAATGCTATGTATCATATTCTGCTTATAAAGTTGCAATTTCATTTCGTTCAGAGCTATAGCCTCATGGTCTTCAGCTTAACAATAAACTTTCCTCTCCAGTTTTTAAGAAATAGTACATTTTATATTTAGTGCACAAATTAAACAAATCGTTTTCATTCGTCATTCTGGAATAAACACTGTACCAATACCTTGTGAATGAAATATTCTTTAAGTACGGAATATTTTATTGTTTTTATCACACTGGAAACTTAAAGCTTCCATAGTTTAAATTGTAGTTAAGAAAGTAAAGTACAGTATAACAATTTATACTTATATTCCAATACTCGATGACATTTAGTGCTTACAAAAATTTAAACCTCACTTTCAGGAACTCGTGTGTTATTAAATAAGTTAAAAAAAACTGTTTTTTAACCGTACTCAGGCATAAAATTGTACTTTGGTATATTCAGTCTGATAAGAATTTTATTCTACTTGAACTCTCCGTTATTTCCTTGAACGACACACTTACAAATTACCGTATTATTTAAGTACTTACTTAAAGAAACACTTATCTTATATCTTTACTTACCATTGGTAATTTTACATATATCTGCTACCTCCAGATCAATAAAAATCCATAGTTCCTCTTATTTCTCATTCACTTCTAGGTTCCTTCTGATGAACTGTTAGCCAACCTGAAATTTTAATTTTCATGTATTGAAAACTTTCTGCTACAAAAACATGATTCCGAGCATACACATTAATAGGGATTGCGAAGTTTAAAGGATTAAAGATTAACATAATCCTGTTTTCCATAGTTACACACTCACCGACACAACTTCAGTGTCCCGGAAATCATTTCGTTTCTTATGATTCATTGTTTACTGAGACTGTAGTTAATTATTAATTTACCTAACAAGTTACATCTTATTGGGAGCATGGATTATGCAGACTTAAAAACGTGTGTTATTCGACGTTATTATTTTAACAATTACAGCAATTTGTAAGTAAAATGTGAATAGTGTTAACGAATTAATTTTTTTTGTTTTAGTAAAATTAAGTATTGAAATAACGGCTACACAAGAGGCATTTAGGTACAAACAAAGGTCTGCTGGTACAGTGAGGAGGTTACATTAGTTTAACTGTAGGCTACAGTGATTTCATTTTGCCGTTAAACGAGGATGACGCTCATTTAAACTAATTGATATCTATAGCCCACTTCAATTAACTAACAGTAATTTCAAAGAGACAGTGCCAGTACAGTATCGTATTTCTCATTTTTACATTTTGAATTTTTATAGTCGATACCTTTGTGAATCGTATTCGTTCGTACAGAGTTACAGTGTCATGTTGAACGCTATCGTCGAATTTGACATCAAGGACGGAAAGCGTGACGCTTATTTATTTGTACTGGGGGGAGGCAAAGTGACGCAAGTCGATATGGACGATTGGAACCGACTATTTCTGTTTAAACCAGTATTTTCTATGTCGTTTCTGTAATTTACATACAGCGCCTGTCTTTGCTTGTTACTGTCTCCGCGGTCTGCATGTTCTACAACACTTCGTTTGTTTAAACTATTTGTTCATCTCGATATAAAAACTTTTAGCGACTTTTCCTTCCAATCTCCAAATGTTCCTCGTACTTCTAGTGTGCTTTCTTTTTGTTAATCAGATTCATATTTACACTATGGTACAGTAAAACAAGGTGAAAGTTAAATCTTTATCTCTTACATTTCTGATCTCTGGAAAGATGTCGTTAGCCGCGACAATGCAGATTGGCTCAAACGCCTAATTGCGGAATACGTATTCGTAAAGATGAAGTTGTACTTATGTTGTATGAATTGACTAGGATCCAGCAGATTCTGGAGATGAAAGGGCAAAATTACGCAATAAATTCTGTTGTAACTTCATGGGACCTATCGACTTCTGAGTAGTGATACAGCAGTGTGGGATGTTATTAATGGATTCGATTTAGTACTTGTGTTCTCACTGAGAAACTAAATGTAGACTCGTTTATATAAACTTTAAAGTGAGAAGATCAAGTACTTAGACTAACAAGGATTTCGTCGTAATTAAGTACCGGTAAGTAAATGTCTGGAATTAAAACAATTACAGGAAGAGACAATTGCTTCAAAAAAGTATTTTAATAAAATAAATTTGGTTACTTAAACTTAAGTTAAATGTATCATAATCTAGCTGCTTTATTTTATAAAGCAGTGTTAACTGAAAATGTTTAAGATTGTTTAATTGTAAGTTCTTTAAAACTGACTTTATACATAAAATGATTTCTAATGAAATTAAGGTACCAGTTATCTAATCAAATCTATATACCCTAACTCTCTTTTATAAAATCTGGAATATTAAAAAACGTTTCCTCCTATGCTTCATTAATTTCTACTGAATGTTATAAATATTTGTAAATTACACATAATTCTATACTAACAAGTACTACTTAAGCGCAGTATTCTAGTTCAATCTGTAACGAAACCTTCTGTGACATCAAGTACCTGTATTCTAATTTAATCGCACTTCTGTTCTTTTCTATCAGTCGTATGATAGCTTAAAGAATATTTTCTCTGTTGTTACAAGTTTTTGCCATTCTTTTATGATTTATAATTTGGCTATACTTTCGTTTATGATAAACAAACGACAGGCGGCCTAATGACACTAAAAGTTATTTCACTGTAGTGGTTGTGTATACTTGAGTAGAAAGTTTATATCATTTCAGATCTTTTATTGATCGGATTGCTCAAGTCCACATTACATATTTACAGACTGTTTTTCTAAAATATGTGCGTATTGTTCTTTTGGTTTACATCAACAGGAACCAAGAAGCTACTTTGTTACATTGCCTTGCATGTGCAAGCATCAAATCATACTTTGGTCACCATTGAATCTTTATTTAAAGTAATGAGTTAGTAATAAAGGTAATCATTGTTAATGAATTAGTAGTTCTTTGGAAGGTGAAAGTATACCTTAATAGGTAAACATATATTGCTTACTGGAAGGAAACAATTTATTGTCAATTTTGTTTAAATACCACAAATGTATACCACCACTAATGTATTTAGTAGAAATTCTGTTAGTGGTTATACAATTAATCACATGATATGTGAAAAGATGCTATAACTCAAGTTTTTGTAAAAGCAAGTTAAAAATTATTTCTGAAATATCCCAACATATTGTAAGGTACTTTTCACCTTTTAATACCGCAGTCATAATGAAGAATTGATACTTTTAGTAAGTCGTAAAATCTTTACGATCGATATTTTTCTTTCAGGTGCTTCAGAAAAAAGGTTTTATTCAATCATAAGACTTTTGTTGTCAGCTTTTAAGCCTGGAGACACAGATTATCAAATGTTCCTTCCATCTTTACATGAACACGATCTATTTTTTCTCAGAAATATAATTCTGCACGACGTTATGTTCATTTCGGCATTGTAATGTAACACACACAGGCGGTTACACAATACCTTTTGCTTTATTGCACTGTACTATAACTTAATAACGCATTTATGAAGACGAGCCAAACGTGACGAGTCCAATTGTTTCGAAGCTTGCGGCCTGTTACAAAGGAGTTCGGCTGTTTACTCTCAAACAGTGACTTTGTTTAAACAGTTTCGTTTCCGACAGTGCAGCTCGTTCTGCGAGATAAGAAAGTTTCTGGTAATATTAAAATGTCGTTATACAAAACTCAGTAGCTAATCTGAAATCAGATACGAAATAAACGCGCCAACATAGTAAAACTATACAAATTCTGCAGTTTGCCCGAGTCATACATAATATGTCCTGGTTCCAGCACGGGAAGCGCCGACAGCGACGCGACTGGCAGTCTTCCAGAAATAAAAGCTATTTCACTGTAGAATTTGTTTTACGTCACAGAATTACTGAATTAGAAAGTAATTGCTTGTTAATTTTGTTACGAAAATGTTAGCTGGTGAATTTAAACAATGGAATGGTTTAACATACGGCACTACCCTAAATAAATATAGTTTTTACATCATTGATAGTATTGTAATTACTTTTAGGTCATATTATTTTCTGTTCGACTCTTTATTAAATTGTTTTTTACATTGTATGTGGAAATTTATGGTGTATCAATAGAATTACATTAGATTAAAACAGGTCAGTCACAATTATCGACTACTCTCAGACAAAATCTGTTTCACATGTGTTACATAGACTGGGATGTCCAATGTCTTTACTGTCCACAGGAAATATTTTCATTCAGACATATTTATATTATCTTTTTACACTAGCGCCGTATACTCATTACCGATTACATCATACTATAAATTTTATTTAATGGCTGATTGTAAGCTTCAACAAACCGTAAGTCATATCTGTTTCTTGACAGAGAAATCAGTTGACAGCTAAGGGGCAGCATTTAATACATCTAAATCAGTTAGCGCTTGTCAGTCAGGGAAGAAAACTATTATCGTTTCCGGAAGATCAACTGTGGCAAGAAGGGTCAAATAATATGCTCAAATGATGATCCAGTACCTCACTCTTGGCAACCAACAATGGTCATTTGTTGGGACGAGTTTAGCGGTAAACATTCCTCCGATCGAATGTATACTTCTAGGGACCTCAAACCTTGTCACATCTTAGCTAAAACAAAATTCTAAGAAATGCCTGTATTTATAGAAAACACCACAAACTGTAGTTTCACTTCATCAGCGTGACCAATCCAGGCGCGCACTGAATGTGAGTTATGTCTCCCACTAATATAAAAGGATGAAGGCATGTTTACGGGGCCTTGTAACTGGAACATATCGATTAAAAAAGACAATCCAGTCAGGAAGAGCAAAGGTGGGATTGAATTTATCTATCTATGGACTGGTTTTCTATACTAGATAAAATTACAGCATACAACCTTTAAAGGAGAACACAAACTAAAAAAACGACTGACATAAGATGTAAAATTTAAGAAATAAGCCTACCATCGGCAGCTTATGAAGTAAGTTAAATCAAATGCATGAAGCCGTATAGTAAGTCACTCTCATGATTAATATTTAATATATTAATTAATATATTATTAATAATTAAAATTAATATACATTAGTTCAAAATGGATTTTTCAAAGGAGGAGCATGCACGGGAGAAGACGTGTGTCGCCTTTGTAGACACTTGATAAAGTCATCGGATTAAAGTTGTTCACAAATTATGTTGAAGAAAATATATTCCAGATACCTAGTGAAAGTAATAAATCTTATGTATAAATTAAACATACACATAAGTATGCATAGATAGACACATAATGTACACATACACATGCATACACAGATAAGGGTAAGTGGATACATGAGTCGCATAAGTGTTGATGGCCTTATCGCCTCATAACAAATGTAGAAATACGGGTAAACAGATTCCATGGAAGGGCTAGCTTTTACTCGACGCAACTCATGGATGCTTCCAAGCTTATTTGGAAAAATTCGGGTATGAACACAATACATGTTACCTACACTATAACAAGAATGGGAACATGCGGATGAAATCTCGTAATTGAAGTTATGGAACACGGATTCTTTAAATACTCCCGCTTTAATGAGGCATGGATAAAACTTCAGGCATTATTGCCACTGGAATCGTTGAATCTTAAGAGTATTGTGGATGTATGCTGGCAACTAAAGATGATGGAACGGAGTTGCTGAAAATGTTATTCAGGAACTCAAGGTGCGGAAAGACATCGAAGGAATCCCTAGCGGAGTCAGTGGCATTACAATGAGATGGCATAACACATCGTTCTAGAAAGTCCCGTCTAGCCAGAGTAACAGCCTGGGGTGAGGCCTCCTCCCGCGAAGTAAAATTACCTATTGGTAGCCCCACCGTGTTAGCAAAATTAGGGTCTGTGATTAAGTAGGAAGTTTTCAGCAGGCTGATCTATATGTGTGACAAGAAGTGCGGGCTTCCTGTGCATGCGCAAAGCATTTTTTTACTTCCTCCTGTTAAAAAAAATCCACCCATCTATCCATACATACATAGTAGATGAAAGTGGTTGATGGAGATTCGTGTACTGAAATTAACCAAAGGTTCAAACTGTTTTTAATAGTATCTTCTGCACCCTTCAATATAATAATAACGACATTATTGAACATAGCAGAATAAAAACCCAAAAGCCTATAAAATTGACAATGAAAACTGATAATCAAACTCTGGTGGGGGAGATTTTTACTGTCCTGTCTGAAAGGTTATTTACACTGTCTGAAATAGAAAAAGTAATTAATCTCGTATTTTAATGTATACATTTTTCATAGCCAGTCTTTAACCTCATTTACATTTACATTTTACATCTTATCTTTCTTATTGAGTCATTTCCTCCAAACGCATTATTTATGGACTCCTTATTTACAGCGAGACTTTTCGCTCCTAGGACGTCTGTAACGTGTTTTACAAAATACGTTAGCACACGAGAAGATACTAAATTACCGTTGTCTTCACCTTGTGGTAACAACGCGTTAGGCAAGTTAAGTCTAAATCTAGATAGTTTATATATTCCCCCGTGCTTAGTATTACGGAACACGCCATTTCAAGAACTTGCCAGCGAACTAGTCACGTTTTGACAAACAAGATGTGCTAAAGCTTCACATAATGCCTATGCTTTTCGCTCTGGCAGGCTTCAGCACGAGGGTATGACATACACATTATATAAACACAAATTGTAAAAAATAAACTCTTTATCACGTTGGCGTGCGTGTGTTTGCGGATCGGCTTAAATTGCTTATTGATCCAGTCTGATGCATCTTTGGGCCCACACACTCACACGCACTTGTATACCCCACTTTATAGCGTCGTAAACTGCATACGGGTGAGGAGTATACACGGTTATTGTGAATACAGTTACAGTACTGTCACTACACAGCTTCAGCTTCAATAACGCTTCCTGTTTTTATTAAACTGTTTTCTGGTCACGACATAATAAAACAATGTCTTAACACTGGCATCACTCATGTGATGCGACAAACAACTTTGTTTCAAGTGTCCGTACTTTATCAGTTATTTGTATCATAAATATTCAAGTAAAACACAATTTACTTTAAAATAAATATCTGATGCTCATCACACAAAATTTTGTAGTTCTTTGTAATCAACAATATTTTATTTTACACGACACATTGTAGAGAATATTATTAAATGTTGTTCTGACGTATTATAAACTTAAATAAAATCGAATAATGTCTTCTATTGCGTAATTACAATTGGTTAAATTAACACTACTATTTCAAACTGTCAAAGTTCAACTTAAGTTGTCTATTTGATTGACTTTCCAAAGTAATACACACCGAATTTAGTAAGTATTACTGGAATTCCAATTCCATGTCAGTAAGGAATTTACTGAATTTAGTAACTGAATTTATTGAACTTAGTAAGTACTAATTGAAATTATGGCTTGTCAGGTCACTTACAGTTTTGTTGTCATAATTTGAAATAAAATGACACTTAATTTTTTTCATAGCGTAGTTGATACATCTGCTCGAAGAAAGTAATTGTCTGTTGAAAAGATTTATATAAAAGGAAAATTATTTTCTTTTATAAAATGTCGTTTTAAACCAGAGTTGATTGCTTCATTCAGAGGTCTTTCTACTTACGTATAACTACTTTTCATAAAATAAAAAAGTCTTCAAGTAAATATACACAAGCACATATCACACAGCGACATTCAACAGTTTCGACCACCGGCGATGGCATAGAACGAATAGAGTATCACAGCGATGCTATTTTTAGGCGTCAAATTTGATTGATGATGAAGTAATGCAGAAAGACCTAATCAATTACGAGAGAGACTCTTTTCACTAACGCCATTGTCCGAAATAACTTCCAACGGTCTAAAAGCATTTCCTCCCGCATCTCCCCTCTATTGTTGCTAATACTGAACGCACGTATATTGTTATTAACATTCTATAACAATTTTAAATCATAATAAACTATACAATATTTTATCATAATTAATATTTACAAATTTTTCTTATAAATAAACTTAAAAACCATTTTGACATACAATTTCAAAACCTGTTCATGGATTTCTTTTAGATATTTCCATTATTACTTGTTCTTGATTCATTCTTTTACAATATAGAAATTACGCATATATGTTGATTTCTAAGAAATCTAACGCCCTTAAAAATGTACAACTATTCACATCTCTTGTTAAGGACAACGCTAAACGTTTTTACTCTTATGTGACCCTTACGAAACAGCAACGTAGAAACTTCTGTATTTTGATGGGGAACATACAATATTCGTAATTTTGTTGACATATTAGTAAAATAATTAATGAACATACATACAAGTATTAGTTAACTAATTTTGTCTTACATTTTCTAGAATCTCATGTTTTCTCATGTTCATTACATGAGTAATGGTTGTGGGTATTCTCGTTCTTCTAACATTTGCCAGATAAATTTCTATCTGCTCTATCAAAGGCCTTCTCAAAGTCAACGAAAGCTATATGTTTTTCTTTATTGAACTCACGATGTTTCTCAACGATTTGTAGCTTTATATTATTATAATATTATGACTTATGTGTATGAGAACTATTCTGGTTGGATACCATTAGTGCATTATTACTACACAACCATCTATCTGCCATTATCATTGTTGCATGTTTTGCCGTATGTTTCTCAACTTCTTTCATTTATTTTGAAAAATATATAACTGAAAATTACACATATTTATGTTCACCTGCGTTGTACATAACGCAGAAGTGTATAACTTTACTGTGATCATAGACAGTACGCAGTGCGTGTACCGATTTAATCTTAGTACGTTAAAGTTACGGCTGAAGCGTATTGCTGGCCATGCTTCATTTTACGCCGTACATACACACAGATAAATCCACTAATGTCTATGGATAGCCTACCTTGCTTCTCCTAAGCAATATCCGTGGTTATTGTTTACAGCACGTACACAGTACAGTAGCACTTTTGCTTTTAAATACATAATCAGTTTTTAGCATGCCATTACTTCGCATCGTCTTGGCTAATCCATCTCATCTGTACCTCAGTGCGGTAGTAAGTTTGATATACGCGAACTTAACAAGAACACGCCAGTACAGTCTGGTCACCGCCCCACTGACCCTTCAATGCATCTCAATAAACACGTTAACGTTTAGCGTTAACGAAATGAACACTTTATTTCCGTTAAATTTTAAAGCTGTAAATTTATTCAGAAAAGAAGGGTGCTATGACTGTAGGGATCGAAGCATTTAAGTATTCATACCGTAATTATTTTTTACTTGGTTGAATCGCAGGCTAGATCTGAAGTGGTGTAGTAGATTATCTATTTCTAATAATTCAACAGCAGAACTAGTACTTGTTATCGTGCGGTTAAGAACACTAACGCTTGCCAGCTTACGCTAGCCAACGCATCAGTAATTATAACAGTTAATTTACGTTTGTAAAAATTAATTTCTAAACTGTCTTGATACTTTTTATCTCCAAGATTGGATTAAGTAGAAAAAAGTTTAAGTTCTTCATTAGCATAATAATTATTATTATAACAAACATAATTATTATTATATTTACATTTATATACTATGACGTATAAAAATATTATGTTATATTTATTACTAAAAATTCATAGTATTATTTTATTTTATTCCAAATTATCTGGATTTTACAAGATGTGCGTATTTTCTTACAGATACGTATAATTTATAGAATATGAGTACGTGTTCATACAAGGATGAATGCAGAAACTTATCTCCTCGGTTACATATAACACTTGTAAAGGGATACAGTACGTATATAGTGTCGTGTGCAATGAAAGAGAAGTAACCGTGAAAAAATACAGGTACCGGTATACGTGGAAACGAGGATATTAAATTTACATGGACTGCAGCAAAACAGACTTGATTCATATTTTAGTGGAATAAACAAACTTATCACCATTAGTATCAGAGCCCGTGAGACCACCGCAATATTGGTAAATAAGAAGTAAGGACAAAACCCATTGGTTGTAGGCCTACGTTGACCTTTGAGGGACACTGTAACTGTGTGCAAAGACAGTATTTCCTTACGTCTGTGAAACCTGAAAACCAGTCATATAAAACATCGTGTATCGATCGACAGAACTGACGAACGTAGGTTACCAGCGTCCATCGTCTTTGATGTTTTTTGTTTGTTGAAAAACGAGATTTTTTAAATGTCCCACCGCGCCTTGTAATTCACAGATCGCTCTACATTAGTTTGTTAATAACTTACAAATTTCTCATGATTTTATAAATCCGTCTAGTCCTTGTCAGTGTCGCTCGTTCACGTCGCCTTTGGCCTAACTTATTTCTGAATTTGACGGTACACCATGATTTAAAAAACACATTTGAAGCTCTATACACTTGATACGTAAACACTTTACACTAGAAATGTGTAGTTTGAAAACACTTCCTGTGTTCCGTATGTCACACCAAAAATGTCAAGAACTGTTTCTTTACATTTTAGTGATTGAGTAATTTATGTCGTCGACTGTTTGTTATTAACTATTACAGTATTTTTTTGTAATGTTTCTGCGAAATTATATCGTTGTAAGAATCATTAGAGTAAAACCTTGCATTGTTCAAAACCAGTTTTTATGTATTACCAATCTTAGGTATTACATTATGTTTATTCGCTACAAAATATCTATGCTCATAATGAAAGACAAGTTTTCAATTGGTATAAGTATAGAATAAATACTTTACGATACTTTACGTAAGGATAGACATATTTGAAAGCGACAATTTACATGAACTCCAACAAAACGAATATTATATTTACGTAAACTGTGATTACAATCATTATTATTATTTTTAATTATCATTTTAATACGTAAATTACGATTATTATTATTACCATACAAGTTTACTATAAAAGTAGTAATTATACAATTAACTTGAAAAGAAATACTAAAATACAATGTTAGACGATAACAACGTATAACAATCGTAATCTATTTCAAACAGTGTAGACTTCGGAAGCAGTTCACTCTTTAGTTACCGTACGCTACATAAGTTATCTGTCCTCTACAACCGCTATGAATCCTTGAATTCGTTGAAAGTTTGGTTTATAATCATGAAGGCAGTGCGTAACACACAGTCACCTACGGTTGCTCCTAATCCTTGTCCGTCTGCAAATTTCTTTGTCACTTCTCTTGATAGCATCTGCTACTTCATGCGAGTTTAAAAAATTATATTCTGCAACTATTATGATAATTCTTTCAACACAGTTATCTGAATAATAGTGTTCACAAGTTATTGAGAATGTAGCCAATTATTCAGAAAGAAGATGAGAATTCTACACTGAAGCTCTTTATTTACTGACAAAAACCAGTTAATTATAATGTATCGTTACTTATAAATTAATACTTCGATGGATGCAACTTACGCATTAATAGGAACGCTCGGAGACAGATTGGTGAACGGGAATAGATCCCTCAAAAGAATGACACATGTATTACAGTATTGTCGCACAATAAAGATTGGTCCTACTCCACGGCTCAGCTCTTTTTTGGACTTGATATACGCTTTTTATTTTTCTACTAAAGTTGTATTAAGTAACAATTATGGGAAAGTGGAATGTCAATCTCAGAAGCAGATGCAGCAAAACATAGAGCTGCTATCTGCCTGAGACTACGTGATGAACCACATCCCCTGTCTGGCAGAACTCAATGGATGCAGGCTACAGCAGATCGACAAAAAATCTAGTTGATGTAGAATTGGTATCCTAAATCCATGGTTTAAAATTTTAAACTCACAACTTCGAAACGCAACGTTAAGTCACATTTTTAAAATTTCGTACAGTTCTAATTTTTATTATAACAGGCATAGATAATTTTTAATTTTTAACGAATAGGTTTTAAAATGTAATAAGTTGAAAAATTTATTCATTATATTTCAAACTATTTTAAACTGATAACTATAAGACACTGAACGTAACTACGAAATGAAAAATAAAAATTATCATTTGCTTCATTTTATAACCGAAATTTCTTACATGTCGCAGTTTTTGAACACAAATTTGACTGGATCGTCTTATCAGAAATATTTTTTTATTGTTACATTCTGCCAATTTATATGAGGGCACTAAGCAGTGGCCTTCTGTACATTACAGAAATATTTATCCAATCAGGTTCATTCTTAAAATTTGAAAATGTGAATTCTTCAGATCAGAAATGGATTTTCCTTAAATCAAAAGGTAGTCATACTTTAAAGCACAACATTTGACTAAAAATTGATTACGAAGACGTTCAGTAATTCTGTTGGAATCCATAATCATCATAAGCGTCATAATTAACATCATCCTCGTCGTCATTGTCATCGCCAAGATAGTTTGGTTCAAGCTTCAACTATCAAAATTTATGTAAATTTTATAAACATATGGAAATACCATTGTTTTTACTCATGAATATAGAGCAGTAACATCAGGTATTTATCTCAGATACAACTGAACCGAATCAGTTCTACCAACAAATTTGCCTCCAGTGTTGTTCCGGATTGTGTGGAGTACGAAGAACGTCCTTATGAAATAGACATAAAAACATTTATACTGGATTTATGATGCTGTCAAATCGTTACTGGAAACGACGCTGTAACTGGAAAAACAAGTACGCTGGCAGGACTAAAACAAATAATCTCGCTGTTGAGTTTTCTCAGCCAACTGATAATCTACATTAAGGACGTGAACATGACTCGCAGAAATATTAGGCGGTAAATAGAAGTGTTTAGTTCCCTTTATTAGCAATTCATTAAAGGCCATTCTTCCATCTTTTCAAACCTCAAGCTATACAAATAAGACATTACATTTCGAAGTAATAACCTTGTAGGTTCATTTACAAAAGTATAAGATAAGAAGTCACCAGATAGATAGGTCTGTTTCGTTTAGGAAAACGATGTTGCTCGGTTCAAGTCCCAGTGATAGGTAACACCAAATTCTGAATAAAATTAGATCGTGTGGAATACCGCATCTGCAAAACGTTAGCCGATCTGATTTAACCGGAAGGCATGTAAGTACAAGCCTTTGAAGTTGATTTGTTATACTTGTATGCTCAATTTACAGTTCTGAAGACGTCAGCAGTTTAGATGTAACGGTAAGCCAATCGATAGTAGACAGTTCCGAGTGATGTCATACTAAGTAGTGTCACTCCTTTCGATGTCTAGTTAAGCAATACGTCGTTCATTCCAGTGTCACATTTAACTCATTTCAGCGACGTAGTTTGTCAGATACTTATCTGTTTCGCTAACAAAGTGCATGCATATGTACACATATTTACGAATTTTTTGTACCATGAATACGCATTAACAGTCAGTATCGTGTGTTTAGGCAGATATCTTCCCACCAGGTCAGTACGAAACATATAATCATCACATATGCATATGTGAAGATAATACTGTAGTCACGTAACAGTGTGTTCCTATGTGATATTCCCACGTGACGAAAGCAGTTACATTATAGCCAACTCTACCTACGTTACACAGAACAGATCAATACATGTCTCTGTACATGTATCAATGACTCTCATGTATCAATTTCTGTACATGGAGATCAATGAATCTCTGTACATGAAGACGGGTTTTATTACATTATCTATTAACTTGAACTCGCTCAATACCGAGCTCTGTGAAACTGACCACACACAGGCGATTGACACAAAGCCGTATTAATTCGTTTCCATTTGATGTACAATATCTCACTCTTACACAGACATTGAATAATGTGCATATCATCATCACCATCACCATAATCGTCATGATTATCAACAGCATCGTCGTCATCATCATCATCATCATCATCATCATCATCATCATCATCATCATCACATCACATCACAATCATCATATTTAGCAATCGTCTGCTCACTGCTGAGATAATTCTAAACTAGTCATCCCTAATTGCTTCCATAACGATGCTGTATCAAAGTATTTGACCAGGTCGTCACTTCGCCTTCCTGATGTCTCGGCCCCCAGTTTAGCATCCATCCTGACCAACTCCTACCTTTTGCCCAGCCAAATATTCTGTTATTTCTATTTCCTTTGTTTTTAAATACCAGAGACTAATTGTATATGCTTGCATGGAAGTTTAAATATTATGCTTTCTCTTTCTGATATCTGATGTCAGTAGCACACTCCACGTTTGTTTATAGAAGGATGGCCGTTACCACTGGCTCTAACTTTAGCGTTGTGCAATTCTGGAGTGAATAGGTGTGTTCGTGTATATTGTGTAGTTTAATTTCAGGGATTGTATATTTTGAAAGGTTTCTTTCTCCGCGTGTAGTTCGGTATTGTTGTCTTCCTTAAATGAATTCTTCCGGATTCAACTATATTTGTTCCTTATTATATTGTTACCCTGTTAGTCCCTTTGTGATCTTCTTTAGTTCCAACACCTGTATTTTCTCAGACAATTATTTTTGTTAGTTTCTGTGGTACTCATTTGATTAATTTTATCGACTTAATATGTCTGTAATACAGTCTAGTGCTTATCGCACTTTAACTAGGTTTGATTTGTTTGGGATTTACAACTAATTTTTACTAAATATACATGTATTACGCGTACATACAGTATATATATATATATATATATATATAGATATTACGTGTCACATATATACATATATAATAATATATATAATACATTTTTAGAATATATAGTCTGTGTAACAGTATATAAAGTATAGCCTATATAGTATATTTTTATGGTAATAATATAATATGTAAATATATGTTAATATATTTAGATGTAATACGAATAGTTAATATGTAATTAGTAATGTATTTATTTAATAATAATAAATATATTTACCTTATTTCCTGTCTCGTGACCACGTGTACTTAACGCAAGTACTATATACTATGTATATATATATATATATATATATATTCTGATGACGATACAGTACATAGTATCGAAACGCGTAAATAATATTCATTGCGTTAAGTACACGTGGTCACGAGACAGGAAATAAGGTAAATATATTTATTATTAGTCATTATAAGTGGCCTGGATGCCGACAGACATGTTATTCAAATTTATTTAATGTAATACACTGTAATAAAACATAATATAATGAGTAATATTATATAGTGTAATATAGAAGTGTACATTATTATAATGTATATACATATATAAGTTGTAAAAAATATTACTAAATATATAATATATCAATAAATATGTTGTCTAATATATCATAATAAATTCGTATGTTACAATATTTTTTTTTTATTATATATAGGTCTACGCTTTTTAATTACACACAGACGTACAAACAGACACTCCCGCGGGCGCATACTACGAATCTAGTATATTAATGATAACAGAAGACATCTTATTAACATATACCAAACCCTCTTGTCTAATACAGACCTCCTCCGTGTTCCGAGTCTCCATAACATTCCAAGGCCACCGCGGTCTCCTTCTTTTTCATTGTCCTGCGGGTTTCAACTGGAATGTAATATATTCTTTGGGTATCGATTTTCTGATGTTATTAAAATAACATTTTAATCCTTGTTTCTTGATTTTTTTCTATAACGCTGCCTCATATAACACAAGGATTCTTACGTTTCCATAGTTCTTCCGTTTTAGACCCGAGGAGAACATTGTTCTATCACAAGTTCCAGATAACCAATATCTACTGTGGTCGGTCTTCTTTTCATATCTGCAATCGTAATATTCTTTAAATATTTATTTTATGATAATTCTACATATACTATATATTACATTTTACACTTACCGCGTTCTCCTTTTTGCATTATTTTTAAATTTCAAAATCGATTCCTAAATCTTTGCGATCCTGATATTATAAATTATTAACGGTGGGAATACGTTAGTTTTGTCATTTTCTTATTTAGCAATATGCTGGTAAAGAAGAATAAATATTTCTTATATACTAATCATATTTTGCATTTCTGTTTGTTATTTTTACTGTATAATAAATAAGCTTCTTGTCTCGAATGTTAAATTGTTAAGTGTTATTTAAGATGTGGTACTTATTTCGAGCTCACCGTCAACATGTTGGTTCAATACCTGACAACAAGTCAATATTTAATATTTTTTAGACGACATTTTAATTGATTACTCAACAAATATTATTCTAATGTTGTCATCAATAAATATACCGTATATCGTAATATACCGTAGCATCAATAAATTAAGAACAAAATATTTTAAACAATATTTTTGGAGAAGTCTCACAGAAGTTTTGAAATGTTTTTCTAATATAAAAATACAAGGTTGAAACGTGTCTGTGCATTATGATAAAATCCGAAATCCCCACCGTCTAGGTCCACAGCAAGGAGAAAGTGATAGTTGCCTACCTCTAGCTCCGTCTAATTACACTGCACAGCAGCGACAACTTTATTATTCATTCAGCGCAGACGAACTTTCTTAACTATGTATTAGATATTCATGGTTGGAAGGAATACGAAACGAAGCTTCTAAAGAGACACCGGACTGCCGATCGAAGTGTAAATCCTTCAGTAGGCCTACAGACTCAGTACTCTGTAACTGAGCCAATTCAACATATCATTATAGAATACGTTTGTTACGATGTTATTGTTAGATTCAATTTTTATGTACCCAGAGAATGATGAATGAATACAGTGACAGAAAGCAGCCGTCGATATGGGCTAGACATCAATGTTAATAAAACGAAGCTAATGATTGCATCTAAGAACAAGTTCACAAACTGCACCCTTAATATAAACCAAAGGCCAGTTGAACGTGTAATCCAATTTACATATCTTTTTACTATAGTCAGTGAACAATGGGACCACTCTCAAGAAATAAAGAGCAGAATTGAAAAGGCAAGAGCAGTGTACATTAGAATGAGCCGTTTATTCAAAAGTCACGATTTAACAATAAACACAAAGATGAAACTTCTACGCTGCTACGTATTCTCGGTCCTCTTCTACAGTGTAGAATCTTGGACTTTGACTGAAACCACAACTAAGAAATTGGAATCTTTCGAAATGTGGTTCTACTGTAGAATACTGAGCATTTCATGGACAGCACATATAACTAACGTTGAAGTTCTTAGAAAGATGAAGAAAGATTAACACAGTAAAGATAAGAAAGCTTCAGTATCTGGGACATCTCATGAGAAATGAATAGAGATTTTACTTATTGCAGTCCATACTACAAGTAAAAGTACCTGGAAAGAGAGGAGTTGGGCGACCGAGAATGTCATGGCTGAGAAAATCAGGACCTGGTTTGGCATGGATACAACTGATTTATTCCGTACAGCAGTGCAGAAAGTTAAAATAACCTGTATGATATCCAACATCCGAAACGGATAGGAACTATCAGAAGAAGAGAGAATGATGGGCACTCAGGATAGACTAAATTCATGAAGTACCGAAAAACGGTTAAATCAAACGTAACCTCATTATTTAAAACGAAACATAGAATAAGTGCAAAAAACACATTATACAATTTACGCTATAGTATTAACAAATTCTTTGTCATAAAAAGAGAAAAATGTATTTAGGGTACTGAGATCTTATGCAGACGCAAGGTTTACGTGAAATCAAACAACGGAAAAATATCGAAGTTAATCTATAGTCTGCCAATTTGATTCCGAAGATCGTTCAGACCCAAGAGCACATAACCGTGGTGCGTGTGTCCACAGATTTTCTTATTGTATATAGTCATATATTTTAACGCCGTCTCGACACTACTAATCAATGAGGTTCCACTTGCGCCTTGTCAGACGGCCAGTATCGAAGCGAAACGGCGACCGGTGCAGTCGTCAGAAGTAGCGTTATAGCATACTGATCACTACTCCACAGCGAGTCGTGTATACTTAGTTTGACAGACATCTCAAAAACAAATCGACAACGTCAACTTAACTCTTGTATGAAATACTGACACCATATCATGGCACTTCTCTAATTACGTATAATAAAATAAATCAACTGATTGTTGGATTTGAATTAACAATAAGTCAAACAGAGATTTATTTTATGGCAAACGCTTTTGAATTAAGCTTATACAACATTTTAATAATGTGGAAATCAAAATTGGAATCTGAAATTAATAGTATTTATGAGTTCACTACTTTATTGAGGACATGATGTTATCATGTACATAAGTGAAGACAAATTGAAAAGACAGTACTTATAAGTATTTAAACTAAGGAAAGTACTGGTAAAAATCTCTCTTCAAAGACAAAAATAATTCGAATAAAAACATGTTAAAGGGCAGAGACGGTAATATGAATAACAGATAAAAACAAGTTAACAATTATCACCGGGCGCAGATATTCCTGTAATTATTGAATTACATCATATAGATGACGATAGTAACAGCGAGCTGAGAAGACGTGCAACAAACGTCACAAGAAAACGTATCTGAAGTGTTAAAGTTTGCTGGCTATTGCATTAATATTCTACTAGTTAAAGAGTTTCATAAAAGAGAAAATACATAAACATGAAGAAATAAAGATAAGATTTGAAGGTAAAGGTAAATATAATCATTAGACCTGAAATTCGTAAGAGGTGTGCAGAAATCCAGTTCTAATTACGAAAGTCACAATAGAATGGAAAAGTAGTTGAATTTGCTAACTTAGAAACAGTGTACGAAAATTATTTGTTCATCTAGAAAAATTCCATAATTACAAAATAAAAAAATTGTTCAAAATAATTAAAAAAATAGAAAAAGGAAACGGATACTGCATCAAGCCTACGTCTTGAATGTGTGAGGAGAAAACGTAGTAGTAGTAGTAGTAGTAGTAGTAGTAGTAGTAGTAGAAGGGAAAAAATATGATGATGATGAGAAGGAAGGTATGGGAAAAGCAAACACGAAACACTACTATGTAGTTTAGTTACTACAATGTTTTCGATTGGCGGGTAATGACCAATTTTCGGGTGTTTTCATGGTCAGTGAGTATTTTGAGGTTATATCAGATTGAGAGTATTTTCGGGCCATTTTGCGCTTTGATTTAGTGAATTTACTCACTATTTACGCATACACTTTATTTTATGTTATTGGAAAACTCATTTTGTAAATAATAAATTTATAAAATTTGTTTTAGTGCGTAGGCTTTCACGGCCGGTGTCATTACAACTATTTTCTAAAACTTCCGGGCTGAAAGGCCGTGGTCGATTGCTTAAAATGCTGCTAAACGTTTCGGCCGCACCACCGGTGGCCATCTTCAGTAGCAAAAGAAAAAAGAAGAAATGTGTTCGATAGATGATACGCCGAACACGTCTCCCAATGGACTGTTCTTGTCTCCCTGGTTGCTTGTTCCCAGTCCATTGGGAGACGTGTTCGGCGTATCATCTATCGAACACATTTTTTCTTTTTTCTTTTGCTACTGAAGATGGCCACCGGTGGTGCGGCCGAAACGTTTAGCAGCATTTTAAGCAATCGACCACGGCCTTTCAGCCCGGAAGTTTTAGAAAATAGTTATAAAATTTGTATTCCACAAAGTGGTTTAGCATGGTAGCTTTGTAATCGTTGTTAAAAACGGCACTGCTCGTTTTGATAATGTAGGCTATTGAAATCTGTGAAAAATTATGAATAAAATAGTCGGAGAAAACAACATGTTCTCATTACTTTAGCCAATTGTGTTAAATAATAACTGTCGTATAAATGATATTTTTGATACATCAATAGTTGATGTTATTGCAGGACAAACATTTATCAGTCGGATCAGTATTGTCAGTAGTTTAAAGTTTCTCCACTCTAAAAAATCTAATAAATTACCAGAAAATGGTCTCATAAGCTCGTGAGAACACTAAACTGAATTGAATGCATCAAGACCAGCCAAATAATGTTAGACAAAAGTGTTTGCCAACGACATACCGTTATGTATTCCAATTCGATGGGTTTTCTCTAAATCCAAGAAAGATATTAATTTCCTCCTAATTACATCTTTTCCCAGTGTCTCTATTAAGAGAGTTTTTATTGTTCTCAAGGTCTTCAAAAGTGGTAAAAGAAATAATCTCAAAACGCTAACAGTGATAGTTCTAATTTGATAAGGGCGGGATAATAGACAGAAAGGGATGCTTAAATGTTGATCCACCAAAGGCCACGATGAGAACAATCGTGTGGAATTAACATCTCATAGCAAGTACAGCTTTAGATTTGCATTGCTAGTTGTTATTTTAAACATAGCAATGTCCATTATCAATTGTGTGGTGTACTTATCTTTTGTAACGCATGTAAACAGTCTGTTTGCGATGTTAGTCCTTAAAATTAACAGCTTTTGTGGTTCATACGAATGTGGCGAGTATTCTGGGAGTGAAATAGGGTATTTTTTGGAATATCAATAATTTCACTGACACGCATTGTCAACACTGGTCACTAACACATATTCTATACAGCGCGCGTGTGCAAACACTCACACAACATGCAATAACATTTGTGCTAAGAACATAACTGAAACTGATGCGATAACAGTAATATAATATTTATAAAAGTTCAGTTCGGTGAAATATCAGTGAAATCTGGCTGATAGTATTACTGAAACATGTCAGCTCTGCGTGCATAAAAAATCAAAATTCTTATATTCAAAGTGAAACCTTTTGAGTAGCGGCCTCAAGTCGGTGCCAGTAAATCAGACTCCAAGGTGTAATTATACAAAAACATGAATTTACGTTATTAATGTTAATAACTTTTTTCCTATCTTTTGTTACGCCTACACATCTCATAATAATAGAGTTGTGCATAGATCCAGGTATGTCTGTGTGTGTGTGCGTGTGTGTGTGTGTTTCTAGAGAGAGGGGAAGAGCGAGGGAGAGAGAGAGATAATTTAATTTCGCAACAAAAAATATTTCTGTAGAAACAAAGAAGCGAATACTATCATGTCAAGGCTTCTTCAAAAGTAAATTTTCTTAAACCCGCTCAATATTACATTCTTGTTCAAATATTTACTATAAGACTAGAAACATATTAGTGCCTTACATATAGAAATTTTATTTATATTAACGAAAAAAGCGGATCTCATGTTCTTACTATGCCAGTTGTGATGGTTCTTGGCTCCCAGTTTAGAGGTCGTGGGTTCCAAAACAAACACCACCATAAAAGTAAGTCGCGTCAGCTCCCAGTCAACTCAGCCTCTGGAAATAACCAAAGTTAACAGTTAGAGTAATGATGAGCTCCTGAAGTATAGTATGCTATTCGGCGCAAGACGGTAGCGTCAGACGCAAGACGGACTCATGTAAGCTTCTTGGGTCATACTAAAAGTTTATTATTAATAAAAGTGTCCAAAATGAACAAACCAATGTCGTTGACACTTCTTGTACAGAATTTGTCTTATTAAAAAAATTTAATGGCACTTGTAGACGAATGGACATGTTACTCAAATACATGAACAACATAAATAACAACATAAAATTCACCATGGAAGTAGAAAATGAAAATTGCCTAAACTTTTTAGACCTTTCTGTTCGAAGAAACGCTGATTGTATCACATATAAAATATACAGGAAACCCACTACCACGGATATAACTGTCCATGCTGATTCATTCCACCCATATACACAGAAAATGGCCTCTTTTAATGCTTTCGTAAATAGACTTTTAACTATACCTATGAACCAGGAAGATTTTCAAGATGAAGTAAATATTATTAAACATATAGCTGTCAATAATGGTTATAAAAGTGATATAATAGATAACTTAATACGCAAACATAGGAATAAAATGGAAAGAAAATTAAAATTAGATGGTAAAAAGAACCATTATATTTCAGTTGAATATACTAATGTCATTCCTAATATAATAAAAAATGAATTAAGAAAATTAGACATCATCGTGTCCTTCAAAACTACCAATAACATATTGAACATATTAAAACCTCGAACACAAAAAACAACCGAAAACATTTCTGGCATATATAGAATCCAGTGTAGTGAATGTGATAAATTCTACATAGGAGAAACGGGCAGGAAATTTAAAGACAGATATAAAGAACATTTGCCAAAAAAGAACATCAAGTCAATCAAATCCAACTTTCCTTTACATCTGGTAAACAGCAATCACAGTTATAGTGGTTTCACAGATAACTTTACGCCCATACGTATATGCAGTAAGAGCCGATACATGGATGCCATGGAAGAATATGAAATATATAAAGCGTTTTTATTTCAACCAAACCTACTGCTTAATGATCAATTAACATTTAAATCTCACTGTTTATATGATAGCGCTTGAAGAGTGATAACGCTTGTGTACACCAGTCGAATATATAGTTTGATTACGCGGTCAGTTATAGTACGCAGTGCGCACTGTTACGTGGACTGAGTTCCATCGTACTCATTGTGTTATGTGTTTGTGTATTGATGTGTTTTAATTATTATATTCTTGACACGTTCGTTATGAACTAGAAGAAAAAACGATTTTACCTGATGATGGAAACGTGTTCCCGAAACACGTCGTAAGACATCAAAGACGTAGTCGCAGCACGGATAAAGAAAAAGGTATTTATTAATTTCAAAAAAATTTGCCTTTATTTATTCGGTTTTGAAACACATTTTTAAATAATTAATTTATCGTAAACATAACGGTAAGTAAAACAATTTTAACATCATTTGTCGATATACTATAAAGGTTTGAGATATATGAATAAACATTTTTATTTCATGTATTATGTCTTAACTAAGATCGTTAAATTTTATGCCAAATATCAATTAAACATTTATCACAAAGCTACTTCACCACATGTAAATAAAAGGTTTGCCGTCTCAAGGTTTCTGTTCTCGCGTTTCAAAACCTGTAAATATTTTAAAGAAGGCAAAAATAAACAACATTTCTATACTTGTTTTAAATATTTTAAAAAATAACTTTAACACTCAAAAATATCATTAATTTTTTAGTTGAAGAAAAGTTTAAATAAAGTTTAACTTTTTAACTTTCTTCCCGTAAGGAGTCTTGGAAAACAGCCTACTTGCATGTGTAAGTAGGCTGTGTTCAGCTTAATGTAGGTTTTATTTAAAAACCCAGTTCTTCTTAACTACTAATAAGTGACTGTCATATCCCAAAAGCACACCGCATTATCTAATTCCTATTAATATAAATTTGTTCTCTGTATTATGCAATATATTTTTAATAAGTGAGACAAATTATATAACTTTAAATACACTGCCTTTAAAATTATTACGGAGTGCCTGTTACTATTTCTTAACGGTATTATATAGCACATAGCATATTATATATAGTGTACGAATAAAGAAAAAGTCAGCGCAACGGTGCGAAGTCTTTGGTTTCACACAGAACGATGTACGAGACTAATATAGCTTAATATCGACACGGCTGGCGCAAAACACCACTAAACACTGCAGAAAGGAAGAACTCGTGCAAGATTAGTTTTTATGATTTTTATCAAGACTTCAGACAGTAAATTTGCTTTTATCAGCTAATTAAAAATGTATTTAAAGAACGTTTTTTCTTATTGCATTTGCAAACACATGCTTTAAGGAAAATTTTAATTTTGATTTTATAACGAAGTTTTCGATTTAAGTATAGGCCTACACACACACACACACACACACACACACACACATTTGATAACTAATCTATCAGGCTTCATAAATATAAACATCTACCTACCTACAAAGGTGAATTTCTGGCAACATATCAAAATGTAAAAACCTTTGCGGTTGACGAGTGATATTGATAACAGAATATAACGTGGTTAAAACAACGTGTAAGGAATTATGAATAACTCTTTGTTGTGTGAAAAATTCCTTTGCTGTAAAGATTTTCAGAAACAACGTTGCACCATTAATATTCTTAAGGGACACTCCTCCACAAGTAGTTACCTATTCTAAAGCATAATAAATGGCACTAGCTAACTAACCAGCTTGGGGATTGAAACGTTTTCACTTACGGCAGCGCGTATCATTAATAACAAGTATCAAGATGATGGTTTTCTGCACTGACACTTATTAGGAATCCAAAAGGGCTGCTAGCTAGCTCAGCTGAGAGACGCAAAACGTCCACTCGTAGACGTTATTAATGGATTCGATTTAGTGGCTTGTTTTCTTATGTCGCATCGACACTACGAGTGAATGCTTAGTCACGTACGAGCATCGCAACCGAGACGCCGCCGCGCCTTACCATTGTCACCATGTTAAATGTTCTGAATGCCTTGACGGATGAATTTGATCTCTATGTGCTACGAAAGCATTTTTTCAAACCAAAATGGTAAAATTATAACGAACGTATTGCTGTAGTCATGGAATCATAGTTCGAACTATCTATGAAATTTCTTTTGTTTATGTAATTTATTTACTTAAACAAATAATAAAGAAATAATCGTGTGTTATAATAAATTGTACATTCTCCTTTTAATAAATTACATACTCCTTTCCTAAGCACAAATGAATTTTGCTTGTAATGTCTGTCCCTAATGTTATTATGTATTATACGTACACAATATTATACATATGTGCATACGTACGTAGATAAGTACTTTATATTTTCATACATTTAATATGTAAAAAAGTATAATAATAAAGTAACAATAAACGCAAATCATTTATTTACCTGTAGCATAGTTACTAAATAGTTTAAGTTTGATACGCGTTTAACATTAACTCGCTTCCTGCTTCCGGAGAGATGCTATACATTAATCTACCTTAGCTGCCTATCCGGCTTAGTAACAAGGCGCCACCTACATGAGCCGCACAACCTTCATTGTGTACCTCGTACCGTTCACTCCAGGATCAAAAGCTGAAGGGAAGTAAAAATTACAGATGTGAAAGTTGCAACAATCTATACGCTCATGCCATTACTTAAAGAAGCAAACGAAGGTGACGAAGAAGCTTTATTTATTTATAGGCTGTGTTCTCTATAAACAGTTTCAATGCTTACGATTGTGGCATTTCATCCTCTCTAACTGGCAGCAGTTCAAATTATTTTTACTACGTATTATATTTTCGTATTTTCAAACATTTGCAATTTTCCTTTACACTCTTATTTAAAAGAATATTTTTAATATTTTACTTTTGTTTTTACATACATAATTTCTATGTACCCTTATTTTTTTACCTTATTTATCTATATTACAACCTTATTGAAAGTAAGGTAAACTTATTATAATATGTAGAAAAACTCCCTTGTCTTTATAAATTCATTGCTGAATTTCGTTTTATTGTTTAGGGAATTATTGGCTTTAAGAAAAAATGCATTATATTTTACCTTGAATGTACAAAATATTTGAAATATTTGATATTTTGTGCACTGTCGGTTGGGACAAATAAAGATCTAAGTAAACGCGAATTTTCATACAAAACGTAAATTTTTATTTTATTAGTGTACTTATAACTTGTATGTACATGTCAGTGGTGAACAATAATTTTAATTAAGCATAGGGAAAAATAAACTTGTGCTTATGAAAGTGTTTTTAGTTTACAGGTATTTATTTATTTTAACCTTCTGTAACCGAAAGTTAAAACGTGGAATGTTAACCATAAATCGTACACTTTGTCCGAATGGGAATTCCAGCTAAGTAAGCCTACCAAGTTTTAATGCACAAACACTTCGTGCAATGTATGATGTACAGTATACGTTTTCCTGTTCTCGAACAAGACAATAAAAAGATCATGGAAACTGTAGAATAATAAATTGTTCCTACTACAGCATTGAGTATTACAACAACAAAATTGTTTACTTGATAAAGGTATAAAGAAAAATAGCAAGATTTTGGAAATGAAAGACCATATAGGCCTACTGACGTAATTTTTATAATTCCATAGTTCAGCGAGAAGGCATATGAATATATGAAACCGGCTTTTATATTCAGCTAAAATAATTTGATATGAAATGGGTGGCTGGTTGCGCTGTGTCAAACAACATCGCGTGTGCGTAGCTTTGGCGCGTTGTTTTTGGACCAATTATTTTGTGTTCAGAACAGCCGCATGGTTGATGTGTGACATGGTTAGTTACCTGACACTCCACGTCTTGAACTGCCTTCCCTGCCCCACTACGATCTGCGTGTACCGTTTCATGTCTTACTGTTTCATCTGAACTTTATTTATCTACAGAAACAATTTGTTCGCATAAGAGTAGTGTTATCAGAATATTGTAACAAATACAAAATTTTTGTTTTTTTGAGTTACGTCTATCTGATACTCTGACTGTGTTATTTTTATTTCTTGTGTAATTCTTTAATAAAAATAAACCACGGGATCCTTTGACGTTTTTTATCTCCTTGCAGGTATTACAGTTCAGTTGTTATGGAGAGAGAGAGAGAGAGAGAGAGAGAGAGAGAGAGAGAGAGAGAGAGAGAGAGAGAGAGAGAGAGAGAGAGAATTCCTCTCTTGGTGTACTGTTTAATCGTTTTATTTAAACGCGCGTTGCATCAGCTGTTTTCAATTTGATAACCAGTTACAGGTTATGTTGGCCGTTGTACTTCATAGGCTACGATGTCTGAGCTAACTTTCTCACTCTTCTCTGCTATTCACCGGTTTCCTGTAACAAATCTACTATCTACAAAGAATAATACAAAGTCAATTCCCTAAAAGAAAGGTATTTATTGATTGAAATTGGTTTATTTTCTGGAAACTATTACATCCAATTCATCGATTTTCAAATCGACTATTATCGAGATTACAACAGTTTTCAGTTTTCGATATAAGTTTTTCTATAACACAACAGATATATTCAATGATAGTTATTAGTAAAATTAATAAATTATTTATCTCAGGGTTATTTGGGGATTCTTTGAGCTGTAAGAAAGTCAGAAATGCTTAGATAAGAGTATCATACTTTACAATAATTAATATTTTTATTCTTAAAGTCTGATTTAATAAGTTCGTTTTTCAGACGCCAGAGCGCAGACTACTCGTATTCATACCGATGGAAAAAAAGAAACATGGCTGCTATGTAGTTCTAATGAAACCACGAGTTTACCGTTTTGGGTTAAATAAATAAAGTTTAAACTGTTCACACTAAGTTTTCTTATAAATTAAATGATGTTGTACTGGTTTCTAGTGTTCGTTACTTGGTGGTGATGTGTAGTTTTTCTAGTTTATTAAGGTAGGCGTTCTCACCAACGTAATGACAGTTCAAATTTTTCAACCAGTCTGATGGTTAGACAATTTTTCAATGTTCTTGGGTATTCCTGCATCAATTATTATGTTTCAATAGATGTCTCAGACGTAGTTTCTTATGCCGAATCGTTTCATTAATTTTTAATAGTGATTAGTTCAAACTGTAGTTAATACTTTTTGAAAATTTGCTGGACATTATTCCTGTCATCTACACTCTTGAAAATCAAATTTAACAATCCTCATCTTGTTAACCCTGTTACTCTTAGTAACCAAGAAATTGATGAGTTTTTATTGGCTAACCTAGGTACAGTTTTAGTAAATAGGCTAGTATTAAGATATTATTAGTTCTTCCATTTTTTAGGAAAAATACTCCTTTATAAATTTTACCTCTACTTACATTTAATTTACATAATGTTTTTCTTCATATGATTACATAAACTTAGATACTTGTATGTTATAATTTAGTGGTTTTTTAACTTAGTTTATTTCTGACTTTTCCTTCTGTAAATGTATTACTGCTCTAGGCACTATTTTATCTTCCACCATCTCTTTACAATTGATACTAATTAGCAGTGATTAATTTCTTACATAACCCTGGATCCTTCAAACATAAACAAAAATAACATTTTACTTCCATTGCCTTTGTGGCCTAACAAAATAAAACTATAATAACTTATTACTAAACTTATTGTTTATTACCATAGTTCACAATTTGTGATTGATGTCTTTTATTTAATTTACATATATCATACTATGTTGCACTTTGTATACACTGCACTTCTATAGTAACACTAGTACACTGGTTTTTCATTGCTAAAGTGTTTATTGTTTGGTGTAAAGATTATACAAATGTTTCATAGTATGATACTTAACTATCATCCATTTCTGACTTGGGGAATGGGGTAACTACTGACTTTTATTATTATTATTTTATATAATAAAATTCCTTTGTCGACACGTTATTAAGGACATGCACGGAAAGTCAAAGTCTGAAATGAGAATTAAATACAATTATTCCAAACAATCCCATCTGCGAAGGATATTCGACGGGAGGGTTTCTGAAGTCTTTTGTTCTCTTAATGTGCTTATCGATTAAATAACAAAAGCTGTTAAAAACATGATTGGATACAGATAGGCTAGAAGTAGGATTTATTACAACTTGTAATAAGTGAACAACTTATGGAATTCAATTATTTAGCTGCATCGATAACTATGGAAATTTATAGGGAGAAGTCAATGTGCAAGTCATCAAAATTAAAAGAATACCGCTTGCATGAATGACTTTATGTGGAAAACAAATGCTCAAGGGAGCGCAGCAAACCTAGAATTTACAGAAGCACAGTAAGAACTATGTGACGTATAGCGCAGAGGCTAGAGTAGGAATCTCTGAAACATAAAGAGATATGCAAGAGCTAGAAATGGAAATTCTAAGAAGAACTGCAAGAAAAGCAAGATAAGACAAACGTAATGAGAATATAAGAGAGGATTGTGGAACAAATTATGTAATAAAAGGGACAACACATGAGAAGTGGACAAATAATCTGGATAGTTCAGAATAGATTAATGAAGACAATGAGGGAGAACAGGGAGTGGACAGTTGGAGAATAAATGGCTTGAAATATTGTAGATAACTCTTGGCACCAAAACAGTAGAAATCTGTAAACAGAGAATAATACAAAGAATACATATTTTCCAATATTACCAGTGTCTTTACAGAAATTAATATATTCCGTCACTTAAAATCTCTGACATAGCACGCAATCGGCCGGTCACTTCCTCGAGTGCTCCTGCACATAAACTATAGGTAAACTAATGTTTTAATTATTTTAATTTAAATAGATTTATACGCAGTCGATTGTGTTTCTGTTTGAAGTAAATAAGCTGTTTACTTATTTATATGGTCTACGAATATGAAAAAGTGACTCTTTAAAAGTTATTCTCAGTTTCATAATCCAACAATTGCAGATCTCTGCCAAATTTATCAAGAACCAATCCGTTTACTTGCAACATCACAATCTCTCTGAAACATTGCAGTCACGCAGCTAACAATATATTTGATAACTGAAACGCAAATAAGAGCGTCTTTTTGATATAAGTATGAATGAAACATCGGTAGTTAGATAGATAGCAGAAGTAACAAATTCTTATCGAAAATTAAAATTGTCTTTTCATAAAGGGGCGGATAATCCGCTCGGGTAGAACACAATGGCCAAGAGCTGCTGAGTTAATGTATTTTACCGATAAAACGTTAAAGGCGTATATAAAAGCTCATCGCTTCCTTTGAGACTTCTAACGCTTTATAATCCCATTAAATGCTGACTATAGACATAATATATTCCAAGAAACTTAATGAGTACTAATTATAAATTTTCACATCTTCATGTTTTCAAACGCAATAAAAATGTTTTACCATTCAAAATTTCAAATGAATGAACGCACTTTATGTAAGTTCTGTTTAAAATATTTAACGGTCTACCGACTTCAATCCCCGTTCGGCACAAATATTATATTTTATCTATACGTACTATAATAATTTTTGCTTCGTCATTTTGTATGTTATATTATGTTCTTACGAATACAACTAAGTGTGTATATATTATACACATGCATGCGCTCGCGCTTACACAAATATGTAAGAACACCAAATGTTATGTGGTTTTTATACGGTAAAATTACCTACATTACATTGTACATTATTTTGTTATCTTTCGGTGTTTTGTCATTCCATGATAGTAGTAGATCCTGTCGTTTCTTTGACGCACAAGAGAATTATCTGTTTATGAACTTTGAAGAAAGCAAGGATGTGCTAAAGTATTGCAGCGCAGTCATTTGCTTAATTTTTATATTCCGTTTCACCTCCAGCTAACTACACTTTCAGTTAAGTCTCCTCAGATGTCATGCTGTACTGGAAAACATATTTCTGAAAACTGTTAGAACTGAACAAGAAAAGTTAGTTTTCTTAAAAAAACACTCTGTACAAATACTGATTTAATAACGTAAGTTAACAATTAATATTTGCAGTTCCTGTAGGCCTATGCTCTGAACAGGGGGAAACCCTGGATTTTTATAAAAGGTTTTAAAAACTCTGTATTCGTGAATGACGAATAATACTCTACGTATTCAATAGCTGCCTACAGGCGTATTTAGTTATTAACATTGTTACATTTTGTATGGCGTATATAATAAGGAAATGTGGATAATGGAAGTTAGTTCACGAGTTTTGATGTCTGATGTAGAAGTGGTGATACAAATATAAAACCAGTTGACATTTACAAAGAGTATCTTTACTTACATGTTTAACATGCAAAGACATGTAATCAGTATTTAAAGTAAAATTATTTCTGTGTAAATTCTGCTCTTCTATTTTTAATTGTAAATTCCCTTATGACGTCTTCATAAAAAGAAGGCAATGATTTAATTTTCAGATACATACTTCTTCACCTAATGATGTACAAAGCCCACTTAATCTTTGTGACTGAATTATTGCTCTAATGTAATTATTTATTCTTCTTTATGCTGAAAAAGATCTTCCTACAGAGAAGACGATATTGACAGAGGCGGTGAGGACAACGGGTAAAATTCACTCATGTTATTCTTGTTGCTGATATTTGTACATGGTACTGTTTCATATACAGGTTAATTTCCAAACTCAGGTAAGTGTAGGTAATTAACTCATTTTTTTAGCTTTACTGAGTTAAATGTATTGCGACAAAATATATATTAGGCATAGTAATAATTGAACAATGTAGTCAGTTATCTGGAGCAAGGTTGTATATTTTGAAACAAATTTTAAAAATGGTCTGTAATCCACAAATAATTTATTTTACTTTAATAATTGTCTTTGAATTATCAGAACTGATCTGTTTAAAACGTTAATTATTACTTGAACGTTGTATCCAAATATGTTGATTCGTCTCACTGCTGGTCCTGTGATCCGTCGAGAGCTGCTCCCTCGTCGTCTGCTACTCTCCCGCACACTGACGCTTCGCTGACACTCCTCTTGTACGCACGCACGCCGACACACCCGATAACAGTTTACTCTTTATCCCAAGGTACTGAACTGGGCTGTAATTTATTATTTATTTACTATGGTGCTTTAAGCGTGCACCTTCCCGCGTCTTGAGGTGTCCTCGCGTAACCACAGGAGTATCCCGGATGGATAAACCTTTCCTATGCGGAAATCTTGACTCACGCGATACTAGCACTGTTTAATGTAAATATTTTATTATTTGAGAAATATTGAGTTCGTACCAATACAAGGTATTAGCTAACGGGTAACTCGCCGCTAAATCGTCCTTGATAACTCTTACATAAGAACGTTACTGTTCGAAAAACTCGCACAGAGAGCACGTCCGTAATAGTCGAGCTGCGGAATGGAACTAACTAGACTTTCGTCGTCGGAGACCCAATCTTAATGAAAATTGGGGGCGCTGATTGGTCGAAACACCTATCACGTGATTGATGGATAGAACTGATAGACAAACTTCTTGAACAGATTGGCAGATTTCTGCAGAAGCAGGTAGGCTATATACATTTATCTATACATTTTCTGACTTCTAAAAGATAAGGAATCTATAGAAGTTGATTTTTACAGAACTAATCCAATTAAAATAGTATGTAAAAAGTCTCTGACACACAGAAAATATATATCGCTATTTGAGATGCTTGCGCTGTCCACATCTCAGTTCAATACGTTCATTTATAACAGAGTTATTCATAAAATACGAATGACACACGCACTCGCGCACTAGCACATGACATGATCACAAATAAATTTATGGGCATTTTGATACATAATAGTCTTTTACCCAATTCTTAATTCAAAACTTATATCTAATTAACATAAACAAAAATCAAATTTTAACATGTCTATAACGTCATAAAAAGATATATCAGCTACAGTTAAAGTGTCCTAAAAGTGTCCTAGCTACAGTTTCCTTTACTGCAATGTTCTATTGTAGTATACAATATGGACCGTTGTTAAGTTTATTGAACAGACCTTCAAGAAAATTAGATTTTTAGAAAGGAAATTATTCTTCATTCAAAACACTCGCGAATTCACGGTTAGTAAGAAAACCGAACTTTTCATATATACAATTAGATATGTTTTCTATAATCGTACATACACTCGACTGACTTCACATTGTTAATACACATTCTCTTTCTAGGAAATTAATTGTCTCTTATGTATTGCCATTTTAACATACTCTTTCAAAGTCATTCGTGTGAAGAAAGCTGATGTTGAAATCTGGTAATATCCTTATCACAGTAAACAATATCAAGAGATGTGAGATGTTTCTTTTGTAATATTTCGAAAAATGAATCTAAGTGACAACATATCCTTTTAAAAAGCTTCAAGAAGGAAATAGCTTTTTTGTTAGAAAATAATAATTCTTTGAGAAAACTCGTTCAAGAAAACTGAGCTTGAGTGCATGCACAGAAGAGGAGGAGAGGGAGAGAGATTTGGTAAACTAAGACACGTATATTTTGAAATTGCCCACTTTTATAGGTATAGAGCTTTCAAAGAAAATCAAGAAAGTTAATAACTGCATTTACTTAGTCAGCTAAAGTTGTTAATTACCATTCTGCTCTCATCAATTAGGTTTCCCAGAGAGTTCCATCAATTCTTGACTAGCACCGGTGCACTTAATAGGAATCGCTGCAGTTAATAATAATAATAATAATAATAATAATAAAATAATAACAATATTAATAATAATAGTAAGCTCATGTATTTAATTAGAGATTAGTTTATAAATACAATTATTCAATGGTTTTAAGCTTAGAGAATTTATATGAAGTTATTAACTGTTAATTAACCGGAAAAGCAAACATAAGATGTCTAAAGTGAATATGTTATTACAAACGACATTAACGAACATATTGTCACAAATGAAAGAGTCTGTACAACGTTTTGACCATGAGAATGAGCTATTATGTGCGTGTGTGCTGTATTCTGTATGAACATACCTATGTGTGTGCTTGTTTGTGTTGAGTATATGGTTATGTACGTCATATTTGGGGTGAAAATCAATTGTGCAATTTTTTCCATTTAATAAATTTTAGAGCGCATAGTGGCGAAAATATCACTTAAGAATCTACGAATAATTTCTTGTACTCAACCAAGAATTACTCTGATCGGTCACATTTTAATACGAATTACTCGATACTACGTTTGGGTATCCTGTTTTTGCTAATACAGCAGATCTAAACAAACACGTACCATTCGTAACAATAGACTCGCGCCAAACATACTTTATTTCTATCTAAGAAAATATAATACATGCTGACAATGAGGCTATGGTGTCCTGGCTGTCTTCCAAAACAGAACCAGTGTAGTGTGAGCAGCGATTTTTATTGTAGTAAAACTTCACATTTGTTGCCAGCTTCTTCTTCTTCTTTCTACCCACGCAGCTATTGGCGTAAAAAGTAATTCTGCGAAAACTACGCACTTTCACTGTACGGATAAAACTAAACTGACATACTTCTACACATCTAATACGCGCCTTCCTACGCAAACGTGTGCACGTGTGCTGAAGTAGGTGTACACACTTTTTAATACAAAACATTTAGTTAAACACATTATAGACGTCTCATGTCAAGAAGAACATAATCACATTTACTAAAAATGTTTATGGTACTACTTAATGTTTTTTTTTTAATACGATGAATTGTATAAAGTGTATTCGAAACGACATCAAATACAGACTAATACGTGCTAGACCTACAGAGCATATCCATTAGGATTTCTGCTACATAAAACACTAGATATAACACTGCCAGTAACTTAAAAAAAAAACATCGTCTATAGGAACTTTTATCAGGAGAATTTTATACTGGTGATGGTACAACTTTATTCACCCTTATATTACTTGTATTTACACGACGCGACATCAGGAGTATGTATTTCTCTGTGCTTCGTGAACAGTGAATCCCGTCAACTGGAATACCCGTACTCTGATTAATACACGTATCGCGCAAAGTTACGGATGGATAATCTGTCAGCTTCGTCAGCTTCATTACCATATAAATGTAAAACTGTGACAGCAACCTTATTAATGTTAACAAAAGCATAAACTTCCACTGACTGACTACAGTCTAGCTTTTCATAATAATCGTGTTGGTTGCATGAAGAATACTGCCATTATGTTGGAAATAATTTGCAAATGAATTTTAGCTTGTAACCTCAAACCCAACAAATTTTTGTTGAGCTCCTTCGTATCTGGTGTTATGTGATTTCAAAACATTTATGCGACACAAATAGCCAGAAAACGAAACGCATCGCTCGTTATGATTCCTCATGTTTCACATAATGTTTGGTATCACATTAGGTCAGCCAAAAATGTAAAATTCCTGTGTGATACTTGGGCAGTCTTTCTCATGACACTTAATGGAAGCTTAAAATTTTAGGTTTTGAATGTCACTTTAGAGTTTGCAACCATACAGTTCAAAATACTAAGCAAAATAATATTAGCGTAAATAAAAGGTAATCAACAATCAGTTAAAGCAGTTTTTCAAATGTCTTTCACCACGTGATGGCATTAAACCAATCAGCTTTCCCAGAACAGTTAAAGAGAAAATTCCGTTTCGGCACAAATAAGTTTCTGTCCTCTGCTTCTTTACAGATATTCATGAACTAATAAAAAGCTAACAAAAATCAAAATAAGAAAAAAGATAATTTTTTTAAGAAATGTATATTCAACTATAAAAAAGTATATTCAGTTAGCTTATTACAATTTTAACTGTATATGCCAACTTATAAAAGAAGCCCGCATCTGTATACGACTGCTGTCCCTCGCATCCTGCTGTTAGAGGTGTCTGTTGCTCTAAACTCCTCCTCCTCATCGTTTCAAGCCTCATTTATCCATTTCAGGATACCGTGAGGATACACAGGATTTCCTCGTGTAATCTAATGTTCAGGAAAGTGTATTGGCTCTTAGGAAGGCTATCCCAGCTTTCAATCCATAATAAATTGCTGTTGTATAAGCAAGTGCTAAAGCCTATCTGGACCTATGGGATACAGCTGTGGGGCTGTGCAAAGAAATCAAACATAAATATAATTCAAACATTTCAAAACAAGGTGCTTCGGTGCATTGCTGATGCACCATGGTATGTAAGAAACGACAACTTACACAGGGATTTAAAAATTGAACTTGTCACTGAGGAAATAAAAAAGCAGGCAGTGAAGCATGGGCAACGCGTCTTGCAGCATGTACACCCTGGGATACGGCGACTGCTGGATACAACTAATGCAGCTAGAAGGCTGAGACGAACTAAACCACTTGATCTGATGGATATTAGTTAAATGGGGAGGTTATAGCTAATGGGTTATATGTCTTGATTAGTGTCTTTAATTATGAGATATAAATTACTGGATGGGTAGTACTCAGTTGTAAAAAAAATTTAAAAAAATTATCCATTTCGTCATACATGTTCTTCTTCCTCGGTTTCCTAGGTTTATCCCGCTTCCGTCTTCTAGTTAGAACCCAGTTTAACAACTTTTGGGGGCACGATCATTAGGCATTCGTCCCACTTGGCTATACAAGGAACTTCCTATTTATGGTGTCGAAAATTGTTTTGTTTCCACAAATTCGCCTATTTATTTCTAACCCACTGGAGTCTGGACACCCATGACTGGGAAGCCCGTTTTGACTGCTTGAATCCTCCGGGACTTTCTCTGATTTAGCTCAAATGTGGGGTAATGACTACTGTCTTTTAATCAAGTTACCAAGTGTGAAACGTCTCTAGAAAGCGACATACAACTATCACTATACCTGATTGATAGAGATGTTCACTGACGACAGAATAATTTTAACGCAACCACGGTAAAAAATAATAAAATAAAATAAAACGGCGGGTTGATACCGCCAGAGTTCACAATGTGGGTGCATTATTTAATTATTGTTTAAACAACACACTACTCAGAACTACATATTCAGAACCTATATTAATGAGATATCTTTGACAATTCAAGAATGAAAGGTAAGTGTCTATAACACTTTTTGGATAAATATTAATACTAAAAAATGGAGAGTACTCGTTTGACCGCGAGATTTGATGGTCTGTGGCAACTAATCAAAATTCTTCAGACATATGTTTTTCTGCATAATTTAATTAGTTTTATATAATTTTAGGAAATTATAATATAAAATTCAATAAAGTATATTATTTGACATAGTTTTTAAGAAACATCAAGTACCAAAAATTAAGTTGAAAATCTTAGATAATATTGATAAGATCAGTTACCAAATCAGTAAATGGTTAATTTGTTTTTAATAAAGAAATATCAAGTTATCGATCCAAAGATATTTGCGTAAAGATTGGAAATTATTTACTTTTCTTACGCGGTTGCCGCTACAAAACCTTTATTAAAAAGTATGTGAGGCAAGTAAGAAATATGGACATAGTTTTTTCCATTTTGTTTGTAAATATTGTAACGTGACGGTTCCCTCAGAATAAAGATTTTAACATAAATATATTGAAGTATCTAGCAGTAGAAAAGTAGTAAAATTATGTCATGAAATATATGTATTATTAGGTGAAGTTAAGACTATTATAAAATAGAATAATAAAACAAAAATGTTAAACATGTATAGATAGAACTTGGTAACCATAATTCTAGTAGACTTCATAACAAGTTATGTTCAGAATAGGTAACAGCCTATAATGTCTAGCATAGCTGGGTAACCAGTATCTTGAATGAGGATTGTATAAACTAGATAAAATGTAAATAAAAACAATACAACTAGGTTAGGCAGTTGTATCTGCTTGTGATAGATAAACACATAGACAATTCAGAAGGGAACTGGTATTACATAAATGTGTGATAAAAGTTTTATTTGTATTAAAACTGTTATAATCTTGAGTTGTAAAAAAGGACCGTTATTGTTAATGAAGAAAGATAAAGATGTAAAGAATAGTGTTAGGTAAAATTTAGTGTTAGGAAGTGAGACATAAACTGACTTCTAGATTAGGAATTAAGTAATAAATATTGTTTAAGATGGAGAAACTAATAAAATGTTCAATAAGATGTTAAATTTTACCAAGAACCTGCATCTACTTTAGAAGGTAGAAAGGAACAATATATTGTATAAAGAATGTATTAGATAATGTTATGTATAATAATAGATAAAGTAGTGTATAAGGAATAGATATTGAATGTTAACTTGTATTAGAAAAAACCATTTGTACTTTAAGAAACAAATAATATTCCAAGGTACACCAAACATTATTATGTCTATAGTACAAACCAGATGTTGTTATAAAAATTAATGTTCACATTTGTAATCAGTAGAATTAAAATCTGTTGTATTAACATAAGATCACATGTAAAGCAAAGGAAATTAGTTATGTATCAAAAAAGACTGCTTTTAAACATAAAATGTTAGATTAGCCCAAAATTAACAAATGTTATTTTTTGAAATACTGTACAGAAACCTATGTTGTGAGATCTCAAAATGATTAGGAAAAAAAAAGAATTTCATTTGTGATAATCTTATTGCAATTGTACATAGTATAAGGAAGATATGTTAAAATTAAGATTTTTTGGTAATTTTGATCACAAAAAGTGACGCCATGAACGACAATGCTTGACGTTTCAACCAATGGGAATTTTTCACATTTTGCATTAGCAGGACCCAAAAACTGGAACCAAGTGAGTTAGTTGATTCTTGGAATCCGAGCAGTAAAGAACGTAACCTCTGCGACACCTCGATACAAGAAAGTACAATCAGACTCGAAACCCAAGATAGGTTAGGTGAAGAGTGCCTAGAGTTAAATGATCGACGAATGATAAATAAAAATTGTGAATCGTTAAAAATAACCAGAAAAGAATTATAGTGTGAACATAATAAAAGTGAATAAGAAAGTGTGTGCATTTAAAAGGAAGGTATAGTGTTAATAATTAAAATTTTTAAAAAACGACTTATTAACTAGTTATCATAATCCAACCTGCAACACTTTATATACATTTGTGAACTATTAATTTCACCACCACTGAACCATAAAACACTAACACTTTTGTAATTTTTTCATATTTAAGCAATTATTTCTTTGTGTTTAAATTGTAAAGAAGTATAACCTCCTAAGACACTGTTAACCTCAAACAAGACACTGTTCGGCGATTACGAACTGTTCGTTACATTAGTGATAAGATATTGTTTTGTTATATTATATTTTAACTTAATATTGTTATGTTTTGTACTTCACAAAGGACATTTTCGTAAATAATTATTGTAGTCCAAAGAATCCACGAGGTTATATTTACATAGCATAAATGTTAACCTATGGCTGAGCTATAGCTGAGAAAAGAATTTCAAAAGTAAATACAAGATTATTGAATGGAATTAATTTAGTATGAGTAATTATTTCTAATAACTAATATTTTTTCAATTTACGAGTGCTGGCGTTGTTAGAAAAATTTGATGAATAAGTTGGCAGTACATTTTTGGCGTGCAACTTGAGATTTAAATTATTAAACTAGGTAAGTGAATAAGAAATGAATAAAGGAATTTAATAAGCAAGAAATAGAAAATATATTTAACCTATATTACGGAACTTTACCAATTGTCGTCAATTACGTGAGGCGAAAAGTAACCAGTCAATTAAGTAATTAATTAATTATTTTTATTACACATTCTGAATCTTTACATAATTGGCGCAAACAACGTGAGGCGTAACAGAGAAACTCAATCAGTTAATAAACCAGTATTCTTTTTTTATATTACACAAACTGTCGTCCACAACGTGGGGCGTTAAACAAAAATATATCGTATTGTTTAAATTAGCAGCCATCCTTACTTTTCTTTTATAAAATTGCTAAACTGCTATAATTGTTTTTATTATTTAGACAAAGCTTTTCGTCATTACTGACATCTTCAGGTCTTAAACAACGGTTGTTTAAGACCTGAAGATGTCAGTAATGACGAAAAGCTTTGTCTAAATAATAAAAACAATTATAGCAGTTTAGCAATTTTATAAAAGAAAAAAAAAAAATATATATATCGGTAAGTAAATTATTAGATTATTAGTATATTACATATTTGGCGTCCACAACGTGAGGCGCAACGCACAATCAAATACCACAAAATTATTAGTAGTTTACAATATGCATTCCAATGACACTTGTAACGATAGACAAACAAGTATTGTTTGAGCTGGAAGGTCTTGTTGAGTAGTTTAAAGACGCATAGCTATAAGGCTTTAGGTACTGTTAAAAACTAGCTACTAATCAGTTTGGTCCAATTATAATTCAAATAAATGCAAAAGCTACAGTGTGCCTGTACAGTGTACCTTTTGAATACCTGGGTTACAGTGTGTCTTATAATGCAAGCAACGTGGTGCATAAGTTCAACCTTATGTGCGGGACCATCAGGCGAAACCTTAAGTCAGCAAGTAAAGGAACACGCCTAAAATTCTGCAAGGTGATGGCTCTTCCCACACTTCTTTATGGGTCTGAGAACTGGACTTTAACGAAAGATCAGGCCAGTCGCATCCAAGCGGCTGAAATGAGATTTCTCAGGCACGTGGCAGGGTATACTCTCCATGATCATAGAAGAAACACAGATATACGGCAGGAATTGAATATTATGAGTATACTCGACAGGATCGCCCAGTATCGGCTGAATTGGTGGGAACATCTTTGCCGAATGGATGACTGCCGCATCACCAAACAACCAAGGAACTATAAGCCGAGGGGACAGAGAGGTGTGAGATGTCCGAGGAAGCGCTGGAGTGACCAGCTGCAATATTTGCCTATTTGAGACCGGAACAAACCATTCTTGGTTTAAACCTTGAGGATGATGATGATGATAAATACAAAAGCTCTATGAGTTTGAGTAACGATATGTAACTCCAGAGCTTCACGAGGCAACAACAGCGGTCATCGCTATCACTCGTTTAAACATTGGTTCTTGATGGAATTTTACAAATCAGTGTTAGTAATTGAGCTTTCCATCCCGTTAGTAATGTAGTAATGCGGTATGGAACTAGTTAACTAGTACGCGGTATCCAACAGACTCGGGCAATTCCTACCTCCGTTAGCCACGAAACTGGTTCTCAGAATGGATAGAGTGTGCTTACGTTTACTTTATATGGTTCATCACCGTATGCTAGTCATCCTACCTTCCGAACGCCGAGCTCAAATCTAGCGTTTTGTGTGTGTGTGTGTGTGTGTGTGTGTGTGTGTGTGTGTGTGTGTGTGTGTGTGTGTGTGTGTGTGTGTGTGTGTGTGTGTGTGTGGAGGTTTTACGAGACAGGGCACTGCTTATGGGGTTGGCATTGCTTTATGAAATAAGAGTGACCGTCACAAGAATGTATTGTTGCCCGAAGGGGATTCGACTTCAAACGGGGCGTGTTGTAATACAACATTCATTCACCGTGTTGTAATATAACATTCATACAAAACACAATATATTTTATCTTATGTTTGTGAATTTTGTTGTTTGTATACAGTTTGCTGTATGATGGATGTTAGCATCCGACTATCACGATGACACGATTGGTCATTTACTGCAGTTTTTAGGGATAGTATGCAGAATTTATTTATCTATACGTAGGACAGACACGATGCAGAACAGAGTGGTGTAATGCAGCTGGATGTCCACATATAAATCGTGATAAATTGCTTCAGGATACAATTAGGAGCATAAACCACTTTACATTGTAGTGGATGACAGTTTGCGGCCATCAACAAGAGTTACACAAGTCACAAATCTCTTTAATGTTGACCATTCAATGTTTAGCATTGTGGCTGAATTGCTTCTACTGATGCAAGGAGTATAACGGTTGTATTTGTCAATCTGCAAAATTTAAAAGGATAACGGAACTACTTACTCCGATCGAACTCCAACTTTCAACATTCCAGAAAATATTACGAATTCAAAACGGTTATTATAACGTCTATTTTTACAGTAGATATTTTACAGTAGCGGATAAACCGCATACTTTGTATTGTACAACAGGATAATATTCCGTTTTTCCAAAGTAAACTTTATTGAAGTAAAAAAGTTATAAAATATGCTATAATATATGCTATTGTTTCCATTTAGATAAAATCTGTAATACTGTGATAAATAAAAAACATCTTGCAGACGTTCCACTCAATCTTCAAAGAAGAAACAAATACTGCCTCTTCTTAAAAGGTAAGCAAAACACACACACACACATTCTGGAATAACTGGTTGGTAAAATCAAGCTGCTGCTGCTTGGTCTGATTTCCATGTCTCAACTGAGTTTGGACGACGCCACTAAAATGTAAGTGTGTGTCTGCTGTCTGTGTCTGTGTTCACTGTATTAGCCATATTCTAATATTAACAAATTTGCTTGTTTAAATAGTCAGAAATATAAACACTATTTGTATAGTTTCTTGTCATTTTTTATAACTGTACACAAAATGCTTTTTAACAGGCAGTAGGACTAAGTATTTATTGCAAAACTAGAGATAAATGTTTCAAGAGAAGTAACGGTATTGCAAACGTTCTTATAGATGGAAGACGGGATATTAGAAGGCCGCTGAAACTGAAAAAGTCATGAGTTTTTTTAAACCAAAACTGTTTTATCAACTAAGAGTGTCAGTTTTAGGTGAAAATTATTTTTTTCGTATTCTAAATATTCCAGAATTATTTATCATATATAGTATATGTTGTTAAATGAAAAGTATTATTTTTTGAAAACCTTGAATACTGTTGTCCTCATCATCATGATCATCACATTATCACCATTGTCTTTGTTGTACTTAACCCTTATCTTCTCTACATGTATTAAAAGTATTTGCCTATAACGCGAATACGACTTTGAACGTTTTCCAATGTATATTATACCTGCTGCTCTCCTTATCCACCATAAAAGTAATATGACTTATAACTATAAGATTTAGTATTTTTGGAGTCCAGCACCCTTTAAACAACCTATTTTAAAGTCAAAATAAATATTAAAGTAATCAGAAAAATTATAAGTCGCATGTAATTTACATGTCCGTTCTCATGAGGTACATATCGGAAAAGCTTACTGAATATAAGAGGCCCGCTCTCTTATAAATATCTACGTGTTTCACGTTGGCTCATGTACCCGAAAAACATATTTTACGAAAAATGTTGTGAAGCAACAAAGATGATAGGGTCAATTCAACCTTGGAAATAATTTGAAAGAGATTTAGATATTATTGCAGAGTTTAACAGTTTGAACGATGAAACTCATGAAATTTGATTTCAGCTATTTTTGTTGCCTTTGAGTGTGCGTGGCTGCCAGAGTTGTTAAGTTAGTTTCTCATTTGATCGACTATTGAGAAGTTTGACTTGCACTAGCAGAAGGAATGAAAGTTAGTCCTTAATTTTACCTATTGTGGTTGCTACGTTTTTGACAGATTAAGTTTTATCTATTAAATACGCCATCAGGCATAAAATGAAATTAACTGTTCAAAATACTGAAATTTATGATAAAGCAACATATCCCTCACACTTCAGTACACCAGCCACTACCGACAAAATAGTTTAGAATTGGTTTATATCCATATAACAATAGCGAGTATTATTATTTACTATGAATATTATCGATAATAACGTAATTCACTGTTAATTACAATATTATTAGTTATTACTCTTTTCTATTTGTCACTGAGAATGAAGCTTCATAGATAATTTGTGTCTACTTTGTACTAATAACTGTAATCGTCCGCACAGAGTGAAATATTATTGCCGTTAAGTTACTTTATTTATGAAGTATTATGCTAATAACGACAATCCAAATTAAAATAAATGTTTTACCTTAATATACCGGAACTACATTTAATATTTATCAATTAAAAAAATTTAATGTAAACTGTAATTATACCTCTAGTGTAAACGTCAGAATAACTAGAAGTATCTTTACGCCAAACTAATGAATTACACTCAAGTTAATTAATTAAAAATTCTTTAACTAAAGTTTAAGTTTCATGAAGAATAACAGAGTAAATAGGCAAAGTTAAAAATACATTCTTGGATTTCGTTGTCCATGACGTGTCCGTTACTTAACTAAATCCAACTATTATATTAACGACTCGGAACACAATTCCGAGCAAATTGCAATTTGAGCAATTTAGCTTGTAAACACCGGGTAGATCGAATTTTTTTTGTGCATTGTGTGTGTGTGTGTGTGTGTGTGTGTTCTGTTTTGTTAGTAGTTTTGTAAGCGATTCTGTATCCTGCTTTTTTGAATTTGTGGGATATTTTTTCAGTTTGTTTGTTGATGTATGTTAGTGTTATGAATTTGTTGTTTTCTGTTTTTGTCTGTTGTTTGTTTTGTGTCGATCTACCCGGTGTTTACAAGCTAAATTGCTCAAATTGCAACAAATTCTACATAGGCCAGACAGGACGTAGCTTCAGACAGAGATACATTGAACACACAAAGGCACTCCATTCCAATACAGAATCCACCTTTGCAAACCACCTCATTGAAGCAAACCACACATACAAAAACATCGACAATAACATGAACATTCTACACGTACACACAAAAGGCCGAAAACTAGACACTCTAGAACAATTGGAAATATACAAACACACGAAAACAAATAAAAACGACATCCTAAACGAACAGACACAATTCAAATCGCACGCATTATTCGAACATATCTCACCCTACACACACAGCATCGATCTTTCGAAATTCGATTCCGTCGCCAACAACAGGACGGACAGCGCTACCAGCGGCAGCCTCTGAAGAAGCCTTTTAAAGGTGAAAACCGGTTCAGGTTGTAAGGTAAAACTTTATGTTTTTACTTATAAAAAACTTTGTGTTCCGAATTGTTAATATAATAGTTGTATTCAGTTAAAAATACAATTCCACGCCATGAAATAGGCAGACCTAGTCTAATAAACCTAGATTGACTCGTAACGTTGTTGAAAAAGAAGAACATAGAAAGGGGGGTAACATATGACGTTACTCCGAGGCTGCTTCGGATATTACAAGTATTTCAAAGTTTTGCATAGACAGGTTACTGGCCTGTTGCACAACCCCCTACCAGGAGGACCAAAGACATTTCTATCAGGATTACCATACCTTAGTCGAAAGGCCCCTATTTTGGGGCGCAGGAGATTTGCCCTCACCCTTCTGTTTCTGTGACAGGATTCGGTGGCTTTGTATCAGTTATTCTGATACTGAACGTTTCCAGTGCTCGCCTATCGGCCTCAATGATCACTCTAAGATCCTAAGCCACCCAAAATTAAGAAATTAGAATTGAAAAAAGGAAGAGACCCTAGGCCTCAATTACTCTAGTAGCATCGGAGTCAGAAAAGAACAAGAGGCAGCCAAGAGAACTAGACAGAAAAGACTAAAGGAAGAGATCTCACCCAAGACAATTTGCAGCAAAGTGAGAATCCAGCTAGGGCACATCGGGATTGCCAAACCCGTATCCACAAGATGTGGACCCCTGATGTAATGACAAGGTGTAATGACCCCTGATCGCGTGGGTCATGACAAAAAAGCGCCAAGATTCAGTGTGCTGAAATACAGTTTCTTCGAAATACTTTGAATTATACATTGCAAGATAGAATAAGTAATGAAGATATCAGAGCAGAACTCGAAGTAAAGGAGATAAATGAAATTACTTCAATTTACAGAAGACAATGGTGGGATCATCTGGAAAGGATGACAAAATATCGATTGCCGAAAGCGGCACTGAAATATAAAGCCATTTGTAGAAGAGACGTGGGTCGTCCGAGGATGAGATGGGTGCCCGAACAGGTTTATGTAACCTAATCCTTGAAGAGGAGAAGAAGAAGAAGAAAAAGAAGAAGAAGAAGATTTGCTGTATGATTTCCAATTACACAGTTATTCTGTTAGTCTTCTATAATATATTTGCCGAAGCCCACTCACTGACTCATCACTGTATCTCAACAATGACAAGGCCTAGAAAGATGAAACTTTACATAGATATTCACTAGATACTGTAGATGTGCAATAACACGGGGTTTGATAAAATTCAAAATTTAAGGGGGGTTTTGGAGGGGTCAAAGTGACCGAATATTCTCATACTCACTCACTCACTCATCACTGTATCTCAACAATGACAAGGCCTAGAAAGATAAAACTTTACATAGGTATTCACTAGATACTGTAAATGTGAAATAACACGGGGTTTGACAAAATTCAAAATTTAAGGGGGTTTTGGAGGGGTCAAAGTGACCGATTATTCTCATACTCACTCACTCACTCATCACTGTATCTCAACAATGACAAGGCCTAGAAAGATGAAACTTTACATAAATATTCACTAGATACTGTAGATGTGCAATAATACGGGGTTTGACAAAATTCAAAATTTTAGGGGGGTTTTGGAGGGCTCAAAATGACCGAATATTCTCATAAGAAATACAGGACAGTTAAAACGTGACAACTGTTAGGCAGCTTCTAGATGAGATAGAAACATGAAATTTGGTCTACAAGTTAACTTAACCCTCTTTTAAAGAACACAAAGGTCAATCTTAAATAATTTTAATTAAAACTACCCTAAAGAAATCTATAATATATTTGCCAAAGCCCACTTACTCACTTAGTCATCACTGTATTTCAAGAACAACAGGGCCTACAAAGAAAATATTTCCGAATAAATTGATTCAAAGTTGTAAAAGGAGCGTAATAAATATATAGAAAACATTTGTCGGTAGAAAACAATATTATACGATATATTAACTATTGTCATAAATAAATATTAATTAATTATGAACACATGAATTTTATGCATTCCTGCGATAAGAACGTGTTCCCAGAAGTACTATCACACAATTAACGTAACATATTTGTTTACGTTGCAATGTAGTCCATAAAGAGTTGTTATGTTTAGTCTGGTCTGGACACAACTCAGACACACTTGCGTCATGGGGTTCAGTCTGAAGGCCACTGATAACAGGCCAGAATGCTGCTTTGTTCAGTTCAGTTCAGTCGCTACACTGCCACTGCACACTCCTGCTACTTTGTTTAAGACGATTATTTTGTTAGTTTTAGTTTGAGCATTGGATATTCTTGATTTTTTATTAGTTTGTATCTTATTTTTTAGTTTATTTGTCAAGTTTGCAAGTTTGACTATTTTTCTTATTTTTGCAGTGTTGGTTCCACTTTATTCAATAGGTTTTTGTTCTACCGCCGTTGTTGCTCTTACAGTTTTTGTTAAGAAGAGAATAATTTTGTTTTAGTTTGTTTTAAATAAGCTTTCTTTTCTGCTTTTTATATAAATTCTATATCCCTAATACATGATGGAACAAATTGAAGTTGATGGAATCATGGTACCTCACCGTATTGTGCCTTTGGGTGCAGATGGGTCGTGCTTCTTTTACTCCCTGTCTTACCTCATGTACGGTACTGTCTCCCATGCGTCTCAAGTGCGAACAAGCGTTGTACAGTACATTTGTAACAACTGGCAACGGTTTGAGGAGCATACAATGATGGCGTGTGGTAGAAGTTTGGCTGAATACCGTGGTCACATGTCTCTGTACACCACATATGCCACCCACTGTGAAATTCAGGCTGCTGCCGAAATATACCCTTACCATCTGGTGGTGTATCGTGATGGTGAGGTGATTGTACAGCCTGATGAGTATGAGGAGGGAAAGCCCATATTGCGATTCAAGTGTTCTGGACCCATGATGAATGCCCACTTTGAACCTCTTAGTCCTCAATACATTCCTCCTCATACATCAACTGTTTTTAACCGTCCCATCTGCACCTCGCTTGGTACTGAGAGCCTAGAAAAAATCGTTGTCGAGCAAACTGCCCAAGACCAATCCGACGATGATATACCACTTACTGTTGTTAACCGTCCCATCTGCACCTCGCTTGGTACTGAGAGCCTAGAAAAATTCGTTGTCGAGGAAACTGCCCAAGACCAATCCGAGGATGATATACCACTTATTTATTTGCTAAACTCTGCTAAACGTGATATCCAGAACCGTTGTGTGACGCCCCCTACTGACCTAATTTCGTCTTCCTCAGAGACCAGTGCTACAGTTGATTCGAGTGTTGGGAAGAAAAGAAGAAAAAAATCGACGTTCAAGAGTTAATGACAGAATCAAAAGACACAAAAATAGGGAGTCCGTAAGAAAATACAATAGCAAAAATCCTGAAGTTCATAGAGAAGCTGTTAAAAGATACAACAAGGCAAACCCTGACGTTAACAGGGGTTCAGTTTCTAGATACTCAAAGAAACATCCGGAAGTTAATCAGGAAGCTGTTCGAAGGTACACTGAGAAGAGGCAACTGATCCCATGGAAAACAAAGTCTTTATCAGGATTTAAATATGACCGTAGTACAGACTACAATAATGACAAGGTTGTTTCTCTAGGTCACCACATTGAATGCAAGTGGTGCCATGCGAAAAAGTGGAAAGAAGAGAGCCCTGGCTTATGCTGCAGCAATGGCAAGGTTCGTCTTCCTTCTACTCAACAGCTTCCTGAGCCGCTCCATAGTCTTCTTACTTACAGTCACCGTCAGTCTCAGCATTTTTTATCAAATACCAGAAAGTATAACGGATGTTTTCAAATGACTTCATTTGGAGCTAAAGAGGTGCACGAAGGAAATTTCATGCCAGCTTTTAAGGTCCAAGGGCAGGTTTACCATAGAATAGGAAGTTTGTTACCTTCTCCCCAGCAAGACTCCTCTTTTCTACAAATTTATTTTGTTGGAAACGATGAAAAAGAAACAGAAATCAGATCCAACCTCTTTACTGTGGTTAAGCCTTGGTTAGTTGGCCAACTTAAAAAAAGGTCTGCATGATAACAATCCCTACATACGAGATTTTAAAACCGCAATGGAAAATGTTTCTGAGGGGCAGGAGTTCAAAGTTTATTACCTTTTTATCCGTCAGTGACTTCGTTCTAGCGTTTTTTATTTAGACGCGTTTCGTGACATGTGTCACATCTTCAGTAGTCCTCGTCAAAAGTTAAAATTCATGTAAATCACATAAAAACACATTTGCACATATTTACAAAATTACAATGACGACACACACATAACACGATGTAACTACGGCTTCGCTGGACCGGTCCGACCGCGCGTGCAGTTGCCGAGCCACTAATTGAACTAAGTCAATCCTTATCACCAGTCATTACCGTCATGCGCGATTATATTTAGGGCTGTATCATATAGTGAATGAGATTGAAACCTTAATTGTTCGTTTAGTATACTGTTATTGTTGATATTCTTGTCTTTAAATGATTTATAAATCTCAAACTCCTCGAGAGCGTCCATTAACCTACCCTTACCGCATACATGAATTGCTTTGAAATTGGTATTGAAATCTGTGTAATTATGGTTATGCATCATTAGATGGCGCGCATAATTAGATTTGGTCTTGTCTAAATCATTCCTTTGTTCTTTGTATCTTTTCAAGAAAGACCTGCCAGTTTGACCCAGATAGAAACAATCACAATCATCACATGACATCCTGTAAACACCTGTTTTCTCTTCTAACGGGAATGGTTGTTTTATGCGTAACAAATTAGATATATTATTATTTGTTTTAAACGCGACTTTTATATTGAATTTAGAGAACACATTGGATATAATGTTAGGTAAAAGGCTACCGTACACTGTCGTTATATACTTTTTATTATTATTTTTATTATTGTTAACTTTATTATCATCGATGGTATTATGGTGGGATCTAGTTTTATATAGGTGTCGCTTAAGAAGTCTATCTATCATCGAACTCTTGTACCCATTCGCTACTGCTATGTGCCTTATTATATCCAATTCGTCCTGAAAGTCTTTTTGGTTAAGTGGAATCGTTACCAACCTATGAACAAAACTGTTGTAAGCCGCCATTTTCTGACTATATGGGTGATGAGAATCGGCGTGTATTGTAATATCTGTGGTGGTGGGTTTCCTATATATTTTATATTGAAATTTATTAAGATACTTTGTAACAGTCAGGTCCAAAAAATTGAGTTTATTGTCAACCTCTGTTTCGATGGTAAATTGTATGTTCTTGCTAAGGCTGTTCAAATAATGTTTCAATTTCTCTATCTGCCGTAGCGTGCCGTTAAAAATTATAAAGGTGTCGTCTACATATCGTGCATAGAATTTAATATTATTACAAAATTTGTTATTCTCTGAGAACATGTAAGTATTTTCGAAATGATGCAAGTATAAATCCGCCAGCAGTCCTGAAAGTGGCGAACCCATTGCGAGACCAAACTCTTGTAGGTAAAAATTATTATTAAAAGTGAAGTAATTCTGCTTCAACAGGACATTCAACAATAAAATTAACTCATCTATTTGTTTGTGATTCAGCTTCTCACTTTTACAATTGAAATTGTGTCATGAACCGGCACGTTTGTATATAAATTAACTATGTCAAATGAAGCGATTTTGTACGTAGGTAAGAGTTCGATATCCTGGACCCTTTTAATAAAGTCAATATTATTTTTTATGCTGTGATTATTTTTTAAAACGATACTATTTTTAATAATATGTTATAATTTCTTTGCCGTCTTATAGCCAGGTGCAGATGTGTAATTTATGAGGGGTCTGACAGGAATATTTGCCTTATGTATCTTCGGTACAAAACAGGATGTCAGGATAGCTCGAGTGTTTCATTTGAAAGTTAAAAAACTTATTCATCTTTTAACTAAAGGTTCCATTTTCGGTCAAAGTAGGTGTTACATGTATACTGTGGAGTGGCAGAAGCGTGGCTTGCCTCACGCACCCATCTTGCTATGGCTGCAGGACAGGATCATGGCCGACCAAACTGACAGTGTCATAAGCGCAGAGGTACCTGACCCTGAACTTCATGAAATTATTAAGTCGACAATGATTCATGGCCCTTGCGGAAGCTTAAACAGGAACTCGCCCTGCATGGTTAACGGCTCACGCTCCAAAAGATATCCACGTCCCTTATCTAAAGAAACCCAAACTGCTGACGATGGCTACCCCCAGTAGCGTCGAAGGTCTCCTGCTGATGGTGGTTTTACAGTCAACATCAATGGAGTAGACCTAGACAGTCGGTGGGTGGTACCGTACAATCCTGTTCTGTCACGTACCTTTTTGGCACATATCAATGTCGAGTTGTGTAACTCTGTCAAATCGATAAAGTATGTTTGCAAATACGTGAACAAGGGCAGTGATCAAGCAGCTTTTGTGTTGGAAAATGAGTGGGACGAAGTGTCCAAATATGAAGCAGGCCGTTACATAAGTAGTTCCGAAGCGGCATGGCGTATATTTTGCTTCCCAATCCATGAAAGATATCCTCCCGTAATGCATTTGGCTGTACACCTTGAAAATGGCCAGAGAATTTATTTTAATCCCGGAAACGTTCAAGACAAAGTTCAAAATCCACCCAAAACCACTCTACTGGCATTCTTTGAACTATGCAAATCAGACAATTTTGCCAGAACCATAATCTACAGTGAAGTCCCTGCTTACTACACCTGGAAAAACAATAAGTTTAGTCGGCGGAAACAAGGCAAAGCCGTTCCCGGACATCCAGGAGTGAAAAAAGATCAAGTGCTCGGTCGGGTTTATACTGTACACCCTAACAATGCAGAATGTTCTACCTACGTCTTCTCCTTCATGAAGTTAAAGGGCCTACGAGTTTTAATGATTTTAAGAGGGTATCTGGCATAGTTCACTCCACTTATCAGTCTGCCTGCAGAGCGTTGGGTTTACTTCAAGATGACAATCATTGGGACATCATCTTGGAGGAAGCTGCTCTGTCGGAGTCACCACAGAAAATCAGACAACTGTTCGCTGTCATTTTGGTGTTTTGTCAAGCAGCGGATCCCTTAGTGCTGTGGGAGAAACACAGAGACAGTATGTCAGAGGACTTCAAGAGACAGATGGAGTATGAATGTCCGGGCTTAGAGCTTGAACTACGGAACAACATCATTTACAACAAATGCCTACATTCATTAGAAAACTTAGTCTCTTCAATGTCCAATCAATCCCTCCAACAACTCGGTCTTCCTTCTCCAAGTCAAGAGCCCAACAGTTCTGCAGTCAACCGCGAGTACCTGAAAGAACTCTCTTATAACACGGTCCATCTATCTGAATTGGTTGCTGAAAACGTGCCTAAACTGAACGACGAGCAGAAAAATGTCTACAATGAAGTAATTGCGAGCATTGAATCAGAGGCTGGACGACTATTTTTCCTTGACGCACCAGGTGGTACAGGGAAAACCTTTTTGATTAATTTAATATTAGCCACGGTAAGACAAGATAGGAAAATTGCTATATCTGTGGCTTCGTCAGGTATAGCAGCAACTTTGTTGGATGGAGGAAGCGGACGGAATAATATTCTGCCTTCAAACTGCCTCTCAACTTAAACCACTCTGAGACCCCATTTTGCAACATATCAAAACAAAGCGACACAGCGAAGGTACTTAAGGATTGTAAGTTGATAATTTGGGACGAGTGCACCATGGCTCACAAGGGAGGAATTGAAGCTTTGGATAGAACTCTGCAGGATATTAGAAGCAATAAAAACCTGATGGGTGGAGTCACACTTCTAATGGCCGGAGACTTCAGACAGACTTTACCTGTTGTACCTAGGGGAACTCGAGCAGATGAAGTTAAAGCCTGTCTAAAGAGTTCTGTCCTGTGGTCTAAAGTCCAAGTTCGTGCCTTGAGAGTCAACATGCGGGTGCATCTTAAAGGCAGTTTAAAGGCAGACGAGTTTTCAAGTTTACTTTTACAGATCGGTAATGGAAATCTACCTGAAGAAAATGGCAAAGTCAATATTACAAAAGACTTATGTGAAGTTGTATGCGACTTGACAGCGTTGGCTGAAAAAATTTACCCAGATTTAACTAATTTTTACTTGAAAGATGTATCTTGGCTGAAAGAAAGAGCTATCCTTACTCCAAAGAATGACACTGCTGCAAATATCAATAACACATTATTGGAAAAACTGCCAACTGAGATTGTCCAGTACCAATCCGTGGACTCTGTGGTGGAAGTAGAAGATGCCGGTCCATTACCCAGTAGAGTTCTTGCACACGCTTAATCCTCCAGGCATTCCACCGCACAATCTTTGCCTTAAAGTTGGAGCTCCAATAATGCTGCTACTAAACCTGGTACCGCCTAGGCTGCAGATTAAATCGTTGCACAACAACGTCATAGAAGCAACAATATTCACTGGATGTGGTCAGGGGGAAGCAGTCTCCATTCCACGCATTCCCTTAATTCCATCGGATTACCATTTTCAGTTTAAAAGGCTCCAGTTCCCTGTCAAGCTCTGCTTTGCTATGACAATAAATAAATCACAAGGGCAGTCTTTGAAAATGGCCGGTGTTGATCTGAGGGAAGACTGCTTCTCCCATGGCCAGTTGTATGTTGCTTGCTCACGAGTTAGCTCTTCTGAGAGTTTAACTATCCTTCAGCCACAGGGTCAAACAAAGAACGTTGTCTACAAGGAAGTTTTATAAGTGCCGTTTTTCGTTTCACAAAACGATTTCAGTAGACTTAGTATTAGCACCCATTTATGCTTTTAAAAATTTGTAAATATTACATTTATTCAATGTGCTTGGTTACCCAAGGTTAAAAAAAAAACACCGAACCAATGTGTTTATTCAGTAAAAACCGTAGCGAAGCACGGGTATACAGCTAGTACTCTTATAATTGTAAACTACTTTCTATTGAAAATGGAAATACAGAACACACAAAGACAATGAAAAAATTCAGTTAAAAATATTTCGAAATTAAAGTAAATTTTTCAGCTACTACATTCATTGAAGTACCGAATCAAATGTTTCTACATTGTTCTTGTAATTGCCTGTTTTATGAACCTTTGCAATGTCTTAAATATTCTATGGATGCTTTTGCAAGTAACTGAAACAATTTTAATCATTTGTATGTAAATTACCATTTACATATAAAATTAGTCTTTAGTCGTTGCACATAATTTTTATTCTGTTTTTGAATAATTTAGGCAATTATGTTGTGTGGAATTAAAGTAACTTTATTCTGTTTGAAGTATATGCATCAAGTATTAAACAACAGAAACATGTATAAGGATAAAGAACATCACATAACTGCAGAAATACTCTCGTTTGCGGTGCAGAAAGTATAAAACTGGAAGATGCGCCCTTCGTAAAACAGATAACCACTGGTCCAGGAAACACATAAACCCACCCTTCACAATCCGCATACATTACTACTTTGTATGAAGTAATTTTGCCACGAGTGGTGGAACTGTGGTTTTTAGTAGTGAATTCTTTAGTATGACAGTGATTCTACTGTTATGAGTTGCCTACGCTTTTGTCAGTAGCGGTGGATTCGTCAAGAGAGGGATACACAAGCAGCTTCTATTCTCTGTACGACTTTATATTTGATAAATATTTAAAAAGGTTAAATTATGCTATATAAAAGAACAAATTGAATTTACTGTAGTTTTAACCATACAAATTATTTTTTATTAATTTTACGACAATATTAATCGAAACTGTAGGCCTATGAATTTTAATTCGAATAATATTTAATGTAGATTATTATTAATTTTAATATTATATTATCAACTAGAAAAGTTAACAGAAGTTTAAGAAAGACTATAGACATTTCAATGAACCCTGTCAATTAATAAAAAATTGTAAGTCATCTTCGTAAATTCTGTTCTTTATCCCGATGTTAAATCACAGATATTACAAGTTAATAATGGTTGTCAGTTAAACAGACTAATATTCAGCTCCAGTAAGGAAAGGGTATGTGGATTCTTAATAAATCTATCTTAATGTTTAAAATAGCCCCCACTCTTGTAGTCCCACAGTGGTTTGAGTATACATTGAAATGTATAGTAGTTGTAAATAATACTATATAGTTGTACAGTGTTATAGTGTTAGTAGTATCCGATCCGTAGTGGGGTAGACGAGTGAATTTGCAGTCGGCTAAACTAAAGATAAGAAAACTTAGTTATTGTAACTACAGCAGCTTATTTGCAATGGGTACTTGTGTGAGTAAGATCTGAAAAAACAATACAAACGCTTACAAAGAGAGAAGAAGTCTTGGCATAACTAACATGAATCATAGGTTAGAAAATTTCTAAAACTTAAAAAAGTTCATAACTATTTGAGGAGTTACTTATTAACTGTCAGGTTAATAAAGCGACTAAATTATATAATATTTAAAAAGTTTGTAATACGTGTTTGTTGTACTGTACAGATTTGGGGTTTCCCAAAATTTTACCCAAATCACGTTGTGAATAATCGATAGCCGAAATAATGACACATTCCCCGCCTAAGGAAATGGTTGCCGTTACCTTAGTGTAATTTTTTGCTACTAAAAAAATGTTGATTAAACTAAACATCGCAACCTTGTTGAACACAATAACTACATAAGTAACCATATGAAAGAATGGTGTCAGTAAGTGGGAGTGAACAAAATTTGTTTTTACTGCGCGCAATACATTATTTGCTTTAAATTTACTGTGCGCAAACTGACTACACTCCGATCGGCATTTTATTGACCATTGTCAGCTTGATCATAACTTACAAAATTGCTCATTATGTTATTAGGATCTTGACTTTTGACAAATTCATTTCTTTCTAGTGTGCTTACACTGCGGTAGATGTGACATTTCTATTATATAACTAACTGTTACCCGCGGCTTCGCACGCGAATATTTTACTTTTAATAACTATTTTAATATAATTTTTATTGTCTATGTCTATATGGCGTTCTGACAGCTCGTATAACAATTGTGTACTCATTACTCAAATTCTCTCCAAAGCTGTTTTCAACACTTGTACTATTTTAACTTGTACTAAATTATTATGTTGGTGCAACAGCCTTTGGAGATTTAAAAGTACACGTTTATAAAGCCTTTGGAGAGATTTATATGGTACCTGTTAAATCAAAAATGCTAAATTCTTTATTTTAAGTGTTACTGTGTTAGAAGCATTGTATAAACACATTAAACGTTACGTTTTCCTCAACCATGGCTTTTATTTATTTCAGCAATAAACTAAAAACAAAAACCGTTGTCACCTAACCTCACAAATGAAAACAACACGTATTTTCGCTTTGCCTTAAGTAACAGCACAATATTTACAATTAGTAATTCTTCTTTTCCACATCGTAATATATCGATACAATCTCATATTACATAAAACATCGAAAATGTACTGCAGAAATGGATAAATGTACAGTTCCGATGCCGCTAAATAGCTTTTGTTTATTTACTTGTTACTATGGTAATTAATTCTGGTCTCCATGGTGTATTTGACATTTTAAGTAGTAGTATTTAATATATTTCATTAAATTATTAAACAAAAACTTATTCATTGCATCATCAGAAATACGTATAAACATAAATTTTATAATCGTTTAAGACAATTACAAAATATATAGACTATTTGTATACAAAATTACAAAATATATCAATACAATCACATATTAAAAACATTAAAAACTGCAGGAACGTATAAAAGGTACAGTTCTGATGCCGCTAAATATCATTTGTTTATTTACTTGTTACTATGGTAATTAATTCTGGTCTCCATGGTGTTGTTGACATCTTTATACGCGTCAACGAAAAGGCATAATTAAAAGGGCCTAAATCGTGCGAACGGGGCAAAATATCAAATTCCAAGTTAGACAGTATTTTTTGCCTTGTGTCAAAGGATACCTGTGAAAAATTTGGTGGCAATCGGTGTAACGGTGATTCAGTACCCACAAATCCTCAGACTTTGAGTTTTATATATATAGATTTCGGATGTGTCTCGTATGGTGAAGAGAAATGGTAACTTTTGTTTATAACAGATGCTTCTTTCAAACTTTCTCTTGTTGTCTTCAGACGTACCTGCATAAATGTTAGAACTTATTTGAAAAAAATTAGTTGTTGTATTACCATGTTTACCTAACAAATTAACGCAAAACTATAACTATACTATGTGTAAGGCAGGGATGTAATAAAATAATTAATCACTTTACCTCCACTCACTTTACGTCACGGTACTTTAAGATACACGATATTGGTTTTTCACAAGCAGTTAATTATAATATTGTAAAGAATTAACGATAATATTTCTCACTATCTTATTAATGATAATACAGTATTCACAAGAGTTACAAAAAAACAGTTCTCACAAGAGAATTAATCACACGTTATTCCATCGCTGCTGAGTTTGCATTCGTATTAAAGAATTTAATTTTCGGCATTAATATAAAATTAAAGAGCAGATCTCTTTTCATGTCGACGAGGTGGCTGTAGCAGAAAACAAAAGCTAAAAAAAGACAGACATATTTCGTTGTATATAGTATTTTCTATTATTTTAAATTTCTCTACAAAAAGTACATGTTATTTGTGACTTTTTAGATTGCTCTGTTTAGAAATATGGTACAAAGAAACTTAATAACCATCACATTAAAGCTACAAAAAAGAAATTATCATCAAGTGCTTGTTTTTTTCTAAAAACGGATTTTAACTGTTAAAACTGAGACACCCTTGGACTAAACAATTTATAATATGGTAATATTTGACAGGCGTAGCGGGATTCGCTGAGACGTTAAAAAGGGAGGACGTACATTCTGGGCATTCCACTCCTCGTTTCCCACAGTATGCTCAGAGGAAACCGCTTGGCAGTAGTATGCAATCAAATGTATAATCAAGACTTAACAACGTTCTACGTTCTAGATGATAGTCACAGTGCGCGATTTTCTTGCACTCATTAAAAATTTAAATTTCACATTTGACGATGAATTCACTAACGGCAGGCCTACACACCACTCGCGGTACTGAACGTACGAACGGTATTTATTTCGAATTCAGGTGCAAATTTTTATCATGAATAAATAAATACAAAGTATGACTGTCAGTCTGCAAGTGAGTGGGCGACAGAAAGCAATACTGACTGGTTCTGACTACAAACTATCCGTAAGGGGCGAATGTAGCCTTATTGTATTTGCGTATTACATTCAATTTCTTCCCGCAATCCATAATAATTCTTCCCGCGCGGGACGACGTTGTGACAAATTAGTTTGTTAGTTCGGATGCATTATCACTCGTATTCTGAAAGATTTATTTTTATCAGTACGTCTCCGAATATTTCAGCGATCAGTATAAATTAGAAATAAAAAATGTTAGACTTAGGCCTACATATTTGACCTTGTTAGATCTTTCAACAAGGCCTGTTGTTGTGGCCTGTTCACACGCCACTTCAGTTATGAAGGTTTTTATTACTTCAGTTACGTAAGATTTTCAATGTCAGTAGTATATTACTGGCCTGTGTTATTCTGACATAATTTTGTTATGTACTTTTTATTCTAAGTGTTTTTGTGTTTATAATTTTTAAGAACGACCACAAATTATTTGGGTTAAAACATCACAAGTATAAGAACATATGGAATATATTTAACCAGGAAGGTAGGACGAAGGTAGATCCGGCAGCAGGTTGGTCCATTGTTATGCGGTTTCGAACATGTTGATCCCGTTTCATGAATTAAATTAAATTAGACTTTAAACAAGTAACATAATTTAAACGCTAATAACGTATAACTTAATCAAACGTTGTATGGATTTATTATTTTAATTACATGCTCTCCTACCGTAATGTGTGGGGTAGTTACAAAACCAACATACAATGTCAATCTAACAAAAAGTTATAGCAAAGAGATATATTTCATAATTCAGTACAAAATCAAATTACATATTAAAATTAAAACATAGATCCATACAAATAAAAAATGTAAAACTAATTATTGTTTAAGTACAACCTCTTTGTGTTCATATAACCAATAAAACTTAACACGCTTTATGATCAACCATACACTCCACATTTATCTTCTTCTTTTACGGATCTTCCACCAAACGTATGATTCGTCTGTCTTTAGATCAAACTCTAAATCTGAACGTATAACATTATACCTCCTGGTACATCTCCTGGATATCACATTTGTCTCCCGTTAAAAGTTCACCACCACGAAAACCGCACATAGAATCCGCACATTCGAAGTGAACTTCTTTTGGTTGCCATCGTTATGACTTAATGACTTGATTTCTTCTTTACTAGGTTTGCTTTTTTTATAATTGAAATGTTCGTATAGGATATATCGTTAATAGAGTTAAAAGAATTAATTAAAAATTTTAATATGCCAAAACCGTTATCACATGTGAGAGATTTAATTGTGAGAAACTTCCTTCGCTAATCAGTTTCGCATTCTATACTATCGTGGTCGTCCCGTGCTGTTTCCACGTTAATATTTATATTTGCTAATTTTACTTTCATGTAAGGTTTATAATGTTAGTAGTATATTACTGGCTTTTGTTATTCTGAAATAATTTTGTTTGGTATTTTTTATTCTAAGTGCTTTTGTGTTTACAATTTTTAAGAACGACCACAAATTATTTCGGTTAAAACATCACAAGAATAAGAACATACAAAATATATTTAACCACTAAGGTAGGACGAAGGTATCGTCATCAGGCATGAGGTTTCTCCATTGTTAGATTAGTGTTAGGTTGCGCCACACTTGTAGTGTCTACTTATATAAATCAAACATTTCTCAATTTGCAATAATCTTGCGCACTTTGTTCACTTAAAAGTATATTTCGCGCTCAATATTCGCAGGCTCGTTCCGCAGGACTCTTTAGAGCTACCGAATGTAAACTACGATTCGAATTTTCGCATACCTTTGAATTGGGCATATCATTTTGCAACGAAGGTCCAGGTTCATTTAGGCCTATATTATTCATCAACACAAGCAACATCAAAACCTTTGGTATGACGGTACTGTCACTCGGCTTTCTTACCTACGCAGAATGTAATTCTGATGTAATTGTTAAACGAGATCGTTTCGCGACACCTCGATTAAAATTATCGTATGTATATTATGTTGGTAAATTGTTAGTGCTTGATTTTTATTATTTAACAGTTTCACACTCTTCTGGTCAAACTTACGTCCGATGCACTTTAGTTTATTTATGTTGTTGCTTAATAATTATTTTTTTATAATTTTCTGTTAACATGAAAGTATATTTTTAATTAGATTATAGTATATGGTCTGTCTACTTTGTATGGAATTTAAATTCAACCTTCGGTTTCAAGTAATTTTCTTTTTTAATATTCCATCAACTATTTCTTCATTTTAAAATGTTTTTAAATCCATTCGTCTCTTTTAATTCTTATTTCTTTTTTTTTAATATCTCTACTTATAAAAAAAGTAGAGAATTACCGGTCAGCTTTTACTACTTCCGTAATTGCGTTGTGCATCGCATCCGCTACACGTTCGTCACAAACTAAATTGCAGCTCGGGTTCTGTGACGCACAGCGATTCAAAGGACGTTTTACTTCAATAATTATTAAAATTAAAACGAATAAGTATACTAAAATCTTAGTATACATTAACATACTGTTACGACTGTCTAACTGATCGTCGTATAGTACAGTGGAAAACAAAATTCAAGACACCAATTAAGTCACTAATCACCAGCTTTAATTATCACAATTAAACAGTTTGTAATTAACAAGATAGTCTCTTACAACGAATCAAATAAAAACTGTTCACAAGCAATAATAATGTCAACTAATATAGTCTCGCACAATTATAAAACCCATAACACTTCGCCACAGTAGGCTACTACGAACCGCACTGTGTAAATCGCCACTTAAATGCACTGTGTAATCGCCCGACGATAACTAACTAAGGGCCGCTGAAGCCTTGTATTTATATTCCGCGCAGACACCACAACATTCCACATACTACGCAACAGCTCTACACTAGGACGTAATTGATTGCGGCATTGACACAGTGCGCGCGGCTGGCGACGTCTAGAAAAGTCTCGCGAATGCATGTTGAAATTACGTACGCACACAACATTACAGCCAGATTCCTCTGGAATATTCGAGAAACACGTAGATTGTTCTGTAATGTCGTAATAATACGTTAGTATAGTAACGAAAATACTAGGCCTACTAGTATACTATACTAATACTAGGCCTACGTTGAAATTAACATTTTAATCACGTATACTCAAACACAAACAGAACTAGTCAAAAAGATGACAACAAAAGCAATGATCACTGCTTAATAAATAATGAAAACATATGATTCAGCTGTCTTGGGATCGAGAGTCTAAACCTAATGTGTGTCGGGATTTCACCGTAACACACAATGCATACAACGAACAAAGTGTACAGAAACATTCTCGTTAACCAGAAGATAGTTTCAGTATGGTTTAACTGTATTACAGTTTCATTTAACTGAAACTAAAGCGATACTATCACCAACTAATGATACCATAACGTTATTAGCTATGAGAAAGCCATACTTGTAATGTCTATTTATATAAATCAAACATTACTCAATTTGCAATAAACTGATGATTCGCAACGTTAGCATGTACTAATTTGTAAGTATGCCTTATACTCCTTACGCATACGTAGACTTTTTTTTTGAACTCGAAGGCATTTGTTATTCAGCGAATAAGTGTAAGCATTACCTTTCCAGCCTGGTAGTGACAGATGCTGTCATCCATTGTCTTACTCAGCTTCTGTCCATTGTCTAGCAATAAATGGTTCTGTTTCAGACGTATGCGCGAGTTCATCACTAGCGTTCCTTGCTGCTGTCACACCCACGATGTAATCCTTATTGCAATTTCTTTCACCGTCAGCTTGTGACGTAATTTTATTCTTTTATTTCTTCTGCATCATCGATACTGCTCATCTCTGAATGTTTAGTTGTACAAAAATGACGTGTTTACAATATTTAACACTTGTAAAATTAATTAGCTGGAATTGTCAGTAATAATACACCCTTAACGTAAACCTAATAAATCAAGTTTTTTTGTTTGCACTAGTATCATCGAAAGCTAAAATGTGACACGACATCTCCGTTTAAACTTATTCAATCAATAGTAACAACAATGGTTTTGATTGAAAACTTTTTTTTTATTATTATCTTGACTTATGACTTGATCTTACCAATTGTATACAATATGACTTCTTCAGTTACGGATTGCCTGAAAATTTAAAATATTTTAAATGCATAACTATTGTAAACATTGTTATAGACCGGTATCTTATCATCACAAAATAGAAAACAGCAGGAAACACATTTGGACTTCGGGAGTAATGAAAGTGCTAACAATAGAAAAAAACCACTTAGTCAGAAATTGAAAAGAATCTGCTGACCAATTAGCAATGAACAAATTATATTTTCAGTAAAGTGACAAAAAATGGAATCAGCGTTTATCACTACGATTAAACAATATTTTCAGATATGAATTTTGACCATGAAGACATGACCGGTAAGAGGTGCACCATATTCTGCCTCCAGAACTTTGTCAACAGAACATTACTCGCTTGTTTACGCGGTAAGAAGTGTCGAAACGTGACATTCAGTAAGACGTTGCCACATTCTGGCGTCAAAATTATATTACCGGAGGAAATTACTATCGACTTCTCTTTGTACGTCGCGTATAGTAGGGTTTCTTCGTGTTAAGCCGTTAAAAATTCGAGTTTGAATTCTTCGATAAGCGAAAATGATTTCTAACGCAATAAGTATGGACACCCCACTTTTAAAATTGTCGTCATTCAGATTTTTATGTACATGTATATTGGAAAATTTATTCAAAAACTGTATTTTTACAGTGCGTAAAATTATTTGACCTTATTTATAAATGCTTCAGTAACTATTACCAAAGATCGTGTAGTTAGCCTTGTAATTTTGCATTCCTTTGAAAGGCAGAGAAACTTCTCCGAACCAAACATTAATTCTAAGAGGCAGTAGAAATTAGCGTCTTAAAGTCAGCAGCCCGTGAAATCACGTGGGCCGTGATCAGAAGCATACAGAACCTTATAGGCCTATACACTCCACACAATACGTTAGTCGAATAGATGAATAACGGATTTTACAAGCAGGACTGTAATATTGTATCAGCGTATACGCAAAGGTATCTAACAAATCAATGTGCCATTATATTTTGTGCTACACTACATAATATACACGCATTTTTGAAGTTTCTCCTTGCAGTGTTGTGAACACATTTCTAAAATAAGCATATATTTAAATCCCTGTTTAAATTGTTTTTGCTGTAGTAGTATACATGAGTGACAAAATGTTTAAAAACTCCATGAAAAGATATGTAAGAAAATGGATCATACGTATATCCAATTTAACTGGTAAAGGTAAGCCTTACCAACCCCTAAAGTAATTATCCACTTAAGATAACTAAAATCAATAAAAATAAACTAATTCACCGTTCATAAACTAGTTATATATGAAAATGTAACAGCACTTCTCTTAATTTAAAATAATCACACACACACACACACACACACACACACAAGCGCACACGCATAGAGAGTAAAGTTAGGTAGACGAAATGTACTTTAAATATGCAAAGAGGCCTAAGGAAGGGCTTAGCTATTATTAGAGCGGCCGCGGTTAGCGATCAGTTAGTTCGGGAATCGTTTCACAGAGGTCATAGGTCAGGATTATTCCAAGCGTTAAGTATTTAATTCTTATAATTGCCTTATTTTGTTTCGATACTTTTACCAATTTAGTTGTAGTTAGTGTCTGTTGTGTAAGTATTTGATGGCAGTAAAAATAGGAGAATTGATGAAATACGAGTGTGACCATAATTACAGACGTGTTAATAAAACTCAGACTATTAATTTCTCTGGAGTTTAATAATTTGTTCCAATGTTCTGGACCAAATTCCTATCTACGCTATCAAGCTAAGCATGAAACTCTCAACTATTAAAAAAAAATCAATCTTTGTTTAATAACAAAAATATTTCAGTCAACTAATTACGTATAGACAATGACGTCATCTACCATTCTCAGTTTTTCCTTTTCTCTATGTTATCATTTAGTATCCGACTTTCCAATCACCAAAAATAGGCTTATATGTTTTCGTCTCTTATTAATTACACAAGTTGTTTGTCCCACTGTTTACTGCCCAGAGCTCTTACTACATCTCAATTATTGACGTTACATACCGTATTCTCTCTGTCCACATAATTAAAATTTGTAACAATTACTATTTATTAAGCCATTTGTTCCAAATACTCTAATGATGCTTTTGTCATAAATTGTACTAACAATTTCAAATATTTGAAACTTCATTTCAAACAGAAGAAGAGATTACACACTGTAATGTCCTCATAGCTCCTAATGAGTATTTCTGGTGGATTTCCGGCAGTGGGGAAGCGAGGAAAGAGGAAAAGCCAATAGCAATTATTGTAATGCAGATCAATTACCGTAAATCAGACGTCCACATTCAACGAAGTAAATTGAAATGAAGTTGATCTGGGTTTGTGTATTTGTTTGTCTGAAGTTAAGTTAGTTAATTTACTCTCAGCGAGTTAACAAGTAAGCCAGGAAGTCGATGACAGCAATTTCAAAGTTTATCTTGAATTAAGTTGAATAGATTCATTAGCCTGTTGAGTTTGGACGCAATTTAAAACACTTGAGGTAAGAACAACCTGGACTTGGTTAATCCGTTACCTCTTCACTGAAAGTTGTCGTCGAGTCGGACCAGACTATATAGTCTGCAACAATAGTCTTTCTACAAAATAGATTACATCTGACCTTTTGTTATTTGTTACAATTAATGATTGCGGTTTTTTTGTAATTAACTGGGGGATCAAAGCATTTTGATTCCTAATCTTGCTTAGTTGGAACTGTTGGAAATTACCAACCTTATTGAGGTTCCTCACCTTCTGCCTCGTTGAACAATTGTTGTAGTCTCCACTGCTACAAAGATAAGGGCCGTGCATTATTTTATTTCAGTTTGATCACTACACATGCCAAACTTCAGCTATGGATGCAAATTGTTTGGTGTAGGTGCGTACAGAATAAAACGAGACTGAAATGAAACCATTGTGGAACTGCTACACTGAAACTACAACATTCGCCCTCACTCTCTCTATCACCCTCTCTCACTCTCTCTCCTTCTCCCCCTTTCAATCTCTCTCAGAAAAGCCATAGCTGATGCAATTTATACAGTAGCTTCTCACCAACCACACGAGTTCGTTTCGTGAGAAGTAAAGATGCTAAGGACTAAATTTCTGTCTATCATTATAAGTCAGAATGGTAATCAACAACAAAGTGAATGAGCGTTGCTGGGACTTTGGATCGTAGATGTAGTACAAATCTTTTCAAAAAAGTGAACGAACTTTAAACATCAGTAATGAAACATTTACAATTTTAAAATTGACGATTCCAGTATCCAAGCCACAATTCATTTATCTGTTACCTTATTTCAGTTTTCTTGTATAAATTACAGTTTATCAGATAGAAAATTGTATACAAGATTTTAAAAAGCTGAATGACTATCTTTCCCAGTTCTTAATGATGCTCTTTTACTACAGTTTAACACACATTATGTAGAATTTAATAACTTACCAAACTCATATTTATGTAAATCTATTTAACACAACTTTACTGATGATGGTTCGTTAATATTTTTAAGAAAGTAAAACAATTCGTATTCATGGATCAAATTTCTTACTAAAAAAATTTCTTAGTAAAAGATTTCTTAGTATAAGTTATGAGTCTATTCGGAAGACTATTCTTGCAAGCCACACGATGCAAAAGCTTACTAAAGCGCGCTCAGTTTGAACCATCTCCATGCTTTACTTTTGAAACATGAAAACATATTTTACAAAAAACTTTACTCAGTCTACGAAATCCATCAAGGACGATGGGACCAATTCAACCTCGAAAATAATTTGAAAGTTATTTAGATATTACTGCAAAGTTTAACAATGTGAACGTTGAAACTTGTGAAATTTGATTTCAGCTACTTTTGTGTGTGTGTTTGAGTTGCCAGAGTTGTTAAGTTAGTCTCTCATTTGATCGACTATTGGAAAGTTTGACTTGCACTAGCAGGAGCAATGAAAGTTAGTCCTTAATTTTGTCTATTGTGGTTGCCACGTTTCGGTAAGTTAAGTTTTATCTATCAAATACTACCACGCAAAAATGAAGCTAAGTGTTAAAAATACTATAATTTGTTAAAATGATTATTGTTTGATTGCTACAGCAGATTTAAAAAGGAGTAATTACCAAATCACTTATTTAAAAATGTTCGTTGATAATTAGTTTTATAAAACTTGATTCATCTACGCTATATTTATTTCAAAATATAAAAGAAAAATATTGTTTAATATAGGTAGTAAAAATAAGTTTGTTAAATAATTTTGAAATATAATTCCTAGTGATTTTGATAATCAAGAATGGCAATAGGACATCATAAGTAGAAAACCATCTAAAATCCGAAACACATACAAAGAAGCCAAACAAAAACATAAGCACTGATTTCATAATATTTAAGATACTCAAAAACACGAGCTATCTAAATGTCTTTCTGTGTCAATTAAGTTATGTATAATTACGGAACTTGGATATAACACGAGTGCTGTACATTGCTTGTGTTTTATGAGACAGTGTCTTGACTTTTTTTAGACAATAGTAATTAGACTTTGTTTTAAATAGTTTTTAACCTTAATTAAACTATTTCACACTTTGCATTTTTAGGAATATGTAATTTAAGAAGTGTGTGTTTTTATTATGCAACATATGAGGATACAACTACGAATTTCTAATAGTATTATAGTATCTAAGTTATCATAAAATTCATTCTGAAATAAATATATTATATTCTTCACAATGCTATTAATCAATGTTATTGCGCGTCGACAAAAATAAATGATGAATAAAATTAAATGAGTTAGAATCCTCTCATATAAATGTCACTATTAGGAAACTATATTTCAGGAAATGTACAATAATCTAACAAAATGTCACTATTTGTTAACTATATTGTAAGCGAAACATTCAATTACAATTTAGATAAATCTCTAAAAATACAGAACAATTCCTGTGAAACATACGCCAGGTGAAAATAAGCGTATTTGCAGTGTAGTTATTTGAAGATATTACACTATTAAGAAAATACACTTATTTTTGGTCGAAACGAATGCGCAGGTTGTACATACTTAAGAGTGACATACTTAGATAAAAGATCATGTCAAGAAGAAAAAATGAAATTAACATTAAATTTAAAAACTTGTATTGGCTACTTCGAAGTACCTCCGAGGCTGACTTGCATAATGAACTGCTCCTCTTAAATCAAATTCTGAAAACAGTGTGGCTTCATACAGTGTACATCTGCAGCTAAATTACAAATAAGAGGAATTTCAGATTCATCCAAACATTTCAGGACAAGTACAGTGGAGAACTTGCCAGCGGAGAATTGTCAAATATGTTCGTAATGACAATATTCAACAAGATTTTAAAATGTATACTATTGTAAGGTAAGAAGTTTGCACTGACGTACGAAAGTAGACTTCTCCATTCAGATAATGTGAAAATCCTTAGTGTTCTTGAAGTAGTAACGTTCGGTGTCGCTTAAATAAAACTAATACGTTTGGCCTCTGTAAACTCACATGAGCGAAGTGTAAACTAAATAAATCTCATCCAGCTTATAGTATCTAAGATGTTGCTCCAACTCACCGTGTGTAATGTATGATGAAAAAACTGCCAGACAAGCTGCCAACCACAGCTGAAAGATTACTAAAAAAACCAACAAATAAAGGAAGCGTTGGCGACAATGAGGAAGTCATTACAGTATAATCAATGCAGAAAAATAAAGCTGCGTGAATTGACAGCTTTTTTTATAACTTCTCAAGCTCTGTATCCTCCAGTGCGAATCAAGTGGCTCTTCGCTCATGTGTGACATGGATGTATATATATAATACGTATTTATTAATTAGGATACATGTAATTTGCACTTACTTACAATGCAGCGTTCCTTAATTTCTTGAATCCTCGATTACATTGAAAATTAGCATATAGAATGTACGTCTCACAATGAATAAGTACGAGTAAAATGTACACTCGTAAAATCCATCACATACGCGTACACCGCTAACACATTACATTCACGCGTAAACATACAACTTAAATTATACGACTTTTAGATGCCAGACTTAAAAAAATATTCTGTCGTTGCTGTAAGGGAAGAGCTTGCTAACATTTAATTTAAATGTATTATAAAAGTGACAACATGTGTAAACATAGAGCGTCTGTGTCCTCGCTTTTATCGATTCGTTAATTATTTTGCCCCGCCTACTCCAACAAATTTCGTCTGTTATTTTATAGCTTGTGATGAGCAAAAAATTAATTATTCTTTCTCGTACGAACCTTAAGACAAGAGTAAAGCAGTTGAACATTTATGAAGTTAGGAATTATTACACTGAATAATGTTATATTACATCATACAGTTTACCCTTTGACTAGTACGTTAATTGACCATATGCTAATTACAGACGCTACGCTTTGCCACGTGGGCAATGGGATCATTTTAACATATGCTAACAATTTTCTTTCATTTCTAATGCGGTGATCGCTCAAATTTTATTACATCCTTATGTAATAACGTTATTAATACGATAATGTGTTAAATATGTACATGTTAAGACTATTAAGACTACACAGAACCAAATTGTCCGGGGCTGAAAATAATTTGTGACTATTAAAGAATCCTATAGGTACTCACGTTTTGCGCAAATTAATTATTTTTTACATAGAAAGACGCTGTTAACAGTTTTACTATGAGCTTGTAAACTCTATAATTTTAAATTTACAATCTAAATGTAATGAAAATACAGATTTTACAGATTAATATGAGCTTGTTCATATTTTGAGAACAAGCGTGCCTCTATCTGAAACATCAGTTAGGGCTAGTATTCGTAAAAAAAATGCATTTGATAACGATGAATTGACTACATTTGATAACGGATATTAAAATAACTACCTAAACTTTGCCAAACAACTGTAGAGGGTATAAAATTATATTGTATAAACTGAAAAGTCATGGTGAAGCTATTATTATTTTACTAGCGTCATTAACGAAATCTGTACCCTACGTCTTACAGACTACAACGGCGATTATACGATGAAACACTTAATTTACGTCCACACAAAAACCATAATGACCTGTTGTTTGAATAATTACTTGTGCAGTCAAGCTTGGACCTCTTTAGATCTTATAGTGTCCGTAGGATTTTTGGATTTGTTCATAATCAGTAACGGATCCAGGTATTTTTCTGCTCGACACTTCGTATTTGTTGTTTACAGAAATATGTTGATCCCTTTTGTTACAGTAGTCTGGCGTTAATTAAGTCTTAGAGATTTAGGATGCTTCAAGAGTAGTGGAAAGGCCCAGACAGAGGGCAATGTCCAAACAGAAACAAAATTAATGAATATAAGTGAGAAACATAACAAAGATAGAGTAACAACATATTTCAAAAGCTACCGTCATTTAGAGTTTAAACAAAATTTTATAGGCCGGGATTGCCCATGTAGTACAAAGAACTGCCCATTGTTTCAGTTTTTTAACGTAAAGAGAATGTGGTGTTACCAGTAAATACACACTAAATTGTTAATAAAAAGTAGACGTTGGCCTTCGGCTCTTGTAGTATTAATTGTTATTTAGATAGAGTTTTATGGGTGCATGTTTGTCAGAAGTATACGTACACGAATACAAACGAGTACAATGAATTCTATAAACCCATTCATCCCAGCATTATTTCTTCCCACTGTTAGGTGTGATCTAATGTAATATTGTCAATGTGTTTATTCTAATTTACCTATAGCGTGGCTGTCAACAAGCTCATTCATTTTCAGCTCCGGTATTTTCTTGACAGTTCAAACCTTTATTATGAGAACTAAAAGAATATTGAACGTTGTAGTAAGAATAACTGACACAAGATAAAGTGACTAATTACAAACTTAATTAGATTTATAAATAAACAAAGACACTCTTATGTAATTCTTCAAGTTAAAATTTGTCCACACACACACCAATAAATGTCACCTTATTATAGTTCCGTATTAAGTAACACAATTATCACTAAACCGCAAGTTACAATAACAATCACACCAGAACGTACTGTAATATCAGTTAGTAATATCGTTGGTTCAAAACTGAAGTAGGCCGGCCGATGGTGCTTATATTTATAGCACGGTGAGATTCAAGAAAAGTCTGTCACCTTCCGGATGACGCGTCGAGAAATAATTTCTGGTACACATTGAACAGACCGAGTGTCAGTAAAATAACTGACAAACGTCTGGAACAAACTCGAGCGTTGCTGCCTGTGAAATGTCACGTAGCTACTACGTTCGTTACCTTTCATCTCAACGTAGAACTATATACTAAAACGTAATTGAAGCTATGGACATATAAAAGGTGTACCTTAAATAACTGTTTAAGGTATAATTATACCTAGATAAGGTGTAGCTATAACGAATAACTATACTATAATGTACAATTATTTAAGGTAACTAAAATTTCTTAAAAATGTCTGTTGTTACGGAATTATCTAACGTAAGAATATTAGCCTATAGTTCAGTGCAAATAGATGTCAACTTTATTGTAAGTTTATATTATGTCATCCTTTTTTTTTAACTGAATAAGCTGTTAAAAAAAGGATTAAAATCAATTTTTTGAAATAATAACATCATCATCATTACAAAAACGTTACAGATAAACTAGTTTCCCTAAAAAAAATCATCTGTAATTAAATCTATGCGTGCTTGATTAATTTGATTGCTCATGTGATCGTTTATATGTTATGAAAACAGACCGAGCCAGAACTACTTATTTTATATTTTCGCAATTTTTTATAAATCATAAATAAACGTGCATTTCTCTTTTTGTACTTGAAAACAACGAGTCACAAGTCATGAAGAAAAAACACCTTATTTTTTATTATTTAAAATAAGGTAATTTAATCTCTTGTAATTTCGTTTCTTAGGATACTTCGACAGAAAAATTTAAGAAATTATGCAGAAAACTGTTAGGTAATTCCAGTTTTGTATCAAATTTGTTTTCGTTTATAATAATTGGGTGCATGATACAAAAAAAAATCTAATCATACTTTTGTAGATTTTTTTATAGTCAATAACGAAGCAATAACTTTTTTTAAAACAATTTTAAAATACGTATTAAATATTAACAAAAATTTTTGTAAACAAATAAAATGTCCGTGATTGTCATAAATTTGAGTTTATGAATTTTATAAGATTCATAAATACTTTTAATAAGAGACCTCACAAGACCAATTTCTCCATTTTCGCGTTTCTATGTTGCTTTGAGGTCGATGTGTAATGTAGGTAAAACATGGTAAAAATTGCTAAAGTACTATTCTGAAAGAAAATAATGCATACAAAAGGGCGGTCAGTTATTTAAAATGTACTTTATAATATAGTACACCTTATTTTGGTCAATTTGATAAATTTTTAGATAAAATCACGACTATTTTATTTAATTTTAAATATTTAATAAATTATTAACTTTACAAATTAAGTTGATACCTCATGTAACAGTCAATGAAATTTTCTTTTAGATTTGGTCATGGATATTAAGGGATATTATAAATAGTTGTACACGAACAAGATTTTTCACATAGTAGTGATTGAATTACATTTACAAGAAGAAACAAAGTCACTTACATTTATTTTACGAAACCTTACTAATTCCCGTAAAAGATGAAAACATTTGCTCTTAAAAAGTACCATATTTAAATTACTTCTTTAACTTGAATTTATTCGAGTTTCTAAAGAAACGTCAATCGTTGGTTCTCAGCGCTTAAACCAGCAGTGTTAAGCGTTCCCTATTACTAGCGAATATTTCAAACAGATTTCGTACAAGTTTGAATAATTTTTTGATTGATTCCCGCTAAACCTTTGTTAGACCAATAAGTGGGATGTTCTGCAATTCAACAAATTTAAAATTAAAAACAGAATAAATCCAAAAAATCTTTATACCGTTTCTTATAATTCTCTTTAAATCAAATAATAATTAACATTTACAACAATATCAAACGCTATTCCTGGACTTTGTCCGCGGTGTCAGAACATTTTTAGCTATATAACTGAACACTTCAGATTTATAACTGAATTCTTGGTAACTCCATTTCTTAATAAATAGAAATACATTTTACAACTGTTTTATGCGTACGTAACGTTTGACGCTGCAAGTTAAAATTGCTGCACCCATGTTCACCCTTGTTACGTGTATACGCGTATGACTTTTGCAAATTCCGTATAACTCCATTCCTAAAAATATACCTACACGAAGATTTATACTTGCGAACACAGCCCTGGTGTAGTTGGAAGATTTACACGTTTTTCAAGCCCGCCAACGCTGATGATTAGCGTGCTTGGGTACATTAATAATGTTGTTTCTGCTGACGTAAAAAGAAATGATGACGCAATTTCACCTTCGAACAATAATTACTTCAATTCCACACTGCAACCAATGTTGCTGGCTCGCTCTACAACAATAATAAGGGATAAGCGCATACTCAGGCAATTATTACCCTGAAGTAAGAATGGAAGCGTTGTAGTGAGAATAACTCTTTTGTAGCTTATATTCGTCATAGAAGAATAAATCGGTATGGAGAACCATACACGACTTCCATGTTCTAAGATTTGTATTTAAAATCTTTTCGAAATGAAATATTTCCATAGAAACTACTTCTTTCTTCAGCCTTAACCACAGTACTGTGGTCACTAACGTATACCACCTCACGTTAGCGCACTCGATTTTTACTAATGATGGGAGTCGATGGCACTGCCGAAACGTCTGGTTTTGCAGAAAACATTGAACCACAGCCAAACAGCCCGGGAAGGAATTTTAACAAAAACAAACTACTTCTTTGTTGCCGATAACGTAGTATACGTATAAAAAATTATCCTCTTCCCCATCAACTATCATTTTCATTTATAGAAAATTACCCCTTCTCCCTTCAACTATCCTTTTCATTTATAGATATTTCATCTACCTTTCTACAGTGAATTATTATGACCTTCTTTTCAGGATACGTTATTTATCAAAATTAAGTACTTTACTCTTGTTAAAACATAAAACGTTGCAGGTAAACTACTCCTTCCCCTTAACCGATCTTTACAAAAATCGATAAGCCTTGAGTGCTCTACAACTCAGGTACATATACAAAAAATTATTTGATTCTGTTTGAATTTGCGCCAGTTATCGTTTGGCATAGACAAAATGCTACACACGGACACACAGACACTTTTCGGAAAATGACTTTCCTTCATGTTTTGAGGGTAGTACAATCAGAATCAGTCGTTACCTTGAACACGGTTTTTTTCGCCATCACCATACTTCCATTTCCTTATAGAACATGGAAGTAAAAAATTGAATGTGAGTGCATTATTTTTGAAACTCTAAACGAATTCTTCCATTAATAGTATTATTCCAGTTTTATTTTGTTATGAGACGAATTATAAACTAGTAATTCGTTATAAACCAACATCAGCACTGCCTCGCTGTTGCCTCACCCTACCATGTGCTATTTGAGTCCACAAAACCACAACTTCCTACGTTCTAAATAAAAAATAGTCGCAAACGTTCTGCTTTATAGGAGATAAAATAGCTAGAAAGACTGATTGTCGGTGAAAGTAAATCGAATCCATTAATAACATCTCCGCTGTACAAATCAGCGCTGTACTTCGTTCCTTCAGATGTCAGCAGGATCTACATTATTAATGGCTCAGCATATTATTAACAGCTGTTCGTCAGCGCTGGTCGTAATTAATGGTTCATAAATTGACGATTTGTATTCTTTACGACTTTCTTTTGTATTTCAGCATCTTTTCTTCATTTTCTGCCATAAATGAAGGACCATGAACCAAACTCCCCACAAACTCGTATTATAACCTATTAAGACATTGTTCATTATATATACCAGGTACGTTGTGCTCAATGTGTAGCATTTATAAACTCGTAAGTGGTGTGTGTGTGCGCGCGCGCTCTGTATGTGTGTACTCTCTTCTCTAAATTCTTCTTGTGTGGGAAGAGTATGAAGTGAAAGTGTTGAATTTCTTCACTAAACTCCAGATATTGTGTAGGTAAATACTTTGCTTCTGGCAGGACTTGACACTTCCATTTTAACTTTAATGTACGTTGATCCGTGTCATTTCATCTGTAGGCGGTATAGTAAATAAACTTGATATCTTTTTACAGGATGTAAGTTGAATGTTTACTTCCATTGTGTAGTGGGAAGCTGACGAGATAGTAGGATATTTTTACCAACAGCGTTAAGTGCGGAAGTGCAGTAACACTTATGCTTAAGACTGACAGATAAACACAAAAAGTAAAACTGTTATTTCTTAAAGATTTTAGCCTTCTTTTTTCCTAATAATATCTCAGTCTACTAGTTACACGACTTTTGTCTAAAAAGTATTGAGATTGAATTTAAAAAATTGCTTTATGGGCACATTAATGACACACTAAATTTGTAGAGACACTAATTTGATCTCCTTCAAAGTAGTTGCTTTGCGAAGCCATATAATTCGGGAGACGTTGTTCTTATTGATTGTTCCTATGCTGTAATTATTCGACTGTCAATGCCTGTAGTTAACCCGTCGTAGTTTTTGAACAAATTTTTTAATTTATGAACAAATATTACCACTCGATAGGTGTTTTATTTATGCGCATTCTTGTGTAGGTCTCATGTCAGAATTTTTATTTCCACGAAGATAATTAATTTAATATCGGTTTTATAATTATCCCGTAACATAGTTGCATAGTCTCACACGCGCACTCGCCATATGCCTACGCATATTATCGCACTACTTCACAACGCCACTTGTTTTTTTTCTGTCAAAAATTAACTTAAACTAACAAATTTAACATGGATCTTATTGTCTCTTATACAATGTCCGAACCTGCAGTCTTTACTTAGATAAATTTTCATTGCAACATGCTATCATACGCACAAAGTTAAATATAATTCATATGCAAAATTTCACCTATTGCAATATATATAGATGTATAGGTGTCGCATAGAATAGTTCATAGTTCAGACATATGTTATTGGAATAAAGTTTATTAATGATGCTATTATTTTTGACAACCTACTGAGTTTAATACAGTTCATCCGAAATAATTCATCTGTCTATGATAACGTTTGTAACACAAGCTAAAATTTACTTTCTGTACAATGAAGTAAATTAATTTTTAAAAGTTATTTTTCTCTTCTTTCCTCCACTGATGCGATAGTGTCTTTCCTTTAAATGTTTCTTTTTTTTTACAACTGTACATAAATAATATAAGTTCACTTCCCTTTAATGTCGACTGCAGATACTTCAGACGACAAGTTGCTCCTATTTGGATGAATATGTGGGTTGATTTACTCTGTCCTGCCTCAGGGTCGCTTTCGGGCATGTAGACACTTCTCGCGGGCACGGTTGCATACACTTTCACCGCGAACCGATACTGTTACTGTTACTGGTGTGTTATGCTTTAATCTTCCTATCAGCTTAAAGTATCCAACCTTTGTGATCATACTTAACCATTTTGCTGAACCAACAACCTGTTTTTTTCTGTGTTTTAATTCTATAAGTGGTGTCAACAAACCTAGTTTGTTCTTTATATTAACAAAGTTTTTGAGTTTTTTAATAATGAAATTTTTATGACCCTGAAGAAAAGTAATGAGATTAAACTAGTTTTATTTGCAACAAGCTCCACTTTGCCTGTAGATATTATTTTACAGGAAAAACGTTATCTGAACTTAAGCCGCCAGGGTGAAGGAATATTCAGCCAATGAACGCCAGAGAAATTGGCTAAGATCTTAGTTGATGTTGTACTTCGATCGTATAATCCAGTCTCTCTCTGAACTCGATAACGCTTGGTCGTGCTGCTAGTGTAGACGATTGGTCTACAAAAGTGCACGATCACAAGTGGAAAGTTCGCGACTCGATTAAATATCGAGTGCTAATCCGGTATAGTACAAGATTGTCCGCATAGGCCCTTATAAAAGAGAATATTTTGAATTTTCTAATTTTTTCTAGTCCTTTCCTGGCAGTTTTCAGTTTTTGTATCACTCTCGTGTTCGCTGTACGTGCTTCTCACCCGCAGGTTAATCCAGTATGCAGACGGCTTTTTGAAAACTTTCCTTCCTACCCACAATGACAATCCGTTATTATTCATAATATTGCTGGCCTTTTCAAATGTAACACAACGTAATCTTATGTGTCTGACGAGCGTCTCCATGTCTGTCTAGTATAGCGTCTCCATTGTTTGGCACTACTAACATTCACACCTGTCACGCCATTATCATTAGTTTATCCTGACTCAGCCTTGTTAAACATTACATGCGTTTTCCATATTTATTGTCATACTTGCCTTTGCGTTTCCGTGGTTGTACTCATTAATCAAATCCTCCGTGTCAACTACCGAACTACCGGTAGCTTTTTACTGAGAATATTATATCATTTATATAAATCTCGGATTTTACATGAGTGATTTTCTACGTTTTAATTCCTCTATTTTTCATGCCCATGTGCTGAACACGTCTTTAAAAAATGCTGAAAACATTTGCCTTCCAGACCTTTTCTTTACTTGTTTTTTACTAGACGACGTATGTATTATGACTTGGGGTGTTTACTTTTTTTACATATATCTGTCAAGCTTTGCAAAAACACCTTTCTATCTCTTGTTTTCTAAAATATTTTACTATATTGTGAATTCAGAATCAAATACTTTTTCGTAATCGACAAATGCATTACAGAGTAGCTTTCCATACTCGTCCACATACATCCAAATTTATTTATTGGTTTTAGATTACCTGTTGTGCTGTAGTTGTACTAAAGCTTACGTGATCAGGGAACTGCTGGTTAATTTCTGTACTGAGATGCACGCGTATACACACACATTTTAACGGCCTTATTTAACACACATATTTGTTAAAAGCCTGTTTAGCTCTTGACGCGACTTCTTATTTACAGAATAACAATGTAGTGTACTACGGTCTCATTCCTCTGTCAAATGGGAAGAGCAAACACGATATTAAATTTACAATGGAAAGTAAATATTGAATTGGTTAATATTTTGAACTAATAATAAAGGAATATGGACGAACATGTCGAAGAGACGAATAGTGAAACTGCTCAATCAGAAGGTCACGCCACTGTAGACTTTGAACTTTTGTCTGTACGTGTACAAGAAAGCTAAATCGAAAGGACTGACATGCAATAAAAAAAAAACAAATGCTAATTTCTGTAGCAGACATTCAAAACGTATGTTTAAAGATGAAAATGTATAAAGGCTGTAACGATTGGCTTTTAATGGATTATGTCCTTTAAAAAAATGAAAAATGAACATACTCGGGCTTTTCTGATGCTCGTCTGTCTCTCTCAGAAATCTCCACCTTTTGGGTAGCCCCACACAACTACTTTCCGACCGTTTATAGATCAGGAGTTTCAATTAGGGGTCTAGTGAGTTCTTCCTTTCTGAGAAATGTACAGTAACGTTTAACGTCCTTAATTGGACGTTTAAAAACATGATCAAAACATTATGGAACGTAATGTAACGTTGAAGGAACTTTAAACCAACTCTTAAAACCAAATTCTTACATATATATTAAATAGGGTTACTCGCCATCAAAAAAGAATAATAATGTACCAGAATATTTCTCTATTTGTTGTGACAATTACAAACATTATTGTAGTAGTTTAATTACTTGCTAAATTAACTTATAAATAAACTACAACAAAAACTTAGGAACACAATACCCTATTCTATTTATCAGCTGTACATGTTTTATTATCCTTCAAATCTATACCATTATATAAATCGCTAACAATACATTGAGGACTTCCAGTGTTTTTATCTTTTTCTTTATCAGAACTACTACATAATTATTAGTTACTCTATATTCATCAGTATTGAAAATAAATATTGTAATAGCTTTTATTTCAATTTGTTCGAGGGCTGTATATGGGGAGAATTTTGATTTCCTGTGACTGATATTATTTTCGTACTTAAGCTCTATTAATTTACCTGTACTATAGTCTTCCCTAATAATAAATATGTCATTGAAATCGTACCGGGGCGAAGTTATTGTTATATTACTTTCTTTCATTACTGTTTTTGTTTCATCAACTTTTACTTTCACCTGACTTGAAACTTGTTGAATCTTGGGAATGCAGCAATTGGTTCCTGAAGTTCCATCTCATTTCCATCACAAGTCCCGAAGAGTTCGTAGTTACTGTTACTTGTTCCTAGTGTATGTATCGAATTAATATAATCACTGACATCCTCTTCAGTTAAGTTGAATTTGTCTTTGTAATATAACACGGTATACATGTTATCAGATAATTCCATTTTGATCTCCTTGTTTGGAATTTTCAATGTAACTGTATGTTAGCGCAGTAGAACCTCGATAACACGAATCTCAAAGGTATTATAAAAAATTCGTGTTATCGCGAAATTCGTCAAAGCGAGGTTTATGTTATCAAGGTTAAGATAACAAAAGTTCGTGTTATCAAGGTCCTGCTTCATAACACTCTGCTTAGGGCCTACTGACCTCGCTACCGTGGGTAATTCGTCTTATAGAGGTCAAATCGTGCTATACAGGTTCTGTTGAGTAAAAATTCGTGTTTCAAAGGTTAAAAAGTACAGTATTTTGAACTCAAATCAACGAAAATTCGGCATATCAAGGTTTTTAGCTAAGGAATTTTGGGTTATAGAGGTATTTTTGACATTGAGTGTTATGAGTCACTCAAGGGATTGAAAAAATCGTGTTATCAAGGAATTCGTGTTATTGAGGTTCTTGGTATCGAGGTGCTACTGTAGTTGTAACATATCTTAAATATAACATAAAATTTAAAAATAAAAACACATCTATAATGTTTAACATACACTATATGTATTTTGTGCCTTCAACTAACTTAGTTAACATTGTAATGTGTTTTACATTAACTTTATTTGCAATACGTATTTTAACTGTAAAAATACATCCATATTTTTCAATAGAGTAATTCAATAGAGTATCCATTTTATTTCTAATATTTTGATTCAAAAATATTTTTTCCATATTTTCTATAGATCCTGATTTCACCCAGTAATTATCAAACACTCTAGAATCAGAATACAAAACGATGGAAAATGTATTTAACAACTTAAGGTAGCTACCAGCTACATTATAGCCGTCGTACCATGCTTCAATTTCAGCCGTTTTATTTGACATTTTAAATTTTTTAGCTAATCCCTTGACCTCATCTGATGTAAAACCATAATACGAACTAAACGGATGCTTTTGGCCAAATGGAAAATGACGAATATTATTTGCATCCGTTGTAGCAACTCCCGACAGCCTTACGCAGGCATTCAGGAAAGCCCTTTCTACATTATCATTTATCTTTAGCAAATTCGAAAAAAATGTTTTAATAAAATGGACAATTTTGTAAATTTCTTTACCAAATTCAAAAATGGCTTCTTTTATTGGAGCATCGTACTCGTCTATGAGCATAACTACCATTTTCCGGAAATGAATAGAAAGCATTTTCGACAAAAATTTCATACATTCTGTTAAATCTTCTTCAGATAAATTCTCATCTACTATTTTTTCACAATACTTATTTATATTTCTAAATGTAATCAGCACTGACTTAATATTATTACTATTCAGTAGATATTCATGTTGTCTACATTCATTCACTACTATCTTCCTAAAATGAATTAAAAAACTATAGAAACTATTTCCATTTAACGGCTTAAAATCTAAATATATAACAGGGTACTGTCCAAAGTGTTTATTAAAAAAGTCCTTATCCTTATAAACATCTAAAACCTCACTGTCCTGTACTTCAATGTATTCGCCTGTGACTATACGATAATTCTCCGTATCCTGTGTTGGAATCCTAGACCCATTTGGTAACACTGTCACTTCACAGAATGTCTTTATCATGTTTGTAGACTTTCCGAACCGGCTCCGGCGTGGGGCTGTAATTAGTACCCGCCGTTAATTAAAAAATTCCATTATCAATAAAGTTTTGTCTACAAATGTAGCAGACTTAACCACATTAAACCCATCACATCCAACCTCGTATACGTCGTTCCGTTCTCCCTACAAACAAAATAAAAAACACAAATTCTTATAATTTATTTTTAACATACCCTTTAATTTCTGGAATCTCATATTACTTTGTTTGTAATAAACCACCAACACAGATGAAAAAATATAAAAATAAATGTTTAAACAATATTACTACACAAATTGTGTGGCAGATTGTATACTTTTTTCAGAGGGGCTTATTAGATTTTTAATGTTCTTTATTAATTCAGTCTTTTCCACAAAAACTTTTGATACGACAACAACCGTAAAAGTTTTACATCCCACTTCAAATGTTTAATCTGAGTTCCTTACAACATAAAAAAATACAAATTCTAAATTTTTTAAAAGATTTTACTCTAATTTGTGGGATGTCTAAGAAAACATGTATTTGTTTTGAAACCACAGAAGCCTATCGACATAGTTAAAGATTGCTATTGATATTTCGAGTATACTTATATATTATACTTTTCCAGAAAGAACTTCTTAGATTTTTAACTTAAAAATTGTTGTTCTTTACAAAATATGCTACGTTACAGTACCAAAAATATAATTCATGGCTTAAATAGATATATACAGAATAATTTGTAATGCTTACCCAATACTATTTTTTACAATTCAGAAGAAAAACAAATATTAAAACAAGTATCATTTTGGCTATACAACATCACTCTTAGAATAAGATCAACAGTAAGCGGAATAACTTTCAACACATTCTATGTTTAAAATATAATTAAAATAATCTATAATTAAAATATCTCGTGTGTGTTATGAGTAATAATTACAGCGCATTCCATATGATTCCTCTTCCTCTTCACAGAGAACATTAAGCTAATATTAAACAGGCTGCTAAACCAATAAAATTTCCTTATCAGTATAATATGCAATCTACAAAGAATTACACGGGTGATAATTCACTTTGTATTGTACACTTTATTTGCATAACATAACTAGAAAGTGATTGCGCAAATACTAATACTACCAAATCCTTCTTAACCATTTTCTACTTATATTCTACTTAATGGAAACTAATAGTAATATTACAAAAAAATTGTAAACATTTTAAACATTAAAATTATCTGTTAGGTAAATTTACCGCCTTTGCTAAATGTTTCATCACTTTAATATTCTACTGAGAAATTATCTACCATTGAAACTACCAACATTCTATCACGTCGGAGGTTTTAAATCTTGGAACCAATAAATTATGGTTATTGGAACCTAATAATGGCTGGAGTAAAATTAATATAGGCATTTGTTAGTTTATGGTTGAAGTAAAATTAATTTAGGAGTGTATCAGTTTATGGTTGGTTTATGGTGAACGCTGACAAGAAATTTGCAGAATTTTTTATGGTTATTGTTGACTTTACTTTTTGTAAAATTATTATAACTCTTTTATGGTTGAATTTTACCTTAATTGTCACTATAATATTATGGTTACTTGCAGCCAGGTATGCTACCGTAATTTTTGAGAAATTTTTATAACAGTTTTTTCGTTGAATTTTACCTTAATTTTTACTATAATGTTATGGTTAAAAATAACCCTTTATGGATTTTGCACCAAATGTACCCAGTTACTACTCACTCGTACACACGCATTCGTATTCCAGTAATAGAATATTTTGGTAAAAATAGTGTGTTCGTGAAGCGACCTTAGCGTGCTGTGACCTGGTAGGCGTATCCTATAAAACGTCCACAGGTACTAATAACAAAGTGTAGGCCATATGTTTCTACGAAAGAGAACACCCTTCTGCAGAAAACCGCGATTACTTTCTCAGTATCGATTTGTCGAAACTATTTTTTCCCCAATCATATCAACTTTTGTACTGTTTCTACGATATTTTCAGTAACCCTGTATATAAGCCATGCTTGAGACTTATCTGAAATATTCCTCACAGCTAGGATCCGTCAATTATCGTATTCCTATTCAATTATTAATATTCGTAATAATTATACAGTAAACTCTTGATTATCTGCGCAAATCGCCGTGGATAATCCGCAATGTGAACAAAAAGGACAAAAAGTACAAAAAAATTCGTTATTAACATTAACTGTTTATTTAAAGTAAAGCAATACAGAAAAACCCCCGTTAAGATGCCCATCAAGGGACCTCGTGAAACTGCGTATTGGATCTTACCAAGTAGGCCTACCAACATATATAGGCTATACTGAAACTGTGTAACTAATAATCACATTTTATATGCAGTTTAAATACTAATTCACGCGAGCTGACATTTCGCATTTCGTCAGAAGTTATACTGATAAGCTGCTTTATGCGTATCATTGGTGAATCGTCTACACTGAATATTTCTGAAGTCACTGTCTACACACATACAAAAGCTACATAGGCCTACACAAAATCCAAGTGAACGTCTCCCACGTTTTCATGCGCAGCTGGGATTAGGTTCAGGAATGAATTGGCGCAGATGTATGACTTTAAAATACATGTCATTAAAGTCACTGCTGACCTGTCGCCAAACTTTACAGGTGGCGTAAAATGTAAATATCTAATTTTTCACATTCGTCAACTAAAATCTGTGTCCAAGATCATTCGTTACTTTGATTTGTATGTAAGCTATTGGACTATGATTATCCACATGTTTATTAATATTTTTAGGTCCTTCATACAAAGAAAAACTTAGTCCACACAGCTTCATCGGATTTTAGCATAACTGTGCAAACAGCCTCTTTTGTGGACAAAACTCTATTGATTAAAGAATTTATGTAAGGTTATGAAATGATAATGGTTACGGCACCACGTAGATTTGGCAAATCTACGAACTTGGATATGATCAAGAGGTTCTGCGATATTACTGTGGATGAAAAAGGAAACAGGGTGCAGACAAAGTTAACGACCAACTACGCGTTATTTACAAGAAACAAACATCTACAAGTACAACAAGGTATTTTTCGAAAACCATTTCGGGAACTATCCCACAATTTATTTGGGTTTTAAGCAATGTATTTGTACTAGTTATGAACCTAGTACTAGTTATTGACACGTTCAATAACCTTATAGGCAAAACATATCGTAGTCTAAATATATGCTACCTAGTCAAAATTTAGATATTAAGCTCATTTTAACAGAACAATGATCTTGATAGATGAATATGACGGACCCGTAGAAGAAGCCGTCTTTGATTCTGATACTGACTTACACATGATTTTAAAATTTATTCGCAAATTCGTTTCTATAACATTAAAATCCAATCCATATGTACATATATAGTAAGAGGCTCGATATTCTCTTGTGTCGGACTGGCGGGTGTCATATCGACTGACTCAAATAACATAAAACACATACCGTTTTTGACGAACGATACATTTTGTAAATTTTATGGCTTTGCAGAAGAAGAATTCAAATTCCTTCTCCACAAGCAAAACATGTTAGGTGAGTTTGACAATGTAAAACAGTGGTATGGTGGACATTATGTAAGAAATTGCAATATTACAATTTATAATCCGTTTCTATTGTAAATTATTTAGACTCTAAGAAATTTGATAAGTATTGGGTAAAACCTGGGCATATTAAAAATTTAGAAAAAATATTGTTAAATGAAATGTTGCTAGAAAAATTGGTCAGCTACTACTAGACGAAACTATTTCTGTATCAACAGTTGATGGAGTAACAACGGACAACATAGTTAAGTTACAGAGCATAGTAAACAAACCCCAATCCTTGGGAGTTAAGTCAAAATGATACTGATTTATTTATATAATTAATTACAGATTTAGGTTATTTTAATAGCGTTTTTAAATGAGAGAAGATGATTAATATAGAAATTCCTAATCTTGAATTCGAGCTTGAAATCAAAATATCTCTTTGTCCTGTTTGATTTTTTAAATATAAATTAAATATTAAAACGGAAGACATTAATTGTTACGTTGATTCACTTTTAGAGCTTGGTAAAAATGATTCTACAATTCCCACCTTGGCAAAATCTGTTGCAAAATTGTACGCAAATTCACCAGCAATGCCTGAAAACAAACGCCATTTTTAGCATGCCTGTGTTGCTTTTCCTGAATTTTCTGGAAAGTTTTCATGGGTAACAAGTGAAGTCACTACAACAGAAAGAAAACGCCTTGATTTATTGATAATTAGAAAGGATTCATCGGATACAATAATTGAAGAGAAATATCAGGGTATCAGTCTCTAAAACAGATCGTCGGAAACAGGTATCGTGATGTATTAGATCAAAAGTATTCGTAAATGGGTTCTAGTAGGTTTTACTAAAAATAAAATATGTGAAATAAGTTACAACTGTAAATAGTACGAATATTGAGAATGCTACAAATGTGACTGAAATTCATATATAATCAACATATGCTGTATTTTAACAAAAAAAAACGAATGTGATTTAAAATTAGAATAGAAGTTTAACATGATCTCCTATTATATATTTTTTTTGTAACAATCCATCGTTAAAAAATTCCACCTCATATACCCGTTTGACCCAACAGTGCTATGTTCTCTTTTATCTTATTGTTAAGTTACATTCTGGTATAAATTTTATTATTTACCTTCATTAGCGTGTATTACAAAATTGTATTGTAAATGTAACTATATTGTAAATAAACACAACTCCTGGTATTCTTGACGTTATGCTTAACATAATTCACGTTCACCATACGTATAACTCACATCTCCCTCGCTAAGTGTTTTATTTCTCATCTGTTTCCACCCTATTATGCTGCCATAATTTTTTATTATTTCATTTACAAGTATTAGCAACGTTTACTGTACACAACTGTTATATTTACATAGCTTCATTTATATATATTATGCAATTTAATACTCATGATTCACAGCAATTTTTCTTGTCCATAATGTACTTTACTAAATACGCAATTCTTGTCAGGAGTACAGCTATTTATATCCGTAAGAGCTCTGTAGTTGCAACACTTATCACACCGTTTTTCTTGTTACAAGACTATCTAATCGCTATATTAATTATATTTTTAGTACATAATATAATCTACTTATATTTTTATAAGTATCATAAACTAAAATTATGTACAATTTTAATTTTTCAACAATATATTAATATTAAAACTCTTATAGTCTTAAAATATAGAATTAAGTAGTGTGAAATCTAAAACGCTGAAAAGGATTATTTTTTACATTTTATTTTGAACGGTGTAGTTGTTTCAAATTTTATTTTTAAGTGAGACGAGTCAGTTGCCCACGTGACGCTACATTACAGTACAAACTATTTATTTTTAACGATTCCTGCTTGTTATGCGAATAACATAACGAAATGACGTTTTTTGCCAGTAAACCCTGACATTTCAGAATTAATATTATCTCGCTGTTTTAATATCGTGTTTTAATGGACTTCTGAATTACCAGTGTGCACTTTGTTTGTTTAGCGAACAGTCATTTTAGATTCAATCCGACGCGAAAATACGACCTCGCAATGACGTCAAACGTGAGACTACACTCACACACGTCACTAAACGCTGATTCCTCCACAGATAAGTTTTGATGACGTTTTCACTGTGATGTTAAACGATTTCCAAGTCTTCCCACGAATAAAAGCTTTTGTACTCTGTGATTTTTAAAGCAGTTTTATACTTCGTAACCTTTATCATACCCATCAGAGGGAAACCCATTTAATAACCAAAAAAGTATTTTTGAAAAAGGAATATTACAGCTGTTTAATACAACTGAAATTCTTAGGTATATAATAAGTAAGACTGTAAGCTTACGATGTAAATATAAAGTTTAAGTACAATACACTACTTACGTATTTAATCAATGATATTAACGACTTTTCTTCATCCACTTGTCTCTGACAACTTTTATCTTCTCTTCAAATATAGTAACAAGAACTATACTATAGAATTTTGCAAACAGTTCCTTGTCATCCGTTTACTTTATTTCACTATAATGGTGCAGATTTTTGTCTTGCAAACCTCGATCAGGAAATTAGTAGGTAAGCACATTCTGAAGTCGTTCTGTTGAATCGATCACTGTTCTAAATCGATGAGAGTGTTTGAACACCATATCAATTACGCAATGTAATTGACCATGACGTCCATCGTCAGGTTTGTGATATTTAGGCTAGGAACAGTATTATAAATTATATATTTATATATAATAAATGTTGTATTTTATATATATTCCAGAAAAAAAATGTACGTTTTTGATGTGTATAGAGGTTTTTGAATAAAAATTAGAAAACGTGTAAACTCTAATATAAAGGTATGTAATTTGAGTTTTGATATTTGAAATCACTTTCATATTTCTTATTTAATTAATTTTTATTTAACATACTACTAAATGAGTAACATAAAAACGTGTAGGTTATTTCCAACAGGCGAATTTTTTTCACAACTCGTGAGCGTTTTGTAAATTTAATATTCATGTTGAATGCGGTATCCAAGTCACTTGTACGAATTAATAACTAAATTACCTTGAATTGTCCGCCTTGTGACTTCTTATAATTTCTCTATGACGCGTTTCAGAGCTTATGCTCCATCATCAGATATAGATTAAAATAAAACTATCACTCTTACCGAGGTCGTTACATAATATAAAATGTCAAACATTTTTTTGCATATAACAGCGCGCGGAGAGTGGCAATTTGAACGTGAACGGGTGCGCACCCTACTTCCGCGCGCTGTTTATATGCAAAAAAATTTTTGACATTTTATATTATGTAACGACCTCGGTAAGAGTGATAGTTTTTTTAAATCTATATCTGATGATGGAGCATAAGCTCTGAAACGCGTCATAGAAAAATTATAAGAAGTCACAAGGCGGACAATTTAAGGTAATTTAGTTATTAGTTTTGTAAATGTTGTGGGTATGATTTTAATTCTAAGCAAAGCGAAGTACCGTAAGTCATTGTAGATATTAAATTTATTCAATTATCAAAACCTTTGAATTCTCCTTGCCTTTTAGGAAATATTTTGTTACAACCGTGTTTACATTTAGTTAAATTTAATGTTTTTATCACGACTTTTAAAATTTCAAGTAAGCGAAAACTTGAAACGAATGCAGCGCAAAAACCAACTATATTTTTATGTTTATTTAATGAAATTTTCTATAAACAACAAAACTGTAACAGCTGGAACTCAAAATTTTGTTGAAAGTACGTAGCTGGTTAACATAGTCAAGTGCTGTTTTCGTCCAGCGGACCTGAATGTTACAAAACAATGTATTAAGACACCAAAGCGTTTCCTTACAACAAAGAATGAAGCATTATTTCACCAACTGAGGAACGCTCAAAAAATATGTTGTTGTTAAGATTTTTGTTGACTTGTCCCATGTAAAATCCTCACAACGCATTGTAGTTAAAGTTTCAGGTGATTGCCAAATTTGGCTATTATAAAGTCCTTCGAGTATGTTTAATTTAAATTTTATATATACAAATTTATTATTTTAATGTTTTATTTAATATAACAATGTTTGACAATTGTTCATAATTATTTAAATAATAAGTTGAATAACTTTCAGATAAAACTTGATGTACTATCTCACAGTTTTTTTTATGTTCAAAGTTGTTTTGAATTTATTTATCGGATGTTATACTTTCAAACATCGTTTCCTACTAACAAACTTGTTTCATTGTCAAAGTTGATTTGTCTTTAGATACAGTTAATCGTTCAAAATTTAGCTAAGAATTATAAATTTCACTTTTACCCATCTGGTATTTAAATGGTGGAGTGACTTTAAGGTCGCGACAGTTTTCTCGCATATGTTGATCAATGTCATCATGGCTTTTAGAAAGTAAACAAATTATTTTAAGAAACTGACCAAATCAGAACAAATAGTTAATATCACTGTACAATAATTAATAATTATTTTATTTTATAATACTATTATTATTATTTTATTTTATAATGCAGTATTATTATAATCATAATATAATATTATATACGTAGGCCTGTGTGTGTGTGTGTGTGTGTGTGTGTGTTATAAGTAATATAGGCCTATTATTTACATAAAATATATATTATATATTATTCTATACAGTACTATATTCAACAATATATAATATTATCATAACAAATATATAATATTAAATACTATATTTATCTATCCTTGTTATTATATTTTTAAGTGTAGGTCTCAACAACTAAGGATTTTAAGCCCTTGTTTCTGACCATTCAAACATGAACAGAAGAAAGGAATTGACTTCATTTGCCGTGGATACTGGGTATCGCCCAGAATAATTGCTTTATAACTTGTTAATCAAGTCAGCTGCCTTCCCGAACGCTGTCGTCTCATCGGCGAGGTCTGTTTTCAGTTAGCCTCTGATCCCGCTAGGGTTCGAAGAGCAGAGCAATCCTGTATTATGAATTACAGTGAGTACTCTGCCACGTGTATATACCGGCCGTTCTTGTTCAGGTTGTATCAGGTATGAGGAGCCATATGAGCAAGCCTCGACTACGTTGTCCTGCATGTTGCGATATGACGATATTCACTTTTACCGCTTGCAGTTTGTTAAGTGAGGTTTGCTATGTTTGCTGCCACGTGGTAAATATTGCTGACATAGCAGAAATCTTCAAATCGGCCGGTCTTATATCGATGGAAGACGACTACTTCAGGACTCTCCGTAGCGATTCGTGAAGCAGACTCAGCGTCTGAGCAGATAGCCTCAGGTCTCAGACCTCGGTGACAGTACCGAAGTTCCTGCCAAACGACATATAACTCAGCGGTGCACACATTCGCTATCCTCGGCAAAGCCCACGAGTAAGAGGCGACCTGAATAACAAACGCATTCTCCACTCTGCTTTCTTCGACCCGTAAGTATAAAGCACGACGTGATCATTGTAGTCGGCAATCACTGAACGAAATCGAAGCGCCCACACAGAGAGGTGTACTGCTGAGTTGTCTGCTTCGGTTGAATCCAAACGGCACTCCGGTTTCCTAAGCAGTCAGAGCGATACTTCAAATGGCACAATCGGATGTGCATGCACAGTTGGTAGTTATACTCGTTGAACAATTCCAACGCGCGAACGCCAGCTGATCGCTTGTATGTGGAACACAGGTACACATGTGTCCATCTGTTCTCAGTAAACGCCGTGTAGTTCAGATGAGTTTGCAAGGATCTTTGAAACACAGTTCAGTAACAACTTATGACGTCTGAGGTGTAGTGATGTCATTCGTGCATCACAGTAAAGGTTTATTGCATGCTTATTATCGGGCAGAAGCCCCAGTGGTATAACGGATCCCTGCGTCATGCACTACGTCAATAGTTTCAGGTTACACTTCTCAGCCTTAAGAGTAGCAGGGCACCCATAATCCATTTTCGAAATGGATCAGGGCAGCAGCGCAGCAGCACTTTTCAATCTGCTCCCCTGTTGATATAGTAGATTCATGTAATTGCTTTGAGTGCTGATTTACATATAGTAGCCAAATCTTCGATATGCTTTTTCTATGTTAACTGGCTGCCGAAGAACAAAGAAATCTTCCCTCTAATACTGAATCTCAACTCCGTTTATCTTCAGAGTCAGATTGTCGGATTCAGGCATCTTACTCGTTTGCGACAGAAATGAACGCAGGTTGTCTTCGCTACTGAGAAACAAAAACCCACATTTTCGGCGATGTCTGTGACTTATTTACGGGTCTTTGTATTTTATTATGGCTGTTAATGATGACGAGTAAAACAAACCAAGGTCGTCAACGTACAGTATACGCTTTTTCCTGTATATCCGTCAATGCCTTTAAAGGTTGATAGCGATAATAAATAGTGTACCGCTCAGCGGAGACCGTGAGGCCTCGGTTCCCGTTCTCCAACGTGCGCCGAGTTGAATGTGGTTTTACCAGATACGGACACGAAAGGAACCTTGCAATAAATTTTAGAAGCTTCTCCCGAAATTGCTACCAGTTGAGTTGTTGGAGTATATTATGCCTCCATGGTTGAGTTATGACCAAAGTCATATTATATTATGTATATTATGCCTCCATGGTTGAGTTATGACCTTAAGTCCAAAATAGAATTCCCACTGGTAAAAGAAGAGTGGGTTGTACCGCTACAGACACTAGGTAAACCGATTGTTGACCATTTTCTCCAACAATTTTCCTAAACAGCCTGTTAGAGACACTGGACGATAATTCTCTGGTTTCACCGGGTATTTACCAAATTTGAGATTGCTTCTTTCCACGCTCATGGATAAACCCCTTGCGTCCATATGTTAATTATATTTTTTTTAATAAGTTAGATTTCGTTGTCTCCAACAGATGTTTTAAGATGCTGTAAGAAATGTTATCTGGTCCTGGTGCCGTATTGCCAGTAGCGTTTATAGCGGCATTTAATTCCCTCGCCGTAAACAGGTGATTGCACGACCTGTTTTCAGCGTTTCCGAATCTAGACCGTCTTGCTCCGCTTCGCCTTTTCGCCTGAAAAAATCTTCTCTATAGCTATTCAAACTACGACATACTGACTGTGGCATAAAGCACAGCCAAGATTTCCACAATATTATCTTCGTTGCTTATTATTCGACCGCCCTTCTTAAGGGCGATTAAAGGCGTGTACACCAATAAACCACTGATTTCCTGCATCCAGGTTCAGACCTCCGCTCCTGAACTAGGTAATGTCGAACGTAAATTTTTTCCAGGTAGACTTTTTGCAGTCAGAATTTTTTACCGAGCTCAGGATCTTGTAAGTGATCGGTTCGTCTAAAATTGGCACCCGTTTAAATTTGTTGAAAGCCGGCCTCTTCTCTGTGATCGCTTACCCACACCACATTCCACATTCCACCACGTTACTGGTTCCTCGATAGAGAACCTCCATTATGTGATTCTGAGTAGCTACCGTGATGACGCCCGTGAAACAACAGATGTCCTGTTCCATGTCGCCACCAACCTCGACCGGTCTTAAATCCTCGAAAAAGCCGGGTGGCACGATCCGTGCACCAGTTCTTTGGCACGCGTACCCCTCTTCTTCGGGACGCTAGTAGTGATAAGCAAAGTAGTCACTTCCGTGGAGATCAGAAAGAAGTCTCCAAGAGAAGCGCGAAGAAAGAGAAAGGAAGCGGGCTACGTAAAGAAGATCTAGCTCTCCTACTGGGCTCAATACCAGAGCGGAAGCTCTCGTATCCCGGTTTCCCTGGATGCAGATACACACGTGTATTGTCTTTGATTGGTAGCATCTTAAATTCACGTAATGCGAGACACATCCGTTTACATTCAACTGAAGAAAATTTTCCATGCTCAATGTGAACAATAGCTAGTAAACAGGCCTATTTTCGCTCATCGTTTTTTCGGATCTCCCAGTTCTGCCAGGTCCCCAAGTTCTGTCAGGTCACTGGCGCTAGGAAAAGAGCCGAACTCCAGGAGCACCAGGATATTTCTCGTTCACTGGTCTCTCTTTTAGAAAGTCGTCTGTGAAACTCCTTCAGGTATTTTTCGATGAATAAGCTACCGCTGACATCTTTAGTTATCTGAGATGATGAAGGTGCTGCGTTTGTTGCATATGCGTAACTGTGTGATTGCCCTTTCCTTTGTGTCTCTTGAATGACAAGTTTCATTGCCTCCATATAACTCAGTTGTTGAAGTCTTACTTTTGTATCTGTACATCTGTTTTGTACGTAGGGCAGTTCCTGGACCTAGACGAATGCTGTCCACCACAGTGCATGCACTTTACTGCCTCATGGCAAGGACCATCGCCGTGGCTGATTTTTCACATAGGCAGGTCTTGACTCCAGCACATCTAGAAGCTGTGTGTCCAAAATGGAAACACTGGTAGCACTGCATATGTTGGGGTGTGAAAGCCCTCACGCTGTGATGTGGATACCAGCTTTGATTTTTTCTAATAATTTTGTTCGGTTGAATGGTAACACGTGTGAAGCAGAAGAAAACACTTGCCCATCCGTGCTCACTGTCAACTTCCGACAAGTTATGGCATCGTGAGAGGACAGTGCAGTGACTGTCTCGTTCTCAGAGAAATTGATCAGATCCCTGCAGACTACCACGACTTTCATGCTGTTTAATATTCCATGAGGAATAACTTCAACATCAATGTCACCAATCCGCTTTAATGATAATACCCGCTTTGTTTAATCGTCTGATTGTGTTTCAGCCGTAAGGTCGACACCAGTTTTCTTTATTTCTTTAACTTGAGATCCGGCAATTATTTCTTCTCTGAAAGAAATTAGACCTTCAATTGCTTTAGGAAAGGGGCTCACTTTGGCAAAGTCCCCTGTCCTCTTTACAACCAGATACTTAGACACTTGGACAATTTCGGATGGTGCCAAAAGTGTTTTTACTATCAATAAGAGTCTAATTGCTATAGCTTTTTATCATACGAAGAAGAAATTTCATGACGAGGGTTTTTAGCGGATCTCTGAATCCTAGGATTAGTGCGAAAAGAGACTGACATTTAGGTCCCACTAGTACCGTGGAAATAGACAGACCAACCTGCCAGAACCCTCGAGTACCGCAGCTAGGACTAAATACAACAGGGTGAGTTCTGGTGCCCTGACGCCATAGTTCGTGACTCACTAACGTAGAGCCATCCACCCATTGGTACGATCCACGATTTCTGGGTCGTAGTAGTCCAGAAATTATAGTAATAATTTAATATTATTATTATTATTAGTAGTAGTAGTAGCAGTAGTAGTAGTAGTAGTAGTAGTAGTCTTACTAGTCTTACACTACTATTAACACGGTAACAACAAAGGGAAGTGGTTGTAGTAAATATTATTTAAATTCCATATCGGCAGTTCTCAGTGTCGGAATACATTCATGGCAGTCCGTCATTTTTCCGAAATAAGGTTATTTTGTTTCCTTCATTAAATCGTAACTGTTTCAAATAACAGTAACTTATATTAGCGTGTCTATTCGCCTAACCACTGTGATAATAAGTAAAAAGCCTATATTAATCATAATATTTGGCACTTGCAATTTCACAAGAATATCCATTTTGAAGTTGTGTGTTGACTTTTGTCTGCGGTTGCACTTAGCCTGATAAATGTAGATTGATTTGATAGTTTGATATATCGAGTTCAGATTTAATAATTGATCATATGTGTATGGTAGCGGCATAGCTCTGATTCGATTTCATGCTAAATTCGTCAAATGAAAATGTCAAGTTATTGCAATATTTTATGATTGAATATGCAAAATTGTAATTAGCTGAAAGGTTAATGTTTATTTTTGCTCAAAGTGTATCTCTGTAAAACCTTGGCGCATTTTATGCTTTATTTCTTTTTTTTTGTATTGGGATTAGTTTTTCAGTAAATTAATGTTGACTGTAATTAAAAATAATTCATTTTCATCAATTTTAACTGACGTTTGATTTAATATTAATATATTTTACTGCAATAACGCGTTTTAAACTTTCCATATACACAAAATTAATTGTAGTAAAAATCAATTCTGTCGTTAAATTGCGATACCAGCACGATGGATTTTTCACTCACCAGGTTTAAATATTGTAATTAAGGTCAAATTTTAATACGATACTGTAAAAATACTTTTACTTTGTTTTATTTCACAGCTCTGTGTCGCCACTCCATTTGTTTTACTATTTTGTAATTTTCCTCTTCTAATTTATTTTATTTACTTCTACGATGGTAAATCAGATATTTTCAATTTAACTACAATTACGAACAATTTTTATTCAAATGATTGATTTACAAGCGATACGTTAGAAAAATTGCATTAAGTAAAATGCAGATTTATTTAAAATAATATGATTTCGCAATAACAGTTAAAATGGTTGGGACATCTTAACCGAATGGATGACTGCCGCATCCCCAAACAACTGTGGAATTAGAAGCCGAATGGACGAAGAGGTGTGGGACGTCCCGAAGAAGCGTTGGAGTGACTAGCTGTAGTATCTCCTTGGGCCAGAATAAATAATTTTATTTTATTATTTTTTTTAACGCTTGATGAAGACGATTATAACTTTAAAAAAATCAAACAACTCATGATATTTAGTTTAAACTAATGTTCCATTTTAAAAATTAATTAAAAACAGAATTTTTTTAACTTGAAACACGTGCACTTTCTTGTAGATGATTCAAAAAATTAATAATATACATTATATACACTTAGTATAAATTACAATAAGTGTACTCTAGAAAGGACTTTAGAGTAACTTGTACATTAATCAACATTAGGCCTATGATGAAAGTGATGAAAACGATTTTTGAGGATGCGATCCCGATACGAAGCAACTCGCGGATTCGGACACTGCTGTACTATGTGCACGTACTGTAGCGAAACGGCTACCGTACATCCGTAAAACAACTGTCGCTGAAGAGTCCGACATTGAACTGCATAGCCAACATAAAGATTAAAATAATTGTTCGTAAATAGATGATAACCAATGTTTTACTAAACTTTTAACTGTGTGTAAACACCCTCAACTTTTTTGCATTAAGTACCTATATTTATTTTACACACTTTAACAAAATTTTGTTCAAAACATAAACAAGACCTTACGAAAAGAATCATACATTAATAATCTTATTATCAATATTATGTTTTTTTTACACTGGAGCTACCATGTCAAACAGCTAAGATGGTTTGGACATGTGCAAAGAATGCCGGATAATTGATTCCCCAACCAAATTTTGGGATGGACACCATATGGTCGTAGGCAAGAGGAAGACCTAGGTTGAGTTGGAGAGCAGGCATCAATCGGGAAATGAGAGACCGTGAATTTGGAAGAAGAATCTTGGTTGGATGGAGACCAATGGAGACTAGGGATCGGAAGACGTAGGATAACGTTATGAACCGATTTATATATATATAGCTACCATGTCAATTTGCCGTTTGCATTGTACGTTTTGGACATTAGGTTTTAATTTTTTTGCCTCATTGCCTTAAAATTTGTACACACTTGTAGCATTCTTTGAAAAATTTCTATGATTTTTGCCGTGATTTTCTGTTTTAAATCTTCATAAATTTGACGTCATATTTATTTTATAACGGCCTCAAAAAACGTAAATGATCAGTACGTGTACGACTTTCAGATCAGTTTTTAGTGTGCTTTAACATTTCAACTGCGAATATTAAATCCGGCATTTTAAAGTCTTGTAAATTGTAATTTTTATTTTCACTTTTGCAATCAGGTTTATATCCAGCAACTCAAAGACTTAACGTCTAATATTTGTAAGCTTTGATATACTTGTTTGTATTTTTTTAAGACTTTGGACGCCATTTTTAAGCCGCCATTTTTACTTTTATGACATTATATTCGTATTTGATAATCTCAAAAACCATGTACATGAACGTCTGTGATGACACTAATAATATTTTCAATGATATAAATGTTTAATCATTTTCTGAAAACCCTCGATTTCTTTGAGTTTTTAAAACATCGATTTTTGGCAGAATATCAAATCAAGATAATTTCTGAGGCCGTTTATAACAAATTTTAAAAGTTTTTATTAGAAAACATTGCTATTTAACGTTTTCTGCAGGAATAAACTTTATTAGCGACTCGTAATTGCAGTGAAAAAATATTAATTACAATGATTAATGAGTATAAATTGTGTAGGTCTAATAGTTTTTAAGAACGTTAAGCCAGTACAGATACCTCCTTAAGATGTACCAACAAATGGATTATATTGTTACACGTCATTAGTCTTTTATTACTATGATTATAGAAGTAACTGACATGTAGAAAATGTTTAAAATTTAATCATGTGTTGATACTAACCACCCAAACGAAAATAGTGGATTATTAATATCAATCAATATGGGTAAATCAGTGTAATGTTAAATAAATTCGGAGATAAAAAATACGGTACTTAACTCAATTTGTTGGCGAAAAAGTGATCAATTAATGTTTCTGTTTATTAAAGTTAAACAAAAAACGTGCAGGAAAACACAAAATAACTTTTTAAAGAAGATAAACATGCGAAATAAGTTTTTAAAGAAATTGAAAATAAAAGAAAAACTAAACAAGTAGTCGCCGCTAATATTATTGAAAACTGCTTATGGAGAAAAAGAGTTTACTTATAAATAAATCCTGTAACAAAATGTAGATTACATAGACTAAGCATAGAACTTGTAAACTTTTAAACGTCTGTCTTACAAGCCAAAGCCTAAAGCGCAAAATTACGTCCCTGCAGAGATTTATTTATTTTTTTGAATTAAAGGAAATTGGAGAATAAAATACCAATTTGTTTTCAGTTAATAGTTATAGATGTGTCTATTATATAAATACAAGAATTATATGTCTTATTTCATTTCAAAGTCGGTATATAACAATTTTAATAATTTATTAAAGCAGAAATAAACTTCTTATAATTAATCATTGTCTAATTATAGAAACCACAATATTTTTAAAATTACTTTACCCATAAACTTCCTATTTTATTTATAATTTAAAAAAGAAAACTGCGTCCTCGAGTCACAAAACCATGACATCAAAATAGTTTTTATTTAAAATTTTATACTAAATAGTACAATAAAATAAATGGTACAGTAGTATAAACAATTTTATTTCAAATGCACCAAACAGTATTAATAGTTTACAAAGCAAAACTCCAAAGAGTAACGAATAATCTTGTGTGTGACCTAATTTTTGGCAGTCTTATTTTTTCTCCAAGGAATGGCAGGTATACACACAATTAAGGTGATCCCAAAGACCCTGTATGACATTTCACTATATTGTTCGTTTCTTACTTACATACCAAACGTTTATAAGTTTATTCTAAGATTAATAAATGTATACACGTGCATGATATAAACAACCGAACACGTTACATATTGCGCGCACGTGTGCGCGCTCTAAAGTGTAAAATTTACTCAAAAATGCCTTTATCGTAGCCCTACATTCTAATATCCATTACCGCTGGTAAGAATTATCCAGTAAATCCACACACTAACCGTCGGAAAAGTAGAAGGACAAACATTTCAGTATCGGCAAACTTCCCCACCCCTACCAGATGTTTGTTTTCGTTGGGACTATCGTTTCGTATCACAGATAATCTATAATCCTATGTTGTTATGTATTAGCAACGAATCAGCTTAACTGACAGTGTTTTTAATTTGTATTAAGTTGATCTGTGAACGAAATTATAAAGAAAACGAATCATGAAATTGCTGTGTTAGATGATCCCAATAACACTGAACCTTGGTCTTCATAGACCGCTAACTCAATACATTTTTAAAGTATCTGTATCAAAAAAAAATATTAAGTTTTAAGATATGTAAGATAAGTAAGCGAATAAGTAAGTTATCTGCAAATGTATTCAGATTCAAACTGGTTTTCAATTTATTGTCTTTAGTAGTTTCAAAATTGTCTTAGCTTCTTTGACTTCACTGAATATTAGTATACCTGTAAACACTAATAAACGTCTTAATTATGTATAATTATATTGTGTATAAATTGTGTATAAATTAATTGTCTTAAACGTCTCCCCTCCACCATAAAGACATTCATTTTAAGGAGATTTTCCTGGCGACAGTAGTGTGTGACTCTGATGACCACTTTCCCCTGCATCATTCTTACATGGCGGCAACACTGTTTTTGTAACGTGAAGTTAATTGTTGTTCTTTCTCATACATATATTATAACATTGCAGAAATCAGACCCTATAGGGTATCCACAAGTATTAGATAAATGATAAAAGGTAAAATAATTTAATGAATAATAATGAAAAATATATACAAAATGGAATTAAGAAAGAAAAAAGGAGAATTGTAAACAAGAATAATAAATAAATGAATAGACTAGACTGACAAACAAATGACTATGACCCAACCCCAGAGATTGGCCAGATAAAGACAATAAGATGAGAAAAGACAAATCAATGATAAAAGACACAAATGAGTAAAGCAAATATAATAACTAACCATGAATAAAACAATAATAAAGAAAGTACACTAACCATAAGAAATAAGTAAGACAATTATTAGTAGATAAAGTATGTTGTTAAGAACCTTATTATAATAAGAAAGTAAGACATAAAATGTTGAAAGAATAATTATAAATATGTGTTTAAAATATCATTGAAACCAAGAGTGAGAGATAGGTAGGGAGTGATAACCATAAATAGTAAAAGTGATGTGATAAGTGAGGAATAATAATAACTAATCAAACAGGCAGGACTGTGGAAATTAATGAGTTCAGTCAGTGCAAATAAGTGTACTCAACCAAAAAGATTAAAAAACAATGTTGGAATAACAATAATAATAATTCCTAATTATGCGTTTCAATGAGTAAGGGGATTGCCAATTTTGGTATTAGTTACAAAAGATCTCTATGTCTATGTAACAGTTAATGTTGATGCAAAGAGACATCAAGAACAATAAGATACGTTACTTATTCAGTCAGAAAGAATTAAATTAAATTGTGTTGAAGAAACTGAACTGAGGAAAATAAGATTAACGTATGGTAAACAGTTTTGTTAGTTTAAAGAAAATTAGTTTATTTGTTTAGTGTTCATAGGAGTATAAACCAAGAAGGCATAACTTTAAGGTAATATGTTTGTATTTTTTATGTATGTAATGCTATTATAAAGAGATGAGGAGTATGTTAATTTCAAGTAATAACATACAATATAACAATTGTAATTAATAAGAAGGAATATGGTTGAACAATAGAGAGACCATTAAATTATTTCTATATTATGTTTTGTTAATAGATTTAGGTGTTAAATAGGTGTGTGAGAAATTGAAGTAGGAATAAGCTAGCAATGATATAAACTTAACAAGCAACAGATTAATCACTATTATATAAATAGAAAAGAAAAAATATCAGATAAGAAACAATTTTTTATAAGTATAATAACACTAATAGATGGTAAAACAGTTTCAAAGTAATTCAAAAGCCAATAAGTGCGAAATGAAAATAAGCAGAACATATATATGTACTTAATAAATAATGTTTAAATAAAGGAAAATAAGAAATTCTAAGATGTTACAGTTTAGGCCTATAAATGACATAGCTGTCTAACTTCAGAAAACCAATTGTAAACAATTGAATATTGTATTTGAATAATAAGACCAAGTAAATTATGTGATTACCATTAACTAACAATAATAATATGTCAGAATTGTAATAAACTGTATAAATAAGTGAAATATGTAATAACATAGTACAGTATTAGCAATTTTGTCCAAAAACATTAATACATGACCTAGACCAGCCTTGTGAGATGTCAATTTGATCTTTGAAAGAAAATAGGGACATCTATGTTAATATTTCATACATTGGTAATATCCCCAAGGAACAATAACCATTATAAAATATTTATTCATTTTGAACAGAAACCCAGGATTTATAACAATAGTTTCAAATGCGTTTAACCAATAAGAGTGGAAGCGGTTGCCATAACAACAAAACCTTATTATATTTTTGACCGTTATAAAACGAGAGTTCCATTATTAACTATCCAGCGGTACAGACGCTATATTGACTGCGGCTCTATTAAAGGCTAATAAAGAAGAAAATCAGATATAAATGAAAGTAAAATGAACACGAGAAGTCAACCATAGTTCCAGCAACTCAAGGAGGAACAATAAACAAAATTTTAAATTATAAATTTACCTTATTTCCGTCTTGTGACTTATTTTCTTGTTGTAGGTTACTTTTGACGCGTTTCGGAGCTCTTCAATGCTCCATCTTCAGAAAATCCGTTGCTTAGACTTCGTCACGTTAATATTAAAATCTGGTATTGAAAACATATGTACAATACTAAAACATGTATACACTTACACGATGGTCACATATATGAAACTACATAGTTCGGGTGCACCCAACACTGTCACATGTTAGACTGTCCGGTATCAATTACACTGTGTCTCTTAGTTCTATTCAAGAGTGTATCGTATAGATAGTGCGATCTAAAGTCCAGTTGCTCGTTCAAAACATTGTCGGGTTCAAACTTGAATGCCTGGTAAATTTCGAATTCTTCAACAGCATTCATGAATAGTCCTTTATCACATATATGTATGGCTTTAAAATTCGATTCAAAATTTTTGTAATTATGGCCTTTAGATATTAGATGTTTCGCGAATTGAGAGCGGTTCGTGTAAATATTATTTTTGGGTAGATGTTCTCTAAATCTCTGTAAAAAACCCCGACCTGTCTGACTGATATAGAATTTATCGCAATCGCTACAATTTATTTTATATATTCCGGTTTTTTCAGTAGTAGGTTGACGTGATTTAGTTCTTAGTAAGTTCCCTATGTTACTATTGGTACGGAATGATATTATGATATTTCGTTAAACGCGTCAAAAGTAACCTACAACAAGAAAATAAGTCACAAGACGGAAATAAGGTAAATTTATAATTAAATCTGTGACTTGGTTACCGTCTAATAATGATATACTAGAAAAAAAATTTTTTTTAATTAAAAATTAAATAAAAATTGAATAAAAAGAAACAGACGCCAGAAGGAGACGGGCAACCATACCATTGAAAATTAAAGAAAGTACTATCACAACCTTGAAGAAATCCTGACGACCCATAACCAAAACAACATGGTTTTGTTAAGTATAAATTAAATTATCAATAATTACGAACTAAAACTGATTAACTTTTTTCACAATATATAACTCTCACTCTGAACTTTGCACACCAAATTCTTTCAAGGATTAATAGATCCTATTTATTCACACTGTATGTAACTGTAAGATAACCTATGGTCTGAAGCCTATAAATTTGACACACACTTTTAAACACCAAGAGTTGAATTTCATGTAAACTTTTTTAGTATGTAAGTACCACAAATGTAAGGTGGTGTACTTTATTTAACATCTTGTTTTAAATCTTTTCGTAACCCAAAGAACTCATTGCCAGAATAACTTGTGTAAATAAGAACGCTAGCCATTGTGGCGTCACACGACTGCTGCCACCGTTGCTGACAGCTGAGTGAAAATTAATTTGTTGCCGGGGCGAAACTTTATTGTAATACTCTCTATTGTACAAAAGTTATGAAAAATTAGCGAATTTTAGACTCAAATAAACAAGTACGAATCATTACTAACTGTCCTTTGTTTTTATTGAAATTGTATTAAATAGTTTGTGTTCTTTAGCGGAGAATAGAATTCTTTGCCAAAATTTTTATGTTGGCAACACGTCCAAAGACAAGCGAAATTCGAGTTCCCGCCAGTCTACGAGGTAATTCGAATTCATCATCACCGTACAGGAGACAAACTAATTTGAATCTTTTAATTGTTTTCTAAAAAACAATTTGGCGCCGTTCGCGAAATAAATATATAAAATAAGGACAGGTAAGGATATCGGTACTGGTTATTCGTGCGTTCGCGACGGACGTAGTCTACGTGAGATACGTTTAAAAGGGACGACGACTTGGTATGACCTTGAGAGTACTCAGAATACTTTTACACTTATACAAATTGGACGGAGAAGGGTCGTTATAATATGCATACATATATACATATACATAATTACTTGAGATATTTATAAAATACATTTATTACGGCTTCCAATAATGTTTTAGTCATTCACATTTCAGTACAGCTCAAGTTACACAATACATATAATAGGCCTGCAGTATAATGTAAATTTATTGGAGCCTACAGTTTGAGACTTTTTATAGTTATCGAGTAAGTATTGTTGACTTTTAATAACAAATAATAAAATGTAATAAGTAATAAAATACCCGGCAGCGGGATAGTTCAATGAAAGGCACTTTGCTTTCCATCACGGTTATGTATGATGTCATGCTATGCAGTGGGTTCAGCTCAAGATAGAATGAATCCAACTCCGTCTACCTACTGTTGGGGCAATATGTCAGTCAGGCTGGAATTATTAGCAGAAACATGCATTAGCAGTTGCCCTCAAGAGAGAACTACCAACTTTTTGGAGGAAAAGGCTACCTGATCTGAGAGCTGTCTAAGTAATAGGGATAGGAACCCCCCCCCATAATTTCTGAATAACGCTCATCGTTACACTGACAGACAAAGTCCAATTCCATTCACCGGATTTTTACAGTAAATTCATCACTTACGTTGCGTAAATCAGTTAACTAATCAGTTCGAAAGGCTATAGAAGATTTTGTTTAGTTTTGCGTGAATATCTTTACGTTGTAGTACAGTTTTGCGTGATATTAAGCGGCAGTTTGTAAATTGTTATTTTCACATTTTACGAAAGGTTCCGTAAAGGTTGGCTGAACGTTTAAGAGAACTCTCCACGTCACGAAAAATGAAGTACGTTTTACGACTACTTCGTCGGATTATGGTTGGATAAGTCCATAATTTCTAAAGATTGTCTTGGAAAATATCACAGAGCAAACAGTGCTGTCGAAGGTTGGAATATCGCCTTAACAAAATGACAAACAAATCACGCCCTAATATTTACGCCTAAATTAGAACGTTGATAGATGATGCAGATACCAAGGATTTCATTTGGAATTTAAGGATGATGCAGAATGACAGGACGAAGCTTGACTTGGAGAGCAAAAAAAGAAAAAAACTACAATTAAGATGGACAAGAAATCGCTAAATGAATGAAGGAGCTTCATGAGACCGGTAACCTAAAATGTGTCTTCAGAATCTGGTTTACTTCAAAAATTTCATTGAAAAATTACGTGTCATGTAAAAACATAAAATTAAATAGTGAAAATTAAAAAAAAATATTACAAAAATTAAACAAATGACAAATCATGTAGTAATGATGAAAAAATTAAACATTATTAAAAAATGTTGAACATTATTAAAATAAAAAGTAACTTAAATTAATAATTAAAAAATAAATTAAAAAACACATATATGGAGTACGATAAGAGATCACTTCCCTGTGGAGTAGACCCCCTATGGAAACGAAATGGCCGGTTAAGAATCTCTTTCATTTCCAAGGAGGCCCCCTTAAAAAATGACGATAGTGGATTTGCATCAGTTGATGAAAATGATCATTTGCATTTTCATAAACTACCCTGAATCCATTCCATAAAGTATCAGAATTACTGCATAAGTTTTGAAATAAGTAAAATGGGATTAAAGATAGATAAACTTGTCTTCACTAGTATTCTATTACTTGCGGGCAAGTGCTAACACATTTGACGTGCGGGCAACTGCTAGTCAACGGTCTGGCTGTCATACGGGCCTCGGTCACTAACGAAGCAACTAATAACACACACACAATACCACTCTCCATATGAAGTCGTCAACTGCCCCTTTCTGAATGCAATTTTTTTCTTTTTTTCAATGGTATGGTGGTATGCTGTGAGCTATAACCCACGTAGAGGGCGCAACCATACTTGTATGGCTTCTATTCACCGTTAATATAGACGTAATTGATACTATTGTCCTTAAAGCATATCTAGCAGACCCGATTTTCTAATAATTCTAATGTAATGAACATTTTGAACATCGCTGTTTAATTTTAAATTTTTAATAAATGGCTACCTTTCCTGGATGTCTTCATAACTGTAATATAACACCCGTCGATACAAAGCTTCATAAGAAACCTATCTTAAACGATAAATATACTCCTGTTTCTTCGAATCATTCGAAATATACAGAGAAAAGAACTGTTAAGGCTCCGTGTGATAGGATATTATCTCATGTATTATCTGATTACAATTATCTCATGTAAAAGGAATATTCTCTGGCGAAAAGCGTTTGGGGAAGTATAATAAATTATATTGTCTAGAAATTGGTTGTGACGTAGACGTGTTAGAAATATTATTTAAAACCCTGCACGTGGTAAGACTAGATACCAAAAATACGATTTACAGCTCCACACCTTAATAACTCCCCTCTATAGTCGCGATTCAGCGTCGCTTTCAGACGTCTGTGATTTCTTGTACATGAACATAAAAATAAATGTTAGAGAAAAACAAACATTCCATGTTCATAAAGATTTGCTAGACATGTATAGCGTGAAAACAGTATTATGAAATAAGGTTGACCTTTCAAAAAAGAGAAAGAGAAAGCTAGACAACGGAAGACGCTTGTGTTGAAACAAGGGGCTCAAAAACTAGACAATGGAAGGCGCTTGTGTTGAAACAAGGGGCTTCTTGTACTGTTGCTTACGGCAACATAATGAGATTTAAATTTGAGCAAATTTCTTTGTTTCATAAACAAATTTGCATTTTTGTATACTTGTTTTTATACCTTAATATTCGTAGTATTTCTGGGTTTTATTGGTTCTCTACGGTGTATAAATAAAATATATTGTAATTCTACTCCGAGAACCAAAATTTAGAAATGGAAAGCAAGGCGAAAGCAAGATGGCTACATGAAAAGACTAACGGATGTCTAGCTCAGTTATTTAAAATATTTAAAACATAATGTTGTAAAAGAATATAAATACTAGATTATTTGTAAACATAAAAGCCAACTCAACTTTACGTTTTCACACAATGCCATCTCTACATTAAATTTTTTAAGACATGCAAAATAAACACCTGCGTTTGCAAACTCATAAAATTTGAATAGCTTGACGAGAAAAATTGAGTTTTACAAAAAATTAAATTTTATTGTCTCCTGTATTTTGTGACGGAATTATGATTTTGGACAAAAAACATATTAGGGTGAAATAAATAATTTTCTTTCTTTCATCGAGACCCGAAAAGCAAACATTTTTTACGCATTTGCTATTTTGAAACTGCCCAACTGAATGTACGGTATTCTTTTAAAGCTTAAATGATAAAAAGCTTAGGTTTTTAATATATATTTAATGTTATTTTACATTTAACTCAAACAGTTACACGTTCACCCTACCACCACCTTGTTCAACCTAGGTTGAACAAGTTGATCAACAATGTTGATTGTTGAAATTCAGTTTATAAGATCCTGCCATATTTTGAGTAAAGTCAACAGATCATCTTACAGATGTTGCACTTAAAAAAAACCATTTTCCAGAAATAAGAATTTTCAAGAACTAAATAAAGTAAAGAGATGTAATTTACAAAGGTAATTAATACCCAGTGAAACGCTAAATTATTCTGTAACATGTAAGATATGATGAAACTTGCCAGCTTTGGTTTCAGTCTTGACAAAATATCAATACACGTGGCTATGCCGCCATGTTTTAATATAAATGAAGCTGCTTAATTTTATTGTCTGATAACACACGTTACGAGATGAGACCTGGGGTGCCATATTAGTTTAAGTTTAATATGTGTAAGTAACTTATATAAGTTGATTCAAATTGGAAATTTAATGCACTTAGCTGCTTTACTATCACCAGTAAACGCAGCCTTGTCTTAAATCAGTGCAGGGGAGGCGGTACCATCTACTATCGTCGGGAACACAATTCATCGTCCCTACACTTATTTGTTTTAATTTAGCCTCAAAAGCAGATAAATTTCTAATTTGCGTTTAAATTACAAAACACGTGTCTCTTGTAACAAGTACACAGTCTGAAAATGTTATGTAAACCCCTCAACCATATTAAATGCAGAAACGTCTTTACAACAGTGAAAGGTAAATTAATTTGTTTAAGTTTTCAGATATACACCGCCAAGTTATCAACTCTAGTTTTACTTACATCTTCTATTCAATATCTGGTCGAGAAAACAATGGTCTGTAGTCTTGATCCACTCTGCTTGCACCTTAGACAGGAGCCCTACTACGTACTAGCCAAGGATAACATTTTTCTAACTTATCACACAGGTAAGAAGTAAATATAGGAAGTAATTTTTAAATCAATTATATTAGTGTTTACAGATTTCAATAACTCAGAAGTACTGATGACTTTTTATTTGGCAAAAATTAATAAATATTTTGATTTGTATTGATTTCTGTTCTGAGTAAAAGTTGTTTGTATTAAATATATTTCATAACCGAAAATTTACGTATTTAAATACAAAAAGCAGTCATTTCTTCTCCTTGCCATTGTGCTACAGCCTGCTTCGAACCTCGGCCTTCTTCAGTTCACGACCCCGCCCAGCTCTATCCACAGCCGCTCTCTTCCAGTTAGAAAATTCTAGAAGATTTTTATCATCCTCGCCAATTTCCTCCTGCCATCTTTTCCGGAGCCTTCCATTTTACACTGTTCCGTTTTTTATTTAAACATCTCTTCAATAATCTTTGCTCTTTCATGCTGACACTTTATATTGTTCAGTTGTGTGATAATCGATTATTATCCCTACTTCTCCAGACTAAATACATCTCCAAACACAAAATACAGAAACTAAAGATACAGATTTTGTATTTTCAATAAAATTACTCTCAACTTAATCCCTAAATAGACTTTTACAATTTTATTAAAATTTTTATAAAAAGTTGCATAGTAAATGTTACATTATAATTTATGGGTTAAAATTCTCTTTAAAATAAGGCAATTATTCTAAAATCGGCTGGGTTTTAAAAATTCTTGATCCCTTTTTAAGTCCCCGATATCTTAAAATTTTGAAATTTCGAAAATCGTACATTATATTCAGATTTTGGTTTAATTTGATATCCTATATAGATTTTTGGATAATTTTTCACAACTTGCCTCCTGCCCTCTACTTTCAAGGGATCAGTCCAAAAAACTCTGAAAAGTAAAATTATGGACAGGCATGCCAAATTTTACGAAAATCGGTTGATACACTGAAAAGTTATCTTGCGACCTACCCCAGATAGACAGCCAATAAAATGCCAAACGTTCGAGTTTAAAGCGATGACTGTCTTCGCCTCGTTCAATTAAATGCACACTGCGGCATGATTATTAGACTTACTTTAAGGAGTGGAAATTGACGTGGAAAGAGAATATGTAAATTTTTTATTTCCTGTGGTTCACACGAATCTAAACATTAGTCTGAATATTATATACTGAATAGGATTCAACTTACTGTCATCCTTCATCGAGACTTGAAATTCGCGATTATCTAAGAGGTCTTGTTACAACAAATTCATTGTATAGAACTTAAGTACAAGTTCTTAAAGGCGCAGTTACATTGTGTCATGTTTTGTATTGATTTAGCCACACATACAATAAACACAGGACATGAATTCCCAGACATAACCAATGTGTCACTAATAAAACATATACCACACAAAGGCACCATAATGAACATTTGGGAAATTTTACAAATATACAAACATAAAACACAAAACAAACTAATACCAGAACAAATACAAATCAATACAAAACATGACACAATATTCAAAGCACTCAACATCGAAAATACACAAAATACAAATACATATACCACAATCACACACAATAATACAACTTTAAAATACCAAAGACCAACAAACAACCTTAACAGAATCCAGCAGCCAACACACAAATACTTCACCAGACACAAGATCGCGAAGGCTGAAGATGAGAGTACGGGAGCTCTCGAAACATGTTCCAAATAAGGAAAAATAACATCTTGAGGTAAATTTAGTTATAAATATTAAATGTAATATATATATATATAAATGTACTTCAACAATACATATATTTGCATATTTAACCAGAGAAGTATTTTGTAAACAATTAGTGTAAAAAGAGTAGGATAAATAGTTTTAAAAATTTGGTCGTGAAAATACAGGTACGTTTTGTATGCGGTAGCCTGTCCAAAGCGTACACCTCCCCGACGGAATTGTTTACAGTGTAAGTCATTGTATGTGTGTTTGTGTATGCGTGCCAGTGCCGACGTGCGTTGTACTAGGTATGAATTGTTGGTTTGTATTATTAAATCAGGTATTGACATGACTAAAATAAATTAATAAATATGTTTTTTACCTGTTACAAAGACATATCACAATTCTAAAAACACCATTAAAATAGGGACATTTAAACGCATATGGTGATGCAAAATTGTTGCAAAAAAGTGCTATAATAAAGACGTTATACAAATTAAAGTTAATTACTACCACAATTAGCTAGTAATTTACGAATGTGTTATATGTAAATAACGAGTGAAAAATTACGAAGACATGCAAACTACCACTCGCCTAAAGATCAAGTTTTGATTATCGCGAAAACAGACTAAAATGTGATCAGTTAAAAAAGGACGCTACACACAAATTGACAAAGTTTAACATGTTAAAAACAATATCTGACATGTCAGTTTGCCGTCTACTGTAAATACCTTCGGCAATTTTGGACGAGAATCTGACTCAAAGAATCTTCACATGAGGACACTATGTCCGTTTCCTAATCGGCAGAATCAAGAAATCTTCAAACGCGGTCACTATGTCCGTCTGCTAATCGACTTGGATTCATCATCATCATCAACACCATCATCTGCAATACACCACGATTGATGGAGGAGCACAGGACCACCATCAACAAAAGGGTATAGAGTACCGAGGAAGCGTCAGCATCACCAACATCGTCATTGTCATCATTCAGGAGACGCACAGACACACACACGTACACAAGCAACGGTAACTTCAACAATACGTAGGTGACAAAAAAACAATTATATTTGGTGTTAAACAAAGAACTCGTAAAGAACAGAATATGAGATAATAAAGTAATGTAAAGACTTAAATGTAGATAGTGTAAATATTCAGAGTAAAAGACGTAATTGTAAATTATAGTTAAAAATAATAATTTTATTCTGTTTAATTTAAAATTTGGGTGTGTCATTATAAATCATAAATATTCCTAAAGTAAATATTATTTTTATTAACATATTAATAGCAATCATTCAATTTTCATTTGATAAAGTTAATATTATTTTATTGATGATTTGCTATGATTTCAAATTTTATGATGATTCAAAGTCAGTCACTCAAGCAATATAAAAAGGTTTATGATTTATTCATCAAATATGTTTAGATATTTATGACTACATGTTCTTAAAGTGTGCTGAATAGCAAAGATATGTTATGTTTTTCTGAATATAACCTTATAAAACAGAATATTTTGAACTTTCTAGTAACAAATTTTAATGATCAATAAATTTTTTTTACAATTTTTAATCAAATGTTGATTGATTCTTTTACAAGGTTTTAATTAATTATTTCATGTCATCAACGTTTCACTCCTCTTTTTAAAAATACGTTTATTGTGCATCTACATAACGCAAAGAACACACAAAAATCCTACGACCTAGACAGTGTTTAACACTCTACAGTTGCGTTGGATACATGGACAGAAATGTATTCATTTTAAAATACTTGTAACGTTGCAGTATACTACAATCATATATTACTTATTCATATTTTACTCGACTTAACGTACGGCATGTTCAACAACAGAATAAATCTTGTCTCACCTTACTTTTTACTAAATATCAGTATACCAATTGCTTTACTTAATAAGTCACTTACTATATACTTCACTAAGTGTATAAAGTGATATAACATAGTTTTAGTACATTATTTTAGTACGCAGAAATATCATTCTTTTCTTTTGATATGGTGTTGAAATCTACAAATCTAACAGAAAATAGAAAACCTGATGATGATTTCGATATACTATCGAAACAGTGTAATATTGAAAAAATATAAAAGATATATTCTTGTAAGAAAAAATATATGTAATATACATATAACATTTTGCCTAAGGACACGTGCACGTGAATACCAATTCACATTCGTCACTGTTAATGTCTTACCGTTACAATACAGCCAGGAAGTATTGTAGATGTAAAGCCTCACTAAACACTATTCAACCAGGGGAGGAAATTAGTTTCGCTGCTTGCCCAATTGCTATTAATTGTACAACGTTTACTCAGTAAAATCACAACTTTGCCACGCTATTGATAGTGCAAAGCAACTGTGTGTAAGAAACAAAATACTCGCCGATTCTCAGTAGCAAAAACCTCATTTTCTAGGAAAAAATGCATAACAATAATTTACCTGTACACAGGTTTTCCTGTAATTATACATTATCACAGAACTAATATTTAAGGGAATTAACTATTGTACCGAAAGTTAAATGTGCAAATGTTTATTACTCAATCCCGCTTGAGACAATGCACATCGTAATTTGTTGGGTGAAAAATAATCACAATCAGCGTTTAGTTAGGCCAAGACGTTTGGGTGTTGCCGCTGGAACAGCATGAAGCAAAAACATTGATCAGTTAAGGTCTAGAAAGTCAGCAAAAATAACGAAGTCCAACTTAGATGGTGATGGGGAGTTTTCTCCTCCTTTAGTAAACATTCTTATTGCGCATTTCCTCCCTCGTCCCAAAAAAACACAAAAATTCTTGCTCGCGTATCCGTATGTTCGTTTGTAGATGTGTGTAGTAATTATAAATTTTTAGAGAAATTCTCGTGGAACAATATTTTTCAACTTTATTGCGAATGTATATAAATGATTATTCTGTTACTCGGTAGAATAAACAATCGCGTAATGTGAAACATTGGGCCTGAAATTAAAGGACGCGACCTCCTGCAAACGAAGGAAGGAAGGAGAGTATCAGATTCTATACCGCCCACACGCGTGCGTCTGTGTGATCAATTGAAGTGCAGTCTGTCCAACACTTAAATACCTAAGTAAGATAATTTTCTTTCAACTTCCAATACAGAGAGTCTCTCTTTACTGTTACAGTAGAAAATAATGTGCATTATGAAAAGTAAAATCAAGCATATATAAAAATAAAATATATATCTTAATATGTTTTATTTTTCATTACTACGTTTTGCATCATTATTTCTTTGATGTATATACCTCATTAAAAGTAATTTTTTTAGTTTACTTTGAATAAGTGAAATGTAAAATTAAGTATAATAAAGAACGTATTTCATATCGATGAACACATAGTAAGGGTCGATTTTACTCGCAATTGCGATATTTTACTCGACTTAACACACAGCATGTTCAAGAACAGAATAAATCTTATCTCACCTTAGTTTATACTAAATATCAGTATACCACATGCTTACTAATAAGTTACTTATTATTACTTTACATAATAAAGTATGTAAAATGGTATAACACAGTGTTATATTATTATTAATAATAAAATTTTTTACATGAAATTATTTTACTTTGTAAATTACATATGTTTCGATAGTAATCCAACTATCATCACCAGATATAAATTAATAAATTCAAAAATACATATAAAACAGCTGTTTTGAACAATTGATTAAAAAAATGTTTGAATTTATTAATTTATATCTGATGACGATTGTTCGATTACTATCGAAACATATGTAATTTACAAAATAAAATATATTCTTTTAAAAAAATTGTATTATTATTAATAGTAATATAAAACATAATTATAATAAGAAAAATTTGAGCACTTATGAATATAATATAGTGTTAGTTCATTATTTTAGTACGCAAAAATATAATTCTTTTGTTTTGATATGGTGTTGATACCTAAAATTTAACTGAAACTAGAATGCATCAGTAACTAGTGTGAGTTAATTCTGTTCTACGGTATTTCTTACAAGACCCCTCAATAAAAGTGAGTTTGAGGGCTTGTACCTAACAAATGGAATCTAGTTCGAGTAAATTGTTCTCGTTCGTAGATTTGTTTTTCAAGAAGTGTGGGTGTAAACTCGATAAGTTTTTGCTGACAATGTGAAATTAGATTTTCTAAATCGAAGAAGAAACCGCAGAGAACTAAAGGCAATAAAATACAATTATTGCTACTAATACGTGAATTTGTTACTGAAAATTCCTGTTACTTAAACAAACAAAACTACGTGTCTGACTTATGATTAGCCTGTACTGAATATTTTAACAGCAAATATAAACTTGAAAGCTGCTAGGAATTAAAATATTTCGTTTTAATATAATGATTAATCAGTTCTATACAAATGAATCTCAAACTTTCACACACCACGCATAATATAGGAATGCTACGTTAGTTAATATCAAGTCTTGCTTCACCATTACCTCATAAGCCATAAGTTTTTACTGCATTTCAACCAACCCGCAGGAACAATATAGCCGTCGCTCCTGTGGGATATCAGATTGTCGGGTCAGGGTGGGGCACTGGCTGTCAGGTCAAGCGTGACATCACGGCACGTCTGGCTTTATTATTCAAAATAAACAACAGCAGTTTGTAAATACCTTAATAAAGTGTTATACTACTTATAATAGAACATTGTGCTTATAATGGAATTCTTGTAATACACTACTCATGAAGAATACTACTCAATCCTTTTTTTTGATAAAAAGTTGTTTCTAATGATATTGCTATTTATCTCGAAAACGAGCTTTATATTTTTCAAAAATAGAATATTTTACTATTCTAACATATTTTTACAATTTAAATTAAGTTTTGCAATACATAAAAGGCGAGTTTGTTGAATAGAAGAATGGATTTTCAAATTTCGTACACACACACACAACATATCCACAGCTTGCTTTAGTACTTAAATTTTCTCAATAGTAGGAGTCACATAATTCTGTGGTTACTATAAATAATCGAAACGCGTAGAGGATACTTCAGTTTAATCACAAGGCAATCTGAGTTTTTGCGTTACTAAAAACACCTGGTAGTTTTATTCTTTAATTCTATATTCTTCTCAGAATTTTTATTTACTTACAAATTTTGTATTAAGGCAAAATTTGTTCTTGTACATATAATATACAAATACACTTTATTGTTACTATCACCATTGCACAACACTTATACTTCAAGCATTACTGTTATGACTTTTGGAATCCCCTTTTGTCACATGAACAAGAAGCTTTAGTAGTCCTACATCCTCTACTACAAAACACATCTCGCAAAGGCCACCAGACGGGAAGATCTTTTTCTTCAAGATTTTCCGAACACATAAAAGCCCTCTCTAATAACTACATACACTCCGCATTCGCCACGCACATACAGACTGAAAACCACAACTACACCAACATAGAAAGCAACCTCGAAATACTACACTACTTACCAAAAAGTAGGAAACTCAACACGGCTGACAGTAAGAAATATATAAACACCACACACTACAACCAAACAACATATTAAATGACCAACTACACACACTTTAAATCACATGTACTATTTGACACAATCATAGAGAAACCAAACAATACTTTGAATCCCAGCGCCAACCCCCTTCCACCAACAACCCCCCTCACATACCACCAACCTGAAAAAATCCGTTACAACTGTTTCAAGACATTCTGTATTTAAACCTCGCTGAAGAAGGTGAACAGCACACCGAAACGTACGAGGACATTAAGAAACGTAAATGTTCACAAGGAAAGTTACAATTTATCACTAATATTAAGTGCGTAAATGAAGAGGATGAACCAACAAAACAAATATAGCTTAAGTTCCCGTTCGTCTCTGAATTACTCTTATTTATTTGTTTCAAGTGTACAAGTTACAGAGAAAACGACAGGTACCAAGATTATACATACATTTGTAAAAGGATTGAGTTAGCTCATTATTCCAATTGTGAAACGTTTGGAAGTACCTTCCGTTCGTTATACTCGCAGTGAAATGTCCCAAAACTTCATCAACTCACACATCTAGCGGAAACAAATTTTTAAATATTAAAAGCAAGATTAATTATCTTTTAATTGAAATAAAACACACGTTATCTAAAGAAAAACGAAAAGTAATCAGTATAAAACTCTTTATATATATATACACACACACACACCTTTCTTAGCCTTGAACTTGTTATGATTTAAATTCAATGAGTAAATAAAAATAAAATACAGTAGCCTCCTCAACATTCGTGAATTTATTATTGGCAGGTTTCAATTATTCGCGATGAAAGAAATGCCACTTATTTAACATGCATTAATGAGAGACACATTCGTAAACTTTTGTATTCAAAAGAAATATTAAATCATTCCTGAAAAGATACACTATGAACTTTAAAAGTACCATGTGCTTATTATGAACTCTATTTGCTTTTGGAATAGTACTGATTTCTAAGAACACATATTTCTTACTAGCCACTTATTTTTCAAGGTCCATCATCAAATGCAGATGCTTTCCCTTTCTTAACTCGTGGAAGTTTTCAGTTTGCGTCATTACCGTTAAAGTAGGTCTCGCGGACGTTTTCAAAATAATTGGGGTAAAAGACTTTTTTAATCTCAGCAGCGAAGCTGTCCTTGAACCAGTCAGAAACAAAGAACTAATTCCAAATCGATTTTTGTTCGCTTCTACTGTCGGACTTTTTTTATATAAATGAATCGATCATGCAGTAACTACACTGCAATACGAGGTAATGCTACTTCCAGCGCTCTGGTTAGTGCTAAAAGTATCTCAAGTGTAGAACAAGTTGTTGAAGGGAACATAAGAAGCGCTCAATATTTGGATTGAAGATCTTAAAAAAGAATTTCCCAATGACTTTGAGCTTAATTAGAGCAGAAACAAAAAAAAATATTTGACTACTTTAATAAGGATTCATATTCAACTATTAAGCGAGAAAAGAATGGTTTGAAAATTTCAAAGATAGACACAGCTTACACACATTAAATTAGGTGACGAAACGGGTTCTACAGATCAAGAAGCACCATAGGATTTTCCAATCGAATTTACCAGAATTATTGAAGAAGAATGGTATGTTCCAGGTCAGGTGTTAATGATGACAAACGGTACTATTCTAGAAGATGGCCGACATTAGCTACGTTTCCAAAGAAGAACGTCCAACCCAGTATTCAAGAAACGAAAGACAGATTGTCTCTTCTCCTACGTGCCAAAGCGTCAAGTGACTGTAAGGTAAAGTCAGTGCTTATTTACAAATCCTATTAACCTAGTACCTTAAAAGGTAAACTCAAAAACAGCTACCTGTTTTTGGCGAGTTAACAAAAATAGATGAGAGTAACCAGTGCTTTGTTTCTGGACTGTTTCAATAACTGCTTCGTTACTGAAAAGAAAAAATCTTTTATACAAAATGCTTGTTTTCAGAGTACTCATCATCAACCATACTGCCCCTGAGCATCAAGAAATCTTAATAAAAATACTCACTCAACTATTCAAGTGGTTTAAGGTCCTCTTAATACAACTTAACTCATCGAATCATCGATCAAGACGTTATAGCGACTTTTAAAGTTGTTATACCATAATATTTTTCAAGCGAATTTTGGAAGAATCAGAAGCTTCTAATTGGAAGAAATTCAACATTGTAAGCTGCATCACTGATATCAGTGCATTAATTATAGCAATAAAACTGTCTACAATCAATTCTTGTTAGAAAAAAAAATTGCGTCAATTTAAAGGAAAGAATATGTCGGGTTATTTCTAAACACCCGAACTTAAATCGTCGAACTGTTATATCAAGTTTGATACAACAAACTTGATGAGGGCTTTGCCTACTTGAACAGAAAAGGCTTTAAGGCTTTGAGCTTAGTGAAGAGATTATTAGTGAAGAAAAAATTCAGCGAAATGATAATGACAAAATTTTAGAAAAAATTGCGTGTCCCAGCAACTTGAATGCTAAAACGGTCAGTGAGATTTTAAAACTGCAGGAAGCCTTTAAATGTAGAAAACTGTAGAAAAGGCAACTAAATGTCTGAAGTCAATAGAAAATTAAAAGCCATTGATCTTTCTTGTTCAAACATATTAAAAAAAATGAGGAACTCCGTAACAGACGGTGTATAATATAATATTATCATACATTGAATTCAAATTAATTTTTATTTTTGTTTGTCTATGCTACTATCGAATTATTTTCAATAATGCATCACATATTTTAATTGCTCAAGTACGAAAAACAAAACGTTTTTTCAGATGTGTTGTACATTTTTTCAATCACTGTTTAAGCTACAAGTTTCATTTTTAAGAACCTAACCTATCTTTACTTAACATTTGCAAATGTTATATACACGAAGCTTTTTGTGATCCCAATCTTTCATGTTGAGGAACTATTCCAATGAAATTATAATAGCATTAAGAGAAATATCATAAAGATTTAATTTCATAAAATATAAATTTGTAAATGTTATTATGAGCCTTTTAATCCCGTATTAGTAAGAAGATGAATTCAACCAAAATGATAATGCATTTCTGTAAAGTAATTATTACAATTACTTTACATAAATAACATATAAAACCATCACAAGTGTAACAAAATTGATTAACGTTGACGGTTGAGAATTGAATTGTAAACCAAATAAAAGATAAATTCTGTTACGGGAACTTTCATATGAGTATAAATCTAACGGAAAAGGTGTATTTTTCGTATGTGTTTAAAAAATTATTCGGATCAAAGCTTTTTTTCAAATTTTGCCTTTCAAACATTTTTTCTAGAGCCATCTTATTTGATTCAAGTATTTTTAAATCACTCTTCATTCACGTTTGAATTGATTACACACACTAAGCTAGTTCTCAATCGTAGTGACATAGTTTCCCTCTTTAAACTAAAGGTCAGCGTTAATCGGTCTGAAATGATAACTTAGTTATATTTTATTTGTTGCCCTGAATATCAACAATTTTCTTCCTCGCAAAATAATTACACTCGATTTTAGTTTTTTGAAATTATAAAATATTTTCAGACTGTTCTATTGTCTTAATACAACATACAGAAACAATCGTATCTCATAATAAGAACTTACTACCTTAAATGTGTATAAAATAAAATACCTGCTTTTGTTGCGATTAGGTAAATGTTACTAACTTGGGCCAAAACTTACTTAAACCATGTGCCAGTAAGAACTCAACCCATGACCATACCATGTGACCATATTATAAACATGGTGAAAGGGTGTGTCATAACCATCCATGTATTTTCCCGTGGCTCGGCCAGACTGATATCCATAGTGTCTAACAAAAGACAAGCTATTCCGTACTTCAGTTGTACGCTGTGACATTCTCACACGTGGGCGTTCTACGTAAACATAATATCTCTATGTTTTTAATTAGCACGTGGAACGTAAACCAAAATTAAAGCAAAGGCAAAGGAACCAATAAAGACTTAGGAATGTTTCAGAGCAGCACACGTCCGAAAACCAAAACGATAAAGTTAGTTAAACCATAACGTTGAAAGATAAAGTGTCATGGTGCTAAACGGAAATACTGAATATCATCTCTACATAACTAAATTTAAACATTGTGTTTCTGTCAGACAAAATATCGACATAAAAAAACAAACAAACAAACAAACAAACTGATGGAGATTTGAAATGGTGTCGTCTTTAGTGACCTTACGTCACTTGCACACGGGAAATAATATAATAATGATTGACAACCCTTCTTTCTGCAATTAAACAACTGGCATTGTTAAGCAGACAATAAAAATCCCATACGTAGGAAGTTCCATGAGTAAACTAAAAATGTTTAATTAAATGGATACAAATGAAAAATATCACAGACTTTTGTCATTTTAAATTAATTTTAAAAAGTTACGGGCGTTGTATCGTCCGTACAATTAATTAATTGTATCGTCTGCGTTCGTCACCATTTTCATCCTGAACAGTGCAGCAAAAAACAGGCACTAGTGGTATGACAACTGTGAATATCTTTTCGTAAAATAGAAACTGAATGTTTCTGTTTTCTTTGGTGATCAATCCAAAGATCAGTGCCTTTCACGTTTTAGCTCTTGCGTCTTACATCTTTCGAAACTCGCTACATATAGCGTAGTCGTGGTCTTCGCCTAGATGTTTCATAAATTTTAAAATGTAAATAAAAAAAAAATTTAATTTATAATTTTTATAAACAAATTGTTGTAACCATCTGCGGTTACTTTAAATAATTATATGCTACTGATATTTGATAATTAATATTTATTAATAATTCATGTCTTACACAATATACAGTGATTACAACTAACGACGGCACGCACTGTCGTTATTAAAACGATATTATAAAAAAAAACTAAAAATAATGATTCGCCCTTTTGTCCTTAAAATAAACGACGAAATGCCTTAAGAGTTGAAAAATATAAAATTGTGAATCCAGCTTCTTGCCGCACAAGTGTTTTTACAAAAGTAGCGCCTGCCCAGACAAGCGTAAAACTGTGGTACGCGGACGTGCGTTTGCTAAAAGTTAAGTGTGGCGTTTATTTATTTATATTGAAGGAGACAGGGTGACACGAGTCAAAGCGCACTGGATGGCAAAATATTTTCTTTGCCGCTGTGTCAAAATATTTGTGAATGGCGACACAGGTTGACAAATATTCATAAAAGTTTCAAAGTATTATTGAAGTATGTATTTTAACCTACACAAACGAGTTAGCGAGCGGCAGATGGCAGTGGCTTTGTCCATTATGTTACAGCACGTGTTGCACCAGCTATGTACTTCCAATACAGCGCAAACAGAACACAATCGGTACTCTGTTCTTGTCCTCTTTTTCTTCCAACCAAGTGGCTGCAGTTCAAGTGACAACAGTTGATGTACATTTTAATATAAAAGAAACCGTTTTGAGTATTCACTTTACCGTCACACAATTGGTAGCCTCTGCTATCTTTACAGTCCTACCGGCGGTATAATGATAGCGATTTTTTTATTTTAAATCCTTTGCTAGCCTTCAAATAATGAACACGAATACATTCCATTATGAACAGTTGCTTGAGTCATGCCAGTACTGAGACCGCGGTACTGTTTGTCTGCTTGTTGAACTCTTGTCTGCTGTTTGATTTGTTTGCCATACAAAAGTTAAGGGTCGTCGAAGTAACTTTTTTTTGACATGTAGCGACACAAGTCTGGAGTTATCTCGTTGGAGTCACACAGTTGTGTGTGTGTGTGTGTGTGTGTGAGAGAGAGAGCGTGCGCGCTCCAATTAACTACGTTATGTACACTTTATGTAGAATTCAACTTGTTGATTTCCACTCTCTAGTGACTCCTGATACGCCCTTTCAAATGATTAGGCTAATCATCATTCGAAAGAGAGAAAGACACCTTTTGGCCAATTTAGACTAAACGGATCAAAGCCAAAATGTGTGGCTTTTAGTTTGATCTGACGATGAGTTAAATCACTAGAAAGCGCTTACCAGTAGTCACTGATCTAGTGTAAAGCAGCAGGTTTTTCATAAGAATCTTCAGTCCACTAGTAAATCCATTGATTATGTAAACACTATAGTTAAAATGTGATAAATTACGTAAATGCATTTAACTGGATAAACGTTAGAAACAAAAACCTTATCATTAAGAAATAGCTACGTTGGTAAACATGATATGCTTGACAGCTTAACGAATTATGCATCAATTGTCGAGACGGTTGAAGCCAATATTGTATGTCGCATCCCGTAGGAAACGACATATGTAATTCCCGTAGGCAATTTAAAATTTAATTATAGTGGGAAATTTAATGTTAGAGAGACCGTAATTAACTCGAGTTGCTGTTTAGATGCAAATAACAGGTTTGTTTTCACATCAATCACAAGTAAAGCACGATTGCGCACTCCGCATTACCGTCAAAACCTAATTCGATTCAGCTGATATAATCATCGTTTTAAACAAACAGATAATCCTGACGACGCTACCGTACAACTTCCGTAATTAAATCGTGCAATTCCTTCACACTATTTCCACGCAAATCAACATTTCATATATCGCAGTTCACGAAAACAACACGCCTACATTAGCTCTTGTGTTCATTGATGTGGATCAAGTTTCACCCCCTCCCCCAGGCAGGGTTTGACCGTAAACACAAACATCAATAAAAAATGTCAAATGAATATTCATTATCTCAGAGTGGCATTCCTAAAATTAAACACACAATACCATTACAGAAAGAGAGACAGAGAGAGCGTGCACAGATTTTGTCCTATTTTCCACGCAGAATGTTTCAGCGCCTAGTTTTTAGAGATCAAAACGCAGAAGAAACATTGTTTTGAGTTCACACGAACGTGCATACTTATCAACAAACCTTTTCTGATTCAATTATTCAGGTAACTGTAACAAGCCACATTTTGCTTGACCTACTACTACTACTACTACTACTACTACTATTACTGCTACCACTACTACTACTACTACTACTACTACTACTACTACTACTACTACTACTCCTGCTACTGCTGCTGCTGCTGCTGCTGCTGCTGCTGCTGCTACTGCTGCTGCTGCTGCTGCTGCTACTACTACTACTACTACTACTACTACTACTACTACTACTACTACTACTACTCCTGCTGCTGCTGCTGCTGCTGCTGCTGCTGCACAAATAGTTTAGTACCATTCCTCGAGGTACACAACTGTATTTTGCTTTTTAATGTTGAAAGATTTTTCCGCTGCGAATAAAACATTCATCATCAGAGATAATATGTTGTGTTGCGTGGGTCGCATGGTACGACCATTCATTCATACTACCTTTGTTTTTTGGTGCGTTGTTGTCATAAAATAAAAGGTCATAAACTTTTGAACTGTTCAATTCTACCCATTTATCCCAGCGGCCGTTCATGTCATTCGTCACAGATGGAGGCCTACACTCGGCTTAAAACGTCAACGCTCCAGTTAAAATTCACGTACAGTCGCGTGTAACAATTCATAACACCATAAATTCGTTGACGGCAGCTCGATTGGTTCAACATTGAGCGTTTCATAAATACATTGGTTTTAATTAACGAGCTTTTACGCGCTAAATGTGAACTGTTTTGATTAACTTCAAACAGTACAGGTGTGGCACACACCAACGAGACACATTAATACGTTGTCCACTATCAGATACTATGACACTACGTTTTTATGCGATACACCTTGAAATATAACTTTCTGCCTTTACTATACGTATTGCGTTTCACGTGTGTGGCTTCTATAAATTCATATTCAACAAACGTATGGCGTACGAATGTATTAGAATTGATCATTTCCAAAGGAGAAAGACTGCACAGAATCTGCATGCGTTTGTGAGGGGTGCGAGTGTGTATACGCGTACGAAGGGGCCACGCACTTACAATGCTGTGCATGTTCGTAAACAAATGAAATCAGTAAGAAGGCAATACGCGGTAATAGAAACGTACAGTCCAAGTGCTAAACTCAATTTGCTCTACGCAAGCAATGGATTGATTTACTTATAGGCTTGTGTATTGGCGATAACCAAATTTTGCATTCACTGCTGCTTGCTCTGATCAATCCCTTATTTAAAGCCAACGATGAATGCCGTATATTTTTAAAACTGTATATTTCTTTAATATAAATATCTGGTTCTCTGCAGTACGGGTGAAGACCTACAAATGGAAGATGGTGCAATGGTCATGCAGTGCCACAGCTATAGACATTCTGGGACTGTCATATCTGCAGAAGGAGGAAGTGCGCAGAAAATAAAGCAAACGATTGGCAAAAGTAGAGTGGCATTTGCCAGCTGCACTGGGTAATTTGAAATAGGGATAACATCAAACATGTAAAAAGACGACACTACACGTCCAAGTTGAGAGTGTTGCAGAGATGTAAGAAACGCCTGATTAAAAAAGCGTTTTCCCCCTAGCGTAAATGAAGCATAGTCGGCCCTAGCAATAAAAATGCACTACTGGCGACGAAATTGTGGAATATGAAGATTAGAGAAAATTAGAAGTGGCGAGATTGGAAAATATAATATTTGTGATTTTGTGAGAAGAAATTTCTGATTCGTGATTAAAATCACAGGTTTAACGCAGTCCCCCATTTAATTGCCAAAAATATTGAGACCAGAAATTGCAAGGGATCTGAAGGATCTGTGGTACAAGATATAGCGCTTTACATTGCATTGAAGAACGACGGGCACCATGAAGTTTTGTCCCGATATTTCTTTACAGCTGGGAGACGTGGATCCTTGGAAAGAAAGAGGAAATAAAGATTCAGGCTGCAGAAATGAAGTTCCTGAGTAGTGTGCAGAGCTAGTGCCTCCTAGACAAGAACGGAATGAGGAAATCAGACAGGAGTAAGAGAACCCGTTTTTAAGTGAGGTCACAAGGAGTATAGGAAAAGAGAGGATGGTGTAAATATTTAAGCTGCATGTCTCGAAAAAGGCTACCAGTACCACTCTTAGAGTACCAACCGATTGGAAGGAGGACCGCCGGCAGACCGAGGAGAAGATTGATCCCGAAACAGGCCAATTAAGGGTCTCTGAAGACGAGAAAATAAGAGATCAATGTGGCACGAACATATGCGACGAATACTAAAAGAAAGATGGCTAAAACTATACGAATGGCAGTCAGCAGCAAAACAGAAAAGTAAGACCATCTTCGCTCCAACGGGAAGGTTTCTTTAATGATTGATCCTATTTTCCTTATTCAGGCTGTGAAAAAAAAATTAGTTATAACCAGCAAAAACGAATAGTGAAATAAGCAAGTTAAGTGTGTGTGTGTGTGTGTGTGTGTGTGTGTGTGTGTGTGTGTGTGTGTGTGTGTGTGTGTGTGTGTGTGTGTGTGTGTGTGTGTGTGTGTGTGTGTGTGTGTGTGTGTGTGTGTGTGTGTGTGTGTGTGTGTGTGTGTGTGTGTGTGTGTGTGTGTGTGTGTGTGTGTGTGTGTGTGTGTGTGAATTATCCTGCTTTCAGGAAATCTCTCTTTTTCCTCTCATCCTTCCTCTCTCTCACTCCAAGACAGACAGACACACACACACACACACTGTGTTTACTCACATATACCAACTACAACACATTAGAAGCACTTAGCTTACGTTCTGGTCAAATTGAACTACAGGTGACCGTAAGATTGGCGACTTCAGAGCGTAATGGTATTAAGAATAAGTCATGTAACACAAACAGTATTTATCCTACTCGATTTATATATTTTTTAATTTTACTGTTGTTTCTAGTAATCTGGTAAAATTGTAAATTATTATCGGAGACACGCAATAAGTACAGGTACGTACAAGGAACATCTGTCTGCCATAACTTATTTTCAGTAAAATTCACCAAAACATTTTATGATGCGGAGCTTAGCGTACCGGTCGTCAAGCTAAGTCTACGAATAGAACACATCTTCCATTTGTATTCCATTTCAAGTGGAAAACAACTACGTATAACGTCATATCTAATAAAGGCTATAGCCTAGCGTACGCCAAAAATAGAAATCGAATCCATCTATACGGAAGTGAATGGTTGGCTCAAAACAAACACTTCACTCCGTCAGACACTACCAAACCATTTTATATGTTATAATTTTCCCATCAACATATACGTTAAAACATCGTTTCTTTTCAACGTTCTGGTATTCACGTAGTAACGAAGATATTATTATTATTATTATTATGACACACGCACGTGCGCTGAATTAATTTAATAATTCATTCCCCAAAATAAATCGTCTCAAAATTTCTGCTGAACAATTTAAAATAAAATAAGTATTAAATAATTTAAATGAGAATCTGCACAGTTTTGTTACATTTTACAAGTAATTATCAAAACATTTTTTTCAGACCTTTTTCAGCAACCTTTTATGCTGGAGGATCGTCACTTGTTTGTCCACAAATTACTTGTAGACCTATATTATTGTAATTCGTTTAAATAGTACCACAGGCACCAGGCAGGCAAAAATATGAAATAATATGTGTTAATTTACAAACAGTACTAATACTTAAAGGAAACTACAATGTATAGTGATTAGTTTACTTAGGGTCAGATGATTTTGCAGCAGTCCGCATCAGTTGAATTCAATTCAAAGCCGATTGGTACATTGAAACCGGTGTAGGAGGGATAAAACTAAGTGCAACCTAGATAAAAACCTAAATTTGTACATGAAAATGTACACAACAGTCCGTGCAAAAAAAAACTGTTGCGGCCAGAGCCAGGTTAATTCAAGGCAATATTGGCTTGAAGAGACCCAATAAGACTTGCCGATTCCTAAGTTGAAAGACCTATTACTTGACTGGTATTTAATGACATGAGTGAGTCTTTTTAAATCGCATTTTATGTTTTTATTTTTACTAACAGTCTTATAGTAAATTTAGATACGAAATTATTGGCCATCAAGCCTATAAGAGCGTTTATTGTATAGTGTAACACGATATTACACATTGTACTTCTTATTTAATGTACTCACTACTCTTGTTATGTTTTGTATGACAAAAATGTTTCACTCTTATGACAAGGATATTTTTTATTACAGTGTGTGTTGTATCTTTGGAAAGTAAAGAAAGGTGTCAGTTATCTGGCCAATGGGATGGTGACAACGATTTTAGTGAAGACTACGACATCAGGTAGTGGTAATCGTGATAATAACGATGATGACGATTACTACAATAACAGATCTCCAGTAGTCGTATTACAACCTCTAAAAATCGTGTTCTTATAACAATATACTCTCAAGTATTTTCCAAACTATTCATGCACACTTTGTGAATGAAACTTGAGAATATGTATATGTGAAGACCGTGTGCATGCTGGAGTCAGTGATTGCAATGGATCCGAGAATGGTATACCGAGCCGCAAGGCCTTACTACCGCCTCCGAATCTCCAAAGGTCACTACGCGACGGAGAGACTCTACTCTAGCTTAGAATGAAACCATTCCCATCTCGTGAACGCCGGAGGACAGGACCCCGACAGGGCTGTTCACGATTTCGTGGTACCATTTTTAGGTATGCCGCATACGCACACGACGACTCTTGATGCCCAGAATAGTCGTAGACCCGACCACTGGTTTTGAACCAAGGTAAACCCAGGTTCTACCCTGAAAGTCTACAACTTACTCTCCATCTTGTTGCACAGACAGGAGAATACTACCCCGCGAGATCAGTGTGAGACCGATAACAGTGTCCTCCCCCTCTCTCCCGCCAACTACCAAACTCCACGGACTTCCGTTTGGGCAGTGCTACTTGGATCCCGGGTTTTCAGTCTCCTTTCGCGAAGTAGCACCCGTTTCCTAACCGTCAGCGCCGTAGCCGCCGATGAAAAAGGCGTCCCCTCGGTTCGATAGCAGTGCGTACTTGGGTGGGTTCTTGTACCCACGGAAAGCCACCCGCAATTCCAAATTGCCAACCGTGCGTCTCCGTGGCCCCTGTCCGGCCACCCTACAGGGGTCGCTGCCAGGGTTATGCAGGCACAACCATCACTTTTCGCAGACGTGTGACTGAGTTGATTACCTGGCTCCCAAAGAACGGGCAACAGCTGAGGGTACTGGGCAGGGAAGAAAACCCTGGTCCCCAGACACGCAACGTTACTCAGTGTCACCTCATCTCGTGCAGCTACTACTAGCCAGGGATGCCGGAAGCACTGGTTCCCTTTCACGCCCACTACTACTACTACTACTACTACTGCTACTACTACTACTACTACTACTGCTACTACTACTACTACTACTACTACTACTACTACTACTACTAGTTCCCCGGACCTCGTCCAGCTTCTACTAACCATCGATGCTGGAAGTCCGATTTCATGCTCCATTCCAGCCGAAATGCCAGTTATAAACCCGCCTCCACGATAAGGCGGTGTATGCCAGGCGTGGATAGCGACAGAGAAAGACCACCGTGTATGACGGCTTCATGCCCTAACCTCTCACCCAAAGGGCTAAAGCCCCGGGCAACCACCGAGAGGGAGTGTATACGTAATTATGTAATTCTGTGTTACAACTATAGTGCACCGAACACCGTCTCTCATATTACATACATTGAATTACTTTCAATATATGTAGCCAACATATCAATTTCTATTCAATCACGATACAATCATACGAATATTTAAGCGAACTTTAAAATATTAGAAACACTTTAAATATTAGAAAACACTTTAAAATATTAGAAAATTAGTGATTTTTCCGTAACATTTAAAACACGTTTGTTGATAGGATGAGGTTTGTGGAATTAATTACATTATTATTATTATAAAGTTATAATAGGCTATATTATATTTAGAGTTACAAAGATTATATGAGACATAATAATCTTTGATTGTCTAAAATGTCTAAAATTGTCTTTGATTTAGACACTTCATTTAAACAAATCTTTTTGAAAGATTACAATAAGATCATAAAACGTCATAAGATCCTAACGTTATATTTAATCAGTACGAGAGAGTTTGTTAACCAAAGTTAAAACTTTTACTGGCGTTTAACCAACAACTCACTCTTTCCGTTAGTTAATATTTTACCATTATTATGTACTACCACGGGTCACAATCCTAATGGCTCCCAATTGGGTCCTTCCATCCTACCATGATAATTGCGCCATGTTTCTGATTAGTGAAAAAACTAATTCCTTCGTGTTTTATTACATGCGTATTGCATACGCTGTATCTTTTTGTGCTACACAACACACACACACACACACACACACATTGAAAATTTACTAGGATATGCTATCGGTAGTTTAAGTGAAAATTTTCTGCTGAATGCCATACAAGTCTCTAGTACTATTAATAAAATCCCTTGATTCTGAAGTTAACATGAAAGCTGTAGACCTACTTTTTATGAAAAAATCCTGGCATATTTAAGAGTAACGTAATGCAGAATATTATACTGACTCGCTGAATCACGAAATCTCAAAAAAATGTCCTTGATCGAAATAAAATTTTAAAGGAATTTATGCGTGTAGAATACAAAAGTAGTAAAAACTAGATAAAATTTGCCATTTAGAAGTTTGTAACTAGTTACTATACAGAACTAAAGTCTTTAATTTAGGGAGTAATGCTTTATTGGGTCCTACACGAAACATTGGGAAAAAGAAAGCAGCACCTTTCTTTCAAATCCAAAAACATCGTTGATCTATCCGTGTAACATTCTTACAAGTAATAGACATGTAAAATTTTCCAATTTCCATTTTTCTAAGTATATCAATTCTAGGATTTTTAGGGAAGAAGCTATTTGACATTATATTATCTAAAATTTTAACGTCTTAACTTTTAATAGCATTTTAAAATGCTGTCGATCGTAACATAAATTGCAGGCTTAAGATTTCGTAATACATTTCATTCATTTTTTTCTTTTCAACTTTTGACATTTTGTCTTCGACAATGACGATATGTTCTCTATTTAAATAGTTAATCTTTTAGCTCCACAATTGTTATAGGCCTTGGTATTGCAAGATTCTGCTTAGTTCTCATCCATCATCCTGACTCCGCAATCTCTGCATGTCACAATTTACCATTGTTGACACCGTATAAAGCTTCCGCGGAGGAGACAATGTTCTCCATTAGAACTTTATTTGTTATTATATGAGTAAAAAAAAAGGTGTATGTAAACTGAATAACGAATAATAAATAAGAAGGACAAGAAGAAAGTTTGCTTAACGTGTACAAGAAAATACACTGCTTTTCAAAAGAAACCTTCACCTTCTTTTGAAAATTAATGCTGGAACTGATTTAAGGCTCATCTCTTCGACACCGAAATAACCTTCAGTTGAATTTTGTCAGAAACTTAAACTGTAAGACCCTCCATAAAATGTCTGGAAAAAATCCCAAGGGCTGTTAATTTTTTCCCTGTTCCACAAACGAATCGTTAATTAACCTAAGTTAAAGTTTGCCTGTGTCTATCTATCTCTGCCCCTCGCTATCCCCCTCCCCTCCGTACTACAAGTACTACAACCCTACGTGAGTCTTGGCTTCCTTTTCAATACGTATTAACGTGACAGTTTGCACCTTCCATAAACAAACTATGATTTAACACCCAATGATCACCAAAAAACCCTTTCTATTAAACCTAACTATTAACAAACCATTTTAAATAGACTGAATATAGAAAAATTGAATAATAAAGCTTAATTATTAACATATAACTATTTTGCACCATGACTAAAAGAAAGTACAAAATCAATATAAAAAGTACAACATAAACAGAGCCTAGACCACTTAGGTTAGGTATGATGTCAATAAAATAATTTATGTTCATTAATTATTATATAGTTAGAGGTTTTGTGTCAAGTTATTAATTATGTTTGTATTAATAACATATAAGAGATGTTTAATATAAGTAATCAGCCCAAATAACTAATGAAGGACTAAGAAAACAAAAGAAAGTGAAATTGACACTCAAATGTTCAAAAAAAATCTGTGTGTAAAAGTGACATACTAGATATAGTGAGTGAGAAGTGACATTAAGTACAAATAAAGTGCTTTATATTAGTTTAAAGAGTATGAATAGACTCTAAACAAGGTTATAAGTGAAAAACTGACATAAATGTAAGATCTACAAGGGACATGGTTAATGTGCAGTTATACTGTAGACTGCATCTAACGTTAACAAGCTTTGAATACAAGTTAACACTTAATACTTAGAGCAAAAGATGGATTGAATATTTTCTTTTTTGTTTGTATGACGTTATTATAATTTATATGTGTTATGTGCTGTCATTAATGAAAATAGTCATAGTTTTCTACATATGCAGGTTTCAAGTATTAGTGTCCATAGTATGTACACATAGCAGGTTTATAATATTCAGGGATTTGTACCGAGTCTTGGCTTAATATATTATAAATGAATTTTGTATTTAACGATGGAGTGAATGTTTTCTGTGAAAGTTATGGTATTGAATTGTATAAACTAAATGTCAGTCTTTAAACAGAAAGTCATTAAATATTTTAACAGTAATCTATTACACTAACTTTTAAATGTTAATTCTATACTTATTGCTTTTTAATTTTCATAATGTTAGTTTTAATGTTACAGTAAATGAGATTTATGTTAATAACTAAAAGATGTTGTAATATGTATTTTGTTTAGTAACTTAAGTAAATTAATGTTCACACCATTGTAAACTGAGATTAGGGGTGAAATTGGCAAGCAACTCACATTATATTTTATTGTTTATGTTAAATGTTTGTAAATTCAGATAGGATTTAGTATGTTGGTTTGGATAGTGTATTTTAGTAATTTAATATTGCCACCAAAATATGGCTTGTGAGATATCAAAATTGTCAGCATCAAACAGAGATTTTAGTTCTACCAATCTACTTTAAATTAAATTTTGTATAAATTCAGGTTTTGAGAACGAAAAATCAACTCGTTATTTTAGCAAGAAGCCAGGCTGGTCAGTTAACAATGCCAGTCTAATCGAGCCAATCAGAAATTTTTACATTTTGGACAGGGACGCCAGCAAAATTGAGAAAAAATGTAAAGTACCGTTTACCAAATGGTAAAAGCTTAAGAGCATGATAATGTCTTTCAGCCGCCAGCTAAACGCAACATTATTATGGTTACTGACTGACTGATTGGTTACATACCTATCTACAGCTATGCAGTGTTGTTTGCTTGTTAGGTCTTTAATCTGCGACGGACGTTAGCACGTTAGCGGTCGCGGTTTTAGTTAACGATTCCCGGCTGGTAAATGATGACGTCATGCAGCGTGATGCGTTACAGAAATTTTCAAATGACCCCCAGCCATAAGACATTATCATGTCAAAAACGTCATTCGTTTGTTGAACGTGGTTGTGTACAGATATAGTCTCCGTAGTAATTCATATCAAAAAGTTAATAATCGAACCCAAGACAGGTTAGGTTGAACCAAACAGTGTTTAGAAGAAACAGTGTATTTCGTTGAATTATATTATTGAAGAGTTAATTAAAGTGCAATAGTAAAAAACAGAAAATCAGTCACAAATATTATTAATTGGTGAGATAAAAACAATTTTATATTAATATAACCCGAAATTCACTAACCATCACGATACTTATTTCTGATGAACTTTATTGAGCACTGTACACACTAGAACGTATAATCACACTATTTTATGTACATTTTGACACTGGTAATAATTTATTGGAGATAATTAAGCAGTTTATTATATTTTCAAGTAGTTCACTTCGAATCGAAAGAATTCAGAACTGGACTAAACCTAGGTCCACCGCCTTTACGAAATTTGTGTTGTCAACTGTTAAGCTGACTAACCACATTTAGTATTAGAATAAGATCCACAAATATTGTAATTATTTTGTACTTTCTTTTGGTATTTCCGTAACATTAATATTTGTAGTCAAAATAATCCACTAATATTGATCAAATTAAAATTAAAATAATATTTTTTTTTAATCCATGGGATGAGTCTTGCCAACTTTCACACAACTCAACTAGTATAGCCAAGGGTAATTGTATGTGTTGAATGTTATAGTTACAAATTAAGGTAAATACTAAGGAAATAATATACTTCAATTTTTCTATTTTGAAAAAACTACTTACTCAAAATTCTTATTTTTATTTATTCATATCAAATCATAATAACTAAGTCATTTCAACGTTGACACCCCGAAATTAAGACCAAACCAGATTAAACTTAATTCAAGAGTACAATAACAAATAATATACGTTCACGATAAATAAAATAATTAATAAAATATCATGTTATATAGTTTGGTTCCAACAACGTGGGGCGGTACACAGTAATCAATATAGAATAAATTTAAATAAATTAAAATAATAAAAAATTAAATGTTATAACGTCCATTGGTCGCACTTCCGAGCTAACGTCATCCATTTTTGAACATCCACCTTCCTCAGATCATTTTTAGCCCTATACATAAGTTTCAGTTTGCTTAATTTTCCTTCAGGTTTACTCTCTCGTATATGGATAACATGGTCAACCCACGTAAGCTTTACTGATTGTACTAACTGGATTGCCGATGGCTTTTTATATAATCTACACACATGACGATAAAGCACTTTTGCTCCGGCCGCTTTTGCATGTGGATCCCAAAATCCTCCTCTACATTTCCCTACAAACATGTTTATTTGGTTCTTAAACTTTTTTCACATTGCCCAGATTTCAGAAGCGTAAATTAAAATGGGGCTTATCAGATCTTTGTAGATAACTAGTTTTGTATTCCTAGTTAACAATCTACTTTTAAAGCGATTTAAAAGGAAGCTGTCGTCGTCTGTCTAACCAGATTTAACTATTTCTGCCTGTTCCGAACTTCACCATCTCAGCCTTGGTCGAACCACATTTCTCTTTCCATGTGAGGCATACTCACCTATTGTCCTCGTCATTCTATCTGGAGATATGTGTAGGACATGATCCCTCCAGAGCTAATCTTGCCTCCATCTTGTATCTTGTTTCTATGGTAAAAGACCTCAGTAACCCCTATTTGCCAACATGAGTCTTGATCCGATTTTCTACGCTACCTCACATTATATACATTATCATCACATACATTACAGTTCTCAAAGGCCGTTATCTTAACGAATATTTCACACATACTGTTCATTCCGTTAATAACATTGGTTGAACTCTAATGCACAAGGATGTGCTAACATGATCATTTTTAATATTATTACTTATTGGTGAAAGAAATCGTGTTACAATAACTTCATAATTGTCCCTTAAAAATAATTCCGTCTTTCCCTTAAAAACGCAGAATTAAAAAAGTCTGTGTCTTTCTCGTCGTCGAGTCCGTTATACGGTATCTTCTACTTTCTCTTTATCACTTTCCTGCGACCTTTTCTTTCATCGTTAAATTCTGTAAACAGTCCTTCCTCGGATTTTACCATCCAATTTGCTTTCCTCATTCCAATAGCTCCAAAAACAAATTCCCTACTCCTCTTATCATTTATTCTGCCTAATAGCTCTTCATTTGATATCTCCCTTCTTCAGTTAATCTTGCATATTCTTAGCCACAACCACATTTTGAACTTCCCAAATATTTCTTTTTTTTCTTTTTGTTCTTTATTGCGAATTCCTCAAAAGCAAATATTACGATGTTTCATGCAAAACACTTAGGAAATATCTTTCTTAAATGTACTTAAACTTTTATAAGTCGCGGACAATTTTTTTACAACAATTGTGCGCTTTTACGTGACCTGGACACATTCGCTGCAGTGCCTTCATCGAGCGTTCGTATGCATGCGCAAAGCGTTCCTCAAATTAGTTGAACGTCACTGTTTTCAGTCGCCCATGCGGGAAAGACACGTGCCTCCAGCCTCTCACGTTCCACCACTAGTGGATTTTTGTTTTACATCCGTACAATTCGTAGTTTTTCAGAAAGATTTCTTCCTTTTTTATGCTTAACGTACTTCTGTTATTTTGTTCACCATGTCGTCAGAAGAAACGTTTGCTTTCATTCAATATTATAGCAGGGAGAGACGTTGCCCGCGGGGAGGTCCAGACCCTCCCCCCAAAAAACTGAAAATGCCCAAAATTCATAGAAATCACACTTACATTATGTATATATTTATGTTATTCCACGATAGGGCTACACGATGCCATTAAGCAAACTTGGTTTTCAAGAAGTACAATTTAGAAAGATAAGGTTGTTTTAACTTTTTTGCTTTTCAGTGACAAAAATAGTGATTTAACATTGCGACATGCTTTATCAGACTTATGTAGCAGAAATTATGTCTTAGATTATAGGTAATGAAGCGAAACTGTCCAGCGCTGCCGGGAATATGCGGGACCCAAATGACCCGTTGTCGACGGCGTCGCCTCGGTCAATCACCGTCGGAAGAGGATTCATTAATGGCTTCAACTCTTGGCCGAATAGCTTGGCAGTAGCGTTCATCAGCAAGGCACTGGAAAAGCTGTTGTAACGATATAATAAATTTCTGTATCTGGTTGGTCATTATGTGTAAATGTAACGCAGATATTCTGTGTAGCTTTTGTACGTAATAAAATACTTTTCCATATTTTTGTTTTTCCTTACCTGCCAATCGGAGGTTAATTTCTGAACAGCTCTCGTAATTTTGAAAATTTGTGGTTACAATACTCGTCGTGTAACATCAGCATATGTAATTTAAATCCTTAATTTAGTCGTGACTGTGAATCAATAAATGACGAAAGGCTTGTGAGTTTCGGTCGATGCGTTTGTGTCGACGTTTCGAAAATTTTTATCGTCATCATCAGGACCTACGTATGGTCAGAACAGACAATATGTAATTCAACTTTTCTATTGCAACATCATTTACATAGTCGTTGTGTGTGTGTGTGCGCGCGCGCGCGTGCGAGAGAGAGAGCATTTGTATTAGTACGTGCCTTAGAAATAACACGCACACACGCAGTAAGCATTACTAACACCAACGAGCATATTCAATACACGCCCGATGTAAAAAGAAATCCCATTATTTAATTATTTTCATTTAAATGTGTTTCCATGGCAACTAACAAGGCGAACGCCTAATGCGTTTAGAACATTCCACTTTTGAATTCGTATCTCGAATATTCAAAAACCAACGGTAATTCGCTAACCGCTCAATATTTTGCCCAGAATGTTAGAAAATGGGGTCTATTACCTCCAAAAATGGTGAAAAATGTTTGTTTATGATTCAAATGCATATAACTTGGATGGTTTATAAAAATATTAAATACTTTAAAGTTCTCTATAATACTTTAGAATTCATCTTAATCTGATTATTTTATATAAAATTTATTTACTAAAATTTTAATTCTTTAAATCTAAATGAGTTATTTATACTTCAGAACAACATATTCCATTCTAATCTTTGACACTACATGTTTTCGTTGTACACATATAATATGTCCAAATTAATTTTCTAGATTTGTAAAGTACAAGCAATCTGAGTGAACAAATTAAGCATTTGTAAGATATAGCTAATCAACATGAACGACTCGAAACATTGTCACATAGTTTTATTTTTGTATTACTGCCTACATACGTATATGCATACGATAGAAAAAATACCAACTGAGGAAAAGCTCGGACCGTTCTACTTAGGAACTACAAAACGGATTCATTTCGATCGACCACTGTCTTCCAGTTCCTCAATAACACAAGGGTATAATCTGGCGTAAAATTAAACTAAAACCTTGTATTCTTATTGAGCCAAACATGTTGTTTAACAAGTCATTTTCAGTCGATCATTTTACGGTAGATCCATCAGGAAATATAAAAAATACTGGTGCGGGTACTTGTAATACTGACAAAAGATACCTCTTAATTGTAGACAAGATCCTATATATGCTCTGTTTCTTGCCTTGAGGTTTTTTACACCTGTGAAGGGACTGCCAAATAGACAGTTTATTGGTTATGTTATTACACGTAACCATCTAACTTCTGTGTAGCGTAGGCGCTGTAGAAACAACTTCAACGTGTGTGTGCCGTACTAAACAGAACCCATAAAACATGTCAGCTTTGTTCACTGACATAAAATATTATTCTACACCTACGTAAATTTCAATTTGAACTTCTTTCCTACGCTATGCTAAATGTCAACTAACGTTTCAAGTGGTTTTACATAAACTTTTTTCAACTTTAGACTAGAAAATTATAAAACTCGTAGGCAGCTTTGATACATGAATATTGGTAAGGTCATGGATCAGGTTATAATATGAATTGTATTCCATAAACTACCAAAGTAAACTGTAAGTAAAACTGTAAAGTAAGTACCAAAGTAACAGACAGGAACGTTGTTAGGTATAACATTAAATGAATATGGAGAATACTTAGATCACCAGGTATTAGACGAGGATACTAGACGCCTAATACGAGGATATTAGAAGCGATTTAAACATTGTATAATTGAACCAGAAGACTGAAGACCACAGAAGGAGATGGTGTGAACACTTGAATCGCATTCCTGATATCCGTCTACCTGTGGCTGCCTTGGGTTATCACCCTACTGGGAAAAGAGATGTCGACCAAGGAGGAGATGGGTTCCGGAACAGGTCTAAGGCCTAGTCCTTGGAGTGGTGATGATGATGATGATGACTTAGGTACCTCGATATCATCTCCAAAAACAAAGCGTTCACCTCTTACTTTGTTGCTGTCGTAATGAAGGAAACAATTTTCCTACTGACATTTTTAGTTAGGTTTTGAAATTTTAACCATCTCTTGGTCATGTCCTATCAAAAATAGGAAACATAATTCTTTGGTTTAAGAAAACCCTCTTCAATTTTTCTGCAGACACAGCACTTTGACATTTTGCGAAATCTAGTGAATCTGTGGTGTTATTCGACTTAAGTTTTGCTTCCGAGTTCGATATTCGCACACAAATCTGAAACTAAAGCAGCGAATAAGGAACTTAAAACAGATCGGAAATTTCCGATCTGACAATGAGCTGTGAAGCTTGAAAGCGCTAATCGGAGTGATTTTTCTATAGTGATGTGCAACAGTGATAGTTCTGTTTGTGATTATAACCACTAACACAACTTTCTTAATTGAACTTAAAACAGTTTACAGTTTCATTTTTAACTAATTGGAAGTATTATCTTTTCAAAACTCAGTGACAGTAAGAAACTCGATTCAAAAGTATTGGTCTTAAAGGGAACAAAACAGCGATATAGCCTACGTCTAGTAATACATTGTAATCTACAATCAAATCCACTCATAATGACTACCATCCGATCACATATAGAATTGTGTACATACGCAATACGTGTATGTACGTTATACATATCAACATCACTATCAATCACCACCACCACTCATCACTATCTGTCGTCTGTCATCATCTGAATATCTGTCATCACTATTAACGTTATCACCATCACTAACATTGGTACATGTCTAGCCAGGCTTGCCCAAACTTTCGTATAATTATTCTCTAGTGATTTCTGGCCAGAACAAATCTTCTCCATTTCACTGCACCTAACCAGGTAGTCTCCATCTTACAAATGGCCGTAGTCATGGTATCTTTAAGGACTCTTGACGTCCAATGTTTTAAATTTCGTAATCACCTAGAATGTACCTGCTCAAGTTGATTTTGTTCAGGCACGGCAAACTGCGATGTGTGCAAGTGTCTCCTTATGGGAGCCATCGGCCGCGCCTATCGTCCAAGCCAGCGCGTCTCTAAGCTCTTGCAGGTGAATTCTTAAGGGAGCCTCAGGCTGGCTTGGAGTCAGGCCGAAACAGTCCACATGTGCAAATCCGTACTTGCACGCCATATCATGTAAAGATGACGCGCATCATAACAGACTTCTGCTGCAAACACATGACCACCCTGCACAGCAAGAATCTAGCATTCGTTATTCCGATTCCTAGCACAGTCCACACTTTTTACCTCATTCCTTGTCCATGTAAAACGTAACGGGACTAAACACAAAAGCACTACACTCCACTACACCTTTGCAAACCACCTCATTGAAACAAACCACACATACAAAAACATCGACAATAACATGGACATTCTACACGTACACGCAAAATGCCGAAAACTAGACATTCTAGAACAATTGGAAATATACAAACACATAAAAACGACATCCTAAACGAACAGATACAATTCAAATCACACGCATTATTTGAACATATCACACCCACACAAACAATAATCTTTTTCAAAAGTCGATACCGTCGCCAACAACAAGACGGACAGTGCTCCCAGCGGCAGCCTCTGAAAAAGCTTTTTAAAAGCGAAAACCGGTTAAGGCTATAAGGTAAAACTTTTACGTTTTTACCCATAAAAAACACATCAAATATTGGTACAGGTATGTGGATGACGTCATCTGTTTATTTGTAGGTACTGCTAGACAAATCGGCCAACTTCTAGCATACATCAACTCCATCAATTCTGACATTAAATTTACAAAAGAAATAGAGAATAAAGGCGAAATAAACTTCCTAGAGCTTACCATAAAACGCCATGCAAGCAAACATCATTTCGCTATATACAGAAAAGATACTCAAACAGATATTACCATTCACGCAGAGAGCAACCATCCCTACTCATACAAAAATTCTGCATACAACATCATGGTATTATCGAGCCCTCACATATCCTCTATGCAAGAAACAGTATGAAAAAGAGATACACATCATAAAGCAAATAGCTCAAATCAATGTATATCAGCCTCAAATGATCGATAAAATCATTGAAAAACAAAAAAGAAATAAATCAAAAACAAATAACATATCAATCAAAAGGAAAAAAGCCTATATACCTGCACATTACATTGACGACAACTCTCAAAAATTTAGCTAGAACATTTGCAAAATACGACTATCGATTAGCGTTCAGAACAAGCAATGACATCTACAACAATCTTAAAATAAGCAGTACAAAAAAGAAAAGCATTTATGAAAAAGCTGGAGTCTACCAATATCAATGTCAGCCTGCGAACTCGACAGAATGTAATGTACGGTGCAACAAAAAATACATAGGATTCACTTCAAGATCGTTTAAACACAGATATATTGAACATACCAAACATTCTCAATACTCAAATCCGAACTCAACGGTAGCCAAACACATAAAACAACAGTCTTGTAAATATGGTCCAATACAGCAACATTTAACCGTATTGAAAACATGCAGTGATGAAATAAGATCGAATATATATATGAACAATACCGAATATACAAAAATGTAAAAGAAGAGGGCCATGAAAATCTATCTATTTGAAGACGGACTTCAAAAATCGTACCACATTTGAAATATTGCGGCAAAATGAAAATCAACATTCAGTAATCAGCTGATATAATATATAGAACGGAATGTAAACATAAACACTCTGTAACAAAATCAGTTCTCGGGAAACTTTGGACAACGACGTACGTATCACGTTCATTAATCAATGTCTACGAATTCGTTTTTGTAAATAGTGGCTGTTTTACGATATTGTGACCGCAAGTGTGCTGTATATGACCTGACGATGGTCTGTGACCGAAATCGATCGTTTTTAAGAATATGAGTAATAAAAATCTTATTGCACATCGTATGTATGGTACCTTTAGGCTATGAACAATAAATGCAATACAATAGAAAATTGAGTAAAGAGCCGTCTTATCTGTGCCGAAAAAAGTAAAACAAAGTTCCTTGCATGTTACAGACACCATGAACGTTTACAAAAATGATAATAATGAAATGTTAACAATAAAATCTAAGTATTTTGAATTTTTCTAAACTTTCCATTGTTAATTATCCTGTACGATTTCTTTTTTGTTTTTGTTTTATAAGTCATGATTTTATAAAATTAATTTATAATACAAACGTTCGGGGATTTTTCACATTACCTTTTGAAATTTTAATTAATTTGTCAAAATTTTAATTTGCGCGATCATTCTATGTTAAAATTACACTTTGAAAGGATTTCGACCGATCATGATTTTGACCCAATGGATTTAGTTTTAGATCGATATCCACATGTAGAAGCGCATTAACGGTCACTCAATAAAAAATGGATTTCATTGACTCATGTACTCGTGTTAATTTAAGCAATGATGAAACACAGCCTGTACTTATTTTGTTATGTAATAATCGCTGTAAAGACTGTAATTGACAAATTTTTGATAACTCTTTCACCTTAATTGCATTTCTAATACAATTTGTTATACAAACTAAGTGACATCTACGTGTTTAAACTGGTTTTACTCAAACCTAGTCTAGTCGTGTAAAAAACTCGCGTTGTGTCAAACAATTTGTTGAGTAGTAAGTTAATCAGCCAGCAAAGTGAAAACTATTACCAACCAGCACGAGGTACAATTAACAACTAAGTTCTCTTTCCATTTAGAACGCTGCCAAGTTAAAAGGAGGAAAGTTAACTTTTCAGTACTTGATTAACTAAAAGCCAGATAAACGCATGTCTGCTTATCCATGAGTAGGTACTCTACTGGTCGAGCGTTCACAAATTGGAATCAGCTACAGCTGTCCCGTAACTGATTACGTTCACAGTTCACTTTGTCAGATGAGTTAGGCCTCCCCAGAATTACCACAGATTCATGAGAATTGTTACTACCCTGCAAGACTAGACAGCCGTAACCGCCTTTAAACTTCTCTACTGTTTGAGCGACGACGTAAATCGTCACAAGAATAAGTAGCAAACACTTAATTTATTCCTAACGAATTAGTGAAGTATGAATTAGTAAGTTACTAACTTTAACGCACGATAGCTCTACAAATTCATTTTAACAATCTTCCTAACCGCTTCCTGTAGTTACGATCAGTTAGCGATCAGTTCATATTGCTACAAAAATCACACGTATCGTCGTGATCTTAAAACAGGAAAATAAGAACGCCAGAGAAATCGGTAGTCACAATTTATATTAACATTACTATAAAAACGTTGACAGTCGTATTAAAGAGATTTTTCTATTTATAAAGTTATACAATGCGCACAGCATACGCAACAAGTATAAAAGGCGCTAAGCTGAATAAAGTCGGATAATCTACACAGTAATTAAGCCTTTCAGGTAAGTCCTCTATTTGGACTTCTTTAGTTGTTTAGTTCTTATGTCGCTTGACGTTTCGATCCCTGGAATCTGGGATCGTGCTCAGAAGCTGTGAGCAGACGTTGGAAGACTCTGCTGACACCGGTCAACCGCCGCTCACAGCTTCTGAGCACGATCCCAGATTCCAGACATCGAAACGTTAAGTGACAAAAATATTATTACGAAGTCCGAATACAGAGGATTTACCTGTAAGAAATCACCCATCGCTTAAAGGTTTTAAAGAAGCCTTTTGTTTGTCGCTCGCCACAAATGTGCGCTATATGGATGAATAAAACCACGCTTAGCGACTGACCACGTCGCGCACTAATCGATGTAAAAAAATTCGCGGAACTTACTGCTGTCGCATATACTTGGGATTATATGTTCACTATCAATATAAACAAGATAGTAATCGATGGTAAGGATCTAAAACTGTTTACTCAGACTTCCGAAACACTGCACAACATTCACGATGAACCATGATAGATTTAACGACATCTCAGACGACGAACGGGTACTAAACTTGTTTGCCCACGTCGTCTCAAAAGTCATTTTAAAAACATCTGTAAACGAGACTACTTCTTCACTGTTTATGCCGATGACGCCTAGGATAACGACTTTGTTAATAATAGGTCTATGATTTAGGACTAAATACTAGCGCTAAGTTTGCTGGCTAGGCTAATAGCAAACAAAAAGCGGGTGAAAAGGCGCCTTCTAAGCTGCCGTTTAGTCTACAGTTGTAAGTTTCGGGTTATTGACGCAAGGGGTGCTTGCGTGGCGGTGACTCATCAGCTGCGCATCTGCTGTACTAAAGCGCTGTGACAGTATTATTAGTAAATTCCAGATAAATTCGTGATTACACGTAAACCCTACACGTAATAGGATATGTTTCCTTTTAAACTTATGCCCGGAAAGTGCAGAGAATGATTTCCACACTCTTACTACATCATCGCTTTATGAAAAGTCTTTGGGCAGGATAATCCGGTATCATGTAACCGTCTCAGCAACATATTTTATCACTTCACCTGATTAAATCTGCACGAGCGCTGTGTTCAGAAACTCCAGTAAATAAGGAATGACGCGGGTAATGATACTGTGTATAAATCACGTAGGAAAACAAGGGCGTAATTTATCACGTCACTTACGTCACTCACGACACACACACACACACACACACACACACACACCATACACTTGTATTCATGTATAAATTTGGGAAAAGAGGACTTGAAAAACAACTTAAACATCTGATACTGAATAGATTGTTAACAACGATGTTTGTCCTCCGCCGGTCTCGTATCGTACACCTTAGTTAACTACAGTCTTCTGGGAACTAGATATGTACTAACCTGATATTATAACTGAAATAAATAAACTATCGTTCAAGGCAACTGCCTGTATTAATTAACTGCTTACTTAATTCGTGTAGAGCTAAAAACCAGAGTCGACAGAGAATTACGCTTGTTAATGAGTTTATGAGCTTTTTAATCCATCTTATGAGTTCATTTCTGAAACACCGTCTTGTGCTTCGTTCGGACACATATTCCACAATCAGCTCGTCGGAGGTCGTCAAATCATCAAGACACAATCACATTTATGTACAATATACGTAAAATATTTGACATCAGTTCGGGTTCAAATGTTTTCCGCGTATTCTAATTATTAATTAAGCATTCTCGGAAACCAAAATTAAAATCAAGCATTCTCTTTAATTTAAATAATACTCCGATGGATATAATACACAATTCACAGTATTAATATTAATTTTATTAGTACACAATTTATGACTGACTTACACCCATATCGCGTATGTGTGTGTGTAATTTTGTATATTAACACTAATGTAATACAATATAACATTGGATCGTTTGTTGAACTATCTCTTTGTTGACAAAGATACGTTAAAGCAGCGCCATCATAGTTATCGGTTACACAGACACCATGGAAACAAATTTTTATTAACAGTTATTAGTTAATGGACTAATAACTCCCAGCACAATTATAAAAATATGCAATAATTAGGCAGTAGAATACGTACATTCTCGGACTGTAGACACAAGAATGACGCGTGCCGAAACGTTTTTGATATACACATGTCCCAAAGCAGCAGAATAAGTAGCAATAAAAAATAATAAACAGCTATAACATTGGATCGTTTGTTGAACTATCTCTTTGTTGACAAAGATACGTTAAAGCAGCGCCATCATAGTTATCGGTTACACAGACACCACGGAAACAAATTTTTATTAACAGTTATTAGTTAATGGACTAATAACTCCCAGCACAATTATAAAAATATGCAATAATTAGGCAGTAGAATACGTACATTCTCGGACTGTAGACACAAGAATGACGCGTGCCGAAACGTTTTTGATATACATATGTCCCAAAGCAGCAGAATAAGTAGCAATAAAAAATAATAAACAGCTCGAACGAAATCCACCTTAAATTCAATTTATATGAAAAAAGGCTAAATTACTTAGACCTTACAATAATTTAAAACCAGAAAAATTTTAGTTTGGAATATACGAAACCTCAGGAAACCAACTTAATCCAGTTTATTAAGTTTCAAAATTATCTAATCACTGGCCGCATCAAAAAAAAATGGCAAGTCACAACTCATTTCATAGTACCATAGGGTTACTAGCATTTTTCTGTAGGTAAAAAAATTACATCGTAGCAAGAACAATAACGTGAAACGCATATTCAAGTAAACAAGCGTTTTTATCGTTTAAACTGTTACTGTGTTTTATATTTGTTTAATTACGAATTCATATTTGTTTGTTGTAATTAACTAAAGTCATAAATAGTTAGCAGGTGAATGTCGTTCTGCTGTAAATTTTGTTTTACTTAATTCTTGTAGACTCATCGCTGAGTCTACAAAGGATGACAATGGTGGTGATAAAATCGATTTGTCATGTACTATTTACTCGTTAGACCAATAGCATTTAGTACTTTAGGGAATCCGCAAACCCATGACACCCAAGAATGTTATCTAAAATAGAAAGTGCCGCTTCAATCGGTACGCGCTGTAACTATTTGACCTTCGCATTCTATATGTGTATATTTGCACTGTTTATATACAGGTGTTGCTAAAAATATGGCACGTCAATAATACAAAAATCTACTGTGTATTCGTTTCCCAATAGCGTGTGTAGTTTAACCAGAACGGAGCCTACCAAAACGGTGAGAGGTGGAGGAGAATGAACGCGCCTGAGTCGCTACTAATGCACATTCTACATTCACTCGCTTTGACTAGCGCGTGTTCCTAATCTTGTAACTAGTTGTTTAATTCATTTTTATGTTCCAACGAATCACCTATAAACTTGCACCTAATATTTAATAGTATATAAAGCGTTTTAATTGTAAAATATAAATTTTTCTTTTTTTTTGTAGTTAAATTTCGGCAATATTTTGGCTTCGCACGATGTCACTGGTAAAGATTTTGTTGGTTGTCTGGAATTTACTCATCACCGCCGATCACAGTTGGTTCAGTGACTTTTTTAAATGAATGTAATTAGGATTACGATAGGATGCCTTTTTATTTGAATGTGTACTTTTTTTTAAGACTTAAACATTAAAAAATTTACTATAAATTGTTGTAAAACTAATAGATCATTTTCGGTTTACATTATCTGTTTAAGCAATTAAATGTAAAACAGATTCCTTACAGATTGCTTAAATTAAGTAAGTATTAGACAGAAACTTAAAACGTTTTTCTGATTTTCAAATATTGTAAAGTTTATTAGTCATTGTTATTATATCTTCTAAGTAATTAGTACTAGTTCAGTTTTATGAAGAGTATCACTTGTTCTGGTAAGATCTAGTTTTCAATTTTTCGCTTTTCTTAAAGTATACTCACTAATTCGGAGGGAAATGAGTAGTTGTTTTATTCATATCATTCTTAGATTTAATAGTTTGAATTTCTAAACTAAACTACGACCGTTGGCAATCATCGAGATCTCAAAAAGAAGTTCTATGTTACCTATAATTTATATGAACGATATATGTAATGTGAACACAACTAACACAATATGTATATTATTCATATTTTTGCTACGTAACATCAGACTAATTTTTGCTGTTTAGTACTTAGTGTATAATGTGGCAGAGAACGCAAACAAAGTAGGTGTTGCTCCTACATTAACTTGTACAAAACTTTCTTTTATCTTAACGTAAGCGTAACACAAAAACACTTGAGGCAATGCGGAAACACTGTGTATGATAAACAAAAGAAACAACTCACTTTGCACAGTGTTAATAAAGAAGTAGACCCGGTTTTCAGTTTAACAAGGCTCCATTGTTCCTGCCGAGTTACACTTGCTGGTGTGTTAACATCTCGCTTCTTTACGAGGAAGCTTACACTGAGGAAAATAAAATCTCTGCCATGTTACAATTAGGCAGCTTAAAACAATTAAGTTATAATCTTTTAATATCAAAAATGTCAGTTCACACGTAGTAATTAAACGTAAATTATTAAACGTAATGAAACGTAATTTATTGATACTAAATTTTTGTAAAAGGTATACGAAGAACATAAATTTGATATTAATTTATATTACTTCTTTCATTAAGTTTTCTGTACACAGACAAAACATCACAAGGAAATAGTAGATTTATTATATTTTAAGTTTTGATTAAATTCATCTGAACTTGTGCAGTCTATGGAACCCAAAGTAACAACTGAGATGTCACTTCAAGCCGCTATGCTCTAGTTTTTTTTTTGTTCTGAAACTTTACTGCGTCTGTCCATAAATCAATATTTTAGGCGCAAAAGTATTCTGTTGTTTCAATAATAACGTACGCAAAATACGATTCCGTATTGTAATGGGTTATGTAAAACATGTAAAAACAGAAGTAATTAAAAAAAAATTAAATACACAAGATTTGGGGAGTTTCAAGACTGAGGATAACTGTGTGCTGTCTGTAGTGTCATAAGTTTTGTTTACAAAGTGTTTAACACACCAAGCGGCAACCGTGTTATAACTGACTCGAAAACTTTTGATAAGCTTCAAGTAATATGCCGACACTAATATTTATTGTCAATAAATATTATATACATATTTTAAACATAAAAAGTTTAATTCCTTAAAATATTTGCAGGTTACAGGACAAATAAAGCGGTCTCAACAAGACATCTGTTGCAAGGAATGATAACAGATAACTGTATTTTGTCTTACCAGATAAGAAGCAAAGATATGTGTACTGGACAAGAAGATGAACGCAACTGACGAGAGTCGTTGATCGGCATCCCGACGCGCGCCGACGTCGACGCTATTATGTACTCTCGTATCCACAAGCACCATCTGTGAAGCAACTTGTGAATTGATACTGTTTTTAAACGCGATAATATTAAAAGGTCTATAAATAAATCAAAAACATAACTCTATAGACAATACGAAGAAGCTATATAATTAAGTACAAAATACAAATACAAATGTAAATTACGTTACGTTAATTACCAGTTACAAGAAATTCAGTTTTAATAATAAATTTTAAGGAAAGATAATTTGAGTTCTTAAGAGGTATAATATATGCCTAATGTACAACGGTATATATTATACTCGTAACTGCACCTGTGATTCTATAATAGGATCTCGTATCCACCTGAACTTTTTAAGTTATATATAATTAAATTAACTGAAGGAATTTGTTATTAAAAATTAAACTCAGTCTACAATATTTTGCCAAAAGCATGAAATTTAAGAACATTAGTGACTATTTAAGAATATGAGATTTGCATTTAAGATACTTCCTTGAGGGTTTTTGAACTTGTTTCCGATTGTAATAATTATTTTTTTCTTATAATATGGAACAAATGTTTACAATATTTGTGTTTTTTTTTTCTTAAATCAAGCAAGTTTAAAGTCAAACAGGAAATTATCAAATTAGTTAATAACATGATAAAGGTAACAAAGTTAATATTAATTAATAAAATTTCCTTCTGGAAAAGAAACGGCAGGAAATTGTCCAGCGTAACTTAATTTTAAGATTAAAACATGAGAGGTCAGTGACTTTCAGTTGAGATTTTAATTAAAGTCAAAAAAAGGTTTCAAAGTAATTACTGCTAGTAAACCATACACCCTCCACTCCAGCCCTACAAAGGGTGTTGCCTAACTCTACCCCAATACCATAATACTCGGTCCATGTTCCACTTTTGGTTTGCAGCTGTTCGAACATCTTTCATCGCAGTAGCGCTACTAGGCCTATATGTTATTCCTACTCTGGCGAGTTTCAGTTGCAGTAAACAAATTAAAATCTAGATAGCACTGACGCCTATTAAAAACCCGCCACTCTATAGATTTCCGTGCTTTCGACGAATTATCCACTTATGTACTATTTTAGACTAGACATTACGTAAGCATTAACTTTACATTCGAAATTGTGTTCTATAAGGTAATTTATTTAATCGGACATACCTTAAAACACTGCCCGCTTCTGTAACTGAGTAAGGACAAAAGCCAGATTTCTAATGAGTAATCTGACAAAATTACTCTTAATATTTAAATTTTCCTTCCTTAACGAAATTTATCCAACATTTGGCTGTCTCCCCGTCCCCAAGAGTCACCCTCCAGCCCATCGTCCACTTCCAATCCGCGTCCTTCCATGTTTTCTCTCACACCATCTTTTCAAGGTATTCGTCGTCTTCCTCTCCTCCATCTAGCGGGTGGTATCCATTTAAACATCGTCTTCAACCACTTTAGCATTCTCATCATATGACCGAACCCACTTCAGCCCTTTTTTTATATGAACTGCTATGGCGTCTTCTGACCTCTTCATTAGAGATTCTTTGCAGACTCCCTAATCTTTCAACTGCGTCTCAAGTAGTACATCTCGACGGCACTTAGGCCTACTCTTCTTTCAGCCGCAAAAAATTTAATATTTAAATTAAAATATAATTATTCGAAATTTAAATTTTACAGTTTACTTCCAATAATTGTCTTCTTCTTCTTCTTCTTCTTCTTCTTCTTCTTCTTCTTCTTCTTCTTCTTCTTCTTCTTCTTCTGCTGCTGCTGCTGCTGCTGCTGTTTCTTCTTCCTTCCTTCCTTCCTTCCTCTCCTCCTCTTCTTCTTATTGCGGCTAGCAAGATAATTTTTGGGTTTGCTTGTTGCGATAACAGGCTGTCAAGGTCTTTTGTACCTTATCGTAGTCGGCATATGTTACTATCTTTCGCACGCCTTCATTAGTAGGAGGATTTAAGGTGTTATTTTGTTCTAAAACGCTTTACAAGAATGACGAATGACTGCCATCACTGCAGAGATAACAAAATATAAACTGTGGCTGTATTATTCAATATCATAATAGTGTGTATCGCATACGATTTCGCGATGGCCTGTGTCAACTCGTAAATTAGTCGAATGTCGATTCGAATCTGTAAACCTTGCTACGAGAGAAATACACAGACTTCATATGAAGTGCACGCTCACATTGGTGACGCGTATCTGTGAACATACACGATAAAATTCTACTTTATGTAGTCTTTTTGTCTTAGAATCACGTAATTCAAAGCTGATTTGTTCAGTAGTTTCATTATTGGCGCAGTCTACGATTGCTAGTTGATGCCAGTCTATCCCTAAAACGCTACAGACCTTCGTCTTAATGCTTTTAAGGCAAGTAATATAAACGTTGACGATGTTACTTATTAAACTGGCATGCTCTCTACTTTTATGATCTAATCAACTTAAAAAAAAATACAATAGATCCGTACATTATAAAATGTATTTTTGCGTGAGAGAGTTGTGTAAGTACGCCGTTGTATATTTATACACACACTTATATGTACACAAATGTACACCTAAAACTTTTGTTTACTACATTTTATGGTTAAGAATTTATAAACTTACTGTGGGCAGTAATTTAAAAGAAATTTTTACGTTACTCTAAATTGGGCTTGCAATATCCCACCAACTGGAAAGAAACAAACTGAAAAACTTGAATAAAGTTTTGAACAAGACATCTTAGGACGGTACTGAAGAAAAAATTAGAAAAAGAATTGTACTTGGGAAAAAAAGAAAAATAACCGAGGTTTCGTTTCAACATAAAACACTATTACCGGTTATTATTTATCACGATTTTCTTTCATTAGAAACTGGAACAACCATTAAAACCACAAGTAACAAATTCACATATTGCTGGAATTGCACTTATATAATTGGATACTTAATTCTAAACTTAATTTCGATTAATTATTACTAGCAAAATAAACAATTTTTATATCATAATGATATTGCTAAAATGTCTGTCACTTTAGAAGTTGTAGCTCCTATTTATTCACGCGCAGTATGCGCATTAGTAATAAAAAAACTTCAGAACGTACAGACACGTGTAGAGTAATGCATTATTATTTCATGTTTGTGCTTTATTTTCTTCCCGAATACAATAGCACACGCGCCGGCATATCAGGAACTTATCTGAAATGTATTCTACGTATGATAAATTGTAAAATGTAATTTACATATAGCATTATTTTGAGTAAAATATAGTACATACACTTATGTATGAATAACTCAGTTCGACAACAAGTGACGCAATAGTTGCAACTTAATAGACTGATTATTTCAGTTGTTCTAATACAGTATCTTGTACTTGTGTCACATTTATTTTGCATTTCTTCCCATATTTGTTTAGCGTCTTCGCACAAAAAGATACTAGTTATGGGCGCTACGTCTTGCTTAGTAATGCAGCTAAATATTCTTCTTCTTCTTTAGGCTTCATTAGGATCGGTCTCAAGTCATCCTCCAGCTCTATCTCTTCTTTGGTCCTCTTCTAGTTTTTTTTCCAATTTGATCTCCACTCCATTATTCTCCTGGCGTTCCTACCAGCCTTCATTCTACACGAGTGATCCAACCATCGCTTTCTTAATGATGATAAATCATTATTTAGTAAACTGAGTAATCTGAAGCCATGTATGCGTGCGTGCGTGCGTGTGTGTGTGATAGAGAGAGAGAGAGAGAGAGAGAGAGAGAGAGAGAGAGAGAGAGAGAGAGAGAGAGAGAGAGAGAGAGAGAGAGAGAGAGAGAGAGAGAATACTTAGAAAACTTATTTAATATTAAAAAAGCAAATTTAGATAAATAAATAGAGTAAACGTGTGCAATTGTTGATTGACAAAAGTAATATAACCTAAGTAAGAAAATTCCCAGTAATAAATCTATTCACTATCAACGTTCAAATATAACAGTAAAGGTAGGAAAGTATAGTTTAATAAAACGGTACGTTACAGAGAATTATCGAATTACTTTGGAAACTCCGGCTTCTGTAGCTTCACTTCTTGTCTTGCTGAAACCCGTGTAAGTTCACAAAATGTTTCAAATTATATTATAGATACATAGGGTTGCCTTCCGTCTGGATTTTATCAGTCCTTACAAGCGGTCGGTAACACTGATTTTAAGAAACATATTAGCTAGGTTGGGCATCAGTTTTACACATTAGAGTTACACGTTTTTTACATTGTGTATTTTCCCATTAAATAAAAGTAATGTCAGTTTCTTTTTATTTTTATCGTTTCACAGTTTGCTTGAGTAATTACAAAATACCAAAATCCAAGTGCTTGTTTATTGTTACATTACAAAAAACTATAACCCTCAATTAAAAAAGGAAAATTTGATTGGGAGGCTAAACATTGTGAAAAACCGTCTTAAGCGTGGGCACACAAAGAAACTATGTACGCGTATTATCGCTTTAAAAACAGAAAAAACAATTACGTATTTTAATGTTTTTCCCTTATTCTTCAGGTTAACGTTTAGTTTTTTATTTACAAACTTTTCTATTTAATTGAGATATCGTCCCCAATAAGTAAACTATACCATTAATAAGTGTCAGTAGCGTATTGTATAAATATATATGCTTTGTTATTAGTAAATGTTATGAGTATTATATAAATTAAAAAAAAACAATAAGTCATTTTTATATTCATTTTCATTTTTTAACAACTTAATAACTGAACGGACGAAGCGTGTTGACAGTTTTAAATCAACCGTTTGCCATTTGTCTGCTTGTCTTCTGTCTGTTGAGGTACGTGTCACGATAACTTTTGCATGTGTCAACCGAGTTTCGTAAAACTTGGCACGAGTGTCCATGCCTTTACTCCGCAGAGCCCTATTATTTTAAAGATTGATCCCCCCAAAATAGGGGCAGGGGCAAAAATGTAAGAATCAACGTTTTCAAAAAATTGCAAAATTCTATGTGGGACATCAAATTAAAGAGAAAACTAGCCTCTACACAATCTGAATATACCAATATATGAAAATTTCAACATTTTTTTTGTTACGGCCCAGAAAGTGTATCCATTTTTTTATCGCAAAAATCCATGCTAGATATCAAATTACACAAATTTAACTAAAATCTGCAAATAGTATTCAGTTTTAGAAATTTCAAAATTTCAGAACTCCAGAGCCCAAAAAAAGTATAATAATTTTGAAAAAATTGTAAAACCCCTGCCGGGTATTATTCTAAAAGGAATTTGAACCCAACTCCGAAAATAGTGTTCACACAACATTAGCGGTACCACGGGCCAAAAATGGAAGTCCGAATTTTTAAATAATTGTGAAGGAATATGTGGGCGCTAAAGTAGAAGTTTCATTCAAAATATGAACTGGTATCATTAATAACTTGATAAAATTAATATCTGTCAACACTCATTGCAAATATTGGACTTCTTTAAAAAGTTTGTAAGTTATGTTTGCAAAAGCTTTACATTATTTTTATCCGTTGTGAATATTTTGTAAAACCTATTATATAGGCCTAGAGGTATCTATGAAACATACACAAACTTAAAAGCTAGGGAAAACTTATTTGTATTTAAACACTATGGTTATGAATTTAACAAAAACAAAAAACAATACAGTGTTAGGGATGTTAATGTTTATTGTATCCATAATAAGATCGTAAAATTCTATAGGTTATGTAAGAAATTCGCAGGAAAGTTGTCGACGTTGAGACATTATTGTAAATGAAAACTAACACAAAGTGGCAGAAAACAGCAAAATACAAAGAGACTGAACGAAGCATGACGAGAAGTTGGAGTGGGGGTCCACACGCTCCTGTCACAGTTCTCGCAAATGATGGCTCATGCCTCCAGCTCAGTGTTCAGTGCTCGTTCAGTTATAAAACTGCCCGGTGTTACAGTCACTTTAGAAAATCTTCGCGATTTATCCAGCTGAAGGATTAAGTTTCATAGGAATAATTAATTTGATAAAACGCATCAACAAAATATAATTAATACTTTTCAGATTTGTAAAATATAACGATTTAAATGTTACTTTAAATATTAAAACTGAATATCGTATCGGTATGGTTCCCGGTCACTTTTGGTACTAACTGCAGACTGCACTTGTCACATGTAACAGAAGCATCTCTATTATGAATCAGATAAGTGCGTGTTATTGGCGGTAAACGACTTGACTATTGTATCAAAGAAACTTTGGCGCTAATTACGTTGAAACTCTACTGCAATCACTGCATACAGTATTCATTTCCTCCAAATTTTGCACGATCCACATCCATGACTGCAAAGTTTAATAACAGAAATTCTCTACACACTTGGGAGTCGGGTCGGCTTCATATAAAAAAAACAAAAGTTAAGACTAATCAACATTAGTCTTTAAAGTGGCTGAAAAAGGCGTCATTATAACATCTTTAAATCAGTCCCATTAAAGTAAACGGTAATAACACAATTAAAATATGCGTTATTGAAACATTATTACAAGATACTTGTTACAATTGACTGAATTGATTTTAAATATTAAATTAAATTGAATTTCATACAAAATATATTTATTAATTATATTAATGAATTAATATTATAATTATATTAATGAATTATATTAAACATAATATTAAATTAAATTTTAAATATTAAATTTAATTGACTGAACTGATTTTCCTATAATTCATATTTCAAACTATACTTAGTGCTGTTTGTACAAACTACACAAATCTGTTTGTACATTTAAAAAATAACTACTACTATATTAGCGTACACAGGTGAAAATAAAAATAAAACAGCTAAAAGTTAAGAGATTAACAAAAGTCGTCAACTTTAATGAACCTCTGGGGGCGTCCGGTCCCTTTCGTCCTTTCTGTAAATACGCCCCTGAACGTTCTGCAACTTTGTCCCCGCATCATTAGTACTGTGGCGCACTGCAACAAAGTCCTCAACATGTTGTTGCGGCACAATGTTAGCGTGCAAACAAAGCTTAAGAAAACTGAATGGATGCTAACTTAACGACAGAGACGGATAGTTCTGTGAAGGCTTCAGAACATCAACCGGGAACATCGACAGCTTCAGAACAGAATATTTTTAATTGTACACTTTTAAAGTGATTTATAAAGCACGAGCACAACCTAATGTAACAAATATTTGATAATAATTATTTATATCTACATGTGAGTTATTCCGATTCAGATAATCACGCTTTTACCAGTAAAAACATTTGGAACGCTGAATCCTCAACCGTCAAAAATCACAAGCCGCCATTGACACAGAAGTTCATTTATGCTAATTACATTAAATTTTCTGTATTCAAGGAAAGCAAACTCCCATTACCAATACGGTTAACCGGTTAACAAATTATTTATTTTTCTTACATCAACGATTACCATTATTTGTAACTGTGAGCTCAATATATAACAGTGGACTCTTCCATATTTAATTTTTCTTGTTATTATGAAGACCTCTACGTAAACTCTCTGAAGACTCCTCTCCTCAACGCAATTTCTTTGCTTGATAGACTGCACCAGATTTGCCACTTCCTTATCACTTCCTTCTCTGCATTTTTTTGCAGTTGGTCCAAAATTGTAAAAAATGCAGGTAAATTTTACAGTGTAATAACATTAGCATTATAGTGAAAACATATAGGCCTAGTGTACATATGATTCATATAGTGAAGGGTGTTAAATCTAAAAACTTAATAGTAATTTTCAGATGTTCAATTTGTGTCAAATCGTTGTCAGAAGTGATGCCAAAATCAATTTAATTAAATTCCAGATAGGATTTCACAAAACGCCGTACATATTCGTCATTTGAAATGCTTTGTAAGAGCATAGCAGACCCCATTGGTTACAATGGAATTAGTTAACTTTAAATATTATATTTTGTCCTTTTGCCAATCGAGCGAAACATTTGTTTCACTTTTTGGTCAAGATATTCTGAACTGCATAAGGTTGACTTAGAAACTATATTATAAAGATATATTTTTGTATTAAGAAATGTTGGGCTATTATTTAACTATTGACATCTGAGTGCAATTTTTACCAAACAGACGTTCAAGAACACCCTCCACGTATACTTATAATTACCTGGTACGTTATTGTGAGTCGATCACGATTGTCAACTAAACATTTATGGCTTATAATTACCTGGTACGTTATTGTGAGTCGATCACGATTGTCAACTAAACATTTATGGCTTATAATTACCTGGTATGTTATTGTGAGTCGATCACGATTGTCAACTAAACATTTATGGCTTATAATTACCTGGTACGTTATTGTGAGTCGATCACGATTGTCAACTAACATTTATGGCTTATAATTACCTGGTACGTTATTGTGAGTCGATCACGATTGTCAAATAAACATTTATGGCTTATAATTACCTGGTACGTTATTGTGAGTCGATCACGATTGTCAACTAAACATTTATGGCTTATAATTACCTGGTACGTTATTGTGAGTCGATCACGATTGTCAACTAAACATTTATGGCTTATAATTACCTGGTACGTTATTGTGAGTCGATCACGATTGTCAACTAAACATTTATGGCTTATAATTACCTGGTACGTTATTGTGAGTCGATCACGATTGTCAACTAAACATTTATGGCTTATAATTACCTGGTACGTTATTGTGAGTCTATCACGATTGTCAACTAAACATTTTACAATGAAATATCAAAAATTAAATGATATTTGTAAACTTTTTATTACAAATACATTAATAACAACAATTTAAACTATTATTAACTGAAAATCTTAACTCAGAAACCCATTCTTATTAATATAATAACCTTTACTCGTAAGTTAAAATTTTTCATTATCGTGTTTTGTAACTAGCACTTAGAGATTACAAATTCCGTTTATAAAACGGGTTCCATGTTTCTTAAATCCAAACAGGACTTACGATCAGAGCAGTAGTAAATGATGAAATAGTAGAATAGGTCACCATAAGTTCCCTAGGCTACGCAGTCTCCCTAAACCAGGAACCAGACATAAATGGGAAACTAGAAAGATTTGTTTACTTCAGTGGGGCTTCTAGACTTACATTAAAAGAGTTCAACCGGTGTCAGAGACGAAATTCTATTATGTTGTGTCCGCCCCTTCCTTTCTTTATATGAGCTATTAACTAAAGCAATAAAAAGAGGGAGAATCCAACGGACAGAAAGAAATTCTTAAGATCGGTTTTGATAGTTACATGGGATAATACAGAAAGAGGAACGATTAAATACGGGAGAAACTAAATTAGACGGTTTGAAGAGACAATCGTTTATTGTCAACGATAGTAGTTACATCACGTCAATCAAAGAAACCACAGAGATTGACAAGGAGATATGTAGAATATGGGTAAAAAGTAATAAAAGTTTAGTAAAAAGCTATGTAAAGATAAACTGTGGATTCAGAGTTGAACACCAGTACTACATAACATAGTAACGGGTCAAGATCCAATAGGCCTACATGCATAGAGAAATAAAAGGAGAAGAGAAGGAATGAGAAAAAGGAGAGAAAAAATTAAGAAGAAGAAGAAGAAGAAGAACAACAACAACAACAACAACAACAACAACAACAACAACAACAACAACAACAACAACAACAACAACAACAACAACAACAACAAGAGGAGAACGACGACGACGACGACGACGATGAAAATGAAGAAGAATCGGATATTAATATAAAGCATAAGTCCATTCCACTAACATAAATGTTACAAATAAGTAAATACAGAAAGGAACATGTAAATTCTGTAACCTGTAAGACTGTTACCCTAACTTCGACGTAGTTTTATTAGTTTTGAACGTTCGCATAAGAACAAAAAGTGTTGATGAATGTAGCGTGCACCGGTCAAACAGAAATCGTACCGCTCGCACACCGCCTCTGGAATATACCAAATTCACTTGTCCAGGTTTCACAAATCCAAGCCAACGTAAGCGTATCCGGTGGCGAGTAATAGGCTACTGTTTACACAAGGGCTCATATTTATGGCAGTAATTGAGCCGCGTGCGCCTCTGTTTGCCTTCTGCCGCTATTTACACGCTCATAATGTAACATTTCTAAACATAGACTTCTCCTCTACAACGCACCAATTGGTAGTCACCGTGACAACAGTTTCAAATATGTTTTTTTAAAAAACTAAGTTATCTGAATAAATTATTCAATACTAAAAAAAGAAAATAATTTCTCAAAATTCTAAAAAATGTAATTATTCGGCAAAGAAACTAGTACAAGGAGTGAGCAGTATTTCCCATATGTGTGACAAAATATTCTCAGAAACGTACAAAGGAAGACACACTAAAGGATAAATAAATAGATAAGAAAACTCGTAGTGAAAGTCGTTCTAATTTATTTGTTGTCACGAAACTCTTACTTATTTTACTTGGTAGCAAATAAAGCGATATGATGACGATTGATTTTGATGAACGTTCTTTAACGTATAGGTCATCATAAGAAATTATGATTTATAAGAAAACACGTGAACAACTAAACTCTCCGTTGGCGTCGCTTACTAGGAACGATCCCGCGGCAGTTTGAAGTGTATCATTACAACACAATAATGAAAAATATCTGGCTGCTCTTGCTGCGATATTTATTTACACATGAAATTCTCTTTTTTATATATATGTGAGATGACGATTACAAAGTATGGAGGCAGAAAAAATTTACTCTCCGTATTAGGCAGAATTATATCAGGTAAGCTTATTTTATTATTTATAGTCTGTATGACATGGCCATTATTATTGGGTTCCTTACATAAACACGCCCAGAATCATGTATTAAAAACTACAGCTTAATCAGAAATAGTAGAGTACTTTAATTACTATTCAAGATTACATTATTAAGTATATTACGTACGTAATTATAAACTAAGCAGGGGGATTTATTGCACTATTAGGGCTTGAAAGCTAAAGTGGTTTGTCAGAGAGACTATTGCTCGTTAAAATTGTAAATTTAATTTAGTGACGTAGTCGGAGCTGTACCTATGCGGTCGTCGTTCATTGTAGTGAAACATTAGTGTAACTTTCTGTCTGAGCAACAGTTACTTCGATTTTCTTTTACATAGAGTAAGATCACGTTCTGTTCAGCATCGTTTAAAAAACCATACTTCAAATTATATGGTACAGATATATTTATTTTTCCTCATTTACACAACTTACATTTACAAAACGTTGATTGTTACAGACGAGACAATTTAAGGTAGTTACAACTCAGTTAGAAAGATATAAATAAAATAAATAGCAATGTTTGTTTTGTAAATTGTAAGTAGGCGTACATTTTTTTTTTTTTTTTTTTTTACTTCGACGCATTACTGTGTACGGACTACCTGAATGTTAATAAATAAGAAAGCTTATTCAGAATTATGGTGTTATATCATAGTTTTAAAATCTAAGCACATTTTCAGGCAATTAAATTACAAAGTAATAAAATACGTCATTGGTAAAATAAGTAAGTTTTTCTATATAGCACCAACTATAAACTATAGGCCTACAACCTGAATAGCTTAACGCCCGCTCGAACAACTAAATTACAAACTAAAAAATAGAACTGCTTCAATAAGTGTATCTGTCTACACAAACTTCAGCACCGTGTCTTTACCGTCCACTCACTTTTTAAAAACCTGTTGATTTTGCTTCAAAAATAGTTTTCAACTAGAAAGTTAATCAGCCTAACGTAATTTTTAAATATTTTAAAATAAATTCCACAGGTAGTTGCGATGCGTAAGCATTTATTCACGAATTATTTATGCTTACGGTTGGAAGATTACCACTCTCGCTCAAGTCCATTAAGATATATAACCTTTAGGCTGTAAGATTTATAGGCTCAGATTCTTAATACGGACTGAATGCTATTTGCGTAATATTTTCAGGCATATCACCTATTACGGATGAGTTTTTAATATCTCACAGAACACTTCCAATCTATTACAACTGTGTAAAAATTAGTAGCGTAGATTATAACTTTCTGTATTTCGCATGTGCCCTTTTTTCTGCCGATTTTGTATGTGCAATTTCTTTAGTTCATTTTTTACAGTATTAAATTAATATTTTTGCTATCGTTATTATAGAGGGTCGGTTATGAACCACTTGATAAATAAAAACAACAGTCAAACTATTGGTATCAAACAACTTATGTCTTCCTCTGTATAAGTTGTATTTGGTATTTGGTGTATTTATTTTGTGTTTTATTTTGTATTTATTTTATTTGGTACTCCAAGCGACCAGTACAAGTACTACATAATTTTAAATGTATAATGCAATTTTTGTCAGTAATATTTTTGAGGAATCAAATTTTAAATTAAATTTTAATTCCTCAAAAATCTGTTCGTTTTCCAGCATAAATAACGACGATTATGACGTAGAATTTTTTGGAGACTTGTAATATTATCAAAGCCTGAAGCCATAAGGTTTCAGAAAATTACGCTTCTTCGTAAGCTTTCTACAAATAGGCCACATTTTCGTTAGTCTAAACCGCTAATAAAACGTTAGCCAAGGGCATCGGCACCGCAATCATTTCCAAAATGTATTACAGGTTAACTGGATTATGTGCATTTGAGTGGAAGACGAGTCTGTGAAATGTGTGGTATTCGTAAACCGATCGAACTCCGAGCGCCTACAGCGAGCACACGTGCGGAATGTGCACACACAGAAACTAGTTGAAAAGGAAACAGAACAGCCCCATTGGATATGTGTACATCAAACTTGTATCCAACAGTGGATTACGTTTTATATTGTTTGAACGTAAGCGGTGCTGGAATACTTACCAAAAAAATGTATCAAAAACGTTTTACCTAATATTCTGTGGCATTTTAAATCTAAACTATACAAGTATGTTTGTGTACGTACGCACGTGTTACACATTCCAGTATTACACTATACTTAAATTTGTGTTTACGCGCACTTGCAATATACTACAAGAAAAAAGGAGGAAGACAACATAGCGTTACCATTGGAACAATCCTTATTTGCCTTATTTGTATAGGCCTAAATATGAAGAGAACACAATGAGCTCTCAAATTATAGAACAATACGTATTTAATTAAAGATCTCCTGCACATAATGATTTATTGCTACAAAATCTGTAAAGACTTACATTAAATTCCCAAAGCAAGTTGGTGTTACGTCAGGTTGTGTCTTGCATTAGGAAAAGATTCTAATATAAAGAAAATTATTTTTAAAAAATGAATTAGAATACACGTTATTAAAGATTATTTCTATTAATGTTTGTGAAGGGTTTGTGAGGATCGGTCAAAAAAATATAGCACAAATTTTAACTTATTTGTGTCGACGTTTCGACAATGTTTATTGTCATAATCAGGACCTGTGTATGAATACAAAAGAAATGTCAAACACAACAGAACAATTATTTGAGTGAATGTGTTTGTGCATGTGATTGCGCGTGCATATTTGTGTATCCTTGTATATGTGAAGGAGTTGAGATAGTTTGTTTTACATCATCAAATATTTTCTTTAAAGTCAACGAGAAAATTATATCACAGAACTTAATTTATACAATATTACATGTACTTAATTATAAAAGCAGTGATCAACAATTAAATATTAGAATTGGTACAGAATTAGACAGTGTCGACACAAATAAGTTACAATTTGTGTTATATTTTTTGACCGATCCTCACAAAACCTTCACCGAATAATTTATTGATTAACGGTCACTACGAATTGAAGGATTTAATTATTTCTATTAATGGAATATATGAGCGGGAAGAATTACGGAAATTGTGACGAGTAGTAATTAAGGAAAGCAATAAAAATTCGTGGTGGGATATTTACCGATGAGAGAAGAATATATTAACGACAACACTGTTTACGATAATTTAAACTTTTAATGTGTGGCCTTTTATACTTGCAGGTTTTAATAGTGTGTGAGTGTGATACTAAGCAAGCTAAAATTGAGAAAGAAAAAAATTAACAGAATTCCGATCACGGTATCTCGTGTTGAAACATCTTTCTCTCTCTCTCTCTCAAAAAAAAAAAAAAAAAAAAAAAAAGAGGAGCCTGTTTCATTGTTCTTGATTTATTTTCATTTTTATACTCGTCACATATTACAGGTGTATTGAAGTATCTTGACAAATAATATCTAAACCCGACGTGAATAATGAGTTTAGTGTTTTGATTACTTTGTAATGCGTTAAAGAATATATTCTCTTTTTAGGCATTTTGTTATGATACGTCGTTTTGTATACATGTCAAATATTGTCTACCACAGTTGGCTGGAATCATGTATCATGAGTTTTCAATGCCCAGATGTAGAATGATATGCGCAAACATCTTAACACCAAAACATAAAAATTAATTTTTTAGATACGTCAAGTCCTGCCATTTCACCGCAGATTTCGTAGTGCCCGTTTGTATGCTGTCTTCTTACATACGGATTGCAAAACTGTGAATACCTTCTGAGTGCAGCATGCCTGCCTCATTTTTTGCTTCAGTTTTATCTCTGAAGAGTGCCCGACGTGAAACGTTCCATGTTTTTAATACCAATTGTATAAAAGTAAAACACGATTATTATCTGAAGAAAGTGTACAAGCCTATTCACTTTCTTACTAAACACACTCGATTAACATTAAAAGGTACAAGGAAATAGTCTTTAAGTCGCATATTCTTTTGTTAAAATGCTTTAGAGCTTCAGGATTCAGACAGTTTCTAAATGCTGGGAATGAGCTGTATTCATAACTTAGCAAACAATAGTCCATTAAAACAGACCTTTTGTTGTGTTACATCTGGCTTCGACAGCTATAACTGCAACGTCCGACAATCAATTCCAACTGGAATTTCATGCTTCAATTATTTTACTTTTATTAGTTTAATTACTTTGTTATTGTAAGTACTGTAGAAGATACATACTTCTGAAACACACTGCTCAGTCGTTCCACAAGACTGTTATATTTTTCGCTTGCTTTATTGGATAAAAAGTCTAAACAAATTCAGTTCTTCTTTTGACAGTTAGATGATAATTAAACTATTGAAATGAGACTAACTTAGAGTATAGGTTCAAATGTCTTAATAATTTGTAGAGCACGAGAGCGCCAGTTAATCAACTGCCCTGTGTCCCAGGTCAAAATATAAGAGCATCAGTTTTTATTCTTGAAGTTAATAAGGAAAAATTGTTTGTTCTTAGGCAGCAGCAGAATTTGTTTTTCATACGCTGTCGTAAAATTTATCATGTCATGTATTCTACTGTTCAATAGGGCACAAACGTCACGATCAATACTATAAAAACAAGATTACTCACTAGTAATTAACCAACTTACTTAATAGTAAGAAAAAAATAATAATTCTTACTATAGCCATATAAGCGCGATGATTCACAGTATTGTAATAATCGCTGTTGAGCTGCAAATTAGAGACAGAAACACTGCCATAATATCTTATACGCTCGCTTAATAAGAAAGATTTAAGTACCAATGATTAAGCTTACTGATGGCGAGTTCTGTAAGTGTGTGAATGTTGGAAACAACACATAAGTAATGTGAAATGTTTATCATGTACCATGGTAAATAGCAAGATCGTGTACAAATGAATAGAGTCTCTTGTACAGTTACATGTAGACCTAACATAAATAAATTAAATAACATAAATAAATTAGATGTAGACACATCTAACATAAATACTGATAGGTTACTGTTTATTTAGGTTATTTAAAAATAATTTTTTAATAATAAATAAATAACTTTTTATATTTTAATAAATAATTTTTTTAATAATCATGAAAAATAATTTCATGGGTTCCGATTCTAAACTTGCATAAAATTAGTTTTATATTTAAAACATAATTAGTTAAAACCCTGAAACTATCAGTTAATATAATCTTTGTATTCAACTACTCATGAAAGAGGTAAAAATATTTATTTTTTACATAAGGACACGCAGCCACATAGACACTAAGTCTGTTAAGGACAAATGTTAAGAAATTATTTATTCTTGTGAATTGCATTTCAGTAGTGTGGAGGGGCAAGGTTATCCTGGAAAACGAACTGTCAGCTACATACACACACGTATGACCAATGATTTAGAAATAAAAAGAAATTCACAGAATTATAGACAAAAAAAAGATATCTCTAATCGTTTTCGAACATCTTATCGCCTCCTTCTGGTTGCCTTAACTTGATCTAGGACGGACATTGCAAATCCCACACAACAAATTTCTGTAACTGTTATGTAACGACCATAAGCACAGTATCAGTTAAATGATAAATAGGATGTTAAAAACGGAGTTTCCACATCTTTCTTGAAACCGTTCTGGATATAACAGTTCCTATGTAAGCGACACTCTACAAAAGGCACTGACAAGGGAGAGAAAATTAGTGAGTTTTCATGCGCTCGCGCGAGAGAGAGAGATAGAGAGAAAGAGAGAGAGAGAGAGAGAGAGAGCTTTCATTTGAAGACAAAGGAATGTCACAAAACGAAAAATCGATCGGATTGTTCTCGCAGATCAATGTCCGTTACACACATGCATGTGTACATTACATGTAGTTTATTGGACACAAGAAATTGCTTTGCGCTTACGAAAATCTAACTCGTATCGTCGACGTTAACAATAATCGTTCAGTTAGTATAGTGTCTGACCCTCGTTGATTAGCGTGAGCATAATCTGACACGAGACCTTGAAATGATATTTAGATGGCTTTCAGTTATTTACCAACAACTTCTGTTTAAACTTAACTAGGTTCCCACCCAAGACAGGCTGAAGTAAGGTAGGGTACATCGGGTGTGCTAAGGCTGTACCCACCAGGTATGGATTCCTGAAGTAATTAAAGAGTTGATAAATACAATAACTGTAGCAGTAGATCGTCACACACATCTTCCTGAGACGGTGTCGAAAAGATATTTTTTTATCAGTTAAGTAGTTCAACAATCTACGCACTTTTTCTGCATATATCCTCTTCAACCGTTAACATATCCAAGTCTCACCCTACATATCCATTTAACGTATTAACAGGAAAGTCACTGCAAGTCATGTTAGACGTGTGTGTGTATATATACATATATATATATATATATATATATATATATATGTTGATAACACATATTATTATCATCCTTAAGATCGCAATTAGTGGTTCCTTCTCGCCCGATGATGATAAAGAAATGTCCTTACGTCAACTGCAGAGTACTGTTCGGTAATAATGTAGGTAATTTTACGCGTAATCAGTTTAATGTTAAATAATTAACAGACATTAATAATCCATGTAAGCAATCAAAGGATCCAAAGTGCATAGTGTACTTAATGTATTAGTGTATAAAGTGTATTAATGTATTTTTCCCACTTAATACAAGCAAGGCACATGTCAACGGCTAATTGACTTAATGGCACGTTAGTATCAGCACTTCACGTCCAAATTAACTATGCAACGCTAAACGTTTGTCTTCTAGTTTCATGTCTCGCTGTTTATTGCGATGGGCACTAAATAAAATGTTGTTTATTTTATTCTGACAGTACGCTTTTACTCATTCAGACCTCACAAAATGAACTGTCAAACTGATTCGCGAACTAATCTACCCAGATGTGAGAATGTCATAAAGGGAACATTAACTCGGCAAAACACGTACGTGATGTACAATAAAATGTACCCGACAAAATGTACTGTAACATGTCACGAATGTTATTGTATGTGTACGGATAATTTTTATGCATTAATACATCATATTTATCAAGTGCATTAATTTACAAACCTCTGAAGTTACTGATACAGTCAGTGAAACATGCGTCAGGACAATCAAAATGATAAAAAATAAGATAACAACTACTTGCAGAAGTAATTATAATTTTATAATATATATTATACAATAATACTGCAAGGAACTTTGCGTAAAGGAAAGGATAGACATATATATAGATGCATACATTGCATCAATCGGTTTTGCCGTATGTTTAGTACCAAAGTAGGCCTATATCTCCATACTGGAAAATTTAACACTTTTTTTTACCAGGTGTTTCGTCAAAATACATTGTAAATATTCAACCTACAAGATTTCTTTATTGAAAGCTGACATCAAATGACAAAGATTCTTAATTTTACGCTTTGACGGACGTGTCACAAAAACGTCGGAGGTGTAGATTAGAGAAAGGCGAACAATCAAAGCAAGCATCCTCCTAAATTGCTTCACTGAAACACGTTATTAACGGATGAATTTAACAAGACGTTGGCGGATTTAACAATGAACGTCAACGAAATAGATTTTCGTACGCACGAGAGAACAGTGTGCGCGCGCACTCTCGGACAGGAATTGCTGAGTACGTAATTGTGTAATACAGTGTAAATACAACAGTGGACACTAAGTACCTGTAGCAGTTAACATAGCCGAAAGCCGGCGTAGTGTGTCACTAGAGTCAATTTGTAACTTCATCGATGAACCGGTGAAAATTGTAGACCTGCTAGACATATTGTACGTGTGCTCGATCGTTATGTCTAGTTACAAATAATAACAGAATACCGTATTTACAATTTTTTTACTTGTAACATGTATGAAATATCAGTATGGAGAACCATACATGACTTCCATGTTCTAAGATTTATACTTAAAATAATTTTCGAAATGAAATATTTCCATAGAAACTACTTCTTTCTTCAGCCTTAACCACAGTACTGTGGTCACTAACGTATACCACCTCACATTAGCGCACTCGATTTTCACTGATGATGCCAGTCGATGCCACTGCCGAAACATTTTGTTTTGCAGAAAACTTGGACCACGACCAACAGCCCGGGAAGGAATTTTAACAACAAACTACTTCTTTGTTGCCGATAACGTACTAAACATATAAACAATTATCCCCTCCCCTTCAAGTATCATTTTCATTTATAGATAATTACCCCATCCCCCTTCAACTACCCTTTTTATTCATAGATATTTCATAAATTACCTTTCAACTACCTGTAGATATTTCAACTACCTTTCTACAGTGGATTAGTCTGACCACCTTTTCAGGATACTTTATTTATCAAATTTAAGTATTTTATTCTTGTTAAAACATAAAACGTTGCAGGTAAACTACCGCTTCCCGTTAACCAATCTTCACCAAAATCAACAGGCCTTGAGTCCTCTACAATTCAGTCATGTTTGCAAAACATTATTTAATTTTGTTTGAATTTGCGGCAGTTACCGTTCGCCATAGAAAACATTCTACACACACACGCTTTTCGGAAAATGACTTTTCTTAATGTTTTGAGGGTAGTACAATTAGAATCAGCCCTTATCTCGAATAAGATTTCTTTCGCGATCACCATACTTCCACTTTCTTACGGAACATGGAAGTAAAAACATATATTTTGCATATACAAATTTATGTACTTTCCCATCACAATACACAATACATTTACATGAAGACGTAAACGTATGTGAACGCACCTTTATACGTCAAATATTTTAATTAACTTTTTGACGCCTTTGTGTCATTTTCATTATCCTAATTACGATTTTGCCTTATGAAGAATTCATGTTGCTATATAAGAGAGTCCCCATATGGAAAAAAAGCTTGGGTATTATCACTGTGGCTCCAGAGCAAACAGGTCAGCGGTGTATTTAGATTCTTTTCCTGAGACAAATGTTAATTATAATTATAATTATAATTCCTGAGACAATTATAAGACTTGAATCTGAAGGTAACAACGTGGCAACTTTTCAATGATTTTAAAGTTCCATACGGTAGTGTGCCTCGGAAGAAACTTACTTACCACGCAACAGCAGGTTAAAAATACCTCGTAAATTCATAGACTGTAGGATGACGATGGAAAATTCGAGAAGGAGTAAACGGTCTGTTGAGTAGGAGAACAGGCACAAGAAGAGATTTCAGAGATGGTGATACAATCGCCCACGTTGTTGAACTTTGTCTTTTGTAGGGCAATTAAAACAAGCAGAGTGGAATTAAGTAGCACAATCGTTCTCAAACGCAACGCGAATTGTCTTATCAGATAGATCACTGAAAATCGTGAGGGACGCCTTCTCAGATTTAAATAAAGACGTTGGTTTTCAATTAATTAGCAGAAAAAACAAAAGTGATGGTGTATGTAAGAGAAAAAGAAAATAATTGACCACTTTGTACTTCAAAGGACCAATTTAAAAATCTTGTTTCAATATTTAGGTTCCATTATGCGTCCCACGGTAGAGGAAGCAGAGGAAGTTATGAAGAGAATTTTAACTAGAAGTTGAGCATTTCTTTCAATAAAAAAGATTTTGAAGACCCGCTTACTGGAAGCAAAGAAATCTATAGCTTAATAAAACGCTTGTTTGCCTACATATATATTTACAAGTATTTATCCTACTATGGAAGGCAGTGGAAGCTGACGCATAAGAAATGATCAAGACTTGATGAGGTATACAGTTTCATTAGCTGCACACATAAAAATCCAGAAGCTAAAATGGTACGACTATAAGTGAAGAAAGCCTTTCAGGAGACGTTGTTTGGCGAGAGTAGGGAAGGATCAGCCTAGATCGAAATGGAAATGCTGTTGAGGAAGACACTCAAAGAATGGGCATTCGTTGTTGAGGATCTAGCGTGCTCAAACCGAGGACTACCTCGATCTGAAGTGCAAGAAGAAGAAAATAAAGAAGAAGAAGAAGAAGAAGAAGAAGAAGAAGAAGAAGAAGAAGAAGAAGAAGAAAAATAAAAACTAATATATACGTTCATGTAAACAAAATCTTTTCTGTTTTAATAGATAATACATTTATATGCTTTAATTTTAATCTAGATTAGAATTTAGTCTAGATTTTTACTTAGATTAATTGATTTTTTAAATGAATATTTGTGCATTTCAGCAACCAAAAGATGGACAAGACGGTGTCCTTTTGTACACAAGTTTCTATTCGGTAAAGCGGAAGACTACATATACCCAAAAGCTGTCATTGGATTTCTGTACGGTATATTTCTGGGTTTCCGTAAGTACAAACTGTTCAATTTACGTTCGCCTGTAGCCAATACAGTACACAATATGCCTACAGTTTATACATGGACAGTCACGTATTTGCCTATTTCAGTATAACGAGATGGTGAGTTGATCTTCACCAACACTATCATCAGGCAACCACTTGTCTATATTTACAGCCAATTTTTTTATACTTATATTTTTATTCCTTATTCCCCAGTAATTGTTATCACTTTTCATAAGCTACGAAATAATGTTCAGTTTTATTACTTTTACTAATATAACTTACCCACAATAGCTAATTTTCACAATGAATCCTGTATTAGTTAAATTGTCTTTGACATGATTGTAACTCTTCGTAAAAACTATGTTTATCTCGTACACACGCATGCCTACATTGAAAATCTTTGCTATCGACCTTCCACCTGACTAATTAATGTTTACCTATGTGGGTTGTCAACCCACATCCCAGCTGGCGGATGGAGGAATGACTCACAATACGTGTGGCACCGGGAAAATGTAATGCCCGTCAAGACCAAAACTGGCAAACGACATCGTCCGTCTTACTGCAGCGAACGGCAGGTAGCAGACAGTCTGGGATCATTACCTACAGAGAAGGTAACCACTCTACGTAAAGGAAACCTGATCAAACCATATTAACTAATGGAACAATAAGTAGAAATTTCGGTAACACTACGAGACATGGGCTCGTAACTCCAAAACGGTCGACGTAAACTATGATCTGGTATTATAACAGATTTAAGTAACCCTTAACATTTAACATGATTAGTTAGTTATACTCGGGAGCACAAACAAAGGCGAGACGTGTTAGCTGCGCAGAGGCAAGAGACAGTATCACGCGATGTGTCAGCCAATAAGAGCTAGTCAATCGTTTCGTTTACATGAGTGCTTGTGACGCAATTCGCTGAGTGCAGTGAATCACTCTGACTCTCTCTGCGCAATACGCTTTCACTTTCGCCATCATATGTGCTCCCGAGTATAGTAATGTTTGATATAATAAATTTATTACATATAACAGTTCCAATAGTAACTGTAATCTAACGCTTTCAACGTCAGTGAAATGGCGCTCATACTAGTATCACACTACTAACGTTTTTAAGTAATTCATTAATAATAGTTACGTAATTGTGTGTGTGTGTGTGTGTGTGTGCGCGCGCGCGCGTGAGTAAGAAGAACATGTTAAGTTCACATTCGTCGTTATGCACAACAAATCATTATTCGGAACAATTGTTTCTGTGTAAGAAATTGTTAGATTCAAAAATCGATGTAACATTTTACAGAAATTAAAAAGTTAAAAGTTATTCTTTAGTTATAATACCTGCTAAATGCAGTTTAATACTATGTGTCACGCGCTGAGCTCAGTCTAGTAATCATATCAACGATTACTAACCCAGTAAACTAACCCAGTGCGAGAGTTAAATTTACTCTATCAGTTGGTTGTGAACTTACCCCAGTTTATCAGGATGAACGTCAATTCAGCTTTCAGTCAACACTACAGATACGCTATGTGTGCACGTACTGAAACATGTCTTCTTCCGTTAATTGGTATTTTGACAATCATTGTCAACACTGCAAAGTAATGCAGTAAGTTGACTTCACACACTTGAATGTAGTAACTTGTATCACACTAAAATTAGGAAACAAGTCAAAAAATATGAACTGAAAATTAGCTTGGTATTTGAAAGTGTCTCATCTTATTCTAGACGTTACCGATTACATCCACTTGTTCATTTATGGTGAGTTAAATATAACATTTTCATTGTTACCGGTGTACAGGAGTAGCATTGAAACTGTAACAGTACTCCATTGTGCACAGGAACTGGAAACCCGTTACCTGTTCTTGACGTACAAGTAAACATATTCTGTCGACAACGTTTCATTGCCTCCGTGATGCTGTTCGTCAGTATCTCATACCTCAAGTGAGTTTACCCCGCCTAGTTCACAAGATAGCGCGGAATAATTCTTCACATTAGCCCTATTCTTCACAATATAAAAGATGTCGCCTACAGACTATGTGACGCTTGAGTTTAAAAGGTAAAATAAAGGTAACAGCATATTTCCAGTATTTCCATTTTCATCACAATGTAAGACGTTGTTTGTAAAAGATAAATAAACAATAAAAAATAAACACTTTGCAAATACCAACTAATAAAAAATTCAGTTGTGCATTATTTGTTGAACCATAATGTAATACATGCAACTTATAGTTTACAAGTAAATTGGAAGACCGTTAATTAACTAACGGTGTGTAAATATCATTCACGCTTTGACGGTCATCTCACCTGTCGGTTATATTTTGGCATGCTAAACGCGAGAGAGCGTGCGCGTACACGCGCGCGCGCCTACACCGACGCACGCAATACCTAAAAATAATACTGAAAATTCTGTTAAAATGGCTGCTAAAAAAACAACTTTGGTATGGAAATTCTACTGCAGTATAACGTTTTATGTATATGGTTGAACGCAATGTATGTTCGAACAATAAAAAAAGGTCTATATATGTATTAGTGCTGACGTTTTTATCTCATCTAATAATGTCTACATACAAGATACAGTATAACTTAGAAATAGACGAATTTTCAACAAGAAGGTATTACACAGTTTATGAAATCAAAAGTAATTCTCTCTTTACCGCTAGTGGTACGCATATATAAGTGTACGACTTGAGGCATGTGGCATTGTGCTATATTACTTAATGCGTTTTGATGAAAGTACAAGTAACAGTACAGTTTCAAGTAACGAATCATCACTCATCATTGAACTCAAATATGATGAACGGGTGGGTGGGTAAACAATTCATACATTTGTAGGTGAATGGTACTAAGGAGAGGTTTCACAGTAAAAGAATACTTAACGTTATTTGAAGACGTTTCCCACCTTAAAGCCACTGTTAGTGTCTGTATTACAAAAAAAAATGACCCAAAAAATATAATATCGAGAAGGACGTAGCAGGAAATAGGCTAGCTAACACTGAAGACAGCTGTTCAGATTTACTGCAATTTTTATTATATACAAGAAAATAAATATCACTCGATTTCATAGGTGTGTGTGTGTGTGTGTGTGTGTGTGTGTGTGTGCGCGCGCGCGCGCAAGACTGGTAAGATCCATATAAAAGATGTATGAAATAAGAAACTTAGAACGAAGTGCGTATCTACTTTACGAAAAAGCTGTAAGCATTTTAAGTAGTACGACGTTTAGGAGCATATAGGCCTATACAAATTAAGAAGGAAACAAATTTTTTTAAGTTTGGGAGTAACTAACTTCAAATATCTTAATTAGTTTCAAAATAAAAAGTTACGTAAAATAATGTAAAATAAAAGAAGAATTATACTTTTCTCAAAGTTAGAGCCATTGTGTGATCACGATTATGACCATGAAATGATTGTTTACACACACACACACACACACACACACACACACACACACAATTCCATAAAACGTTTATTTATCGTACGTATTTGATTTTAGTTGTCAAATATACGTTAGAAAATGATTTAAAATGAACATTATTATAATTTTAATTACGTGTAAATGAAAACTGTTTGTTGATTAACCCTAGACTTTCTCTGAGTATTAATTTCGTCCTAGTATAATCCACTGAAGACATACAGCCAACCTCAGTTTACGCAATTAGAAATACTTTAGGAACTATTAGTTGAAGTTTTAATAGGCCTATGTGATTAGAACTAAGTAGTGATTAAAAATGAACCCAGTACCAATTTGCCTCCGAACGCTCGAATGGCGATGGAGATGTTAACACGTGGCTCAAATGGACTTTTGCAAACAATGCAGCAGTATTTTACGTGAATAGCACTAGCATACGTGAGATTAGACGCAAAAGGAACTGAAGCAAGTGCGATATCTATCAGAAAACACCGCGAACACAAGCGCACATGGCTTCTATCTCCGTGATAGTGCTCTCGTAATTTAAACATATGTATTATAGTGGTAATATATAGTTTTATATATTAATAGATCATGTGTTATTTACCCAAAACCCTTACATAAAAACGGGCACGAGCGCCCACAAACTTTGAAAAAATAATTTCAACAACAGGAGATTTCGCCAAAGTGGTATTATATTTTGTAATAATGTAAGTGGCGCTTACAAAAGTTTGCCCTATGTTCTGATATAATGTTGAGATTAGTATAATACCCCTGTTTCCACCCATACAAGTAGAAACAAAGTAGGCTTATGTATCGTTGATGATGTAATAAATAATTAAACTTATGTTTAATGTTCCATTGTTAATGAGTATTACATAAAACTGTAACTCAAGTTTAGTTTAAAAATTTCAATTTTATATGTTGGGATAAAAAACTAATGGAAATATATGGAATACATAAATGTCTGAGCAAGGTTGTAAATATAGTAACGTCAATTCAACTAACTATAAATTTAGAATTAAATTTTTGTTTCAGTTCTGTACACTTTTATACTAGTTAAACTAGAATTTGAGCAGGGAACTATATACTTCCTTGGAGTGCTCGTCACACTTTTCTTGGCGATCGGCTGTGCAGTTTCTACACAAGTAAGTTTTAACGCTTGCTTACACATAAAAAATTGATTATTTTAACTTTTATTAGAATCGCAAAACACGTTTAAATGTTCTCTGTGGACTGACTCTGCACTGACCACAAATAAGTCTGAATGCGGTGTTTATAGAAAATAAATACAGATAAAAATTAGTAACTCATTCTTATTTAAAGTAGTCCTATTTTTATAATTTTCATTTATACGCTGCTTTTAAAAGAAATATATCACTGAAGTTAGCTATATTTTCTTATGTAGTAAATAACATACAAATTACACAAATTGTCACAAGTTTGTGTGTGTGTGCGCGCGCGCGCGCGCGCAAACTCTTCTTGCTACAGTCCGTTTTTTATATGTATATTATTATTGAACATTTACTACTATTTTTCAATCAAGATTGGAAAACAAGCTTTCAATCAAGTAAGGAAAGCAATACGCCTTGATTTACTTCTGAATAGTAGTAAATATTAAATTATAATATAAAACACTGTATATTATATACACTTTTATATAATATACAACAATGTACTATTTATTTAGGCCTATTTATTTGTTTCACGACCTTATTTTTTATACAATAATAAACAGTACAGAACGTACAATTTGCATTTAACACGCATAAACTAATAACTAACAAAGCAAACAAATTTTACTAAAAACACAAAGCAAGAAAACGACAATAACACAAGTAAATTAAGACAATGCAAAATTGAGAGGTCTACAGTTACCAAATAAAATCTTGCAGAATTAGACTACAACCTATTGTGGTACTACCATCACTTCACAGCAAACTATCCGACAACAAAACCACAATTATCAACACAGTAGCCCATCCCGTTCCTGTGGTTTTATTTCTAAACCCATTCTTACTTACACTCTAGAAAGTGGGCAGACACTCTTGTCAGATTGGGCTTGCAGAGAAACCAATCTAACAAGGAAGAAAATCTCATACAAATCCTCTTGGTTTTGAAGCAGGAAGGCGACAGTTCCACTACCAAGCTATCCCTGTGCAGCGTTCATACCGGCAGAGGAGTTACTGGCATTCTCACTGAAATAATCCCCAAACCTTTGGATACGAAACGGACAAGAGTATAGGCTAAACTATATAGTATATCGGAGTTTATAATCGTAGGAACTTTGAATACCCCAACAGAGTATGCATTAATGAAATAAGCTAAAGACGCGAAACTGGACTTAGTGATTATCTCTGAAACAAACAATCAAAACCTGGACCCTAAATACTAGAACTTGTGTAAAGTCCAGTCGGCTGAAATGATTTATTATTTAAGCAAGACGACTGACAAATGTAGAGAAGGGTGAAAGGACCTCGTGTTGAGAATGGAGGACAGACGCCTGTCAAACAAAAATTATTTTGTAGATCCAGAAGAACACGAAATATTGGCAGGTCAAAGAAGAGATGGCTCGATCAGTGAGTAGTAACGGACAAAACTGTCTAATCCTCGTGGGAGAAGAAAAAGAAAGAAAAAGAAGATGAAGAAGAAGAATTTGAACAAGTATTCTGTTATTTAAAGACTGTACTAATAAAAGACTTCCACAGTTCCTCATTTGATCTACTGATTTCCTCTTGAACATTTTAAAATATTGTAACTTAAAATCGTGACTTCCTTTATGTAATTTAATAAAAACAAAAAGTATACAGTTGAAACAAAAATAACAGAGGAAATAAAAATATTTATAGAAATATTAATTAGTAAGTAGAAACTTTTAAGTGGCACGTGGTAATTCAGAAGTTTCTCTACCAGGTAAGTTTCTAAAAAATATATAAATAAATAAAATAAATAGTTGTTCATAATCATACCGAGCCAAAATAGGAACTTTCTTAGCCGATATATAGTCATTGTTTTACGTGTAGATAGATTCGAACGAAGTTGTTACTCACATATTTGTTATTTACACTATTAACACAACAAATTATATCATAAAATTCTTAGCAATTTATGTCATATATCTTAAAATATTATTTTTACTGTAGAAAATATGATTTGTTACGTGAAGAACTAATGCGTTCTGATATAAAACTTCGTAACAATATGGCTGAAATAACGGTGGTGAAGCTTTTAGAATGGATTTTATAAGACTGTGTACTTACAAGTATCAAAGTAAAAACTATATTGCTTAATAATTTTTATAAAACAGATGTGTAGTTAAGTCTGTACAAAGTGTAATATTGGATATAGGTTCGCTGCATCTCTCTGCTGACGATACCGTCGTTTCTCGGTCGAAGCGGTCGCAGTGTCCTAATGGCTGTTGCCATTGGTTACGTCCTCGCTGGCCCCGTTTACAACTTAAACAGTAACACTAAGGAAGTTGTCCGACTGTTTGTTTGCACCACCAGATTTGCCTTAAACATGACCAAGAACACGTACTCTCTATTCGTTGAGCCTTTTAAAGAAGCCCTGCAATTTATGAAGGTAAGATACACGCATCACAATACCTGTATGTAAGCAAGTCATCGTCTAGTTGCTCCGACTGACTGATCATACGCTCTGAACAAATTTATATTTTTTATGCTGAACATATAAATTAAACTGTTTTTGAATTAATATTAAGTTTTTAATTGAAAATGGTATATTAACTCATTTAAGTAATGTATTTATAATTAATTAATACTTTTTAGAATTATTTACAATTATTGAAAATGTTTTTAAAATAGTGTTAAAAATTACATAACAAATATATTAATACGAATAGAATAAGGTAAACATTGCCATTAATTTATAAATTAATTGTCAATACATTTTACTAAGAAAATACATCGGCCAAGAAAGAACAATATATATTTTTAACAAAACATATTGAATTATAGATGGTAAATACGTAAAAATAAAGGTTTTGGAATTTACTTGAATCTTACTTAATTTAAATAATTTTAATATTGCGTATTGAAGTCCAAATTGTAGAAGTAGTCCAGTCGCCAGAGTAAAAATAATGGTAAAATTTCGTAAAAAATTGAGGCAAAGTGATATTTGGTATAGTTATTGAAAAAGGTCTAAATATCGGTTTAAAATCATCTTTGCATGTTTATAAGGTCAGGCTTTAAAAAAAACCTTATTTAAGGGCAGCGCGCGGTAAAATCGATAAAAACGTTTACATTCCGTGAATTTCTTTTCTTACTACTAAATAAACCATTGGATCATGATAAAGTCTTCATTCTTTTTGTTTAAAATAGTTCAAATTTTAATAGTAATAAAATCAAAATAACGATTTTGTTATTATTTCATCGTTAGGAGTATTAAATCGATAGACGGAATGGTCAATTTTAACAAATCTTCCTCTGTTGAATAATATTATTAAATATGTGTATCTTAATATACATAAAAGTCATTGTGTGTATTTATATTTCACACCTCCTACTAAACCACTGGACCGATTTCAACAAAACTTAGCACAAATAATTTATGCAACGGGAGAACCAACATAAGATAGGTGTTTTGGGCCCTGGGGGATGCCAAAAATGGAAACTATGAAAATACCGCATGTAGGGTATCAAATTAAAGGGGATTTCAATGCAAGTAACAATTTTTCATGCATATAAGCACTATTGAAAATTCTTGGGCCCTGGGGCTCAATAAATGGGTGGTTTTGGGGGAGGTCAAAAATGGAAAATATGAAACTGGACCGATTTCCACCAAACTTGGCACAAATTTTTTACGCAATGGGAGAACCAACATAAGATAGGTGTTTTGGGCCCTGGGGGATGTCAAAAATGAAAAATATGAAATATGAAAATACTGTGGGGTATCAAATTAAAGGGAATTTCAATGCAAGTAACAATTTTACATGAATATACGTACTATTGAATACATTTGGGCCCTGGGGCTCAATAAATGGGTTTTAATGGAGGGGTGTCAAAAATGGAAAATATGAAATATCATATGTGACATGCTTATACGCACTATTAAAAATTTTGGTTTTTAAAATTTTTGGGCTCAATAAATTACTGGAATTGGCGGAGGGGTGATGTCAAAAATGGAAAATATGAAAATACCGCACGTGGGGTATCAAATTAAAGGGAATTTCAATGTAAGTAACAATTTGACGTGCATATAATTTATCATATAATTCTAAGGCTGTTTTCACAATTAATAAGTCTGCATCATCGTCAGCTTGTTTAACGTTAGCTTTCTTCTTCCAAATATCTCGTTAGAATTTCAATAAATCGAGTTTTATTAGTTTTATTCGAAAGAAATTGTTCTTGGGTCACTGTGACACACATATCTTCATAGAATAAAATATCTAAAGAGGAATTTTGATTGGTACGGCGATAACGCTCCATAGCTTTGATGCTGTTAGAATTGTTTGTATAGCCATCAAAAACTACAGTAACTTTTGATCCAAAGTGTCTCTTGACATAATTTACGTATCTTTGAAAAATACATTTGAACTTGTCATTTTTTGACCATACTACTCTATGGAGTAACATACCACCATCAATGACGTAAATGCAATCTTCAAGGTTAATCTCAGTGCGGTGCACTTCAAACATATCATATAGTTTAGACTTATCTGTTTTCCGAAATACACCTTCGTAAAACATAGATGTTGGGTACGGTGCAAGTTCATAACGCATGTAATCTTTTAATTCGTCGTCACTTTTTCTTGCTACACAAATGCGTTGAAATATAAACATTGGATCTATAGGGACAATTTCCTCTTGAATTTTCAGACTACTATTAACACTTTTTAATGACAGTACTCTATTTTTTCGTTTAAACGAAACTTTATGGAAGTTTGTACCAGCAATTTCTTCTAACCCTGCTTTTCCAACCTCAAAAGCATTATGACAGTTAATGTTATTACCGCCAGTAACTCCAGTAGATATAGACATTATTGAATCTTGATAAGGAAATGTCTCGTGACAATCAAACCAGGATTTTATTTTGAGAATATCTTCAGTATCTCGTTTTATTCGAGAATCTCTAGCATCTACATGCTGATCGGAAGTAGAAAATTGTATACCACAAAAATTGTCTACTTCTTCGCAGATATCATGTGTATATGGCATCGCTAAAATCCATTTATTTGCAGTACTGGTAGTTACTCCCCGTCCAATCATACCACCATCAACTTTCATGACTCTCATTAAGTCCTGTTCGATTGTCATATCAGTATGAGTTCCTGACCAAAATTTCTCAGTTCGTCTTACAGTACAAAATCTGTTATTTATAAAATTATGAAGTTCTTTAATTTTTAAAGCGGTAGTTTCTGGAATTACATTTTGGTTTTGCATTGAGGTGAAAAGTTTTTCAGATTCTTTTATAAATTGATTCATATATTGTACATATAATAAGGCTGATTTCGTATAATTAAAATGTCCAGTCGCATAAAACTATGGCAACATTTGCTGAATAACTTGTAATTGAATTTTTATATTACCCATTTTTTCAGAGCGCGCAAATGCTTTTGCAATAGAGATCATTCGTATGTATTGTATCCATAATTTTGCAGTTTTACCGCGTTCCTCAATTTCAATAATTTTTTCTAGAAATTTACCATTTAAGATGTTAAAAAAATTATGATCTTGTACTTCTTTGTAAGTAAGATTGTCATCTAAAAATTCTTGTAGTAAAGATTTCATATTTGAATATTCAACTTCTGAAAGATTCATTTCCTTAATAATCTTTTTACACAAAACTATCCAAATTAATGTGTGGCCTCGTACTGCTCTAGCATAAGCATGGCCATCTAACATCTTATCTACAGTTCCTGGCGCATAGTAACAGCTTAATGCTTCTTTTAAACCGCTTCCTGCCATCACATAACCGATTGAACCAAGAAAAGACATAAGCAGATGAAATCCTCCAAGTCGAACAATTACATTATGTATATCATCATCAGGTGAGGATTGGACCATTTTAAACGCTTTCTGATACAAAGGTTGATCGAAAGTAACAAAACAATTAAATAGATTTAAGTTTTCACTAGTTTTACAGCGTATTTTAAAACGGTGTATATTGTATTTTTGTCAGTTGGAGGAGAGTACAAAAGGCAAGCAAACAATTCTAGATAATGTATACGTCATATTTTCCAAAAGCTTGGACATAAAGGCATTCCAGCCAGTAATGCCTGGTTTGGTCACTCCATAAATCCAAAGCAAGTCAGCATTAGAAAAATCTATATTATTAAAACTCGGGTTATCTACTTTTTCAAAAACAATGTTTTGGAGTGCATGTGTATTAATATTTTCAAAAATTTGGAATGGTATTTTGTCAATTTTGCTAATTTCTTTTGCAGTAGGCTTAACTGTCAATCGTTTTAAGGGAACTTTGTTATAATAACAATCTCTGGGACTTACAATCATAATACCTCCCATACTATGAAAAGTATTTTTCCCGTCTATAGTATTGATGTTAATATCTGAATTGTCAAATGCCAATTGTGCAAAACAACCAGATCTAAATGGAGAACGTGGACTAAGCAATACACTATCCTCATAAAGTGTTGCTTCTTTGTATGATGAACACACTCCCAGATGCGACAATATATCTATAATTCGTTTTGAAGCAAATTTCCTGTGCAACATTACAGACAGACCAACTTGCAATGGTGATAGAAAGGTTCTAGGTCTTATGCAACTCATAATTGAATGAGTAATTGCTGTGCATTTTGTTTCATATGAACTAATATCACCTTTTTTATTTTTTTAAATTATTTCTTCTATCAGAAACTGAAGGGATTCTGGGATATTCTCATTAATATTTTGGAATATATTATCACTTGGAGGATAAAATTCTGTATTACTTTTCTTCAGATTAACATCGTTTCGAATAATTGCTGCTGCAGATTTTAAGATTTTTCATTTTTCTTCATTTTCAACTTTTTTTGAGGCTATCCATGTCTACGTTTAATTTTTTTAAATGGTCAAAAAATGGTGTCAGAAAGGCCAAAAAATTTTGTTAATTAACCACCCGAAAGTATTTTTAATAAGCTTTAATTTAAGCCGTCGTACACCTTTGCGCCACAATCTTGCCGTACTTTATGAGCACTCAAATTTTTTTGTGAATTGCGATTTTTTTGAGGTAATATTCGACATTTCAATATGAAATTTTTGGGGTTTATAGTACTCCACAAAGGTTACCTTTCCCTCAAGTTTTATCAACTTTCATTAATTTGTGTTAAAACAACAGCAATTTGTTTATAAACGCCATCGCCACTTTATTTATTTATTAACAATAATAATAACATCGACTTCCGTATTAAGGCTAGAAATGTTCTTAATTTATTATAGAATACTGAAAAAAATTCACATTAAAATCGGCTTGTTAGGTCCAAAGATATTTATAAAAACGCTATTTTGCAACTTAAATTGTTAATAAAAAAATAAACGGGTTGTTTTTACACAAAACTTAACTATTAGCTCAACTTGATCCCATTAACCAATTTAGCACACAAAAAATCGACTCCCAAAACAATTCACATTTGATTTTTATTTATTTTGACTCCACTACACGTGCTCACAAATAAATAAATATTAGCATGTATAAAAAGTGTAAATAAAAACTTTAAACTGCAATTTTTTTACCTGTTTTATATGATAAAAACAAAAATATTTGTAATGTTTTGATTATAACCTTTGAAGAAATATCAACTGCGTTACTGCTCCGTTCTTGTATAGCAGATGTTTGTATGGCACACCACAACAATGGGTGTTGCGCGCGCAGCTACATTTACAGTTGCACACTCGAGGGGAATAGAACGCCGCGCCGTTTAAAAATTTTACCTGTTTTCTAGGGTCTTGTTTTTAGAGTATAGGTATAATCAGGTAAGAGAAATAACATGAATAGATAGATTTAGTATTGTAGTAGCTGTAACGTTAATTTCAAGTACTCAAATAAACCCACTTAAAAGATACATGTATGTAACGCAAAGGAGGCACCTTTTTTTAGTATACACAACTTTTATTTATTTTTTGACATGATAATGTCTTTTGGCTGGCCATCATTTGAAAATTTCTGTAACGCTGTAAACTGTAACGCATCACGCTGCATGACGTCATTCTTGCGTGACGTCATTGGGATTGTAAATAAACGTTTGTTTTGATACGTCGCAATATATATAATGTGTTAAAAATAATATCACTGCAAACAATTAAACCAGATTTATAAAGCGTCCTGAAAGTTTAAAATCAAGTGTTAGCACAATTTACCAGCCGGGAATCGTTAACTAAAACCGCGACCGCTAACATGCTAACGTCGTCGCAGATTAAAGACCTAACAAGCGAACAACACTGCATAGCTGTAGATAGGTTATTGGGGTTATTGTCTCTAGTTAATGGTTGTCTTCGTATGTGATTCAGCTAACGATCTATTCATTAAAATATTTGTCATCGTAAATGCAAATCTACTGTTCTTTATATTTAATTACTCACCGCAGAAATGTGAAGTATAACACAGATACATAATGTCATTGGGATTGTTGTAAATAAAGGTTTGTTTTGTGTTGTGGTGAAATACACTGCTGCTGGTATATAGTAACCATAACGTGGCGACTGATTAAAACAGCGTTCGACAATGGATAGCAGCGACGAGAAGGCTCAGATCAAGAAACGACAAAATGCCGAGCGAGCAAGAAAGTATCGGGAACGAAAGAAGCTCGAGAAGGAACAGCAACGAGCGGTTGCTGTCGGCGGTGAAGCTTCAATACCAGCGGCCCCATCGCAACAAAAAATTCAAGTACCGTCTGCCTAGTGGCAAAAGCTAAAGAGCATGATAATGTCTTTCGGCCGCCAGCTAAACGCAACATTATTATGGTTACTGACTGACTGATTGTTTCCTTTCTGCAAATGTTGCGTTTAGCTGGCGGCCGAAAGACATTATCATGCTCTTTAGCTTTTGCCACTAGGCAGACGGTATTTCTTCCAAAAACATAATTATTTTGAAAAGCAATTTCAGGGAAAATAACCAAGACAATGACATACAGTATAAACCATTTTTTAATTTCGAAAATGATTTTAATTTTCATGAGTATAGTTTTTGATGCAGAACACTTGCAGCTTTCAAATACAATTTTTTGTATTTCGATATCTCTATTTTTAAGATTAATAAAGGCAGATAAACTCTGAATTTTCGAGTAAATTTAAAATACGTCGAAATACTCACTTTTGAAAAGGTGTTTTTTTTTAAATAACAACTTCAAAAGTAGTTTTCATTATTATAAAATAAAAAGTTTATCTCTTTTAAAGGTAAATTAGTAAAGAACTACTATTTTTTTAAATTTTATTGTATAGTACTTGTAATTTTGTGGTTTCACTTCTTTTTGTATCTACAGTAAATATTTATACACTATATTCTTTATGTTCAAATAAAATATTTATGTAAAAATCAACAAATTTTGAAAGCTATACTGTTCCCCTTCAAAACTAGCCTTTATTTAACTGGCTATGCTTAGATTAAAGAAAGTTATGATATTTTTGAATAGACGCGCCTGGCTAATTTAGCGAATTACGCAAGATCGGGGGCAAACGCTCTTTTTAAAACGCAGCGCTCATCATTACCAATTTTCAGGAAAACAGTTCCATTAACGTAAAAATATGTAAGGAGACTTTCTGAAGGAAATTGTTTGCTCTTCAATATATACCTTTTTATTTCTTCCAACTGTACATATTTACGGAGTGCTTTAAGAAAATCTGTCTTTACGATTTTGTGACGATTTAAATAAAAGAAATAATCAAGAAAATAATAAAAATTTTTAAAAAATTAAGGTTGCGAGCTATTAAGCCATTTAAATCTCACTGTATTAATATAAAATACCTGTATGTACTCAGTATGAGAGGAAGCAGTAATTAGTTAGTAAGAAGATACTCTAATAAAAAGATAAATTGTAAAGAGTTATTAATATCGTATTTAACCCTTTGCTTGTGAGCAGGCGCTGTCCTGTTGATTCCAGACTCGACATGTTTTCCGAGTCTTGTGTAAGTTAGAATAAGATAAAAAAAAACCTAATGTTAATAATTAAAAAACTGAAGACACAGATAGTCGCTAAAACAACTGATTTAAATTATGTATATTTGTTTAGGGATAGTCTGTATAAATAAAAATGTTAACATAAAGAGAGACAGGGACTATATTCTCGCGCGGTAATTCCCCCACTACCATTTTGTCCAGTACCAGGCGAAGGGAGCAGAATTTCGCTCTCTCGCAATGGTGACTTCGTACAGTATAGACGTAAGAGCTGTGCTCTTAAAATATGTTACCTATACTTTGTTTTACCTTAAGATGGTATACCAGAAATAGCTGCTTAAAGCATCTGGATGTGTTAACTAATATAGTTATGTAAATAAACAAGAGATTTAAAGTGTAAAACTCGAAACGTAAAAAAGGTGTAACACAAGATGACTTCGAACTTCAAGAAATAACAACACTTCCAACGTCATACCTGGAGATGTGAACTATCAGAAGCCACAAACTCTAGTACACGCGACAGAGTATGCAGATCAGGACATCCGAGAATCTACAAGTATCATCGTAGAAGGTTCAACCTGCGAACTTTGGAGCCCTTTACCGACGAAGACCAGACCGAGATGACGACGTAGCTGTTCCTGTTTCCCAAGACGGATACCCCAGGACGAGTCTTCTGCATACCAATTAAAAGGTGACTCGATAGCCTGTCTATCGAGGGTTACTAATATTTGTTACACAACACATCTTGAAAGAGACTTTTCAGAAACTATTAACTTTGTAAAGACTTATAAATTAAATCTAAGAATTTCATGTAACCATTCTAACTTCATACGTTGTAACAGTTGATATGCTAATGTAGAGTAATATAATTCAAGCAATAATACCATTCTTCCAATGGTTGAATAAAAGAAAGTCTTGCAAGCTAATATCATGAATTGATTATGACTAAAAGTTGTAATGAATAAATACCGAAGGTTACCCGGATCCGAGGTATAGCTATATAGAATCAATTTTGATCCCAAAGTTTAAAGAAACCTTTCAAATAACTTAATAATAGAATTAGTAATGTCATGGGATCTGTCAGTAAATGTTTTTAAATGTTAAATAAAGAGAAGTCTTCTTGTTACACACATATGAGGAGTGCTTAAATCAATTGTATACCTTGCCATTGTTTCCTTACACAGTTAGTAAGTAATTTGTTATATTAATTATTTGTGATACATTCTGTTACAACGTAGGCAGCCCATCTAATTAACGGAGTTTAATTACGATGGGTTCCCTGGATTTGTAACGCGGCGAAAAGACGTTACAAAAGTGCGCCACTCTGCTTAAAAGTTAAAGTAGTTGTAAGCATCGCGACGCAAACAAAATTGCGTCACTCTTTAAAAAAAAAAAAAAAAAAAAAAAAAAAAGGGAAACAAAGGAAAGAGTTTTATTTGTGTATAGAGTGTCACAAACAAAATTGCATCATTATGCGTGGATAATTTGTATGAACAATAACTAAATATATAATATTGATCTATGCACTCAGAAAGTTACTTTAATAACTTTAATGTTCAAAACATATTTAATAGTGTATTAAGTTACGTAAATGATAGTATGTATAAGTGAAATATCCTTAGCGTCATACAATGCATATAGCTTTTGCATTCTATAGGCCAGTAGGAACCTGCATTATTCGATATAATTACTTGCATACATGAATTTTGACCAAACATAACAATTTTGGTCAACCGAACAATCTGTAACAGGTTTGTTTACGACAATCCATGACCTGTTGTTTCCTGAATCATTCTGCACAGTGTATGTCCAACTATATAGCTTACATACACTAGTATGTGTTATCAAAAAAAAAATTAATTAAAAATAACTTTGTTAATAATAAAGTATGTAATGTAGACCAAGGTAATTAAGTAGAAGTTCGTGATTTATAACTTGTGAACAAAATAAGTAATTTATTTAATTGAGAAAAGTTTATGAATGAATGGAGTCAAAGTGTTGTCAAGCGAAATAATAATAATAAATTTGTTGAATAAGATTGTGCTCCCCTTCTCTCGTTTATAACGGTATAAAGTAGTTGTGTTATTCAGTCGCATTGTCTAGAGAACAATAAGAGTAAAACCCCCTTTCTCACTGACACACCAGTTCCTTGTTAACTAAACACAGAGGGTGACCTACATTCCAGAAAACAGCTGATCGGCTATTTAACCTTGAAAAATATGTGTGTGTGATTTCTGTCTCTCCCTTAGAAGAGAAATTGTTCTTTTCTAATTAGTGTAAATTGATTACTTATGAATTTATTATATATATATGTAATATATGTGTAATATACTAGTATTAATTTTAAGTACGTGCTAATGTGTTAGAACAAAATGGCCCAATTTAACCCGGATTTGTTATTACAAGACGAGCTATCTTACGAAGCCCTTTTGCGTGGACTACCCCATGCTGATGTAACAGTCGCGGAATTACGAAGGTCAATTCGCGAATGTGGATTTGATGCGCCCGTGCAATTAAACTATCTAAGCCAACTCGATTATGAAAGCGAGAAAGAAATTTGTAATGCCAAGTATAGTGAACTATACTTATTGTCTCAAACACTCCAAGACGAGAAATCTCCGGCAAGAATTTTGCGGACTACCCAGAGAATAGAGCATTTAACCAGGCGAATAAAAAATTTGTCGATCTGGCCGAATCTCACAGAAATACCCGTTGATGTACAAAAGCTAGCAGACGAAGCTCTACGCCGCTTACCTTCAATTATTAACGATTTAAGACGAAAATCCGACTCATTCAGGATGGACGAAATAGAGAAATCATTAATGAAATTACACATCTCCCCAGTACAATCCCCCACCACTGGTTTACCTCCGCCTAACTCGGATCGGAACTCACCTATCGTATCGCAAGTGCAAGCGAACCCAGAACAAAATACTGATACAGATGTAAATGCCCCTCCTCCCGAGCATTTTCAGTTTCGTCCCGGAAATAATGAATTGACCACCACCTCCAATGAATCCAATCGCCCTCATCGAAAAATTACACCTATGAACTATAACGCAGATCTATACGGAAAAATGACTCACCCTGTGGAGAAGATTTTAACCGAAATCCCTTATACGGATGGCTTAAATGTTTCCAAATTACTAACATTTATTAGTTATCTTCTTCAGATAAAGGATCTACAGCAGCTGAATGACTGGCAAATTTTACAAGTTCTGTTACCGAAGTGTAAACCCCCGTTAAAAAATCGTGTCCTAGAAGCCCTAACCTCAACCTTCCCAGTAGAAGAGCTACATAGTTCTATAATAAAATACTTTATTCCCACCGGCATCTATGAGGAAATAAAAAGAAAGACAGTACTCCGAGTACAAGGACATCAGGAGAGATTAGCTCACTACATCTCCGATATTAGGGAGTCCTCTCGACTACTACGTGTAAGCTCGAATGAAACACAACTGGTGGACACCATTTTAGTAGGCGTGTCACCTGAAGAAAGATCTCGACTATCATTGATGAATAGACCCAATACAATTGCTGATCTAGAACAGTGCAGTATCCATTCTTCAAATGTATGGTACTCAGATCAAAATAGAGAAGCAATGAAAACCTCTGGAACTAATAGACATCAATTGCGAGCACTACTACCTGATGTAACAACCTCGTATGAAAGACAAGTTTCTAGTAGACCTCACCATGTGCGCAAAGCTGGTAAGTTAACTGTAAACCCAGGTAAGCGGAAACCAAGTACCCACCTCGCAGAAAACCCACCTGTTATAATTGTGGCAAATATGGGCACATAAGAAGAGAGTGCAAAAGTAAGCCATTGGAACGGAATAACCCCAATTCAAAAAACATGTAAGGCAGGGAGACCCGAAAACCTGTGTCTTCCGCAGCTACTCGAAATTGAGTAAACTAAAAGAAACCAGTAATAATAATAAGAATGAATTATTCTGTAACCAAGTGAAAAACAAAAAAGGTGCGAAAGAAATCGACCCCTATGTGCGAGAATTTCGTGAAAAGTGTAATGCGATTAATAGATGTAAATGGAAAAAAAATCTACTACCATTAATACGAGTCGACTTAGGCGTTACATCCCCCATCGCCTTAATTGATTCGGGATCTAGTAGAACCTTAATCAGCCAAGAATTAGCGGACATGTTAGCTAATCATCATCTAGTAAAACGGAACCAACCTGTGAATATAAAGTGTGCTACCGCTGATAAACGTAAAATAAATATAAACCTGAGCATTACCGTTAAGGTTAAAATAAAAAACCTAAGTTGGATGTTTACAATGTTAGTATGTAAAGAATTAGGACCTGCTTTAATATTAGGTGCAGATTTTATTAGTAAGACAGGAATGATTCTTGACATCTACGAGCGAGAATTTTATTTCAGATTTGACCGTGCAAGAAAACATAAATTTGATAGTAATGAAGATAAACGTTGTTCATCTACTGCACATGTAATACACCAAGATTCAGATTTATCTCACCTAGAACGAAGAGATAGAGTCAAAATAGTAAAACTAATAAAAGAATTTTCCTCGGTTCTTACACCAAAACTAGGACTTACGGACCTAATAGAGTATAAAATTAATCTGAGTGATCAGAAAGTAATACGACTACCCCCGTACAAGTTGTCGCCTCCCAAGATGGAAGTCATGCGAAACCATATCAATAAGTTATTGGACCAAGGAGTCATAGAACCCTCTACGTCCCCATATTCTTCACCCTCCTTTTTAGTACCGAAAGGACCAGATAAACACCGACTAGTTGTAGACTACAGGCAATTAAATAAAAGAATAGAATTTGAATCAATCCCTCTTCCAGACATCCATAGTGCGTTTCATTATTTTACTAAATCTATGGTCTTTACGGTAATGGATCTGAATCAAGCTTTTCACCAAATACCTCTTTCAGAAGAATCCAAACGTCTAACCGCGTTTGCAGTTCCTTTTAACTTGTACCAATTTACTAGGGTACCCTTTGGAATATCTCAAGAAGTTCCGTATGTAGTAGACTATTGGAAAAGATATTTCACGACATTAAATTTAAATATGTGTACCACTATTTGGACGACATCGTAATATACAGTGAATCAATGGAACAACATCTCAGACATTTGCGTGAAGTGTTATCTCGTTTACTAAGAGCAGGATTAACGGTGAACCCAAATAAGGTAAGTTTTGCTGCCCCTCAGTTTTCTTTCTTAGGACATATCGTGAAAGCGAATGGAAAGGTAAGCATTGACCCCGAACGTACCCGTGCTATTAGAGAATTTGCACCCCCACGAGATGCAAAAGGTATAGCCCGATTTTTAGGTATGGTGAATTATTTCCACAAATATATTCCCCATCTTGCCGAAATAGCAGCACCCCTAAACTCCTTACGAAAGAAGGGAACGAAGTTCGAATGGAGCTCAATACATCAAAACGCGTTTGAGCAACTTAAAGAAAGCATTATATCTCCCCCAGTTTTGCAACTAGCTGATTTCACAAAACCATTCGTCGTGCAAACCGACAGTTCCAGTGTAGCGTTAGGTGCAGTGATATACCAAGAGATAGATAACTGTAGACTACCAATTAGTTATGCATCACGAACACTGAGCGATCGAGAAAGAAAGTATTCCGCATATGAATTGGAATGTTTAGCAATTGTTTTTGCGTTCGAAAAATTTAAACCCTTCCTGGAACATAAAGAATTCCTTTTGGAAACCGACAATCAGGCGTTATCATGGTTATTGAATCACCCTAAACAATTAGGACGAATTGACAGATGGATATTGAAATTAAACTGCTACAAATTCAGAGTGCAGCATATTAAAGGTACTCAAAATGTAGTCGCCGATACCCTGTCCCGTATGTTCCAGTCACCCACTAAAACTTCCGAAAACATAGTGAAGCCGGAAATAGCAAGTGCTAACGCCGTAATTACTGAATTCCCCCTTGCCTTTACAAACATTGCCCTGTATCAACAACAAGACCCCTTACTGAAGCCTATTATAGAACAACTTACCCAAGGTATTAAATCCGAGAAGTACGTATTGAGTAAGAGTGTACTGTGTCTCAAGATAAGAGACGGAAAGGAATTAAGAATAATAGCCCCGGATGTAATTAAGCCCATGCTAATGGAATACTTCCATTCATCTACCATAGGAGCCCATATGGGAGTCAATAAGACGATACATCGTATTCGAAAGGAATATCATTGGAACAATATGAACTGCGAAATAGCCCACTTCGTAAAGAAATGTTCATTATGCGCCCTTAGTAAACCCGCCAGAAATACTCAAGTAAGCCAATTGATATCAGAAATCCCAAAGACCCCTTTTTCGAAACTTTATCTAGATTTCTCAGGTCCGTATCCACGATCCAAATCAGGAAATACCATGTTACTGATATGTGTAGATTCGTTCACCAAATTTGTTTGGATGTATCCCATGCGACGAGCATTAGCGTCGACAACAGTTAAAATACTACAGGAAAGACTATTTAAAGACTACGGTACTCCAGTACGTATAGTATCTGATAACGGTCCGCAGTTTAAAGCAAAAGAATTTAAGAATATGTGTTTCAAGTTAGGGATAGACCATATAGCCACTACAGAGTATCGACCGCAAGGCAATATTGCTGAAAGGTATCTACGAAACCTCAAATCTGCGCTAATCACCTATCATGCGAACGATCACACGTCGTGGGACCAAAATCTATCCTGGATTCAATACGCTTTTAATTCAGCTTACCACGAAGGTCACAAGTCGACCCCGTTCGAGTTACTATACAAGTATCGACCAAACCACTCTTTGTCCACAAGATGGAATATACACGATCTGCTGCCTCCGCAAATAACGGATAAGCAGATAAAGCGAATATGGAACAAAGCCCGCTCTAACTTAAGAGCAAGCTTGGAAAAATCCAGAAGATACCACGAGAAAGGTAATCATAGCAACTCAGTCAGGTACCAAGTAGGTGACTTAGTAATGTACAAGACTCACCCCATTAGTAGTGCGATTGATAAGACCACCTCTAAACTATCCTTCCGATGGTGTGGCCCTTACCAAATCCAAAAGTACCTAACTCCAGTTACAGTAGCCCTGTGCGAACCTGCAACTCAGAAATATGTGCGGAGAACGCATATTTCGCAACTAAAGTTGTATAAGAAGAAGTGACGGTATAGTATAACCCAAAAAGAAAAGGGAATACTAGGCAGTAAAGAAAATTATATTTCTGAATCCACGTGAAAAATGTAAAACGTAGAGTTTGGAAACGAGGCCTGATCAACCTGAGTTCCAGTTCTGCGAAGCATGCATTAATGAATAATCATTAACTAGATGGGTACTAACACTCATTAACTACATGAGTTATATAGGACTCACAGAAGAAAAGATAGAATTCTAAATAGTAAAGATTTAGAAAGTTACTCTACAGAAGAGAGAGTAAGACAAACAAAAAACCGGTAGTAAAATTAAGTGATAGAGATAAGAAAGAGTTTTGTGTTTTAATTGTGTAAATATTAAGTGTAAATAGTATGTAAAAAAAAAGGTAGTAAATAAGAATATAAAGTATACTGTGTTGTAACTATAGGTAATAACTATGTGGACAACGTTGTAAAGTGTCCAACAACTATGTGAAAGAAATTACACACACTAACCCCATTCAATATCCCAGTGCCCAATTGTGAGTTAGACTCAAAAAGCTTAACCGTAGCGTGCAAATTAAGCGGTGGAGTATGTGACGATTTAAATAAAAGAAATAATCAAGAAAATAATAAAAATTTTTAAAAAATTAAGGTTGCGAGCTATTAAGCCATTTAAATCTCACTGTATTAATATAAAATACCTGTATGTACTCAGTATGAGAGGAAGCAGTAATTAGTTAGTAAGAAGATACTCTAATAAAAAGATAAATTGTAAAGAGTTATTAATATCGTATTTAACCCTTTGCTTGTGAGCAGGCGCTGTCCTGTTGATTCCAGACTCGACATGTTTTCCGAGTCTTGTGTAAGTTAGAATAAGATAAAAAAAAACCTAATGTTAATAATTAAAAAACTGAAGACACAGATAGTCGCTAAAACAACTGATTTAAATTATGTATATTTGTTTAGGGATAGTTTGTATAAATAAAAATGTTAACATAAAGAGAGACAGGGACTATATTCTCGGGCGGTAATTCCCCCACTACCATTTTGTCCAGTACCAGGCGAAGGGAGCAGAATTTCGCTCTCTCGCAATGGTGACTTCGTACAGTATAGACGTAAGAGCTGTGCTCTTAAAATATGTTACCTATACTTTGTTTTACCTTAAGATGGTATACCAGAAATAGCTGCTTAAAGCATCTGGATGTGTTAACTAATATAGTTATGTAAATAAACAAGAGATTTAAAGTGTAAAACTCGAAACGTAAAAAAGGTGTAACACAAGATGACTTCGAACTTCAAGAAATAACAACACTTCCAACGTCATACCTGGAGATGTGAACTATCAGAAGCCACAAACTCTAGTACACGCGACAGAGTATGCAGATCAGGACATCCGAGAATCTACAAGTATCATCGTAGAAGGTTCAACCTGCGAACTTTGGAGCCCTTTACCGACGAAGACCAGACCGAGATGACGACGTAGCTGTTCCTGTTTCCCAAGACGGATACCCCAGGACGAGTCTTCTGCATACCAATTAAAAGGTGACTCGATAGCCTGTCTATCGAGGGTTACTAATATTTGTTACACAACACATCTTGAAAGAGACTTTTCAGAAACTATTAACTTTGTAAAGACTTATAAATTAAATCTAAGAATTTCATGTAACCATTCTAACTTCATACGTTGTAACAGTTGATATGCTAATGTAGAGTAATATAATTCAAGCAATAATACCATTCTTCCAATGGTTGAATAAAAGAAAGTCTTGCAAGCTAATATCATGAATTGATTATGACTAAAAGTTGTAATGAATAAATACCGAAGGTTACCCGGATCCGAGGTATAGCTATATAGAATCAATTTTGATCCCAAAGTTTAAAGAAACCTTTCAAATAACTTAATAATAGAATTAGTAATGTCATGGGATCTGTCAGTAAATGTTTTTAAATGTTAAATAAAGAGAAGTCTTCTTGTTACACACATATGAGGAGTGCTTAAATCAATTGTATACCTTGCCATTGTTTCCTTACACAGTTAGTAAGTAATTTGTTATATTAATTATTTGTGATACATTCTGTTACAACGTAGGCAGCCCATCTAATTAACGGAGTTTAATTACGATGGGTTCCCTGGATTTGTAACGCGGCGAAAAGACGTTACAATTTTTTCAGACCATTTTCAGAAAACCCTAGAAAGGTAAACATGCAAAGATTTTTTTATATTAATTATTAACGTTTATTTAACACGTGCACCAAATATTGCTTTGCCCCAATTTTTTATCAAGTCAAAATCTCTGGCGACTGGACTAAAGGTGCTAAACTGAGATTCTATGAAGGCACTTAAATAAAGAGAATTTTGGGTTTTTTGACGTATAAAGTGGGTTTATTCAATATTTGCACATAACATTAAAAAAAACAATACAAATCTTATTTAAAATATAAATTAAAAATCTATAAACAATAGTGGAGACTCTGAAATGATCGTTGGTACTCAAACGCACATAACAACGGAGCAGCAACGATCTGTGGGGCTGTGCGGGACGATGGGCATCCCCGTCGCCCGCTCGTATGCTGCGTCCCGAGCTTCAAGTAGAGCTCCTGCCGCAGGGACAGTAGATAGGGCTGGATATTTCGGGTGTGGCCTGCTACCGGCCGTGGGGATTCAATTAATTATTTAATTGAGCGTTAGAGTTCGCTGAGCCCGGGTCCAAGATTCTCCTGGCACATATTTGTAGCGACCGAGGGCGCTAATGAGGTGGTTGCCCTGAAATCGGGCGGTGCGGCGATAGAATTTTCGGGACAGTGTCCGTATAGTGGCGTCCAGGTAACGGACACGCAGGGCTCACAGATGGTTTTATTCGATGTCAGACAGTGGGCTTTGCACGCCCAGCGCAATCCTCGCTCAAGGATAGACTGAAGCTTTCGCTTATGGGTCTTGGCCAAGTAGCCCCATACGGGGATCGCGTAGGTAGCCACCGGCACCACATAGGTGGAGACGAGAAGCTTCCCTAGATCATAGAATTGCTGCACAGCAGGGGACGGAGTTTATATAGGCGATTGGCGGTCTTGCGAGCTACTTGTGCGGAGTGTGTACGCCAGGTAAGACGACGATCAAGGTGGACCCCGAGGTACTGTCTGGCCGCGAATCGAAGATTGAGCATTGTGTAACGTGGGATAAGCATGACCGGGTACTACGGTAGGCTAAGTGGGGGTACACCAAACGGCTAGTACACATATTTCACCCTACCTCTCTTACAATCGGCCGCGTGGTGGGGGAGAGCAGCCTGATCATCCAGTCGTGGCCAGACAGTACTAGACCTCTCAAGATCAGGGTAACTGAGTGTCTCCTACGTACAGTCTGTCGGAGAGCCTGAAGCGTCTGAAGAAGACTACGGCTGTGCTCTTGTCCGCGTTGATGGCAACCCTCCATTTCTCTGCCCACTCAACGTATTCGTCCAATTGTTCCTGGAGCCAGATAACTGCCGTTTCAGCACAACGATCGACGGCATACACCGCTGTCCTCGGCAACTTGGGCACGTCATTGACGTACACAGAGAAAAGCAGGGGGCCCAAGACGCTTCCCTGAGGTACACCAGCTGTAATAGCCCTTTCCGAAGAAAGGGTGTTATCAACTCTCACGCGAAAGGTTCTGTTCCGAAGAAAGCTAGCAACGGAAGCAGCCGGCTTGTTTAACTACGAAGAAAGTCGTCTGCGCATGCGCCAACTCCGAAGCAGTGAGGTCGCAGCAGTGAGATCCCGGCGACGGCAGATCTAGCTCGCACACCTCTGTTTATCCCTTCGTATTTTATACAAAAACACTCAGGTAAAATTTCTTTTGTAGGCTTACAAGGTATACATAAGAGAAGTATTTCCCAAAGTTTTAAACCGAATTATTAAAACAGTAATGCGTGATTTGATTTAACGTAAGAAAAGTACCCTAGATCAAAATTTTGCACAAATTTTCATAATACATAAAAAAAGAAGATCCATAAGGAAAAGTGCTATACACCGTTAAAATGTAGACACTTTCAGATTTAAAATGGCTTCTGATTTTTTGTTTTATATCAAATATTTACGAAATAATAGCGATTTAAAGTGTAAAATTCTCAAAATTTTCAAAATCGACAAAATTTTAAAATGTTATAATGCTTGATATTTTAAATATATAATCTATATCGAAAAAGTATCATATGTACATAAATATACATACTCTTGTTAAGGTACGTTCAATAGTATAAGGAATTTCATTAAATATTTTTAATAGTACGAGATTTTCCCTAACTCGCGTCAGCTATAGCCTAAACCTATACGTAAGTTTGAGTTGCCGTATTTTTTTAGTGAAAGTAATGACATAAATTCTTTTTACACCATTAAAAAGCTCATGTTATTCTCTAAAAAAATACTCCTTCGCACGATTTTTATTGACCCATTATAAAAAAAGCAACGAGCGAAAAACGTCTTAGCGTGCCGAAAATTCGCACGAAAATGCCGCGGCAGCGGTCCGAACAGCAAATTCGCATTACGTCTCTTTATCGCGTTTTCCATGAAAACTATCAATTTTATAAAAAAAAATCTATAGAACCTTTTTTGTGCAAAATTTCCCACTCTTTCCACGTAACGTTTGTATTTTTATCTTAGGACAAATATTTAAAAAGTTATAAAAAAAGTAAAATTTTTGTAAATGTTATTAACTATAAATAAAAAAGTCCAGGGGGTGGGGATACAAAGAATTTTTTAAAACATTGTTTTTTATATATAATTTAATTGTGCAAAGATTGGTCCGTGCTAAATTTTTTGCAAGGTAAAATCGCAGAATGATTGATCTAATATACAAACAACATAAATACTCAATACGATATGGTTGTTTAACAAGTCAAACTGCTCATTGACTTGTGTTTTCAGATGATGAACATTACTTTTACACTCAGGCTACAAACTATTCTACTTGACCTTACCATCATACAACGCGTTGTATTTATTTATAAATAAATGTTTTACGTATCTTACTTTCTAATAAGTCATATCAGTATGTATAGTTCATGCTGTATTTATATTTAACACCATGCTGACGTCAAACTTAGTTCCACTTAGTTTCCACATTTGTGAAAAAAAAACGGAATCATTAAATTAAATTCTTCCATAATTCAAGTTCTTTATTTTGAGGCTTAAATATCGATAATTAGTAATTAGTAAACCATCATTTACGTCCGACCATGAATACGTTGGCCCATTCTTTTTTTCTTATTATATAAAACAATTTTTTTTTAAACACTAATTAGCAGAAAGTCGTAATTCAGTATTTTCAAGAAAAATAAGCGAGTTCTTTTTAATTTTGGTTTTATTTGTCTACCGAGAAAGTAAAAAAATTAAGACAAACACGCGTAACCGTTTTATATTTGAATATCTTCAGTAAACTGAGTTCAAGATAAATGAGAAGCAAATACACATATCTGTGTAATTGTTAGAAGTACACAAATGCTTTTATCACAACTTCGTTTTATGCTCAGAGGTCCGGATAACTACAAAAATGCAAATTCTCAGCTTGCAAATTAAACACTGCTAGTAATACATTCCTCGACTGAGGAGTTATAATTATCAGCAGTTATAATGAGTCAATTGATATAATTATCAACACATTTGTGTGTGTGTGTGTGTGTGTGTGTGTGTGTGTGTGTGTGTGTGTGTGTGTGTGTGTGTGAGAGAGAGAGAGAGAGAGAGAGAGAGCGCGTGTACTCTTGCATTCGTGCTTGCACCCGACTGGATATGTTTCAGACTTAAAACAAACCACATAAACAATAATCAATTTATATTTTTAGAAAGTTTAATATCTTATTTTAGAGGATTAATATATCTTATTTTATTATTTTATGTTATTATATTTTATTATATTCTATACTATTTTTTGATAGTCGACGCTAACACTATTTTAAACTACGTATATATATTGTTTTCTTCAATATTTTACTCTGCCGTGTGCCTGAATCAAAGTTCCATTTAGGTTGATAAGAGCCAGTACAGGCAGTTTATGGACGCAGTCGACAACGTAGCTAAACCGATATCTCAAGAAATAGAGGGCGACGATGAGATAAAACTCATCCAAGAAGAAAACGACTACCTGGACGAACTGCAGGTACAATAGCTTGACTTTTAATTCAAAAAATTTTCAATCTGTGAATTCTCGGGTCTTCCTATTTACTTTATGTATTTTTCAAAATGTAACAACATATCTTTTTACAAACAAGCACAACCAAGAAACAATGAAATACGACTAATCCTCTATGATTAAGGCATAGAAGTATCGCTGTACAGATGTGAGAGTATTGGCTCCTCTGTGCTTCTTATTAATCAAATGTAATACACTGTATAGCACGTTTAGCATAACAAATTGTAACACATTATACGCTTAGAATATTGTACAATAATTATTATTACTTATTTAAAACGTTATAGTAACAAACGTAATACATAATGAGTATATCACATTCTTGGATTTCGTTGTCCATGACGTGTCCGTTACTTAACTAAATACAACTATTTCACTAACGACTCGGAACACAAAGTTTTTTATGAGGAAAAACATAAAGTTTTACCTTACAACCTGAACCGGTTTTCACTTTTAAAAAGCTTCTTCAGAGGTTGGTTAGGTAAACTCTGAAGAAGCTTTTTAAAAGTGAAAACCGGTTCAGGTTGTAAGGTAAAACTTTATGTTTTTACTCATAAAAAACTTTGTGTTCCGAGTCGTTAGTGAAATAGTTGTATTTATATAACATTATTACATTAGCGTAAAAATTTTTAAAACTTCAACCCTCGTAAGTCTTATAATAAATATTTCAGACACAGGCATACGTAAGGCGACATGTACGGAACACATGTGAAATACTTTTGCACCTCTCATCAGTGTCCGAAAGTATTTCTACTTTCATTTGTACGTCTGTATATTTTCAGAATATGCTATATGTATGTATGCATGCGCGTGTGTGTTTACATATAAAGCCCTACATATTAAATGCTAAACATTCCCAGAATTTTCCATTATTTTACTGTTTCTTTTTTCTTTTTTAATTTCAGCCTATGATTATAGAAAATATGTCAAAATATCTGCCTCCCTACGATGTCTGTAATACCGACATGTTATTATTTCGACGAATTATTTAATTGAAAAATTACTAATCAAATACATAATACTTAGAAGAAACATCTAAACTATACTAAAGCACTTAAACAATGAATCCAATAAACATTTGTAGTATTACAATTCTTCTAATAATTCACAAGAAATAAATTTAAAAAGTAATGGCTATATACACGTGAGGGTTACATTGCTTTACACAACGATTTATTTTGTTTCTTCGTCTCACATTTTCAGCGGGACACAAAAAGATCCAAAGAAATCCAAGAGAAATACGAAGTTGACGAAAACGATGAGACTGCAAAGCAACAAGGATACGTGTTCGAACAAAAATATTTTAAAAAGTTAGAATACCGCTGTGAAAGTAAGTGACGTTGTTTCTTCGACCTAGTGAAATAATAATAGGACTATATACACATTCACATACATACCGCGGCTTATGTAGCGTATTATATACACAATTATATACACAGATGATATGTTTACGTACCTTTTACATGTATTTATAGCTTTATAATTTGTAACGAATCCTTTTATTCGGGTTACAAAATAATAATAATATTAAAATTTTAAATTAAAAAAAAATTTTATTTCAAAAAAAATTCTGTTTTCTGAAAAATATTTGTTTTCGTGTTTTTTGCAATAAAGATGTCTTTTCACCGTTTCCTCGTCTCAGCAATTGTGGATATTCGTTCTGGAGTTAATTGAGTGTTCCTGGTGCAGTGTTTCTTAGTTCACTTTGTTTAAATGTGTGTGATTATGTCTACTTCACTTTGGTTAAATATGTCGTACTTAACCCTTTTTGTTTCGTCCGTAATAATTATTTGTGGTGGTGTTAGTTCAATAATTTAGGCGTATGTGGTTCTGGTTTATTGTAGTTAATTGTTTCATTGTTTGTGCTCACTGCTTTTAAAGTTAAAAGTCAAAATTAAAAAAGTTACAAATTTTCACTAAACTCGATTTATATCTCGCACGCCATTTATGCTTCGTACATAGGTTAAACGGAGCAAAACCTCGTTCAAGTGTTCGCTTCAACGGATAATAATTAACTGTTCTCATTTCCTTCGTCTCCTGAAATTCTTAGCCAATTTAATATACATCATACATTGTTTCAAAATACCTTGGCTTCCGATACATCTTTATTTAAAACATATCACTGAAAATATTTTCGTTATTATTTAATTGTATGAAATACTAAATACATATTCGGTTTCTTTAATCTATTTTGCTTATTCTGATACTAATTAATATAGTTTTACACAGTTTTTATTTAAAAAAGTTATATTTCATTCATTTTGGAAAAGTAGGCTTAAATTTTTGTTTCCTGTCCTTGTCCAAATATTAGCCATTTTATCTGATATATTTATTATTATACTGAATCTCAGATTGATATAATTGTTTATCTTTCCTTAATTTCTTGCAATTTTGTCCATTAATTATTGTTTTTAAATATAATTCATTTATCTATGACTCCTCCTCTGAAATTTTAGTTAATACTTTTCATTTTTATTCATAATTTTACCTATCTTCTGACAATATCTTTTTAAAGTATAAATTACATTATATTACTATGTGATGGGTTTATCTTGCATAAATTTCATCAGTTTAGTTGGTTTATAGGACTAGATTTGTCAATTATAATGTAGTTTAGATTTACTATTTGGCCTAGATTTTATCTGTTGTTACCTACAAAGTTTTTATTAATACAGTTAGTTTATACCCTTTTATGACCTTCTTTTCTAATATAATATTCATTAATAATTCCTTCTTTTACTACTATAACATTTAGTATTGACTTTAAACAATTAAAACATAACAATTATTTGACATCAAATATGGTATTTAAATTCATACCCTTTTTTGTACTGATTACTTACAGTAACTCCTAAAACACATTTTATTATATAAGAATGATATCCACATTCAGACATTGCATTCCTAATTCAAACTATTAAACACAATAACATTTTATAAATATAAGAATTAATCTCTATTTCCAAACCTTATGCATACAGTTCATATATAGTAATTGGAACCTAACATCTCTGTTCCATTAATTTTTTAACACTTACTTAAAACTATTTGGGTACAGTCTTATCTGTTTTCCTTAACTTTAGGGATGTATCCCTTGTCACTTTATGGATTAACTCCCAGCTCTCTGTTTATATTATTCACTCCATTGAATGTTATCATTAAACAGTGGCATTCTATTGGAAAGAGTAGTCATTGCTCTTTCACCATACTATTTTATTAAATAGCATTCATGATACTATATTAAAACACTTAAAGTTATTTAAAGGTACAGTATTTAATGTACTTTCTCAAAGTTTATTTATGATAATCTAATAACTTGCTCTTGTCCCCTGTTATTTCTTGATACTATCACTAGTCTTTTTCATAGTTTTATAATATCAAATTGTTTAATCATGGGGGAACTGTTAAGATTTGTCTTTATTAATTATACAATAACTTTCTAGGGTGCACGTCTACTTAGCACTTTAAACACTTTTGTTTTTATTTATTTTACATGAGTTTATGGTTTTTTGGGGTGTTATACTTTCTATAGTGACATTTACTTTCTTTTGGGGTTTTTGTTTTCTCCCTATTGGGTTTCTTTTGGGTATTGGTCGTGTTCTACTTCCTCTATTACATGTTATCTTCAAACTTGTCCCTGTTCATTAGGTATATTGTTTTGTTCTGGATATCTTCCTTCTTCATTCTTGGTTTCTTCAGTACCATTTTGTTATTATTATTCTTCTTTGTTCTGGGTTTCTTCCCTTTTCGTTCTTGGTTTCTTCATTAGTATTTATTCTTGTTTATTCTGGTTCATTTGGTCTGGGTAGCTTCCTTACCTACTCCTATCCTACCTGGGTATTATTCTTATTTTAATTTTAGTTTTTTGGGGTTTTATTTTGTTGTACATTTATTTTGGTTGCAGAGTTTTTCCTTTATATTTACTTTTTCTTGTTATGGTGGTAATTTATTGTGATTTTTATTTGGTTCTCATTTGGATTTTTCTGGATATTCCATATACTTGATTTTTACTAATGATCATATGGTAATCTATTTAAGTGGATTATCTGTCATGCTACAATATATATATAATATATATATATATATATTCTTTTAACACCTGACGCACGTTTCATTGAAAAATATCAGTATCATCAGAGGTTTGTAAGTACATTTTATATATATTTATATATATATATAACGCTTTAGGCCAGCACACACACACACACACACACACACACACATATATATATAAAATTTAGTTTCTTCGTTTTTGGCGTTTTAATACTGACGCGTTTGACAGAAACACATCAGCATCATCAGAGGTCTGTAAATAAATACATATATATATATTACTATAATACTTATAACTAATTTACCTCAAGATATATTTTTTCCTTTAGGAACATGTTTCGGGAGATCCTGTTCTCCCATCTTCAGCCTTCGCCATCTTGCTTCTGGTGCAGTATTTGTGTGTTGGCTTCTGGATGTTATTAAGGTGGTTTGTTGGTCTTTGGTCCTTCAATGTTGCATTATTGTGTGTGGTTGTGGTATCTGTTTTTGTATTTTGTGTATACATAAACATGTTCCTAAAGGAAAAAATATATCTTGAGGTAAATTAGTTATAAGTATTATAGTATTATATACATCAAGAAACGGACTGTAGCAGAAAGTGATTGAAATATATATATATATATATATATATATATATTCATAAATGCTCAATTTATAATTAATAAAAAATATATTCTTGAAAAAAGTTGTATTAATATTAATAACATAAAAAATATATACTGTATATATATAAATTCATAAATGCTCAGTGCTCAAATTTTTCTTGTTATAAATTTTATATTATTATTAAAAATAAACATTTTACAAGAATATATTTTATTTTGTAATCAATTTTGTATCAATGATGATGATAGCTGAATGCTATTGAAACAATGTAATTTACAAAATAAAATATATTCTTGTAAAAAGTTTTATTATTAATAATTATATATATATATATATATATATTATATAAGGTAACAAGATTCCACCTCCAAAGAAAGACAAGTATACCATCAAAATTCGTAGTGAAATATGCAGAAACGCAATCTTATTAATATTAAAAGAAATAGAAGAATAAAATAAACTTAATAAATACAGTAATGAAGAGACGGTATATTACTTAAAGATAATTAATATTTTTAAGGAATAAAAAGAAATCGAAACAAAAAGGGAAATATTATCATAAATGGGAAATAAGGAAATAAAGAATGCAAATTTAAAAATTAAATAATGCAATTAACATGACAAAACAATAACTGACGATGAAAAATACCCAGAAGAGACGATCAAATGACAAAAAAATGTAAATAGTTATTAGTAAACAATTATAATGTACAAATATTAAACTTAGCATGTAAGAAATAAGACATTGAGTATAGCCTTAGAATAAAACTATGAGGAGGTCTGCGAACCTCAAACAGCTATTGTGTATAAGTGAACTACAGACTGTAATTTATTAATATAAAATTATAAATATAATAATATTGAACAATAATTATAAAAGTTAGGGAGTGTAAGAAGGTGAGAACAACGGTGATAGACTTTAAGAAGTAAAAACAGTGTATAGTGTACAGTAAGTGAATAAACATATTTACAATATGAACATTGCATGAAACATATAATTTATATGAAACAACAAAGTAACTCATTTAGTGCAATAAAATCAAGGGGAAATAATTGTAAAATAAAGAATCTTCCGTTACAAACTTATAATATAATAGTGACGAAGATAGAATAAGATTCTACGGAATAATATTAATTATAAATTGGGAGACCGAACCTGTGACCCATAAATATATTGTTACGGCATCACGAACAATCTACGCGTTTATCGAACGTTCCAGAGAGATCCAGAATATAAGCATGCTACTAGACGGATTTTGCGAGAATCTTCTCGACTGTGCCGGGCTTAGCTCGGGCGCTCGGCCTGTGTCAAGGCCGCAGTTAATTACGTAGTTCATACGCACGCTACGACGCAATTAGGAGTCGTCTAGATATTCGACTAGCTATAAATACCGGTACTCAAACGACGTTCAGTTTAGTATTAGGTGAATCTTTGACTGTGCGGATCGAGAGTATTAGTGCGATATATTTACAGAGCGGTTCGAGTTATTACTGTGTACGTTCAAGTAGTTATTAGTGAAGTGCTGCGTTTTATATTCGGACGGTATAATTGTAATACAATTGAGTTTTAATATTAGTGGACATTTTATTGCGTGTGAACAATTTTCATTTGCGATATTAATTGATGACTCGTTGGGCACTTGGTGAAACATATTAATACAAAGGTTTTGTAAAATATATAAAAACACTTGGTAAGTTTCACAAATTTTTTAATTAACTCTGACAGCTGTTTCGACTAACTTACGCCATTGTCAAAGAGCGAGTGAATGAAATTACTGAACACAGGATGTTAGAGGAGTGTAGGTGGTAAACATCTGTTTAGGGCGTATCTGGAACATCTGTGTTGTGAAGGCGAGGGGGGGAGTGTGTGCATGAGACAAGGAAAGGTCTGGTGTCTTTAAAAACTAAATACAATCATGAATGCAAAGTATAAAATTAACTGAACTAAATATAAACTGAATGCAAAATTTAAAATAATGATGAACATTCAAAATAATATAAAATAAACTAAACTAAATAACAGATTTTAATAAAGGGTATACACAAAATTCAGTCTGTTCATTGGTTAAATTTTTGTTATTTTTTATTGCTTTTTTAATTTCTAAAATTTCTAACAAATCCATTTTTTTACCTTTTTGTATGTTGTGGAGTAGTGTTATGTTTTTTGTGTCTATGAAGTGATTGTGTTGTAAGCAATGATCTGCAAAACCTGTATTAGATGTATTGGTTAAAATCGCCTTCTTATGTTCAGAAATGCGATGTTTCAGAGCACGGCCACATTGTCCGATATACATAGCATCGCATTCTGCACAGTGTATTTCATAAACTCCATTTTTCTCCAGTGTGTTAGATTTTTCTTTATTATTGACTAGTAGTGAAAAAAGATTACGTTTGTTTACTGATACCATGTTAAGACCATGGTTTTTTAACCTATTATTAATCTTATCTGTTATACACGGAATGTAATTTGTTAAGTGAAATTTTTTGTTACCCTGATCTGGCTCTATGGAATAAAATTCTTTTAAAGTAATTTTCTTCTGTTTTTTTAAATTAAAGAGTTAATTATTCTTTCATCATAACCGTTATTTTGTGCTATGTCTTTTATAATATCTACCTCTTTATTGAAATTTTCTTTGGATAAAGGAACTATAAGGAGACGATTAACCATTGCATGAAAACTGCTTAATTTTATGTGCCATTGTTTATGTATAAGGGTATCTGTAAAAGTAGGTTTTCTATATATCTGAAAACTAAGATTATTTTGTGATCTAGTAATGGTAAGATCCAAAAATTTAAACTTTTCATATTTTCTGTTTCAAGTGTTTGGACGGGAACAGATAGACAGCTCCATATGTTCTTAGATTATATTAATTCCTTTTATAGTAGCGTGCAATTTATACAAGACCTTTCCTTGTCTCATGCACACACTCCCCCCCCCCCTCGCCTTCACAACACAGATGTTCCAGATACGCCCTAAACAGATGTTTACCACCTACACTCCTCTAACATCCTGTGTTCAGTAATTTCATTCACTCGCTCTTTGACAATGGCTTAAGTTAGTCGAAACAGCTGTCAGAGTTAATTAAAAAATTTGTGAAACTTACCAAGTGTTTTTATATATTTTACAAAACCTTTGTAATTTTCATTTGATTTGTTGTAGACACTGTGTTGTTAATTACGAACTGTTTAACTATAAAAATTAAAGGTGTGATTAGTGACTTAATTGTTGTCTTGTACTTATTTTGTTTCCACTGTACCTACGACGATCGAGTAGACCGTCGTAACAATATCATTGCCAAGACCTTAACTGAATAAATTAGTGTTTTAGGAGAAAGGATTATTGTTGGAAAAAATATTGGAACCAGGCAGAACGTGTCGAATTTTAATGCTGGTTTTTATACAAATTAAAGGAGGATACGAGACGAAACGATACTGAAAGAGTATGAAAATAAATAGAAGAATGATATATTAATCGATGGTACAGAAAACTAGAAGTCCAGACGCAAAGGATCAAGAAAGAAGATCGTAAGGAAAACCACCATATGGGTGAGATCTCTCCAATAGTCAACCAAGATATTTGAAAACATCTTAACATTTAAAATTCGAATCACAGCGATATACTATCGCAAAAACAATAAAAACTTTAGAACAGTGAATTCTAATTGTACACAAATAATTATTAGTAGTAAGAGTTTCTTTTTCAATTGTTATTTTGCACTTTTGTATGATCCAAAGAACCCACTGATACACAACATACATCAACAACACCTAATTTACCAAACATGAATTTATAAATATTATGTTTTATGATATGTTTACGACTTATGTACTATACTTTGACATGACTTATACATGAACCTGAGATTGAGATTTTACATGCTCTACAACAGAAATAAGTTTCAAAAAGATTAAATAAAAATAATTGAATTTTAAACAAGAACGACGAAGGAGTTTGATTATTTATTTAAAATAGAATTATACATCGAATAAGGGTAAGTTTAGGAAATAAGAAATACAGAGATTTTATTTTTATTGTTATAATATATATATATATATATCATTTTCTATATAAGTAACTCGATGTTTCTTGCAGTAATTATATAATTTGTGATGTTTTCAATTTGTTTCTTCTGCAAGTAGATAATATTGTATATTCTTTTTAACACCTGACGCACGTTTCACTGAAAAATATCAGTATCATCAGAGGTTTCTAAGTGAATTAATAACAATCGTAATAATTCTATTAATATAAAAGTAACGAATAATCGAATTTGTATCGATTTTAACGTAAAATAAAATAACTGATAATCGATTTAGGTCGATTAGTTAACGATTTTTTTAATGTTTATTTCTTCAGCAGCTGTTTTCTCGGTTATATTTGAAATTTTGTTTATATAGTATTTTATTCACATTTATTTTTATTTTTTAGTAAATTTATAATTTTAAATAGATCGTCTTGTTTTGTTTTTATTTGGGTTTGTTCTTTAATTAATAAATTATTGTTATTGTGTTTGTAAATGTTAAGATTTTCCCAAATATTCATTTTTTGACCTTTTTGTATGTTTTTAATTAATTTTATATTTTCAATGTTTGGAAACTGGTAAAATTATATATATAATTTGTGATGTTTTCAATTTGTTTCTTCTGCAAGTAGATAATTTTGTATATTCTTTTTAACACCTGACGCACGTTTCACTGAAAAATATCAGTATCATCAGAAGTTTCTAAGTGAGTTCCTTAGAAGTTTCTAAGTTTCTGAGAGTGATGATAGCCCCCACTCTCATCTCATTTCACATAATCGCACTTTTTTGCCAATCGCACTGTTTAATGCGGATTTCACGTCGATAAAATAGCATCTCATTTAATCACTTATGAGATGTGCAATTATCATGATGCTATTATCACACTACTAGTATAATTATGATGCATTAAACATCGCACTGTACTCGCATTGATTGTCCGAATTACGTACAATTCGCACTGCACTCGTGTCCGATTTTACTTCCATGTTCCTTAAGGAAATGGAAGTATGGTGATGGCAATAAAAACCGTGTTCGAGATTATTGCAGATTCTGATTGTACTACACTCAAAACATGAAAAAAAGTCGTTTTCCGAAAAGTGTCTGTGTGTCTATCTGTAGATTTGTTTTATGGCAAACGATAACTGCCGCAAATTCAAACAGAATCAAACAATTTTTTGCATACAGCTCTGATTTGTAGAGTACTCACGACCTATTGTTTTTGGTGAAGATCGGTTGAGGAAAAGGGGTAGTTTACCTGCAACGGTTTTTTTTTATCAAGGGAAATTTTTTTTTTTGGCAAACGATAACAGCCGCAAATTCAAACAGAATTAAATAATGTTTCGTATACAACCCTCAATTGTAGAGTTTTCAAGACCTATTGTTTTTGGTGAAGATCGGTTAAGGGAAAGGGGTAGTTTACCTGTAACGTTTTATGTTTTAACAAGGGTATTTCCTATGGCAAACGATAACAGCCGCAAATTCAAACAGAATTAAATAATGTTTCGTATACAGCCCTCAATTGTAGAGTTTTCAAGACCTATTGTTTTTGGTGAAGATCGGTTAAGGGAAAGGGGTAGTTTACCTGTAACATTTTATGTTTTAACAAGGGAAATTATTTTTTTTTTGGCAAACGATAACAGCCGCAAATTCAAACAGAATTAAATAATGTTTCGTATACAGCCCTGAATTGTAGTTTTCAAGATCTATTGTTTTTGGTGAAGATCGGTTGAGGGAAAGGGGTAGTTTACCTGCAACGTTTTTTTAACAAGGGTATTTTCTATGGCAAACGATAACAGCCGCAAATTCAAACAGAATCAAATAATGTTTTGCATACAGCCCTGATTTGTAGAGTACTCAAGACCTATTGTTTTTGGTGAAGATCGGTTAAGGGGAAGGGGTAGTTTACCTGCAACGTTTTTTTATCAAGCGTATTTTCTATGGCAAACGATAACGGCCGCAAATTCAAACAGAATCAAATAATTTTTGCATACGTCCCTGAATTGTAGAGGTCTCAAGGACTTTCGATTTTGGTGAAGATCGGTTAAGGGGAAGGGGTAGTTTACCTGCAACCTTTTACGTTTTAACAAGAGTAAAGTACTTGAAAATTTATTTAAACTTTTTGAAACAATGGTAATTGTTAAAAATAAAATAATTTTGTTGCCAGGCAATAAAATTAAAATTTTTTCATTTTAATGTAATATAATATTTTTCATTTAATACGGCAATAAAAAGGCAGGTAAGACACAAACACACACAATTCACGTTATTTCTGGCCTCACTCATGTTTATTTTCTTACGTTTGCACGCTTTTTAAATGGAAAGTGCCGAAACCCACACCAACATAACGCGTGCAAGCCGAAAAAATGGACATCAATTTGCTTACTGGCGAAGCTAGTAGTTAATGAATGTGTAGGCAAAAATCTTATCTTAAATTTTTTTTAAGGAATCACTAAAAGGACGGTGGGTCAAATCGGACGCTGAGGTAGAGTTTGCTGTAACCGAATGGTTCCACAAACAGCCGTAAGAATTTTACTAGCAGGGAATCTACAGGTTAGCGCAACAGTGGAACTCATGTCTTAATGTTATTGGAGACTTCTTTTAAAATCGTTGAATAAAAAATGCTTTACAGCTCTATACGTGTGTCTATTGAACAATCCTTGTATTAGTCATACACAATAATACAACTGATTGAACTTCAAATTTTTAAACTTGATTAGTTTCTATATATATGTTTAATGTTACAAATAATTCAAATAACAATCTTGATCATCTGTTAGTTTAGCGGAATAACAGTGACACTTTTAATAACCGCATAAAATAAACACTTAGAAACAACACAGGCGCTTTAACTTAACTGTTTGGACCACAGAAGTGAGGCATGCCTCAACGCTCTATGTGTACAGCGCGGGACAATCCCCCCTCCCTACACTTCCCTATCACACCACTACATTGCTTACATACGATGTATACAAAAAACGCTGAGGCAAGTTCAGGTTGCCTCATTCGCTTTAAACGAACTATGCCGAATCTCACCTGTCACCATCTAGCGGTCGCTCAATAAAGCACGTTTCGGTTTAATAAATTTGACAGTCGCAGTAACAATGTATAATCTTTACGTTATGTAGTTCATACGTATTTATAATTTTATTCTACAGAATTTTTTAGGGTAGGCATTGCCTCAATTGCCTCCATGTAACTTCGCCACTGATATATATGTGTACAACGTTATCGGCAACAAAGAAGTAGTTTTTGTTAAAATTCCTTCCCGGGATATTTGGCCGTAGTCCAATGTTTTCTACAAAACCAGACATTTCGGCAATGCCATCGACTTCCATCATCAGTGAAAATCGAGTGCGATAACGTGAGATGGTATACATTAGTGACCACAGTACTGTGGTTAAGGCTGAAGCAGTAAGTAGAAAGAAGTAGTTTCTATGGTAATATTTCATTTCGAAAATGATTTTAAATATAAATCTTAGAATATGGAAGTCATGTATGGTTCTCCATACCGATATTTCTCTAGACTTCAGTTCAGCAGAATTTTTCAAAACAAAGTTTATGGTCTTTATTGAAAATGAAGAGTACTCAGAAGACTATGTTTATAATGCTGATGAAAGCGGGATATTTTTGAAATCCCTTTCAAGAAAATAATTAGGGCCTAGAAGAGAACATGCTATCCTGGATTTAAAGTTAGCTAAGACAGAGTTACAGTTATGGTTTTGTGCCAGTGCAAGTGGCACTCTTTCTCTGCCGTTGTTGATGATAGAAAAGGCAAAGAAACAATGCTATTTTTAAAATGTCACCTGCCTTCCTGTCACTTACCAGGTAGAAAAAATGGATGGGTGAACTCAAATTTGTTTGGAAATGGTACATTAACGTTTTCATTCCACCTGTTAAAAGATTTTGTGAAGATAATAGTAAAAGTGGAAAGATTTTACTTCCATGTTCCTTAAGGAAATGGAAGTATGGTGATGGCAAAAAAAATCGTGTTCGAGATTATTGCAGATTCTGATTGTACTACACTCAAAACATGAAAAAAAGTCATTTTACTTCCATATTCCTTAAGGTAATGGAAGTATGGTGATGGCAAAAAAAATCGTGTTCGAGATTATTGCAGATTCTGATTATACTACACTCAAAACATGAAAAAAAGTCATTTTTCGAAAAGTCTCTGTGTGTGTGTCTGTCTGTGTGTCTGTGTGTGTGTCTGTAGATTTTTTTCTATGGCAAACGATAACAGCCGCAAATTCAAACAGAATCAAATAATTTTTTGCATACAGCCCTGATTTGTAGAGTACTCAAGACCTATTGTCTTTGGTGAAGATCGGTTAAGGGAAAGGGGTAGTTTACCGGCAACATTTTATGTTTTAACAAGGGTATTTTCTATGGCAAACGATAACAGCCGCAAATTCAAACAATCAAATAATTTTTTGCATTCAGCCCTGATTTATAGGGTACTCAAGACCTATTGTTTTTGGTGAAGATCGGTTAAGGGAAAGGGGTAGTTTACCTGCAACGGTTTTTTATCAAGGGTATTTTTTCTTTGGTAAACGATAATAGCCGAAAATTCAAACATAATCAAATAATGTTTTGTATACAGCCCTGAATTGTAGAGTTCTCAAGACCTGTTGGTTTTGGTGAAGATCGGTTAAGGGAATAGGGTAGTTTTTAGCAGCAACATTTTATGTTTTAACAAGGGTAATATTTTTTATGACGAACGATAACTGCCGTACATTAAAACAGAATCAACTACTCTTCTGCATACCTTTTTGAATTATACAGAACTCAAGGTCTGTTGATTTTGTTGAAGATCGGTTAAGGGAAAGGGGTAGTTTACCTGCAACGTTTTATGTTTTAACAAGGGTATTTTCTATGGCAAACGATAACAGCCGCAAATTCAAACAGAATCAAATGATTATTTGCATACAGCCCTAAATTGTAGAGTTCACAAGACCTATTGTTTTTGGTGAAGATCGGTTAAGCGAAAGGGGTAGTTTACCTGCAACATTTTATGTTTTAACAAGGGTATTTTCTATGGGAAACGATAAAAGCCGCAAATTCAAACAGAATCAAATAATTTTTTGCATAAAGCCCTGATTTGTAGAGTACTCAAGATCTATTGTTTTTGGTAAAGATCGGTTAAGGGAAAGGGGTAGTTTACCTGCAACGGTTTTTTATCAAGGGTAATTTTTACTTCCATATTCCTTAAGGAATGGAAGTATGGTGATGGCAAAAAAAATCGTGTTCGAGATTATTGCAGATTCTGATTCTACTACACTCAAAACATGAAAAAAGTCGTTTCCGAAAAGTGTCTGTCTGCCTGTCTGTCTGTCTGTCTGTCTGTCTGTTCTGTCTGTCTGTCTGTCTGTCTGTGTGTCTGTAGATTTTTTTTCTATGGCAAACGATAACAGCCGCAAATTCAAACAGAATCAAATAATTTTTTGCATACAGTCCTGATTTGTATAGTGCTCGCGACCTATTGTTTTTGGTGAAGATCGGTTGAGGGAAAGGGGAAGTTTACCTGCAACGGTTTTTTTAACAAGGGTAATTTTGTTTGTTTGGCAAACGATAACAGCCGCAAATTCAAACAGAATCAAATAATGTTTCGCATACAGCCCTGATTTGTAGAGTTCTCACGATCTGTTGATTTTGGTAAAGATCGGTTAAGGGAAAGGGGTAGTTTACCTGTACCGTTTTATGTTTTAACAATGGTATTTACTATGGCAAACGATAACAGCCGCAAATTCAAACATAATCAAATAATGTTTTGCATACTGCCCTAAATTGTAGAGTTCTCAATACCTTTTGTTTTTGGTGAAGATCGGTTAAGGGAAAGGGGTAGTTTACCTGCAACGTTTTATGTTTTTAAGGGTATTTTTTATGGCAAACGATAAGAGCCGCAAATTCAAACAGAATCAAATACGTTTTTGCATACAGCCCTGATTTCTTGAGTACTAAAGACCTATTGTTTTTGGTGAAGATCGTTTAAGGGAAAGGGGTAGTTTACCAGCCACGTTTTTTGTTTTATCAAGGGTAGTTTTTATGGCAAACGATAAGAGCCGCAAATTCACAAAAAATCATAAAATATTTTGCATACAACACTAAATTGTTGAGTTCTCAAGACCTGTCGTTTTTGGTGAAGATCGGTTAAGGGAAAGGGGTAGTTTACCTGCAACGGTTTTTTATCAAGGGTAATTTTACTTCCATATTTTACTTTTTACTTCCATATTCTTTAAGGAATGGAAGTATGGTGATGGCAAAAAAAATCGTTTTCGAGATTATTGCAGATTCTGATTCTACTACACTCAAAACATGAAAAAAAGTCGTTTTCCGAAAAGTGTCTGTGTGTGTGTCTGTCTGTGTGTGTGTGTGTGTGTGTGTGTGTGTCTGTGTGTCTGTAGATTTTGTTTCTCTGGCAAACGATAACTGCCGCAAATTCAAACAGAATCAAATAATTTTTTGCATACAGCCCTGATTTGTAGAGTACTCGTGACCTATTGTTTTTGGTGAAGATCGGTTGAGGGAAAGGGGTAGTTTACCTGCAACGGTTTTTTTTATCAAGGGAATTTTTTCTTTATTTGGCAAACGATAACAGCCGCAAATTCAAACAGAATCAAAAGATTATTTGCATACAGCCCTAAATTGTAGAGTTCTCAAGACGTATTGTTTTTGGTGAAGATCGGTTGTGGTAAAGGGGTAGTTTACCTGCAACGTTTTTTTAACAAGGTATATTTTCTATGGCAAACGATAACAGCCGCAAATTCAAACAGAATCAAATAATGTTTTGCATACAGCCCTGATTTGTAGAGTACTCAAGACTTGTCGTTTTTGGTGAATATCGGTTAAGGGGAAGGGGTAGTTTACCTGCAACGTTTTTTTATCAAGCGTATTTTTAAATGGAAAGTGCTGAACACATACCAACATAACGCATGCAAGCCGAAAAAGTGTCCAGCGTGGATAGCGATTTGCTTCCTGTGGATCGCTGGGCAGTGTAACTGCACGTGTTTACAGAGGAACGATTCATAGACAGACTTTTCGTCTTTAGGGAATGAACCCTCTGCAAGATGCTGAGGGTCCATGAGTGACTTCGGAGCGCTCCTTCTTTTCCGCGTGTTTGTTCTGTGAAACGTACACTGTAGATTCGCAGCTTTATTCTAAGCAACGCTCAATAGGAAATGTTGAAAATTTTTGTCCACGGTGTACCCTCATACACACTAAACTTGCTCTGATGTTTTAATTACAGACATCATAATATTAAAACTTTGGAAACTTGAGCACTACTTAATGGAGATCAATCATTAACTTATACAAGCCACTAATTTTATTACTTCCATGTTCCTTAAGGAAATGGAAGTATGGTGATGGCAAAAAAAATCGTGTTCAAGATTATTGCAGATTCTGATTGTACTACACTCAAAACATGAAAAAAAGTCATTTTTCGAAAAGTGTCTGTGTGTGTGTCTGTCTGTCTGTCTGTCTGTATATGTGTTTGTCAATCTGTAGAATTTTTTACTTCCATATTCCTTAAGGAATGGAAGTATGGTGATGGCAAAAAAAATCGTGTTCGAGATTATTGCAGATTCTGATTCTACTACACTCAAAACATGAAAAAAAGTCGTTTTCCGAAACTCAAAACATGAAAAAAATTCGTTTTCCGAAAAGTGTCTGTGTGTCTGTCTGTCTGTCTGTCTGTCTGTCTGTCTGTCTGTCTGTCTGTCTGTCTGTCTGTCTGTCTGTCTGTCTGTCTGTCTGTGTGTGTGTCTGTGTGTCTATAGATTTTTTTTCTATGGCAAACGATAACTGCCGCAAATTCAAACAGAATCAAATAATTCTTTGCATACAGCCCTGATTTGCAGAGTACTCGCGACCTATTGTTTTTGGTGAAGATCGGTTGAGGGAAAGGGGTAGTTTACCTGCAACGGTTTTTTTTTAGCAAGGGTAATTTTGTTTGTTTGGCAAACGATAACAGCCGCAAATTCAAACAGAATCAAATAATGTTTCGCATACAGCCCTGAATTGTAGAGTTCTCAAGATCTGTTGATTTTGGTGAAGATCGGTTAAGGGAAAGGGGTAGTTTACCTGTAACGTTTTATGTTTTAACAAGGGTATTTCCTATGGCAAACGATAACAGCCGCAAATTCAAACAGAATCAAAAGATTATTTGCATACATCCCTAAATTGTAGAGTTCTCAAGACCTATTGTTTTTGGTGAAGATCGGTTGAGGGAAAGGGGTAGTTTACCTGCAACGTTTTTTTAACAAGGGTATTTTCTATGGCAAACGATAACAGCCGCAAATTCAAACAGAATCAAATAATGTTTTGCATACAGCCCTGATTTGTAGAGTACTCAAGACCTATTGTTGTTGGTGAAGATCGGTTAAGGGCAAGGGGTAGTTTACCTGCAACGTTTTTTTATCAAGCGTATTACTTCCATATTCCTTAAGAAATGGAAGTATGGTGATGGCAAAAAAAATCGTGTTCGAGATTATTGCAGATTCTGATTCTACTACACTCAAAACATGAAAAAAAGTCGTTTTCCGAAACTCAAAACATGAAAAAAATTCGTTTTCCGAAAAGTGTCTGTGTGTCTGTCTGTCTGTCTGTCTGTCTGTCTGTCTGTCTGTCTGTCTGTCTGTCTGTCTGTCTGTCTGTCTGTCTGTCTGTGTGTGTGTCTGTGTGTCTATAGATTTTTTTTCTATGGCAAACGATAACTGCCGCAAATTCAAACAGAATCAAATAATTCTTTGCATACAGCCCTGATTTGCAGAGTACTCGCGACCTATTGTTTTTGGTGAAGATCGGTTGAGGGAAAGGGGTAGTTTACCTGCAACGGTTTTTTTTTAGCAAGGGTAATTTTGTTTGTTTGGCAAACGATAACAGCCGCAAATTCAAACAGAATCAAATAATGTTTCGCATACAGCCCTGAATTGTAGAGTTCTCAAGATCTGTTGATTTTGGTGAAGATCGGTTAAGGGAAAGGGGTAGTTTACCTGTAACGTTTTATGTTTTAACAAGGGTATTTCCTATGGCAAACGATAACAGCCGCAAATTCAAACAGAATCAAAAGATTATTTGCATACATCCCTAAATTGTAGAGTTCTCAAGACCTATTGTTTTTGGTGAAGATCGGTTGAGGGAAAGGGGTAGTTTACCTGCAACGTTTTTTTAACAAGGGTATTTTCTATGGCAAACGATAACAGCCGCAAATTCAAACAGAATCAAATAATGTTTTGCATACAGCCCTGATTTGTAGAGTACTCAAGACCTATTGTTGTTGGTGAAGATCGGTTAAGGGCAAGGGGTAGTTTACCTGCAACGTTTTTTTATCAAGCGTATTACTTCCATATTCCTTAAGAAATGGAAGTATGGTGATGGCAAAAAAAATCGTGTTCGAGATTATTGCAGATTCTGATTCTACTACACTCAAAACATGAAAAAAAGTCGTTTTCCGAAAAGTGTCTGTGTATGTGTGTGTGTGTGTGTGTCTGTCTGTCTGTCTGTCTGTGTGTCTGTAGATTTTTTTTCTATGGCAAACGATAACTGCCGCAAATTCAAACAGAATCAAATAATGTTTTGCATACAGCCCTGGTTTGCAGAGTACTCGCGACCTATTGTTTTTGGTGAAGATCGGTTGAGGGAAAGGGGTAGTTTACCTGCAACGGTTTTTTTTAGCAAGGGTAATTTTGTTTGTTTGGCAAACGATAACAGCCGCAAATTCAAACAGAATCAAATAATGTTTCGCATACAGCCCTGAATTGTAGAGTTCTCAAGAGCTGTTGATTTTGGTGAAGATCGGTTAAGGGAAAGGGGTAGTTCACCTGTAACGTTTTATGTTTTAACAAGGGTATTTCCTATGGCAAACGATAACAGCTGCAAATTCAAACAGAATCAAATAATGTTTCGCATACAGCCCTGAATTGTAGAGTTCTCAAGATCTGTTGATTTTGGTGAAGATCGGTTAAGGGGAAGGGGTAGTTTACCTGTAACGTTTTATGTTTTAACAAGGGTATTTCCTATGGCAAACGATAACAGCCGGAAATTCAAACAGAATCAAATAATGTTTCGCATACAGCCCTGAATTGTAGAGTTCTCAAGACCTATTGTTTTTGGTGAAGATCGGTTAAGGGAAAGGGGTAGTTTACCTGTAACGTTTTATGTTTTAACAAGGGTATTTCCTATGGCAAACGATAACAGCCGGAAATTCAAACAGAATCAAATAATGTTTCGCATACAGCCCTGAATTGTAGAGTACTCAAGATCTGTTGATTTTGGTGAAGATCGGTTGAGGGAAAGGGGTAGTTTACCTGCAACATTTTTTTAACAAGGGTATTTTCTATGGCAAACGATAATAGCCGCAAATTCAAACAGAATCAAATAATTTTTTGCATACGTCCCTGAATTGTAGAGGTCTCAATGACTTTCGATTTTGGTGAAGATCGGTTAAGGGGAAGGGGTAGTTTACCTGCAACCTTTTACGTTTTAACAAGAGTAAAGTACTTGAAAATTTATTTAAACTTTTTGAAACAATGGTAATTGTTAAAAATAAAATAATTTTGTTGCCAGGCAATAAAATTATAATTTTTTCATTTTAATGTAATATAATATTTTTCATTTAATACAGCAATAAAAAGGCAGGTAAGACACAGCCTGGCTGTTTGGCTGAAAATGATTTTAAATATAAATCTTAGAATATGGAAGTCATGTATGGTTCTCCATACCGATATTTTTCTATGGCAAACGATAACAGTCGCAAATTCAAACAGAATCAAATGATGTTTTGCGTACAGCCCTGTATTGTAGAGTTCTCAATACCTATTGGTGTTGGTGAAGATCGGTTAAGGGAAAGGGGTAGTTTACCTGTAACATTTTATGTTTTAAAAAGGGTAATTTTTTATATGACGAACGATAACTGCCGTAAATTCAAACACAATCAACTATTTTTTGCATACCTTTTTGAACTAAAGAGAACTCAAGGTCTGTTGATTTTGTTGAAGATCGGTTAAGGGGAAGGGGTAGTTTATCAGCAACGTTTTATGTTTTAAAAAGGGTAATTTTTTTATGACGAACGATAACTGCCGCACATTCAAACAGAATCAAATATTTTTTTGCATGCATCCCTGAATTGTAGAGGACTGAAGGTCTATTGATTTTGGAGAAGATCGGTTAAGAGAAAGGGGTAGTTTACCTGAAACATTTTATGATTTAACAAGAGTAAAGTACTTAATTTTTATAAATAAAGTATCCTGATAAGAAGCTCATAATAATCCACTGTAGAAACGTAGATGAAATATCTATAAATGAAGAGGTTAGGTGAACGGAGGGGGGGTAATTTTCTATTATTAAAAATTATAGTTGAAGGTGGAGGGGAGAATTTTTTATATGTGTACTACGTTATCGGCAACAAAGAAGTAGTTTTTTGTTAAAATTGCTTCCCGGGCTGTTTAGCCGTAGTCCAATGTTTTCTGCAAAACCAGACTTTTCGGCAGTGCCATCGACTGCCATCATCAGTGAAATTCGAGTGCGAAAACGTGAAGTGGTATACATTAGTGACCTCAGTACTGTGGTTAATGCTGAAGCAATAAGTAGAAAGACGTAGTTTCTATGGAAATATTTCAATTCAAATATGATTTTAAATATAAATCTTAGAACATGGAAGTCATGTATGGTTCTCCATACCGATTTTTTACATATTTTTAGGAGTTTTTACCTTCTCACTAACATTTATGGTTTTCTTGAAAATAATTATTTTCTTAATTTGTCATTGACTTGAGGGGTGAGATTGCAACTTTCAGGATCAGACAGGCTTCACGCACACACATTATTTACTTGTATACACACATGTAGTGGTAATCGCGTGATGTTTGCCTGTTGGTTCCTGCTTGAAAACCAGCTTCCAATCTCACACCTGCTCGTCTATTATATATTATTGAAATTAACTAAAATATTTACAATATATTATGTATGCGCATTACAGCCTTTGCTTGTATTGTCGCAATATATATATATATTCAATCACTTTCTGCTACAGTCCGTTTCTTGATGTATATAATTCCTGAACAAATACAAATCAATACAAAACATGACACAATATTCAAAGCACTCAACATTGAAAATACACAAAAAACTAACACATACACCACAATCACACACAATAAAACCAATTTGAAATACCAGAAGCCAACAGGAAGCCACAATAATAATAGTCAACCAACAACACATATGTACTTCACCAGACAAAAAAACCGGAAGGCTGAGGATGGGTACAAGATAGTACCCGAAACATGTTCCTAATAAGAAAAAAAAGGTATATCTTGAAGTAAATTTATTTATAAATATTAAATGTAATATATATATATATATAACTTTCGTATCTTCCCACATTATTCTTGTGTATTTTTATTATTAATAATAAATAACACTTGTTTGTACAAAAAAATATATTGTATACTTTTTAACATACATTAAACATTCTGATCATAAAACTACATCATCTATTACAATGATGATAGTTCAGACTGTTGTAACATTGTAGTAGGCTATACACAAAACATATAATATTTTCTTGTACAAACAACTGTTATTTATTACTAATTTTGCGCGCGCGCGCGTGCGTGTGCGTGCGTGTAGTTAAATCAAGGGTCAATCATTGTTTTATGTAAAGACGTGTGACCAGCAAGTGTTTGCGAGTGAAGACAGTTGAGACAGCTGCAGTACATAGTTGAATGACGTTTTAAATCAGGTTTTGAACGGTATATGCAATCTTAGACATTAAATACTCCTAATTTAGATGTGGAATAAGAACACTATACGAATTCAGTATTCTCTGAGAAGGCCTGGTGTGAAGGCAACCATATACACGTTGCGCCATATCTCGGAGCACTCTGATGCATTGGCATCTTGGCATCGTAGAGAACAATAGACAGTTTAATAAGAGTTAGTAAATACTTTTTTGAAATGTATAATTTACGGTCGAGAATATTTCGCTGTTTAAAATTACAAAACGGAAGGGTTTGCGGGAGCAAAGACCGCGCGAAGAAGTTGACCCCCACGCAAGGGACCAGGTCGGATGCTGGGAACCCTGATGACAGTGAAAAGAAGTCGTTCATCGGAGGGTCACAGGATGCCAAAAACTTCAGAATAAAAAGGTAAGAGTAAAATAAACTCAGAAATGAAGCACGCTAAATTATTCCAAGACACTAAACTCCATGTACCTCATACACAACAACATTCTGTAACTTAACTTGCACTATTATTTTTAAAAATCCAGCTTCCTAGACACCCTTAAGTTTGTGCGCTTGCAATAGACCCACCATCTCCCCAAAGGTCAGTGCGTAATGTATAGTGGCTATAACCATGTGATAAAGTACAGAAAACAACTAAGAACCTTCTGAGAAATAATTTTTCCTAAGACAACAGATGTTGCTGTACAACAATTGACTAAAAACGAGGACTGAGTATCTAAACCCAATATAAATAAATTTCTTTCAACGAAATAAGTCCTTTATATTACCTAATTGTCAAAACATAAAACAGTCAGCATAAAAACTTCATTACAAGATTTGAAAAATTGGTTTAAACATTAGAGACAAGTAGTTTAGCAATTTTAATAAGAAAACTAGTTAGATACTATATAAATTTGCAAATTATCTGGGTAACAGTTATACAAAACGCTTTTTAGGAATAATTAACAAATATATGTTGAAAATATGTAAAAATATAATTTCAAATATTCATTTATAGGAGAGATTCTCCACTCGACCTTCACGTGGTGTCTGAATAAAAAAATTACGATGAAAATAAGTAAAATGTCTAAAATTGAAAATTGTAGAGCTTCTTCTTCAGCGGCGCAACAACCCATTACTGAGTCAAGGCCTCCTTTAACAGCCTCCGCCAGTTGTCCCGGTCAAGTGCAGCTGCTATCCAGTTCCGGGTCCCAAGGATATGGCGCGCGTCATAGTTCACACCGTCTTCCCAAAGTAGTTTGTGTCTACCAACTCTTCTGGTGCCATAGTTCTGTTCTGTGAGTGCCTTTCTGGGTATTTCATTCTCCCCCATTCTGATCACATGCCCAGCCCACCTGAGTCTACCAAGTTTTATAATTTTCACAATATGTGGCTCATTCAGAAGAATGTTCAGTTCTTAGTTGGTCCTTTTTCCTCCATTCACCTCCCACACATAATGGACCAAAAATGCTGCGGAGAATTTTGTGTTCATGAACCAGGAGGGCTGACTCAGACTTTCTAGAAATGGTCCAGGTCTCAGAACCGTAGGTGAGAACTGGGTGAATCAGTCTTTTATACAGAAGCAGCTTGATGCTCCTGGCAATTGTTCTGCTCTGGAACAGGGGTCTGAGACCAAAGAAGCATCTATTAGCTGAGGTGATTCTTCGCTTTATTTCTTCTGTTGTTTCCCATCGGAGTTAACTTGGCATCCTAAATAAACAAAGTTGTTGAGTTTTTCGAAGGAATAGATGCCAATTTGGATGCACTCTCCTTCTCTAGCGTCCTGTCCTGTAACCATGTATTTTGTCTTGCTTTCGTTTATTACGAGACCCAGCCTCCTTGTGGGACCTTCAAGAGCAAGAAAGGCTTCAGTGACTGCTCGAAGGGACCTCCCGATTACACCTAGGTCTTCGGCGTATCCTAGGACCTCCACCAACCTGTTGAATACAGTCCCGGAGGAATCTATTCCAGCATTTTTCATAGCTTTTTCTAAAGCAAGAATGAAGAGGAGGCAAGCAAGAGCCTCACTATCTGAAAATTGTAGATACTAAAAATAAAATCAAAAGAAATTTAAAGGCAATTAAAATATTGAAAATCTAGTAGTAGAAACTAAATAATAGGCCACCTCTGAAGATAGCGTTCGCTCAACTCAAACGAATTTAGGGACATCACACCGAACCGCTAACGACTACTCTCTCCAGATTCTGTGAATCTGTTTTCGCGCGCCTCATATGTTAATAAATTAGTCTACCAAGCCTAAACCTTGTTTAACGATCTTAACTACTTTGTGTACAATTTTACTTTAATACTTGTTCTAATAATTTGGTCAATATTGTCTAAATATATTTTTTTTATTCAGCCTTCTTACATGACTTCTTATTACAAGCTTATTACTATAAAAGTATATTAATTTTTATGTTATGGCACTGACTACGTATTTCGAAAATCAAATAATAGTAACTACATATAATTTTAACTTAGATATTTGAGAAACTTTTTTCGAAATCTAGAGCCAGATGTTTCCGATGGTCGAAATGTCTGTAAGACTATCATCAGTTTGTTAATTTTCCTATGTTATAGATGTCGTAAACACAGCTGTGAAGAAATGCCGCGACACGTTCAAAGACTTGAAAAAAGACTGTGAAGATTATTTCAGCTTTTTAATATCTTGGATGTTCTGTTGGCCGTTTGAGTTGAATATGATTTGCAACATTATTCAAAGTAAGTAGCTTTCAAATGTGTCAGACTATTATCGCATCCTCTGCTTATCGCATCACCTACATAAGCCGTGTCGTTACTATTACGTTTTAAATTTATATTATGACGTTCCGTCATAGTGCAAGAAAAGTCTTTACACTGTTGACGTTTTTGGTCTGCATATAAATTATCATAATTACTTTTATATTCGAATAATTTCAGTTTTTTTAAATTCTTACCCTCTATATATTAGCCTTCCACTACTGACCCAACTCTTTGCTCTGCATTAGAGACGCTTCCATAATACTCCAACAGTTCACAAAAAAGAAAGGTTTAAATGAATGGAAGGGACTAAAACGTTCGTGGAGGCAGGAGAAGCAATTGGATTTTTCGGATCATTTATTAATTTCAATAAACAGAATTCAAGTTGATAAAGGAGTTTCAAAAAAGAATAATTTTAACTGGTTTAACTGTTGATGCAAAAAACTCGTTAAAAGAAACAAAGAAAATAGATGATAGTTATGCAGTGACGTTTAATAGAAGCAGTCAACTACCAGAGACAATAAAGAATTGCCACGATGCGTATACTTATTGGCTTATAGCCTACTACCATTCCAAATAAAAAAGTAAAATTACAGTCGCTCATATTTTTCGTTAAACATAAATAGGTGACTTCTCATTTAATCTGTGGTAAATTTCCGTAGAGGAAAAACAAGGGTTCCCTCCCACACGGAATGAAGAGTCGGAGTTTTCAATTGAGAAGAGCTAAAGCCGATTGGTATGTTTAATTCGAGGTTCATTTAATACAAGCTAGTTATAATTTTAATTCAAGTTATGTAACCAGCAGTTCTTCAATTTATAAGCAAATTTTAAGATTATAGGGGGGAATCTTCTGTGATTAACATTGGAATGAAGTTACGGGACTTCGCAAAGCCTGACAAGTGGAAAACAGTGTTTTTACTCGAAAAATTAAATGTTCGCAAGTATACGTATGGGAAGATATGGTGCAAAGATACTGTGTGTTGCACATGCAGTTTCCATCAACATAATTCAGTCAAGGTTAGGTAAATGCGCCTGTAGTGGATCGTCTGCCTTTTGAGTGGTAGGGCATTATTTGCTTCGGAATTCTATAGTCCCCTATCTCTCCACATGGAAGTATTATCGTTATCTATATTCATCTGATATGTATGATAGCAGTTTCATTGTCAATGTATTGCGAAATATAAAGTTTTTATAATATTAATAAAATGTAAAAACTACACTCGTAGACACATGGTTTACTATATACGTTATAGGTTTCCATAAAACTTAGACGGCTGGGACATGTAATGAGGATGGGGAAGGAAAGACTGGTAAAGCAAGTGTTTGAATCCAGAGAAACAGGTAAAAGAAAGAGAGGACGACCGAGAAAGCTCTGGAAGGATGAAGCCCGCACAGCTGCAGAAAGAAGAGGAGTAAAGTGGGAGAAAATAAAGGAGCTCGCAGGAGATAGAAAGAAATGGAGGGATGTGTGGAAAAAGACGACCTCAGAGGACTCAACCCCAACATAGCTTTACACCGAAAGGTAGAAAAGCTAAGGATTAAGTAAGTAGGGTTTCGATAAAATGAACATCATTAGTATCTCTAAACAAGGGACATGACCACAGAGCTGCGGTTAACCTTTATACAAAAGAACACATTTTATTCTCTTACGCAATTCTTAATTCGAGTTTTACCCGGAGTTGATCAACAAACAATTTGTACAAGTCAAGAAATGAGTGTGACGATTCTTTTTTTTTTGTCTGTTCCAGTCTATCTGTCAACGACAACGTCGGGTCGTTACATTTTAATTAAACCATAGCAAATAATAAACGCGGTAAATTAATTATAAAGCAGTTGCATACAAAATAAGGGAAACGCAACTTTTAACGTATGTTACATACGTACACTAGTATGTATTGGTAAGAAAGAACGGTGCATTTGATTTTATATTCAGCCAACACCAAACTGGATGCGACAGGACGTCTGAGTACCAAAAGTACTAGAATCGGGCCTTATGTATAGAACGCGCATTCTTCACTTTCGTGAATCTTTGAAGAGTTGGATAGAAAAACTAGAATGATTGGACTCGAATACGTGAACAAGGATACCGCTTAGAATATGGTTTAACCAAAGCCGGGAAACTTAAATTATAGCTTAGTAGAAATGGGGAAGTACAACTTTTAAGAAAGCGTTTTATTTCCCATATATGCTCAATAGTAAAACATTAGTAGAAATTATATAAAAACACAATCAAAATTAATAGAAAAAATTTCCAGGCATTGCACAAATACAATGCACAGAGAAGGGCATTGAAAATGCTTCAATAAATCTAAAAAATATATATATTTGTGTTCATTCACCAATCAATGAATTCATTCTTCATTCACCAATCAATGAATGCATTCTTCATTTACCAATGTACAGATTATAAGTTAAATGTAGTCGCATTCATAAGCGAAGTTTTATATGTGTACTACGTTATTGACAACAAAGAAGTAGTTTCTATGGAAACTCACCGGTTCCCATTTTCGATAACGCACCAGCGATCGGCCGCAAATGTGCGACACGTCCTTATAAACATTTTCAATGTTAAAACATCGTATGTGAGAAAATAAGTTCAATAATATCAAGATGAAATCGATGCTACTACTCTAGCAATCACTATCGAGCTCCAAAAATTATGCCGCTTTTTAATATCAAGAATCTATGGGAGCCTTATAGGGTCTGTAGGCCCTATTAGCCTCATACGCTATTGTATGACCTATTGTGGTCGCTACAGAAAATGACGAAAAATAGTGTAAAACGGTTCAAGAGAAACGTAGGGAACCTATTTGGATCAGACATAAACATTATTGTAACTGGATAATTCGAACAAGCTTAGAAATAAATACATTAATTAATAATGCAGACATTTCAAGATTGTACACCTGTTAAAGAATAAATGGCAAGACACGTACATCGAATGGAAGAGATTAGATGTATAAAGGAAACAACAGAATGAAAACCTGTTGACACTAGACGTAAAGGGAGGTCAAAGACAAGACGGCTGGGGGTGTGGAGGAAGATTTGTAAGCATGGGGATTACAAGTAAAGAGAGTTACAGATGACAGAAGAGGCCGGCGCGAACTAGTTGAGATCCAAACCCTACATAGGGTTGCAATGCAAAAGGGAAATAATAAGGTGTAGGCTGATATGCCAAAAACTGTCTAAATACTTGAAATTGTGTCAGTTTCACGAAAATAATTATTAAAACACTGCCTAACAATAGCTAAATATTTTCGTTACAAGACATCTTTAAGAAATCTTTCTTACATTGTTCAATGACCTCTCTAACCAAACTAGAAGTCTCATTGACATACATGTGAACTATAATTCCCATATTGAGCTTTCTATTCTTGCCTCCCTATATTTCATTACGTTTACAATTAAATATAACAAAATTATTAACACCTTTTTATATCAGTGTTTTTTTATTAAAATATTTTTTATCAGTGTTTGGTGGTGACAAAGTTTGTGATCCAACCGAGAATATTCCGTCAGGCTTCGGTGAAGGCTATACGTACATCAGGCAGAACAAGGAAGTACTGCGCAAGTTAAGCAATGAATTCAAACTCGGTTCAACGCATTTCAAGATTTCTAGACCTCCAGAAATGGTAAAGAAATTTATATTTTAAACAGTCATCAAATAAATACAGAAAGAGGACAACGCCTCAAAAAAAACTGTTTTAAATGCAATGCGTATTAATAAAATGTAGAAAACTTTGTCCTTGTGTGTGTGTGTGTGTGTGTGTGTGTGTGTGTGTGTGTGTGTGTGTGTGTGTGTGTGTGTGTGTGTGTGTGTGTGTGTGTGTGTGTGTGTGTGTGTGTGTGTGTGTGTGTGTGTGTGTGTGTGTGTGTGTGTGTGTGTGTGTGTGTGTGTGTGTGTGTGTGTGTGTGTGTGTGAGAGAGAGAGAGCGTGCGTGTTAATAGTTGCAAATACTTGTTGAAAAAGTGAAAATTTTGTTCGACAGTTGGACGTACAAGATCTAATGAATCTGTCTGCTGACGTACTGTATACGATTAGATCGAAAAGAACGTTTATTGAGAGCATCCTTGTTACTGTACGCAGAGTGATTGCGTTCATGTTTCTCGTTGTTATCTACAAGTAAGCAATGTTTTACATTATTTTTAATTAAGTTTAAACATTTTGATACCGCTGTACGTAATCAGCTTCAACACACAATAATCTGTACACAACTTCGTTAGTAAAATTCTTCTCTCCAATTATTTATTTTCCTTCTTTCATCAGTCCTAGTTCCATGCCCTAGCCACTTCAATTGCATCACCTACGGGAAATCCAACGTATGCTTTATATCTGATCGCCCAGATTTCTGCTCCTAAATTATTGTTGCTAGGCATGCAGACTTATATACCTGAAGTGTCATTTTCTTACCTATATAAGCTGCGACCCTGGGCGGATGGAAGTATGAAACGTAACGGAGGCGAAGGTTCATGCAAGAGAAACTTCGTGGTCTCTGCACCTTAAATGCAGCACTTAATATACAAGATATGCTCCCCTGTTACAATGAATTTTTATGCCAAGGTTTAAAAATCAACCCCAGCGGAAGCGGATCAGCAAGCCAATTTGTGATGTTGGATTAATCCCTTATCGTGATGGTCGATATCAGCACGATATATCAGTAGCGATGACAAACAATTTTTGATCGTGAAGTAAGGAAGATCTCCTTTTCCGAAGATGAAATAGGACACCATTTGTCCCGAGGAACGAGGCTACCACCGTTAGGCTAATCTCTTACGTAGTCGAAAGCAATACTCAGGATGAGGACTGCTTTAACAGAAAAATTGACAAGGAAAAGGATCCATTCAAAGTAAAAACAAATCAAGAACAATCATAGATTTGGAACACGGAATATAAAAAGAATCACTGGAAAATAGGTGGAAAGTATCACACAAGATACAGCTGATAGGAATCAGTGAAGTGAAGAAAAAGGGCACTGGACCACTTATTGAATAATAATTAAATATTGCTGTATAATAGATACAACTAAATCAAAATAGCTGAAAAGTCAAATGACAGGTCTAATCCCTAAGAAAATATGGAAATCAAAGAAGTAAACAAGGAAGGCCAAGAAAAAATTTGGAAAATGAAGTTAATGATATCATGGCTAATAATGGTCTTACAGGTGACTGGCAAGACTGAAATAAATTGAGATGAATTCCCCCCCCCACACGTTCAAAAAATGTACTTTATTTTCTCGCTGTATAATGTATGTACAACCGTCCAGTTCCTACTCACATAGCATTTTTACGTACTATATTTTCGCGGCCGAGACGGGAAAGGCAGCAGAGGAAAAACAATCAGTGATAATAAATAACTGTAACATTAAAAACAGAAAAACCACGGAATGGATTTGATTTTCGCGATACGCTAATTTTATTGTTTTGTTGTATCGTGTTTACAGATATTGAATTCAATACTACTGTAGATCCAGTCGATTTATTTTGGCTCGGTTTACGTTTTTCAACTACAGACAGCACACCCTAGGTGTAGGTCGTCGTAAATCCTGGTTCCACAACTGCACACATCCTTTTACAGTAAAAATGGAAGCAGTTGTATGTACGTGAAGAAATATTAAACTCAGCTCTTATTATAATGGTGTAATTTTTTTTCATTTAATTTTCTTATCTTTAACCGACTTACGTAGCCACTAGCACTCAATCTTTACGAAATGAATAATTTATTTAACTTTAGGCTTTAAAAATATCTACTTTTTAAACGAGGCTTCAATCTCGTAATAATGTTTTGCTCTTTTGTTTTCAGTGCACAAAAGTACAACGAAAACTACCTAAACAGCGTTGAATTTGATAACGTTTATCTGACTGCATACTTTCGCGTGTTGGACGCCCGGCGATACAAACATCATCGCCGAACTATCCTGCCTCTGAGAAACCATGAAAGAAATAAATTGACTGACCCCTATAGTATAATTTTAAGTAAAACGGAAATTAATGATCTAGTAAGTAAACTACACCACAGTTCAGACAAACTCAGCATTTAATAAATAGACCTACATAAGCAATCTAGAAACGGACCTTGGTGGTCGGATTCGTAGCACCTGCTCCAGTCGTAACATAAGCATGCTACAACTCCGTCGTTGTTTTGGGTAGTATCATGGATTGTTTCATAAATGAGGGTGATGACGTGAATATCACTCTCGCTACCCTGTCTGTCTTAAGTGTCCAACAGTGGACTAGCTATCTGAGAATATGAATATCACCAATGATAACGATAACACTGAGTGCCATTCTAGGAAGACTTCCTTGCCAGAACAGTTAGAGAGACTCTCCTTAATCAGTAGCGTGGCGTCCATGTAACCGCTGTTGCCGGCGGCAACAGTCCTGGAAATAAAAGAAAATAATATTAGTTATATCACAGAATAAATAGTTTAGTTATTGTATAATTTTAAATCCGAACAATAATAGTAGGGAAACTTGAAGAAAAGCATAGTATTGCTTTCGAACTGGTGGGCACTTCCACCGTCTTGTGTTTACCGTCTCAGACATCGGCAGTGTTTTACTGCGTGTGGTCATTAACCTCGTAGTAGTTGTCACTGTACAAACGGGAGGTGGACATATTCGTCCACCCAATGTGTTGCCGCTGTATAAACTGACAAAACGTTCAGTTAGCATCTATGTCCGCTTCGGAACCAACGTGCAGCAGTTACTACCTACCTATTTGTGTTTTGTTCGTTTAGTTATGTGTTTCTCTGTCTTTATTATTATTAATTCAATTACTTGTGTCCTCATTTATTCTGTGTGGAGCCAGATCCCGTTGATCCGGGACTCTCTTCTTTTGCCAACGAAAGATAGAAAATACTCAAAAAAGATATTTTAGCTCTAAAAAGAACACTTGGTACTAGGAAAAATTCGAAATAATATTTAGGCTGTTTCAGACCTATCACAACCGACAACAGCTGTTATGTACCCACGCCACGCCACTGCCTTAATTATAGTAACTAACAACTACTGTCCTGTCTTTCCAATCAACAGATAATTCCTGGTATACCAACAAAGTTAGAATTCATCCAACCCAGGATAATATCCAACCCAGGAGGCTGCTCAAGATAATATTCCTCCACAAAACGATAATATGGAATTGTCAGTAGTAAACCTATATGATTCCTATCAAGAACATGCTGTATGTTGGTGTGTGTGTGTGTGTGTGTGTGTGTGTGTGTGTGTGTGTGTGTGTGTGTGTGTGTGTGTGTGTGTGTGTGTGTGTGTGTGTGTGTGTGTGTGTGTGTGTGTGTGTGTGTGTGTGTGTGTGTGTGTGTGTGTGTGTGTGTGTGTGTGTGTGTGTGTGTGTGTGTGTGTGTGTGTGTGTGTGTGTGTGTGTGTGTGTGTGTGTGTGTGTGTGTGTGTGTGTGTGTGTGTGTGTGTGTGTGTGTGTGTGTGTGTGTTGTAGCATTCATGAGTTTCTTGAAGTTTATATTACCGTTAGAAAAATAATGGCATTCTTTTGCAAGTAATAAAATTACAGCATCAAACACTGCCTACATTTCACAGGAATGTCCTATATATTTTGAATTGCTCAAATTATTCTGAAAATTTCAACCACTGAAGATAAGACCTAGCTACTGAAGATAAGTAAAAAGAATAGTATCGGTACTCAGTGGTATATTTAGAATTTGGTTTTGAGGGGGGTCCGGTGAAGTTGGCTACATACAAATAAAAAGAAACAAGTTAAGACTAATCAAATCAATATTACTATCTTTAAAGTGGTCAAAAAATGTGTGAAAACATCGTGAAATCAACACGGTTAAAGAGTACGCCAATAACATGACAGAAATACAAGATGTTGAAATATTGTTTAGAAGATACTTATTGACTGAATTGATTTTCATGCCCAGTATTTCTTATTTCAAATGTATACGCAAATGGTGTGTTATAAACCTGTTTGTATATTTAAAAACGAATTACTACTATATTAGCATACATAACTGAACAAAAATAATAAAATAGTCTAAAAATTAAGAGAATAATAAAGTTTGTTAGCTTTTTACAACCCTCTGGAGAAGGGTCTGGCCCTTTTCATCACCCTCCCCCATAAATACACCCCCCTGTCGGTACTACAATTTTTTTACTTGTAAAAGGACTAGTTGTTTTAATTTTCTTCTTCTTTTCTTTCAACACTTCAACCTTATGAGTTGGGTTTTGACCTTCTCGTCTAACTCACACCACACTCTCCTATCATCCATATAGTTCTCGTTCAGTTTATATTGCCTCTGCTTTGTAAATTCTCCATCACATCCTACAGCAATCTCTTTTTTCATCTTCTTTGCTTCTAGTTTTAACAGGCTTCCAATCTTTGCCTTCTATGCATACCTATTCTCTCCAATTGACATACACATAGCCACTTATTCTCAGAGACTAGCATAATATCACATCATTGGCATTATTAATTAATGAAATTTGCTCCAAGTTTGTACATTTTGAAGGCTTGTTACTAAGAGGAAATGCATTAATATTCTTTATGGAGTACAAAGTTTTGCCAAAGAGTTGGTAAATTTTCTGCATCATTAAGATCAAGTTTTCATGAGACAATATTGCCCACAGAAGGTTGGGTAACAGAATCAGGACTAACTACTCATGATTCTACTACTTCTTTTTTTTCTTGTTTGACATGTTCAGGGAGTAATGGGTTTTGATACAGACCTATACTTTTCTTCTATACTTCCAGACTTTTCCACACAAGCTTTTACACAAGCTTTCTTATACATTTGGTTCACAGGCAGTAAGAATGGAATGTTAAAAATAACAAAATTACAACAATTTAACCCTTAAACAATTATTATCATCTGCAGCGTATCTAGGCCACCCTGCTTAACAAAACTCAACAAAACAAGAATGCTCCTCCTTTTAGAAAGTTGGAATTACTTCATGGGCATTCGTTTTTATTTTTAATTTTGTTGAAGGCTAATGGTTTCCTTACAATACTGAATAATATATGTGTATTTTATGAATAATGATAACATGAGTGCACAAAGAAAGTTACTCTTTCATTTTTTATGTACCCCTGTAGATTGAAATGGATGCCCAGCTCTAGATTATAATGTTTTTGTTTTGTAATTCAGGGCTCTTTTTAAAGCAGGATACTATATACCATGCTTTTTTAAATCAGGATACAGACTCGCACACAGAACTACCAACAAAACAAAAAACACACAATCAACAAAACAAATTTGGTTTGCCTGGTGTGTACATATTAAACTGCTCAGGATATACCATAACAAATTTTACATAGGCCAGACGCAGCTTCAAACATAGATACATTGAACACCTAAATGCATTACACTCCACCATCGAATCCACCTTTGCAAACTACCTCACTGAGGCAGACTGCACATGCACAAACATAAAAAACAACATTGAAATCGTACACGTACATACAAAAGACCAAAAACTAGACACTCTTGAACAACTAGAAATATGCAAACACACAAAGTTCATAGAAACAGCATCCTAAACAAACAGACACAATTTAAATAACACGTGCTATTTGAACATATTACACCACACACACAACACAACGATCTTTTGAACAACAGCACGTCACCAAAAATGCAGGACGGACAGCACTCCTAAAGGCAGCCTCTGACAAAGTTCTAACAGAGTGAAAACTAATTAAGGCCATCAGATAAAAATTGATCACTTTTATCAATAATAATTTGTGATCTGAGTCGGTAGTGTTATATATATAATTAATTAATAACAATGGACACATCATGGACAACAAAATCCAGGAATTTAAATAAAACAGTTAATCACATATAGAATAAGAAAATTAATATATGTTCTCAAACTAGCATACATTCATTTTGTAAATTACACAATTTATAAAGTACGTATCATTTTTCTTTCTTACAGAAAGATGAACTGTCAAAATTAATAGTTAAAATTTTTATTCTGGTTGTAATTATTGTTATCATTGATCATGGCCTGCAAAGTCTGCTTGAAGTAATTCGTTTGCACGGACATATTGAGTTTATTCAAGAAGGTATATTGCCTGATAATATTGTTAATATACATTTCAGAAATACCATTTATCATTTAAATAAATTAACATAAAGTTGAATTGCATTACATTACTTCACAATACACTAATATTTATTAAATTTAAGATTCACATTTTCCTCCATGTTTCATTGTTTGTCTTGTACATTTTATCAAAATCAGGCTGAATAAAATAATTTCATAAGTATGGTGTCCAGGTGTCATTTTCCACACAATAAAAAATTTACATGTTCTTATAATTCTGTTGTTTATACACAAATTACATAATGCAATGCAAACTAAATAAATGCATACACAAGGGTTGTCCAATAAGTTCTTGGCCCCCACAATAAAAAAGCCAGTTTTTCAATTGAAAATAAATATTTTTTTTTTAATATAAACTCCTTTATTGCATTGATGATACACTTAGTCCAGGATGCTCCAATCCCATCACCCCATTCCTGTAGTGGCTTTCTGGAAAATCTGCAAAATACCCCTCAACAGCCCTCTTCACTTGATAGGAAATGCTTTCCACTTACAAATTTCTTGAGATTTGAGAATAAATGAAAATCTGAGAGGATCAAATAACCTGGATAATAGGCTGGATGTTTCAACAGTTCATACTTCAAATGCCTGATTTTCCCAATCACCAAAGCAGATTTGTGTTTTGGCACACTGCCCTGATGAAAACAGATTTTGTTTGCTAAGCCTGGTCTTCTTTCATAAATTTGTTCATCCAGTTTATCCAGAAGGCATGCATAATATTCACCTTCTAACACCTTGCCTTTTTTAAGATAATTGATTAGTACTGTTTCTTTAGCAGCCCCAAAAAATTGATGCCATAACTTTGTCTGTAAATGGAATAGTTTGTTTTTTTAGTAGAGGACAAGCAGCCTCTGTCCACTGTTTTGGTTGTGCCTTTGTTTCAGGTTTCATCCATAGTTACAAATTGACAAACAAAATCAATTTTCCTCCTCTTAAAACGATGTTGTAACAAACTTTAATTTGCACATGTTTTAATCATGTGTCAGCAAACAGCACTTATCTTGCATACAGCTTCTTCATACCTAAAACTTCAGTTGATATATGATGTAGTGACTGTTTTGAGATGCCTATGGCCTCTGTTGATTCATGCTGTTTTATTTGCACAACTATGTTGTACACCTTCTAAGCAGTTTCTTCAGAAGATGAACTTTTTAGACATATGAACATAGTTCGATGTCAAGGCTGGTACAAACATACCTAAATTCAGTACTCCATTTTTTACTGTTGAAAATGAAGGCGTGTACCCATAAATTTTATTAACTTGGGATAAAATTCTAGCAGTGACAAACCATCTTTTACAAAAAACTTTGTCATTACTCAATGTTCAAATCCTTCCATTTTCAAAAGTACACAAAACTCTCCTACTTTAAACACTATATAAAAAAAAAACGACAGAATAACTTGATATTTCTTATGCACTTATAACCTATATGCAACTAAAACTTGTGACTAACAACACTATCTACAGGCAAGGCTGAGAACGTTTTGGGCAATTCTCATATTAAGGACAAATATAGAGTGTTCTGTTATAATTCTTTATAACATAATTATTGTTTGTACTTACTGTCATTTATAGTTTCTTGTATCAAAAATACTTTCCATCTTCAATAGTACATCTTTCAAATCTGTGTGGTAAACTGTTACATCCTCTACAATATAGTCCCTCATCACTATCAAGCTCAATGTATAAAAACTGAATGTACATTTTTGCATGTGCAAAATTCTTTGTATTGACCATCTTGAAATATCATGTAGTTCAATAATTATTCTTCTAGTTGATTTTCAAGGTCTGAGTTGTGGCTGAACAAACACACATTTCCTTCATTTTGGGCACTCTTGGTCGTCCAAATCTTTGTGCATCATTGCAAGTTCATGTTTCCAAATTTGGCTTGTAAGTTACACAGTGCCTGTTGAGATGGTGGATTTGAATTAAAATGATCATTCTGCTTATTAACAATGGCAGTAGCATTACTTTTATCAAAAGTTTTTAAAGTGAATAAATCATGTGAGGTAAAGTGACACACTAAACAGTTTATACAAATTCATCAATATTATTTGTGTTTCCAGTGACAAGTGCCATCCTGTCAAGACAAAACACTCACTTTTGTTATCTCAGTATTAGGAGTACACATTATTTTACTCTATTTACATTCCATAAATTAAATTTGCTTATTTATCCTCTTCTCAGGCAGATCCACTTCTCCCACATAGAAAACTGTAAAGTGTAAAGTCAACAAGTTATTAATCTTTAAGCATTTGAATTATATACAGGTACAAAAATGTAATAATACTGTATGTTTAGTCAAAAACACTAATTTTACTTCCATGTTCCAAAAGGAAATGGAAGTATGGTCATGGCGAAAAAAATCGTGTTTGAGATAATGGCTGATTCTGATTGTACTACCCTCAAAACATGAAGAAAAATCATTTTTCAAAAAGTGTCTGTCTGTATGTAGAATTTTTTCTATGGCAAACGATAACAGCCGCACATTCAAACAGAATCAAATAATTTTTTACATACATCCCTGAATTGTAGAGGACTCAAGGCTTATTGATTTTGCCAAAGGTCGCTTAAGGGGAAGGGGTAGTTTACCTGCAACATTTTAAGTTTTAACGAGAGTAAAGTACTTAAAAAAAATCGGTATGGAGAACCATACATGACTTCCATGTCCTAAAATTTATATTTAAAATCATTTAAATATTAATTAACCCTTTCGGTGCTCAATTTGACTGTAGTATGGTGTACAATATGATATAATTCAACTATAGGTGAATTAGGCACTGAAAGGGTTAAATAAGTGGATGCTTGAGTTCTGAAGAAATTACGTACCAGCTAAAATGGTACCACCATGTCAGGTGGATTAAGACTATCCTCAACCTTCATGAGGAAGGACTGTACTTTTGGATAAAATGTCTGTAGGTCGAACGAAGAGCTAGCTAAGGGTAGCTGCGATCTGATTCCTGTAATGAAATTGGACTCTCGCTGCGAGGGATATCTATAGTGTTATAAAAGTGTTTCCTGTGAATACTATATTAGTCATTTTTCTTTTTTAAAATCGAGTCTTGATTTCTTTCTTTCCAATTGTCTTCTGATTTCCTGAACGACTATTCTGTTCACCCATATAATTATAAATTTCTCAGCAAAACATTTCTTCCTTAATACGTTTGTGTCTCCTGTTTAACACCCACCATTCTGATCCATGTCATAACGCTACACAGGCTACTAAATAACTAGCCATCAGGGAGGTCAAAATATTTTCAAGGAGGGGCAAACAATTTTCCAAAGGAGAAAAATATTTATATATTTTTCATACATACACACATGCACATATTAGTTTATAATTCTCATTTCATAATAGAAATAAGTACACAGATTGTATTAATTGCTTTAATACAACAACACTGCCCAGCGATCCACAGGAAGCAAATCGATGTCCATCTTTTCGGCTTGCATGCGTTGTGTTGGTGTGAGTTTCAGCACTTTCCATTTAAAAAGCATGCAAACATAAGAAAATAAACATGACTGAGGCCAGAAATAACGCAAATTGTGTGTGTGTGTGTGTGTCCTGCCGGCCTTTTTATTGCGGTAATCACAATAATAAAACTTTTGAAAAGTAAACATTACATAATTGAGATATGCTTGCCTGGCAGGAACGATGTATTTTCACTCATACATGATTTAAATTAAAATGAAAAATATAGAATTTTGTTAAGTGAAATGAAATGTTTCCATAGAAACTACTTCTTTGTTGTCAATACCATAATACACATATAAAACTTATAAAAATTTACCTCCTCCATCAACTACCATTTTAATTTATAAAAAAAATTACCCCCTCCCCTTCAACTACCCTTTTCATTTAGAGATATTTCATCTACCTTTCTACAGTGGATTATTATGACCTTCTTTTCAGGATACTTTATTTATCAAAATTAAGCACTTTACTCTTGTTGAAACGTAAAATGTTGCAATGATAGTTTTAATTATCATTAAAATAAACACTTCAGGAAACAGCATCCTAAGTAGATGTAGAACATGATGTAGAGTCAATTTGTGTAGATGTAATGGGCTCAAATCCTATCCCTTGGAACAAAAGAAAGTATTTTTAAAAACATCACTCTACATAAATTCACTTTAATAAAATTTTGTTATTTCCTGTTATTTAAAAGTTTAACACAAACATAAGTGCCAACGTCAACAAAATAATTCAGAAACAGAAAACTTCTTTTCAGTTAACTCCACCTTAATGCGAATACAATTAGAGAATGTAAAAACATTGACTTAGGATTAACACTTTTTAATATTAATGACTATTAATTTTTTTTTTTTTTTCGTTTTTAGGAGAACACAGTGTTACAATTGATGTAGAAGGAACAGGATTAGCTGCATCTGTAGTTCGTTCAATAACAGCTCCTTTTAATTTCAAAAAGAGAATAAAAGTTCAAATGTCTAATGAAGGTAACTGATTACTACTGCTACACAAATATACATGAAGAAACTATGTGTAACATATGCATCCTTTTATGTGTAACATACAGAGCAGTCTTGTCTTAACATGTATTCATACATTTGTGTTTTCAGAATGTCTGCCACATCCAAATAAACTTGAAAAGTTGTTCTTTTATAAGATTATTACAATATTTCTTATAATAGCATTCTTAATACTTGTGGATGGATACACAAGACGTCTACAGAGAGGAATATGTGCTTTCTTTTATGCTAAGGTAAAAATGTGTCATTATATTAATGATGTACAAAAATGCTGAGAAAATAGGGTAACTTGTGCAGTAAATCTTTTTTGATTTTTTTTTGTCTATGACATGTCTGTGTATCAGCTACTATGAAATGCAATTTTTTTACATTGAAAATCATAATTTGAGCCCACATTTTTAATTAAATTGTACTTGAACCTAAGCCTGGCAAAATTACGCTTTGGCAAAATTTAATTAAAAATTTTAATTGTATAGAACACTACTGACTCAGAACACAAATTGTTATGTTATGATAAAAATTATTAATATTATCATCATCATCATCATCATCATCATTATTATTTTATCATTATTTATCACTTTTATCGATAACAATTTGTGTTCCGAGTCAGTTGTATTCTGTATAGTTAATTAATAACAACAAACATTACATGGATAACAAAATCCATGAATTTCAAAATTGTATCTAAAAATATAGTGTTTCAAAGTTGAAAAAGTGCAGTGTATGGTAATTGTCAGTTATCCTTATTAAAAATTATATTATGAAACAATTAGCTGTCTATGTAAAAACAAAATTCAGCCACGTAACCTATAATGTTTTATAAAACTCTAAATTACTGTTAATCTCTACATCTACTATTATCCTACTAATGTATAAGCGCCAAGTGTGTGACATACTTATTTATCAACTGGATTGTTTAAGTGATATTTCTTAGTTAAACATCATTAAGAATATATATTGGCATAACATATAACTGATGAATTTGGCATTTACTAGTGTCTCTCCATTATTTCCTAAATATTCCACCTTTGGTAACAAAAAATGACATTTCTTCAGTTGGCAGGTTAGATCATGAATCTTGAGTCTTTCCAAAACGCAACTGAGGTGTATAAAGTGTTCCTGTAGATTCTTGCTCTATGTCAGAATGTCATCCAGTTAGACTTGGCGAAATTCTCTAGTGTAATCAGTCAACACTTCATCAATCAGGTGCATGAAGATAGCTGGTGCCTTCTTCAGACCAAATGGCATAACCTTGAACTGATACAGCCCTAGTTGGTGTAGTGGAAGCTGTTATTGGTCTGGAGCTTTCCTCGACTTCAACCTACCAATATCCCAAGTTGAGATCCAGTGTACTGAAGACCTTCGAACCACTGACTTGTGCAGGTCCTTCAAATCTGCCATCAGATAGCTGACTGATGTTGTTTGGCTGTTTAACTTCTTGAAATTTACACATAGTCAATACGTTCCTTGCTTCTTCTTTGGTAACACAATGGGTGATGCCCAGCTAGATGTTGATAGTTCTATTAATCCTTGGCATTCCATTTCTTTAAGCTTATCCAGAGCAAACTTTCTTTTATCTGGGTTCATAAGATAGGGTCTTTGTTTTATGGATGTATCATTCTTAGAGTTAAATCTAGTTTAACTGTCAGTGTGTAGCCTATCTTATCTGCAATAACTTCTGGATAACTATGCAGCAGTTCTCTGAGCTTCATTTCCTCCTCATTTCCCACAAGCCTTATTTGAAAAGCATCCAGAACTGAGGTAGTTGTAGTTGTTTCTTTTTCAATGCTGCTGTTACACCATGCCAGTCTCAACCGTTTATCCTTTCCTAATAATATTTCATGCGCAATATAATCTATAATCACTCCATACATACCTAAAAAGTTATGACCCAATATAACATCTGGTGTCAAAGCTGTGATTATTTGAACAGGCAATTCTACATATATCCCCAAAAACTTTGCTTTCAAGGGTGTCTGGGCTACCACCTGATAATGTATGTAGTTTTCGGCTCCCTGGACCTCCTTGTGTTTACATCATTTTCCTGGTTGAAGTAATTTGGCTACATTCATATTAATAAATGAGTAACTTGCCTGGGTATCAGTACAGCTGTGAATGATTTGTCTTTGATATTAATACTAATGGCTGGGCAAGGATGGTAAGAGTCCAGAGTAATATGCCCAAACCCACTCTGTCCAATACTACTATATGGCTACTTTTATTATTAACATAAGTGACCATTTATTAACAACTGACTACTGTTTCAGAGAGAAAAAGAAAGAGTTGAGTACCTCTACAACATAACACTACAGGCAAGAATCACATTTTTGACAACAAGGATAGAAAATGTTATCAAAGGAGCCCATGACAAGGAAGTGAAGGTGATCTCCTAAGTCATTTATCATCATAGTATTAATTCTTTGTTTACATTTACCACAGCTTTCATGTGTGCAAATATATAACAATAACACCCTTCAGTAATTTATTCTTCAGGGATCCACAAAATTAATTCTTGCTTCACAAGCTGGATTAGACATAACTATAACACAACATTCAAAGAATTATGAACAGTTACTAAGTTCATTTTTCAATATTTGTAATTTTCAATGGAACTTCTACTTAGCTTATGCAAAACAATAATTATTTTGCTAAACATTATGCCACTGATTTGTTATAATATTATTATATACATCCACCAAAATCAGTAATTATTTTGGTGAATGTATATATCCACCAAAATTACTGATTTTTGTGGATGTATATAATAATAAAACAATCATTGTAGAAAATAATACAATTCCATTCTTATTATTTTGAGTGTCAAATAATACGTATGAAGCAAAATAAAAACAATATTACTTGGCTTTATTATAAAATATCCTGGACAAACATACAAAATCGCCATTAGATTATTGATAAATTACAAAATTTAATAATTATAAATTGAAAAAATGTTTCAATTATAATCTGTTATAATGGCTCATAATAGTAAACACTTAATTTAAAGATAATTTATTTAATTGATTTTCACAAAAAAAACTATAAAGTGTATTGTTACTTATTTTCTTGTATATATTTTATAACTGGTTACAAAACAATATAAAAGTGACTTCAGTAGAAATTTATTGGAAGCAGAGTTTAAACTATAGACAAAGATATTTCATTGAAAGATTCCATTAAACAAAAAGTTTTTTTTCCTTTTCACTTCATTTTGTTGGCATCCTCATTTACTTCTTTGAGTTCAGTAGCTTTGTTAATTTGAGATTACTAATATACCAAACGTTTGTTGTCAATATCTATTAAAATGATGTATTATAATATGTTTATTTTACTTCACTTTCTTTTTATTTATTTTTAATTTTTAGTAAAATTAAATCTGATATTATGTGTACTTGGGATAACATTTTCTGTTAGGCTACTTATCTTACAGTGTTTGATCCTACTATACACTGTGGCCTTCAAACACAGATTAAACTATGTCTAGTGATACTTTTCATAACAGCCATAATATAAAATATTTCAGAACAAAGAGGTAGTGTAGTGTTTCACAACACAATGAATTACAGTATTTTTACATTCCTTTTAACATAATTCTTTCCTTCTTTTTATACAACAATGCTCAGTGCATAATATTTACTAGGAATTTTACTTGATTGCTATCTTAATCTTGTTAACACTTCATTTTTTGTTTTGTTTTATGAACGATCACCATTAACTGGTGAAGTGTAAATATACCATTTTTAAATGGGGTAATAAAAATTAGGTTTTGAAGATTTTTCAAAATGGTCATTATACATAACTTCTGGCCCTGATGTTCGTGATCTATAATTAAAATTAGTATTGTTACTTGCTAGCATTTCTGTAGCTTGCATGGCAGCCATCTTCGAAGCAGAGAACTGATATAAAAATCTGTCCTAACACTGATAACAAAGACTGATTCAAACACTGGAAGCAACTTGCCTATATAATTTTTCAAGCTCCAGCTCATACCTGAGTGACTCGCACAAACACCACCAAGCATAATGTGATTCTCATTGGTCTACTTTCAGCACCATGCGTAAGGTCAGCAAGTTCTCAGCTCCTCTCCTCTTGTATCCAAGGCCAGCATTCTGTCTATCTGATGTTTGTTTATACAACAGTCACCATGCTCCAGGATCTCTATGGATGCTCTGAGTAGACAATGGAAGTTACTCAAGTCATTGCCAGGACTTGGGATTTTTTTATTAGCAGGGGCGGTTCGTTCTTAGGGCGCTAAGGCGCACGCCCCCCAGATTAAATCATATCATTAAACAACCCATTATCACTACTTGTGGAAAGTCATTACATATTTCTTTAATACTTCGGACAAGAAAATATTTTTGTATTAGAAAATTGCAGAAATGTTTTTGGAACAGCATGCATTACGGCGCTCTGACAATCGCGTCCATTTCTCAATTCCCCCACTCTATCCAAAGTTGAACGAAGTTGTAAGCTTAAATACGGCATTTAGACGGTCGCTCGGCGTGCCGGCTTTAGCACCACATTTAGCAGAACGTGGCGTGATTCACTCAGTACAACTAATCGCAGACTATTGATAATAACATCAATAGACTATTGAAATAATATCGATTTCTTTTTAGTGTTTATAGTTCCTCTGGCGTGGTTAATTGAGTGCGGGCATTTGTTTAGGTTTAGGTTTTGTCTTTGTGTGTTTTTTTTAATAGCTTCACGAACAATTTAGGGAAATACTGTAGTGTCGAATTATTAGGTTTTGTTTTAACATTTAATCCAACGTTTTAACATTCAGTGCAGGCCCTTAAAGCAATAACTTTTGCAAGATCAAAAAATTGAACTAAAGTCATTAGGTAGGCCAACTCCTGAATTCTGCATGATGCAAACAGAAAATAAGAAAAGTGGGAATCGTGTTTTCAGATGGCAACTGCTTTTAAAAGATGCATACAAAAAAAAATGACTGGATCTGGGTGGCTGCGACGTTCAGAAATCTTTGTTCTGTTTTCCATGTATAATGGTGATCCAATAATGTTGGATGCAGCACTAGAATAGGGGATGCAAAAGAAGTACGTGACATCATTATAACTCACGTAAAAGATAGATTTACTTACACGGGTCACCTAGAAGCAGCTTCATTGATGTCCAATGACTTAATTTCCACTTTTTTCTACAAACTTTCCGGAAGAAAAATTCAAGCTAGTGATTCGGCATTAACCTTTCTTACAAGAAAACAAACTCCAGAGTGAATTGGAACTATTATACAGACGGCATGATTATAATATTAAAGGCGCAATAAAACTTCTTAAATTTATAGAAGAAAACAATCTTACGTCAGTTTTCAAAGAAGTGTTGATACTTCTGAAAATTGTTATAACTACCCCCATAACAACTGCTGAACCTGAGTGCTGCTTTTCGACTCTGAAAAGACTAAAGACTTTCTTGAGAAATACAATGAAAAACGATAGACTGAATGCCCTTGCGATGTTATCTATCAACAAGGAACTTGTTAAAGAAATGAAGGACTTTGATGCTAGAAAGTTCATTAATTTAAAGGAAAGGCGACTGGACTTTGTATATAAATAAATGGTCTTTTTAAAGTGTAGGTATCATAAAAATAATATAATGTAAATATAGTATATTACTTTTTTTGTAGAAACAGCATAGACATTTTTGTGGACACTTTCGACAGTGTGGTTATGTTTATTAATAAAGCTGCTGACTCTCTACAAGAGATCACAATATTTGAGGTGAAATCAAATTTTTAAATAATCATTGCATGCTGCACGTGTTACTATTCTTATTTTATTAATGAATTATGTGATCAAATATTGGCGACATTTCCATTGTGCGTTAACTTCAATATTGATAAATAATTAAGAAGCCTAAAAGCCGCGCCCTCCAGCCTCTTAAGTCACGAACCGCCACTGTTTATTAGAGAAATTCCTCAGTGCTGAGAGTTTCTCCTACTAAAAACTACAAAGACAAATTACATATATTACATATATTCAACACCTTAAACATAGTTGTTTTGATTGTTCATCTTCTTTTTTCACAGTACTGAGTTTAAACGTGAGTTTTTCTATATTACCTTAAACATGTTATACAGTAAACATGTACAAGGATTTCCCAATAAGCCTAGTCACTCTCCTTTGATCATGGTTCTCCACTTATCTCTCTCTTCACCATCTTCTAAGTGAAGGACACACTTGTCCATATCCTTCTGTACATAGTTCATCTACTTTTCCTGGGCTTCCTCCTCCTTCTTCTTCACTCTGTCTCATATTCTGACACTGCTTTAGGGATTCTACCTTCTTCCATTCTTCTGAGATGACCATACCATATCAATCTTATTTGTTCTATCACTTCCACAACCGCGTTTTGCACTTCCATTATTTGCCTGATTGTTTCATTCCTCACTCTTTACATCCTGGATCTACAAGCCACTCTTCACCAGTAATCCATCTCTTTTGAAAGCAACCTCTTATGATGTTGTATGTTTATCATTCATGTTTCTGCTCCATATAGCATTATACTCTCAACAGTTGTCTTGTAGATCATTGTGCTGCTTCAGTTTATTATATTTCAACTCCATAAAATCGAATTTAACATTTCTATTGCTCTTTATCCTTCACAAGTTCTTTTTCTTATATCCATATTAGATGATCCATTCAGTTCCATTATTGACCCTAAATAATGAAAGCTGTCCACCTTTTTAACAACATTTCCAAAATATACAAATTATCTGGATCAGCCGTCTTGTACTCAGTTTAACTGTAATACATATTCAAGTCCCATTTTATGTATTCCTCTGCTAATTTGTTGCACATATAATTATCATCCTCCTCATCTTGTGCAATAACAACATGCTCATCAGAAAACAGCATATGGTATAAATATCTATCTGGTGCCATTTCTAACCCTATTTTCTCACATTTCTTAGATCATTCTTGAAAAACACATTTGTATGTACATCTTGAATAATATATAAGTGATAATGGACATCCTTGCAATAAACCCTTACTAGATTTAAAAGGCTCTAACAATCTATTTTTTATCTTTATTTGAATGTGTTATCCCTGTATTAAATCTTATTATCTTAATTAAATTTTCATCAACTCCTGCCATTCTTAATGGTATCCATAATATCTTCCTTGAAACACTATCATAAGCTTTTTATAAATCAGTAAATACAAGCTTAATATGCTTGGCTTCTTCTTTACATTTTTCAAGAGTTGCCTAATCATAAATATATTGTTACGAGGGTCTCACTGAGTGTCGTGGAAACAAAATACAGACACCAATGAAGCCACTAATTACCAGGTTTAATTAATCACAGTTAATTATTTGCAATCAACTCATACAATAATTCAAGTTAAATTTATCCAGACGCAATAATAATGTCAACTATTAATAGTTCCAAACTAATTATAACACAATAACATTTTGCCACAATACTTCCAACCTCACTTGAATAAATTGCCATTTATAACTGACTCTAAGCAGCAGCTGTCACCTATACATAGACTGCAGGGTTCCAGACTAATGTTCCATAATGTGCGTCCTTAACAAGCACTTGAAAACTCTAGAGGATACTTGAGTGCGGCTTTGGCAGAAACAGGCACCTGCTCAGCTATCCAAGAAACGTGTAGAACGACACTCTCCATTGGGTAGAACAACACTCTCCATTGTTCAAGAACATTCCATCATTTCAATATGATCTATATATGATCTCCCTGTCAAAAATCTGCATTGTTCTTATATTCCTTTGAATACACTTTCTGTTCTTGTTTTTACTACTTTTCTAAAATCTTCTATGGTAAATGGGTTTGCCACACATACCCTATAATTTCCACAGTTCCTTCAATCACCTTTTAAATATTATATAATGTATCAATGTTGCATCTCTTTCGGTATCTTATCCCCTGGTACTATTCTGTTAAACAATGATTGTACTAGCTCCACATATAGTTTCTCCATCATACTTATACAACTCTAGATTTATTCCTTCCAGACTAGGTGGTTTACCATTTCTGACTTCACTTCATTTTCTGCTTCTTCAGATCTCACTTATATGTTCACCTCAACTCCTTCCAGCTCTAATTTCTCTATAAATTCATCTCATTGTTCTTGTAACAATTCTTGAAAATATATTGTCCATTCACTCAGTGATTGATATTAACTTGATCTGAGAGTTATGTTTAGTTCTTGTACACAAATACTGACCATGCCTCAGCTGATCTTCGAAAGCCCAATTTGTTAATTTGTTGTTTACATTTGCACATACTCTTTCCCAGTTTAAACATTTTATTTGCCTCCAGAAATGGTTAAGACTATAAAATAGGTTAATTACCTTCTGTCAACGTTTCTTAGAATCCTATACAGGATTACTCGAGTTTCGACACCAATGGTGTCATCATCAGATCCAATATGATTAAGGTTAAAACATTAATCGATGTATATTCATCTCATCAAATATTTAAAAAAAACACATACATTGTACAAAGTGTTGTTTTTTAATATTTGACGAGATGAATATACATCGATTAATGTTTTAACCTTAATCATATTGGATCTGATGATGACACCATTGGTATCGAAACTCGAGTAATCCCGTATAGGATTCTAAGAAACGACAGAAGGTAATTAACCTATTTTATAGTATTTCCCAGTTCTCATTCTTCACTATTCTGATAACACTGGTGACGTCACTTTTCTTTCCTCAATATCTTCTATTATCCTCTTCATTTTTAATGTTTAACCATTTTCAATATGTTGACTTTTTAGCGTTCACTACCTTTTCTACATCAACTGACCACCACTCTCTGTTCCTACATTTTGTAAGGTCTATACTTAATACAGCCCTTGATGTTTTCTTCACCATTCATGTAATATATTGTAGCATGACAGATTATCCACATTATTATGAACGTAATAATGATCATAAATAAATTAAAATTAAAATGAAATCAAAGAAAAATACAATAAAAAACAATTAAGAACCACCGTAAAGTGCCATTCATAGTCTGAAGAAAGTATCTCAATTAAAAAAAACTATTCAATATATGATGAGTGATAAAAAATAATACAAAAACTAAGATAAAGTAAGGAAATACCCAGGTAGGATAGGAGTAAGTAATACAATACACAGAACAAACCAACATCCCTAATAACAGGACTGAAATTGGAAGAAACCACATAGTAGAATAAAATAAAGTAGGGAAATACCCAAAGCAAACCCAGTAATAAGAAAAAACGAAACCCCAAAAGAGAGTATATGTAACTAATGAAAGTATAACACCTAAAATAAAAAAATAATGTAAAGTAGATATAAAAAAAAGTGTCTAAAGGTAGTATTAAAAGTGAACCAGTGGATTTTATTAATATAATGGAAGAAACAAATCTTCATAATCCTCTATTATGTTAAATAGACTTCATGTGTCAATGTTTAAATTCATAAACGAAGTGAATTAATGAATGTATACAACTTTAAAGTTTTTGTATGTAATACAGAAATAATATTTGCAGAATATTATTAAGAAAATAAACTAGAAATGTTTCTAAGTGAATGCCACTCTTTATCTAACAACATTTATTAAAATGACAATGATAAAATAAGAGCAGGCAATAAATAAGTGAAGTGACAAAGGGTACATCCCCAAAATAAAATAAAAACAGCCAAGACTGCACAAAATTTAGTATTAAGTAATACTTTAAATAATGAAGGGACAGATGGGTTTTGTTTATATTAAGGTCAGTGAACTCTATACTTAAATGTTGGAAATAGAGTATAATGTTTTTTGTTATTCTAAAATATTTATTAAGTTTAATAGTATTAATCAAGACTGAAATGTCTGAGTTTGAGTACAACTCTTTTGTTTTCAAATATTTGTTATGTATTAATAGTATGGATTCAATACTAAATGTTAATTTAGTTAAGTATAGGAATTTTAATTAAGATGGTATAAGAACAAAAAGTCAGAAGGGGTATAAGCAAGCTGTATTAGTCATAAAACATTATATGTGAACAAAAATAAAATCTGGACAAATGGTAAATCTCAACAACCTTATAATTGATAAATAAGTACAGTAAATTAAGTAAATTGATGAACTTTGTATAATGTAAATCCAACACAATGTATTCTAACAGTACCAATACTTTATAAGGATATTGCAGAAATGTATAAAGGAATATTAGAAAAAATGCAAGTGTAATAACACTATAACCTAAGGGGAAGATTTAAATTAAAATTATAATTTAAAAAAGATAACTAATTCATAAAATTACAAGGAATTAAGGAAAAATAAACATTTTATTTCAATAAGGGATCTTGTTCAATAATAAATAACTTCATAAAGATTGTAAACCATTTAATGTGACAGGAAGTAAAATTTTAGGCCTACATATAAAAATACTGTAAATAAGGCATTTCGAGATGAAAAACATTGTAAAAGTATCATATTTGGTATTAAATCACGTAGAATTAACTAAAGAAAGAGAATATGTGTTAGGTATTTAATAAAATTAAATAATAGTAAAAATGTATTCATTCATATAATGTAAAAGGCAACCATGTAAGCGGAAATGATAGAGATTTAAAACAATGTCTTTTTAATATTAAATTGGCTAAGACGTTTCGGATGAAGAAGAAAATGGAACAGTTGATTATTAGACGTTGAGTAGTTCACATCAGAACGAGAGCTCGCGAAATTATTCACTTAAAGCGAAGGAAAAGAAAGATGGCGAAAATCAGCCAAGCCTATTCTATGTAAAATCGCGAATTTTAACAAAACCTTAAATAAGTATTAAATTCAGTAAATTAAACCAGTATAATTATGAAAGTGAACTAATATTGAACAGTAAAAGGTGCAATAACCGAATTAACACACATAAACGATAATTCCGAATATCAAGGCAAAACTTGCCATTATCGACCTTATGGTATGAAGTGAAATAAAAACATTATTCAACGCAATTTACCGAAACGAATCACTGAACACTGATCCAGGACAACTACACTATCACCAGAGGAATTAATCACTATTGCTGGGACGAGGAAATCGTGGAAAACAACATTTATTTGCAGAGAATTCTTTGAGGTGTAGCAGCTGTCGACATCTGCGATACGAAGCAGCCATCTTTGAAATCCTATGATCCTCTGCAGTCCACTGCTAGCTTCGCCAACAAGCGAATTTGATTCGAAAACATTACTTTACTAACCATTATATATTAAATAATATCTCTGTATTTTTAGATCATTAAGCTTGTAATTGTAAGTGTTATACTTTCTAGACTTTGCCCTTTCTCTGACTATTCTAACATAACAGTTTAAAGAACCTGAGAATTAATATTAATAATTTGTATAAAAGAATTCGCTCGCCCTGAGAAAGTCGATTCATCAATCGATATAAAATCGATTATTTTATATTTTGTCAATAAAAACCATTGAATGTTATAATTTTGAATTCTATTTATTTCTAAACTTATAAATAGAATAATATAAAACAATATTTGATACATAACTACCAGAACAGCTAAAATTAACAACTTTAAAGGAGGACACACTTCGAATAAAGAAAAATCACAAATCGATTGTTCCTGGAGACAATCCATTTAACGCAGAATCATAATTCCAATTACACAAAGTGATATAAATTGATAAAAAATTAAATAAACGAATTAAAATTTACACGAACACAATACAAAAATTAATTAATAAATAAAAAATATATATAATAATATTTTTTTATAAATTAAACAAAATTTTATTTTTTTACAAAATTACGTATTATTATAAAATTGACGCTCACAACAGAGGGGCGTAAAACAATATAAACTATAACAAAATTATATTTTGTTACAATATCCATATATTTCTTATGTATTACCTGTGAATGAATCACCTGTCACCTCATTCAGCCTTCTATTAAGTGGTCTAATGTATTCAATTTTGTATCTTACCACTTGATCTCTTTCTTCCCTCTTATTAATGTGTCCATCTATTACACTAACTTGTGTTCTTGGCTAAAAAGACTTCATCAGTAAAATCTGTATATTCTTAGATTATTTATTATAAATGTATTGACCTGTCTAACAATTATATAATCAAAGATTGATTTTAATCTTTTAAATAAGTAAATAAATATTGTGTTGCCATTGTTTGTACTTACAAACATCCTTATGCTGTATAACTATTTTAGCCCCAATTTGTGATGCAAAATATAACTATTTTTGTTTTGCCCAGCGTTGTTACGTTAAATGTAACAATGATTGCCCTAGATGTGGTTTAAATGTAATGATAATTAAATTTGTGCTCTACTAGTTGTGGTGTCAAATGTAACTTTAATTAATTTCTTTAATTATTTTGTTGGTGTTAAAGAAAACTATCTCAAGTAATAGTGTTGTATAATCCATAAGGTTAATCTTTAAATAATAAAACAACGACACATTATCAGTCTAACCAACACATTTATTACATTTAAATTAGCTGTCCTTAATAGCAATTCTCAATGGCTTTTAGCATACATAACATACATGTATTATTATCATTAATTATTTAAAACATGATTTTGCTAATAAACAATTTATATGCTAAAGTCTCTATAGCTCAGGGTTCCTTAGATTTTGTAAATAAGCATGAATAACATTTACATCTAATTACTTATCATATTACAAAATACATTTATTCCAAATGGATTCATTTTAATGTATGAATAAATTTTCTTAATTGAAAGTGCTTAGTACGCTTTTATATTCGAATCAGATTACTTCAAGTTTTAATATTAATTCATTACATAAGTTCTTTTAGAAGGACAGACAGGTGTATTGTAAATTAGTAATTAGTACACAAAATTTCACTGTTGGTACGAATAGTCCTGTCTACGGTGGGCTGATGTACTGTGATCCCATCTCCACCTCATTAGGTCCGCTGATTAGCTGTAGATCCTCTCCTGACTCCCTTGCATATAGGATCGTTTTGCATATAACTCCCTTGTTATAGAATAGATTTCTAAATTTTCACGAACTATTTACTCATGTTGACTCTACGGAAATGTTAAGTAAACTATCTGAACTTTCATCGTAGACTCCGAACATTTACAGGTGACTTCCCGAAACTTGACTACCGACTATTTCCGATTTTAAACCAAGACTTCCAAAAGTTTAACGTAGACTCCCCGATCGCGCCTCAGTTCTTTGTATATATTCAATACACATATTTCCCCACTAGTTTTCCTACATTTCACTTTGCTCCATTTTAATTGGCCCTTCTTGCTTTCTTCTAGGAAAATTCACTCCTGGAACCCGCCTACCTTTAAAGCTGTTTTCTAATAGGACACGTTTGTTCCCTCCTTATTTGTTGGGCTCTGGCTCAACCACCTCTGCCGCGGTCTGTTCGATTATCAGACTTGTAAATCTTTCTGGCGTTTAGACAGAACAACCCTTGTGTTCTCTAACGTCCAGCTGCCCTGTTAATTAGTTCACTCACCTCTGCTGTAGCTTTCTTGGTAAATCTCTCTCTGGTGTTTTTCTATTCCCTTTAACCAGAACAACCCTTATTTTCTTTCAGCGTCCAGCTGCACTTGTTAAACTAGTGCAATCACCTCTGCTGTAGTTTTCTTAGTATTTCACAATAATTGTATGTCTCTCTGGCGTTTTTCTATGCCTTTCAGCCAGAACAATCCCTTAAATTTCTCCAAGCATCCAGCTGCACTGTTAATTAGTTGATTCGCCTCTGTTGTGTCCTTCTTGGTAACCCTAATCGTACTACTCTCTGGCGTCCAGCTGCACTGTTAGATTTATGATACATCCATACACCTGCACATCGACGTTAAAGGATGTCACACTCTTTTGTACTAACTTCCTCTCATCGTTTCTCTACATACATCACTGTCATTTCAAGCACGGACAGATGGTTCCCATATATATATATATATATATATATATTTTTTTTTTTTTTTTTTTTTTTTTTTTAGCGTTATTGTTCACATATACCAATAAGCCTTTCCCCACTGTCATTTAATACTCTTTCTCCAAACCCACCCACTACTTCACTAACATACTAATTTCCCACTCTGGCACTCATATTTCGCATTATAACTATTCCTGTCCTCTTTAATACCTTTTCTATATTATCCCTCAATTTTTCACATCTGCATCTTTTATCACATCACTCACATAATCAGTAAGAGCATATACACTGAAGATTGTTACTTCCCTGGTAAATAAGGTCATGTGCTTTGTGATTATTCTCTCACTTGTAAATTCACAATTTGTTATTTTCTTCTTCTATAATTTCTTAACTAATATTGAAACTCCTGCTTTTGCTCTTATTTTTTATCAACTCTGCTCCGTAGATATGTATACATATCCATTTCCTCCTCCCCCTTATCTTTCTTTTTAGTTTCAGATAGAACTAATATATGCATGTCATAACCATGTATTTCATCAGGAATGAAAACCATCTTAGTAGAAACTCCCTCTATATTCTAGCATCCAACTCCCGTAGTCTTTTTGATGTCTCAAGTCCAATTATCCTTTATCTGTTTTTTCTGAGGCTCAATGTTCGGTCTTTTAGCATTGTATAATTTTTCCAAAGCATGAGCAGCCATCCCACTGCATCAAGCCCCGCTACCAGCATTGAACAAAACAGGATGGTCATGAATCAGCCATGCTCTGCTACAGCAGATTTCTCAGGCTGGCCCAGATGGGTGTATACAAGACAGGCGTATTACCTGTGTTCACCAAGACAGGTGTAGATATTATACTTTATAGTGCTGATGTAAACCTTCCCAAATGAGTGGAGCATCTTGTACACTCCACATTAGGGGAACAGGTACCTGGCATTTTCACTTGTCTCAGGTACTGCTGGATCTTCTTGTTAGTTTGAAGATGGTCTCTCCAGCAGCTTGCTGATGAGGTCTGTCACACCACTGACATAAGGCAAGAAGGCCAAGCCTACTTACCACTCTTTCCTCATCCAAATGGCCAGCTGTTCTCGGCTTCACATGTGTAGCAGCATAACAATTAGCCTGCAGGGCATTGTCCAAGATACTCCAGCACTTCAGCAAGATATTGGAGCTCACAAATACACACTCCATGGTCAACAAACATCTTTACCACTGTACACTTCTGCCTTGGGTGATTGTGGAATCCCAGTGAAGATATGTGTAGGCATGTGTCAGCTTGGAGTATACAGTGTGATGAAGGTTCCATTGGATCTTTTAAAAACTAACTCATCAAGAAAGGCCAGTTTGTCATCTGTCACCTTCTTCACCATAAACTGCATTCTTGGATGAACACTGTTGAGATGACTAAGAAAACACACCAGTTCCTCTTCTCCATAGTTCCTCTTCCCTATGACATGAAAATGTCATCCCTGTAGCAGAACCAGCCCTTCAGTGGCACCACAGAGAACAGCAAGACAATGTCAGAATTCACCAAGATGTCCACAGACCCCCAGGATGATGCTATACAGCTCCTCTGTGAAGTGTGATGGTTCCTGCAATGGTAAGGCTGTCCAGCCAATGAATGGCTGGAGAAATCCCATGAGTTGCTTCACCAAGTTGTAAGACAGTAAGCTAATACTACTGATCATCAGACAACAAGGAACATCCTCTTTGTGAATTTTGAGCAATCCATATAGTCTATGTGCAATGCTTTAAAACAGCACAGGGACCTCTTTGTCTTTGGTAGCAGTGGTAGAGGTCATTAGTTCTACAGACTACAACTCAGATGGGATCCTGGGACTCCCATCCAGATGTTTCTGGATCCAGCAACTGTCAGATCTTCTCTCAGTCTGATGTTCAAGAACACCATGCCACTACCCTTGTCTACAGACAAGATGATGATCAAATCATCTACCTTCAAGTCCCTCAGTGGCCTTCAACACTCCTGCCAACAGATTACACATTTCAGCAGAGCAGTCTTTCTCAGGACCTTCCAGGCTGCTTCCTGTCTGATTTCCTGAGCTACTGTCTATGGCAAACTTTGTCTACATTGGCAATGATGTCCTCCACCAGCACTATCTTAAGGCCACAGCAAACGTCTGTCCCTTGGCCTTGGCCTTGGCTTGAACAGTGGTTCATTTTTTTCCAGCCAACAGTTGGAAAGGTTGACAACTGTCCTCTCTCTCAAATCTTCCCCAAGTTGTTGTGTAGGCCATTCACATGACAGTGCTTAAAATTTTACAAGTAATATAAAAAATATGCATTTTCACAAAATTGATTAAGCATACTCATTCTAAATTGAGGCAGTTTCTAATAATTTGAGGTTAAGTTTACTAAGATAAAAATTAACTGAGAGAGGTTTCTGAAAATCAGGTGTTTTAGGATTTGTTAAAATTGAGTTCTTTGAAATACTTTTAATGTTTACTCTAAAGTATGGTGAATGAAAGTAAATAATGCGAGGAAAATTGTTACATTACAACACAATGTGTACACTCACACACAATACACAAATGCATGCTTTTTTTAAGTAATGCCCAGTAGTGTAGCATACAAAATTTTAAACTATAAATACATAAATAATGTCTAGTGTGTGTATGAGGTCTTATAAAGAAATGTCTCATAAATATAAGACACATGTGTACATGTCTTATAAATATAAGGTCAATTTATATATATTTTTTACAATATTACATATTATGTATAATGTGTGTTATATGTATTATATAATGTTAACATGACATATCATTATCACTATTTCATTTGTACTTGCAGCAAGAAATGTCAGTCCAGTATATATTAAGAATCAAATTTCCAAAACTATTCTGGTGGTTGAAATGGTTTAAAGCTGGTCGGCGAAAATGTCTAATATGTGAAAAAGTAGAGCCAGTGACAACAAAACAGCCAAAGTGTTTAACATGTGATACATATTATTGCAGACAGTGCTGGGCTGATTTAAAGAAAAAGTGTTATATATGTCTTCATAATTCTATCACTGATATATCCTAGCAGTTGTACTGAAAAAATTGCTTATACAACAACTAATGGAATAAGCAATTTTAAGCAGCTCATTGGTACACAAATATTAGCAACATATTGTCTCAGTCACAATATTTTAAAGATGCAAAATAATTAGTTTGCTTAGAGTAAATTACAAAAGTATTGAATCAATCTACAAAATTATTTTGCTGTAAAACTTATACTTTCAAGAGTTGGGTTTATCACACTGCATCTTTACAAGCCAAAACAACAAAATTTTATCATTACTCCTTAAAATCTTAATTCACTTACTGACACAACACCAGATTAAAAATTGAAATGTTTCTGACAATAAAAATTTTATTCACCAATCTTTATTTTATTTATTTTCAGATCTAACAGAAAATGATGTCAAAGTTTTGGTACAACAAAAAGTATGACAATGACTGAGTTGTGATTTAAAATCTTCAAAACATAAAAAAAGAATTCAAATAATGTGTGTGTGTGTGTGTGTGTGTGTGTGTGTGTGTGTGTGTGTGTGTGTGTGTGTGTGTGTGTGTGTGTGTGTGTGTGTGTGTGTGTGTGTGTGTGTGTGTGTGTGTGTGTGTGTGTGTGTGTGTGTGTGTGTGTGTGTGTGTGTTTACATATTTGAGAGTCACAACATTGTCTCTAACTTTTGAATGTCTGGGTTATTTTCAAGTTTTATTTTTCGGTTTGTTTCTCCAGTAGTCAGAATTACTTAATTAATAATATGTTTATCCTAATAATATGGTAAGAATACATATGTCATAAACAAGCAATAAAATAAAAGGACAGAAAAATCATCCTTTCCTCAAGTAAGTGTTGTCTTTTCACTTACTTTAGAGTACACAGAGCTTTCCTCAACAAGCTATAGCTAGTTTGGGTTAATCTCCTGAAACAGTGACAAATTAAAGTTTTAAAAACACCACATATCTGAAAAAAACTATGAATTAAAATTCTCATTTTGTATACTTTTATAGATAGGCATATTACAGATATTAACATTAAGATAAAAGAATTGGTCTATGTGATACAATTACTTTTTATTTTTATTTTTAAATTGCAAAATGACAAATATTATTTAATAATAAATGCTTAATTTAATATTCTTTAACCAAACACTTTCTTTGAATTCTATTACAGTAACAGGTATGTTATTATGTTACTACTTTTATAAAACATTCAATCTTGAAATTCCCCTTTTTTTCAAATTCATTTCTGTAATTTTTTTTAATAAAGCCATGCCTATCTGGAATGTTAACTACAAGAAATAAAAACAAAATTTTTAATAAAATGATGCTTTTTAAAGTTCTGAATTTTATTTTTAAAATGTTTATATTTTCCTCATTCATATCCTGCATATTCACTTTAGCGAAAAAAGTTATCTATAGTATGAAATTTATCTGTAAATATTTATCAAAACAACTGATTCACTTAAATAGAAGTAAAAATCCATCTTGCCATATAACCACTTACTAATTAAAAAAGATACTTACAAAATGAGTTTCTTACACATGACTTGTTAAATGGAAATGTTATTTGACTATGCATTCTATTTTCTTAAATCTATTAGGAACAAAAAAAATATTGACAGTTTTTATATAGCTTACTTGTACTGAGAAAAATTATTAGTTTTCATTTTAAAAAAAAGCCAATACCATTCAGCCAGTGAATGGCTAGAGAAATCAATGGCCATGACCTGCTTCACTAAGTTGTAAGTCAGTAAACTAATACTACTGACTTAAAATTATCTAGTTTTTCATTTGATGCTACCAGCTATTCAAAAAATTTATTGTTACTGTGTTACTTGCAAAAACTATAGTTTTTCCTACTTGTGTTTCATTAAAAACTCTCCCTAGATCTTCTTTATGTAAGGTCTACCTTAAATTATAAAATGTAGACTTTTTCTGTTTAAGGTAGATGTGGTAATTTGTAATTTCTGGTAACTACAACTTTAGGAATACTTATAAAAATTCAGGTTTCCTCGAATTTTCTCAAGTCAAAATGTAATAATCTGGTCTCTCATGAAGCTACATAATGAGTGAATTGTGTAGCATACATATATAATAATTTGGTTCCACTATATGAGAAAAATAGAATCTTGTACTTATTTCAGGTTTACTAAAAATTAAAATCATAAAAACACAGTACACTTTTGAAAGAGAAGACGTTCAGTTATGAGAATCTGGGATGCAATTTTTTTAACATCCATCTTCAAATTACAGATGAATTAATATTCCTAAAGTTTTGTTTAGGTTTCTCAACATGAATTTTTTTAGAATTCTGTAAAAAGAAGGGATATGCCTCTAATTTCATGAATAAATAAGTAGGCCTACGGTATCTTAAAGTACTCATTTACTGTATTGTTTTAATTCTTTAAAAATGTTTAAATCTTATTTTTGTTATAAACCCACTCCTGTTTGAAAGTTTAGTCTCATTTTACAACAGTTAGTAAACATTTTATGGTAATGACAACTGACTGAAGCAATGTACCAATAATATTGGTACTATATGTACTACAACTACTGTACAGTAACAACAACTACTACTAATCCTAGACTTTTACATTGAGGAAGGATTGTTGAACAAGATTTCTCTATTGGAGGATTATAGACCAGTATTTTCCACAGTGGTGGACCATTATAGCAGGGACTCGTGGTAGTAAGGTAATCTCCAGTTATGTCTATACTGTGTAAGTTATATCACAGATGCTAGTAACCTACTCAAATAGAGGATTGTACTCCCCTATCTTCCTTGACTACACTGTTGACTACAAATCCATGTTCTGCAATTATTCCTATAATTAATTAGTTAGTAATTAAAATGTTTCTTAAATGGTAAATATATGAATCTCTCTTTCACAAAAACATCTATGTTCTTTGTAACTTTAATAAACTGTAGCTACATAATAAACTGTAACATCCACCTCACTCATAACTATTTCGTCAGTGAAGCTGACTTTTGCAGTTTTATCTTCATCAGTATTCATGTTTACAATTCATAATACACGCATGCATACAATAAGATAACCCAACTTCGTAAAATTGGGTTATGTTTACGTATTAAAATTTTGGCGTTTATTACCTCAAATAACTTTTCCACTCTCTTTATAGGCGTACTCTATATAAAATAATATTATATAGAGTCCCTGTTCGGGCGCCATCTGTAACTTTAATAAACTGTAGCTACATATAGTTATGTCCCTGTTTTGGCGTATAAAAAATATACGATATACGACATAGGTTAAACGTAAAGACACTGTTTTCAAAAGTCGGGCGCCATCTTGATTACATATGTTGTCATCATTTTACTTACCATTGCTAAATACTATAGGGCAGGAATTCGTTACGCGAACTTTTGAGAAACGGAAGTCACCTGAAATAATAAAATACCTGGTTAAAATTGTTACCAGTGATATACCCTGTTTATTTTTATAGACTTACATCTTACATAATGCTTTTGTAAACATTAAGCGAACTTTGAAACCCTCCAAAATCATGATACATGTAATAAAATGTGTAATTATATAATATTAGATAATTATTTAGTAAATATAGCTATACATATCTTTCGCACAACCCAGCGTAATGTATGTCACTCTCTCTCTCTCACTCTCTCTCTCTCTCACACTGGTACAATTTATTTTATGAGCTCATTTTGAAAATTAAAATTTTAAATACTTGTATTTACTTTCTGTTATTTGTTATTTTGGTCATTTCAAATTAAGTTTGATGTGGAAATAATATATATATATATATATATATATATATGTTGCTGGAACGTTCTCACCAAATAGTCGTATAGTTGTTGGTTGCAGTTTCCGTGCGGTAAAACTTCGCGTACCGCGAGTTTACCGTGTACACTTCCCGGTCACATTTTGAAGTAGATTAAACTCTGCACTGTATCTAAATAGATTATTAACCACTTCTAGTGGTTCAAAAGTTAAAATTCACTTATTAGTGAACGAGTTGCCGGCCGGCTGCGATCACTGTTGCTGATGAAATGACACCGAGTCTTTGTTACATATTTCCGAGGTGGGGTGAATCTACGTCACAAGCCCTTTGTTAAGTTGTTGACAGCATCATGTTGTTGACAAAAACAAATTCTTGGCCGCTGACGTCATTAAGGATCGTCACTTTTATCGCAACAAATGACATACTGTTTTTTGTGATGCTTCACGGTTTTTTGCTATGAATCGGTCCAAATCCTGGCAAATATTATACAGTCCACTCACGATAAATTCATACAGGTTATTAAAATGTTTGTTTAATTTTGACCAAACTAAGGAATACAATATTTATGGTTTTTTATACCATATTTAGGGTAATTACAAATTGTACCATAATTGTACCATTACAAAACCCCCTCAATGAAAGATTGTGTGTCGAAGCACAAAAACTTTCATTGACCCTTTCATACGTCCTAAAGGGATCAGCCAGGATAAGTCGCCACAACCCCCTTACAATTTTATATAAAGGAAAATAACAACTCACCCTTGGTCAGATGATGATGACAGTACCTACATGACCTTACTGGACTTCTCCTTTGAGATCCCAACACCATAAGGCCACTTAGGCTTGTAACGCCCCTGCTCTGACGCGTTGGCCAGCTCAGGACCGCTGTCATATCACCAAACACTGAAACAATACATGATAAATATTAAAATAGTGGCTTGGTAAATTACTCTACCCTTAACTGATCTGGTTCCCCTTAGCTAGGTGCTGGTTTGTGCTAATAAGCACTGGGTTTGCTTGATATAGTTATAATACTAAGATATAGTTATAAAAATTATCCTACTAAAAACTCCCAAGAATTATAAAGAATTTCCTTTCGCAATATGGACAACCCTGAATTTATAAATTGTTTCGATTTCTATCGATAATATTTATCTCTTTCCATTTTATAATTATAAAGTATAAAAGAAATTATAACAGAAACATATTGATATGTTTGATATAAATAAAAAGAATTAAAGTATAATTGAAAATATGAAAATTCCACTATAAATCTCCCAAACATGGAGAAAAACAAATTATAGAAAAACAAAATAATTAATAAATCTGTATTGTATTATTTATTCATAAATCTTATTGAATGGTTAAAATAAAATTATTATCATTATTATTATTATTATTATTATTATTATTATTATACAGGTAAAATTATGGCATTAACAGTGCCAATTATATTTATCCCTTCGTACACATTATTTCCATACATGTTAAAAATTTTATAACATAAATACATAATACATTTTACATCATAATACACATTGATACATTTACTACATTGAGATAATTTATTCATTTTTAATCTTGATTAAGATTTGCACTATAAGATATGCACTAACATTTGCATAATTTATTTGAAGTTGCATTTAAGTTAAAAAATTACAATTGCAGTTAATTCATTAATTAGACATCAATTATTATTTATTATAATTATAGAATTTATTTCAAATTTATTATTATTATTAATATTCTTAATATTATTATTTCCTTATTCATTTCTTACTCACTTCCTATTACCTCTTTACTCTGAACTTTCTACCTACCTAACTACCTAACCTTTCACCTTCTAATCACTGTTTAGTCTGGATAACTCCTATATTCACTATACTTTTATTTATTATAATCTTACTCACCTTCTTCTAACTAACAACCAAATTTACCTATCATGACACCAATATCTCAATTATAAACACCATTACTAATTTCATTTAAATCCTATGGCACCGCTCGTCTTTGCAATGGGTTGGGTGTTCCCTAACTGGCTATATACATCCATAATATTTTGCCCTTCCAAATAATTTGGCAAACACTCCCTAAAACTACGCTATTTCCTGCCACAACACTATTGGTTGGCTACTCCTTATCACCTCACCCCCACTACAGAATTCATCAACAACAAATATATGTTTATACCTTTACTTTATTCACCTCTACAAATAATCACTAACTACTGTGTCCCTAAATATCTAATAATTCTCTTTGTATTATTTACTTCAAAATTCTTAACTATCTAACTCCATTTTCATTAATTAAATAACTCACCTGCATTTATCTATACCCAGGCTCTATTCCTGTTTAAACATTCTACCTTGCTGTAATCACTAACAATTGTCTTATAAAATTCATCTCTCACCTACTCATAACAATACCTCTCACTTTTCAAATATATATTCTTATTATCATTTATTATTATTATTATTATTATTATTATATTACCTTCATTACAAATGAATTAATAATTTAACTTCTATGACAGTTTATAATTTACGTCTGTTACCAAGATAGTACAACTTTCTTTTGTACTATAATTTTTTAGTCATAAAGAATGATTACTCTTTAATGGTTATTCCATTTTTAAAAAAATATTATTATGAAACATGTTATTACTAAAATACATAATAATACATACTGGTGTACATAAAATATACCTGTAAATCATCAAAATCATATAAATACATTGATACATAAATACATATAAAACAATGAAAAATATACACTCCAACTCATTATTTTGTTATTTATCAAACTCAGTCCATAGCAGTCCAATTCAATACCACTTTACACATATATATTTAATGTTCATTACACAATTGAAACAGTCTATCCACCATCGTTGAATAACAAACGAATCTTAGGTCTATTTAATTTATTATTTAATAAATAAATTTTATGAATAGTAACATTATATTCATGTTCATTTATAAAACTGTTATCAAACAAATATTTCAAGTCACGATCGAGTAGGGTTCCGTTTATCTCAGTAATATCATATGTCATTAATTGGTTATTTATTTTATAATTATCGTCATAATTTTCTACCAAAGGTAAGTACTTAATACCATTATTCTCATTTATTGTTATTTCAATTTCATTGTTATTATAAGGTAAGTATTCCTTATTTTCATCCACCTTATCTAACCCTAACCTTTCTAACAATTGTCTGTAATTTCTGTTTACTTTAAATATTTCTATTACTTTCTTTTTCTCACAATATCTCTCTATACTCTCTCTCTTAATACATTTCTCTCCATAACACCAAATTATACTTTCTGTCTCCACATATGCAGGGGTCCCTAACATAAAATTATTGCACCGCTTATTAGGTACACAAAAACACCAAGAAACTTTATTTGTAGACCTTTCGTCTCCCAAATATAAATTTAAGGAACTCTTGTCCTTAAAAAAAATACGTTAAGACTTTTCTTCACCCCCTAACACAACATCAAAAGAAAATTCTACCCCCTGCACTCCTTATACAAAAATACTTTCTCCAAACTCTCTTTCTGACTCAATACACTCAAACACTTCATTTTCACTCATAATACTTTCATTATCATTTTCTAACACCACATTCTTACTATCTGTAAATTCATTATTCGCATTATCAATTTTAATTACGTTATTAGTCAGTACTTCGTTTTTCTGGGTACTACTATTTACCTTCTGGGTTTCTAATAGACAAACTCTCGTCTAGTTTTGTGATTACCTTGTCAACCTTCTTAATAAGATTATCATGACCTATTTTGATTTCATTTTTAAGTTCATTGAACTTGATATCAAAATTATCGAATTTGTTATTCAAATTTGTGAATTTAATATTAGAATCGCTTTTCTGCTCATCTAGTTTCTTATCAAAATTATCAAATTTATTTAATAAGAGCTGCATCATTGCAGCAGTACTGTCTGACTTACTTTCTGACATTGTTGAAATGGATGTAGAGACCTTCTCTGCTTCTACAGATACAACAGATACAGGTGTATCTGCTTCGTCAATCTGACTAATTTGAGTTGGTCGAACATCCACCTCACTCATAACTATTTCGTCAGTGAAGCTGACTTTTGCAGTTTTATCTTCATCAGTATTCATGTTTACAATTCATAATACACGCATGCATACAATAAGATAACCCAACTTCGTAAAATTGGGTTATGTTTACGTATTAAAATTTTGGCGTTTATTACCTCAAATAACTTTTCCACTCTCTTTATAGGCGTACTCTATATAAAATAATATTATATAGAGTCCCTGTTCGGGCGCCATCTGTAACTTTAATAAACTGTAGCTACATATAGTTATGTCCCTGTTTTGGCGTATAAAAAATATACGATATACGACATAGGTTAAACGTAAAGACACTGTTTTCAAAAGTCGGGCGCCATCTTGATTACATATGTTGTCATCATTTTACTTACCATTGCTAAATACTATAGGGCAGGAATTCGTTACGCGAACTTTTGAGAAACGGAAGTCACCTGAAATAATAAAATACCTGGTTAAAATTGTTACCAGTGATATACCCTGTTTATTTTTATAGACTTACATCTTACATAATGCTTTTGTAAACATTAAGCGAACTTTGAAACCCTCCAAAATCATGATACATGTAATAAAATGTGTAATTATATAATATTAGATAATTATTTAGTAAATATAGCTATACATATCTTTCGCACAACCCAGCGTAATGTATGTCACTCTCTCTCTCTCACTCTCTCTCTCACACTGGTACAATTTATTTTATGAGCTCATTTTGAAAATTAAAATTTTAAATACTTGTATTTACTTTCTGTTATTTGTTATTTTGGTCATTTCAAATTAAGTTTGATGTGGAAATAATATATATATATATATATATATGTTGCTGGAACGTTCTCACCAAATAGTCGTATAGTTGTTGGTTGCAGTTTCCGTGCGGTAAAACTTCGCGTACCGCGAGTTTACCGTGTACACTTCCCGGTCACATTTTGAAGTAGATTAAACTCTGCACTGTATCTAAATAGATTATTAACCACTTCTAGTGGTTCAAAAGTTAAAATTCACTTATTAGTGAACGAGTTGCCGGCCGGCTGCGATCACTGTTGCTGATGAAATGACACCGAGTCTTTGTTACATATTTCCGAGGTGGGGTGAATCTACGTCACAAGCCCTTTGTTAAGTTGTTGACAGCATCATGTTGTTGACAAAAACAAATTCTTGGCCGCTGACGTCATTAAGGATCGTCACTTTTATCGCAACAAATGACATACTGTTTTTTGTGATGCTTCACGGTTTTTTGCTATGAATCGGTCCAAATCCTGGCAAATATTATACAGTCCACTCACGATAAATTCATACAGGTTATTAAAATGTTTGTTTAATTTTGACCAAACTAAGGAATACAATATTTATGGTTTTTTATACCATATTTAGGGTAATTACAAATTGTACCATAATTGTACCATTACATCTTTAAAGTACTGCAGTGTTACTAGTATTGTGCAGAGTATGCACAGTTCGTATCTACTAGTAAGAGCATAGAAGCAGAATAGAGTAATATATGGAACTTTCTGGAAAAACTGGGTAATGAAGTGCTGGGAAAGAAATGAATAAATACTCAGAAAAGAGGTTTAAATATGGAATGAAGAGAGAAAGAGTAAGTGATACAAGAAAAGCAATCAGCTTATCACAAATGCCTTCAGACAAGAACCAGTAAAGATCTGGATATTTATAATCAGAAACGTAATGGCTCTGAAATACATTACCCGGGAAGTGGAAGACTAATCATGGAATAGATTTATTAGTAATACATGGACACCAAATGGTGGCATACAGATTAATAAAGCAGCTCAACTAAGAGGAGAGGGAGACAGTGCATCTGAATTTGATTGCAAAGGACAAATGGATTGAGCATTACTTGGAACTATGGTATGAACCTAATCTTCCCCAAGAAGCTATAGAAGACGTAAGAGAGGACACAGGTATAGATTCAATAACATTTGAGTACCTAGAAGGAGCACTTTCATCCATGAAGAAACAGAAAGCAGCTGGTTTGAATGGGATAAACTCAGAACTGCTGAACTACTCTTGTATGTTATTTAAGTTTAGACTGTTACATTTGATGAATATGTGCTAGAGGAGATGCAGAACCCAGGTAAATGGAGAGTAGCCATTATTTCTGTTTTTAAGAAAGGTGATAAACTGTGTCATCAAATTATAGAGGTATAAGGTTGGTAAATACAACTTACAAATTATATGGAAAAATTATTAATCAAAGACTTTGTTCTACCTCAGACATTTATTTCTTCACTAACAGGTGATGTTATACTCTCTCTTAAAATATTGATTGAGATAAGAAGGGAATTTAATTTGGAGACACCTTGCCTTCATTGACTATGAGAATGTGATAGAGTTAACAGATCTACTCTGTGAGACAACATACGTATGAGGGGTCATCCTAAACATCTTGTAGATGTTATAAACAGCTTATACTATGATACAAGGATAGTAGTGTCTGCAGAAGAGGACTTGACAGAAGAGTTAAGCATTTGTTTATGAGGAAAAGAAAAAGTAAACGGTGTTTTTAATATAAATTCTAAAGATGTTTACTGTGAACATTTCTCTGTTTAAAACAGAATTTTTTTGCCATTTTTATTCACAAACCATATTTGACTAAACTATTTCAATTGTTAACAACCTTATTATATGTTCTTATAATCCCATGTTCTAGTTATCTTATGCAAATTTTCTAGTTATCCCATATTACTAGAAAAATATTAAGAATCGTAGGGAGAACAGTACATATAATAAGGTTGTATAACAGAAAAGGCCCTAGATTTATGAGAAAGATTCAGAGTCTGCAATTATGAAAAAGTAACTCACTGTGCATGTGAAGAATTAATAACACTTTGGATTGTAAACACCTATTCACAACACAAAAACTTTAATAAGGTTGATATGTTAATGACTCGAAAACAAGGAAACATGAAGTTACCGACACAATTGTGCTGACACAAAATTAATATAAGCTTTGTAGGATAGCGAGCCAAGACACAACCGTGCCTGTATAGATTTGTTGACTGTCACTCAGGTTCATGCTCACACACAAATTATTTGTGCTTCTGATTAGAACAGGCAATAACTTTGTCTAACTGACCTGAAAACGCAAAAATTAAATATATGACATAGTTAATATGTCCCACAATATATTAAATAATAAAGCCTTTAGTTTAGTACCATACATAATTTCAATTATGTGAGCTAATTTTTAAATTTTTTTTTTTAATATTTTTTCTTTGTGCAGCTCCTAGGTACATGCCTAGTGTGCCTAGTTACAAAGCCACCCCTGTCAACGAGGATGCATATCATACAAGAGATGTCCAAGTAGCACAGATATATTGGCCTACATCGTTACTATACATTTATATTTGTTACACATAAACTAAGCATTTGATATTCTTAAGTGCAATAGTCTAATCAATGAAACTGTAAGCATATTATCAGTTGTACCATTTATTCATTTACTTCTCTGTACTTACTCCTTGATAAACAAATTTGTTTCTTTGAGCACCTATTCCTTGGTCCATAGAACTTTTTGCATGAAGTCTCTACTAGCATTACACTCCTTCTACTACAGCTCTCTTATTTTAACTGTTGGCATCAGTCCCAACAGAACTGTTATCAGTTGTAATTAATTTTTTGTCACCATTAATGTAGTTACGTTGCTGTTTCCATCTTGCATAACACAACATGGTCTACCACAGGACAGAACAGAACAGAAGAATGACTACCACAGGACAGGCTAGCTTCACCGAAGATGGTAAGCTGTGACTGATGAATATTAATTGTTGTAATACTGCATCCACATGTACTCAAGATAATAATCTCACCTTACTAATGGTACAAACTGATTGGTGCACTGAGCAGGTTCCCCTTCTCATATTTTGTAAATTTTGTGTTTAAAAAAAATTAATTTTTTTTTTTTTTGAAAAGGGGAGAGAGACATCTTGCGATATTTAAGACTAGGCAGAATCACCTAGAAGGAAGCATTAAAGTGACGGGCCTCATATCACAGGACTTGCAAAAAGTAACTCAAGCTTACTGACAAATAACAACTTGTATTTAAGCAATTTTACAATCAACATTTAATATCAACCAACAATCAACATTTAATTTAATATTCTAATCATGGATCCTACAATTGGCAGCAAGGATCCTTCGACTTTCCTGTAATACATAACATCTTTTTTTTTAATTTACATTAATAAATTGAAATAAATCATTATTACATGAACATAATTAGACTAGCACTATCATCATAAGCTGATGGTCCCCCAGCACATGGAACATAAACAAGGATGGTAATCATTTTAACCCTTATAACCTGAACACCAGAAAAACGGACTAATTTCCATGTTTAATAATCTTCCAAAAAGTGTGTAAAAAAAAACGGAATATCACTGAATTAACTGCTTGTGCATGGGCGTAGCCAGCAAGGGGCAGGGGGGGCCGTGGCCCCCCTAAATTTGAAAATTTCCCAGGAGGGCGCTGAATAATTTTAGGCCGCTATACATTATAAATATGTCCCAACTCGGACATACTAGCGCCACCTAAAGCTACTGAAGGTAACTACTACCTACTCCTAGTTCCTTCGGGGTCTGCTAGATGACGTTCACTGTGCAGTTATACACCACTCGAATGTTTTCGACATCTCCACTGGGGCACTGTAGGTACAAGACCGTTGCAAAGATTGTGGTGGAAGTTTATATTATGCACTTCAATTTTAGGAGTTTTGTTTTGTTTATTACATGGACTCCGTTACAAATACAAATTGCCTCCAGTCAATTATTTTTAGTACTTACTGCAGAGTAACGTGTGTAGTGTTAAAATGGACATAAGAAGATTTTTTGGAAGTAAAGGTAAGCTATTTTTGTCTTTTTTATGAAGTTTGAAAAGTAAAACGTTTTATTTTTATTTTATTTTTTAAAATCTCATTTAATAACCCATAGTTTTCGCCGTGATTAGGCAGTCCATCTTGTAAACGCAAGACTTCTTTTGTTTTTAAACATATTTTTTCAACTACTAGTAAGTTTAATTAAAAACTATGACAAACCAAATTTATGTGACATCTGACTTTAATTTTGCAAGAGATCCATATTTTAGAAAAATTAAAAATAATTTTTACATTTAGTAAATATAATTTCTACATTTATTAAAAATAAAATTATAGATCAAATTGGGTTTTAGATTTTCTTTTTCATTTTGTTTCTTTTGGAGAGGAGAATATACCTTTAGATTACAATCATGACTGGGTTAGAGTTTTGTTTACATAACAAATTAAGCAACTCCACCATCTAGAATATGATGGATCTATTATTGTTTAGATTAATGTGTGTGACTGTCTCCCCTTAGTCTACTGTAGTGGCTAACTTGCATCATATGCTGAATATGCTGAAGGATGCGAGTTCTAGTCTTGTGGACGTATATGTAGTACTGTATCATGATACCAAATGGCTGAGTAGCAATAATTGGCAGAGACGTTCAGAATCATGGCTGTTGATTAAGCACCAGGCTTGCTACCCATGCTTCCTGTAAAAAAAGCTATCTGACAAGGCCTGATACAGACTGTCATACTAGGGCACTGTGATATTGTGCATATGCCATTATTAACAGTTGATAAAATATTAGATTTTGGATTAAACATATACTTTGTTGTTCATCAGATCATTGTCTATTTTAACAGCACACATACAATTTATTTAAAATAGTTAAAGCTATATAATTTCATTTTAAAACCATTTGTGAATCATATCTTTAAAAAAATTTTAGCATTTTCCAGGAAACCACTTAGCACTTAGCATTTAAAACAGGTTTATTTTTATTAAAATTTTCTTCAACTTTTGTTGAGCTCTTCATAGTTTTCACTCGCATTAGCATACCTCAGAATCATGCTTAGTAGACAAATTCTTTATATCTTTATCACAACCTTCATATAACTTCTTTTTGTTATAACCTGGCTTCAGGCATATAACTTGGGTGGGTTCAGGTAGCTTTGGTTGGTATTTTATCTTGGTAATATTCTAGTAGCCAAGTATGGTAATACAAGAGGTAATGGAAGTATCTTTCGTACTCAAATCACAATTTGAAGCCTCCAGTTTATCTGATATCTGTTTCTACACAGTTGTAGGTTGTAGGTGTCTGTGTATCATTTCTGATCACAAATTTAATGAGTTTCATTCAGTCAGATTTTTCTGTCTTCTGTATCTGTGCCTTCCCCCTCTTATTTTTAATTTTCAGGGTCTGCTTTTAGCAGATATATGTGAAGATGTATGTGCATGTTTCTAGCATCTGTATTTTAACATTGAATCAAACTAACAATTCTTTATTTGAATCGAATAAATGTTTTAAAGCATACATAATTTTTGTTTGATTTGAATTTTGTATAATGGTTAAATTAAAAACACTAATACCTTGCTTTGGTGTGTATACTCGACATTGCTGCCTGTAACTAAAAACCGGCCTTTATATAATTTCCATTTCATATAAAATCATACTGGATTATAAAAACGTCTTTTATTTATTTTATTAAAAAATTATCTGTTTTTTATGTACAGTCAGATGGTTCTGTGTGCCCAAATTCTGGCTTGATGAACAGAATATGCTGAAATTTTTCAGTCATACCAGTGACAGTAAAATATTTGATATTCACCAGTTCCTTTATAAGTGTTTATGAAGAATGTGTAGTAAACACATCTGGACATATATTAATATACAGTAACAATTAATTAGATACAGATAGCTTAGAATTATTGTTTGTTTGTTTCAGCTACCGAGAAAAGGAAAAGTCCAGAAAATGAAAGTGGGAGTGACGAGGAAAAGACAAAATGTCCTGCACCGAATTCTGAACCTAAGCCGTCTTCGTCATCATCAGTTAAAGAGGAGAGCTGTGATAATGACATCGGAAAATGGGTGGGAAAACCTTCCCTCATGACCACAGCCCAAAAAATTGAAGTTTTAAAACGCTGTTGGAAACCTTCACCAAGTTACGACTTCGCTGAGGATGCCAAGCATCTTAAAAGAAAATTTCAATACAGCTGGCTTGAAAAATACTCTCCGTGGCTGGCATATTCTAAGCACTTGAAGGGATCTCTGTGTCTGTACTGTGTGATGTTTACTCCAACTACTGTACAGGGGGTCCAGGGTTCCTTCGCTGTAAGACCGTTTACTCGATACAAACATATGCATGAATGTTGCAAGAACCATGTTGAAAGTCGGTGGCACTTGGCGGCAACCAAAGCAGCAAAATCCTTTATGGACGAAGTACCCGTAGATGTTCAGTTGGTATCTGCGCACCAGAAGTTAATAGCAGAAAACCGAAAAATTATGGCGTCAATAATCTCAACCATAATCTTTTGTGGAGTTCACGATTTACCCTTAAGAGGCAAAGAGCAACACGAAGGAATTTTAGAAGACTTGATTCAAATGAGAGTCGATAGTGGTGACAATGAGTTAAAGCGACATATAGAGGGTAAAAAGAATGCTACCTATATGTCTCCGCAAATACAAAACGAACTAATTAATTTGTGTTGTAGTGCTGTGAAAGATCTCATACTCAGAGACGTTAAAAAATCGTGTGCGTATTCTATATTGGCGGACGAGACAGCCGATATATCAGGAAAGGAACAGTTATCTATAGGAGTAAGATTTTTTGATGAAGAAAAAATGATGGTATGTGAAGAATTTCTTGGATTTGAAGAATTAAAAGCTATGGATGCTAAAACAATAGCGGATACAATTGACAAATTTCTAGAAAGAGAAGAACTAGATCCACAAAAATGTGTCGGACAAGGATACGATGGCTGTGCGACTATGGCAGGGAAAGATGGTGGTGTGCAAAAAATAATAAGAGAAAAATACAGGAAAGCTCTCTTTTTTCATTGTGCAAGCCATCAGTTAAACCTGGTGGTGAATGATCTGAATCGCGTTGCTGAAATCCGTAACACGGAGTCCACTATAAAGGACATTATAAACTTTTTCCGAGAATCCGTTTTAAGGAAAAAGTACGTTCCAAACATACTGACTCTGTGCGAGACAAGGTGGTCTCAGAAATACAGAAGCATTTCCATCTTCAAAAATAATTTTGTGGGAATTGTGCAGGGTCTGGAGAGACTGGCACAAGAAGGAAACACTGCTACAAGAAAGACAGCCTTTCAGCTGCACTCTGTTGCCACAAAACCTGTATTTATTATTTCTACATGCATTATAGCCAAGTACTCCGCTTTACTAGAACCTTTTGCAAATATTCTGCAGTCAACAAGTTTAGATCTTCTTCAATGTGCGCAGCACCGTTCGAATCCTCCTGCAGCTTCACCTGCCGAGTACTGGAAACAATCGATACTTATTCCATACCTTGACTCGTTTACGTCAGCATTGGAGAACAGATTTTCTGAGGACAATGTACCGGCATTTTCCATACTATCTCTACATCCCTTCCTCATGCTAGATTCGACCATCGAAGATTTGAAACAGAGAGCGAGATGTTTTGCTGATTTTTATGAACTGGACAGGTATGAATCTGAAGCTAAATTGTGGTATAATGTGTGGAGCGAAAAAACCTTGATCGGCAGGCGTTAAAAGACTTGGAAATAATCGAAGTGATTAAAGAAGCCAACACATTCTTTCCTGCCATAAAAAATGCCCTAACAATCTCAATAACGCAGCCTTGTTCCACAAGTACTATTGAAAGGTCATTTAGCACCTTAAGACGTGTTAAAACATGGTTGAGATCGACAGTAACAGAAAACCGCTTAAACGGATTATGCTTAATGAGTGTCCATAAGAAATTGGTTTTGGAAAAGAAGAAAGAGTTGGAGATGGAAGTTATAGAAAGATTTTCCGAGAATCCAAGACGGCTAGTGTTATAAGTTTCAAAGTTTCAGTTTTTTTCATTTAATTTTTTAAGAGCAATTAATAAAGCAATTAAATGTGTCTGAATTTTTTTCATTGAGTACCTAAACCTAAAGGAGAAACAATGGTTATGCTGGGTTTACTTTGATTGAGTAAATGAATAAATCAATGTTGTGTATGGCCCCCCCCCTAACAAAATTTCTGCCTACGCCCATGTGCTTGTGTACCATGTGTCCAGGACAGCCCTACCATATGGGCAAAAAATTGTATTTAAAGTTTTTCTTTTACAATCACAACAGCCCAGTTTGACCAAGACCGTAGGCATGGACAACACGACTTTAAAAAAAGAGAAGTACCTACTAACCATAATATGGAGCAAAAGGAAATTACAAGCAAGAAAGACAGAACATGAATGGACATACCCAGGGAGTGCGTTGACATAAAATAACCCGCCACAAACCTGCACATTTCTGCATGACAACTTATGCGGCAATTATGAACTATTATTGTGAAATAATTGGCAAAAACGAGGGAAATGAGAAATAAAAAGCAACATCACTGTGCAGGCATTAACCACCAAAATACTGAAAGCAATTTCTTAAATTCCAGCCAGCCGGTCTGGAATTGTACCTCATACTTTATATATCTACCTCCCCAAGAAAATAATTTAAAAAACTTAGTAAATTAGGATCTGAATAACGAGTGCTAACCCATGCCCACGATCTGGTGTACAATTACTGATTCATAGCAAGAGTGAGTAACATACAGTCCTCCGGCATATGTGCCTAATACATATATATAGTAGCAACTGTAATCACTAAATAAATGTCATATTGTTCTGAATACTACTCAAGAAGAAGCTTATATTTTAAGAGGGCCCTACACCTAGGCAAGGTAAGTGGGCCACCCATGGTGGCACTGCGCTATCTTATACAAAAAAAGAGGTTGCTGAGGATATTATCATTCAACCAATTTTTGTGCACGAGATGCTGGAAAAACGACTAAAATAGAGATGAACATCTTGACTGCCTCTTATTTTGATTGATTGATTTTATTGATTGGCCTATGCCATCAAGTTCGTTCAAGAAAGATTCATCAATTGAATCAAATATATCAGTCCTTGGCTATTTTTTTATGTTCATAACTAAAAGACTCAAACAACTGCAGAAGTAATGATATTGTGTTCAAATCTAGGAAAGGATTTACAACTCCCTGAATACCAAGATCCAAGTGAATTTTCACTGAAGGATACAGATGTCAGGGGATGGTGTTCTGGAACTTAAAGGTATAAGTGATCATATTCCTGTAGTTGCAACGCCTCAAGATGTTCTGGATTTTGTGAACATAGTCTAGAAAACAGTTCTTCAAATTTGTTTCCCACTATTCAAACTCTTTTAACTCTATTCGTGAAACAAGATTGATTTGTTGGACTACCCATAACAGCAATTTGAATTGAGGTAGCCAAGAAATTGAACTAAATGAACTGATTGGAAACTCTGCCAAACTGGAAAGATGAAAACTCTATACAAGCGATTTACTACGTATATTCAATATTTTACTTACTAAATTTTACTTCTTCTTTCAACAGCAGTGTCAATAAACATTAATTTTTCAAATGTCCTATTTAAGTTTGATATCATTCTTTATAGTATGTATAAAATCAAATAGTATTTATTTGTCATAACATGCAACAATAAATGATTTTCACTCACTGATCATAGTTGTTTATTTAATGAGAAGGTAATCTACAATTTTCTTTTAGTGAGGTTACTGTAATTTTTAATAATTTATTCATCTGTTTTTTTAAAAACTGACAACTTGTTACACTTTGTTACTTGAAGAACTTGTCCTTTATTTGAAGAATACATCGGCTTCAATTATTTTATAGTAGATGCCTTAGCAAACTAAGAGTTTAATAAAGTTAAAGTTAAAACACAACTAATAATAATTTCTCTTTAAATAATGGTATAATATTTTTACCACTTTCTTAGTTGAAGAAAAGAATGGTACTTAAGCAGCTGCTTGTTTTTGAATTTCTTGGTTAACTGACAGTTTCCTGTATACTTTTGGAGAGCTGTAACTGACAATATCTTCACAGCTTTACTAATCAACCTTAGGGCATTGTTCTTAGCTGTTTCAAGTTAATCTAAATAGGTTTGTTGGCTGCAGCAATAACTGTTCTTTCATCCTTCGATATTAGTTTCATGTAAGTGTTACAGAAAATGTTTAATGTATACACTTTGGTCTTGTTAGCCTCTTCATTGTTTTCAGTTTCTTATTTCCTTTCTATAATGATTTGCATATCTGATCTGATTTTTTGCTAATTTGCTTAGAAATTGTCAAAAAGTTAGTAATTTGTACTGACACTGTTTTCAGCAAATGATTGATGATTTTCATGCTGACATCTCAATTGTAATTTACTTCATGGACATTGATTAACTAATTATAAGTACAGTATAATACTATTGACTCGGAACACTAAGTTTTTTATTGGTAAAAATGTAAAATTTTTACCTTGTAGCCTGAACCAGTTTTCGCTTATTAAAAGCTTCATCAGATTTCATTACACTTCGTCAAACAATCCACAAATTTTACATTTTTACCAATAAAAAACTTTGTGTTCCGAGTCAGTAGTATTACAGTATACTAATAATTAGTAAAATTTGTGGATTTTATTGCTATACAATACAAGATAATTTGTGCAATAATAGTTTTAAAAAAATTCATTTATTATTTATTTCCAATAAAGTTTGTACATTCTTTCCATAATAATTAATTCCTAATTTCCTTCTTTCTTCTTATTTTAGACCAACTGAGATAATGTGTTTCATTTTTGTTTCAATGTGAACAAAAAATATTCTGACAAACATCACTTATTAAAATTTTTTTAGATTTACCTTTTTTAAATTATGTAATGTTGAGTTACTTTTAAATTCATCCTAGAGACCTAAAATTTTGTTCTAAAAATTAAAATTGAATCTGCATAAACTAAATCAAAATTTGAAATGCTGATAAAGGCAGCATTAAAGTGTATCCCTGGTTAAGATAGGTCAGATGCCCTAATTCATGGATTTTCAAATAAACTGGATAATATTGTTAATTGGACTAAAATAATAAGGTACCCAGTAGGTTTTTTGTTTTTATTATTTTTTTAAAAAGGGTTTTTCACCTCTAAAAAAATTCCCAAACATAAAAATTTGATTTTTTTTTTGGTATTAGTTTTGAGAAAACAAAACAATTTTTCTGCCATTTTATAGACCATTAAAAAATTTGGTATGGAGAACCATACATGATTTCCATATCCTAAAATTTATATTTAAAATCATTTAAATATTAATTAAATAAGTGGATGCTTGATTTCTGAAGAAATTACGTATCAGCTAAAATGGTACCACCATGTCAGGTGGATTAAGACTATCCTCAACCTTCATGAGGAAGGACTGTACTTTTGGATAAAATGTATGTAGGTTGAATGAAGAGCTAGCTAAAGGTAGCTGCGATCTGATTCCTGTAATGAAATTGGACTCTCGCTGCTAGGGGCCTAGGGATGTCTATAGTATTATCAAAGTCTTTCCTGTCAATACTATATTAGTCATTTTTCTTTTTCAAAATCGAGTCTTGATTTCTTTCTTTCCATTTGTCTTCTGATTTCCTGAACGACTATTCTGTTCACCCATATAATTATAAATTTCTCAGCAAAACATTTCTTCCTTAATACGTTTGTGTCTCCTGTTTAACTCCCACCATTCTGATCCATGTCATAATGCTATATTCCACACCGACTAGTAAATAACTAGCCTTCAGGGAGGTCAAAATATTTTCAAGGAGGGGCAAACGATTTTCCAAAGGAGAAAAATATTTATATATTTTTCATACACACACACATGCACATATTAGTTTATAATTCTCATATCATAATAGAAATAAGTACACAGATTGTATTAATTGCTTTAATACAACAACCCTGCCCAGTGATCCACAGGAAGCAAATCGATGTCCATTTTTTTGGCTTGCACACGTTGTGTTGGTGTGGGTTTCAGCACTTTCCATTTAAAAAGCATGCAAACATAAGAAATTAAACATGACTGAGGCCAGAAATAATGCGAATTTTGTGTGTGTGTGTGTGTGTGTGTGTGTGTGTGTGTGTGTGTGTGTGTGTGTGTGTGTGTGTGTGTGTGTGTGTGTGTGTGTGTTCTGTAGGCCTTTTTATTGCGGTAATCACAATAATAAAACTTTGGAAAAGTAAACATTACATAATTGAGATATGCTTGCCTGGCAGGATTTTTGTTAAAGTGAAATGTAATGTTCCCATAGGAATTTTGTTAAAGTGAAATGAAATGTTTCCATAGAAACTACTTCTTTGTTGTCAATAACGTAGTACACATATAAAACTTATAAAAATTTACCTCCTCCATCATCAACTACCATTTTAATTTATAAAAAAAAATTACCCCCTCCCCCTTCAACTACCCTTTTCATTTATAGATATTTCATCTACATTTCTACAGTGGATTATTATGACCTTCTTTTCAGGATAATTTATTTATCAAAATGTAGCACTTTACTCTTGTTAAAACGTAAAACGTTGCAGGTAAACTACCCCTTTCCCTTAACCGATCTTCACCAAAAACAATAGGCCTTGAGTCCTATTTAGGACTGTAGGCAAAAAATTATTTGATTCTGTTTGAATTTGCGGCTGTTATCGTTTGCCATAGAAAAAATTCTACACACAGACACACACACACACTTTTCGAAAAATTACTTTTTTTAATGTTTTGATGGTAGTACAATCAGAATCTGCCATTATCTCGAACACGATATTTTTCGCTATGACCATACTTCCATTTCCTTATGGAACATGGAAGTAAAATACTTTCATGAATCTTTTCTGAATTTTTCATTTTGTGCAACATCTTTAGAATTCAATTATTTTGAATTTTTACTATTTTTTGAGATTTTAGGTCATTACATGAATGATTTTAGGTCTTTGCGATTTTTTTGCGAATGCACCATTAGCAAAAACCTTGACAGATCATTTTAAATCTTACAAAAAGACACGTATTTTGGTTTCTTGTTTGCATTGGTACATCAAAATCTGACTGAGATATGAATGTTAAAGTTTTTTGAATATCAAATTAAAATTTATGAATGTTTATCAAGATATCTTTTTTTTTTGCCATTTTTCATGGTATATATTGAATATAGCATACAATATAAAAAGACAGTGTTTGTAGTTCTTAAATCAAGGTGCACTATTTCTACCAGGTGACTGCGAAAAGTCCTTAAAGCCACAGCCAGTAAAGAGAAAGGGAGGAAGGTGTGCCACTAGAATTTTCAAACATCTTGATGGTGAAAAACATGTAAAAAAGAATTAAGTACAGTTTTGTTAAAACAACTAATACAGTATATTTTATACAGGGAATCAGTGAATAACGAGTTTAGTATTTAAGATATCATGAGTTCCAAAGTAATAAATATACCTCACCATGCTTTTAAGTTTTATCTGACACTATTAAAATCCAAACTATTGCTCTAACCCAGATGGCATTACGCACATTTTAATAAGACTGACAGTTTGTTTACGAATAAGAAAAACAAGAGAGACGTAATCAGGGTTGTGAAATTCCCATTGCCAAAATGGCTAAAATTTTTAAGTACCAGACTATATTTATTACTTTGGAACTCATTATATCTTAATTATGATATATAATATTATATATCAGAGAAGTGGCCATTTAATAAAGGGATTGGCGGGATTGTAAAAATACAGTATATTAAATATGGATGATCAACTGTATCATTTTATTATTCACTTGCAGTTGCATTCCTATTTACAGTATGTTTGCACTGAAAACACTTACATTACAACAGACTGATAAAGATTATACTTTTGAAAATAGTATTTTAAAGTGGTTTGTTTCGCTATAGGAAAATGTAGGGTAAGACTGCACACTTAACACATTTCAGTCAGAAAACCAACAATTTTATTAATAAACACAAAAAGAATACATCATAATATTTTTTACTTAACAAAGAAACAAGTATGAAAAAATGTAATCTCAACTCAAATATTAAAATACGGTATGTTAAATTACAGTTTTCTAAAGTACAGTATTACATATACGCAGTCTTAGGCACCCAGTCGGGTAAGATTGTGCATCAGGTTGGGTAAGAGTGTGCATCATCACTTAGGCTGTTTAAGACTAATAATGATCACACACAAATGGTCCAGCACCAATATAATCTGAGCATGCCTCATGCCAATATTGAAGATACTGTCCACACTGCACCCAATCATCATCAAATGATTCACCACATCCACCACAAAATGTTTCCTCTTGTGAAAGATCTTCTTTTCATGCTTTCTTTGACTTACTTTCTCCCGCCGTTGATATATTTTTTTTGGCTGTTTCAAGTTTTCTCTATGCACCAGATGACTTCTTTGCTTGACCATAGATTTTTTATCCTCCCTTGCGTTCCGTCTCGCTTCTTTTTTAAGTAATTATTGTTCCTTCTTTGCTTGTTTTCCTCAAGCATTTTTTTTTTTTTAAGGAGATCCTGATATTATTTCAGACTTCTGTGATTTGGTCTGTTTACTATCTCAGTTGCACTTTGCTAGAGAATGAATTTCTTGTAGTTGTAGGGCAATCTCAGCACTAGTAGGTCTTCTAGAAGGTCCAGGTTGACTGACAGATTCTTCAAAATTACAAAACTTTACAGCTTCTTTTTGAACACTTAGGCCTTCTGGTTCTGAATTTATTTCACTTTCAATAACTTCACTTGAATGAAGAGAACAAAAATATCTTCAACACTCTCAATGTCATCATCTTCACTCATTGGCTTTTCAGTTGGCCTATTTTTCTTTAAGTGACTGTTGATGGAGCAAAGTCCTCTTCCAAAAAACATCAGGATTAAATGGATATATTCCAGTTGCCTAAAAGCCCTTTACAGCCTCCTCTACAGTAGTTATTCTGTTGTATCCCACTGCAATCAGACTACTAATTTCAGATAGAGTCACAGTTTGTCCTGGATTAGAAACCATCCACTTTTCTACTTCTATAGAATAGGACCAAAGAATAAATACCGGAGACTCTTGTCAAGGGGTTGGATTTTGTGACTGGCGTGGGGAGGCAGTGAAAGCATAGTTATGAATTTCTCTCTATAAAAATGTATGGCAGGAAGGGAAATGTGAGTGCAATTATTGTCGAGAATTAATTGAATAGGGTCACTTTCAGTAGGCTTTGTATGGTTTGAAAAATGCTTCAGCCAATGTAGAAAAATGTCTTGGTTCATGTATCTGGTGTCCGATATTAAAGGGAGAGTACCCACGGGAGCTTCTTTGTAAAGTTCTGGTTTCATCCTTTTTCATGCAGGGGGTATGTGAATACCGGAAATACTGAAACATGCTGCAACAGATACAAGCTGGCCTCTTTCACCAGATGTTACCTTAGGGTTCAAACATGCGGATCCAGTATTACTGGTAGACTGCAGCTTACTGTGAGACATTACTGTATTGTGAGACATCGCGACAAGTCAATGACAAACATATCCTTACTGTACTGTGAGACATCGCAACAAGTCAGCTGACAAACAAGAGTTTACCCTTGCAGTGTACTGTTAGGTGTTACAGAGGAGGGAAGTGACCATTTTCTCTCGTATAAATTCCAAAATTTATATTTTTTACTTCTTATGTATGTATGTGTATGCATATTTTTTATTTTTTATTGACTGATTGAAGTATACTCATTAAAGAATAATTGACTATGTTATCCAGTGACAGTGACAGTGCGAAAACTTATATGTCTTTATGTACAAAATGGTGGTTAATATCAAACTCCTCAAACCGCCAATATAGTTTCCACCTCATAAACCAGAGGAGACAAGATTTGGGCGAATACACACAACAACTAAAATAAGTCCTGAGACGTTTCATGCATATATGAGAATGATGCCTGATACATTTGAATATATTTACAACAATATCAAAAAGAAAATTGGAAAATGCAAGTACAACAACTACACACAAATCCAGTTATGGCAGAAGAAAGACTGGTATTGACCATAAGGTAAGAAAACTAAAAATTAGGCTATATAATTTTACAAATACTGTACAGTAATTTATTTTACAAAAATGAATACAAAACTTTTCAAAATTGTACACCTTAAAAAATGTACACCTTAGATTAAATTTAAAACACTTTAACGCCCACGGTAAAATTCATTTTTCTTCCCAGGGGACCAAATCTATTTTTTCAACTGAATTAGCCTTGTAATTGAGTAAAAATAGTAATCAGTAACTCATTTTCTTTTTTGAGTCTAATAATATAAGGCAACATGAAACGGTTGTATACGCCCGCTGTGGTCCCATGTAGCGAGTTAATATAACTTTTGCCATGAATGAACCGCAGCGGGCGTATAATACTGCTTTGTTTCTGTCAACGTCTAATCACTCCCAGTCTATCCAAGCTCTTGGCTAGTCATGGAAACCTACTGAAGGAATAATATTTGAATACTAATAGCTTTCTGTATGTGTTTGATGTTTGCCTCACGGTTAGCCTTATGAAAAACAATAAGTGGCAGATGCTGCCTGATATCATTACGTAATATTAGTAATATGCAAAATCTATTGACAACAGATTGATTCACATTGTGGTAAAAAAAAGAAATATTACAGTCATTTCCTTTTTCTCTCATTCGTGTTTCCTTTCAGTATACATGTATACTTGCTAACATGTTTTTTTATTTCGTTTTTTGAATGTTACCATGTTCACTTCATTATGCAAAAAGAAAGTGTTTTCTACTAGTGGAATATGTGTCACTGTAGTTATCAGATTATAGTTCAAAATTGTTAAACATTTTTCTTTATTATAGTTCATTCTTTCCCTAGTTTCGTTTTTATAAAACAAACCCACAAATTAATCTCTTCTACTCAAAGGCTGATACCTTTTTCCAGTTTTTCTTTTTCCAGTTCAATAAGTTGCTTATCAATTTCAGCTTATGGAGTAATTCTTTTTCTATAACCCGTTTAGTAATAATTCTTGCTGGATGTGAAATGCAGAAACAGAAGAAGCTACAGACGATAGTGTTGGTGACTGCACCAGAGTTGAGTCACGAGGTGAAAATTCATTGATCAAAGGAGCTATCCTACTTGTTCTGCAGAAAGGGGAGGGTTCAGAATACTAGCTTCTTTGTAGTAATCAGGGGATTCTGGTTCTAATTCACCAGCTGTAAGGGATAGGGAATTATCTCTATCGGTAAAATCGCTGGTACTTTTGCAGGATGTGAATTGTTCTTTGAGAAACAGCAATTTCTGATAATATGGCCACTGATTGCTAACGTCATCTGGTGCAGCATCACCGATCGATTTTCATTTCTTTTTAGCTGTCTGTTAAATTCTTGTTGTAGATTCCTCCAGGCATTTCTTGCATCCACTTCTGTAAATAGAAAAGAACAAAATAGGATAAAACCGTTGTGGCTTTTAAGAGTCTTTGTTGGTTTGTCGTTTTTCAATAATGCCCAAATGCTAACCGAAAATGTTATTCCTGTAAATAATATGTAGACACACACACTCTACTGGTATGTGTAAGTCGCACAGGTTATACATACATTAATTTATAATTCATAATTTTGCAGTTGCACACTTTTTCATTAAGCTGGTTGAAATTTAAAAATTTCAATTTTTGTAAACTCATCTAGACTTATTAATGTTAATAGTGAACAATGTACTCATACTCCACATGTTTTATTACCTGCACATAAATTCATATATGTATTAAATTTTCATTAATTTATAATAATTTTCACCCACATATTTTGGTTTGTTTAGCATGATGTATTTTGTTTTACAGGTTCCTCACCACGGGTTGCAGTTTTAAGACATTAGCCTTTTCACTTCGCATGGGGGCCTCTACGGTTGCAAAAATAATTAATGAAGTATGTCAAGAAATTTGGGAAACTTTTCAACCTATTCATATGAAACAACCGCCAACCTCTGACTTTATACGGGTCGCTGAAGAGCTCGAAAGACTTTGGTTTTTCCCAAACTGCATTGGAGCACTTGATGGAAAACGTGTCCGGATAAAGTGCCCAGTTCATTCATAATCAATGTTCTTTAATTACAAAAAAAATTTCTCAATTGTTTTGCAAGGGTTAGTTGACGGTCATTACAGGTTTACTTCTATTGATGTGGGGGGTTATGGAAAGCAGAGTGATGGAGGAACGTTCCGAGCTTCAAGCCTTTCAAAATTATTAGAAATGAATAAACTAGGAATTCCAGATTGGAAGTACCTGCCAAATTCGAGTCTTAAACTACCTCATGGTTTTATTACTGATGATGCTTATCCTCTAAAAGTGAATCTGATGAAGCCATACTCAAGAAATTCACTGAATGCGTCGCAAGAAACATTTAGCACACAGTTATCAAGTGCCAGGAAAATGGTAGATTGTGCATTTGGGATACTGTTTTCTAAGTGGCGAATTTTGGCCGGTGCCATAGAAACAAACGATAAAACAGCTGACAGTGTATAGTTAAAACAATATTTATCTTACACAACTTGATAATTGACAAAGAATGGCGTTATCAGGATGTTTCTGAACATCCTCCCACACCGCCCACATGTAATTTGAGACGAACATGGTCACAGAACCCCACAACATGTACAGCCACAATAATTTGAAAAAAAAATTTCAAATTTTTTTATCAATAATCTGTAAAAGTAAACAACAAATATTCCAACAAATCAGAGTCAGGTTAGATTTTATAACTGATGTTTTCATTTTGATATCATTAACTTTAAGTATGTATACATTAAATACATAAGGTGTAATGTAAATGTATAGTGTAATGATATAATTATATAATTTTCATTAATAAAACTAATGACATTTTCAAAGAAACAAATATTTTACATACGGTACCTGTTATTCTAAGTTTTGTTGCTATTTTCTTCCACTCCTTTGCCAAAACGTGCCGGTTGTGGTGGTGTCCATGACGTTTGTCCCCCAAAGCTGGGGCACTGAAAACTAAGTCTATCAAATAGTCTTTCATTTATAATTAAAAATCAATATATTAACTATGAAGCCGGAATCACAACCAAAAACACATATGAACTGACGAGATAGTACGCATCCACTTGAACTCGGCTGCGCTACTGATTGAGGTTCATGTGATTCAGTGAACCAATCATGTAGTGTGCCACCTTACTATATTGCTGTCTTCCGTGAGGCAAAAACAAGATAATTTGTTCTTGCTTCACTCTAATAGTAAGCTGCACAGTAATATAGTACAGTAAGTATCTTCGACATGTTCGCCCCTACTTAAAGCTATACATTTGTTATGTCAGCACTGTCGTACAGTACAGTAATGCCTCACAGTATGCTGCAGTCTACAAGTAATGCTGCGTCGGCATGTTCGTACCCTTACAGATACCTTTCTTCCCAACTGGAGATATTACTTTAGGAGTCTTGTTTGGGACCGCTGAAAAACGTGTTTCATCCATGTTAAAAATACATGGGGTGGAATTTTTGTTGTTCATACACAGCCTTTAAATTGTCAAAAAATGTTGACCTGGATCTTATTAAAACCTATTGCTCTTCCTAAGCTGCACTGTTCTGGTTTCCGAAAAAATAATTTGTGTCTTTTACAAAAACACTTCACCCAATCTTTTCCAGCTATTTTTTTATTACAGTTGAACTGGTCAGACAAACCACTCAGTTCAGCAAATTGATGGGAAATTTGCATGATCTGCTTTCTGGTTATTCCGTAAAATCTTGCATCTAATTCTTTGCATAATGAGGCAAGCTTCTCTTCCATTTCATTATTAAAAACATTGTTGAATCTTCCAAGAAAAGTTGGGACATTCTCCTTAAATAAACAATATAGACCAATAATAGTAAAAAATAATTAAAAATATTAATATTTTGGCCACAATAATATTAACGTTAAATTAATATAAATATTACGGTTAATTTAGTTTAAAATTGTTCTTGACCATTAAAGGCAACTTTAACTGTCAAGAGCAATTTTAGCCTGAAAGACCTGTTATAGAAAAAGGCTTGACAGTCATAACGCTAGTAAAAATTTCACCCAGCATCTAAAATACTGTAATTGGGTTTATATGTTCGTTTCAACAGTTAGGTGAATTGAACTGATAGTACCTCTTACACTTTAATGACCATGGCAGGCGTAATGAAAGGAAACATGAATGTGAGAATGAGGAAATGACTAATACTTTTTTTACCGCAATGTGAATCAGTTTGTTGTCAATAGACTTGCATGTTACTGATATTACATAATGATATCAGGCAGCATCTACCACTTATTGTTTTTCATAAGGCTAACTGTGAGGCAAACATCAAACACATACAGAAAGGTATTAGTATTCAAATATTATTCCTTCAGTAGGTTTCCATGATTAGCCAAGAGCTTGGCTAGACTGGTAGTGATTAGACGTTAACAGAAACAAAGCAGTATTATATGCCACTTCGGTCTTCCGTGTTCTCTTCGAGTACTACCTGATAAGAAAAGAAAATAAGATAAGAGCAGACATCTAATGAAATTTTACCACAAACTGTTTAGGATGTGTTTTTATAAGGGTAATCGGTTTAAATCATGTCCGATGAAAATTTATGGTCGTTTTGAACATAAATTTGTATGTTTTTTTAAGTAAATACTTTTCTTCTAGTCTTATTGCCTACCACCTGTCGAGAACCCCTGTACTATGGGAATCCCTTTTTTTAAGTATTGCTGTCTACTGTGACTGTTATTAGTTTTGCTAGATTATGGCCTACAAATTCTCTTGTTTCTTATTTTCTTTTAAACAGTAATAGTTTAATAAAGTCACAGTGTAAAGTAACACTGTTAATACTTTTAGTTTCAATTTATTTCATATAACAAATTGTATAATCAGGACGAGCGAAGCGAGTCCTACTACTAGGCAACAATTGGTACATTTTTATGGTACACTTTACGGAAAAACTACTGAACCTTTAGACTTGAAATTGAACATAATTATTCATATACATGTCTAGATTTGTCATTAATCATTATTTTTATAAAAAATTAATTTTGACAAGAAATAATTGTAATAATTTTTTTTTATTGTGATATACATCCATCAAAAATGGATTTTACTGACATACCTGATCAAGATGTTGATTACAATCATTTAATACATGCAGTACAAATGGATAAATGTTCTAAAGCTTATTATCAAAGAAAGAAAAAAAATTCTTCTGAAACTACTTGTCGTTTTAGTTTCCAAAAGAATGTGTCACCGAAAGTAAGATTCAATTTATTCATGGTGAATTAGAATATATTTCAAAAAGAAATAATTCACATTTAAATACCCATAGTCCACAAATTTTGAAAATTTGCAAGGAAATATTGATTCACAAGCCATCGTTTCTATTCATGCTCTTCTTCAGTATATTGCTAAGTATAACCAAAGCTGAACCAAGATCGGAAGGTATGAAACATTTCATTAGACAAACAATGCAAGCATCACATAGTAATGTTAATGTTCAACAAATAGTTCAAAAGATTTTGATAAAAATGTGTGCTGAACGTGATTATTCTGCTCAAGAAATTTTTTGGATTCTAATGAGTTGGCCTTTCTTTCGATCATCTCGTCAATTTGTTTTAACTAGTTGTCGCCCAGTGGTCGAAATTCGACCGTAATTCATTCAATTTTTAAGTTTGAATGTTATTGAGGTTCTTTTGTCAAAGAGTATACCTCTATAATCATTGCATATAATTTTTTTGAATTTTGTTCTATTACGTCAGCTGCGAGGGTGTACAAATACGTCATTAGCGTGTGTTGTTTGCCTTAATTCCCTGCAATACCTATGAAATTTAAAATTTAATGTTAGTAACAATTGAAAAAAAAACACAATTACAGCTTGTATTCGTATTTATTTTTTGATATAATACATTGTCAGTTTTAATTTTTTTATGTTATTATTGAATCAAATAAACGCTAATAAAAATGAGACTTGACATTCATAGAAGTATAAGATACATTGTTTTCAATTCCAGCGGATTACATTTCATTTTTGGTAAGGTACAAAATTTGAAAACAGTTTGAAGATTATCTGCTACATAGCTTATATAATTTTTTAATTTTTTTGTCTATGCATTAATTTTCGAGTTATTTGAAAAATATGAAAGATAGGAAAAATGAGGTTTAGCTTGGCTAAGCCATATTTAAAAAGGAATAACGCGTTTTTTGACATTTCCTTGGGTTTTTTTTATTCCCATACTGACCAGGTTTCGCCAAGGCTACACAGTTATTTTGCCTATCTTTTTCGAATTATATAAAATTTAAATAAAAAATTAATACAAAATGTTGTCCATTGAACTTAAAATAGTTTGAAAGTGAATTTAATGATTCAGAACTTCTGTGTAAACGATGTTTTTTGTAAAAACTCTTTCATCATTTGCTAAATGCCCTTGGCCATTATATTCGGAAATATAAAATCTCAAACCATCGAATGATCGAACTCTACTTGCTGCGACGTACAATTGACCATGTGTAAAAACTGGCTGCCTCAATAAAATTCCAATTTTTTTGAATGTTTGTCCTTGAGACTTATTTATTGTCATTGCAAATGCAGGTATAATTGGAAATTGAGTTCTTTGAAAGTTAAATGGTAAAACAGTACCGGAATATGTTAAATTTATATGTGGAATCAAAATTCTCTTATTGCGTGCGGTTCCAGTTAAAACTTCGCAATCAATAGCATTACGATGCATACACTTGATGCGCATTCTTGTTCCATTGACTAATGCTTCCTTTGTATTTAAGTTTCTGATCAGTAAAACGATGCAATTAACTTTCAATACTAACTTATGTGGTGGCAAACCACTAATAGTCAAAGAATTCAAAAACTCTACTGGATAGTTATTGATTTCATTGTCATCATCACAAATTATTTTATCGTAGCTATGATATGTTTTCTGTTCACCTGGTATTCGATTAAGTATATCACAATCATCATTTTTAGGTGCTAAAATAACTGACTTCAATATGTTATCTGAGAGTATGTTTTCGGAAATATTTCCATACACCTCATTAATAATATTATTTTTATCTCCTATTAATTGCTGAGGTATTTCAATAATATTTTCACCAAACTGAGGGAATTGTGGGGCTTCATCATTACCAATTTTTTTCAAGAATTTGACAAATTCTATTTCACTTGGTAAGGCTCTCATATTTTGAGTAAACGTTACTTTATGAAAATAAACAAATTTATGCCAACTCGTGACACAATTTTCAATTAAAGTTGCACGTGATCCATGTGGGACAACTGGTAAGATTTGCCGAAAATCACCGCACAGAAGTATCGTTTTCCCTCCAAATGGTTATGTTTATCATTTTCATCGCATAGATCCTGCAATAATCTATCTACGATTTTCAACACTTGCAGTGGGCACATAGAAATTTCATCAATAATTATCAATGATGATGAATTTATGTAACGTCCATAGCTACTATTTGCGGTAATATTCGCTACAGAATTTTCCAAAATGGGTATAGGCAATTTAAACACATTGTGTAAAGTTCTACCTCCAAGTAATAGAGTTGAAGCTATGCCACTGAACGCTGTTGCTATGCAACTAAGATTAAGCGAATTTAATTTGTGAATGATTGCTGTTTGTGTGAATGTTTTTCGACAACCTGCATGAGCGGTTAAACAAAAAACATTAGATCCAGTATCATGATGCAAAACTTCACGAATCACACGATCAATTAGATTACGCTGTTCAATATTTGCAGTTTCATAATGCTCAGAAAACAGAAACTGTTGTTCTATTGGATCAATAGCATTTGCTTCGTCTGTTCTCTGTGAATATGTGGGAACTGGTAAACCAAGTTCTTGACATGACAAATTATGAACATTCAAAATATCTTCAATTTCTAATAGAGCTGTATTAAAGGATACTTCTTCGTTGTAATCTCTCAAAAAATCTTCACTAAGATATACTTTAAATTCATTCCATAACACCAATGCATTGACTGGCACATTTAATGCACAAATGTAACCAAATAAATTTCGCATTTGTTTTGGTGAATGTAATTCTTTTGCTTCATTTAAACATTCACGCCATTCATTATAATTTGAAGCAGTGCCGCGAGCATGGCACGCTTCAACAAAAGAAGTGCGTATAATTCAATTGTATGTTCTAACATCCTCAAATGATTTTGGACCACAGACATGTAATAAAAGCAATCGTAAATGGAAAAGTTCGATGTCTTTTGGTGATACTACATATATGCGTGTAATGATTTTATCACCTCCACGCCTTCTCTTCTTCCATTTTTTTTGGGAATCTTCCCACACATAATGCAAAGGAATTTCAATATACTTATATTCATGCGCTGATGGATCTGATCGATTCAATTCAAAAAATGCTAACAATTTTGTTTGTCTTGCATTTTCAATTGCTTGACGTTCTTGCCCTTCTCGAAAGTAAACATTCTGTCTACGCGGTAAATGAATGTCAAGTCTAACGATGACATGTGATTGAAAATGAATTGGTAATTCATAGATGCGCCATACAGCTTCAGTTGATCCGACATAACGGCCATTTAAAAAATTTTTAACGTCATCAATTTGTATTTCTTGACCTGGTTCATTTCTCTCTGAACCTAATTCAACAGATGCACTGTCATAGCCTTTATACACGTATTTATAAATGTATTTAACACTTTTAACTGTAGTGCATACTTCAACATTTATATGGCAATTAAATTTGGCAAGTAAATACGGATTGTATGGTACAACATAACGATTGTCGAGGCAACTACCGCGAACTTCAGCATTAATACCATTATCACGCCTTCTGTATAATGGATATCCATTTAATGATTCACATGTAAATTCATTAAATCGTTTTGGATAATCTTTTGTGCATTTTCCATCTCTCATACATACAGAATTTGGATTAAGTACACCGCATGGACCATGCATCATGTGTTTTACAACATATTCATGTAATGTAGGATGTGTTTGAATGTTAGGAATCTCTGCAGATACAACTTTATCAATATCGGTAGCATTAACAATTTTATCTTGCTCATTTAAAGAGAGTAAAATGTGAGCATGAGGCAATCCTCTCTTTTAAACTCAATTGTATAAATGAGTGCTTCAACTTTACCGAAGATTTTTTTTAGTGTAAGGCCCTCAATTAATGCGTTCAGTTTGGACTTGAATACACGCACAACAACATCAGGTCGAAAATTAGTTGACTCACCTACACCAATATTGCTAACTATTTCAGGCCACCTTGGATTGCAAGTCATTGTAATAAACAAAGAAGGCTTTCTGAAATGTTGTACAATTGACATTGCATCTAAATAATTCTGATACATATTTCTTGGAGATCCATTGAATGAAGATGGTAAAATTACTCTACGGCCAACATTATTGGCATTGGGGTTCAATTCTAAATAATCTGTTAAATTGTTGTAAACTTCAGACCTAAGACTTGTTTGATTTTGTCGAATGAAATGTAACCTTGTGCCCTCTATTCTCACATACATATCAACTATCCACTGCAGAAATAATTTTTGTAAATAGTGCAACATGCTAAAATCTTCTCTAATTGCAAGTCGATAGGCTGCATACTGAAGCATGGTTAATTTATTTCTGGGCGCTCTTGAATTAGATGTAGTTGGTACATTATGAGAAATATTGATATGCCACCCAGTATCACCATTTGGAAAAGTAATGGATACCCTGATGATGAATCCAAAACAGAGATATTTTTAATGGTACCATTAACTTTTGAAAACGAAACCATATTTCGTTCAAAGGGTGGCTCACCATCAACTATACTAAATATTACCGCTACATCAGTTTGAACTGCATCATTATAACGGCGTAGATCTAAATCACGATTTACTTTAATGAGCATACAAATTTTCCTTATTTTTATTTTCAACTCTCTGACAATGATCTTTCATTGCAATGAATGTCCGAACGAAAGGATTAATGCGTTCCAATTCAAGAGAGATTTCGCGCATTATATTGTTATTGCATGTTTGATTATAGTGTTCACGTAATCTATAATTGACAGCAGTGTCAACATCATAAAAATATAATTGCGCATAACATGGTGAGCGACCATATCCAGCAGTCATTGGACCTGATCTGTGATAAAAAGCATCATGTATTTTAAAATGATACACTCCACGCGTAACTGTATCCGAAATTTTAGCTTCTGAGCTGACCATAGCAAATGATGAATTGTATTTACGAATGTTTTCAAAATAATTTTTTGACTTTCTTTTTATTGAAGGTTCATTTGAAGTAAGTCCATCATACAATGATTTAAAGTATTCATTTTGACTTAAGGCCGGTAATATTGCTTTACCCTTATGACAACATGAAGTGAATGCAGTCCTTTCACCTAAAGTGACCTCAGATTCGAAATGTTTTGCATTGCAAAACCTGCATTGTAAATGCATTAACCCACAATCAAAAGTATTAAATTTTCTTGGAATGACATTCAGTGTGCATTTAAATGTATCCCTCAAAATAATTTCATCATTTTGTATACTATTTACACTATTTAAATTTGCATTTGGTCTATTATCATTTTGACTTTCACGCGAATATATATTCCTTCTTCTTTGTCTCTCACTCCGAACCGTCAATGTTATATTATTTACACTATTTAAATTTGCATTTGGTCTATTATCATTTTGACTTTCACGCGAATATATATTCCTTCTTCTTTGTCTCTCACTCCGACCCGTCAATGTTCTATGTCGAGGCATAATGGAAGTAGGTGCGAATATCTGAATGTAAAAAAAAACATGTAATGAAATTACTGAAACTAAGATTAGACAGGGTTTAATTTAAAAATAATAAAATGTACTCACTTTTTTGAAACCACCAATAATAATTAGGCGAGAGTAAGTCAATTCAAATTGCTGCTACAAAATTTTCCTTTTGCAACAGGTGTATATTAAGCAAGCTGTATTTCACTTTCAACTGCACATTAATAAATAAAACACAGATATCTAATATACAAAATATAAAATAAACACTTTTTTGCCTTGACATACACTCCACAGAGTATTGAAAAAGGAACATTTGAAATCACACAAAATTCACAGCTCATTCAGTCAATCTGTCAGTATTAAGCAAGCTGTATTTCACTTTCAACTGCACATTAATATATAAAACACAGATATCTAATATACAAAATATAAAATAAACGCTTTTTTGCCTTGACATACACTCCACAGACTATTGTTGCCTGGCAACAAAATTATTTTATTTTTAACAATTACCATTGTTTGAAAAAGTTTAAATGAATTTTCAAGTGCAAATGAATGTTTTATTTTATTTTATTTAATGTATTTGTAACACATATTATATATAAATTTTAGCTTTCTGCACTCCTTCTCCATATAAACTTTAACTATGCCAAATCTCACACTCCTCCGTGCGCGCAATATGCTTAATAAGGGGTACAAAGTTTTCTCTTCACGTATTAATATATAGATTAATTTATCACATAATGTATGGGAACAACTTTATATGGATAGAGAGTATGGAAGCATTTCTACTTCAGATTCTTTGGAGAAATATCAACAGCGATCAGCGGAATTTAAAAATATGTCTTTAACAGATTTTTTTACAAAACTTTATAAAAGAGGTGCAAATTATAGTACTAAAAATGTACCTTATATTCTTAGAGTCATGCCAAAAATTAAATATGATCCTGGTGTTGAAAACAATGAAAATTTTTACAAGCAACAAGTTTTATTACATATTTCCTGGCGACAACTGAATGATCTAAATCCACATAATAGTACTTGGAAGATTATATATGAGCAGCATTTTGGGAATGACGATATTCCGAATTATGATTTGGATTATATGCTACAAAATTTGGAAGATGAAGAAGATTCTGAAGAAACAGACCAATTAGAAGTAGATCAACCATATGATTGGATGGACGTCGCTGCTGAACCAAATACTATTCAGGAAGAAGTAGATCTAGGTAGAAGAGAAATTGATATCAGACATAATTGGCATTCTATTTTGAATCAACAAGTGTTGCATACATTAGAAAATTTCATTGAAAAAGAAAAAGTAATAGAAATTCAAAGAAATGACATTGTTAATTAATGTTCAATATAATCTGCCAAATACTGTTTTCTCTGATGAACAACAAGAACTGACAAATGTATTTGAAAAACAACTTAGTTATCTACAAGGTAACGAAGAAGAACTTCTGATTAAAAGAATTGTTATTCAAGAAAAATCCGATTCTGGAAAGAGTACTTTAATTAATTATTTCATTTGTCGATTGAATCAAACATTGGGATCATCTTCTTATCAATTGCTTGCACCAACTGGTGCTGCTGCTGTTAATATTAATGGATCAACAATACACTCCAAACTTTTATTAGGAGTACATAAAGTATTTAGAGAACTCAGTTCACACTCACTTGCTCAATTTCAACAGGAAATTCGTGGTTGTAAATTTCTGTTTATAGATGAAATGAGTATGATTGGATGTAGTCTTTTGAGGAAAATTGATTTAAGAGTACGCAGAGCTATTCCATCAAGACAAGATGAACCGTTTGGTGGATTATTTGTATATTTTTGGGGGGATATTAATCAGTTACCTCCTGTTAATGACAGACCACTTTACAGTGATAAAATTGAAGGGAGTGAATTCCTTTTAGAAGGAAAATTATTATTTACATCAAGTATTCAAAAGTATTTTTTTATCATCATCATTTCGACAAAATGAATCTCAACAAATATTTCGAGATATACTTGATCGTGTTAGTAATGGTGAATGTACAGTTCAAGACTATGAAATATTAATGACACGTAGTACACAAACTTTTTCACAAAATGAACGTCATTTTTTCAACGATCCAATTAGGCTATTTGCAACAAATAAAAATGTAAAAGAATTTAATCATCAAAAGTTAAAAGGATTTTGTCAACCAGTTGCTTATATTCCAGCTATTCATAATTGTTCTAAAGCAAAATCAGCAAGTGCAGAATTATCAGGTGGACTTGAACCATTTATAATTTTATCAATTGGATCTAAAGTTATGTTACATTCTAATTTGTGGGTTGAAAAAGGATTAGTGAACGGAGCTTTAGGTTACATTGAAGATATTATCTATGAATAAAATCATGGTCCACCTGATCAAATGCCACGAGTGATAATGGTTCATTTTGAAAATTATTTTCATTCAACTTATGAAAATAGTGGTTGTGTTCCAATTCCACCTATAACTAAATTTTGGAAAAGTGGAAATATTAATTGTTCAAGGAAACAATTTCCGTTACAATTAGCCTTTGCAATTACAATTCATAAGTCTCAAGGTTCAACCTTAGATACAGCTGTTGTAGATATTGGAGAAAAGGAAACTTCTATTGGTTTAACATATGTTGCGTTGTCGAGAGTAAAAACTTTAGAAGGTTTAGCATTAAACAGAACATTTTCTTATGATAGATTTTGTAATATTAAAAATTCACATATGTTAAAGTGTAGAAAACAAGAAGAAACTCGAATGAGAAATTTTGTATCTGATTAAAAATGTATCTAATTATTGATTTAATTATTAATTAATTGTGTTAATCTTTTTTCTAATTATTTAATTATTAATTTTTAATTTTTTAAAAATAATTTTCTATTGTATTTTTTTATATTTAAAAAAATAAATATAAAAAATCAAAATATTGTTTTTTAGCCATAAAATTATTTTGAAAAACCAAAAATTTTTTTTTTAACTAGCTAAAAGCATGGTTTGATGGTGATTCCAGAAGCTCAAATAAAAATATTGTGATTATTTATTTGTACATAATATTTTTTGTATGTAAGCTTCGCGAGTCACCACAAACCCATGCTTTTAGCTAGCATAAGTATACGTATAATAAGTATATAATAACAGGTATTTGTACATGTTGTTTTTTGGAACGGTATCATTCGTACCTGTTATTTAAAATACTAGTTTAACACATCTCTAGTTTGACATTATCCTGTGTACGACAATTTCTAGTTCTGTATACCAGAGAGTGTCACCTTCCAAATGTTATATGACGTCACCGTCACCTGTACAATTGAGTTTTAAATACTTTCTAATACCAGTGGCGGCTGGTGCTATGGTTGCAGCATTGCACAACCACCAAAATAGAATAACTAAACTGTAAAATAATATACGAAAACATTAAGCAGTTAAAAGTGTCATAAATTTCAATGGAAAGCGTATTAGATTCTATGCGGTAATGTTCCCGTGAAATTCAAATGTGGCGCGCAGGCTGGTGGTTGTAGGCTGCTTGCAACTTGAACAGTATATGGCAGAGCTTACAACACAAACATATGGGAGAATGTGCGTTACTCTTCACAGTTACCGTACGTTCCCAATGTTAGATAGGCGGTTGCACAAACTTCTGCGACGCTCCACTAGTAGTCATCTTCTTGATTTGTAAGGTGTCAGGTTTAGTGTTTACATTGGTTCAAGATAAACGTTACCCATTGTTTGAATTTATAAAATTATAGCAATAATTTGGTATAACTGCAATTGTGATAATAAAGTGTCAATTGACTTTTTATTAATTAAACTGTGTGTTAAGTATTATTATTTCTTTGTTTAATGCTGCTGTGTGCTTTTGTGTCTGTTCTTTTTGGAGTTACTGATTCTGCGTGCTTTAAACGTGTTTTATTTATTATTTTATTATTATTATTATTATTTTATTATTTATTATTATTTATTTATTTATTTTAAAATGAATAGCGTTAAGATCCAATGGCTAAGACACCAAATGTCTCCCTTAACAATAAATCAAATTGTAAAATCAGGCGGCTGACAATTTAATCGATCACTTAAAGTAGAATATTATGAAAATACTAACTGGTTATGTGGTTGTGACGAAAGAAATTCTTTATTTTGTTTTCCATGTTTATTGTTTGGATGGAACCCCTGGACAAAATTCGGAATGAAAGATATTAATCATCTAGCTGAAAAAAATAAATCATCAGGCGTTCAGTGTAGCCTACATATAAAGAATGCTTTTCAGTTTTCTCTTTTTGGTACATATAGCACAGCAGCTGGACAATGAATATAGACGAAATATTGTTTTACACAACGAAAGAGTACGCAATAATCGGTACATTTTAAATATAATAATAAACTGTATTCGTTTCTGTGGAGCTTTTGAATTAGCTTTGCGGGGTCATAATGAGACTGAATCTTCATCAGATCCTGGTGTATTTCGAGGCTTATTTGGTTTCAGTTCTGAGCTTGACACAGCAATGAAAAATCGTTTAGAGGAAGCAACTGCATTTAAGGGCACCTCAAAAACCATTCAAAGTAATTTTTTAAATATAATGTTAGAAATATGAAGAAATAACGAGTAAGATACAAGAAGCGGATTATTTGGATGTAATTGCTGATGAGACCACTGATGTTGCTAATGTTCTTCAAATGGTCATAGTGTATCATTGAAAGATAAACAGGTTGAAAGACTCTGAGGTTTCATTGTTTCTCCTAAACGTGATCCTCCTAATCATGACAATCATGCTTGTTAGATGAACTGTCTCGACACAACTTACTTGGAATTTCCCATAAATTAACTGCTCAAATAATTTAAAAACAGTAACTTTCTATTTTTGTTCCATACAACAGCACTATTTATGATGCACATTGTAGTAGGTGTGCCTCCAGTTTAATGTGTTCTTTTAAACCCCCCCCCCCCCACTCAACCGACTACGGCAACCACAAAAATTTGGAACCACCAGCCGCCACTGTCTAATACCCCAGTTACATAAACATTCATATTTTATAGTTTATTATAGATATAATTTAACGAATAAACATATACAAGTAGGCCTAATATGTACGAGTATTAACATTTTTAAAATACTAAAGACTTGGTAAATACAATGATACAAAGGTAATAATTTAGTTTCCGATTATTAATAAATAACATTAGAATTAACAGCCGAGAAATTATCTTGTTCCCATCTCATACGAAAAATGCAGTTCACTTTTGTGTTATTTGCCTTACTGTGCAACAGCCACTATGTTATTTGCCTCCCAGAAACAACAGTAAAATCGTAAATTAAAACAATAACTTATTAAAAAGTATATGTATTCTATATATATTAATTACAGAATTATGTTAAGCGAAATAGACAAAGAAATTCAAACTTATGATTCGTTAAATACGTTTATTAAAAGCTCTATATGGTGTTAGCATCCCTCCAAGACATATATATATATATATATATATATATTTGTTTAGTGATACATGATTGCATAATAATGTGTTTCGATGTTTAGTGTCTCTGCAATAAATTCATCCCTGGCTGTTTTTGGCCACTGTGAAAATACTCCAGCTGGACAGTTTTACTACCTTGATTCCCACGATTAAAACGACAAAGCATGTGTGTGCACCGCGAGCGCACATGCGTGCGCGTGCCAGAGTGCGTGTTGGAGTCAATGCAAGCCGCACGCGCTCGCACTGATCCGAACACGCAACCGCAAAGCAGGACATGTGTCGGCTCAAGCGGTGTGGTGTGAGTCTGTACGCGCGGGCGACACATGCGTGCGCGTACCAGAGTGCGTGTTGGACACGCAGACTGCAACGCAGGACATGTATCCGCCAAACGGGTGTGTGTGAGTGTGATGCCCATGTCCTAAGCGTGACAATCAAAACAATAAAAATACCATGTAGCTCCAGTATTTCACAATGAGTAAACATTCCATGAGACGAATTTATCTGCAGAGGCACTGATGAGACGTCTGTAGTTGTTGCCAGTTTGAATTAAAATAATTTCCTTAAGTTTCGACCAATTCCCTGGAAACAAACAGTTTATTGTTAACAATTACAACAATTAAAATTTTATTATTTTTACTTCCATATTCCTTAAGGAATGGAAGTATGGTGATGGCAAAAAAAATCGTGTTCGAGATTATTGCAGATTCTGATTCTACTACACTCAAAACATGAAAAAAAGTCGTTTTCCGAAAAGTGTCTGTAGATTTTTTTTTCTATGGCAAACGATAACTGCCGCAAATTCAAACAGAATCAAATACTTTTTTGCATACAGCCCTGATTTGTAGAGTACTCGCGACCTATTGTTTTTGGTGAAGATCGGTTGAGGGAAAGGGGTAGTTTACCGGCAACGGTTTTTTTTTATCAAGGGAAATTTTTTTTTTTTTGGCAAACGATAACAGCCGCAAATTCAAACAGAATCAAATAATGTTTCGCATACAGCCCTGAATTGTAGAGTTCTCAAGACCTATTGTTTTTGGTGGAGATCGGTTAAGGGAAAGGGGTAGTTTACCTATAACGTTTTATGTTTTAACAAGGGTATTTCCTATGGCAAACGATAACAGCCGCAAATTCAAACAGAATCAAAAGATTATTTGCATACAGCCCTAAATTGTAGAGTTCTCAAGACTTATTGTTTTTGGTGAAGATCGGTTAAGGGAAAGGGGTAGTTTACCTGTAACGTTTTATGTTTTAACAAGGGTATTTTCTATGGCAAACGGTAACAGCCGCAAATTCAAACAGAATCAAATAATTTTCTGCATACAGCCCTGATTTGTAGAGTACTCAAGACCTATTGTTTTTGGTGAAGATCGGCTGAGGGGAAGGGGTAATTTACCTGCAACGTTTTTTATCAAGCGTATTTTCTATGGCAAACGATAGCCGCAAATTCAAACAGAATCAAATAAGTTTTTGCATACGCCCCTGAATTGTAAAGGTCTCAAGGACTTTCGATTTTGGTGAAGATCGGTTAAGGGGAAGGGGTAGTTTACCTGCAACCTTTTACGTTTTAACAAGAGTAAAGTACTTGAAAATTTTATTTAAACTTTTTGAAACAATGGTAATTGTTAAAAATAAAATAATTTTGTTGCCAGGCAATAAAATTATAATTTTTTCATTTTAATGTAAATTATGTTTGAGTTAATATCTTTATATATACAGTGGAACTTGGTTATTACGGCCTCGGCTGTTATGTCAACTCGGGTGTAGCGTTATTTTGTCATAAGTCCGGTCAAACTGATATCTTTAACATTATAAAAAATCCCGGTTTTAACGTCACTAAATATTGTACTACTCTGTTATAGCGTCAAATATTTCTCAGATATAATACTCTAAATTTCATTAAACGTATATATGTGCGCGCGCGCGCGCTAGCCCATGGCTACAGACATACATTGTATGCAAGCAATAAGCACTGTAACAGGACTGCCGGCGCCAGCCATTTTACGTGCTCCAACGGATGGCTAGATCGATTTAAGGCCCGACACTCGATTTCCTTTGCAAAAATTTGTGGTGAGGCAAAATGCGTAGATCTGAACGTTACAGGCGATTGGGTGCGTAACACTTGGCCAGAAATTAGACGATCATATAAAGATGAAGACATCTTTAATGGACATGAAGCTGGAATTTTTTATAAATTAACTCCATATAAGACTTTCAAATTTAAAAATGAAAAGTGCGTTGGTGGGAAGCTCTCTAAACAAAGAGTTACAGTTTTTGTTTGTGCGAACATGACGGGAACCGAAAAAAGGAAACTTTTAGTTATCGGGAAAAGTTTGCATCCTAGATGTTTTAAAAACATCAAAAAACGTCCTGTAAGTTACACTGCCAACATAAAAGCGTGGACGACTTCTAGTATTTTTGAAGATGACTTCTGTACGTGTGTATGTCACTGAACTCCTCCATGTATAAAATAATATATCGTTCGTGGCAGGTAAGCATATCTCAGTTATGTAATGTTTACGTTTCCATTTTATTATTATGCCTACAGCAATAAAAAGGCAGGTAAGACACACACACACACACACACACACACACACACACACACACACACACACACACATACACATACACACACACACAATTCACGTTATTTCTGGCCTCACTCATGTTTATTTTCTTACATTTGCACGCTTTTTAAATGTAAAGTGCCGAAACCCACACCAACATAACGCGTGCAAGCCGAAAAAATGGACATCAATTTGCTTCCTGTGGATCGCTGGGCAATGTAACTGCACTTGTTTACAGAGGAACGATTCATAGACAGACTTTTCGTCTTTAGGGAATGAACCCTCTGCAAGATGCTGAGGGTCCATGAGTGACTTCGGAGCGCTCCTTCTTTTTCGCGTGTTTGTTCTGTGAAACATACACTGTAGATTCGCAGCTTTACTCTAAGTATAGCTCAATAGGAAATGTTGAAAATTTTTGTCCACAGTGTACCCTCATTCACACTAAACCTGCTCTGATGTTTTAATTACGGACATCATAATATTAAAACTTTGGAAACTTGAGCACTACTTAATGGAGATCAATCATTAACTTATACAAGCCATTAATTTTATGCATATTTTTTATAGGCCTATATATGTGTACAACGTTATCGGCAACAAAGAAGTAGTTTTTGTTAAAATTCCTTCTCGGGATATTTGGCCGTAGTCCAATGTTTTCTACAAAACCAGACGTTTCGGCAATGCCATCGACTTCCATCATCAGTGAATATCGAGTGCGATAACGTGAGGTGGTATATGTTAGTGACCACAGTACTGTGGTTAAGGCTGAAGCAGTAAGTAGAAAGAAGTAGTTTCTATGGTAATATTTCATTTCGAAAATGATTTTAAAAATAAATCTTAGAATATGGAAGTCATGTATGGTTCTCCATACCGATTTTTTTGTAAGAGTTTGGGTTAAATAATTTCATGTTGAAGTAAAGAACTATCCTGACAAGATTTGGATTATCTAAATACTCTGTAATTTCAAACATTCGTAAAATAATTCAGTAAAACACCTTACTGTAAAAAAAGTAACAAAACTGCAGACAGTAAGCCTGTAAAAATGGCAGACATAATTGCGGCACTGCAGTGTGAAGAGCAACGCTCAAATAGATTATTCTGTAGCGCACTGAGAGGGATTTGTGGGGGGACCCCCTTCCGCTCTCGAGAAGAGGGGTATAGAAAAAAGGAAATGTCAAAAATTAAAAAGAATTGCTGGTAAAAATGTAGTAATATAAGCGGAATTAAATAATTAAGCTAATCAGTTAAGTGAGCACGTCAGTTTTACTTCCATATTCCTTAAGGAAATATGGCAAAAAAAATCGTGTTCGAGATTATTGCAGATTCTGATTCTACTACACTCAAAACATGAAAAAAAGTCGTTTTCCAAAAAGTGTCTGTGTGTGTGTCTGTCTGTCTGTGTGTCTGTCTGTGTGTCTGTAGATTTTTCTTCTATGGCAAACGATAACTGCCGCAAATTCAAACAGAATCAAATAATTTTTTGCGTACAGCCCTGATTTGTAGAGTACTCACGACCTATTGTTTTTGGTGAAGATCGGTTGAGGAAAAGGGGTAGTTTACCTGCAACGGTTTTTTTTATCAAGGGAATTTTTTTTTTTTGGCAAACGATAACAGCCGCAAATTCAAACAGAATTAAATAATTTTTTGCGTACAGCCCTGATTCGTAGAGTACTCACGACCTATTGTTTTTGGTGAAGATCGGTTGAGGGAAAGGGGTAGTTTACCTGCAACGGTTTTTTTTATCAAGGGAATTTTTTTTTTTGGCAAACGATAACAGCCGCAAATTCAAACAGAATCAAATAATGTTTCGCATACAGCCCTGAATTGTAGAGTTCTCAAGACCTATTGTTTTTGGTGAAGATCGGTTAAGGCAAAGGGGTAGTTTACCTGTAACGTTTTATGTTTTAACAAGGGTATTTCCTATGGCAAACGATAACAGCCGCAAATTCAAACAGAATCAAAAGATTATTTGCATACAGCCCTAAATTGTAGAGTTCTCAAGACCTATTGTTTTTGGTGAAGATCGGTTAAGGGAAAGGGGTAGTTTACCAACAACGTTTTTTTAACAAGGGTATTTTCTATGGCAAACGATAACAGCCGCAAATTCAAACAGAATCAAATAATTTTCTGCATACAGCCCTGATTTGTAGAGTACTCAAGACCTATTGTTTTTGGTGAAGATCGGTTGAGGGGAAGGGGTAGTTTACCTGCAACGTTTTTTATCAAGCGTATTTTCTATGGCAAACGATAACAGCCGCAAATTCAAACAGAATCAAATAATTTTTTGTATACGTCAGTGAATTGTAGAGGACTCAAGGCTTTTAGATTTTGGTGAAGATCGGTTGAGGGGAAGGGGTAGTTTACCTGCAACCTTTTACGTTTTAACAAGAGTAAAGTACTTGAAAATTTATTTAAACTTTTTCAAACAATGGTAGGCCTAATTGTTAAAAATAAAATATTTTGTTGCCAGGCAATAAAATTATAATTTTTTCATTTTAATGTAAATCTGTACATAGTATAAAGTAAAGTCGGTCTGTTTTCTCTCTGTGTTTGAAATCGCTTATCTCAGGAAGTACTAGTAGAGGGATAATGAGAGTTCTGACCAAAGTACCGTTATTCCCCCACCACCACCGCTGGACCAGCAGCATCGACCAATCAAATTGCATGGCGCCTTTCGCGCGTCAAGTTCAAATATATGCCGTCTTTCGCGAGCCTAAATCACTTTCACTTTCTACTGGACCGCGAATTTCCACGAATAAATTTTTTTATTTTTTTTTAATTTGATATTTTTATTTTTTTAATTAAATTGATTTGCATATCCGCGAATATATGCCGTCTTTCGCGAGCCTAAATCACTTTCACTTTCTACTGGACCGCGAATTTCCGCGAATAAATTTTTTTAATTTGATATTTTTATTTTTTTAATTAAATTGATTTGCATATCCGCGAATATATGCCGCCTTTCGCGAGCCTAGATCACTTTCACTTTCTACTGGACCACAGCATCCGCGACTTTTTCACTGATCTGTGTCAAGATCCGTGACTTTTTCGCGTATCTGGACCACAGCATCCGCGTTATTTTTTTATATGCCGCCTTTCGCGAGCTTAGATCACTTTCACTTTCTATCACTTGATGCATTATAGTGTATATATTAAATATATGATCAGGGTTACCAACCTTGCATGAGTTCAAATTTGTTATAATGTATATTAAATCTATATGATCAGGTTTACCAACCTATGGTGGGGGGTTCCGACTTGATGCATTATAGTGTATATATTAAATATATGATCAGGGTTACCAACCTTGCATGAGTTCAAATTTGTTGTGTGTTATAATGTATATTAAATCTATATGATCAGGTTTACCAACCTATGTATGGGTTCAAACTTGATATGTGTGTGTATTATAGTGTATATTAAAATATATGATCAGGGTTACCAATCCTGCATTATTGTGTGTGTATAGAACAGATCTGCCAACATTTTTCTTCGGTGGGAAATTCAAACTATATTATAGTAAATTGTTGACGACGACTTCGATATCAACTCACTCTCCCCTCCTCTCTCTTTGTCTCTAGACACAGTTGTCATCAGTTTTACATAAGCGTCGTGCTACTTATGGATTATTGTAATTAGCGATACTAAAATGTAATCACCAGGAAATATATTTATCGCCTACCTCATTGCGTTCTACTTCTAATTTTGGTACATGACAGTCATTGACTGCGATTTAGAAATTAATATACTGTCAAGTCTGTGTGTGGTAAAGTGTTACGCATAAAATATGAAAAAATATATAATGGGTGAGACAAAACAAAACACATACAGCCGAGTTGCAGACGCGTATTTGCAGATTCACTGTGACTGTTACTAGCGGACGTCCGATTTCTTGGTATGCCGTCGCTCGCGTCATCCGTATTTAAAGTTCGCTACTTCCAGTACACATGGCCTCTGTAACAGATTTGGTCTCCAACAGGTGTGATTCGAACGGTAAGAGCAAGAACAATATGAACAAGGCCAAGGACATTATATGTCTAGTATCCCTCCTCAGACGCTGGTGTTACTTTGCATTTTTGCATTAAATATATATATCGTAAACAATGAAATAATAATATTTCGTCATTGTAAGATTTTAATAAAACAATTATCAGTTTAAATTCTCTCTCTCTCTCTCTCACACACTTGTTGTGTATGTTTCTCTCTCTCTCTGTGGTCAGTACCGCGCGCATGTATATGAAATTAGAAAGTTTATATTTATTCGACAAATATTAACGCCCTCTCTCTCTCTCTCTCTCTCTCTCTCTCTCGCTCGCAGACGTCGGAAGCAATTCGAGGTCATTGACACGATTTTACACTGACACATTGCAGTCTCTCACTCTCTCTCTCTCTCGCTCTCTCTCTCTCTCTCTGGGTTAAGCTGGTGTTGTACGTTACTAAAATCATAGCAAATATTTTCATTCTAAGCATGTATTACTGTTTAGTAATAATTACAACCAACAAAGGATATATAAGTTTGTGTACATGGATTGTATATTGCAAGCACAGAATTATTATTTAAATCCGATATCTGTTTTTATTAAAATCATACAATGTCAAAAGAGGATAGTTGTCTGTTACGAACCAGTACTAACTCTCCTATATGGCCGTCGCTCGCATCATCCGTATTTAAAGTTCGCTACTTCCAGTACACATGGCCTTTGTAACAGATTTGGTCTCCAACAGGTGTGATTCGAACGGTAAGAGCAAGAACAATATGAACAAGGTCAAGGACATTATATGTCTAGTATCCCTCCTCAGACGCTGGTGTTACTTTGTGTCATAAAATCTCGTGGCACTCAAGATAAGAGACAATACGTTTGCAAAAAACGACAAAATTGAACTTCTGGAAACAAAATTGTACGGTTTGTAAGTAATATCGACAACACAGGTCAGCATTTTTCGGTCATTGACAGATAAAGGGATCGTCACATTAGGACTACTGGCTGCTAAATCCAGTAGTACAAGAACTTAGATATTTGTTGAATCAGTAGCAAAAATGTTAGATCTACTGTTTTCAGCGTACATAGACATTTGATAATATTCCATTTTGGTTGTATTCGTGAAGCCATAGTGTAATGGCTGTCATTGGAAGTCATGTAACCCTTAGTGTTTGTGCGGGAATCGTAGTCGGATTTTAGTTTCTGTCATGTCTTTCGTCCGTTTGTGTGCAGGTTGTCGTTACAGTCATGAAAATCATTTCAAGAGGTAAGCCGCATTGTATTGTTCGCGTACCGTGAGCATATGCGGTGGTGATTGCTGTACAAGAATTCTACGGACTGATGTGTTACGAAATTAGCGTGGTAACCAAGTTCTATGACATAGAGCGCGGGTTTCTCCGTACAATTGTGTAACGTCGCGTAGCATTTTTGTGCGATGTTAAGCGACCTATAAAACGTAATGAACCTGTTGTGCCATGATGACGGAGTTGCATAGATGCGTGTGATAATAATAACAATAATAATATAAAGAGGTCGCGTGCTCAAACATTAGCTCGGTGCTCCAGATAAGACGAGAGTCAAGAACAGTTATGATCATCACCCGACCGGACCAGCGCGCGTGCATAGCGCAGCGTATGTGTTTGTTACAGTAACGGTAATTGCTTATTAAGTGGGGAAACGAATCAATTGCTGGTGTATTGTGCTAGTGTGTATGCGCGTACAAGAACGACCTACGACAATCCGCCTGCCCTACTTTGTCTACAAGTCACAATGTTTATGGTTATTATAGTTCAGTTTCCGACCAGAAGTAGTACTGTAGTGGTATTTTTGGTTTATTTTGTATCTTTGATTGGACAGATGGAAAATACGCATCGTTTACTCACCCTATAACTATTCGACCCTGCTTAATACTCTAAATATTATTATTTCGCCTTTGACATGCTCCTTGTCAGTCTGTAATTTAGAGGTAGCGAATCTTTTTGCCATTCTTCTGCCGATGATAAAATGTTCTCTGTAGAGTTATTCGTCAAGTTGCTGGTGTAACAATAACATGGTGTAAGCTACCTCTCGTTTATCCATGAGAATGGGTGTTCGGTGTCATCTGCCGTGAGGGTAAATAGCGCCTTATTTTCGCTATTATTTACAACGGTACGGCTAAAATACTAGTAAGCGTAATCAAAAATTACTTCCTACCCTGCTAACATCAATCAATGGATGCATTTTGAGTACGGGCTATGAAAATGATCCGGACACAGGTTATGTCAGCTTGTAATAAGTTAGGCCTCTCCAGTTCTATAATTTTCTACAAAAAATTAGCTTTTGTTTCCGATTAAGTATCTCCATTTTAATTACTTTTAACACTACACTGAAAAGTTTGTAGTTGTGGGTAGAGGAAAAAATATCAGGAAAGGTATCCGTAGTATGTCATACGATAGTGAAGGAAAGATTTCATCGATATTTTGACATGTTCTCTCGCATATGTTATAGGTTACAGTGGATATGAGATTCGGTTAGAACATGTGCACACTAAATAGGTAATTGTAAGGAAAATAAGAAATTACTGTAATAGGTAAGTTGTTCAGTACTACAGGAGTAGAAAAATATTTTCATATTCATCATTGTCGTAAGGAACTCACACCCTGATGGAAGGACACAAGGTGCAGTACAAAAATCCTCCCAGAAGGTCCTTCCAGAGGACGACTGACTGTACGCTATCATTAAAATTATACAAAACCACTGCTGTCTCGATTCAGATGTACGACAGTGAGGAATGTAAGCGAGACATGTCTACAATTTGAAGCAGCTGAAGTGCTTTCTCTGAGAAGAGTCAAGGGTGCCACACAGTTGGACAGAACGACTGCATTCGGAACGAGCTAAACGTCCATAATCCGAACCAGCGAATAGACGATTACAGATTAAAATGGTGGGAACACGTCGACGGAATGGACGAAAACAGGCAAGCAGTCCAGCGGACAAGTGTGACATTAGAAGTCGTGGAACGTGAGAACAAATTTATGTGACTTTACCGAGACGGAACAACCATTTATGTCTAAACCATGAAATGAAGAAGCAGAAGAAGAAACGACGTAGTTCGTTTTGTCGTTATTTGGTAGTTGTTGCCTAGCTATGCAATAAATTATTACCTTCAACTAAAGGAAATTCTGATTTTTTTATGTAGTCCTTCGACAACGCAGGCTTTACGTTGTGCCGAGCAACACTCCGCGTGCTTTTACGGAAAATGTAACATGCGCATGCAATAACGTCACTTAAGCTGCTAGTTGAACATGTTTATGACAGCAGTTTCATGGGATGATTTGAACGGTTTGTTTCATCGAAAACTGTCTGCAGGCGAACATATATTTCTGATGTACACGGTTATGTAAACAGAATAGAGAACATGAACTATCAGCCCAAGTAACCTACAATAAATATTATATTTAATCGCTTTTCGTTATAACCGATATGAAATGCCACAAAATGACTACAATTATTGCGTATAACGGAGGATTTATGCCAGCTTTAAATAACAGAAGATTTATCTGAATGGTCAGGCGGCACTAAACGTAATTTCGATTCGTTCCAACGTGCCGTTATTTACCGGTTTAAATACTATGTATTCCACAGCGTTGTGATTTATACAGTAAAAGTGATAACGAAAACGAAACGTCGGTCGGAACGGTTAATTAGGCAGCATAATGGTATCCGTCCATCCGTCCGACTGTCTATATCTGTCTGTCTGTCTGTCTCTGTCTGTCTGTCTGTCTGTCTGTCTCTCTCTCTCTCTCTCTCTCTCTCTCTCTCTCTCTCTCTCCCGTTGTCAAACGTTATGTTCAAACCGTTTCTCCTCTCTGTGGTCATTACCGCGCATGTATATGATTTTAGACACATAGTTTTGTTTTGTGGCACGCGTATTATCTTCAGAAGAAGGTCCGTTAAATTTATTTTTTAAGACAAACCTTAATCCCACGTCACCGGATTACATATGACCTATGATGTTGGAATCGTTGTTAATTAACACGTAGACCGATTTGTATTGGTTAATTTGTAGACGTGTTGAATTTGTTTAATAAAGGACTTGTCAGAAAATTTCTTTTCCGACCACAACATTAATCCTTTGCGTCAATTATTTGGCCATTAAGTAGTTTTATCAGTAAGTAAAATTTCGTCATTTCTTGAAGTGTTGTTTATAAAAATTCCATATGCGGCAATTACAGTAATTTACAATGCAAAAGCGATGTTGTAAGTAATCTTACAGTTATAATTTTAAATTCTTTTTTATACAAAGTTATTAAGAAATTTTAAATAAAATATTTAGTATCTAAATTTAAACAATACATGTGTATGGATTTAAATAAAATATTTAGTATCTAAATTTAAACAATACATGTGTATCTAGTAACATAGTAAAGTTATTGAAATAATAATATTGTGGTTTGGAAAATTGTTCACTGCTAGTCGGCAAAAATGAATTATTCAGTCGGTGAAGTAGTAGGCCTATGATTGCAGGGTAGCGCGTGTTTAAAGTATACCATTATTTTAATATTTCTGTATTTTCTTACTTCTGTTTTTCATTTTGACGTTTATTTGTTTTATTTACTTTATGTTATTACAATTTAGTTTATACGAGAATGTAAAAGCAACAAGCAAACCAGCACTCTTTTATGAAGCCATAGTTTAATTTATTTTATCATTTTTATTGATACGTGTATCAAGATTGTACGTGTTTTGTTTTTAATAAATTTATTTTCTGCTTTTCTGCATCCTCCAATTTGCAACACGAGTTTATAGTAAGTGCTGACAGAAATGGAAATCGACAAGAAATATCTCGCAACATAAATTGAGCTCGGCGTTTGAGGCTGACGGTAGTTATCTGATTTATATGCATTTACATCCAGTGGTTGTAGTAACTTGAAAATAAATATGAGATTGTTGTGTAGCGGGCGTAAAGTAGACCTACCACTGGAGACCTGTCATTAAGCGGACCAGTGTGGCACGTGATTCTATCTTTAATCAGATTTGGAAAGAAATATTTTTATTGGCTATGTTGAGAGAATGCACTGTTTTGTTTGGGAAATTCTAATCAGGCAAACCGGAAGATAGTCCGAGGTGGGTGTGCCAGCTTCATCAGTGTCTGCTACTAGCGATGCAGTTAACAAAATATAGCAGGTTGTGAAAGCAATAAATAATTCAATAGACATTTTATAAAAATTCATGGTAAACGGTTGAATTTTGATGATGCTGAAATTGAGTAATTTATATACATCAGTCATTACTTAATATGCAAACCATTTTACCGGATCTTGTGCGATTATGATAGTAGAATTTGTGGTTTCGTAGTCCTGCTGGTGGTCGCGGACCTAACCATTGTGCGCTGGGAGGGGGATACAAAGAATTACATATTGTTATTCTCCTTCTCTATTTATGTTTCCAATTGTAATGGAGTGTTATACTCAGCATAAAAAAAGTAATTCGCGCACTGAAGCCTATACTAACTGCTAACCGAATGAAATATTTACAGACGGACAACAGGAAGGCATAAAATTTACCCACGAGGTTGAAATATAAAATAAACTTAATTTTCTCGATCTAACAAGGTTGGGACAATAGTTTCAATACCACATAAGAAAGATCTTTTATAAAAAGGTGACAGCACGTGCTGAAAACCGTATGCTTTCAGTATTCGCGAAGATGAAGATTGTACAGTAAGCAAACAAATTGTCAATAAAAGATATGGACTTTTTGGTAGGTGACGAAGCAGCACTGATCCGCTATTACCGAACAGTATTCGTTGTATACATTACACACACACACACACACACACACACACACATGTTAGGTTAAATGCAACCTCTATACAAAAACAGATATCGGATTTAAATAATAATTTTGTGCTTGCAATATATACTACCTATGTACACAAATTTAAAATATAGTTTACTGACCATTGACACGACTTTACACTGGTTTAGCATAGTTACTCATGTTAGGTTGTTCGCAACACACACACACACACACACACACACACAAATACTATACATCAGACTGCATGTATCTGTCATTAGCAATCTAACGTTACGACGGCAGCATAACGATAATGAAAGCCATACATTATCGTTTGCTAACGTTTGTATTTTGTCTACGCTATGTTAACTTCATACACACACACACACACACACACACACACATCATTAGCAATCTAACGTTACGACGACGACATGTTAAATATCAAATTCAGTCTACTTACGTTTCACGTTAGGTTAAAAAATGCAAACACACACACACACACCTGTATGTTATTTAAATTATTATTTAAATAACATACACACGTGTAGTGTTTAGGTCATCAGTACATGACGCAACGGGAGTGATAGGTCCAATTAGGTTTGTTACACGTTGTGTGTTAGGTTAAAATGCAGTCCATTCACGTTCATGTTAGGTTAAATAACATACACACGTGTAGTGTTTAGGTCATCAGTACATGCGCAACGGAAGTGATAGGTCCAATTAGGTTTGTTACATGTTGTGTGTTAGGTTAAAATGCAGTCCATTCACGTTCATGTTAGGTTAAAATGAAAACAAACACACACACACACACACACACACACGTGTATGTTATTTAAATTATTATTTAAATAACATACACACGTGTTAGGGTAAAATACTGTTATAATTATGCAATATCTGGTAGACCGAGCTTTGCTCGGTAGTTTTAAACTGTAAACTGTATTTCATAGTTAAATAATTAGTTGTTGAGAAATTTGAATGGCATTAACAATTTCCCAGTAATTACATTGCACTTCAATTAGTAGTATTAAAGCTGATCACAAAACAACAACAGTTTATTAACAAGAAAACAATAAATACCGTACGGCAAAAGAGTGATAAACAATCATTCAAGACACTCCATCTGTTATAAAAAGCACGTAGTTCAACTAAACCACAAACGTCTGGTCAGATGTAAGTTTTTGACAGATCTCCAGGTAGATAGATTAGATTAAATAAGTAGACAGATAACTAAAATCTCTGTATATACTTATGACAGGTTGGTGACTCGTAGCAAGTTGGCTGTGTCAATGTGTGAGCCGTGAGCGTATGCACCACTTTCTTTGGGCTGTTACTGTACCTTGACTCGACGCGCGCCGTTGAGCGATGTTAGTTCTAATTTTCCTATATTAACTGATTGCGGTTATATTTCGTAATATTTGAAGGTTACATACCACTTTGTATTGATGAATACAATTTTGTTATGCTTATTGTGAAAACACTCTATGAAAAAAATTATTAATAACGGAGTTAACAGTACATTTGGAAAAAATTAATAACGTCGTTAATATTATTCGTAGGAATCTCAATTTTTGATATATTGTACTAAAAAAGGTGGACTACCATCTGTCTACAAGAAATGTTTTTCCGATGCTTAACCTCTGAGTTCTTACGTAATAAAAACGATAAACCCTAAATTTTTAATTCAAATTCGTGTATTTTTTTTATTTAACTCTCAATGTAAATTAATTGAAAAAAGATTTAAAAAATTAGAAAAGTTTGTTAAAAACGTCTTTAATTCATGATTAAAATACAGTTCATTAGACATTTCTAGCCCTGTATTTTACGTTTCAACAAGGTTATCAAGTGGAATGTTTTTACTAAAAACTCGGTCGCCGCGCGGTCGCTCCGCCAGTCACTTTCTTTCGTTAATCAGGGTATAGTTCGATAAATTTCTCTACCTGTTCGCCCTGAGCTTGGTTTATGGAATTGGTTTGTTCTCTTTTGAAATCTCTTTGAGGGTTTGTCAGTTCTCAATTGCCTTCGCCTCCTACAGTTGCATTCACTTCGACCTGTTAAAATGAATGTCGCACCATTATAATATATTATGTACCCTGATATATTTTATAAGAAATTATTTTGAATGTTCATCACTTTTTTCACAGCACTTAATAAGGCACCTTTTTTTACCTTAATTATTTAAGGTACTTTCACTTGTGAAAAACTTACTTGTTGTTATTTCCTCAAACATCGTTTCGGAGTTGTATTCTCCTTCCTCAGTGAGGTTTAAATGCGGAATGCGTCAAGTAGCTGGTAATCTGTAACGGTTTTTTAGGTGACTGGTTGTGTGTGGGGGTGTGGAGATGGAAGGGGTTTGGCGCGGGATTCTGAATTGTATGTGTTGTGTATTATTGTGTCGAATAGTGTGTTGGATTTAAATTGTAAATGTTCATTGAGTATGTTGTTTGGTTGTGTCTTGTTGTATTTGTATATTTCGTATTGTTCTGCGGTGTTGAGTTTGCGACTTTTGGGTAGGTAGTGTAAAATTTCAAGATTGTTTTTTATATTGGTGTAACTGTGGTTTCCTGTCTGGATGTGTGTGGCAAATGTGGATTGTATGTTGTTAATGGATAATGCTTTTGTGTGTTCAGAAAATCTGAAGGAAAAAGATCTTCCTGTCTGGCATATATAGAATTTATTGCAATTGTTACAGTTTAATTTATATACGCCTGTTTTGTTGTATACAGTATGTCTATGTCTTTGTTTGTGCCGTTAATGTGTCTCTTGATGGTATTGTTGATTCTGTATGCTATTTTGTAATTGTGTTTTCTGAATGTGTTGGCAATTTTGTTTGTGTTAGAGCTGTAGTATGTGAGTGTGATGTATTTGTTTTGTTGTGTGTTGTTTGTATTTTTTGTTGTTTTGTTGTTTTTGTATAGGATTTGTCTATATAATTTGTTTATTAACTCAGGGTTGTACCCGTTTTTTAGTGCTATGTATTTTATTGTGTTAAGTTCTTCATTATAGTCTTGTTTATTTAGCGGTATTTTTGTGAGTCTTTGTAGCATATGGTTGAAGGCTGCATGTTTATGTTGTGTTGGATGATTTGATGTGCTGTGTATGACCATGTCAGTTGTGGTTGGTTTTGTGTATATTTTATATGTGTGCGTATTGTTTGTTTTGTTGATTGTTAAGTCTAGAAAGTTTATACTGTTGTTTTTTCTATTTCTATGGTGAATTTTAATTTTGAGTGTATCTTGTTTATGTATTTGTGAAAATTTTCTACTTGTCTTGTATTGCCATTGTATAATAATAATATGTCGTCTACGTATCTGTGCCAATATATAATTTTGTTGGTATATTTGTTGTTATGTGTTATATGCTCTTGTTCTATGTGGTGTATGAATATTTCAGCTAGTATGCCCGATATGGAGGAACCCATGGGTAGTCCGTCTGTTTGTATGTATATCTTAAAATTTACGTGAAGTAATTTTGTTCTGTGATTATTTTAGTGAGTGTGATGATTTCTTTTATGTGTGTTTCAAGTGTGTTGTTTTGTCTGAGTAATTGTTCAAGTGTTTGTATGGTGTCTTTGACAGGTACATTGGTGTATAAATTCGATATGTCAAATGATGCTAATGTTGAGTTGTGTGGTATACGGATATGTTCTAATTTTTTGACAAATTCTATGTTGTTTTTAACAGAAGTGTTGTTGGTTAGGTTTATGTTTTCTGATTAGTTAATCTAGGTGTTTGGCATACACAGCACAACTAATCATCCAACACAACATAAACATGCAGCCTTCAACCATATGCTACAAAGACTCACAAAAATACCGCTAAATAAACAAGACTATAATGAAGAACTTAACACAATAAAATACATAGCACTAAAAAACGGGTACAACCCTGAGTTAATAAACAAATTGTATAGACAAATCCTATACAAAAACAACAAAACAACAAAAAATACAAACAACACACAACAAAACAAATACATCACACTCACATACTACAACTCTAACACAAACAAAATTGCCAACACATTCAGAAAACACAATTACAAAATAGCATACAGAACCAACAATACCATCAAGAGACACATTAACGGCACAAACAAAGACATAGACATACTGTATACAACAAAACAGGCGTATATAAATTAAACTGTAACGATTGCAATAAATTCTATATAGGCCAGACAGGAAGATCTTTTTCCTTCAGTTTTTCTGAACACACAAAAGCATTATCCAATAACAACATACAATCCACATTTGCCACACACATCCAGACAGAAAACCACAGTTACACCAATATAAAAAACAATCTTGAAATTTTACACTACCTACCCAAAAGTCGCAAACTCAACACCGCAGAACAATACGAAATATACAAACACAACAAAACACAACCAAACAACATACTCAATGAACATTTACAATTTAAATCCAACACACTATTCGACACAATAATACACAACACATACAATTCAGAATCCCGCGCCAAACCCCTTCCATCTCCACACCCCCACACACAACCAGTCACCTAAAAAACCGTTACAGATTACCAGCTACTTGACGCATTACGCATTTAAACCTCACTGAGGAAGGAGAATACAACTCCGAAACGACGTTTGAGGAAATAACAACAAGTAAGTTTTTCACAAGTGAAAGTACCTTAAATAATAATTATTATAAGAAATGTATGAGCATCGTGTATTATATAAAAATGTCGTCTGTTAATCTTCAAAACTAATAATGAAATTAAGAAACAGCAACTTGACTTAAAATATTTGGCTTAATACTTAATTATAACATAAACGCCAGAAGGAAAATATATCGTAGTAAATGTGAATCATCGTCACCATAAAAATAGGGTAAAACTGGAAAACACTAACTTACCATATGATGAGGTTCGGTGAATTATTTGTACGACAAATCTCGCGTTTCCTACCTGCAGATTAAATTTAAACACAGCAATGTACACAGTATTCACTACAAGACATGAGTATGAACACTTAAAGTCGGAGACGCAAAGCAGATATAAGTTGTTTGTAACACGTTACATTTGGAACTATCCAAATATCGGTACCCGCACTACAATTTCGATATTTTGAATGTGATTGTATCGACATACTACGATGTGAAGAAAAAGAAGTGTACTAATTGTAAAGTATTCTATTTCTTAATGTAAAGCAAAAATACATCTTTTTTTCAATTTATGAAGTTAGGTAATGATGGTTTTTAGCTTACTGTTTAAAGAAATAAAAGCCATGGTATGGAAAAATATGACGTTTAATGTGTCTACACAATGCTTGAAAGAAACAAACATTAAAAACAAAGAACGTAGTGTTTTCTAAACGAAAACAACAACAGAAAATGTAAAGTGGAAAATACAATTATTTCTGAGTAGTAAGATTAAAACAAATAAAAACAACGTATTAACAAATAAAAACAAGATTTATTGTTCGTTAGGTGGTCCTTATTCCCTTATGTTATTCAGTAAAATATCGAAAACTTCACTGGAAGCAAATTTTGTACGAAACACAATAAAATATGTATACTATCCCGCCCTCTTTCTAGTTAGTTGCTTTTTCAGTGATCTACATAAAAAGGGAGACATGCATAGTTAATACATACTTCGAGTTGGTTACTTTTTCTGTGATATCCACAAGAAACGAGTGTTACTGAAAAAATTTACAGGCATTGCACAAATGCAATGCATAGAAAAGGGCATTGAAAATGCTTCAATAAACCTAAAAAACATATATCTTTATTTTTCTTCATTTACCAATGTACAGATTATAAGTTAAATGTAGTCGCATTCATAAGCCCGCACGCATTTACCAATCATCCATGTTGATTTTGCGCTTTTTCTCAGGCTGTTCATCACATTCCTCTTCCGAAGACGTCTGATCCTCTTTGATTGTAAATCGCGACAATACTTTACGAGGTCCTGCTTTATTAATCTTGTCCATTCGTTCAAACTTATCGAAGACTAGCGTCTCGACGAACATATCTAGAGTGATCCCCGATGATGTTAACTTAAAACCAGCAACTTTCAATAAGAGAACCGAATACATATAAGCAGCAGTCTTGAGTTCCTTCCATTTACCGCAAGTTAATGTTTGTTGGTTCTTAATTTTATACAAAGGTGCTGTAATTTTACTTGGTGTTCCGAACGAATTATACAATCTTACTCCAAATTCTGCAGGTGTAATTCGATCATTCTTACCAATTTTATCGGCCGTTAATATTTTCGCTTTCATATTCTGAACTACCTTTGCAAAATCATGCAATTTATAGCGGTCAACGGCATCAATAAAGGCAGATGATGCTATACATTTCATATTGGTAACAAACGTTTCAATAAACGCTTCCACCAACTCGGTAACAACAAATTCACACGATGTTTGGCTTGAAGATGATCTAAATCCTGTATTACGTTTCTGGAGGTGAAATTTTCAGAAACGTTGATAAACAACCCGTACGTGTTAGTAGTTAGCAGTAGATGAGGCGCCTCCTTATATTGGTATTGAACGAAATGCTGGCGAACAATCGCTTTTTTTGTCAACTTAAGATGAGTTTCTTTCAGTTTGTCGACAGTACTAATACAGATCTTATCCTTGCACGTATTAGTAAAATCATCATAGATATTACCATCATTAGGACGTAACGTATATTCGCATGGTTCGACGATCGAAGTTGATACTCGAGGTTCGTCATCATCATCTGATTGATCAGCACTAACAAAACGACTTAAAGACATGATGGATAATTTGTTTGTTGATTCACAACACTAATTATACTCGGGATAAACACAATGCGTCTGTAAATTTCGTTCGCTTTTCAATTTTGAACTATCGAATGTGCTTAGGCCTATTTGATCGATTAACGATCTAATGGCGGTTAAATCGTCATTATCTGTGATATTTTTACACTTTGGTGCATTATTTAACCATAGTAACAAATGACAATGAGGGCTACCTCTATGTTGGAATTCGATGCGCTTCAAATAATCAACTACGTAATGATCTTCGAACACGCCATTTGGTTTTTTAAACGTGTTAATAAAGGTCAACACCAATTTCTCGAAATACAAGCAGCACAAAACTGGATCGTTGTTTACCAATTCTGCTTGATTTGTGCTCGACATGCCGTCAAATATCACTGGGTCTATCGGCACATCTACTGGTATATCTTCTTGAAAGCGATAAATAGATTCTAAGAGATGAGGCCAATGTATTTCTGAAGCGCTCAATGTGAGAAATATGGTAGGTTTGCCTAATTGTCGCATCATACTGAATAATTCCACTTTACACTGATGCCAATATTGGACTGAGTTCGGTATGTTTCTCATGAACGCTTCATTTTTTAGCAGCAAGCTCTTAACAAACTCGGTATCTCCCAGATCTCGTCTTGATACGCTGTTGATTTGATTATTATTTGCTCGAAACGCTAAGTTTACATTCGCTATGATTCTCAAACGCAGCACTTTAGCAGCCATATACAAGATATTATCGGATTTTACACCTCTCCGATACCGTCTACGTATTTCGCTACTAGCTATCATGAATGGAGTAAACCGCCGTTTCACACCATAATATTTCGCTGGAAATGATGACGTCACAGAGGCACTCGACGCTGGCGTCCGAATGTTGCATGTGACGTCACTGTTTTTTCGAAACACTTCCGGGTTCCAGTTCATGACGTCACACAGAGGCCCTAGTCGCTGGCGTCCGCATTGTAGCAGTCTGAATGAGTCACCTATGCTGAGAAGATCACAAGACGTCACTGGTTATGACGTCAGAGATTAAAGACGATAAGGAGGCCCTGGTAGCTGGCTTCGATGTCGCCGTTGTGTTCAAACCTTGTAAAACAACGGAACGTGTAGTGAACTTAAAATATTAATTCCAATACGTGTATAACAGGAAATGTCTGTTGTAACACGGTAATATTTCAATAACTATAAACAATTTCATAATTTATTTATCAGTGAGACCAAACAGCTGGCTATCATTACACAGGACATTTTTACTTGGAAACTGTGACAAGACAAATACGCAACAAAGGTCACAGTCTTTCATAATCACCTAATCTGTTATGAATTGTGTTTCAAGTCTGATATCCATAACATGTTCACTTGTAAATAATTAAAAACAACAGACTGTTGTCTGTCCTTTTCTTTATATATCACAAAGTGTGGAATTCTGTGTTGTGTGTGTGTGTGTGTGTGTGTGAGTGCGCGCGCGTGCGAGAGAGAGAGAGAGAGAGAGAGAGAGAGAGAGAGAGAGAGAGAGAGAGAGAGAGAGAGAGAGAGAGAGAGAGAGAGAGAGAGAGACTAATGACACATAGTCATTTCTACTGAAAACTGATTACCAATTTCGGCGAACTGTGCGAGCTGATGTTTTCGTGGTCGGTAGCTCCAAATTCCAGAAGCTCATCTTTAAACACGGCGAATCAAGCGTTCGTAATTGGATGGTCATACCGTCACTTACTTTTATTGTCACTTGCTTCGGTCTTGTAGAATTAAACGACTATAGGATTACAAGTATTCGGTCTTGTAGAATTAAACGACTGTAGGATTAAAAGTATTCGGTCTTGTAGAATTAAACGACTGTAGGATTAAAAGTATTCGGATTTAACGTAAACTCACTTGAATGAAAAAATAACTTAGCTTGTGTGTTAACCATTATTCCTTAAAGTAAATCATATGCAATCAGAATGACAGACTAATAGCAAAAGTATTTGTTAAATGTAAATGGTCCACTACACTGTACGTTCAGTAAACTAACTTACAGTGTAAATGTACGTTCAGTAAACGTTAATTTATTTTTTAATTTTGTAACATTTTTCAGCAAAACTCTACTCTCAGGTTTATATAATTTTTCTTTGTTATTCTGTGTCTTCCGTCAAACTGCCTTTTCTGATTAGGTGATCACCTCTTTTGATATTTTTTAATGTTGCGTCATCAATTACTTTTTACTTCTATATTTTTTGTAATTTTTTATTTCCTTATTTTCTTCATTAATATCTTCCTCTACTTCATGAACATCCGTTGTATCTTCAGCTACTTGAAGAGGCTCCTTGTCTTCATCGGTCAAATAATCTTCATCCACAAGGTCTAAAGGTAAAACTGGTTCTCTGTTATATAACATACAAAAAAGTGAAAATCCGGTTGTTTTGTGTCTAGATATTCTGTACGCAAATAATACACTCTCGACAACATCAGCCCAGTTATTAATGTTTCCCATTAAAGTTTTTTTGGTTTGTTTTTATTGTTTTATTTTATGCTCTACTAATCCATTAACCTGTGGATGGTAGGATGATGTTACTCTTTGTTTTGTCCTCGCCAGTCTATGCAATTCTTTATACAGTTGATTTACAAACTCGCGACCATTATCGTTAGTTTGTATTTTAGGGCAACCATGACTACGTATAATTTCATAATTTTAGGCACTTCAATGCCAGTCTTATTTTTAAAGGGTTTAGCCTTTAATCAGTTAATTTTATTTTAACCTTAATCAGTTATTGTAACTATTAACTGTAACTTTAACTTAGTTAGTTTGTTTGGACAGTAACTTTAACTTTGATCAGTTAACAATTATTATGAGCTTTCCCAAGTCTGTTTATAACGTGATATCGTGTTTATAACGCGGTACACACAATATCACGTTAGAAAACTTGCTAATTGAATAGAAATTAAATTCACTTGTTCCACATAATTTCACTCGTTTATAGAACTACTATTTGTAATAGCAAAATCTTTCTCTACCAGCTAACGATTCATGTTGTAATTCGAAAAAATAATGAGCAAAAGTAACATAACTTTATACATGTATGAAGAGTACAAAAAAAATTAAACATTGAATAGCCTTATTGACATATTAAGCTCCAAACTGAAGTAACAATAATCCATTTATGTTGATCAACAACAGAGACACAACTAGTTATGTTTTACAGGTCAATACCTAATTGAAATTATAGAGTTTATTGCTCATATTGTTTATGTTTATGGTCAAAGTAATTTAATAATTTTTTAAACGGTGTAGAATAACAATTTTGACGCCATGTGCGTACAGTTTAAGTATTATAATGCTCTAACTTTAATTTTTGCACGAGTAAATTATCTAGTCGCGTATGAGTTTTACTTTGACTGTACAAACGTCAAGAAGCGTAGGGGAACGTACTGAACCCCCACGCAACTGGCAATGCCAGTGCTGCTACGCTTCCCCTCTCCATATTTTATGTTAACTGAGCCATGTAGTACCAATCGCTTGTTTGCTAGTATCAGCATCTTTGTGTGCTACTTCTATCAATTTTTGTATTTTCTTATCATCGTGAATAATTTCTATTAATTTTTCTATGCCACTTAATCTTTTACATTTACGATAAAACAGTTTATTGTCACTAAGAACATAAAGTTTACATCGTTTGTTAAAGTTTCTACTTTGGTATGATTTTATACACTTTTCAGGAATTTTTCCAGTATTTAAAAACCTTTGTATATCCAGTTGTGTTACGCCTGCTTCGAAAATTTTCATTTTAATTATCCCGACTCAAATCTGAATGCGCACACAATACGCGAACATCTGGCATCTAGCGCATTGATCAGTTTTTACTTTGACTTTAAAGACAAGTAAACAGTACACCACGAGATTTACACCTTCACAGAATTGTTTCCCATGTCTGTTTCTCTGTAGAGTTTTTCATTCATCGTCGTATCAGTTAGATTTATTCGGTTGAATTATTCTGCATTGCGTTTTCGTTCCCCTTAAATACACTCTTTTTAAATTCACCTTCAAATAACTTACGAGTCCTGTTTGTTTTCCTTACTCTTCATTTCCTACCAAACTGACTCCCCTTTCATGTTACAGCTAACAACACTCAGGCCCGGATTTCCCACTAGGCACACTAGGCACGTGCCTAGGGGCGGCACGAGGTGAGAAATTATTTGTTAAAATTTCATGTTTTCGGTTTTTTGCAAATGAGGTATTTGCAATAGAGATAGTTGAAATGACTATTTTCAGTAGTCAAGGAGAATTGAATATATACAAGTTACATTATGGGGGGGCGGTAACAATAGTGCCTAGGGGCGGCAGGATACCTAAATCCGGACCAACACTCCTTTAGAACTTTTTCTTCAAATAACTTTAAAATCCCGTGGTTAGTAAGAAGAATGATCCGTCACGTGAGGACCAAAAAATGTTTAGATCCGGTCCGAGTGGACGCAAAAATGTTAAGTGTGAAGTGTTCGTGAATTACTGTTGTTTTTAATTCGCCAGGATTCAGAAATGATGAAGAGAGAGTGGACTGTAATTAATACATTTATTGAAATTGTTCACATATACACCATTGATTACTGTTAGGTTTCACTTTTGAATAAGAGATTGGCTAATGAGCGCATCGTAAATACAAGTCGTTTTACATTGAAATTAATTTAATGAAAGGGCCTAAAGGGCCATATATGAAGTCTTGTCGTAAGATGAATTATGAATAGAGGCGCGAGTACGCGACACTCGAATTACTTGAGTACAAGTATTAGCAATGTATTGCTAGCATATTGCATGTATGCAATATATATAATACGGCCTAAAGCCTAAATGATTGTCGACAAGGATAAATGTGACAGTATAGCCGCGGGCGCGAGCTGACCGCCGCTAACGAGCGTAAGTGACGAACTGTCCAGATGCACGGACATGAATTGAGCAGATTAAAGTGCAGATTAAGCGCAGATTAGCCAACCTATAATGTAAAAATTACCGCGCTACTGTACATAACTGCCCGTCAAAAATCAGATTTTTTACTACATTTTAGTAACTTATTATATATATTTTGGTAACTTATTATATAACATACAGAGTTCTTAATAATCAAAGTTAATCTGAATAGGCTGCATTGAACCTTGAGTTGTAATCTTAGATAACAGCTGTACGTTAATGGTTTAGCGATAAGCATGAATAAAGATAAGCTTTAATAAAGATAAGCGTTTAGTAGGCCAAGGTTGGCGTACAAAATGATTTTATGCATGAATGAAAATGTAAGCGCTGGCAATGTATTGCCCACCTATATATTGTAAGTATACAATATTGAACGATATAAAACATGAAAATACATAAATTGACAATGATTAATAATGAATGATCGGAAACTCATCACATGATGGCCCGATAAATTGTAACCCTATGCAAGTCATAGGTGGTTACCGTAAATAGTTGAGGCCAGTAGACCTGTACAGAGTATTGCTTACAATGAACAAATAAATTGTCACAAATTATACATGTATAGACGTAAATCTAGCATGGCGTCATAAAGTTGAACGAGTCATGCTATACCTGAAGTTTCAGGAATTTACAATATATTGTTGTGTGAGAACAAGCTATAGATAGCTGACTGATTGCAAGCACATATGTAATGACATGTATGTCATAATTAAGCAGAAATAATAATTGTGCAATGCATAATCACAAAATACAAAATACCATATAAAAATACAATATAAAATAAATCTAGGCGTGGCATGGTTACATACAGTAGACGCAAAAAACAATATGTTTTACATAAATGCAAGTTATATAATAAATACAATAAACACCAATTTAGTTAATTACAAATGTAATACATGTGTTGAACAATTGTGAAAAATAAATTTAGAGAGTAACAAAATTTTTACATAATAGTAAGCAAAGACATGAGGCATAAATCAAATGTTGCATATACGAAAATACAAAATAATCATTAAACCCTTGCATATTAAATAAACTGACACTTGCTTGAGTAAAACAAACAGTTGCTGAATCAAAAAATATACAAGTTAAAGCTTATGCTAAAAACAAAGGTGCTTATAACTAACAGTCTTCTTTGAACATCTGATTTATGTGTTTCTGACAAATATATACAAAGGAAAATAAACCCCTTTTTTATTGTTCGTTCCTAGTAGGGACCAAACATAATTTATGGATTGGTCTGCGCAAAACACCAGTAGGCGTGCGAATGTCTACGACTCTAATTAAGTTATCTGGGCTGGGAAATGTGGCGGTAATTACACCAAATTTACAGGCTAGTGGAGGTAGGTTATCCTCAATAAGTAAAACTAGGTCCCCAATGGAAACATTATCCTTAGCGAATTTCCATTTGTGACGTTGTTGTAACTGGTGTAAATAGTCGCGAGACCAAGCCTTCCAAATGACTTGGACAAACTTCTGGAGAAGTTGCCAACGTCCAAGACGAGAGATAGGAATATGAGATAAGTCTGGGTCCGGTATCGCCGTTAATGGTGCGCAAATCAAAAAATGGCCAGGTGTAAGTGGCACCGGATCATTTACATCCGATGAGATGGCAAATAAAGGGCGAGAGTTTAGACATGCCTCTATCTGAGACAAAACTGTCGTAAACTCCTCGAAGGTGAGTATAGACTTGCCTACCACGCGGCGCAAATGAAACTTTAAACTCTTTATGCCGCTCTCCCAAAGACCACCAAAATGAGGTGACGAGGGCGGAATAAATGACCATTAAATACCCTGAGAGGCCGTGAATGATTTGATTGATGAGGTGGCATCCTTATTATGCCAAAGATTGTAGAGGTCATGTAAAACATTACGGGCCTTCCTAAAGTTTGTGCCATTATCGGAATATAACTGACTGGGTATGCCCCTGCGGGACATAAAACGACGTAAGGCAGCTATAAACGCACTGGCTGTAAGGTCGGAAACCAATTCCAAATGAATGGCCCTGGTTGCTAAGCAAATGAACAAAGACACGTATGCCTTAGAGAGAGGTCTGGATTTCTGCCCGCCATGACGAATCATGAAGGGACCACCATAATTAACCGCGCAGAATAGAAAGGGCCGTGATGGAGTGACTCTAGGAGATGGTAAAATACCAAGCCTCTGAACCTGCTGTTTGGCACTAAACCTGAGACACCTGACACATTTACGAATGATGGAGCGAATGACTAACCTGGCATTAATAATCCACCAGCGTTGACGAAGTGAGTGATGCACGAGTTGAGCACCAGCGTGAAGCAGACGAATGTGTTCGCGTTCAATAATAAGGCGAGTGATATGAGCCGATGGATGCAAGACAATAGGATGTTTAGTGTCGTAAGGTAATTGCGACTGCTGTAATCGCCCGCCTACGCGTATCACTCCAGAATCATCAAGAAACGGGTCGAGAGAACACACCTTACTCCTGGTAGAGACAGAAGACCCATTACGAAGACAATTAATCTCGGCTGCAAAGTGGATCGACTGAGATTGTTTTATGAAGAAATTAAGAGCATGATGAATTTCGACGGGGGTAAGAGCGCCCGTTATTTTGTCAGCACTGGAGAGTCTAATATTTTTAATGAACCGAAAACAGTAAGCGTATACGCGTGTCAGACGGTGCAACGAAGAAAAGTCCTTAGAAAGGTCGATAGCCAGGGTAGACATTAGAGAAAGGTTATGGGTTTGTTTCTCTTCCGCAGTGACTTCAGAAAACGACGGATTAGAAGGTAAAAAGGGTGGAAAAGGATTGGACCCGGAAGATTGAGACAAACAAGCGGGACCGTGCCACCAAAGCGAACAATCGCGCAAAACGCCAGGGAGACACCCCCTAGAGATAATATCAGCAGGATTGTGTCTAGAATTGATGTGATGCCATGTATAGGCTTGCGTAAGACGCTGAATCTCAGCAACACGATTAGCGACGTAGGTTTTCCACCTCGTGGACTGGGCATGAATCCAGTAAAGAGACACCATAGAGTCAGAATATAAATAAACACTATTCATAAACGAATAAAGCGCAGGAACGACCTTAGATACGAGTCGCGATAACAACAAGCACAGAGTTCGATGCGAGGTAATGACACCTGTCGAAGGGGAGCCACGCGAGATTTAGAACACAGGAGATGACGAGAGGACGATGAATCTTGATAAATGACTCTAATATAAACACAGCACCCAAACCCCTTTTCAGAAGCATCCGAAAAACCATGTAATTCAACTGTACTTGCCTCAAACTTGCAACGAATAGAACGTGGAACAACAATTTTGCTAATCAGACACAATTTGTCGCACAATGAATGCCAAGCCAAACGTAATTGCCCGGAGATCGGTTCATCCCAACCAAGATTGCAAAGCCAGAGTTGTTGCATAAACTGTTTGTACAAGAAAACAACGGGACCGATCAGTCCAAGTGGATCGTATATGCCTGCGATAATCGAAAGAATTCTCCTCTTGGAGATGCTTGATTCAACGGGAAATGATTTAATGTCAAACAGGAATGAATCGGCAGTGTTATTCCAGAGAATGCCCAGGGTACGCACATTGCCCTATTTGTTTAAGGGGAGTGATAAATTGTCATGACTTGAGACCACCCTGGGTTCATTAGATGCCCATTTATGCAGAGTGAGACCGTATTGACTCAATAACGTACCTAAGTCAGATTTCAACTTGATCAGATCAGAGATGGTGTCTGCACCGGTAAGCAAATCGTCGACATAGAAATCATTTGTTATAGCTAACGCCGCATCAGGAAAAGAAGCTTCATGGTCCCTACCAATTTGAATAAGACAGCGAGTGGCCAAAAACGAAGCACTAGCCGTTCCGTAGGTTACCGTTCGCAATGCAAAGTGGTTAAATTGTTCGAGGGGAGAGTCACGCCACAGAATACGTTGATAGTGACAATCCTTTTCAGCTACGAGAATTTGTCGATACATCTTCTCGATGTCGGCGATGAGAACATAGTTATGCATGCGGAAACGTAAAAGAATGGAAAAAAGGTCTTGTTGAACATTCGGGCCTACCAACAATATGTCATTGAGAGAAAGGCCATTGGTAGTTTTGGACGAACCGTCAAAAACGACGCGCAGTTTTGTGGTCGAGCTAGACTGCTTAAAGACGGCATGGTGAGGCAGATAGTAAGCATTTGACACCCCTGAATTGATAGAGCAATTATCGATAAGCTTCATGTGGCCAAGATCCTTATATTCATTAATAAAGTCTGCGTAATCGCGCGCAAGCTTAGAATCACGCCTGAATCGGCGTTCTAAATTCAAAAATCTTGCTTCAGCATTGGTATAAGATTCCCCCAACTGGAGATGATCGGACTTAAATGGCAGTGAAACAACGAACCTACCCTCTTGATCGCGATGAGTAGAACGCACGAAATGCTCCTCACAAGCTGACTCGTTATCAGGTGTATTTATCAGGGATAGTTTCTGCTTCCCAGAATTTTTCGAGAGACTGCAAAATTTGACCGTCGTTGTTCCTAGCTAGGAACGAAACAGCAGGACCCTTATAACGGCAATGTTTGGGCAAATTGCCTGCCAAAATGTAGCCTAACTTTGTTTCCTGAATAATGGGAAAATGAGGGCCGCGTACGTATTTGTTGGCTAAAATTAAATCCAGGTAAAATTGCGCCCCTAAGAGTATGTCGATTTCGGATGATATGTTGAAATTTGGGTCAGCAAGAAAAATGTTGTCTGGAATGTTGAATTGATTTATGTCGAACGATTGTGCTGGCAGATTGTGGGTTAATGCAGATAAGATAGCACATTTTGCCTCGAAGCTAAATCTCTGATAACGAGAAATAATGCGTATAGACGCGAGATTAGTGGCATGACACGCTGTATTATTTATACCTGTAATTGGTATGTTGGATTTAGTCAAATTAAGCCGTAATTTCTTGGCAAATGATTTGTTACAAAAATTTATTTGTGAACCAGCATCCAGTAGAACTCTTGCCTTTTGTCTGTTGCCAGCCTGGTCAATGACAAATACAATTGCTGTTGATAAAAGAATATTATTCGTGGATTGTAATTTGAGTGAACAATAATTACTGCTACTGGCAGAGATTGGCTTCGGCACATTGTTCATGTGCAGCAATGTATGGTGTCGTTTTGAACAGATCTTACATGCCTGCTTATTCTTACAACTAGATACAAAATGATCTGATCTAAGACAATTGGTACAACATTTGTGATTTGATACAAATTGTCCTCGCTCAGCGGTGCTTAGTGCATGAAATTTATCACAAATGTAGATTGGATGATTAGATTTACAACACAAACATGAATAATTACTTGACGCTGAGTGATAACTCTTCAATGTAGTACTGCCAGCAGCGTTTCGTGATTTATATTTGTCTGATTTATTATTGAATCTTAAACTCAGCTTGTTGAGTTGCTGTCCGGCATCGATAGGCAGTGTATTTTCTAACAGCTGTCTACGTGCGTTTAAAAAATGAGTGAAATCTTGAAAGTTAGGAAGATTATCAGGGCCTATAGACTCCTTCCATAATTTAAAAGTAGTAGGGTCGAGTTTTGTTGATAATAATTGTATAGTGATAAGTTCAAATGAATTCACTGACAGTTGCATTGCCGCCAGTGAATTAACGGAAGACGTTATTGTATTTGTGAATTCTGCCAGACTTTGGACAGAGTTTTTAATTGTTGACTTGCCTTGAAGTAAATTTTGAATGTAGTACTTTGCTAGTATGAACTTGTTGTCATACCTTGCGGACAGCAAACTCAACGCTATCGAGTAATTTTCATTACAAATAGGTAGTGATTTAATTAAGTCTAACGGTTCATTTTTTAGAGAAGAATGCAAATAATGTAATTTCTGCACTGGCGTTAGATCGGATCTTGCATGCACCAAGTCCGAAACAATTGAATAAAAATGCTGCCATTCCAAGATATTGCCTGTGAAGCAGGGCAAACTTATCGGTTTTAATTGCATATGGCCCGATAATACGGGAGGTACAGTCTGAACATTAAAGGTATCAATTAATTGTAAAATATTCGCTTCTGTGGAATATAACATTTCTTCGACCTCAACTCGGTCTTCTTGAGCAGCGTTTATGTCTTTGCAAATAAGTTCGATTTCGGACTGTACCTCGTCGTACTTCGTTACCAAGCATTTCAAACTTTCAAGTCTTACTGTTAGAAAGTGTTTTGTATTAGAGTTTGTATCAAAGTTACTGACAGCTGATTGTATACGCACTATTGCGGACTTTAAGCCGCCTCTCTTTCTGACTAACACTTTGAGGCCTTCTTCAGCCATTGTACGCACCTTGAAATGATGTTAGTAAGGTGATACCTTGTGGGCGATGTCCTGAAGCGTCGACGCCGTGGAGAAGATGGCAAACACACAGCTCGGAGAGATGACTGCTTTGACTGACGTACTGAAGCTAGCAGGTGTAAGCTCTTGCAATGATGTCGTCAGAAGGCTCAAAGGCGACGAGCGAAATGCTGATCGAACACGCCACGGTCGTATCAGCGGATATGCTGAGTCGCCCGTGATGGCCAGAAATTGGGGCAGAAAAATAATAAATGTGAATGATGTATCCGGAAATCCAGGTCCGGAGCGACCAAAAAATGTTTAGATCCGGTCCGAAGGACCAAAAAATGGTTAGTAAGAAGAATGATCCGTCACGTGAGGACCAAAAAATGTTTAGATCCGGTCCGAGTGGACGCAAAAATGTTAAGTGTGAAGTGTTCGTGAATTACTGTTGTTTTTAATTCGCCAGGATGCAGAAATGATGAAGAGAGAGTGGACTGTAATTAATACATTTATTGAAATTGTTCACATATACACCATTGATTACTGTTAGGTTTCACTTTTGAATAAGAGATTGGCTAATGAGCGCATCGTAAATACAAGTCGTTTTACATTGAAATTAATTTAATGAAAGGGCCTAAAGGGCCATATATGAAGTCTTGTCGTAAGATGAATTATGAATAGAGGCGCGAGTACGCGACACTCGAATTACTTGAGTACAAGTATTAGCAATGTATTGCTAGCATATTGCATGTATGCAATATATATAATACGGCCTAAAGCCTAAATGATTGTCGACAAGGATAAATGTGACAGTATAGCCGCGGGCGCGAGCTGACCGCCGCTAACGAGCGTAAGTGACGAACTGTCCAGATGCACGGACATGAATTGAGCAGATTAAAGTGCAGATTAAGCGCAGATTAGCCAACCTATAATGTAAAAATTACCGCGCTACTGTACATAACTGCCCGTCAAAAATCAGATTTTTTACTACATTTTAGTAACTTATTATATATATTTTGGTAACTTATTATATAACATACAGAGTTCTTAATAATCAAAGTTAATCTGAATAGGCTGCATTGAACCTTGAGTTGTAATCTTAGATAACAGCTGTACGTTAATGGTTTAGCGATAAGCATGAATAAAGATAAGCTTTAATAAAGATAAGCGTTTAGTAGGCCAAGGTTGGCGTACAAAATGATTTTATGCATGAATGAAAATGTAAGCGCTGGCAATGTATTGCCCACCTATATATTGTAAGTATACAATATTGAACGATATAAAACATGAAAATACATAAATTGACAATGATTAATAATGAATGATCGGAAACTCATCACATGATGGCCCGATAAATTGTAACCCTATGCAAGTCATAGGTGGTTACCGTAAATAGTTGAGGCCAGTAGACCTGTACAGAGTATTGCTTACAATGAACAAATAAATTGTCACAAATTATACATGTATAGACGTAAATCTAGCATGGCGTCATAAAGTTGAACGAGTCATGCTATACCTGAAGTTTCAGGAATTTACAATATATTGTTGTGTGAGAACAAGCTATAGATAGCTGACTGATTGCAAGCACATATGTAATGACATGTATGTCATAATTAAGCAGAAATAATAATTGTGCAATGCATAATCACAAAATACAAAATACCATATAAAAATACAATATAAAATAAATCTAGGCGTGGCATGGTTACATACAGTAGACGCAAAAAACAATATGTTTTACATAAATGCAAGTTATATAATAAATACAATAAACACCAATTTAGTTAATTACAAATGTAATACATGTGTTGAACAATTGTGAAAAATAAATTTAGAGAGTAACAAAATTTTTACATAATAGTAAGCAAAGACATGAGGCATAAATCAAATGTTGCATATACGAAAATACAAAATAATCATTAAACCCTTGCATATTAAATAAACTGACACTTGCTTGAGTAAAACAAACAGTTGCTGAATCAAAAAATATACAAGTTAAAGCTTATGCTAAAAACAAAGGTGCTTATAACTAACAAAGTCTTCTTTGAACATCTGATTTATGTGTTTCTGACAAATATATACAAAGGAAAATAAACCCCTTTTTTATTGTTCGTTCCTAGTAGGGACCAAACATAATTTATGGATTGGTCTGCGCAAAACACCAGTAGGCGTGCGAATGTCTACGACTCTAATTAAGTTATCTGGGCCGGGAAATGTGGCGGTAATTACACCAAATTTACAGGCTAGTGGAGGTAGGTTATCCTCAATAAGTAAAACTAGGTCCCCAATGGAAACATTATCCTTAGCGAATTTCCATTTGTGACGTTGTTGTAACTGGTGTAAATAGTCGCGAGACCAAGCCTTCCAAATGACTTGGACAAACTTCTGGAGAAGTTGCCAACGTCCAAGACGAGAGATAGGAATATGAGATAAGTCTGGGTCCGGTATCGCCGTTAATGGTGCGCAAATCAAAAAATGGCCAGGTGTAAGTGGCACCGGATCATTTACATCCGATGAGATGGCAAATAAAGGGCGAGAGTTTAGACATGCCTCTATCTGAGACAAAACTGTCGTAAACTCCTCGAAGGTGAGTATAGACTTGCCTACCACGCGGCGCAAATGAAACTTTAAACTCTTTATGCCGCTCTCCCAAAGACCACCAAAATGAGGTGACGAGGGCGGAATAAATGACCATTAAATACCCAGAGAGGCCGTGAATGATTGATTGATGAGGTGGCATCCTTATTATGCCAAAGATTGTAGAGGTCATGTAAAACATTACGGGCCTTCCTAAAGTTTGTGCCATTATCGGAATATAACTGACTGGGTATGCCCCTGCGGGACATAAAACGACGTAAGGCAGCTATAAACGCACTGGCTGTAAGGTCGGAAACCAATTCCAAATGAATGGCCCTGGTTGCTAAGCAAATGAACAAAGACACGTATGCCTTAGAGAGAGGTCTGGATTTCTGCCCGCCATGACGAATCATGAAGGGACCACCATAATCAACCGCGCAGAATAGAAACGGCCGTGATGGAGTGACTCTAGGAGATGGTAAAATACCAAGCCTCTGAACCTGCTGTTTGGCACTAAACCTGAGACACTTGACACATTTACGAATGATGGAGCGAATGACTAACCTGGCATTAATAATCCACCAGCGTTGACGAAGTGAGTGATGCACGAGTTGAGCACCAGCGTGAAGCAGACGAATGTGTTCGCGTTCAATAATAAGGCGAGTGATATGAGCCGATGGATGCAAGACAATAGGATGTTTAGTGTCGTAAGGTAATTGCGACTGCTGTAATCGCCCGCCTACGCGTATCACTCCAGAATCATCAAGAAACGGGTCGAGAGAAGACAACTTACTCCTGATAGAGACAGAAGACCCATTACGAAGACAATTAATCTCGGCTGCAAAGTGGATCGACTGAGATTGTTTTATGAAGAAATTAAGAGCATGATGAATTTCGACGGGGGTAAGAGCGCCCGTTATTTTGTCAGCACTGGAGAGTCTAATATTTTTGATGAACCGAAAACAGTAAGCGTATACGCGTGTCAGACGGTGCAACGAAGAAAAGTCCTTAGAAAGGTCGATAGCCAGGTTAGACATTAGAGAAAGGTTATGGGTTTGTTTCTCTTCCGCAGTGACTTCAGAAGACGACGGATTAGAAGGTAAAAAGGGTGGAAAAGGATTGGACCCGGAAGATTGAGACAAACAAGCGGGACCGTGCCACCAAAGCGAACAATCGCGCAAAACGTCAGGGAGACACCCCCTAGAGATAATATCAGCAGGATTGTGTCTAGAATTGATGTGATGCCATGTATAGGCTTGCGTAAGACGCTGAATCTCAGCAACACGATTAGCGACGTAGGTTTTCCACCTCGTGGACTGGGCATGAATCCAGTAAAGAGACACCATAGAGTCAGAATATAAATAAACACTATTCATAAACGAATAAAGCGCAGGAACGACCTTAGATACGAGTCGCGATAACAACAAGCAAGCACAGAGTTCGATGCGAGGTAATGACACCTGTCGAAGGGGAGCCACGCGAGATTTAGAACACAGGAGATGACGAGAGGACGATGAATCTTGATAAATGACTCTAATATAAACACAGCACCCAAACCCCTTTTCAGAAGCATCCGAAAAACCATGTAATTCAACTGTACTTGCCTCAAACTTGCAACGAATAGAACGTGGAACAACAATTTTGCTAATCAGACACAATTTGTCGCACAATGAATGCCAAGCCAAACGTAATTGCCCGGAGATCGGTTCATCCCAACCAAGATTGCAAAGCCAGAGTTGTTGCATAAACTGTTTGTACAAGAAAACAACGGGACCGATCAGTCCAAGTGGATCGTATATGCCTGCGATAATCGAAAGAATTCTCCTCTTGGAGATGCTTGATTCAACGGGAAATGATTTAATGTCAAACAGGAATGAATCGGCAGTGTTATTCCAGAGAATGCCCAGGGTACGCACATTGCCCTATTTGTTTAAGGGGAGTGATAAATTGTCATGACTTGAGACCACCCTGGGTTCATTAGATGCCCATTTATGCAGCGTGAGACCGTATTGACTCAATAACGTACCTAAGTCAGATTTCAACTTGATCAGATCAGAGATGGTGTCTGCACCGGTAAGCAAATCGTCGACATAGAAATCATTTGTTATAGCTAACGCCGCATCAGGAAAAGAAGCTTCATGGTCCCTACCAATTTGAATAAGACAGCGAGTGGCCAAAAACGAAGCACTAGCCGTTCCGTAGGTTACCGTTCGCAATGCAAAGTGGTTAAATTGTTCGAGGGGAGAGTCACGCCACAGAATACGTTGATAGTGACAATCCTTTTCAGCTACGAGAATTTGTCGATACATCTTCTCGATGTCGGCGATGAGAACATAGTTATGCATGCGGAAACGTAAAAGAATGGAAAAAAGGTCTTTTTGAACATTCGGGCCTACCAACAATATGTCATTGAGAGAAAGGCCATTGGTAGTTTTGGACGAACCGTCAAAAACGACGCGCAGTTTTGTGGTCGAGCTAGACTGCTTAAAGACGGCATGGTGAGGCAGATAGTAAGCATTTGACACCCCTGAATTGATAGAGCAATTATCGATAAGCTTCATGTGGCCAAGATCCTTATATTCATTAATAAAGTCTGCGTAATCGCGCGCAAGCTTAGAATCACGCCTGAATCGGCGTTCTAAATTCAAAAATCTTGCTTCAGCATTGGTATAAGATTCCCCCAACTGGAGATGATCGGACTTAAATGGCAGTGAAACAACGAACCTACCCTCTTGATCGCGATGAGTAGAACGCACGAAATGCTCCTCACAAGCTGACTCGTTATCAGGTGTATTTATCAGGGATAGTTTCTGCTTCCCAGAATTTTTCGAGAGACTGCAAAATTTGACCGTCGTTGTTCCTAGCTAGGAACGAAACAGCAGGACCCTTATAACGGCAATGTTTGGGCAAATTGCCTGCCAAAATGTAGCCTAACTTTGTTTCCTGAATAATGGGAAAATGAGGGCCGCGTACGTATTTGTTGGCTAAAATTAAATCCAGGTAAAATTGCGCCCCTAAGAGTATGTCGATTTTGGATGATATGTTGAAATTTGGGTCAGCAAGAAAAATATTGTCTGGAATGTTGAATTGATTTATGTCAAACGATTGTGCTGGCAGATTGTGGGTTAATGCAGATAAGATAGCACATTTTGCCTCGAAGCTAAATCTCTGATAACGAGAAATAATGCGTATAGACGCGAGATTAGTGGCATGACACGCTGTATTATTTATACCTGTAATTGGTATGTTGGATTTAGTCAAATTAAGCCGTAATTTCTTGGCAAATGATTTGTTACAAAAATTTATTTGTGAACCAGCATCCAGTAGAACTCTTGCCTTTTGTCTGTTGCCAGCCTGGTCAATGACAAATACAATTGCTGTTGATAAAAGAATATTATTCGTGGATTGTAATTTGAGTGAACAATAATTACTGCTACTGGCAGAGATTGGCTTCGGCACATTGTTCATGTGCAGCAATGTATGGTGTCGTTTTGAACAGATCTTACATGCCTGCTTATTCTTACAACTAGATACAAAATGATCTGATCTAAGACAATTGGTACAACATTTGTGATTTGATACAAATTGTCCTCGCTCAGCGGTGCTTAGTGCATGAAATTTATCACAAATGTAGATTGGATGATTAGATTTACAACACAAACATGAATAATTACTTGACGCTGAGTGATAACTCTTCAATGTAGTACTGCCAGCAGCGTTTCGTGATTTATATTTGTCTGATTTATTATTGAATCTTAAACTCAGCTTGTTGAGTTGCTGTCCGGCATCGATAGGCAGTGTATTTTCTAACAGCTGTCTACGTGCGTTTAAAAAATGAGTGAAATCTTGAAAGTTAGGAAGATTATCAGGGCCTATAGACTCCTTCCATAATTTAAAAGTAGTAGGGTCGAGTTTTGTTGATAATAATTGTATAGTGATAAGTTCAAATGAATTCACTGACAGTTGCATTGCCGCCAGTGAATTAACGGAAGACGTTATTGTATTTGTGAATTCTGCCAGACTTTGGACAGAGTTTTTAATTGTTGACTTGCCTTGAAGTAAATTTTGAATGTAGTACTTTGCTAGTATGAACTTGTTGTCATACCTTGCGGACAGCAAACTCAACGCTATCGAGTAATTTTCATTACAAATAGGTAGTGATTTAATTAAGTCTAACGGTTCATTTTTTAGAGAAGAATGCAAATAATGTAATTTCTGCACTGGCGTTAGATCGGATCTTGCATGCACCAAGTCCGAAACAATTGAATAAAAATGCTGCCATTCCAAGATATTGCCTGTGAAGCAGGGCAAACTTATCGGTTTTAATTGCATATGGCCCGATAATACGGGAGGTACAGTCTGAACATTAAAGGTATCAATTAATTGTAAAATATTCGCTTCTGTGGAATATAACATTTCTTCGACCTCAACTCGGTCTTCTTGAGCAGCGTTTATGTCTTTGCAAATAAGTTCGATTTCGGACTGTACCTCGTCGTACTTCGTTACCAAGCATTTCAAACTTTCAAGTCTTACTGTTAGAAAGTGTTTTGTATTAGAGTTTGTATCAAAGTTACTGACAGCTGATTGTATACGCACTATTGCGGACTTTAAGCCGCCTCTCTTTCTGACTAACACTTTGAGGCCTTCTTCAGCCATTGTACGCACCTTGAAATGATGTTAGTGAGGTGATACCTTGTGGGCGATGTCCTGAAGCGTCGACGCCGTGGAGAAGATGGCAAACACACAGCTCGGAGAGATGACTGCTTTGACTGACGTACTGAAGCTAGCAGGTGTAAGCTCTTGCAATGATGTCGTCAGAAGGCTCAAAGGCGACGAGCGAAATGCTGATCGAACACGCCACGGTCGTATCAGCGGATATGCTGAGTCGCCCGTGATGGCCAGAAATTGGGGCAGAAAAATAATAAATGTGAATGATGTATCCGGAAATCTAGGTCCGGAGCGACCAAAAAATGTTTAGATCCGGTCCGAAGGACCAAAAAATGGTTAGTAAGAAGAATGATCCGTCACGTGAGGACCAAAAAATGTTTAGATCCGGTCCGAGTGGACGCAAAAATGTTAAGTGTGAAGTGTTCGTGAATTACTGTTGTTTTTAATTCGCCAGGATGCAGAAATGATGAAGAGAGAGTGGACTGTAATTAATACATTTATTGAAATTGTTCACATATACACCATTGATTACTGTTAGGTTTCACTTTTGAATAAGAGATTGGCTAATGAGCGCATCGTAAATACAAGTCGTTTTACATTGAAATTAATTTAATGAAAGGGCCTAAAGGGCCATATATGAAGTCTTGTCGTAAGATGAATTATGAATAGAGGCGCGAGTACGCGACACTCGAATAACTTGAGTACAAGTATTAGCAATGTATTGCTAGCATATTGCATGTATGCAATATATATAATACGGCCTAAAGCCTAAATGATTGTCGACAAGGATAAATGTGACAGTATAGCCGCGGGCGCGAGCTGACCGCCGCTAACGAGCGTAAGTGACGAACTGTCCAGATGCACGGACATGAATTGAGCAGATTAAAGTGCAGATTAAGCGCAGATTAGCCAACCTATAATGTAAAAATTACCGCGCTACTGTACATAACTGCCCGTCAAAAATCAGATTTTTTACTACATTTTAGTAACTTATTATACACATTTTGGTAACTTATTATATAACATACAGAGTTCTTAATAATCAAAGTTAATCTGAATAGGCTGCATTGAACCTTGAGTTGTAATCTTAGATAACAGCTGTACGTTAATGGTTTAGCGATAAGCATGAATAAAGATAAGCTTTAATAAAGATAAGCGTTTAGTAGGCCAAGGTTGGCGTACAAAATGATTTTATGCATGAATGAAAATGTAAGCGCTGGCAATGTATTGCCCACCTATATATTGTAAGTATACAATATTGAACGATATAAAACATGAAAATACATAAATTGACAATGATTAATAATGAATGATCGGAAACTCATCACATGATGGCCCGATAAATTGTAACCCTATGCAAGTCATAGGTGGTTACCGTAAATAGTTGAGGCCAGTAGACCTGTACAGAGTATTGCTTACAATGAACAAATAAATTGTCACAAATTATACATGTATAGACGTAAATCTAGCATGGCGTCATAAAGTTGAACGAGTCATGCTATACCTGAAGTTTCAGGAATTTACAATATATTGTTGTGTGAGAACAAGCTATAGATAGCTGACTGATTGCAAGCACATATGTAATGACATGTATGTCATAATTAAGCAGAAATAATAATTGTGCAATGCATAATCACAAAATACAAAATACCATATAAAAATACAATATAAAATAAATCTAGGCGTGGCATGGTTACATACAGTAGACGCAAAAAACAATATGTTTTACATAAATGCAAGTTATATAATAAATACAATAAACACCAATTTAGTTAATTACAAATGTAATACATGTGTTGAACAATTGTGAAAAATAAATTTAGAGAGTAACAAAATTTTTACATAATAGTAAGCAAAGACATGAGGCATAAATCAAATGTTGCATATACGAAAATACAAAATAATCATTAAACCCTTGCATATTAAATAAACTGACACTTGCTTGAGTAAAACAAACAGTTGCTGAATCAAAAAATATACAAGTTAAAGCTTATGCTAAAAACAAAGGTGCTTATAACTAACAAAGTCTTCTTTGAACATCTGATTTATGTGTTTCTGACAAATATATACAAAGGAAAATAAACCCCTTTTTTATTGTTCGTTCCTAGTAGGGACCAAACATAATTTATGGATTGGTCTGCGCAAAACACCAGTAGGCGTGCGAATGTCTACGACTCTAATTAAGTTATCTGGGCCGGGAAATGTGGCGGTAATTACACCAAATTTACAGGCTAGTGGAGGTAGGTTATCCTCAATAAGTAAAACTAGGTCCCCAATGGAAACATTATCCTTAGCGAATTTCCATTTGTGACGTTGTTGTAACTGGTGTAAATAGTCGCGAGACCAAGCCTTCCAAATGACTTGGACAAACTTCTGGAGAAGTTGCCAACGTCCAAGACGAGAGATAGGAATATGAGATAAGTCTGGGTCCGGTATCGCCGTTAATGGTGCGCAAATCAAAAAATGGCCAGGTGTAAGTGGCACCGGATCATTTACATCCGATGAGATGGCAAATAAAGGGCGAGAGTTTAGACATGCCTCTATCTGAGACAAAACTGTCGTAAACTCCTCGAAGGTGAGTATAGACTTGCCTACCACGCGGCGCAAATGAAACTTTAAACTCTTTATGCCGCTCTCCCAAAGACCACCAAAATGAGGTGACGAGGGCGGAATAAATGACCATTAAATACCCAGAGAGGCCGTGAATGATTGATTGATGAGGTGGCATCCTTATTATGCCAAAGATTGTAGAGGTCATGTAAAACATTACGGGCCTTCCTAAAGTTTGTGCCATTATCGGAATATAACTGACTGGGTATGCCCCTGCGGGACATAAAACGACGTAAGGCAGCTATAAACGCACTGGCTGTAAGGTCGGAAACCAATTCCAAATGAATGGCCCTGGTTGCTAAGCAAATGAACAAAGACACGTATGCCTTAGAGAGAGGTCTGGATTTCTGCCCGCCATGACGAATCATGAAGGGACCACCATAATCAACCGCGCAGAATAGAAACGGCCGTGATGGAGTGACTCTAGGAGATGGTAAAATACCAAGCCTCTGAACCTGCTGTTTGGCACTAAACCTGAGACACTTGACACATTTACGAATGATGGAGCGAATGACTAACCTGGCATTAATAATCCACCAGCGTTGACGAAGTGAGTGATGCACGAGTTGAGCACCAGCGTGAAGCAGACGAATGTGTTCGCGTTCAATAATAAGGCGAGTGATATGAGCCGATGGATGCAAGACAATAGGATGTTTAGTGTCGTAAGGTAATTGCGACTGCTGTAATCGCCCGCCTACGCGTATCACTCCAGAATCATCAAGAAACGGGTCGAGAGAAGACAACTTACTCCTGATAGAGACAGAAGACCCATTACGAAGACAATTAATCTCGGCTGCAAAGTGGATCGACTGAGATTGTTTTATGAAGAAATTAAGAGCATGATGAATTTCGACGGGGGTAAGAGCGCCCGTTATTTTGTCAGCACTGGAGAGTCTAATATTTTTGATGAACCGAAAACAGTAAGCGTATACGCGTGTCAGACGGTGCAACGAAGAAAAGTCCTTAGAAAGGTCGATAGCCAGGTTAGACATTAGAGAAAGGTTATGGGTTTGTTTCTCTTCCGCAGTGACTTCAGAAGACGACGGATTAGAAGGTAAAAAGGGTGGAAAAGGATTGGACCCGGAAGATTGAGACAAACAAGCGGGACCGTGCCACCAAAGCGAACAATCGCGCAAAACGTCAGGGAGACACCCCCTAGAGATAATATCAGCAGGATTGTGTCTAGAATTGATGTGATGCCATGTATAGGCTTGCGTAAGACGCTGAATCTCAGCAACACGATTAGCGACGTAGGTTTTCCACCTCGTGGACTGGGCATGAATCCAGTAAAGAGACACCATAGAGTCAGAATATAAATAAACACTATTCATAAACGAATAAAGCGCAGGAACGACCTTAGATACGAGTCGCGATAACAACAAGCAAGCACAGAGTTCGATGCGAGGTAATGACACCTGTCGAAGGGGAGCCACGCGAGATTTAGAACACAGGAGATGACGAGAGGACGATGAATCTTGATAAATGACTCTAATATAAACACAGCACCCAAACCCCTTTTCAGAAGCATCCGAAAAACCATGTAATTCAACTGTACTTGCCTCAAACTTGCAACGAATAGAACGTGGAACAACAATTTTGCTAATCAGACACAATTTGTCGCACAATGAATGCCAAGCCAAACGTAATTGCCCGGAGATCGGTTCATCCCAACCAAGATTGCAAAGCCAGAGTTGTTGCATAAACTGTTTGTACAAGAAAACAACGGGACCGATCAGTCCAAGTGGATCGTATATGCCTGCGATAATCGAAAGAATTCTCCTCTTGGAGATGCTTGATTCAACGGGAAATGATTTAATGTCAAACAGGAATGAATCGGCAGTGTTATTCCAGAGAATGCCCAGGGTACGCACATTGCCCTATTTGTTTAAGGGGAGTGATAAATTGTCATGACTTGAGACCACCCTGGGTTCATTAGATGCCCATTTATGCAGCGTGAGACCGTATTGACTCAATAACGTACCTAAGTCAGATTTCAACTTGATCAGATCAGAGATGGTGTCTGCACCGGTAAGCAAATCGTCGACATAGAAATCATTTGTTATAGCTAACGCCGCATCAGGAAAAGAAGCTTCATGGTCCCTACCAATTTGAATAAGACAGCGAGTGGCCAAAAACGAAGCACTAGCCGTTCCGTAGGTTACCGTTCGCAATGCAAAGTGGTTAAATTGTTCGAGGGGAGAGTCACGCCACAGAATACGTTGATAGTGACAATCCTTTTCAGCTACGAGAATTTGTCGATACATCTTCTCGATGTCGGCGATGAGAACATAGTTATGCATGCGGAAACGTAAAAGAATGGAAAAAAGGTCTTTTTGAACATTCGGGCCTACCAACAATATGTCATTGAGAGAAAGGCCATTGGTAGTTTTGGACGAACCGTCAAAAACGACGCGCAGTTTTGTGGTCGAGCTAGACTGCTTAAAGACGGCATGGTGAGGCAGATAGTAAGCATTTGACACCCCTGAATTGATAGAGCAATTATCGATAAGCTTCATGTGGCCAAGATCCTTATATTCATTAATAAAGTCTGCGTAATCGCGCGCAAGCTTAGAATCACGCCTGAATCGGCGTTCTAAATTCAAAAATCTTGCTTCAGCATTGGTATAAGATTCCCCCAACTGGAGATGATCGGACTTAAATGGCAGTGAAACAACGAACCTACCCTCTTGATCGCGATGAGTAGAACGCACGAAATGCTCCTCACAAGCTGACTCGTTATCAGGTGTATTTATCAGGGATAGTTTCTGCTTCCCAGAATTTTTCGAGAGACTGCAAAATTTGACCGTCGTTGTTCCTAGCTAGGAACGAAACAGCAGGACCCTTATAACGGCAATGTTTGGGCAAATTGCCTGCCAAAATGTAGCCTAACTTTGTTTCCTGAATAATGGGAAAATGAGGGCCGCGTACGTATTTGTTGGCTAAAATTAAATCCAGGTAAAATTGCGCCCCTAAGAGTATGTCGATTTTGGATGATATGTTGAAATTTGGGTCAGCAAGAAAAATATTGTCTGGAATGTTGAATTGATTTATGTCAAACGATTGTGCTGGCAGATTGTGGGTTAATGCAGATAAGATAGCACATTTTGCCTCGAAGCTAAATCTCTGATAACGAGAAATAATGCGTATAGACGCGAGATTAGTGGCATGACACGCTGTATTATTTATACCTGTAATTGGTATGTTGGATTTAGTCAAATTAAGCCGTAATTTCTTGGCAAATGATTTGTTACAAAAATTTATTTGTGAACCAGCATCCAGTAGAACTCTTGCCTTTTGTCTGTTGCCAGCCTGGTCAATGACAAATACAATTGCTGTTGATAAAAGAATATTATTCGTGGATTGTAATTTGAGTGAACAATAATTACTGCTACTGGCAGAGATTGGCTTCGGCACATTGTTCATGTGCAGCAATGTATGGTGTCGTTTTGAACAGATCTTACATGCCTGCTTATTCTTACAACTAGATACAAAATGATCTGATCTAAGACAATTGGTACAACATTTGTGATTTGATACAAATTGTCCTCGCTCAGCGGTGCTTAGTGCATGAAATTTATCACAAATGTAGATTGGATGATTAGATTTACAACACAAACATGAATAATTACTTGACGCTGAGTGATAACTCTTCAATGTAGTACTGCCAGCAGCGTTTCGTGATTTATATTTGTCTGATTTATTATTGAATCTTAAACTCAGCTTGTTGAGTTGCTGTCCGGCATCGATAGGCAGTGTATTTTCTAACAGCTGTCTACGTGCGTTTAAAAAATGAGTGAAATCTTGAAAGTTAGGAAGATTATCAGGGCCTATAGACTCCTTCCATAATTTAAAAGTAGTAGGGTCGAGTTTTGTTGATAATAATTGTATAGTGATAAGTTCAAATGAATTCACTGACAGTTGCATTGCCGCCAGTGAATTAACGGAAGACGTTATTGTATTTGTGAATTCTGCCAGACTTTGGACAGAGTTTTTAATTGTTGACTTGCCTTGAAGTAAATTTTGAATGTAGTACTTTGCTAGTATGAACTTGTTGTCATACCTTGCGGACAGCAAACTCAACGCTATCGAGTAATTTTCATTACAAATAGGTAGTGATTTAATTAAGTCTAACGGTTCATTTTTTAGAGAAGAATGCAAATAATGTAATTTCTGCACTGGCGTTAGATCGGATCTTGCATGCACCAAGTCCGAAACAATTGAATAAAAATGCTGCCATTCCAAGATATTGCCTGTGAAGCAGGGCAAACTTATCGGTTTTAATTGCATATGGCCCGATAATACGGGAGGTACAGTCTGAACATTAAAGGTATCAATTAATTGTAAAATATTCGCTTCTGTGGAATATAACATTTCTTCGACCTCAACTCGGTCTTCTTGAGCAGCGTTTATGTCTTTGCAAATAAGTTCGATTTCGGACTGTACCTCGTCGTACTTCGTTACCAAGCATTTCAAACTTTCAAGTCTTACTGTTAGAAAGTGTTTTGTATTAGAGTTTGTATCAAAGTTACTGACAGCTGATTGTATACGCACTATTGCGGACTTTAAGCCGCCTCTCTTTCTGACTAACACTTTGAGGCCTTCTTCAGCCATTGTACGCACCTTGAAATGATGTTAGTGAGGTGATACCTTGTGGGCGATGTCCTGAAGCGTCGACGCCGTGGAGAAGATGGCAAACACACAGCTCGGAGAGATGACTGCTTTGACTGACGTACTGAAGCTAGCAGGTGTAAGCTCTTGCAATGATGTCGTCAGAAGGCTCAAAGGCGACGAGCGAAATGCTGATCGAACACGCCACGGTCGTATCAGCGGATATGCTGAGTCGCCCGTGATGGCCAGAAATTGGGGCAGAAAAATAATAAATGTGAATGATGTATCCGGAAATCTAGGTCCGGAGCGACCAAAAAATGTTTAGATCCGGTCCGAAGGACCAAAAAATGGTTAGTAAGAAGAATGATCCGTCACGTGAGGACCAAAAAATGTTTAGATCCGGTCCGAGTGGACGCAAAAATGTTAAGTGTGAAGTGTTCGTGAATTACTGTTGTTTTTAATTCGCCAGGATGCAGAAATGATGAAGAGAGAGTGGACTGTAATTAATACATTTATTGAAATTGTTCACATATACACCATTGATTACTGTTAGGTTTCACTTTTGAATAAGAGATTGGCTAATGAGCGCATCGTAAATACAAGTCGTTTTACATTGAAATTAATTTAATGAAAGGGCCTAAAGGGCCATATATGAAGTCTTGTCGTAAGATGAATTATGAATAGAGGCGCGAGTACGCGACACTCGAATAACTTGAGTACAAGTATTAGCAATGTATTGCTAGCATATTGCATGTATGCAATATATATAATACGGCCTAAAGCCTAAATGATTGTCGACAAGGATAAATGTGACAGTATAGCCGCGGGCGCGAGCTGACCGCCGCTAACGAGCGTAAGTGACGAACTGTCCAGATGCACGGACATGAATTGAGCAGATTAAAGTGCAGATTAAGCGCAGATTAGCCAACCTATAATGTAAAAATTACCGCGCTACTGTACATAACTGCCCGTCAAAAATCAGATTTTTTACTACATTTTAGTAACTTATTATACACATTTTGGTAACTTATTATATAACATACAGAGTTCTTAATAATCAAAGTTAATCTGAATAGGCTGCATTGAACCTTGAGTTGTAATCTTAGATAACAGCTGTACGTTAATGGTTTAGCGATAAGCATGAATAAAGATAAGCTTTAATAAAGATAAGCGTTTAGTAGGCCAAGGTTGGCGTACAAAATGATTTTATGCATGAATGAAAATGTAAGCGCTGGCAATGTATTGCCCACCTATATATTGTAAGTATACAATATTGAACGATATAAAACATGAAAATACATAAATTGACAATGATTAATAATGAATGATCGGAAACTCATCACATGATGGCCCGATAAATTGTAACCCTATGCAAGTCATAGGTGGTTACCGTAAATAGTTGAGGCCAGTAGACCTGTACAGAGTATTGCTTACAATGAACAAATAAATTGTCACAAATTATACATGTATAGACGTAAATCTAGCATGGCGTCATAAAGTTGAACGAGTCATGCTATACCTGAAGTTTCAGGAATTTACAATATATTGTTGTGTGAGAACAAGCTATAGATAGCTGACTGATTGCAAGCACATATGTAATGACATGTATGTCATAATTAAGCAGAAATAATAATTGTGCAATGCATAATCACAAAATACAAAATACCATATAAAAATACAATATAAAATAAATCTAGGCGTGGCATGGTTACATACAGTAGACGCAAAAAACAATATGTTTTACATAAATGCAAGTTATATAATAAATACAATAAACACCAATTTAGTTAATTACAAATGTAATACATGTGTTGAACAATTGTGAAAAATAAATTTAGAGAGTAACAAAATTTTTACATAATAGTAAGCAAAGACATGAGGCATAAATCAAATGTTGCATATACGAAAATACAAAATAATCATTAAACCCTTGCATATTAAATAAACTGACACTTGCTTGAGTAAAACAAACAGTTGCTGAATCAAAAAATATACAAGTTAAAGCTTATGCTAAAAACAAAGGTGCTTATAACTAACAAAGTCTTCTTTGAACATCTGATTTATGTGTTTCTGACAAATATATACAAAGGAAAATAAACCCCTTTTTTATTGTTCGTTCCTAGTAGGGACCAAACATAATTTATGGATTGGTCTGCGCAAAACACCAGTAGGCGTGCGAATGTCTACGACTCTAATTAAGTTATCTGGGCCGGGAAATGTGGCGGTAATTACACCAAATTTACAGGCTAGTGGAGGTAGGTTATCCTCAATAAGTAAAACTAGGTCCCCAATGGAAACATTATCCTTAGCGAATTTCCATTTGTGACGTTGTTGTAACTGGTGTAAATAGTCGCGAGACCAAGCCTTCCAAATGACTTGGACAAACTTCTGGAGAAGTTGCCAACGTCCAAGACGAGAGATAGGAATATGAGATAAGTCTGGGTCCGGTATCGCCGTTAATGGTGCGCAAATCAAAAAATGGCCAGGTGTAAGTGGCACCGGATCATTTACATCCGATGAGATGGCAAATAAAGGGCGAGAGTTTAGACATGCCTCTATCTGAGACAAAACTGTCGTAAACTCCTCGAAGGTGAGTATAGACTTGCCTACCACGCGGCGCAAATGAAACTTTAAACTCTTTATGCCGCTCTCCCAAAGACCACCAAAATGAGGTGACGAGGGCGGAATAAATGACCATTAAATACCCAGAGAGGCCGTGAATGATTGATTGATGAGGTGGCATCCTTATTATGCCAAAGATTGTAGAGGTCATGTAAAACATTACGGGCCTTCCTAAAGTTTGTGCCATTATCGGAATATAACTGACTGGGTATGCCCCTGCGGGACATAAAACGACGTAAGGCAGCTATAAACGCACTGGCTGTAAGGTCGGAAACCAATTCCAAATGAATGGCCCTGGTTGCTAAGCAAATGAACAAAGACACGTATGCCTTAGAGAGAGGTCTGGATTTCTGCCCGCCATGACGAATCATGAAGGGACCACCATAATCAACCGCGCAGAATAGAAACGGCCGTGATGGAGTGACTCTAGGAGATGGTAAAATACCAAGCCTCTGAACCTGCTGTTTGGCACTAAACCTGAGACACTTGACACATTTACGAATGATGGAGCGAATGACTAACCTGGCATTAATAATCCACCAGCGTTGACGAAGTGAGTGATGCACGAGTTGAGCACCAGCGTGAAGCAGACGAATGTGTTCGCGTTCAATAATAAGGCGAGTGATATGAGCCGATGGATGCAAGACAATAGGATGTTTAGTGTCGTAAGGTAATTGCGACTGCTGTAATCGCCCGCCTACGCGTATCACTCCAGAATCATCAAGAAACGGGTCGAGAGAAGACAACTTACTCCTGATAGAGACAGAAGACCCATTACGAAGACAATTAATCTCGGCTGCAAAGTGGATCGACTGAGATTGTTTTATGAAGAAATTAAGAGCATGATGAATTTCGACGGGGGTAAGAGCGCCCGTTATTTTGTCAGCACTGGAGAGTCTAATATTTTTGATGAACCGAAAACAGTAAGCGTATACGCGTGTCAGACGGTGCAACGAAGAAAAGTCCTTAGAAAGGTCGATAGCCAGGTTAGACATTAGAGAAAGGTTATGGGTTTGTTTCTCTTCCGCAGTGACTTCAGAAGACGACGGATTAGAAGGTAAAAAGGGTGGAAAAGGATTGGACCCGGAAGATTGAGACAAACAAGCGGGACCGTGCCACCAAAGCGAACAATCGCGCAAAACGTCAGGGAGACACCCCCTAGAGATAATATCAGCAGGATTGTGTCTAGAATTGATGTGATGCCATGTATAGGCTTGCGTAAGACGCTGAATCTCAGCAACACGATTAGCGACGTAGGTTTTCCACCTCGTGGACTGGGCATGAATCCAGTAAAGAGACACCATAGAGTCAGAATATAAATAAACACTATTCATAAACGAATAAAGCGCAGGAACGACCTTAGATACGAGTCGCGATAACAACAAGCAAGCACAGAGTTCGATGCGAGGTAATGACACCTGTCGAAGGGGAGCCACGCGAGATTTAGAACACAGGAGATGACGAGAGGACGATGAATCTTGATAAATGACTCTAATATAAACACAGCACCCAAACCCCTTTTCAGAAGCATCCGAAAAACCATGTAATTCAACTGTACTTGCCTCAAACTTGCAACGAATAGAACGTGGAACAACAATTTTGCTAATCAGACACAATTTGTCGCACAATGAATGCCAAGCCAAACGTAATTGCCCGGAGATCGGTTCATCCCAACCAAGATTGCAAAGCCAGAGTTGTTGCATAAACTGTTTGTACAAGAAAACAACGGGACCGATCAGTCCAAGTGGATCGTATATGCCTGCGATAATCGAAAGAATTCTCCTCTTGGAGATGCTTGATTCAACGGGAAATGATTTAATGTCAAACAGGAATGAATCGGCAGTGTTATTCCAGAGAATGCCCAGGGTACGCACATTGCCCTATTTGTTTAAGGGGAGTGATAAATTGTCATGACTTGAGACCACCCTGGGTTCATTAGATGCCCATTTATGCAGCGTGAGACCGTATTGACTCAATAACGTACCTAAGTCAGATTTCAACTTGATCAGATCAGAGATGGTGTCTGCACCGGTAAGCAAATCGTCGACATAGAAATCATTTGTTATAGCTAACGCCGCATCAGGAAAAGAAGCTTCATGGTCCCTACCAATTTGAATAAGACAGCGAGTGGCCAAAAACGAAGCACTAGCCGTTCCGTAGGTTACCGTTCGCAATGCAAAGTGGTTAAATTGTTCGAGGGGAGAGTCACGCCACAGAATACGTTGATAGTGACAATCCTTTTCAGCTACGAGAATTTGTCGATACATCTTCTCGATGTCGGCGATGAGAACATAGTTATGCATGCGGAAACGTAAAAGAATGGAAAAAAGGTCTTTTTGAACATTCGGGCCTACCAACAATATGTCATTGAGAGAAAGGCCATTGGTAGTTTTGGACGAACCGTCAAAAACGACGCGCAGTTTTGTGGTCGAGCTAGACTGCTTAAAGACGGCATGGTGAGGCAGATAGTAAGCATTTGACACCCCTGAATTGATAGAGCAATTATCGATAAGCTTCATGTGGCCAAGATCCTTATATTCATTAATAAAGTCTGCGTAATCGCGCGCAAGCTTAGAATCACGCCTGAATCGGCGTTCTAAATTCAAAAATCTTGCTTCAGCATTGGTATAAGATTCCCCCAACTGGAGATGATCGGACTTAAATGGCAGTGAAACAACGAACCTACCCTCTTGATCGCGATGAGTAGAACGCACGAAATGCTCCTCACAAGCTGACTCGTTATCAGGTGTATTTATCAGGGATAGTTTCTGCTTCCCAGAATTTTTCGAGAGACTGCAAAATTTGACCGTCGTTGTTCCTAGCTAGGAACGAAACAGCAGGACCCTTATAACGGCAATGTTTGGGCAAATTGCCTGCCAAAATGTAGCCTAACTTTGTTTCCTGAATAATGGGAAAATGAGGGCCGCGTACGTATTTGTTGGCTAAAATTAAATCCAGGTAAAATTGCGCCCCTAAGAGTATGTCGATTTTGGATGATATGTTGAAATTTGGGTCAGCAAGAAAAATATTGTCTGGAATGTTGAATTGATTTATGTCAAACGATTGTGCTGGCAGATTGTGGGTTAATGCAGATAAGATAGCACATTTTGCCTCGAAGCTAAATCTCTGATAACGAGAAATAATGCGTATAGACGCGAGATTAGTGGCATGACACGCTGTATTATTTATACCTGTAATTGGTATGTTGGATTTAGTCAAATTAAGCCGTAATTTCTTGGCAAATGATTTGTTACAAAAATTTATTTGTGAACCAGCATCCAGTAGAACTCTTGCCTTTTGTCTGTTGCCAGCCTGGTCAATGACAAATACAATTGCTGTTGATAAAAGAATATTATTCGTGGATTGTAATTTGAGTGAACAATAATTACTGCTACTGGCAGAGATTGGCTTCGGCACATTGTTCATGTGCAGCAATGTATGGTGTCGTTTTGAACAGATCTTACATGCCTGCTTATTCTTACAACTAGATACAAAATGATCTGATCTAAGACAATTGGTACAACATTTGTGATTTGATACAAATTGTCCTCGCTCAGCGGTGCTTAGTGCATGAAATTTATCACAAATGTAGATTGGATGATTAGATTTACAACACAAACATGAATAATTACTTGACGCTGAGTGATAACTCTTCAATGTAGTACTGCCAGCAGCGTTTCGTGATTTATATTTGTCTGATTTATTATTGAATCTTAAACTCAGCTTGTTGAGTTGCTGTCCGGCATCGATAGGCAGTGTATTTTCTAACAGCTGTCTACGTGCGTTTAAAAAATGAGTGAAATCTTGAAAGTTAGGAAGATTATCAGGGCCTATAGACTCCTTCCATAATTTAAAAGTAGTAGGGTCGAGTTTTGTTGATAATAATTGTATAGTGATAAGTTCAAATGAATTCACTGACAGTTGCATTGCCGCCAGTGAATTAACGGAAGACGTTATTGTATTTGTGAATTCTGCCAGACTTTGGACAGAGTTTTTAATTGTTGACTTGCCTTGAAGTAAATTTTGAATGTAGTACTTTGCTAGTATGAACTTGTTGTCATACCTTGCGGACAGCAAACTCAACGCTATCGAGTAATTTTCATTACAAATAGGTAGTGATTTAATTAAGTCTAACGGTTCATTTTTTAGAGAAGAATGCAAATAATGTAATTTCTGCACTGGCGTTAGATCGGATCTTGCATGCACCAAGTCCGAAACAATTGAATAAAAATGCTGCCATTCCAAGATATTGCCTGTGAAGCAGGGCAAACTTATCGGTTTTAATTGCATATGGCCCGATAATACGGGAGGTACAGTCTGAACATTAAAGGTATCAATTAATTGTAAAATATTCGCTTCTGTGGAATATAACATTTCTTCGACCTCAACTCGGTCTTCTTGAGCAGCGTTTATGTCTTTGCAAATAAGTTCGATTTCGGACTGTACCTCGTCGTACTTCGTTACCAAGCATTTCAAACTTTCAAGTCTTACTGTTAGAAAGTGTTTTGTATTAGAGTTTGTATCAAAGTTACTGACAGCTGATTGTATACGCACTATTGCGGACTTTAAGCCGCCTCTCTTTCTGACTAACACTTTGAGGCCTTCTTCAGCCATTGTACGCACCTTGAAATGATGTTAGTGAGGTGATACCTTGTGGGCGATGTCCTGAAGCGTCGACGCCGTGGAGAAGATGGCAAACACACAGCTCGGAGAGATGACTGCTTTGACTGACGTACTGAAGCTAGCAGGTGTAAGCTCTTGCAATGATGTCGTCAGAAGGCTCAAAGGCGACGAGCGAAATGCTGATCGAACACGCCACGGTCGTATCAGCGGATATGCTGAGTCGCCCGTGATGGCCAGAAATTGGGGCAGAAAAATAATAAATGTGAATGATGTATCCGGAAATCTAGGTCCGGAGCGACCAAAAAATGTTTAGATCCGGTCCGAAGGACCAAAAAATGGTTAGTAAGAAGAATGATCCGTCACGTGAGGACCAAAAAATGTTTAGATCCGGTCCGAGTGGACGCAAAAATGTTAAGTGTGAAGTGTTCGTGAATTACTGTTGTTTTTAATTCGCCAGGATGCAGAAATGATGAAGAGAGAGTGGACTGTAATTAATACATTTATTGAAATTGTTCACATATACACCATTGATTACTGTTAGGTTTCACTTTTGAATAAGAGATTGGCTAATGAGCGCATCGTAAATACAAGTCGTTTTACATTGAAATTAATTTAATGAAAGGGCCTAAAGGGCCATATATGAAGTCTTGTCGTAAGATGAATTATGAATAGAGGCGCGAGTACGCGACACTCGAATAACTTGAGTACAAGTATTAGCAATGTATTGCTAGCATATTGCATGTATGCAATATATATAATACGGCCTAAAGCCTAAATGATTGTCGACAAGGATAAATGTGACAGTATAGCCGCGGGCGCGAGCTGACCGCCGCTAACGAGCGTAAGTGACGAACTGTCCAGATGCACGGACATGAATTGAGCAGATTAAAGTGCAGATTAAGCGCAGATTAGCCAACCTATAATGTAAAAATTACCGCGCTACTGTACATAACTGCCCGTCAAAAATCAGATTTTTTACTACATTTTAGTAACTTATTATACACATTTTGGTAACTTATTATATAACATACAGAGTTCTTAATAATCAAAGTTAATCTGAATAGGCTGCATTGAACCTTGAGTTGTAATCTTAGATAACAGCTGTACGTTAATGGTTTAGCGATAAGCATGAATAAATATAAGCTTTAATAAAGATAAGCGTTTAGTAGGCCAAGGTTGGCGTACAAAATGATTTTATGCATGAATGAAAATGTAAGCGCTGGCAATGTATTGCCCACATATATTGTAAGTATACAATATTGAACGATATAAAACATGAAAATACATAAATTGACAATGATTAATAATGAATGATCGGAAACTCATCACATGATGGCCCGATAAATTGTAACCCTATGCAAGTCATAGGTGGTTACCGTAAATAGTTGAGGCCAGTAGACCTGTACAGAGTATTGCTTACAATGAACAAATAAATTGTCACAAATTATACATGTATAGACGTAAATCTAGCATGGCGTCATAAAGTTGAACGAGTCATGCTATACCTGAAGTTTCAGGAATTTACAATATATTGTTGTGTGAGAACAAGCTATAGATAGCTGACTGATTGCAAGCACATATGTAATGACATGTATGTCATAATTAAGCAGAAATAATAATTGTGCAATGCATAATCACAAAATACAAAATACCATATAAAAATACAATATAAAATAAATCTAGGCGTGGCATGGTTACATACAGTAGACGCAAAAAAACAATATGTTTTACATAAATGCAAGTTATATAATAAATACAATAAACACCAATTTAGTTAATTACAAATGTAATACATGTGTTGAACAATTGTGAAAAATAAATTTAGAGAGTAACAAAATTTTTACATAATAGTAAGCAAAGACATGAGGCATAAATCAAATGTTGCATATACGAAAATACAAAATAATCATTAAATCCTTGCATATTAAATAAACTGACACTTGCTTGAGTAAAACAAACAGTTGCTGAATCAAAAAATATACAAGTTAAAGCTTATGCTAAAAACAAAGGTGCTTATAACTAACAAAGTCTTCTTTGAACATCTGATTTATGTGTTTCTGACAAATATATACAAAGGAAAATAAACCCCTTTTTTATTGTTCGTTCCTAGTAGGGACCAAACATAATTTATGGATTGGTCTGCGCAAAACACCAGTAGGCGTGCGAATGTCTACGACTCTAATTAAGTTATCTGGGCCGGGAAATGTGGCGGTAATTACACCAAATTTACAGGCTAGT